>OX451735.1:726503442-729130507 GCA_948472305.1 Vicia faba | reverse complement strand
CCGTGGTTATCCACGGGCTCTTAGGTACTTGCTCACTATGTTTTCAAAAGGTTTGCTTTTCTTTGTGATTGTGGGTTTTGAAAAGAGTTTTGTTTGAAGAAAGTGTAAGTGTGAAAAGTTTTTATTTTGTTTTTTAAAAGGAGCAAGTACTTGAGAACCTCTACCTACTCAAGAAGGAATTTAATTGTGCAAATGTCCTTTAGACAGTGCTATCCCACTATTGAGAAGTAGGTAGCACCATCGTTGGAGTTTTCGGGTAAATTCGATTTAAGGGACTTGTGGTCATTAAAGCAACATTAAGACGCTTTAGTGGTAATCCTAATGTCTTAGATCATTTTTTTATCGAGGCAACCATTTCGAGGCAACTTATGATCTTGGGACAAAAGGACGGCCTCTAAAACATCCTATACTTAATGACCACTTTCGAGGCAACCAAATGAGGTGTACCCTAGGAGTGGCATGTGCAAGTATGTCAATTTTCAGTTATATTATCTTTGTTTATTTAGGTGTTCTACTATTTGTTTTTAGATCTTGTCATACAATCCTAGTTAGCATACATCTAAGCAGTTAATATATATACAGGAATTTAAAGTGCAGAAACCGTAAATACTACACTATTACAAGGCTTTGGGAAGGGAGATTATTTACATGTCCAAAAATTGGGGAAATAAAAGCAATAAAGTAAAAGTCTTAATTTAGGCTACCACAGACCAATAAGTAGTCACAATAAAATAAACGCGCGTGTGTCTAGAAAATCCTAAGAATAAGAACTCTTTTTGTTGTTTTATTTTATTTTGGGAAAAATAATCTAAATCTATTTAATTTTAGTTTTGGAAAAATGTTAAGATAATTAAGGGTTAATTAACAAAGTTAATTTAATATAAAAAGAATTAGCCTAATGTTTTTGTGGTTTTTTTATTTTAAGGTTAATTAAAAGGAAGTCTATGAAAACAAAAATAAAATGCAAGAGGGATCCTTCGATCCAAGGAAAAAAGGAGCTTCGACCCAGGGAAGGAATGGACTGCTTCGATCCAGAGAGGGTCCTGGTCCTTTCGATTGGGCCAGACAGTAAGGCGTGAGTAGCCTTCTATCCAGGGAAGAGGATTGCCCTTCAATCATGGAGGTCATGGCTTTCGATCCAGGGATGAGATGCCTCTTTCGATCCAGCGCGCTAATGGGTTCGATCCAGAGAAGGTGTCTCCTTCGATCTGGGCTGTTATACCTGCAAAAGTATGTGAGCGAAATAAAATGCAGGGCCTGGGTATTGAATCCCAGGCCCTTCGATCCTGCGCTTGCCGGGTCTCTTCAGGCTATGTCTACAGCAAATGTTTAACAAACGAAAAACATGACCTGGGTGCCAAACCCAGGCCTTTCGATCCTGTCTAGGATGGAAAATCAAAGGCAACAACAAGTAATAATGTGTTATGCAAATATGAGGTTGGATAGTTTACCCTTTCTTACCAGCAGATTGGACTTCGATTTGGGCGTTTCCTGGATGTAGGCACCTTCGATCTGGGCACTTCCTGGATGTAGGCACTTTTGATCTGAGGGTTTCTGGGCGTGGACACCTTCGATTTGGGGCTTATGGGCGTGGATGCTTTTGTTGAAGGACTGCTTTGGCTTGGAAAATTCTGGGCAGCGTCTCTCCAATGCTTCTGTTCTCTATTTTTTCTGTATATTTTCGTCCTCTGTCTGTATTTTTTTGTGTGTTGGTAATGTATGTTGGCCTCTGTATTTATAGGGGTGTGAGGGTGCAGTAATGGCAAGGGACAGCCATTAAAACAGGCCTTTAACGCTCTGGACAAAAATCAAACACATTAAATTATTTCCTCTTTTGAAACATTCGTGTCCCTTGAATGAACCTGGACGCTTGGATTTCGAATGCTTTCAGGCCATGCTCTTCGATTAGTCCTGATTTGCCTCTTTCGAATGGACTCCCTGCGTACCCTTCGAATGGGCCTGGCCTAAATATCAATCGAAGGATTCCAATCGAAAGCCTCTGCTAACAGGCCAATCAAAAGGTGTTGTTCATGCCAATCGAAGGACATGGTTGACATGCCTGTCGAAATTGCCTTGACATAATTCCAATCGAATGCTTGTCCATAATGCCAATCGAAAGACTCCTTCAGAATGCCAATCGAAGTGTCTTTCAGGATGCCAATCAAAAGGTACTTAAAGTACCACTCAAAAATCTTATTTTTCCTTAGGCAAGAGTTTATGATCAACCAGGCAGGGGGAAGACTTTGGAAAACATGAGAGGGCAAATTTTGGGGTGCAACAGTTGCCCCTGTTTAATTTTCTTAAACCTGAGGATATAGATTGGCTTTCTAGCCTTTCGCGATCCGAAGGTGGAAGATAATTGAACACTAGAGTGCCCAGAAATTTGCACTCGCATGGTGTAGTATCAGCATTGTGACGTCAGGAATGGGCTTATAGATGCCATTTGGAGATTGTTGGTAGGAGGATGGGCTTATGGATGCCATCTGGAGGTTGTTGGTAGGAGGACGGGCTTATGGATGCCATCTGGAGGTTGTTGGTAGGAGGATGGGCTTATAGATGCCATCTGCATGAGTGTCGATCGCATAAGAGATTCCTTAGCGAGAACTTGCATACCTGTTGTTGTAGAAGATTCCACTAGGGAAGTCTAACTTTGTTTGAGATTTAGGAACTGACTCGTGCTCACCGGGAGTATACCGTTGAGGTTATAGTACTCGTCCTGTCTGGTTCCAAGTATTAATCTTCAATCTCTTTGTGTAGATAGTTTTCCTGGCTTGTTACAGGTATTAATCTCTGACCTGAGAAAGAAAGGTCTTCCTGGCTTGTTACAGGTATTAATCTTCAATCTCATCATGTAAATAGTTTTCCTGGCTGGTTTCAGATATTAATCTACAATCAGTCGTCCACAGATAGTTTTCCTGTCTTGCTACAAGTATTAAACTGGGACTTGAAAAGATTTTGGAACATCTTCAACTGGATCGGCATCAGAAAAATCTTTAGGAATCGATTTAACTGGACTAGAGAAGGCCTTTGACTGGATCGGCGTCAGAAAAATCTTTAGGAATCGATTTAACTGGACCAGACAAGGTCTTGGAATATCTTCAACTGGATCGGCATCAGAAAAATCTTTAGGAATCAATTTAACTGGACCAGAGAAGGCCTTTGACTGGATCGGCATCGGAAAAATCTTTAGGAATCGATTTGACTGGACCAGACAAGGTATTGGAATCTTCAACTGGATCTGCATCAAGAAAATCCTTAGGAATCGATTTAACCGGACCAGAGAAGGCCTATGACTGGATCGGCATCAGAAAAATCTTTAGGAATCGATTTAACTGGACCAGGAAAGGTCTTGGAATCTTCAACTGGATCTGCATCAGGAAAATCTTTAGGAATCGATTTAACTGGACCAGAGAAGGCCTTTGACTGGATCGGCATCAGAAAAATCTTTAGGAATTGATTTAACTGGACCAGGCAAGGTCTTGGAATCTTCAACTGGATCTGCATCAGGAAAATCTTTAGGAATCGATTTAACTGGAGCAGAGAAGGCCTTTGACTGGATCGGCATCAGAAAAATCTTTAGGAATCGATTTAACTGGACCAGGCAAGGTCTTAGAATCTTCAACTGGATCTGCATCAGGAAAATATTTAGGAATCGATTTAACTGGACCAGAGAAGGCCTTTGACTGGATCGACATCAGAAAAATCTTTAGGAATCGATTTAACTGGACCAGGCAAGGTCTTGGAATCTTCAACTGGATCTGCATCAGGAAAATCTTTAGGAATCGATTTAACTGGACCAGAGAAGGCCTTTGACTGGATCAGCATCAGAAAAATCTTTAGGAATCGATTTAACTGGACCAGGCAAGGTCTTAGAATCTTCAACTGGATCTGCATCAGGAAAATCTTCAAGAATCGATTTAATTGGACCTGAGAAGGCCTTTGACTGGATCGACACCAGAAAAATCTTTAGGAATCGATTTAACTGGACCAGGCAAGGTCTTGAAATCTTCAACTGGATCTGCATCAGGAAAATCTTTAGGAATCAATTTAACTGGACCAGAGAAGGCCTTTAACTGGATCGGCATCTGAAAAATCTTTAGGAATCGATTTAACTGGACCAGGCAAGGTCTTGGAATCTTCAACTGGATCTGCATCAGGAAAATCTTTAGGAATCGATTTAACCGGACCAGAGAAGGCCTTTGACTGGATCGACATCAGAAAAATCTTTAGGAATCGATTTAACTGGACCAGGCAAGGTCTTGGAATCTTCAACTGGATCTGCATCAGGAAAATCTTTAGGAATCGATTTAACTGGACCAGAGAAGGCCTTTGACTGGATCGGCATCAGAAAAATCTTTAGGAAACGATTTAAGTGGACCAGGCAAGGTCTTGGAATCTTCAACTGGATCTGCATCAGGAAAATCTTTAGGAATCGATTTAACTGGACCAGAGAAGGCCTTTGACTGGATCGGCATCAGAAAAATCTTTAGGAATCGATTTAACTGGACCAGGCAAGGTCTTGGAATCTTTAGGAATCGATTTAACTGGACCAGGCAAGGTCTTGGAATCTTCAACTGGATCTGTATCAGGAAAATCTTTAGGAATCGATTTAACTGGACCAGAGAAGGCCTTTGACTGGATCGGCATCAGAAAAATATTTAGGAATCGATTTAACTGGACCAGGCAAGGTCTTGGAATCTTCAACTGGATCTGCATTAGGAAAATCTTTAGGAATCGATTTAACTGGACTAGAGAAGGCCTTTGACTGGATCGGCATCAGAAAAATATTTAGGAATTGATTTAACTGGACCCGGAAAGGTCTTGGAATCTTCAACTGGATCTGCATCAGGAAAATTTTTAGGAATCAATTTAACTAGACCAGAGAAGGCCTTTGACTGGATCGGCATCAGAAAAATCTTTAGGAATCGATTTAACTGGACCAGGCAAGGTCTTGGAATCTTCAACTGGATCTGCATCAGGAACATCTTTAGGAATCGATTTAACCGGACCAGATAAGGCCTTTGACTGGATCGGCATCAGAAAAATCTTTAGTAATCGATTTAACTGGCCCAGGCAAGGTCTTGGAATCTTCAACTGGATCTGCATCAGGAAAATCTTTAGGAATCGATTTAACTGGACCAGAGAAGGCCTGGACCAGAGTAGGCCTTTGATGGATCGGCAATAGAAACATATTTAGGAATCAATTTAACTGGACCAGGCAAGGTCTTGGAATCTTCAACTGGATCTGCATCAGGAAAATCTTTAGGAATCGATTTAACTGGACCAGAGAAGGCCTTTGACTGGATCGGCATCAGAAAAATCTTTAGGAATCGATTTAACTGGACCAGGCAAGGTCTTGGAATCTTCAACTGGATCTGCATCAGGAAAATCTTTAGGAATCGATTTAACTGGACCAGAGAAGGCCTTTGACTGGATAGGCATCAGAAAAATCTTTAGGAATCGATTTAACTGGACCAGGTAAGGTCTTGGAATCTTTAGGAAATTATTTAACTGGACCAGGCAAGGTCTTGGAATCTTCAACTGGATCTGCATCAGGAAAATCTTTAGGAATCAATTTAACTGGACCAGAGAAGGCCTTTGACTGGATCGGCATCAGAATAATATTTAGGAATCGATTTAACTGGACCAGGCAAGGTCTTGGAATCTTCAACTGGATCTGCATCAGGAAAATCTTTAGGAATCAATTTAACTGGACCAGAGAAGGCCTTTGACTGGATCGGCATCAGAAAAATCTTTAGGAATCAATTTAACTGGACCCGGAAAGGTCTTGGAATCTTCAACTAGATCTGCATCAGGAAAATTTTTAGGAATCGATTTAACTGGACAAGAGAAGGCCTTTGACTGGATCGGCATCAGAAAAATATTTAGGAATCGATTTAACTGGACCAGGCAAGGTCTTGGAATCTTCAACTGGATCTGCATCAGGAACATCTTTAGGAATCGATTTAACCGGACCAGAGAAGGCCTTTGACTTGATCGGCATCAGAAAAATCTTTAGTAATCGATTTAACTGGACCAGGCAAGGTCTTGGAATCTTCAACTGGATCTGCATCAGGAATATCTTTAGGAATCGATTTAACTGGACCAGAGAAGGCCTGGACCAGAGAAGGCCTTTGACTGGATCGGCATCAGAAAAATATTTAGGAATCAATTTAACTGGACCAGGCAAGGTCTTGGAATCTTCAACTGGATCTGCATCAGGAAAATCTTTAGGAATCAATTTAACTGGACCAGAGAAGGCCTTTGACTGGATCGGCATCAGAAAAATCTTTAGGAATCGATTTAACTGGACCAGGCAAGGTCTTGGAATCTTCAACTGGATCTTTCCTGAAAGGTAAAGGTCAGTCATATGCAATGCATGATATGGATCAAGCAATGATGTTCTCAACATAAATGAGATGGTATGATGTGTATATGCATGTATCATGATGTATGGAAGTGTGATGTTTTAGCTGGGGAAAATTAATCCCGGATAGCTTGCTGGAGAATAGAGTTGAATTCTTCGTTTCCGTTGGGGATGACGAACGAAGATGATTGCAAGGATAAATTTGTTAGTAGAAAAGAACTCTGGTGGGGGATAAACAGGATGAAGAGATTACTCCGAGGGAAAATACTCTGTGGGGAAGAGATACTTTGCGGAGATTTTAACGATGGACTCCGCTGGGGAAGATATACTCTGCTGAGGATTTTAACGATAAACTCCGCTGGGGATTCCGTTGATAAGCTCTGTTGTGGATTTTGATGATAAACTCCGCTGGGGATGGATTACCGTTGCTGGTGATATTGAATCTGTTGAGGATAGAAGTCCTGCTTGGGGAAAGAAAGAACTCCGCTAGGGATGATCTTTCAGTTGCAACTTGGAGAGGATAACCTTCTGAAATTGGCTGGGGAGACTTATTTGTGCTTCGCAGGGGATAAGCTTCCAGAATCTACTGGGGAAGATGATTCAACTCCATTGGGGAAACTTTTTTTTTAGACTGCGCTGGGGAAATGGCTCCACTAGGGGTATCTTGTATTCCTTCGGGAAACATTCTTATACTCTGTTGAGGAATATTAAGACTGTCGGGGATACTCTTACGCTTGCTGGAGAATATCCTTATATTCCGCTGGGGAATATTAAGATCTTCTAGGGATACCAAACCTTTTCGGGGCTGACGGTAGACTAACTCTGCTTGGGGAGAGTATTGCTGATTTGTACATAGCTGCAAGTCTCAGCTGAGAGAGCTATCATTACTGTTTTACTCTACGGGGAGTGATAGTATCTTAGCCATATTCTTTAGCTGAATATACCTTGGTACCTGGTGGACAGAGCAATTTGTACAGTTCGGACAATTCTTATTTGCCCCTGTTTTTGTGGGACAAGGTGCTTGCGGCGGCCCTGTGGATCTGGTATTATACCCACCTATGAGGTGCTTGGTAATTGCCGATTGAAGTGACAAATCTTCTTCTGGTAGGCAAGTGACGAGATGACGGGACATAGTCGTACGCTTTGATCCCTAATTTTTGCCTGGACCGCCCTTACGGGTTTTCAGTCCATTGGGATACCCTTTTTTTCCCAAGCCGCCTTTTCAGGTTTTCGACTTGCCGGGTGTACAAATTCTCATTTTCATCCCTTATTTTTGCCCGAACCCTTTTGGTTCGCCGGGAAGCCCTTATTTTTTCATAGGCCAGTCAACCTAGCGGGTCTTTGATTATGCGTAGTACTTTTTTGACTATGTACACGCTCTTAGAGTGTAGGGAGGTGTCACTGCCAGTAGTGTCGTGTTGCCATACTACCAATAGATGTTTGATCATGCAAGATTCATTGCTGGAATTCATGTCCCATGCCCCCGGTGACGGAGATGGAGACTTGCCCCTGGTTACTCTGCACTTCTTCAGAGATTTCCTGGAATCTTGACTGGACTGCCCCAGGTGTGCTAGATAGTGACATGTCATGCCCCCTTGTTTATAGGAGATTTGCCAATGGAAGCGTCATCCTTTTTGAAGTGATTTTGTTCACTGAGAAGGCTTTCGTTCATCGGATATTCGTTGTGTGAATTTTTCCGCTGTCAAATAAATAGCCAAATGCAAACAGTGATATTCAGATAATGCAAAGTTTATGCTTGTCTCGAAGTTTTTGAAAAATGCGTTTTTTAGCAGAAAACTCTTTATAAGACAAATTCAACACAAGATTTAGGGCAAAGCCTTACAGGAGTCAGAATACCTTTTGTAACAGTATGCTTTCGAACTAACCCATGCTTCAGTTAGGACTTTTGAAGGGTTGTAACGTGGCTTGGTTCACGGTTTAAGAAACAAAGGATAAAGGCTCAAAGTATATTTGTACCCACCCGCTCTTCGTGATGTTCTTCAATCCTAAACTCAGTTAATTGTGCATTTGAACTCCAAATGAGTCTGGAACGACGTTTTTGGTGTTGGTTCACACAAGTTGGATTTTTGAAGGCAGTCATCATTTTTTGCAACATTTTCATGTTGTCGAGGATTTGTAATGACCTCGTTCTTTTGATTTGTTATCCCTAATTTTTGCCTGACTGTTCCCTTTTTTGAGATTACAGTCAGTGGGATGCCCCGGCTTTCTTAAACCTCCTTTATAGGTTTTGGCTCAGTGGGCTTTTTTTGAGAGATTGACTGCCTATGAGATAAGGAACCACCACTGTCTTTTGATTCTAGAGGAATGCTTTTGATGTCGTTCGTTGTATTATGAACTGAGAGTTTTGCGACTTCAATGCATATCTTTTGAATTAACTGAGAGACTACCCTGCCCCAGGTTTAAATCAAAGGTTTCAATTTGTTTAAAAATAGAAAACTCCTACTTCTTTGGCTCGAAGGGGTTGACTAGGGATTATCTTCCTTATAAATCCAGTTTTTAGGATTTGAAAGAAATGCTTGTACATCATTAGCAAGGTCTGTCCAAAAGCATACTGTATGAGATTATGGCATTGTTTCGTCATCCTCCCTCTAAAGGCTTGTAACTTTTAGCAAGAGTTGAATGTCATAAAGTGAGTAAAAAACATAATTTAAATGTAATGAAAATGATTGGATCAAATCAAGACAAACATATGCAATGCATTAATGAAACAAAGTTTGGCATTAATGGATAATTGTTTGAATAACAAAGAGATTACAACTTGAAAATTCAAATGAACAAAAGTCTTCTCGTCTCGGTACTTGTCACTTCAAATGGTGAACCTTGGAGGGATGGTAGAAGAACTCAGCCTGACCATCTTGTGTGAATTCCAATGCTCCCTCATCAATCAGGTCTTGAATTTTGTTCTTCAAAGTCCAACAGTCGTCGGTGTCATGTCCAGGACTGTCAGAATGGTATGCACACCTTGCATCAGGATTGTACCTTGGGGAGGCTGTGCTGGGATTCTTAGGAGGGTCCCTTAACGTCACCAGATTCAATCTTAACAGGTGTCGTAAAGCTTGAGACAGCGGCATGTTGAGCTTGGTAAATTGCCTCCGGTCAACCCGTTGCTTTTGGTGAGGTTGTTATTGGACCCTTGAGGTAGTAGCAACTTGGAGAGGTCCATTCTTTACCAAGCCAAACCCTTGTCTTCTTGGGGGCTGATCAATGACTTGACCACCAGCCTTGACCGTATGCTTCATGTTGTTGTATCTGTCTTGATGAAGCTGGTTGATCATGGTTCTCATCTCTTCTTGTTCCCGAGCTAAGCCTTGGATAAGAGCCATCTGCCCCAACATCTGGGTTCTCAATGCATCTACCTCAGCTTGCAGATGTTTCAGCTGTTCTTCCTTATTGTCTTCAGGACTTTTCTTGACCAAGTTCCCCATGAGGAGTGTTCTCAACTCTTCCTGCCCCTTGGATAGGTTTAGGAAGATTTCCCTGAACTGAGTCTCTTGAGTATGAAGATCCTGGTTGTCTTGTGGGAAAGCCATTGCTGAAATAAACAGCGAGAACATGAGAGACCTGTATTGGGAGACCTGTTATGCAATGATATGTATGATATATGTATGCAATGTTTTCAAGGATCTCGCGGGGTAAACAATAAACTGTTAGAATCTGAATCTGGTAGCTTGATTGAAGGAACTTCATGTTGCTGAGAGTCCTTCTTCAAGAGTCAAGCTCACCATATCGAGTGGGTCATAGCCCCTGACTCAAGTTATCATGCTTGGATTTCTAGACAAACTTGGCTAGAGGAAAATAAATCCCCTTTGCCCCTTGCTGGACATTTGATTTACCATAACCTGCATCACAGACCCTTGAGATCCTTGAAATGGTTAAAGAAATGTTAAGGCATGACGTTATGATGTGTATGCTATGCGTTTAAGCAAAAGTGTGAGGTGATGTAAGTAAGCCCTGCAATAAATCCAGATTATTGGATAAGGACTGTAAACAAAACCTGCAAGGAAACCCTGTTGTCAGATAACAAGAATGTGCAAGTAGTTCAAGTTTGAAGGCACACAAGTCACACATAAGAGCCCTTAGATTTCAGGCTTGCATGAGGTTCCATAGGTAAGTACCCTCTTGAGTTTAGTTGGCTCAAAACCTATCCTATAAATAGTAACCGGGTTCTAAGGAGCTCAATATCATTGGATTGTTTTCTATGTTCATTGTCTTAGTTTAGCCACTTAACTGGCGACCAAAATATTCCAAGAAAACAACCCTCAATGAGTGTAGTATCGAGTATCTACCAACTTCGGACTGCACCAAAGTCGATCATCTCACTACCCCTAAAAAAGGCCAAGATGGTTAAGTAAGGTTCTAAGGTCAATTGATGCTTCACGATACCACGCGGCGGCCCCGTACTCTCCTTAACTTAACTCAAGGGTTACCGGTACTCACCAAAGTGCCACATCAATGTAGCTACTATTTCAACCATGTCGGTATACCCCGCACAGTTCCCTCACAGTTTGATGCTACTTACCTAAAGGGTATCCCCAGATCCGGGTTAGGATCTATAGAACTCCGATACAAACCCACAAAATTTAAAGCATACAAAGCATACAATTGAAAACACAAGTGATCTGATCCTAAGGTACACCTCACTTATAAACAATTCCCCAGCAAATTCGCCAGTTCTGTGGTCGGTGGGAACGAGAACTGACTGTTTTTGGAATGCTGGTTCGCGTTTGCGTTTGTTTTTGCAAAGTGTCGCGGTAAGCAAGAGTTGCCACCGTCTTTTATTTTATCCAACAAGGGAAAGGACAAAAGCACAGAAAAATTCCTTTTCGAGATGTTTCTCGGGTTCGGGAGGTAGATTATAGAAAGGGAATGTGTTAGCACCCTTTCTATCTGTGGTTATCCACGGGCTCTTAGGTACTTGCTCACTATGTTTTCAAAAGGTTTGCTTTTCTTTGTGATTGTGGGTTTTGAAAAGAGTTTTGTTTGAAGAAAGTGTAAGTGTGAAAATTTTTTATTTTGTTTTTTAAAAGGAGCAAGTACTTGAGAACCTCTACCTACTCAAGAAGGAATTTAATTGTGCAAATGTCCTTTAGACAGTGTTATCCCACTATTGAGAAGTAGGTAGCACCATCGTTGGAGTTTTCGGGTCAATTCGATTTAAGGGACTTGTGGTCATTAAAGCAACATTAGGACGCTTTAGTGGTAATCCTAATGTCTTAGATCATTTTTTTATCGAGGCAACCATTTCGAGGCAACTTATGATCTTGGGACAAAAGGACGACCTCTAAAACATCCTATACTTAATGACCACTTTCGAGGCAACCAAATGAGGTGTACCCTAGGAGTGGCATGTGCAAGTGTGTCAATTTTCAGTTATATTATCTTTGTTTATTTAGGTGTTCTACCATTTGTTTTTAGATCTTGTCATACAATCCTAGTTAGCATACATCTAAGCAGTTAATATATATACAGGAATTTAAAGTGCAGAAACCGTAAATACTACACTATTACAAGGCTTTGGGGAGGGGGATTATTTACATGTCCAAAAATTGGGGAAATAAAAGCAATAAAGTAAAAGTCTTAATTTAGGCTACCACAGACCAATAAGTAGTCACAATAAAATAAACGCGCGTGTATCTAGAAAATCCTAAGAATAAGAACTCTTTTTGTTGTTTTATTTTATTTTGGGAAAAATAATCTAAATCTATTTAATTTTAGTTTTGGAAAAATGTTAAGATAATTAAGGGTTAATTAACAAAGTTAATTTAATAGAAAAAGAACTAACCTAATGTTTTTGTGGTTTTTTGATTTTAAGGTTAATTAAAAGGAAGTCTATGAAAACAAAAATAAAATGCAAGAGGGATCCTTCGATCCAAGGAAAAAAGGAGCTTCGACCCAGGGAAGGAATGGACTGCTTCGATCCAGAGAGGGTCCTGGTCCTTTCGATTGGGCCAGACAGTAAGGCGTGAGTAGCCTTTGATCCAGGGAAGAGGATTGCCCTTTGATCATGGAGGTCATGGCTTTCGATCCAGGGATGAGATGCCTCTTTCGATCCAACGCGCTAATGGGTTCGATCCAGAGAAAGTGTCTCCTTCGATCTGGGCTGTTATACCTGCAAAAGTATGTGAGTGAAATAAAATGCAGGGCCTGGGTATTAAATCCCAGGCCCTTCGATCCTGCGCTTGCTGGGTCTCTTCAGGCTATGTCTGCAACAAATGTTTAACAAACGAAAAACATGACCTGGGTGCCAAACCCAGGCCTTTCGATCCTGTCTAGGATGGCAAATCAAAGGCAACAACAAGTAATAATGTGTTATGCAAATATGAGGTTGGATAGTTTACCCTTTCTTACCAGCAGATTGGACTTCAATTTGGGCATTTCCTGGATGTAGGCACCTTCGATCTGGGCACTTCCTGAATGTAGGCACTTTTGATCTGAGGGTTTCTGGGCGTGGACACCTTCGATTTGGGGCTTATGGGCGTGGATGCTTTTGTTGAAGGACTGCTTTGGCTTGGAAAATTCTGGGCAGCGTCTCTCCAATGCTTCTGTTCTCTATTTTTTCTGTATATTTTCGTCCTCTGTCTGTATTTTTTTTGTGTGTTGGTAATGTATGCTGGCCTCTGTATTTATAGGGGTGTGAGGGTGCAGTAATGGCAAGGGACAACCATTAAAACAGGCCTTTAACGCTCTGGACAAAAATCAAACACATTAAATTATTTCCTCTTTTGAAACATTCGTGTCCCTTGAATGATCCTGGACGCTTGGATTTCGAATGCTTTCAGGCCATGCTCTTCGATTAGTCCTGATTTGCCTCTTTCGAATGGACTCCCTGCGTACCCTTCGAATGGGCCTGGCCCAAATATCAATCGAAGGATTCCAATCGAAAGGCTCTGCTAACAGGCCAATCAAAAGGTGTTGTTCATGTCAATCGAAGGACATGGTTGACATGCCTGTCGAAATTGCCTTGACATAATTCCAATTGAATGCTTGTCCATAATGCCAATCGAAAGACTCCTTCAGAATGCCAATCGAAGTGTCTTTCAGGATGCCAATCGAAAGGTACTTAAAGTACCACTCAAAAATCTTCTTTTTCCTTAGGCAAGAGTTTATGATCAACCAGGCAGGGGGAAGACTTTGGAAAACATGAGAGGGCAAATTTTGGGGTGCAACATGCTCCAATAACACTTATTGCAATAAGAAGGGAATGAGATGAAGAGGGAAAGGGAAAAAATGAATAAACCGCATTTGAATCAAAATTTAATCAAACTATTATTAAAATTATTCATCCATATTTATGGAGTTAAATTCAACACCATGTGTAACGCCCGTAATTTAATTAATTATTTAATTAAATTATTTTTGGAATATTTAAGAAGATGTGTTTTAAGTAATTGTATTTATTTTATTAAGTGGAGAAATAATATTAGAGATATAATATTATGTGGTGAAATAATATTAAAAGTGTAATATTATTTAATGTGGGCTTATTTTGAGAGAGTAGAAGTAATAAGGGGGTGTGTTGGTTTTAAGCCCAATAAGGAATAATAGAATAATAGGGTTATTTTATTATTTTTTGTTAGAATAGAAAGAAAGAAACAGTAGAAATAAATAAGGATTTGGAAGGGAACGTGCAAGCTGCTTGAGAAAGTGGAAAACGACAAGAACGTGAATCCAACCGGAAATTGTAGAGCGACCTTCAATACAAGGTAAGGATGGGGTTCTGACTCTATAATTGGGTTTATTATAATTGATATGTGGGGTTAGAGGTGATTATTGTTTTGTTCCTGAATTGAGAATATATGATTGATGTATGATGAGGATTGATGAATTTTGATGAATATTGATGTCTTGATGTTGTTAAAATGCTGTAAGATTATAGGGTAATTATGGGTGACGAATTGACATGATTAGATTAAGTTTTAGGGATTTAGTTAAGGAACTGTAGCGATATGCAGTGATGAAAAACGCAGAACGTTACAATCGTGAAAACATAGAACCGTACGTGGAGGTATCAAAAGTTGTTGTCTAGAACAATGAATCAATTAGGGATGGCATTAGGCGTACTTTTCTTAATTAGGTTGATAACAGGAAAAGAATCAATATAGTAGGATGAAATAAAAAGTAGTAGTTCTGACATTTAGAAGTATGTTGATAGGAGTTGCGTCAAATTAGTGCAGGATAGAAGTTTTGATGTTATACGTATGTTAGTTAGAAATTGAGTTACACTATTAAGGAATAGAGGTTCTGGTAGTAGAAGTTGTACTAGCCAGAAGATGTGGCTGGTCAGAAGTTGTATTAATCAGAAGATGTGGCTGGTCAGAAGTTGTATTAATCAGAAGATGCGTCTGGTCAGAAGTTGTATTAATCAAAAGATGTGGCTAATCAAAATTTGTATTAGTCAGAAGATGGGGTTAGTCAGAAGATGTGATGATCAGAAGTTGTACCTGGTCAGAAGATGGGGTTAGCCAGAAGCTGTGATGATCAGAAGTTGCATCTGATCAGAGGTTGCATTAGTCAGAAGTTATAGTAGTCAGAAGATTGTGTCGCCTAGAGGTTGCATCATCAGAAGTTGTGTATTTAGAAATAGCGTTGGCTAGAGGTTGCATGGTCAAAATTTGCATGGCCTTTGAGTTATTTTATGAAGAACAATGAATGTTAGATGCTTAGAAGTTGTCATTTGAACTATAACAGTTGGTTAGTGTCGGTCTTGACGTTAGAATTACAGAATGACAGTGTTGATTGACTATGGTAATTAAAATACTGTTGAGTTATAAATGAGAAGTTATTAATACATATATGATGTTTGAATATTTATAAATAAATGACGTTTGATGAATTATTTTGATTACTTTAGATGTTATTTTGAGATGTTTTGAGATGATAATTTGAGATGTTTTGAGATGATAATTTGAGATGTTCTGAGATGATAATTTGAGATGTTCTTAGATGATAATTTGAGATGTTTTGAGATGATTTGAGATGTTGTTAACTTGGGTGTTATCATTACATTCATGGTTGTATCGCATACATTGCATTTTTTTCGAGATGGAGCTTATGCTCATTGAGATGGCCTGGATTGAAAATTTTTGAGATGAAGGCTATGCCTTGTTGATGCCTCTATTAATTGGCAAATTTTTGAGATATGAGTTCTGCTCCAATGGTACCACATGCATTTACATAGTATTGAGTCGCATTATATGATTTCATAAAGAGGTGTATTTTGATGTTGATGAATGAATATATATATATATATATATATATATATATATATATATATATATATATATATATATATATATATATATATATATATATATATATATATATATATATATATATATATATGTTGTAATATTGTTTATTATGAGATGAGAAGTGGTGATGTTATTGATCTAATTTAATATATTAATTATCATGCGCTTTATTATATTGTTAGATATCTGACCCCTTCTGTTTGAATGTTGCCCTTATGTTGGTAACGTGCAGGTAATCGAGAGTGAAGACTGTATACCTTCAATAGTTTGAGTCGGTGTCATTGATCTGATATGTAACACTCGGGGGGGATGAACGCTTGCTGTTTTGATTGATGATTTTCAGTTGTTGAATTTTAATTTGATTATCATTAAATATGAGATGTTTCGAAGTTGTTGTTTTTGTTAGAGATGTTATTAAGAATTCCACTGCATAGATGTTGATTTATTTGATTAAAGATATTATGTTGATGGTTCATCCGATGTTTGAAAAAGTCTTATATATCCATGATGAATGCAATGAATTTGTTAGAAGAATTTGTGACGTCCCGATTCATTTGTATGATTGAAATTTATAACTCTGATTTATTTTGCATAATTGCTTGGCGTAGAATTGGGGTGTTACGAAGTTGGTATCAGAGCAAAAGGTTGGTCCGACCTTATCGTCGAGTCGTAGTTGTCTAACAGTCGAGTATTGTTATTTAAGTTCTAATCATTGTTTATGTTGTAGTGAGAAGTTAAGATGGCTGGAAGGAATGATGTTGCACTTGCTGCTGCTTTAGAAGCAATGGCTCATGCAATGGAAAACCAGCCGAATGATGACGAGAATGCTGGATCTCGTAGCTTAGCGACCTTCCAGAGAGAGAATCCACCTACGTTCAAGGGAAAGTATGATCCTGACGGAGCATTGGAATGGTTAAAAGAGATAGAGAGAATATTTCGTGTGATGGATTGCACTCCAGCGCAGAAGGTTCGTTATGGGACTCATATGCTAGCAGTCGAGGTTGATGACTGGTGGCTAGAGACTTGTCGGAAGTTAGAAGCTGCAGGTGAGAATGTCACTTGGGTTGTGTTCCGTAGAGAATTTTTGAGAAAGTACTTTCCTGAAGATGACAGTGGTAAGAAGGAAATTGAGTTCCTTGAGCTAAAGCAAGGAAGTAAGTCTGTTGTTGAGTATGCTGCCAAGTTTGCTGAGTTGGCCAAGTTTTATCTGCATTACGCTGAGGAAAATGCTGAGTTTTCAAAGTGTATTAAGTTTGAGAACAGGCTGCGCCCGGAGATTAAGAAAGCAGTTGGATATCAGAAAATCCGTGTCTTTGCTGATTTAGTTGATAGCTGCAGGATTTATGAGGAAGACAATAATGCTCATTACAAGATTATTAGTGAGAAGAGGGGTAATCACCCACAGAATCATGGTAAAACTTATGATGTCCCAGCTGGTAAGGGTAAACAGAGAGTTCCTCATGGTCAGAGGACTAGTGGGGGAGATGCTCCTGCTGGTGTGGTTTGTTTTAAGTGTGGGAAACCTGGACACAATAGTAATGTGTGCACTACTGAAGTGAAGAGGTGTTTCCGTTATGGAAAGAACGGGCATGTTGTGTCTGAGTGTGAGCACAAGAGTGTGGTTTGTTTCAACTGTAAAGAAGAAGGGCACATTGGTAGCCAGTGTCTGAAACCGAAGAGGGCTCGGTCAAGTGGTAAAGTGTTTTCTTTGGTTGAGGATCAGACAGCTGCTGAAGACGGACTTATTAGAGGTACATGTTTCATTAATGGTACTCCTTTAATTACTATTATTGATACTGGTGCTACGCATTGTTTTATTGCTGCTGATTGTGTTGAAAGATTGGGTCTTATGTTGTCTTCTTTGGATGGAGAAATGGTCGTCGATACTCTAGCTAAGGGGTCGGTGACTACTTCTTTTGTGTGTGCTAAGTGTCCCTTGTCGATCTTCGACAGAGACTTTATTGTTGATTTGGTTTGTTTACCGTTAAGAGGTTTGGATGTACTTTTGGGTATGAACTGGTTAGAGCATAACTGTGTTCATATTAACTGTTACAATAAGTCTGTGAAGTTTTCTACTCCTAAGGAAGAAGAAGATGGTCTGTTGTCTGCTAGACAGTTGAGAAAGTTGATGCAAGAGGAAGTGCAGATGTTTTCGTTGATGGCGTTGCTATCTATAGAGACTCAAGCTATAATTGAGGAATTGCAGATGGTATGTGAATTTCCTGAAGTTTTCCCTGATGAGATTCCTGATGTACCGCCAAAGAGGGAAGTTGAATTTGCAATTGATCTTGTACCTGGTACTAGACCCCTGTCTATGGCACCATATAGGATGTCTGCATCTGAGTTGTCAAAGTTGAAGAAGAAATTGGAAGAGTTACTTGAGAAGAAGCTTGTAAGACCAAGTGTATCATCATGGGGAGCTCCAGTGTTGTTAGTGAAGAAGAAAGATGGAAGTATGAGGCTTTGTGTTGATTATAGACAACTGAATAAAGTGACGATTAAGAACAAGTATCCTCTTCCAAGAATAGATGACTTGATGGATCAATTGGTGGATGCTCGTGTGTTTAGTAAGATTGATTTGAGGTCGGGTTACCATCAGATTAAAGTGAAGGATGAAGATATTCAGAAGATGGATTTCAAAACACGTTATGGACATTACGAGTATTCGGTGATGCCTTTCGGTGTTAATAATGCGCCAGGAGTATTCATGGAATATATGAATCGTATCTTTCATACTTATTTGGATCGGTTTGTAGTAGTTTTCATTGATGATATTTTGATTTACTCTAAGTCAGAAGAAGAGCATGCAGAACATTTAAGAGTAGTATTGCAGATTTTGAAAGAGAAGAAGTTGTATGCAAAGCTGTCCAAGTGTGAATTCTGGTTAAAAGAGGTTAATTTTCTTGGTCATGTGATTTCTGGTAGTGGCATTACTGTAGATTCATCGACGGTTGACGCTGTGTTGCAATGGGAAACTCCAAAGTCAGCTACTGAGATTAGAAGCTTCTTGGGATTAGTTGGTTATTATAGAAGATTTATTGAAGGGTTTTCTAAGTTGTCACTTCCATTGACTAAGTTGACTTGTAAAGGTAGAGCTTTTGTATGGGATGTTCAGTGTGAAGAAAGTTTTACGGAATTGAAGAAGAGGTTGGCGTCGGCTCCGATTTTGACGTTGCCTAATCCAGGAGAGCCTTTTATGGTGTATTGTGATGCTTCTAAGACGGGTTTAGGAGGTGTGCTTATGCAAAATGGTAAGGTAGTTGCTTATGCATCAAGGCAGTTGAGGACTCATGAGAAGAACTATCCTACGCATGATTTAGAGCTTGCTGTTGTTGTCTTTGTGTTGAAGATTTGGAGGCATTATCTTTATGGTTCTAGATTTGAAGTGTTTAGTGACCATAAGAGCTTAAAGTATTTATTTGATCAGAAGGAGCTGAATATGAGGCAACGAAGATGGTTGGAGTTGCTAAAGGATTATGATTTCAGTTTGAATTATCATCCAGGAAAGGCGAATGTGGTAGCTGATGCGTTCAGTCAAAAGACTTTACATATGTCAGCAATGATGATTAAAGAGTTGGAATTGATTGAGCAGTTTAGAGACATGAGCTTAGTTTGCGAGGTTACTCCGTAGAGTGTTATGTTGGGTATGTTGAAGATTAATAATGAATTTTTAGACAGTATCAAAGAAGCTCAGAAGTTGGATGTGAAACTGGTAGATTTGATGGTTGGGATTGATCAGTCTGAGAATAATGATTTTAAGCTAGATGTGCAAGGTGTGTTGAGATTTCGTAACTGGATGTGTATTCCTGATGATGCTGAGATGAAGAAGGTGATACTTGAAGAGAGCCATAGAAGTAATTTGAGTATTCATCCAGGAGATACAAAGATGTATCAAGATTTGAGAGGTTTGTTTTGGTGGCCTGGGATGAAGAGTGATGTGGCTCGGTTTGTGTATGCATGTTTGACTTGTCAGAAGTCGAAAGTTGAACATCAGAAGCCTGCAGGATTGATGCAACCGTTGGAAGTTCCAGAATGGAAATGGGATAGCATTTCAATGGACTTTGTGGCAGGGTTGCCTAATACTTTAAGAGGACATGATTCAATTTGGGTGATTGTTTATAGGCTTATAAAGTCAGCTCATTTAATTCATATTAACATCAGTTATCCAGTGCCGAAGTTGGCTGAGATTTATATTAGTGTGATTGTGAAGCTGCATGGTATTCCTTTGTGCATTGTGTCAGATAGAGATCCAAGATTTACTAATGATTTTTGGAAGAGTTTGCAAGAAGAGTTGGGTTCTAAGTTGAGGTTGAGTTCAGCGTATCATCCTCAGACAGATGGTCAGACTGAACAGACTATTCAATCGTTGGAAGATTTTCTGAGGGCATGTGTTCTTGAGCAGGGATGTTCGTGGGATACATATCTTCCGTTGATAGAGTTCACGTATAATAACAGTTACCATTCTAGTATTGGGATGGCACCTTTTAAAGTGTTGTATCGTCGAAGATGTAGAACTCTGTTATGTTGGCATGAATCTGGTGAAAGTGTAGTACTTGGACCTGAACTTGTTCGTGACACTACTGAGAAGGTGAAGTTGATTCGAGAAAAGATGAAAGCTTCACAAAGTAGACAGAAGAGTTATCATGACAAGTGAAGGAAGGATTTAGAATTTCAAGCTGGTGATCATGTGTTTTTGAGAGTTACACCTGTGACTGGTGTTGGGCGAGCGTTGAAATCTAAGAAGCTCACTTCTCGTTTTATTGGACCGTATCAGATTTCAGAGAGAGTGGGGAATTTTGCTTATAGAGTGGCTTTACCGCCTAATCTTTCAAATGTGCATGATGTGTTTCATGTGTCGCAACTTAGGAGGTATATTTCAGATCCGTCTCATGTGATTCATATGGACGATGTGCAAGTACGGGATAATTTTACGGTGGAGACGATGCCTGTACGGATCACGGATCGAGAAATGAGACTCTCAGGGGAAAAGATATTTCCTTGGTTAAAGTGGTTTGGCTAGGAGTTGTTGGTGAAATCATGACTTGGGAGTTAGAGAGCAAGATGCGAGACTCCTATCCTGAATTGTTTGCTTGAGGTAAATTTTCGAGGACGAAAATATTCTAAGTGGGGGAGAATTGTAACGCCCGTAATTTAATTAATTATTTAATTAAATTATTTTTGGAATATTTAAGAAGATGTGTTTCAATTAATTGGATTTATTTTATTAAGTGGAGAAATAATATTAGAGATATAATATTATGTGGTGAAATAATATTAAAAGTGTAATATTATTTAATGTGGGCTTATTTTGAGAGAGTAGAAGTAATAAGGGGGTGTGTTGGTTTTAAGCCCAATAAGGAATAATAGAATAATAGGGTTATTTTATTATTTGTTGTTGGAATAGAAAGAAAGAAGTAGTAGAAAGAAATAAGGATTTGGAAGAGAACGTGCAAGCTGCTAAAGAAAGTGGAAAACGGCAAGAACGTGAATCCAACCAGAAATTGTAGAGCGACCTTCAATCCAAGGTAAGGTTGGGGTTTTGACTCTATAATTGGGTTTATGATAATTGATATGTGGGGTTAGAGGTGATTATTGTTTTGTTCCTGAATTGAGAATATATGATTGATGTATGAGGAGGATTGATGAATTTTGATGAATATTGATGTCTTGATGCTGTTAAAATGCTGTAAGATTATAGGGTAATTATGGGTGATGAATTGACATGATTAGATTAAATTTTAGGGCTTTAGTTATGGAACCGTAGCAAGATGCAGTGATGAAAAATGCAGAATGTTACAATGGTGAAAACGCAGAACCGTACGTGGAGGTATCAGAAGTTGCTGTCTAGAATAATGAATCAATTAGGGATGGAGTTAGGCGTACTGTTCCTAATTAGGTTGATAACAAGCAAAGAATCAAAATAGTAGGATGAAATAAAAAGTAGAAGTTCTGACATTTAGAAGTATGTTGATAGGAGTTGTGTCAGATTAGTGCAGGATAGAAGTTCTGATGTTATACATATGTTAGTTAGAAATTGCATTGCACTGTTAAAGAATAAAGGTTCTGGTAGTAGAAGTTGTACTAGCCAGAAGATGTGGCTGGCCAGAAGTTATATTAATCAGAAGATGTGGCTGGTCAGAAGTTGTATTAATCAGAAGATGTGGCTGGTCAGAAGTTGTATTAATCAGAAGATGTGGCTAGTCAGAATTTGTATTAGTCAGAAGATGTGATGATCAGAAGTTGTACCTGGTCAGACGATGGGGTTAGCCAGAAGCTGTGATGATCAGAAGTTGCATCTGATCAGAGGTTGCATTAGTCAGAAGTTATAGTAGTCAGAATATTGTGTCGCCTAGAGGTTGCATCATCAGAAGTTGTGTATTTAGAAATAGCGTTGGTTAGAGGTTGCATGGTCAGAAGTTGCATGGCCTTTGCGTTGTTTTGTGCAGAACAATGAATGTTAGATGCTTAGAAGTTGTCGTTTGAACTATAACAGTAGGTTAGTGTCGGTCTTGACGTTAGAGTTCAGAATGACAGTGTTGATTGACTGTGGTAATTAAAATACTGCTGAGTTATAAATGAGAAGTTATTAATAAATATATGATGTTTGATAATTTATAAATAAATGACGTTTGATGAATTATTTTGATTACTTGAGATGTTATTTTGAGATGTTTTGAGATGATAATTTGATATGTTTTGAGATGATAATTTGAGATGTTCTGAGATGATAATTTGAGATGTTCTGAGATGATAATTTGAGATGTTCTGAGATGATAATTTGAGATGTTCTGAGATGATAATTTGAGATGTTTTGAGATGATTTGAGATGTTGTTAACTTGGGTGTTATCATTACATTCATGGTTGTGTCGCATACATTGCTTTTTTTTTTGAGATGGAGCTTATGCTCATTGAGATGGCCTGGATTGGCAATTTTTGAGATGAAGGCTATGCCTTGTTGATGCCTCTATTAATTGGCAAATTTTTGAGATGGGAGTTCTGCTCCAATGGTACCACATGCATTTGCATAGTATTGAGTCACATTATATGATTTCGTAAAGAGGTGTATTTTGATGTTGATGAATGAATATATATATATATATATATATATATATATATATATATATATATATATATATATATATATATATATATATATATATATATATATATATATATATATATATATATATATATATATATATATATATATATATATATATATATATATATATATATATATATATATATATATATATATATATATATATATATATATGTTGTAATATTGTTGATTATGAGATGAGAAGTGGTGATGTTATTTGGTGTAATTTAATATATTAAATATCATGTGCTTTATTATATTATTAGATATCTCACCCCTTCTGTTTGAATGTTGCCCTTATGTTGGTAACGTGTGGGTAATTGAGAGTGAAGGTTGTATACCTTCAATAGTTCGAGTCGGTGTCATTGCTCTGATATGTAACACTCGGGGGGATGAACGCTTGCTATTTTGATTGATGATTTTCAGTTGTTGAATTTTAATTTGATTATCATTAAATATGGTATGTTTCGAAGTTGTTGTTTTTGATAGAGATGTTATTAAGAATTCCGCTGCATAGATGTTGATTTATTTGATTAAAGATGATTAGTTGATGGTTCATCCGATGTTTGAAAAAGTGTTATATATCCACGATGAATGCAATGAATTTGTTAGAAGAATTTGTGACGTCCCGATTCATTTGTATGATTGAAATTTTATAACTCTGATTTATTTTGCATAATTGCTTGGGGTAGAAGTGGGGTGTTACACCATGGATCCAATGATGTTAATAAAGTTGATGATCAAAATTTCAATCCAAGATCATCCAGAAAATATACAAAAATTAATTTGTATTTTAAAATAAAAGAATAAGGGTTTAAAAATGGTTAAAAATGAAAATAATAGAGAAAAAAGGAAATAATGTTCAAATTAATCAAGAAAAAATAAGTAAGACCATAGAAAAATCAGAAATGGACTCAAATATTTTTATAAATTTTTTTGGTAATTTTCTAAAGTCAGAAACTATTTTTAAAATTAAAAGAAATAGGTAAAATAAACAAAAAATGATGAAAAATAACAAAGTTAAATAAAAAATAAATGTGGTCGCCAATATTTATCATAATGTCATTGGATCCTTCCCTAATGTTTTTAGAATTTAAAAATGCACAAAAGTATTTTTAAACATTTAAAACAATTCAAATAAAGTGAAAATTTATAAAAAAATAACAAAACACAAAATAAAAAATCAAAAATAGAAAAATCAAAAATATTTTTCATAATTTTTTCAGATTTTTTGGACTTAAAATGAATTTTCTATGATTTTTTGAAGTTTAAAATAATTTAAATAAAAAAATCAGAAAATAAAATAAAGTCAAAAAAATGTGGACCAATGGATGAGAGTCAAAACGCGTTAGTAATCAAATCCAAGGGATCTGGCGCGCTGTGCATATCATGGTTATTACTAAATAAAGCACTGAATCACATAAAATCATATTTTTCAAAACATACAAATGGCACGACATCATTGGTTGGAAGATAACACATTGGTCATCTTCAACCTCCAGCCAACGTGAAACACAAGTCCCTCAAACTATAAAATCAGAAGCTCAGACCTATGTCATTCGCTTCGTCTGATCAAGATGAAGACAACCAAACCTTCGTGAAAAATTTATATAAACTGTAGCTCAAGCAATTTGGAAGAGAAGTTTTGAAAAGGGATTTGAAATTTCATGGTCAAAACGTGTTCCAGTTAAAAGCAAGTGTTGCAACTAGAACCATGGCAATGAGAGCTTCACAATGATACCAAAGTTTATAAGAATTGATGGAGAAATCTATCTATTGAAGTTCAGTTGCAGAGCTCTGTAAATGGACTTGGTCAAAACAATTCAGAAGGTTTTAAGGCTCAATTCTTCTTCTGTTAGCTTCAGGGAAGATCAAGGAAGGTGAATTGATAGAAAAATGGATTGAAAAGGGCTTGAACAATAATTTCGAAGTTACAGAAAAGTGAGTTATGGAGCAACTTTGCCAGGGTGATTTTGGTTGTTCAAGCTTGAGAAAACGAATGGGATAGCTCATGTATTTATAGGAGAAAAAAATGGGATCAAAAGGAAGGGTGAATGATGCATTTTGGAGGGAATCAGTATGGGTCTGCATCATGAAGAAATTGTGACTTCTCTATTGTCAAAACTCAACCAGAACGCGTGTTTTGATGCACTAATCCACTTGGAAAAGTTGGATAATCATGTTTAGACCCAAAACACGTGCTAATTTGAGGGTTAGAAGTTGTAACATGAAATTCAAATTCTGACTTGTGATGAAACTTCAATTCCAAGTTACCACTTTTGAAACAATGACATTCTCAGCTCAAGGGGTCTTAAGGCATGGTTCTTGATGCTTTATAAATATGAGATTACAAGTTTGTAATGGTAAAATAATGGAATCAAATGGATGTTTGAAATGAAAGTTGCAATGAGTAAAAGTTGGAAAAAAGAGGTTGACTTTCCATACTTAGAAATATTTCAAGTTTTTCTTCAAAAGTGACCTATAATGTTTTACATCCAAACATGTCCTTCCTCTTGGAATTTGCTCTTGACCAAAAAAGATGGCATGAAAAAGACCTATTGAATGACATTTTGAAACTTGAACCATTAAAAATATCCAAAAATTGAGAGAGTTATGAATTGTTGAAGTTGGAAAAAATATTGAAATGACCTATAATCTTTTGTATCCTTGGGGCATCTTACATCCATTTTCTCACTTTGCATATAAAAAAAGGAATAAAGTTCATATCCTCGATATAATTATGGAAAAAAAGTGGGATCAAGGGGATACAAATTGACCAAGTTATGATCATTTGAAGTCACACATGGGAAGTTGGGGGGTTCATCTGGAGGACTTGTAATCTTTTCTTCATCATACTCCTTGAAACTTTTGAAGTAATTTGTTAATAACCCTTTGAAGAGAAGTATGTTTTTGGAATCACTCATAAATACAAAAAGATGAGCAAGATATACTTCTTTGAAGTTCAAAACCCTAGCTCCTAGATCCAGAAAATGCTTTGAGGAACTTTGACAATTTTAAACAACCTTCTTGTACCAACACTTTTGCTTTGTAGATAGAAGTTGTTGAGGATGATAATTAGAACTCATAGAAACCAAAAACACTTCCATATCTTGAGAATTGAGAGAAGTATGCACTTGTAACCAATGGGAACAAGGCCTTGTCCAACCCTGACAACTTCTTCAATCAACCCCTTGTACTTTTGAATCAATCTTGATAACTTTGAAATGTGGTGAACCAAAATAAACCTCTCCATGCCATTTATTCCAAAACAACTTCAATGGCGAGGTTTGAATTTATCAAGATTTATTGACTAGGGCATGGAAATAAACTCATGAACCCATGGATCAACTTGCTAAACCACATTGTCTTTACCTACATTATTAACAAGTAAGACAAACCAACCTTATGTTTTATTAATAAAAAGGAAAGTCAAAACAAAACATGCATGATCACAAAAGGAAAACAAGTCAAGGTGTTAGGTGATTCCTCAAAGAGAAAAGCTAAAGATAGGGAGGAGAACCAAAAGCCCTAATGTGATCTTGTTGTGATTGAATCAATATGGTATGATGAAGGGATTTTAGAGACAAAAATTGGGGTACAAGAGTTTCCCTTATTTAAGTTTCTTCTATCTGGAGATACAAAGGTTAAAAATCTTTGTGTCAACGTGATCGAAGACACTTAAATATAAAACAAACCCTATTTTTGGCCCTAAGATGCCATGCAATGCTTATGAGTATGAATGCATATGAACAACTTCAAAGGGACACAAAACACCACTAGGGATGTAGCGAAGGAAATAAGGATCAAAAGAGAAACCTGACCAAGAAAATAAATCACTGGTGAATCAAAAAGACCCGACTCTAATGGTGTAACACCCAAAGAAGAGATAAGGTAGCATCAACTCGGCTAAAGAGGAGATATAAGATCAAAAAGATAATGATTCATAGATGACAGTAAAAGATCAAAGGATACACCAACTTTTACTGAAGGAGAAACTACCAACGTCCACTAAAGGTAGAAAGAGAAAATAATAACAACACCGACGTTCACTGACGGTGAGCTACCAATGTTCACTGAAGGTAGAGAGACAAACATCGATGTTCACTGACGATGAACTACCAGCTTTCGCTGAAGGTAAAGAGAAAATAAATATCATAGCACCGACGTTCACTAACGGTGAACTACCAACGTTCACTGAAGATAGCAAAATGATAACAATCACCAACATTCACTGATGGTTGTAGGGGTATAAATGTTTAAGACTAAGCCATTGGATTGACTAGACTTATACATATCAGAATAAAAATCACCACCGCGCTTTATTGTTTCCAAAGGAATGGGAAAAGAGCGAATAACCCAAAAAAGGGGGAAAGATTCAAGGTAAAGGGGTTGGTTATGCAAAGGGAAGGTATTAGCACCCTAAACATCTATGGTACTCCGCAGGAACCTCTTTGTAGAATCTGTATACTTTGGCTATAAAATGTTGTATGTAAAATAGATGGTGGAGGTGAGAAAAGAAATATATTTTTTATGATTTTTTCACCCGCCGCGGTTGCGAACCTTTAGTGCCTACGTACCACCTTTCATGCAATAGGGGATCAGGGTACACGTAGTTCACCTTTTAAAAAATTTAAAACACAAGTATGTTGGTTAATTTTATGAGATAAGACATCATTGTCATTGTCCGTGTGGAAAACATACTTACTACCCACAATCATGAGAAATGAGAATTTGCATCATCTCAAAGTGGAGGATATGGCTTGGATTTTAAAATCAACAATGCCTCACTCAACACCCAAGTGGAAAATATCTCACTTCACTATATATTGCAGAAGTATAGTTGTTTGTATCACTACAAGGATTGACAAGAGTCTAATCTTTTGAGAAAAATCTTAAAACAAAAAGCCAAAGTGGCAAGAATGCTTTGAAATGGGATTGATGGACTTTTAGTGTTCCCACAAAAAAATGTCAAGGTATTATTAAATTTATTAGAGTTTATTTATGAAAAGGTTTTGAAAATGCATGGACCTAGGTCCAAGTTTATTATGAAAGTGGTTCAAGTTTCAAAACAAGAAGAGTTTTCAAAAGGAGGAAGAAGATTTTTGATATTAAAGAAGATGGGAGGAGAAGAAGAGACTATCCTAAAACATAAGGTAAAAGCTAGGGATAAGAACCATATAACCAACAAGAAGCCAACTCTTGACATTATGAGTCAAGATAAAATTCCCATTCTTTGGATTGAAACCAAGCAAGCAAAGATACTAGACCTCTTGAGAGAACTAAACTTCAAGTGTATTAATTCTTCACAAAAATTATGCAGAGTAACGATTGTATATGGGTGAATTCCATATTACAAACAAAAAATGTAATCACAATAACCTGCACACAAAACAAACAAACAACCCAATGTCTTAAGGTAAACCTCAAGAACTCCAGACAAAATATCAATTAAGGTCACAAGGTCTCCAACATAAGCCAAGGTTTCTAATCCTAAGTCCAAGAAGTCCAATACTCCATAATACCAAGGATAGTAACCAAATTGTCTAAGTATCATTAATGTTTTTTATGGTTCATGTTGATTATTTGGTGTCTTAAAAAAAGAAAAGAAAAGCTTAAGTGAGCAAGATTAAAATAGCATGAAATGAAATCCTAAAGCAAATGGTGCATAAAATAAAAGAGCATAAGATAAAAAACACAAAATAAAGTTAATTATTAATAGTTAGTTAGATGACCATCTTGAAACTTGCATTTGGAACTCATTAGAGGATTGGTAGAACCAAAGCCTCCACACAACAAGTTGGATTTGCTTATTGTCAAGTATATCATCCATTTTGGAATCCTCAAAAGTACCATTCAATGATCAACGATGTTTAAGTGATCCGCGTTGACCGAAAGTGATGTAGATCCATTAGAGGATTGGTAGAACCAAAGCCTCCACACAATGAATCTCAAGGTTATTGGATCAAAGAGATCAAATTAACATACTTGGGCTTGCAAACATAGGTTTGGGCCACGAATGATCATTTATTCGAATCAGAATAAAATTTAGCGCTATGTTAAGCAATCATAAGTGGACTTATATAGAAGTCGCACCAATTTTGAGGCCGGTCAATAGCAATCTATGCACCATTTGTTTTGAGACATGATATAGAGATCATGCTCCAATGACACTTAGTGCAATAAGAAAGGTATAAGATGAAGAGGGGCGAGAAAGAATATACAAACCACATTTAAATTAAATTTGAATCAAACTATTATTAAAATCATTCATCCATTTTTATGGAGTTAAACTCAACACCATAGATCCAATGATGTTAATAAAGTTCATGATCGAAAATTCAAACCAAGATCACCCAGAAAATAATCACAAAATAATATTACATTTAATATATATATATATATATATATATATATATATATATATATATATATATATATATATATATATATATATATATATATATATATATATATATATATATATATATATATATATATATATATATATATATATATATATATATATATATATATATATATATATATATATATATATATATATATATATATATATATATATATATATATATATATATATATATATATATATATATATATATATATATATATATATATTAAAAAGGGTTTTAAAATGTTTTAAAATAGAAATAAAAGAGAAATATATCAACTATGTTCAAATTAATCAAGAAATATTAAGACCATAGAAAAATCAGAAAGGGACTCAAATATTTTTAAATAATTTTTGGTAATTTTTTAAAGTCAAACTATTTTTAAAATTAAAAGAAATGAGTAAAATAAACCAAAAATGATAAAAAATGGCAAAGTCAGAAATAAAAAATAAAGTAGGTCACCAATATTTGTCACAATATCATTGGATCATTCCGTATTTTTTTTAGAATTTAAAAATGCATAAAAGTATTTTTAAATATTTAAAACAATTCAAATAAAGTGAAAATTTATAAAAAAAATATCAAAACACAAAATAAAATTGTAAAAAAATAAAAATAAAAAAGAGAAAATCAAAAATATTTTCATAGTTTTTTCAGATTTTTTGGACTAAAAATAAAATTTCTATGATTTGTTGAAGTTTAAAACAATTAAATATAAAAATCAGAAAATAAAATAAAAACCAAAAAGATGTGAACTAATGGATGAGAGTCAAAACGCGTTAGTAATCAAATCCAAGGGATCTGGCGCACTGTGCATATCATGGTCATTACTGAATAAAACACAGAATCAAATATAAATCAGATTCTCAAAAAATACAAATGGCACGCCATCATTGGTTGGAAGATGACATATTGGTCATCTTCAACCTCCAGCCAACGTAAATTACAGGTCTCTCAAACTGTAAAATCAGAAGCTCAGGCCTATATCATTCGCTTCGTCTCATCAAGACGAAGACAACCAAACCTTCATGAAAAATTTATATAAATTGCAGCTCAAGCAATTTGGAAGGAATGTTTTGAAAAGGAATTTGAAATTTCATGGTAAAAATGTGTTTCCAGTTGAAAGCAAGTGTTGCAACTAGAACCAGGGAAATGAGAGCTTTACAATGATATCAAAGTTTGGAAGAATTGATGGAGAAAACTACCTATTAAAGTTGAGTTGCAGAGCTCTGAAACTGGACTTCTATGGATCAATATAGGTCACGATTCTTGAAGGTAATTGTATGGTTAGCTTTAGGGAAGATCAAGGAAGGTGAATTGATAGAAAAAATGGATTGAAAAAGGCTTGAACACTGATTTCGAAGTTGCAGAAAAGTGAGTTATGGAATGAGTTTTTCAGGGTGATTTTGGTTGTTCAAGTTTGAGAAAATGAATGGGATAGCTCATGTATTTATAGAAGAAGAAAATAGGATCAAAAGGAAGAGTGAATGATGCATTTTGGAGGGAATTTGTGTGGAGTTTGGACACGAGTGAAGTGTGATCTCATTTTCACCAAAACTCATCCAATCTTTGCGTTTTGAGATGCTAAACACTTCTGGCAAGTTTGTTAATCAAGTTTAAATCAAAAACACGCACTAATCTTGTGATTAGAGGCCACATTATGGATTACAAAATTCTGACTTTGTGAGAAATTCAGTTTCAAGTTACCAATTTCAAAACAATGGCATTTTCAGCTCAAGGGGTCTTAGGGCATGGTTCTTGATGCTTTAGAAATATGAGATTACAAGCTTTCCAGTGGGAAAATAATGGAACCAAATGGATGTTGAAGCTGAAATTTGCAATGAGTCAAAGCTGGGAAAAAGAAGTTGACTTTCCATACTTAGAAATATTTCATGTTTTTCTTCAAAAGTGACCTATAATGTTTTGCATCCAAACATGGCCTTCCTCTTGGAATTTTCTGTTGACCCAAAAATATGGCATGAAATAGACCTCTTGAATGATAGTTTGAGACTTGAACCATTCAAAATCTACAAAAATTGAGAGAGTTGTGAATTGTTGAAGTTAGCAAAAAATCCTGAAATGACCTATAATCTTTTGCATCCTTAGGGCATCTTCCATCCATTTTCTCACTTTTCACATAAAATAAGGGATAAATTTCACATCCTCAAGATAATTATGGAAAAAGAGTGGGCTCAAGGTGATAAAAATTGACCAAGTTATGATCATTTGAAGTCACACATGGGAAATTGGGGTTCATCTGGAGTACTTGTAATCTTTCTTCATCATCAAGTTTCTTCCACGTGAAAACTCCTTGAAACTTTTGAAGTGATTTGTTAATAACCCTTTGAATAGAAGGATGTTTTTGGAATCACTCAAAAATACAAAAATATGAGCAGTATATACTTCTTTGAAGTTGAAAACCCTAGCTCATAGATCAAGAAAATGCTTTGAGGATCTTTGACAATTTTAAACAACCTTCTTGTACCAACACCTTTTTCTTTGTAGATAGAAGTTATTGAGGATGATAATGAGAACTCATAGCAACTAAAACCACTTCCATATCTTGAGAATTGAGAGAAACATGCACTTGTGACCAATGGGAACAAGGCCTTGTCCAACCATGACAACTTCTTCAATCAACCCCTTGTATTTTTTAATCAATCTTGATAACTTTGAAATGTGGTGAACCAAAATAAACCTTACCATGCCATTTCTTCCAAAGCAACTTCCATGGTGAGTTTTGAATTTCTCAAGATTTATTGACTAGGGCATGAAATAAACTCATGAACCCATGGATTAACTTGCTAAGCCACATTATCTTTACCTACATTATTAACAAGTAAGACAAACCAACATTGAATTTTATTAATTAAAAGGAAAGTCAAAACAAAACATGCATGACCAGAAAATAAAAACAAGTCAAGGTTCTTGGTGATTACTCAAAGAGCAAAGCTAAAGATAGGGAGGAGAACCAAAAGCCCTAATATGATCTTGTTGTGATTGAATCAATATGGTATGATGAAGGGATATTAGGGGGAAAATTAGGGTACAACAGCTGCCCTTATTTAAGTTTCTTCTATCCGGAGATATGAAGGTTAAAAATCTTCGTGTCGACGCGATTGAAGATACTTAAATATAAAACAAGCCCTATTTTTACCCTAAGATGCCATGCAATGCTTATGAGTATGAATGCATATGAACAACTTCAAAGGGACGAAAAACACCACTGAGGATGTTACAAAGGAAATAAGGATCAAAAGAGAAACCTGACCAGGAAAGTAAATCACTGGTGAATCAAGAAGACCCGACTCTAATGGTGTAACACCCAAAGAAGAGATAAGGTAGTATCAACTCAGTTAAAGAGGAGATAGTACAGGAAGATAAAAGGATACACCCACTTTTACTGAAGGAGAAACTACCAACATTCACTCAAGGTAGAAAGAGAAAATTATAACAACATCGACATTCACTGACGATGAACTACCAACTTTCACTGAAGGTAGAGAGAAAAGAAATATCATAGCACCGATGTTCACTGACGATGAACTACCAACATTCAACGAGGGTACCAAAAAATAACAATCACCAACATTCACTGATGGTGAACTACCAACTTTCACTGAAGGTAGAGAGAAAAGAAATATCATAATACCGATGTTCACTGACGATGAACTACCAACGTTCACTGAAGGTAGCAAAAAGATAACAATCACCAACATTCATTGATGGTGAACTACCAACTTTCACTGAAGGTAGTAAGGGAAAATAAATATCATAGCATCGATGTTCACTGACAGTGAACTACCAACATTCACTGAAGGTAGCAAATAGATAATAATCATCAATGTTCACTGGTGGTGAACTACCAACTCTCACTGAAGTTAGAGAGGAAATATCATAGCACCGACGTTCACTGACGGTGAACTACCAACGTTCACTGAGGGTAGAAAAAATATAACAATCACCAACATTCGCTGATGGTGAACTACCAACTTTCACTGAAGGTAGTAAGATAAAATATATCATAGCATCGATGTTCACTGACAGTGAACTACCAACATTCACTGAAGTTAGAAAAACAATAACAATCACCAATGTTCACTGATGGTGAGCTACCAACTTTGACTGAAGGTAGTAAGAGAAAATATATCATAGCACCGACGTTCACTGACGGTGAACTACCAACGTTCACTGAGGGTAGCAAAAAGATAACAATTACCAACGTTCACTGAAGGTAGAGAGAAAAGAAATATCATAGCACCAACGTTCACCGAAGATGAACTACTATTATTCACTGAGGGTAGAAAAAAGATAACAATCACCAACATTCATTGATGGTGAACTACAAACTTTCACTGAAGGTAAAGAGATATCATAGCACCGACGTTCACTAACGGTGAACTACCAACATTCACTGAGGGTAGAAAAAAGATAACAATCACCAACGTTCACTGATGGTGAACTACCAACTTTCACTGAAGGTAGTAAGAGAAAATATATCATAGCACCGATGTTCACTGACGGTGAACTACCAACGTTCACTGAGGGTAGCAAAAAGATGACAATCACCAACTTTCACTGATGATGAACTACCAACTTTCAGTTAAGGTAGTAAGAGAAAATATATCATAGCAGCGACGTTCACTGACGGTGAACTACCAACGTTCGCTGAGGGTAGCAAAAAGATAACAAGTTTTCCCCAAAATTCTAGCATTTCACCTAGAACGGGTCTCAACTTCTTCTTTAACCAAGGCATTCCGCCTGGAAAGGGTAGTATACAAGTTGCCTCAAATAAAGAGACTACCACTTTCAAAGATTTCACAATGAATTGTCTCTGTCATATTGAAAAGACTTTCCATCCACTGGAGTAATTTGACAATGAACTGCAAACTATCCACTCATAGAGAAGATAGCAACAAAAAATTAACGTCAACTTTTACAGGGAAGTATCAGTTGCTCAAATAAAGAGACCTGGTACTTATTGTTGTAGGAAGGATTGTCAAAAATGACTTTTTGGGGAAAGCAATATGGCTTCCTGGGGAAAGAAATATGACTTCGTGGGGAATGAATCATGACTTCCTAGGAAATGAATCATGACTGCCTGGGGAAATGCCAACATGTTCCTGATGAGGAGATAAAGTCTTCTCGTGCAAAATAAATGCACATTCTCAAACCAAGGCTCAAAGTTTGCAGAAATCCAAAGTAATAACATTGCCTGGGAACAAAGATTCGAACCAGAAATAAACTGGAGTGAAACAGTCAACCAAAATACATCCTTTGAGAAATAAACTCAAGAGAGAAACCCAATCTATCCAGACAAAGAGCTGTATAGGAAGGCTAAAGCAAAAATCTTCCACGAGGGATAACTCAATGCAAAAATTGAAAGAATATACACTTTCTGCTTAAGGCTGGAACTCTATTGGAGAGAGGACAACATAACTCTGCAAAACAGGGTAATATGCAACCAAAATATTAACGAATGTGAATGAGAAATTATTTTCTAAATTTAACTATGCATGATGTATGCATGAATGTATGAGTGTTATCATGTATATGCTGGAAAAAATAGACATATAATCACTGGGGATGAACAAACAGAACCAACTCGGACACAAACAACACTCGGCTGAACCACATCCAAGATGAACATTCCATAAGAAAGATAAGCACCAACTGAGGAACAAAATCCTATTTCACTTCTTAACTTCACTAGGAAAGAACATAATCCGAAAATAATCATATCATAGCGACAAAATTGTACAGATACAGGGATATAACATCCTTCTCCAAGCTTCACCGGGGAATAGCACTCTGACTTCAATGGGGAAAACAAATGTTTCACGGTCCGTACTCCTACTGGGGATTGCAATACTGATTTCCAATAATGCAAATGGAAACCATATCAGTAAAACATTAACTGAGGATTTCGAGTTGACTTCATTGGGGAAATATCATACAGACTTCACTAGAGGAGATAACGCCTCATCATCAAGATACCAACTAGAGACCTCGTGCTGACTTTATTGGGGAGGCCAACACCACGTCGAAGAGGATAAACCAATATACGTTCTTCAATATTGAGAGTAAGTATTGCACCAACTTCTCTGGGGAGAAATTATGAAACCTCATGGGGATAACAACTTGGAGAGTTAAAAAGTCAAACATAACAGCAAGCAATCAATCTTCTGGGGATTTTAAATCAAACCCGACATTTGGCGAGTGAAAACCCAAAAAACTGACAAATGCCCCAACACTTCTTAAATGAAACATTGCCCTTGCCTGATTATCGGGAAATCAACAAAATGCAAGTACTGCCGAAAGGAGATGCTTCATAAATGAGTCCAATCTCAGTATGCACGGGGAGAGAAGACCTTTATCAAATAGCGAAGCCTTCACTGGGGAATATTGAATAGAGTCTTCATATCATGCAAACTTATTCCAATTAAAGATGCCCTGGGATATCCTTCCTAAGGAATCAAGAAGTTAACATTATAGAAAAAGGTCAAACTCATAGGGATTTTAAATCAAACCCGACACTTGGCGGGTGAAAACCAAAAGGGTTGACAACTATCTCAACACTTCTTAGAAAATAGACGGCCCTGGCCCAGTTGTCTGGCAAATAAATACTAACAATAATGCCAATACTGCAGAAAGAGCGAAATTTTGAAAATAGTTCCATCTCAGCACACCAAGGGAACAAGACCTTTCGTCATATGAGGGAAAACTTCGCCGGGGAATTTGGGATAGAGACTTCAGACGATGCAAACCTAAAAATCATAAAAATGAACCAAGACTTGACAGGGGACAATGGGATCACAAACCCGATACCACCTCACGCCAATTGGTATCGTCTTCAATATACAAAAAATCATGTGCATAACAGAGAAAATGACCTAAGGAAACCTTCCCGGGGGAAACAAAACTTCCCAAAATTATTGGAGTTTGTCCATTCCTGGGATCACCACTTTTTGTTTTCCTCTTGAATCACAAAATCTAAAGTAAAAGTAAGTTGTAAATTCTTTTTGAAAAACAATTTTGTTATTTAATCTTTTTGCTTTGAAAATTATTATCAATAATAAATGGAGTCTTTGTAAGCTAAATAAAATAAGAAATACAAAGAATTGGGTAAAAGCTCAAATTTTATTGATAGAATGGTAGTCTGCGAATGGAGAGACTCCACGGATGATTACAAATTTCATAAAATGGTAATATATAATGGAAAAGATACATTGAAATACAATGACCACTATTCCCTCTAACAAATTTGAAATTCTGAGCAGCAACTTCCGTTGAAGTATGGTGAGGATCCAAGAAGATTGTTGCTTCAATGATCAAGTCTTATCTGATGCAGTTACTTGCCAAGAAAGTCCCTAACTTTTGCCTAAGCTTCCCTTGCAGGTTTTCAACTTAGCGGGAAATTTTATTCTATTTATGTCTATAATTTTTCCTAGACCGCCCTTTTGGGTTTTCAGCCTACCGAGACGCTCCTTTTTTCCTAAGCCGCCCTTTCGGGTTTTCAACTTAGCGAGCTGTTCTTTTATTTCTTTAGGCGAAGTATTTATTGACTGCATCAGCATTCATAGGACGTGGGAACTCCTCTCCATCCATAGTTTCAAGAATTAATGCACCGCCAGAGAAGGATTTCTTGACAACATATGGGCCTTCAAAATTGGGAGTCCACTTTCCCCTAGAATCAGCGTTAAAAGACATGATCCTTTTGAGCACGAGGTCGCCTTCTCTGAATTCACGAGGTTTGACCTTCTTATCAAAAGATTTCTTCATTCTCTTCTGATATAACTGCCCATGACACAAAGTCGTCATTCTTTTTGATCAATTTCAATTGGCCAAACTTATTCTAGACCCATTAAGCCTCTGACAACTTGCTTTCCATTATCACACGCGAAAAGGGAGTCTCAACCTCGATTGGGAGCACAACTTCCATTCCATACACAAGGAAGAACGGGTTTGCTCCTATAGAATTGTAGACAGATGTCGGATATCCATGTAAATCAAAAGGGAGCATTTCATGCCAATATTTATAAGTAACAACCATCTTCTGGATGATCTTCTTGATATTCTTATTAGCAGCTTCAACAACCCCATTCATCTTCGGCCTATACGGAGATGAATTGTGATGGACAATCTTGAATTCTTCATAAAGTTTTGTCATCATCTTGTTGTTCAAATTCGAGCCATTATCGGTGATAATTCTGCTCGGCACACCATACCGACATATAAGATTATTCTTAATGAAGTGCACTACCACCTGCTTAGTAACATTAGCATATGAAGTAGTTTCCACCCATTTGGTGAAGTAATCAATCGCTACCAAGATAAAACGGTGTCCATTCGAAGATTTGGGTTCTATCATTCCAATCATGTCAATACCCCCACATAGAGAAAGGCCACGGGGAACAAATAACATTTAGAAGTATCAGAGGCACATGAATCTTGTCCGTATAAATTTGGCATTTATGGCACTCTTTGCAAATCTGTAACAGTCAGATTCCATTGTCAGCCAATAGTAACCTGCCCTTAGCATCTTTTTAGCCATCGAATGTCCATTGGCATGAGTGCCAAATGAACCTTCATGAATCTCATGCATCAACATGTCTTCTTCGTGTCTATCTATGCATCTGAGCAAGACCATGTTATAATTTCTCTTGTACAACACATTCTCACTGAGGAAGAAGCTGCCAACCAATCTTCTCAATGTCTTTCTATCTTTATTCGATGCACCAATCGGGTACTCCTGAGTCTGAAGAAAATGCTTGATATCATAATATCAAGGTTTCTCATCTGCTAACTTTTCTGTTGTAAACACATGAGCGGGCCTATCCAGTCGCCGAACTATAATTTGAGGTATATCATTCAAAGTATTTAGTTGATACATATAAGCCAGAGTTGCCTGAGCATCCGCCATTTGAATTTCGTCTCTGGGGATGTGATGGAATTCAACTTTATTAAATAAGGGTAACAATCTTATAACATACTATTTGTAAGGGATCAAGTCAGGGTGACGAGTATCCCACTCTCCTTTAATCTGATTTATTACCAAAGTTGAATCTCCATACACATCTAGAATTTAAATTCTGAGGTCAATAGCTTCCTCGATACCCATGATGCAAGCCTCATATTCTGTCATATTATTAGTAAAATCAAATGTCAACCTTGAAGTGAAAGGAATGTGTGATCCATGTGGAGTGACAATCACATCACCAATTACTTTACCATAAGCATTCACAGCTCCATCAAATATCATACTCCAGCGAGATTCAGGATTAGGACCTTCCTCGGGCAATGGTTCATCATAATCTTTCACTTTCAGAAACATCACATCCTCATCAGGGAAATCATACTTCACAGAACGATAATCATCAACTGGTTGGGGAGCAAGATAATTTGCCAACACGCTACTTTTAATAGACTTTTGAGTGTAGTATCCGATGTCCTATTCAGATAACATCATCTTCTAGTGGGCAATTCTCCCAGTAAGAGCAGGCTTTTCAAAAATGTACTTGATTGGATCCATTTTGGAGATCAACCAAGTAGTGTGATTCAACATATACTGCCGCAAACGTTTTGCTGCCCAGGCCAGAGCATAACATGTCTTTTCCAGCATGGAATACTGCGACTCATAATCAGTAATATTTTTACTGAGATAATAAATGGCATACTCTTTCTTCCCTATTTCATCTTGTTTTCCCATAATACAGCCCATGGAATTATCTAACACTGTCAGATACATAATCAATGGTATTCCTTCAACAGGATGGAGCAAGATAGGAGGTTCAAGCAGATATTCTTTAATACTTTCAAATTCCCTTTGGCAATCATATGTCCACACACAACCTTGATCTTTCTTTAACAACTTAAAGATCGGTTCTCACATTGCAGCCACGTGGGAAATGAATATGGAAATATAATTAAAACGCCCGAGGAACCCCCTGACTTGCTTTTCAGTTCTCGACGCTGGAATTTCTTGAATTACTTTGACTTTATCAGGGTCAACTTCAATCCCTCTCTGGCTAACAATGAAACCCAACAATTTCCCTGACCGAACACCGAAGGTACATTTATTTGAATTCAAGAGGAGACGATACTTCTTCAAATGCTGAAATAACTTCAACAAATCTTCTACATGCCCTTCTTCAGTCTGGGATTTAGCAATCATATCATCAACATATACCTCAATTTCCTTGTGCATCAGATCATGGAATAGGGTTGTCATAGCCCTTTGGTATGTTGCACAAGCGTTCTTCAATCCGAAGGGCATCACTCTGTAACAGAATGTTCCCCAGGTTGTGATAAACATTATTTTTTTCCATGTCCTCAGGAGCCATCTTTATTTGATTATACCCAGAAAATCCGTCCATGAACGAGAAAACTTTGAATTTTGTTGTTCTATCCACTAACATATCAATGTGTGGAAATGGAAAATCATCTTTTGGACTAGATTTATTTAGATCTCTGTAATCTACGCACATGCGAACTTTTCCGTCTTTCTTTGGTACTGGGATAATATTGGCAATCACCGAGGGTACACTGATGTCACAAGAAAACCGGCATTAATCTGCTTTAGAACTTCTTCTTTGATCTTCACTACCATATCTGGGTGAGTTCTTTGCAACTTCTGTTTGATCGGCATGCACTCTGGCTTCAGCTGCAAACAATGCTCTACAATATTTGTATCTAGACCAGGTATATCATGGTAAGACCAAGCAAAAATATCCACATACTCTTTCAACATCTCAATCAACCTTCTCTTCACATCAGGATGCAATAATGCTCAAATCTTGACTTCCTTCGAATCTTCTTCTGAACCTAAATTGATTACTTCCAACGGCTCTTTATATGGCTGAATGGCATTCTCCTCGCACTCAAGCAACTGCGAGACCTCTTCTGGAATCTCATCATAGACTTCTTCTTCAGCCCCATACACAGGACATTCAAAGTTGGGAGAGGGTGCAGGGTCATTGTATTCAACGGGTTTTTTAATTAATCTACACATATGATTTATGATTGCTTTTAGAAACTGACACATATAACAAGTGATCATGCAGATTGAATTTTAACTATTATTTATTTTTAAAGTTTTTTTTCTTCTGATTACCATTTTCCAAGAAAAAGAAAAAAATAAAGACACAATTTGGGAAACAAAGACAACTTTTATTATTGATTTAAAAATTAAAGCAAACAGATAAGCCCATACAATATCAATACTTTCACCTTGGGCAGAGTGAAAGCTTTTTAAAAAAGATTAACAAAAAAGAATTACTTTGAAACATATATGCAAGAGGGAACATCAGTGGTGATCTAGTTCTGAACCCTAACTCCGTGTGTCACATGATTTAGTATTTCTGGCTCTACTTCATCTTCCACATTGGCATTAATCCCAGAAACAGTTGGATGAAGATAACCCCCTCTACGAAAGATGTCTTGATACTTGCCTGCAGCGGACTTCGGCTTCATGCTCTTACCTTTATCATTCTTCACATAGAATCCAAAGACAACTCTATTCTTGTTTACAGGTGGATCAACAATCTGTCCCCATACTTCACTATAGCTGTTACGCATAACCTGTTGAGCATCCTTTAACGAAGCCATAAAATTCTCATTTCTTCTTACATTATCAATGGTTATGCAAAGGTAAGGTATTAGCACCATAAACATCTATGGTACTCCGCAAGAACCTCTTTGTAAAATCTGTATATTTTGGCTATAAAATGTAGTATATAAAATAAATGGTTGAGGTGAGAAAAGAAATATATTTTTTATGATTTTTGCATCTGTCGTGGTTGCGAACCTTTAGTGCCTACGTACCATCTTTCGTGCAATAGGGGATCAGGGTACACGTAGTTCACCTTTTAAAATTTTTAAAACACAAGTATGTTGATTAATTTATGAGATAAGACATCATTGTCATTATCCGTGTGGAAAACATACTTACTACCCACAATCATGAGAAATGAGAATTTGCATCATCTCAAAGTGGAGGATTTTAAATCAACAGTGCCTCACTCAACACCCAAGTGGAAAATATCTCACTTCACTATATATTGTAGAAGTATAGTTGTTTTCATCACTAAAAGGATCGACAAGAGTCTAATCTTTTTAGAAAAGTTTTAAAACAAAAAGCCAAAGTGGCAATAATGGTTTGAAATGAGATTGATGGACTTTTAGTCTTCCCAGAAAAAATGTCAAGGTATTATTAAATTGATTAGAGTTTATTTATGAAAAGGTTTTGAAAATGCATGGACCTGGTCCAAGTTTATTATGAAAGTGGTTCAAGTTTCAAAACAAGAAGATTTTTCAAAAGGAGGAAGAAGATTTTTTAAATTAAAGAAGATGGGAGGAGAAGAAGAGACTATCCTAAAGCATAAGGTAAAAGCTAGGGATAAGAACCATCTAACCAACAAGAAGCCAACTCTTGACATTATGAGTCAAGATATAATTCTCATTCTTTGGATTGAAACCAAGCAAGCAAAGATACTAGACCTCTTGAGAGAACTAAACTTCAAGTGTATTAAGTCTTCACAAAAATTGGGCAGAGTAACGGTTGTATACAGGTGATTCCAGATTACAAACAAAGAATGTAATCACAATAGCCTACACACAAAACAAACAAATAACCCAATGTATTGAGGTAAACCTCAAGAACTCCAGACAAAATATCAATTAAGGTCACAAGGTTTCTAATCCTAAGTCCAAGAAGTCCAATACTCTATAATGCCAAGGATAGTAACCAAATAGTCCAAGTATCATTAATGTTTTTTATGGTTCATGTTGATTATTAGGTGTCTTAAAAAAAGAAAAGAAAAGCTCAAGTGAGCAAGATAAAAATAGCATGAAATGAAATGCTAAAGAAAATGGTGCATAAAATAAAAGAGCATAAGATAAAAAAACACAAAATAAAGTCAATTATAAATGGTTTGCTGGATGACCATCTTGAAACTTGCATTTGAAACTCATTAGAGGATTGGTAGAACCAAAGCCTCCACACAACAAGTTGCATTTGCTTTTTGTCAAGTATATCATCCATTTTTTAATCCTCAAAAGTACCATTCAATGATCAACAATGTTTAAGTGATCCGCGTTGACCAAAAGTGATGTAGATCCATTAGAGGTTTGGTAGAACCAAAGCCTCTACACAATGAATCTCAAGGTTATTTGATCAAAGAGATCAAATTAGCATACTTGGGCTTGCAAACATAGGTTTGAGCCACAAATGATCATTTATTCGAATCGGGACAAAATTTAGCGTTATGTTAAGAAGTCGTAAGTAGACTTATATAGAAGTCGCACCTATTTTGAGGCCGGTTAATAGAAATCTATGCACCATTTGTTTTGAGACATGATATAGAGATCATGCTCCATTAACACTTAGTGCAATAAGAAAGAGATAAGATGAAGAAGGGTGAGAAAGAATATACAAACCACATTTGAATTAAATTTTAATAAAACTATTATTAAAATCATTTATCCATTTTTATGGAGTTAAACTCAACACCATGGATCCAATGATGTTAATAAAGTTCATGATTAAAAATTCAACCCAAGATCATCCAGAAAATACTCACAAAATAATATTATATTTAATATATATATATATATATATATATATATATATATATATATATATATATATATATATATATATATATATATATATATATATATATATATATATATATATATATATATATATATATATATATATATTAAAAAGGGTTTTAAAATAGAAATAAAAGAGAAAAATATCAACTTTGTTCAAATTAATCAAGAAATATTAAGTAAGACCATAGAAAAATCAGAAAGGGACTCAAATATTTTTATAAAATTTTTGGTAATTTTTTAAAGTCAGAAACTATTTTTAAAATTAAAAGAAATGAATAAAATAAACCAAAAATGATAAAAAATAACAAATTCAAAAATAAAAAATTAATGAGGTCACCAATGTTTGTCACAATATCATTGAATCATTCCATATTTTTTTTAGAATTTAAAAATGCATAAAAGTATTTTTAAACATTTAAAAAAATTGAAATAAAGTGAAAATTTATAAAAATACCAAAACACAAAATAAAATTTTAAAAAAATAAAAATCAGAAAGAGAAAAATCAAAAATATTTTCCATAATTTTTTCAGATTTTTTGGACTAAAAATGAATTTTCTATGATTTTTTGAATTTTAAAACAATTAAATATAAAAATCAGAAAATAAAATTAAAACCAAAAAGATGTGGACCAATGGATGAGAGTCAAAACGCGTTAGTAATCAAATCCAAGGGATCTGGCGCGTTGTGCATATCATGGTCATTACTGAATAAAACACTTAATCAAATATAAATCAGATTTTCAAAAAATACAAATGGCACGCCATCATTGGTTGGAAGATGACATGTTGGTCATCTTCAACCTCCAGTCAACGTAAATTACAGGTCTCTCAAACTGTAAAATCAGAAACTCGGGCCTATGTCATTTGCTTCGTCTCATCAAGACAAAGACAACCAAACCTTCGTGAAAAATTTATATAAATTGTAGCTCAAGCAATTTGGAAGGAATGTTTTGAAAAGGAATTTGAAATTTCATGGTCAAAATGTGTTTCCAGTTGAAAGCAAGTGTTGCGACTAGAACCAGGGAAATGAGAGCTTTACAATGATATCAAAGTTTGGAAGAATTGATGGAGAAATCTACCTATTGAAGTTGAGTTGCAGAGCTCTAAAACTGGACTTCTATGGATCAATATAGGTCACGATTCTTGAAGGTAATTGTATGGTTAGCTTCAGGTAAGATCAAGGAAGGTGAATTGATTGAAAAAATGGATTGAAAAAGGCTTAAACATGAATTTCGAAGTTGCAGAAAAGTGAGTTATGGAATGAGTTTGGCAGGGTGATTTTGGTTGTTCAAGCTTGAGAAAATGAATGAGATAGATCATGTATTTATAGGAGAAGAAAATGGGATAAAAAAGAAGAGTGAATAATGTATTTTGGAGGGAATTCGTGTGGAGAATGGACACGAGTGAACTGTGATCTCATTTTCACCAAAACCCATCCAATCTTTGCGTTTTGAGGTGCTAAACACTTCTGGCGAGTTTGTTAATCAAGTTTAAATCAAAAACATGCACAAATCTTGTGATTAGAGGCCACATTATGGATTTCAAAATTCTGACTTGGTGAGAAATTCAGTTTCAAGTTACCAATTTCAAAATAATGGCATTTTCAACTCAAGGATCTTAGGGCGTGGTTCTTGATGCTTTATGTGATACGGTGGCAGAACCGACTGTTAATACTGGTTTGCGTTTTTTGTTTGCAAATGTCACAGTAAGCAAGAGTCGCCGCCGACTTTTCTTTTATCCAACAAAGGAAAGGGTGAAAAGAACAGAAAAGATATTTTTTGAGATTTTGAGTAAGGGGTAGATTATGGAAAGGAAAGGTGTTAGCACCCTTTCCATCCGTGGTTTTCCACGGGCTCTTAGGTACTTGCTCGTTTTTTAAAACTATTTGTGTTTGTGTGTTTTTAAAGTTTTTGTTTGCTTTATGGTAACTCTTATATCAGTCCTCAAGAGTGTGATAAAAGCGTTTTTCGAAAAAAAAATTTGAAAGATGTGTAAGTGTGAAAAAGGTTGTTCTTGAGAAAGTACCTAACAGTTATCTACCTACCCGAAAAAGCATGTTATTTCCTCCTTTCCTTTAGATAGTGTTGTCCTACTATAAGTGAGTAGGTAGCCCTACCGTCGAATGTTGAGGGACTATCGAAAGGGACGTTATGGTCATCGAAGGCAAGCGGTAAGGATATCTTAGAATTTTAAGGGACTGTCATCATATAGGCAACATCGAGGGACAAGATCATTTACTGAAAGGCAACTCGAGGGACGTTTAGGGACCATGATCTTTTATGATGACTTTTATGCCGAGGGTCTTTGCTAAGATATCCATACGTTTGAGGGACGCGACCATTATTTTCCGAGGCAAACGAAGTGGTGATACCCTAGGGGTGCGTATGTGCGAGTGTTTTTTATTTCAGATATATTAGTCTTTGTATTAGTTTCCTAGCGATTGGTTTTATCTTGTTCATGCAATCCTATTAGCCATACATCTAACGGTTAATATATGTACAAAAATATAAAGTGTGGAAACGTAAATTCCTACGCTATTACATGGCTTCGGGGAGAGGGATTTAATTACAAGTCCAAAACCGGGAGAAATATAAAGGAAAGCAATAAGAATGCCTTATAGTTTGGCTACATTGATATGTACAGGAATATAAAATTGTGAAAGAAGAAAATGCGCGTGAAATAGGAAAATGCGTAAAGGAAATTTTTTGATGTTTTTTGAATTAGTTTTAAGAAAAGAAAAGGCATATTTTTTTGTTTGGTTTTTAATTTACGAAAGTATTAAATTAAAGTCTAATTAATAACATAAAATAAACCTAATTAATATTTTTTGATTTTTGAATATTAAAGAAAATAAGAATTATGAAATATAAAACCTAGTTCTACTTAATCATTACTTTAGGAAAATATTATCTGATTAATTAATTAATTAATGATCTATTTAAAAAAAAAGTTAATTATTATTTTTGTGATTTTTTGGTTTTAAGGTTAATTAATAAAAATAAAATCAAAAGAAGAAATAAAACATAAAGAATAGAACAAAAAACAAAATAAATGGGCCTGTGTCCTGCGCTATGAGCACGAAATGCAGATCGTGTCCTATCTATGGCACGATTAGATTTCAGGATCAAACCTTGTGATTCCCACCCCAAAACCTCATAGTTTTAGATCCTGTGCAACATTCAAACAAACCAAGGCATTAAAATGCACAGATAAATGAAATTCGAATTAAATTTTTTACCAAATACACAGGTCCGTATATGTAGTGTTCTTGGTCGTGCAAGGGCCTAGGGATGGCCTGGATCAATTCCTGGGAATGCTGGGAGAATGACTATAGTGTTAGTTTGCCACGAAATAGCTTGTAAGTGCCGTTGCAAATATTTGAAAAATTTATGAAAATGGAGAGTTTGAGAGAAGGCTTCTGTAGCGTGGTAAGTGTCTTTTTTTTAAATGCTTGCAAATGGTCCAATATATATAGGAGGGAAAGAATGAATGGTCTTGAATGCAAAATCCATGCCATAATGCCTTGTAATGAAGTATTGATATAATATTTAAAAACTTGCCAAATTGATGTTTTAAAGAACCATAATGCAAAATTTGAAAACTTTCCCAAAATGACTTTTGCGCCATTTCTTGAAGGGGATGAACCTGGACATCATTTTTCGCGTGGCTTGGGCCCTTGTGAAAGATAATTCTAAACCCATTTGTGCTATGCACCTCCCTTTGTTATTTAAACCACTTATTTTATGTTTTATTGAAAATAAATCCAAATAAATGGAAAATAAATGGATAAAAAGTAATACCACAAGGAGAAGAGCTTATTGGTCCTATAATATTCCATGGAGAAGTTTAAAACTCAAAGAAATGAGTTAATGCCTTGAAAACTCGACTTTGCTCGATGTAGGGTTTTTTAGTTTTCCAAATATTTCCCAACTTGGGAAAACCATATCTTGCTCAATTTTTATTTCAAGGATATGATCTTGGACTTTTTGGAAATATCAAGATGTCTAATTCAATCCCTCTTTTGATAATTTTTGCATTTTAAGATGTTATCTTGATGTAAAAGGTCTGGACAAAAAGTGTCTTTTGTTGACTTTTTGAAAATGACATGTAATGTATGAGCTTGCATCTTTCAAATTGTGCACTTATTGAACTTGAAGATAAAATATGGATTGTAGGGAATTGTATTCTCTTCAATATGGGCTTTGGTTGGGGCAAAATTGACAAAGTATGAGAAAGTTATGCCCAATCAAAGTCCAGTTGACTTTTCCTATAGAAAACCTAATTTTGCAAATTTGACTTTTGATGAATTAGGAGCATTTCTTGAGGAATCATTGTCAACCCTTGATCAAATGATGATTATCACTTCAAAACAATGTTGTTGACAAAAAAACTTGAAGTTTGACTGTATATAGGCCACAGTTGACTTTTGACCTAGTATAGTTGATTTTCAGGCATTTGGCCAATTGACTGTGCAAACTTGTTCTGCAAGGCATGAAATTTGTCATGGACATTATTGGAGGCATAATAGGACCATGGAAAGCAATTGAAGCCATTGGAGTTGACACATCCTGATTCAAATGGAAACCCTAGTTGGGGGTTCATTTCCTTAGGAGGAGAATTTGTCTGATCAATTCTTGGGCATCCTTGAGCAAGTTGAGGACCTCAATAGGCATGTGTTGAGTAAAATGAGAGGGAAAATTTTGGGTTACAACAGCTGCCCCTGTTCTATCTTCTTAAACCTGAGGATGTAGATTGACTTGTCTTCCTTTCGTGATCTGAAGGTGGAAGATGATTGAACACTAGAGTGCCCAGAAATTTGCACTCGCATGAAGTGAATGTCGATCGATAATATCAGGAGAGGGCTTATAGATTCCATTTGGAAGGCGATGGAGAATCGTTGGAGATGGGCTTAAAGATGCCATCCAGAAAAGATATCAGTTTCATAAGAGATTCCTTTGCGAGAATTCCTGTACCTGCCGTTGAGGAGGACTTTGTCGGGGAATGTTGATTTATGTCTTGGGAAATAGAGTCTAGGAGCTTCAGTTGTCCATTACTCTACTGGGGAATTAATTCTTGATGATGAGACAATAGTTAGCTGTTATATGGTCGAGTCCGGGTTTTACAACGACTTACTAGGGAATATGAAATCGACCGTATCTGGTCGGGTCCAGGTTTTACAGTGTTATAAATTGTTGTCCGGAGATAAAAGAGAAGGAACCTGTATAGGGATTTCTCGGGACACGTCCATGTAAAACTGCGTCAGATAATTCATGAAAAGGAGCCTGGATAGTAGGGCTATGAGAAGGAACCTGGATAGTAGGTTTACTTCAAAATAAAGCCTGGGTAGTAGGGCTGCTTCGGAATAAATCCTGGGTGGTAGGGCTGTGAGAAGGAACCTGGGTAGTAGGGCTGCCTCATTTGATCACGTAGTTTAGTTGACCCGTTTGGTTTCGGGAACTGATTTTCCATCAGTTGTCTGCAGATATGACATGTATAGCTTCATGGATTTAACCTTGAATTGTTGGAATTGTTGATGATAACCATCTTTCCTGAAAAGGTACAAGATTAATTATATGCGATGCATGAAATGCATTGTGTGATGATGTTCTCAAAATAAATGAGATTATGTTGTATGCAATATGTATGCGCACGTCATGATGTATGAACATGAAATGCTATTGTGACATATCTGAGTCTAGGAAAATAAATCCCTGACTACTGCTGGAGAGTACTGGAAATTGAATTCCTGACTCTTGTAGAAAAAGTAGTTCTTCTACTTCCGTTGGGGATGATGAGTAGAGATGATTTTTCGAGGATTTCCTCTTTTTGTTTGAGAATACTCGGCTGGGATGTTTTTGTCTTCTGTTTAAGAATGAATCTGTGGGGAGACAAGTACTTCTGCTTGCAAATATTCCACTGGGGAGAAGATGCTCTATTTGGGGAGTGTTTCACTGAGGGAGAAGAATTCTTCTGTTGGAATATTCCATAGTGAGAAAAGAATTATGTTGGAGACTCTACTGGGGAATATTCAGTAGCTAGGGAAAAGGAATTTGTTGAGGATGATCTTCTACTGCCAGAGAAATAAACTCTAATGTGGATGAAGATTTGAAAGCTGCCGGAGATTATAAAGCTCTGTGGGGAATGAGAGGTCAAACTTCGGTCGTTTTACTCTGCAGGGACGAGGCTTCATAAACTGCTGGAGACAAAAATATACTCAGCTGTAAAACATGGATTTCAAATCTCTGAGGAATTCTGCTGGAGAAGGTAATTCCTATTTGGGGAAGAAGAGACCAAAACTTTGGTTGTTTTTACTCTGTGGGGAACATAGACGTCACTAGGATGTATGTTGAGGATACAACAATGACTTTGCATCAGGACGTTTCTGCCTCTGTGTCTGTTGGAGATTTTATGGATGGATCTATGTCATGATTTTACTTGAACATGTATTGTATGAGTGTCAGAATGACATCCCTCTCTGGATCGTATATGCATTGTACTTGAAACATGTGTTGAATGAGTGTCATAATGACACCCGTCTCTGGATCGTATCTGCATTGTACTTGAATAAAATCTGGAGTAGGTGTCAGGATGACATCCGTTTTTGGATTGTACCTGAGCCGTTTCTAGATGAGAATCTGGAGTAAGTGTCGGGATGACATTCGTCCTTGGATCGTACCTGAACCATTTCTAGATGAGAATCTGGAGTAAGTGTCAGGATGACATCCGTCTTTGGATCGTACCTGAACTGTTTCTAGATGAGAATCTGGAGTAAGTGTCAGGATGATATTCGTTCTTGGGTCGTACCTGAACCGTTTCTAGATGGGAATCTTGAATAAGTTTCAGGATGACATTCGTCCTTAGATCGTACCTGAACCATTTCTAGAAGATGTCTTGAAATAAGTGTCCGAATGACATCCGTCTCTGGATCGTATCTGCATTGTACTAGGATAGAATCTAGAGTAGGTGTCAGGATGACATCCATTTTTGGATCGTACCTGAACTATTTCTAGATGATAATCTGCTTTATTCAGAATATTTCTGTTGGGAAATCCCGAGAAGCTTGGCGACTTCATTGGGGAATTTTCGTTGGAGCAATAATTTGGAGATTTTGCTCTGCCAAGGGTATGATAACACCTGACATCAATAGGATGCATGCTAAGAACATGGCAGTGACCTTGTAGTAGAATACCCCTATCTCGATACCTGTTGTAGAAAATATCAATTGGGGATTTTGTAGATGGTTTGACTGTTATCCCCGCACTTGGAGTCCTTGGTGAATGCAGATCAGGGTTGTGATACGGTGGGAAGAACTGACTATTTTTTGGAATACTGGTTTGCGTTTTGCGTTTTGTTTTTGCAAAATGTCGCGGTAAGCAAGAGTCGCCACTGACTTTTATTTTATCCAACAGAGAAAGGAAAAAAAGCACAGAAAAATTCCTTTTTCGAGATATTTCTCGGGTTCGGGGGGTAGATTATAGAAAGGGAAGGTGTTAGCACCCTTTCTATCCGTGGTTATCCACAGGCTCTTAGGTACTTGCTCAAATGTTTTCAAAATTTCTTTCTTTGTGCTTGTGGGTTTGAAAAAGTTTTTATTTTGAAAACTCCGATTTAACTCTTGCTTCTGTCCTCAAGAGTGTATGAAGTTTTTTGAAAACTTTGTTCGAAAAGTGTAAGTGTGAAAAGTTTTTGTTTTTGAAAGAGCAAGTATCTAAGAACCATCTACCTACTCGAAAAAGGAATCATTCTATGTTAATTTCCTTTAGAAAATACTATCCTACTATTGATGAGTAGGTAGCACCGTCGTTGGAGTTTAAGGGTCAATTCGAATTAGGGACTTACGGTCACCAAAGCAATGTTAGGCTGCCTTAGCGGTAACCCTAATGTCTTAGATCATTTGTTTTGAGGCAACAATATCCGAGGCAACTGTTTCGAGGCGACTATGATCTTTTAGACAAGAGGGCGACCTCTAAAACGACCTATACTTAATGACCGTGTATGAAGGCAACCAAGTGGGGTGTACCCTAAGAGTGCGCATGTGCGAGTGTGTTGTTTTCAGTTAATTTTATCTTTTGTACATGTTAAGGGTGATCTAAGTTGATTTTAGGTTAAAACATTCAATCTTGTCATACATCCTATTATCAAACATCTAACAGTTTATATTTTGCGGAAAAATAAATTGCGGAATTTAAATTACAAGGCGTCGGGTATTTACATCGCCAAAGACAAACCCTTTAAAAATAAATAAAGCGATAAAAAATGAGTAAAGGTCCTATTAACTATTACAAACTAGAGGCAAGTACATTATTGGATAAAAATAAATAACGCGCGCAGGAAATTAGATCGAGTGCAAGTTTAGGGTTTTGACCCTTTGAAGAAACATTTTTTTTGGTTTTTTATTTTAAGAAAGAAATTAACCTAAATTAATTACTAAATTAATAAATTAATTAATAAAAATAAATTATTTTTGGGTTTTTTGTTATTTTAAGAAAGAAAATAAAAATTAATTGAATTAGTAAAAACCTAATTAAATCTAATTTAATTTTAATTATTTACAAAAATATGTTAAAGTTATTCTAATTAAAACCTAAATTAATTTAATTAGTGTTTATTAATAAAAATTAAAATTAAAATTTGATTAAATAAAGAAAATATTTTTGTGGTTTTTATTTTATAAAGAAAAGAATTTTTTAATTGGTTAGTCAATTAAATAAAACAATAAACACAATTAATAAAATTAAATAAATAAAATAGAAAAGAAAGGGGTTTGGCCTGATTCCATGGTGTAGAAAGCAATTCTGAGGCCCATTAGAGTTGGCCTTGTTGACTTTTTGAGATCCAGTAGGCGTGCATGGACTTTGCTTGTGGTAGACCCTCACTCCTGGATCACCAGATCTGGCCTTTGGCCATCTGGCTATTGGATGTATGAAGATGCACGGTGAGCTGCAGGCTTGGATACACACACAATTGCCTGAAAGAAAAAATCAAATAGGGAATTGGGGGACCTGGGATTCGAACCCAGGTCCTGATGGATATTGGACACCTGCCTTGCCACTACACTGAACTGCTTTGTTTGTTAACATATTACATAATAATAATAATATAACAAAACTGCAATTATTGACCAGAAAAATAAAATACACGAAAAAACTTTTGAATGGGCCAACCGGAGGATGACACGCACTCATCCCTATCCTCAGGCCTGTAATAAAATTACCTGCGGATTTGAATCCACAGCTAAATGCGTAGGCTTGCTCCAAAATTCATTCCAGGCCACAAAAATGAGTTCTAAAGACATGGTTGTACTCGTCCTTCCCTCCCGGTCACAACCATGTCCCTCTTGTAGTCTAATTTCACCTGAAAATAGAAACCCTAAAAATGCTTCCAAGAACCCTAACTATGGCGCTTTACGTTACAGGTTAGATAAACAAAATTGAATAATGCAAAAAGCTTAGAAACATTGTGAGGATTACAAATATGCAAGCAATTTGTTCAGATGATGCAAGAATGGATCAAATCGAATCCAAGAACAGGGCTAGGTAACGAGGGACTTACAGCGCATTTGGGTGTATGAGCAAGCTTGCTTTTGATCCAGGAAGATTAAGTGAACACCCAGGAAGAGATTGGGATAGGTCTTGGCTTCTGAAAATACCTCTAAGCACGATTTCGATCTCAAGCTTTTTACCACTTTTTTCAAACTTTGTTCTGCCTCTTCTTGCAGCCTCCAACACTTATTCACGTCCCTTTGGCTTGCTTATGTATCATGCTTTGCATTAGGGTAGCAATTGTGGACTTAATCTCTCTAAATCAATGCTTTGGGATTTGATTTGATCTCCTCTTTACAACTTGCCAAATTTATCAAAAATCAATCTTTTTGCACATGATATTATATGATTCGAGTTTGATGATGATAATGGTGATAATTACAACCTGAAACAGCCAAAAAATCTCATGTAATCAAAGTTTTGGATTTTATATGATTTAATTTGATTAAAAATGAATAAATTCAATAAAAAATCAAATAAAATAATAAAAAATAAAATATGAGCTCATGGCTGAAGCTAGGACACGTGTGTAATGATGCAAGCTCAAATCAAGTGGAAAAGAATGGGCCCATTTGACAAAATTTGAAGATTTGGGGATGGTTGACTTTTGGCAATTTTGCAAAAATGTACAACTTCAACAATGCATAACTTCTTCAATTTTGAACTTTTGGAAGTGTTCTTGGACTTTTTAGAAAAATTGAGATGTCCTCTAACCAACCCGTTTGGTCTCATCTCATTTTTATGTTCCATGCTCAAGTTAAAAGCTTTGGCAAAAAAGGTAATTTTGTTGACTTTCAAAAATGACCTATAATGTCCAAATTTATAACTTCTTGTGAGTGTATTTTTTGATCTTGGGGTATGAATATGGATTGTAGGAAATTGCATCCTCTTCCAAATGAGATTTGGATGGGTCATTTCTCATAAAGTATGAGAAAGTTATGCTTGGTCAAAGTTGAGTTGACTTTTCCTACAAAACCCTAATTTAGCAACTTTTGAGTCTTGATGAATTTTGAGCAATCCTTGATGAATCATGATCAAACCTTGATCAAATGATGAAATATCCTTCAAAATGAAAAATTTGACAAAAACATCTTAAAGTTTGACTGTTTGTAGGTCACAGTTGACTTTTTCCCTAGCACAGTCGATTTTTGGACCCTTTGAGCAATTGACTGAGCAAACTTCCTCTGCAAGGCTTTAAACTTGACTTGGATGACCTTGAGAACATATTAGGACATTGGGGAGCACTTGAGGTCATTTGGACTCAAAGATCTTGATGCAACACAAAACCCTAATTTGGGGTTAACTGCCTTAGGAGGTGACTTGTCTGACCAACTCTTGAGCAACCTTGAGCCACTTGGAGATTTTTCTTGCAATGTCTTGAGAAATATGAGAGGGAAAATTTTGGGGTACAACAAGGGTAATAAACCTTCTACTGGTTAGACAAGTGACAAGATGACGGGACGTAGTCGTACGCTTTAATCCCTAACTTTTGCCTGGACTGTCTTTTCAGATTTTCTGTCCACCAGGATACCCTTTTTTGCCCAAGCCTCCTTTTCACGTTTTCGACTTGCCGGGTGTACATATTTTTTGTTTTTATCCCTAATTTTTTCCTAGGCCAGTCAACCTAGCGGGTCTTTAATCATGTGTAGTATTTTCCGACTATGTCCATGTTCACCGGGTACGGAGAATTGTCATTGTCTATAGTAGTAAGTGTTGTCACACTGATAGAAGGTGTTTGTTTGATCGTACATGATTCGTTGCTGGAATTCATGCCCAATGCCCCAAGTGATTCAGATGGAGATCTACCCTTGGCTATTCGGCATCTTTGAGAGATTACTTGAATCTTGACTTGACTGCCCCAGGTGATGGACAATGATCATGCCGTGCTCCTTGGTTGGATGTGTTTTTCCACTTGAGGTGATCCTTTTCATTGAGAAGGTTTTTGTTCACTAGATATACGTCATGCGAATTTCTCTGCTATTGAACAAATAGTCATATGCAAACAATGGTATTTTAAGAATGCAAAGCTTATGTCTGTCTTGAAGTTTGAAAATTCATTTTTTAGTAAAATAAACAAATTTTGTAAAAGTGTGATGTCAACTCAGGATTTATAGCAAGTCCTACAGGAGTCAGTATACCTTTTGTAATAGTATGCTCTCGAACTAACCCATGCTTCAGCTAGGACTTTTAAGGGTTGTAACATGGCCTGGTTCATGGTTTAAGAAACAAAGGATAAAGGCTCAAAATTTATTTGTACCCACCTGCTCTTCGTGATGTTCTTCAATCCTATGCTCAGTTAATTGTGCAATTTGAATCCCAATTGAGTCTGGCATCTTGTCCTTGATGTTCCAGTGATGGTTCAGATACTGAAAGTTTATTTTAAAGAGGCAGTCATATTTGTAATCTTCTTTTTGTCGAGGATTTGTAGTAACCTTTTTTTTGGTTTTTCGTTATCCCTTCTTTTGCCTGAACTGTTTCTTTTGCGATTACAGTCAGCGGGATGCCCCGGTTTTTTCTTAAGTCTCCTTCATAGGTTTTGACTTAACGACCTTTTATTTTTAAAAATAATTGCTGCCTTCTTTGATGATTATGTGGAACCATCACCATCTTTTAATTTGTAAGGACGTCTTCGATGCCATTCATTGTGTACGAAGCGGAAGATTGCGGCTGAATGTGCGTCTGAATTGATTGAGAAATTACCCTGCCCCGGGTTATGATTAAGGGTTTTAATTTGAGTGAAAAGAAAAACTCCCAATTCTTTGGCTTAAAGGGGTTGACTAGGGATTATCTTCCTTATAACTCCACTGTTTGGGATTTGAAACAACGTCTGTACATCGTCAGCAAGGTCTATTCAAAAGCACATTGTATGGGTTGTGGTATCGTTTTCGTCATCCTTCCTCTAAAGGCTTAGAGCTTTTGATCGAGAGTTGAATATCACAAAAAGGAAGTAAAACACAATTTAAGTATAGGGACAACGAATGAAATAATTTAAGACAAACATATGTAATTCATTGATGAAATAATAAAGTTTGACATAAATAAGTGTTCGAACAAATCAAAAGACAATTACAACTTGAAAATTCTAATGAACGAAAAGCCTTCTTGTCAGAACTTGTCACTTTAGATGATATGCCTTTGAGGAATGGTAGAAGAATTCCAGTTGACCATCTTGTGCAAATTCTAGTGCTCCTTCGTCAATCAGGTCTTGAATTTTATTTCTCAATGTCCAACAGCTATTCGTATCATGTCCAGGACTGTTGGAGTGATACGCACATCTTGCATTTGGATTGTACCTTGGGGAGGTTGTGTTGGGATTCTGATGAAGGTCCTTTAACGTAACCAGCTTGGCCTCCAACATGTATTACAATGCTTGAGCCAATGTCATGTTGATTTCGGTAAAGCGTCTTTCAGATGTATTCCGCTTATGCTGATTTCCCTGTTGTTGTTGGCGAGGTTGTGGTTGGGCTTGTGGTGTAGCAGCAATTTGGAAAGGTCTACTCTCCAAGCCAACTTTTTGTCCCATCAAGGGTTAATGAATGACTTGTCCCCCAACCTCGATTGTTTGTTTCATACGGTTGCATCAGTCTTGATGAAGCTTGTTGACAATGGTCCTCAGCTCTTCTTGTCCCTGGGCTAGGATTTGGATAAGAGACATTTTCCCCAACATTTGGATTCTCATTACTTTCATCTCAACCTGAAGCTGTTCAACCTGGTCATCCTTGTTGTTATCAGGACGTTTCTTGGTCAGATTCCTAGTGAGGAGTGCTTTCAATTCTTCCTGCCCCTTGGATAGGTTTAGGAACATTTCCATGAACTGAGCCTCTTGAGTTTGAAGATCTTTGTTGTCTTGTTGGAGAGCCATTGTTGTAGTAAACAGCGAGAACATGAGAGACCTGTACAAGAGCCTACCTGTTATGCGATGACATGTATGATATGTGTATGCAATGTTCTCAAGGACCCGCGGGGTAAACAAGAAGATGTCAGCAGTTGAAATTTGTAGTTTGATTGAAGAACTTCATATTGTTGAAGGTCCTTCTACAAGAGTCAAGCTCACCATATCAAATGGGTCATAGCCCCTGACTCAACTTGTTGAGTTTTGATCTTCTGACGACATTGGCTAGGGGAAAATAAATCCCCTTTGCCCCTTGCTAGACGTATGACTTACCATAACCTGCATCACAAACCCTTGAGATCCTCGAAATGGTTAAGGAAATGTTAAGGCATGATGTTATGATGTGTATGTTATGCGTTAATCAAAAGTGTAAGGTGATGAAAATAAGTGAACCCTACAAGAAATCCAAGTTATTGGATAATGATTGTAAACAAATCCTGCAAGGAAATCATGTTGTCAGATAATAAAACCCTGCAAGTAGTTCAAGTTGAAAGCAAACAAGTCAAATAAACAGCCTTAGGTTTAGGCTTGCATGGATTTTAAGGTAGTACCCTCTTGAAGTTGGATTGGTTCAACCTGGCCTATAATAGTAACCGGCTTCTAAGGGATCTCAATATCACCGATATTTCCCTCCAAATTTCGTTCTGATAGACAATTGACTTGCCACCAAACAAAAATCAAGAGTCAAATCTCAATGAGTATAACATCGAGTATCAACCGACTTTGGGTTTACACCAAAGACTTCTATCTCACTACGTCCTAAAAATCCAAGTTGGTCAATTAAGGTGCTAAGGTCAGTTGACTCTTTATGATACCACGCAGCGGCCCCGTATTCTCCTTGATTACTCAAGGGCTACCGGTACACACCAAAGTATCGCATCAATGTAGTTACTATTTCAATCGTGTCGGTATACCCCACACAACTCCCTCACAGTTTATTTCTACTTACCTAAAAGGAATTCCCCGATCCGGGTTTAGGATCCAAACAACCCAAATAGATACCCTTAAAAGTAAATCAAACAATATAAGCCAAAGAAGCAATTAAAATGACCTACATCCTAAGGTAAACCCCACTTTATAAATCATGTCCCCAGCAGATTCGCCAGTTCTGTGATACGGTGGAAGAACCGACTGTTAATACTGGTTTGCATTTTTTGTTTGCAAATGTCGCGATAATCAAGAGTCGCCACTGAGTTTTCTTTTATCCAACAAAGGAAAGGGTGAAAAGAACAGAAAAAGACCTTTTTCGAGATTTTTTGAGTAAGGGGGGTAGATTATGGAAAGGGAAGGTGTTATCACCATTTCCATCCATGGTTTTCCACGGGCTCTTAGGTACTTGCTCATTTTTGAAAACTGTTTGTGTTTGTGTGTTTTGAAGTTTTTTGTTTGCTTTATGGTAACTCTTGTATCAGTCCTCAAGAGTGTGAAAAAGGTTGTTCTTGAGCAAGTACCTAACTGTTATCTACCTACTCGAAAAAGGATGTTCTTTTCCTCCTTTCCTTTAGATAGTGTTATCCTACTATAAGTGAGTAGGTAGCCCTATTGTCGGGTGTTGATGGACTATCGAAAGGGACGTTATGATCATCGAAGGCAACCTGTAAGGATATCTTAGCATTTGAAGGGACTGTCATCATATAGGCAACATCGAGGGACAATATCATTTACCGAAAGGCAACTCGAGGGATGTTTAGGGACCATGATCTTTTATGATGACTTTTATGCCGAGGGTCTTTGCTAATATATCCCTACGTTCGAGGGATGCAACCATTGTTTTCCGAGGCAACCGAAGTGGTGATACCCTAGGGGTGTGTATGTGCGAGTGTTTTTTATTTCAGATATATTAGTCTTTGTGTTTAGTTTTCTAGCGATTGGTTTTATCTTGTTCATGCAATCCTATTAGCCATACATCTAACAGTTAATATATGTACAAAAATATAAAGTGCGGAAACGTAAATTCATATGCTATTACATGGCTTCGGGGAGAGGGATTTAATTACAAGTCCAAAACCGGGAGAAATATAAAAGAAAACAATAAGAATGCCTTATAGTTTGGCTACATTGATATGTACAGGAATATAAAAGTGCGAAAGAAGAAAATGCGCGCGAAATAGGAAAATGCATAAAGGAAAGTTTTTGATGTTTTTTGAATTAGTTTTAAGAAAAGAAAATGCATGTTTTTTTGTTTGGTTTTTAATTTACAAAAATATTAAATTTAATTCTAATTAATAACATAAAATAAACCTAATTAATATTTTTTTTATTTTTGAATATTAAAGAAAATAAGAATTATGAAATATAAAACCTAGTTCTACTTAATCATTACTTTAGGAAAATATTAACTGATTAATTAATTAATTAATTAATGATCTATTTTAAACAAAAAGTTAATTATTATTTTTGTGATTTTTTTGTTTTAAGGTTAATTAATAAAAATAAAATCAAAAGAAGAAATAAAATATAAAGAATAGAACAAAAAAAAACAAAATAAATGGGCATGTATCCTGCGCTATGAGCACAAAATGCAGATTGTGTCCTAGCTATGGCACGATTGGATTTCAGGCTCAAACCTTGTGATTATCATGCCCAAACCTCATAGTTTTAGGTCCTGTTCAACATTCAAACAAACCAAGGCATTAAAATGCACAGATAAATGAAATTAGAATTAAATTTTTTACCAAATACACAGGTTCAGATATGTAGTGTTCTTTGTCGTGCAAGGGCCTAGGGATGGCCTGGATCAATTCCTGGGAATGCTGGGAGAATGACTATAGTGTTAGTTTGCAACGAAACAGTTTGTAAGTGCGGTTGCAAATTTTTGACGAATTTATGAAAATGGAGAGTTTGAGAGATGGCTTATGTAGCGTGGTAAGTGTATTTTTTTTAAATGCTTGCAAATGGTCCAATATATATATGAGGGAAGGAATGAATGGTATTGAATGCAAAATCCATGCCATAATTCCTTGTAATGATGTATTGATATAATATTCAAAAACTTGTCAAATTGATGTTTTAAAGAACCACAATGCAAAATATGAAAACTTGCCCAAAATTACTTTTGCGCCATTTCTTGAAGGGGATGAACCTGGACATCATTTGCTGCATGGCTTGGGCCCTTGTGCAAGATAATTCCAAGCCCATTTGTGCTATACACCTCCCTTTGTTATTTAAACCACTTATTTCATGTTTTATTGAAAAAAAATCCAAATAAATGGAAAATAAATGGATAAAAAGTAATACCACAAGGGGAAGCGATTATTTGTCCTATAATATGCCATGGAGAAGTTTAAAACTCAAAGAAATGAGTTAATGCTTTGAAAACTCAACTTTGCTCGATGTAGGATATTTGAATTTTCCAAAAATTTCGCAACTTGGGCAAATCATAACTTGCTCAATTTTTATACCAAGGAGATGATCTTCAACTTTTTGGAAATCTTAATGAAATTCTGGTGTATGCCAGAATTCAGATGTTATACTCAATGTCTGGACATCTGATATGACATAATAAGTACACTGCAATGTAGATACCCAATTTTTGTGATTCAGTACTGAAGAGAAACAGAAGCACAGTTTAACCAAGCTGTGCCAGATATACTTTGAAGGTGCAGAGGATAGAACAACGATGAACCTAGTTCTATTCATCTGTTGCACATGATCAGCAGAGAGCGAACATCCTTCACAGTTCTGTTTCTTCTGCACAGATATCAGCATGATGTCTTAACATGTTCTGAGACATTATCTGTTACAACATTGCAGTTTTACCTTGATATATAACAGACAGAATTATAAAGTGTTGAAGGTAAAAACACAAATCAGTTGTTGACCCAGTTCGGTGAAACACACCTACTCTGGGGGCATACCAAGCCAGGAAGAAGATCCACTATCAGCAATATTAATTCAGGACTAAACTTCACAAGTTCCCGTCCTTCACTTAATCATCTACCCAGTGCAACCTATACCTAGGAACTCCTAGATAGAAACCTACCAGTTTCCATTCCTATTGCCGCAGCAACAGAAGTCTTACTCCTACTCAAGAAGTAGAGCCTTCCCACTTGATTTCCTACATTACAATGTATATGAAGTAATGCAGAAACACTTAGACTTGCTTCATAGCTTCATCCAAGAACACTCAAACCCTTACCTACAGGTATCGAGTTACACACATGGTAACCTTGCCACAGACCGACAGGTTTACCTAACAAAACACCCCCAATGTTACATTATTTGAGCGTTACAAACCCTAGGTTACAATCTGCTATTTATAACCTATTACCCAACTGGATTTGGGCCTTCAAAAATCTCAGCAAGCTTTTCTCCTTGCTGTTACAACTCAGCAGCAAACTTCTGCTATAATTAAGGTCTTCAATCTTCTAGTTCCTAAAATATATCCATATTTAGAAACAGTATTTTCTTCAAATATTCTGATTGATTCTTGATTGATCTTCAGATTCTCCATAAGAAACGCCACATATATTCTCAGAGTATTTAAGTACCAGAACTGTAACTGAATTATCAATTCTGTTGACGTGATGTCAAGTCAGATGTCATGACATTACATCTAACATGTTTTCCTAGATGTTGAACTTCTTCAACACAACAAATAACCTCTTTCATAATTTAGATTACTTAGAATAGTTAGGTTACAAGTCACAGCTGTTACAAACATTCAACATATAACATAGTTACTTAATTAGTACTTAATTTCAGGCGCGATGTCATATGCTGATGTTGTGACATCTTACATAACATGTTGGTCCAGATGTTGAACTTCTTCAACCCCACATATTAAAACAACAGAGGGAATATGGGTAAACTTGCTTTCTTATTTGTTTTACAAATGAAGCCAACTCTCCAGCCAGGGCACTTACAATCTCCCCCTTTGGCAAATTTTGGCTAAAACAAATAAGTGCAAGTTGTATTTTGGGACCAGGCCACAACACAGTTGAGATGTTACAACATCTTGTCCAACATCTTCTTTGTAGAGGCTGATGTCCTTTGAGCAAACAACAAACCTCTATCCCTCAACTGTGAGCCACTCCAAGCCATCGATGGCCCAAGAGGATTTCTTTTCTCAAGATTATTGTTGATAATCTTGATACTTATTACTTGTGATCATGTAACTCAGATGACAAGTCACAACTATCCTCTTAACTCAGAACACAAGACACAAACAAAGTCACTTACTTAGGGATCATGTTGCTTTCACCTGAGTCTCGCTGGACATTGCCGTGTGTTTCTTTCACCTGAGTCTCGCCTGAGACTGGGTCCCTATCTTTCTCCCCCTTTTTGGCCAGAATTTGACAAGGACTGCCCATACAGATCCATACCCATGCACAATTTTCCCAGATGCCAACAAACTTCATATTGCTGAAACCCTCTGATGAAGAGAAAGAATAGAGAGAGTCTTCATAAATAATGCAATTTTGGCATAGATAGTAACGATCTTGGTACTTTACTCTGATAGTTTCAGTACCCTAGGACTGGTTCTAATGCAGGTACCTACCCTTGGGTTTGACCCTTTGACCATTGTCAGGATGAAGTATGTCTTGTCCTTTTTAAAACAGACATTTGTCTTTTAGAACCGACTACTCCTTTTAAGTATTTGTCCCCTATCCAAGAAACATCGTTGTCTCTGCCTCAGTTATATAATACCTTTATTAGATGACAAGTTATCATCTAAACATTCCAGCTCACTAAACAGCTCCATAATGAGACACAACCGCCCTGTTTTCTTAGCAGATGAAAACACGCTCAAATCCTATGTTTGAAACCATTCCATTTTTCACAAAGAGGATGGTTACTCCCTCTGAGTCATACAGCTGTACACACATGGGTTTATTAATAACAATCCACACTTCATCCAATTTTCCTCCTGTCTGTAGTTTTAGGGGGAATTAGGAACAATGTCATTACCAATGTGATGACATTCGGTCAGACATAGTGCTCTTCAGTCTCGAACACATCATCCCAATAGTTAATAAGGTGCCACACTTTATATCCTACGAGTTTGATGAAGACCTTTCGTATAAACCAATACTCCCCCTGTTAGGGACAATCACTTCTCTTCATGGAAACAAGTAGGTCACATTCAATACTCAGTTGGACCTTCAAGACAACTTCTGATTCAAGGTAAATAAGACCCCTTGATGAATGGAAAACATAAGACGCATCTTCATGTCTTCAAGAGAGCACCCTCTGTTCAACAATATTGGTTGAACGTATTCATACTGTGAATCAAACTTTCTCGATAATAATCAGCTGCCACATGTTGATTATCTTGATTCTCTGAATCCACTGCTGAGATAGACCAAATGCCACTGTTTGATTATCTCCATGTTTATCAGACTTCTCCCAAAGATATTCTGACCTTCCAATTGAAATTTGAACTTCAAGCTACAAGTTATCACAAAAGGCTTAGATACACTAAGACAGAAACATGTAACATCTTCTCCACCCAACAACTCCAAAGGGCTGCAAAGAGAGGATCTTTTTGAAGGATCTAATCTTCAACTTCGTAGATCATCCTTTCTTAAGTTGATGTGCCACTTCACCAACCAAGAATCTGATGTTGAACCAAATGTCACAGCATTATGTTATAACATCTAGTTGTTGAATTCAGCTCCGGACTGATCCAAGTGACCATCATCAAGATTATGATGTCTTCTTCTTCTTGTAGCTTTAAGTCTGAACATGTTTCCAGGAAACCTTTTCAAGGATCAAATGATTTTCCTGTCACCAAAGAGATAGCTCTAAAGCATCACTCTTTCTGTGATTCTTCACAGGGTCTAGAAGAAGGAATGTTCCCACATCTTTAAGAACATCAGTTATCTTGAACTCCAAGGATACTCAATTAAATACTTGTACTTGTCACAAATAGCAATTGATCATAAATCCTTCCCATTATCCAGTAAGATACTTTCATCATTTGAATACTTTGACATACTCTTCGTGTGTTAATATCTTCTTCTTGCAAGCTCTTTCTTTGAGAGACCAAAGAGTTGAGATATCTAGGTTGCCACCCTTGTCTCAAGTAAATAGAATTTTCTCTGAACAAACTCTACTTAATTCAACAGATTTGAGACTCCTACCAGATCAGATTCATCCTTAGGAATGAGAGAGATGAATCCTTCCTTGCAAATATGTCACACAACACCCCGAACTCATGTGACATAGGTCAACAGCCAGCTAAACACCAGGCTGAACTAATGTGAGGAGATTAACCAAATCTCCCCCTCAAACTACCAGTCATGGAAGCTCCACACAAAATATCCATGCATTGTGCACAAATGTCTCGACATGACATATGACATCCCTACCAGATTTAAGTAACTCCAAGAGCTATACCTGTTCATACTCCAATTACACCAATCAGACTTCAGCTGACCTTAAGTACTTCAGTGAAGACAGCAACACCAATCATCAGCAGATATGTATTGCCAGAACATACTACCTTAACCAAACTCTGAGTCTTCATATTCTTGAAAGATCTTCCACTTCTAATCATGATGTTTAAATGACAAGACTCATGATCCCAATCTACTTCTATGAAGGAGCAATAATGCTGCACCATCATTGACTTTTATTAACCAATGGGCTTGTCTTTCTTCACACCATATTACTCCAGGGAACAACTGCTCAGTCCTGATCAATCTTCAGGAATAAGCCCACCAATAGGGGTTACACAGTGTCACATCTCAACCAGCTCTACTTCTAGAGTTCTGACTTCTAAAAGTAACCTTCGGGAGCACACAGACATAGTTGACTCTACCATTGTCAACTTTGCACACACAGATGTCTCCTCTTCCAGGTCAGGAGTAGGTTTCAAACAAAAGTATCCCTTTGTTTGACACCCGAAACATATGCTTTTCAACTAGTAGTTGCATACTTGTTGAACACATGTTCCACCGTCGCATAGAACATCAGTTCCATCACCTTGGAATGAAACCCTCCTTGAAATTCTTCAAGGTCTTCGTATAACACTACTCAAGAGAGTAAGGGAATCAGTGATTAGGTGATTCTTACCATCCTGAACGAAGAACGTCTTCATGAGTGGACTTGAGAGGACTTCAAGTATCTGTGACATTTTCAATAGCTTACGTTGAAATCTTGAATACAGTAGCCTTCAATCCACAAGAGGGGAAACACATCAGAACTTGAGTTTTCCAAGTATTATGCAGCGGAAGAACATAATACAACTCAATCTTTGCACACACACTACTTCAGGCGTACACAAATCCTAGGTTTGAAAATAAATCAAACTTGGAGCAGCTACCACACAACCAGGCCAAATGCCAATCACAAAGACAGGTACACGCAGTTCTTGTCATGAATAGTCCATCCTCCTACTTTAAGGGATCATTCAGGGAAATAACAAACCTTTCCAGGTTACAATCTCCAGTACTAAGATTGACCTTGCAAATACCAGAAAGTATCACCCATGGATCTCATCCAGAAACAGAACAGGATGCCTGCTCTGATACCAATTGAAATTCTGGTGTATGCCAGAATTCAGATGTTATACTCAATGTCTGGACATCTGATATGACATAATAAGTACACTGCAATGTAGATACCCAATTTTTGTGATTCAGTACTGAAGAGAAACAGAAGCACAGTTTAACCAAGTTGTGCCAGATATACTTTGAAGGTGCAGAGGATAGAACAACGATGAACCTAGTTCTGTTCATCTGTTGCACATGATCAGCAGAGAGCGAACATCCTTCACAGTTCTATTTCTTCTGCACAGATATCAGCATGATGTCTTAACATGTTCTGAGACATTATCTGTTACAACATTACAGTTTTACCTTGATATATAACAGACAGAATTATAAAGTGTTGAAGGTAAAAACACAAATCAGTTGTTGACCCAGTTCGGTGAAACACACCTACTCTGGGGGCATACCAAGCCAGGAAGAAGATCCACTATCAGCAATATTAATTCAGGACTAAACTTCACAAGTTCCCATCCTTCACTTAATCATCTACCCAGTGCAACCTATACCTAGGAACTCCTAGATAGAAACCTACCAGTTTCCATTCCTATTGCCGCAGCAACAGAAGTCTTACTCCTACTCAAGAAGTAGAGCCTTCCCACTTGATTTCCTACATTACAATGTATATGAAGTAATGCAGAAACACTTAGACTTGCTTCGTAGCTTCGTCCAAGAACACTCAAACCCTTACCTACAGGTATCGAGTTACACACATGGTAACCTTGCCACAGACCGACAGGTTTACCTAACAAAACACCCCCAATGTTACATTATTTGAGCGTTACAAACCCTAGGTTACAATCTGCTATTTATAACCTATTACCCAACTGGATTTGAGCCTTCAAAAATCTCAGCAAGCTTTTCTCCTTGCTGTTACAACTCAGCAGCAAACTTCTGCTATAATCAAGGTCTTCAATCTTCTAGTTCCTAAAATATCTCCATATTTAGAAACAGTATTTTCTTCAAATATTCTGATTGATTCTTGATTGATCTTCAGATTCTCCATAAGAAACGCCACATATATTCTCAGAGTATTTAAGTACCAGAACTGTAACTGAATTATCAATTCTGTTGACGTGATGTCAAGTCAGATGTCATGACATTACATCTAACATGTTTTCCTAGATGTTGAACTTCTTCAACACAACAAATAACCTCTTTCATAATTTAGATTACTTAGAATAGTTAGGTTACAAGTCACAGCTGTTACAAACATTCAACATATAACATAGTTACTTAATTAGTACTTAATTTCAGGCGCGATGTCATATGCTGATGTTGTGACATCTTACATAACATGTTGGTCCAGATGTTGAACTTCTTCAACCCCACATATTAAAACAACAGAGGGAATATGGGTAAACTTGCTTTCTTATTTGTTTTACAAATGAAGCCAACTCTCCAGCCAGAGCACTTACAATCTCCCCCTTTGGCAAATTTTGGCTAAAACAAATAAGTGCAAGTTGTATTTTGGGACCAGGCCACAACACAGTTGAGATGTTACAACATCTTGTCCAACATCTTCTTTGTAGAGGCTGATGTCCTTTGAGCAAACAACAAACCTCTATCCCTCAACTGTGAGCCACTCCAAGCCATCGATGGCCCAAGAGGATTTCTTTTCTCAAGATTATTGTTGATAATCTTGATACTTATTACTTGTGATCATGTAACTCAGATGACAAGTCACAACTATCCTCTTAACTCAGAACACAAGACACAAACAAAGTCACTTACTTAGGGATCATGTTGCTTTCACCTGAGTCTCGCTGGACATTGCCGTGTGTTGCTTTCACCTGAGTCTCGCCTGAGACTGGGTCCCTATCTTTCTCCCCCTTTTTGGCCAGAATTTGACAAGGACTGCCCATACAGATCCATACCCATGCACAATTTTCCCAGATGCCAACAAACTTCATATTGCTGAAACCCTCTGATGAAGAGAAAGAATAGAGAGAGTCTTCATAAATAATGCAATTTTGGCATAGATAGTAACGATCTTGGTACTTTACTCTGATAGTTTCAGTACCCTAGGACTGGTTTTAATGCAGGTACCTACCCTTGGGTTTGACCCTTTGACCATTGTCAGGATGAAGTATGTCTTGTCCTTTTTAAAACAGACATTTGTCTTTTAGAACCGACTACTCCTTTTAAGTATTTGTCCCCTATCCAAGAAACATCGTTGTCTCTGCCTCAGTTATATAATACCTTTATTAGATGACAAGTTATCATCTAAACATTCCAGCTCACTAAACAGCTCCATAATGAGACACAACCGCCCTGTTTTCTTAGCAGATGAAAACACGCTCAAATCCTATGTTTGAAACCATTCCATTTTTCACAAAGAGGATGGTTACTCCCTCTGAGTCATACAGCTGTACACACATGGGTTTATTAATAACAATCCACACTTCATCCAATTTTCCTCCTGTCTGTAGTTTTAGGGGGAATTAGGAACAATGTCATTACCAATGTGATGACATTCGGTCAGACATAGTGCTCTTCAGTCTCGAACACATTATCCCAATAGTTAATAAGGTGCCACACTTTATATCCTACGAGTTTGATGAAGACCTTTCGTACAAACCAATACTCCCCCTGTTAGGGACAATCACTTCTCTTCATGGAAACAAGTAGGTCACATTCAATACTCAGTTGGACCTTCAAGACAACTTCTGATTCAAGGTAAATAAGACCCCTTGATGAATGGAAAACATAAGACGCATCTTCATGTCTTCAAGAGCGCACCCTCTGTTCAACAATATTGGTTGAACGTATTCATACTGTGAATCAAACTTTCTCGATAATAATCAGCTGCCATATGTTGATTATCTTGATTCTCTGAATCCACTGCTGAGATAGACCAAATGCCACTGTTTGATTATCTCCATGTTTATCAGACTTCTCCCAAAGATATTCTGACCTTCCAATTGAAATTTGAACTTCAAGCTACAAGTTATCACAAAAGGCTTAGATACACTAAGACAGAAACATGTAACATCTTCTCCACCCAACAACTCCAAAGGGCTGCAAAGAGAGGATCTTTTTGAAGGATCTAATCTTCAACTTCGTAGATCATCCTTTCTTAAGTTGATGTGCCACTTCACCAACCAAGAATCTGATGTTGAACCAAATGTCACAGCATTATGTTATAACATCTAGTTGTTGAATTCAGCTCCGGACTGATCCAAGTGACCATCATCAAGATTATGATGTCTTCTTCTTCTTGTAGCTTTAAGTCTGAACATGTTTCCAGAAAACCTTTTCAAGGATCAAATGATTTTCCTGTCACCAAAGAGATAGCTCTAAAGCATCACTCTTTCTGTGATTCTTCACAGGGTCTAGAAGAAGGAATGTTCCCACATCTTTAAGAACATCAGTTATCTTGAACTCCAAGGATACTCAATTAAATACTTGTACTTGTCACAAATAGCAATTGATCATAAATCCTTCCCATTATCCAGTAAGATACTTTCATCATTTGAATACTTTGACATACTCTTCGTGTGTTAATATCTTCTTCTTGCAAGCTCTTTCTTTGAGAGACCAAAGAGTTGAGATATCTAGATTGCCACCCTTGTCTCAAGTAAATAGAATTTTCTCTGAACAAACTCTACTTAATTCAACAAATTTGAGACTCCTACCAGATCAGATTCATCCTTAGGAATGAGAGAGATGAATCCTTCCTTGCATACTTAGGGCATCTTCCATCCATTTTCTCACTTTGCACATAGAATAAGGAATAAAGCTCACATCCCCAAGATCATTGTGGAAAAAGAGTGGGCTCAAGGTGATAAAAATTTACCAAGTTATGATCATTTGAAGTCACACATGGGAAATTGGGGGGTTCATCTGGAGGACTTGTAATCTTTCTTCATCATCAAGTTTCTTCCACATGAAAACTCCTTGAAAATTTTGAAGTTATTTGTTAATAACCCTTTGAAGAGAAGCATGTTTTTGGAATCACTCAAAAATACCAAAAGATTAGCAAGATATACCTCTTTGAACTTCAAAACCCTAGCTCCTAGATCAAGAAAATGCTTTGAGGAACTTTGACAATTTTAAACAACCTTCTTGTACCAACACTTTTGCTTTGTAGATAGGAGTTGTTGAGGATGATAATGTGAACTCATAGCAACCAAAAACACTTCCATATCTTGAGAATTGAGAGAAACATGCACTTGTGACCAATGGGAACAAGGCCTTGTCAAACCATGACAACTTCTTCAATCAACCCCTTGTATTTTTGAATCAATATTGATAACTTTGAAATGTGGTGATTGAATCAATATGGTATGATGAAGGGATCTTAGGAGGGAAAATTGGGGTACAACAATGGTGAACTACCAACTTTCACTGAATCTAGAGAGAAAATATCATAGCACCAACATTCACTGATGGTGAACTACCAATGTTCACTGAAGGTAGCAAAAAGATAACAATCACCAACATTCACTGATGGCGAACTACCAACTTCACTGAAGGTAGAGAGAAAATATCATAGCACCGATGTTCACTGAAGGTGAACTATCAACAATCACTGAAGGTAGAAAAAAGATAACAATCACCAACGTTCACGGATGGTGAACTACCAACTTTCATTGAAGGTAGAGAGAAAAGAAATATCATAGCACCGACATTCACTGATGGTGAACTACCAACGTTCACTGAAGGTAGCAAAAAGATAACAATCACCAACATTCACTAATGGTGAACTACCAAATTTCATTGAAGGTAGAGAGAAGAGAAATATCATAGTACTGACGTTCAGTGACGGTGAACTACCAACATTCACTGAAGGTAGAAAAATATAACAATCACCAATGTCACTGATGGTGAACTACCAACTTTCATTGAAGGTAGAGAGAAAAGAAATATCATAGCACCGACATTCACTGACGGTGAACTACCAACATTCACTGAAGGTAGAAAAAAGATAACAATCACCAATGTTCACTGATGGTGAACTACCAACTTTCACTGAAGGTAGAGAGAAAAGAAATATCATAGCACTGACGTTCACTGGAGGTGAACTACCAACGTTCACTGAAGGTAGTAAAAAGATAACAATCACCAACATTCACTGATGGTGAACTACCAACTTTCACTTAAGGTAGAGAGAAAAGAAATATCATAGCACTAACGTTCACTGACGGTGAACTACCAACATTCACTGAAGGTAACAAAAAGATAACAATCACAAACATTCACTGATGGTGAACTACCAACTTTCATTGAAGGTAGAGACATAATAAATATTATAGCATCGACTTTCACTGAAGGTGAACTACCAACGTTCACTGAAGGTAGCAAAAAGATAACAATCACCAACGTTCATTGATGCTGAACTACCAACTTTCACTGAAGGTAGAGAGAAAAGAAATATCATGTTTCCCCAAAATCATGGCGTTTCACCTAGAACGGGTCTCAACTTCTTATTTAACCAAGGCATTCTACCTGGAAAGGGTAATATATAAGCTGTCTCAAATAAAGAGACTACCACTTGCTGAGATTTCATAATGAATTGTCTCAGCGATATTGAAAGACTTGTCATCCACGGGAGTAATTTGACAATAAACTGCAAACTATCCACTCATAAAGAAGATAGAAAAAAAGTAACGTCGACCTTTACAGGGAAGTATTAGTTGCTCAAATAAAGAGACCTGCTACTTGCTGTTATAGGAAGGATTGTAAAATTGATTTTCTAGGGAAAGCAATATTGCTTCCTGGGGAATGAAATATGACTTCCTGAGGAAATGCCAACATATTCCTGCTGAGGAGATAAAAGTTTTCTCGTGAAAAATAAATGCACATTATCAAACCAAGGCTCCAATCTTGCAAAAATCCAAAGTAATAATATTGCTGGGAAACAAAGATTCAAACCAGAAATAAACTGGAGTGAAACAGTCAACCAAAATACATCCTTTGAGAAATAAACTCAAGAGGGAAACCCAATCTATCCAGACAAAGAGTTGTACAGGAAGGCTAAAGCAAAAATCTTCCACAAGGGATAACTCAGTGGGGAAATTGAAAGAATAAACACTTTCTGCTTAAGGCCGACACTCTATTGGAGAGAGGATAACACAACTCTGCAAAACAGGGTAATATGTCAACAAAATATTAACGAATGTGAATGAGCAATGATTTGATAAATTTAACTATGCATGATGTATGTATGAATGTATGAGTGTTATCATGTATATGCTAACAAAACAAACATATAACATTGGGAATAACCAGGTAAAACCAACTCGGGCACAATCAACACTCAGCTAAATCACATCCAGGATGAACATTCCATAAAAAAATAAGCACCAAACGAGGAAACAGAATCCTATTTCGTGGCTTAACTTCACTGGGAAGGAACATAATCCGGAAGTAAACAAATTATAGCGACAAAACAGTACAGATACATGGATATAACATCCTTCTCCAGGCTTCACCGGGGAATAGCACTCAGACTTCAATGGGGAAACAAATGTTTTCATGGTCCGCACTTCTACTGGGGATTGCAATATTGATTTCAAATAAGGCAGGTGGAAACCATATCTTCAACACCAACTGAGGATCTCGTGCTGACTTCATTTGTGAAATATCACCATACTTCACTAGACGAGAAAGTGCCTCATCATCGAGACACCAGCGGGAGACCTCGTGTTGACTTCATTAGGGAGGCCAACACCACATCAAAGAGGGGAAACCAAGATATGTTCTTTAATATTGAGAGTAAGTATTACACCAACTTCTCTGGGGAGAAAGTATGAAACCTCATGGGGATAACAACTTGGAGAGTTAAGAAGTCAAACATTATAGCAAGAAATCAATCTTATGGGGATTTTAAATCAAACTCAGCACTTGGCGGGTGAAAACCCAAAAAACTGACAAATGCCTCAACACTTATTAAATAAAACATTGCCCTTGCCTGATTATTGGGCAATCAAACAAAATGAAAGCACTGCCGAAAGGGAGCTGCTTCGCAAATGAGTTAAATCTCAGCATGCACGGGAGAAAAGACTTCTATCAAATAGCGAAGCCTTCACTGGGGAATCTTGGATAGAGTCTTCATATCATGCAAAATTATTACAACAAAAGATGCCCTGGGATAGCCTTCCTGGGGAGTCAAGAAGTTAACATTATAGAAAGAGGTCAAACTCATGGGGATTTTAAATCAACCCCAGCACTTGGCGGGTGAAAACCCAAAAGGTTAACAACTGTCTCAACGCTTCTTAGAAAATATACTGCCCTGGTCTAGTTGCCTGGAAAAAAAATATCAACAATAATGCCAACACTGCCAAAAAGAGCGACATTTTGCAAATAGTTCCATCTCAGCACACCAAGGGAATAAGACCTTTCGTCATATGAGGGAAGACTTTGCTAGGGAATATGGGATAGAGGCCTCAGATCATGAAAACCCAAAAATAAAAATAAAAAAGAACCAAGACTTGACTGGGGACACTGGGATCAGAAACCCAATAATGCACCTTACGCCAATTGGTATCATCTTCAATATAAAAAAATCACACGCATACCAGTGAAAACGACCTGAGAAAACCTTCCCGGGGGAAACAAAACTTCCCAAAATTACTGGAGTTCGTCCATTCTTGGGATTACCATTTTGTTTTCCTCTTGAATCACAAAATCTAAAGTAAAAGTAAGTTGTAAATTATTTTTAAAAAACAATTTTGTTATTTAATCTTTTTGCTTTGAAAATTATTATCAATAATAAATGGAGTCTTTGTAAGTTGAATAAAATAAGAATTACAAAGAATTGGGTAAAAACTCAAATTTTATTGATATAATGGTAGTCTGCGAATGGCGAGACTCCATGAATGATTACAAAGTTCGGAAAATGGTAATATATAATGGAAAGGATACATTGAGATACAATGACCACTATTCCCTCTAACAACTTTGAAATTCTGAGCAGCAACTTCCGTTGAAGTATGCTGAGGATCCAAGAAGATTGTTGCTTCAATGATCAAGTCTTGTCTGATGCAGTTACTTGTCAAGAAAGTCCCTAACTTTTGCCTAAGTTGCCCTTGCGGGTTTTCAACTTAGCGGGAAATTTTATTCTGTTTATGTCTCTAATTTTTGCCTAGACCTCCCTTTCGGGTTTTCGGCCTATCGAGACGCTCCTTTTTGCTTAAGACGCCCTTTCGAGTTTTCAAATTAGTGAGTTGTTCTTTTATTTCTTTAGGCGAAGTATTTCTTGACTGCATCAGCATTCATAGGACATGGGAACTCCTCGCCATCCATAGTTTCAAGAATCAATGCTCCTCCAGAGAAGGCTTTCTTGACAACATATGGGCCTTCAAATTTTGGAGTCCACTTGCCCTTAGAATCAGTGTTAAAAGACATGATCTTCTTGAGCACGAGGTCGCCTTCTCTGAATTCACGAGGTTTGACCTTCTTATAATAAGCTTTCTTCATTCTCTTCTGATATAATTGCCCATAATACAAAGTCGTCATTCTCTTCTCTTCGATCAAATTCAATTGGTCAAACCTGTTCTGGACCCATTCAGCCTCTGACAACTTAGTTTCCATTATCACATGCAAAGAGAGAATCTCAACCTCGATTGGGAGCACCGCTTCCATTCCAAACACAAGGGAGAACAGGGTTGCTCCTGTTGAAGTGCGGAAAAATGTATGATATCCATGTAAAGCAAAAGGGAGCATTTTATGTCAATCTTTATAAGTAACAACCATCTTTTGGATAATCTTCTTGATATTCTTATTAGCAGCTTCAACATCCTCATTCATCTTCGGCCTGCACGGAGATGAATATTGATGAACAATCTTGAATTCTTCACAAAGATCTGTCATTATCTTATTGTTCAGATTTGAGCCATTATCGGTGATAATTCTGCTCGGCACACCATACTGACATATAAGATTATTCTTAATGAAATGCACAACCACTTGCTTAGTAAAATTAGCATATAAAGCAGCTTCCACTCATTTGGTAAAGTAATCAATTGCTACCAAGATAAAACGGTGTCCATTCGAATCTTTGGGTTCTATCATTCCAATCATGTCAAGACCCCCACATAGAGAAAGGCCACGGAGAAGAAATAACATTGAGAAGTGTCAGAGGCACATGAATTTTGTCCGCATAAATCTGGCATTTATGGCACTTCTTTGCAAATCTGTAACAGTCATATTCCATTGTCAGCCAATAGTAACCTACCCTTAGCATCTTTTTAGCCATCGAATGTCCATTGGCATGAGTGCCAAATGAACCTTGCATCAATATGTCTGCTTCGTTCTATCCACACATCTGAGCAAGACCATGTCATAATTTCTCTTGTACAACACATTTTCACTGAGGAAGAAGCTTCCATCCAATCTTCTCAATGTATTTCTATCTTTATTTGATGCACCAATCGGGTATTCCTGAGTCTGGAGAAAATGCTTGATATCGTAATACCAAGTTTTCTCATCTGCTACCTCTTCGGTTGTAAACACGTGAGCGAGCCTATCCAGTTGCTGAACTATAATTTGAGGTATATCATTCCAAGTATTCACTTGATACATAGAAGCCAGAGTTGCCAAAGCATCCGCCATTTGATTTTCGTCTCTGGGGATAAGATGGAATTCAACTTTATTAAAGAAGGGTAACAATCTTCTAGCATAATATTTGTAAGGGATCAAGTCAGGGTGACGAGTATCCCACTCTCCTTTAATCTGATTTATTACCAAAGCTGAATCACCATACACATCTAGAATTTTAGTTTTGAGATCAATAGCTTCCTCGAGACCCATGATGCAAGCCTCATATTCTTCCATATTATTAGTACAATCAAATGTCAACCTTGCAGTAAAAGGAATGTGTGATCCATGTGGAGTGACAATCACAACACCAAATCCTTTACCATAAGCATTCATAGCTCCATTAAATATGATGCCCCAGTGAGATTCAGGATCAGGACCTTCCTCAGGCAATGGTTAATCACAATCTTTCACTTTCTGAAGCATCACATCCTCATCGGGGAAATCATGCATCACAGACTGATAATCATCAACTTGTTGGTGAGCAAGATAATCTGCCAACACACTGCTTTTAATAGCTTTTTGAGTGCGGTATTCTATGTCATATTCAGATAACAGCATCTGCCAGCGGGCAATTCTCCCAGTAAGAGCAGGCTTTTCGAAAATGTACTTGATTGGATCCATTTTGGAGATCAACCAAGTAGTGTGATTCAACATATATTGCCGTAAACGTTTTTCCGCCCAGGCCAGAGCACAACATGTCTTTTCCAGCATGGAATATCGCGACTCACAATCAGTAAACTTTTTACAGAGATAATAAATGGTGTACTCTTTCTTCCCTGTTTCATCTTGTTGTCCCAGAATACAGCCCATGGAATTATCTAAAACTGTCAGATACATAATCAATGGTCTTCCTTCAACAGGAGGGAGCAAGATAGGAGGTTCAAGAAGATATTCTTTAATACTTTCAAATGCCCTTTCATAGTCATCTGTCCATACACAACCTTGATCTTTCTTTAACAACTTAAAGATTGGTTCACACGTCGCAGTCATGTGGGAAATGAATCTGGAAATATAATTCAAACGCTCGAGGGACCCTCTGACTTGCTTTTCAGTTCTCGGTGTTGGCATTTCTTGAATTTCTTTGAATTTATCAGGGTTTACTTCAATCCCTCTCTGGCTAACAATGAAACCCAACAATTTCCCTGACTGAACACCGAAGGTACATTTATTTGGATTCAAGCATAGACAACACTTCCTCAAATGCTGAAACAAATTCAAAAAATATTCTACATGCCCTTCTTCAGTCTAGGATTTAACAATCATATCATCAACATATACCTCAATTTCCTTGTGCATCAGATCATAGAATAGGGTTGTCATAGCCCTCTGGTATGTTGCACCAGCATTCTTCAACCTGAAGGGCATCACTCTGTAATAGAGTGTTCCCCAGAGTGTGATAAACGTTGTTTTTTCCATGTCCTCAGGAGTCATCCTTATTTGATTATACCTGAAAAATCCGTCCATGAACGAGAAAACTTTAAATTTTGTTATGCTATCCACTAACATATCAATGTGTGGCAATGGAAAATCATCTTTTGGACTAGCTTTATTTATATCTTTGTAATCTACGCACGTGCGAACTTTTCCGTCTTTTTCAGTACTGGGACAATATTGGAAATCCACTGAGGGTACACTGATGTCACAAGAAAACTGGCATTAATCTGCTTTAGAACTTCTTTTTTGATCTTCACTTCCATATCTGGGTGAGTTCTTTGCAACTTCTGTTTGATTGGCGAGCACTCTGGCTTCAGCGGAAAATGATGCTCTATAATATCTGTGTCTAGACTAGGCATATCTTGGTATGACCAAGCAAAAATATCCACATACTCTTTCAACATCTCAATCAACCTGCTCTTCACATCAGGATGCAGCAATGCTCCAATCTTGACTTCCTTCGGATCTTCTTCTGAATCCAAATTGATTACTTTCAATGGCTCTTTATATGGCTGAATAGAATTCTCCTCGTGCTCAAGTAATTGTGAGACCTCTTCTGGAATCTCATCATAGTATTCTTCTTCGACCCCATACACATGACATTCAAAGTTGGGAGAGGGTGCAGGGTGTTGGCTGAAGATTTTGATGATACAGTTCGAAACGAAGCGAGTTGGGTGTTTCGTTGGAATAAAGAAAGATGTCATGGTTCGGAATAGTAGAAGTAGTTCTTCGAATGAACATGTCAAAGCTCGGAGCTTCGAGTGACAGTTATGGGGATAAATTCAAAAGAAGTCTCGAAGTGGTAACAAGGCTGTGTCCAAGAAATGAGTTCGAAGCGAAGAATGCCAAAACATTTGAAATTCAAAACGCAAGCGGGATGTTCGAAATTTAAAAATATATGCGCTGGAGCATTCGAAGACGCGTGGAAGATAGAGAAGGGCAGTGTTCTGCATGTTCTGAACGTGGCAGGATCTTATAGGCAAGACCGTTATGGTCGAAATAGTATAAATAGAAGTCTTAGCGTTAGGATTTCGTGTGTCATATCTATTGTACAAAATTCAGTAAACATTCAAAATACCACATGGCTAGGGAAACGAATGCTCGAACAATGTACGTATGATAACACCAAATATTTATGATTCAGCAAAAAACTCTTTATCATTTCCAGTTTATCCTCTATCTTCATGTCATTATCATTCAAAAGCCTTTACATTAAAATCTTTTCATTAAAAGTCATTTACTGATTTCTTGCATTTGAAAGTCTTTCCTTTTATTTCGAGTACTTTACATTACAGAAACTCTTTTGCATTTCACGCCTTTATCTTCATGCTTTTATCATTCGAATACCTTTTCATCCAAAGTCATTTTACTGATTTCTTGCATTTAAACGCTTTCTTTCTATTTTGAATCTTTTACATTCCAGAAACTCTTTTACATTACATGCTTTTATACTTCGAAGTTATTTACTTGTTTCTTGCAGTTTTACATGTCTTTACAATTGAACCTTTATTCATGCAATTTAGTTTCGCACATATTTACTCGATCATGTCATTAGATCTTTAATATGGTAATCGAAGTAAGTTGAACACCTACACAACATTCTAAATACCAACCATGAATATCAGTTCTACAATGAGAATTATCCAAACGACCAATACACCATAGGATCAATCTAGTCGATCCTGCAAGTTACCAGAGAGATTAAATAACAGTCATTAAGATTATTTGATAGTTTGGAGGACTAGCGGTTGTTTACCAGAAATCACTGTAAACACAGGGTCATTGTATTCAACAGGTTTTTTAATTAATCTGCACATATGATTTATGATTGCCTTTAGAAACTGATACATATAACAAGTGATCATGCAGATTGAATTTCAGTTATTATTTATTTTGAAAGGTTTTTTCTGATTACCATTTTCCAAGAAAAAATAAAAAAATAAAAACACAATTTAGGAAACAAAGACAACTTTTATTATTGATTTTAAAAATCAAAGAAAACCGATAAGCCCATACAATATTAATACTTTCACCTTGGGCAGAGTGAAAGATTTTCAAAAAGATTAACAAAAACAAAGTACTTTGAAACCTGTATGCAAGAGGGAACATCAATGGTGATCCAATTCTGAACCCTAACTCTATGCGTCACATAATTTGGCATTTCTGGCTCTGCTTCATCTTCCACAATGGCATTAATCCTGGAAACAGTTGGATGAAGATAACCCCCGCTACAAAAGATGTCTTAATACTTGCCTGCAACAGACTTCGGCTTCATGCTCTTACCTTTATCATTCTTCACAAAGAACCCCAAGCCAGCTATATTCTTGTTTACAGGTGGATCAACAATTTGTCCCCATACTTCACTATGGCCATTACGCACTACCTACCGAGCATCCTTAAACGAATCCATAGAATTATCATTTCCTCTTATATTATCAATGGATAAAGCTTGGAACTGGGTTCCAACAGCAGCTTCATCCGCCTCCACAATGCTGAAAGAGGACAAATGAGATATCAATAATGCATGTTCTCCATTTATAATTACCATTTTTCCTTCACGCACAAACTTCAACTTCTGGTGTAAAGTCGAAATGACAGCCCCTGCCTCATGTATCTGCGGTCGTGCCAACAAGAAGCTATAAGCGGGTACAATATCCATGACTTGGAAAGTAATATGAAACAAATGTGGGGCTATATGAATAGGCAAGTCCACTTCACTGATAACAGATTTCCTTGATCCATCAAATGCTTTCACAATAATGCCACTTGGGCGCATGGGCGTTCCTTGATATTTCAACTTCATAAGTGTGCTCCTTGGTATAACGGTCAAAGCGGACCCGTTATCAATCAGCACATTTGATAATGAATCATTCTTGCAATTCATAGAGATGTGGAGGGCCAGGTTATGACTCTCTCCTTCATCGGGCAGTTCATCATTGCAGAAACTCAGGTTATTACATGATGTAATATTCCCTACGACACTGCTGAATTGGTCTATAGGCATATCACTTTCCACGAAAGCTTGGTCCAATACCCTCATCAAAGATTCTCTATGAGCAGAGGAGTTCATCAATAAAGCCAAGATAGATATTTTTGAAGGAGTCTGCAGTATCTGATCTACAATTCTGTAGTCTCTCATCTTGATTATCTTTAAAATATCATCCACCTCTTTTTCTAGCGTAGTTCCACTAGATTCACCCGTAGTCTTCTTGGGTTCAACATTTTCAATAATTTTCTTTCCAGTACTAACATCTCCATGAACAACTGGTGCAAATACACGACCATTGCGGGTCACTCTTCTAGTCTTAACAATATTTATAACATTAGGCATTGGCTGGATGGGAACCTCCACACCATCCTCTAAAGTTGTAGCATTATATTTGGAGGGTACAGCCTTGTCTGACTTGTAGGGGATATGACCCGGTAAGCTAATCACCAATTGAGTAATAGATGACTTTCTATGATATTCAACTTCAAAAGGGATAGGTACACCAAAACAAGGCACAATAACATTTACTCCCTCTTCAACACATTTAGTCATTACATAGTCATCTCTGGAAAACCTATCTTCATCTGAGGAGAAGAACTCATCCACAGAGGCATACTCGTCATCTGATTCTTCTTCAGCCAAACAAACCTCAATCTCATTTACCTCATGGTAATCATACCTTTGGCCTGTAACCTTGATAGTTTCATTATACAATAACAACTGAATACCTTTCCTTACAATTGAACATCCTTGGGAGTCTTGGAAGCAAGTTCGGCAAGATCCATACTGATGTTCTACCTGACCAGCCATGTGGCAGAAAGTAGCATGCAATTGTACAAGATCCTCATTCATATGTTCCACATCAAAGATTCTGAACTCTCTAGGACATCCAGAAACCATGTTTATTTCCTCTTCATACTCTGCCCTAGGCCTGCTTATATGGATGAGGCCCTCATCCATCATCTCCTGCAAATTAGCCTTTATCTTGTCACAACCATGTATATCCGTACTGCAAATAGCACAACCAGCATGGTCATGTGTATAATAGCTAAATTCGTAACCACTGTAAACAAATTGGCACACCCGGTGGGACCATTATTGGTCATCACGAAAATTAGAACAAAGTAAAGATTGTTGAGACATAACCATTGTAAAAGTACTCTATGAGTGATAAGTTCGTTGTTATATGAACCTTATAAGTGGTAGAATAACCAATAGCAACCAACCCTTACCTAGAAGAAAATGTTTAAACAAAATGTCTAATCCAGACAATCAACAAGGGGAATAAAATATCCCACAAACAACAGGCACTAATATGTCCGCTTCGACAGGAACATCTAATACGATCCCTTAGAACGCACAGTCTGTTGCATCTTCTACTAGTAGTATAGCCACGAATGGAACAAGTGGCATGACGACTAACAGTTCGATCCTAGGCAATACAAGAACCATTGGTTATCCTGGGGGATTCGTCCCACCGTCAGGGACACAAACCCATTTCGCCACCCCACTAACTAGACCACCCGGGTTCGGTGCTAACAGACACAGAAATTCCTCTTATGGGATGCCAACATCTTTTATGGCGGTTCTGCACACTTCGACATCGAATACATCACCACAATTAGGGTCTGGGTCTGGGGCAAATCAATTTATGACAAATAACCAAGGGTCAGTGGGTTATAGTGCAATGCCTATCTTAACCACAGAAAATCAGTTGGCCTTTAGGCAATTAATGGATGACAGTAACCATAATATGATAGGAGTATTAGCACAGACTATGCAGGAGATCTTTGCCCCAATAGTACAAAATGTAACTGTGACAAACAGAGAAAACGCGGATAACATGAGTCGAATAGCAGATTTTTTCGCTCCCCCAGAAAGGCGTAGGCAGAATCAGGCGGGAGTTCGAGCAAACGTACCTATCATAGAACAAGTTGCTGAGGACCCACCCTATAGACCAGCCAGAGAGGGGGTTAATTTGGGGGCAAGGGCACAAAGGTTAGAATCCCCAATGATTCAAGGCCCACAAAGGGAAATTATGGAACCAGGGGCAAGGATCGAAAGGCTAGAAGTCCCAGAATTTCGAGAAGAACAGCCTAGAGGAGTTGTCATGGTGGGTCGAAATCAAGATGCTGATGCAATCGTTCACAGAATTCGAAATGATAATATCTTGGCCGAAAATAATTTAACCACCATGATAGAGAGAATCATGTCCCAGAATGGCCTCAACACAGGAATTAGAAGGCCAAATTATGCCTCTCCTATATTAGATTACATAATGCACATTGATTTACCAAGGGGATATAAAGTCCCTAAGTTTACAAAGTTCGCTGGAGATACCAATGAATCAACAGTCGAACACATAGCCAGGTATCTAACTGAAGCAGGAGATATGGCAAATAATGAAGACCTTAGGATCAAATATTTCCCAAGTTCCCTAACTAAGAACGCTTTCACATGGTTCACCACTTTACCTCCTGGGTCCATAGATACTTGGGCTCTGTTGGAAAGATTATTCCATGAACAGTTCTACATGGGACAATCTAAAATAAGTCTGAAGGAACTAGCCAGTGTCAAGAGGAAGTTTACTGAACCCATAGATGATTATCTGAATAGATTCAGGCTCTTGAAATCTAGATACTTTACAGTAGTTCCTGAACATGAGTTAGTCGAAATGGGTGCTGGCGGCCTGGATTACTCTATTCGAAAGAAATTAGACACACAATACTTGAGGGATATGGCTCAATTAGCCGATAGGGTTCGACAGGTCGAAAGGCTAAAGGCCGAAAAGGCCAGAGTTTTTAAAAATAACAAGAAAGAAAGGGTATCCTATGTTGGAGCTTAGGAAGCAGAGGATTACCCTGAATTCGAAGAGGTCGAAATTGATCTCGCTGAATTAAAACAGGCCCCACCTTACTCCTGCAAATTATTAGTTCCCACAAAAGGGAAAGAAATTGTTGAAAATGAGAAAAGTGACAAATTCCCAAAGAAGGTTTATACCTTCGATGTGACTAAGTGTGACGAGATTTTTGATTTACTTGTCAAAGATGGCCAACTCATTGTGCCATCAAATGTCAAAATGCCTCCTTTAGACCAAAGGAAGAAAAGAGGATTTTGTAAGTATCATAGTTTCCTAGGCCACAAAACCTCACAGTGTTTCTTTTCAGGGATCTAATTCAAAATGCAATTAAGGATGGCAGATTGAAATTTGCTGACAAACCAAAAATGAAAGTAGATGAAGATCCTTTGGATGTCGCAGACACCAATTACTCCGAGCCTGTATGCATTAGAGAAATCAATATGGTGGAAGCAGATCAAAGTGACACTCCAGTAGGAGAGAAAGGCACTGAGAATGAAAGTTGGGTGTTAGTCGAAGTCAACAAGGGGGTCACTGAAGACGTCCACAAGCAACCAGAGGCTTCGATCGAAGCAGCACCTTTAGCTGTTGCAAAAGAAATCTAGGCTAATGAAGGCCAGGAAAACCAAAAGCAAGAGTTGACACAGGTCACTGAAGGCCTGAGGCTAGAATTGGAGAAAGTCCAGATCACGAAGCCACCCTCCCCTCAGAAAGAAATATGGGATACTTTAGGGGAGCCTAGTGGAAAGTTTGACTACTTGGTTAAGTATTCTGCCCCAGAGAGTTCAAAAATCCAAATTGAAGATATAAAACCTACAGGATGGGGAGATGATGACATAAAGGGGGAGGATGTTGATGTAAACATGGTGAATATGGAGAGACCTCGTTCTGAAATAGAGGAGGTGAAGAGATACTTAGAAAGAGAAAAATACAAAATGGAGGATAATTATGCTGGGGATGCCAGTCTTAAGGATTACCTCATGTCGTGCCACAAAGGAGATACGGGAATGATACTATGCCCTAGGTGCAGCATCGTCTGTAACCAGAGAATTGCTGCAAACTTCGAGAGGATGCAAAGGGCACGAACTGGCATCAACTGGCGCCAGGATAACCAGTTATTCAAGTGTTATCCTAAAGCTGGAGAAAGTTTGTTGGAGTTTTTGGTTCGCTGTTACAAAGGGGCAACCAAATGCTTGGTATGCCCAAGGTGTTCTGCTATCTACGATCAAAGTATGGCTAGAGCCTTCGAAACAATCCCTTTCGCCCCATGCTGGAACCACCAAGAGACTGGTCAGATGGGCCAACATTTCGATAGTAAATACAATCAACGAAGGCCTGATAGTCCTCATCCCAAAGGCGCTCGAAGAGTGACATTCAAAATTCCTGCTGAAATACCAACAGACAAATGGCTGCAAGTCAGAACTGACAAGGGCAAATACAAATGGAGAAACAATGAACGAAACGCACGCAACGCTGTGACATACAGAAGGCAGATCAACATGGCGAAGAGGGAAGAAGTGAGGTTAGAGAACTACAAAGGAAGAAACCCCATGTCAAGATCTCAATGGCGGAGGCAACAGAGAATTTGAAAGGTTGAAAGGGAAGCTATGGCAAATAAAGGAGCAACTTCGATAAAAAAAACCAAGGAGAATCAAGCACCAACAAACCCAAACCAAATAATCAAACTGAAGACAAACCCCCAGTTAGTAGGAGACTCTTCTCTGAAGTACAACCAAATGAATCGAAGGAATACACTCCAGGTCCAGAAGAAGACGAAGATATGCTAACGGACAACTTCAAATCAGAGGGGGAGTCTTCGCTCAATATCAATTGCAACGTGGTATCTGTACTTCCTTGTGAGTTTGGACAGGAAACTGAAATCGAAGAGTATGAGGAAGAAGATACCATAGATCTGATGAAGCATAGGCCTGTGTGTTACTACGTGATGGATAACGGAGCTGTCGAGGAGCAGAATGCGTTCTTTGAGCGCCCAGAACCAGCTATAAAAAATCATCTGAAGCCATTATTCATTCGGGCAAAGGTTGGTGCCCATGGCGTAAATAAGGTTTTAGTGGATGGGGGCGCTGCAGTTAACTTAATACCCCATTTTATGCTGAAAAAGTTAGAAATACGCGAAAGTGACATCAAACCACACAACATGGTTCTGTCCAATTATGAAGGGAAAGTAGGCAAAACATTGGGGGTGGTTCAATTGGACTTGACGATAGGATCAAGCTGTAGGCCCACCATGTTCATGGTGATCGAAGCCAAAGCCAACTACAACTTGTTGTTGGGAAGAGAATGGATCCATGGCGTAGGAGCAGTTCCTTCGTCAATGCACCAGAGGTTGGTTTTATGGAGAGAAGATGGGATTGTGGAGAACATTGAAGCGGACCAGAGTTACTTCATGACAGCAGTCAACTTAGTTGACAAGAGGAATTATGACAAACATCTGGAAAAGATTGCTCCTTGTGTCCCTAATGATGAAATCAACGAAACCAGAAACGCACACTATTATATGACCCTTCGCCATGATGGCATATATTGGGATAGAAGAATAATCAGTGAAGATGAAGGAGTCGAAGGTACTATGCAAAGATGGCCAGTAGGATGGGAATTCGACAACCTTGCTCATGATTGAGTCCTCCTTTTTCGAAAGGATTTTGGCCTATATGGCTGAGAATGAATCAAAGGCGGCCTTAGAGGCTGAACTAAATAAATTGGCTGTAAAAGTGAATGGAATAAATGGGGATAGCTCGAAAGGCTCACCCTTTGAAGAGCTCGAAATAGATCAAAGGTTGGATGCCATCTATGATAAAGAACCCTTAGGCTTCGAAAGGGACCCCATAGACTCAGGTGCCAAAATGTTGGCGCAGGATCCACTCGAAGAAGTGAATTTAGGGGATGAGAACACAAAGAGAATAACCTACATAAGCGCAAGACTTAACCCAGGTCTCAAGCAGGAAGTGATCGAAGTCCTCAAGAAAAACAAAGATTGCTTCGCATGGGACTATGACGAAATGCCTGGTTTAAAGAGGGAGTTAGTGGAACATAGACTTCCAATCAAGGATGGCAAGAAGCCCATCAAGCAAACTCCTAGAAGATTCGCTCCAGCGGTTCTCACAAAGATCAAAGCTGAGATCGAAAGGTTGCTGCGCTGCAGATTCATCAGAACCACAAGGTATGTCGAATGGTTAGCAAATATAGTGCCTGTTATTAAGAAAAATGGCTCTCTGAGAATCTGCATAGATTTTAGGGATTTAAATACTGCAACCCCTAAAGATGAGTACTCCATGCCTGTGGCAGAAATGTTATTAGATTCTGCTGCGGGATTCGAATATTTAAGTATGTTAGATGGATACTCTGGGTACAATCAGATTTTTATTGCTGAAGAAGATGTTGCTAAGACAGCATTTCGTTGCCCAGGAGCCTTAGGCACCTACGAATGGGTGGTGATGCCTTTTGGTTTAAAAAATGTTGGGGCAACTTATCAAAGGGAAATGAATTCGATTTTCCATGATTTCATTGAAACCTTTATGCAGGTGTATATTGATGATATAGTCATCAAATCTATATCTGCAGAAACCCATTTGCATCATTTGAGCCAATCATTCAAACGAATGAGAAAACATGGCTTAAAGATGAACCCCCTTAAATGTGCATTTTTTGTGCAGGCTGGAGATTTCCTCGGCTTTGTGGTTCATAAAAAAGGAATTGAGATCAACCAGAATAAAACCAAAGCCATAATGGAGACGAAAGCACCTACGTCAAAAAGGGAGCTGCAATCTTTGCTAGGGAAGATTAACTTTCTCAGAAGGTTCATTTCGAATCTGAGTGGAAGAACCCAAGCTTTCTCTCCGTTGCTTCATTTGAAGCAAGGCCAAGCCTTCGAGTGGAACGAAGCCCATCAGGAGGCATTTGACGAGATAAAAAGATATCTCTCAGCCTCCCATCTTGTCTCCACCTTCATGGGGAAAGCCCATGAGATTGTACATATCTTCCTCTGAAGTTAGTATAGGTAGTATGTTAGCACAAGAAGATAGCAATGGCATCGAAAGAGCCATATACTATTTAAGTAGAGTATTGAATGATGCAGAGACTAGATATAGCAATATAGAAAAGCTATGTCTATGTTTGTACTTTTCTTGTATGAAACTTAAGTATTATATAAAGCCTGTTGATGTTTATGTTTCATCTCATTTCGATGTTATTAAACACATGCTTTCGAAACCAATAATGCATAGTAGAGTTGGTAAATGGGCTTTAGCCTTAACAGAATATTCTTTGACTTTCATGCCTTTAAAAGCTGTGAAAGGCCAAGTGATTTCTGATTTCGTTGTGGACCATTCACTGGTTGAAAAGACTGTCATGAGTTACGTTGAAATGCAACCTTGGAAATTATACTTTGATGGTTCGACCCACAGGAATGGAAGTGTTGTTGGAGTTCTTATAATTTCTCCTGAAGGAATTTCAACAAAATTCAAGTATAAATTAGATGGTCCTCGTTGCTCGAACAACGAAGCTGAGTACGAAGCTCTTATTGTTGGACTTGAAGCTTTGTTGGAATTGGGGGCAACTAGAGTCGAAATTAAAGGAGACTCAGAGTTAGTGGTCAAGCAAATAACAAAGGAGTACAAATGCATAAAGGAAAATCTGATGATATACTTCGTCATAGTTAACAGGCTACTTAGAAAATTCGAATACATGGATATTCAACATATACCAAGAATAGAAAACCAAGAAGCAAATGACTTAGCACAGTTGGCTTCAGGTTATAAAGTTTCTGCCAAAAACTTTGAGGATCTGGTCGAATTAAGAGGTAGAGTTATGGCTACTAGATTCATACCATCAGATCTAGAGAGTATAAAATTAGGTTATGCTGAGAAACAGGGATTCGAAGTACTAGACATAGACACCTTATCAGATGCAGATTGGTGAAGTCCACTTGTGAGTTATTTAACAAATCCAACTTTGAACGTTGATAGGAAGATAAAATATAGAGCATTGTCATATGTCCTCATGGGAAATGAATTGTTCAAAAAGACCCAAGAAGGCGTGTTACTGAAATGCCTAGGAGAAAGTGAGGCATACTTAGCATTGTCAGAAGTCCACAATGGGGCATGTGGGGCACATCAAGCAGGTCATAAAATGAAATGGTTGTTATTTCGATATGGCATGTATTGGCCCAACATGCTCAAAGATTGTATAGACTTTGCTAAAGGGTGTGAAGAATGCCAGAAACATGCAGGGATTCAACATGCTCCTGCAAGTGAGTTACATTCGATCATTAAACCATGGCCTTTCAGAGGATGGGCATTGGATTTAATAGGAGAAATAAATCCTGCTTCGTCTAAAGGACAGAAATATATCTTGGTAGGAATAGATTATTTTACCAAGTGGATCGAAGCAATACCATTAATAGTTGCTGATCAAGAGGCTATTATCGAGTTCATACAGAAATAAATTATCTATAGGTTCGGATTGCCAGAAAGCATAACCACGGATCAAGGTTCTGTGTTTACTGGTAGGAAGATGCAAGAGTTTGCTCAAGAGATGGGGTTTAGATTACTGACATCAACATCATATTATGCTCAAGCAAATGGTCAGGTCGAAGCAGCTAATAAAGTGATAATAGGGTTAATCAAGAAACATATTGGTAAAAAGCCAAGGAACTGGCACAAAACTTTGGACCAAATACTATGGGCCTGTAGAACATCTCCTAAAGAAGCTACTAACACCACGCCTTTCCAACTTACATTTGGTCATGATGCAGTTCTGCCAGTAGAAATTCATCTACAATCAGTTCGAATTCAAAGACAAAACGAAATCCCATCTGCATTATATTGGGAGATGATGATGAATGAGTTAGTTGAGTTGGATGAAGTTAGATTGCATGCATTGGAAATCCTGATGAGACAAAAGGAAAGGGTAGCCAGGGCATATAACAAAAGGGTGAAAGGAAAGCATTCACTATTAATGACTTAGTCTGGAAAGTCATATTGCCCATGGACAAGAAAAATAAAACATTAGGTAAATGGTCACCTCATTGGGAAGGACCTTTTCGAATAATAAAGATATTTTCAAATAATGCATATGAAATCGAAGAGTTGGTTGATGATAAGCGAATCCTAAAGGTTAATGGGAAATATTTAAAGAAATATAAGCCACGCCTGCAGGAAGTTCGAATAATAACAACGTAATCAAAATGTCATAAAGGAATGCCAAAATGGTAATATGGGATTGCCAAAATGGCGTTGTTCGGATATTACAGACCAAAGCCAAATTTCAAAACTAATTAAAACTAAGATTTAAAAATAAGCATTATTCCTCAATCTATTAAAGGTACTTCGAAAGGACTCAAGCCTTTGTTGAGTAAAGCGCCTTGCTCCTTCTAGGGTAGCTACTTCTCCTTTAAGTTGTTCTGCTGCCTCCATTTCTGCAAGTCCTTTGTTGAGGAGCTCTTCGAAATGTTCACCAGCAGTATTGGTTTCGTAGGCCAATTGTTGTTGTTGAGCCTCCTTAACCTTTTGCTGAAGTTCGTGAATTTGCTTTTCCCAGAGAAGAATAGACTCAGCTCGAGCTTCATAGTCAGTTTTTGCTTGCTTTATGTGCATGGCTTGATCTTCAGCTTCTTTAGAGAGCTTCGAAGCATGCTCATAAGCAGCGTCCATTGCGGTTCGTTTCTCTTGGACCTTTCTGGTAGCAAATTCATCTTGGAGAAGACACCCAGTCACGTTGTCTAACAGAGATTGAAGATCGAATAAGATAGTGCTAACTGGCAAAGAGCAGGTGGCGAGGTTAACTTGTGTAAGTAGCTCCTTCATGGTGTAGCAAGCTGTACTATCCTGTCTGAGCACTTCGAACAAGTCCACATCAAGGATTGTTCTCCTAATTCTGTTAAGGAGTACAACTCTATCATCTGAGGGCAACAGATTGCTAGTCGAACTAGTACCAGCCCTAGCAAGAGGAATATCCCTTTGAGCTAGCTTCGCCTTCATGTACCCAATTGGGTCATTTCCTCTTAGGAGAGCTAGCTCCTCTTCTGTTATTTGAGATTGAGACGGTTGAGGAAGTTCCACGCGCAAGGGAGTCACATCCATTTCGACTTCCATGGGTTTATTGGTCGCATCACCGTCACCTTCACTCGTTTCCTGCTCATTTCCTTCTTCATTATCAACCAGATCCACCACTTCGATATCATCGTTCTCACTGCTATTTGCATATGACTCTGTTCCAGCAGTCGAACCATTATGGGCATCTTCTTCCTCAGACCCTTCCCCTGCAGATTCTTCGTTTCCTTGATCAGAATCAGCCTTCTCTCCTTCAGCATGAATGTCCTTTGGATTCTCTTGAAGGGTTTTAAGAGGGGACTTTTGAAGAGAAGCTTTTTGTAAAGTCTCTGCAGATTCATGAAGCGTTGCTTCATTCGTTTCTTTCAGAGGGGGAGAAGTACTCTGGTCATCTTGCTGCTCTGAAGCCCCAGTCAGAACCGCCATATTGGAGGATCCTTTGTTTTGCACCAGGTTATTGGAGTCCCCATGAGGAGAAGAGTTGATGGGAGCAGCAGTCTTTGATGGAGAAGTCGAAGTGGTAAGAGTTGGGTTCAAAATGTCCTACAGAGGCAAAGAATATTAAGAGCACGCAGCAAGGTAATGAATAATTATTTTGTTAAAAATTAGAGTTCAACTTACCTGTGGATTCTCAGAAGATAGGTTGCTATCTATATGTTCCAACATTACGTTGGAGGTCGAAGGTGGATTTTTGGATTTAGTTGAGGGAGCAGCATCTCTGGAATCGAGTCCAGAGATACCAGTTGGTGCAGCACTTTTGGAAATTTCCTTCTTCTGCTTCTTCTTCGAAGCAGTTGGTGAATTCCCTCCAGCATTGGGATCCTTCCCAGTAGTGTTTGTTTTTCTTTTCTTTGGAGTGGTTGGTGGGAGTTTGTTAGTCTGAAAAGATTTAAACATAAGTTAGATCCAAATCATGAAACTTAGTGTATTCGAAACATCAGGGCTAATTAATTACCTGTGGAGTTGGAACAGTGGTTATTACTGGTGTTGTTGTTGTTGTTGTAGTAGTTGTTGTTGGTTTGGATAAAGTCACTTTATCAATTGTTTCGACAGAGGTTTGGGAGGTGCTTCCCTCTTTAGACTTTGAAGCAGCGGTCTTTATCCTGATGGTTGAAAATCGAAAAAATTAAGGTAAAAGTTAAAAATGTAGAAAGTGAGAAACATTTGGGATTTTCCCAAGCATTCGCACCTGTGCCTTGATCAGATTTAATCGACATGGCAGAAAGGTCATAGCGAAGATGTCCTGGGAAATCGTGGAGCCAATAACGAGCCCATGTCACAGTCTCAGATGGCTTTGGTTTCTTTTGAAGATATTTGAACATTTCTTTACAAGTGAACCACCAAGGGTATGGAGGAAACCAAGCCAGAGCCAGTTCTGAGGTAGGCAATCTAGGAAATTTAAGTGGATGCATTTCGAATGCCAACCTATACCTATCCTCAGGTGACAACCCTGAAGGAAGTTTTAGCTTAGAAATTTTTTCTTTAAATTTTTCCTTCAAAGTCTCAGCCGCTTGATGCACAGTGGATTCCAAGTGTGTGGGATCATAAGTGGTTTCGAAATAATTTTGAAAAGCCCTAATCTCTTTGGCATGAGTGAACATACCTTTCTTGGAGTGTACCTACACATCGAACGCATCAGTTAGTTTCTGTTGAATAGAGGGGGTATCGAACATATAAGATTGGTAGAACTTTGTCCACCATTCCAGAAAACCCTTTGCTGTGAAGTGTGTAGGTTCAAAAGGTATTAGTTCAAAGTGGGCGAAGCCTTGATATTGTTCCTGTTGTAGTTTGGCATCTCTTGCTTTGAAGGTTCGCCCAGAAGTGATGGCACTTTCTGTTTGGAACATGGGTTCAGGGATTAGCTGGCACAGGCCAAATTGTCTAGAAACGAAGTTGGGTTGATAAGCAAAAAGGAAGATTTGATTCTTAGAAGGAGTGATTCGCGAGGAGATTAATCTGGGAAGCAGAAAGGCTCTCCAAATATCTTGAATTTCTTTGCTTTTAACTGCTTCTGAGAGAGCCATGGTGAACCATGATGGTCCATGAGTCCTTGAAGCGAAGGGCGCCATGGTCTCTTCGAATTTGTGTCTCTTGGAGAAAATCATGATATAGTTGGAGAAGAGAACTTTGAAGTCATCTTTATCATCGTTTGGGGTAAGTTTTCGCAGCCTTGTACCTTCAATGATTCTATCCGCTATCTCCGGATCTTGTTCAACAATAGTATTAACAGTTGATAGTGAGGGTTCAAACATGGCATTAAGCCATAACTGGAGTAACCAGAAGGGGCCAGCTAGGAGGATGTTTTTGGGAGTTTGGGATTTCAAACTCGAAACGGCTGATCTTAAACTTTCGTAAAGATCAACAAGTAACAGTTCGCTTAAACACACCCTCCAATTCTCATGTAAATCTCTAGCTAGAGGGATGAACCTGCTGGCTACCTGTAAGGACCTGCTGCTGAATACATACCTTGATAACCATAAGGTGAGGAAAGCAATGTGTTCCACATCTGACACACTATCTCCTTCAGTGTGGTAGTGGCTAATGAACTTTGAAAAGCTGGCTAATTTGACTTCAAAGTCAATAATGCTCGAGTGCTCTTCATTGTCAGGAATGTAGGTTTCTCCTACTGGTGACAAACCAGTAATGGCTGCTATATCAAAAAAGGTGGGTGTAATCATTCCCCCAGGGAGATGGAAGGTGTTGTAGGTGTTGTCCCAGAAATATAAGGACGCAAATAATAATGGATGGCTGTAGGTGAAGCCTGGTTTCGATAATTTAATCAAGTTGTAAATGCCTAATTCCTCCCATTGCTGGGATTTCTTGGCTTCTACTTTGGTAAAACAGTTTTGGTAAGCTGTGTCAGAGGTAGGGCAGGATCGAAATGGTTTAAAGTTACTCTTCACATAGTCTAGCACAAAGGGGTCTTTTGGGGGAACGATTGGAGTTTCCACGGTTGTCGAATCAGAAGACTCTCCTGTCTTAGGGATTTCCATTTTATTAAACAAAGGCTTAAAATTATAACAAACAGGGAAGATTTTTCTAGTATCTTTTAAGATTTCAAAGACTGTAAGAGGACCCATTAGAGCAAACCTCTTTCCAGCGGCGTTAGTTGGAATTAGTACCTGAGATGCGTAGAGAATTTCCTTCTCTTTGGAGATCATTTGGGGGATAAGCACAGATTGACCTTGATAGGTACCAACCTTTCTTTCCATGATTGTTCCTGTGTTCTTTTCTTTCTTTTTTGAAGTTTTCTTCAGTTGGGATGATGTTGTAGAAGACATTGTTGAAGATTGTTGGAAGTTTTAGGGTTTCGGTGAGAAGAGAGGAAGAAAAGATTCAGAATGTGGAAAGAAAAATAAAAGACTAAGTTGATGGGTTTTTATAGTGTGGAAGTTTAAACATCCACTGAGTAAGATTACGATACGTGGGAGTCGTGGGTTGGATTGAGAAGGAGGTGGCGTAAAATTTGATATTGGTAATAGGCGTGATTAATAATAATCATTGTTTTATAACTGCACCATGCTGTGAAATACTGGTTCAAGACGGTTAAGGAATCTGAAAGGCATCGTGATTGACGTGACTGGAGTCATACACAATAAATGTTACGATTACTCAAAGGTCACATCAAAATCTTGCATATATATTTAAAATAAGTATTTCTCAAAGGATCGAAATGCATATTTTAAAGGGGCATTTTATTGGCTGAAGATTTTGATGATACAGTTCGAAACGAAGCGAGTTGGGTGTTTCGTTGGAATAAAGCAAGATGTCATGGTTCGGAATGGTAGAAGTAGTTCTTCGAATGAACATGTCAAAGCTCGGAGCTTCGAGTGACAGTTATGGGGATATATTCAAAAGAAGTATCGAAGTGGTAACAAGGCTGTGTCCAAGAAATGAGTTCGAAGCGAAGAGTGCCAAAACATTTGAAATTCAAAACGCAAGCGCGATGTTCGAAATTTAAAAATATATGCACTGGAGCATTCGAAGACGCGTGGAAGATAGAGAAGGGCAGTGTTCTGCATGTTCTGAACGTGGCAGGATCTTATAGGCAAGACCGTTATGGTCGAAATAGTATAAATAGAAGTCTTAGCGTTAGGATTTCGTGTGTCATATCTATTGTACAAAATTCAGTAAACATTCAAAATACCACATGGCTAGGGAAACGAATTCTTAAACAATGTATGTATGATAACACCAAATATTTATGATTCAACAAAAAACTCTTTATCATTTCCAGTTTATCCTCTATCTTCATGTCATTATCATTCAAAAGCCTTTACATTAAAATCTTTTCATTAAAAGTCATTTACTGATTTCTTGCATTTGAAAGTCTTTCCTTTTATTTCGAGTACTTTACATTAAAGAAACTCTTTTGCATTTCACGCCTTTATCTTCATGCTTTTATCATTCGAGTACCTTTTCATCCAAAGTCATTTTACTGATTTCTTGCATTTAAACGCTTTCTTTCTATTTTGAATCTTTTACATTCCAGAAACTCTTTTACATTACATGCTTTTATACTTCGAAGTTATTTACTTGTTTCTTGCGGTTTTACATGTCTTTACAATTGAACCTTTATTCATGCAATTTAGTTTCGCACGTATTTACTCGATCATGTCATTAGATCTTTAATATGGTAATCGAAGTAAGTTGAACACCTACACAACATTCTAAATACCAACCATGAATATCAGTTCTACAATGAGAATTATCCAAACGACCAATACACCATAGGATCAATCTAGTCGATCCTGCAAGTTACCAGAGAGATTAAATAACAGTCATTAAGATTATTTGATAGTTTGGAGGACTAGCGGTTGTTTACCAGAAATCACTGTAAACACAGGGTCATTGTATTCAACAGGTTTTTTAATTAATCTGCACATATGATTTATGATTGCCTTTAGAAACTGATACATATAACAAGTGATCATGCAGATTGAATTTCAGTTATTATTTATTTTGAAAGGTTTTTTCTGATTACCATTTTCCAAGAAAAAAGCAAAAAATAAAAACACAATTTAGGAAACAAAGACAACTTTTATTATTGATTTTAAAAATCAAAGCAAACCGATAAGCCCATACAATATTAATACTTTCACCTTGGGCAGAGTGAAAGATTTTCAAAAAGATTAACAAAAACAAATTACTTTGAAACCTGTATGCAAGAGGGAACATCAATGGTGATCCAGTTCTGAACCCTAACTATGTGCGTCACATAATTTGGCATTTCTGGCTCTGCTTCATCTTCCACAATGGCATTAATCTTGGAAACACTTGGATGAAGATAACCCCCGCTACGAAAGATGTCTTGATACTTGCCTGCAACAGACTTCGGCTTCATGCTCTTACCTTTATCATTCTTCACAGAGAACCCTAAGCCAGCTCTATTCTTGTTTACAGGTGGATCAACAATTTGTCCCCGTACTTCACTATGGCCATTACGCACTACCTACCGAGCATCCTTAAACGATCCATAGAATTATCATTTCCTCTTATATTATCAATGGATAAATCTTGGAACTGGGTTCCAACAGCAGCTTCATCCGCCTCCACAATGCTGAAAGAGGACAAATGAGATATCAATAATGCATGTTCTCCATTTATAATTACCATTTTTCCTTCACGCACAAACTTCAACTTCTGGTGTAAAGTCGAAGTGACAGCCCCTGCCTCATGTATCTGCGGTCGTGCCAACAAGAAGCTATAAGCGGGTATAATATCCATGACTTGGAAAGTAATATGAAACAAATGTGGGGCTATATGAATAGGCAAGTCCACTTCACCGATAACAGATTTCCTTGATCCATCAAATGCTTTCACAATAATGCCACTTGGGCGCATGGGCGTTCCTTGATATTTCAACTTCATAAGTGTGCTCCTTGGTATAACGTTCAAAGCGGATCCATTATCAATCAGCACATTTGATAATGAATCATTCTTGCAATTCATAGAGATGTGGAGGGCCAGGTTATGACTCTCTCCTTCATCGGGCAGTTTATCATCGCAGAAACTCAGGTTATTACATGATGTAATATTCCCTACGACACTGCTGAATTGGTCTATAGGCATATCACTTTCCACGAAAGCTTGGTCCAATACCCTCATCAAAGATTCTCTGTGAGCAGAGGAGTTCATCAATAAAGCCAAGATAGATATTTTTGAAGGAGTCTGCAGTAGCTGATCTACAATTCTGTAGTCTCTCATCTTGATTATCTTTAAAATATCATCCACCTCTTTTTCTAGCGTAGTTCCACTAGATTCACCCGTAGTCTTCTTGGGTTCAACATTTTCAATAATTTTCTTTCCAGTACTAACATCTCCATGAACAACTGGTGCAAATACACGACCATTGCGGGTCACTCTTCTAGTCTTAACAATATTTCTAACATTAGGCATTGGCTGGATGGGAACCTCCACACCATCCTCTAAAGTTGTAGCATTATATTTGTAGGGTACAGCCTTGTCTGACTTGTAGGGGATATGACCCGGTAAGCTAATCACCAATTGAGTAATAGATGACTTGCTATGATATTCAACTTCAAAAGGGATAGGTACACCAAAACAAGGCACAATAACATTTACTCCCTCTTCAACACATTTAGTCATTACATAGTCATCTCTGGAAAACCTATCTTCATCTGAGGAGAAGAACTCATCCACAGAGGCATACTCGTCATCTGATTCTTCTTCAGCCAAACAAACCTCAATCTCATTTACCTCATGGTAATCATACCTTTGGCTTGTAACCTTGATAGTTTCATTATACAATAACAACTGAATACCTTTCCTTACAATTGAACATCCTTGGAAGTCTTGGAAGCAAGTTCGGCAAGATCCATACTGATGTTCTACCTGACCAGCCATGTGGCAGAAAGTAGCATGCAATTGTACAAGATCCTCATTCATATGTTCCACGTCAAAAATTCTGAACTCTCTAGGACATCCAGAAACCATGTTTATTTCCTCTTCATACTCTGCCCTAGGCCTGCTTATGTGGATGAGGCCCTCATCCATCATCTCCTGCAAATTAGCCTTTATCTTGTCACAACCATGTATATACGTACTTCAAATAGCACAACCAGCATGGTCATGTGTATAATAGCTAAATTCACAAAGTTCTGCATGCATTTTTACCAGATCTCCTCTAACCAAATTAATATCAAATATTTGGAAGTCTCCTGGACAACCGACCAACATGTTCACAACATTTGCTCCTCCATGCTTTGGAAAAGGATTATCTTTCACATTAGGGCCAACATCTTTGAAGGACAAGATACCAGACTTCACCAATTTTTGTACTTCAGTTTTCAAAGGATAGCAGTTCTCAACATTGTGCCCTGGTGCTCCCTGATGAAAAGCACATGTTTGGTTTGCCTTGTAATACCAAGGCAATGGTGATGGTATAGCGGGAGGTGGTCTGGTCTGCACCAACTTCTTTTGAATTAACGTTGGGAGTAATTCTGTATAGGTCATAGGGATAAGGTCATAACTCTCCATTCTCTTATTATACCCTTGATTCTCCTGATGGGATGGTCTCTGATAAGCAACGGTGGTTGGAGCTACACCCTCAACTGGAGTTACTGATGTGACTTATTGATGACGATGATAATTTATTCTAGGAGGATTAACCTTCCTCTCTTGCATGACAGCATTTGTATCTCCTTCCTTCTTTTTGGCAAACCCATATGATGGCTTCTTCGTACTTCCAGAACTTTCACTTTTTGTTAAACGACCCTCTCTTACAGCCTCTTCTAAACGGATTCCCATACCCACCATTTTAGTAAAGTCACTTGGCGCACTCGCTACCATCCTCTCGTAGTAGAAAGCACCCAGAGTCTTCAGGAAAATATTAGTCATCTCCTTCTCTTCCATGGGAGGAATCACTTGGGCGGCTACCTCACGCTATCTCTATGCATATTCTTTTAATGATTCCCTGTCCTTCTGGACCATGGCCCTGAGTTGATCACGACCAGGCGCCATGTCCATGTTGTATTTGTATTGTCTGATAAATGCTTCTCCCAAGTCGTTGAAAGTATGGATATTGACGCTATCCAAAGTTATATACCACTTTAACGCAACACCAGTCAAACTATCTTGAAAAAAGTGAATCAGCAAACGCTGATCATTAGTGTGGGTAGACATTCTTCTTATATACATCACAAGATGAGCACGAGGACAAGTGTTTCCCTTGTACTTCTCGAATTCCGGGACTTTAAACTTCACATGTATATTGACATTCAGGACCAAGCATAAATCATTCACATTCTGCCCAAACAATTCCTTTCCCCTGAGGGCCTTCATCTCCCTCTGCATCTTGTCAAACTGATCTTGAAAATCATCCATTCTATCATAGAGACCCAAGCCTTCACTTGGTGGAGGAAAAGGAAGATACATATCATCATTAGCAAATGGGACCATATTCATCGAAGGAGGTGCAGCAGGAGTAGCATGCACCACAGGAGGTGCAGGAGTAACAGTAGTCTAAAAAACTGGAGTAACTTGAGGATCAAGATTGAAACCTTTAGGAAAAAAGTTCTCTGGCATTCCCCATGGACAACCTTGAGGTATGCAATTTCGAACAACAACTGGAATGGCAAACACAGGAATAGTCGGAGCTTCAGTAGTAACCCTTGTCTGTCAAGGTTGAACATTTGGTGGCAGATTTTGAGCACCCACCAGAGATTCCATCAGGACAGTGAGATTGGTCATGTCGGCCTTCAGAGCAGAAACTTCCTCGCGCAGCTCGCGATTCTCTTGTTCTAAGTTGTCCATCTTCCTTCTGAAATTAGCTCGAGTATTGTAGTGGTGAGACAGCTTGCTGAACAAAGTAAAGAAGCTTGGTAAGACACGTGGATATGCATAATAAATGCAAGAAATATGTGCAATATAATGCATGATATGCAATGCACCTGGTTTATTTTGTTATTAATATTTTAAGGGACTTAAAGATTTATAGACACATTGCAAATATCAAAGTAATAACACATTTGAAATACTAAAAAAGTGTATTATAATAACTTCAAAATGGATTACAAGTTTCAATAATCCCAAGTACAAGATGAAAATAAAGTCTAAAACCCTAAGAAGTAAAGCTGATGGAGATCACTTTATACGTCGGCACTTCCCTGTAAGCCTGGAAATCTGAGCCTTCTACCTCTGATTTTCTTCCGCATATCTGGTGGCAACCTCCTTCTGATCATCTGAATCAGGAAGTGAGCAACTAGCATCTGATTGAGGCTTAGGAGAAAATAAATCCCCTTGCCTCTCCATCATCTCTATAGCCCGAATATCAAAAATCTCAATCAAGTCGTCTTTCTCCTTCAAGTCTGCTCTATAGGAAATCTCTAAAGTTTGGAACTTATTCTTCTAAGCTTCCTTTTCCTGCTGCATCCTGACCAAATCAAGTTGTAGCTCTTCCACATCATCCAATAAGGGAGGAGTGGTATTCACAAACAAATCAGACATAAGTGCTTCTCGAGGATATGGCATCTTATACTAAATAACTCTCGTTTGGACCCAATGAAGATAAGGCTCCAAAGAAACAGCCCCCCTAGGTCCCAAGTCTTTCCTACTCTTCCTATGAATGTGACGCCAGGCCTTCACAATCTGCTCCCTAGCTTCCTTATGGTCTTCTCCCTCCTCCAGGAAGAAACTACTCAAATGAATACTATTTGGTTTATCCCTCATCGGATAACCAAACCGTCGTCGTGCAAGAACAGGGTTGTAGTTAATTCCTCCCTTTGTACCAAGAAGAGGTACATTGCGGAAACTACCACAATTGTCGACAATCTCTACATCATGGTAATCCCGATGATACCAATCAATATCTGAATGAGTAAGTTCCATGATATTAGGGGCCCAACAGGGTTCCTTCCTGACATCCCAGAAAGCATCAGACTGAGGCATATGAGAAATAAACCAATGGTACAACAGAGGTGTGCAATAGATAATCATCCCCCATGATAAGAATTCCGAAGATGAATAGAGTAATAGGCATCACCCAACAATGTAGGAACTGGGTTTCCAATCATGAAGATCCTAATAGCATTAATGTCAACAAACTTGTCCACATTAGGAAATAAGAATAACCCATAAGCAAGTAGAGCAAAGATGGCCTCAAAATCGACCCCGCTTCATCTTAGTAGCCATTGACTATTTCATGAAGTGGGTTGAGGCAGCTTCTTTCGCTTCTGTTACCAATAATGTTGTGGCCAGGTTCATCAAACAGAATCTCATCTGTCGATACGGTATCCCAGAGAGAATCATCACAGAAAATGGTACGAATCTCAATAATACTATGATCACTGCACTATGCGTGCAATTCAAGATCCAACACCATAACTCTTCCCCTTACCGACCAAAAATGAATGGTGTTGTCGAAGCCGCAAATAAGAACATCAAGAAGATAGTACAAAAAATGACAGTAACCTACAAGGACTGGAATGATATGCTACCATTCGCTCTCCACGGTTACCAAATCACGGCGCACACATCAACAGGGGAAACTCCCTTCTCCTTGGTATACGACATGGAAGCTATTCTACCAATTGAGGTCCAAATACCTTATCTGAGAATCATAAAGGATGCAGGTCTGAATGAAGATGATTGGATCCAAACTCGGCTTGACCAGTTGAACTTAATTGATGAGAAGAGGCTTACGGCTGTTTGTCATGGCCAAATGTACCAAAAACGTATGATCAAAGCTTTTTACAAAAAGGTCAGACGTCAGGTATATCAGGTTGGTGAATTGGTAATCAAGCGTATCATATTACCACAAGGTGGTCCCAGGGGCAAATGGACTCCTATATACGAAGGACCAATTGTGATCAAAAGCATATTCTCTGGTGGAGCAATGATCTTAACCACTATGGATGGCGACGACCTTCCACACCCTGTGAACGCAGACATAGTCAAAATATACTACGCATAAGAGACACGCTAGGTTGACACACCTAGGAAAAACAAGGGCATCCTGGCGAACCAAAAAGGTTCGAGCAAAAATTAGGGATAAAATACAAAAAATATTTGTACACCCGGGAAGTTGAAAACCCGAAAGGGCAGCTTGGGCAAAAAAGGGTATCTCGGTGGACTGAAAACCCAAAAGGTCGGTCCAGGAAAAAGTTAGGGAATTAAAGCGTATGATTATGTCCCGTTGGATCACCTTACAGAGAACCTTTAGCATCGACTGACAAGCTCAAACGGGCCTAATCAATCCAATCAACTTTGGACAAGGAAGAAAGTGGACTAGATACTCAAAGACACAAAAGCTATAGCAGAATGGGAACCCCTTGGGATTATTTCACATATCTATCTTTTTCTTTGTATCAAACTTTCATTTTTTCTACGACGACATTCTCTTACTAGGATGTTCGTCTCATTGTATAAAAATACTTATTCAAGTTAAATACAAAGATATCCCTTTGAAAGTACAAAACTATCTACTTTTCTTTATTTATGTGTTTTGTTTACAAAAACATCCAATGATTTATTTTTGAACATATGCATTTGAATTTGACTACTGTTTACAAATGAACAAAAAAGGAACAGAAAATAGAAAGACAATCAATAATGGCTTTAAGAAATAGGATAATATCTTTAGACTATTCCATAAAATCTGTAAGTGCCTTCGTTTAGGATTGGCTCATTTCTTGTAAAACAAATAGTAACAACAATAATGTAATGTAATGTACAATAAGAACAGCCTGAAAAATCCTATTGTAAATGCCTAAACATGTTGTGTTGAATTAAATCAACATCTGGAACAACATGTCTCAAGAGATGTCATAACATCATACCAGACATCAAGCTACTGAACTATCAAGTCTGATGCAGTTCTGTTCCTGAAGTTATGCAGAATATTCTGCCAAATAGAATGCATAACAAGTAGCGAAAATTGAAGGCATATGTGGAGCCCTAGAAGATTCAATCAGAAGCTAAGGATAAGGAGAAAAGCTCGATTGAAGACCTAACTTACAGCAGAAGTTTTCTGCTTACTTTATGCAGGTCGTTAAAGCTGCATTGCTGTCATATGAAGGCCCAAATCCAGTTGGGTAAAAAGTGTTATAAATAGAAGTATTGTAACCTAATTTAGGGATGCCGTGTATTGAAAAGAGGTGATGATTTAGGGCTAGTTTTGTTGTGAACCACCCGGGCTGTGGGATGGTCACCATACTCCTTGAAACCTGTAGGTTAGAGGATGTATGCATCGTACTTGATTGAAGCTTTTAAGCATGATCAAGATGTGTAATGGAAGTGTATCTTCTGAACAGTTTATGTACTGTAGAAAGTTATCACTGCGGTGATCGAGGGGGAGTGAGAGGGGTCTCATATCTAGGATTGGATCTTAGGTCAAAGTGTCATTGGGTAGTGATTAAGTGAGAAGGCTGTCAACGGGTGTGTTGACTGTAGGGTCTTTGAATTGATACTACTGATAGTGAACTTTATCCCTGGCTTGGAAGCCTCCAGATGTAGGTTGGTTGAACCGAACTGGGTGAACAATTCTGGGTGTTATTTACTTTCTGCATTGGTTATTTGTTTGATGTCACAGCATTCCTCACGACATCAATGTATATGATTAACCTTAACTATTCTGAATGTCAGTAAATCAGAACCTGCATTTGTCAAAAGGTGTTGCAGGCTCTGGTATGATAGTTCAGTGACTGTTGAAGAACAGATATCAAAAGTACAGCCTATTCTACCTGTACAGCGCTTAATGTCAGATCAGATGTCTTAACGTTTCATTAGACATCCTGAGTCTGTGACATACCAGGAATTTCAATTGGTATCAAAGCGGGCATCCTGTCTGTCTCTGGATGAGATCCATGGGGGATACTTTCCTGTTGTGTACAAGGTAGAATATTGTTTGAACCAGTAGTGTTCATATTGTTTGGTCCCTAGGAGTGGAGGATGGACCAATTTGGGAGAAACTAGATCAATCTGATCAGCTATGTTGAAGGAAGGTGAAAATGTTTGAACAAATTCAAAAACTTCATACGGGGGTGAAGATATTGATAAGGCATCATATGTGTTTATAAAGCTTCCTTTTAACAGGACTGTAGAGTTGGGTCTAGAAAGTTACTTGGTGAAGAAGCAAACAACTTGAAGGATTGATTTAAGCAGGTTCTGTTGAAGCACTGCTATTCCGCTGCACAACTTCTGATACAACCCCTAAAGTGAAAGAAGAACTCTAGGGTTATTATTTTCAACAGAATTTCTGAAGATTATCAAGGATGATGTGTTCCAAGGAGATGGAACTAATGTTCTTAAGGATGTTAGAACATCATGCAACTGCCAGTTGAAGAACAGATGTTCTGGGTGCTAAACACATGTAATGTGAGTACATATGTTTTGAACCTACTCCTGATCTGGAAGAGGAGACATCTGTGAGTTTAAGGGAGTATATGAGCTGAGCTAAATGCACTTAAAAGGACTATAAAGATGTGATTTCCAGGTTTCCCCTCATGTGATGGATAATGGAACATCATTTCTGTGTCTTCAGCCAAGTAAATATGCTTAGCAAGCATGAAGAAGTAATCAGTCAGGATGCTCTAGTGTGATTATTCTAACTGAATAAATGATGGAAGCAGAATCTTTATGTGATAAATATGTGGAAATCAGAATCAAAAGTTCTAAAGTTTGTGATGATAAAGGATGTACAACATCACAACTGTTGAAGACATCAGTTGTTGAGGAAAGACAGATAAGTTCCAGATTTAGTGAACATCCTCATGATTGATGATGAAGTTTCTTCTAGTACAAGTTACAGAATGTGGCAACCTGAAACTTGTACAGCAAGCAAACTAAGGACTCTTAATTTGAAACCTGTGGCAAATTCCAAATAAAGAGTACTTACTATGTGTCTAAAGTAAAGAGCTCAACACTGTATCCATAAAGAGGGAAGTTGGATAACATTTTGTTTCAAAGGGAGTTCATCTTACCTTGTTCTATAAGATGCTTGAGTTTATTTCTCATGATCTTAGTGATTTCCAAGGAGGATAGGAATAGAACAGGTTATGTCTACCAATCACATAAACTGCAGCATTCACTTAATTCTCTACAAAGATCTGAGCTGAGTTTCAGGGGGAGTCCTTAACCTGAAGATCTTGGAAGACATGTCATACAAAATGTCTTGACATCCTGGACCAAAGTCAAATGATGGATATCTGCACTTTGACAAGTCATCCCCATCACCTAGGATGAACTTGTTAGTTGTAGCAAGGAGGAGTTATCTTCAAGAGATCATGGGTTTCTGAGAAGATTTTTTTTACTTGAAGTTCATTTATGTGGTGTTCTCACATAATAGAACAACTTGGTCTGCTCTTGTCTACAGGAGTATGGTACAATTAACTTCTTTGTACTGTTCAAGGGTCAGCAGACAAGGTGAAAGTGATACATGCTAGTTGCTGCATGGTTATGTGGTTGTTGTGGGTCTGATCATAAAGGATGTAAGAAAAGTGTGCTTTGATTGCTATAGTATAAGCCAGGCTCATATGGTTGAGATCAATGTCAGATCTGATGTTGCAACATCATCTCAAACGAAGGGCCTCTTCAGCAAAGGAAGCTTGTAAGGACCAGTTGGATCTTCATGCATAGAGCAGAAGATTGTTAGAATAATTATCCTACCTTGAGAAGATGGCATAATCTAACTAATAATGAATACTTTGACGGGAGACTAAGTATTCATTAGGATCTTGCATGGGAGACTAAGTGTTTGTATAATATGCATGCAAGACTGTATTCTGAACCTATTTCTCAGAACTTGATAGAGAGTTTATTTCTCTCTAAGAGCATTCTGGTGAGTAATTATTGCTGAAGATGAAAATCATAACGTTTCTATGGGGAATATAAAAGGGCATCAATCCCCTGGATGTTAACCCGAGCAGATAGGTTCATGCTGTAACATCATTATTGTTAGAAGTCTGTGGCAGAGACTTGGGACTGTGAATCTTAATATTGTTGGAATAAAAGTCGTATGCTTAACAATATTATACAGAAGGATGACATGATCAAAGGATAATCCTTCTAGAAAGTCTGAATCTTAGTAAAGCTTGTAAGCACACTAAGAAGGTTGGAGGTTGGTTTCAGACTATGGCTACATGAGAGTCATGATAAGTGTGGAAGTGCAAGGGCATGAATCAGATATGTCCTTACTATTCTAAGACTAGTTCAGGGTGCTTGAAGTTACCACCTCAGAGCTAGTGCTACTGGTTTCCACGCCACTGTTTTAATTGGCCTTAACAAGGGAAGTCACTGAGTGTTGCACTTTTCCCAATTACAATATACATTGAAGGGAGACTCTGTATATGTATTGTTGGACTTAATCTGAAGATCAGAAGTCAGAAGAGGGCGGTGGTATGCTGATGTTTATGTGTTCTGATAATATGACATTGTGAACTTCTAAGTGAAGTCATGGATAATGTCTCAACATCAGGAGATTGAAGAATTGCTCTTGTTATTGGACTAGGGTTAGGAAGAAAATCTCAGAGATTCTTAAAAGTATCATAAGTGGCAGTTTTGATGCTTTTGGAGCAATTTGGAAGATTCAGATCTTATCAATAGCAACTTGGTCTGGCAAATCAGAAATGCTATTGTGGTAAAGACTCCACTAGCTCCAGCAACTACTAGTGAATAGAAGATCAGAAGAAGTAAATCAGATATATTCAGCATATGTTCAAGGGGTTCTTTTACTACAAAAATAGAAGTGGCATCTAAATTTGTGTATTAGAACTAATATGTGATGTCTTGTGAAGCATTTTGGAGTCTTCTGGTGTATTGGATCTCAGCAACACTTAAGAAAGCATGATTGATGGCCATGCTTAATGCTGCTAATCTCTTGCTACTAGCTGGTTAAAGTGTCCTTCTCTGTGCCTAACTGAGAGAAGTAAAAAGAAGGCTGCTGGTGTTGAAGAATGCAAGGTAATGTCTAAGTAAGTGTCATGACATTACCAACGACATTGCAACCTTGGGGAAATCAAGAAGAATACGGGAAAATAACTTCGCCACGTCATTGGTATTCTGTTTCCTAGAAGGAATAAATCTTCAGTCCCGAAAATGGGTCAAAGGCTGATTTTATTCAGGAATTGCTTTGACCTAAATTTATGCATGTATTAGGGCTGGTTCCTTTTGGCAGAAACAAACAAATACGTCTAAAATTCATGCACAGTCAGTCTGAAATATGCAACAACTTTAACAGGTATCCTTGACCAAGATTTTATATTGCCATCTTCTTGAACCTGTTATTTCCTTATATAACCTCCTGTCACACATGCTTTTCTCTCACAACCATCATGGGGTTTGTACGGATCTGGGAAAACTGTTCTTGGATCTGGTTTTGTGAGGGCTTTCTTTGTCAATTTTTGGCCAAAAAGGGGGAGAAAGGAGTAAAGGAGTACTGTTACGGTTTGACATTGTCCTCGTTGCAGCAGCTACTCAAAATTTTGATCACAAAGACTTGTCACAAATTCAGCATGAATTTCTTTGTGACTTGTGATCTGAGTTATGAACACAGTTGTGACCTGTGTTCTGAGTTACAAGGGAGATATTCTGGTCACTCCTTAAAGGTTCTCTGATGCCTCTGAAAGGATAGTTTATCTCCCACGGTCCTCTTTTTCCACCACCAGTGACAACAAAAGAGGTGCATCCTCTTCCTCCTGTGCTTCAAGAGGTCCTGGATGGTTAGTGTGGCTACAACAAAAGATGTCAAGATCAATGTCAAGACATTCTTCTGTGTGTATCCTGAACACTTTTATTTTTTTTATTGTTGTATTTGTTTTAGCCAAAATTTGCCAAAGGGGGAGATTGTAAGTGCCTTCGTTTAGGATTGGCTCATTTCTTGTAAAACAAATAGTAACAACAATAATGTAATGTAATGTACAATAAGAACAGCCTGAAAAATCCTATTGTAAATGCCTAAACATGTTGTGTTGAATTAAATCAACATCTGGAACAACATGTCTCAAGAGATGTCATAACATCATACCAGACATCAAGCTACTGAACTATCAAGTCTGATGCAGTTCTGTTCCTGAAGTTATGCAGAATATTCTGCCAAATAGAATGCATAACAAGTAGCGAAAATTGAAGGCATATGTGGAGCCCTAGAAGATTCAATCAGAAGCTAAGGATAAGGAGAAAAGCTCGATTGAAGACCTAACTTACAGCAGAAGTTTTCTGCTTACTTTATGCAGGTCGTTAAAGCTGCATTGCTGTCATATGAAGGTCCAAATCCAGTTGGGTAAAAAGTGTTATAAATAGAAGTATTGTAACCTAATTTAGGGATTCCGTGTATTGAAAAGAGGTGATGATTTAGGGCTAGTTTTATTGTGAACCACCCGGGCTCTGGGATGGTCACCATACTCCTTGAAACCTGTAGGTTAGAGGATGTATGCATTGTACTTGATTGAAGCTTTTAAGCATGATCAAGATGTGTAATGGAAGTGTATCTTCTGAACAGTTTATGTACTGTAGAAAGTTATCACTGCGGTGATCGAGGGGGAGTGAGAGGGGTCTCATATCTAGGATTGGATCTTAGGTAAAAGTGTCATTGGGTAGTGATTAAGTGAGAAGGCTGTCAACGGGTGTGTTGACTGTAGGGTCTTTGATTTGATACTACTGATAGTGAACTTTATCCCTGGCTTGGAAGCCTCCAGATGTAGGTTGGTTGAACCGAACTGGGTGAACAATTCTGGGTGTTATTTACTTTCTGCATTGGTTATTTGTTTGATGTCACAGCATTCCTCACGACATCAATGTATATGATTAACCTTAACTATTCTGAATGTTAGTAAATCAGAACCTGCATTTGTCAAAAGGTGTTGCAGGCTCTGGTATGATAGTTCAGTGACTGTTGAAGAACAGATATCAAAAGTACAACCTATTCTACCTGTACAACGCTTAATGTCAGATCAGATGTCTTAACGTTTCATTAGACATCCTGAGTCTGTGACATACCAGGAATTTCAAAATCCCCCACAGTGTGCAGCTTAATGATATCAAGCTCTCTCACATCCCCGACGGAACAAAACTTCCAGTTACCACTCCTAAGATTCCTCAGTGAAAGTCGCCCAATTTCTCAGGATTCTCCAACAGGTCCACAAGAAATACACAGTGTTTCCCTTACACAACATAATTTATTTCTCTAACAAATGGAAGCTCATCAACACTTCAAATTCAAAACATGAAGACTTACTCCCCTCATTCTCATTAGTGCTCAGGAATTTATTTTCCCTGACTCCAGCAACATTGCGGCATAACAATTAATGTGTCCATACATTACATCCATACGTCATAGCATTGACAGCACAGATACATACGACACAATCTCATTTATTTTGAGGACATCATTGTACCATGCATTTCATACATCATGACATTGCATGCAATTAAATTTTCATCTTTTTCAGGAAAGAACAATCAACAGAAAATTATCGTCAAATTTTTAACAAGTCAATTACAGATCAATTATCGAGAAAGGACTGGTCAACCATCTACACAATAGATATTTCTTTCAGACCCCTGTCGGTTCAGTTTAAACCTCTCAATGGTTTATTCTGATTCTTTCCCGCAGACATCTTCTCGGGTTCACATGAATCTCTCCATGATTTGTTTCGATTCTTCTCCAGATCCCTGTCGGTTCAGCTTAAATCTCTCAACGGTTTATCCTGATTCTTTTCCCGTAGATGTCTTTTTTGGTTCAGATAAATCTCTCAATAATTTATTCTGATTCTTCTCTAGATCCCTGTCGGTTCAGTTTAAATCTCTCAACGGTTTATTTTGATTCTTTTCCCGCAGACACTTTCTCTGGTTCAGATAAATCGCCCTAAGATTTAATTTGATTCTTTCAAGTTAAAGAATATTCAAGATATCTTTTGGTTCAGTTTAAATCCCTTGACGGTTTATTCTGATACTTTCCAAAGGAACACTTCGGGTTCAGATAAATCTCTCAAAGGTTTATTCGGATTCTTTCTCGCAGACGCTTTCACTGGTTCAGATAAATCACACAAAGATTTACTCTGATTATTTCCAGTTAAAGAATATTCAGGATCTCTTTTGGTTCAGTTTAAATCCCTCAGCAATTTATCCTGATGCTTTCCAAAGAAACACTTTGGGTTCAGATAAATCTCTCAACGATTTATTCTGATTCTTTCCTGCAGACACTTTCTCTGGTTCAGATAAATCGCATAAAGATTTACTCTGATTCTTTCCAGTTAAATAATATTCAAGATATCTTTTGGTTTAGTTTAAACCCCTAAATAGTTTCCCCTGATACTTTTCAAAAGGAACACTTCGGGTTCAGATAAATCTCTCAATGATTTATTCTGATTCTTTCTCGCAGACGTCTTCTCTGGTTCAGATAAATCACTCAAAAGATTTATTCTGATTCTTTCCAGTTAAAGAATATTCAAGAACTCTTTTGCTTCAGTTTAAACCCCTCAATGGTTTATCTTGATACTTTCCAAAGGAACACTTCTGGTTCAGATAAATTTATCCAAGATTTATTCTGATTCTTCCCAGTCAAACAACATACAAGACTTCTCCTGGTTTAGATAAATCGCTCCCAAAGATTATTCTGATTCTTTTCCAGTTGAATTCAAGTTCAGGCTTAATTCATTCTCTGTCAACAGTCACCCTTGGATGGCATCTACAAGCCCATCTCTAGCAAATCTCCATCATTCCTCCAAATGGCATCTATAATCCCGTTCACAATCCATCTTTGAATGCAAATTTCTGGGCACTCTAGTGTCCAATCATCTTCCACCTTCAAGTCACGAATGGCCGATCCGCCAATCTAACTCTTCAGGTTTAAGAAGATTGAACATGGGCATTTGTTTTACCCCAAAATTTTCCCTCTCACTTATCAAATATTTTCTCACAAGATCTCCTTTGGTTCAAGACTGCACAAGGGTTGATCAGCTCAAGACACCTCCTTAAGCACTGATGACTGAAATTAGGGTTTGAGATTGCACAAGGATAATTGAACTTTTAATGCATCATATGACTTTCATGGATCGTTATGGACCCCCAAAATTTCTCATGTCAAGTTTCAAGTCTTGGATCACATTTTTGCTCAGTCAATTGAGGAGTTGACCTAAAAATCAACTGTATTAGGGAAAAAGTCAACTGTGGCCAATTTATATTTAAACTTCATAATTTTTTATCCATATCAACATTATAAACTTATATGTATCATTTTATCAAGTTTGGACCATAATTCCTCAAGAAATTTGATCAAATCATCAAAAGGGCAAAATGGTCAAAATTAGGGTTTTGACTGAGAAAGGGCAATTTCTGATTTTTTGACCTAGAAAATGGTTAATTGGTTTGAGGCATGATCTCAAGACTTCAATTGCATAATTTTTATCTAATGTCATGACTCAAAACATTGCTCAAGGATATTTGATTGATAGTTGATTTTCAGTCAACTGATCAAAAGTCAATTGTACACTGAAAAGTCAAACTTTGACTTTTTGGTCAAAATCAAGTGTCAAAGATCACAATTCATCAAAACATGTCAAAATATGAAACTTTTTCATCAAGAAATCAAAAAGTTAAGATTTCATTTTGAAAAGTCAAAGTTTCCAAACTTAGAAATTTTTCTAAGTGTTGGAAACTTCATATTTTTCACAACGTTGAGCCAATTTTTCAACATGATGCAAGATGATTCAAAAGAAATTTTCAACATGAAAGTTGTAGATCTCCATGAGATCTAAAACATTTATTTACACAACTTCTCCTATAAATGCTTGGACCTCAAGTTATTAATCCATGAATTTATGGTCATGAAACTAAACACTTAGTGAAAATTTTGCCCTAGTTTAGGCAGGATTTTGACCTAACTTCATGGTAATTTTTCACATAGTTCCAAGGGGAATTTTCAAAAGTTATTCAAAGAGGGGTTGTAGAGCACATTATAAGCTTTCCAAAATGTATAAGAACTCCTTGAGATCATTCTTGAGCAAGGAGAATCGAAGAGAGGAAGTTAGGGTTTCAAACTGAAATTATAGTTCATTTTGTGATGAACAAGATTTCAAATCTCAAGCCTATGCTGCACAATCTTGATTTGCAGGCCTCTAAACCTCAATACCTCTCCCTAATCAGAAGATTAAACTTGCTTTTGAGCTATTATCCATTTGATTCAAGCTTTATCCAAGATAATTTTCCATTAATGGCACAAAGGCACCATTGTCATTTACATAAAGCAAGCTTTATCCAAAGTCAACTTGCATTGAGCTTTGCACTTGTTCCTTCTACACAAACTTCCTCTACAAAGTCAGATAAGCATGTTTAAAGTTTGTAACCACTTTAGATAGCTTTTTACTATGCATTGAAACCATGTTTATCAACCTTACTTCAAAAACAAACCAAGAAGCCAAAACATGTGATCTTGTACTTCTGACCACCTCAAGTATCCAAACCTTTTCCATACATATACACAAGTTGTTTGCAAGAAAACACACGCATACACAAGCCCTAAAACATACAAGAACTCAGAACTGAATCAAAAATCACAATTGTTGCACATTTTGACCAAAAACTTGAAACTCACATCTCCCTCATGTGTTCTTTGGCCTTTTAGTTTCTAAAGCTTCCTTACATCAAATATAACTCATCTATGTCCCTGTTACACGACTGTAACTCCATTTCCATCATCCTCCATAGCCAAAAACAGAGCACTGCACATTGACTTCTCCAAGCCATTTCATCCACTCTCAGATCAAGCTAACCATTGCATTAGCTTCCTGAGAACTTGAGGAAGCTAACCTGATCATTGCGACACCTTGAATCAAGCTCATTTGCATTTCACGATTTTCAATTTTGAGGTATTTTGCTTGAACTTCTATCTCATTACTTAGGCATTGTTAGGCTTGCATTTGTGAAGATAAAATATAGACATCATTTCCCTGAAGTTGTACATGTCCATAGATTTTATTTATATTAATTGAGCTAGGAGAATTTTAGGATTGAACCTCTGAAAATAATTAGGTCAGAATTTGGTACTTTCAAAAATTCTCATTCATCTTTAATTTATAGTTCATGATATCTATATGGTTGGATTCGTATGGAAAAATGGAGCAAATTTCATGTTTGTATTTTCCATTTTTGTTGAGAAATGAATGAGATACAGGTGGTCTGGCTGGAGGTTGAAGATGAAGTTCAATATTCAGGACTTGTTTTGTATTATATATTTATCATTTTAGCTATATTACCAGATGTACAGCCACCCCAATGGTAAGGCAGCGCGCGTTATTGATAGAGGTCATGGATTCGAACCTCAGCGCTGCCTTTTGCATTTTTTCACATTTGTTTGACATTTTTTTGTTTCAGGAAGCGCTTGGGCCTCCATCCCATGGGCCTGACTTTTTTTCTTAACATTACCCCCTGTTTCAACTTTAACCTCCCTGACTTTTCTTTATATTTTATTTTTATTTTATTTTCTTTATTATTTTTATTATTATTATTATTATTATTAATATTATTATTATTTTTATTAATAAAAATACAAAAATATTTATATTTTATTATTTATATTTATTTAGTTTATTTCCTTTAATAAATTAATTTACTTTTTTTTAATACTTAGATAATTAGTCTTAATTATTATATTATATTATTTTTCTTGTAAATTAAAATCAATTTAGAACTTAGAACTTTTATTTAATTATTTTCATTTATTAATTTAATTAAATTCACAAAAACCCTAAAGAACTTGTTTTCTTTAATAAATTAACTTCTTTTATTAGCTTAGTTTTAATTTTCTTATTCTATTCAATTATTTTATTTTAATTTAATTAGGTCAAAAGACCCTTTTCATGAAAACCAAACAAAAATCCATTTCTCTTTTACATTGACATTCTTGCATTTTTACTTATTCATTTTTGTACATTTATTCAAATTCAATATGGTTGTAATAGATAATTAGATTTAATTTTCTTGCAATTCCCCATTTGTAATTTGTACACCCCTCCCCTAATGATGTAATAGCTTAGTATTTTTATTTTCCGCAATTTAAATGCTTTATATACAAATGCTAGTAATTAGGGTTTGTATGGCAAGAATAAAAAACAATAAATAGCAAACCCTAATCAAGACAAATCAAGCATGTAAACCAACATATTTGTACACTTGCACCCTTAGGGTAATTCTACTTTGTTGCCTTACAAAAATGGCCATATTATGCATGTGAGGTGTCTTAGCAAAAACAAACAAAATACAAGATCATAGTCCCTCGATGACGCTATCAAAGTTGCCTTTCAAAAATTATCTTAGTCCCTAAAGAAAATGCTAAGATATCTTACAACATTGCTAATCATGGCTATACGATGACCCTTGCCCATCCCTTTTACATCCAAAGATAGGGTTACTTACCAAATCAATGGTAAGATAACAATGTCAAAGGAAAGAGGAAATAAACATGAAAGACTTTTGAGTAGGTAGATTACTCCTAGTTGCTTGCTCAATTTCAAAACAAAACATCCTTGCTATTTTCAAAACAAACACCAACACTTTCAAAATCATTTTTCAAACTTGAAAATATTTTCAAAAGATCAACACTTTGTATACATTCTTACGAACGAGAATCATTACAAAGTTTGCCTAAACAATGGAATCTTTACAAAATACTTTCAAAAACCACACAAAGCACATTTTCAAACAAAAGCAAGTGATCTATCAAGTAACTAAGAGCCCATGGATAACCATGGATGAAAAGGGTGCTAATACCTTCCCTTTTCATAATCTACCCCCCAAACTCAAGAACATATCTCAAAGGTCTTTCCTATTCTTTTCAGCCTTTCCTTTTGGATAAAAGAAAAGACGGTGGCGACACTTGCTAACCACAACATTTGCGATCAAACGCAAAACAACCAAGTCAGTTCTCCCACCGTGTTACAGAACTGGCGACTCTGTTGGGGAATATTCTAAAAGTGGGGTTACCTTAGGGATAGATCACATTTATTTACTTTCATTGTTTGACTTATATGCTTTACATTATGGTTCTTTGTTTGGGTTTGAATCCTCTACCCGAATTTGGGATACCTTATAGATAAGTAGCAATACATTGTGGAAACTGTGCGGGGTATACCGACATGGTCTAAGAAATAGCTACGTTAGTGTGACATATTTGTGGGTACCGGTATCCCTTGAGTAGTCAAGGAGAATACGGGGCCTCTGAGTGATGTCATGAAGCACTAACTAACTTCTAGAACCTTTACTTGACCAACTTGGCCATTATGACGTAGTGAGATGACCGGCTTTGGTGCAGTCCAAAGTTGGTAGATACTCGATACTACACTCATTGAGGTTTGGTTTTTTGGGATATTTCGGTCGCCATTAAAGAGGCTTGTGCTGAAACAATGCCCAAGGAAACAAACTAGTGATATTGAGCTCCCTTAGAACCCGATTACTATTGCTAGGACAGGTTGGAGCCAACTAAACTTCAAGAGGGTACTTACCTATGAGACTCCATGCCAGCCTAAACCTAAGGACTTGTTTGTTTTGTTTGTATATATTTACGTGTACATAACATCATAAACATCATAACATCATACTCATACTCACTAACCATTTCAAGGATTTTGGGGTTCATCTTTGTTCTGTTTTGTAGGACATGGATTCTATTCGCAGGAAAATCATTCAAGTCAATCTTGTAAGGATCCCTCCTCAACTTAAAGAGTTAGCATCAAGGGTTCCCTAAAATTATCCATTTACCAAAAGACATTGTCACCTCCTAAACTTGGTTACCTCTACCACTGATGAGGACATGATGAAGGTGCTCTTCCAGTTCTTTGATCCTCTACACCATTGCTTCACATTTCCCGATTATCAACTTGTGCCAACTTTGGAAGAATTCTCCAAACTCTTGAGGATTCCCATACTCAATCAACTACCTTTCAAAGTTACGGAAAGAGATCCAAAACCAGAAGAGATTGCGAAAGCCCTGCACTTGCAACCATCTGATGTCACAACTAATTGGGAAACAAAGAGTGGTGTCAAAGGTTTCTTAGCCGAGTTCTTGTTTGAGAAAGCTCAAAACTGTTGGAACTCCTTGGACTTGCAAGATTTTGATAAAATTGTGGCTCTCCTCATCTATGGGATGGTTTTGTTTCCAAATCCTGACCAACTCATAGAGGTAAGCACCGTCAAAACCTTCATGTCTCGTAACCCGGTGCCTACTTTGTTAGGAGATATCCTACATTCTTTCCACACTCGCACTATGAGGAAAAGAGGTATCCTTATGTGTTATACTCCTCTCTTGGCAAGATGGTTTATTTCTCATCTTTCCCAATCTGTATTGAAGAACGAGTAAGGTTCAAGGTGGTCATATAGGTTGATGACACTCAAACATTCAGACATTCATTGGTGTTCCCGATCTGTAGAGAATGTTACTATCGTCGACCATTGTGGAGAATTCCCTAATGTCCCCTTACTTGGCATTAGGGGAGGTATCACCTACAATCCCTGCTTAGCCTTAAGACAGTTTGGTTACGCCTGAAGGGATGGCCCTCATGAGATGCTTATTCAAGGTTTAGTGTTTGACTACGAGATGACGATCAAGCTCACTGCCAGAGGTTTATCTGAGCTTGGAGGATGTTGAACAAGGTAGATAGCAAGACATTGGGGCATAAGAATTCCATCCCTCTTAAGCCTTACCTCAAATGGGTACGACCTCGTGCTCAAAGTCTTATGATGCCTTACCCCTCCATTCTCCCGGTTATCATAGAGCCTGTTGTGAAAGGAGATGTTCCATACATTATCCTACATCCTGACATGCCCACCTCTCTCGAAGACTTGCAAAGGGATTGGATACAGCTTAAGGGGGAGCGAGACACTTTCAAGGCCCAATTATATGCCAGTGAGAAGAAGGCTCTAGAACTCATCAAGCAACTTCATGAGGAGCGGAGCCTGAACGCCTACATCGCACCGAAGAGGATGCGTACAACTTTTTTATCTTAGAGTTTATGTATTTCTTTGTAAGCCCAAAGAGGCATGATGTACTCAAACTTTTATTTATTAATATAACGTGTATTCCTTTTTGTCTGAAGCAAATTTAAGTCTCCAATCACCTTGAAATCATTGCATATGCATATTCATTCATCATAACATAAGAAGGTTTATTACAACAGATCTCCTCATCTTACTAATATTTATTTCAGTAAGATGGACATGGAATAGACGATAAAAGATCTCTAGGCGTAAAATGCTCAGTTTCCACAGATGTTCTTGACTCTAGCCAAAGGACAAGAGGATTTGAAAACTTTACTGATCGAAGAAAAGAAGAAGAAAGCAAAGAAAGCAACTGGTGTGTTGAATCTAGGAAGAAGGTTCCCAGGGCCAGCCAGACGGACCCTAGACTTTGCAACATCATCTGGTGAAAAGGATAATCAAGAAGGGAAAGACAAGGAAGTGACTGCCCAGCCAGAATCTGAAGAGGAAGAAGAAGAAGATTACTCTGAAGAGCAGTATCCTCCGGCTGACGACAAATACAAACATCTGGAAGAGCGTCTAAGTGCAATGGAGATTCAGAAAGTGCTCGGGCTGGACTTTGAAGAGCTGGGTTTGGTGTCTGGGATTGTTATTCCACCAAAGTTCAAGGAACCAGTGTTTGCTAAGTACGACGGAGTTTTGTGTCCCAAGATGCACCTTCGATCTTATGTGAGGAAGATACAACCTCACACCACTAACAGAGATTTATGGGTCCACTTCTTTCAAGATAGTCTATCCGGGACTCAGCTTGATTGGTTCTATCAACTGGAAAGGGCCAATATCCATAATTGGGAAGACCATGCCACTGCTTTTTATAAACAGTATCAATATAACACAGACCTTGATCCCACCCATACTCAACTCTAGAGTATAGATATGGTTTCAAGCGAAGGTTTCAAAGACTACGCTCAGAAATGGAGGGACTTAGCAGGAAGAGTTCAGTCTCCCCTGTCTGATAGGGATCTAGTAGACATGTTTTTGGGTACCCTGTTCGGTCCTTTCTTTAATCATCTAATTGGAAGCTCCTCAGTAGGCTTCACTGAATTAATCTTGACCGGGATAAGAGTGGAAGTTGGGATTAAGATTGGGAAGATCCAAAAGGACGCATCCTCCAGTGCCGTGAGAAAACCATTTATTGGGAAGAAAGAAGTTGGTGTTGTGTACCTTCAAAGGAATCAGGATAGAACTGAATTTCGTCCAATGGTAGGGGCCGTCATGATCCCTAAGCCTGCACCTACTCAACAAAGTAGCAACCAGCCTAGGACAGAAAGACCAGTAAGATAATTTACCTGGATAAATATGACGTTGTCTCAAGTTCTGCCACATTTGTTGAGATCTAATCTGGTAACTTTGAAGGAAGCCCCGAAGAATCCCAACACCGCATCTCCTCATTACCACCCTAATGCTCGTTGTTCTTACCATTCAGAAAGTCTAGGCCATGATACTAACAACAGTTGGGCTTTGAAAAGCAAGGTGCAAGACCTTCTCGAGGAAAAAGAAATTGAATTTGATGCTCCTGATATCCCAAATGTTATCACCACTCCTATGCCTAAGCATGGTCGTGATGTTAACGTTGTTGAAGATGATGTGTTTGTTACTGTTGTTGATGAACTTATTACTCCTCTCCTGACTATCAAGAGGAACCTGTTGAAGGTCAATTTATTTTCGGGCTGTGACGAAGGCTACCACCTCTGTTTATCCCTACCAACTGGTTATCATTTATTGAAAGGAGGTATTCAGCACCTAATGGATGGAAAAGAGATTTTGTTTTAAAAGACTCATGTTCTAACCATTGCTTACAAAGATGTTTCGATAGTAACCATTTTCGCCAATCCTTCCAGGGTCTCCACCAAAAGACCCGTTAGGATTATATCAGTTCCTAAGGTGACTCCGCTGATAATTACTATGCCAGGGCCGATCTCGTACTCCTCAGATGAAACTGTCCCGTGGAACTATGGGGGTGACGTCTACTATCACGGTGTCAAGTAGGATTGGCTGGCTGATGAAGACTCAATTTTTGAGAAGGCTTACCCTGACATCGGTAACATTGCGGGAACCAGCAAAATAATCTGAAGTGGAAGAGTGTTCTCTCCCGAGATTGCTCCTCCAAAAACTGTTACCGGTCCTGTGATCATCCCTGCTTTTGTTCCTACTACTACAATTCCCATGGTTACCCCTAATGATACCCTTACCACCGAGTCGGCCGATACTCGGGGCAAAGGCATTCTGGTTGAGCCTGTCCGGATGAAGGCGCAATCAGTAACTATCCCAGAAGCCTCCTAAAAGGAGATGGAAGAAATTCTGAAAATTATAAAGAGAAGCGACTACAACATAGTCGAACAGCTAGGGCAGACTCCGTCAAAGATTTCCATGTTGACTTTATTGTTGTGCTATGAGGCTCATGCGAAGGCCTTGGTAAAATTTCTTAAAACTTCCCACTTACCACAAGAAACCTCTGCTGATCAATTCCAAGACTGTGTGGCTAGTTTAACAGCTGATAATGGTTTAGGCTTTTCTGATGCTTACCTCACACCTAGAGGGAGGAAACACAACGAGGCATTGCATGTCTCAGTCGAATGCAGGGGAATAACTTTGGCCCATGTCTTGGTTGATATTGGTTTGTCTTTGAATGTGATTTCTAAGAAGGATCTTGATAGACTAGACTGTGAAGGTCTGACCTTAAAACCCATCAACATAGTGGTAAAGGCCTTCGACGGTTCAAAGATAATGGTGCATAGGGAGGTGGACATCCCCATTAAAGTTGGAACTCAAACCTTTGATTCAACTTTTTACGTGATGGACATTCACCCTTCCTATTCCTGTTTATTGGGCCGACCATGGATTCATGACGCTGGTGTCGTCACTTCTACATTACATCAAATGCTGAAATACCCAACCAAAGGGAAAATCATTACTGTCCATGGAGAAGAGGAATATATGGTCAGTCACCTGAACTCCTTTAGATACGTGGAAATGGATGGTGAATTCATTGAAACTCCGTTTCAGCATTTCGAGGAAGATCTAAAAACAGTGGTAGTAACCAAGACTGTGTCCCAAGAACCAAAGATTACAAGACCTCCGTTAAAGATGTCTTCTCTGAAAGATGCCAAGGCAGTGGTCGAAGAAGGTGGGTGTACTATTTGGGGCCAACTCCCGGATATCCCTTAAAATCTGACTAATTTGGTATGGGTTTCACTTCAGGAGCCCAGAAAGTTGTTCGTCGTGCTCGTGCCAGGGGACCACCTTTGAAGATCAGCAACCATGGAGTTAACACAATGGAGGATGGTGATGACAGCTACGACCTGGAGGAATGGATTTTTTCAACTATCAACAGAGGACTCAGCAACTGGGAAGCTAAATATTTTATCCCAATTACTTTTATCCAACAGTAATTATCTTTAAATTTTTGTCGGACCTGTAATAATTAAACAATTCAGACTTTTTAAACCTTGTGTCTTACCCAAGGTACAACGGTCCATTTGTAAGGGTTGTTACTTCATTTTCATATGTCATCAATGAATCATGGACGTTTTTGCATACGAACTTTGTGATCTTTGTATTTCTTTTTCTACATTTTTATTTCTTTCAAAGATAGCTATACTCTTAGACACACTCACATTCAAAATTCATATCTACATCCACTCAGGATCCCATGGGTAACGATTCTGCTATGGCCTATTGTGACTTTGAAAATCGAATCTACCAAGCCGAAGACGAAGGTGAGGAAGATTGTGAAGTGCCAGGGGAACTAGCCAGGTTACTACAACAAGAAGAGAGGACCATACATCCCCACGAAGAACCAGTGGACACAGTTAACTTAGGTACCGAAGAGGACAAGAAAGAAGTCAAGGTAGGAGCCAATCTGGAATCTAGTGTCAAGAAGCGCTTAATTCAGTTACTACATGACTATGTTGAGGTCTTTGTTTGGTCATACGAAGACATGTCAGGACTTGACGCTGATATCATGGTACATCGTCTACCGAAAAAGGAAGAATTCCCTCCGTTAAATATAAAGTTTGTCGCATTCGGCCATACATGTCAGAAAGGATCAAGACTGAAGTCATGAAAAAATTCAACACTGGATTCTTAGCTGTCACCTCCTATCCACAATGGGTCACCAATGTTGTTCCAGTGCCTAAAAAGGACGGCAAAGTGCGCATGTGTGTGGACTACAGAGATTTGAATAGGGCAAGCCCTAAGGATGATTTCCCACTTCCCCATATCGATATTTTGGTTGACAATATCACACAGCATAAAGTGTTCTCATTTATGGATGGTTTCTCAGGTTACAATAAAATCAAAATGGCACCTGAGGACATGGAGAAAACGACCTTCGTTACACAGTGGGGCACATTCTGTTACAAGGTTATGCCATTCGGTTTGAAGAATGTTGGGGTAACTTATCAGCGTGCCATGGTAGCTCTATTTCACGACACGATCTATCATGAAATAGAGGTCTATATGGATGACATGATATCCAGATCTCAAACTGAAGAGGAACATCTTGACCATTTGCAAAAACTGTTTGAGAGACTAAAGAAATTCAAGCTGAGGTTGAACCCGAATAAATGCACATTTGGGGTGAGGTCCGGTAAACTCCTAGGCTTCGTTGTCAACGGTAAAGGTATCGAAGTGGACCCTACCAAGGTGAAAGCAATACAAGAAATGACTGCTCCTCGAACCGAGAAGGAATTCAGAGGATTCTTAGGACGGCTAAACTACATCGCCAGATTCATTTCTCACTTAACAGCTACTTGTGAACCAATCTTCAAATTACTGAAGAAAGATCAAGTAGTCAAATGGAATGATGAATGCCAAGCTGCCTTCGACAAGATCAAAGAGTATCTGCAAGATCCTTTTGTTTTGATGTCGCAAGTCGAGGGAAGACCTTTGATCATGTATCTAACTGTTTTGGAAAATTCAATGGGGTGTGTGATGGGGCAGCATGACGAGTCTGGCCTAAAAGAGCATGCTATTTATTACCTGAGCAAAAAGTTTACCGATTGTGAAACAATATATTCACTGCTCGAGAAAACTTGTTGCGCTCTAGCATGGGCTGCTCGCCGACTAAGACAGTATATGCTGACCCATACTACCTTATTGATATCCAAGATGGATCCAATTAAATACATATTCGAGAAGCCTGCCCTCTCTGGGAGAATAGCAAGATGGCAGATGATTCTAACTGAATACGACATTCAGTACACTACCCAAAATGTAATAAAGGGCAGTGTGTTAGCCAATCACCTTTCTCATCAAGTTGTGGATAACTACCAGTCCATGAAATTTGAATTCCCAGATGAAGACATCATGATGGTAAACATTTGTGAGTAACTCAGACCATATGACAGACCTGAACAAGGATCCCGATGGACCTTGGTTTTTGAAGGAGCCTCCAATGCTCTCGGCAATGGCATAAGTGCTCTAATTATATCCCCTGAAGGATGTCATACTCCCTTTACCGCAAGACTTTGCTTCAACTGTACTAATAATATGGAAGAATGTGAAGTGTGTATTTTTGGTCTCAAAGTTGCGATAGATTTGGGAATCAAGTCCTTAAGTGTGTTCGAAGATTCAGCCTTAATCATCAGTCAGATCAAAGGAAAATAGGATACGAAACACCCTAACCTTATCCCCTACAAAGAACATGTGTTGACATTAATCCCACATTTCGAGGAAATTACCTTTGAGAATTTTCCACGAGACGAAAATCAACTAGCAGACGCACTAGCCACTATGTCATCCATGTTTAAACTCAAGTGGGATGATGAGGCTCCCCATATCACCATTGAACGGATGGAGGAACCAACTTACTGTCACGAGATCGATGCCGAAGGAGCAGTGGACAAGCCTTGGTTCCATGAAGTTAAGAGGTATCTCGAGGCTCAAGAGTATCCGGAAGGAGCTTCGGTCAATGATAAGAAGTTCTTGATAAGATTCTATGCTAAGTTCTTCATCAGTAATGGCATTCTCTACAAGCGCAACCACGACTCTGTTTTGCTTCGTTGCATAGACAAGGCTAAGGCAGAAAAGGTCATGGTTGATCTACATGAAGGCACTTTTGACACCCATTCCAGTGGGCATACGATGGCTAAGAAGATCCTACGGGCAGGTTATTACTGGTCTACCATGGAAGCAGATTGCTATCAGCATTCACGAACTTGTCACAAGTGTCAGATCTATGCTGACAAAGTGCATGTGCATCCAGTTCCTCTAAATGTCCTGACAGCTCCCTGGCCATTCGCGATGTGGGGTATCGATATGATTGGAAAAATCAAACCTACAGCTTCTAATGGACACCGCTTCATCTTAGTAGCTATTGACTATTTCACGAAGTGGGTTGAGGCAGCTTCTTTCGCTTCTGTTACCAAGAATGTTGTGGCCCGGTTCATCAAATAGAATCTCATATGTCGGTACGGTATCCTAGAGAGAATCATCACAGACAATGGTACGAATATCAACAATACTATGATCACCGCACTATGCGCACAATTCAAGATCTAACACCATAATTCTTCCCCTTACTGGCCAAAAATGAATGGTGTTGTCGAAGCCGCAAATAAGAACATCAAGAAGATCATACAAAAAATGACAGTAACCTACAAGGAATGGCATGAGATGCTACCATTCGCTCTCCACGGTTATCGAACCACGGCGCGCACATCAACAGGGGCAACTCCCTTCTCCTTGGTATACGGCATGGAAGTTGTTCTACGAATTGAGGTCCAAATACCTTCTCTGAGAATCATAAAGGATGCAGGGCTGAATGAAGATGATGGGATCCAAACTCGGCTTGACCAGTTGAACTTAATTGATGAGAAGAGGCTTACGGTTGTCTATCATTGCCAGATATACCAAAAACGTATGATCAAAGCTTTTAACAAAAAGGTCAGACGTTAGGTATATCAGGTTGGTGACTTGGTAATCAAGCGTATCATATTACCACAAGGTGATCCCAGGGGAAAATGGACTCCTACATACGAAGGACCATTTGTGATCAAAAGCATATTCTCTGGTGGAGCAATGATCTTAACCACTATGGATGGCAACGACCTTCCACACCCTGTGAACACAGACATAGTCAAAAGATACTACGAATAAGAGACCAGCTAGGTTGACACACCTAGGCAAAACAAGGGCATCCCGACAAACCAAAAAGGTTCGGGCAAAAATTAGGGATAAAATACAAAAACAAATTGTAAACCCGGCAAGTTGAAAACCCGAAAGGGCGTCTTGGGAAAAAAAGGGTATTCCGGTGGACTGAAAACCCAAAAGGGCGGTCCAGGCAAAAGTTAGGGAATTAAAGTGTATGACTATGTCCCGTTGGATCACCTTACAGACAACCTTTAGCATCGACTGACAAGCTCGAACGGGTCTAATCAATCCAATCAACTTTGGACAAGGAAGCAAGTGGACAAGACGCTCAAAGACACGAAGGCTATAGCAGAATGGGAACCCCTTGTGATTATTTCACATAGCTATCTTTTTCTTTGTATCAAACTTTCATTTTTCTACGACGACATTCTCTTACTAGGATGTTCGTCTCATTGTACAAAAATACTTATTCTGGTTAAATACAAAGATATCCCTTTAAAAGTACAAAACTATCTGTTTTTCTTTATTTCTGTGTTTTGTTTACAAAAACGTACAATGATTTATTTTTGAACATATGCATTTGAATGTGACTACTGTTTACAAATGAATAAAAAAGGAACAGAAAATAGAAATACAATCACTAATGGCTTTAAGAAATAGGATAATATCTTTAGACTATTCCATAAAATCCACCGCAGTGTGCATCTTAATGATATCAAGCTCTCTCACATCCCCGACGGAACAAAACTTCCAGTTACCGCTCCTAAGATTCCTCGGTGAAAGTCGCCCAATTTCTCAGGATTCCCCAACAGGTCCACAAGAAATACACAGCGTTTCCCTTACACAACAGAGTTTATTTCTCTAACAAATGGAAGCTCATCAACACTTCAACTTAAAAACATGAAGACTTACACTCCTCATTCTCAACAGTGCTCAGGAATTTATTTTCCCTGACTCCAGCAACACTGCGGCATAACAATTAACGTGTCCATACATTACATTCATACGGCATAGCATTGACAGCACAGATACATAAGACACAATCTCATTTATTTAGAGGACATCATTGTACCATGCATTTCATACAACATGACATTGCATGCAATTAACTTTTCATCTTTTTCAGGAAAGAACAGTCAACAGAAAATTATCCTCAAATTTTCAACAAGTCAATTACAGATAAATTCTCGAGAAAGGACTGGTCAACCATCTACACAACAGATATTTCTTTCAGACCCCTACCAGTTCAGTTTAACCCACTCAACGGTTTATTCTGATTCTTTCCCACAGACATCTTCTCGGGTTCAGATAAATCTCTCTATGATTTGTTCCGATTCTTCTCCAGATCCCTATCGGTTCACCTTAAATCTCTCAACGGTTTATCCTGATTATTTTCCTATAGATGTATTTTATGGTTCAGATAAATCTCTCAACAATTTATTATGATTCTTTTCCAAATCCATGTCGGTTCAGTTTAAATCTCTCAATGGTTTAGATAAATCGCTCTAAGATTTACTCTAATTCTTTCCAGTTAAAGAATATTCAAGATCTCTTTTGGTTCAGTTTAAACCCCTCAACGGTTTATTCTGATACTTTCTAAAGGAACACTTCGGGTTCAGATAAATCTCTCAACGGTTTATTCTGATTCTTTCCCGCAGACGCTTTCTCTGGTTCAGATAAATCGCGCAAAGATTTACACTGATTCTTTCCAGTTAAAGAATATTCAAGATCTCTTTTGGTTCAGTTTGAATCCCCCAATGGTTTATCCTGATGCTTTCCAAAGAAACACTTCGGGTTCAGATAAATCTCTCAACGATTTATTCTGATTCTTTCCCACAGACACTTTCTCTGGTTCAGATAAATCGCACAAAGATTTACTCTGATTCTTTCCAATTAAAGAATATTCAAGATCAATTTTGGTTCAGTTTAAACCCATCAACAGTTTATCCTGATACTTTCCAAAGGAACACTTCGGGTTCAGATAAATCTCTCAATGATTTATTCTGATTCTTTCCCACGGACGTCTTCTTTGGTTCAGATAAATCACTTAAAATATTTATTCTGATTCTTTCCAGTTAAAGAATATTCAAGTTATCTTTTGGTTCAGTTTAAACCCCTAAAAGGTTTATCCTGATACTCTCCAAAGGAACACTTTTGGTTCAGATAAATCGCTCCAAGATTTATTCCGATTCTTCCCAGTCAAACAACATACAAGACTTCTCCTGGTTCAGATAAATCGCTCCCAAAGATTATTCTGATTCTTTTCCAGTTGAATTAAAGTTCGGGCTTAATTCAGTCTGTGTCAACAGTCACCCTTGGATGGCATCTACAAGCCCATCTCCGGAAAATCTCCATCATTCCTCCAAATGGCATCTATAAGCCCATTCACAATCCATCTTCGAGTGCAAATTTCTAGGCACTCTAGTGTCCAATGATCTTCCACCTTCAAGTCAGGAATGGTCGATCCGCCAATATAACTCTTCAGGTTTAAGAAGATTGAACAGGGGAAGATGTTGTACCCCAAAATTTTTCCTCTCATTTATCAAATATTTTCTCACAAGATCTCCTTTGGTTCAAGACTGCACAAGGGTTGATCAACTCAAGACACCTCCTTAAGCAATGATGACGGAAATTAGGGTTTGAGATTGCACAAGGATAATTAAACTTTTAATGCCTCATATGACTTTCATGGATCATTATGGGCCCCCAAGATTTCTCATGTCAAGTTTCAAGTCTTGGATCACATTTTTGCCCATTCAATTGAGCAGTTGACCTAAAAATCAGTTGTATTGGGGAAAAAGTCAACTGTGGCCAATTTATAGTTAAACTTCATAATTTTTTATCCATGTAAACATTATAAACTCATATGTATCATTTGATCAAGTTTGGACCATAATTCCTCAAGAAATTTGATCAAATCATCAAAAGGGCAAAATGGTTAAAATTAGGGTTTTGACTAAGAAAGGGCAATTTCTGTTTTTTGACCTAGCAAATGGTTAATTGGTTTGAGGAATGATATCAAGAGTTCAATTGCATAATTTTTATATAATTACATGACTCAAAACATTGTTCAAGGTCATTTAATTGATAGTTGATTTTCAGTCAACTGATCAAAAGTCAACTGTACACTAAAAAGTCAAACTTTGACTTTTTGGTCAAAATCAAGTGTCAAAGATCACAATTCATCAAAACATGTCAAAATATGAAACTTGTTAATCAAGAAATCAAAAAGTCAAGATTTCATTTTGAAAAGTCAAAGTTTCCAAACTTAGAAATTTTTCTAAGTGTTGGAAACTTCATATTTTTTTCACAACTTTGAGCCAATTTTTCACCATGATGCAAGATGATTCAAAAGAAATTTTCAACATGAAAGTCTTAGATCTCCATGAGATCTAAAACATTTCTTTACACAAAATCTCCTATAAATGCTTGGATCTCAAGTTATTAATCAATGAAGTCATGGTCATGAAACTAAACACTTATTGAAAATTTTGCCCTAGTTTAGGCAGGATTTTGACCTAACTTCATGGAAATTTTTCACATAGTTCCAAGGGGAATTTTCAAGATTTATCCAAATAGGGGTTTTAGAGAACATTACAAGCTTTCCAAAATTTCCAATAACTCCTTGAGATCATTCTTGAGCAAGGAGAATCGAAGAGAGGAAGTTAGGGTTTCAAACTGAAATTATAGGTCATTTTGTGATGAACAAGAGTTCAAATCACAAGCCTATGCTACACAATCTTGCTTTGCAGGCCTCTAAACCTCAAGATCTCTCCCTAATCAGAATATTACACTTGCTTTTTAGCTATTATCCATTTGATTCAAGCTTTATCCAAGATAATTTTCCATTAATGGCACAAAGGCATCATTGCCATTTACATAAAGCAAGCTTTATGCAAAATCAACTTCCATTGAGCTTTGCACTTGTTTCTTCCGCACAAATTTGCTCTATAAAGTCAGATAAGCATGTTTAAAGTTGGTAACCACTCTAGATAGCTTTGTACTTTGCATTGAAACCATGTTTTTCAACCTTACTTCAAAAACAAGCCAAGAAGCCAAAACATGTGATCTTGTACTTCTGACCACCTCAAGTATCCAAACCTTTTCCATACATATACACAAGTTGTTTACAAGAAAACACACGCATACACAAGCCCTAAAACACATAAGAACTCGGAACCAAATCAAAAATCACCATTGTTGCACATTCTGACCAAAAACTTGAAACTTACATCTCCCTCGTGTGTTATTTGGCCTTTTAGTTCCTAAAGTTTACTTACATCAAATATAACTCATCTTTGTCCCTGTTACACGACTGTAACTCCATTTCCATCATCCTCCATAGCCAAAAATAGAGCACATCATATTGACTTCTCCAAGCCATTTCAGCCACTCTCAGCTCAAGCTAACCATTGCATTAGCTTCCTGAGAACTTGAGGAAGCTAACCTGATCATTGCAGCACCTTGAGTCAAGCTCATTTGCATTTCACGATTTCCAGTTTTGAGGTATTTTTCTTGAACTTCTATCTCATTACTTAAGCATTGTTAGGCTTGCATTTGTGAAGATAAAATGTAGACATCATTTCCCTGAAGATGTACATGTCCATAGATTTTATTTACATTGATTGAGCTAGGAGAGTTTTAGGATTGAACCTCTGAAAATAATTAGGTCAGAATTTGGTACTTTCAAAATTTATCATTCATCTTTAATTTATATTTCATGATATCTATATGGTTGGATTCATATTGAAAAATGGAGCAACTTTCATGTTTGCATTTTCCATTTTTGTTGAGAAATGAATGAGATACAGGTGGTCTGGCTGGAGGTTTAAGATGAAGTTCAATATTCAGGACTTGTTTTGTATTATGTATTTATCATTTCAGTTATATTAACGGATGTACAGCCACCCCAGTGTTAAGGCAGCGCGCGTTATTGGTAGAGGTCATGGGTTCGAACCTTAGCGCTGCTTTTTGCATTTTTTTACATTTTTTTTACATTTTTTTATTTCAGGAAGTGCTTGGGCCTCCATCCCATGGGCCTGACTTTTTTTCTTAACATTACCCCCTGTTTCAACTTTAACCTCCCTGACTTTTCTTTATATTTTATTTTTATTTTATTTTCTTTATTATTTTTATTACTACTATTATTATTATTATTAATAAAAATCCAAAAATATTTATATTTTATTATTTATATTTATTTAGTTTATTTTCTTCATAAAAACTAAAAGAACAAAAAACATTTCCTTTAATAAATTAATTTACTTTTTTTAATACTTAGATAATTAGTCTTAATTATTATTATTTTTTCTTGTAAATTAAAATCAATTTAGAACTTAGGACTTTTATTTAATTGTTTTCATTTACTAATTTAATTAAATTCACAAAAACCCTAAAGAACTTGTTTTCTTTAATAAATTAACTTCTTTTATTAGCTTAGTTTTAATTTTCTTATTCTATTCAATTATTTTACTTTAATTTAATTAGGTCAAAAAACCCTTTTCATGAAAACCAAACAAAAATCACATTTCTTTTTACATTGACATTCTTGCATTTTTACTTATTCATTTTTGTACATTTATTCAAATTCAATATGGTTGTAATAGATAATTAGATTTAATTTTCTTGCAATTCTCCATTTGTAGTTTGTACACCCCCTCCCCTAATGATGTAATAGCTTAGTATTTTTATTTTCCACAATTTAAATGCTTTATATACAAATGCTAGTAATTAGGGTTTGTATGGTAAGAATAAAAATCACTAAATAGCAAACCCTAATCAAGACAAATCAAGCATGTAAACCAACATATTTGCACACTTGCACCCTTAGGGTAATTCCACTTTGTTGCCTTACAAAAATAGCCATATTATGCATGTGAGATGTCTTAGCAAAAACAAACAAAATACAAGATCATAGTCCCTCGATGGTGCTATCAAAGTTTCCTTTGAAAAATGATCTTAGTCCCTAAAGAAAATGCTAAGATATCTTACAACATTGCTAATCATGGCTATACGATGACCCTTGCCCGTCCCTTTTACATCCAAAGATAGGGTTACTTACCAAATCAATGGTAAGATAACAATGTCAAATGAAAGAGGAAATAAACGTGAAAGACTTTTGAGTAGGTAGATTACTCCTAGTTGCTTGCTCAATTTTAAAATAAAAACATCCTTGTTATTTTCAAAACAAACACCAACACTTTCAAAAACATCTTTCAAACTTGAAAATATTTTCAAAAGATCAACACTTTGTATACATTCTTACGAATGAGAATCATTACAAAGTTTGCCTAAACGATGGCATCTTTACAAAATACTTTGAAAAACCACACAAAGCACATTTTCAAACAAAAGCAAGTGATCTATCAAGTAACTAAGAGCCCATGGAAAACCATAGATGAAAAGGGTGTTAATACCTTCCCTTTTCATAATCTACCCCTCGAACTCAAGAAAACATCTCAAAGGTATTTCCTATTCTTTTCATTCTTTCCTTTTGGATAAAATAAAAGTCGGTGGCGACTCTTGCTAACCGCAACATTTGCGATCAAATGCAAAACAACCAAGTCAGTTCTCCCACCCTGTTACAACTGTGTTAGTAGATCTTCTAACTACTAACCATTTTTTGGTTTTGTGTTGCTAACCTTGCTTGTTTATTTTTCGATGTTGTGCCTCTGATATGTGTGTTTAATTTATTTTCAAACATATTTTTGTGTTTTGTGTGTAAGGGTTATTGGGTTGTTTTGGCCAAAATGTGCCAGAGGGGGAGATTGTTATTTTTGTGAAATTGTGATTGGCATACATTTTGGTAAAACCAACTTGGCAGCAACATGTTGAATAAAGAAGTCCCAAATTGTTGTTTTTGACATGTCGAAGAAGATGTGCCAACCTAGAGATATGACACTGTGTATGCAGTAGTTGTTAGTTATGTTTTAGCTGATTTATTAAGTTACTGAATATTTGGGGAATATTCAGTTAGCTTATGTGGCATCCAAGATTAATAAATCAGAATATTTTTATGTTGGTTTTCTAAGATTGCATAGTTTCTAAGTATGGAGATATTTTAGGAAACTAATGATTGAAGACATATTATCTTGTAGAAGAATGTGCAAACTTTGTGCAGCCTCAGTGTTGCGGTTTTGAAGCCCAAGCTAGTCCAGAATAATGTTATAAATAGATTGGTGTATACCTAGTATTAGGTGGAACATACATATGAATTTTTGTTAGGGTTTTATAATCCTTATTGTGGGTTTTAATTTTTGTTTCAGATGTTCTTAAGCTTTTAAGCATAGAACATTTGTGTGTCAGATGCTCATAAGTTATTAAAAATTAAGTGTTTGTGTGTTAATTCTCATGAGCTTTTAAGCATTGAGTTTTATGTGTCTTGGAAGAGTGACTTCTGGTTTTGTTCTCTACTTGTGTTTAGAGTTGCTCCAATTGCTGAGTTTAATTGTAGAGGGATTTGAGGAGGGCCTCATACCTAGGTGTGTCTTAGGTAGAAGTTAAGCAAAGGGTAGTCATTAAGTGTGTAGGTTGTAAACTGGGATGTTTGCTATGAGGTATACAAATTGATACTATCTAGTTAATTCGTCCCTGACATGGTAGCCCCCAGAGTATGAAGGTTGTTCCGAACAGGGATTAGTGCAAAATTTTTGTTATTTTGTGTATACAATTTGTGGCACTTGTCGATTCTTTTGTCAATATTCTATGAATAATTCCCCGACTTTTGTGTAAATTTATATACTTAGTCTATAATTGTATTTATGATTCATTTATGTATCTTTTGATAGTTTTAATGTCTTTTTATAGGTATTTTCGCGTATTTGGAGCATGAGCAATAAAGTGTTAAATGACACGGTTTCAAATGCGTAATGTTGGAAGAAATTAGTGTTGCAGACAGTGCTAAGAATGGTTTGTGGGCGCTTAGCGCGCCCTGGGAGCAGAAGATGAAATTTTGGCATAGGCGAGCATGCTTATCATTATATTTTGCGCTTAGCACGCTCTAAGGCAGTTTAGTGAATAAATAAAGGTGCGCTTAGCGCGGTTTTGGGGCTAAACGTGTTTTTTATAAAATATTTTTTAGGTTTTTTATCATCTATTTACCTCTTGGAGGAGCTCTGGTCCAATTCTTTGTAGCTTAGAGGTTTAAGCAACATCATTGGGTGGTTCATCATGTCGATTGGTTATGGGTTGTCTCCGATCGTGTTGACACCGCGAGAAGTTTCATATTCATCTCCTTCTTCCCTATGTTTCATTCCAATTGTTGGTGTTGTATGCATATTTGACTCTTATTGTATGTACATTTTTTTATCATGGGATTGTATATATGCTTGTTTTACAAATCTTGATTGATGTTGTTCCTTGATCTTTTTTCATTTATGTTTGGATTTTGGTTGTTCTACATATAGACTTTTTGAATCTTAGTTAGGAAATGATATCTATTAATTTCTAAATGCTAGATATAGATTTAGAGCTAATAATCCCCGTAGGTATTGGAGCTTAATGCCTCTGTGTTGTTTGTGTCGTGCTGAGAGATCGCCGACGCGAGTAATATGTTGTTTCAACTTTGTGTTAGACATAAAATCTGTGGTGGCACCTTTAGAATGACACCCGATGATTTTGATGTGTATTGTTGGTTGCATGCAATTGATCTGCAAGTTTAAGTATTTGACGTGTAGAGTGAATTGCAATTTCAGAATGAATTCTCTTAGGTTGCAGATGATTGTTTATCGCTTTCTTTATTGCTTTATTTACTTTTCCTGCATATTTTTTTGCAAACCCCAATATAAACATAGAAGGATTTAAACTATTAAACGGTAGTTTTTCCCTCTCACCAATCTCTGGATACGATACAATGTAACCTATATCACCCGGTAAAATGATACTTTACTTTTTGCTTGTCGCTTTACCGCTTTAGCAAAATGGCGCAATTGTCGGGGATTGGTGTTAATATTAACTACATCACAATAGTTTTCTTTATAAGTTTCGTAAATATGTTTATATCGTACATTTGTGCATATCTTACATACTTGTTCATTTGTATATAGTATACTTGTTTTGTTTCACGTTTGCCAAGTGTGGTTAGATGTGTAGTTCTGGTTAGAGCTTGAAGAGATTTGAGCGAAGAAGGGAGTGAAGCATTTGGCTCATCCGAAGCAACATGTTGGTTTGTAAATAATAGGTGTCGAGCTTACGACATAAAATAAGCATGTTTTATCATTTTTTGTTTCGTTGTTACTTTTTCATTCTAGCTTAGGTTATGTGGTGAACATTCATTAAATAAGTTGTACTCGGATTGTTCATCAAATTCTCAAATCTCCACTTTACAACTTGTTTAATCAATTTTCACTCATTCTTTTAGTATGTTTCAATTAGTTGTTTTATGTTGTTATTCTTTGTGTTTTTTTGCAAGCTTGTCGTGTTTAATTTATGGAAGTGTGTATGTGTTGTAAATATTGCTTAGATGTGTAAATGAGAGTAGTGTAGGTGATTGTGGAGGTTGCTTTTGGACTGCAAGATTGTTATCCTATTTTTTTGCTGCTAGTGTAGTGCGCTTAGCGCATGTTTTGGCGCTTAGCACGCTCTGTTGTGGTCAGCCAATGAATTCTTTTTGTTTCATTTGGCTCTCCTTTTTCCCACTTTCACCAAGGCCTTATAGTAGTAATTAACATTAGTATTATTTTTCTAATTCTTTTGTTGATTGTTTGAACTCTAATTTTGGTTCGGTAACTTGAAGAATTTTGAGGTGATTTTCCGATTTTGATTGATTTAACTTGCGGATGTATGGTAATTATACTTTTCAAAGTTGGTACATGCCAGGTACTCGTTTAATGCTTTCTATATCATAACATGTTTAGGAAATTTTTCATTTGTATAATTATCATATCATTCATTCTTTTTGCATTACTTGCTTTTGATTAAATCACTTTAGTTCCCTTTTTACCCATAAATGTGAGGAAGCTTTCAATTGTTCGTATATGCTGGAGGCTACAATGCTTGTTTTAACTGGATTTCATTATGTTTAATCTTTTGTTTGTATTGATTGTATGAAATCATGAAAGTGATCAAGGCATTTTGTTTCATTTTGAGCACAACTACCTATCCAAATAGTCAATTTACCTTGTGAGTGTATGATTAGTACCCCTTTTGAGCCTTTTTGTCGATATCTATGTTGTTTTTGCTAAATGCTTATCTATGATTGTTTAGTTCATCTTTTTGTATGGATATTGATTCTTTGTTTTCTTGAACCCTCAACTATGATTTGTAGTTTGAATTTTTACCTTTCCTTAGAAAGTAGGCAGTATTCACATTATGATGATGGTTGAATTCCAGTTGTGGAGAGGAATATTTGTGTGTTTATGTTGTGATTTCTATGAGGTTGAAAAAGAAAAAGAAAAATAAATAAAAAAGAGAAAAAGGAAGAAAAGAAGAAGAAAGAAAAAATTTGAAAAAAATTTGAAAAAGAAAAACAAAAAGAGTATGGAATATTGTTGTGTTAATAAGTGATGGGTGTTGGTGTGAAACTTGGGATGAAGAAGAAGTTTGATTGATATTTGTGTTGCTTGAGTCTTTGAGAGTTGATCACTCCCTTAGTTTAAGGCAAGTTTTTGTTTCGATTAGCTTTAGGACTTATCCCTTGTTTGTTAACCAAGCCGCATTACACCCTTGAAAAGCCCTTGTAATTCTTGCCTTTGTGTTTTCAATATGAGTTTTTGGATGAATGCATAGTTTAGTCTATTATTTGCAAGATTATGGATGAGTGTTTTTTATTCCTCACCTTTCTGTGTTCTTCATCTACCGATGTATTTTTGCTAGGTGTAATTTATGATTGAGCTTGTTTTGTTTTAAAATGTTTTGTATGATTTTTGTACTTAGGATTCCTTTCGTTTTCATGATGTTATTGTAGGATAGTGGTAAGTATTTACTTTTCTTGTACGTTTTTTATTTGAAACATACATTTGTTTTCCGTTTTAAAAACGTGTTGATTCATGATTCTTTGGTTTGTTACTTTTTTTATTTGACTTGTTTGGCCTTGTTTGAGGCACTTATGGTTATTTTATGTATATAACTTGTGGCACTTATCGGTTCTTTTACTAATATTCTTTGAATAATTCCTCGACTTTTGTGTAAATTTGTATACTTAGTGTATAATTGTATTTATGATTCATTTATGTATCGTTTGATAGTTTTAATGTTTTTATAGGTATTTTCGCGTATTTGGAGCATGAGCAATAAAGTGTCGAAGACACGACTTCAAACGTGTAATTTTTGAAGAAATAAGTGTTGCAGATGATGCTAAGCATGGTCTATCGGTGCTTAGTGCGCCCTGGGAGAAGAAGAGAAAATTCTGGCAGAGGAGAGCATGCTTATCGCGATATTTGTCGCTTACCACGCTCTAAGGCGGTTTAGTGAATAAATGAAGGTGTGCTTAGTGCGGTTTTTAGGGCTAAGCGCGGTCTGTGATTTGCAGTTTTTGTACAAATAGATTAGATTAAATTTTTTAGTTTTTCTATCATCTCTTTCCCTCTTGGAGGAGCTATGATCCAATTCGTTGTAGCTTAGAGGTTCAAGCAACATCTTTGGGTGGTTCATCATGTCGATTGGTTATGGGTTGTCTCTGATCATGTTGACGCCGTGAGAAGTTTCCTATTTATCTCCTTCTTCCCTATGTTTCATCCAATGGTTGGTGTTGTATGTATATTTTACTCTTATTGTATGTATATTTATTGATCATGGGATTGTATATATGCTTGTTTTACAAATCTTGATTGATGTTGTTCCTTGATCTTTTTGCATTTACGTTTGGGGTTTGGATTGTTCTAGAGATAGACTTCTTGAATCTTGATTAAGGAATGATATCTATTAGGTTCTAGATGCTAGAGATAGATTTAGAGCTGATAATCGCAGTGGGTATCAAAGCTTAATGTATGTGTTGTTTGTGTTATGGTGAGAGATTGTCGATGCGAGTAATACAGTTGTTTCGAATTTGTGTTAGACATAACCTCTGTTGTGGCACCTTTAGAACGATGCTCGATGATTTTGATGCATAATGTTGGTTGCATGCAATTGTTCTGCAATTTTAACTATTTGACGGGTAGAGTGAAATGCATTTCCAGAATGAATTCCCTTAGGCTGCAGATGATTGTTTATCGCTTTCTTTATTGCTTTATTTACTTTTCCTGCATCTTTTTCCACAAACCCCAATCTAAACTTAGAAGAATTTAAACGGTTGAACGGTAGTTTTTCCCTCTCACCAATCTCTATGGACATGATATGATATAAACTATATCACCCGGTAAAATAATACTTTAATTTTTGCTTGCCGCTTTACCGCTTCAGAAATTGGGTAAACATATCTTGTGTTATTTACTTTCAACTCTGTTTAATTACCTATATATCTTGTTATTGGGTGTGAAGTCGGATCTAGTGTCTCGATATCTCTTAGGACATCCGGGATCTGACAGCCAGAATTTCACTATTGAAATGAGAGAAACAAGGAAAAGGATTGTGGGGAGAAAAGTGGGATTGGGGAGGATGGGTGAGAATTTCTTTTTCCACATGGATGTCTTCTTGCAGGCCCTTGATGAAAAACCCAAAATACCCCTAGACTTTGAATATGCATATCTGAACACACCATGCTTCATTTTTATTAAATTGACTTCGTGTATGCATATCTGAAGCCACCTGATTTCCTATTTGGGATATGCATATCCAAATTTATCTTTGGGACAGAAGAATCAACATAATTCACTATGGTAATAAGCTCAGCGAATGACGTGTTCTGCAAGAACCTGAATGGAAGTGGTGACTTTGCACCAATGATGTAGGCAATAGTAAGATATGGATATGTTTATGTCATTTCTGTTTGTGGTTTTGTGATGGAGAATGAAATGGTTTGGACACCCTATTTATAGACTTTTGGAGCAATTTGGACCCAAGAAATCTTATCCTGCTATCAAGACTTATTTCGGATATGAACATCTGAAATAATTTTTTTTACCAAAATAAGAAGTATTCGAATATGCACATCTAAAATCACCACGTTTTTTTTATAAAAATAGGAGATTAATTTGAAAGTGCATATCCGAAATAAGTCCCGTTGTGTTTTTTTTAAATAGAAGGTTTTTTCGGATGTGCACATCCGAAGTATGCAGAACTAGAATCAGATTCAGTATCATTCTTAGCAGAATTAGTACCGAAGAGACATGGAAAAAAAACATTGGTATAACTATATATATATATATATATATATATATATATATATATATATATATATATATATATATATATATATATATATATATAGATTTTACATCGTGCACGATAATAGATTCAAAAAATTATTCTATTACAATCTAAAATGCACCGAACGAATTGCCACCGCTTAAATCTAAAACTGGCTCTTTCTTCAACTTCTCCCTATTTGATTCTTTCTTAAGCTCCATCAAATTGGTGAACTCTATCATCATTTCTAAAAATCAACATCAATGAAAGGAATGTAATATGAAATGAGGAAAGTTTACCTCAAATTGTAGCTTTCTATGTTATCTTTGCTATGCTCAAACACTTGAAACTTGGTTTTTAGACGAAAAATTGATTGAAAATGGTTGAAGTTTTGTTGAGGGTTTTAATTATGGGGGGGGGGGGGGGGGGGGGGAAATAAATGAAATAGTTGGAAGGGGTAACCATGCAGCAATCTAATATGGAAATGGTAGTTTGGATATGCATACCTTAAACTATCTCTAGAATTTTAAATTAAACGTATTAAGTATTAAAACATGGAAAAGGGTAACTTCGGATGTGCATATCTGAAACATGCTGAAAGGTACATTCAAGTATACACATCTGAAGGGTATTTTCAGGTTTTCATAGGTTTAACTCAACATATATAGGTGGAGAAAGAAATTCTCTAAATGGATACACGATTGCCCTAACAGCCTCTTAAGTTTTGTTGGTTTGGATGGAATTCGGGCCTTCTAGGCCCAATCCGAGTTTCATCAATGAAATTCATTTATTCCATTATACACCCCCCTTTCATTTTATTTTTTCTATTTTCATTTTATTTTTTCTATTTTCATTTCATTTTAATTTCTTTTATTTTTATTGTATTTCAATTTAAATCTTTGTTTAGGGAATTGTTTGATTAATTTTTATTTAATTAATGAGATTTTCTAATTAAATTTAATTAATTAGATTAATCATTTAAATTAACTTTTAAATTGATTATTTTAATTGATTTATTCAAATTAGGATAGTTAGTTAATTTAGCTAACATTAATCAATTAATTTTACCAAAATAAAAATTCACATTTCTTTCAAGTTAATTAAGTAATATTGACCTTTCAAAAATAAACTTCTTTCAAACTAATTCAAAATAATTCAAATCCTTGCATCATTTCATGCTATATCAGTGTGCTTGTGCTTGATTTGTTTGGTTTACACTTCAAGTTTATACTATCTTATTCATTGGTTTGATTATACTTTTATTTTAATTACTTTATTTTATTCCTATTCGACAAAGTGTACCCTCATTTTCATGAAGTGTAATAATTATACCACTTTCCTTTATATTTGTTTATTGCCTTTGTGTGATTTTTAATCAAGATTAGGATAGTTTAAAATCAATTATTTTCATAAAAAATATATTTTTTAAACTCAATCCGACGTCGAGTCTTTTCTCAAATAAACTTCAAATCAACTGCCACGCGAAGCTTGATCTAAAGTCAAGTCTTCTTCCATTTCACTCAAATCATTTTCATAATTAATTCTCAAATGCTCGATCCAACGTCGGGTTTTCCTTTCATAAAGGCATTTTCACAATAAAACTGGAATGAAGCAGAAGGTGCTTTGGATTTAGATTCATTCCCTTTCTGAATATTCAAACATTGTTGTAGTACTCACTGTTTGAGTATTCGTCTTCCTGACAAAACACATTAAGTAAATGAATCTTGATTCGTCTCACACTTTCAAAAAAAAAAACTTTTTGGATTAAGAAAGGTGTTTTGGATTTAGATTTATTCCCTTATCATATGTTCAGATATTGTTGTAGTACTCTCTATCGGGATACTTGTCTCCATCTAAAATCAATCTCAACTCATTTAAACCTTTTTGCCTCTTGATTTTCTATTCAAAACCTTTTCATAAACGAAATAAGCGTCATCCATACTGTAACGATGCAAACAGCGCTTCCATATGGGAAGATAAAACTTTTTCCACTCAAATGTGATAATGGCAAGAATCTGTGTCGATCCGGATTTAGTCATCCATTCTGGAAATGATGCAAATGTTCAGTTATCCATGTTCTGGGCAGCAATGTTTTCTGTTTGAATATGACTTGAGACTCTTTTGCTAAAATTAACCAACAAACAAACATTTTCTACCCGAACTATGAAGTTCTCATTTCCTTATTTCTCCATGAGGATATGTAGGCACGGGATTCTAAAATCTCGGCAAGCAAAATAATAAGAAACCTAAAAATCATTTATTTCTCTATTTTATCGCATAATAATCAGGATACAAGTAACCAATAACACTAACAATCATTCATTAAACTAACTAAATGGGTATTGTTGAGTACAATGGATGTGAGGGGTGCTAATATATTCCTCTTGCATAACTGACTCTCAAACCCGCTCTTGGTTACGACGACCATTTCTTCTCTTTCATGGGTTTTTTTCGATATTTTTTTATTCCTTGGAACAAATAATTATCGGTGGCGACTTTGTTGTATTTTGAGCGTGCGATGTGCTCGGGTATTTCTCGTGCCACGACAGTACCAACCAAGGATTAGGAAGTTGAAACAAGATGGCATGAGATCGAGGAAATGTGATTGTCTATTTAAATTGTGCAAATATCTTATGATGGATGAGACATGAAAATTTAATGTGATTTCTAGTATACATAATCATGCCTTAACTGACAAGCTATTTGGCCATCCCATTGTATGTCGCCTTATTACGGAGGAGAGGAAACTTGTTTTGAACATGACATTAAACATGGTGGCGCCGAAAAACATACCCGAGTCTTTGAAACATAAAAGACCTCTAAATGTTTCAAATATCAAGCAAAAATATACAACTTGTATGGTCAACACAACAAGGCGGTAACAGGACCAAGACCTAAGATGTAACAACCGTTAAAGCTTTAGGAAGATGACAACTATGTTTCGAGGTAAAGAGTTTGTGAGGATAAAGTCACCGTTCGATATATATTTTGGAGTCATCCCAATTTCATGAAGTTGTTCAATACCTTTTCATGCATGCTCATAATTGACTCAACATACAAAACTGACAAGTATATACTTTTTTGGAAATTGTTGGTGTTACTTCTATGGAGATGACTTATTTAGTCGATTTTGCATTTTTAGAATCCGAAAAAGAGAACAACACTACATGGGCTTTGGAAATGTGCAATACTATTATTTATGGACCAAGAAATCATGCCACAAGTCATAATCACTGATCGTGACACCGCACTGATGAATTCGGTTGCAATAGTGTTTCCTACAGCGTCCATATTACTTTGTAAGTATCACATAACCAAAAAAATGTGAGAAGTCGAGTAAAACATATGGTTGGCACCAAACAAATCAAGGGTGAAGGTGGAAAAATGGTCAAACTTGGTGTGGTTATGGAAAATATAATGGATGTGTGGAATGGAATAACAAAAATTTGGTCTACATAATAAATTGTTTCTATTCTCCATAAATTTTGGTTGGCTCCATCTCCGGAAACACCTTGTAATTAAAAAAACATGGGACTATACGGAGGTGCATATCCAAATAAACCCTTATTTTTTGAAAAAAAAATGAGGATCTATATATGTATCTCTGAAGTCTTTCCTGAGGAAAATATATGCTTTGTAAGATCTTTATTGCTCTACACCTTCTATAAATAGGGTCTCTCATTCCATTTTCTTTACAAAACTCATAATGAACCCCTATCCCCATATTTCATTTGTGTATTTCAATGGAGCAAAACCCCCACTCTAGTTTAGGGTCTTCGAGTACAAACTTCTCGTTAATCTGAAATCCAAACTGGATACTCTTCTGTGATATCCATAAAAATCAGAGAGTTGTCAAGATTGAGTATCGTTCACCCTCAATTGACAACAAAGGGAAGATTTGGTTCACCATGCTTGAATTTAAGATGGATGATGATTTTAAGGTTATGTGGATTATCTTTTACATTTACTCAACAAAGGGTCCAATTGAAGTGGATGCGACGATTCAAAGGTCATCTGAAGATATTATAAGGATGTTGGAACATCCTGAACCTCCCGTTTGTACATGCAATGTAAAATTTATGTAATGTTTATCTATGTATTATTTATTTTGATTTTAATTTATGTTGATTTTCCATTTTTCTGTTGTTTTTGCATGTTGCTATTTTGAACTAACATAGCATTTTCAGAAATGCATCTCCGGAAAGCTCACAGACTAATTAACCAAGGGGGGTTACAAAGATGAATCTCTGAATAAACCTTTTATGTATACAGAGATACATCTTCGAACCAAATTTAAATAGACCAAAGTTTAATAAAAAAATTCACTGATATGTCTATAAAAAATGTGTGTCGAAATATGCATCTCCGGATGCTAAGGGCATTTGAAAATTTTCACAGTGGTGAGGGAAAATACATAAGTTTGGAAAGAGAAATCCCCTATAAAAATTATAAGGAATTTATTTTCCCATCCTTATGTAGTGGGACACACCTCTGAAAACCCCAAAATACCATTGGGTTTATTCGGAGATACATCTCCAAACGCACCAAATAGCATTTTTTGCCAAAATTTAGTTCAGAGATGCAACTAGGAATTCTTCTGAGGTTAATTCACAGATGCATCTCTGAACTCACCCCTGAAGCCATTCACAACTGTTTCATTTAAATGATTTATCATTTATCTACTCAGTGATATTTTCGGAGATGTCTCCTCGAAAAATCCCTAGTGGGAAATTGAATATATGACCACCTTACATGATCATCTCTCTCACACTTCAAACTTCCCCCATAACTAAAAACCCTTAAAAAAATTCATTTTCAACCAACTTTTTGATTCCAAACCAACATTCTTGAATTTTACCACATCAAAGGGAGCAAAAGAAGCTACAATTTAAGGTAAAGTTCACTCATTTCAACCCTCATTATTTTCATTAATCTTGATTTTTAGCTGGAAAAAATATGCAATTTGTCCGGATATACATATCCAAACTCACCTGCCATAATTTCGGATGTGTATATCCAAAAAAAATTGCTACTGATTTTTAAGCATTTTTATGTTTTGGTTCTTATTAGATATGGTGCACCCAGATATGTTTCCCAAATGTTAATTCTCTATTTTTATGATTGGCATTAATTTTGGTAAAACTAATTTGGCAGTGTTGTACCCCAAAGTTTTCCCTCCCATCTCTCAAAGATTTATCTCACAAAATTTCCATTAAGTCAAGGCTGCACAAAATTTGCTTCGATTGAGCACCTAACCTCCTTCAAGCTTGCTTCAAATTTACAAGCTTCGATTGAAGCCTTGGCCTTTTGCTTGTTTGTTGTATACAAGCTTCGACTGGGCATTAGTTTCCTTTAAAATAGCCTCCTTCGATTCAAAAGGGAGGGGCCTCCTGTTGGTGTCCTTCGATTCAGAAGTTAGTGGCTTCCTACTGGCTTCTTACTGCTTTCTTTCGATTCAGAAGGTGTTGGCTTCCTACTGGTGCCCTTTGATTCAGAAGACAAATGCCTGCTGAAATATTTCCTTCCATTCACAAGGCAGAGACCTCCTGCATGCAAGCTTTGATTCCACCCTTGAAAACCTTTAACATACATAGTTTCTGCACTATGACATACCTAGATGCCCCTTTCAGAAGGTACACAACTGGTGCATTCGAAGGACAGGCGCATGGTCCATTCAAAGGACATATATTTTCCCCATTCGAAGGACATGTATTGATGGATTTAAAGGGGCATGCGTGGGTGTTCCATTCGAAGGATTTACTTTGTTGGCCCATTCGAAGGAATTGCATGTGATGCACACAAGTGATGCATGTGGTCCCTTTAAAAGAGCACAGACATTGGTTAAAAACGAATGATACACATATTTCTAGCCATAAGAAAGAGACACATAATGCAAGTTTATCTTATTATGAGTCTTGGTCCTACATGTGGCTAGGCCCAGACTTCCTGTGCAAATGGCATTCGAAGGAAGTGACGAAGGAGGCTTCGATTGACATAATGAAGTTCTCACTTGAGGGTGTCTGAATTAAACAGCTAAGGAAAATAGATGGGTCTAATCTAAAGCCGTTATAAGGACACATAAATGATCCATTCGAAGATGCTGGCTGGCCCAAAATCCCACATATTGCCATACTCAAGTTTCCTGCACAAGCATTCATCTGAAGGAAGCTTCGATTAGCCTGGAAATAATTTTCATTGGGGCTAGCTGAGTAGGGGCTCAATTGAAGAGGCCCTAATGATGAGACTTGATCCATTCGAAGGACACAACTTGGTGGCCCATTCGAAGAGGGCGCAAGGCATACATATGGACTATTTGAAAGACACTCAAAAAAATCCATTCAAAGGAGACATTCAAAAGGCCCATTCGAAGGGTACATAAAAGGTCCATTTAAAAGACCCATTCGAAGGATATACAAGAGGTCCAATCAAAGGACGGGGACTGGAGGTATTCAAAAGTCAAAAGTTTCCACATTCATTCAAATTCAAAAAGAGACAGGAATTCCATGTCTTTTTCCAAAATTCAAATTCTCATTCATGTCCTTGAAGAACATGTTTATGGCTATTTACTACCTTGCTAGCCTGTCCCCTCCTTCCCCTCTATATAAGGAGCACACTAGCAAGCTCAAAAGGAGGACGAAAAAAAAGAGAGCATAGACCCACAAAAAAAGACACTACACACAATATACATACTGCACGCACACGCTGCCCCACAAGAGCTCTGCAAAACTTCCAAAATTCCAACAAGGTTGCCAGAATTGAAGCACCCCACTGGCAACGAACCTTTGATCTCAATTTCATTTCCCATGTAACTTAATTTCGACTGCATATTCAGGCTGGATGATTGTTACTATGTTATATGTAAAGTCTGAAGTAACATGATACCATCACTAAGACATGTGAGGTGGCTTCCTTCGAATCTCAAATCTAGCTCAGATGGTGAAGGAATTTGGGAAATCGAAAGGGCCTGGGTTCGATACCCAAGCCTCACAATTTTATTTTCCTAACATTGCTTTGCATATTCTATGTGTTGCATAGTCAAGCGCTCACTATATGCCCTCATGGTTGGACCATCAGATGTCAACAGATGGAGATTTAACTCTTCAAATGCGCAGATCTACCGTGTGCCATCAAGGATTGTCTTCAACGGATCCAACGTGGCCTGGACTTGTCATCTCATGGGCTTAGAAAATCTCAAAAGCATACCCCCTAATTGCTTATAACATCAGGCCCAACATGCTACTTGTTATGTTTTACTTGCTTATTCTTTTTTTTTTATATTTTTTAATTGTAATCATAAAATAAAATAAAAACCATAAAAAATATTAGACTTAGGATTTTCTAATTAATTTCAATTTGGTTAATTAATTCATTTAATTATTTTTACATTATTTTATAATTTAAAAATAATTAGAACTAGGTTCTTATAATTCAAATATTTTCTTAACAAAAATACAAAAAAATATTAGAATTAGTTTTCTTGTATTTATTTAATTAATTAGGATTAAATTTAGCCTTCCTTGTTTAATTTAAGTATTTTATTAAAATAAACAAAAAATAAACAAAATTTTTTTTTCTTATTTCATTTAGATTTGCCTTGGGTTTTTAGACGTACTTTTAACCATATATTGGTATGTAATAGTTATTAGGACTTCTTACCGCTTTCTTTATTTTTCTTCCCCCAAGTTTTTTACACATGAAAATACCCCCTTCCCGAAGCACTGTGATAGCGTAGATTTAAATTCCTGCACTTTAAATTTCTGCTAAATATTAACTGTTAGTAATTAGGCTTGTATGGAAAGACTAATAACAAAGCGTTAGCAAACTTAACACAAGACTAAAATAACTGAACATAACACATCGTGCACATATACACCTCTAGGGTATCCCACTTTGGTTGCCTTCGGAAAACGGTCATAATTCTCGAAACGTGAGAATTTTTAGTGGTTGTCCTCTAGTTTGAAATATCATAAGCCCCTCTATGACCCTCTCAATGTTGCCTCGGTTAAAAGTGATCTTAGAACTTTAGGACAATTACTAAAATTCCTTGCCGAGTTGCCTTCATGACCGTAACGTCCCTTTGAATGTTCCCCATACATACACCGATAGGGCTACCTACTCACTAATAGTAGGATAGCACTGTCTAAAGGATATGAGGAAAAGAATAAACTTTTTCGAGTACAAGTAGATAGCTGTTAGATGCTATGCTCAAAACAAACTATTTTCACTTACACATTTTCAAAAAACCTTTCAAAGACATTTGCTTTGTCAACACTCTTGAGGACTGATACAAGAGTTATCACAAAGCGAATCACTGCACTAAGGCATTTTCAAAACAAATTTTCAAAACACACAAAGCACAAGAAATTTTCAAAACATGAGCTAGCATCTAAGATCCCGTAGATAACTATAGATGGAAAGGGTGCTAACACCTTCCCTTTCCATTATCTATCCCTCTTACTCAAAAAATTCTTGAAAAGGTATTTTATATTCTTTTCACCCTTTTCTTAATTTGGATAAAAGAAAATTCGGTGGCGACTCTTGCTTACCACAACATTTGCAAACACAAACACAAAAACTAGTATTAACCATCGGTTCTGCCACCGTATCACAGAACTGGCGACTCTGCTGAGGACTTATAAAAAGTGGGGTTACCTTAGAGTTAGTTTATTATTTAACTGCTTTTGTATGCTTTTGAGGGTTTTGTTTTGGTTACTATAGATCCTAGAATTTTTTTGTTAATAACCATGTATTAAAAAAAATATTTCGCAAATAACCGGGTTTCGGAAAAAATTACGCAAATAACCATGTTTGAGATGGCTCCATAAAGGAGGAGCCAAGTCATTTGGCGCATGCACCTAGGGTTTTGCCCTAGGCGCCATCTCACTTGGCGCCTCCATTGGCTTTTAGCCAAGTGAGATGGCGCATGCTCCTTAAAAAGGAGAGGAGGCGCCATCTCACTTGGCGCCTAGGGCAAAACTAGGGTTTTTTGCTGTTTTATAAATAATTCGTCCGTTTCTTTGAAATTTCTCACACTTTCTCGCACTGTATTTTTATTTTGTACTCCCTTATTTACGTAATGACGTCGCCTATGATTTTTAGCAGAGATGGTTACGTTATATTCTCCGCCACGAAACCCGCGATGAAAATGAAATTCTGGCACATTCACTCCATGGAGCGTCTGAAGCGGGAGTTGATGCGGTGGCTAGATGGAGACATCGCCGAGGGGGAAAAAATTCGAAGGATCCAGCGAAAACGAACAACAACCTCGCATGCGACAGGAAGACCTAATGTGTGGTTGGAGGAAGTCAAAACAGACAGTGATGTAATGCTGATGATGCATGGGTCAGATGAAATTGTGTTAACAGTTGTAATTTCCTAGATTGATTATCGTTAATCATTGTTGTACGCGAAAACCCTAATGTAATTTCCTATATTGATTATCGTTAATCATTGTTGTACGCGAAAACCCTAATGTAATTTCCTATATTGAATTTCTTAAATTGTGTGAACAGTTTTATTAACGGAAAACCCATAATGTTTACAACACAAATATTGAAAAGATTTATTGTATTACAAAATTTATGTGGTCGAGCCAGACGCCTGATTCGGACAGTTTTTGCGATTGTGTCCGACCTGACGGCATAAACCACACTTTCTTTCCAACCTGTCAAGATCGTCCATTTCTGTTGTTATGCGCCTGCTTTTGGGACGACCCTTCTTGTTCCTTCGCATTTGGTCATTGTGCCAAACTATATCACCGTTGTATTCAGGCCAATAGTCCGGTTTTGCCACCAAAGGAAAGTTGTTGTTGTAAACAGTGAGCAACGTTTCAGATTTATAAACGTTTGAGAGCAGTTGAAGCGCGTCTTGATGGGTATGCGCACAAGCGGCAATGACATGAGAGCAAGGCATACGAAAAGCTTGAAACCTGCCACAATCGCACCATTGAGAAGGTAAAATGACCCTGTATTCTTGTCTTGCCAGGCCTTCATTGTGGTCAATTGTCTCTTTCACAATGAAGTTGTGGCTATGGCGGTCAAACCGTGTAACCATGTGAGTGTTGGCTTTAGCACTTTCAGCCTTAATGTATTTCATACAGCTTTCACTCCATAGTTGTCCTGATTGCAAGACCGCATACCACATTTCACCTCTTTTGGCAAATAACGCAGCCATCCTAAAATACGTGGATTTCACCAAGGCAGTGATGGGGAGGTTTCGTATGCCCTTGAATACCCCATTCATTGATTCAATCAGATTTGTTGTCATATGCCCCCATCTTTGGCCATTGTCGTATGACCTAGTCCACTTTTCGACCGGTATATTGTCGATCCACGTACCGGCTTCTGGGTTAGACAAACGGATCTCGTTGCGGTAATATTTGAATGTGGGCTGTGTCAGTGCGTATCCCGCATTCATCACCGCTTTCCTCAATGTTTTGTCCTTGACCTCCCTCGAGAAATTCTGGACGATATGCCTGACGCAATAGACATGCGTAGAAGGAGGGTCATGCCAACCATTTGCCGGATTATTATAGGCACTTTCAATGGAGGCATGTCTGTCCGAGATCAAACAGAGATCTGGTTGAGGAGCCACGTGTGTACGAAGATTTTTCAGGAAAAAGCTCCAAGCACCACCGGTCTCCCCCTCGACAAGGGCAAACGCAACGGGGAAAATGTTATTGTTGCCATCTTGTGCAACTGCCATCAAAAGCGTGCCTTTGTACTTCCCATACAACCAAGTCCCGTCTATTTGTAGAATTGGTTTGCATGATGCAAACCCTGCGATGCATGGTTGAAAAGCCCAAAAGACGCGACTGAATATTCCGTTGCCATGTAGTAGACTACCATCTTGAGCATACACTGGCAATGTTTCCAGAACATAAACACTACCTGGAGAATATGTCTTGAGTGCATTTAGGTAGCGGGGAAGTTCTCGGTATGACTCCTCCCAGTTTCCGTACACCCTTTCAATCGCCTTAGTCTTTGCTAACCACGCCTTACGGTAAGACGGAGTGTAGTTAAAAACCGTGGTGATGTGGGAGATGATTGTTTTCACCTTCAAAGAAGGGTCGTTGCTGACCAAGGGTAGGATTTCTTGACATATTAGATCATGGTTGAGTTTTCGGTGGTCTTGTGATTGAGTGGAACTTACACAAGTATGGGTAGTCATGGAACCTATGACCCAGCAGTCACCCCTTAGTCTGTATGAAGCGGTCAGCTTGAACATGCAGTCAGGGTGGACACACTTGATCTTGTACCTTTCCGGGTTTACACGATCCACCTTATAATCAACCGAGTTGAGCATGTGAAATTTTTTGATGGCCCTTATGCATTCCTCTCTATTACGAAACTTGTCCTTCTCTTTTAAATTTTCATCTGATTGCATATACGGTTGGAAAAACAAGTCCGTAGAAGGTTCATCTCCGCCCATGTTGAAGTTTGTCATGTGCGTAGGTGGTATGTAGATTTTGTCGGTAGGAATACTTGGGATGCCATCATCGTCAGAATCGTCGTTCACCATTTCATCGAACTCTAACTCGTTATCTTCTTCCTCATCATCAACTGCATCCACCTCATCTTGCTCATTCTCCAAAGGATCAACCTCCTGTGTCACCGGAGGCTCTACCTCCTGTGTCACCGGAGGCTCTTGAAACAGAACGTACAACTCAATAGAGTCGTTTCCAGAATAGACATGGCTGGAAATCATGTTCTGGAAATCCTCGTCATCTTGAATTGCAACCTTATAAAATATGACTTGGTTGTTTCCAAAAAAGACTGGACTCTGATAAAATATTTGGGATACCGGGCCTCGTTCAAGTTTGGCCTCCAATCTTTTCTTAAAGTAGGTGAAATTTGCTTTCCCGTTTAAGAGAAATCGGACATTGTCGGTGTTTCTAAACAAAAACCCAACTGTGGGACACATGTATGTCTCACCGTTGAAATGTGCTTTGACAACAAATTGTGGTGAAGAGGCCATTGTGTAGAATTGTTTTAGGTATGAAGGTGGGAATGTTTTGGGTTTATTGATTATATGAAGGTAAGAATGCTGGAATGTTTGAAGGTTAGATGACTGATTCGAAGGTTGGAAAATTTTACAGTTTAAGTGAATGAATGTTATGTTCAACCTAAGGCAAAATATTTCAATTAAGTAAGTGATGCAACCCCCCAAGGCTGCCAATAATATTACATGCATGGGCTTATGCTGCCACCTAGCCGGGCCCTATTCTTCACACATAAAAGTTTTGTCTAAGCCTGCCACCCATCAGCTCCAATGGCCTTGCATGCAACAGAGAAAGGAATCCCAAAGGCTGTCACGTAGCCTGAGACAATGCTGTAAAACGTGACACCTCTTATTCGCCAAATGGGGTGGCGACAACATCCATTTTTGTACTATTTCGCCAAGTGAGATGGCGCCTCCCTTACTGTCCAATCGTGATACATGCATGGGCTTATGATGCCACCTAGCCTGGCCTTATTCTACACACATAAATGTTTTGTCTAAGCCTGCCACCCATCAGCTCCAATGGCCTTGCATGCAACAGAGAAAGGAATCCCAAAGGCTGTCACGTAGCCTGAGACAATGCTGTAAAACGTGACACCTCTTATTCGCCAAATGGGGTGGCGACAACATTCATTTTTGTACTATTTCGCCAAGTGAGATGGCGCCTCCCTTACTGTCCAATCGTGATACATGCATGGGCTTATGCTGCCACCTAGCCTGGCCCTATTTTACACATATAAATGTTTTGTCTAAGCCTGCCACCCATCAGCTCCAATGGCCTTGCATGCAACAGAGAAAGGAATCCCAAAGGCTGTCACGTAGCCTGAGTCAATGCTGTAAAACGTGACACCTCTTATTCGCCAAATGGGGTGGCGACAACATTCATTTTTGTACTATTTCGCCAAGTTAGATGGCGCCTCCCTTACTGTCCAATCGTGATACATGCATGGGCTTATGCTGCCACCTAGCCTGGCCCTATTCTTCACACATAAATGTTTTGTCTAAGCCTGCCACCCATCAGCTCCAATGGCCTTGCATGCAACAGAGAAAGGAATCCCAAAGGCTGTCATGTAGCCTGAGTCAATGCTGTAAAACGTGACACCTCTTATTCGCCAAATGGGGTGGCGACAACATTCATTTTTGTACTATTTCGCCAAGTTAGATGGCGCCTCCCTTACTGTCCAATCGTGATACATGCATGGGCTTATGCTGCCACCTAGCCTGGCCCTATTCTTCACACATAAATGTTTTGTCTAAGCCTGCCACCCATCAGCTCCAATGGCCTTGCATGCAACAGAGAAAGGAATCCCAAAGGCTGTCACGTAGCCTGAGACAATGCTGTAAAACGTGACACCTCTTATTCGCCAAATGGGGTGGCGACAACATTCATTTTTGTACTATTTCGCCAAGTTAGATGGCGCCTCCCTTACTGTCCAATCGTGATACATGCATGGGCTTATGCTGCCACCTAGCCTGACCCTATTCTTCACACATAAAAGTTTTGTCTAAGCCTGCCACCCATCAGCTCCAATGGCCTTGCATGCAACAGAGAAAGGAATCCCAAAGGCTGTCACGTAGCCTGAGTCAATGCTGTAAAACGTGACACCTCTTATTCGCCAAATGGGGTGGCGACAACATCCATTTTTGTACTATTTCGCCAAGTGAGATGGCGCCTCCCTTACTGTCCAATCGTGATACATGCATGGGCTGCCACCTAGCCTGCAAGAGTGACACCTTACATTATTTGTAAATGCATGCATGCATATGTGTAACTCCCTAAGCATGCAAATGTGACACCTCGCAGGCATGCAACCACTACATCAGAATTATTTGCCTATAAATACATACCTTATGAAACATATCTCACACCCACACAACTCTCACTCTCTCACTCTCTGCTACGAAATATTTCTTAAGTCTATCATACTCCTTATTTCTTCCTAAGTCTTTCATTCACTCAAGCGTTCTGAAGAATGGCCCTTCTAACAATGGGAGATACTCACAGAGGCACAAGGGAAAACATTGCTGCATTTGTAAGTCTCTTCTTTGGTTATACATTTTTCATACTTTAAAAAACGTGTTGTTCATCTTAATTAATCTTACTCTTGTTTAATTATGATCTCAGGATACACAAAGATTCAGAATCCGTTCGCACAAATACCTGGCCCCCAACCCTTTTATCGTCCCTTATCTGGAATATGCAGGTTTTGGACACGTGATAAAGATCTCCAACTGCACCATTGACTCCAAATTCATCCTTGCAATGTTGGAGAGGTGGAGACCGGAGACCCATACATTTCACCTACCAATAGGTGAATGTACCATCACTCTCGAAGATGTCTACATGCTACTGGGCCTCCCTATTGACGGTAAAGCGGTGAACGGGTCGGTTCAACAACCCAACTCACAATGTGAAGAACTGTTGGGTAGGGACATGGTAGAAGGTGGTGGAGCAAGAGGGCAGGGAATACTACTCACTGACCTAAAACGGAATTATGCAAGTATGGAATTAAATGAAAATTCCTCAGAAAATGACCGAGTAGTAAAAGCCCGAACGTATATTATGATACTTTTTGGTACTTTTTTATTTCCCGAAAGTACGGGAAATAGTGTAAATTTCATGTACTTACATTTACTAACCAATTTTGATAAAACTAGAAAATTTAGTTGGGGTTCTGCAGTATTAGCCCACCTGTACAGTTCCTTGTGCAAAAACGCAGTCAAGGAAAAATGTACATTTTATGGGTGCGCATTTTTACTACAAGCCTGGGGTTGGTGGAGGATGGAGTCCTTAAACCCCATCAACAACAACACTTTTGGTTTCCCTTACGCAACAAAGTAAGTCATTAAGTTATAGCATTTATAACTATTCTTCTCTTTCCAAAATATATGCTAAAAATAACATGTTTCTCATTTCCTATAGGTACTGCGTGAGGGGTATGGATTACGGCAAGAATCCCAGATTCAATGTCGCACTCTACCGGAATCTGTTGGATCACCTAGGCCCAGATGACGTAAGTCGTAGCTTTTAACTTTTGTTCATTTTATTTATTTATACATTACTTTTGCGCTTACCTGATTTAAATTTTATCGCAGTTCGTCTGGAGACCATATTTGGGTTTGGACCATTCTCCAAATCCAGAGGATGCAGCAACTTGGACTGCAAAGACTGCACTCATTCGGTTCAACATTGTGGAGATGCACCACAGCGACCGTGTGAAGATGCAGTTCGGAATGATCCAAGAGATACCAAGTGATCCAACAGATTTGTCCCCCTGGCATCTAAAAAGGGTCGACACCCAGTGGAATCTAACCAACTGGAAAGACTTTGCTCCAGAATGGTGTAAAATGTGGCAAAGGCGTCACCGCTACATCTTGCAATCCCCTGTTTTCCTTACTCAAGGTAACATGCGACACACCGATCAATATATGTCGTGGTACAGGTCGGTTAGTAACCCAGATATGCACGTGTCTCATCCGAGGTACTTGGTTGACCCACGCACACAATGGGCACAACCCTCGATTCCCCACCAACAAACCCAAAATCCATCAACCTCAAACCCACCCCCAAGAAGAAACAGACCAACAAACACACAACCACATTCCCCACCACAACACAACTACAACCAAATGCCGTACTACCAACCACAATCACCGCCAAACTACCAATACCCAGATATGCCTCAAACCCAACCACAATACCAACCCCAATACCAGCAAACCCACATACCCCATACACAATTTCAGTCTTCCACATATCCCAATATGGGGCCCTCAACATCCAGCCTTAGCCCTGATATGGGAATGTCAGAAGATTACGACCAACCCGACCAAACCTACCATCAACCACCATATCACCAAACAACCCAACATCCACAGTACCAAACACCCCAAGATCCATTTCCTTTCTACCCCCCATACTCAGACGACCAATGCTACCGACCAACCATGGAACCCCACCCACCGCCAACACGACCAAACTTCGAGGGCATGGGTAACCGACTGTACCAGAGAGGATCTTCGAGATATGGAGATCTTACTGATTTTATGGATTTGGATCGCATTGACTTCGCTGGGCCATCGACCTTGCCGCAACAGGAAACGAGACGGCACCCAGCAAGAGAAAGGCGAGGACGGGGATGTGGAACTGGGGGTCATTACCGGGTTCCTGGGGATCATTGATGTATCTTTTTTTTTTCAGTATTTTTTGTATCTATTTTTTTACTGTTATTTAAATGTAAAACAGTTGAATGTAATTATTTTTTTTCAAATAAAAAATCAATTTTGGTTATCTCTGTCTAATACGCAACGCGCAGGAAAGGAAAAAAAAAATTTTTTTTGACCTAATTTTGCACATAGGCGCCATCTCATTTGGCTTAGGGCTTGCCATTTGCCCTTAGGCGCCAAATGAGATGGCGCCTCCCTTATAAAAATAGGAGGATGCGCCAAATGAGATGGCTCCTCCTTTATGGAGCCATCTCAAACATGGTTATTTGCGTAATTTTTTCCGAAACCCGGTTATTCGCGAAATATTTTTTTAATACTTGGTTATTAATAAAAAAAATTCTAGATCCTACACCCGGATCTGGGCACCTTTTAGGTAAGTAGAAATAGATCGTGGAAATTGTGCGGGGTATACCGACACGGTCGAAGCAATAGCTACGTTGATGCGACACTTTGGTTGGTACCGATAGCCCTTGAGTAGTCAAGGAGAATATGGGGCCGCTGTGTGGTGTCATGAAGCATCAACTGACCTTATAACCTTTAATTGAACAACTTGGCCGTTAGGAAGTAGTGAGATAGCCGTCTTTGGTGTAGCCCGAAGTCGGTTGATACTCGATACTACACTCATTGAGATTTGACTTCCGAGTTTTATTTGGTGGCAAGTTAGTTGTCGATCGGAACGAAACTTGTGAAATTAGTGATATTGAGATCCCTTAGAACTCGGTTACTATTGATAGGACAGGTTGAGCCAACTAAACTTCAAGAGAATACTTACCTTAAAACCCATGCAAACTTTAAACCTAAGGTATTTGTGTGATTTGCTTGTGCTTGCTATATTTGTGTTTTCTCAGCATAATCATGATATCATAACATCATAATATGGCATGTCATACTAACCATTTCAAGGATTTTTAGGACTTATCTTTGTGTTGTTTTGTAGGACATGGCATCCACTCGCAAGAATACTATCCAAGTCAACCTCATAGGGGTACCTCCTCAACTCAAGGAATTAGAATCAAGGGTTCCTGAGAGCTCTCCATTCACTAAAAGACATGGTCGACTTCTCAATCTGGTCACCTCAAGCCCTAATGAAGAAATGTTGAAGGTGCTCTTCCAGTTCTTTGACCCTTTACATCACTGCTTCACCTTTCCTGATTACCAATTGGTACCTACCATGGAGGAGTTTTCTTAGTTATTGGGGGTGCCCATTCTTGATCAGTTACCCTTCAATGGTATGGAAAGAGACCCAAAACTTGAAGAGATTGCTGCTCAGGCTTTGTCTTTACAATGGTCCGGTGTAGTGGAAAATTAGGAAACAAGAAGAGGCGTTAAAGGGCTTCTAGATAAGTTTCTATTTGAGAAGGCTCACCATTTTTGGGATACCCTAAATTTACAAGCTTTTGAAGCAGTGTTGGCCCTTCTCATCTATGGGATGGTACTATTTCCTAATCCGGACCAACTCATAGATGTAAATGCGATCAAGGTTTTTCTGTCTCAAAATCTGGTGCCTACTTTACTTGGAGACATCATACACTCTCTGTATACCCGCACTGTAAAGATAAGAGGGACCCTGTTGTGTTGCACTCCTCTGTTGGCTAGGTGGTTTATTTCGCACCTGCCTCGATCTATGTTAAAGAATGAGTAGGGCATGAGATGGTCTAATAGGTTAATGTCCCTCACACATTCGGACATTCATTAGTGTCCTTGATCCTTAGAGAATGTTACCATCATTGACCACTGTGGGGAATTCCCTAATGTCCCTCTCCTAGGCATTAGTGGAGGAATCACTTATAATCCTTGTTTGGCGTTGCGATAGATTGGTTATTCTAGGAGGGATGGTCCTCATGATACACTTGTCCAAGGAATCGTATTCGACTATGAGATTGATGTTCAGGGTTATTGTCAGAGGTTCATAAGAGCTTGGGGCACGGTAAACAAAGTTGATAGCAAAACACTAGGGCATGAGAACTCCATTACTTTGGAGCCTTATCTTAAATGGGTACGAGCTCGTGCTCAAAGTCTCAGGATGCCTTATGAGGCCATTCTACCCATCATCATGGAGCCAGTTATTGAGGGAGACACTCCTTACATTGTTCTTCATCCTGACATGCCGAATAGTTTCGAGGAGTTACAAAAATCCTGGATTCAACAAAAATAGGAACAGGATACCTTTGAAACCCAATTCTACGTCAGTGAGAAGAAAATATTAGAGCTCACTAGGCTACTTCACGAAGAGAAGAGTATAAATGCCTACATTGCACCAAAGAGGATGCGCCCGTGGGAAGTTTGAGTCCCTTTTTGCTTTGAGAGTTCATTTTTGCTTTGTTGCTTCCTTTGTAAGCCCAAGAGGCATCATTGTAACTGCTTAAACTTCTTAATGCAATTAACGTTTGTTTTCCTATTGACTAAGAAAATTTAAGTCTTAGAAATCCTTGAAAACATTGCATACATATATCACACATATCATTGCATAAACGGGTTTCAAGACAGGCTTCTTATCTTCTTCGTTGTTTATTTCAGCAATGGCTCTTGAACAAACAGTTAGGGAGCTTCAAGCACATAATTCTCAATTCCAAGAAATGTTCCTGAATCTGGCTAAGGGACTAGAAGATTTGAAAGCTCTGATTCTCAAGGACAAGAAGAAGAAAAAGAGGTCAGTGGGTGTTCTGAATATGGGATGAAGGTTCAAAGGACCAGTGAGTCAAGTTTTAGAGCTCTCAACTCTGTAAAAAGAGAGACAATCAGGAAGGATATCCAAGAGAAGAAGACCACAATACAAGGGAGTCTGAAGAAGATGAAGCTGATTACACCGAGGAACAATACCCTCTTGCTTATGATAAGTACATACAGCTGTAGGACTGTCTCAATGCCATGGAAGTTCAGAGAGTACCTGGCCTGGATTTTGAAGAGCTAGGGTTGGTTTCTGGAGTGGTTATCCCGCAAAAGTTCAAAGTGTCCGCATTTGCTAAATATGATGGGGTCTCATGTCCTAAGTTGCATCTCAGATCTTATGTCAGGAAGATCCATCTGCATACTGCTGACAAGAATTTGTGGGTGCATTTCTTTCAAGACAATCTATTAGGGACTCAATTAGAGTGGTTCTATCAGCTAGAGGGAACCAACATCTGTAACTGGGAAGATCTGGCTGCTGCTTTCTACAAGCAGTACCAATATAATGTTGACCTTGCTCCAACCCGTACACAAATTGAGAGCATGTCTATGGGTTCTAGTGAGGGTTTTAAAGATTATGTCCAGAAATGGAGAGACCTTGCGGGAAGAGTCCAACCCCCACTGTCTGATAGGGAATTGGTGGACATGTTCTTGGGCACATTATTTGGGCCATTCTTTAACCATATGATTAGAAGTTCTTCTGTTGGATTTACTGAATTGATCTTGACTGGTGAACAAATAGAGGCTGGTATTAAAAGTGTTAAGATATAGAGATATGCATCCTCCAGTACTGCAAAGAAACCATTCACATGGAAGAAGGAGGTTGGTGCTGCTTATGGCCAAAGAAATCTTAACAAAATTGAGCATCGTCCGACGGTAGAGGCTGTTATGATTTCCAATCCTGCACTAAACCAGCAACAGAATAATCAGTCCAGAACAGACAAGCCTAGAAGACAGTTTACCCGGATTAATATGACTTTGTCTCAAGTTTTGCCACATTTGCTGAAATCCAATCTGGTTACCCTGATAGAGGCTCCCAAAAATCCCAACACTGCATCTCCTCACTAAAATTCAAATGATCAGTGTGCCTACCATTCTGAAAGTCCAGGCCATGATACAAACGACTGTTGGGATTTGAAGAACAAATATCAAGACCTTATTAATGCGAAGGAGATTGAATTTGATCCCCCTGAGACTCCCAACGTCATAACTGCATATATGCCTAAGCATGGCTCGAGAGTCAGTGCTATTGATGTTGTCTCCGCCACAGAAGATGCTAATAGTAGTTATGACTTGGACAAGTGGATCTTCCCAACCATCAATGGTGGACTCGGCAATTGGGAGGATAAAGACTTTGTGCCCATTACTTTTAATCAAGAGTAATTTGTCTTTTTGTTTTGAGGAAATGTAATATTTGAACAATTGAAACATTAAAGCCTTGTGTCTTACCCGAGGCACAATAGTCTATTTGTGAGGATCATTACTTCATTTTCATATGTCATCAATAAAACATTGGACTTTTCACATACAAATTTTACACTATTTGTTTTTCTTTTCTGCCTCTTTACTTTATTAAAAATATACAGCTATGCTCTTACACACACTCACATATCAAATTGTAGATCCACATCCACTATGGATCCCATTGATAACGATTCTGCTATTGCTTATTATGACTTTGAAAATCCGATCTACCAAGCCGAGGACGAAGGTGAGGAAGATTGTGAGGTACCAAGAGAGCTTGCCAGACTGTTACAACAGGAAGAAATGGAAATACAACCTCATGAGGAGCCAGTTGAGATAGTGAACTTGGGTACTGAAGAGGACAAGAAAGAAGTCAAGATAGGTTCCGATCTGGAGCATAGTGTCCAGGAACGGTTGATTCAGATGCTACATGACTATGCTGAGGTTTTTTCCTGGTCATACGAACACATGCCGGGACTTGACACTGATATTGTGGTTCATCACCTACCTACAAAAGAAGATTGCCCTCCAGTGAAACAGAAGGTTCTTCGTATGCCGCTGGATATGTCAGAAAAAATCAAGGCTGAAGTCATGAAAAAGTTCAATGCCAGTTTCTTAGCTGTCATGTCTTATCCATAATGGGTCGCCAATATTGTTCCAGTACCTAAGAAAGACAGTAAGGTACGTATGTGTGTGGATTACATAGACCTGAACAGGGCAAGCCCCAAGGATGACTTTCCGCTTCCCCATATGGATGTTCTAGTTGACAATGCCGCATAACATAAAGTATTATCCTTCATGGATGGTTTCTCTGGATACAATCAGATCAAAATGGCACCTGAGGACATGGAGAAAATGACCTTTGTCATACAGTGGGGCACTTTCTGCTACAAAGTTATGCCATTTGGACTAAAGAATGTCGGGGTAACCTATCAACGTGCCATGGTAGCTTTGTTTCACGATATGATCCATCACGAGATAGAGGTCTACATTGATGATATGATAGTCAGGTCTCAGACTGAAGACGGGCACCTTGATCACCTACAGAAACTATTTGACAGGCTGAAGAAATACAAAATGAGGCTAAACCCGAATAAGTGCACTTTTGGAGTAAGATCTGGTAAGCTCTTAGGTTTCATTGTCATCGGCAAAGGCATTGAAGTGGATCCTGCAAAGGTTAAAGCTATACAAGAAATGTTGACCCCTCGCACTGAGAAAGAAGTTAGGGGACTCTTGGGACGTTTGAACTACATAGCCAGATTCATTTCACATATGACCGTTACATGTGAGCCAATCTTCAAATTACTGAAGAAAGATCAAGCAGTGAAGTGGAATGACGATTGCAAGTATGCCTTAAACAAAATCAAGGAATATCTTCAAGAGCCTCCAATCTTGATGCCTCCAATTGAAGGAAGACCTTTGATCATGTACTTAACAATATTAGAGAACTCAATGGGGTGTGTGTTGGGGCAGCATGACGAGTCTGGTCGAAAAGAGCATGCAATATACTACCTTAGAAAAAAGTTTACCAACTGTGAAATAAGATACTCAGTGCTCAAGAAAACTTGTTGTGCTTTGGCATGGGATTCTCGCCGAATAAGACAATATATGTTGACTCACACTACCTTGTTGATATCTAAAATGGATCCCATCAAGTACATCTTTGAGAAGCCCGCTCTCTCCGAAAGAATAGCAAGATGGCAGATGGTCCTGACCGAATACAACATTCAATACACAACCCAGAAAGCAATTAAGGGAAGTGTACTAGCTGATCATTTGTCTCATCAGGCCGTGGACGACTACCAATCCATGAATTTTGAGTTCCCGGATGAGAACATCATGTTAGTGACTGATTGTGAAGAGCCTGGACCAGATGAAGAACCTGAAAGAGGATCCCGATGGACCATGGTGTTTGAAGGAGCTTCCAACGCTATGGGCAATGGCATTGGCGTTGTGATCATATCTCTTGAAGGCTGTCATACTCCTTTCACTGTCAGATTATGTTTCAATTGTACCAACAATATAGCTGCATATGAAGCATGTATTATGGGTCTCAAAGCTGCTATCGACTTGAGGATCAAATTCTTGAGTGTATTTGGAGACTCAACTCTAGTAATCAGTCAAATCAAAGGATAATGGGACACGAAGCATCCTAATATTATTCCTTACAAAGAGAATGTGTTGACACTGATTCTTTACTTTGAAGAGATTAGCTTTAAACATTTTCCACGAGAGGAAAATCAACTAGCGGACGCGCTAGCTACTATGTCATCCATGTTCAAGGTTAGCTGGGATAATGAAGCTCCTCAAATCACCATTGAGAGGATGGACGAGCCAGCATACTGTCACGAGATTGGTACTGAAGAAGTAGTGGACATGCCTTGGTTCCATGAAGTCAAAAGATATCTTGAAGTCCAAGAATATCTTGAGGGAGATTCAGCCAATGATAAGAAGTTCCTAAGAAGGTTCTCTGCTAAGTTCTTTCTCAATAACGAGATCCTCTACAAGCGCAATCATGATTCTACCTTGCTTCGGTGTGTAGACAAAATTAAGGCAGAAAAGATTATGGCTGATTTACATGAAGGTACCTTTGGCACTCATTCCAGTGGACATACGATGGATAAAAAGATCCTACGGGCAGGATACTACTGGTCCACTATGGAAGTAGACTATTATCAACATTCACGAACTTTCCATAAATACCAGATCTATGTTGATAAGGTGCATGTACCTCTGGTTCCTTTAAATGTCTTGACTCCTTGGACGCTCGCAATATGGGGCATCGATATGATTGGGGAACTCGTACCTACGGCTTCTAACGGACACCGCTTCATCCTGATTTCCATTAATTACTTCACGAAGTGGGTCGAGGCAACTTCATTTTCTTCTGTTACCAAGAATGTTGTGGCCCGATTCATCAAACACAACCTTATCTGTTGGTACAGTATTTCAGAAAGAATCATTACAGATAATGGTATCAATCTCAATAACACTATGATCACCGAGCTTTGCACGCAATTCAAAATCCAACATCATAACTCTTCTCCTTATCAGCCGAAGATGAATGGCGCTATTGAAGCTGCTAACAAAAACATGAAGAGAATCATGCAGAAGATGATGGTGACATACAAAAACTGGCATGAGATGTTACCATTTGCTCTTCATGGTTACCTCACCATAATGCGCACATCAACAGGGGCAACTCCTTTCTCTTTGGTATACATGGTGGAAGTTGTCCTGCCCATTGAAGTCCAGATCCCTTCCTTGAGAATCATGAAGGATGCAGGACCAGACGAAGATGAATGGGTTCAGAATCGACTTGACCAATTAAACTTGATTGACGAGAAGAGGCTCGCGGCTGTCTTTCATGGTCAGATGTACCAAAATGTATGATCAAAGCTTTTAACAAGAAAGTCAGGCGTCAGGTATATTAGACTGGTGACCTGGTAATCAAGCGCATCGTACTGCCGTAAGGTGGTCCCGAGGGCAAATGTACCCCCACATACGAAGGGCCATTTGTGATCAAGAATATATTTTCTGGTGGAGCCATGATCTTAACCACTATGGACGATGAAGACCTTCCACACCCGGTAAATACATACATAGTTAAAAGATACTACGCATAAACAAAGACCCGCTAGGTCTACTGACCTAGAAAAAAATTAGGGCATCCCGACGAACCAAAAGGGTTCAGGCAAAAATTAGGGATATACATAAAAGAAATATATGCACCCGGCAAGTCGTAAACCTGAAAAGGCGGCTTGGGTAAAAAAGGGTATCCCGATGGACTGAAAACCTGAAAGGGCGGTCCAGACAAAATTTAGGGATTTAAAGCATATAACTATGTCCCGTTAGATCACCTTACAACCAATCTTCAGTATCAACTATCAAGCTTAAGCGGTACTAATCAATCCAATCAGCTTCAGACAAGCAGCGAAAGGGATGAGACGCTCAAAGACATAAAGGAAATAGCAGAATAGGAACCCAATTGGATTATTTCACATAGTTGTCTTTATTTGTATACTATTTTTGTATAATTTCCATTCTTACGACGACATTCTCTTACTAGGATGTTTGTCTCCTTGTACATAAACGCTTATTTCAAGTTAGTACAAAACTATTCTTCGAAAGTGTATAACTTGTGTTTATTTTTCTGTTTTGTGTGCGAAAACGTCCAGTGATTATTTTTTAACATATGCATTTGAATACGATTACTGCTTACAAATATGCACCTAAAAAACAGAAAGACAGTTGCTAATAACTTTAAGAAATGGGACAATATCTAAGGGCCATTCACAAAATCCCCACAGATGTTTTCCTCAGTAGATACCTTTTCCAGCAGGTACAGAGGCAGGGGCATTCTACTACAAAGTCACTTCCATATTCTCAGCATGCAGCCTAATGGTGTCAAGTGTTCTCATATCCCTGGCGGAGCAAGAATCCCCAAATTACTGCTCTAACATCCCCCAGTGAAGTCGCCAAGCTTCTTAGGATTCCCCAGCAGGATTTCAACAAAATCTTCAAGCAGTTCGCGGAGTTTACCTTCCCCAACAGAGTTTATTTCTCTAACAACGGAAAGTCATCTCCCAGCGTTTCAACTTCAAGAAAGCTGAAGACCTACATTCTCCCCCCAGCAACAGTCAGGGATTTATTTTCCCTAGTTTAACAACACGACAATGGAACAACTGACACGTTCATACATTACATTCATACATCATTTCTACAAATATCATAGCATATGCAGCACAAAATGCATATATTACAATCTCATTTATTTTGAGAGCATCATGCAATTCATACATCATGACATCGCATGAAACTGACTTTACCTTTCAAGGTTAAGTTCGTAGAAAGACAAACACTATCAACTTATACAACAGGTCAAATATTAATTCCCGAAACCAGACGGGAAAACTATCTACATGACCAAGTGGTATGAACTCCTAAAGCAAGACGAGTTTACCAACAAATACAACAGGCCACGAATTAACACCTGAAACCGGACGGGGAAACTATCTAGGTGACCAACAAAACAAGTACCAAATTAACACCTGTAACAAGCTAGGAAAACTATTTGTTGGAAAGCTTGATTGTAGATTAACACCTGAAACAAGCCAGGAGAACTATCTGCATAAGAAGATTGAAGATTAATACCTGTAGCAATCCAGGAAAACTATCTTTCTTTCTCAGGTCAGAGATTAATACCTATAACAAGCCAGGACAACTATATCGATGACCGGCAAAAATAAGTTCCAGATTAATACCTATAACCAGACAGGACAACTATATGCGAAAAGCTGATTGTAGATTAACACCTGAAACCAGATAGGAAAACCATCTACATGACTAGACAAAGCAATATTACACAAGCTCCTTCTCATATATATCCAGATGCAGGCTAACACGGACTCATCCTGGAACAGCCCTACACAGGCTCTTTATAATATATTCTCAGATAACGGTTAATTCCATTATCCCTAACAAGTTACTGTGAAGCCTGGATTTCAACTAGAAAATAACAAAACTTTCATCTCTCCAGAGATAACTCTTCAGCAGAGCCTTGGACAACTGAAGCTCCTAGACTATATTCCCCACAGAGTTTTCCTCAAGCAGGAGAACAACATAAACACACATTGCCCAGCGGACTCCTCCTCAGACAGCAGGAAGAAGAACCCCCAAAGGAACCATGTGTGAAATCAGCATCTACTTTGATAGCATCTTTAAGCCTATCTTCAATGACTCTTAGTCATCTTCTCCAAATGGCATTTGTAATCCCATGTCCTCCATCATCAACCATTAGTGTTACTACATGCGAGTGCAAATTTCTAGGCACTCTAGTGTTCAATCATCTTCCACCTTCAGATCACGAAAGGCAGATAAGCCAATCTAAATCTTCATGTTTAAGAAGATTGAACAATGGCAGTTGTTGTACTCCAAAATTTTCTCTCCTATATCTCAAATATTTTTCTCACAAAATTTCCACTAAGTCAAGGCTACACAAAATTTGCTTCAATTGAGCACCTAACCTCCTTCAAGCTTGCTTCAAATTTCCAAGCTTAGATTGAAGCCTTGGCCTTTTGCTTGTTTGTTGTATACAAGCTTCGACTGGGCATTTGTTTCCTTTGAAATAGCCTCCTTCGATTCAAAAGGGAAGGGCCTCATGTTGGTGTCCTTCGATTCAGAAGTTAGTGGCTTCCTACTGACTTCTTTCGATTCAGAGGGTGTTCGCTTCTTACTGGTTTCTTTCGATTTAGAAGGTGTTGGCTCCCTTCTGGAACCCTTCGATTCAGAAGATAAATGCCTATTGAAATATTTCCTTCTATTCACAAGGCAGGGACCTCCTGCATGCAAGCTTCATTCCACCCTTGAACACCTTCAACACACATAGTTTCTGCACTATGACATACCTGGATTAGGATTTGCTAACTTGTTGATTTTATCTTTCTATACAAATCCTAATACTAGCATTTATATAAAGTGATAAATTGTGGAAAGTAAAATTACTATGCTATTACATCATTAGGGGAGGGGGTATACAAATTTACAAATGGGGATTTTCAAGAAAATTAAACCTAATTAACTATTACAACCATATTGAATAATATACAAGAATTGAATAAATAATGTACAAATGCAAATGGAAAAAGAAATTATTTTTGTTTGGATTTTTAAGAAAGGGGTTTTAATCTAAACCTAATTAAGAAAATAATTAATTAAAAATTAACAAAATTAAACTTAAACTAATTAAGAAAAGAAATTAAGTTAAAAATGTTTTTAGGTTTTTTTTTATAAAAGTTTAAAATTAAGGAAAATAATATGGAAATTAATTAATTAAAATAAACCTACGTTCTAAATTAACTTTAATTAAGAAAACAAATAATTAAACCTAAGTCCAAATATTAATTATTAAAAGAAATTAATTTGTTAAAAGAAAATATTTTTTGTTCTTTTTGTTTTTTTATAAATGAAATAAATAAGGTGTGAAAATAATAATAATAATATTTTTGGATTTTTTACTAGTAAAGATAAAAATAATATTAATAATAATAATAATAAAATATTAAAGGAAATAAAAATATAATGAAATGAAAAAGGAAAAAAATGAAATAATAAAGAAAAATGGGCCAGGGGTGTAAAAGTAGTCAGAGGTTAGCAAAAGAAAAAAAAAGGAGAAGCCCATCTGTTTAGAGGCCCAGCGCCTGTTTCAAACAAAAAAATGGAAAGAAAATGTGAAAAATACACAAAAGGGTACGACTGGGACTCGAACTCAGGTCCCATAGGTAACAGGAGCACGCTTTAACCACTGGGGTGGTGATACATCCGTTAACTTAAACAAAAAATTAAATATAAAACATAAGTTTTGCCCTGAATATAACTTCATCTTCAACCTCCAGCCAAAGAACCTGTAACTCATTCATTTCTCATCCATTCACAAAACTTCCAACATCAAACTTGTTAGAAATTTCCTCATGATTTTGAATATGTAAATAACTTAAGCTAATTCTCAAAGATGAGCATGAATTTCTAACAGTACCAAATTCTGACCTAAATATTTTAAGAGGTTCAAACTCAAAATTCTCCCTACTCAAGCAATATAAATGAACTCTATGGACATGTATAGTTTCAGGGCAATGATATCTACATTTTATCTTCACAAATGCAAGCCTAACAATGCCTAAATGAGAAGATATAAGTTCAAGAAAAATACCTCAAAAATGGAAATCGTGAAATGAGTTTGAGCTTGATTCAAGGTGTTGTGATGATCAGGTTAGGTTCCTTGAATCTCTAGGAAGCTAATGTAATGCTTAGGTTGAGTTGAGAGTGGCTGAAATGGCCTGGAGAAGTCCAACTGCAATGCTCTATTTTTGAACTTGAAATGGTGAAAATGGTGTTACAGTTTTGGAATAGGGATTGGGATAAGTTGTATTTGAAGTAAGGAAGCTTTTGAGATGATTTGGAGAGGAAACACACAAGTGGTTTGAGAGATGGGAGTTTCTGGTCTGGTTCTGCATAACAATGGAGTTTTTTGTGCAATATGAGTTTTCAGGGAGTCTTGGAGTGTTTCTAATCGTGTGTTAGCTTGCAAATAACTTGTATAGTTATATGAAAAGGGTTAGAGCACTTGAGGTTGACAGAACTGTGAGATATAGAGTTATGGCTATGTTACTTGATTTTGAAGAAAAGTGGAAAACATGGTTTCAAGGCATAGTACAAGCATGGCATGAGTTTATGGGAGGCCCTAGACACGTTGCTTTTTCCTTTGACATTGCTTGTGTTCATATGAAACAAGTTAGGAGCTCTATGCATTGACTTTGTGATTAAAGTCACTTTCCCAAAATGGAAGTGTGAACTTTGTTCCATTAATGGAATAATCACTTGGACAATGACTCTAGCACTTGGATCATAGATCAAATAGTTGTGTAATCTTCTGAATATGGATAGATTTAGAGGTTTGAATCCTGCAAAGTAAGATTTGTGCAGTATGGGTGTGGATTTGGTTCATGTATTCTTCACAAAATGGCTTGTAATTCAAGTTTGAAAACCCTAACTTCTTGCCTTCGATTCTCCATGATAAAACATGATCTAAATGAGTTATTTGACATTTTGGAAAGCTTGTAACATCCTCTACAACCTCTATGTTGGACATTTTTGAATATTCATCTTGGAACTATGTGAAAAATTGCCATGAAGTTAGGTTAAAATCCTGCCTAAACTAGGGCAAAATTTCACTAAGTTTCTAAGTTTCATGAACATGTATTCACAAAATCATAACTTGAAATTTATGCATTTCTAGGAGAAGTTGTGTTCTATAATGTTTTAGATCTCATTTAGATATACAACTTTAATGTTGGAAGTTTCTTTTGAATCATCTTGCATCATGGTGAAAATTTTGCTCAAAGTTGTGAAATAAAATATGAATTTCCAACACTAAGAAAAATTTCTAAGTTTAGAAATTTTGACTTTTCAAAATGAAATCTTGACTTTTTGATTTCTTGATGAACAAGTTTCATATTTTGACATGTTTTTATGAATTGTGATCTTGGACACTTGATTTTGACCAAAAAGTCAAAGTTTGACTTTTCAGTGTATAGTTGACTTTTGATCAGTTGACTGAAAATTCATCTATCAATCAATTAATTGAGGAATGTTTTGAGCCATTCCATTAGGTCAAAATGATGCATTTGAATCCTTGATATCATGTCTCAAACTAATAAGTCATTTGCTAGGTCAAAAATCAGAAATTGCACCTTCTCAGTCAAAACCCTAATTTTGACCATTTTGCCCTTTTGATGATCTGATCAAATTTCTTGATGAATTGTGATCCAAACTTGATAAAATGACATATATAGGTTCATAATGTTGATATGGATAAAAAAATTATGAAGTTTGACTGTAAATTGACCACAGTTGACTTTTTCCCCAATACAGTTGATTTTAGGTCAACTGATCAATTGACTGAGCAAAAATGTGATCCAAGATTTTAAACTTGACATGAGCAATATTGAGAGTCCAAAATGATCCATGAAAGTCATATGGGATACTAAAAGTCCATTTTTCCTTGTGCAAACTCAAACCCTAATTTTGAGTTGTCAGTGTCGAGGAGGTGTCTTGAGCTGGTCAAACCTTGTGTAGTCTTGAATCAATGGAGATCTTATGAGATATTTCTTGATAAATGAGAGGGAAAAATTTTGGTTAAAACATGTTGCCTCGGTTAAAAGTGATCTTAGAACTTTAGGACAGTTACTATAATCCCTTGCCAAGTTTCCTTCGTGATCGTAACATCCCTTCGAATGTCCCTCATACATCCAACGATAGAGCTACCTACTCACTAATAGTAGGATAGCATTGTATAAAGGATGGGAGGAAAAGAACAAACCTTTTTGAGTACAAGTATATAGTTGTTAGATGTTATGCTCAAAACAAACTATTTGCACTTACATATTTCAAAAACAACTTTTAAAGACATTTTCTTTGTCAACACTCTTGAGGACTGATACTAGAGTTATCACAAAGCCAATCGTCGCACTAAGGCATTTTCAAAACAAAATTTCAAAACACACAAAGCACAAGCAATTTTCAAAACATGAGCTAGCATCTAAGAGCCCGTAGATAACTACATATGAAAAGGGTGCTAACACCTTCCCTTTCCATAACCTACCCCCCTTAATTAGAAAATTCTCGGAAAGGTCTTTTTCTGTTCTTTTCACCCTTTCCTTAATTTGGATAAAATAAAAGTCATTGGTGACTCTTTATTACCGCAACATTTGCGAACACAAACGCAAAAACTAGTATTAACTTTCGGTTTTGCTACCGTATCACAAGCAGCAACATGTTGAATATGATGTTCTAACTTATAGAGAAAACATGTTGGATAAGATATCCTATCCAGGTCATTCGACATCGTGTCTATTACAATTGTGCACTTGGATATATTTGGTTATAACATATTCTAAATATTATGGGAATATTATGTTATTCATTATGGCGTCCAAGATTGGGGAATCAGAGATTTTGTTCAAGTTTAACTTTATTCTAGTTTTCTAAATGTTTAGACATTTTAGGAAACTCTTGATTGAAGACCTATTTTTATGCAGAAAAATATGGAGACTTTCAGCAGGTGCCTTGCTGCATTTTTGAAGCCCAAATCCAATCCAGAAGATGTTTTATAAATAGAAGATCTCAAACCTAATTCGAGTGGTGGGACGTATTGTGTTGTTTAGTGATATTTTAGGGCTTGTGTTTTCTTGTTAATTGTGAGTTTCTATAATATCATCTTGATATAAGAGTAGGATTGTCTCTATTGAGTTGTAATTTTTGTTAATCATTCTTAAGCTTTTAAGCGTTGAATGATTATGTGTCTTTGAAGTGTGACTTCTGAAAATGTTTATTATTTAAATCACTGGTGTGATTGTAAGGGAAGTGAGAGAGGTCTCATACCTAGGTGAGTCTTAGGCAGAAGTTAAGCACGAGTAGTGATTAGGTGTGTAGAGTGTAAATTGGAGATAATTTTCTAAAGGCCTACAAAATGATACTATTTAGTGGATTTCCTCCCAGGCTTGGTAACCCCCAGACGTTGGTGTTGTTGTACACTGAATTGGGTTAACAACTCTACGTGTTCATTTACTTATAGTACTTTTAATTATGTTTATCTTGTCATTGTTTTTTGTTAACCCACATTTTAAGAGTTAATACATACCATAATCTTTGCTTTTATTAGGTTTTAATTTGGTTTTTAATTACTATTTTATTGCATTTTAGTTGTTTTTACAAGTTTAGCTTGGAGCACAATAGGTGCTCTCTTTTGTTGTTTTAATATGTTTTTTCTTAATTTAAGGTTAACTTTGTCGAGCTGAGGCAAGACTGTGGTCGCCTATAACGAACAACGCAAGCTAAAGAGAGAAGTTGGACTTAGAAAAAGGGAAATTAATAATGAAACCAGTTGGATTCTAGGGCAAACGTGGAAGGAAGAAATCATTGGAGGGAATCTTTGCTGAGTTGGAAAGAGAAAACATTTGTCAAAATATAAGGCTTAATGGTGCTAGAAGACAAAATGTAGTACAAAAGTACTCTGCGCAGCCTGTTGCACCTATTGTAGCCTGATGTAGCAGTCTGCCAGGATTTTTGTCCCCCACAAGTTGTCCCTTGTACCAGATTCCTTGTTGGCTAAGCATAATGGTGCATATTTTTATATTGGGCTTGGTATGATTTCCTTGTATTAGGACCATGATCCAATGCATTTCCAAACCCTAACTCAAGTATATAAATATGACCCTGCTTATATTGAAAAGGAGTTCAGCAGTTCAAAGAGAAAACATAGAGTTATTCAGTGTGAGGAAAGTGGGGAATAGAAAGAGTTTTCTTCTTCTCACCTAATCTTGTACCAGCAGTTGAGTGGTGGCGCGACTGGAGTCATCTCTTGAATATTATCCATCTCAAGAAATCCTCAAGTATCTCTTAGGTTTATATCTCTTTTTCATTATTTTTTAAAGGATGTTCCTTCTAAGAACCACGTTTGTAGCATGTAATCAACTCACTATGATGTAAACCTTTTTTAGTTGAGCAATGTGAAGTTAATATTAAAAAAAAATTATGTTATATGGTGTGTGGTTAAGTGACTTGTTTTATTATATGTTAACTTGTTTATAAATATGTTTCTTTGTCTGGCCAACTAAGAAATAAATAACAGCTTCTTGTTGTGAGAGATCTAACAACAAGTGATTTTCTTAATAAAAGTAGTTGAACGAGTATGTGATACGATGGGAGAACTGACTTGAGGGTTTTGCGTTTGATCGCAAATGTTGCGGTTAGCAAGAGTCGCCACCAACTTTTCTTTTATCCAAAAGGAAAGGTGAAAAAGCACAGGAAAGACCTTTGAGATTATTTCTTAAGTTCGGCGGGTAGATTATGAAAAGGGAAGGTATTAGCACCCTTTTCATCCATGGTTTTCCATGGGCTCTTAGTTACTTGCTAGATCACTTGCTTTTGTTTGAAATTGTGCTTTGTATGGTTTTTTGAAAGTATTTTGTAAAGAGGCCATTGTTTAGGCAATCTTTGTAATGATTCTTGTTTGTAAGAATGTATACAAAGATATTTGATCTTTTGAAAATGTTTTCAATTTTGTAAGATGTTTGAAAGTGTATGTGATTGTTTTGAAAATAGCAAGGATGTTTGTTTTGAAATGGAGCAAGTAATTAGGAGCAATCTACCTACTCAAATGTCTTTCTTGTTCATTTCCTTTTCCTTTGACATTATTGTCTTACCATTGATTTGGTAAGCAACCCTATCTTTGGATGTAAACGGGACATGCGTGGGTCATTGTATAACCATGATTAGCAATGTTGCAAGGTATCTTAGCATTCTTTTTGAGGGACTAAGATCATTTGTAAGGCAACTTAGATAGCATCATCGAGGGACTATGATCTTGTATTTGCTTGTTTTTGCTAAGATACCTTACATGCGTAATATGGATATTTTGTATAAGGAAACCAAGTGGGATAACCCTAGGGGTGCTTGTGTGTAAGTGTATTGTTTTCATGCTTGATTTTGTCTTGAATTAGGTTTTTCTATTTGATTGATTTTGTTCTTTCCATACAAACCCTAATTACTAGCATGTGAATATAAAGCATTTAAATTATGGAAAATAAAAATACTAAGCTATTACATTATTTGTGGGAAGGGGGTGTACAAATTGAATGGGGATTGCAAGAATTTAAAGCCTAATTAGTCTATTACAATCATATTGAATTTATACAATAATTGAAATAAATAAATGTACGAAAATAAATTTGCAAGAATGTAAAAAAAAAGAAATGATTTTGTTTTGGTTTTTAAGGGTTTTAACCTAATGTCTAAGAAGGAAAAATAATTAATCAAAGACGATAATAATAAACCTAAATTAGTTAAGAAAAGAAAATTAGGTTAAAAAAGTATTTTTTAGGGTTTTTTATATAAAAGGTTTTAAATTAATGAATATAAAGTGAAGATTAATTAATTAAAATAAAACCTAAATTCTAAGTTAATTTTAATTTAGAAAGTAAGATAATAATTAAACCTAAGTCTAAATTTTTATTTAAAAAAAAGAGATTAATTTGTTTATGAAAATGTTTTTTAATCTTTTTGTTTTATAAAGAAAAATAAATAAAAATTATAAGTATAAATAATAAATAAAAATATTTTTGGATTTTTTATTAATAAAGATAAAAATAATATTAATAATAATAATAATAAATATTATAGAAAATAAAAAAGAAAAATGAAATAATAAAGAGAAATGGGCCAGTGGTGTAAAAGTAAGAAGGGGTTAGAAGTCAGCAAAAATACAAAAGCCCAAAGGGGAGAAGCCCATGCGCCTGTTTGCTGGGGGAAAAAGAGAAAAAATGTAAAAAAGGAACAAAAGGGTACCACTGGGGCTCGAACCCAGATCCCATAGGTTAACAGGCGCGCGCTTTATCACTGGGGTGGCTATACATCCGTTAACTTGTATGAAATAATAAATACATAACACAAAACGCGTCCTGGCTGTACTTCATCTTCAACCTCCAGCCAAAGGATCTGTAACTTGCTTATTTCTCAACCATTTGCAAAAATGTAAACATGAAAATTGCTCCATTTTGTCACACGGATCCAAACATATAAATATCATAAACTATAAATTAAAGATGAATGAGAATTTTAAACAGTACCAAATTCTGACCTAAATATTTCAGAAAGTTCAAACTCAAAATTCTCCTAGCTCAATCAAAATAAATGAAATCTATGGACATGTATAGCTTCAGGGCAATGATGTCTACATTTTATCTTCACAAATGCAAGCCTAACAATGCCTATGTAATGAGATAGAAGTTCAAGAAAAATACCTCAAAACTGGAAATCGTGAAATGGATTTGAGCTTGTTTCAGGCAGTGTTGATGATTAGGTTAGCTTCCTTCGACCTCTAGGAAGCTAATGCAATGGTTGGCTTGAGCTGAGGATGGCTGGAATGGTCTGGAGAAGTCCAACTGTAATGCTATGTTTTTGGTAATGGAAGACAGGAAACATGGTGTTACAGAAGTGAAACAGGTACAGGGATGAGTTACTCTTGATGTAAGGAAGCTTTAGAAACTAAAAGGCTAAGAAACGCACGAGGGAAATGTGAGTTTGAGGTTCAAGGTCAGAAACTGTGCAACAGTGGAGTTTTTGGGCAATTTATGATTTGAGAGAGTTTTGGTTTATTTCAGGGTGTTCAAAACTCGTGTTCTAGCTCACAAATAGTGACTCTATTTATAAGCAACAAGTTTGGGATGCTCTAGTTGATCAGAATTCAAATTTGCACCCTTAAGTTAAACATGTGATTTTTGATAAAAACAAGTTTCAAAGTCTTGTGTACTTGCTAAGATAGAGTGGTTATGCTTTAAACAAGTTTTCTTATGACTTTGTGGATGGAGTGTGATCAGAGGGAACAAGTTAGAGGCTCAATGTGAACTTTATGCAAAAAGCTTGCTTTACAAGAATGGTATTGTTAACTTTCTTCCAAAAATGGCAATGTGATTTGGATAAAGCTTAAATCACTTGGATTATAGCTCAAAAGTTTGTGTAATCCATTAATAATGGAGTGACAAACAATTTTGAGGCCTGCAAAGCAAAGATTTTGCAGCCTAACATTGAAATTTCATTTGTGTTCATCATGAAAATGACCTATAATTCAAGTGACAAAACACCAACTTCATCTCTTCGATTCTCCCTACTCAAGAATGATCTCAAGGAGTTCTTGGACATTTTGGAAAGCTTGCAATGTTATCTACAACCCATCTTTAAATTTCTTTTGAAGATTCCCCTTGGAACTATATGAAAAAGTGCCATGAAATTAGGTCAAAATCCTGGGCAAATTAGGGCAAAATTTCACTAAGTGTTTAATTTCATGACCATATGTTCACAAAATTATAACTTGAGATCCAAGAACTTTTGGAAGAAGTTGTGTGAATAAAAGTTGTATATTTCATGGATATCTACAACTTTCATGTTGGAAGTTTTTCTTGAATCATCTTGCATCATGGTGAAAATTTGACTCAAAGTTATGAAAAAACATGAAATTTCCAACACTTAGAAAAATTTCAAAGTTTAGAAATTTTGACTTTTCAAAATGAAATCTTGACTTTTTTATTTCTTGATGAATAAGTTTTATATTTTGACATGTTTTGATGGATTATGGTCTTTGGCACTTGAATTTAACCAAAAAGTCAAAGTTTGACTTTTCAGTATATAGTTGACTTTTGATCAGTTGACTGCAAAATTCATCTGTCAATCCAATGGATTTGCAATGTTTTGAATCATGTCATTAGGTAAAAATGATGCAATTGGACTCTTGAGATCATGCCTTAAACCAATTGACTATTTGCTAGGTCAAAAATCAGAAATTGCCCTTTCTCAATCAAAACCCTAATTTTGACTATTTTGCCCCTTTTGGAGATTTGATCAAATTTCTTGAGGAATTGTGGTCCAAACTTGATCAAATGATACATATGAGTTTAAAATATTGATGTGGATCAAAAATTGTGAAGTTTGACTGTAAATTGGCCATAGTTGATTTTTTCCCTAATATAGTTGATTTTTAGGTCAACTGATCAATTGACTGGGCAAAAATGTGATTCAAGACTTGAAACTTGGCATGAGTAGTCTTGGGGGTCCATAATGATCCATGAAAGTAATATGAAGTATTTATATTTCAAAAATCCTTGTGCCAACTCAAACCCTAATTTTGGTCATCAATGCTTAAGGAGATGTCTTGAGCTGATCAACCCTAGTGCAGTCTTGAGCCCAAGGAAATCTTGTGAGCAAATTCTTGATAAGTGAGAGGGAAAATTTTGGGGTACAACAGCTGCCCTTGTTCAATATTCTTAAGCCTGAAGAGTTAGATTGGCATGTTTTTGCCAGTCGTGACTCGAAGGTGGAAGATGATTGGACACTAGAGTGCCCAGAAATTTGCACTCGACGATGCGATGGTAGAAGGAATGGGCTTAAAGATGCCATTTGGAGAGGTGATATAAAGCTGTAGGAGATGGGCTTAAATATGCCATCCAAAAGTGATTGTTTGTATTGTAATTTATAAGCTGAAAGAATGAGTATTAGAATGGCGTCCGTGTCTGGAGCGTATCTGAACTGTATCTGGGAGATAATTTTGAATGAGTGTCAGAATGGCATCCATGTCTGGAGCGTATCTGTACCGTATTTGAGAGTAGAATCTAAATGAGTATTATAATGGCATCCGTGTCTGGAGCGTATATGAACTGTATCTGAGAAGTCGAATCTGAATGGGTATCAGAATGGCATCCATGTCTGAAGCATATCTGTACTGTATTTGAGAAGTTAGATCTGAATGAGTATCAGAATGGCATCTATGTCTGGAGCATATCTGAACTCTATCTGAAAGCTTGAATCTGAATGAGCATCAGAATGGCATTCATATCTAGAGCGTATCTGAATTGTATCTGAGAATTGAATCTGAATGAGTATTAGAATGGCATCCGTGTCTAGAGCATATTTGAACTGTATCTGAAGACTTTGAATATTGTTAATGATAGTTGTTAATATTATCTTGAAAAGGGTAAAATGTTAGCTAAGATGCAAAGTCATGATGTATGAAATGTATGATATAATGCATTTGTTTTATCAATGTTTATGATATGTGGATGCAATGTATGCGTATGTAAGCTAGTTTGTTGCACTGCTGTTGGATTGGGGAAAATTAATCCCTGACTATTACTGATGATATGGAGTATAAGTCTTCATGTTGTGAAGTCTAAGTGTTGATGAATTTCTTCTTAGAGAAATAAACTCTGTTGTAAAGGAAATGTCGTGTACTTCTTGTAAAACCCTGTTGTGAAATCCTGAGAAATTGAACGAATTCTACTGGGGATTGATAATTGGAAGCTCGTTCCGCTGGGAATTAAACTGCAAATTATGGGGGATTTATGGAAATTGCTTAGAGAGATTTCCTTACCTCTTAAAGCCATTAGTAATTGTCTTTTATTTTGTTTATTTGTAAACAGTAATTATGTTCAAATGCATATGTTCAACAATAAATCATTGGGCGTTTTTGTAAACAAAACACAAGAGTAAAGAAAAACAGATAGTTTTGCACTTTCAAAGGAATATCTTTGAGTTGATTTTGAGTAATTATTTGTACAATGAGACAAGCATTCTAGTAAGAGAATGCTGTCGTAAAAAATGAAAATTTTGATACAAAGAAAAGATAGCTATGTGCAATAATCCCATGGGGTTCCCATTTTGCTATAGCCTTTGTATCTCTGAGCATCTTGTCTATTTGTTGCCTCGTCCGAAGATGATTGAATTGATCAGAACCTCTAAGTTTGTCAGTTAAAGCCAAAGGTTGTCCGTAAGGTGATCCAATGGGACATAGTCATACGCTTTACATTCCCTAACTTTTGCCTGGACCGCCCTTTCGAGTTTTCAGTCCACCGGGAAACCCTTTTTTGCCCAAGCCGCCCTTTCGGGTTTTCACTTTGCCGGGTGTACAGATTTTTTTGTTTTATCCCTAATTTTTTTCCCGAACCTTTTTGGTTTGTCGGGATGCCCTTGTTTTACCTAGGTGTGTCAACCTAGCAGGTCTCTTATGCGTAGTATCTTTTGACTATGTCTGTGTTCGCAGGAGGCGACAGGTCGTTGCCATCCATGGTGGTCAAGATCATTTCCCCACTAGAGAAAATGTTTTTGATTACAAATGGTCCTTCATAGGTAGGAGTCCATTTTCCCCTGGGATCACCTTGTGGCAGTATGATGCGTTTGATTACCAGATCCCCAAATTGATATACTTGGCGTCTGACCTTCTTGTTGAAAGCCTTGATCATCCGTTTTTGATGCATTTGACCATGGAAAACAGCAGCAAGTCTCTTCTCATCAATCAAGTTCAGTTGATCAAGTCGATTCTGGATCCAATCGTCTTCATTTAGACCTGCATCCTTCATAATTCTTAGAGAGGGGATCTGAACCTCAATAGGCAAGACAACCTCTATGCCATAAACCAGAGAATAGGGTGTTGCCCCGATTGATGTGCAAGCTGTGGTACGACACCCGTGGAGAGCGAATGATAGCATCTCATGCCAGTCTTCGTATATGACTGTCATTTTCTGTATGATCTTTTTAATGTTCTTATTTGCAGCTTCGACAGAACCATTCGTTTTCGGTCGGTAAGGAGAAGAATTGTGATGCTGAATCTTGAATTGTTTGCACAAGGCGGTAATCATAGTATTATTCAGGTTTGTACCATTATCAATAATGATCCTCTCCGGGATACCGTACCGGCAAATGAGATTTTGCATGATGAACCGGGCGACAACGTTCTTGGTAACAGAAGCGAAGGAAGCTGCCTCCACCCACTTTGTAAAATAGTCAATGGCCACTAGGATGAAGTGGTGTCCATTGGAGGCTGTTGGCTTGATTTACCCAATCATATCAATCCCCCACATAGCAAAGGGCCAAGGAGCTGCCAAGACATTCATAGGAACCGGAGGTACGTGCACCTTGTCAGCATAAATCTGACACTTATGGCAGGTTCGAGTGTGTTGATAACAATCTGCTTCCATGGTAGACCAGTAATAGCCTGCCCAACGGATCTTCTTTGCCATCGTATGCCCACTGGAATGAGTGCCAAAAGTACCTTCATGTAACTCGGCCATGATCCTTTCGGCTTCAACCTTGTCTATGCACCGAAGTAACACAGAGTCATGATTGCGTTTGTACAAGATGTCGTTACTAAGGAAGAATTTAGCAGAGAATATCCTTAAGAACTTATTATCATTGATTGAAGCTCCTTCTGGATATTCTTGAGCCTCGAGATACTTCTTGACTTCGTGAAACCAAGGCTGGTCCACTACTTCTTCAGTATTAATCTCGTGACAGTGCGCCGGTTCCTCCATTCGTTCGATGGTGATCTGGGGAGCCTCATTATCCCAATTAAGTTTAAACATAGATGACATTGTGGCTAGTGCGTCTGCTAGCTGATTTTCTTCTCGCGGTAAATGCTCGAAGGTAATCTTCTCAAAATGTGGTAGCAACGTTAAAACATGTTCTTTATAAGGGATAAGGTTAGGGTGTTTGGTGTCTCATTCCCCTTTGATCTGACTGTTAACCAAAGCTGAATCTCCGAATACATTCAAGGATTTGATCTCAGAGTCTATGGCAGCTCTGAGACCAAAGATGCATGCTTCGTATTCCGCCATGTTATTTGTACAATTGAAGCAGAGTCTTGCGGTAAAGGCAGTATGACACCCTTCCGGAGATATGAGTACAACACTGATACCATTTCCAAGTGTGTTGGATGCCCCACCAAAGAACAGGGTCCATCGGGATCCTTGTTCAAGTCCGTCATATGTCCTGAATTCTTTACAGTTGTCTAACGTTATGATGTCTTCATCCGGAAATTCAAACTTCATGGGCTGGTAGTCTTTCACAACTTGGTGAGCAAGGTGATCAGCTAGTACACTGCCCTTTATAGCTTTCTGGGTAGTATACTGTATGTCATATTTTGTCAGGGTCATCTGTCATCTCGCTATTCTCCCAGAAAGAGCAGGCTTCTCGAAGATGTATTTTATCGGATCCATTTTAGATATCAACAAAGTAGTATGAGTCAGCATATACTGTCTTAGCCGGCGAGCAGCCCATTCCAGAGCACGGCAAGTTTTCTCGAGCGGTGAATATCTGGTTTCACAGTCGGTAAACTTTTTGCTCAAGTAATAAATAGCATGCTCTTTTCGGCCATACTCGTCATGCTGCCCCAATACACACCCCATTGAGTTTTCTAAAATAGTCAGATACATGATCAATGGTCTTCCCTCGATGGAAGGCATCAACACAGGAGGCTCTTGTAGGTATTCTTTGATTTTGTCAAAAGCAACTTGGCACTCGTCATTCCATCTGATTACCTGATCTTTCTTTAATAATTTGAAGATTGGTTCACAAGTAGCTGTCAGGTGAGAGATGAATCTGGAAATGTAGTTCAAACGCCCCAAGAATTCTCTGACTTCCTTCTCAGTACGAGGAGCAGGCATCTCTTGTATTGCTTTAACTTTGGCAGGATCGACCTCGATACCTTTGTTGCTGACGATAAAGCCTAGGAGTTTACCAAACCGTACCCCAAATGTGCATTTGTTTGGATTCAACCTCAGCTTGTACTTCTTCATTCTCTCAAATAGTTTTTGTAAATGATCAAGATGCTCTTCTTCTGTTTGAGATCTGGCTATCATGTCGTCCATATAGACCTCTATTTCGTGATGTATCATGTCGTGAAATAGAGCTACCATGGCACCCTGATAGGTTTCCCCAACATTTTTAAGTCTGAATGGCATCACCTTATAGAAGAAAGTGCCCCACTGCGTGACAAACGTTGTTTTCTCCATGTCCTCAGGCGCCATTTTGATTTGATTGTAACCTGAGAATTCGTCCATGAAGGAAAACACTTTGTGTTGTGCCGTATTGTCAACTAGAGTATCAATGTGGGGGAGTGGAAAATCATCCTTAGGGTTTGCCCTATTCAAATCTTTGTAGTCCACACACATTCGCACTTTACCGTCTTTTTTGGACACGCGAACAACATTGGCAACCCATTGGGGATAAGAGGTGACAGCCAAGAATCTAGCGTTGAATTGCTTCATGACTTCTGCTTTAATCTTTTCTGACATATCAGGCCTCATGCGGCGAACATTTTTCTTTACTGGCGGACAATCCTCTCTTGTAGGCAGACGATGTACCACAATGTCTGCATCAAGTCCCGGCATGTCTTCATACAACCAGGCAAAGACTTCAACATAATCGTGTAACAACTGAATCAGACACTCCTTGACACCGGGTTCCAGATTGGCACCCACCTTGACCTCTTTTTTTTCTTCTTTGGTACCTAGGTTGATTGTATCCACGGGTTCTTCGTGAGGCTGAATGGTTCTCTCTTCTTGTTGTAGTAGTCTGGCAAGTTCCCCTGGTATTTCACAATCTTCCTCACTTTCGTCTTTGGCTTGGTATATTAGATTCTCATAGTTACAAAAGGCCATAGCAGTACCGTTACCCATGGGATCCCGAATGGATGTATACCTGTATTGTGAGTGTGAATGTGTGTAAGGGTATAGCTATTTTTTGAAAGAAATGAAAATGTAAAAAGAAAAAGAATGAGCACAAAAGTTTGTATGTGAAAAAGTCCATGATTCATTGATGTCATATGAAAATGATATAATAACCCTTACAAATGGACCATTGCGCCTCGGGTAAGACACAAGGTTTTAAGAGTGCAAATTGTTTTAATATTACAGATCCAACAAAATGTAAAGACATATTACTGTGGGATAAAAGTGATCGGGACAAAGTCTCTAGCCTCCCAGTTGTTGAGCCCTCCATTGACAGTTGGGAATATCCAGTCTTCTAAGTCACAGCTATCTTCATCATCTTCTACGGCGTTGACCTCGCGGTTGCTGATCTTCAGGGGTGGTCCTCCGGCACGAGCGTGACGTACAACCTTCTAGGCACCTGAAGTGAAACCTAGGCCAAACTTGTAAGACTTATATGGGATATCTGGTAGTTGTCCCCAGATAGTGCACCCACCTTCTTCTACCACTGCTTTGGCATCCTTCAGAGATGACATCCGGAGTGGAGGCCTTGTGATCTTGGGAACAGCCTTGGTTACTGCCATATCTTGCGGAACCTCTTCAAAGTGTTGAAATGGAGTTTCAATAAATTCACCATCTAATTCCACATATCTGAAGGAATTGAGATGGTTGATCATATACTCTTCTTCTCCATGAGCGGTGATAATCTTCCCTTGAATCGAATATTTCAGCATTTGGTGCAACGTAGAAGTGACAGCGCCAGCATTGTGAATACATGGTCGGCCTAACAAGCAGGAATATGAGGGACGAATATCCATTACATAAAAAGTTGAATCAAATGTATGTGTTCCAACTTTTATGGGAATGTCTACCTCCCCATGTACCATCCTTTTCGAGCCGTCAAAAGCCCTTACTACTATGTTACTTGGCTTTAATGTCAATCCCTCACAGTCAAGCCTATCAAGAGCTTTTTTAGGCAATACATTCAGAGATGAGCCAGTGTCCACCAAAACATGATCCAAGGTTGTGCCCCTACATTCAACTGAGACATGCAATGCCTCATTATGCTTCCTTCTTCTTGGCGTTAAATCAGCATCCGAAAAACCTAGACCATTATCTGCAGTCAAACTGGCTACGCAGTCTTGAAACTGATCGGCAGATGTCTCTTGGGGTACATGGGCAGTTTTCAGGAATTTTACCAAGGCTTTGCCATGCGCCTCTGAACATAGTAGTAATGCCATCATGGAAATTTTAGAGGGAGTTTTCCCCAGTTGTTCAACTACATCATAGTCTCTTCTTTTTAAAATCTTCAGAATTTCCTCCATCTCTTTCCGGGAGGTCCCAGGGATAGCCAATGACTGAGCCTTCATTCGGACAAGCTCAATCAGAATACTTTTACCTCGAGTCTCGGTTAACTCGGCAGCAGGAGTGTCAGTAGGAATGATAACAGGGATTGTAACAACTTTATCAGTTGGAGTATTAGCTGAGATGATTGTAGGACCAGAAATAGCCTTCGGAGGAGAAACAACAACAGGAATGATTACGGGTCCAGAAACTGCTTTTGGGGGAGCAATTTCTGGAGAGAATATCCTTCCGCTTCGAGTAATCTTGCTAGTTCCTGCTGTGATACGGTGGGAGAACTGACTTGAGGTTTTGCGTTTGTGTTCGCAAATATTTCGGTTTAGCAAGAGTCGCCACCGACTTTTTATTTTATGCAAAGGAAAGGTCAAAAAGCACAGGAAAGACCTTTGAGATGTTTTCTTGGGTTCGGGGGGTAGATTATGAAAAGGGAAGGTGCTAGCACCCTTTTCATCCATGGTTTTCCATGGGCTCTTAGTTACTTGTTTAGATCACTTGCTTTGCTTTTCCAATTGTTTGAAATGGTGCTTTGTGTGTGGTTTTTGAAAGTGTTTTGAAAAGAGGCCTTTGTCTAGGAAACCTTTGTAACGATTCTTGTTTGAATGTATACAAAGGTGTTTGTCTTTTGAAAAATGTTCCAATGTTTGAAAGTTTGTTTTGGGAAAGGTTTTGAAATTGTATTGTGAGTGTTTGTTTGAAAATAGCAAGGATGTTTACAAGTTTGATCAAGTAACTAGGAGTTGTCTACCCTACTCAAAGATCTTTCCTACACATTTTTAACCCTTTTGACATTGTTGTTTTACCATTATATTTGGTAAACAACCTTGTATTTGGATGTTAAACGGGATGGGCGTGGGTCATCGTATGACCATGATAACAATGTTGCCAAGTATCTTAGCAAGTTTTTGAGGGACTAGATCATTTTTGTATAGGCAACCTAGATAGCGTCATTGAGGGACTATGATCTTTTGTTTTGATTTGTTTTGCCAAGATACCTAGCATGCATACCATGGCCATTTTTAAGGCAACAAGTGGGTGAAACCCTAGAGATGCTTGTGTGTATTGTGTTGTCATTTTTTATGCATTTTTGTCTTGTATTAGTCATGCTATTTGTTTTGATTTTGGTTCTTTGCATACAAACCCTAATCTTACTATCATGCATATTTGAAAGCAATAAAAATGCGTAAAAGTAAATCTACAACTATTACAACATTGATATGGGGAGGAGGGGGTAGAAGTTTTGAATAGGGAGATATTCGCAAGAAAATAAAACCCTAATTCAACTATTACAACCAAATTGAATATTGCACAAGATAAACAAGTGCACAAATATTTAAATATGCAAATAAATATAAATATGCAAAATGTTTTTGTAAAATAAATTATTTTTGTCTAAAAATAAGAAAATAAAAATGATTATTTTTGAAAAGGGGTGGAAACCCTAATTTTTGGTTTTAAAAGAAAATATAAATTCTAATTATTTATTTATTCATTTATGTACAAGAAAATAAATAAATAAATATATATAAATGTTAAAAAAAATAATATTTGTGAGAAAATAATATTTTAAGTGTATAATATAATAAAATAAAAATATGTAAGTATTTTAATTTTATTTACAAATTTATTTAAGAAAATGAAAGTATATATTATTTAATAAACTATTTTTATGTCCAAAAAATAATAAAAATAATAACATAAAATGTGAAAAATTAAGAGAATATTTTTTGTGATTTTAAATATTTAGAAAAATAAATAAAAAGTCAAAAATGTAAAAGAAATAAAAAAAATATACAAAAATAATCAAATGGGCCAAAGGGGGTGCAAAGAGCAAGCAGGGGGGTGTCAATAAGAGAAACAAGCCAAGCCCAGCCCATTTCCACTTCATCCTTGTCCTTTGAATCAGAAAATGTGCGCGCTATGTACAAATCTGGAACTCCTGCATACGTTCTCAAAAATAAAAACTTGCAACATGAAAGTTATAGCTCTTGATCACACGATTCTAACCATGTAAAAAACTTAATCTAACTCTCAAAGACCAGGGAGAATTTCAATGGCCCTAAATCTTGACCTATTTTTTTCAGAAAGTTCAACTATCAAATACTCCTAGCTCAGTTAACATAAATGAATTCTATGCATATGTACAGCTCAAGGGCAATGAGGACTACATTTTTGCTTCACAAACCTAAGCCTAATGATTCCTAAATAAGGAGATAGAAGTTTGAAATTTACCTGTTTCAGCCAAGCTTGGATATGACAATGTAGGTGTTTTTGATGAGGCCTAAAGGTCGTGTTAGCTTGCCTAAGGTTCACTCAATCTTTCCCAATGCATGGCTTGCTTTGAAATGGCCTGAATATGCTTGTAGAACTCAACCTGCAAAGCTTCAAAGCAAAAATGGTGAAGTGTGAAAATGGAGTTACAGTGGCTTGAGAATGGTTGGGATAGTTTGGGTATGTTGTATGGAGTGTGTTGGAACTGGTTTCAAGCAAAACGCACGAGTGGATTTGGTTTTGGCTTATGATTTGCAGAACCTGCCCTGTTTTGGCAGAAAATGGGGTTTTTGGTGTACAAGGGTGTTTGAGAGGTGGTGAGATCGTGTTTTTGGCTTAGTGTAATGTGTAAAACTTGTTTGAAATGAATACAACACTTGATCTTATCAGATTGAAGAGTTGTTGACCTTTTGCACAATGACTTGTTTTTGAAGTAAAAGGTGGAATTGACAATGCTATGGCATGTACAGGCTAGCTCCAAGCATGCACATAGTTGGTGTAATTTTCCCCAAGTTTGTGGATGTTATTTTCTGCAAGAACTTTGGTCGATGGCTCAAGAAATTCAATTTGACATAAAGCATGCTTTACCAAAGTGGCAATGCTACCTTTTTGCCAAAAATGGATTAATTCTTTGTATAATGCTCTAAAGCTCAGAATAAAGCCTTAATCCAATGTTTTTGCATTTAATTTATGATTGTGGAAAGGTTTAAGGCCTGTAAAACAAGTACAAGCAAGATTTGGACAGAATTGCAACTTGTAACATGGTGTAAAATGCCTTGGACAAAAGTGATGATTTGCCATTTTCAAATCTTCGATTCTCCCTAACCACAAATGATCTTGGAGAGTTCTTGGACATTTTGGAAAGCTTGTAACATTCTATACAATCCATATTTGAAATGCATTTTGATATTCCACTTGTAACTATGTGAAAAATTGCCATGAAGATAGGTCAAAATCCTGCCTAAACTAGGGCAAAACTTCACTAAGTTAGAAAGTTTTTGGACCCCTATTCACAAAATCATAACTTGAGATCCAAGCATCTTTTGGGAAAACTTTTTGAATCAAAGTTGTAGATTTTGTGGAGGACTAAAACTTTCATGTTGGAAGTTTTCTTTAAATCTAATTTCATCATGGTGAAAAAGTTGGGCAAAGTTGGGAAAAAATAAGAAATTTTCATAACTTAGAAAATTTCTAAGTTATGAAAATTTTCCATTTTAAACCCTAATTTTGAAAATTAAGTTTCTTGGTGAACAAGTTTCATGTTTTGACACATCTTGATGAAAAATGACCCATTGCACTTGATTTTGACCAAAAAGTCAAAGTTTGACTTTTTAGTGTACAGTTGATTTTTGATCAGTTGACTGGAAAATTCATCTGTCAATCCAATGCAATTGAGATCTTTTGAACCTTATGACTAGGTAAATATGATGCCATTGAGTCCTTGAAACCATTCTTGAACCCAATTTTCCATTGGCTAGGTGAAAAATCAGAAATTGCCCTTCTACAATCAAAACCCTAAAAATGACCATTTTGCCCTTTTGATGATCTGATCAAATTTCTTGAGGAATTGTGGTCCAAACTTGATCAAATGGTTCATATGAGTTTATAATGTTGTTGTGGATCAAAAATTATGAGGTTTGACTGCAAATTGGCCACAATTGACTTTTTCCCCAATACAGTTGATTTTTAGGTCAACTGTCCAATTGACTGGGCAAAAATTTGATTCAAGGCTTGAAAATTGGTATGGGCAATCTTATAAGTTCAACATGAAGTATGAAAGTCACATTGAGCATTGAAAGTCCAAAAATCCTTGTGCAAACTCAAACCCTAATTTCAGGTCAACAGTGCAAGGAGTGGTCTTGAGCTGAGCAAACCCTAATCTGGTCTTGAATCCAAAGAGTCTTGTGAGGGGAAATCTTGATAAAATGAGAGGGAAAAGTTTGGGGTACAACAGATTCCCCTGTTCAATCTTCTTGAACCTGAAGAGTTAGACTGGCGAGTTTGTCGTTCGTGACTCGAAGGTAAAAGATGATTGGACATTAGAGTGCCCGTAAATTTGCACTCGTCAAAATGTAATTGAGGAAATGGGCTTAAAGATGCCATTTGGAGAGGTTGATAGAATCTTGTTGGAGATGGGCTTAAAGATGCCATCCAAGGAAGTTGATCGCATAAGAGATTCCTTTGCGAGAGCCCGTATACCTGTTGTTGAGGAGGACTACGCCGGGGAATGCTGGTCTCTGTCATGGTAGAAATAGAATTTTAGGAGCTTCAGTCATCCGTTATTCTACTGGGGAACCATCTCTTGGTTGAAGAGGTGAAAATGAATTGTTATATGGTCGTGCTCCAGGCTTTACAGTGACTTACTGGGGGGGAGATTAAACTTGTTATCTGGTCGTTCTCCAGGCTTCGCAATTTCTCAGTTCTTATCTGGTCGTACTCCATGCTTTAGAAAGAATTAAGTTGTTATCTGATCGAATCCGGGCTTCAACTTGAATTTAAGGCACAATAATATCCGGTCGATTCTGGGCTTCTTAGTAATTAGCCGAGTAAACTACTATTTGGTCAAAATCCACGTTTCATAGTATACCTCACTGTTATCTGGTCAAAATCCAGGTTTCACAGTCTTGTATTGCTTTCTGGTCGAAATCCAGGCTTCACGATACCTTACTTCCTATCTGGTCAAAATCCAGGCTTCAGAAGAAAATCAAATGGTTATCTGGTCGCCTCCGGGCTTCCCTTTGATTTTGGGGGCTACTAATATCCGGTTGAATCCGGGCTTCAAAGTAATTGATTGAGTAAACTGATTTTTTGGTCGAAATCCAAGTTTCACAGTGCACCTCACTATTATCTGGTCAAAATCCAGGCTTCACAGTGTTTTGTAGAGATCAAGAAACTATCCGGTCGAACCCGAGCTTCATAGCTTGAATTTAAGGTGTACCACAATCTGGTCGATTCCAGGCTTCATTGTGCTTTATACTGCTATCTGGTCGATTCTAGGCTTTACAGTAATTTGCTGGGGATTCAACTATTTTTCCGGTCGATCTCCGGGTTTCAGTATGATCAAGATATTATCCGGTCGAATCTGGGCTTCATAACTTGAACTGGAACAAGAATCTGAGCATTGATTTGAATAAGCAATAGAATAACATCCTTGTTTGGAGCATCTCTAAGTTGTACTTGAGCTTTAAATATTTGTTAAAGATGGCTGTTAATTTTATCCTGAAAAGGGTAAAAAGTTAGTTGAAACACAAAGTTATGTTGCATGAAATGTATGATGCAATATATGTATTTTATCAATGTTTATAATGTATGTGCATGTAAGCTGATTAGCTGTCTTGCTGAGGAAAATAAATCCTTGATAGCTGGAGATAATAAAATCTTTGACTGCTGTTGGGGAAAATAAATCCTTGACTGCTGCTGTGGGGATATGAGAATCCTTCACGACTTTCCTGTTTGGGGAGTCCCGAGAACCTTGATGACTGTGGCTGGGGATTAAGAATCTTCAATCTGCTGGGAAATAAGAACAACTCTGCGGGGAGAAAGTTTATTCTGTTGGAGAGTTTTAGGAGACTTTGGGGAACAACTCATTCCTGTTATGGAGAGAGTTCAAGAGTTTGGGTTGTATGCCAATCTCACTGGGGAATTATCTGGCTTTAAGACAACTCTCTGGGGAATTGGATGAAACTGGATGGTTTTCCACCGGGGTTTAAAGGTCGAAGTTTTGGACTCTGTTGGGGAAGAAAGTTTCATCTTTGTTGAGAATCTGTAGCTCAAAGTGTTTGGTTCCGCTGGGGATTGGGAGTTTGAAAACTTAGTTCTGATGGGGATATGTATTTCAAGGTTTTAGCTCCGTTGGGGGATCTAGATGATATACTGCAGGGGATTTCTCTTGGAATAGCCTAAAAACGTCTTCCTATACTTTCAACCTATCGTAAATTATTCTTTCCCATTTCGTTTATTTGTAAACAGTGATTATATTATAATGCATATGCTCATTTAATAAATCATTGGACGTTTTCAAATAAAACACAAGTATAAAAGAAGAAAAGGCAAATAGTTTTCTGCACTTTGAAGTATCTTTGTATTAACTTTGTGTAAGTATTTTGTACAAAGGAGACAGACATCCTAGTAAGAGAATGTTGTCATAAAAAATGAGAAAATTTTATACAAAGAAAGATGGCTATGTGTGAAAATTCCATGGGGTTCCCATTCTGCTATAGCCTTCGTAATTCTGGATATCTTGTTCATTCGTTGCTTCGTCCGAAGATGATTGAGTTGATCGGAAGCCCGAAGCTTATCTGTGAAGAGAATGTCCTTAAAGTGATCCGACGATACATAGTCATACGCTTTAATTCCCTAATTTTTTCCTGGACCGCCCTTTTGGGTTTTCGATCCACTGGGAAACCCTTTTTTGCCCAAGTCGCCCTTTCGGGTTTTCAACTTATCGGGTGTACAAATTTTTTTATTTATCCCTAATTTTTTCCTGAACCGCCCTTTCGGGTTTTTGATTCACCGGGATGCCCATTTTTTCCCAAGTCTCCCTTTCGGGTTTTCAACTTGCTGGGTCGTTTATGCGTAGTATCTTTTTACTATGTCTGCGTTCGCAGGGTACGGCAGATCGTCGCCGTCCATGGTGGTTAATATCATTGCCCCACCAGAAAAGATGTTTTTAATCACAAATGGTCCTTCGTAGGTAGGAGTCCATTTGCCCCTGGGATCACTTTGCAGCAAGATGATCCGCTTGATTACAAGATCTCCGACTTGATATACTTGTCGCCTGACTTTCTTGTTAAAATCCTTGATCATCCATTTTTGATACGTCTGACCATGGCAAACAGCAGTAAGCCTCTTTTCATCAATCAAGTTAAGTTGATCAAGCCAGGTCTGAATCCAATCTTCTTCACTCAAACCAGCATCCTTCATGATTCTCAAGGAGGGAATCTGAACCTCGATAGGCAAAACAGCTTACATTCCGTATACCAAAGAATAGGGTGTTGCCCCTGTTGATGTACGCGCCGTGGTACGGTACCCGTGGAGAGCGAACGGTAACATCTCATGCCAGTCCTTTTAGGTGATTGTCATCTTTTGAATGATCTTATTAATATTTTTGTTTGCAGCTTCGACAGCATCGTTCATCTTTGGCTGATAGGGAGATGAACTGTGATGTTGAATCTGGAACTGCTCGCACAAAGCGGTGATCATAGTGTTGTTCAGGTTTGTACTGTTGTCAGTAATGATCCTATCAGGGATACCGTACCGACAAATGAGGTTCTGTTTGATGAAGCGGGTGACAACATTCTTTGTTACGGAGGTGAAGGAAGCTGCTTCGACCCACTTGGTAAAGTAATCAATGGCCACCAGGATGAATCGGTGTCCATTGGATGTTGTAGGCTTGATTTCTCCAATCATGTCGATTCCCCACATCGCGAATGGCCAAGGAGTTGTTAAGACATTGAGAGGAACTGGAGGTATATGTACCTTATCTGCATAGATTTGACATTTGTGACAAGTTCTGGAATGTTGATGGCAGTCAGCTTCCATGGTAGACCAGTAATAGCCTGCCCGGAGAATTTTCTTAGCCATCGTATATCCGCTTGAGTAAGTGCGAAGGCACCATTGTGCAGTTCAGCCATGATCTGTTCAGCTTCAATCTTGTCCACACAACGGAGTAGGGTGCAATCTTGATTACGCTTGTATAGGATACCATTGCTCAAGAAGAACTTGGCAGAGAATCTCCTAAAGAATTGTTTTTTGTTGACTGAAGCTCCTTCAGGGTATTCTTGCGCCTCGAGATACCTTTTGACTTCGTGAAACCAAGGTCGACTGTTGTACCCCAAAATTTGCCCTCCCATATTCTTCAAAAGTTTTGACAAGCATCATCTCAATTTGCTCAAGTCTACTCAAGGGTTGCACAGTTCAAACACCCTCCTAAGCCAGTCAAATTAGGGTTTTGGTTCTTGCAAGGAAGTTGAGGTTTTCAAGGGCTCAATCAAGTCACATATGCCTATACACATTGTCAAGCATCTACATGCCAAGTTTCAAGGCTCACAAGGTCAAGTTGCACAGTCAAAAGCCTCATTTGCTTCACAATCAACTGTAGGGGTAAAATGGTCATTTGGCAGTCAAAAGTCAAAAATTTTGGTCAACATATTATTTTGAAGCCACAATCATCATTTGATCAATTCTTGATCATGATTCCACAAGAATGGCTCAAAAATCATCAAGATGCAAAAGCTTCCATTTTTGGACAGTTGAAAAGTCAACTGTAACTTGACCAAGGCATAACTTTTTCATGGTTCATCAGAAAAATCTCATCCAATGCTCATTTTGAAGGGGAGGACATTTCCTACAACTCATCTTCACATTCCAAGTCCAAGAAATGCTATCACAAAAAGTTATCAATTTCAACATTATAGGTTATTTTCAAAAGTCAACAAAAAGGCATTTTAAGTCAAAGACCATAACTTGAGATTGGTAAATCAAAATGACATGGGACCAAAGGCATTGGTTAGAGGACTTCAAGACCTTTCCAAAATGTCCAAGAACATGTCCATATGATCAAAATTGAGCAAGATATGCATTGGAGAAGTTGGGAAATTTTTGTGAAATGGCAAAAGTCAACTATCCTTGAAACTTCAATTTTTGACAAAAGGGCCCACTTTCTTCCACTTGATTCAGCCTTGTCATGCCACCCACGTGTCCCATGACTAATTTCAAGACCAAACATTTATTTTTTTCATTTTTATTTAATTTTTGTGGATTTAATTCATTTTAATCCATAATAATCCAAATAAAATCAAAAAAATTAAAGGAATGGTATCTTTGTGGTTTGAATGGCTTTCATACAGCATATTCTAGTTGCCAAATTCGTGCCAAGCTCGATTATGCATAAAAATTCAAAATTTGAACAAACTTGGAAAGTCCTTTAATGGTGGTTATGAATAATCTCAAAACTTCAATACAATGGATCATTGGCTCATAATCTGACCTAAATACATTCCCATACATATGCTGAACACAACCCTAAGACATGTCACGCACAAGCTGCTGCAGAAAAACCCCAACCATATTCAAAAAATCAAGCAAAAAAGTCAAAACTGATCTTGATACTCCAGGCCTTTTCAAAGCGATTTAAGGACTCTAATACATTGCTAGCATTGCCAGGAACACATTTCAATTGAAAACAAGCCTCAAAGCTCAAGAACACGCGCTACACAGACCCACGGTTTGTAAAAAAATTTCATAATCACATACATTGATTCATGCACATTTGATATGTTTTGTTGAGTGTATTATGTTCACAGGACCCATACAAAGCTTTTAGTGTGATTGAATTGCATTATGGCGCCCAGAATTGCAAAACACCATTGTTGAATTCTAGGGTTTCAGAGCTCTCAGATTGGGGCTTTTCACATACTGTAAAATTAGACCTCCAGATGCACATGGTTGAAACCGCCTGAATGAGATGAAGACATTGGACACCTCGCGCCATATTTATATGCCCTGGATTCCTATTCGCTATTTTTGGCCATTCAATATTGTGGGGGTTTAAAACCCCCGTTAATTGTTTATCTTTTACAGGCATTCAGTGAAGAAGATGAGACGTGGAAGAGCATGATTGGCTTGTTCAAAAATGCACGCTACTTTTTCTTTTTGTTCAGCATATAACGCGTTCATTTCATATTATATTTGTTTCTTGTTATTCTAACAAATGTGTTCAGTTGGTTCAGTGGTACAGGTGTTGGCAAATGATCATTGGGACCTGGGTTCGAATCTCAGGTCCCCCATAATTTCCATGTTATTTTGCTTAATGTGTTCACATGCAGGCCCTCAAATAGCTTCCACCATATACCCTCACAGATCAGCATGCCAAGTGTCTCAAGCGTCAATCCAATGGCCAAAGAATGAAGACCATGGTGCTCATGAGTCAACGCAGGCGTAGGCAACCAGGAAAGTCAAAAGGGGCTTGAAGGTTCATGGGCCTCAGAAATTCCAGATCCACCTCCACTTTTATTCAGCACCCTTGGTTTACTTTTTTTTTTCATTTTTCATTTTTCCTTTTTATTTTCTTTATTAATTATTCTTAGTATTATTTAATTAATTAACATAATTAACATTTTCACAAATAAAAATTCAGAAAAAATAAAAAATGTAAATATTTTATTTTTATTAATTTCACTTAGGTAATTATTTTGTAAATAAACATTAACTCAAATTAATTAGTTTAATTAGTTTAATTTTCACCTTTTTACAATAAATAAAAACAATTTAGAATTAGGGTTTCTTTTGACTTTTAATTTCCTTTATTTTTTATTTCCTTTAAAAATATAAAAAACACAAAAACTTTTTTTCTTTAATTAAATAATTAATTAGTTAATTAGGTTTAAAATTCAATTCTTTCTCAAAAAAAAGGGTCAAAACCCTTAGGACGTTCCCGATTAAATTTCTATTCGCGCGTATTTATTTATTTTGATTATATTTATGTAACTGCTTCCGGAAATGTAATAGTTAATTAGGACCTCCTTTATTGCTTTATTTTCTCGCAGTTTATTTCTTCCAAACGGGTTTTTGTTTTTGGCGATGTATAGACCTGCGCCTTGTAATAGTTAGGTTTACATTTCTGCAATTTACTTTCCGCACTCCTAACTGTTAAAAAATGCATGAAAGAATGTATGAAAAATAAAATTAATCCGTAGCTCACAAATAACATGTACAAGATAACATTTAACTGAAAAGCAACACACATGCACATGCCCCTCCTAGGGTACGCCTCACTGGTTGCCTCGAACGTGGTCATCAAGTATAGGACGTCTTAGAGGTCACCCTCCTGTCCAAAGATCCAGTTGCCTCGGATAAAAAAAGGATCTAGGACATTACGGTTACCGCTAAGGTGTCCTACTATTGCTTCAGTGACCACACATGTCCCTTACAATCGAATTGACCCGAATAACTCCAACGATGGTGCTACCTACCTCTCAATGGTGGGATAGCACTATCTAAAGGACTCTTACACAGCCTAATTCCTTAGAGTAGGTAGATTTCTCTTAAGTACTTGCTCTTTTCAAAACAAACAAAAACAACTTTTCGCACCTACACTTTCAAAAGGTTTTCAAACAAATTTTTCATACACTCTTGAGGACAGATACAAGAGTTACCTAGAAATTTTTCAAACGAAACTTTTTCAAAACCCACACACACTTGAAAAGCAAACAAATTTTGAAAACATAAGAGAAAGTACCTAAGAGCCCATGGATAACCATGGATAGAAAGGGTGCTAACACCTTCCCTTTCTATAAATCTACCTCCCGAACCGAGAAACATTCTCAAAGAAGGAATTTTGTTGTGCTTTTGTCCTTTCCATATTGGAGAAGATAAAAGACGGTGGCAACTCTTGCTTACCGCGACATTTTGCGAACTAGCACTAAAAAACAGTCAGTTCTATTTCCACCGATCACAGAACTGGCGACTCTGCTGGGGATACTAAAGTGAGGTGTACCTTAGGATTAGACCACTCTTATGTTTTTAATTGCTTGCTTTTGCTTGATTTAATATTGTGTGTTTGCCTTAGAGTTACATAGATCCTAACCCAGATCTGGGGGATACCTTTTAGAAAGTAGCAACAAACTGTGAGGGAACTGTGCGGGGTATACCGACATGGTTGGAGCAGTTTGCTACGTTGATGTGGCACTTTGGTGAGTACCGGTAACCCTTGAGTCAAGTCAAGGAGAGTACGGGGCCGCCGCGTGGTGCCGTGAAGCATCAACTGACCTTAGGAACCTTACTTGACCATCCTGGCCTCTTTAGGGTAGTGAGATGACCGACTTTGGTGCAGTCCGAAGTTGGTAGATACTCGATACTACACTCATTGAAGGTTGTTTTCTTGGAATATTTTGATCGCCAGTTCAGTGGATAAATCAAAACAATGAACACAGAAAACAACCCAATGATTTTGAGATCCTTAGAACCCGGTTACTTTTGATAGGACAGGTTTTGGAGCCCACCAACTTCAAAAGGGTAGTACCCAAAACTTCATTCTGGCCTAAACTCTAAGGGTTCTCTGTGTGACTTGTATGCCTTCAAACTTGACTACTTGCATGCTTGTTATCTGACACACGAACTTCCTTGCAGGTTTTGTCTACAGTCCTTAATTGGAACTCATTAAAGGGCCTACTTACATCCATGCATAGCATAACATCATACCATTGCATACATCCTACATAAGGACTAACCCGTTTCAAGGATCTCAAGGGTTTGTGATGCAGGTCATGATGAACCAACATGTCTAGCAAGGGGCAAAGGGGATTTATTTTCCCTAGCCAAGGTTGATGATTTGAGTCAGGGGCTATGACCCACTCGATATGGTGAGCCTTGACTCTTGAAGAAGGATTCTCAACAACACGAAGTTCCTTCAATCAAGCTACGAAATTCAAATGCTAACAATTATTTTGTTTACCCCGCGAGATCCTTGGAGACATTGCATGCATACATACATATCATTGCATAACAGGTACCCTTGTTACAGGTCACTTACCATATTCACTGTTTATTTCAGCAATGGCTTCCCAACAAGACAACCAAGATCTTCATGCTCAAGAGACTCGGTTTGGGGAGATCCTCCTAAACCTATCCAAGGGGCAGGAAGAGCTGAGAACACTCCACATGGGGACTTTGGTCAGGAATAGTCCTGAAGATGATAGGGACGAACGGCTGAAACGTCTACAAGCTGAGGTGGATACAATGAGAACCCAGATGCTGGGGTAAATGGCTCTTATCCAAGACTTATCTCAAAGACAAGGAGAGCTCAGGGTTCTCGTCAACCAACTGCTTCGGGATAACCAACTGGGGCAAACATCTAGGGTTGAAGAGCAAGCCATCGTTCAACCACCTGTGGGGAAAGAAGACAAGGGAAAAGCTCCTCAGTTTGCTTCGGGGTCACAAGCCCAGCATCAACCTCACCAGTGTCAACAGGGTGATCGGCGTAAGCGAGATACGTCTGGAAGACATTTCTCGGAGACTGGTGTGCCATCCTCACTAATACTGAAATGCTTGTTGGAGGTCAAGCTGATTGCTTTAAAGGATCCTCCTAAGAAGCTCAACATAACCTCCCTAAGGTATAATCCTGATGAAAGGTGTGCCTACCATTCTGACAGTCCTGGACATGACACTGACGACTGTTGGAGCCTGAGGAACAAGATCCAAGACTTGATCGACGGAAGGGTGCTGGAGTTCATACCGGGTGGAAAAATGAAAATCTTCTGCTGAGAATCTTCCATCTGAGATGACTAGTTCAAACCAGAAAAACTTTTGTTCATTCGAATGTTCAAGTTGTATTTTTCTTTGATTGTTCAAACAATTATTGTCATAGCAAACTTTATTACTTTATCAATGCATCGCATATGTCTGTTTTGAATCAATATATTCGCATTTGCTATATTCAAACTGCTTTCATTTTTTTTGTGATGTTCAACTCTCGATTAATAATTCTAAGCCTCTTGGGGGAGGATGACGAAAACGGTACCATGACATTTACAGTATGCTTTTGAACAGACCTCGCTGATGAGGTACATGCATTGTTTCAATTCCTAAACACTGGAGTTATAAGGAAGATAATCCCTCGTCAACCCCTTCGAGCCAAAGAAGTAGGAGTTTTTCTTTTCGAAAATTAAAACCCTTAATCATAACCTGGGGCAGGGTAGTTCTCTCAGTTGATCCAAGTGCACAACGAGTGGCACCAAAGAAGTCCTTACAAAACAAAAGACAGTGATGGTTCCGAATAATCATAAAGACAGGCAGTCATCATTCCTCAAAATAAAAGCTCAATAAGTCAAAACCTATGAAGGAGACTTACAAAAACTGGGGCATCCCGCTGACTGTAATCACAAAAAGGAACAGTTCAGGCAAAAAACAGGGATAACAAAATCAAAAAAGAAAGAGGTCCTGCAAACCCTTATAAAAATGACCGCCTGTTCAAAATAAATTGTCAATATCCGAACCATCACTGGAAAATCAGAGCAAAGACTCAAACAAGGTCTAACGCACGATTAGCTGAGTTTAGGTTTGAAGAACATCACGAAGAACGGGTGGGTACAAATAAATTTTGAGCCTTTATCCTTTGTTTCTTAAACCGTGAACCAGGCCACGCTACAACCTTTAAAAGTCCTAGCTGAAGCATGGGTTAGTTCGAAAGCATACTGTTACGAAAGGTATCCTGACTCCTTAAGGCTTGCGGTAAAATAACGAGTTGACATCACAGTTTACAAAAAATTCACCTTTTTTTATTAAAAAAAATGCATTTTCAAAAACTTCAAGACAGACATAAGCTTTGCATTTTAATATAACATTGCTTGCATATGATTATTTGTTTGAACAACATAGAAATTCGCACGATGAATATCCAGTGAACAAAAATCTTTTCAACAAAAGGGTCATCTCAAGTGGAAGAAACACTTCCAACCAAGGGGCAGACATGATCATGGTCCGTCATCTGGGGAAGTCCAGTCAAGATTCATAGAATCTCTCAAAGGCCAAATAACCAGGGGCAAATCTCCGCCTGAGTCACTTGGGGCATGGGACATGAATTCCAGCAACGAATCTTGCATGATCAACAAAGATCTTCTGGTAGGATGGCAACACGACACTACCGACAGTGATAACTCCCTACGCTCTGAGAGCATGGACATAGTCGAAAAATACTATGCATAATCAAAGACCCGCTAGGTTGACACACCTAGGCAAAAATAAGGGCTTCCCGGCGAACCAAAAGGGTTCGGGCAAAAATAAGGGATGAAATGAAAGAATCTGTACACCCGGCAAGTCGAAAACCTGAAAAGGCGGCTTGGGCAAAAATGGGTATCCCGGTGGACTGAAAACCCGAGAGGGCGGTCCAGGTAAAAGTTAGGGATCAAAGCGTATGACTATGTTCCGGCATCTCGTCACTTGCCTACCAGAAGAAGATTTGTCAAATCGGCAGTTATCAAGCACCTCCACCGGTACCTTCTCCCGCAGAAACTGGGCAATACAAATTGTCTAAGCGATCTGGTTGCTTTGTCCACCGAGGTGCCAAGGTATGTTCAGCTGAAGAACCTGACCAAGTTACCTCCACTCCCCTCAGAGTAAGACCAGAATCAGCAATACCCTCCCCGAGAAGAGTTGGTCTCCCATCAACCCTAACAAGGCACAATATCCCCAAGCAGAGTTAGTTGGGTACCCCCAGAAGATCTCAATATTCCCCAGCGAAGTATACAGGTGTTCCTAAACAAGCATCCCCGGCAGTCTTGGTATAAGATTGTTCCTCGGCGGAATACAGACACCCCAGTGGAGCCACTTCCCCAGTGCAGTCTCAAAAATCTCCCCAGGAGAGTTGAATCAATCTCCCCAGTAGGAAGCTTATCCCCAGTAGATTCTGGAAGCTTATCCCCTGCAGAGTACGAACGCATCTCCCCGGCTCTATTCAAAGGTTATTCTCCGCCAGAGCTTATAACTGGGTTATCCTCAGCTAATTACCACGGAAAGATCGTCCTCGGCGAAGTCCTTCCTATCCCCCCAGCGGAGTTCATCAAATCTTCCAACACAACTCATCAACGGTATCCCCAGCGGAGTTATCATCAAATTCTCAGCGAAGTACCTCTTCCCACAGAGTCATTCCCCGCAGAGTAATCTCTCCGCCAAGTTTATTCCCCAACAGAGTCATCTTCTCCTACCGGTTTATTCTTGCAACCAAACATCCCTAGCGGAAACGAAGAACTCTATTCTTCAAACAGTAGCCCAGGATTCAACAAGCTCCCGACACTCGTCAAGGATTTATTTTCCTAGACGAAAATACATTCATAAACATTACATCTTCATACATTATAGCATGCATACGCATCATACAACACAAATCTCATTCAATTTTTAACATCATGACATCATGCATCATGACATTGCATACGACTAATGTTTTGCCTTTTCAGGAAAAGGTCAATCAAAAGACGATTACTAACAACTGTCGCAATTCCATATTCGATACATGTATCTAGCCAGGGCATGTCTGTGAGCGATTAAATGTAGATTCGACACCTGTATCCAGCCAGGGCATGTCTGCATGAAGAGTTTAGAGATTCGATTCATGTATCCAGCCAGGGCATATCTGTAGACGACCAATTCCAGATTCGATTCCTATATCTAGCCAGGGCATATCTGTGAGTAACTGATTACAGATTCGATACCTGTATCCAGCCAGGGCATGTCTGCATGAAGAGTTTAGAGATTCGATTCCTGTATCCGGCCAGGGCATATCTGTAGACGAAGAATTCCAGATTCGATTCCTGTATCCAGCCAGGGCATATCTGTAGACGAAGAATTCCATATTCGATTCCTGTATCTAGCCAGGGCATATCTGTGAGTAACTGATTGTAGATTCGATGCCTGTATCCAGCCAGGGCATGTCTGCATGAAGAGTTTAGAGATTCGGTTCCTGTATCCAACTAGGGCATATCTGTAGACGACCAAGTCCAGATTCAATACCTGTATCCAGCCAGGGAATATCTGTGAGTGACTGATTGTAGATTCGATACCTGTATCCAGCCAGGGTATGTCTGCATGAAGAGTTTAGAGATTTGATTCATGTATCCAGCCAGGGCATATCTGTAGACGACCAATTCCAGATTTGATTCCTGTATCCAGCCAGGGCATATCTGTAGACGATAAATTCCAGATTCGATACCTGTATCTAGCCAGGGCATATCTGTGAGTAACTAATTGTAGATTCGACACCTGTATCTAGCCAGGGCATGTCTGCATGAAGAGTTTAGAGATTCGATTCCTGTATCCATCCAGGTCACGTCTGTAAGCAACCTTTTGAAGTTCCGGATTCGATTCCTATATCTAGCCAGGGCATATCTGTGAGTAACTGATTGTAGATTCGATTCCTGTATCCAGCCAGGGCATGTCTGCATGAAGAGTTTAGAGATTCGATTCCTGTATCCAGCCAGGGCATATCTGTAGACGACCAATTCTAGATTTGATTCCTGTATCTAGCCAGGGCATATCTGTAGACGACAAATTCCAGATTCGATACCTGTATCTAGCCAGGGCATATCTGTGAGTAATTGATTGTAGATTCGACACCTGTATCTAGCCAGGGCATGTCTGCATGAAGAGTTTAGAGATTTGATACCTGTATCCAGCCAGGGCACATCTGTAAGCAACCTTTTGAAGTTCCGGATTCGATTCCTGTATCTAGCCATGGTACATCTGTGAGCAATTGATTGTGGATTCGATACCTGTATCCAGCCAGGGCATATCTGCATGAAGAGATTGAAGATCGACACCTGTAACAGGCCAGGAAACCATCTTCCTTTCTCAAAGTACGCAAGTTCTCGCTAAGGAATCTCTTACGCGATCGACACCTTCCGATGGCATCTATAAGCCCATCTCCACAACTATCCATTACACTTCCAAATGGCATCTATAAGCCCATTCTCGACAAGATTCTGTCACATCTCCAGATGGCATCTATAAACCCATCCTCCTATCCACCATCTCCAAATGGCATATGTAAGCCCATTCCCGCTGTCACATTGCTGATATTCTACTATGTGAGTGCAAATTTCTGGGCACTCTAGTGTTCAATCATCTTCCACCTTCGGATCACGAAAGGCACACAAGCCAATCTACATCCTCAGGTCTAAGAAGATTGAACAGGGGAAACTGTTGTACCCCAAAATTTGCCCTCCCATATTCTTCAAAAGTTTTGACAAGCATCATCTCAATTTGCTCAAGTCTACTCAAGGGTTGCACAGTTCAAACACCCTCCTAAGCCAGTCAAATTAGGGTTTTGGTTCTTGCAAGGAAGTTGAAGTTTTCAAGCGCTCAATCAAGTCACATATGCCTATACACATTTTCAAGCATCTACATGCCAAGTTTCAAGGCTCACAAGGTCAAGTTGCACAGTCAAAAGCCTCATTTGCTTCACAATCAACTGTAGGGGTAAAATGGTCATTTGGCAGTCAAAAGTCAAAAATTTTGGTCAACATCTTATTTTGAAGACACAATCATCATTTGATCAAGTCTTGATCATGATTCCACAAGAATGGCTCAAAAATCATCAAGATGCAAAAGCTTCCATTTTTGGACAGCTGAAAAGTCAACTGTAACTTGACCAAGGCATAACTTTTTCATGGTTCATCAGAAAAATCCCATCCAATGCTCATTTTGAATGGGAGGACATTTCCTACAACTCATCTTCACATTCCAAGTCCAAGAAATTCTCTCACAAAAAGTTATCAATTTCAACATTATAGGTCATTTTCAAAAGTCAACAAAAAGGCATTTTAAGTCAAAGACCATAACATGAGATTGGTAAATCAAAATGACATGGGACCAAAGGCATTGGTTAGAGGACTTCAAGACCTTTCCAAAATATCAAAGAACATGTCCATATGATCAAAATTGAGCAAGATATGCATTGGAGAAGTTGGGAAATTTTTGTGAAATGGCAAAAGTCAACTATCCTTGAAACTTCAATTTTTGACAAAAGGGCCCACTTTCTTCTACTTGATTCAGCCTTGTCATGCCACCCACGTGTCCCATGACTAATTTCAAGACCAAACATTTATTTTTTTCATTTTTATTTAATTTTTGTGGATTTAATTCATTTTAATCCATAATAATCCAAATAAAATCAAAAAAATTAAAGGAATGGTATCTTTGTGGTTTGAATGGCTTTCATACAGCATATTGTAGTTGCCAAATTCTTGCCAAGCTCGATTATGCATAAAAATTCAAAATTTGAACAAACTTGGAAAGTCCTTTAATGGTGGTTATGAAGAATCTCAAAACTTCAATACAAGGGATCATTGGCTCATAATCTGACCTAAATACATTCCCATACATATGTTGAACACAACCCTAAGACATGTCACGCACAAGTTGCTGCAGAAACACCCCAACCATATTCAAAAAATCAAGCAAAAAAGTCAAAACTGATCTTGATACTCCAGGCCTTTTCAAAGCGATCTAATACATTGCTAGCATTGCCAGGAACACATTTCAATTGAAAACAAGCCGCAAAGCTCAAGAACACGCGCTACACAGACCCACGGTTTGTAAAAAAATTTCATAATCACATACATTGATTCATGCACATTTGACATGTTTTGTTGAGTGTGTTGTGTTCACAGGACCCATACGAAGCTTTTAGTGTGATTGAATTGCATTATGGCGCCCAGAATTGCAAAACACCATTGTTGAATTCTAGGGTTTCAGAGCTCTCAGATTGGGGTTTTTCACATACTGTAAAATTAGACCTCCAGATGCACATGGTTGAAACCGCCTGAATGAGACGAAGATATTGGACACCTCGCGCCATATTTATATGCCCTGGATTCCTATTCGCTATTTTTGGCCATTCAATATTGTGGGGGTTTAAAACCCCCGCTAATTGTTTATCTTTTACAGGCATTCAGTGAAGAAGATGAGACGTGGAAGAGCATGATTGGCTTGTTCAAAAATGCGTGCTACTTTTTCTTTTTGTTCAGCATATAACGCGTTCATTTCATATTATATTTGTTTCTTGTTATTCTAACAAATGCGTTCAGTTGGTTCAGTGGTACAGGTGTTGGCAAATGATCATTGGGACCTGGGTTCGAATCCCAGGTCCCCCATAATTTCCATGTTATTTTGCTTAATGTGTTCACATGCAGGCCCTCAAATAGCTTCCACCATATACCCTCACAGATCAGCATGCCAAGTGTCTCAAGCGTCAATCCAATGGCCAAAGAATGAAGACCATGGTGCTCATGAGTCAACGCAGGCGTAGGCAACCAGGAAAGTCAAAAGGGGCTTGAAGGTTCATGGGCTTCAGAAATTCCAGATCCACCTCCACTTTTATTCAGCACCCTTGGTTTACTTTTTTTTTTCATTTTTCCTTTTTATTTTCTTTATTAATTATTCTTAGTATTATTTAATTAATTAACATAATTAACATTTTCACAAATAAAAATTCAGAAAAAATAAAAAATGTAAATATTTTATTTTTATTAATTTCACTTAGGTAATTATTTTGTAAATAAACATTAACTCAAATTAATTAGTTTAATTAGTTTAATTTTCACCTTTTTACAATAAATAAAAACAATTTAGAATTAGGGTTTTTTTTTACTTTTAATTTCCTTTATTTTTTATTTCCTTTAAAAATATAAAAAACGCAAAAACTTTTTTCTTTAATTAAATAATTAATTAGTTAACTAGGTTTAAAATTCAATTCTTTCTAAAAAAAAAGGGTCAAAACCCTTAGGACGTTCCCGATTAAATTTCTATTCGCGCGTATTTATTTATTTTGATTATATTTATGTAACTGCTTCCGGAAATGTAATAGTTAATTAGGACCTCCTTTATTGCTTTATTTTCTCGTAGTTTATTTCTTCCAAACGGGTTTTTGTTTTTGGCGATGTATAGACTCGCGCCTTGTAATAGTTAGGTTTACATTTCTGCAATTTATTTTCCGCACTCCTAACTGTTAAAAAATGCATGAAAGAATGTATGAAAAACAAAATTAATCTGTAGCTCACAAATAACATGTACAAGATAACATTTAACTGAAAAGCAACACACATGCACATGCCCCTCCTAGGGTACGCCTCACTGGTTGCCTCGAACGTGGTCATCAAGTATAGGACGTCTTAGAGGTCACCCTCCTGTCCAAAGATCCAGTTGCCTCGAAACGGTTTCCTCTGATAAAAAAAGGATCTAGGACATTAGGGTTACCGCTAAGGTGTCCTACTATTGCTTCGGTGACCACACATGTCCCTTACAATCGAATTGACCCGAATAACTCCAACGATGGTGCTACCTACCTCTCAATGGTGGGATATCACTATCTAAAGGACTCTTACACAACCTAATTCCTTAGAGTAGGTAGATTTCTCTTAAGTACTTGCTCTTTTCAAAACAAACAAAAACAACTTTTCGCACCTACACTTTCAAAAGGTTTTCAAACAAATTTTTCATACACTCTTGAGGACAAATACAAGAGTTACCTAGAAATTTTTCAAACGAAACTTTTTCAAAACCCACACACACTTGAAAAGCAAACAAATTTTGAAAACATAAGAGCAAGTACCTAAAAGCCCATGGATAACCATGGATAGAAAGGGTGCTAACACCTTCCCTTTCTATAAATCTACCTCCCGAACCGAGAAACATTCTCAAAGAAGGAATTTTGTTGTGCTTTTGTCCTTTCCATATTTGAGAACATAAAAGACGGTGGCGACTCTTGCTTACCGTGACATTTCGTGAACCAGCACTAAAAAACAGTCAGTTCTATTTCCACCGATCACATCGGCCCACTACTTCTTCGGTATTAATCTCGTGACAATGTGCAGGTTCGTCCATCTGTTCAATGGTGATTTGGGGAGCCTCATTATCCCAGTTAAGTTTAAACATGGATGACATTGTAGATAGAGCATCCGCTAGCTGATTTTCTTCTTGCAGGAAGTGCTCGAAGGTAATTTGCTCGAAATGAGGTAACAATTTCAAGACATGTTCTTTGTAAGGGATGAGGTTGGGATGTTTAGTGTCTCACTCTCCTTTGATATGACTGATGACCAAAGCTGAGTCTCCAAACACAACCAAAGATTTGATTCCCAAGTCAATTGCAGCCTTGAGTCCAAAGATACAAGCTTCATATTCGGCCATGTTGTTGGTGCAGTTAAAGCAAATTCTGGCGGTGAAAGGTGTATGGCAACCTTGTGTTGAGATGAGCACAACACCGATATCATTACCAAGTGCGTTAGAAGCACCATCAAAGTACAGGGTCCATCGGGATCCTTGTTCAGGTCTGTCATATGGTCTGAGATCTTCAATGTTGTCCAAAGTCATAATGTCTTCGTCGGGGAAATCGAACTTCATGGATTGGTAATCTTCGACATCCTGATGAGCTAGATGGTCAGCTAGTACACTCCCCTTTATAGATTTTTGGGTCGTGTACTGGATATCGTATTCAGTCAGAATCATCTTCCATCTTTCTATTCTTCCAGATAAAGCAGGCTTCTCAAAGATGTACTTAATCGGATCCATTTTAGATATCAGTAGAGTGGTATGAGTCAACATATACTTCCTTAGCCGGCGAGCAGCCCATACCAAAGCGCAGCAAGTTTTCTCGAGCAGTGAGTATCGGGTCTCACATTCGGTAAACTTTTTGCTAAGGTAATAAATGGCATGCTCTTTTCGGCCAGACTCGTCATGTTGGCCCAGTACGCACCCTATTGAGTTATCCAAAACAGTCAGATACATGATTAGCGATCTTCCTTCGACGGGAGGCATCAAGATAGGAGGTTCTAGCAAATACTCCTTGATTTTATCGAAAGCAACTTGACAGTCATCATTCCATTTAACCACCTGATCTTTCTTCAACAGCTTGAAGATTGGCTCACAGGAAGATGTTAGGTGAGAAATGAACCTTGCAATGTAGTTTAGGCGTCCCAAGAAACCTCTGACCTCCTTCTCAGTGCGAGGGGCAGGCATTTCTTGTATAGCTTTCACTTTGGCAGGATCAACCTTGATGCCTTTGTTGCTGACAATGAAACCCAAGAGTTTACTGGATCTTACTCCGAAAGTGCACTTGTTAGGGTTCAGTCTGAGCTTGTACTCCTTCAACCTGACAAACAACTTTTGCAAATGGTCGAGGTGTTCTTCTTCCGTTTGTGAATAGGCTATCATGTCATCTACGTAGACCTCTATCTCATGATGTATCATATCATGAAACAAAGCTACCATGGCGCGTTGATAGGTTGCCCCGGCATTCTTCAGTCCGAATGGCATCACTTTATAGCAGAACGTACCCCACTGCGTAACAAAAGTAGTTTTCTCCATGTCTTCAAGTGCCATTTTGATCTGGTTATACCCTGAAAATCCATCCATGAAAGAAAATACCTTGTGCTGAGCTGTATTGTCAACCAAGATGTCAATGTGCGATAGTGGAAAGTCATCTTTAGGGCTAGCCCTGTTTAAGTCTCTGTAATCCATGCACATTCTCACTTTGCCGTCCTTCTTGGGCACAGGCACAATGTTAGCAACCCATTATGGATAGGAAGTAACAGCAAGAAACCCAGCATTGAACTGCTTCATCACTTCAGCTTTGATCTTTTCAGACATGTCGGGCCTCATTCAGCGGACTTTCTGTTTAATTGGTGGACAGTCTTCTCTTGTAGGGAGACGGTGAACCACAATATCTGTGTCGAGTCCCGGCATGTCTTCGTAGGACCAAGATAAGATCTCAACATATTCATACAACAACTGAATTAAACACTCTTTGACACTTGGCCCAAGGTTAGCACCCACTCTGACTTCTTTTCTGTCTTCATCAGTACCCAATTTGATTGTCTCTAACAGCTCCTCATGGGGAAGGATAGCCCTTTCTTCCTGTTGTAGCAGTATAGCCAATTCTCCCGGCACTTCACAGTCTTCATCACCTTCGTATTCGGCATGGTAGACCAGATCTTCAGAGTCACTGAAGGCCATAGCAGAATTGTTACCCATGGAATCCGGAATGGAAGGATACCTGCATTTGTGAGTGTGGGTGTGGGTAAGGGATAGCCACCTGTAAACAAATAAAATGTAAAAAGAAAGAAAATTAACATAAAAGTTTATATATGAAAACGTCCATGATTCATTAAAATGGCATATGAAGATGAAAAATCAAACCCTTACAAATGGACCTATGTGCCTCGGGTAAGGCACAAGGCAAAAAGTGTACGAATTGTTTAGGAATTATTACAAACCAACAGAAATGTTTGAAAGATAAATTACTGATTTATGAAAGTAATGGGAACAAAGTCTTTTGCCTCCCAATTGCACAGTCCTCCTTCAACAGTATGGAAAATCCAGTCTTCCAGATTGCTCTCCTCTTTACCATCCTCCAAAGCATTGACTCCATGATGGGTGATCTTCACTGGTGGCCCCCCAACCTGGGCACGGCAGACAGCCTTTTGAGAAGAATCAGTGAAACCCAAGTCGAATTTATCAGATTTGAAAGGAAAGTCTGGTAGCTGACCCCAGATTGTGCTTCCTCCTTCTTCAATCACAACCTTTGCATATTTGAGGGATGACATCCGAGACACAGGTTTGGTAATTGCAGGTACAGGGGACACTGTCTTGATTGCTGCTATTTCAGGGGAAACTTCTTCAAAGTGTTGGAAAGGGGTCTCTATGAATTCACCATCCAATTCTACATAGCGGAAAGAATTTAGATGGCTTATCATATATTCCTCTTCGCCATGAACTGTTATAATTTTCCCCTGGACTGGGTACTTGAGCATTTGATGTAGAGTTGAAGTGACGGCTCCAGCATGATAAATCCAAGGTTTTCCTAACAAGCAAGAATAGGAAGGACGGATGTCCATCACATAGAATATGGAGTTGAAGGTTTCAGTTCCCACTTTAATCGGGATGTCCACCTTCCCGTGGACCATCCTTTTAGAACCATCAAAGGCTCTGACAATGATATTGCTGGGCTTCAAGGTTAAACCTTCACAATCTAGCCTATCCAATGCCTTCTTTGGTAAGACATTCAGCGATGAACCAGTGTCTACCAGAACGTGTGCTAGAGTAGTTCCTCTGCATTCCACTGAGACATGCAAAGCATCATTATGTTTTCTCCCTTTGATTGTTAGATCTGCATCGGAGAATCCTAGACCATTGTCAGCCGTTAGGCTAGCTACACATTCCTGGAACTGATTCGCGGAGGTTTCCTGTGGCACGTGGGCCGTTTTCAAGAATCAGATCAAAGCTTTGGCATGAGCTTCTGAACAAAGCAGCAAGGCCAACATAGAGATTTTTGAGGGGGTTTGCCCCAGTTGCTCCACAACATCATAATCGCTTTTCTTTATTATTTTCAAAATCTCTTCCATTTCTTTTTGAGTGGTTTCAGGGATGATTAACGGCTGAGCCCTCGTCCTGGCGGGCTTTTCTTGGATCCCTTTTCCTCTATCATCGGCAACAGCAGAGGGGACAACCACAGGAGTTACAACATCTTCAATAATTGGGGTTCTCGCAGATATGTTGACTGGCACAGGGGTAACCTTAGGAGCAGCTGAGGGTCCGAAGATTGCCTTTGGAGGCGTAATCTCCAGAGAGAAAATTCTTCCACTGCAGGTGATTTTACTCGTTCCGGTAATGTTTCCAATGTCGGAAGTCTCTTCATCAGAACTCTCTTCAGTTGATTCAATTTTTTTAATACCGTGGTAGAAGATCTCTCCACCATAGTTCCACGGTATTGATTTGTTGGACTTGTACGGGATAGGCCCCGGCATGGTTATCTTCAAAGGTACAATCTTCGGATCGTATGTAATCTTAACAGGTCTTTTGGAGACCTTGGAAAGATTGGCGGATATGGTAATTATTGAAACATCATTGACAGGAGTCGGTGTAACAGGAGTCTTCTCAAAAAGGATTTCTTGGTTATCCATTAGGCGTTGGATGCCTAACTTCAACAACGTACAGTCGGATGGTATAGATGAACAAAGGCAACAATGTTCTTCACAACCTGGGAAAATCCCAGTCTTCAACAAATTCAGCTTGATTATCGGTAACGGAGTCATCAAATCATCAACAGTAGCAACAAAAAGATCTTCTTCAATAGCATGGGCATTGTGGCCATGCCTTGGCATTGGAGCAGAGATCACATTCGGATTTCCAGGGGCGTCGAATTCCACTTCTTTAGCATCTATCAAATCCTGAATCTTATTCTTGAGGGCCCAAAAATGGTTGGTGTCGTGCCCCAGGCTGTCTGAATGATAAGCACATTTGGCGTTGGCATGGTAGTAAGGAGAAGTTGTATTCGGATTTTTCGGGGCCTCTCTCAAACTGGTAAGGTTTAACTTCAGGAGATGGGGAAGAACCTGAGCAGGAGTCATGTTTATCTGGGTGAATTGCCTTACAGGCCTTTCCACCCTTGCTTGGTTGGTTCTGGGTTGATTGTTTCTGGGCTGATGAGCTGCAGACTTTTGAATCAATACGGCCCCCACCGCTGGTCGGCGCTCAACTCTTCCTTGACTTCTTTGGGAGTAGACATCTAAGACTTCTTTCTTTGCTGGAAAAGGATTTTTGATGGCAGCAGAAGCAGATGCATCTTTTTGAATTTTACCACTCTTGATTCCGGCTTCAACTCTTTCACCAGTCAGAATCAGCTCGGTGAACCCCGCAGACGAACTTCCAATCAGGTAATTGAAAAAGGGGTCTGACAGTGTACCCAAGAACATATCTACAAGCTCCCTCTCAGATAGAGGTGGTTGAACTCGTCCCACCAAGTCTCTCCATTTCTGGGCATACTCCTTAAAGCCTTCATTAGAGACCATGCCCATACTCTATAATTGAGTACGGGTTGGTGCTATGTCCGCATTGTACTGATACTGCTTGTAGAAGGCAGCAGCCAAATCCTCCCAATTGTGCACATCAGACCTCTCTAACTGGTAGAACCAATCTAATTGCGTCCCTGACAAACTGTCCTGGAAGAAATGTACCCACAGGTCTTTGTCAGAAGAATGTGGTTGAATTTTTCTGACATAGGACCGTAAGTGAATCTTTGGGCAAGACACCCCATCGTATTTAGCAAACAGAGGTACTTTAAACTTCGGAGGAATAACTATTCCTGAAACCAAACTCAGCTCCTCAAAGTCCAGCCTGGGAACTCTTTGAATCTCCATGGCTTCTAGACATTCTTCCAATTTCTTGTATTTCTCATCTGCAGGAGGGTACTGTTGTTCAGAATAGTCTTCATCCTCTTCTTCTTCTTCTTCCTTAGACTCAGATGGCACTGCAGCTCCCTTTCCTTTTCCTACCCCTTCATCAGATGTTGAGGGGAAATCCAGGACCCTTCTGGCTTGACCTTCGAATCTTCTACCCAAAGTAGCTACACCAACTCTCCTCTTTTTCTTTTTCTCCTTTTCCTTCTCTAATAGAGCTTTAAGATCCTCCTGACCCTTTTCCAAGGTCATGAGTAGTTGTTAGAACTGTGAATTCTGCACTTGCAAATCTTTGACCATCTGCTCTATATCCATCTTGCTGAAATAAACAGTAGAGAGATAAGGAAACCTGGTGTGAAGACCTGTTTATGCATATGATGAATGATATGTATTCATGTAATGCATTTAAGGATTCAGAAATTCAAATTTGTTTAAACAAAAAGGAACAAACGTTATATTAATAAGATAGAATTTGTTAGTACATAAATGCCCCATGGGCAAAATAATACAAAATTCTAATGTAAAAAGACGTTGCGCATCCTTTTTAGTGCAATGTAGGTGTTGAGAGGCTGCTCTTCGTGAAGTTGACGAGTAAGCTCTAAAACCTTCTTCTCACTGGCGTAGAATTGGGCTTCAAACGTATCGCATTCTCCCTTGAGCTGTATCCAACTCCTTTGTAAATCTTCCAATGATGTTGGCATGTCAGGATGTAGGAGGGTGTATGGAACCTCTCCTTCTATAACAGGATCTTTGATCACAGGGAGAATGTAGGGGTAAGGCATCATAAGACTTTGGGCGCGGGTTCGTACCCACTTGAGGTAAGGCTCAAGGGGGATGGAATTCTTATGTCCCAATGTCTTACTGTCCACCTTGTTGGGCATCCTCCGAGCTCGAATAAACCTTTGTCGAAGTCCTTGAGTGTCGTTGTCGAAGTCAAAAACCAAGTCCGGAATCAGCATGTCTTGTGGGTCATCCCTTCGGGCATACCCAAACTGTCTCAGAGCTATGCAGGGGTTGTAGGTAATGCCTCCCCTAATGCCAAGTAGAGGGACATTAGGTATTCCCCACAGCGGTCAATGATGATAACATTTTCTCTAGACCGAGAACACCAATGAACATCTGAATATGTAAGAGTCATCAACCGTTGTGACCACCTCAAGCCTTGCTCATTCTTCAAGACTGATTTGGGAAGGTGAGAAATAAACCACCTTGCTAGTAGAGGAGTACAGCACATGAGAACACCTATTTTTCTCATTGTTCGTGTGTAAAATGAGTGGAGGATATCCCCAAGTAAAGTAGGCATAGGATTTCGGGATATGAAAATCTTGACAGCGTTCACATCTATGAGCTGGTCAGGGTTTGGGAACAAGACCAACCCATAGATGAGAAGTGCTACAATCTCCTCAAAAGCTTGCAGATCTAGAGAATTCCAGCAGTCTTATGCCTTCTCAAACAGAAACTTTGCCAAGAAACCCTTGACACCACTTCTGGTTTCCCAATGACCTGTCATATCAGATGGTTGCAAGTGTAAGGCTTGAGCAACATCTTCAGGCTTCGGATCTCTTTCAGTACCGTTGTAGGGTAGTTGATGGAGAATAGGAATCCTCAGGAGTTAAGAAAATTCATCCAAATTAGGCACTAACTGGTAATTAGGAAATGTGAAGCAGTGGTGTAGGGGGTCAAAGAACTGGAAGAGAACTTTCACCGTGTCTTCCTCTGTGTTGGAGTTGACCAAGTTGAGAAGTCGACCATGTCTTTCAGTGAATGGAGAATACTCTGGAATCTGGGAAACCAGCTCTTTGAGTTGAGGAGGAATTCTCACAAGGTTGACCTGGATAGTTTTCCTGCGAAGTGATTCCATTACCTACAAAACAGGAACAAAGATGAAGATCCAAAATCCTTGAAATGGTTAGTGGATGCATATGATGCTTCATGATGTTCATGATGTTATGCACAAGTATATATGTACAAGAAAATCACACAAGTTCCTAGTTTCAGGCTTGCATGGGGCTTCATAGGTAAGTACCCTCTTGAAGTTTAGTTGGCTCAACCTGTCCCATAAATAGTAATCGGGTTCTAAGGAGCTCAATATCACTGGATTATTTTCTGTGTTCATTGTTTCAGTTTAGCCACTTTACTGGCGACCAAAATATTCCAAGAAAACAACCCTTAATGAGTTTAGTATCGAGTATCTACCAACTTCGGACTGCACCAAAGCCGGTTATCTCACTACCCCTAAAAAGGCCAAGATGGTCAAGTAAAGGTTCTAAAAGTCCATTAGTGCTTCATGACATCACTCAGCGGCCCCGTATTCTCTTTGATTGACTCAAAGGATACCGGTACCCACAAATATGTCGCACTAATATAGCTATTGCTTCAACCATGTCGGTATACCCCGCACAGTTTCCACAATGTATTGCTATTTACCTATGAATGTTTCCCAAATCCGGGTAGAGGATTTCAAACCCAAACAATAGAACCAAATGTAAAGCAATCAAAGCAAACAAGGTAAGCATGTAAAGGTGATCTAAACCCTAAGGTAACCCCACTTTTAAACATATCACCAGCAGAGTCGCCAGTTCTGTGATACGGTGGGAGAACTGACTTGAGGTTTTGCGTTTGTGTTTGCAAATGTTTCGGTTTAGCAAGAGTCGCCATCAACTTTTTATTTTATCCAAAGGAAAGGTCAAAAAGCACAGGAAAGACCTTTGAGATGTTTTCTTGGGTTCGGGGGGTAGATTATGAAAAGGGAAGGTGCTAGCACCCTTTTCATCCATGGTTTTCCATGGGCTCTTAGTTACTTGTTTAGATCACTTGTTTTGCTTTTCCAATTGTTTGAAATGGTGCTTTGTGTGTGGTTTTTGAAAGTGTTTTGAAAAGAGGCCTTTGTCTAGGCAACCTTTGTAATGATTCTTGTTTGAATGTATACAAAGGTGTTTGTCTTTTGAAAAATGTTTCAATGTTTGAAACTTTGTTTTGGGAAAGGTTTTGAAATTGTGTTGTGAGTGTTTGTTTGAAAATAGCAAGGATGTTTGCAAGTTTGATCAAGTAACTAGGATTTGTCTACCCTACTCAAAGATCTTTCCTACACATTTTTAACCCTTTTGACATTGTTGCTTTACCATTGTATTTGGTAAACAACCTTGTATTTGGATGTTAAACGGGACGGGCGTGGGTCATCGTATGACCATGATAACAATGTTGCCAAGTATCTTAGCAAGTTTTTGAGGGACTAGATCATTTTTGTATAGGCAACCAAGATAGCGTCATCGAGGGACTATGATCTTTTGTTTTGATTTGTTTTGCCAAGATACCTAGCATGCATACCATGGCCATTTTTAAGACAACAAGTGGGTGAAACCCTAGAGATGCTTATGTGCATTGTGTTGTCATTTTTTATGCATTTTTGTCTTGTATTAGTCATGCTATTTGTTTTGATTTTGGTTCTTTGCATACAAACCCTAATCTTACTATCATGCATATTTGAAAGCAATAAAAATGCGTAAAAGTAAATCTACAACTATTACAACATTGATATGGGGAGGGGGGTACAAGTTTTGAATAGGGAGATATTCGCAAGAAAATAAAACCCTAATTTAACTATTACAACCAAATTGAATATTGCACAAGATAAACAAGTGCACAAATATTTAAATATGCAAATAAATATAAATATGCAAAAAAATTTTGTAAAATAAATTATTTTTGTCTAAAAATAAGAAAATAAAAATGATTATTTTTGAAAATGGGTGGAAACCCTAATTTTTGGTTTTAAAAGAAAATATAAATTCTAATTATTTATTTATTCATTTATGTACAAGAAAATAAATAAAAATATATATATATAAATGTTAAAAAATAATATTTGTGAGAAAATAATATTTTAAGTGTATAATATAATAAAATAAAAATATGTAAGTATTTTAATTTTATTTACAAATTTATTTAAGAAAATGAAAGTATATATTATTTAATAAACTATTTTTATGTCCAAAAAATAATAAAAATAATAACATAAAATGTGAAAAATTAAGAGAATATTTTTTGTGATTTTAAATATTTAGAAAAATAAATAAAAAGTCAGAAATGTAAAAGAAATAAAAAAAATATACAAAAATAATCAAATGGGCCAAAGGGGGTGCAAAGAGAAAGCAGGGGGGTGTCAATAGGAGAAACAAGCCAAGCTCATCCCATTTCCACTTCATCCCTGTCCTTTGAATCAGAAAATGCGCGCACTATGTACAAATCTGGAACTCCTGCATACGTGCTCAAAAACAAAAACTTGCAACATGAAAGTTATAGCTCTTGATCACACGATTCTAACCATGTAAAAAACTTAATCTAACTCTCAAAGACCAGGGAGAATTTCAATGGCCCTAAATCTTGACCTAGTTTTTTCAGAAAGTTCAACTATCAAATACTCCTAGCTCAGTAAACATAAATGAATTTTATGCATATGTACAGCTCAAGGGCAATGAGGACTACATTTTTGCTTCACAAACCTAAGCCTAATGATTCTTAAATAAGGAGATAGAAGTTTGAAATTTACCTGTTTCATCCAAGCTTGGATATGGCAATGTAGGTGTTTTTGATGAGGCCTAAAGGTCGTGTTAGCTTACCTAAGGTTCACTCAATCTTTCTCAATGCTTGGCATGCTTTGAAATGGCCTAAATTTGCTTGTAGAACTCAACCTGCAAAGCTTCAAAGCAAAAATGGTGAAGTGTGAAAATGGAGTTACAGTGGCTTGAGAATGGTTGGGATAGTTTAGGTATGTTGTATGGAGTGTGTTGGAACTGGTTTCAAGCAAAACGCACGAGTGGATTTGGTTTTGGCTTATGATTTGCAGAACCTGCCCTGTTTTGGCAGAAAATGGGGTTTTTGGTGTACAAGGGTGTTTGAGAGATGGTGAGCTCATGTTTCTGGCTTAGTGTAATGTGTAAAACTTGTTTGAAATGAATACAACACTTGCTCTTATCAGATTGAAGAGTTGTTGACCTTTTGCATAATGACTTGTTTTTGAAGTAAAAGGTGGAATTAACAATGCTATGGCCTCTACAGGCTAGCTCCAAGCATGCACATAGTTGGTGTACTTTTCCCAAAGTTTATGGATGTTATTTGCTGCAACAACTTTGGTCCATGGCTCAAGAAATTCAATTTTACATAAAGCATGCTTTACCAAAGTGGCAATGCTACCTTTTTGCCAAAAATAGATTAATTCTTTGTATAATGCTCTAAAGCTCATAATAAAGCCTTAATCCAATGTGTTTGCATTTAATTTATGATTGTGGAAAGGTTTAAGGCATGTAAAACAAGTACAAGCAAGGTTTGGACAGAATTGCAACTTGTAGCATTGTGTAAAATGCCTTGGACAAAAGTGATGATTTGCCATTTTCAAATCTTCGATTCTCCCTAACCACAAATTATCTTGGAGAGTTCTTGGACATTTTGGAAAGCTTGTAACATGCTATACAATCCATATTTAAAATTAATTTTGAGATTCCACTTGGACCTATGTGAAAAATTTCCATGAAGATAGGTCAAAATCCTGCCTAAACTAGGGCAAAACTTCACTAAGTTAGAAAGTTTTTAGACCCCTATTCACAAAATCATTACTTGAGATCCAAGCATCTTTTGGGAAAACTTTGTGAAACAAAGTTATAGATTTTGTGGAGGACTACAACTTTCATGTTGGAAGTTTTCTTTGAATCGAATTGCATCATGGTGAAAAAGTTGGGCAAAGTTGGGAAAAAATAAGAAATTTTCATAACTTAGAAAATTTCTAAGTTATGAAAATTTTCCATTTTAAACCCTAATTTTGAAAATTAAGTTTCTTGGTGAACAAGTTTCATGTTTTGACACATCTTGATGAAAAATGACCCATGGCACTTGATTTTGACCAAAAAGTCAAAGTTTGACTTTTTAGTGTATAATTGATTTTTAATCAGTTGACTGGAAAATTCATCTGTCAATCCAATGCAATTGAGATCTTTTGAACCTTATGACTAGGTCAAGATGATTCCATTGAGTCCTTGAAACCATTCTTGAACCCAATTTGCCATTGGCTAGGTGAAAAATCAGAAATTACCCTTCTACAGTCAAAACCCAAAAAATGACCATTTTGCCCTTTTGATGATCTGATCAAATTTCTTGAGGAATTGTGGTCCAAACTTGATCAAATGGTTCATATGAGTTTATAATGTTGTTGTGGATCAAAAAGTATGAGTTTTGACTGCAAATTGGCCACAGTTGACTTTTTCCCCTATACAGGTGATTTTTAGGTCAACTGTCCAATTGACTGGGCAAAATTCAAGGCTTGAAACTTGGTATGGGCAATCTTATAAGTCCAACATGAAGTATGAAAGTCACATTGAGCATTTAAAGTCCAAAAATCCTTGTGCAAACTCAAACCCTAATTTCAGGTCAATAGTGCAAGGAGTGGTCTTGAGCTGAGCAAACCCTAATCTGGTCTTGAATCCAAAGAGTCTTGTGAGGGGAAATCTTGATAAAATGAGAGGGAAAATTTTGGGGTACAACAGCTGCCCCTGTTCAATCTTCTTGAACCTGAAGAGTTAGACTGGCGAGTTTGTCGTTCGTGACTCGAAGGTAAAAGATGATTGGACACTAGAGTGCCCGTAAATTTGCACTCGTCAAAATGTAATTGAGGAAATGGGCTTAAAGATGCCATTTGGAGAGGTTGATAGAATCTTGTTGGAGATGGGCTTAAAGATGCCATCCAAGGAAGTTGATCGCATAAGAGATTCCTTTGCGAGAGCCCGTATACCTGTTGTTGAGGAGGACTACACCGGGGAATGCTGGTCTCTGTCATGGTAGAAATAGAATTTTAGGAGCTTCAGTCGTCCGTTATTCTACTGGGGAACCATCTCTTGGTTGAAGAGGTGAAAATGAATTGTTATATGGTCGTGCTCCAGGCTTTACAATGACTTACTGGGGGGTGAGATTAAACTTGCTATTCGGTCATTCTCCAGGCTTCGCAACTTCTCAGTTCTTATCTCGTCGTACTCCAGGCTTTAGAAGGAATTAAGTTGTTATCCGATCGCATCCGAGCTTCAACTTGAATTTAAGGCACATTAATATCCGGTCGATTCCGGGCTTCTTAGTAATTAGCCGAGTAAACTGCTATTTGTTCAAAATCCAAGTTTCACAGTATACCTCACTGTTATCTGGTCAAAATCATGGTTTCACAGTCTTGTATTGCTATTTGGTCGAAATCCATGCTTCACGATACCTTACTTCCTATCTGGTCAAAATTCAGGCTTCAGAAAAAAATCAAATGGTTATCTGGTCGCCTCCGGGCTTCACTTTGATTTTGGGGGCTACTAATATCCGGTTGAATCCGGGCTTCAAAGTAATTGACCGAGTAAACTGCTTTTTTGGTCGAAATCCAAGTTTCACAGTGCACCTCACTGTTATCTAGTTAAAATCCAGGCTTCACGGTGTTTTATAGAGATCAAGATACTATCCGGTCGAACCCGAGCTTCATAGCTTGAATTTAAGGTGTACCAAAATCTGGTCGATTCCAGGCTTCATGGTGCTTTATACTGCTATCTGGTCGATTCCAGGCTTTACAGTAATTTGTTGGGGATTCAACTATTTTTTCAGTCGATCTCCGGGTTTCAGTATGATCAAGATATTATCCGGTAGAATCTGGGCTTCATAATTTGAACTGGAACAAGAATCTGAGCATTGATTTGAATAAGCAATAGAATAGCATTCGTGTCTGGAGCATCTCTAAGTTGTACTTGAGCTTTGAATATTTGTTAAAGATAGATTTTAATTTTATCCTGAAAAGGGTAAAATGTTAGCTGAAACACAAAGTTATGTTGCATGAAATGTATGATGCAATATATGTGTTTTATCAGTGTTTATAATGTATGCACATGTAAGCTGATTAGTTGTCTTGCTGAGGAAAATAAATCCTTGATAGCTGGAGATAATAAAATCTTTGACTGTTGTTGGGGAAAATAAATCCTTGACTGCTGTTGTGGGGATGTGAGAATCCTTCACGACTTTCCTGTTTGGGGAGTCCCGAGAACCTTGATGACTGTGGTTGGGGATTGAGAATCTTCAATCTACTGGGAAATAAGAACAACTCTGCGGGGAGAAAGTTTATTCTGTTGGAGAGTTTTAGGAGACTCTGTGGGGAACAGCTCATTCCTGTTATGGATAGAGTTCAAGAGTTTGGGTTGTATGCCAATCTTACTGGGGAATTATCTGGTTTTAAGACAACTCTCTGGGGAATTGGACGAAACTGGATGGTTTTCCATCGGGGTTTAAAGGTTGAAGTTTTGGACTCTGTTGGGGAAGAAAGTTTCATCTTTGTTGAGAATCTGTAGCTCAAAGTTTTTGGTTCCGCTGGGGATTCGGAGTTTGAAAACTTAGTTCTGATGGGGATATGTATTTCAAGGTTTTAGCTCCGCTGGGGGATCTAGATGATATACTGCAGGGGATTTCTCTTGGAATAGCCTAAAGACGTCTTCCTATACTTTTAACCTATCAGTAATTATTCTTTCCCATTTCGTTTATTTGTAAACAGTGATTATATTATAATGCATATGCTCATTTAATAAATCATTGGACGTTTTCAAATAAAACACAAGTATAAAAGAAGAAAAGGCAAATAGTTTTCTGCACTTTGAAGTATCTTTGTATTAACTTTGTGTAAGTATTTTGTACAAAGGAGACAGACATCCTAGTAATAGAATGTTGTCATAAAAAATGAGAAAAATTTATACAAAGAAAGATGGCTATGTGTGAAAATTCCATGGGGTTCCCATTCTGCTATAGCCTTCGTAATTCTGGATATCTTGTTCATTCGTTGCTTCGTCCAAAGATGATTGAGTTGATCGGAAGCCCGGAGCTTATCTGTGAAGAGAATGTCCTTAAAGTGATCCGATGAGACATAGTCATACGCTTTAATTCCCTAACTTTTGCCCAGACCGCCCTTTCAGGTTTTCGATCCACCGGGAAACCCTTTTTTGCCCAAGTCGCCCTTTTGGGTTTTCAACTTGCCGGGTGTACAGATTTTTTTATTTATCCCTAATTTTTTCTTGAACCGCCCTTTCGGGTTTTCGATTCACCGGGATGCCCATTTTTTTCCCAAGTCACCCTTTCGGGTTTTCAACTTGTCGGGTCGTTTATGCGTAGTATCTTTTGACTATGTCTGCGTTCGCAGGGTGCGGCAGATCATCGCCGTCCATGGTGGTTAATATTATTGCCCCACCAGAAAAGATGTTTTGATCACAAATGGTCCTTCGTAGGTAGGAGTCTATTTTCCCCTGGGATCACTTTGCGGCAAGATGATCCGCTTGATTACAAGATCTCCGACTTGATATACTTGTCGCCTGTCTTTCTTGTTGAAAGCCTTGATCATCCATTTTTGATACGTCTGACCATGGCAAACAGCAGTAAGCCTCTTTTCATCAATCAAGTTAAGTTGATCAAGTCGGGTCTGAATCCGATCGTCTTCACTCAAACCAGCATCCTTCATGATTCTCAAGGAGGGAATCTGAACCTCGATAGGTAAAACAGCTTCCATGTCGTATACTGTTGTACCCCAAAATTTGCACTCCCATTTCTCATTGATTTCTCATCACCAAGCCCTTGAAGATCAAGATCCAGTTAGGGTTTCATCTGCTCAAGACTTCTCCTTGCACTGTTGACCCAAATTAGGGTTTGTGTTTGCACAAAGATGTTTTGACCTAAAATGCCTAAGATGACTTTCTTGCTTCATATTGGACTCCCAAGTTTATCCATATCAAGTTTCAAGTCTTGATTCCAAGTTTTGCCCAGTCAATTGGACAGTTGACCTAGAAATCAGCTGTATTGGGGAAAAAGTCAACTGTGACCAATTGACAGTCAAATCTCATGAAAATTGACCCACATCAACATTATGAACTCATATGAACCATTTGATCAAGTTTGGATCACAATTCCACAAGAAATTTGATCAGATCACCAAAAGGGCAAAATGGTCATTTTTAGGGTTTTGACTGCACAAAGGCAATTTTTGACTGTTTGACCCAACCAATGGCAAACCAAGCTCACATATGGACTCAAGGACCCCATGGAATTATCTTGACATGCTCAACAAGTTCAAAAGATCCCAAGTACACAAGATTGACAGTTGAATTTCCCAGTCAATTGACCAATTTTGATTGTATACTGAAAAGTCAAACTTTGACTTTTTGGTCAAAATCAAGGGTTAAGATTCATTTTTCATCAAAACATGCCAAATCATGAAACTTGTTCACCAAGAAATCAAAATTTGCAAATTAGGGTTTGAAATGAGAATTTTTTCATAACTTAGAATTTTTCTAAGTTATGAAAAACCCTAATTTTTTCCCAACTTTGCCCCACTTTCTCACCAAGATTCATTTGGATTCAAACAAAAGTCAAAACATGAAAGTTGTAGCTTGTTGCATAATCTACAACTTTGATTCACAAAGTTTTCCCAAATGAGGCTTGTATCTCAAGTTACAATTTTTTGAATAAGGGTACTAAACCATTCTTAACTTAGTGAAATTTTAACCTATTTTGGCAAGGTTTTCTACCTAACTTCAAGGCCATTTTCCATACACTTCCACTTGGAATTTCAATTTGCATTTCAAAGATGGATTGTAGTACACATTCCAAGCTTTCCAAAATGTCCAAGAACTCATCAAACAACCTCATCACTTGAGAGAATCAAATTTTGCAATATGGCAAAAAGTCACTTTGATTCATGGCCATGTACATGTTCATAACTTGTGCAAATTTCTCAAACCAGCATGCCACTTGATTATAGGCCCTTAAACCATCCAACACTCAATAATTTAATGCATGTTCATTGTGCTAAGGCCTTGTTTCATGAGTTTATGCATTACATGTTGGATTAGGCCATAAATGGAAAAAGTGAAATGGCCATTTTTGCAAAAGCAAGCTTTATGTCATAATGCAAATCCAAGAGGTACAGATCAAATCCAATTGGCACAAGATTATGAGCAAAAAACTCTGATCAAGACAAGGTTAGCAGCATGTTTAGGGGGCCTCTACTTTCCTAGAACATCAACTTGGCTTTGCTTGCTTAAGTGTGAAGAAAAGTGGCATAACATAACACAACTTTGATCTCAGCATTAGAACACTTAAGCAAACATTGTATACACCTTCTAATCATCCAACCCAAGCTAGAACATGAGCAAACAAGGTCCCAAACACTTCCATTCCCAGAATCACTCTCAAACTACAAAAACAGAGTTCTCACTGCAGTTTGAGTGCCAACTCTCATCCCTTGCATGATTTCTTGCCCAAAGCTCATCAAACACATTCCCTAGCATTAATGCAAGCTAACCAAAACCTAAAACACGACCTGTAATTCCTCTAACCAGTTCCACCATTTTCCCTTTCTTGTTTTACAGTTGGAGGTCCATAGCTCGATTCAAGGTGTCTCAAAGCAAAGTAAGCATTGGAATAGCATCACCACACTTCAGGCAAGCTGTACAGATCATCATCTTGCTCTGAAAGCTCCCCCATTTCCAGATAGAACTTCAACTGAACAGGTATTTTCTTGAACTTCTAACTCTTAGCCTAGGCATCATTAGCTCTAAGTTTGTGAATAAGAAGTGTTCTACTCATGCCCCTGAATCTGTACATGCTTTTACTTTTCATTTATTTTGCTTGAGCTGTGAGAATTTAAGGTTTGAATATGGCAGAAAAGTTAGGTCATGATTTGGGATTGTCAAAATTCTCTCTCATTTCTGAGAGTTAGGATGAGTTCTTTATATATTTAAAATCGTGATTCAATGCTTAACATTTCTTATGTTGGAAGTTTGTGCAAAAGATCAAGGAATCAGGATGTTTGAATGGAAGTTCAGGCGCGCGTTTTTTGAACATTTTTTGTTCAGAGGTTGAAGAAGAAGCTTCATGGGCTGGGCTTGCTTCTGAATTTCTTTTCACACCATATTTCTGATTTCACACCCCCTGAGCCCAATTTGTGTGTTTTATTGATTTTTTGATTTTTCTTTTTTCATTTTGGTTTATTTATTTTTCCTAATGATATTAAAAACATAAAAAACATTTTTTACACCATTTTCCTATTTTTAAGCATTTATTTGTTTATAGGAATCATTTATACATAAATATATATATATATATATACTATTATTTAGGAAAGCTAGAAAAAATAATGTAAATATATTTTATTTCTGATTTTTATTTCTTTTTTTCTTTTGAAAATATTTTATGTAAAATATACTTTTTTTTATATAATATTAAATATTATTATTTTTATATACATAATACATATTTAGAAATTAATACATATATATATATATATATATATATATATATATATATATATATATATATATATATATATATATATATATATATATATATATATATATATATATATATATATATATATATATATATATATATATATATATATATTAGTATATTTAGGTTAAAATACAAAAATACCTATATTTTTTATTTTATTAATATTTGACATCAAAAAATACTTTTTATAAATATACTTCATTTTATTTTATTTTTGTACATAATAAACAAATACTTGTATAAATTAAATAATATATATATTACTTAATAAAAATTAGGGTTTTACCCTTAAAATACAAAAACCCCAAAAATAATACTTTTTTTATTTTATTTATTTGACATAAATAATACTTTTTTTTCACACATATAAAAACCCTTTTTGCATTTTGCATCTTTATTTTATTTTCCATTTAATTCATGCAATCAATTATCTTGTAAATATTCCAAAATTGATGTAATAGCTAGGTTTAAATTTCTTGTCTAAATATCCCCCCATTTGAACATTTGTACCCCTCTTCCCATATTGTGTTGTAATAGTGTAGGAATTTTACTTTTCGCACTTTAACGCTTTTTAAATATGCCATGCTAGAATTAGGGCTTGTATGCAAATAAAAAGAACAAAATAGTTTGACCTAATTTCAAGACAATCAAGCATGAAAATGGACAACACATATCACACTTGCACCCCTAGGGTATTCCACTTTGTTGCCTTCAAATAAATGGGTCATATTGCATGTTAGGTTTCTTTGGGTAAAACAAACAATCAAATGATCATAGTCTCTCGATGACGCTTTCGAAAAGTTGCCTAAAATGATCAAGTCCCTTTCAAAGAGAAATTGCCCAAAGATACTTAGCACTATTGCAATTATGGTCTAAACGATGACCCGCGCCCGTCCCTTTCACCTCCTAATACAAGATTGTCCACCAAATGCAATGGTGGAACAAAATTGTCAAAAGGGTTAAAACATAACAAAAATCTTTGAGAACTTTAGGGTAGATAGCTCTTAGGTACTTGTCAACTTGCAAAACAAAACACTTGCCTATTTTCAAACCACACTTCACAAACACTTTCAAAACAAACTTTCAAAAACCTTGGAACATCTTTTCAAAAGACAAAACACCTTTTGTAAAACATTCGAGTAAAGAATTGTTACAAGGGTAGCTTATACAAGGCATCTTTTTCAAAGCATTTTCAAAACCACACTCCAAGCACCATTTCAAACAATTGAAAACCAAGGCAAGTTGATCTAAGCAAGTACCTAAGAGCCCATGGATAACCATGGATAGAAAGGGTGCTAATACGTTCCCTTCCTATAATCTACTCCCCGAACCCAAGAAAAATCTCAAAGGTTTTTGCTGTGCTTTTTAAACCTTTCCTTAGGATAAAATAAAAAGTCGGTGGCGACTCTTGCTCAACCGAAACATTTGCGAAAACAAACGCAAAACCATAGTCAGTTCTCCCACCGTATCACAGAACTGGCGACTCTGCTGGGGAGATGATTTTAAAAGTGGAGTAACCTTAGGGCTTAGATCACCCTCTTGCATGACTATTTGTTTGAATTGTTTGCTTTATATCTTGGCTCTATTGTTTGGGTTTGCAATCCTACACCCGGATTTTGGGAAACATTCATAGATAGCAATACGTTGTGGAAACTGTGCGGGGTATACCGACACGGTCGAAGCAATAGCTATATTAGTGCGACATATTTGTGAGTACCGGTAACCATTGAGTTCAATCAAGGAGAGTACGGGGCCGCTGAGTGATGTCACTAAGCACTAATGACCTAGAACCATACTTGACCATCTTGGCCTTTTATTAGGGGTAGTGAGATGACCGGCTTTGGTGCAGTCCGAAGTTGGTAGATACTCGATACTACACTCATTGAGGGTTGTTTTCTTGGAATATTTTGGTCGCTAGTTAAGTGGCTAAACCAAAACAATGAACAATGAAAACAATCCCGTGATATTGAGCTCCTTAGAACCCGGTTACTATTTATAGGACAGGTTTTTAAGCCAACTACACTCAAGAGGGTACTTACCTATGAAACCCCGTGCCAGCCTGAAACTAGGGTTTGGTGTGATTTGCTTGTACATATGTTTTGTGCATACATCATAAACATCATAAAACATCATATGCATTCACTAACCATTTCAAGGGTTTGGATCTTCATCTTTGTTCTTGTTTTGTAGGTCATGGAAATTCCTCGCAGAAACACCATTCAAGTCAACCTTGTGAGAATTTCTCCTCAACTCAAGGAGCTCACCTCAAGAATTCCGGAAAGCTCATCCTTCAGTGAAAGACATGGTAGACTGCTCAGCCTAGTCAACACCAACATTGAAGAAGACATGATGAAAGTGCTATTCTAGTTCTTTGACCCTCTTCACCACTGTTTCACTTTCCCTGATTATCAGTTGGTGCCCATTTTGGAGGAGTTTTCTCAACTCCTGAGAATTCATATCCTTAATCAACTACCCTTCAACGGTACGGAGAAGGAACCAAAGCCGGAAGATGTTGCTCGAGCATTACATCTACAACCATCCGACATCAAGGGGCATTGGGAAACCAGAAGCGGCGTCAAAGGATTCTTAGCAAAATTCTTGTTTGAGAAAGCACAAGAATGTTGGAACTCATTGGACCTACAAGCCTTTGAAGAAATTGTGGCACTCCTTATCTATGGGTTGGTCTTGTTCCCAAATTCTGACCAATTGGTAGATGTCAACACCGTCAAAATCTTCTTGTCCAGAAATCCAATACCAACATTGCTTGGGGACATTCTTCACTCATTTTACACACGAACAATGAGAAAGAGGGGTGTTCTCATGTGCTGTACTCCTCTCCTTGCAAGGTGGTTTATTTCGCACCTTCCACAATCTGTCTTGAAGAATGACCAAGGCTCAAGGTGGTCCCAACGGTTGATGACTCTTACTCACTCTGATGTACATTGGTGTTCTCGGTCCAGAGAAAATGTCATCATCGTCGATCGTTGCGGAGAGTTTCCTAATGTTCCTTTACTTGGAATTAGGGGAGGTATCACCTACAACCCTTGCCTAGCTTTGAGGAAATTTGGATATGCACGGAGGGATGGCCCTCATGACATGTTGATTCCGGACCTAGTTTTTGACTTCGACAACGATGCGCAAGGACTTCGCCAAAGATTCATCAGAGCTTGGGGAAGACCCAACAAGGTTGATAGCAAGACTCTGGGACACAAGAACTCCATCCCTCTTGAGCCTTATCTCAAGTGGGTACGAGCCCGGGCCCAAAGTCTGATGATGCCTTACCCTCATGTTCTCCCAGTGATTAAAGAGCCCGTCAAGGAAGGAGAGGTTCCCTACACCATCCTACATCCAGACATGCCTACATCGTGGGAGGAAATGCAGAAAAGTTGGATTCAGCTCAAGGAGGAACGGAATACTTTTGAAGCTAGCTTCTACGCCAGTGAGAAGAAGGTTCTAGAGCTTACCTGCCGACTCCATGAGCAAGAGGCCCTCAACACCTACATCGCACCAAAGAGGATGCGCAATGTCTTTTTGCCTTGAGAAGTTATTTTGTAATATTTGGCCCATGGGGCATTTATGTACTAACAAATTTCTTCTTATTAATATGACGTGCGTTCTTCTTTGTCTGAAACAATTTTGAATGTCCTAAATCCTTGAATGCATTGCATACATAAGCATACCATTCATCATGTGCATAAGCAGGTCTCACTCCAGGTTTCCTTATCTGTCTGCTGTTTATTTCAGTAGGATGGATCTCGAGCAAACAGTCAAAGACCTGCAAGCTCAAAATGCACAGTTCCAGCAACTCCTGATGACCTTGGCTAAGGGTCAGGAGGATATCAAGACTCAATTGGGGAACAAAGACCCAGTGAAAAAGAAGAAAAAGAGACTCGGGGTGGCTACTTTAGGGAGAAGATTTGACGGAGAAGCTCGGAGAGTGCTTGAATTTCCTCCTATCTCTGATGAAGGAACCAACAAAGGAGGTGGAGCTGCGGTACCTTCCGAGTCTGATGCGGAAGAAGAAGAGGTCGAAGAGGATGAAGATTATTCTGATCAGCAATACCCTCCAGCTGATGACAAATACAAAGGGCTAGAAGACAGATTGGCCGCCATGGAGCTACAAAGAGTGCCGGGTTTGGACTTTGAAGACTTGGGTTTGGTTGCCGGGATTGTGATTCCCCCAAAGTTCAAGGTGCCAGTGTTTGTGAGGTATGATGGGCTGTCCTGTCCAAAAATGCATCTCAGGTCCTACGTGAGAAAGATCCAACCCTATACGGCAGATAAAAACCTTTGGATTCATTTTTTTCAAGACAGCCTTTCTGGAGCTCAGTTGGAGTGGTTTTATCAGCTAGAGGGAACCAGCGTCCGAAATTGGGAAGATTTGGCCACCGCTTTCTACAAACAATACCAGTATAATTCTGACCTTTCTCCTACTCGTACCCAACTTCAGGGTATGTCGTTAGGAACAGGCGAAGGATTCAAAGAATATGCACAAAAATGGAGGGATTTGGTTGGCAGGGTGCAGCCTCCTTTAACCGGCCGTGAGCTTGTTGATATGTTTCTTGGAACCCTATCTGGGCCATTTTTCAATCATCTGATTGGTAACTCTTCCGCGGGGTTTACCTATTTGATCTTAACAGGCGAGAGAATAGAAGTTGGCATCAAGTCAGGAAAGATTCAGAAGGGTGTTGCTGCAAGTGTTGAGAAGAAGCCTTTTAAGAAGGAAACAGCTGTGGTATATTCTCAGAGAAGAGCAGGGAAGGCGGAGCGTCGGCCAACTGTGGGGGCCGTAATGATTCAAAACACTCCAAGTGAGCAGCCTCGCTATAATCAGTCCAGACCAAATCAGCAACGAGTGGAACGGCCACAACGGCAGTTCACCCGTATTAATATGACTCCAGCGCAAGTGCTTCCCCATCTGTTAAAGTTGAATCTTGCCACCATCAAGGAGGCACCAAAGAATGTGAATACGTCCTCTCCGCATTATCATGCTAATGCTAAATGTGCCTACCATTCTGACAGTGTCGGGCACGACACCAATGATTGTTGGGCACTCAAGCATAAGATCCAAGACCTGATAGAGGCAAAGGAGGTGGAGTTTGACGCTCCGGAGAAGCCTAATGTGATATCTGCACCCATCCCGAAGCACGGTCGAAATGTCAATGCCATTGAAGAAGATTTGTATGTTGCTGATGTCAATAATCTGATAACTCCTTTATTAACCATTAAGTTGAATTTGTTAAGGGTCGGGATCTTCCCGGGATATAAGGAAGACTGCTATTGTTGTTACTCTTTGCCGTTTGATTGTCCGTTACTGAAGAAAGGCATCCAAGGCCTTATGGATAGTCGACAAATTTTGTTTGAAAAAGTTTCTGCTGTTCCAGTTCATACTGAAGATGTCTCAATCATAACCATTCACGCCAATCTTTCCAAGGCCGTCAAAAAGCCTGTTAAGATTACACCAGCTACGAAATCTGTTCCTTTGAAGATAATAATGTCGGGGCCGGTCCCCTATGTTTCTGAGAAGTCCATACCATGGAACTATGGCGGTGACGTTTACTACCATGGTATCAAACAAATCGAAATAATTGAAGAAAGTTCGGATGATGAAGAAGCCAGCATTAGTAACATTGCAGGCACTAGCAAAATCACCAGGAGCGGGAGAATATTTTCTCCAGAGATTGCCCCTCCAAGAGCAATCTTTGGACCCTCATCAGCTGACAAGGTCATCCCTGCACCAATAAAACTTTCTGATAGAACTCCTTTGATTGAAGACGTTGTTGTTCCTAGTACTGTCTCTCCTACCGCTGCTGACAAAGGTAAGGGAATCCAAGATGAGCTCGTCAGGACGAGGGCTCAACCCTTGGTCATCCCGGAAACCTCCAAGAAGGAAATGGATGAGATTTTGAGGATAATCAAAAGAAGTGATTACGATGTGGTAGAACAATTGGGGCAAACCCCCTCAAAGATCTCCATGCTGGCACTACTACTTTGCTCAGAAGCGCACGCTAAAGCCCTGATAAAATTCCTGAAGGCAGCCCATGTGCCCCAGGAAACCTCTGCAGATCAATTTCAGAATTGCGAGGCTAGCCTTACTGCGGACAATGGATTAGGGTTTTCCGATGCCGACCTAACTCCTAAAGGAAGAAATCACAATGATGCTTTGCACATTTCAGTCGAGTGTCGAGGAACTACTCTCGCACATGTCTTGGTCGATACTGGTTCGTCGCTGAATGTATTGCCTAAGAAGGCCTTGGACAGACTAGATTGTGAAGGGTTGGAATTGAAGCCGAGTGATATTGTTGTCAGAGCTTTCGATGGTTCGAAGAGAATGGTCCATGGAGAGGTTGAAATTCCCATCAAGATAGGCACTGAGGTGTTTAAGTCTACTTTCTATGTGATGGACATTCGTCCGTCATACTCTTGCTTGCTGGGTAGGCCTTGGATACACCATGTTGGGGAAGTCACCTCCTCCTTACATCAGATGTTGAAGTATCTTGTTAAGGGAAAGATCATTATTGTCCATGGTGAAGAGGAGTATATGATTAGCCACTTGAACTCTTTCCGATATGTGGAGGTTGAAGGGGAATTCATTGAGACGCCTTTTCAGCATTTCGAAGAAGTCCTTCCTGAGTTAACAGTAGCAAAGTTGGCAGCTGAGACACCGAGGCAGATGGCCAGGATGGCATCTCTGGAGGACGCAAGGGCCGCAATAAAGGAAGGGAAGAATTCAGCATGGGGGAAGTTGCCTGATATCCCACATAAGACAGACAAATTTGGATTAGGGTTCACAGCCGCTGGCCAGAAAGCTATGCGTCATTCGAAGATTGAAAGAGCGCCAGTCAAAATTTCTCCCTACAGAATCAACGCCTTGGAGGATGAAGACAAGGAGAGCAACATCGAAGAGTGGATTTACCCAACTGTCAAAGGAGGATTGAGCAACTGGGAGGCAAAAGACTTTGTCCCCATCACTTTTATTCATCAGTAATTTATCTGTTAAACATTTCCTATTTGGTCTGTAATATTTATTTTCAAACAATCCATACACTATCTTTTCACCTCATGCCTTGCCCGGGGCATGTAGGTCCACTTGTAAGGGTTTTGATTATATTTCATATCCATATGCCATGTTTAATGATTCATTGGACGTTTTTCATTTGATAAACTGCTTATGTTCATTTTCTTTCCTTTTGCATTTTTGTTTAAGGATGGCTATCCCTTACACACACCCACACTCACCAATGCAGGTACCCATCCACTCCGGATTCCATGGGTGACTATTCTGCTGTATCTTTCAATAACTCTGAAGATCTGGTCAATCAAGCCGAGTATGAAGATGACGAAGGTTGTGAAGTACCGGGGGAACTAGCCAGACTTCTACAGCAAGAGGAAAGAGCCATCTTACCTCATGAAGAGTCATTGGAAACTGTCAACTTGGGAACCGAGGAAGACCGGAAGGAGGTGCAAGTGGGTGCCAATCTGGAACCAAGAGTCAAGGAGCGCCTGGTACAGTTGTTGAATGAGTATGTTGAAATCTTCGCTTGGTCTTATGAAGACATGCCGGGTTTAGACACAGACACCGTGGTTCACCGTCTCCCCACAAGAGAAGACTGTCCACCGATCAAGAAAAAAGTTCGCCGAATGAGGCCTGACATGTCTGAAAAGATCAAAGCAGAAGTAATGAAGCAATTCGACGCTGGCTTTCTGGCTGTTACGTCCTATCCTCAATGGGTCGCTAACATCGTGCCAGTACCTAAGAAAGATGGCAAAGTCAGGATGTGTGTGGACTACCGGGATTTGAATAGGGCCAGCCCCAAAGATGATTTTCCACTCCCACACATTGACATTTTGATCGACAACACAGCTCAGCACAAAGTGTTTTCCTTCATGGATGGATTCTCGGGCTATAATCAAATCAAAATGGCCCCCGAGGACATGGAGAAAACTACTTTTGTCACACAATGGGGCACTTTCTGTTACAAGGTGATGTCGTTCGGGCTGAAGAACGCAGGGGCAACTTATCAACGCGCCATGGTAGCTTTATTTCATGATATGATACATCATGAGATTGAAGTTTACGTAGACGATATGATAGCTCGGTCACAAACAGAGGAAGAGCACCTTGAACATCTAGAAAAGCTGTTTTCCAGGTTGAAAGAATACAAGCTCAGACTGAATCCAAGTAAATGCACTTTTGGAGTTAGGTCTGGTAAACTCCTGGGATTCATTGTAAGCAACAAAGGCATTGAAGTCGATCCCGCAAAAGTAAAAGCAATACAAGAGATGCCTGCTCCCCGTACTGAAAAGGAGGTTAGAGGATTCTTGGGGCGCTTGAACTATATTGCCAGATTCATCTCCCATCTGACTTCTACCTGTGAGCCAATTTTCAAACTCTTGAAGAAAGATCAGGTAGTCGAATGGAACGACGATTGTCAAGCTACTTTTGATAGGATCAAGGAGTATTTACTAGAACCTCCTATTCTGATGCCACCCGTCGAAGGAAGACCATTGATCATGTATTTGACCGTCTTGGATAACTCAATGGAGTGTGTTTTGGGCCAGCATGACGAGTCTGGTCGAAAAGAGCATGCTATTTATTACCTTAGCAAAAAGTTTACCGACTGTGAGACTCGCTACTCACTGCTCGAGAAAACTTGCTGCGCTTTGGTATGGGCTGCTTGCCGACTAAGGCAGTATATGTTGACTCATACTACCTTGTTAATTTCCAAAATGGATCCTATCAAATATATCTTCGAAAAGCCCGCCTTATCTGGAAGGATAGCTAGATGGCAAATGATCCTGACTGAGTATGACATCCAGTACACCACCCAAAAAGCTATAAAAGGGAGTGTACTAGCTGACCATCTGGCTCATCAAGCTATCGAAGATTATCAACCCATGAGATTTGACTTCTCGGACGAGGACATCATGAATTTGGACAACATTGAAAGTAACGGACCGTATGACGGACCCGAAAAGGGATCCCGATGGACCCTGTACTTTGATGGTGCTTCAAATGCACTTGGAAATGGTATCGGTGCAGTACTCATTTCTCCGGAAGGTTGTCACACACCTTTCACGGCCCGACTTTGCTTCAGCTGCACAAACAACATGGCTGAGTATGAAGCTTGCATCTTTGGTCTCAAGGCTGTTATAGATTTGGGGATCAAATCTTTGATCGTATTTGGGGACTCGGCTTTGGTTATCAGTCAAATCAAAGGAGAGTGGGATACCAAGCATCCTAATCTTATCCCATACAAAGAACATGTCTTGACGTTGTTGCCTCATTTCGAGCAAATTACCTTCGAGCATTTCCCGCGAGAAGAGTATCAGCTAGCAGATGCTCTAGCCACAATGTCCTCCATGTTTAAACTCAACTGGGATAACGAGGCTCCCCAAATCACCATCGAGCGAATGGATGAACCTACGCATTGTCACGAGATTAATACCGAAGAAGTAGTGGAACAACCTTGGTTCCATGAAATCAAAAGGTATCTCGAGACTAGAGATTATCCCGAAGGAGCTTCCGTAAATGACAAGAAGTTCTTAAGGAAATTCGCTGCTAAATTCTTCCTGAGCAACGGCATCCTTTACAAACGAAGCCATGATTGTGTATTACTCCGATGTGTAGACAAAGCTGAAGCAGAGTTGATCATGACTGATATACACAGCGGCACATTTGGCACTCACTTGAGCGGGCATACAATGGCTAAGAAGATCCTAAGGGCAGGCTATTACTGGTCTACCATGGAAGCTGACTGCCATCAACATTCCCGTACTTGCCACAAATGCCAAGTTTATGCTGATAAAGTTCATATCCCTCCGGTTCCCCTCAACGTTCTGACTGCTCCGTGGCCCTTTGCAATGTGGGGCATTGATATGATTGGAGAGATCAAGCCCACGGCTTCAAACGGACATCGCTTTATCCTGGTTGACATTGACTATTTCACCAAATGGGTCGAAGCAGCTTCCTTCGCCTCTGTTACTAAAAATGTGGTTGCCCGATTTATCAAGCAAAATCTCATATGTCGGTATGTTGTTCCGGACAGGATCATCACAGACAACGGTACAAATCTGAATAACACGATGATCACCGCATTGTGCGAACAGTTCAAGATTTATCATCACAATTCATCTCCCTATCGGCCGAAGATGAACGGTGCTGTTGAAGCTGCGAACAAAAACATTAAGAAGATCATTCAGAAAATGACGGTCACTTACAAAGACTGGCATGAGATGTTACCGTTTGCTCTGCATGGATACCGTACGACGACACGTACTTCAACTGGGGCAACCCCATTTTCTTTGGTTTATGGCATGGAAGCTGTTTTGCCTATGGAAGTCCAGATTCCTTCTCTAAGGATTATGAAGGATGCAGGTTTGAATGAAGATGATTGGATGCAGACCCGACTTGATCAACTCAATCTGATCGACGAAAAGCGACTCGCTGCTATATGCCATGGTCAGGCGTATCAAAAGAGAATGATCAAGGCCTTCAATAAGAAAGTCAGACGTCAAGTGTATCAAGTCGGAGATCTCGTAATCAAGCGGATTATCTTGCCGCAAAGTGATCCCAGGGGCAAATGGACTCCTACATATGAAGGACCATTTGTGATCAAGAGCATATTTTCTGGTGGTGCAATGATTCTGACCACCATGGACGGCGACGACTTGCCACACCCTGCGAACGCAGTCATAGTCAAAAGATACTACGCATAAAATAACCCGACAAGTCGAAAACCCGAAAGGGCGGCTTGGGCAAAAATGGGTATCCCGGTGGACCGAAAACCCGAAAGGGCGGTTCAGGCAAAAGTTAGGGATAAAAACAAAAAAATCTGTACACCCGGCAAGTCGAAAACCCGAAAGGGCGGCTTGGGCAAAAAGGGGTTTCCCGGTGGATCGAAAACCCGAAAGGGCGATTCAGGCAAAAGTTAGGGAATTAAAGCGTATGACTATGTCTCGTCGGATCACTTCAAAGACAATCTCTTCATCAACCAGTTCCAGGCTTCTGATCAATCCAGTCATCGGCAAACGAAGCATTGAATGGACAGATATTCAGAGTTATGAAAGCTATAGCGGAATGAAATCCCATGGAATTATTTCACATAGCCATCTTTATTTTGTATAAATCTTTCAATATTTACGACAAAATCCTCTTACTAGGATGGTTGTCTCCTTTGTACAAATATACTCATAAAAAGTCAATACAAATACTTTTCCCAAAAATTTGTGTCATTTCCTTTTCTTTTCTCTTGCACTATTTGTTTTGAGAAACGTCCAATGTTTTGTTAAATAGGCATATGCATTTGAACATAATCATTCCCTTACAAGAAAGAGGATTACTGATAGGTCAAAGGTGCAGTTGGATGTCGTGATACCCTTCAAAGGAAACCCCCGGAGATTTGGAATCCATATCCCCAGCAAACTCTGTAGCTTATCCCCAGTAGATTCTGGAAGCTTATCCCCTGCAGAGTACGGACGTCTCTCCCGAGTTTTATTCAAAGTTATTCCTCACAAGGGCTTATAACTGGGTTATCCACAGCTTATTGCCACGGAAGATCGCACTCGCCAAAATTCTTCCAATCCCCAGAGGAGTTTATCTTTGTTATCCCCAGCCGGAGAATACTCCAGAACTCAATTCCCCTCAGAATTTAAGTTTCAGTATCCCCAGCCGAGCTAAAACTTCAAATTATCAATCCCCAGCGAAGCCATACTAATGAACCTCCTCCCCACAGAGTTTTGAGGAGGGCAAATCTTGAGTTCCCCAGTGAAGTCGCCAGAGATACTTCCCACCAAACTGAAGATTCTCGGTCTTACATCCCCAGCATGAGTCTATTAGCTTGGAACTCCCCAGTAGAAGTCATCCGGAATTCCCTAGAAGATTGGTATACAACTCAAGCTCCTTTTTTTTCCAGCAACGACCAGGAATTTTTCTTCCCGGCAGCAGTCAAGATACTGTCATCTTCAGCCGTCTCGGATTCATCTATCCTTTGCAAGACAGCTCTCCAGCTTACATGCGCATTCATTTACATTCATATCATATAACATACATTGCGTCATGCATCATGACATTGCATATAACTAACTCTTTACCTTTTCAGGTAAGATCAGTCAAAAGACTAGAATCACTATCCTCCGAGTTTCTTTCCAGGAATAGTTCGGATGTGACCCAGACACGGCAACATTCTAATGCTTATTCCAGATTTATCCAGATGCAGTTTTACACGAGCTCATCATCAGGGAACCCTACACCGGTTCTTCCTCCAAATTCAAGATTACTGAAAACAGTTCACGGGTTCTCCAAGTAACGGATGTTAACCTATCGCTTGTTCAGTTTCTTCTCAAGACTTCTGAAAACAGTTTATGGATTCTTCCCAACAACGGATGTTAATCTATCACTTGTTCAGATGCAATCTTTGAAAACAGTTTACGGACGCTTCCCAACAACGGATGCTGCTCTATTGCTTATTCAACTTCAAGATTTCTGAAAACAGTTCATGGATTCTTCCCAACAACGGATGTTAATCTATCGCTTGTTCAGACTCTTCTCAACTTCTAAAAACAGTTTACGGGTTCTCCAAGTAACGGATGTTAACCTATCGCTTGTTCAGTTTCTTCTCAAGACTTCTGAAAACAGTTTATGGATTCTTCCCAACAACGGATGTTAATCTATCAACTTGTTCAGATACAACTTTTGAAAACAGTTTACGGATTCCTCCCAACAACGGATGTCAATCTATTGCTTATTCAGACCCCCAGTTCAGAGATGGTCCAAAGCATGGACACCTTCCTGATATTCCTTTCCAGATGGTATCTTTAAGCCCATCCCCGACAAGTGTCCGTCACTCTTCCAGATGGCATCGTTAAGCCCATCTCCAAATGGCATCTCTAAGCCCATTCCTGCATCCCTTGCTTGGGCGAGTGCAAATTTAAGGGCACTCTAGTGTCCAATCTCCTTTTACCCTCGAGTCACGAAAGGCAAACTTGCCAATCTAACTCTTCGGATTCAAGAAGATTGAACAGGGGCAACTGTTGTACCCCAAAATTTGCCTTCCCATTTCTCATTGATTTCTCATCACCAAGGCCTTGAAGATCAAGATCCAGTTAGGGTTTCATCTGCTCAAGACTTCTCCTTGCACTGTTGACCCAAATTAGGGTTTGTGTTTGCACAAAGATGTTTTGACCTAAAATGCCTAAGATGAATTTCTTGCTTCATATTGGACTCCCAAGTTTATCCATGTCAAGTTTCAAGTCTTGATTCCAAGTTTTGCCCAGTCAATTGGACAGTTGACCTAGAAATCAGCTGTATTGGGGAAAAAGTCAACTGTGACCAATTGACAGTCAAATCTCATGAAAATTGACCCACATTAACATTATGAACTCATATGAACCATTTGATCAAGTTTGGATCACAATTCCACAATAAATTTGATCAGATCACCAAAAGGGCAAAATGGTCATTTTTAGGGTTTTGACTGCACAAAGGCAATTTTTGACTGTTTGACCCAACCAATGGAAAACCAAGCTCACATATGGACTCAAGGACCCCATGGAATTATCTTTACATGCTCAACAAGTTCAAAAGATCCCAAGTACACAAGATTGACAGTTGAATTTCCTAGTCAATTGACCAATTTTGACTGTATACTGAAAAGTCAAACTTTGACTTTTTGGTCAAAATCAAGGGTTAAGATTCATTTTTCATCAAAACATGCCAAATCATGAAACTTGTTCACCAAGCAATCAAAATTTGCAAATTAGGGTTTGAAATGAGAATTTTTTCATAACTTAGAATTTTTCTAAGTTATGAAAAACCCTAATTTTTTCCCAACTTTGCCCCACTTTCTCACCAAGATTCATTTGGATTCAAACAAAAGTCAAAACATGAAAGTTGTAGCTTGTTGCATAATCTACAACTTTGATTCACAAAGTTTTCCCAAATGAGGCTTGTATCTCAAGTTACAATTTTTTGAATAAGGGTACTAAACCATTCTTAACTTAGTGAAATTTTAACCTATTTTGGCAAGGTTTTCTACCTAACTTCAAGGCCATTTTCCATACACTTCCACTTGGAATTTCAATTTGCATTTCAAATATGGATTGTAGTACACATTCCAAGCTTTCTAAAATGTCCAAGAACTCATCAAATAACCTCATCACTTGAGATAATCGAATTTTGCAATATGGCAAAAAGTCACTTTGATTCATGGCCATGTACATGTTCATAACTTGTGCAAATTTCTCAAACCATCATGCCACTTGATTACAGGTCCTTAAACCATCCAACACTCAATAATTTAATGCATGTTCATTGTGCTAAGGCCTTGTTTCATGAGTTTATGCATTACATGTTTGATTAGGCCATAAATGGAAAAAGTGAAATGGCCATTTTTGCAAAAGCAAGCTTTATGTCATAATGCAAATCCAAGAGGTACAGATCAAATCCAATTGGCACAAGATTATGAGCAAAAAACTCTGATCAAGACAAGGTTAGCAGCATGTTTAGGGGGCCTCTACTTGCCTAGAACATCAACTTGGCTTTGCTTGCTTAAGTGTGAAGAAAAGTGGCATAACATAACACAACTTTGATCTCAGCATTAGAACACTTAAGCAAACATTGTATACACCTTCTAATCATCCAACCCAAGCTAGAACACGAGCAAACAAGGTCCCAAACACTCCCATTCCCAGAATCACTCTCAAACTGCAAAAACAGAGTTCTCACTGCAATTTGAGTGCCAACTCTCATCCCTTGCATGATTTCTTGCCCAAAGCTCATCAAACACATTCCCTAGCATCAATGCAAGCTAACCAAAACCTAAAACACGACCTGTAATTCCTCTAACCAGTTCCACCATTTTCCCTTTCTTGTTTTACAGTTGGAGGTCCATAGCTCGATTCAAGGTGTCTCAAAGCAAAGTAAGCATTGGAATAGCATCACCACACTTCAGGCAAGCTGTACAGATCATCATCTTGCTCTGAAAGCTCCCCCATTGCCAGATAGAACTTCAACTGAACAGGTATTTTCTTGAACTTCTAACTCTTAGCCTAGGCATCATTAGCTCTAAGTTTGTGAATAAGAAGTGTTCTACTCATGCCCCTGAATCTGTACATGCTTTTACTTTTCATTTATTTTGCTTGAGCTGTGAGAATTTAAGGTTTGAATATGGCAGAAAAGTTAGGTCATGATTTGGGATTGTCAAAATTCTCTCTCATTTCTGAGAGTTAGGATGAGTTCTTTATATATTTAAAATCGTGATTCAATGCTTAACATTTCTTATGTTGGAAGTTTGTGCAAAAGATCAAGGAATCAGGATGTTTGAATGGAAGTTCAGGCGCGCGTTTTTTGAACATTTTTTGTTCAGAGGTTGAAGAAGAAGCTTCATGGGCTGGGCTTGCTTCTGAATTTCTTTTCACACCATATTTCTGATTTCACACCCCCTGAGCCCAATTTGTGTGTTTTATTGATTTTTTTATTTTTCTTTTTTCATTTTGGTTTATTTATTTTTCCTAATGATATTAAAAACATAAAAAACATTTTTTACACCATTTTCCTATTTTTAAGCATTTATTTGTTTATAGGAATCATTTATACATAAATATATATATATACTATTATTTAGGAAAGCTAGAAAAAATAATGTAAATATATTTTATTTCTGATTTTTATTTCTTTTTTTCTTTTGAAAATATTTTATGTAAAATATACTTTTTTTTATATAATATTAAATATTATTATTTTTATATACATAATACATATTTAGAAATTAATACATATATATATATATATATATATATATATATATATATATATATATATATATATATATATATATATATATATATATATATATATATATATATATATATATATATATATATATATATATATATATATATATATTTATATATATATATATTTATTAGTATATTTAGGTTAAAATACAAAAATACCTATATTTTTTATTTTATTAATATTTGACATCAAAAAATACTTTTTATAAATATACTTCATTTTATTTTATTTTTGTACATAATAAACAAATACTTGTATAAATTAAATAATATATATATATATATATTACTTAATAAAAATTAGGGTTTTACCCTTAAAATACAAAAACCCCAAAAATAATACTTTTTTTATTTTATTTATTTGACATAAATAATACTTTTTTTTCACACATATAAAAACCCTTTTTGCATTTTGCATCTTTATTTTATTTTCCATTTAATTCATGCAATCAATTATCTTGTAAATATTCCAAAATTGATGTAATAGCTAGGTTTAAATTTCTTGTCTAAATATCCCCCCATTTGAACATTTGTACCCCTCTTCCCATATTGTGTTGTAATAGTGTAGGAATTTTACTTTTCGCACTTTAACGCTTTTTAAATATGCCATGCTAGAATTAGGGCTTGTATGCAAATAAAAAGAACAAAATAGTTTGACCTAATTTCAAGACAATCAAGCATGAAAATGGATAACACATATCACACTTGTACCCCTAGGGTATTCCACTTTGTTGCCTTCAAATAAATGGGCCATATTGCATGTTAGGTTTCTTTGGGTAAAACAAACAATCAAATGATCATAGTCCCTCGATGACGCTTTCGAAAAGTTGCCTAAAATGATCAAGTCCCTTTCAAAGAGAAATTGCCCAAAGATACTTAGCACTATTGCAATTATGGTCTAAATGATGACCCGCGCCCGTCCCTTTCACCTCCTAATACAAGATTGTCCACCAAATGCAATGGTGGAACAAAATTGTCAAAAGGGTTAAAACATAACAAAAATCTTTGAGAACTTTAGGGTAGATAGCTCTTAGGTACTTGTCAACTTGCAAAACAAAACACTTGCCTATTTTCAAACCACACTTCACAAACACTTTCAAAACAAACTTTCAAAAACCTTGGAACATCTTTTCAAAAGACAAAACACCTTTTGTAAAACATTCGAGTAAAGAATTGTTACAAGGGTAGCCTATACAAGGCATCTTTTTCAAAGCATTTTCAAAACCACACACCAAGCACCATTTCAAACAATTGAAAACCAAGGCAAGTTGATCTAAGCAAGTACCTAAGAGCCCATGGATAACCATGGATAGAAAGGGTGCTAATACCTTCCCTTCCTATAATCTACTCCCCGAACCCAAGAAAAATCTCAAAGGTTTTTGCTGTGCTTTTTAAACCTTTCCTTAGGATAAAATAAAAAGTCGGTGGCGACTCTTGCTCAACCGAAACATTTGCGAAAACAAACGCGAAACCATAGTCAGTTCTCCCACCGTATCACATATACCAAAGAATAGGGTGTTTCCCCTGTTGATGTATGCGTCGTGGTACGATACCCGTGGAGAGCAAACGGTAACATCTCATGCCAGTCCTTGTAGGTGACTGTCATCTTTTGAATGATCTTCTTGATATTTTTGTTTGCAGCTTCGACAACACCGTTCATCTTTGGCCGATCGGGAGATCAATTGTGATGTTGAATCTGGAACTGCTCGCACAAAGCGGTGATCATAGTGTTGTTCAGGTTTGTACCGTTGTCAGTAATGATCCTGTCGGGGATGTCGTACCGACAAATGAGGTTCTGTTTGATGAAGCGGGCAACAACATTCTTTGTTACGGAGGCGAAGGAAGCTGCTTTGACCCACTTGGTAAAGTAATCAATGGCCACCAGGATGAAGCGGTGTCCATTGGATGTTGTAGGCTTGATCTCTCCAATCATGTCGATTCCCCACATCGCGAATGGCCAAGGAGCTGTTAAGACATTGAGAGGAACTGGAGGTATATGTACCTTTTCTGCATAGATTTGACATTTGTGACAAGTTATGGAATGTTGATGGAAGTCAGCTTCCATGGTAGACCAGTAATAGCCTGCCCGGAGAATTTTCTTAGCCATCATTTGTCCGCTTGAGTGAGTGCCGAAGGTACCATTGTGCAGTTCAGCCATGATCTGTTCAGCTTCAATCTTGTCCACACAACAGAGTAGGATGCAATCATGATTGCGCTTATATAGGATACCATGGCTCAAGAAGAACTTGGCAGAGAATCTCCTCAAGAATTTTTTGTCGTTGACTAAAGCTCCTTCAGGGTATTCTTGCACCTCGAGATACCTTTTGACTTCGTGAAACCAAGGTCGGTCCACTACTTCTTCTATATTAATCTCGTGATAATGTGCAGGTTCGTCCATCCGTTCAATGTTGATTTGGGGAGCCTCATTATCCCAGTTAAGTTTAAACATGGATGACATTGTAGCTAGAGCATCCGCTAGTTGATTTTCTTCTCGCGGGAAGTGCTCGAAGGTAATCTACTCGAAATGAGGTAACAATGTCAAGACATGTTCTTTGTAAGGGATGAGGTTGAGATGTTTAGTGTCCAACTCTCCTTTGATCTGACTGATGACCAAATCTGAGTCTCCAAACACAACCAAATATTTGATTCCCAAGTCAATTGCAGCCTTGAGTCCAAAGATACAAGCTTCATATTCGGCCATGTTGTTGGTGCAGTTAAAGAAAATTCTGGCGGTGAAAGGTGTATGGCAACCTTGTGGTGAGATGAGCACAGCACCAATACCGTTACCAAGTGCGTTAGAAGCACCATCAAAGTACAGGGTCCATCGGGATCCTTGTTTAAGTCTGTCATATGGTCTGAGATCTTCAATGTTGTCCAAAGTCATAATGTCTTCGTCGGGGAAATCGAACTTCATGGATTGGTAATCTTCGACAGCCTGATGAGCTAGCTGGTCAGCTAGGACACTCCCCTTTATAGCTTTTTAGGTCGTGTACTGGATATCGTATTCAGTCAGAATCATTTGCCATCTAGCTATTCTTCCAGATAAAGCAGGCTTCTCAAAGATGTACTTGATCGGATCCATTTTAGATATCAGTAGAGTGGTATGAGTCAACATATACTGCCTTAGTCGGCGAGCAGCCCATACCAAAGCGCAGCAAGTTTTCTCGAGCAGTGAGTATCGGGTCTCACAGTCGGTAAACTTTTTGCTAAGGTAATAAATGGCATGCCCTTTTCGGCCATACTCGTCATGTTGGCCCAGTACGCACCCCATTGAGTTATCCAAAATAGTCAGATACATGATTAGTTGTCTTCCTTCGACGGGAGGCATCAAGATAGGAGGTTCTAGCAAATACTCCTTGATTTTATCGAAAGCAACTTGACAGTTATCATTCCATTTAACCACCTGATCTTTCTTCAACAACTTGAAGATTGGCTCACAGGTAGATGTTAGGTGAGAAATGAACCTTGCAATGTAGTTTAGGCGTCCCAAGAAACCTCTGACCTCCTTCTCAGTGCGAGGGGCAGGCATTTCTTGTATAGCTTTGACTTTGGCAGGATCAACCTCGATGCCTTTGTTGCTGACAATGAAACTCAAGAGTTTACTGGATCTGACTCCGAAAGTGCACTTGTTAGGGTTCATTATGAGCTTGTACTCCTTCAACCTGACAAACAGCTTTTGCAAATGGTCAAGGTGTTCTTCTTCCGTTTGTGAACGGGCTATCATGTCTTCTACGTAGACCTCTATCTCATGATGTATATCATGAAACAAAGCTACCATGGCGCGTTGATAGGTTGCCCGGGCATTCTTCAGTCCGAATGGCATCACTTTATAGAAGAACGTACCCCACTGCGTAACAAAAGTAGTTTTCTCCATGTCTTCAGGTGCCATTTTGATCTGGTTATACCCTGAAAATCCATTCATGAAAGAAAATACCTTGTGCTGAGCTGTATTTTCAACCAAGATGTCAATGTGCGGTAGTGGAAAGTCATCTTTAGGGTTATCCCTGTTTAAGTCTATGTAATCCATGCACATTCTCACTTTGCCGTCCTTCTTGGGCACGGGCACAATGTTAGCAACCCATTGTGGATAGGAAGTAACAGCAAGAAACCCAGCATTGAACTGCTTCATCACTTCAGCTTTGATCTTTTCAGACATGTCGGGCCTCATTCGGCGGACTTTCTGTTTAATTGGTGGACATTCTTCTCTTGTAGGGAGACGGTGAACCATAATATCTGTGTCGAGTCCCGGCATGTCTTCGTAGGACCAGGCGAAGATCTCAACATATTCATTCAACAGCTGAATTAAATGCTCTTTGACACTTGGCCCAAGGTTGGCACCCACTCTGACTTCTTTTCTGTCTTCATCAGTACCCAAGTTGATTGTCTCTAACAGCTCCTCATGGGGCAGGATAGCCCTTTCTTCCTATTGTAGCAGTCTAGCCAATTCTCCCGGTACTTCACAGTCTTCATCACCTTCGTATTCGGCATGGTAGACCAGATCTTCAGATTTACTGAAGGCCATAGTAGAATTATTACCCATGGAATCCAGAATGGAAGGATAACTGCATTTGTGAGTGTGGGTGTGGGTAAGGGATATCCACCTTTAAACAAATAAAATGTAAAAAGAAAGAAAATGAACACAAAAGTTTATATATGAAAACGTCCATGACTCATTAAAATGGCATATGAAGATGAAAAATCAAACCCTTACAAATGGACCTATGTGCCTCGGGTAAGGCAAAAGGCAAAAAGTGTACCAATTATTTAGGAGTTATTACAAACCAACAGAAATGTTTGAAAGATAAATTACTGATTTATGAAAGTAATGGGAACAAAGTCTTTCGCCTCCCAATTGCACAGTCCTCCTTCAACAGTAGGGAAAATCCAGTCTTCCAGATTGCTCTCCTCTTTACCATCCTCCAAAGCATTGACTCTATGATAGGTGATCTTCACTGGTGGCCCCCCAACCCGGGCACAGCGGACAGCCTTTTGAGCAGAAGCAGTGAAACCCAAGCCGAATTTATTAGATTTGAAAGGAAAGTCTGGTAGCTGACCCCAGATTCTGGTTCCTCCTTCTTTAATCACAGCCTTTGCATCTTTGAGGGATGACATTCGAGACATAGGTTTGGTAATTGCAGGTACAGGGGACACTGTCTTGGTTGCTTTTATTTCAGGGGAAACTTCTTCAAAGTGTTGGAAAGGGGTCTCTATGAATTCACCATCCAATTCTACATAGCGGAAAGAATTTAGATGGCTTATCATATATTCCTCTTCGCCATGAACTGTTATAATTTTCCCTTGGACTGGGTACTTGAGCATTTGATGCAGAGTTGAAGTGATGGCTCCAGCATGATGAATCTAGGGTCTTCCCAACAAGCAAGAATAGGAAGGACGGATGTCCATCACATAGAATATGGAGTTGAAGGTTTCAGTTCCCACTTTAATCGGGATGTCCACCTCCCCGTGGACCATCCTTTTAGAACCATCAAAGGCTCTGACAAAGATATTGCTAGGCTTCAAGGTTAAAACTTCACAATCTAGCCTATCCAATGCCTTCTTTGGTAAGACATTCAGCGATGAACCAGTGTCTACCAGAATGTGTGCTAGAGTAGTTCCTCTGCATTCCACTGAGACATGCAAAGCGTCATTATGTTTTCTCCCTTTGATTGTTAGATCGGCATCGGAGAATCCTAGACCATTGTCAGCCGTTAGGCTAGCTACACATTCCTGGAACTGATCCGCGGAGGTTTCCTGTGGCACGTGGGCCATTTTCAAGAATCAGATCAAAGCTTTGGCATGAGCTTCTGAACAAAGCAGCAAGGCCAACATAGAGATTTTTGAGGGGGTTTTCCCCAGTTGCTCCACAACATCATAATCGCTTTTCTTTATTATTTTTCAAAATCTCTTCTGTTAGATGCTCTATCAGCCTATTCTCTGTCAGAATATCTGATATGAGCCTTCCAAGGGGTATCCAGTCCCTTTTAGTGTGCTCATCTTCTCTAGTCTCCTTAACACTGGTCCTCAGATGATTGAACAGCAAATGAGCCAGATTCACCTTAGTCTTCTGGGAGATGAAGTAGATCAGAAACTGCTGATCAATGTTGATGTAGTCAGGAGAGATGGTTGGCTTCTTGTGGTTTATGCATCCCGGAATAATCTTAGCCCATATTCTGTGATGGTCCTTCAGATCCCTTATCTTGCTGGAGGGAAGACCCAGAGTGAAAATTTCTCTAGCAATTAAAGCAACATCAGCACATCTTTCAGCCATGTCTATACACCTTACGCCACCACCACTGTAACCTATCAATCTTGCAATAAGGTCTTTAGTTATGACTATCTTCTTCCCCATTACATACGAAGTGACTTGATGTTTGGAGGATGAAGCATGAATCAAAAATTCCTTCACAAGGATTGGAAACGTTGGACCTAGAAGATGGTCAAAATACATGTTCCATCCTTGAGCCTTTACTTCTTCAGAAAGATTGAATCCATTTTCTTGAAGACTTTCAAAATCCATAATCAATTCTGAAAGCACTTCTAGGTTGTCAATGGGCGTGAGAAGAGTTCTGAACGGTTCTTCATATTGTTCTGTGGATTTTGTTCTCTGAGTACTGGAATTTGGGATGCTTGAGGAAGCCATGTTCACACAGAAAAATTGAGAAGAAAGTGAAAGGGTTTTTGAAAACAATTCAAACTGAAAACAATTAGATTGTAGAGAAAGTGAAAGAGTGTAAAGAGTGAAAGATGTGTTTAAATAGATTTTGAAAACGTAAACTGCAAGAGAGAGAAATAAATTGTAATGATTATAAGCATTAATGACAGCTGATTTTGGGGGATTCAGAAAGATATTGGAACGGTTACCCATGACATGTGTCTCAATGCATCCAATCAGCACTTTTGACCTTTCAGAAAAATGAACGCGTGTTCAGGCTCAGAAAGTAGCTGATGAATGGATGACAACTATTTGCTTACGTGAACAGCACACTTCTATCCTTGAAATGAAACGCTCATATCTTCATGGATAGATTCTGATACAATCTGTACTTCTAAAATTCTGAAGGCAGGTTGATCAGTAGTTCACAGAAAATAACAAAAAAAAATCGGAAGATTAAGATATGTAAATAAAACAGTTTATTCTGGGCAAAGCTTCATGCTGAGATGTTTCAGAATAAAGTTAAACCTATCTTCGGAAAGAGGTTTTGTAAAGACATCAGCCCATTTATGGTATATGTCAATGAATTTTAAATTGAGAATCCCTTTCTGAATATAGTCCCTAATAAAATGGTGTTTTATTTCTATATGCTTAGCCCTAGAATGCAAAATAGGATTTTTACTGAGACAAATAGCAGAATTATTGTCACAGAGGATAGGGATGTTACTCTCAAATATATTGAAGTCCTCAAGTTGACTTTTCATCCAGAGCATTTGCATGCTACATTCAGCTGCTGCTATGTATTCAGCTTCTGCTGTTGATAGAGCTATTGTGGATTGTCTTTTGTTGGACCATGAGATCATATTTTCTCCCAGAAACTGGCAGCTTCCAAAAGTGCTTTTACGTTCTACTCTGTCTCCAGCAAAATCAGCATCATAGTATCCTACTAAGCTGTAATCACTTGATTTTCTATAAAACAAACCCAGATTGGCAGTACCTTTCAGATACTTGAAAATTCGCTTAACTGTTGTTAAGTGAGATTCTCTAGGATCTGATTGGAATCTAGCACAAATGCAAACACTGAATAGAATGTCAAGCCTTGAAGCCGTCAGATAGAGAAGAGAACCAATCATACCTCTATAGACCTTCTGTTCTACCTTTTTACTTACCTCTTCTTTTTCCAGAATGCACGTGGGATGCATTGGAATCCTTGAGGGTTTACATTCTGAGAGATCAAATTTCTTCAAAAGTTCTCTGACATATTTGCTCTGATGAATGTAAGTTCCTTCTAGAGTTTGATTAATCTGAATGCCCAAAAAGAATTTTAGTTCCCCCATTAGGCTCATCTCAAATTCTGCCTGCATACATTTAGCAAACTCTCTTCCCAGAGAGGGTTTAGTGGATCCAAATATGATGTCATCTACATAAATCTGACATACTAGAATGTCATTCTTAATTGTCTTACAGAACAGGGTTGTGTCCATTTTCCCTCTGGTGAATTCCTTTTCTAACAGGAAGTTACTTAGTCTTTCATACCAAGCTCTGGGAGCTTGTTTCAGACCATAGAGTGACTTCTTTAGTTTGAAAACATATTCTGGATTTTTGGAACTTTCAAAACCAGGGGGTTGGTGCACATATACCTCTTCTTCTATATAGCCGTTTAAGAATGCACTCTTGACATCCATCTGATACAGAGTGAGGCCTTTATTAACAGCAAAAGAAATTAAAAGTCTGATAAATTCTAACCTGGCGACTGGAGCAAAGGTTTCTGTATAGTCTATCCCTTCTTGCTGACTATAACCTTGTGCTACCAGTCGTGCTTTGTTTCTGATGACTTCACCTTGTTCGTTCAGTTTGTTTCTGAACACCCATTTTGTACCAATGACGTTGAATCCTTTTGGTTTGGGAACCAGATCCCATACGTCATTTCTTGTGAATTGATTTATCTCCTCTTGCATTGCCAGAATCCAGTCATTGTCCAGAAGTGCTTCATCAATTTTTGTTGGTTCAATCAGAGAAACCAGGCCCATGAGGGATTCTTCAGAGTTTCTGAAGGTAGATCTTGTTTTGATTGGATCTTCCTTCCTTCCTAAGATTGTTTCTTCTGGGTGATCAATGTTGCTTCTGGATGGCCTTTTCTGGAGTTGATCAACAGAAGGTGTTGGGTTGCTTGCAATGACTCTTTCTGATGTTGAGGGAGTGTCTCTGTTGAGAGCCTCTGATGAGTTGTCTTCAGTACCTGTGAGTTCAACTTCCATACCTGCAAGGAATTTATTCTGCTTTGACTTTTGAGAGTCAAGCTTATCATCAAACCGAACACTGATTGACTCTTCAACAATCTGTGTTTCTGTATTGTATACTATGTACCCTCTTGAGTGTTCATAGTATCCTAACATAATACACTTTTGTGCTTTAGAGTCAAACTTGTTCAAATAATTTTTTGTATTCAAAATAAAACATGTACATCCAAATGGGTGAAAATAAGAAATGTTGGGCTTTCTGTTCTTCCATAATTCATATGGAGTCTTTTCCAGAATAGGTCTTATGGAGATTCTATTATGAATGTAACACGCTGTGTTTATTGCTTCTGCCCAGAAAATCTTAACAACGTTAGTCTCGTTGATCATGGTTCTGGCCATTTCTTGCAATGTTTTGTTCTTTCGTTCTACAACTCCATTTTGCTGGGGAGTTCTAGGACAAGAGAAATCGTGCAGAATGCCTTTTTCATTAAAGAATAATTCAAAATCTTTATTTTCAAATTCTCCACCATGATCACTTCTGACTTTGACGATTCTAAGATCTTTTTCATTCTGAACTTGGTTGTAGAATGTAACAAACACAAAGTGTGACTCGTCCTTGTGCCTTAAGAACTTTACCCATGTTCATCTGCTATAGTCATCTACGATTACTAACCCATACTTCTTTCCACTGACTGAAGTAGTTTTTACTGGTCCAAATAAGTCAATGTGTAGAAGTTCTAATGGCTTAGAGGTGGAAACAATGTTTTTGGATTTAAAAGCAGGTTTTGCAAACTTGCCTTTCTGACATGCTTCACACAGAGAATTTGAATTGAACTTAAAGCTAGGAAGTCCTCTGACCAGATTGAGTTTGTTAATTTGAGATATTCTTCTCATACTAACATGTACCAATCTTCTGTGCCAGATCCATTGCTCGTTGTTAACAGACAGAAGACATTTTACATTCTAACTTTTCAGTACAGACAGTTTGATTTTATAAATGTTGTTTTTCCTCTTTCCATTAAATAGGATTGTCCCATCTTTCTGACTAACAGCTTTGCATGAATTTTGATTGAACATTATGTCATAACCGTTATCACTTAATTGACTTATGGATAAAAGGTTATGCATTAATCCATCAACTAATAAAACATTACTTATAGAGGGAAGATTTCCATTACCTACTGTTCTAGAGCCAATGATCTTTCCCCTCGGATTGCCTCCAAAGCCTACGTGGCCTCCAGGCTTAAGTTCCAGTCTTTGGAACATATGCCTTCTTCCCGTCATGTGTCGTGAGCAGCCAGAGTCCAAGTACCATGACTGGTGTCTTTGCTTTGCTGCTAAAGATATATGCCACATGTATTATTTTATCCTTAGGTACCCACATTTTCTTGGGTCCTGATTTGTTAGTTTTACAAAAACTCTGGTTGAATTTTGGTTTGACAGAGTAATCACTACTTGTATATTTTATGTCGTGTGTGTGCCCATATATAAAGTGTGAATCAAGTGGAGTACGTTTTATAACTAAATACATGGCATTTTTTGGTGTAGGAACCTTACCTTGATATCCTATCCCTTTTCTTCCATTTCTGCTAACACCATAGATCATTGAAGCCATTTTGCTTCTGTCTATGTTTTTAGCCAGAAACTTCTGAAAGCTGTGATCATACTCTTTGATGATCTCATCAGCATTGCTGGGAGTTTCAGGGATTATTTCCTTCTGAGAGTTTTGCAATTGGTTTTCTAATTTTGAAATTTTATCTTTTAACTCAGAATTCTCCAATCTGAGACTCTCAGTCTTATCAGAGTCAGAAGCAAGATTCCTCTTCAGGTTTCTGAATTTGACTCTATCTGCTAATACCTTTCCAGAATTTCATTAAGGCTTTCAGCTAGTTCGGCCTTAGTAAAGTTTGTAGTAAAGTCAGGGAATACCTCTTCTGTATTTGATTTTGAGTCTGAACCAGAAGCTTCACTGTCTTCAGAGACGTTTGCCATTAGAGCTATGTTTTCTCTTTCATCATCTGATTCTGAGTCAGCTTCAGATGTGTCAGAATTATCCCATGTAGCCATGAGACTTTTCTTCTTTTCCTTGCCAAACTTCTTTTTGGGCTTCTCCTTTTGAAGCTTTGGGCAATCACTTTTGTAGTGCCCTTGCTCGTTACACTCATAGCAGATGATGTCTTTGTTGTTTGGCTTTCTGTATCCTGAAGAGCCTTCAGATCTTTTGTGTCTAGAGGAGGATTATGACCTTCTGTATCTCGAGGAAGATTCGTTCTGATTTTCTGATCTTCTGGGATTCCTGAATTTCCTTTGCCTCTGTTTCCACAGTTGGTTCACCCTTCTGGAGAGGAGAGACAATTCGTCTTCTTCTTATGAGGATCCATCAGAGGTTTCTTCCACAGCCTGCAAAACTTTGGAGTCAGATTTTCTGTTGGATTTTAAAGCTAATGGCTTACCTTGCTTTTGAGGTTCATCTACTTCTAGCTCTATCTCGTGACTTCTGAGGGAGCTGACAAATTCCTCCAGAGAGATTTTGTTGAGATCCTTGGCTAGCTTAAGCGTTGTGACCATTGGCCTCCATTGTTTTGGCAAGCTTCTGATGATCTTCTTAACGTGATCAGCAGTGGAATATCCTTTGTCAAGAACTTTTAGACCAGCAACAAGAATTTGGAATCTTGAAAACATAGCTTCTATTGATTCACTATCTTCCATCTTGAATGCCTCATACTTCTGAATGAGCGCAAGGGCTTTTGTTTCTTTGACTTGAATGTTGCCTTCATGCGTCATTCTCAGAGAATCAAACATATTCTTGGCAGTTTCTCTGTTTGATATTTTCTCATATTCTGAATATGAGATGGCGCTGAGAAGAATTGTTCTGGCCTTGTGATGATTTCTGAACTCATGCTTTTGCTGATCAAACATCATTTTCCTGTCAATCTTATGACCACGTCCATCCACTGGGTGCGTGTATCCATCAGTCACCATGTCCCATCGATCAACATCATGGGCCAGAAAGAAACTCTCAATTCTGTCTTTCCAGTAGTCAAAGTTCTCTCCATCAAAGACTAGAGGTTTGCCACTGAATATTTCCCTTTCTTCATTGTTGTCAATGCTGATGTTTTAACTTGATCCTGCCATTGTGTTTTTCTGACGCTGGATCTTGTACTAAAATGGTTAAGTGTTTAAGCTCAGAACCAGGCGCTCTGATGCCAATTGAAGATGTGAAAAACACAAGAAGGGGGGGTTGAATTGAAAAACTTAAATCAAAAGGCTTAACAACACATTATTTTTATCCTGGTTCGTTTGATCTTAAACTACTCCAGTCCACCCGTCAAGGTGATTTTGCCTCTCTCCAACGAGGTCTTAATCCACTAATCTCAAAGGATTACAACAGCTTACTTTAACAACTGTTAAAGTCTTCTTGAGTATAACCACAGACCGGTTTATCTCAAGGAAATCTTTTACAAATAATGAACAAGAGTGTGTTAACGTTTTCTTACAAAACAATATATCACAACTCTGATAATTACACAAATTAAGCTTGGAATAAAATGAATTTGCTAAAGCTTTAAATATGAGTGGTTTGGATAGCTTGGCAAATTGTTGAGTGCGTACGTACGTGCTTCTTTTCACAAGCATACTTGTTTATATAGGCAAGCAAGAGACGTTGTCCATAAATCAAGTTTAATGATAATAATTCACTTTCCTTTTGAAGAAGATCTTGTCTGAAGAAAGTCGTTAGCATTTAATTCTGTCTTTGAATAACCAGTAACGCTTCAGAGTCTTCTTTGCTGTAACTGTTGATAACGCTTCAGAGTGTTGATGACTTGGTAAAGATGTCTTTGATCAGAGTTAGAGTATATTTGTTTAGGAGCAGATTCTGGTCATCAAACTTCAGCATATAATCTGGTAGCTTCAGCGTGTAGCACATATTGCTGATCTTCTGATGCTGATTCCATCAGAACTTCTGCATATACAAAACATAATTTTAAGTAGCATTTTTGTTCTTTGTATATATCTTTGGATTTATTTATTCTTTGTATTTTTTTATCATCAAAACTCTAATCAAGGGTTGTAGAATCAAACTATGTTCTAACAGATTATCCCTAAGGTAACCCAACTTTTAGAACTTTCCCCAGCAGAGTCGCCAGTTTTGTGATACGGTGGGAGAACTGACTTGAGGGTTTTGCGTTTGATCGCAAATGTTGCGGTTAGCAAGAGTCTCCATCGACTTTTCTTTTATCCAAAAGGAAAGGTGAAAAGCACAAGAAAGACCTTTGAGATTATTTCTTGAGTTCGGGGGGTAGATTATGAAAAGGGAGGGTATTAGCACCCTTTTCATCCATGGTTTTCCATGGGCTCTTAATTACTTTCTAGATCACTTGCTTTTTGAAATTGTGCTTTGTATGGTTTTTTGAAAGTATTTTGTAAAGAGGCCATTGTTTAGGCAATCTTTGTAATGATTCTTGTTTGTAAGAATGTATACAAAGATGTTTGATCTTTTGAAAATGTTTTCAATTTTCTAAGATGTTTGAAAGTGTATGTGATTGTTTTGAAAATAGCAAGGATGTTTGTTTTGAAATGGAGCAAGTAATTAGGAGAAATCTACCTACCCAAATGTCTTTCTTGTTCATTTCTTTTTTCCTTTGACTTTATTGTCTTACCATTGATTTGGTAAGCAACCCTATATTTGGATGTAAACAGGACAGGCATGGGTCATCGTATAAACATGATTAGCAATGTTGCAAGGTATATTAGCATTATTTTTGAGGGACTAAGATCATTTTTAAGTTTTGTACCCCAAAATTTTCCCTCCCATATTTCTCAAAACATTTTAAGAAAGATCCTCAAGTTGCTCAAGGAAGACCAAGGGTTGACCAGACAAGCTCTCTCCTAAGGCAGTCTACCTCAAATTAGGTTTTCATGTTGCATCAAGATACTTGAGTCCAAGGGATCCCAAATGCTCACAATTATCCTAATATGTTCTCAAGATCATCCATGTCAAGTTTCAAGCCTTGCAGAGGAAGTTTGCTCAGTCAATTGCTCAAAGGCCTGAAAATCGACTATGCTAGGGCAAAAGTCAATTGTGGCCTACATACAGTCAAACTTCAATATTTTCGGTCAACATCCTCATTTTGAAGCATATTTCATCATTTGATCAATGATTGATCATGATTCGTCAAGGATTGCTCATAATTCATCAAGAATCAAAAGTTGCTAAATTAGGGTTTTGTAGGAAAAGTCAACTCAACTTTGACCAAGCATAACTTTCTCATACTTTATGATAAATGACCCATACAAATCTCATTTTGAATAGGATGCCATGCTCTACAATCCATCTTCATCTCCCAAGTCCAAAATATGCACTCACAAAAAGTTATGAATTTGGACATTATAGGTCATTTTGAAAAGTCAACAAAAACACCTTTTTTGTCAAAGCTTCATACATGAGCATGGAATATCAAATTGAGATGATACTAAAAGGGTTGCTTATATTACATCTCAAGCTTTCTAAAAAGTCCAAGAACACCTTCAAAGAGTTAAAATTGACGAAGTTATGCATTGTTGAAGTTGACCTTTTTTGCAAAATTGCCAAAAGTCAATTATGCCTAAAACTTCAAATTTTGCTAAATGGGCCCAATCTTTTGCACTTGTTTTGAGTTGGCAACATGGTCCACGAGCCCTAGCCTTTGCCACTTGTCATTATCTTATTTATATTATTTATTTTGATTTTCATTTGAATTAAATCATTTTAAATCAAAACAAATCATATAAAATACAAAACATTGAAATTCAAAGATTTTTTACATGATTCAGGTCTTAATATCCAGCTAGCATCAAATCAAATTCGTGTAAAAGCATGAGGTGCACAAAAAGATTGAATTAGGCCATTTTTGGAAAGATTTTAAGGTGAATCAAATCAAGATCAAGGACATTGATGGAGGAAGATTGAGGCCAGGCTTTCAACCCTAATCTCTTCCTCAATACATATAGAAGGAATGCAGACCAAAAGAGGTTAGAGAAGGAGGCGCATGAACCTGAAACAAAACTTGAAAAATCAAGAAAAAAGTGCAAACATGAATTCCCACTTAGAGGCCAATTCAAGATCCTTGGACCATCCCAATCGTTTCTTGAGGTCATCAGCAAGCAAAAGCAATCAAAATCGAGCATTTCCAAGCCCTATATCGCGTTGTAAGTCCATCACGACATGGCTTATTTCTTGAATTCAGTTTGCATTATTTAGGCATTGATAGCATGAATTAATGATATATTCTTGATCCATAGAACATTTGCAAGCTTTCTATATTGTTTAATTGCATTTATTTGGCCTATATTGGATTTCACCATTATTAGGGTTTCTTGCTTAGATTTTGGATCTTCGTGTATAGGAAAAATTAGGCCATGAAAGGGCCACCACTGTACTCAGCAGGTTCAGACGAAGCCATCCATGGCTTTGGTTTTTACTTATCACGCTTGTAATTGATTTTGAGAATACACAGGCCTGTAGTGACGGACAAACGTCCGTAGGTAAAAGTCTGGGACTTTTACCAACGGTGCAAGGAGGGAGACGAAGACGTGGCGAGCCATCACTCGTCCATTTGAATTTTCGCGCTAATATTTTGTTATTTCGCTTGTTTATTTTATATTAATTCTTGTTTATATTACATACAACAAAAACAATTGGCCCAGTACTAGCCAGGCAAGCGTTAAGGCGTTGGGGAGCTGGAGGTCAGGGGTTCAACCCCTGCCTCCAACGTTTGTATTTTTCTTAATTTATTTCAGGTAATCTCATGCGTTTACAAGTCCAAGGCCTATAATACGTCCTCACAATCCAGCCAGCCAAGTGTCAGGAGACCAGATCCATAGGCCATCAATGGAGGAACACCATGGAGCCTAGTCAATGCAGAGCATGTGATCTTGAAGGTCAACATGGACCTCACTCTTCTTGGGCCCAGAATCACTGCTTTCACCCCCAAAAATCCTTTCAGGCCCACATCTCTTACTCTACTCTTTTTTTTTAATTGTTTTACTTAATTTAATTTATTTATTTTACTAACCAATTAATTATTTTCTTTTATCAAAAAAATCATAAAAATAATACTTTTCATAAATTAGGTTTAGATTTTATTTTTTATCAAAAAATTAAATTAATTTAATTAGATTTTAATTTTACGTAAGCTTTAATTTCTTTTTGTAAATAATTAAAACTAATTAGAATAATTAGTTTTTTATTTCTAACTTAATTTTATTTTATTTTCCTAAAAATAACAAAAACCAAAAAAATAGGCCATGTAATTATTTTCATTAATTAATTAAATTAACTAATTAATTGCATATTTAATTTAGAAAATTTAATTCTTTTATTAAAAACAACAAAAAACAATTTTTTTCTTTTAATTAGGTTAGAAGGGTCAAAACCCTAATTTCTTCCCGATCTAATTTTCTTCGCGCACGTTTTTATTATTTTTACCATATTGATTTAACTGCCTACAAGTTGTAATTGTTAATTAGGACTTTTTATTTTCATTTATCGTTTTATTATTTAAGGGTTTGTTTTTGGCTATGTAAATACCCGAAGCCTTGTAATAGCTTAGTTTAAATTTCCGCACTTTCAATTCCGTAAAATATTAAACTGTTAGATGTATGATATTAGGATGCATGACAAGAATGTATGTAAGAATTTAAAACGGTTAGATAACCCTAAAATGTGCAAAGATAAATAATCTAAAATTGAATCACTCGCACATGTGCACTCCTAGGGTACACTCCCACTTGGTTGCCTTTGGTAAACGGTCATTGAGTATAGGATGCTTTAGTGGTCGTCCTTTTGTCCAAAGATCAAAGTTGCCTTAGAAAGGTTGCCTCGGATTTTGTTGCCTCGGATATTGTTGCCTCGGATGATTGATCTAATACACTAGGGTTACTACTAAGACGTCCTAACATTGCTTTAGTGATCGTACGTCCCTTTCGAATTGACCTTTAAAACTCCAACGACGGTGCTACCTACTCACCAATAGTGGGATAGTGCTGTCTAAAGGAAACGAACGTAGAACGATTCTTTTTTTGAGTAGGTAGATTAGTTCTTAAGTACTTTCTCATACAAAACAAACTTTTTTTTCACACTTACACTCCTTTACAAACAAAGTTTTCAAAAACACTTCATTACACTCTTGAAGACAGAAGCAAGAGTTAAATCAAAGTCAAAACAAAAACTTTTCAAAACACACAAGCACACAAAGAAGCAATTTTGAAAAATGATGAGCAAGTACCTAAGAGCCCGTAGATAACTACGGATAGAAAGGGTGCTAATACCTTCCCTTTCTATAATCTACCCTCCATACTCAAAAATATCTCGAAAAAGGAATTTTTCTATGCTTTTTTTCCTTTCCTTGTTGGATAAAATAAAAGTCGGTGGAGAATCTTACTTACCGCGACATTTTGCAAACACAAACGCAAAACACAAACCAACATTCCTGAAAAATAGTCTCGGTTCTGGCCACCGTATCACAGAACTGGCGACTCTGCTGGGGAGTTAATAAGTGGGGTGTACCTTAGGATTAGTTCATCATATTGTTTTCTATTGTTTTATTTGATTGCTTTATCTTTGTGGGCTTTGTATCGCAGTTACTATAGATCCTAACCTGGATCTGGGGATACCTTTTAGTTAAGTAGCAATAGACTGTGAGGGAACTGTACGGTGTAGATCGATACGGTTGAAGCAGTGGCTATGTTGATGTGGCACATTAGTTGGTACCGATATCCCTTGTGGAGGAACAAGGAGAGTATGGGGTTTTTATATGGGTCATTAAGCATCAACTGACCTTAGAACCTATAATTGACCAACTTGGCCATAGAAAGTAGCAAAATGCTACACTCATTGAGACCATACTCTCACGATGGTTCCGACGCAAGAAAGATTGCATGAGCTGAAACTATGACCGATGGAGGATGGTCAATGATATTGAGAACCTCTAGAACCCGATTACTATTATTAGGACAAGTTGAACCAACTAAACTGCAAGAGGGTAATACCTAAACTTCATGCCAGCCTGAAATTTAAGGGCTATTGTGTGACTTGTTTGCCTTTACCATGTTTGATACCTTTTATACCTGTTGTGTGTTTTATCATGACATCATGCATCATGACATTGCATACATATTTCATTAGACTAACCATTTCAAAGACCGAGGGGATTCATCTTTGTTCTGTTTTGCAGATCATGGCTTCTATGCGCAGAAATACCATTCGAGTCAACTTCATGAAGATCCCCGCTCAGCTCAGAGAGTTGGTTTCAAAAGTTCCTGATACTTCCTCCTTTGTTAGAAGACATGGTCATCTCCTTAGCCTGGTCACTTCCAAGTTGGATGAGCAAATGATGAGCGTGTTGTTCGAGTTCTTTGACCTGTTGCATCACTGTTTCACCTTCCCGTACTATCAGTTAGTCCCTACTTTGGAGGAGTTTTCTGATTTACTGGGCATATCTATTCTAGAGCAGACACCCTTTACAGATTTAGAGATAGCTCCTAGGCCAGAGGATATTGCTTCAGCCCTACATCTAAAAATGGCTGATATAGTATCTAACTGGGAGATTCGGAATGGGGTTAAAGGTTTCTTGGCTAAGTTTTTGATTGATCAAGCTCAATAGTTCTGGGATAGTTTGGACTTTCAAGCATTTGAAGACATCCTGGCTCTCCTCATCTACGGCTTGGTTATGTTCCTGAATCTAGATTCTTTTGTCGATGTGAACTCAGTCAAGATCTTCATGTCTCGTAACCCGGTGCCTACTCTTCTAGGTGATATTCTGCATGCTCTTTATCCCCGTACTGTTCGGAGAAGGGCAACTCTCATGTGTTGTACACTGCTGCTGGAGAGGTGGTTTATTTCTCACCTCCCCAAGTCTGTATTGAAGAATGAGGAAGGTGTAGGTTGGGCTTACAGAATCATGTCCCTTGCTCATACGGACATCCTTTGGAGTTCTAAAGACATGGAAAAGGTAGTTGTCATTGATCGGTGTGGGGAATACCCCAATGTTCCATTGCTTGGAATTAGAGGAGGAATATCCTATAATTGTTTGGCCTTACGACAGTTTGGACGAGCTCGAAGGGACGGTCCTCATGAGCTGCTACTTACAGGCATTATCTTTGACTACAAGGGGGATGTTGAGGGACATCACTGCAGGTTTATACGAGCATGGGGCAGGGTGAACAGGTATGACCCACATGAGCTAGGACTGAAGACTTCTCTCCCGATGCAACCCTATCTCCAGTGGGTTCGAGCCCGTGCTCAAAAGCTGGGAATGCCATATGAAGCTGTTTTATCGGTAATTGTGGAGCATACTGATGAAAAAGGGGTTCCTTATACAATCCCCCATCCCTATATGCCTACTGATCTGGGGGCATTGAAGAGATCTTGGATCTAGTTAAAAGAAGAAAGGGATACCTACAGAGAGAAGTATCATGAGCAGGAGAGGAAGATCCTGAAGCTTACAAGGCAGCTTGAGAATGAGAGGACGATCAGCGATTATGTCAGCACGAAAGGAAAACGACCATGGGAGTTCTGATGTCTTTTATTGTTCTTAGATTAGATTTGCTTTTCAATATTTCTTTTGTAACGCCTTGAAGGCATTGTTAAACATTGTTACAAGTTTTTATCTAATAAAGTGTGTTTTAGTTTGGTTTACAAATTTGAATCTACCTAAGTCTTTGAAATCATTTCATACGCATTTCATTACCATGCACCTTATTACAGGTACCCTTACAGGTTTCTTATCTTCTTCGCTGTTTATTTCAGCACAACATGTCTTCTGAAACACCTATTGATCAAGCTATTAAGGCTCTTCAAGCTCAGAATGCTCAGTTCCAGGAGATGTTCTTGAACTTAGCCAAAGGGCAACAAGATTTGAAGACTCTCATCTTGAAGGACAAGAAGAAGAAGAAGAAGAAGAAGAAGAAGAAGAGGGTGGTCCTGCTGAATATGGGTCACAGATTCGGGAACAATTTGCGACAGGAAGCTGATCTGTCCCATTCATCTGGAGGGGGAGAGAATCAAGAAGAAAGGAAGGCTCCTAGCCCTGTGGTCTCGGATAATGACACTGATTTTGATGAAGACCAGTACCCTCCTGCCGAGGATAGGTACAAACAACTTGAAGACCGTCTGAGTGCCATGGAGATTCAGAAGGTTCCCGGATGGAGGCACCTAAAAAAGTCATAGCTGAAACCTCTAGGCAGGAGATAGAGGAAATTCTAGATTACCAAGAAAAGCGACTACAACATAGTCGAACAACTGGGGCAAACCCCGTCGAAGATCTCCATGTTGTATTTATTGTTATGCTCAGAAGCCCATGCTAAGGCTTTAATTGCTTTCCTTAAAACTGTGCATGTGTCACAAGAAACATCTGTTGATCAGTTCAAAGACTATGTGGCTAGTTTGACCGCTGACAACGGGTTGGGTTTCTCCGACGCAGATCTGACTGCCAAAGGAAGGAATCACAATGATGCTCTGCATGTCTCAATCGAGTGAAGGGGCACTACTTTGGCCCACGTGCTGGTGGATATTGGGTCTTCCTTAAATGTTTTACCCAAGAAAGAATTAGATCGGCTGGATTGTGAAGGGTTAGTTCTGAAGCCAAGTAATATTGTGGTTAGGGCCTTTGACGGGTCCAAAAGGATGGTACATGGAGTGGTGGATGTCCCTGTTAGGGTTGGTTCCCAGACTTTTGCGTCTACGTTCTATGTGATGGACATTCAACCATCTTATTCTTGTTTGTTGGGTCACCCGTGGATTCATAAGGCTGGGGCAGTAACTTCTACGCTCCATCAGATGTTAAAGTATCCAGTAAAGGGGAAGATTGTTACGGTGTAGGGTGAGGAAGAGTACATGGTGAGCCACCTCAACTATTTTCGGTATATGGAGATGGATGGGAAGTTTATGGAAACCTCGTGTCATAACTTTGAAGAAGTCCCCCAGACTCTGGCGTCGACTAAAATGGCTGTTGAAGATCCTCCAATGAAGATGGCTTCCCTCAAGGATGCCCGGGCTGTTATTGAAAAAGGTGGGTGTGCGAATTGGGGCTAACTCCCTGACTTTGCACACAAGACTGACAAGTTTGGTTTGGGTTTTACTGCAGAAGCTCAAAGGGTTGTTCGGCGTGTGCGGATTGGAATACCTCCCCTGTGTATTAGTAATCTGGGAGTGAATGCAATTGAAGATGATGATGAAGAGTCATATTTCGACAGCTGGATTTACCCGACTACCAACGGTGGCTTGAACAATTGGACGGCAAAAGACTTTGTGCCAGTTTCTTTTATTACACAGTAATAGACTTTTGTTTTGAGATTTGTAACAGACAATTTGAAACTTTTACGGCCCGTTGCCTTGCCCGAGACACCGTGGCTTTGTTTGTGAGGGCTTATTATGTGTCATTTCCATATATCATCAATAAAGCATTGGATGTTTTTCTTGCATTACAAATTTTGTGCTCCTTGTTTTTATTTTCTATCTTGCAAAACAACTATTTGTCTTACACACACTCACATATCACAATACAGGTCTACATCCACTTTGGATCCCACTGATAACGACTCTGCTACTGCCAGTTATGACTTCGACAGTCCGATCAACCAAGCTGAAGACGAAGGTGAGGATGATTGTGAAGTGCCTGGGGAGCTTGCTAGACTGTTACTTCAAGAAGAGAGGGCCATATAGCCGCATGAGGAGCCAGTGGAATCAGTAAATCTGGGTACAGAAGAAGACAAGAAAGAAGTCAAGATTGGTGCAAATCTGGAGTTTAGTGTTAAGCAACAGTTGATACAGATGCTGCATGACTATGTTGAAATCTTCGCCTGGTCTTATGAAGATATGCCTGGGTTGGATACTGATATTGTGGTTCACCGCTTGCCAACCAAAGAAGATTGTCCTCTAGTGAAGCAGAAGGTTCGCCGAATGCGCCCAGAAATGTCTGAGAAAATCAAAGTTGAGGTTATGAAATAGTTCGATGCCGGTTTTCTAGCAGTTACTTCTTACCCGCAGTGGGTTGCCAACGTGGTTCCAGTGTCGAAGAAAGATGGTAAAGTCTGTATATGTGTAGACTATAGGGATCTGAACAGGGCGAGTCCTAAGGATGATTTCCCTCTACCTCATATCGATGTTCTGGTTGACAACACCGCACAACATAAGGTCTTCTCCTTTATGGATGGTTTTTCTGGTTACAATCAGATTAAGATGGCTCCCGAGGACATGAAGAAGACAACGTTCGTTACACAATGGGGTACCTTTTGCTACAAAGTCATGCCTTTCGGGTTAAAGAATGTCGGGGCAACTTATCAGTGCGCCATGGTCGCCTTGTTCCATGACATGATTCATCATGAGATCGAGGTATACGTTGACGACATGATTGCAAGGTCCCAGACTGAGGAAGAACATCTTGACCATCTTCATAAACTATTTGACAGGTTAAAGTTGTATAAGCTGAGGTTAAACCCGAACAAGTGCACCTTCGGGGTGAGGTCCGGTAAGCTGTTGGGTTTCGTCGTTAGTGATAAAGGTATTCAAGTGGATCCAGCAAAGGTGAAGGCTATACAGGAGATGTCGGCTCCCCGAACAGAAAAAGAATTCAGAGGCTTTTTGGGACGGCTGAATTACATTGCCCGATTCATTTCACATTTGACTGCTACATGTGAGCCAATCTTCAAATTACTGAAGAAAGATCAAGTGGTAAGATGGAACGATGAATGTCAGGCCGCTTTCGAAAGGATCAAAGAATATCTCCAAGAGCCTCCTATTTTGATGTCTCCAGTTGAAGGGATACCTTTGATCTTATACTTGACAGTACTCGACAATTTAATGGGGTGCATGTTGGGGCAGCATGACGAGTCTGGCCAAAAAGAGCATGCTATTTACTACCTTAGCAAAAATTTTACCGACTGTGAGACCCGATACTCACTGCTCGAGAAAACTTGATGCGCTTTGGCATGGGCTGCTCGTCGGCTGAGACTGTATATGCTGACTCACACTACTCTATTGATATCAAAGATGGACCCAATTAAGTATATCTTCGAGAAGCCTGCCTTGTCCAGAAGAATAGCAAGATGGCAGATGATCTTGACTGAGTGTGACATCCAATACACGACCCAAAAGGCAATTAAGGGAAGTGTGTTGGCGGATCATTTGGCGCATCAGGCTGTAGATGACTACCAATCCATGAACTTTGAATTCCTGGATGAGAATATCATGTTGGTGACTGACTGTGAAACACCTGGACCGGATGAAGGACCTGAGGAAAGATCCTGATGGTCTATGTACTTTGATGGAGCTTCAAACGCTTTGGGTAATGGCATTGGCGCCATGATCATATCTCCTGAAGGCTGTCATACTCCGTTCACCGCCCGATTATGTTTTAACTGCACCAACAACATGGCGGAGTATGAAGCATGCATCATGGGCCTTTGAGCAGCTATTGACCTAAGGATTAAGTTCTTGAGGGTATTTAGAGATTCCTCTCTCGTGATCAGTCAGATCAAAGGCGAGTAGGATATGAAGCACCCAAATCTTATTCCTTACAAAGAGTATGTATTGACATTGCTTCCGCACTTCGAGGAGATAACCTTTGAACACTTCCCAAGAGAGGAGAACCAGTTAGCGGACGCGCTAGCTACTATGTCTTCTATGTTCAAGGTCAGGTGGGACAATGAAGCTCCCCGGATTACCATCGAGAGGTTGGATGAACCCGCACATTATTGTGATATTGAGACTGAAGAGGTGACAGATAAACCCTGGTTTCACGAGGTAAAGAGGTATCTTGAGGCTCAAGAGTACCCCGAGGGTGCATCTGTTAATGATAAGAAGTTTCTGAGGAGGTTCGCGGCGAAGTTCTTCATCAGTAATGGTATTGTTGTACCCCAAAATTTGCCCTCGCATTTTTCCTCAAGAAATCACAACTTCGGGCTTTTCCTGATTTTTCAAACTGGCTCAAGAATCGGTCAAACAGACTTTTCTCGTCAGTCAGACACAATTAGGGTTTTATTGATTTTCAGGGCTCTGGAATGTTTCAAACAATTGGCTTAGGGTTTTGGTTGATTTTGGCTCAACTTTGATCAGGCGAACGCTTCTTTGGCATTTAATCAGGAATTAGGGTTTTCGTGCGCGGTTCCTCAGAAAGATTTAATTCTACGATGCTTTGCAAGTTATTCCGAGATTTGGATTGAATTCGTATTGTTTAACTTAATCAGTAAAAGAATGCATTTGGATTGAATTCACGATTGTTTGACTGAATCAGTAAAGGGTTGCATTGGGTTTGAATTTGCAATGTTTGATTAAAGTCATAAAAGGGAAAAGCGTCTGGGCAATTGCTGTGATTGACTGTTGTTTTGTTCTGGATGTTTGAAACGCCAGGTTTAACTGATCAAATGCTGAAGCATTGTTTATTTAATTATTTATTATTCTAAGATTAAATGATTGGAATTTATTTTCCATTTATTATAATTTAAAGAATTTTAAATCATAAATAAACAATTAAAGAAGAAAAGAATTAATTAAATAAAAGGACTTTTTATTTATCTTTAAATTATTTGTATAATTGTTTTTGTTTACAAAATGTTTACAATAATAATATTACATTTATTTAAATTTAAATAAAAACTATCCTAAATATTTTTTCTAATCTTCAATTCTTCATCTGCTATCCCATTGCTCCAGTGCTCCATGGAATTTTATCTGCAAAAACAAATAAGAGAAGAAAAGTCAATAGCAGATAAATAAATAAAAGAGACAGATAAAAATAAAGTTCATCATTAAGGGCAACTGATTGGGATCAGTTAGCCCTCTCTGCAAATCACGGGATTTCTCCCGGTTCACAAAGAGGGACGAATATTTATTTGCTAAACTTTGAAAGAGTGCACAAGTCAAATTGTCAAATTGTCAAACTGCATAGTTCAAATCTCAAACAGCATGATGCAAAGTCCAAATCAAACTACAAAGTCCAAACTAAAAGTCCAAATTCAAACTTTCTGTCAAAGATGTCAAACTGTACAAGGCTACTCAAAACTGCCAAAAGAAGATATCAAAGTATCAAAAGGTACAAAGTGCAGCACAAAATCTGGAGGAAAAGGGACAAATATGCAGAGAAAGATTAATATGCAAGCAACATAATTCATTTTCATCATTTCCCAAGAGTTGCCCTTTCAGAAAAGTACAATGCAAACATATTTTAATATTTTGACTGTACTGGAGAGAGAAGAAGAGAGCAAAGAAAGCAGGCTTACAAGGCTTTAGGCATGGAGAGAAATATAAAACAAACTGAACACAGTAGAGATAAAGGATATATCAGAAAGATATCAAACAGAGATAACCACAACTGTCAAAACCCTCCAGATACAAAACATGCATTAACTGAAGCCAAAAGCCTCGAGCCTTACAACCAAAAACCTAAACCCCTGTCAAAAGAACAAACCTGCAAAGCCAGTTTACAAAACCATAATACCAATCAAAAAACCTGCTTGAAACCTCACCAAACCAACAACCTGGAAACACTAAAAAGTCTGATATCCAAGCCTTATCAAAAACTCAAACAAAAAGCCATAAAACCTAACTCAAAGCTAAAACCTGTACATCCAAATCAGAAACAACCAGCCTCACCAACAAGCATCATACCTGCCTAAGCATAAACCTGTAAAATGATCCAGGCCACAACCTAAAAACCTGTCAAGGCCTAACCTGAAGCAGAACCCCCAAGGCCATAACCTGTAAGTTCACATAAACCCCCAAAAAGCTATCAACTTGTTTCAAAACCTGAATCACCAAAGCCTTACCATATCAAAACCACAAGCCCCTAAGCTTTTCAAAGCCTAAGGCTCCAAATAAGCTTAAACCTGTCCAAAGCATTCAAGGCCAACTCTAAGCCCTCAGAAAAACATCATCCCTGGGCGTAAAAAATCAACATTCAGAAGCATACGAAACACAAGGCAGCTCAAAGCAAGGCAAAGGGAGAAGAGAAAAAGAAGCGTATCAATACAAGGGCCCTCAGAAGGTTCATCACAGGGCAGTAAAAAAGGCATAGCATACAAAATAGGCAACATAAGAAGTAGACAGAAGCAACGTTCAAGGCAAACATTCAAGGCAACAGAGAAGAAGAAAAGAGTCATACAAAGAGGTTCTCAGCACATCATCATGAAACCCTAATAAAAAGAAGAAAACTGAATACACAAACCAGGAGTCAAAGCTAGCACCAAGTTCATCTTCATCAAGTTCCCCTCACCATCAAAGCCTCCGAAGCGCCTCCAAACTCCCTTCTTCCCCTCCTCTGTCAAGGTAGAACATTTCCTTTTCATCCCTCTTCACAACGTCGTTAACATACAATAATGAACATAATGTCAGAGGGTAAAATCATAACATGCAAATAACGAAACCCTAATGCGAAAGACAAAGATCATTACCTTGAAATCTGTCGCCCTAACGATCCATTGAAGGGAAGAGGAAGGTTGAGGACGCTGGTGGCCATGGGCAAGAGGAACTCAGGCGAAGGTGGAAGAGGACGAACAAAGTAACCACAAGCGGCGCGCTTCTGTTTCACAAACCCTAAGCCATGTCCAAGTGAAACGAAAACTCAAGAACCCTAAAACAATTGTTGTCCAACCATTTGGGCCTTGCCCGTTACAAAACCTTAACTCCATAGCAAGCTGGGCACACACCCCCTTTTTTCTTTGTTCTTTTTTTATTTTTGCTTGGGCCCAAGCCCATTTATTTCTTCTTTTCACTTCTTTTTTACAAACTAAAATTTTGTTTATTTTCTTTTAACTTAACTCTTTTGAAATAATACACTAGCTTTGTATAAAAAAAATACTAACATAATTAAATAAAATACAAAACATGACAATAATACATTAATACATTAATACAAAAATACAATGTAATTAAAATGTAAAACCTTTTTTTCTTTTAAGTAAAATACTTATTTGTACATAAATTCTTTTTAAGTTAGTACCTTTTCTTTTCTTAGAAATTTTTGTACATAATCAAGACAAAATACATTTTTTAATATACATAATTTAATTAGAATTTAAAACATTTAATCAAAACATTCTTTTTGTACATATTAAAGAAATATACAAGATCACAAATTAAATAAAGAAAATATTTGATTCCTTTCTTTAAGTTAACCATACCTTAATAATACATTAAATTCACATTTCCGCACCTGTAAATAAATTACGTACATGAACATATACACTTACACAATATACGATACATTTCACATTATACGCTTGATACAAATACATTTACATTGCTCATATACACATTTGCTTATCTTATACATTGCTATACGTTACATTTACATTTGATCGATTCGATTTGGTTGTAATCTATTGGACACTACATTCCTAAAGTCTCATCCCCATTTGTAAATTTGTACCCCCACTCCCGGATACTATTTGTAATAGCGTAGACTTTAAATTCTTGCAATTTACCGCTTTCAATTATACCATGGTTAGACCTAGGGTTTGCATGTACATAAAATCAAACGCTAGATAACCTAATACAAGGCAAATACATGAAATCAATACACAATCACACTTGCACCCTCTAGGGTAATCCCACATGTTGCCTTCCAAAATGGGCCATATTGCATGCTAGGTCTCTTTGGGCAAAACAAACACAATTCAAATGATCATAGTCCCTCGATGACGCTTTCGAAAGTTGCCTAAAAATGATCAAGTCCCTTAAAGAAAACATTGCCAAAGACACTTGGCACCATTGCATTCATGGTCCATACGATGACCCGCGCCCGTCCCGAACAAACTTCCTAAACGCAAGATTGTCCACCAAATTCAATGGTGGAACAAAATTGTTAAAAAGGGTTGAAAACATAGAGAAAACCTTTGAGTACAATAGGGGTAGACAAAACTTTTAGTTACTTGAGATCAACTTGCAAAAACACTTGCCTTCTTTTCAAAAACCACACTTCATGCACACTTTCAAAACAAACTCTCAAAAACATTTTGAAACATCTTTTCGAAAAGATACACACTTTTGTAAAACACTCAAACACGAGTCGAATACATTGGTTGCCTAAAACAAGGCATCTTCTTCCAAAACATTTTCAAAACACACACACACACCACAATTTCAAGTAATCGAAAATCAAGGCAAGTGATCTAAAAAACCAAGTAACTAAGAGCCCATGGATAACCATGGATGAAAAGGGTGCTAATACCTTCCCTTTTCATAATCTACCCCCCGAACCCACGAAATATCTCAAAAAGGTTTTTGCTGTGCTTTTTTAACCTTTCCTTTAGGATAAAATAAAAAGTCGGTGGCCACTCTTGCTCAACCGAACAGGTGCGAATACAAACGCAAACCTCAAGTCAGTTCTCCCACCGTATCACAGAACTGGCGACTCTGCTGGGGAGAAACTTAAAAGTGGGGTTACCTTAGGGTTTAGATCACCTTTACTTTCTTGCTTTGATTGACTTGATTGCTTTATCTTTTGGGTTCTTGTTTGGGTTTGTTGTAAATCCTACACCCGGATTTGGGGCACCTTTTTAGGTAAATAGCAAAAAACTGCGAGGGAACTGTGCGGGGTATACCGACACGGTTGAAGCAGTAAGCTATGTTAGTGTGACATATTTGTGAGTACCGGTAACCCTTGAGTTCAATCAAGGAGAGTACGGGGCCGCTGAGTGATGTCGTGAAGCACTAACGAACTCTTAGAACCTTAATTGACCATCTTAGCCTTTTTAGGGGTAGTGAGATGACCGACTTTGGTGCAGTCCGAAGTTGGTAGATACTCGATACTACACTCATTTGAGGGTTGTTTTCTTGGAATATTTTGGTTGCCAGTAAGTGGCTAAACCGAAACAATGAACACAGAAAACAATCCGATGATATTGAGCTCCTTAGAACCCAGTTTCTATTTTAGGACAGGATGAGCCAACTAACTTCAAGAGGGTACTTACCTAAACCCCATGCAAGCCTAAACCTAAGGACTTGTTTGCTTTGTGTGAATGTGTTTGTCTGTATATACACTTACTTGCTTGTGCATACATGTACATAACATCATGACATCATACCATAGCATTTTCAATAACCATTTCAAGGATCTCGAGGGTTCTTTTGATGCAGGGATTATGTTGAACCAGACGTCTACCAAAGGGGCAAGAGGTTTCTCCTCTAACCAATACCAATCAAAGTTCAAGTACAACAACTTGAATCAGTGGATATGACCCATTCGACATGGTGAGCTTGATTCTAGTGGAAAGACATCCACCGGTGCAAAGTTCTCCAATCAAAGATCGAAGTTCAACCTCTAACATTTTCTGGTGTTTACCCCAAGAGATCCTTGAAAGCATGCATCCACATATCATGCATTGCATTTTAACAGTCTTTCCTTTTTCAGGTTTCCTTACTCTCCTGCTGTTTATTTCAGTAAGAGATGGATCTAGAAAGGTCTGTCAAAGACATCCAAGACCAGACTGCTCAGCTGCAGGAGATGTTCCTGAACTTGTCTCTGGGGCAAGAAGAGATGAAAGCTCTCCTCACAAAGGGCTTGGAGAATTCCAACAATGCCAGGAGTGATCAGCTTGCGGAGTTGCAGTTTGATCTGACAACATTAAGGACCCAAGTGATGGGACAGTTGGTGGGCCAGATGGCTCTCATCCAAGACCTATCTCAAAGACAAGAGGAACTCAGAGTTCTTGTCCTCCAACTGCTTCCAAACAACCAATTGGGGCAAACATTTGAGGTTGAAGAGCAAGTCACCGCTCAGCCTCCATCCACTCAAGAAGACAAGGGGAAAGCTCCTTCGCTTGCTTCAGGGTCACAAGCCCATCAACAGCCTTGCCAGCGTCAACGGGGTAATCGGCGTAAGCAAGAAACGTCGGGAAGACATTTCACGGAGACTGAAATACCATCATTCTTCATACTGAAGCGCCTGTTGGAGGTCAACCTGCTTACCCTAAGGGATCCTCCTCAGAAGCTCAATACCTCTTCTCCTAACTATCGTCCCGACGCATTTTGTATTTACCACTCCTACAGCCCGGGACACGACACCAACGACTGTTGGGCCTTGAAGAACAAGATTCAAGATCTGATCGACATTGGAGTGCTGGAATTCATGCCAGACGGCGAGATGAAAATCTTCCGTTAAGGGGTTCTCCACCTGAAGTGACAAAGCTCAAGCTGAAAGACTTTTGCTTCATTTTGAATTTTCAAAGTTGTATTAGCACCCTTTTCATCCATGGTTATCCATGGGCTCTTAGTTACTTAGTTTTTTAGATCACTTGCCTTGATTTTCGATTACTTGAAATTGTGGTGTGTGTGTGTTTTGAAAATGTTTTGGAAGAAGATGCCTTGTTTTAGGCAACCAATGTATTCGACTCGTGTTTGAGTGTTTTACAAAAGTGTGTATCTTTTCGAAAAGATGTTTCAAAATGTTTTTGAGAGTTTGTTTTGAAAGTGTGCATGAAGTGTGGTTTTTGAAAAGAAGGCAAGTGTTTTTGCAAGTTGATCTCAAGTAACTAAAAGTTTTGTCTACCCCTATTGTACTCAAAGGTTTTCTCTATGTTTTCAACCCTTTTTAACAATTTTGTTCCACCATTGAATTTGGTGGACAATCTTGCGTTTAGGAAGTTTGTTCGGGACGGGCGCGGGTCATCGTATGGACCATGAATGCAATGGTGCCAAGTGTCTTTGGCAATGTTTTCTTTAAGGGACTTGATCATTTTTAGGCAACTTTCGAAAGCGTCATCGAGGGACTATGATCATTTGAATTGTGTTTGTTTTGCCCAAAGAGACCTAGCATGCAATATGGCCCATTTTGGAAGGCAACATGTGGGATTACCCTAGAGGGTGCAAGTGTGATTGTGTATTGATTTCATGTATTTGCCTTGTATTAGGTTATCTGGCGTTTGATTTTATGTACATGCAAACCCTAGGTCTAACCATGGTATAATTGAAAGCGGTAAATTGCAAGAATTTAAAGTCTACGCTATTACAAATAGTATCCGGGAGTGGGGGTACAAATTTACAAATGGGGATGAGACTTTAGGAATGTAGTGTCCAATAGATTACAACCAAATCGAATCGATCAAATGTAAATGTAACGTATAGCAATGTATAAGATAAGCAAATGTGTATATGAGCAATGTAAATGTATTTGTATCAAGCGTATAATGTGAAATGTATCGTATATTGTGTAAGTGTATATGTTCATGTACGTAATTTATTTACAGGTGCGGAAATGTGAATTTAATGTATTATTAAGGTATGGTTAACTTAAAGAAAGGAATCAAATATTTTCTTTATTTAATTTGTGATCTTGTATATTTCTTTAATATGTACAAAAAGAATGTTTTGATTAAATGTTTTAAATTCTAATTAAATTATGTATATTAAAAAATGTATTTTGTCTTGATTATGTACAAAAATTTCTAAGAAAAGAAAAGGTACTAACTTAAAAAGAATTTATGTACAAATAAGTATTTTACTTAAAAGAAAAAAAGGTTTTACATTTTAATTACATTGTATTTTTGTATTAATGTATTAATGTATTATTGTCATGTTTTGTATTTTATTTAATTATGTTAGTATTTTTTTTATACAAAGCTAGTGTATTATTTCAAAAGAGTTAAGTTAAAAGAAAATAAACAAAATTTTAGTTTGTAAAAAAGAAGTGAAAAGAAGAAATAAATGGGCTTGGGCCCAAGCAAAAATAAAAAAAGAACAAAGAAAAAAGGGGGTGTGTGCCCAGCTTGCTATGGAGTTAAGGTTTTGTAACGGGCAAGGCCCAAATGGTTGGACAGCAATTGTTTTAAGGTTCTTGAGTTTTCGTTTCACTTGGACATGGCTTAGGGTTTGTGAAACAGAAGCGCGCCGCTTGTGGTTACTTTGTTCGTCCTCTTCCACCTTCGCCTGAGTTCCTCTTGCCCATGGCCACCAGCGTCCTCAACCTTCCTCTTCCCTTCAATGGATCGTTAGGGCGACAGATTTCAAGGTAATGATCTTTGTCTTTCGCATTAGGGTTTCGTTATTTGCATGTTATGATTTTACCCTCTGACATTATGTTCATTATTGTATGTTAACGACGTTGTGAAGAGGGATGAAAAGGAAATGTTCTACCTTGACAGAGGAGGGGAAGAAGGGAGTTTGGAGGCGCTTCGGAGGCTTTGATGGTGAGGGGAACTTGATGAAGATGAACTTGGTGCTAGCTTTGACTCCTGGTTTGTGTATTCAGTTTTCTTCTTTTTATTAGGGTTTCATGATGATGTGCTGAGAACCTCTTTGTATGACTCTTTTCTTCTTCTCTGTTGCCTTGAATGTTTGCCTTGAACGTTGCTTCTGTCTACTTCTTCTGTTGCCTATTTTGTATGCTATGCCTTTTTTACTGCCCTGTGATGAACCTTCTGAGGGCCCTTGTATTGATACGCTTCTTTTTCTCTTCTCCCTTTGCCTTGCTTTGAGCTGCCTTGTGTTTCGTATGCTTCTGAATGTTGATTTTTTACGCCCAGGGATGATGTTTTTCTGAGGGCTTAGAGTTGGCCTTGAATGCTTTGGACAGGTTTAAGCTTATTTGGAGCCTTAGGCTTTGAAAAGCTTAGGGGCTTGTGGTTTTGATATGGTAAGGCTTTGGTGATTCAGGTTTTGAAACAAGTTGATAGCTTTTTGGGGGTTTATGTGAACTTACAGGTTATGGCCTTGGGGGTTCTGCTTCAGGTTAGGCCTTGACAGGTTTTTAGGTTGTGGCCTGGATCATTTTACAGGTTTATGCTTAGGCAGGTATGATGCTTGTTGGTGAGGCTGGTTGTTTCTGATTTGGATGTACAGGTTTTAGCTTTGAGTTAGGTTTTATGGCTTTTTGTTTGAGTTTTTGATAAGGCTTGGATATCAGACTTTTTAGTGTTTCCAGGTTGTTGGTTTGGTGAGGTTTCAAGCAGGTTTTTTGATTGGTATTATGGTTTTGTAAACTGGCTTTGCAGGTTTGTTCTTTTGACAGGGGTTTAGGTTTTTGGTTGTAAGGCTCGAGGCTTTTGGCTTCAGTTAATGCAGGTTTTGTATCTGGAGGGTTTTGACAGTTGTGGTTATCTCTGTTTGATATCTTTCTGATATATCCTTTATCTCTACTGTGTTCAATTTGTTTTATATTTCTCTCCATGCCTAAAGCCTTGTAAGCCTGCTTTCTTTGCTCTCTTCTTCTCTCTCCAGTACAGTCAAAATATTAAAATATGTTTGCATTGTACTTTTCTGAAAGGGCAACTCTTGGGAAATGATGAAAATGAATTATGTTGCTTGCATATTAATCTTTCTCTGCATATTTGTCCCTTTTCCTCCAGATTTTGTGCTGCACTTTGTACCTTTTGATACTTTGATATCTTCTTTTGGCAGTTTTGAGTAGCCTTGTACAGTTTGACATCTTTGACAGAAAGTTTGAATTTGGACTTTTAGTTTGGACTTTGTAGTTTGATTTGGACTTTGCATCATGCTGTTTGAGATTTGAACTATGCAGATTGACAATTTGACTTGTGCATTCTTTCAAAGTTTAGCAAATAATTATCCGTCCCTCTTTGTGAACCGGGAGAAATCCCGTGATTTGCAGAGAGGGCTAACTGATCTCAATCAGTTGCCCTTAATGATGAACTTTATTTTTATCTGTCTCTTTTATTTATTTATCTGCTATTGACTTTTCTTCTCTTATTTGTTTTTGCAGATAAAATTTCATGGAGCACTGGAGCAATGGGATAGCAGATGAAGAATTGAAGATTAGAAAAAATATTTAGGATAGTTTTTATTTAAATTTAAATAAATGTAATATTATTATTGTAAACATTTTGTAAACAAAAACAATTATACAAATAATTTAAAGATAAATAAAAAGTCCTTTTATTTAATTAATTCTTTTCTTCTTTAATTGTTTATTTATTATTTAAAATTCTTTAAATTATAATAAATGGAAAATAAATTCCAATCATTTAATCTTAGAATAATAAATAATTAAATAAACAATGCTTCAGCATTTGATCAGTTAAACCTGGCGTTTCAAACATCCAGAACAAAACAACAGTCAATCACAGCAATTGCCCAGACGCTTTTCCCTTTTATGACTTTAATCAAACATTGCAAATTCAAACCCAATGCAACCCTTTACTGATTCAGTCAAACAATCGTGAATTCAATCCAAATGCATTCTTTTACTGATTAAGTTAAACAATACGAATTCAATCCAAATCTCGGAATAACTTGCAAAGCATCGTAGAATTAAATCTTTCTGAGGAACCGCGCACGAAAACCCTAATTCCTGATTAAATGCCAAAGAAGCGTTCGCCTGATCGAAGTTGAGCCAAAATCAACCAAAACCCTAAGCCAATTGTTTGAAACATTCCAGAGCCCTGAAAATCAATAAAACCCTAATTATGTCTGACTGACGAGAAAAGTCTGTTTGACCGATTCTTGAGCCAGTTTGAAAAATCAGGAAAAGCCCGAAGTTGTGATTTCTTGAGGAAAAATGCGAGGGCAAATTTTAGGGTACAACAGTTGCCCCTGTTCAATCTTCTTGAACCTGAAGAGTTAGATTGGTAAGTTTGCCTTTCGCGACTCGAAGGTAAAAGGAGATTGGACACTAAAGTGCCCAGAAAATTTGCACTCCATGATGTGATGGTAGAGGTGAATGGGCTTAAAGATGCCATTTAGTGATGGGCTTAAATATGCCATCTGATGCGATAGAATCTTGTCGGGGGATGGGCTTAGAGATGCCATCTGGTGATGGGCTTAAAGATGCCATTTGGAAATGTTAAACTGTATGTCAATGGTGAGTGGACGAGTATCAGAAAGGCCTCCATGTTTCGGAAAATCTCTGAACTGGGGGTCTGAATAAGCAATAGAACAGCATCCGTTGTTGGGAAGCGTCCGTAAACTGTTTTCAAAAGTTGCGTCTGCACAAGTGATAGATTAACATCCGTTGTTGGGAAGAATCCATAAACTGTTTTCAGAAGTCTTGAGAAGAATCTGAACAAGCGATAGGTTAACATCCGTTACTGGAGAACCCGTGAACTGTTTTCAGAAGTCTTGAAGTTGAAGAAGCAATAGAGCAACATCCGTTGTTGGGAAGCGTCCGTAAACTGTTTTCAAAAGTTGAGAAGAGTCTGAACAAGCGATAGATTAACATTCGTTGTTGGGAAGAATCTGTGAGCTGTTTTCAGAAGTCTTGAAGTTGAAGAGGAACCGGTGTAGGGTTTCTTGATGATGCGTCCGTGCAAAACTGCATCTGAGTGAATCTGGAATAAGTATCAGAATGTCGCCGTGTCTGGGTCACATCTGAACTATTTCTAGAAAGAATCTCGGAAGATAATGATTTTTGTCTGTCGACTGATCTTACCTGAAAAGGTAAAGAGTTAGTTGTATGCAACGTCATGATGTATGACGCAATGTATGCAATGTCATGATGCATGATGCAATGTATGTTATATGATATGAATGTAAATGAATGTGCATGCAAGTTGTAGAGCTGTCTTACTGAGGATAAATGAATCCTGGATGGCTGAAGATAAAAGAATCTTGACTGCTGCCGGGGAGAATAATTCTTTGGCTGCTGCTGTGGAGGGCAAGAATCTTCAATTGTTAAAAATGAGAAGTCTTGGGACCACTGTTGGGAGAATCAGAAGCTTGAGTTGTATGCCAAACTACTGGGGAATTCCTGTTTTGAGGAGATCTGTGTAGGATTTCCTGATGATGAGTCCGTGTAAAACTGCATCGGGTTTTTGAACACTTTTGACATTCGAATGCCCCAAGTGGTGATGTAGATAATTTCCTGGCTTGTTACAGGTGTTGGTCTACAATCGGTCGTTCATAGATATTTTCCTGGCTTGTTACAGGTGTTGATCTGGAACTCTTCAGACGTGCCCTGGCTAGATACAGGAATCGAGTCTGGAAATAGTCGTCAACAGATATGCCTTGGCTGGATACAGGAATTGAATCTGGAAATAGTCGTCAACAGATACGCCCTGGCTGGATACAGGAATCGAATCCTCAAACTCTTCAGACGTGCCCTGGCTAGATACAGGAATCGAGTCTGGAAATAGTCGTCAACAGATATGCCCTGGCTGGATACAGGAATCGAATCTGGAAATAGTCGTCAACAGATATGTCCTGGCTGGATACAGGAATCGAATCCTCAAACTCTTCAGACGTGCCCTGGCTAGATACAGGAATCGAGTCTGGAAATAGTCGTCAACAGATATGCCCTGGCTGGATATAGGAATCGAATCCTCAAACTCTTCAGACGTGCCCTGGCTAGATACAGGAATCGAGTCTGGAAATAGTCGTCAACAGATATGCCCTGGCTGGATACAGGAATCGAATCTGGAAATAGTCGTCAACAGATATGCCCTGGCTGGATACAGGAATCGAATCCTCAAACTCTTCAGACGTGCCCTGGCTAGATACAGGAATCGAGTCTGGAAATAGTCGTCAATAGATATGCCCTGGCTGGATACAGGAATCAAATCTTCAAACTCTTCAGATGTGCCCTGGCTAGATACAGGAATCGAGTCTGGAAATAGTCGTCAACAGATATGCCCTGGCTGGATACAGGAATCGAATCTGGAAATAGTCATCAACAGATATGCCCTAGCTGGATATAGGAATCGAATCCTCAAACTCTTCAGACGTGCCCTGGCTAGATACAGGAATCGAGTCTGGAAATAGTCGTCAACAGATATGCCCTAGCTGGATACAGGAATCGAATCCTCAAACTCTTCAGACGTGCCCTGGCTAGATACAGGAATCGAGTCTGGAAATAGTCGTCAACAGATATGCCCTGGCTGGATACAGGAATCGAATCTGGAAATAGTCGTCAACAAATATGCCCTGGCTGGATACAGGAATCGAATCCTCAAACTCTTCAGACGTGCCCTGGCTAGATACAGGAATCGAGTCTGGAAATAGTCATCAACAGATATGCCCTGGCTGGATACAGGAATCGAATCTTCAAACTCTTCAGACGTGCCCTGGCTAGATACAGGAATCGAGTCTGGAAATGTGATAGTTGATTTGTTGAACACTTTTGACATTCGAATGCCCCAAGTGGTGATGAAGGAGTCTTGAATCAGATTACTCTTCATATTGAGAGATTTCTTGAAATCTTGACTGGACTGCCCCAGATTAACTGGATTTTGAAAGATCTGTTAGACCTTGACTGGACTGCCCCAGGTTAATTGGACTTTGAAAGATCTGTTGGACCTTGACTGGACTGCCCCAGGTTAATTGGATGGTGTTATGTCATGCCCCTTGTTGATAGGAGATTTGTAAAGGAAGTGTCGTCCTTTTGAAGTGATTTTGCTCACTGAGAGAGTTTTCGTTCCTCCGAACATTCGCTGTATGAATTTCTTCGCTGTCAAACAAAAAGCCAAATGCAGACAGTGATATTCAAGCAATGCAAAGTTTATGTTTGTCTCGAAGTTTTGAAAAATGCGTTTTTAGCAGAAAACTTTTTATAAGACAAATCAACACAAGATTTAGAGCAAAGCCTTACAGGAGTCAGGATACCTTTTGTAACAGTATGCTTTCGAACTAACCCATGCTTCAATTAGGACTTTTGAAGGGTTGTAACGTGGCTCGGTTCATGGTTTAAGAAACAAAGGATATAGGCTCAAAGTATATTTGTACCCACCCGCTCTTCGTGGTGTTCTTCACACCTAAGATCAGTTAATTGTGCGTCGCACTCTGTTTTGAGTTTGGAACGAATTTTGGGCGATGGTTCACCAGTTGAATTTGGGAGACAGTCATCATCTCGTTTTTCTTTTTTCAACATTTTTCATGTTGTTGAGGATTCGTAATGACCTCACTATTTTGATTTTGATTTGTTATCCCTAACTTTTGCCTGTCTGTTCCCATTTTCGAGTTATAGTCAGCGGGATGCCCCAGCTTTCTTAAGCCTCCTTTATAGGTTTTGGCCTGGTGGGCTTTTTCTCTTTTGAGAGGTTGACTGCCTATGTGATAGGGAACCACCCTTGTCTTTTGATTCCAAAGGAAAGCTTTCTTTTTTGACATCGTCCGTTGTGTTACGAACTGAGAGTTTGCGACTTCAATGCGCATTTTCTTTTGAATTAATTGAGATACTACCCTGCCCCAGGTTTATATCAAAGGTTTTAATCTTTTAGAACAGAAAACTCCTACTTCTTTGGCTCGAAGGGGTTGACTAGGGATTATCTTCCTTATAACTCCAGTGTTTGGGATTTGAAAGAAATGCCTGTACATCATCAGCAAGGTCTGTTCAAAAGCATACTGTATAAGATCATGGTATTGTTTCGTCATCCTCCCTCTAAAGGCTTGCAGCTTTTTATCAAGAGTCAGATATCATAAAGAAAAGCATAAGAGTAGTGAAACGCATGGATGAATTCAAGACAAACATATGCAATGCATTAATGAAAACAGAGTTTAACATCAACAGATAATTGTTTGACAATAAAAGAAATTACAACTTTGAAAATTGGCAGTAAAAAAGGCATAGCATACAAAATAGGCAACAGAAGAAGTAGACAGAAGCAACGTTTAAGGCAAACATTCAAGGCAACATAGAAGAAGAAAAGAGTCATACAAAGAGGTTCTCAGCACATCATCATGAAACCCTAATAAAAAGAAGCAAATAGAATACACAAACCAGGAGTCAAAGCTAGCACCAAGTTCATCTTCATCAAGTTCCCCTCACCATCAAAGCCTCTGAAGCGCCTCCAAACTCCCTTCTTCCCCTCCTCTGTCAAGGTAGAACATTTCCTTTTCATCCCTCTTCACAACTTCGTTAACATACAATAATGAACATAATGTCAGAGGGTAAAATCATAACATGCAAATAACGAAACCCTAATGCGAAAGACAAAGATCATTACCTTGAAATTTGTCTCCCTAACGATCCATTGAAGGGAAGAGGAAGGTTGAGGACGCTGGTGGCCATGGGCAAGAGGAACTCAGACGAAGGTGGAAGAGGACGAACGAAGTAACCACAAGCGGCGCGCTTCTGTTTCACAAACCCTAAGCCATATCCAAGTGAAACGAAAACTCAAGAACCCTAAAACAATTGCTTTCCAACCATTTGGGCCTTGCCCGTTACAAAACCTTAAGTCCATAGCAAGCTGGGCACACACCCCCTTTTTTCTTTGTTCTTTTTTTATTTTTGCTTGGGCCCAAGCCCATTTATTTCTTCTTTTCACTTCTTTTTTACAAACTAAAATTTTGTTTATTTTCTTTTAACTTAACTCTTTTGAAATAATACACTAGCTTTGTATAAAAAAAAATACTAACATAATTAAATAAAATACAAAACATGACAATAATACATTAATACATTAATACAAAAATACAATGTAATTAAAATGTAAAACCTTTTTTTCTTTTAAGTAAAATACTTATTTGTACATAAATTCTTTTTAAGTTAGTACCTTTTCTTTTCTTAAAAAATTTTGTACATAATCAAGACAAAATACATTTTTTAATATACATAATTTAATTAGAATTTAAAACATTTAATCAAAACATTCTTTTTGTACATATTAAAGAAATATACAAGATCACAAATTAAATAAAGAAAATATTTGATTCCTTTCTTTAAGTTAACCATACCTTAATAATACATTAAATTCACATTTCCACACCTGTAAATAAATTACATACATGAACATATACACTTACACAATATACGATACATTTCACATTATACGCTTGATACAAATACATTTACATTGCTCCTATACACATTTGCTTATCTTATACATTGCTATACGTTACATTTACATTTGATCGATTCGATTTGGTTGTAATCTATTGGACACTACATTCCTAAAGTCTCATCCCTATTTGTAAATTTGTACCCCCACTCCCGGATACTATTTGTAATAGCGTAGACTTTAAATTCTTGCAATTTACCGCTTTCAATTATACCATGGTTAGACCTAAGGTTTGCATGTACATAAAATCAAACGCTAGATAACCTAATACAAGGCAAATACATGAAATCAATACACAATCACACTTGCACCCTCTAGGGTAATCCCACATGTTGCCTTCCAAAATGGGCCATATTGCATGCTAGGTCTCTTTGGGAAAAACAAACACAATTCAAATGATCATAGTCCCTCGATGACGCTTTCGAAAGTTGCCTAAAAAATGATCAAGTCCCTTAAAGAAAACATTGCCAAAGACACTTGGCACCATTGCATTCATGGTCCATACGATGACCCGCGCCCGTCCCGAACAAACTTCCTAAACGCAAGATTGTCCACCAAATTCAATGGTGGAACAAAATTGTTAAAAAGGGTTGAAAACATAGAGAAAACCTTTGAGTACAATAGGGGTAGACAAAACTTTTAGTTACTTGAGATCAACTTGCAAAAACACTTGCCTTCTTTTCAAAAACCACACTTCATGCACACTTTCAAAACAAACTCTCAAAAACATTTTGAAACATCTTTTCGAAAAGATACACACTTTTGTAAAACACTCAAACACGAGTCGAATACATTGGTTGCCTAAAACAAGGCATCTTCTTCCAAAACATTTTCAAAACACACACACACACACCACAATTTCAAGTAATCGAAAATCAAGGCAAGTGATCTAAAAAACCAAGTAACTAAGAGCCCATGGATAACCATGGATGAAAAGGGTGCTAATACCTTCCCTTTTCATTATCTACCCCCCGAACCCACGAAATATCTCAAAAAGGTTTTTGCTGTGCTTTTTTAACCTTTCCTTTAGGATAAAATAAAAAGTCGGTGGCGACTCTTGCTCAACCGAACAGGTGCGAATACAAACGCAAACCTCAAGTCAGTTCTCCCACCGTATCACAGGTATCCTTTACAAGCATAACCATGATTCAACCTTACTGCGATGTGTGGATAAGAACGAGGCAGAAAGGATCATGGAAGAGTTACATGAAGGTACTTTCGGAACTTATTCCAGTGGACACACCATGGCAAAGAAAATCCTACGGGCAGGATATTATTAGTCTACTATGGAAGCTGATTGCTATCAGCATTCCAGGACCTGTCATAAGTGCCAAGTCTATGCTGATAAGGTGCACATACCTTCAGTTCCTCTAAACGTTTTGACAGCACCTTGGCCTTTTGCAATGTGGGGCATCGACATGATTGGCGAGATCAGACCTACTGCGTCTAACGGGCATCGTTTCATCCTGGTAGCTATTGATTACTTTACAAAGTGGGTTGAAGCAGCTTCCTTTGCTACAGTGACCAAGAACATCGTGGCATAGTTTATCCGGCACAATCTGATCTATCGATGTGGTGTACCAGAGAGGATCATTACGAATAATGGTACAAATCTCAACAATACAATGATCACCGAGCTCTGCAAGCAGTTCAAGATACAGCATCACAACTCTTCTCCCTACCGGCCAAAGATGAATGGGGCTGTTGAAGCGGCTAATAAGAACATCAAGAAGATTGTGCAGAAGATGACGGTGACATACAAAGACTGGCATGAGATGTTACCATTCGCCCTTCATGGGTACCGTACCTCAGCGCAGACGTCAACATGGGCAACACCCTATTCTTTGGTATATGGTACGGAAGCAGTCTTGCCCATTGAAGTTCAGATATCCTCTCTTAGGATTATGAAGGATGCAGGTTTGAGCGAGGACGACTGGATCCAGACCCGGCTTGATCAGCTAAACTTAATCGATGATAAGAGGCTTACTGCTATTTTTCATGGTCAGACGTATCAAAAGCGGATGATCAAGGCATTTAACAAGAAAGTCAGACGACAAGAGTATCAAGTTGGGGATCTAGTGATCAAACGCATCATACTACCGCAAGGTGATCCCAGGGGCAAATGTACCCCTACGTACGAAGGGCCATTTGTGGTTAAGAACATTTTCTCAGGAGGAGCTATGATTCTAACCACCATGGAAGGTGACGACCTTCCTCACCCCGTCAATGCAGACATAGTGAAAAGATACTACGCCTAATCAAAGACCCGCTAGGTTGACTGGCCTAGGCAAAAATAAGGGCTTCTCGGTGAACCAAAAGGGTTCGGGAAAAAAAATAAGGGATGAAAATAAAAAAATTGTACACCCGGCAAGTCGAAAACCTAAAAAGGCAGCTTGGGCAAAAAGGGGTATCCCGGTGGACTGAAAACCTGAAAGGGTGGTCCAGGAAAAAATTAGGGATCAAAGCGTAACACTATGTCTCATTGGATCATCTTGCAACCAGACTTCGGTATCAACTATCAAGCTCAGACGACACTAATCAATCTGATCTACCTTCAACCAAGTAGCAAAGTGATGAGACGCTCAAAGACATAGGGGCAATAGCAGAGTTGGAACTCAGTGGGATTATTCACATAGCTGTTTTTCTTTCACAAATTGTATAAACTCTATTTTTCGGCGGAGTTCTCTTACTAGGACGTCAGCCTCTTGTACAAAAATGCCTATTTACAGGACAAACTTCAAAATCAATACAATTCATTTTCACAAAGAAATTTCAAATTGTTTTTCCTTTTTCTGTTTTGTTTTGCAAGAACGTCCAATGTTCATTTTTGATATATGCATTTGACATTAGTTGTTGTTCATAAATATTTATATGTGAAGCAAAGACGATTACTCGTAATATCCGAAATAGGGGCAAACAAGAAATGTCCAAGCCTTACATTTGTTCTATCCACCAGGCATAGGAATAAACCTAGCTGAAGAATATGACTATGGTACATTCGCTCCCCGCGGAGTAAGAAAAGGATAGTATTATTAACTCTCCCCAGCTGAGGCTCGCAACCGCGAATGAGTCGGTAAGAGTCTCCCCAAGCAGAGTTTATCTATCACCAGCACTGGAAGATTGTCCCTAGTGGAGTCTGGAAGGTTATCCCTAGTGGAGTCTAGAATGTCATCCCCGGAGGAGTCTAGAAGACCATCCCCAGTGGAGTCTAAAAATTATCTCCAGTAAAGTCGTCACTAAAAGATTATCCCCAGCGGAATTCATTTATTTCACAAACAGAAGTTCATCCCCAACAGAATTATCATTGCCAGTAACGGTAATTCATCCACGGCCGAGGGTTACTTCTCCAAGATCAGTGAATCCTCAGCAGAGCATCTCTTCCCCACAGAGTCATTCTCTCACCAGTTTATTCTCCAGCAGGATTATTCTCCCAATCATCTTCGGTCGTTATCCTTAGCGAGCAAAACTCTTTCATTCTCCAGCGTGCAATCCGGGATTTATTTTCCCTCAGCTAGAGAACATCACAAAAACATTACATATCCATGCATCATGACCTGCATATACGCATCATATGACACAATATCATTTATTTTGAAAACATCATGGCTTGATACATATCATGCATTACATACAGCTAACCTTTACCTTTCAGGAAAGATACAATCAGATTCTCACAAAACTCAAGCTATGAAGCTCGGGTACGACCGGATAGTATCTTGATCTCTACAGCATATTGTGAAGCTCGGAGAATGACCGGATAACAATATCAGACTACTGCGAAGCCTGGATTACGACCAGATAGTGGTATCTCTTAAAAGCAAGCTATGAAGCCCGGATTCGACCGAATAATAGTTTAATCCCCAGCGAGCCGTGAAGCTCGGATTACGACCGGATAACAGCTCAACAAGCACCATGAAGCCTGAATTCGACCATATAGTGGTATATCATAAACACCAGCCGTGAAGCCCTGATTATGACCGGATAATAGCTCAGAAAGTTATGAAGCCCGGATTCAACTGGATAGCATCTTGATTTCTCTGAACACCATGAAGCCTGGGTTTCAACCAGATAGTGGTATGATACATTGTGAAGCCTGGATTACGACCAGATAGCGGTAAGGGACACTGTGAAGCTTGGATTACGACCAAATAGCAGTTTACTCGGCCAATTACTATGAAGCCCGAATTCGATCGGATATTAGTAGGCCCAACAGTCAAAGGGAAGCCAGGATGCGACCGAATAACCACTTGATTTCTTCTGAAGCTTGGATTTCGACCAGATAAGAAGTAAGGTATTATGAAGCCTGGATTACGACCAGATAGCAATACAGAACACCATGAAGCCTGGATTTCGACCAGATAATGGTATGAAACATCGTGAAGCCTGGATTACGACCAGATAGCGGTACAAGACACTGTGAAGCTTGGATTTTGACCAAATAGCAGTTTACCTGGACAGTTACTAAGAAGCCCGGAGTCGATCGAATATTAGTGTGCCCTAAATTCAAGTTAAAGCCTGGATGCGACCAGATAACATTTGAATTCATTCTGAAGCCTGGATTACGACCAGATAAGAATTGAGAAATTGCGAAGCCTGGATTGCAACCGGATAGCAATTTTAATCTCATCTCCCCAGTAAGCCACTGTAAATCCTGGATTACGACCAGATAGTAGTCGGTCTTATTACTATGAAGCCTGGATCACGACCAGATAGTAGTTCATTCCCACCTCTTCAACAGAGATGATTCCTCAGTAGAATAACAGACGACTGAAGCTCCTAAAATTCAAACAGAGAAGATTCACCAGTAGAATAGAGGACGACCGAAGCTCCTAAATTTCTATTTCTCTTAAGACAAAGAACAGCATTCCCCAGCAGAATCTTCCTCAACAACAGGTATACAAGCTCTCGCTAAGGAATCTCTTATGCGATCTACACTCCTTCAGATGGCATCTTTAAGCCCGTCTCCCATCAGCCATCTCCAAATGGCATCTTTAATCCCATTCTCGACATCACGAGCCAAGTACCACTTCATGCGAGTGCAAATTTCTGGGAACTCTAGTGTTCAATCATCTTTCACCTTCAGATCACGAAAGGCAGACAAGCCAATCTAAATCTTCAGGTTTAAGAAGATTGAACAGGGGCAGCTGTTATACCCAAAAATTTTCCCTCCCATATTTCTCAAAACATTTTAAGAAAGATCCTCAAGTTGCTCAAGGAAGACCAAGGGTTGACCAGACAAGCTCTCTCCTAAGGCAGTCTACCTCAAATTAGGGTTTCATGTTGCATCAAGATACTTGAGTCCAAGGGATCCCAAATGCTCACCATTATCCTAATATGTTCTCAATATCATCCATGTCAAGTTTCAAGCCTTGCAAAGGAAGTTTGCTCAGTAAATTGCTCAAAGGCCTGAAAATCGACTGTGCTAGGGCAAAAGTCAATTGTGGCCTACATATAGTCAAACTTCAAGATTTTTGGTCAACATCCTCATTTTGAAGCATATTTCATCATTTGATCAAGGATTGATCATGATTCGTCAAGGATTGCTCATAATTCATCAAGAATCAAAAGTTGCTAAATTAGGGTTTTGTAGGAAAAGTCAACTCAACTTTGACCAAGCATAACTTTCTCATACTTTATGATAAATAACCCATCCAAAGCTAATTTTGAATAGGATGCCATGCTCTACAATCCACCTTCATCTCAAAAGTCCAAAATATGCATTCACAAAAAGTTATGAATTTGGACATTATAGGTCATTTTGAAAAGTCAACAAAAACACCTTTTTTGTCAAAGCTTCATACATGAGCATGGAATATCAAATTGATATGAGACCAAAAGGGTTGCTTAGAGTAAATCTCAAGATTTCTAAAAAGTCTAAGAACACCTTCAAAGAGTCAAAATTGAGGAAGTTATGCATTGTTGAAGTTGACCTTTTTTGCAAAATTGCCAAAAGTCAATTATGCCTAAAACTTCAAATTTTGCTTAATGGGCCCAATCTTTTGCACTTGTTTTGAGTTGGCAACATGGTCCACGAGCCCTAGCCTTTTCCACTTGTCATTATCTTATTTATATTATTTATTTTGATTTTGATTTGAATTAAATCATTTTAAATCAAAACAAATAGTATAAAATCCAAAACATTGAAATTCAAAGATTTTTTAGATGATTCAGGTCTTAATATCCAGCTAGCATCAAATCAAATTCGTGTAAAAGCATGAGGTGCACAAAAAGATAGAATTAGGCCATTTTTGGAAAGATTTTAAGGTGAATCAAATCAAGATCAAGGACATTGATAGAGGAAGATTGAGGCTAGGCTTTGAACCCTAATCTCTTCCTCAATACATATAGAAGGAATGCAGACCAAAAGAGGTTAGAGAAGGAGGCGCATGAACCAGAAACAAAACTTGAAAAATCAAGAAAAAAGTGCAAACACGAATTCCAACTTAGAGGCCAATTCAAGATCGTTGGACCATCCCAATCGTTTCCTGAGGTCATCAGCAATCAAAAGCAATCAAAATCAAGCATTTTCAGGCCCTATATCGCGCTATAAGTCCATCACGACATGGCTTATTTCTTGAATTCGGTTTGCATGATTTAGGCATTGATAGCATGAATTAATGACATATTCTTGATCCATAGAACATTTGCAAGCTTTCTATATTGTTTAATTGCATTTATCTGGCCTATATTGGATTTCACCATTATTAGGGTTTCTTGCTTAGATTTGGGATCTTCGTGTATAGGAAATATTGGGCCATGAAAGGGCCACCACTGTACTCAGCAGGTTCAGACGAAGCCATCCATGGCTTTGGTTTTTATTTATCACGCTTGTAATTGATTTTGAGAATACGCAGGCCTGTAGTGACAGACAAACGTCCGTAGGTAAAAGTCTGGGACTTTTACCAACGGTGCAAGGAGGGAGACGAAGACGTGGCGAGCCATCACTCGTCCATTTGAATTTTCGCGCTAATATTTTGTTATTTCGCTTGTTTATTTTATATTAATTCTTGTTTATATTAGATACAACAAAAACAATTGGCCCAGTGGTAGCCAAGCAAGCGTTAAGGCATTGGGGAGCTTGAGGTCAGGGGTTCGACCCCTGCCTCCAACGTTTGTATTTTTCTTAATTTCTTTCAGCTAATCTCATGCGTTTACAAGTCCAAGGCCTATCATACGTCCTCACAATCCAGTCATCCAAGTGTTAGGAGACCAGATCCATAGGCCATCAATGGAGGAACACCATGGAGCCTAGTCAATGTAGAGCATGTGATCTTGAAGGTCAACGTGGACCTCACTCTTCTTGGGCCCAGAATCACTATTTGCACCCCCAAAAATCCTTTCAGACCCATATCCCTTACTCTACTCTTTTTTTTAATTGTTTTATTTAATTTAATTTATTTATTTTACTAACCAATTAATTATTTTCTTTTATCAAAAAAATCATAAAAATAATACTTTTCGTAAATTAGGTTTAGATTTTATTTTTTATCAAAAAATTAAATTAATTAAATAAGATTTAAATTTTAGGTAAACTTTAATTTCTTTTTGTAAATAATTAAAACTAATTAGAATAATTAGGTTTTTATTTCTAACTTAATTTTATTTTCTTTTCCTAAAAATAACAAAAACCAAAAAAATAGGCCATGTAATTATTTTCATTAATTAATTAAATTAACTAATTAATTGTATATTTAATTTAGAAAACTTAATTCTTTTATTAAAAACAACAAAAAACAATTTTTTATTTTAATTAGGTTAGAAGGGTCAAAACCCTAATTTCTTCCCGATCTAATTTTCTTCGCGCATGTTTTTATTATTTTTACCATATTGATGTAACTGCCTACAAGTTGTAATAGTTAATTAGGACTTTTTATTTTCATTTATCGTTTTATTATTTAAGGGTTTGTTTTTGGCTATGTAAATACCCGAAGCCTTGTAATAGCTTAGTTTAAATTTCTGCACTTTCAATTCCGCAAAATATTAAATTGTTAGATGTATGATATTAGGATGCATGACAAGAATGTACGTAAGAATTTAAAACGGTTAGATAACCCTAAAATCTGCAAAGATAAATAATCTGAAATTGAATAACTCGCACATGCGCACTCCTAGGGTACACTCCCACTTGGTTGCCTTCGGTAAATGGTCATTGAGTATAGGATGCTTTAGTGGTCGTCCTTTTGTCCAAAGATCAAATTTGCCTCGGAAACGTTGCCTTGGATAATTGATCTAAGACACTAGGGTTACTACTAAAACATCCTAACATTGCTTTAGTGATCGTACGTCCCTTTTGAATTGACCCTCAAAACTCCAACGACGGTGCTACCTACTCACCAATAGTGGGATAGCGCTGTCTAAAGGAAACGAACATAGAACGATTCTTTTTTCGAGTAGGTAGATTAGTTCTTAAGTACTTGCTCAGACAAAACAAACTTTTTTTTCACACTTACACTCCTTTACAAACAAAGTTTTCAAAAACACTTCATTACACTCTTGAAGACAGAAGCAAGAGTTAAATCGAATTCAAAACAAAAACTTTTCAAAACACACAAGCACACAAAGAAGCAATTTTGAAAAATGATGAGCAAGTACCTAAGAGCCCGTAGATAACTACGGATAGAAAGGGTGCTAATACCTTCCCTTTCTATAATCTACCCCCCGTACTCAAAAATATCTCGAAAAAGGAATTTTTCTGTGCTTTTTTTCCTTTCCTTGTTGGATAAAATAAAAGTCGGTGGCGACTCTTACTTACCGCGACATTTTGCGAATACAAACGCAAAACGCAAACCAGCATTCCTGAAAAACAGTCCCGGTTCTGGCCACCGTATCACAGTAAGACAACTTAGATAGCGTCATCGAGGGACTATGATCTTGTATTTGCTTGTTTTTGCTAAGATACCTTACATGCGTAATATGGTCATTTTGTATAAGGCAGCCAAGTGGGATAACCCTAGGGGTGCTTGTGTGAAAGTGTATTATTTTCATGCTTGATTTTGTCTTGAATTAGGTTTTTCTATTTGATTGATTTTGTTCTTTCCATACAAACCCTAATTACTAGCATGTGAATATAAAGCATTTAAATTGCGGAAAATAAAAATACTAAGCTATTACATGATTTATGGGAAGGGGGTGTACAAATTGAATGGGGATTGCAAGAATTTAAAGCCTAATTAGTGTATTACAACCATATTGAATTTATACAATAATTGAAATAAATAAATGTATGAAAATAAATATGCAAGAATGTAAAAAAAAGAAATGATTTTGTTTTGGTTTTTAAGGGTTTTAACCTAATGTGTAAGAAAGGAAAAATAATTAATTAAAGATAATAATATTAAACCTAAATTAGTTAAGAAAAGAAAATTAGGTTAAAAAAAGTATTTTTTAGGGTTTTTTATATAAAAGGTTTTAAATTAATGAAAATAAAGTGAAGATTAATTAATTAAAATAAAACCTAAATTTTAAGTTAATTTTAATTTAGAAAGTAAGATAATAATTAAACCTAAGTCTAAATTTTTATTAAAAAAAAGAGATTAATTTGTTTATGAAAATGTTTTTTGATCTTTTTGTTTTATAAAGAAAAATAAAAAAAAATGTATAAGTATAAATAATAAATAAAAATATTTTTGGATTTTTTATTAATAAAGATAAAAATAATATTAATATTAATAATAATAATAATAATAATAATAAATATTATAGAAAATAAAATATAGTGAAATAAAAAAGAAAAATGAAATAATAAAGAGAAATGGGCCAGGGGTGTAAAAGTAAGAAGGGGTTAGAATCAGTAAAAATACAAAAGCCCAAAGGGGAGAAGCCCATGCGCCTGTTTGCTGGGAAAAAAAGAGAAAAAATGTAAAAAAGGAACAAAAGGGTACCACTGGGGCTCGAACTCAGGTCCCATATATTAACAGGCGCGCGCTTTACCGCTGGGGTGACTATACATTTGTTAACCTGTATGAAATAATAAATACATAACACAAAACGCGCCTTGACTGTACTTCATCTCAACCTCCAGCCAAAGGATATGTAACTTGCTCATTTCTCAACCATTTGCAAAAATGTAAACATGAAAATTGCTCCATTTTGTCACACGAATCCAAACATATAAATATCATAAACTATAAATCAAAGATGAATGAGAATTTTAAACAGTACCAAATTCTGACCTAAATATTTCAGAAAGTTCAAACTCAAAATTCTCCTATCTCAATCAAAATAAATGAAATCTATGGACATGTACAGCTTCAGGGCAATGATGTCTACATTTTATCTTCACAAATGCAAGCCTAACAATGCCTAAGTAATGAGATAGAAGTTCAAGAAAAATACCTCAAAACTGGAAATCGTGAAATGGATTTGAGCTTGTTTCAGGCATTGTTGATGATCAGGTTAGCTTCCTTGGACCTCTAGGAAGCTAATGCAATGGTTGGCTTAAGCTGAGGATGGCTGGAATGGTCTGGAGAAGTCCAACTGTGATGCTTTATTTTTTGTTATGGAAGACAGGGAAAATGGTGTTACAGAAGTGAAACAGGTACATGGATGAGTTACTCTTGATGCAAGGAAGCTTTAGAAACTAAAAGGCCAAGAAATACACGAGGGAAATGTGAGTTTGAGGTTCAAGGTCAGAAACTGTGCAACAATGGAGCTTTTGGGAAATTTCTGATTTGAGAGTTTTGGTGTATTTCAAGGTGTTCAAAACCGTTGTTCTAGATCACAAACAGTGACTCTATTTATAAGCAACAAGTTTTGGATGCTCTAGTTGATCAGAATTCAAATTTGCATCCTTAAGCTAAACATGTGATTTTTTGACAAAACAAGTTTCAAAGTCTTGTGTACTTGCTAAGATAGAGTGGTTATGCTTTAAACAAGCTTGCTTATGACTTTTTGGATGGAGTGTGATCAGAGGGAACAAGTTAGAGGCTCAATGTGAACTTTATGCAAAACGCTTTCTTTATAAGAATGGTATTGTTAACTTTCTTCCCAAAATGGCAATGTGAATTGGATAAAGCTTAAATCACTTGGATTATAGCTCAAAAGTTTGTGTAATCCATTAATTATGGAGTGAAAAACAAGTTTGAGGTCTTCAAAGCAAAGATTATGCAGCCTAACATTGAAGTTGCATTTGTGTTCATCATGAAAATGACATATAATTCAAGTGACAAAACACCAACTTCATCTCTTCGAATCTCCCTACTAAAGAATGATCTCAAGGAGTTCTTGGACATTTTGGAAAGCTTGAAATATGCTATAAAACCCATATTTGAATTGATTTTGAAGATTCCCCTTGGAACTATATAAAAAAGTTCCATGAATTTAGGTCAAAATCCTGGCCAAATTAGGACAAAATTTCACTAAGTGTTTAATTTCATGACCCTATGTTCACAAAATTATAACTTGCGATCCAAGCACTTTTGGAAGAAGTTGTGTGAAGAAAAGTTGTATATTTCATGGATATATACAACTTTCATGTTGGAAGTTTCTCTTGAATCATCTTGCATCATGGTGAAAATTTGGCTCAAAGTTATGAAAAAACATGAAATTTCCAACACTTAGAAAATTTTCTAAGTTTAGAAATTTTGACTTTTCAAAATGAAATCTTGAACTTTTTATTTATTTATGAATAAGTTTCATATTTTCAAATGTTTTTATGGATTATTGGCTTTGGCACTTGAATTTGACCAAAAAGTCAAAGTTTGACTTTTCAGTATACAGTTGACTTTTGATCAGTTGACTGCAAAATTCATCTGTCAATCCAATGGATTTGCAATGTTTTGAATCATGTAATTAGGTCAAATGATGCAATTGGACTCTTGAGATAATGCCTTAAACCAATTGACTATTTGCTAGGTCAAAAATCAGAAATTGCCCTTTCCCAGTCAAAACCCTAATTTTGACCATTTTGCCCCTTTTGGAGATTTGATCAAATTTCTTGAGGAATTATGGTCAAAACTTGATCAAATGATACATATGGTTTAAAATATTGATGTGGATAAAAAATTATGAAGTTTGACTGTAAATTGGCCATAGTTACTTTTTCCCCAATACAGCTGATTTTTAGGTCAACTGATCAATTGACTGGGCAAAAATGTGATTCAAGACTTGAAACTTGGCATGAGTAGTTTTTGGGGTCCATAATGATCCATGAAATTCATATGAAGCATTGATAGTTCAAAAATACTTGTGCCAACTCAAACCCTAATTTTGGTCATCAGTGCTTAAGGAGATGTCTTGAGCTGATCAACCCTAGTGCAGACTTGAGCCCAATGAGATCTTGTGAGAAAATTCTTGATAAGTGAGAGGGCAAATTTTGGGGTACAACAGAGTAGGATAGAGATATTCACTTACCTAGCTTACTTAGAGGTAAGAAACTGGAACTATTGAGGATTTCAGAATACTAATAGATGCATATTAGAGTTACAAGTGAGGCTTAGATATTTGTTCCCTTTTCCCTTTATATGCATGCTTTGATGTTGTAGAGATACACCACAAAATCACTATGTCCTCACCTGTCACGACTCCACACAGCATTAACACATAAATGCACTAATGATATTAATGGAACATAGCTCAACTCAATGACTCTTAATATATTTCCACTTCTTTTTACTTTACTTTTGACCTCTGTTTTAAGTGAACTCTAACTCATAAACACCAATCATTATTTCTATCTAATCATGCTTAAATCAAAATAATAGTTTACATACAAAAATCAAATCTAAGTAACAACACTCCCGGTGGGTACGATAATCTTATACTTATTACTTGCTGCAATCAGAACATGTATACTTACATATGACACTTAAAAGGACAATAAGTTTGTGGCGCCGTTGTTGGGGAGTGTTTTGTTACATTTTAAATTTTGTAGTTTTCACTATTTTTTGTTTTTAAGCATTTGAGCTTTTGACGTTTTTATGTAGTCTAGTGTCACGACAGGTTTTTAGCTATTGTATGCATAGGTTGTTACGTCTTTCTTACAGGGGATATTTTGAACCATAGGTACTAGTGCAAGAAGGAGTAGCAGAGGTAGAAGCTGTCATGGTATCCACCGACATTATTGGCATTTCCAATGATAGGGCGTGTAACATCTGAGACTATGTTGTCTATGATCCTAATGCCATGAGTACTGGTATTATACTACCAAAAATCACTACCGCTCAATTTGAATTCAAGCCTATGATGTTTAAGATGCTGCAAACCATTGTCTTGTACTCAGGCTCTCCTAATGAAGATCCTCTCTTGCACCTAAGACAGTTTCTGGATGTTGCTAGCAATTTCAAGAATCCATGTGTGATTGATGATGCCTTTCGATTGAGACTCTTTCCATATTCTCTAAGGGATATGGCCAAGGGTTATTTAAATTCCTTAGAGCCTAATTCCATTTCCACATGGAATGATCTAGCTGGGAAGTTCTTAGATAAGTATTTCCTCCTTCCAAGAATGTAAAGAAGAGAAATGAAATTACTTCATTTTGGCAAGGAGATGATGAATCTTTATTTGATGCTTGGGAAAGATTTAAAGAACTACGTAGACAATGTCCACACCATGACATTCCCATTTGTATTCAACTTGAAACTTTTTACAATGGATTGATTCCTTCTTCAAAGAATATGTTAGATGCCTCAAGTGGCAGAGCTCTTTTGTCTAAGTCTTATGAAGAGGGTTATAGATTGATTGATAGTATTAAAGCCAACACATATCAATAGCCAGTCATAAGAGTTACTGAAAATTTAATCCAAAAGAGACTAGCTGGAGTTCATGAGGTCACTGAGACAGCAACTCTTGCTACTCAAGTGGCTTAAATCCATCAAATGATGAAGAAAGTGATGACTCTAGAAGTGACTATGTTGGAGCCTATGAAGGTGGTCACTGACGCGTCTGAAGTTGTCTGTGTGTACTATGGAGGAGCCCATTTGTTTGAAGAATGTTATGGAAATATTGTTTCATCCAACTATGTTGGTAATAACAACACGTAGAACAGCCCTTACAGCAACACGTACAACCATGGATGGCGCAACCACCCCAATTTCTCATGGAGTAATAATCAAAACCAACCAAATCCTTAAGCAACTCAAGTACCACAAGTTTCTCCTAGTTTCTTCACACCCAACTATGCTATGGCAAATCAAGGCAACAACCAGCTGGAAAATATTCTAAAGTCCTTCATTCTAAAGGCCAAAACTCAGTTTCAAGCACAAGGAGTGAGCATCAAAAATCTAGAAAACCAAGTGGGTGAAATTGCTACTGCCTTGAGTTCAAGAAACATGGGCACACTCCTGAGCTCTATTGAAACTCCAATTACAACACCTGGAGTAAAGAATTTTGAAACATGTCAGATCATCAAGCTTAGAAGTGGAAAAGAATTTGAAGTATCCGCACCAAGAAACAATGAGACGAACGGAGTCCTTCCTAAGCAGGACATTTTTGAAGATGAAGAAAATTCCAATGAGGAACCGTCCTTATTTGGATAACATGAAGAGTATGGTGACAAAAATGCTACTGGCTTGACTTCCGATTCAGGAAAATAATCTGAAGTCATGCTTGAGGTCAATAGAGTTTGAAAGTTTTTTCAAGAGAGACCCTCACCTCCTTTTCCAAAAAGGATTAGGAAGGCCAAGGAGGAGCAACAATTTCACAAGTTTATGGAAATTCTGAAGTTGTTTCACATCAACATACCATTGATTAAACTTATTCAACAAATTCCAGATTAATCAAAGTTTATGAAGGACGTGCTCACTAAATGGAAGAGAGTAGAAGAGTTTGCAACGGTTGCACTCATTCGAGAGTGTAGTCAATTGGTTCAAGGCAAGCTCCCTCCTAAATTGAAAGATTCTGGAAGTTTTACCATCCCTTGTAACATTGGAGATACTTTTAGTGGAAAATAATTATGTGATTTATGGGCCAACATTAATCTTATGCTCTTATATATTTTCAAAAATCTAGGGATAGAAACTGTCAGGCCTACAACCATCACTCTTTAACTAGAAGATAAAAGTATTTGCTATACTCAAGGGAAGATAATAGATGTGTTGGTAAGATTTGACAAGTTTGTGTTCCCTACTGATTTCATTATTATGGATTTTGATGTTGATGAAAAGATTATCATTCTATTGGGAAGACCTTTCCTTGCCACAGGTAGAACTTTGATTGATGTAGAAAGAGGAGAACTTACCATAAGAGTAAATGGACAATAATTAGTCTTCAATGTACTCAAGGCATTACGTGATCCTGGGGGAGATGTAGTTGGTTGTTCCATGATCTCTAGTTAGGAAGGAACAATTCAAAAGAACTTACTCAAGTCAAGTAATATGTTAGAGCAAGAGTTAGGAAAGTTGGAAAAAGAGGAAGTTCTACACGATGGAGTCATATGTGGACCCTTGAGTAAACAAAGTGAAGTGGAACCTATGGAGGTACTGGAGTTGTAATACGGTGGCAGAACCGACTGTTTAATATTGGTTTGCATTTTTTGTTTGCAAATGTCGCGGTAAGCAGGAGTCCCCACCGACTTTTCTTTTATCCAACAAAGGAAAGGGTGAAAATAACAAAAAAAGACCTTTTTCGAGATATTCTGAGTAAGGGGGTAGATTATGGAAAGGGAAGGTATTAGCATCATTTCTATCAGTGGTTTTCTACGAGCTCTTAGGTACTTGCTCATTTTTTGAAAATTGTTTGTGTTTGTGTGTTTTGAAAGATTTTTGTTTGCTTTATGGTAACTCTTGTATCAGTCCTCAAGAGTGAGATAAAGCATTTTTGAAAATAGTTTTTGAAAAGTGTGTAAGTGTGAAAAAGTTCTAGTTTGAGCAAGTATCTAACACTTATCTACCTACTCGAAAAAGGATGTTCTTTTCCTCCTTTCCTTTAGATAGTGTTATCCTACTATTAGTGAGTAGGTAGCCCTATCGTCGGATGTTGAGGGACTACGAAAGGGACGTTATGGTCATTGAAGGCAACATGTAAGGATATCTTAGCATTCGAAGGGACTGTCATTATATAGGCAACATCGAGGGACAAGATCATTTTTCTCGTAGGAAACTCGAGGGACATTTAGGGACCATGATCTTTATGATGACTTTAGAATTGAGGGTCTTTGCTAAATATCCCTACGCTCGAGGGACATGACCATTTCCGAGGAAACCAAGTGAGGAGTACCCTAAGGATGCAAGTGTGAGAAGTGTGTATTTTCAGTTATATTTGTATTGCAATTAGTGATCTAACGATTAATTGACTTTATCTTGTCATGCACGCCTAAGTTACAAACAATTATATATACAGAAAAATAAAATACGAAAAGTATAAATCTAGACTATTACATGGCTTCGGGGAGGGGGATTTACATTCCAAAGCAATTGGAGAAAAGAAAATAAAGCAATAAAAAGAGTATACTTATCATCTATTACATCCCATACATTAATTACAATAATATAAACAATACGAAAGGAAATAAATGCGTGAAAAGTTGAAAGTACGCCTGAAAACGTAAAAGAAAATCTTTTTGTTGTTGGTTTTTATTTTAAAAAAAGTTAGATTAAGAAAAATAATTAAATTAATTATCCTAAAGTCTACTTAGAAAATTAAATTAAGAAAACTAAACTAAGCCTTTTTTGTGATTTTTTTATTATTATTAAAAAATATTAAGAAATAAAATAACTAAATAAAACAAAAAGAAAAGAGATTGGGCTTGATGGCTGATGTAGAATGGGGGTTGCTATTGAAATTTCACTAAGCCCAGATTGTGAATCCCAGGTCCATCCTTGGATCTAGTGTGAGCAGTACTTGATCGTACATGGTATCTCATGTTCTAGACGTCATGCATTCCATGTAATTCCCCTAACCTGCTCTAAGGATATTCAGGAACTCATATGCACACATTAGAACATTCAACAAATTAATAAAAATAGAGATTCGAATTTGAGATTATACCAAAAGGGTGACAGCTTGGATCCGGTTATATGAGACCTTGCAAGCTTTGAGGATGGTTGGAACAAGTCCCTGGGAACCTCAAGAGCAATGTATGATTACTAGTTCGGACCAAAAGTACCTGCAAAGTGGGTTTCGAATTTTTACCACTTTTGATAATTTTGCAAAAATGGTAGAGCTCTCTCTAGGCTATGTAGGCCTCTTGAAATGCTTGCTAGATGCTTGTTTATATAGAGAGGAATGAGGAGGCAAGAAAAAAATGTTTAAACAACCTTAAAGCAAATGTTTCAAAGCCATGAATGAAATTTGTAACTTTGGCCAAAAAACAAGGAAACTTGTCATTTTTTGAATTTGAATGAATGTGGACACCTTTTCACGAAATTTTATGGGCCTAGGCTGTCCAAAACATCAACCCAAAGCTCAAAGCCCATTTCCAATTATTTTATACATTTTATTTTATATTTATTTGAAATAAATTAAAATAAATATGAATAAAATAGTTAGAAAATGCAAGGCATGGCAAGAATAAATTTATAGGTCCTCTATAAACTTATAAAGATGCTTGAAGTCCAAGAAATTGAGCCCTTGCCTTAAAACTTCAAATTTGCTCAATGTATAATTCTTGAAAATTCCCAAATTTTCCCAACTTGGGAAATTCATAACTTGCTCAATATTTATCTCATGATGATGATGTAGGACTTTTTGGAAAGCTCAAGATGTCTACTTCAATCCCTCTTTTTATCAGTTTTGCATTTGAATATTTTATATTGATGTAAAAGGTCTTGGAAAAAATTGGCTTTTGTTGACTTTTTAAAAATGACCTGTAATGTATGAGCCTGTATCTTTCAAATGGTGCATTTCTTGGACTTGAGGGCTGAAGATAAGTTGTAGGGAATGAGATTATATTCAATATGAGCTTTTTTTGGGGAAAATGGATGAAGTATGTGAAAGTTATGCCTGGTCAAATTTTAGTTGACTTTTCCTATAGAAACCCTAATTTAGCAATTTTGACTTTTGATGAATTAGGGGCATTTCTTGAGGAATCATGATCAACCCTTGATCAAATGATTTATATTACTTCAAAATGTTAAGGTTGACCAAAAACCTTGAAGTTTGACTGTATATAGGCCACAGTTGACTTTTGACCTAGTACAATTGATTTTCAAGCATTTGAGTAATTGACTGAGAAAACTTGTTGTACAAGGCATGAAACTTGGCATGGACAATCTTGAAGACATATTAGGACTATGTAAAACATTTGAGACCTTTGGAGCTCACACATCTTGATGAAGATTGAAACCCTAGTTAGAGGTTCATTGCCTTAGGAGGAGAATTTGTCTGGTCAATTCTTGGTCATCCTTGGGCAAGTTGGGGACCTCAATGGGCATGCCTTGAGTAAAAATGGGAAGGAAAATTTTGGGGTGCAACAGCTGCCCCTGTTCAATCTTCTTAAACTTGAAGGTTTAGATTGGCCTGTTTTCCTTTCGTGATCTGAAGGTGGAAGATGATTGAACACTAGAGTGCCCAGAAATTTACACTAGCCCGAAGTGAGACTGTTTGTGAATAATATCGGGAATTGGCTTACAGATGCCATTTGGAAAAGATGACAGAAGACTGTCGGAGATGGGCCTAAAGATGCCATCCAAGGAATATGACGGAGAGTCACCGGAGATGGGCTTAAAGATGCCATCCAAAATAGATGATGACTTTGTAAGGAGTCTCTTTATGGGGATTCCTATTTCTACTGTCCGAGGAGGAGTCCGATGGGGAATTTTTTTAGGGGAATAGAGTCTAGGAGCTTAGGTTGTACATTACTCTAATGGGGAGTCATCTCTTGACTGAAGAGATGGAAGTGAACTGTTATCTGGTCAGGATCCAGGCTTCACAATGATTTGCTAAGGATAATAAGGTTGACTGCTATTTGGTCGTATTTCAGGCTTCACTGTGACTTACTAGGGAAATGAGATTAAATTGTTATCTGGTCGTACTCCAGACTTTGCAGTTTCTCCAAATTGGAATAGAAATCAGAAAAATCTTAGTATCGATTTAACTGAACCAGAGAAAGGATCTACCCAAAAAGAATCAGTAACAAATCAATGGTCGATTCGAATTAAACCAGCAGAGGTCTTGATTTATCTTTGACTAGATTAGAATCTGAAAAATCTTAGTTTCGATTTAACTGAATTAGAAAAAGGTCTTGGATTATCTTCAACTGGAATAGGAATCAGAGAGATCTTAATATCGATCTAACTGAACCAGAGGAAAATCTTGAATTAACTTTGACTGGATAAGAATCAGAAAAATTTTAGTGTCAATTTAACTGAACCAGAAAAAGTCTTGGATCATCTTCAACTGGAATAGGAATCAGAGAGATATTAGTGTCGATCTGACTGAACCAGAGAAAAATCTTGAATTAACTTTGATTGGATAAGAATCAGAAAAATATTAGTATCGATTTAACTGAACCAGAAAAAAGTCTTGGATAATCTTCAACTGGAATAGGAATCAGAGAGATCTTAGTGTCAATCTGACTGAACCAGAGAAGGTCTTTAATTAACTTTGAGTGGAATGGAAATCAGAAGAATCTTAGGGTTGATTCAACTGAACCAGGCAAAAGTCTTGGAATATCTTCAACTGGAATAGAAATCAGAGAGATCTTAGTGTCGATCTGACTGAACCAGAGAAGGTCTTGTGATGGCATCTTTCTGAGGAAGATCCTGAGATAACCCATTGTTATGTGTAGTTTTTGAGAAGAGTACCAGGTCATATAAGTAGTCAACAGTGTTTGTTGATTGATCTTTTCTTGAAAAAGGTAAAGAGTTAGTCATATACAATGTCATGATGTATGAATATAGGATGCTATATTGATATTTTCTAGTCTGGAAAAGTAAATCCCAAACTACTGCTGAAGAGCGTTGGGACGCTGAATCCTTCGTTTCCGCTGGGGATGATGGATTGAGATGATTTGCCATGGATTTCCTCTTTCTGTTTGAGAATACTCTGCCGGGGATTGACTCTGCTTGAGAATAAACTCCGTGGAGGGAGATGATGCTTTGTTGGAAGGTTTTGCCGCTGTAGAGACATAAACTCTGTTGGGAAATGAGCTTCTGCAGTTGGAGAAATAAACTCTACCCAGGAGGAGGTTTTATAATCTGTTTGAAATTATAAAACTCGATCGGGGATACAGATTTCAGCTGGAGCAGGTAATTCCTGCTTGGGGAAGAAGGAGACCAGAACTTGGTTGTTTCTGCTTTGTGGGGAACATAGACATCGAGGGGTCGCATTGTAATGGTGACTTCGTCTCAAACTATCCCTTCCCCTGTACCATGCTAGAAAGAGTAACCATTGGGACTGCAAATTGTTTTTTAGACTTTGCCCCATTTCTTAAAGTCATTAGCAACTGTCTTTCTATTTTTTATGCAAGTATTTGTGAACAGTGATCATATTTAAATGCATATGTCAAAAATAAGTCATTGGACGTTTTTGCAAAACAAAACAGAAAAAGAAAAACAAATAGTTTTGTATTTTCAAGGAATGATTTGTATTGATTTTTTTGAAGTTCGCCTATAACAGGCATTTTGTACAAAGAGACTGACGTTCTAGTTGGAGAACGCCGTCGTGAGAAATGAAAATTACACAAAATAATGTATAAAGAGAAAACAACTATGTGTAACAATCCCATTGAGTTTCAATTCTGCTATTGCCCTTATGTCTTTGAGCGTCTCATCACTTTACTACTCGTCCGAAGTTGACTGCATTGATCGGTATCGTTTGAGTCTTGGTAGTTGATACTGAGGTATAATTGCAAGGTGATCCAATGGGACATAGTTGTATGCTTCAAATCCCTAACTTTTTCCTGGACCTCCCTTTCAGGTTTTTAGTCCACCGGGATACCCTTTTTTTCCCAAGCCTCCTTTTCAGGTTTTCGACTTTCCGGGTGTACAGATGTTTTTGTATTTATCCCTAATTTTTGCCCGAATCCTTTTGGTTCGCCGGGATGCCCTTATTTTTCCTAGGCCAGTCAACCTAGAAGGTCTTTGTTTACAAGTAGTATCTTTTCACTATGTCCGCATTGACAGGGTGAGGAAGGTCGTCACCATCCATGGTGGTCAGAATCATGGCTCCACCAGAGAATATGCTTTTGATCACAAATGGCCCTTCATGCGTGGGAGTCAATTTGCCCCTGGGATCACCTTGTGTCAGTATGATGTGCTTGATAACCAGATCATCCACTTGATACACTTGACGTCTAACCTTTTTGTTGAAAGCCTTGATCATCCATTTTTGATACATTTGACCATGACAGACAGCAGTAAGCCTTTTCTCATCAATCAGATTCAGTTGATCAAGTCGAGTCTAGATCCAATCGTCTTCGTTCAAGCCTGCATCTTTCATGGTCCTTAAAGAAGGGATCTGGATCTCAATAGGCAGGACAACCTCCATACCATATACCAGAGAATAATGTGTTTCCCCTGTTGACATTCGTGCTGAGGTGCGGTAACCATGAAGAGAAAATGATAACATATCATGCTAGTCTTTGTATGTCACTGTTATCTTCTGTATGATTTTCTTAATATTCTTGTTAGCAGCCTCCACAGTGCCATTCATCTTTGGCCGGTAAGGGGAAGAATTATGATGCTGGATCTTGAATTGTTTACAGAGCTCGGTGATCATTGTATTTTTGAGATTTGTACCATTATTTGTGATGATTCTTTCTGGCACACCATACCGATAAATCAGGTTATGTTTGATAAACCGCGCCACCATGTTCTTGGTAACAGTAGAAAAAGAGACAGCCTCGACCCACTTCGTGAAGTAATCAGTGGCCACTAGGATGAAATGATACCCATTGGAGGCGGTAGGTCTAATCTCTCCAATCATGTCAATGTCCCACGTTGCAAAGGACCAGGGAGCCGTCAAGACGTTCAAAGGAACGGGGGGTACATGCACTTTATCAGCGTAGATATGGCATTTGTGATAAGTTCAGGAATGCTGATAACAGTCTGCTTCCGTAGTGGACCAATAGTATCCTTCCCGTAGGATCTTTTTAGCCATGGTGTGTCCACTAGAGTGGGTGCCAAAGGTACCTTTGTGTAGATTTGTCATAATCCTCTCTGCTTCGTTTTTGTCTATGCACCGAAGTAAAGTAGAGTCATGATTGCGCTTGTAGAGGATTCCATTACTGAGGAAGAACTTTGCAGAGAACCTTCTCATAAACTTCTTATCATTGACAGACGCCCCCTCAGGATATTCTTGAGCCTCAAGATACCTTTTCACTTCATGAAACCAAGGTTTGTATGCTACTTCTTCAGTGTCAATCTCATAGCAGTATGCTGGTTCATCCAACCTCTCAATAGTGATCCAAGGAGCTTCGTTGTCCCACTTGACCTTGAACATAGACGACATAGTAGCTAGCGCGTCCGCTAACAGATTCTTTTCTCGTGGGAAATATTCAAAGGTGACCTCTTCAAACTGTGGAAGCAATGTCATCACATGTTCTTTATAAGGGATGAGATTCGGGTGCTTTGTGTTCCACTCACCTTTGATTTGACTTATTACCAAGGCTGAATCCCCGAATACACTCAAGAACTTGATCCTTAGGTGGATAGCAGCTTTGAGACCCATGATACATGCTTCATACTCCGCCATATTGTTGGTACAGTTGAAACATAATATGGAGGTAAAAGGAGTATGATAGCCTTCTGGAGATATGATTACAACACTGATGCCATTGTCGAGTGCATTGGAGGCTCCATCAAAACCATAGTCCATCGGGATCCTTTCTCAGATCTTTCATCGGGTCCAGGTTCTTCACAGTCAGTCACTAACATAATGTTCTCATCCGGGAATTCAAAGTTCATGGATTGGTAGTCATCCACAGCCTGATGAGCCAAATGATCAGTGTGATACGGTGGGAGAACTGACTATGGTTTTGCGTTCGTATTCGCACTTGTGCGGTTGAGCAAGAGTCGCCACCGACTTTTTATTTTATCCTAAAGGAAAGGTTAAAAAAGCACAGCAAAAACCTTTTGAGATATTTCGTGGGTTCGGGGGATAGATTATGAAAAGGGAAGGTATTAGCACCCTTTTCATCCATGGTTATCCATGGGCTCTTAGTTACTTGGTTTTTTAGATCACTTGCCTTGATTTTCGATTGCTTGAAAATGGTGTGTGTGGGGGTGTTTTTGAAAATGTTTTGGAAGAAGATGCCTTGTCTTAGGCTAACCTTGTAACAATTCTTTACTCGAATATTTTACAAAGGCGTGTATCTTTTCGAAAAGATGTTTCAAAATGTTTTGAGAGTTTGTTTTGAAAGTGTTGTGGATTGTGGTTTTTGAAAAGAAGGCAAGTGTTTTTGCAAGTAGATCTCAAGTAACTAAGAGTTTTATCTACCCTATTGTACTCAAAGGTTTTTTGTCATGTTTTAACCCTTTTTAACAATTTTGTTCCACCATTGAATTTGGTGGACAATCTTGCGTTTAGGAAGTTTGTTCGGGACGGGCGCGGGTCATCGTATGGACCATAAATGCAATGGTGCCAAGTGTCTTTGGCAATTTGCTTTGAAGGGACTATGATCATTCCGTTTTAGGCAACATTCGAAAGCGTTATCGAGGGACTTATGATCATTTGAATTTGTTTTGCCAAAGATACTCGACGTGCAAGCATGGCCCATTTTGGAAGGCAACATGTGGGATTACCCTAGAGGGTGTAAGTGTGATTGTGTATTGATTTCATGTATTTGTCTTGTATTAGGTTATCTAGCGTTTTGATTTTATGTACATGCAAACCCTAGGTCTAACCATGGTATAATTGAAAGCGGTAAATTGCGAAAATGTAAAGTCTACGCTATTACAAAATAGTATCCGGGAGTGGGGGTACAATATTCACAAATAGGGATGAGACTTATAGTATCCAATAAGTTACAATCAAATCGAATTTGCGATCAAATGTAAATAAGGTATATCAATGTATAAGATAAACAAATGTGTATAGGAGCAATGTAAATATATTTGTATTGTGTAAGTGTGAGATGTATTGTGTAAGTAATTATTTACAGGTGCGACAATGTGAAATTAATGTGTATTAAGTATTGCTTTGGAGAAAAAGTTGAATGTTTATTTAATTTAATTAATAATCTTGTATTTCCTTAATATGTACAAAAAGAAAGTTTTAATGAAAAGAAAATGTTTTCAATTATATTATGTATCAAAATGTATCTTTATTTATTATAAAAAAGTATATTTAAATAAATATCAAGAAACAAAGTAGAAAAAAAGTATTTTTATTTATTATAAACAAATTAAATGAAAAGTATTTTCAATATTATATGGTGCAATAAAAATGTATTTTCATTTATTAAAGTATTATTGTAAACATATATTAAGTTAGAGAAAAAATGTATTTTGAAGATGTTATATATAAAAAGAGAAAAGTTAGTATTAAGTTATTAATAAAACACTTGTTTAAAAAGGGTTAAATTAATTAATTAATAAGAATAATGTTTGTTTTATAAAAGAAAAGGGTTTAAAACTCTAAATGGGCTTTATGGGCATTAAGTTCAAACCAATACTGGAGACAGGGGGGGTATGAGGAATTGTCTTGGGCTTAGATGGGATTGAAACGGGCAAGGCCCATAGTGCAAACAAACGTTTTTAGGGTTTATTGTTTTGGTACTCAGTTGGTCATACGCTTAGGTTTTGGGACAGCGGCGGCGTTCGTTTGAGTTTTCACTCGTCTTCTTCGTTTACGAATTTCTGAACCCACTCTTCCGTCTAGCCACCAGCACTACCTCGTCCTCCCCCTCGCGTTCGTTCAGGCAACGGTGAAACAAGGTAACAGCATGTCTCAAACTCATTAAACATTTTAGATTTTGCATGTTAAGATTCTTTGATTTGTTGAATCTGATTCTGTGTTTTATTAATGCATTTGGTTTGTCTTGTGTGAGGTATGAAAGGAAAGGAGAAAACGAAAACTACCTTGACAGAGGGGAGGAAGAAAATGGAAGTGCTCAGGAGGCTTGACGAGCGGAGGAAACGTGATGCTTGCTCTGTCTTCTGGTATTTCTGTACTACCCTTTTTTAGGCTTTATGATGATCTGAACTGAAAGCTTGATACACGTCTTCTTTTCTTCTTCTCTTTTTTTGCCACTGTATGCTTGTTGCTCCTTTTTCCGCCCTATGATGAACTCAGAGTTCTGAGGGCCTCGCCTGTATGCTTTCTTCTGTCGCCTTGACCTTGTCTTATTTACTGCTTAGTAGTTGCCTTTGAGACTGTTGAGCTTGATAGTTTTACGCCCAATGATGTGTTTACTGAGGGCCTTTTGGGTTTGGTTGCCTTTAACAGCTTTTGTTATCTTTCTTCTTCGTCCCTGAATTGCCCTTTGAAACTGTTGATTATGATGAACGCCTACTTTGCTCGTATGCTCTTTTCGGTTGCCCTGTGATGATACTTTTCTGAGGATTTTATGCTTGAACCTATGTTTGCACCACTTTTAATTCTTTGCAAGGTTGGACAGGCTTTGTGAGGTTTCTTACAGGTTTTAGGCTTATTGCAAACTTAAGGTTGGTTTGGCTGTTTTTGTGGCCTTAACAGGTTTTCTGTTTGAGGTTCTGGACAGCAGGTTGGATGCTTAGGCAGGTTACTTTTGCTTAAGGTTCATTTTTGTTTAGGCAGGGTTGTGCTTCCGGCTTGAACTGGTTTCAGGCTTGAGGCCTAGCAGGTTTTCGCTTCAGGCTTGAACTGGTTTAGTCTTTTGGCTTTTGGAGGTAAATCTAATGCAGGTTTTGTTTTTGACAGTAGGTGGGTTTTGAAAAATGGTAAGGCTTTGAGCTTTAACAGGTTTGAGGTAATGCAGGTTATGTGTTTAGGCCATTGCAGGTTTAAGTTTGACAGTAGGTAGGTTTTGAAAATGGTAAGGCTTTTGACTTGCTTCAGCTGGTTTGTTAAGCTTGAGGCTTAATAGTTTTTACTGCTGGTTTAGGCCTCTTCAGGTTTTTGCTTAGCAGTTTGTATCTTTCTTTTTTACTTTGGTGAAAGTTCTGCCTCTTTTCTTTCTCTTACTGTGTTTTGCTCTTTTGTATATCTTTCTTCCTATGCCTGCCTAAAGCCTAAAAACCTGCATCCTTATCTCTTTTCTTTCTCTCTCTTTAGTACACTTCAAAGAATATTAAAATGTTTTTGTGTGTACTTTCTGAAAAGGCTACTTGTTGGGAAATGATGAAAGAAAGTTTGGCTTGCATAATAGATTTCCTCTGCATATTTTATCTCTTCTTTGACAGCTTTTGTACTTTTGGAACTTTTTGACAGAAAGTTGCAATTTGATTTTTAGTTGGGTTTGAACTGTGCAGTTTGCTTGAGATTTTTGAATTTATGCAGTTTGGCACTTTGCATTTTTTCTCAACTTTGCATTCATGATTAAATAAAATTCTTCCCTCTTTGTGAACCGGGAGAAATCCCGTGATTTGCATAGAGGGTTAACTGATCCCAATCAGTGGCCTTTAATGATGAATTTCTTTTATCTGTCTTTATTTATTTATCAGTCACTGACTTTTCTCTTTTCCTTTTTGCAGATGAGTAATTGAATGGAGGGGAGCAAAGTGAAGAATGAAGAATTGGGGACTTTAGAAAATATTTAGAAAAATAGGATAGTTTTATTTTCAATTTAATCATTGTAACTATTATTATTTTAAATACTTTGTAAATGCATACTTGTATCTAAATAATAATTGTAACAAATGTTTAAATATGAAATAAAAATTCTATTGATCCATTTAATTCTTTTTATCCCTTTTCAATTATTTACTTATTATTTATAGTTCCTTAAATTAAAATAAATGAAAATTAAATTTCAGATATTTAATCCTTAGAATAATAAATAATCAACTAAACATTGATTCTACGTTGATCAACATAAATGAACTTGGCGCCTCCATCATCCAAAGCAACGCACAGTCAAACGCAATAACTGATCAGACGCATTCCTTTCTTACTGATTTCTTACCAAGCACTGTAAATCCAAACTGCATATTTCTTTTGACTGGCTCAAACAAACCAACGTGAATTCAAACCAACTGCCTCTTTTACTGATTAAATCAAAACAATGCGAATTCAACCCGAATCTCGGAATAACTTGCAAAGTGCTGTGGAATTTTAACCTTTCTGAGAATATGCCCACAAAAACCTTAATTCCTGATTAAATGCCAAAGAGCATTCGCCTGATCAAAATTGAGCCAAAATCAACCAAAACCCTAAGCCAACTGTGTGAAACAATCCAGAGCCCTGAAAAATCAATAAAACCCTAATTTTGTTTGACTGACGAGAAAAGTCCGTTTGTCCGATTCTTGAGCCAATCTGAAAAGTCAGGAAGCGCCTGAAGCTGTGATTTCTTGTGGAAAAATGCGAGGGCAAATTTTGGGGTACAACAGTTGCCCCTGTTCAATCTTCTTGAACCTGAAGAGTTAGATTGGCAAGTTTGACTTTCACGACTTGAAGGTAAAAGAAGATTGGACACTAAAGTACCCAGAAAATTTGCACTCGTCGATGTGATGGTTGAGGTGAATGGGCTTAAAGATGCCATTTGGTGATGGGCTTAAAGATGCCATATGGTGATGGACTTAAAGATGCCATCTGGTGCGATAGAATCTTGTCGGGGAATGGGCTTAGAGATGCCATCTGATAATGGGCTTAAAGATGCCATTTGGTGACTGCTAGTAGGAGGATGGGCTTATAGATGTCATCTGGTTATGTTGAACTGTATGTCAATGGTGAGTGGACAAGTATCAGAAAGGCACCTATGTCTTGGAACATCTCTGAATTAGGGGTCCGAATAAGCAATAGATTGACATCCATATCTGGAGAATCCGTAAACTATTTTCCGGAGTTGAGATTGAATAAGCAATAGAGCCACATCCGTTGTTGGGAAGCGTCCGTAAACTGTTTTCAAAAGTTGGCATCTGAACAAGTTGGTAGATCGACATCCGTTGTTGGGAAGAATCCGTAAACTGTTTTCAAAAGTTGAGAAGAGTCTGAACAAGTTGGTAGATTAACATTCGTTGTTGGGAAGAATCCGTAAACTGTTTTCAGAAATCTTGAAGTTGAATAGGAACCGGTGTAGGGTTTCCTGAGGATGAGCTCGTGTAAAACTGCATCTGGATGAATCTGGAATAAGTATCAGAATGTCGTCGTGTCCGGGTCACATCCGAACTATTTCTGGATGAGTCTCGTAAGATGATCTGTGTCTGTCGACTGATCTTACCTGAAAAGGAAAAGAGTTAGTTGTATGCAATGTTATGATGCATGATGCAATGTATGTGACATTAATGTTTATGATATGAATGTGATGAAGGAGCATGTAAGCTGATGAGCTATCTTGCTGAGAATAAATGAATCTTGGACGGCTGGAGATGAAAGAATCTTGACCGCTGCTGGGAAAATAATTCCTCGGCTGTTGCTGGGGAAGAAAATTCCTGATGACCTCTACTAGGGAGTTCCAACTAGTAGACTCATGCTGGGGAGGTAAGATTGAGAATCTTCAGTTTGGAGGGAAGCATCTCTGGCGACTTCATTGGGGAACTCAAGATTTGCCCTCCCAAAACTCTATGGGGAGAAGGTTCAATGGTCTGGCTCCGCTGGGGATTGATAATTTGAAGTTTTAGCTTTGCTGGGGATAATGAAGCTTGACTCTGAGTGGAGTTAGCTTGAGAAGAATCTGAACAAGCGATAGGTTAACATCCGTTACTTGGAGAACCCGTGAACTGTTTTCAGAAATCTTGAAGTTGAATAAGCAATAGAACAGCATCCGTTGTTGGGAAGCGTCCGTAAGCTGTTTTCAAAGGTTGCATCTGAACAAGCTGATAGATCAACATCCGTTGTTGGGAAGAATCCATAAACTGTTTTCAGAAGTCTTGAGAAGAATCTGAACAAGTGATAGGTTAACATCCGTTACTTGGAGAACCCGTGAACTATTTTCAGAAATCTTGAGATTGAATAAGCAATAGAGCAGCATCCGTTGTTGGGAAGCGTCCGTAAGCTGTTTTCAAAGATTGCATCTGAACAAGCTGATAGATTAACATCCGTTGTTGGGAAGAATCCATAAACTGTTTTCAGAAGTCTTGAGAAGAATCTGAACAAGTGATAGGTTAACATCCGTTACTTGGAGAACCCGTGAACTGTTTTCAGAAATCTTGAAATTGAATAAGCAATAGAGCCGCATCCGTTGTTGGGAAGCGTCCGTAAACTGTTTTCAACGGTTGAGAAGAGTCTGAACAAGTTGGTAGATTAACATCCGTTGTTGGGAAGAATCCGTAAACTGTTTTCAGAAGTCTTGAAGTTGAATAAGCAATAGAGCCGCATCCGTTGTTGGGAAGCGTTCGTAAACTGTTTTCAACGGTTGAGAAGAGTCTGAACAAGTTGGTAGATTAACATCCATTGTTGGGAAGAATCCGTAAACTGTTTTCAGAAGTCTTGAAGAGGAACCGGTGTAAGGTTTCCTGATGATGAGCTCGTGTAAAGTTGCATCGGTTTTTTGAATACTTTTGACATTCGAATTCCCCAAGTGGTGATGTAGATAATTTCCTGGCTTATTACAGGTGTTGGTCTACAATCGGTCGTTCACAGATGTTTTCCTGGCTTATTACAGGTGTTGATCTGGAATTCTTCAGACATGCCCTGGCTGGGTACAGAAATCGAATCTGGAATTGTGGTCAACAGATATGCCCTGGCTGGATACAGGAGTCAAATCTGGAATTGTAATAGTTGATTTGTTGAACACTTTTGACATTCGAATGCCCCAAGTGGTGATGAAGGAATCTTGAATCAGGTTACTCTGCATCTGAGAGATTTCTTGAAATCTGGACTGGACTGCCCCAGGTTAACTGAACTTTGAAAGATCTGTTGGACCTTGACTGGACTGCCCCAGGTTAACTGAATTGTGCTATGTCATGCCCCTTGTTGATAGGAGATTTGATGGAAGTGTCATCCTCTTGAAGTGATTTTTACTTACTGAGAGAGTTTTCGTTCCTCCGAACATTCGTTGTGTGAATTTCTTCGCTGTCAAACAAAAAGCCAAATGCAGACAGTGATATTCAGGTAATGCAAAGTTTATGTTTGTCTTGAAGTTTTGAAGAATGCGTTTTTAGCAGAAAACTTTTTATAAGACAAATCAACACAAGATTTAGAGTAAAGCCTTACAGGAGTCAGGATACCTTTTGTAACAGTATGCTTTCGAACTAACCCATGCTTCAATTAGGACTTTTGAAGGGTTGTAACGTGGCCTGGTTCACGGTTTAAGAAACAAAGGATAAAGGCTCAAAGTATATTTGTCCCCACCCGCTCTTCGTGATGTCCTTCAACCTAAGCTCAGTTAATTGTGCGTCACACTTTATTTTGAGTTTTGAACGACTTTTGGGCGATGGTTCACCAGTTGAATTTGGGGAGACAGTCATCATCTCCTTTTTCTTTTTCAACATTTTTCATGTTGTTGAGGGTTTTGTAATGACCTCACTATTTTGATTTTGATTTGTTATCCCTAACTTTTGCCTGACTGTTACCGTTTTTCGGGATTACTGTCAGCGGGATGCCCCCAGCTTTCTTAAGCCTCCTTTATAGGTTTTGGCTTGGCGGGCTTTTCTCTTTTGAGAGATTGACTGTCTATGTGATAGGGAACCACCCCTGTCTTTTGATTCCAAAGGAATGCTTTCTTTTTTTTGACATCGTTCGTTGTATTAAGAACTGAGAGTTTGCGACTTCAATGCGCATTTTCTTTTGAATTAACTAAGATACTACCCTTCCCCAAGTTTATATCAAAGGTTTTGATCGTTTAGAACAGAAAAAACTCCCACTTCTTTGGCTCGAAGGGGTTGACTAGGGATTAAATTCCTTATAACTCCAGTGTTTGGGATTTGAAAGAAATGCCTGTACATCATCAGCAAGGTCCGTTCAGAAGCATACTGTATAAGATCATGGTATTGTTTCGTCATCCTCCCTCTAAAGGCTTACAGCTTTTTATCAAGATTCAAATATCATAAAGAAAAGCATAAGAGTAGTGAAACGAATGGATGAATTCAAGACAAACATATGCAATGCATTAATGAAAACAGAGTTTAACATCAACAGATAATTGTTTGACAGCAAAAGAAATTACAACTTTGAAAATTCAAAAAGAAGCAAAAGTCTTTCAGCTCGAGCTTCGTCACTTCAAGTGGAGAACCCTTTAACGGAAGATTTTCATCTCGCCGTCTGGCATGAATTCCAGCACCCCAATGTCGATCAGATCTTGAATCTTGTTCTTCAAGGCCCAACAGTCGTTGGTGTCGTGTCCCGGGCTATAGGAGTGGTAAACACAAAATGCGTCGGGATGATAGTGAGGAGAGGAGGTATTGGGCTTCTGAGGAGGGTCCTTTAGGGTAAGCAGGTTGACCTCCAACAGGCGCTTCAGTATGAAGAATGATGGTATTTCAGTCTCCGTGAACTGTCTTCCCGACGTTTCTTGCTTACGCCGATTACCCCGTTGACGCTGCCGAGGTTGTTGATGGGCTTGTGACCCTGAAGCAAGCAAAGGAGCTTTCCCCTTGTCTTCGTGAGTGGATGGAGGCTGAGCGGTGACTTGCTCTTCAACCTCAGATGTTTTCCCCAGTTGGTTATTTGGAAGCAGTTGGCGGACAAGAACTCTGAGTTCTTCTTGTCTTTGAGATAGGTCTTAGATGAGAGCCATCTGGCCCACCAACTGTCCCATTATTTGGGTCCTCAAGGTTGTCAGATCGAACTGCAGCTCCGCAAGCTGGTCACTCTTGGCATTGTTGGAATTCTCCAAGCCCTTTGTGAGGAGAGCTTTCATCTCTTCTTGCCCCAAAGACAAGTTCAGGAACATCTCCTGCAGCTGAGCAGTCTGGTCTTGGATGTCTTTGACAGACCTTTCTAGAGCCATCTCTTACTGAAATAAACAGCAGGAGAGTAAGGAAACCTGAAAAGGAAAGATTGTCAAAATGCAATGCATGATATGTGGATGCATGTTTTCAAGGATCTCTTGGGGTAAACACAAGAAAATGTTAGAGGTTGAACTCTGCTCTTGGATTGGAGAACTTTGCACCGGTGGACGTCTTTCCACGAGAATCAAGCTCACCATGTCAAGTGGGTCATAGCCACTGATTCAAGTTGTTGTATTTGATCTTTGATTGCATTGGTTAGAGGAGAAACCCCTTGCCCCTTGATAGACGTCTGGTCCAACGTAACCCTGCATCAAAAGAACCCTCGAGATCCTTGAGATGATTATTGAAAATGCTATGGTATGATGTCATGATGTTATGTACATGTATGCACAAGCAAGTGAGTGTATATACAGGCAAACATATTCACACAAATCAAATAAGTCCTTAGGTTTAGGCTTGCATGAGGTTCAGGTAAGTACCCTCTTGAAGTTAGTTGGCTCACCCTGTCCTAAAATAGAAACCGGGTTCTAAGGAGCTCAATATCATTGGATTGTTTTCTGTGTTCATTGTTTCGGTTTAGCCACTTACTGGCGACCAAAATATTCCAAGAAAACAATCCTCAAAAGAGTGTAGTATCGAGGATCTACCAACTTCGGACTGCACCAAAGTCGGTCATCTCACTACCCCTAAAAAGGCTAAGATGGTCAATTAAGGTTCTAAGAGTTCGTTAGTGCTTCACGACATCACTCAGCGGCCCCGTACTCTCCTTGATTGAACTCAAGGGTTACCGGTACTCACAAATATGTCACACTAACATAGCTTACTGCTTCAACCATGTCGGTATACCCCGCACAGTTCCCTCGCAGTTTTTTGCTATTTACCTAAGAAGGTGCCCCAAATCCGGGTGGAGGATTTACAACAAACCCAAACAAAGAACCCAAAAGATAAAGCAATCAAGTCAATCAAAGCAAGAAAGTAAAGGTGATCTAAACCCTAAGGTAACCCCACTTTTAAGTGTCTCCCCAGCAGAGTCGCCAGTTCTGTGATACGGTGGGAGAACTGACTATGGTTTTGCGTTCGTATTTGCACTTGTGCGGTTGAGCAAGAGTCGCCACCGACTTTTTATTTTATCCTAAAGGAAAGGTTAAAAAAGCACAGCAAAAACCTTTTGAGATATTTCATGGGTTTGGGGGTTAGATTATGAAAAGGGAAGGTATTAGCACCCTTTTCATCCATGGTTATCCATGGGCTCTTAGTTACTTGGTTTTTTAGATCACTTGCCTTGATTTTCGATTGCTTGAAAATGGTGTGTGTGGGGGTGTTTTTGAAAATGTTTTGGAAGAAGATGCCTTGTCTTAGGCTAACCTTGTAACAATTCTTTACTCGAATATTTTACAAAGGCGTGTATCTTTTCGAAAAGATGTTTCAAAATGTTTTGAGAGTTTGTTTTGAAAGTGTTGTGGATTGTGGTTTTTGAAAAGAAGGCGAGTGTTTTTGCAAGTTGATCTCAAGTAACTAAGAGTTTTATCTACCCTATTGTACTCAAAGGTTTTTTGTCATGTTTTAACCCTTTTTAACAATTTTGTTCCACCATTGAATTTGGTGGACAATCTTGCGTTTAGGAAGTTTGTTCGGGACGGGCGCGGGTCATCGTATGGACCATGAATGCAATGGTGCCAAGTGTCTTTGGCAATTTGCTTTGAAGGGACTATGATCATTCCGTTTTAGGCAACATTCGAAAGCGTTATCGAGGGACTTATGATCATTTGAATTTGTTTTGCCAAAGATACTCGACGTGCAAGCATGGCCCATTTTGGAAGGCAACATGTGGGATTACCCTAGAGGGTGTAAGTGTGATTGTGTATTGATTTCATGTATTTGTCTTGTATTAGGTTATCTAGCATTTTGATTTTATGTACATGCAAACCCTAGGTCTAACCATGGTATAATTGAAAGCGGTAAATTGCGAAAATGTAAAGTCTACGCTATTACAAAATAGTATCCGGGAGTGGGGGTACAATATTCACAAATGGGGATGAGACTTATAGTATACAATAAGTTACAACCAAATCGAATTTGCGATCAAATGTAAATAAGGTATATCAATGTATAAGATAAACAAATATGTATAGGAGCAATGTAAATATATTTGTATTGTGTAAGTGTGAGATGTATTGTGTAAGTAATTATTTACAGGTGCGACAATGTGAAATTAATGTGTATTAAGTATTGCTTTGGAGAAAAAGTTGAATGTTTATTTAATTTAATTAATAATCTTGTATTTCCTTAATATGTACAAAAAGAAAGTTTTAATGAAAAGAAAATGTTTTCAATTATATTATGTATCAAAATGTATCTTTATTTATTATAAAAAAGTATATTTAAATAAATATCAAGAAACAAAGTAGAAAAAAAGTATTTTTATTTATTATAAACAAATTAAATGAAAAGTATTTTCAATATTATATGGTGCAATAAAAATGTATTTTCATTTATTAAAGTATTATTGTAAACATATATTAAGTTAGAGAAAAAATGTATTTTGAAGATGTTATATATAAAAAGAGAAAAGTTATTATTAAGTTATTAATAAAACACTTGTTTAAAAAGGGTTAAATTAATTAATTAATAAGAATAATGTTTGTTTTATAAAAGAAAAGGGTTTAAAACTCTAAATGGGCTTTATGGGCATTAAGTTCAAACCAATACTGGAGACAGGGGGGGGGGGGGGGGGGGTATGAGGAATTGTCTTGGGCTTAGATGGGATTGAAACGGGCAAGGCCCATAGTGCAAACAAACGTTTTTAGGGTTTATTGTTTTGGTACTCAGTTGGTCATACGCTTAGGTTTTGGGACAGCGGCGGCGTTCGTTTGAGTTTTCACTCGTCTTCTTCGTTTACGAATTTCTGAACCCACTCTTCCGTCTAGCCACCAGCACTACCTCGTCCTCCCCCTCGCGTTCGTTCAGGCAACGGTGAAACAAGGTAACAGCATGTCTCAAACTCATTAAACATTTTAGATTTTGCATGTTAAGATTCTTTGATTTGTTGAATCTGATTCTGTGTTTTATTAATGCATTTGGTTTGTCTTGTGTGAGGTATGAAAGGAAAGGAGAAAACGAAAACTACCTTGACAGAGGGGAGGAAGAAAATGGAAGTGCTCAGGAGGCTTGACGAGCGGAGGAAACGTGATGCTTGCTCTGTCTTCTGGTATTTCTGTACTACCCTTTTTTAGGCTTTATGATGATCTGAACTGAAAGCTTGATACACGTCTTCTTTTCTTCTTCTCTTTTTTTGCCACTGTATGCTTGTTGCTCCTTTTTCCGCCCTATGATGAACTCAGAGTTCTGAGGGCCTCGCCTGTATGCTTTCTTCTGTCGCCTTGACCTTGTCTTATTTACTGCTTAGTAGTTGCCTTTGAGACTGTTGAGCTTGATAGTTTTACGCCCAATGATGTGTTTACTGAGGGCCTTTTGGGTTTGGTTGCCTTTAACAGCTTTTGTTATCTTTCTTCTTCGTCCCTGAATTGCCCTTTGAAACTGTTGATTATGATGAACGCCTACTTTGCTCGTATGCTCTTTTCGGTTGCCCTGTGATGATACTTTTCTGAGGATTTTATGCTTGAACCTATGTTTGCACCACTTTTAATTCTTTGCAAGGTTGGACAGGCTTTGTGAGGTTTCTTACAGGTTTTAGGCTTATTGCAAACTTAAGGTTGGTTTGGCTGTTTTTGTGGCCTTAACAGGTTTTCTGTTTGAGGTTCTGGACAGCAGGTTGGATGCTTAGGCAGGTTACTTTTGCTTAAGGTTCATTTTTGTTTAGGCAGGGTTGTGCTTCCGGCTTGAACTGGTTTCAGGCTTGAGGCCTAGCAGGTTTTCGCTTCAGGCTTGAACTGGTTTAGTCTTTTGGCTTTTGGAGGTAAATCTAATGCAGGTTTTGTTTTTGACAGTAGGTGGGTTTTGAAAAATGGTAAGGCTTTGAGCTTTAACAGGTTTGAGGTAATGCATGTTATGTGTTTAGGCCATTGCAGGTTTAAGTTTGACAGTAGGTAGGTTTTGAAAATGGTAAGGCTTTTGACTTGCTTCAGCTGGTTTGTTAAGCTTGAGGCTTAACAGTTTTTACTGCTGGTTTAGGCCTCTTCAGGTTTTTGCTTAGCAGTTTGTATCTTTCTTTTTTACTTTGGTGAAAGTTCTGCCTCTTTTCTTTCTCTTACTGTGTTTTGCTCTTTTGTATATCTTTCTTCCTATGCCTGCCTAAAGCCTAAAAACCTGCATCCTTATCTCTTTTCTTTCTCTCTCTTTAGTACACTTCAAAGAATATTAAAATGTTTTTGTGTGTACTTTCTGAAAAGGCTACTTGTTGGGAAATGATGAAAGAAAGTTTGGCTTGCATAATAGATTTCCTCTGCATATTTTATCTCTTCTTTGACAGCTTTTGTACTTTTGGAACTTTTTAACAGAAAGTTGCAATTTGATTTTTAGTTGGGTTTGAACTGTGCAGTTTGCTTGAGATTTTTGAATTTATGCAGTTTGGCACTTTGCATTTTTTCTCAACTTTGCATTCATGATTAAATAAAATTCTTCCCTCTTTGTGAACCGGGAGAAATCCCGTGATTTGCAGAGAGGGTTAACTGATCCCAATCAGTGGCCTTTAATGATGAATTTCTTTTATCTGTCTTTATTTATTTATCAGTCACTGACTTTTCTCTTTTCCTTTTTGCAGATGAGTAATTGAATGGAGGGGAGCAAAGTGAAGAATGAAGAATTGGGGACTTTAGAAAATATTTAGAAAAATAGGATAGTTTTATTTTCAATTTAATCATTGTAACTATTATTATTTTAAATACTTTGTAAATGCATACTTGTATCTAAATAATAATTGTAACAAATGTTTAAATATGAAATAAAAATTCTATTGATCCATTTAATTCTTTTTATCCCTTTTCAATTATTTACTTATTATTTATAGTTCCTTAAATTAAAATAAATGAAAATTAAATTTCAGATATTTAATCCTTAGAATAATAAATAATCAACTAAACATTGATTCTACGTTGATCAACATAAATGAACTTGGCGCCTCCATCATCCAAAGCAACGCACAGTCAAACGCAATAACTGATCAGACGCATTCCTTTCTTACTGATTTCTTACCAAGCACTGTAAATCCAAACTGCATATTTCTTTTGACTGGCTCAAACAAACCAACGTGAATTCAAACCAACTGCCTCTTTTACTGATTAAATCAAAACAATGCGAATTCAACCCGAATCTCGGAATAACTTGCAAAGTGCTGTGGAATTTTAACCTTTCTGAGAATATGCCCACAAAAACCTTAATTCCTGATTAAATGCCAAAGAGCATTCGCCTGATCAAAATTGAGCCAAAATCAACCAAAACCCTAAGCCAACTGTGTGAAACAATCCAGAGCCCTGAAAAATCAATAAAACCCTAATTTTGTTTGACTGACGAGAAAAGTCCGTTTGTCCGATTCTTGAGCCAATCTGAAAAGTCAGGAAGCGCCTGAAGCTGTGATTTCTTGTGGAAAAATGCGAGGGCAAATTTTGGGGTACAACAATCAGCTATTACACTTCCCTTGATTGCTTTATGGGTCGTGTATTGGATATCGTATTCGGTTAAGATCATTTGCCATCTTGCTATTCTTCCGGAGAGAGCAGGCTTCTCGAAGATGTACTTGATCAGATCCATCTTAGATATCAACAAAGTAGTGTAGGTCAACATATACTGTCTCAGTCGGCGAGCAGCCCATGCCAAAGCACAACAAGTTTTCTCGAGCAGTGAGTATCTTATTTCATAGTCGGTAAACTTTTTGCTAAGTTAGTATATCGCATGCTCTTTTCGACCAGACTCGTCATGCTGCCCCAACACACACCCCATTGAATTATCTAACACTGTTAGGTACATTATTAAAGGTCTTCCTTCAATCGGAGGCATCAGAATTGGAGGCTATTAAAGGTATTCCTTGATTCTCTTGAAGGCAGTATGGCCTTCGTCATTCCACTTTACCACTTGATCTTTCTTCAGGAGTTTGAAGATTGGCTCACAAGTAGCAGTTAAATGGGAAATGAACCTGGTAATGTAATTTAGGTGTCCTAAGAAACCTCTGACCTCCTTCTCAGTGCAAGGAGCAAGCATCTCTTCTATAGCCTTCACCTTTGCAGGGTCTACCTGAATACCTTTGTCACTGATAATGAAACCTAGAAGTTTACCAGACCTTACCCTGAAGGTGCACTTGTTCGGATTTAACCTCAGCTTGTACGTCTTCAACCTATCAAACAACTTTTGTAGATGATCAAGGTGTTATTCCTCAGTTTGATACCTGGATATCATGTCATCAACATAAACCTCTATCTCATGGTGAATCATGTCATGAAACAGAGCTACCATGGCTCGCTTATAGGTTTCCCCAGCGTTTTTCAACCCAAACGACATCACTTTGTAGTAGAAAGTTCCCCATTGTGTGACGAAGGTTGTCTTCTCCATGTCTTCAGGTGCCATATTGATCTTATTGTAACCAGAGAAACCATCCATGAAGGAAAAGATCTTGTGTTGCACGGTGTTGTCAACCAGAACGTCAATGTGGGGGAGTGGAAAGTCATCCTTGGGGCTTGCCCTGTTCAAATCTCGGCAGTCCACACACATCCATACCTTTCCATCCTTTTTAGGTACCGGGACTACGTTAGAAACCCATTGGGGATAAGAAGTGACAGCTAGGAACCCAACATTGAATTGTTTCATAACCTCTACTTTGATCTTCTTTGACATTTCAGGGCGTATACGATGGACCTTTTGCTTTACCGAAGGGCAATCTTCTTTAATTGGCAGACGATGAACCACAATATTCGTGTCCAGTCCTGGCATGTCTTCATATGACCAGGAAAAGATCTCGACATAATCATGCAACATCCATATTAACCGTTGTTTGACACTAAACTCCAGATTTTCACCTGTCTTGACTTCTTTTTTGTCCTCTTCTGTGCCCAAATTTATTGTCTCAATTGGCTCCTCATGAGGCTGTATAGCTCTTTCTTCCTGCTGTAACAGACTAGCAAGTTCTCCGGGTACCTCATAATCTTCCTCACCTTCGTCCTTGACTTGGTTGATCGGATTTTCAAAGTCATAATCGGCAATAACAGAATTGTTATCAATGGGATCCAGAGTGGATATGGATCTGCAGTTTGATACGTGAGTGCGTGTAAGAGCATAATTGTATAGGAAAAGTAAAAAGCAGAAAAGAAAAACAAAGAGCACAAAATTTGTATGCATAAACATCTAATGCTTTATTAATGCCATATGAAATTAAAACATGATAACCCTTACAAATAAACCATTGTGCCCCGGGTAAGACACATGGCCAAAAAGTTTATATTGTTTATTACATATCCAAAAACAAGAAAGACAATTACTTCTGAACAAAAGTAATTGGTACAAAGTCCTTTGTCGTCCAGTTACTGAGTCCACCGTTGGTAGTAGGGAAGATTCAGCTATCCACATCATAGTCATTGCCAGCATCTTCTATGGCGGAGACAACATCAATAGCATTGATTCCTGAGCCATGCTTGGGCATGGGTGCAGTTATGACATTGGGAATCTCAGGGGCATCAAATTCAATTTCCTTTGCCTCGAGAAGGTCTTGCACCTTGTATTTCAAAGCCCAGTAGTCGTTGGTATCATGGCCTGGACTTTCTGAATGGTAAGCACAACGAGAATTAGGGTTGTACGGGGAGAGGCGGCATTGGGTTTCTTCAGAGCTTCCCGCAAGGTTACCAGATTAGATTTCAACAAATGTGACAAGACTTGAAACATCGTCATATTTATCCGAGTAAACTGTCTTACCAGCCTTTCTGTTCTAGGCTGATTGTTCCTTTGTTGAGTAGGTGCAGGTTTAGAGATCATAACAGCCCCTATCGCTGGACGGTGTTCAGTTCTGTCCTGATTCCTTTGATGGTACACAGCACTAACCTCTTTCTTCCCAGCAAATGGCTTCCTTGCTGCATTGGAGGATGCATCCTTTTGGATCTTACCACTCCTAATTCTAGATTCCACCCTTTCTCCTGTCAAAATCAATTCGGTAAAGCCGGTTGAGGAACTTCCAATCAGATGATTAAAAAATGGACCAGACAGGGTACCCAGAAACATATCTACTAGCTCCCTATCAGACAGGGGGTTGGACTCTTCCTGCTAAGTCCCTCCACTTCTGAGCATAGTCATTAAAGCCCTCGCTCGAACCCATAGACATATTTTGGAGTTCTGTACGGGTGGGAGCAAAGTCTGCATTGTACTGATACTTGTAGTACCCCAAAATTTGCCCTCTCATTTCTCAAAGGATCAACCTGGGCCCTCAAGTTTTCTTTTATCCAATTGCAAATCTGAAATTACAAATTTTCCAAGAGAATCGTTCACAAGGGCAAATTGGTCATTTACACACAAAAGGAGTCAAACTATTTTGAATCAAAAATCAAGTTCCAAGAATCATATTTCATTAAGGCATGAAATTGGTTCATCAAAAATCAAAGTCAGAAGTTACTTTGAAAATCAAATTTTCTAAGCATTTAGAAAATTTTCTAAGTGTCTAAAGAATATGACACTTCAGAACTTCTGAGCCAGCCTCTATGCAAGTGCAGTCAGAAGTTGAAAACACGGTCCAGAACATGACGCTTAAATCAGAACATGCTGAAGCGTTGCTCTTTGGTCAGAACATGATGCTTCAGTTAGGACATGATTTTTCAGCATATGGAGGCTATGTTCAACGCTTTGGCCAGAAGATGCCCCTTCAGCATTTGGAGGTCACGCTTCTGATCTTCTGCGATCAGATCATCACCAAAAACCTCGTTTAAGTAACCTGTTGCCCTGCTATGGCACAATCCTACAACCAGCTGCCACAACACTCCAAGGTGATGCTGATCCAGTCCACGCCTGCATTTTTCTTGCACCAAATTAGCCTACAAAAACTGTGATTAAAAAACAAAGGGACAGTATGCCAAAAATGTTTAAAACTCATTTGTTTTTCCCCCAAAAACTATAACAAATCCATCTATAAATAGTTTGTTCCATCACACGTTCAAGGGGTTGGTTTTTAGAGAGAGAGAGAATCACTAAAAGAAAGAAAAAAGCCTTACCATCAAAGAAGTCAGAATATCACCCCTTGGCTGTTCCAGAAGTTGAAAACTTCCATCCTGCTAAGTGCGTGAAGAAGTTGCTCAGAACATCATCAGAGTTCAGGACCAACCTCCAGTTCACAGAATTTATTCCAGCTGCAAGGTAAGCTTCTGCTGACTCTCACCATATTACTTAAGCATTACCAAGTTTGCATGTTCAAAAATACAATGTAGATATCATGTTTCAGATGTTGTACATATTCTGAGATTTCCTGCATTTGCCTGCCTAAGTAGGGAATAAATCAGTTCAGAACTTCTGGAAGAAATTAGAACTCAGAATTAGGATTAGTATTCATACTTGCCTCTGATTTATAGTTCTGATATTTCTTATTTCTGAAACACTATGACACCTGCCATAACTGTCATATGCACATCTTCTGTTTGTGGATAAATGATCAAGTTGCAGATGTTCTGACTAGCATGGAGAGAGAGACCAAGTTCTGCAATGGTATCAGAACTTATGAAATCCACTTTGTTGCCAATGGTATCAGAACTTCTGAAATCTACTCTGATGTCGGTAGTATCAGAACTTCGGAAAGCTAATGTGCCCCCAGTGGACTCAGAACTTCTGACTCTACTTATTTTTTTTACTAACATGATTTCTATTTTGCAGTGCGCTAGAGTCAGAACTTTTGACCTCCCTTAATCAGCAATACGCTGATGCTATTTTTCCTTTTTCTCACTTTTTTGTTATCACTTTCTATCTCATTAATCAACAAACACCAAAAACATTTTTCATGTTTTATTTTATTTCTTAAAACAAAAGACCAAAAAATATTTTTTTTCTTAAATAAATAAGTAATTCACGTTTCTTGCATATTCTGACCCATTTCGATATGTTTGTAATAGTAATTTAGGATTTAATTTTACTTGCAACCCCATTCATAAATATGTACCCCCATCCCCCTAAAGCGATGTAATAGCTTAGATTTTACTTTTCGCATTTTTATTTGCTTTTCATATATTGCTAGTAAATAGGATGTATGGCAAGATAAAAATCAACAAATAGATGACTTTCAAATACAAGACAAAATGCATACAATCAAACACACTATTTACACATGCACCCCTAAGGTAATCTCACTTGATGCCTATCGGAAAATAGTCATGTCCCTCGAATATGGGACGTTTTAGCAAAAAACCTTCGATAAAATATCGTAGTCCCTCGATGACCCTCGATGTTGCCTTCGGTAAACGATCTAGTCCCTAAAACGACATTGCTAAAATGTTCCATGGGTTGCCTTCTATGACTATACAAACCTCCCAATGCCCGTCCCTTCACATCCAATGATGGGGTTTCTTAACCAAAACAATGGTAAGATAGCAATATCTAAAGGAGGAGGAAAAGCATATCTAAGACCTTTTAAGTAGGTAGATTCGCTCCTAGTTACTCACTTGCTCACAACAAAAACATTTTTATACACCAACACTCTCATTTTGAAACACTTTTGAAAACAACATTTTGTACGCGTTCTTATAGAAACGAGAGCCATTACAAAGAAAACCCTTTTCAAAATCACTTTCAAAAACACATCTCACAAACACCTCTTTGAACTATTTTCAAAAACAACACTTTGTATGCATTCTTATAGAAACGAGAATCATTACAAAGTTACATTTTCAAAATACTTTCAAAACCCACATCACAAGCACACATTCAAACAAAAGCAAGTGATCTAGCGGGTAACTAAGAGCCCATGGAAAACCATGGATGAAAAGGGTGATAATACCTTCCCTTTTCATAATCTACCCCCCAAACTCAAGAAAATATCTCTAAAGGTCTTTCCTATGATTTTCCACCTTTCCTTTGGGATAAAAGAAAAGTCGGTGGCGACTCTTGCTAAACCGCAACATTTGAAAACACAAACGCAAACCCTCAAGTCAGTTCTCCCACTGTATCACAATACTGCTTGTAGAAAGCAGCAGCCAGGTCTTCCCAATTACGGATGTTGGTCCTTTCCAGCTGGTAGAACCACTCTAGTTGAGTTTCGGTCAGACTATCCTGAAATAAGTGGACCCATAAGTCCTTGTCAGCAGTGTGAGGCTGGATCTTCCTCACATAAGATCGGAGGTGCATTTTGGGACATGAAACCCCATCATATTTGAAAAACATTGGCACTTTGAACTTTTACGGGATGACAACCTCAGAGACCAAACCCAACTCTTCAAAATCCAAACCGGTACCTTCCGGACCTCCATTGCATTCAAACGATCCTCCAACTATTTGTATTTTTCATCAGTAGGAGGATATTGTTCCTCATCATAGTCAGATTCATCATTGGATTCTTTTCGACTGGAGTCTTTCTCTCTTGTTTCCTCCTCTTGATTGTCTCCTTCCTTTGATGAAGTTACTAGTTCAGAGGCTCGCCGCACTGGTCCTCTGATCCTTCTTTCCGAATTCACTAAACCAGTTGGCTTCCTTGGCTTATTTTTTTCTTTAACAATGAGGGCTTTCAATTCTTCTTTCCCCTTGGTCAGAGCCATGATCATCTATTGAAACTGGGCATTCTGAGTCTGTAAATCCTTCACTGTTTGTTCTAGAGCCATTGCTGAAATAAACAGCGAAGAGGATGAGAAACTTGCTTTGAAACCTGCTTATGCAATGATATGTATGATATATGTATGCAATGTTTTCAAAGATCTCGCGGGGTAAACAAGAAAATGTCAGAAGTTGAAATTTGCATCTTTGATTGAAGAACTTCGTACCATTGAGTGTCCTTCTATGAGATTCAAGCTCACCATATCAAGTGGGTTATAGCCCCTGACTCAAGTTGTTGAGTTTTGATCTTTTTACAACATTGGCTAAAGGAAAATAAATCCCCTTTCCCCTTGCTAGACGTCTTATTTATCATAACCTCCATTACAAACCCTTGAGATCCTTGAAATGGTTAAGGAAATGTTGTGGCATGATGTTATGATGTCATGATTATGCCAAGAAATCACATATATAGCAAGCACAAGCAAATCACACAAGAGAACTTAGGTTTAAGGATTGCATGGGTTTTAAGGTAGTACCCTCTTGAAGTTGGATTGGTTCAACTTTTCCTATAAATAGAAATCGGGTTCTAAGGGATCTCAATATCATTGATCTTTCTCATAAGTTTTGTTCGACAGGCGACTGACTCGCAACCAAACAAAACTCAAGAGTCAAATCTCAATGAGTGTAGCATCGAGTATCTGCCGACTTTAGGAATATACCAAATACAGACATCTCATTACGTCCTAATGGCCAAGTCATTCATTTAAAGGTTCTAAGGTCAGTTGACGCTTTATGAAACCACGCAGCGGCCCCGTATTCTCCTTGATTAACTCAAGGGCTACCGATACTAACCAAAGTGTCACATTAACATAACCATCGCTTAAACCGTGTCGTTATACCCCACACAGTTTCCACGATCTATTGCTACTTACCTAAAAGGTTTCCCCAGATCCGGGTGTAGGATCTATAGTAACCCCAAACAGTACCCATAAAAATAAAGCAAACAAACAGTCAAAGAAGCAAAATGATCTAGACCCTAAGGTAAACCCCACTTTATTATACTCCCCAGTAGAGTTGCCAGTTTTGTGATACGGTGGCAGAACCGACTGTTTAATACTGGTTTGCATTTCTTGTTCGCAAATGTCGCAGTAAGAAAGAGTCGCCACCGACTTTTCTTTTATCCAACAAAGGAAAGGGTGAAAAGAACATAAAAAGACCTTTTTCTAGATTTTCTGAGTAAGGGGGGTAGATTATGGAAAGGGAAGGTATTAGCACCCTTTCCATCCTTGTTTTTCCACGGGCTCTTAGGTACTTGCTCATTTTTTGTAAACTGTTTGTGTTTGTGTGTTTTGAAAGATTTTTGTTTGCTTTATGGTAACTTTTGTATCAGTCCTCAAGAGTGTGATAAAGCATTTTTGAAAATAGTTTTTGAAAAATGTGTAAGTGTGAAAAAGTTCAAGTTTGAGCAAGTATCTAACAATTATCTACCTACTCGAAAAAGGATGTTCTTTTCCTCCTTTCCTTTAGATAGTGTTATCCTACTATTAGTGAGTAGGTAGCCCTATCGTCGGATGTTGAGGGACTATCAAAAGGGACGTTATGGTCATTGAAGGCAACATGTAAGGATATCTTCGCATTCGAAGGGACTGTCATCATATAGGAAACATCTAGGGACAAGATCATTTTTCTCGTAGGCAACTCGAATGACGTTTAGGGACCATGATCTTTATGATAACTTTAGAATTGGGGGTCTTTGCTAAGATATCCCTACGCTCGAGGGACATGACCATTTCCGAGGAAACCAAGTCAGGAGTACCCTAAGGATGCAAGTGTGAGAAGTGTGTTTTTTCAGTTATATTTGTCTTGTAATTAGTGACCTAACGATTAATTGACTTTATCTTGTCATGCACGCCTAAGTTACTAAAAATTATATATACAAAAAAATAAAACGCGGAAAGTATAAATCTAGACTCTTACATGGCTTCGGGGAGGGGGATTTACATTCCAAACAAATTAGGGAAAAGAAAATAAAGCAATAAAAAGAGTCTACTTATCATCTATTACATCCCATACAACAATTACAATAATATAAACAATGCGAAAGGAAATAAACGCGGGAAAACTTAAAAGTACACTTGAAAACATAAAAGAAAATCTTTTTGTTGTTGGTTTTTATTTTAAATAAAGTTAGATTAAGAAAAATAATTAAATTAATTATCCTAAAGTCTACTTAGAAAATTAAATTAAGAAAACTAAACTAAGCCTTTTTGTGAGTTTTTTTATTATTATTATTAAAAAAGATTAAGAAATGAAATAACTAAATAAAACAAAAAGAAAAGAGATTGGGCTTGATGGCTGAAGTAGAATGGGGATTGCAATTGAAATTTCGCTAAGCCCAGATTGTGAAGTCCAGGTCCATCCTTGGATCCAATGTAAGCAGTACTTGGTGATACATGGTATCTCATGTTCTAGACTTCATGCATTCCATGTAAATCCCCTAACCCGCTCTAAGGATATCAGAAACTCATATGCATACATTAGAACATTCAACAAATTAATAAAAATAGAGATTCGAATTTTAGATTATACCAAAACGGTGACAGCTTGGATTTGGTGATATGGGACCTTGCAAGCTTTGAGGATGGTTGGAACAAGTCCCTGGGAACCTCAAGAGCAATGTATGATTACTAGTTCGGACCAAAAGTACCTGCAGAGTGGGTTTTGAATTTTTACCACTTTTGATAATTTTGAAAAAATGGTAGAGCTCTCTTTAGGTTGTGTAGGCCTCTTGAAATGCTTGCTAGATGCTTGTTTATATAGAGAGGAATGAGGAGACAAGAAAACAAAGATTTAAACAACCTTAAAGCGAACGTTTCAAAGCCATGAATGAAATTTGTAACTTTGACCAAAAACAAGGAAACTTGTCATTTTTTGAATTTGAATGAATGTGGACACCTTTGCACGAAATTTTATGGGCCTATGCTATCCAAAACATCAACCCAAAGCTCAAAGCCCATTTCAAATTATTTTATACATTTTATTTTATATTTATTTGAAATAAATTAAAATAAATATGAATAAAATAGTTAGAAAATTCAAGGCATGGCAAGAATAATTTTAGAGGTCCTCTATAAACTTAGGAAGATGCTTGAAGTCCAAGAAATTGAGCCCTTGCCTTAAAACTTCAAATTTGCTCAATGCATAATTCTTGAAAATTCCCAAATTTTCCCAACTTGGGCAAGCCATAACTTGCTCAATATTTATCTCATGATGATGATCTTGGACTTTATGGAAATCCTAATATGTCTACTTCAATCTCTATTTTTATCAATTTTGCATTTGAAGATTTTATCTTGATGTAAAAGGTCTTGGAAAAAAGTGGCTTTTGTTGACTTTCTGAAAATGACCTGTAATGTATGAGCTTGTATCTTTCAAATGGTGCATTTCATGGACTTGAGGGCTGAAGATAAGTTGTAGGGAATGAGATTATATTCTATATGAGCTTTGGTTGGGGAAAAATGGATAAAGTATGTGAAAGTTATGCCTGGTCAAAGTTCAGTTGACTTTTCCTATAGAAACCCTAATTTAGCAATTTTGACTTTTGATGAATTAGGGGCATTTCTTGAGGAATTATGATCAACCCTTGATCAAATGATGGATATTACTTCAAAATGTTGAGGTTGACCAAAAACCTTGAAGTCTGACTGTATATAGACCACATTTGACTTTTGACCTAGTATAGTTGATTTTCAAGCATTTGAGTAATTGATTGAGCAAACTTGTTGTGAAAGGCATGAAACTTGGCATGGACAATCTTGAAGACATATTAGTACTATGGAAAACATTTGAGTCCTTTAGAGCTCACACATCTTGATGAAAATTGAAACCCTAGTTAGAGGTTCATTGCCTTAGGAGGAGAATTTGTCTGGTTAATTCTTGGTCATCCTTGGGTAAGTTGGGGACCTCAATGAGCATGCCTTGAGTAAAAATGGGAGGGAAAATTTTGGGGTGCAACAGGAGTTAACTATTGTGAATAAGAAGCACAACTCAACTTCAGTAGAAGTTCCCCCTAAATTAGAATTGAAGCAATTTCCCTCTCACTTACAATACGCTTATATGGAGGCAGGACAAACGTTGTCTATGATTGTTGCTACGGGTTTGGTTGAAGAACACAAGAGAGATGAGGAGAAGGAAAAGAAAGGGAAGGGCAAGAAAACTATAAAACAAGTTTCTACTGGAGCTACTGGGGCTTCTACTTATGGTATAGCCAAAGGAGACACCCTTGAGAAGCCCAAGAAAGGAGGCGCGCATGTGAAGGCCGCCTCCAAGAAAGTTGCAAAACCAGTTGAGGAGAAGACTGATGAATATAAGGCTAAAGAAACTTTGAATGAGATGTTGCATCAAACAGCTAAAGATAATAAGGAGCTAAGGGTATAAGCACCTAAAAAGGTGAAATCCAAGAAGAAGACTTTAGAGAAAGTGGTTGATAAAGTGAAATAGATGAGTACGGATAAGACTTCAGTAGTCTCTCATGTGAAAGTCAGCACTCCAAGCCTAGTAAAGAAGAACCAGAAGAAAGCTTCCACTTCCAAAGTCAGGTTCCCTGCAAAGACAAAATCCAAGACTCTCCCCAAGAAGGTCTCTATCAAATCATCACATGTGAAGACAACTGTCACGACTGAGGTTGTCCCAAAGGCACCAGCTACAAAGAAGTCATCTTCCCCTGAGCCTACCAAGACGGTGGCTGGAAAGAAAATGAGAGAAGACCTTGTATACAGGAGAAGCATGCTCAAAGCCTAGCAGGTAAGAAAAGGCAATCGTTGGTGCGCCCCTTCCCATATGCTGACGGTGAGGACATTGTCCTTACTTTAAGTATGGGGGAATGGTGGCTTGCGTTGTGACCCCTTTTATCCCTTAATCCTCAATCATATAATAATCTATTTGTTATTATTTGATTAAGTTCTAGTTTTTTTAATTAATGTTTTATGTTGTTTCATTTAAAGTTCTAGTTATATTAATTTTCATTTGTTTTTATGCTAAAAAAAGAGAGAAATAACTAATGGAAACTCCCTAAAGGCATGCAAATTCAGAAGGGCTTAGAGAAAATTTAAGTTGACTTTAACAATTTCTAGAAACAAAGCCTTGATAAGTATCTATTGTGTATTCTTTAGTTTGTGATAACCCCTGTCATGACTCAAGTAGTCAGAAGTGTAGGCAACCTTTTGATAAATTGAATTGTGTTTGAGTGATGAATATGAAATAAATTGAAGGAATTATTTAGGGGTGGTAAAATGTTGATGTTTAAGACTGAGTACAATGGACACACTGCATACTTAATAAATAAACACACCAAAATGTGTGTAAGAAGCAAGCTAAATTGCACTTCATTAATAAGTTCATGTGCTCGTGTCTGGAGGAATAATTCATGTGCCAGAAACTGGAGGAGCAATAGTTGTTTTACCATAAGTAACAGGTTGGACTCATTACAGGTGATATCCCGTCAGGTGAAAAGGTAGAGCAACTGCACATAAGCTAATTGATAAATAAGTACATGTGTAAGTCCTAAGTATGAAGTCATTAGACAATTGGTAGAAAAACCCCCTGCTGAAACTGGAAATTGAAATTCTTGGACCATAGGAGAAGGCAACCAAAGTTAAAAAGAGGTTGGTGTACTTGACTGAAGAGTTTTGTCGTGACAGGGAGCATCACAGATACGGAGAATTCAAATAATTGTGATTGTGCCTCTAGACTGAGTTGTGTCAGTTTTTGAGACAAGTCCCTTGAGATGACTTCTGAGTCCTTTCTAAAGTTGGTATTATTTAAAAGGGGTTATTGCTAAAAGAGTTTTTTATGTCGAGTCCTGTCGCATTACCTGAGGACAGGTAATGATTCAATTTTAGGGGTGTGTTAACCCACATTTTATGAGTTAATACATACCTTAATCTTTGTCTTTATTAGATTTTAATTTGCTTTTTAATTGCTATTTTATTGCACTTTAGTTGTTTTTACAAGGTTAGCTTAGAGCATAATAGGTGCTCTCTTTTGTTTTTTTAATGTGTTTTTTCTTAGTTTAAGGTTAACTTTGTCGAGCTGAGGCAAGACTGTGGTCGCCTGTAATGAACAACACAAGCTAAAGAGATAAGTTGGACTTAGAAAAGGGAAATTAATAATGAAACCAACTAGATTCTAGGGAAACATGGAAGGAAGAAAGCATTGGAGGGAATCTTTGTTGGGTTTAAAAGAGAGAAAATTTGAATTCAAAAGATAAGGGTTAACAGCTCTAGAAGACAAAATGTAGTACAAAAGTACTATGTGCAGCCTACTGCACCTGCTGCAACATACTGTAGCATTTTTCCAGGATGTTTTGTCCCCCACAAGTTGTCCCTTGTACCAGATTCCTTGTTGGCTAAGCATAATGGTGCAAATTTTTATATTGGGCTTGATGTGATTTCCTTGTATTAGGCTCATGATCCAATGCATTGCCAAACCCTAGCTCAAGTATATAAATAGGACCTTGTTGATATTAAAAAGGAGTTCAACAGTTCAAAGAGAAAACATAGAGTTATTTGGTGTGAGGAAAGTGGAGAATAGAAAAAGTTTTCTTCTTCTCACCCAATTATGTACCAGCAGTCAAGCGGTGGCGCGATTGGAGTCATCTCTTGAAGATTATCCATCTCAAGAAATCCTCAAGTATCTCTTAGGTTTATATCTCTTTTTCATTATTTGTTTAAGGATGCTCCTTCTGAGATCCATGTTTGTAGCTTGTACTTAGCTCACCATGAGTTAAACCTTTTGTAGTTGAGCAATGTGAAGTTAATATTAAAGTTTTTTTAATGTTATATGGTGTGTGGTTAAGTGACTTATTTTATTATATGTTAATTTGTTTATAAATTTATTTATTTGTAAGACCAACTTATGAATATATAACAACTTGTTATTGTGAGAGATCCAACAACAAGTTATTTTCTTAATAAAATTAGTTAACCAAGTAGGATAAAGATATTAACTTACCTAACTTGCTTAGAGATAAGAAACTGCAACTATTGAAGATTTCAGAATACTAATAGATGCATATTGAAGGTGTGAAAAACACAAGAAAGTGGGTTTGAATTAGGTTTTTAAAACAAAACGATTCTTTTAAAAATATTCTCCTTTTAAGTTAAAATACTTTTTCCTTCACTGTTGATAATAAAAATAAGTAAGAACAGGAAGTAAAGAACAATGTATGTTTATACTAGTTCACTTGAAAATTATCAAGCTAGTCTAGTCTACCCTCCAAGGTGATTTCACCTTACTCAATCGAGGTTTTAATTCCCTATAACCAAACTGATTACAATTTTCACAAGCTACCCACGAGTGACTAACAACCTTTAGACTCACAAGCCCTAGACTTCTTAAGGATTCAGACCCCTTAAGGAGTATCAACTGATAATCAACCTGATTATTACAATGCACAAGCTACCCGCAAGTGACTAACAACTTCTAAAACTCTCAAGTTATAGACTTATTAAGGATTCAAACCTACTCGGTCCCTTAAGGAATATCAAACAACAGTTTGAATACAAGTTTTGTTTACAAGAATGTTGCTTCTAAAAAGTTGAGTATGTAAACTATTTTACGAACGGCGACTTAAGAATGTGAAAGCAATGAACAACATTTGTGCATGAATATTTTGTTAGTTGGCTACTTTCTTTCTTAGTCTTTAAGCCTTTATATATAGCCATTAGCATAATGTATTTGTTGAGGGATACTCTTGGAATTTCCAGAAACATTGGCAGCTTGAACAATAACGTGGGGGGTAAGATAGTGCGACGCGTCTGTCCTTTCATGGTAATGGAATGAAACATTTACTGTACCATGTACTATTTGTACCATGTTAACGTTATCTTCTTTCCTTCTGCACTTCATAGGCTTTTGCAAGCATGAGTTTAGAACCGAGAACATAACATCAGGTCTTCAGAACTTCAAGTCTTCAGAGTCTTCAGAATTGCATCTTCAGAGTCTTCAGCACTTGGTCATGAGAATCTTTTCTTTGAACCTTGGATCTTTAGAATATTTAGAGTATTTAGACCTTCTGTCTTTTAGAGTCTTCAGCACTTGGTCTTTAGAACCCTTATCTTTAGAACTTTATTAATAGAAACACAAGCTTTCAATATCTGGACTTCAGTAGAAACTTTGTCTTCATATCTTCTAACTTTGTGTCTTTGGAACACGTTATCTTTAGAAGCTTGAGTCTTCAGCATCTGGACATAAGTAACAACTTCTGTCTTCAGATCTTTTGATTGGTTTCTTCAGACAAATATCAGAGTTTGCACTTTAGATCCTTCTAGAGTGTCTTGCTACTATTCAACAGAACTTGTGTAGCATAGAAGCGGGATCAATTCTCTTCTAATGTCTTAGTCACGCCATTCATCATAAGTAGAACATGTTTGTTAAGTACTCAACAATAACAAACTTTAGTATAAAAAAATTGTTCATACAATCATACTTATTTGTTATCATCAAAACTAAAAGATAATATTGTAGAACCAAATCTTGTTCTTATAACCTCCCCCTTTTTGAGGATGAAAAAACTATGTATTTTGATGATACAATTTTGTAAATATAATCATAATCAGTGAAATTAGAAGGATAAGAAATACTTATACTTTTTCTGATACTCCCCCTGAGTAAATGACTTGATGAAGATCAAATATCCTGACTCTGAACCATTTGAGTAAAAACTCCCCCTGGTTCCATTATATCAGATATCGAGATCTTGAGAGTCTTAAATTTGGATTCCAATAGACAAATTGAGATCTTGATTTCACACAACTTCTTTATTTAATCTTTGAAACTTTAATGTGACTAAGACATCTTCCAGATTCTCAATAGATTCTCAATTTTGGGGTCTGATTCCTGGTTTTACTTCTTGAAGCCTGATTATGAATTGAAGAACATCTTCAGAGTCTGAAGCCAACAGGTTAGGCATAAGCTTTGAATAGTGCTTTCAGATCTTTGTCTTTTAATCAAAGTTCTAATTTCCAGGAAAAAAACAATTCTAACAGAAACAAGAGTTTAATTGGGTTAGAATGTAAGCAACTCTTTTCAGAGAACATTTCCCAGAACTTGATTATTGAAATCAAAATTATGTTCATTTAAATTACTCCCCCTTTTTTTCATAATCAAAAAGGTAATTATGTGTGAAAAACATAAAAACTAGAAGAAAAAATCAAGAAAAGATAAGAAGTTTCATTGATGTGTCAATGGAAAACTTCATTAAATTTAAATGGTCACATGACAGGTAAGTCAAAAGAAGTTGAACAAACCAAAATCCAAAAAGAAAAGTCTTGCAGACATCAAATAAGTATATTCCTATGGGTTTACAAACAAACATGAAAAATCCTAGAGCCTAAGGTCCAGAAGTTGCAAATCAGATGATGAGGGTTCAAATATTTTTGCCAAAATCATCTTGAGCATAGTTTGAACAAATTCATTGACTTTGTCCTGAGCTTTGAAGTTTTCCCTAAACATTTTCTGCTCTTCCCTTATTTCATTAATGGCAGTCTTCAGATTGCAATCAGATTCAGAGTTGGAAACCATTAAAGCTTGTTGCTTACCCTTTTCTTTAGCGGCCTTTGCAACTTCTGAAACCAATATGGCTTCCTCAACTTTTCTGGCTTCTTCAGGCTCGTGTAGCACTCTAGGTTCTGCTTCTCTTTTTTTTGCATAAATTATTTCAATATATCTAGCTTTTTCTCTTGTTTCTTTTCTTTCCATAACCATTTCAACATCCCCAATTCTGGATGTTTCAACAAAAAAGTTTATTCTTTCAACTTCAGAGGACACCCACTTCTGAAATTTCTTCCAAGAACCATCCATGTCTTGAGGCTCAGTACTTGTACTTGCCTCTACTTTTAACTTAGCAATCATTTTCTTAGCCTTGATTCTAAATATGTTAATGCATTCATCCAAGATTTTTGGAACAAATTTTTCATAGACAACTATGGATAAGTTTTTTTCCGGAAGGAATAACTTCAGAAGTGATATGTTCAGTTTGATTAAGTTGTTCAGTTAGATCTAAAAGATCAGATATAGAGCAGGATTCAGTTGTTGGGTTTGAAAAGTTTTCAAAATAATCAGAGATTTTTCTCTCAGATATTTCAGAAACAAAGGGAGAAATTTGATCAGGATGGACAATGGGTGAGTCATGAAGAGCGTTTTCTTTGTTAAAGAAGCTGAAGTGAATATTGGTGTCAAAAGTCGATAAATGAGAAGTATGTGTAAGTAATTGAGATGAGGTTAATGGAGATGTAGAAGTGTGTATTGGTTCTGATGGAATGGAGGTAGTGAGAGATGGAATAGGATTTGAAGCAATAGGAATCTCTGTTGAAGGTTGAGATGAGACATTTTGAGGTAACGATGAGACACACAGGGAGGAGAAGGTAAAGATTGGTTGAGACGGTATGGGTGTAGACATGAATGAAAGTAAGTTAGAAATGTGTATGGTTGATGAGGATGCAAGGTCAGAAGTGGTTGTGATGTTTTGAGTAGAAGCAATTGTTATTTCAGGTACAGTTGTAGATATAGTTTTGGAAACAAAAAATTCAGTAGTTAAGGGAACAGGATCAAAAACAAGAATAATTGTGGTAGATGGTGGAAGAGGACTAATTTGTTTAATGGAGGTTGTGAATGAGCATTCATTAACAAAATTATATGTAGACAAATAAATAGGTACATATGCAACAGTAGCAGACTTACTTGTTGTTTATGAATAAGTAGCTAGGGTTTCAGTCTTAGAAGTTATGGACTTCTTCTTCTTCTTCTTTTCAAGTTTAGGAGATTTTGAACTCTTCTTTCTTTTACATGTGGAAGAGTCAACATACTCTTAAGAAGGAGGTAAATCAGAATAGTTGAAACTAGACATATCATGTCCTTCTGCTTCCATCAATTTGACGTAGATAACAATGCTAGACATGTTATCTCCCTTAGTAAACAAAGGATAGTCATTCACAGAAATTCTCGTGATTTAGATACTTTTAGAGAGAACAAGTTGAGGTTTATAAATGACTTCCTCTATCATCCTCATATTCTTCAGAGTCTATCCATTGAAGGAATCTCCAAGACTAGAAGCCAGATCCTCTGTAAACTTAGCTTCTTCGACCAGAGTTTTCACCAAGCCACTTTCTACCAGGATGTCAGTGATGAGACGTCCAAAAGGAATATAGTTGCAAACCTTCTTTTTGGGATCATCAGTGGTTCTGGTTTTTGAAATAGAGTCTCTCAAATAATGAAACATAAGAGCTGTAAGACATATCTTATGATGGATCATTAAATAGTACAACATGTACTTCTGATTGACGTTAAAGTAGTCAGAAGAACTGGACGGAGGTCTGGGGTTGATATAATTTAGAATGATTTTATGCAAGATTCTAAGTTTTTCATAGAGATCTTTACTTTTATACTCATTTTTCTCACGAGAGTAGTTCTTGAAGAGGGATTTGTTAATTGTATCCTTTACAAATATGGATTTTCTATTCATCTTATAAATTCATTTTCCTTCAAGATGTCGTATTCCCAGAAGATCAGCAATAGACTTTTCAGTAATGACAATTTTCAGACCCAACACATGAGCAACTACATGAAGATTTTCACAATCCGCTTGAATCCAGAAATCCTTAACCAAAGAATCATAAACAGGACCATGAAGACGCATGAAATAGTGCTCCCATCCTTGAGCATTCAAGTCGTCAATTATGTCTACACCATTTGAAGAAAGGTTATTAAAGTCCACCATATATTCACTAAGAACATTTAACTCATGTGGTTTTAGATTACAGTGAATTTGAACATATTTCTGTGTTATGTGGTGTTTATCAATAATTGATAGAGAAGATGAACCAATTACCATAGGGGAAGAAGAACTGGTTGGAATAGTTGAAGAAGACGGCCCATAAGGACTTAGGGCTCGTTCCATTTCTTAGGAAAAATGAATAACTTCTTATTGTTAAGCATTCATCATGTTGAAGATGATGAAGGTTGTAAACGAGGGTGATGAATTTTAGTGAAGAGCTTTGATGAAGATGATGAGCACAAAGAACTTGTTGAACGGTTGAGAGAAAAAGAGGGTTTAAGGTTTCTAAAGTGTGGAAGTAAAGTGAACATGTGTGATTTATAATGTTTGAGAATTGAGAGAATATAAAATAAAACTGAATTTTAATTAGACATGATAATTAGGAGCATTAAATGAAAGTAATGATTATGATATCAATCAAATTCCAAGAAATACGCACACTGCTCATTGCATAGCTTAAGTAGTGTGTGATGATTAAGCATAACCAAGGGTTACACGTGTTAATCAATACATATAACTAAGTGACACGTTTAATATCCTCAGAGTTCTAGAAAGCCAAAAGATTTCCATCTAATCAAATATATTTCTGACCGAAACATCTTATGAATAGTGAGATTATGAAAGAATTAACAGTAATAGGATTTAAAGAAGGTAGAAACATTACTCATAGAAGTCTAATAGATAATCTTCAGAATCCATACATTATTCAGAAGATGAGTTGTCATAAGCAAAATCATTGAAGCTCAAAAGCGTTTCTTCAAAAGGTTTAAGGTTTGGTCTTGTTCTGACAATAGCATCTTGGATTATACAACTTTTCGAGACAATAATTTTTCTTTTCTGGTTGCTTCTAACACTGGTCATGTTTTCATATTTAAGTTCCAAATCTTGGAACATATGCCTTTCGCCCGTCATGTGTCGTGAGCATCCACTATCCAAATACCATGACTAGTGTTTTAATGGAGCCATTAAAGAGATATGCAATGTAGATTATCTTATCCTTAAGTACCCATTTTATGGGTCCTCTTTTGTTAGAAGTTCCAGAGGTTCTGACCCCTTTGGATTTTCGTGTAATAGAATAATCATGTGAAATTTGTGCATGATACTTTGGTTTAAAATTTTTCTCATGTGTCTGTGTTTATGCTATATAAGTATCAGAATCTTCTTGTTCTGGACATTTCAAATTTGTGCCAACAGGCACGAAATGTTCAGAAAGAGGTTTTGGTTTGACATTCAGAGTCTCATCAAATTTCTTTGATGGTCTTGAATACCCCAAGCCTTTGCTTCCATTTCTACTAATACCATAGATCATTGAAGCCATTTTGCTTCTATCTATGCTTTTAGCAAGAAAATGTTGAAAAGCTCTATCATATCTGATTACTTCGTCAATAACATATGTGTTAGAGAGAATCTCTTCTTCTAATCTAAACACTTTACTTTTCAGAGCAATGTTTGATTTTTGTAAAACAAATAGTTTTTCATTTAAAACAAAAATACTTTGCTCATATATAGTCATATTCTATGAAGTAGCCACAACACTCTTTTTCAAGATTTTGTGTTTACTTAGAAGAGATTGATACCTTTTCATTAATCCAGTTAAACCAATTTCAAGTTCAGAACGAGATAAAGAAGAAAGTATCTCTTTGTCGTCATCAGAGTCTGACTCATAATTTATTATCAGTTCATCTTCTGATGTTGTTTCTCCTCTGCTGGTCCTGGCCATGAATGCCATGTTTGCCCGTTCTTCATCAGAATCTTCATATTTTAATTCTGAATCATCCCATATTTCCATGAGACCCTTCTTGGCTTTTAAATCCTTTTTAGGATTTTTGTCTTTCTTAAGCTTTGGACAATCATTTTTGTAATGCCCGGGCTCGTTGCATTCAAAACAAGTGACTTCTTTTCCAGAAGCATTTCTCTGATCAGAAGTGGATTTACCTCTTCCATATGTCCTTCTTTGACCTCTAAACTTGCTTTGTCTGTGCTTCCAGATTTGACTTATTCTTCTAGATATTAAGGAGAGTTCATCATCATCTGAATCTTCTTCAAATTCTTCTGATTCTTCCTTAGCTTGATAAGCCTTGGTTTTCTCAGAAGTAGACTTTAGAGCAACTGATTTTACCTTCTTCTGAGATTCATCTTGTTCCAACTCTATTTCATGACTTCTTAAAGAGATAATTAACTCCTCAAGAGAGGTGTTATTCAGATCCTTTTCCAATTTTAAGGCAGTTACCGTTGGTCTCCATTTAACAGGCAGACTTCTGATAATATTTTTAACGTGATATGCGGTGGAGTAACCTTTGTTCAAAATCTTAAGTCCTGCCACAAGAATCTGAAATCTTGAAAACATTGTTTCCACATATTCACCGCCTTCCATCTTGAAGGCTTCATACTTATGAATTAAGGCCAGAGCCTTTTTTTTTCTTTTACTTGTGTGTTGCCTTCATGTGTCATCTGAAGAGAATCAAAAATAAACTTTACAGTCTCTCTATTTGTGATTTTCTCATATTCATTATATGAGATAACACTTAGAATAATGGTTCTTGCTTTGTAGTGATTTTTGCATACCTTCTTCTGTGCTTAAGTCATTGTACTTCTTGCAACCTTATGACCTTTATCATCTACTGAGTGAGTGTAGTCATTAACTACCAAGTCCCATAGATCTAAGTCATATGCTAGAAAGTAACTTTCTATTCTATCCTTCCAATAGTCAAATTTCTCCCCGTCAAATATATGAGGTTTTGAACAATAGTGATCTCTATCATTATCCCTATTATCAACAGTGGAAGTAGATGTAGCCATTGGTTTTTCACACACACTAAATCGGTATTGGACACTGTTAAGTGTTGATAAAAATTCAAACTTTTTATCTTCTCAGAACAGGAGCTCTGATACCAATTGAAGGTGTGAAAAACACAAGAAAAGAGAGGGGTTTGAATTGGGTTTTTAAAACAAAATGATTCTTTTAAAAATATTCCCCTTTTAAGTTAAAATTATTTTTACTTCACTCTTGATAATAACAATAAGTAAGAACAGGAAGTAAAGAACAATGTATGTTTATACTACTTCACTTGAAAATTATCAAGCTAGTCTAGTCCATCCGCCAAGGTGATTTCACCTCACTCAATCGAGGACTTAATTAACTATAACCAAATTGATTACAATTTGTATAAGCTACCCGCAAGTGACTAACAACCTCTAGACTCGCAAGCCCTAGACTTCTTAAGGATTCAGACATACCCGGTCCCTTAAGGAATATAAACTAATAATCAACCTGATTATTACAATGCACAAGCTACCAACAAGTGACTAACAACTTCTAAAACTCGCAAGCTCTAGACTTCTTAAGGATTCAAACCTACCTGGTCCCTTAAGGAATATCAAACAACAGTTTGAATACAAGTTTTATTTACAAGAATGTTGTTTCTAAAAAGTTGAGTATGTAAACTATTTTATGAACAGTAACTTAAGAATGTGAAAGCAATGAACAGCGTTTGTACGTGAATATTTTGTTAGTTGTATACTTTATTTCTTAGTCTTAAAGACTTTATATATAGCCATTAGCATAATGTATCCGTTAAGGGATACTCTTGGAATTTACAGAAGCATTGGCAGCTTGAACAATAACGTGGTGGACAAGATCGTGCGACACGTCCGTCCTTTCATGGTAGTTGAATGAAACATTGATTGTACCATGTACTATTTGTACCACGTTAACATTATCTTCTTTCCTTCTGCACTTCAGAGGCTTCTGCGATCATGATTTTGGAAGCGAGAACATAACATTAGGTCTTCAAAACTTCAAGTCTTCAGAGTCTTCAGAACTGCGTCTTCATAGTCTTCAGCACTTGGTCATGAGAACCTTTTCTTGGAACCTTGGGTCTTTAGAACTTCATGTCTTTAGAGTCTTTAGACCTTCTGTCTTTTAGAGTCTTCAGTACTTGGTCTTCAGAACCCTTATCTTTAGAACTTCATTAATAGAAACACAAGCTTTCAGCATTCGGAGTTCAATAGAAACTTTGTCTTCAGATCTTATAACTTTGTTTCTTTGGAACATGTTGTCTTTAGAAGCTTGAGTCTTCAACATATGGACATAAGTAACAACTTCTGTCTTCATATTTTTTGACTGGTTTCTTCAGATAAATATCAGAGTTTACACTTCAGAGCCATATGGAGTATCTTGCTACTGTTTAACAAAACTTGTGTAGCATAGAAGTGTAATCAATTCTCTTCTAATGTCTTGGCCACACCATTCATCAAAAGCAAAACCTATTTGTTAAGTACTTAACAATAACAAACATTAGTATAACAAAATTATTCATACAATCATACTCATTTGTTATCATCAAAACTCAGAGATAGTATTGCAGAACCAAATCTCGTTCTTACACATATTAGGGTTACAAGTGAGGCTTAGAGATTTGTTCCCTTTGCCCTTTATATGAATGCTTTAATGTTGTAGAGATACACCACAAAATCACTCTGTTCTCACCTATCACGACTCAATTCAACATTAACACATAAATGAACTAATGATATTAATGGAACATAACTCAACTCAATGACTCTTAATATATTTCCACTTCTTTTCACCTTACTTTTGACCTCTGTTTTAAGTGAACTCTAACTCATAAACACTAATCATTATTTCCCTATACTCATGCTTAAATCAAAAGAATAATTTACATACAAAAATCAAATCTAAGTAACAACACTCCTTGTGGGTACGATACTCTTATACTTATTACATGCTGCAATCAAAACATGTATACTTGTATGTGACACTTAAAAGGACAACATTTTTTAATCAGATATCAGTGTCTCGACATCTCTTAGGACATTTGATATCTGCATATCAGAATTTCACCAAAGATGTTATAAGTAATGATGTAAAATCGGATGTAGTGAATGATGATGTTAAACCGAATGAAGTGAAACATGATGTTAAACTGGTTCTTGTTGAGATAAATGTTGGTCAACATTTCATAAATGAACAACTGTTTACTACTAGTGAACATATGCTTTATGGGTTTGCATGGAATCCAGGAATTCGGAGTTTGGCATTGTAACCGAAATGTCAGACAATGGTTCAAATAGAAGACAATCATTTGTAACCATGAAATACAAGAGAAGTGGCATGTATGTTCCTCCAATTCGGAAGTTGAAACGTGATGACAACAGAACGAGAAAATGTGATAGTATGTTTGAATTGCATGGATATTATAAGATGGATGAAATATGGAAATTTAATGTGATTTCTTGAATACATAACCATGCCTTGCAAATAGATCTAGTCGGTCATTCCATCGTATATCACTTTAAATTGGAGGAGAAGGAAATTTTTTCAAACATGTCTTTAATCAGAGTTGCATCGATAAACATACTTGTAGAGTTGAAACAGAAATAACCAGAAAGTGTTTCAAATATCAAATAGGTATACAATACTCGTTAGCAAAACAACAGGGCGATTATGGATCCAAGATCTGAAATGCAACAAGTTTTGAAACTTTTATATGGAAACCACTATGTTTCTAGGTACACAACTTATGATGATAAGTTCATTGTTCATGACATACTATGGACTCATCCCAAAAGTATTAAGTTGTTTAACATATTTCCCACTTACATCATTATCGATTCAACGTATAAGACCAACATGTATAGGCTTCTGCTTCTTCAAATTATTGGTGTAACCTTTATGGAGAAGACTTTTTCTGTGGGATTTTCATTTTCGGAATCTTAAAAAAAGGTCAACATTACATGGGCCTTGAAAATGTGCAAGACTTTGTTGAAGGATCAAGAAAATATGATGAAGGTAATTGTCACTGATCGAGACACAACAATAATGAATTCGGTTGCAAATGTGTTTTCTACATCATATGCATTACTTTGTTGATATCACATTACAAAAAATGTGAGGAGTCGGCTCAAACCCGCAATAGGTACCAAACAAATCAAGGGTGAGGATGGAAAAATGGTCAAACCTAGAGTGGTGGTGGAAAAAATAATGGATGCATGAAATGATATATTAAGCAGATTGTAAATGTTAAGGATGATGGTAATTGCGGTTATTGGGTCGTATCTGGCTTGCTTAGTAAAAGAGAGGAGATTCATTGTCTTGTCCGTATAGCCCTTTTGAAAGAGTTGACAACATATGGAATTCTACACAAAGTTATATGGGACAAAAACACTTTGATTCAATTCAAGATGCACTTACTCCTTGTGTTAGCAGTCCTACACCATTTTCAAAATGGATGCGTTTCCTTTATATGGGTCATCTTATAACAAGTTCATATGACATGGTGTTTATCGATCTGATAAGATATGGATTCTCTGAGACATTTTTTCCACTTCGGAGTGGTCCACCTTAAGACCCTTCCGGATGCATCATATACATAGGTTGGCTTTTAAAATTGCTACATTTTGTTGAGGTTTAGTTGAAACTCGGGTGTCCAGTACCAGGTATATCGTTGGAGTGGATGATACATTCAATAAAAGAGGCATAAACTTGGCCGAATCAATTTCTGGAGAGGATGGAATAATTCTCCAAATTGAGCGAGCTTGAAAGATAATCAAATCAGGAAAAGTTGAAGGCTGAACCAATTGTATATTTATGCAGTGGTGGATCTTTTGATGCATTTTATATTGTAATTGATACACTTCTTTTGAATGTATTATCGTCAATGATGTAATCTTGATACGATTTAATACATAAGTAATATATAACCTCAACAATGATGGTGTAATTCTTGATTAAGTTTCTGGTTTGCTTATGGTTTACATTGTATGTGCTTGTATGCTAAGTTTGTGGTTTGATTCTGGTCCAAGTATGTTTTCGGATATACATATCCAAATTAACCTCATGTATCTAAAAAAAACAATCAGTGACATTTTCAGACATTCATCTTCAAAGTCACCCTTTTAGTAAAAAAAATTATGGTTTATTTGGAGCTACATATCTGAAAAGTTACATGATGACATGATAAAGTTTATGAGGTCTAAAGTGATCCAATACTTGTATAAATAGGGTATCTCTCAACCTATTTTTTTTACACAAAACACTAAAGCCCGAGAATGAATGCATATCCCTTCCTTGCATTTATGTATTTCAATAGCGAGAAGCCGCCACTTCCATTTAGGGTCACCAAGGAAACACCTCTCGCAGATCTGATATCCAAACTGAATACTCTCATGCGCTTTCTAGAAAATCACAGAGTTATCAAGCTCGAGTATCGTTCACCATCGTTTGACAACAAAGGGAAGATACATTTCACCAACTTTGAACTAAAGACGTATGACGATTTAAAAGTTATGTGGAGTGTATTTTACTGTTATGACTCAAAGGATCTGATTGAAATAGATGCGATGATTTAAAGATCCGTCTAGGATATAATCATTATGTTGCAACGTCTCGTGCATAATAATATGTAATGTTGAATTTATTTTAATGACTATTTATGTAATGTTGAGTGTTTTAATTTAATGTCAAGTTGATGCTGGTGTTGACTTGATTTTCAATTTGGTCATATTGTCATGTTTCTGATTTTTGTTTGATTTGTGGTATCAGACATTTTCAGATATACATCTCTGAAATACGCATTTGTTTGATTTGTAGTATCAGACATTTTTAGATATACATCTCTGAAATATACATTCACAGATGTATTTCCGATTTTGATTAAGTAAAGAAATAGTATATTCGAAGATGTATCTCTGAAAATTGAGAACATTTTTGACATTTCACCATGAATCTAGGAGAAGAAATTCCCAAATTCTAATCCTAAGCCCAAGTCCAATCATTTTTTCTAACGAAACCAACCCACTTTCTTGTAAAGAAGCCCACGACATCACACAAAAACAAACACTTTTGTTTCCAACAAAACCCTTAAACCGCAAAATCTCAATATCTACACCAAATCAGCCGCTGCATCTTTAATCTCAGCCGAAGTTGGTCGTCCGACGCAAGACAAACCTAAACAGGTTCCACTTTTTGTTTCATTCACATTTTCTTTCCCTTCTCCTATAGCGCGCATAAACGCAACTCATATCATGGTTGCGTTATTAAAACAGAAAAAACAACTTATAACAGAATCATGTAGTAAATAGTAGGAATATTGTTGAAACTTTGTAATGAAAAAGAGAAATTGAGTAAGTGTATTTATTTATACTCCTATTTTTGTATTTCAGATACTTATTTTGAAGACTTGTAAGATGTTGGCTATTGATACCGCTCTAAAGATATCATTTAATAGATTGATTAGTTACGGCGATTTGGTAATTGTGTACGAAAGACATGACAACATGAAAGCGGTAACAGTAACCGAGGGATCAGTTTTGCAGAACAAGTTTGGTGTTTTTAAGCATTTAGACATGATAGGGAAGTCATTTGGGTCCAAAGTATTCAGCAATAAGGGTGGTTTTGTTTACTTGTTAGCTCCTACACCTGAATTATGGACTTTAGTTTTAAGTCACCGGACGCAGATTCTATATATCGCGGATATTAGCCTTGTTGTTATGTATTTGGAGATTGTTCCCGGTTGCGTTGTTTTGGAGTCGGGTACCGGAAGCGGTTCTCTGTCTACTTCACTTGCTAGGGCAGTTGCTCCTAAAGGACATGTTTATACATTTGATTTCCATGAACAAAGGGCTGTATCTGCTAGGTAATACTGCACCGAGTTTGATACATGCGTGTTATCTTTAGGCCGATGCTTATGTGTTTTTTTCATGGTTTTGTATTATGCTTTTTATAAGTTAGTGAGTTTCAGTGTTGTTGATGGTGGATATCGGTCCGTGGCCGAGAGCCAAAATCCCGCTTTGCGGTGTCGCTATAGCAGAAAACCTTGTAATATTTGCCGAGATATTTACCATTGCGTTGAGCCCAAAAATCACCACGAATATCCGCTATAGAGCCGCTATGGCCGATATTTGATAACACCTTTGAGTATTACTCCTATATTCACAGTAATACGAAATTTTTTCACTATATAATCTCTGCCTCCATTCCCTTTTTTTATCTATATGCAGCTTGTCGTGTTATATATTTAATTGACTTTCAAGTTTGAATTGCTATGCAGCTTCCGCTATTTTCCTGCAATGCCTTCTATTATTTTACATATAGTGGATTTTCGGTGTTCCTCAATATGCTATTGATGACACTGTTATTTTCATGGCTTTGCATTATATTTTGTTGTTCCTTGTTCTAGGAATATTAAGTAATATTTTTTATCAACTAATCCTCCAACTTGTCCGGAATTCCATCTTGATATGGATAGTGTCAAGGTAAATTACATGTGCATACTTGTTTTCCTCCTTGTAGGGCTGATTTTGAGAGGATTGGCATTAGCAGCTTAGTCACAGTGGGAGTGAGGGACATTCAAGGAGAGGGTTTTCCTGAAGATTTTGTTGGCTTGGCTGATGCAGTTTTTTTGGATCTACCTCAACCCTGGCTAGCTATTCCTTCAGCTGCAAAAATGTTACGACCCGATGGAACACTGTGCTCTTTCTCCCCGTGTATTGAACAAGTTCAACGATCATGTGAAACACTTCAGTCCAACTTCACCGGTACTTACCAATTCTCTCTTTCAAGTCTTCATCTATGTTTTTGCAACTAATGGTAATTAATTTAGTCACTGACAAAAGTCCTTTTGTAAATGTGTCCCTATGTGAAAGATATAAGGACTTTTGAGGTACTCCTACGCACATACGAAGTTCGAGAAGTGAAAACAGAAAGCTCAGAGATTAGTGGTAACGGCGGCTCAAATGTTTCACTTCCTTGCAAGAGGAAACAGGGTTCAGATGGAGCTAGTGTTGTTAGCTATACTAATTCTTCTGTTATGGCTAGACCTTGTGGTGAAGCTAGAGGTCACACAGGTTATTTGACATTTGCAAGACTTCAATGTCTGTCGTGAAGATTGTTCTTGTAATTTTATGATCTATTCAATTGTAACCTTATTATACAACAGTTTTCTTGTTCTTTATTTATAATTTCAAAGGAAATTTTGACATACAATTGGGGGTATAAATATGCTCTTTTGATTAGTTTTCACTATTCATAAGTATTTATTTTTGTTCTATTATTTGAAATATGGAAGGTGGGATTCAGTCATCCGATACTCAAGCTCGGGTAAAAATAAGAGATTAACTTCTACATATCTTCCTGGTATTCCATCCATTATTAACATTCAACTCGATACAAAACCGGATCTAAATACATGCAGAAATATCAATATGAATTTTGGAGACATTTCATTCATCTAACTCTTTTCAAGTTTTGGACATTTCATTGCACACATGTTCTAGGCATTCCTAATAAAAAGGTAAATTAGCATGCCCTATATATGTTTTGATTGTGAAAAATAAGAGTAAATGGATTGGGATAATTTTTATTGGGTTTTGGAAGACCAATCCAAAATTCAATCAGTCCAAGAACAATGTGAAAGGTCGGAGGAGAAGAAGACAGTGTTCCTTTGAGATAGGAGGAAGAACAAGTTTCTATTTCCACATTTTCGGTCCGTGCCCACGATTCGGCTCATAGGTCATGACTACAAACATCACAATCCCTAGGGATGGGAAAGGAGGATATTTACATATAAGTTTGAGTTTTTAACTAACATGAATCATGCATTAGGGTTTGATATGGTGTGACTTCATTTTTAAAAAGTCAATATTATTTAACGTGACACATGAGCATCTCTAACAAAACTTTTTGACATACGGGTATTTTGAGTGATGTTGTAAGTATGAATCTAAACATTATAAATAATAATTTCTACAAGTGTTTTAGAAACATTACTCCAAAACCAATACCTAAGAAAGTTGCAATTGAAACACCAAAAATTCCTGAAAGAATTCCAGGAACAACTAAAGATTCCCAGCCTTTAGCCTTAGCCATTCCACAAGCTGTTGTAGGCCCTCCAACATTAGCATTTGATGCTATGAGTAGCACCTTCAAATCAAGCTTAAACAACTTTCCTAATCCAAGAACAATAAGAAGATGAATAGTTACTTGAACTAGTGCAAACATGAATATACTTGGAGTAGTTTTGATCACATTCAGTATACTTCCACTAGCTCCAACCACCACAAAAAATACCTGCAAAACACATCTCATGGTCAATATCATTTAGGTCACATGAAGTTTAAAAAACAATTTATAAGATGTATTATATCACTTAGGAGGTGTAATAACTTGTTAGAAATAATTTCAAATTTAGTGATTATTGATTTGACATTATGAAGAAATGTATAAAAGTGTCTTTGTTTGTCTTGTTAAATTAACTCATTATCTCGTTAAATCAGCTCAGAAAGCAGGGACATCCAACTGTAGGAACACAAATTCAAACCCGCGACATCCTATTTATTCACCTTTAAGAGGTGAAATTCGAGCCCTTAAATTATTAGATCAAACAAAAGTGTCTTTCATTGTCTCGCTAAGTCAGCTCAATTGGTAGCTATGTAAGGACATCCGACTGCAGAGACACAAATTTAAACCCACGACATACGATTTATTCATCTTTAAGAGGTGAAATTCCGACCATTAAACTACTAGACCAAAAAAAAAGTCTTTCATTGGACAATACGGTCCATAATATTACTAACAAAAGACACACTTTGAGACCAAAATGAAAATTTACACAACAGAAATAACAAAGTTGTGTTACCTGCATCATAACTAAGGCAACAGTATGTCCCACAGGTACAAGAGGACTAATGAGCTTTGGTAAAAAAGTAGCTAAAATGACAATGATTGCGGTTACTCCTGGAAGAGTTCCTCCTTGGATACCATATAGTTTTGTTAAGTATGTTGCAGCTCTACATATTAAAAATGATGTAGCAACTGCTGTAGCTGTCTGCAACACCGGCATGTTTCCCTGATTTTCGGACTTCATGTACATTTCATTATCTGCCAACATTACTCATAAAATCAAGCTGAAAATTCCATTTGAGATGAATAAGAATTAACTTATAAAATTTATTTAGTCAAGAAAAACAAATGACTTTGTAATGGTCATAGTTCTAAATTATAGTCTGCAACCGCAATGGTAGCAACAAATGCTACTAAGAGTACTGATAGAGTAAAAATTGTACCATTGGTTGGGGGTGCAGTTTCTGCAGGTATTTTAGAAGCCAGTGCAAACAAGACCATAAAATAAACAGCACAGATGACATTATCTGCTGCAACTCCTGCAGCTAAAACCGATGGAGACAAACCAAGCGCCTCTGAAATTGCAACATAATTAACAGCTACAACAATCAACATGGAAGGGTCAAATCAGTCAATCAGTCGCGACTATCCATCGTTAGATGAAGATCATACGAATGTATATCCCAAGATGGAGCAAGTTGTTTAAGCACTTACATCCACCAATATAGCTACCCATTAGAGCTGCTGCTATTTTCCAGTTGTCAGGACCAAGAGATCTCATAGGCACTAAAAGAAATGCCACTAGAGTGCCAATAACAGTGGCAACTGCAATCCACAACATCAGAATCAATTTCACAGACAAACTAAAAAGTATCAAAAAGGCATTTATTACAACACTAACACATACACAAACACCGAAGAACATAGACATTATAGACTCATTGTTTCGTATAGACACCAAACACCAGACACACATTCAATCTGAATTCTACCATCCGTATAGATATATAGGTAAATAGATAGATAAATATAATCACCTGAGCCAAGTAAGAAAGCTACAAGAAGTGTCCCGGTTGAACGCACGACTTGACGCAAATTCGCTCCAAACAAAAGCAATGGAATAGTGAGTGGTAGAATAAACTCCAAGACAATAGAATAAGCTGGTGCATCATGTGGAAGAATTCCAAGATTACTTGCTGCAAGTCCAACTAATGTGCTCACTAAAGCAGCACTCACCATGCTCCCAATTTTAGTCTTCTCCGACCTAGTATTTCACAAAAATAATTTTTTCTTCTTCAAATCAAATCAATACTAACATATAATAATTTTAATTTATAAAACTAAAATAATTACACATATTGGTTATCATCGATTCAAACATATCCTAATCTCAAGCGTGTCAATGTCCGTCTTAGTGTCAAACACAAAAGTGATCACAGTTAATTTATTCATTTATTCAATTTATTACCGGTGTCGAGGTATCAATGTTGGTATTATATCAGGTGTCTGTGTCCTTGCTTGATAGAAATGGAGTTAGAAAAAGTGAAGCAAATTATAATTACCAGAGACCAAAGGCTCCAATGCTGAAGATAGTGGACCAAACACCCCAGTGATCATCAGGGGATATGATAGGGCATCTCAGCTGTGACCTCACCACAACAGCACTTCGACTTATACGAGGTAGTTCCTTCGACAGATACGAGGTAATTGGCGCGGTTGTAGTACTTTTTTCTTGTAACATGAGTTTGGGACATGAATTTAGGTTGTCGAAGATTCTACTACGGAGTGATACGTGGCGTGATTGTATTGGCTTTGATGGAGAGAGAACAATGACAGGTGTTAGTTTGAGCGTAGCCATTGGTGAGTGGAGATTCTGAAATGATAGGAAGTTCAACGACATCTCATCGTCTCGGTTTATATGACTGCGTTTTTTCAAGAGAATCAAGCACGTGCATTGCACGTGAGAATGGAAACTCTTTTATTTTTCATTTATTTATTTTGGTTTTAGTATTATATTTTAAACCCTTTCCCCATCAATTTTGTAATGGTAAGAATTTATATATTTTAGAATAAGATTTAGTTCTCCAATACTATCTTTGAGTTTTGATGATAATAAATGAGTACGTTTGTATGAGTAATTTTGATACTTTAATGTTTGTTATTTTTGAGTATTTAACAAACAGGTTCTGCTTATGATGGATGACGTGACCAAGACATTAGAAGAGAATTAATTCGCTTCTGCGCTACACAAATTTTGATGGACAATAGCAAGACATTTCAGAAGACTCTGAAGTGTAGGCTCTGATATGAAGTCTAAAGAAATCAGTCAGAAAATCTGAAGACAAGAGTTTCTACTTAAGTCTAGATGCTTAAGACTAATGTTTATGAAGACAGAGGGTTCTCAAGATCAAGTGCTGAAGATTCTAATAGACGGAGTTCTAAAGACTCTGAAGACTTGAAATTATAAAGACCCATGGTTCTAAGAAAAGGGTTCTAAAGACCAAGTGCTAAAGACTCCGAAGACAGAAGTTCTAAAGACTCTAAAGACTTGAAGTTCTGAAGACCCAAGTTTCTAAGAAAATGTTCTCACGATCAAGTGTTGAAGACTCTGAAGACACAACTCTGAAGACTCTGAAGACTTGAAGTTTTGACGACCCTATGTTATGTTCTCGCTTCTAAATTCATGCTCGCAGAAGCCTCTGAAGTGTAGAAGGAAATAAGATAATGTTAACGTGGTACAAGTAGTACATGATACAATCAATGTTTCATTCCACTACCATGAAAGAACAGACGCGTTGTACGATCTTGTCCCCCACATGATTTCTCAAGCTGCCAATGTTTTTGGAAATCCCAAGAGTACCCCTTGAAACAATCGGCTGAACAAATCATCGAGATGAAGTCAATGAAGTTACCATCGAACGTTTTTTATCCCACAAGAAGAGAAAGGTAAACATCGAGTAAACCTGAGAAGGGTGAAATCAAGATCAAACGACTAAGAGATACTGTAAGAGAGTCTGTTACGCGAGGGGAGTGTATTAGCATCCCACACGCTCGTGGTACTATACGGTATCCACTCATGTTGTTCTAATCTAATGGGTGTGGTCAAAGTCTATGTCTAAGGTTTAAAGTAAAAAGAAAGAGGGAATGCATACAAAAGAAAAGATAAAATAATATAGGGAAAATAAAGTTGTACTCGCTCGGGCCCTATCCTAATGCCTACGTATCCTTTTTGAGGAATCAGAGTTATCGTAGTTCGGCTCACATGTTTTGATTTGTTTTGTGTTTTTTAATGAACAATATTAATTTTGTCTTCTACTGCAGCTCGACCTTTGGAGACTCGCACGTCAGCACAAGAGTGAATTAACATGTTCTTTTGAAAACTTTGAAAGAAGAGAAAAGGAGCCCGAAAGAGAAAAAGAGTTTGCGTCAGTTGGCATTTTTTTACCTTGAAGAAGGAGTTAACAATTGTTAGATGTTTTATGATTTGCCAAGAAAAAGAGTTTTAGTCTTAATGCAAGAATGCAAAAGAAAGAAAAACATCTAAGGGAGACTATCTAGTTCTATCCCTAATGTTATCATACAATGATTGATCCTAAGGTTGAATTTTGAAAGGGAAATCTCTAATTTATGTCAGTATGCATGGATACCTATCCTAATATCTAGCTCGAAAGCTACTCTAATCGAGCGATCCTAAGGGAAGCATGGTATAACAAACAAATAAGCAAACAAGTGCTTTGGCAAAAGCGCACAAACATGAGTAACACATATTGACTCAAAGGAATGTGGAAACAAGAGAAATGATTTAGCTAAGGGGAGCGGATCACCCAAAGCGAACAAACGGGAGACAAATGAAATAAAAACAAAAGAAATGCTTTAGCTAAGGGGAACGGATCACCCTAAGCAAACAAGCGGGTAACGAAGTATCAACAATGGCCATTGCAAACTCCTGACAAAGTGTGGGGATTTGATTACGAAACCCTCTTCCACCTGACCGACTCGATACACAAGATCTGCACAAATCCAAAGCACCGACGTACAATGTGAGCTAAAGATGACACGGACTAGAATGTGCGGGGGTTGATTATGAACCCTCTCCACTCACCTCCTTTTGAGGACTATTCACCTGTGATATATGCGGGCACAAATATAAACACACGTGCAGAATACCTACTTCAAATGTAGGATTTTAAACAACCACAATTAGAATACATAAAGAGGTGCCTGCTATAGGACTTTAAACAACGGCTTCGAGCGCACACTCTTTATTTCCTACTTCTCATGACATCTAGAAAGCAGTAAAGTGCTGAAATGAGATAAATCAGAGAAAATACCAAACAAACAAAAAGTTCGTAGCACAACAAACAAAGCTGAGAAATTCAGAAAACTTCGAGTGAACTTCACCAAGAAACAGGGAAGAGTCAGAAATCAAATGCTCAGAATAAGCGTCAAAGCATCGTCAATGTGAAAATAAATCACAATCGAAAACTCAAACATATCTACATATCACAGAATAAACCTGCACAAGACTCAGATCTTAACAAGCAAAGATGAATTACAAATCTCAAGTAATCGGATAATCCTGGTTTAATTCATAAAATCAAATTAAAAAAATCTAACAATTTTTTATTGATTTTGTGATTTTTTATCATATAAAAAAAGTTCAAACAAAACTAAACAATTATCCAAATTACTCAAAAGAAAATTGTAAATAGCAAAAAAACAAGCCCAAGGGGTGAAAGCTGGAATCCATGTGGTATGCTGAAGTAGTATGGATGATGAAGGCCTATTGAAGAGAAGTCCATGAATTTGTTTTTTATTGCAATTCCAAGTGTGTCCAAAAATCAACTGTTATGGGCTTGGGAGGGGAGGGGGGGTGCAACATAGGGTCCTGGATGTGTAAGAAGTGATATAGGCGTAAGGCCCACCACAACAAGGTCTATCAAAGCCTTTTTTTGTGTGTAAAGAGATTGGGCTACCAACAACAACAAAAAACAATCAAGCCCAAAGAATGTGGTGCTCGGTCCAGTAGATCCAGCATAGCCTCTTGTATTTGGTGTTTTTAGGGTTAGAAACAGACAACCATTAAATTTCTTTTGAAACACAAAAACCTTCCCTCCCACTTTACATAAGGCAGTGGCTTCATCTTCCTTCCCCAATCCCGCCGCCGCCTCTCACTCCATCATTCCGCCTTTCAACCTCATATATTTATTTCGTCTTCGTCTCTATTCCGTTCTTTTTACATCCAAAGAAATCAAGAAGAAATATAGGTTTTCTAAGCATAATTGGATCATCCCAGTGACGAACCAGACGGAGTAACCATAGAGATTTCAATCAGAGGGCACCATTCTATTGCATGGTATGAAAACATGAAGCAAATTCGAAAGATGTAAAACCTGAACCGGTAGCTTGAAGATAAAGATAAACTACAAAATACCAGAGGAGTTATTCCTACGAACCTAAGGTATGCTTATTTGATCTTCTATGCTCGGACTCCACTTAGTTCTTCTTCTGTGTTCTTGTGTATGGTTGCGCCTCATTGAGCGTCGCCGTTGTTATGCAGTGAAACATCGAATCATTCTTACTGCATGAAGAAGATGTAGTGAGGAAGATGAAAATGCACGATGTTGTTGTTGAGAAACGCTTGGGGATAAATATGTGTAGCAGATTGATGCGCAGAAGCAGAGAATCGGTTGTAATGTTGAGAAGAAGAGTGTGCAATATGCCGACGATGAAAATAATCGTGATGAGGATGATGTAATTCATAGAGGTAATGAAGATGAAGCAAAACTATGTAGAGAGATGAATGAGAATTTTTGTGAGGTTTCTGTGTAATTCTCCTCAAAAGAATCAAGAATGATAAAGGTTTGGAAGGTTGAAGAGAGAGTTTCTTGGGATCTTTCTATGGTTCTTCTAAAGAGAATGAAGAAGAATCCTTTGATATCTGGTAAGTTTTTCTGTTTTTATATTTTTGTTATTGCTGAAAGTTATTTCATGAAAGTAAATCTTAGTTGTTGCTTTCTGAAATCTGTTATAGGAATCGATGGTCGATATTGAATCAATTAGTTAATTTGATTTAGCTAAAACTATTATGGAATTGGTTATATACACTTAGAAAATTGGTTATTGATTTTTGGCTTTCTGTTATGATAGTTAGGGGGTTAATTCTGACTTATTGCTATTTTTTCCATTATTTTCTGATTTTTCTGTTATACTGGTATTTCTCCTGATATTTTCCTGATGCAAAAACCCTCCTCTGCATTTTCTATTATGCTGTACGATTTCCTCTTTCCATCTATATGCTTCCCTTAATTTTTCTCTAATTTATGTTGAAGCTAAAACAAGAATCTGTGAGAGTTTTTAGGTAGGGACTGATTTGGATTTCTAAATTTGAGCTGAACTGCTGATTGGTTGTTAATTGCATGGCTGCCTTGTTTGATGTAAACACGAGTTTGGAGGATGCTGAAACTGACTTTTCTGCAAGTTTCTTTTTGATTCTGTTTGATGCAAGCTAAGGTTTTGGAACTGTTTTGATTGTGTATGATTCATGTTTGGATATGGCAGCGGGTTAATGATTTGTACCCGGTTCTGTTTTATGCAAGTTGCTTGATACTTTGATGGCGTAAAGATGAAAGGAGAAGTATCATGGTGAAAGGAATTAGTATAGGTTTAGGAACAATTTGGATGTAAAGGTCTCTTATGAAACACTTGGGCTTTGGATAGAAATGTGTACATTTTTTGGTGTAACTTTCTTGATATTGTAATGTAATGGGAATGACCATTATAAAGAACTTAAGAAAGAAAGCAATATGAGGGTTCTTGGTTTAGACTTACAATATTTTTGAATGAACATGTAACTTTGATAATCCAATGATATCCTCTTCAAATGCTTCAAATTGTTTCCTTCTCTTTTATCTTGAAGTTCCAATTAAATGCCTCTCTTAAATGACATTTGATCTATGAGTAACTAAGGCATAACATGAAATGCACACAAATGATTATTTAATGTCTTTGACCAATTTTCAAATTTCTCATGCGATAACCCTATAAATCTTGTCTTGAAGCTCTTGAAGAAGGAGTGACTTGAGGTATTGAAGAGAACCATGATTGATGAAAGAGCACCTCGAATAACCCTTAATTAAAAATGAGATCCTCAAAGTCGTAGAAACTCTAATTCCTCCGTACTCAGCCACATAAGATTGAAACCTTGGTCTTTCGAGAAATATAAATAAATAAACTTTGTTCCTAGACCTTGGTGTCTTTTGGAGAAAAATATCCCGGTAGCTTGAAGAGAAAGAAGTCCATGATAACCATGCTTCATACCCCTAATTCCACAGCTCATTACACAAAGGAAAACAAGATGAATCAATATTTATTTGATGAACACACTGAGAGAAACCCTAATTCCACCCTTTGCTGCGCAAAGAAGCTTCAAAAGAAACAACCTTTATTAGATACGTACACCTCAAACCACTGTTGAACCCAAATATTGCACGACCAATGAACTTTGAACATTAAGCGCTTTATTGAATGCAATGTTATGTTAGTAACCTAATGGAATATATGTAGATGAATGAAAAATCCTAATCCAGATAAAAGAAATTAGGAGGGAAAATTTTGGGGTGCAACAGCTGCCCCTATTTAATCGTCTTCAACCTAAAGGTGAGATTGACACTAGCCTTTCGAACATTCAAGGTAGAAGAAGATTAAATACTAAAAGAACCCAAAAATTTGCACTCCGAAACCAGTCAGGTATCATTGCACTTTTTGTTTTTTATTTTATGAATGGTGGTTATCAAGGATAATGTATGTTCGGTTGGGATATGACACATAGCAGGAATAAACTGGAGGAAATGTCTAACTAAAGATATCAAGATTACATGTCTAGAGGAAAAGACACATAGCAGGAATAGACTGAAGGAAAGGTCTAACCAAAAGATATCAGAATACATGTTCGGAGGAAAGGACACATGGCAGGAATAGACTGGAGGAAAGGTCTAACCAAAGGATATCAGAATACATGTCCGGAGGAAAGTACACATAGTAGGAAAGAGACCGAAAGAAAAGACTCTTTACAAAGATATCACAAATGTATGTTCGGAGTTGGTAGCGAACATATACGAAGAAAGATATCGAAAATACATGTTTGGGGTCAGTAACAAACATATAATAAGAAAGAGATAGGAGGAAATAAATATTTACAAAGATATCACGGATGTAAGACTCAACAGTAAGGTTATTGGGTAATGACCAAGTTTTGAAACAAAACCGCCGGTGAAAAATGTTTGGGCTTCAATGTGGTTATTGGACTATGTATCGACCATGTGGTTGGAACGACAAGAATTTCAATTTATAGGCACCAGTAGGGTTACCAGGAGACGAGTATGTTAGAAAAATGATCATGGTAAGGTTACCAACATCGGTAGGGTTACTGGGAGGCTCCAATCAGGTGATTGGGAAAAAAATGATATCAAAGTGGCTGCATCGGTAGGGTTACCGGGTGTCACAATTGGATGATTGGAAAAAAACAGCCATAGTGAGGTCTTTATCGTCGATAGGGTTATCAGAAAACAAATGAAGTAGTAAGGTTGATAACATAGGTGGGGTTACCGAAAGACATCAATCATGTGATTTGGGATAATAAGGATAGAAAGGTTGCTAGAATCGGTAGGGTTACTGGGAAGCTTCAATCGGGTGATTGGAGAATGTAAGTATTTTCAGGTTGTGAACATCGATAAGTTTACCAGGTAACAATAAAACAATTTGGTGAACAGTAAGGTTACTGAAAATGGTAGAGTTACTGGAAGGTATCAATCAGGTAATTGAGAAAAAAAGGATAACAAGGTTGCTAGCATCGGTAGGGCTATCGAGAATGATTCATTGCAAATAGAAAAGAGACCGACTGTAGGGCTCTAGAAGAGAGTTGTTAAAACATATTGGACTTTGAGCGGTTGCAAATATGCAAGAACTATGATATCCCTGAGGCCAAAGGCGGGGTGCAATTCTTCAAGAGTGGAAATTATCTGAATTACCACACACCAAGTATGGATACTCAAATACTTGAGAAGCAAGAAAGGTTATACACCAATTGCGACTCATACTCTAACTGCAAAGGCAAGTCACGGGTAAATAATATCGAAACAAGAGTAAGATACTTGGTAAATGAATTGGATTATGGATTGGTGAGAAACTGACACGATGTCAAGAATGCTTACAGATAGCAACAACAAGAAGATATGGTTTGAGGAAAAACTACAGAGAACTCCACTTGGGATTTTTGATTGACAGAATCTCTTCGGAGATACAAAGGGTGCTTGAAAAAGAATTTAATCTGGCTTATGCTTCAATGCATGTTTGAGATTTTTAGCGTAATGCTCCAAATCAATGGAAATGCTATGCACTTTTAGAAGATGCAATGCAATGCCATGATGACTACTATATGCAAGGTGTCGAAGAGAAGATATCTATTGGGAACTCAAAGGATAGAATCTCATCTTCTGACTTCTGCTGAAGAAAACCCATAACCTGGAATTAAATCATGATCTCAACTGAGGATAAGGATCCTAAATTCAGTTGGAGATGATAATCCTTGCTTATGATGGAAGAACATAAATAAATGGACCTAAGTCTCTGATGAGCCGAGGATAATGATCCTGACTTCCTGACATGCTTTTAAAATTTACAAGTTGTTTGGCCTGTACATGGACTTAATCTGATCAACCCTTGAAGAAGAGGAAATGCCCCTGCATAATTTCTTACCCCAGTCTGTAGGTATTTTTTTAAAGAAAATTTCCTCGAGAGGACTTTTTGAGATCTGTAACAGCAAGATAAACAACCCCAATGTTGTGAACTTTAGAACACGGCTCCTGGATAAATAGAGTTGGAAGCGGTTTCAACCATGCTTGAGTGAATACCCATGCATCCTCAGATTCTGAAAAGATTCTCCTTTAATCAAAGGATTCTCGGAGAAATTTGTCAAATCTCGACATCAATGCCCCTATTTGGTTGTACTTTGAGGGATCAAATATCGACTTGAGTGCCTCAGATTGGCTGAACACTTACTCAACGGAGTATTAAACGCGCTTGCCCATTCTCAACAGAGTCTTGACAAACATTTTCTTCATCTCATGCTCACGGAGAAATGAGAAGCTCGCAAAGTTATGAAGACAACACAACTTTAGGATGGCTGGCTTACATCTTGAAAGTAGGTTAGTACACAACTATGCTTCTCAACTTGAAATGCTTCATTCTCCAATCGGATACCTGGAGAAATACGTCCCTCGGGACCAATTGAAAGTAATGCATCACTGCTCGACAAAGACTCTAGGCAATTAAATTTTGTAATTTTCTTCATATCATTTTTTAAATTCGTATTCTTTTACTCAACAGAGTCAATAGGAGGTTCTTCCCAGATTAACATAATTCAAAAAAATGACCTACCTTTCAACGGTATCCTGGAGCAATTTATCCCTCGAGATCATCAAACTTTCATCTGATGCCCATTATGCAAGCTCACTTGATGTTTAAGCACTTGTTCATATGCAAAGAATTCTTATTATAAGAATGATAATTCTAATGCAAAGCTTATGTTTGTCATGAAGTTTAAATTTTTTTATTGAAAAGATGTTGAAACATCAATTTTTTCTTGTAGAAAAGAAAGTAAAAAGATGGAGTGATACCAACTCAAAAGTTTTAGCAAGCCTCATAGGAGTTTGATTACCATACTCTCGTTATAGTTTACTTTCGAATTAACCCGTACATCAGTTAGTAAAAAGGATTTAAGTCTCAAAATATTTAGTGGCCACCCATTCTCCATGATGTTCTCCAGCCCTAAGTTCAGTTAACTCGATGCGAGCACTCATATCTCGAGATAAGTTTGCAATGGTTGAGGAGTTAAATTGGGTTTTTTGGACACGACAGTCAGTCACCTCTTTTGTTCTTGGTGTCTGATCACACGACTTGGTTCCTTGCTGAGGATTTTTGGTAATCCTTTTTCGCTTTCCCTAAATTTTTCCTGGACCAATTCTTTTTGAATTTGACTCTATAATCCAACGAGATGCCTTGACTTTTGCCTAAGCGACTTATTTTTTCAAGTTTCGACTTAGTAGGGCTTTTGCCTCTTTCTTTCATCACTTTCTTTTCTTTCCTTTTGAACAAGTCATTGATCTTCATGCCGTCTTCGATTTATTGGAAGGATTATGGCTGCTCAATCCTTGGTAGATGAGGGATAACCATTGTTGTATCGCCATCTATTGACCTCCTGATGTGCGAGAGATCTCCATTGGGATATCGTTCTCTTTGATGCACGCTACTGATAGATGAGGGTTAACCATTGCAGTTTTTACTTTCCTCAACCTTCTGAAGGATAACCATTGTTATATCCTTAGATGCGCACTCCCGATGAGTTCTGAATGCTCGATCAGATTAACTAAACACTACCCTGCCCCGGGTTAAATGTGAGAGTTTTTTCTGAACAGAAAAGAAACTCCTACTTCAAATCTCAAAGGGGTTAATGATGTTTTCACTCCCTTATATCTTTAGTGTTTGGGAATTTGAAACAATGCTTGTACATCTTCAGCAGAGTTTTTACTTGAAAGCATACCATTTAAGATTTTTGGTATATTTCTCATCATTCTTCCTCCAGAAGTATTTTTCTTTATTTAAAAAGATTTGAGTATCAAAAGCAAAAAAGAGAAAGAAAAGAAAAATCATTTAAGAGTGAATATGAATAGATTAATTTAAGACAAACATATTCAATGCATTATGATTAATATTAAAAAATAAGAAAGTTTTGGATACAAGAAAGTACTGAACCAAACGAGAAAGATTACAAATGAGAATGAAAATTGTTGTGCCCCAAAATTTTCCCTTCCATTTTCCTTCAAGACATTCTCATGAGATCCTTATTTGCTCAAGGTGGCTCAAGAATTGATCAGACAAATTCTCCTCCTAAGCAATGGGTCTACAACTAGGGTTTGGTATTTCTAAATGAATATTGAGGTTTAAAGGTCTCAATTGGTTTTAATGGTTCTCCATAGGTTTTAAAGAATACTCATGTCAAGTTTCAAGTCTTGCATCATAAGTTTGCTCAGTCAATGACTCAGATGACTGAAAATCAACTGTATTGGCTAAAAAGTCAATTGTGGTCAACATATAGTCAAATCTCAAGATTTTTGGTCATAATCAAGATTTTGAAGTCATATTCATCATTTGATCAATGTTTGATCATGATTCATCAAGAAAATCCCTCAAATCATCAAAAGTCAAAAGTTGCCCAATTAGGGTTCCCTTAGGAGAAGTCAACTGAACTTTGACCAAACATAACTTTCACATGCTTCATCAGCTTTTCCCCCAACAAAGGAAAATTTTTAAGGGAATTCAATACTCTAAAACTTTGAATATCTATGCCCAAGTCCAAAAAATGCATCATTTGAGAGATATAAGCCAATACATTATAGGTCATTTTAAAAGTTCACAAAAAGACACTTTTTGTCAAGGAAACTTATATCAAGATAAAGTCTTCAAAAGAAAAAATGATCAACATAGAGGTTGTAGAGGACATATTGAGATTTCTAAAAAGTCCAAGATCGTCTTAAAAAGATAAAAATTGAGTGAGTTATGACTATTTCAAGTTAGGAAATTTTGAGCAAATGCATGAAATTCAAATTGAGCAAGCTTGATATTTTGGACTATTGGGCCATGGTTTTGAGGTCCAAACGTGTTTACGCCTTTCATACACCTCATAATTCATTCAAACACCTTTTGGCCTTATTTTATTTTAATTATTTTAATTATTTTTTATTTAATTCATTAATAATATAAAATAAATAAGATAAAATCATATCTTTTTGTACAAGAGTCCAAGCCCATTTATTTTTGCCCTAAAAATTCTCTTTATATTCGGGAACCAAGACAAGAGAAAACACACGAATCCTTGCACCATAAAATTGTCAAAAAAAACATCAATATTTTTCAAGAACCCTAGAGTTTTCAAAACCAAATTTTCAAACCTTCTCACCACAAACAACCCTCTCATTCATTTCTAATAATCCCACAAAGTAAGGCTGTGATGGTTTTGATGTTCCAAAGCACATGAAACTGCATCGCATGGCATACTCAATTTAACATTCTTACAAATTCATATTTTTTAATTTTGCTTTGTTTTAAACTGTATTGATATCACTAACATGTTCCCGAGGTGCATCTGAACAGGTCTAGACCAACATAAGGGTCTCATGCACGATGAAACAAAGAATTGCCATGACCACTCTGATCTGTTTGCTTGCTTCGAAACTTGTGATGCAAGGATTTTTAGCAAAAACTAAACCCATATTTGGATTCAGGATTGTTGAATTAGGGGGGACAAGATGTTTTGGATCATTAATCATTTAAATTTTGCAGGTTTTTGATAACACAGGTCGCTGGAGAAGATGACCAGAGCTAGGACTCCGGCGCTTCTCCGGCCAATGTATTTTGTTATATATTATATTTATTTTGTTTAATTATATGAACAGATGAAACAACCACCCCAATGGCAGAAACGCGTGTGTAAGGCATTAGTCTCAAAATTCATGGATTCGAGCCAACCTTTTGACACATTTTTCTAATATTTCATATGTTTTGCAGGTTAATTATAAAACATATTAAACACGTATCCTAGTACAGACGCGCGCTTGGCCTAGTGGTACGCATGTTGCCTAGAGATGCAGGGGGCGTGGGTTCAACACCCACCTCCAACATTCTTTTTCTCTATTTTCTTTACTAACTTTATTTTCTTTTTCTTAACCCTAATTTCTTAATAAACCCTAATTATTTTTAATCAACATTAAAACAAATTAGGTTTAGTCTCTTTCTCATGAATTAATTTTGATTTATTAAAATTAATTAGGATAATTAATTTCGATTAATTTAATTACTTAACTTTTTTTGATTAATTAAAATCAACCTAGACTTTAGGGTTTGTTTAATTTAGTCACTTAATCAGTTTTTTTAATTAAAATCAATTAGGTTTAGGTTAAATCATCAATTATTTTTCATCAAACAATTTCTCCGTTTCTTTTCCTTTTTACTTTTTCACGCGCTTTATTATTTTCGCATTAGTATTTTTCCCGTTTATGTAATTGTTACGAAATGTAATAGCTTAAATTAGGGTTTTTTTTGCTTTCTTTCTTTCCCTAATTTTTTGTGGTTTTGCACCCCCTTTCCCGAAGCTTTGTAATAGCGTAGGACTTTTAATTTCTTCCTTTACTATTTTCCTTATTGCTGCTAGTTATTAGGGCATGTATAACAAGATCTAAAATCAACCGTTAGAAAATCCTAAATCAAGATTAAATAACTGAATTCAATACACTATTCACACACTCACCTCTAGGGTAACCCCACTTGTTGCCTTTAAATAAATAGTCACGTCCCTCGAATGTGGGGATGCTTTAGAAAAGTCCCTCGATTAAAAAGATCGTAGTCCCTCGATTACCCTTTCGACGTTACCTTTCGGTAAATGATCGTAGTCCCTTATGATAAATTTCTAAAGCGTCCTTACGAGTTGCCTTTATGACTGTACGATGACCCGTGCCTATCCCTTAACATCCAACGATAGGGCTTCCTACTAACTAATGGTAGGATATCACTATCTAAGGAGGAGGAAAATAACACGAAAGACTTTTGAGTAGGTAGATAGCTCGTAATCGCTTGCTCATAAACAAAAAAACATTTTTCACACAAAACACTTCTTTTCTGAAATATTTTCAAAACAAACACTTTGTATGTGTTCTTAACGATACGAGAGTCATTACAAGTTTTCCGTACTTAGGCATTTTAAAAATATTTTCAAACATCACACACAAAGAAAGTTTTCAAAGTGAGCTAGGCAATTAAGAGCTCGTAGATAACTACAAATGAAAAGGGTACTATCACCTTCCCTTTTCATAACCTACCCCGCGAACTTAGAAAATTCTCGAAGGTCTTTCCTGTTCTTTTCACCCTTTCCTTATTGGATAAAAGAAAAGTTGACAGCGACTCTTGCTATCCGCAACATTTGCGATAAAACGCAAAAACCAAGTCAGTTCTCCCACCGTATTACAGAACTAGCGACTCTGCTGGAGAGAACTAAAAGTGGGGTTACCTTAGAGTTAGATCACTTTTAATGCTTTCCTTGTTTGATTTGTCTGATTTATTTTTAAAGGGTGTTTGGGTTATTTCTTGCAAAGATCCTAAACCCGGATCTGGGGAACATTTTAGGTAAGTAGCAATAGATCATGAAAACTATACATCGTATATGGATATGGTTGAGATGATGGCTACGTTAGTGTGATGCATTGGTTTGTACCGGTATCCCTCGAGTCAGTCGGGGAGTATACTAGGCTGTCGCGTGGTGTCATAAGCACTAACTGACCTTAGAAACTTAATTGACCAAACTTAGCCATTAGAAGATAGTGAGATAGCCGACTTTGGTGCAGTCCAAAGTTGGTTGATACTCGATACTACACTCATTGAGATTCGAATCTCGAGTTTTGTTTGGTGACAATTTAGTTGCCGTGCTAGACGGAGATTATGGGAAAAATCAGTGATATTGAGATTCCTAGAACCTGGTTACTTCTCTAGGACAGGTTGAGCCAACTAAAATTTAAGAGGGTACTTACCTACAAACCCCATGCAAGCCCTAAACCTAAGGCCTTTGCGTGCTTTGCTTGTGTTTGATTATCTATTTGAACATGTTATCATGACATCATAACATCATAACATCATAACATCATAACATCATAACATCATCATATCATGACTAACCATTTCAAGGATCTAGGAGATTTATCTTTGTTTTCTGTTGCAGGGTCATGGCTTCCAGTCGTAGGAATACCATCTGAATCAACTTCATGAGGATACGTTCTGAGCTTAAGGAGTTAGTCTCAAAGGTTCTCGACAATTCTCAAGGCACCAAGAGACATGGTCACCTACTCAATCTGGTTACTACTGGCTTTCATGAAGACATGATGAGCGTTCTTTTCCAGTTCTTTGATCCGAAGCATCACTGTTTTACCTTCCCATATTATCAGTTGGTGCCCACAATGGAAGAATTCTCTAAGTTGCTCGAAGTTCCTATTCTTGATCAGATACCTTTCTCCACTCTATAGCAAGCTCTATAACCCGAAGATGTTACAGTAGCCTTACATCTGAAATGATCGGACATTATATCCAATTGGGAAACAAGGAACAAAGTCAAGGGTTTCTCTCCTAAATTTCTGATAGAGCAGGCTCAAGGATGTCTAGCTGCCATGAATCTTCGTGCTTTTGAGGATATTTTGGCCTTACTGATCTATGGTTTGATACTATTCCCTAATTCAGACTAATTCATGGATATGAATGCAATCAAGATATTTCTCACTCATAATCCGGTACCTACTTTGCTTAGAGATATTCTACATTCCCTTCACACCTGTACTATAAAGAAGTGAGGAACTTTTATGTGTTGCATACCTCTACTGTCCATGTGGTTTATTTCACACCTGCCCCAATCAGTGATAAAGAACGAAGAAGGTTTGAGATGGTCTCAAAGGTTGATGTTGCTCACTCATGCAAATATCCATTGGTGTTCTTGATCTCAGGCAGATGTAACAATTATTGATCACTATGGGGAATTCCCTAATGTACCAATCGTTGGTATAAGAGGGGGCATCACTTACAACCCTTCTTTAGCTCTGCGTCAGTTTGGTTATGCTCGAAGGGACGGTCCTCATGATATGCTCATCCAGGGTATTATGTTCGTCTATGAGAACGATCCTCAAAACTACCGTCAAAGGTTTATACATGCTTGGGGAGCAGTCAACAAGATTGATAGCAAGACTTTAGGACACAAGAATTATATTCTTCTATAGGCTTACCTCATATGGGTGCGATCTCGTGCTCAAAATCTTAGAATTCCATATCCTACTATCTTACCAGTGACCGTAAAGCCTGTTATTGAAGGGGATATTCCTTATAATGTTCTTCATCCCGATATGCCTACTGACTTCGAAGAGCTACAGAAGTCCTAGATTCAGCTTAAGGAAGAAAGAGATGCATACGAAGCTCAATTCTATGCTAGTGAGAAGAAAGTATTGGAGCTGATAGAACGACTCCAAGAAGAATAAAGCCTTAACGCCCATGTCAACACAAAGAGGAAGCGTCCAAGGGAGATTTGAATTTACATTCTTCTATTTTGTAACTCTTTTTATTGAAAGCAATTGTAATTTGAGTTTATTACTAAAATTTATTTTGTTTCCTTTCGTTTAAAAATTTTTAAATCCCGCGGTGATCCTTGAAAACATTGCATTTTCATATCATGCATCATTACATAAACATGTTTTCCCATACAAGCTTTCTCATCTTCTTGCTGTTTATTTAAGTAAAAGATGGATCTTGAAAAAACTGTTAAGGAACTCCAAGCTCAGAATGCCCAATTTCAGGAGACCCTCATGAACCTAGCTCAAGGACAGAAGGATATGATGGTGCTCATCACCAAAAAGAAGAAGACTCGGAAGCCAATTGGTATCTTGAACATGGGAAGAAGATTCAAAGGCCCTGCTAAACAAGTTCAAATTGCTGACATCACTTATGATGAAGATGACAACAAAGAAGAGGATGGTAGAAGTGTTAGAGCTGAAGGTGGAAGCACCATCTGTTCTGGTAAGATGCCTGAGGATGAAGACTATTCTAATGAACAATACCCTCTTGCTGATGACAAATACAAATAGTTAGAAGACCACCTTAAGGCCATGGAAATCCAGAAAGTGCCTGAATTAGATTTTGGAGAGCTAGGTCTTATCCCGGGGGTGGTTATCCTTCACAAGTTCAAAGCCCCTGCTTTTTCTAAATATGATGGTGTGTCATGTCCAAAACTTCATCTACGATCTTATGTTCAGAAGATCTAATCCCATATTACTGACAAAAAGTTATGGGTTCACTTCTTTCAAGAAAGTTTTTCTGGTACACAACTCGAGTGGTTCTATAAGATGGCAGAAACCAACATTCGTACTTGGGAAGACTTGGTTGCTGCTTTTTACAAGCAGTATCAATACAATACTGACCTTGCACCGACTCGTGTGCAATTATAAAACATGACTATAGGTTCAAATTAAGGGTTTAAAGAACATGTCCAGAAGTGGATAGACTTATCCGGAAGAGTGCAACCTCCCTTGTCTGACCAGGAGCTAGTTGATATGTTCATGGGCACTCTAACAGGTCCGTTCTTTAATCATCTGATTGGGAGTTATTCATCTGGTTTTACTGAGTTGATTCTAAATAGGGAACAAGTTGAAAGTGGTATTAAGAGCAGAAAAATTTAAGTGGTTGCATCTTCAAGTACTGTAAAGAAGACATTCAATAATAAAAAGGAAACCAATGTTGTTTATGGCCAGAAGGGCCGTGGTAAAAATGACCGCAATCAGTCCGTGGGAGCGGTACTAATTTCTAATCCTGCACCTGTTCAACAATAATAGCAAGGCAATAGGCGTAGGCTAGACGCTCTGGGAAGGTGTTTACCAAGATTAATATGCCATTGTCTCAGGCGTTACAACATTTTATAAAAGCGGAACTGATTACGATAAGGGATCCTCCTTAGAATCCTAACACATCCTCTCTGTGATGCGGTGGGAGAACTGACTTGAGGTTTTGCGTTTGTGTTTTCAAATGTTGCAGTTTAGCAAGAGTCGCCACCGACTTTTATTTCATCCAAAAGGAAAGGTAAAAAAGCACAGGAAAGACCTTTGAGATTGTTTTTGGGTTCGGGGGGTAGATTATGAAAAGGGAAGGTGCTAGCACCCTTTTAATCCATGGTTTTCCATGGGCTCTTAGTTACTTGTTTTAGATCACTTGCTTTGCTTTGACAATTGTTTGAAATGATGCTTTGTGTGGTTTTGAAAGTATTTTGAAAAGAGGCCATCGTTTAGGAAATCTTTGTAATGATTCTTGTTTGTAAGAATGTATACAAAGATGTTTTGTCTTTTGAAAAATGTTTCAATGTTTTTTGAAAGTTGTTTGGAAATGTTTTGAAATGTGTGTGTTTGTTTGAAAATAACAAGGATTGTTTTGAAATGATCAAGTAACTAGAAGCATCTACCTACTCAAAAGTCTTTCTTGTACATTTTTATTCCTTTGACATTGTTAACCTACCATTGTCTTGGTAGATAACCCTATCTTTGGATGTTAAACGGGACGGGCGTGGGTCATCGTATGGTCATGATAATAATATTGCCAAGTATCTTTAGCAAGTTTTGAGGGACCAAGATCATATTTGTTTAGGCAACCAAGATAGCGTCATCGAGGGACTATGATATTTTTGTTTGTATTGTTTTGCCAAGATACCTAGCATGCATACCATGGCAATGTTTTAAGGAAACCAAGTGGGTGAAACCCTGGAGGTGTTTGTGTGCAAGGTGTTGTCATTTTTCATGCATTTTTGTCTTGTGTTAGGTCATGCTATTTGTTTTGATTTTGTCTTATCATACAAACCCTAATTTACTAAACATACATATAATATGATAAATTGCGTAAAGTAAATCTAAACTATTACAACAATATTATGGGAGGGGGGATACAAGTTTTGAATGGGAGATATTGCTCAAAATAAAACTCTAATTCACTATTACAACCCAATTGAATTTATTGTACAATAAATAAATAATTATTTAAATATGCAATAAAATGTAAATATGCAAAAAATGTTTTTGTAATTGTTTTATGCATGAGAAAATAATATTATCTAAGTCCTAAAAAATAAGAAAAATAATGTTATTATTTTTAAAAGGGGAAACCCTAATTTTTTGATTAAAAGAAAAATATATGTTTTCTAATATTCTTGTCCATTATTGTTTAAGAAAAATAATAATAATATTATGTATAAATATTAAAAATTAAAATATGTGAGGAAATAATATTTTTATGTGTACAAAATGTAAAATAAAATATTAAGTATTTTATTATTATTTACAAGTTTATTTAAGAAAACAAATTCTGTTAAACCTAATAAATTATTTTTATGCCATAAAAAAAATAAAATAAAATGCAAAAAATTAAGAAAATAATTTTGGGATTTTTTAATGTTCATAAAAAAATAATAAAGTCAAAAATATAAAAATAACAAGAAAATATGAAAAATAACAAAATATGAATCAGGGGGGTGCAAAAGCAAAATGGGGGGGTGTGAATAGAAGCAGGCCCAAGGCCCTGGCCCAGGACAGCTTCGTCCCTGACCTTCAGGCAGCAACTTCACGCACGCTTCCTCTTCAACCTGTATCTTGTTATTCTTTGCATAAAATCAAAAACTTGCAACATGAAATTTGTAGCATGTTAACTCACGATTCCAATGATATAAAAATCATGACCTAACTCTCAAAGATCAAGGAGAATTTTATCACCCCTAATTTCTGACCTAAAATTTTCATGAACTTCAAGCTTCAAATTCTCACTACTCAGTTAATATAAATAAAAACTATGCATATGTACAGCTCAAGCATGTTAAGGACTACATCTTTGCTTCACAAACCTAAGCTTAAGGATGCCTAAATAGAGAGATAGAAACTTGAAAAATACCTTGTTCATTTGAGTTTGGATATGGCAATGTGGGAACTTTGAGTGAGGCCTGAAGTTCTTGTGAGCTTCCTTGAAGTTCCCTCAAGCTATCCCAATGCTCAACTTGCCTTGAAGTTGCCAGAAACTCCTTGTAGAAGTCAACCTGCAAACTCCAAAAATGAAAATGGTGAAGCTTGAAACAGGGGTTACAGTTGCAAGACAAAGGCCTGGATATTTTAGGTAGGAGGTATGGAATGTGTTTCATGGGTTGAAAGGCAAAACGCATGAGCCAATTTTGAAATGGCTTGAGTTCTGCAGATGATGCCCTGTTTGGGCAGAATTTTTTTTTTGTGTTTGAGAGGTTGTGAATTCGTGTTTCTTGCTTGTTACAATGTTCTGAGGTCGTTTGAAATGAAGCCAAGGCTTTCCTTTATCAGATGGATGAGTTGTATTGACTTTTACAAGTTTCTTGCTTTTGAAGAAAAGTTGAAAGTGACAATGCCAAAGCCTGTACAGGCTTTCTTGCTAGCTGCACATAGTTGGTACAAGTTGCCTGATATTTGTGGATATTGTTTGCAGCAAAAGATTAGGTCCATGGCTCAAGACTTGCAAAGTTGCAAAAAGCATACTTTATCAAAGTAGCAATGTGAACTTTATGCCATAAATGGATTAATTTATTGTGCAATGCTTCAAAGATCAGAACAAGACCATTATCCAATGTGTTTGCATTTAATTATGGAGTGTAGAAGGGATTAGGACCTGTAAAACCAAGTACAAGCACACTAGGACAGATTTGCAACTTGAACCATTGTGAAAAATACCTTGAACAAAAGTGATAAATTGCCATTTTCATTTCTTCGATTCTCCCTAACCATAAATAATCTTGGAGAGTTCTTAGACATTTTGGAAATCTTGTAACATGCTCTACAATACATCTTTGAAATGCAACTTTAGATACCTCTTGGAACTAGGTTAAAAGTTACCATGAAGTTAGGTCAAAAATCTGCCTAAACTAGGGCAAAATTTCACTAAGTTAAAAAGTTTATGGACCCCTATTCACAAAATCATAACTTGAGATCCAAGCATCTTTTGGGAAAACTTCGTGAATAAAAGTTGTAGATTTCATGGAGGACTACAACTTTAATGTTGGAATTTTTGTTTGAATCCAATTGCATCATGGTGAAAAAATTATGGAAAGTTGGGAAAAAATAAGAAATTTCCATAACTTAGAAAAAATTCTAAGTTATGAAAAATTTCAAATTAAAACCCTAACTTGCAAAATTAGGTTTCTTGGTCAACAAGTTTCACATTTTGACCTATCTTGATGAATTATGACCCTTGGCACTTGATTTTGACCAAAAAGTCAAAGTTTAACTTTTCAGTGTACAGTTGATTTTTGATCAGTTGACTGGAAAATTCATCTGTCAATCCAATGCTTTTGAGATCTTTTGAACCATGTGATTAGTTCAAGATGATGCTATTGAGTCCTTGAAATTATGCTTGAAACCAATTGGTCATTGGCTAGGTAAAAAAATCAGAAATTTCCCTTTCTCAGTCAAAACCCTAATTTTGACCATTTTGCCCTTTTGATGACCTGATCAAATTTCTTGAGGAGTTGTGGTCCAAACTTGATCAAATGGTACATAGGGGCCTAAAATGTTGTTGTGGATAAAAAATTATGAATTTTGACAGTAAATTGGCCATGGTTGACTTTTTCCCCAATACAGTTGATTTTTAGGTCAACTGTCCAATTGACTGGGTAAAAATGTGATTCAAGGCTTGAAACTTGGTAAGGGAAATCTTAGGGGTCCAAGATGGTGTATGAAAGTAACATTAAGCATTGATGGTCCAAAAATCCTTGTGCAAACTCAAACCCTAATTTCAGGTCACCAGTGCAAGGAGATGTCTTGAGCTGAGTAAACCCTAATCCTTTTTGGAGTCCAAGGAGTCTTGTGAGGAAAAATCTTGATAAAATGAGAGGGATTATTTTGGGGTACAACAACTGCCCCTGTTCAATCTTCTTGAACCTGAAGAGTTAGATTGGCGAATTTGCCGTTCGTGACTCGAAGGTAAAAGATGATTGGACACTAGAGTGCCCGTAAATTTGCACTCATCGAAGTGTAGTTGAGGGAATGGGCTTAAAGATGCCATTTGGAGATGTGATAGAATATTGTTGGAGATGGGATTAAAGATGCCATCCAAGAATGTTTGTTGAATTGTATGTTGTAAGTCGAGAGAATAAGTATCAGAATGGTATCCGTGTCTGGAACGTATCTGTACTATATCTAGGGACTGGATCTGAATGAGCAAAGGAATGGCGTCCGTGTATGGAGCGTATCCGAGATGTATCTGAATGTTGAATCTGAATAAGCAATAGAATAGCATCCGTGTCTGGAGCGTCTCTGAGCTAGGGAAAATCAGAATAAGTGACAGAATGGCAACCGTGTCTGGAGCGTATCTGGACTGGAAGCTGAATAGGTAGCAAAATAACTTCCGTGTCTGGAGTGTACCTGTACTGGAATATGAATAAGTGACAGAATGACTTTCGTGTCTGGAGTGTATCTGAACTTTGAAATTGATAGTTGAATCTGAATGAGAAATAGAATGGCTTCCGTGTCTGGAGCGTATCTAATCTGTATCTTGATAGTTGAAATCTGAATAAGTATCAGGATGGCATCTGTATCTGGAGCATATCTGAACTGTATCTGAAATCTGAATATGAATGAGCAACAAAATGACTTCCTTTTCTGGAGCATATCTGTACTGTATCATGATTGTATACCGTTAAATTGTAGCTATTAATCTTATCCTGAAAAGGGTAAAATGTTAGCTGAAACACAAGGTTATGTTGCATGAAATGTATGATGCAATAAATGTGTTTGATCAATGTTTATGATATATGAATGTAATGTATGCGCATGTAAGCTGATTTGCTGTCTTGCGAAGGAAAATAAATCCTTGACGGCTGGGGATAATGAAACCCTTGACTGCTGCCGGGGAAAATAAATCCCTGACTGCTGAGGATAAGAAAATCCTGGGCGACTGTTGGAGATTAAAAATCCTTGACAACTTCTGTGGGGATATAAGGATCCTTCATGTCTTGAAGTTAGAGTATTGACAAAAATTCTGTTGCGAGAGTAATGACAAACTGTTGGAGAAATCTTCTTGGGAAATCCAGAGAACTTTGATGACTTCTACTGGGGGTTACACAAGGGAATCCTTACTCGGCTGGGGAATAGGAAAAACTCTGATGATTTCTGCGGGGAACTAAGAATGAGAATCTTCATTCTGTTGAGGAGTAATGAAAACTTTGGTGGCTTCACTGGGGAAACGAGAATGAGAATCTTCAATCTGCAGGGGAGTAAAAACTCTGACAAATTCATGCTGGGGAGTAAAAACTCTGTGGGGAAGAGTTTACTGCTGGGAGTAGGTTCAAGAGTTTTCGGTCGTCTGCCACTCTACTGGGAAGTTATCCTAGGTTGGGGAGAGACAAAAGTTAACTGTTATATGGTTGACTTCCAAGCTTCAAGATAACTTGTTGGGGAAATTGGAGAGAAACTGGATGGTTTCCGCCGGGGGTTAGAAGTCTTGACTCGACTAGGGAAGAAGGTTTCATCTCTGCTGGGGATCTGTAACTCAAAGCTTTGGCTCCGTTATGGATTGGGAGTTTGAAGTTTAACTCTGATGGGGATTAAGGTTTGAAATTTTAACTCCGTTGGGGATATGAATTTCAAGGTTTTGGCTCCGCTGGGGATCCAGATGATGTACTACAGGGGATTTCTCTTGGAATAGTCGAAAGACGTTTTCCTGTCCTTTCAGTCTGTTAGTAATTATTCTTTTCCATCCTGTTTATTTGTAAACAGTAATTATGTTCAAATGCATATGTTCATCAATGAATCATTGGACGTTTTTGCAAATAAAAACACAACTGTAAAAGAAAAAGGCAAATAGTTTTCTGTACTTTGAAAGAGATATCTTTGTATTAACTTTGAATAAGTGTTTTGTACAAAGGAGACAAACATCCTAGTAAGAGGATGGTGTCATAAAAGTAAGAAAATTTTATACAAAGAAAGATAGCTATGTGTGTAAAAATCCCATGGGGTTCCCATTCTGCTATAGCCTTCGTAACTCCGAATATATTGTCCATCTGCTGCTTTGTCCGAAGACGATTGGATTGATCAGAAGTTCCAGATTTGTCTGTGAAGAGATTATCCTTAAAGTGATCCGACGAGACATAGTCATACGCTTTAATTCCTAACTTTTGCCTAGACCACCCTTTCGGGTTTTCAGTCCACCGGGAAACCCTTTTTTGCCCAAGTCGCCCTTTCGGGTTTTTAACTTGCCGGGTGTACAGATTTTTTTTGTTTATCCCTAATTTTTGCCTGAATCGCCCTTTCGGGTTTTTGATTCACCGGGATGCCCATTTTTGCCTAGGTGTGTCAACCTAGCGGGTCATTTATGCGTAATATCTTTTGACTATGTCTGTGTTTGCAGGGTGCAGTAGGTCGTCACCGTCCATAGTGGTTAAGATCATTGCCCCACCAGAAAATATGTTCTTGATTACAAATGGTCCTTCGTAAGTAGGAGTCCATTTGCCCCTGGGATCACTTTGCGGCAAAATGATGCGCTTGATTACAAGATCCCCGACTTGATATGTTTGGCGTCTGACTTTCTTATTGAAAGCCTTGATCATCCGTTTTTGATACGTCTGACCGTGGCAAACAGCAGTAAGTCTCTTCTCGTCAATCAAGTTAAGTTGATCAAGCCGGGTCTGAATCCAATCGTCTTCACTCAAACCAGCATCCTTCATGATTCTCAAGGAGGGAATCTGAACCTCGATAGGTAAAACAACTTCCATGCCATATACCAAGGAATAAGCTGTTGCCCCAGTTGATGTGCGTGCCGTGGTACGGTACCCATGAAGAGCAAACAATAACATCTCATGCCAATCCTTGTAGGTGTCTGTCATCTTTTGTATGATCTTCTTGATATTTTTGTTCGTAGCTTCGACTGCACCATTCATCTTTGGCCGGTAGGGGGATGAATTGTGATGTTGAATCTTGAACTGCTCGCATAAAGCTGTGATCATAGTATTGTTAAGGTTTGTACCGTTGTCAGTGATGATCCTTTCGGGGATACTATACCGGCAAATAAGGTTCTGCTTGATGAAGCGGGCAACAACATTCTTAGTAACGTATGCGAAGGAAGCTGCTTCGACCCACTTGGTGAAATAGTCAATGGCCACCAGAATGAAGCGGTGTCCATTAGATGCTGTAGGCTTGATCTCTCCAATCATGTCGATTCCCCATATAGCGAATGGCCAAGGAGCTGTTAGGACATTTAGAGGAACTGGAGGCACGTGTACCTTGTCGGCATAGATTTGACATTTATGGCAAGTGCGGGAGTATTGATAACAGTCATCTTCCATGGTAGACCAGTAATAGCCTGCCCGTAAAATCTTCTTAGCCATCGTATGCCCGCTAGAGTGAGTGCTGAAGGTACCTTCATGCAATTCAACCATAATTCTTCCAGCTTCAGCTTTGTCTATACAACGGAGCAGAACAAAATCATGATTGCGCTTGTACAGGATGCCATTACTCAAGAAGAAATTTTCTGAGAATCTCCTTAAGAACTTTTTGTCGTTGACTGAAGCTCCTTCAGGGTACTCTTGTGCTTCGAGATACCTTTTGACTTCGTGAAACCACGGATGGTCCACTACTTCTTCGGTGTTAATCTCGTGACAATGTGCAGGTTCGACCATCCGTTCAATGGTGATTTGGGGAGCCTCATTATCCCAGTTAAGTTTAAACATGGATGACATTGTAGCTAGAGCATCTGCTAGCTGACTTTCTTCTCGCGGAAAGTGCTCGAAGGTAATCTGCTCGAAATGTGATAACAATGTCAAGACATGTTCTTTGTAAGGGATGAGGTTTGGATGTTTAGTATCCCACTCTCCTTTGATCTGACTGATGACCAAAGCTGAGTACCCAAACACATCTAAGGATTTGATTTCCAAGTCTATGGCAGCCCTGAGTCCAAAGATGCAAGCTTCATACTCTGCCATGTTGTTCGTACAGTTGAAGTAAAGTCTGGCTGTGAAAGGTGTATGGAAAACTTCTGGAGATATGACTACTGCGCCGATACTGTTGCCAAGTGCATTGGAGGCACCATCAAAGTATAGGGTCCATCGAGATCCTTGTTCAGGTCCGTCATACGGTCTGTTCTCTTTAATGTTGTCCAATGTCATGATGTCTTCGTCGGGGAAGTCAAATCTCATGGATTGGTAATCTTCAACAGCTTGATGAGCCAGATGGTCAGCTAGCACACTCCCCTTTATAGATTTTTGGGTTGTGTACTGTATATCGTATTCCGTTAGGATCATCTGCCATCTAGCTATTCTTCCAGACAAAGCAGGCTTCTCAAAGATGTACTTGATCGGATCCATCTTAGATATCAGCAAAGTGGTATGAGTCAACATATACTGTCTTAGATGGCGAGCAACCCATACCAAAGCGCAACAAGTTTTCTCGAGCAGTGAGTATCGGGTCTCACAGTCGGTAAAATTTTTGCTAAGGTAATAAATGGCATGCTCTTTTCGGCCAAACTCGTCATGTTGGCCCAGTACGCACCCCATTGAATTCTCTAGGACAGTCAGATACATGATTAGCGGTCTTCCTTCGACGGGTGACATCAAGATAGGAGGTTCTAGCAAATACTCCTTGATTTTATCGAAAGCAATTTGACAGTCATCATTCCATTTAATTACCTGATCTTTCTTCAACATCTTGAAGATTGGTTCACAGGTAGATGTTAGGTGAGAAATGAACCTTGGAATGTAGTTTAGGCGTCCCAAGAAACCTCTGACCTCCTTCTCAGTGCGAGGAGCGGGCATTTCTTGTATACCTTTGACTTTGGCAGGATCAACCTCGATGCCTTTGTTGCTGACAATGAAACCTAAGAGTTTACCGGACCGGACCCCAAATGTACACTTGTTTGGATTCAGTCTGAGCTTGTATTCCTTCAACCTGACAAATAGCTTTTGCAAGTGATCAAGGTGTTCTTCTTCAGTTTGTGATCGGGCTATCATGTCATCTACGTAGACTTCTATCTCATGATGTATCATATCATGAAACAAAGCTACCATGGCACGTTGATAGGTTGCCCCGACATTCTTCAGTCCGAATGGCATCACTTTGTAGCAGAACGTACCCCACTGTGTAACAAAAGTAGTTTTCTCCATGTCCTCAGGTGCCATTTTGATCTGGTTATAGCCTGAGAATCCGTCCATGAAAGAAAATACTTTGTGCTGAGCTGTGTTGTTAACCAGGATGTCAATGTGCGGAAGTGGAAAGTCATCTTTAGGGATGACCCTGTTTAAGTCTCTATAATCCATGCATATTCTGACTCTGCCGTCCTTCTTAGGCACGGGCACAATGTTAGCAACCTATTATGGATAGGAAGTAACATCCAGAAAGCCAGCATTGAACTGCTTCATAACTTCTGCTTTGATCTTCTCGGACATGTCAGGTCTCATGCAGCGGACCTTCTGTTTCACTGGTGGACAATCTTCTCTTATAGGTAGACGGTGTACCACAATGTCTGTATCGAGTCCCGACATGTCTTCGTATGACCAGGCGAAGATTTCAACATAATCATGCAGTAGATGAATTAGGCGCTCTTTGACACTCGGCTCTAGATTGGCACCAATCTTGATTTTCTTTTTTTCATCCTTAGTTCCCAAGTTGATTGTGTCCAACTGCTCTTCATGAGGTTGGACTGCTCTTTCCTCTTGCTGTAGTAATCTGGCCAACTCCCCTAGCACCTCACAATCTTCCTCACCTTCGTATTCGGCTTGGTTGATCAAATCTTCAGAGTCATTGAAGGTTATAGCAGTATGGTTACCCATGGGTTCCGGAATGGAAAGGTACATGCATTTGTGAGTGTGGGTGTGTGTAAGGGTATAACCATCTTAAAACAACAAAATGTAAAAGAAAGACAATGAGCAAAAAGGTTTATATATGAAAAGCGTCCATGATTCATTAAAATGACATATGAAATGAAAATAAGAACCCTTACAAATGGACCTATGTGCCTCGGGTAAGACACAAGGTTGAAAAAGTACGAATTGTTTGTGAATTATTACAGATCCAACATAAATGGAAAAGATAAATTACTGATTTATGAAAGTAATCGAAACAAAGTCTTTTGCTTCCCAGTTGCACAATCCTCCGTTCACAGTAGGGAAAATCCAGTCTTCCAAGTTGCCCTCTTCTTCACTGTCCTCTAGTGCATTAACCCCTTAGTGGCTGATCTTCATAGGTGGCCCTCCGGCACGGGAGCGGCGCACGACCTTCTGACCATTCGAAGTAAATCCTAAGCCGAATTTGTCTGATTTGAAAGGAAAGTCGGGAAGCTGCCCCCAGATAGTGGATCCGCCTTCTTCTACCACTACTCTAGCATCCTTTAAAGAAGACATCGAAGGCGAAGGTCTTGTGATCACAGGAGTTGAGGACACTGTCTTGGTCGCTGCTATCTCTTCAGAGACTTCTTCGAAGTGTTGGAAAGGGGTCTCTATGAAATCTCCATCCAATTCTACATAACGGAAAGAATTAAGATGATTGATCATGTATTCCTTTTCGCCATGAACAGTTATAATTTTCCCTTGGATAGGGTACTTGAGCTTTTGATGCAGAGTGGAAGTGACAACTCCCGCATGGTGGATCCAAGGTCTTCCCAACAGGCAAGAGTAGGAAGGACGGATGTCTATCACGTAGAATGTTGAATTGAACGTTTGGGTACCCACCTTGATCAGGATGTCCACCTCTCCATGGACCATCCTCTTAGAACCATCAAAGGCTCTGACAATGATGTTGCTGGGTTTCAGGGTTAGGCCTTCACAATCCAACCTATCCAAGGCTTTCTTCGGCAAGACATTTAGAGACGACCCAGTATCAACCAAAACATGATCTAGGGTGGTTCCCCTACACTCCACCGAGACATGTAGTGCATTATTATGTTTTGTCCCTTTGGAAGTCAAGTCTGCATCGGAGAATCCCAGGCCATTGTCAGCTGTTAAGCTGGCCACACATTCCTGGAATTGATCAGCGGAGGTTTCTTGTGGCACGTGGGTCGTCTTCAAAAACTTGACCAAAGCTTTAGCATGTGCCTCAGAGCACATCAAGAGGGCTAACATAGATATTTTGGAGGGGGTATGCCCCAGTTGTTCAACAACATTGTAATAACTTTTCTTAATAATCCTCAGAATCTCTTCCATCTCTTTCTGGGATGTATCAGGAATGACTAATGACCGAGCCTTCATCAAGACAGGCTCCTCTTGAACACTCTTTCCTTTTTTCTCAACATCGAAAACAGGGATGGGAATTGCATTGTCATTGTTGGCGGGTACACTTGCAGGTACAATTACAGGGGTAATCTTCGGGATGGCTGCGGGTCCAAAGACTGCTGCTGGAGGAGCAATCTCTAGAGAAAAGATTCTCCCACTACGAGTAATTTTGCTTGTTCCAGAAATGTTACTGATGTCAGGATTATCTTCCTCAGAGCTTTCTTCTTCAATGGTCTGTTCAATCTGTTTGACACCATGATAGTAGATTTCTCCACCATAGTTCCATGGCACCATTTTATTAGTTTTGTAAGGGGTTGGCCCTGACATTGTTATCTTCAATGGAGTAGTCATAGGAGCAGATGTAATTCTAACGGGTTTTTTAGGAACCCTGGAAGAATTGGTGTATATGGTTATTATTAAAACTTCTGGAATTGGAATGGGTGAGACAGGAGCTTTCTCAAACAAAATTTCCTTGTTATCAACCAGTTGTTGAATTCTTTTCTTCAAAAGAGGACAATCAAATGGGGAGGATATGCAAGCACGACAATCTTGGTCACAACCTGGGAACACCCCAGCCTTCAACAAATTCAACTTGATGGTTAGGAGAGGAGTTGACAGTTCATCTACAGTAGAAACAAACAGATCTTCTTCCACAACATTGGCATTGTGCCCATGCCTAGGCATCGGTGTGGAGATAACATTCGGCTTTTTGGGAGCTTCAAATTCAACTTCCTTTGCGTCAATCAAATCCTGAATCTGGTTCTTCAGGGCCCAACAGTTGTTGGTGTCGTGCCCTGGACTTTCCGAGTGGTAAGCACATCTGGCGTTGGGATGGTAATATGGAGATGAAGTGTTATGGTTTTTAGGGGCTTTCTTTAGCATGGCCAGGTTCAACTTCAAGATATGTGGTAAGACTTGATAAGGAGTCATGTTTATCTTGGTGAAATTCCTTACAGGCCTTTCCACCCTTTGCTGGTTATTCCTCGGCTGATCATTCCTTGGCTGATTGTTTCTCGGTTGGTCTACTGCAGACTTCTGAATTATAACGGCCCTCACAGTTGGTCGTCTTTCGGTTCTTCCTTAATTTCTATGGGCATAGACAGCTGACACCTCCTTCTTCCTAGTGAAGGGCTTTTTTGCAGCAGCAGAGGTAGATGCATCTTTTTGAATTTTCCCACTTCTAATACCGGCTTCCACCATCTCGCCAGTTAGAATCAACTCAGTGAAACCTGCAGAGGAGCTTCCAATCAGGTGATTAAAGAAAGGACCTGACAGAGTCCCTAAGAACATGTCCACTAGCTCTCTTTCAGATAAAGGTGGCTGCACCCTTCTGGCCAAATCCCTCCATTTTTGGGCGTAGTCTTTAAAACCCTCATTGGTAGCCATGGCCATACTTTGTAGCTGAGTACGGGTTGGCGCCAAGTCGGCATTATATTGATACTGTTTATAGAAGACGGCCGCTAAATCTTCCCAATTATGCACATCAGACCTCTCCAACTGGTAAAACCAATCCAACTGTGTTCCTGATAGGCTGTCCTGGAAAAAGTGGACCCACATGTCTTTGTCAGAAGAATGTGATTGAATTTTCCTGACATAAGATCGTAGGTGCATCTTTGGGCAAGACACCCCGTCGTACTTAGCAAACAGCGACACTTTAAATTTAGGAGGGATTACAATTTCAGAAACCAACCCTAACTCCTCAAATTCTAGCCCAGGTACTCTTTGTATCTCCATAGCAGCTAGACGTTCTTCCAGATTCTTGTATTTGTCATCGGCCGGAGGATACTGTTGTTCAAAATAGTCCTCATCTTCCTCTTCCTCTGCTTCAGAATCAGATGGCACTGCAGTTCCTTTACCCTTTCCTTCCCCCTCTTCAGATGTTGATGGGAATTCCAAAGTCCGTCTGGCTTGTCCTTCAAACCTTCTGCCCAAGATAGCCACACCAGCTCTCTTCTTCTTCTTTTTCTCTTTTTCTTTCTCTAGAAGAGTCTTGAGCTCCTCCTTCCCCTTAGCCAAGGTCAAGAGTAGCTGTTGAAATTGTGAATTCTGAGCTTGTAAGTCTTTGACCGTTTGTTCAATATCCATCTTGCTGAAATAAACAACAGAGAGATGAGGAAACTTGGTGTGAAGACCTGATTATGCATATGATGAATGATATGTATTCATGTAATGCATTCAAGGATTAATATATTCAAATTTGTTTTAAACCAAAAAAGAAACACACGTCATATTAATAAGATAGAATTTGTTAGTACATCAATGCCCCATGGGAAAAATAATACAAATTTCTAAGGTAAAAAGACGTTGCACATCCTCTTTGGTGCAATGTAGGTGTTGAGAGTCTGATCTTCATGAAGTTGACGAGTGAGTTCCAAAACCTTCTTCTCGCTTGTGTAGAATTGGGCTTCGAAAGTATTGCGCTCTCCCTTGAGCTGTATCCAACTCCTTTATAAATCTTCTAGAGATGTTGGCATGTCAGGATGTAGGAGGGTGTATGGAACCTCTCCTTCCATAACAGGCTCTATAATCACAAGGAGAATGTAGGGGTAAGGCATCATAATACTTTGGGCGCGGGTTCGTACCCGCTTGAGGTAAGGCTCAAGAGGGATGGAATTCTTGTGTCCCAAGGTCCTACTGTCCACCTTGTTGGGAATCCTCCAAGCTCGGATGAACCTTTGTCAGAGTCCTTGGTTTTCGTTGTCGAAGTCGAAAACCAAACCTTGAATCAGCATGTCATGTGGGCCATCCCTTCAGGCATAACCAAACTGTCTCAGAGCCAAGCAGGGGTTGTAGGTGATGCCTCCCCTAATGCCTAGTAGAGGGACATTAGGGAATTCCCCACAATGGTCAATGATGATGACATTCTCTTTTGATCGAGAACACCAATGAATGTCTGAATGTGTATGAGTCATCAATCGTTGTGACCATCTCAAACCTTGCTCATTCTTCAAAACTGATTGGGGAAGATGAGAAATAAAAGATCTTTCCAGTAGAGGAGTGCAACACATGAGAACACCTTTTTTCCTCATTGTTCGAGTGTGAAAAGAGTGGAGGATATCCCCAAGCAATGTAGGCACCGGGTTGCGAGTCATGAAGATTTTGACAGCACTCACATCTATGAGTTGATTAGGGTTAGGGAACAAGACCATCCTATAGATGAGAAGAGCTAAAATCTCCTCAAAATCTTGTAAGTCCAAAGAGTTCCAGCAGCTTTGGGCCTTCTCAAACAGAAACTTTGACAAGAAGCCTTTGACACCACTTCTAGTTTCCCAATGTGTTGTGACATCAGATGAGTGCAAGTGCAAGGCTTGAGTAATCTCTTCTGGCTTTGGATCTCTTTCCGTACCGTTGAAGGGTAGTTGATTGAGAATAGGAATCCTCAAGAGTTGAGAAAATTCCTCCAAAGTAGGCACAAGTTGGTAGTCAGGAAATGTGAAGCAATGACGCAAAGGGTCAAAGAACTGGAAGAGAACTTTCAGCATATCCTCCTCAGTGTTGGCAGTGACTAAGTTGAGAAGATGATCACGCCTCTCGGTGAATGGAGAATTCTCAGGAATCCTTGAAGCTAGCTCCTTGAGTTGAGGAGGAATTCTTACAAGATTGATTTGGATAGTTTTCCTGCGAAGTGAATCCATAACCTACAAAACAAGAAGAAAGATGAAAATCCAAAATCATTAAAATGGTTAGTGGATGCATATGATGCTTCATGATGTCCATGATGTTATGCACAAGTATATATGTACAAACAAATCACACAAGTTCCTAGTTTAGGCTTGCATGGGGTTTCATAGGTAAGTACCCTCTTGAAGTTTAGTTGGCTCAACTTGTCCTAGAAATAGTAACCGGGTTCTAAGGAGCTCAATATCACTGGATTGTTTCCTTGTTCATTGTTTCAATCCAGCCTCTTTATTGGTGACCGAAATATTCCAAGGAACCAACCCTCAATGAGTGTAGTATCGAGTATCTACCAACTTCGGACTGCACCAAAGTCGGTCATCTCACTACATCCTAAAAGGCCAAGTTGGTCAAGTAAAGGTTCTAAAAGTCCATTAGTGCTTCATGACATCACTCAGCGGCCCCGTATTCTCTTTGATTGACTCAAAGGCTACCGGTACCCACAAATATGTCACACTAATATAGATATTTCTTAGACCATGTCGGTATACCCCGCACAGTTTCCACAATGTATTGCTATTTACCTATGAATGTTTCCCAAAATCTGGGTAGGGGATTCAAACCCAAACAATAGAACCAAAGTGTAAAGTAAACAAGTCAAGCAAGATAAGCATGTAAAGGTTATCTAAAACCCTAAGGTAACCCCACTTTTATTATCCTCCCCAGTAGAGTCTCCAGTTCTGTGATGCGGTGGGAGAACTGACTTGAGGTTTTGCATTTGTGTTCTTAAATGTTGTGCTTTAGCAAGAGTCGCCACCGACTTTTATTTCATCCAAAAGGAAAGGTAAAAAAGCACAGGAAAGACCTTTGAGATTGTTTTTGGGTTCGAGGCGTAGATTATGAAAAGGGAAGGTGCTAGCACCCTTTTCATCCATGGTTTTCCATGGGCTCTTAGTTACTTGTTTTAGATCACTTTCTTTGCTTTGACAATTGTTTGAAATGGTGCTTTGTGTGGTTTTGAAAGTATTTTGAAAAGAGGCCATCGGTTAGGCAATCTTTGTAATGATTCTTGTTTGTAAGAATGTATACAAAGATATTTTGTCTTTTGAAAAATGTTTCAATGTTTTTTGAAAGTTGTTTGGAAATGTTTTGAAATGTGTGTGTTTGTTTGAAAATAGCAAGGATTGTTTTGAAATGATCAAGTAACTAGAAGCATCTACCTACTCAAAAGTCTTTCTTGTACATTTTTATTCCTTTGACATTGTTAACCTACCATTGTCTTGGTAGATAACCCTATCTTTGGATGTTAAATGGGACGGGCGTGGGTCATCGTATGACCATGATAACAATATTGCCAAGTATCTTTAGCAAGTTTTGAGGGACCAAGATCATCTTTGTTTAGGCAACCAATATAGCGTCATCGAGGGACTATGATCTTTTTGTTTGTATTGTTTTGCCAAGATACCTAGCATGCATACCATGGCCATGTTTTAAGGCAACCAAGTGGGTGAAACCCTAGAGGTGTTTGTGTGCAAGGTGTTGTCATTTTTCATGCATTTTTGTCTTGTGTTAGGTCATGCTATTTGTTTTGATTTTGTCTTATCATACAAACCCTAATTTACTAAACATGCATATAATATGATAAATTGCGTAAAGTAAATCTAAACTATTACAACAATATTATGGGAGGGGGATACAAGTTTTGAATGGGAGATATTGCTCAAAATAAAACCCTAATTCACTATTACAACCCAATTGAATTTATTGTACAATAAATAAATAATTATTTAAATATGCAATAAAATGTAAATATGCAAAAAATGTTTTTGTAATTGTTTTATGCATGAGAAAATAATATTATCTAAGTCCTAAAAAATAAGAAAAATAATGTTATTATTTTTAAAAGGGGAAACCCTAATTTTTTGATTAAAATAAAAATATATGTTTTCTAATATTCTTGTCCATTATTGTTTAAGAAAAATAATAATAATATTATATATAAATATTAAAAATTAAAATATGTGAGGAAATAATATTTTATGTGTACAAAATGTAAAATAAAATATTAAGTATTTTATTATTATTTACAAGTTTATTTAAGAAAACAAATTCTATTAAACCTAATAAATTATTTTTATGCCATAAAAAAAATAATAAAATAAAATGCAAAAATTAAGAAAATAATTTTGGGATTTTTTAATGTTCAGAAAAAAATAATAAATTCAAAAATATAAAAATAACAAGAAAATATGAAAAATAACAAAATATGAATCAGGGGGGTGCAAAAGCAAAATGGGGTGTGTGAATAGAAACAAGCCCAAGGCCCTGGCCCAGGACAGCTTCGTCCCTGCCAAACAGCAACTTCGCGCGCGCTTCCTCTTCAACATGTATCTTGTTATTCTTTGCATAAAATCAAAAACTTGCAACATGAAACTTGTAGCATGTTAACTCACGATTCCAATGATATAAAAATCATGACCTAACTCTCAAAGATCAAGGAGAATTTTATCACCCCTAATTTCTGACCTAAAATTTTCATGAACTTCAAGCTTCAAATTCTCACTACTCAGTTAATATAAATAAAAACTATGCATATGTACAGCTCAAGCATGTTAAGGACTACATCTTTGCTCCACAAACCTAAGCTTAAGGATGCCTAAATAGAGAGATAGAAACTTGACAAATACCTTGTTCAATTGAGTTTGGATATGGCAATGTGGGAACTTTGAGTGAGGCCTGAAGTTCTTGTGAGCTTCCTTGAAGTTCCCTAAAGTTATCCCAATGCTCAGCTTGCCTTGAAGTTGCCTGAAACTCCTTGTAAAAGTCAACCTACAAACTCCAAAAATGAAAATGGTGAAGCTTGAAACAGGGGTTACAGTTGCAAGACAAAAGCCTGGATAGTTTAGGTAGGAGGTATGGAATAAGTTTCAAGGGTTGAAAGATAAAACGCACGAGCCAATTTTGAAATGGCTTGAGTTTTGCAGATGATGCTCTGTTTGGGCATAAAATGGTATTTTTTTGTGTTTGAGGGTGTTTGAGAGGTTGTGAATTCGTGTTTCTTGCTTGTTACAATGTTCTGAGGTCGTTTGAAATGAAGCCAAGGCTTGCCTTTATCAAATGGATGAGTTGTATTGACTTTTGCAAGTTTCTTGCTTTTGAAGAAAAGTTGGAAGTGACAATGCCAAAGCCTGTACAGGCTTGCTAGCTAGCTGCACATAGTTGGTACAAGTTGCGTGATACTTGTGGATATTGTTTTCAGCAAAAGATTAGGTCCATGGCTCAAGACTTGCAAAGTTGCAAAAAGCATACTTTATCAAAGTAGCAATGTGAACTTTATGCCATAAATGGATTAATTCATTGTGCAATGCTTCAAAGATTAGAACAAGACCATTATCAAATGTGTTTGAATTTAATTATGGAGTTTAGAAGGTATTAGGACCTGTAAAACCAAGTACAAGCATGCTAGGACAAATTTGCAACTTGAACCATTGTGAAAAATACCTTGAACAAAAGTGATAAATTGCCATTTTTATTTCTTCGATTCTCCCTAACAATAAATGATCTTGGAGAGTTCTTGGACATTTTGGAAAGCTTGTAACATGCTATAAAATCCATATTTGAAATTAAACTTGAGATACCTCTTGGAACTAGGTGAAAAGTTTCCATGAAGTTAGGTCAAAAATCTGCCTAAACTAGGGCAAAATTTCACTAAGTTAAAAAGTTTATGGACCCATATTCACAAAATCATAACTTGAGATACAAGAATCTTTTAGGAAAACTTTGTGAATCAAAGTTGTAGATTTCATGGAGGACTACAACTTTCATGTTTGAAGTTTTGTTTGAATCCAACTGCATCATGGTGAAAAATTGTGGAAAGTTGGGAAAAAATAAGAAATTTCCATAACTTAGAAAAAATTCTAAGTTATGAAAAATTTCAAATTAAAACCCTAACTTGCAAAATTAGGTTTCTTGGTCAACAAGTTTCACATTTTGACCTATATTGATGAATTATGACCCTTGGCACTTGATTTTGACCAAAAAGTCAAAGTTTGACTTTTTAGTGTACAGTTGATTTTTGATCAGTTGACTGGAAAATTCATCTATCAATCCAATGCTTTTGAGATCTTTTGAACCATGTGATTAGGTCCAGATGATGCTATTGAGTCCTTGAAATAATTCTTGAAACCAATTGGTCATTGGCTAGGTAAAAAAAATCATAAATTGCCCTTTCTCAGTCAAAACCCTAATTTTGACCATTTTGCCCTTTTGATGATCTGATCAAATTTCTTGAGGAGTTGTGGTCCAAACTTGATCAAATGGTACATAGGGGCCTAGAATGTTGTTGTGGATAAAAAATTATGAAGTTTGACTGTAAATTGGGCATGGTTGACTTTTTCCCCAATACAACTGATTTTTAGGTCAACTGTCCAATTGACTGGGCAAAAATGTGATTCAAGGCTTGAAACTTGGTAAGGGCAATCTTAGGGGTCCAAGATGGTGTATGAAAGTAACATTAAGCATTGATGGTACAAAAATCCTTGTGCAAACTCAAACCCTAATTTTAGGTCACCAGTGCAAGGAGATGTCTTGAGCTGAGCAAACCCTAATCCTGTCTGGAGTCCAAGGAGTCTTGTGAGGAAAAATATTGATAAAATGAGAGGGCAAATTTTGGGGTACAACACTCTCCTAAGTATAATTCGAACACGAGATGTGCTTATCATTCTACCAGTCCTGGGCACGATACCAACAACTGCTGGAGCCTGAAAAACAAAATTCAGGATATGGTTGACAACAAGGAAATTGAGTTTGATCCTCCGGAGACCCCGAATGTGATTATGGTGCCTATGTCGAAGAATGACAAAGGCATAAGTGTGATTGATAATATTCTTTATTTTTCTGCTGTAAGTGAATTCGTGACTCCTCTACTAATAATCAAGATGAATCAGCTGCATGCCAGTTTATTTTCGGGCTGTATTGAAAAATGTTACTACTGCACGGTCCAACCCAATGGATGCAAGTTACTGAGGGAAGGCATTCAACGCCTAATGGACAATCATATAATTTTGATTGAGAAGGTTTCGTCTGCTCAGAATCTGTGTCAAGACTGTGATATGGTGGAAGAACCGACTGTTATACTGGTTTTGCATTTGTGTTCGCAAATATTGCGATAAGCAAGAGTCGCCACCGACTTTTCTTTTATCCAAATTAAGGAAAGGGTGAAAAGAACAGAAAAAGACCTTTTCGAGAATTTTCTGAGTAAGGGGGGTAGATAATGGAAAGGGAAGGTGTTAGCACCCTTTCCATCCGTAGTTATCTACGGGCTCTTAGATTCTTAGCTCATTTTTAAAATACCTCGTGCTTTCGTGTATTTTTGGAAAGTATTTTGAAATGCCTTAGTGCGGCAATTTGCTTTATGATAACTCTTATATCATTCCTCAAGAGTGTTGACAAAGCAAATGTTTTTTGAAAGTTGTTTTTGAAATGTGTAAGTGTGAAAAAGTTCGTTTTGAGCAAGCATCCAACAACTATCTACTTGTACTCGAAAAAGTAGTTCTTTTCCTCTTTTCCTTTAGGCAGTGCTATCCTACTATTAGTGAGTAGGTATCCCTATCATTGGATGTATGAGGGACATTCGAAGGGACGCTTTATAGTCACAAAGGCAACTGGACAAGAAGCTTTAGTAACTACCATAAGGTTCTAAGATCATATTTTTACCGAGGAAACATCGAGAGGGTCATCGAGGGGCTTATGATCTTTTTGAACCAGAGGGCAGCCACTATAACCTCTCACGTTTTGAGAGTTGTGACTATTTTCCTGAAGGCAACCGAAGTGGGCGTACCCTAGAGGTGTATATGTGCAATGTGTGTTATATTCAGTTATTTTTGTCTTTTTTGTTAGGTTTGCTAGCGTTTGGATTTTAATCTTTGCCATACAATCCTATTAGTCATACATCTAGCAGTTAATATGAAAGCAATAAAAATGCGGAAAATAAGGGTCCTACGCTATTACAACCAAATCGAAAGGCAAGAAAATGTAAAAACAAAGAATCAAAATAAATAGGAGATATGAGTTCTTCGATCCAGGCAATAGACTCCTTCAATTCACCCTTCTTTTGCCTTCTTTCGATTGAGCTTGAGAGTTGACGTGAGAAATCTTCGATTGCACCTTTTCCTGCCTCTTTCGATTGAGTTTGGGAGTTAGTATGAGCTACCTTTGATTGCACCCTTTCCTGCTTCTTTCGGTTGAGCTTCAGAGTGGGTATGAGTAACCTTCAATTGTAACCTTCTCTGCTTCTTTCTCAGTAACGGGATCCTCTACAAGCGCAACCACGACTCTACCTTGCTTCGGTGTGTAGACAAGAGTGAGGAAAAATAGATTATGGATGATTTTCATGAAGGTACCTTTGGCACTCATTCCAGTGGACATACGATGGCTAAAAAGATCCTACGGGCAGGATACTACTGGTCCACCATGGAGGCAGTCTGTTATTGGCATTCGCAGACCTGTCACAAATGCCAGATCTATGCTGACAAGGTACATGTGCCTCTGGTTCCTCTGAATGTCTTGACTGCTGTTGTACCCCAAAATTTTCCCTCTCATTTTATTTAACACATACCCATTGAGGTTCCCAACTTGCTCAAGGATGCCCAAGAGTTGACCAGACAAACTCTCTCCTAAAGCAATGTACCTCAAACTAGGGTTTCCATTTTCAGCAGGATGGTTGAAGTCCAAAGGTCCCCAAATGCTTTCCATGGTCCTAATATGTTCTCAAGATCACCCATGTCAAGTTTCATGCCTTACACAAGAAGTTTGCTCAGTCAACTGCTCAAATGCCTGAAAATCAACTGTACTAGGTCAAAAGTCAACTGTGGCCCACATACAGTCAAACTTCAAGTGGTCAACATCAACATTTTGAAGTGATATTCATCATTTGATCAAGGGTTGATCATGACTCCTCAAGGAATTCCCAAAATTCATCAAAACCCAAAAGTTGCTAAATTAGGGTTTCTTAGGAAAAGTCAACCAAACTTTGACCAAGCATAATTTCTTCATACTTTATCTGAAATTTTTCATCCAAGGCTCATTTTGAAGAGGATGAAATTCCCTACAATTCATCTTCATCCTACAAGTTCAAAATATGCACTCATCAAAAGATATGAATCTCTACATTATAGGTCCTTTTGAAAAGTCAACAAAAACACCTTTTGGGTCAAAGCTTCTTACATGAACATGGAAGACCCAATTGAGATAAAACTAAAAGGGTTGTTTAGGGGACATCCTAATCTTTCTAAAGAGTCTAGGAACACCTCTCTAGGGTTAAAATTGGAGGAGACATGCCTTGTCAAAATTGACCATTTTTGCAAAATTGCCAAAAGTCAAATGTGCTCAAAAATGCATTTTTTTTGTCAAATGGGCCTAGTTTTTCATGATTGCATCTTGCTTGTGACATGGTCCACGACCCAAATCAGCATCTACACTTTATTTGCTTCATTATTTATTTTATTTTGATTTTTTATTATTTAAAATTCAAATTAAATCAAATAAATAGCAAAAAATGCAAAAGATTGATTTTTGATCTGATTTCTTGTAGGAATCAAATCCAATTAGACTAACAAATTAGATCAAATCGTGCAAAGCAAATTGAATCAAAAATTGGCATGATTAGGCCTATTTTGGAAACATCTCATACAAGAACAAAATCAAATCCAATCTTCATAATGTTCAAATATACAATGCGTTTTTGTTGACCTAATCAGTTCTAATACATATATAGGACACAACCAGTGCATAAAAACAAGGATTGAAGTCGTGCAAGCTGAAAAACCAAACTGAAAATTTTGACAAAAAATGTGGATCCGATTTCTAATCTAGAGGATGATTCAAAGCCACAAATCCCTTCCTGGATATCTCCTGAAGCTAACAGTGCACGCTTCAAAGCTCCAGAAATCGTCACATATTGCTCTCACGGTTTGTCACTTTTTCAAAGTTCGTATCTATTAATTCTTGCATTGTTATCATGTTTTGATTACATATTTGTTTTCACATGACTGCCTGAAAACTTTCTGTATACTTAATTGTTAGTTTTGACGCATAAATGATGAGTTTCCATCATTAGGGTTTCGTCCTCCGTTTTAGGGCTTTATTGTACAGGTAAAATTAAGGCCAGAGAAGGATGCCATCATACCCGTGAGGTCAAAACGAGTTGATTGGCGTAGCTAGAATTGATTTATCATGCTTGCTATGGATTTTTGAAGTTAGCAGGCCTGTAGCTATGGAGGTTGTCCATAGGTAAAAGTGTTATACCTAAGACAACAGATCTGTGAAGAAGATGATAACGTGGCTGAACAACGTTGGTTTATTTGAATTTCGCGCGTTTATTTAAGTCATTCAAGTTATTTTATATAATATATATTGTTGTTGTTATATTTACAGGTAAGCAGCGTAGCATATATGGTTAGGGCAAGCGTGGAATGAGTGGGAGGACCTGGGTTCGATCCCAGGTCCCAGCGTTTTACTATTTTCTTAACATTTATATGCAGATTCTATACATTGCCTTGCCAGGAGTCTACCATGCGCTACCATCATCTAGCCACAAGATTCATCTCTATTCAGATCAAACGCTCAACCAAAGGGAAGTCCATGGTGCACCCTCCAAGAGTAGCTACAAAAGATCCAGTGCTGGGATTGGGCTCAACTCTTTGGGCCTAAAGACAAATTCAACATACACCCCCTGATTGCTTCTAACAGGCCCATCTCTTTTCTTTCTTGATTTTATTTTAATTCTTATTTTAATTATTTACTAATTATTTTCTTTACAAAAATAACCCCAAAAAAATCATTTTTCTTATTAAATCAAAAAATCACAAAAACCTAAAAAAATATTTTTTTTTTCATAAAAAAATATTTTGTTTCTTTAATTAATTAATTAGTTTAATTATTTAGGGCAATTTAATTGTTTTTTCTATATAATTTAAATCAATCAGAAATTGGGGTTTTAGTTTGTACATAACATAATTCAATTTTTTCTCGAAAGTAACCTAAGTATAATTTTTCAATTAGATTTTTAGGTTTCTTAATTCATTCTCGCATTTAATTCACCGTGCATATTTTAATTATTTTTTCTATTATTGTATCTGCTTCAGGTTGTAATAGATTTAATTAGGGTTTTAAATTTCCGCATCGTTATTTACAGTCAAGATAATTATGTATCTGCGAAAGCTCTGTAATAGCTAGGACCTTTAAACTTTCCCGCATTTTAATTTTCACAAACTATAAACTGCTTAGATGTATGTTAATAGGATTGTATGGGAAGACTAACTGAAAATTAACACGGTAGAAAATCCTAAATATGCAAAGATAAATTAACTAAAAAAATACACTCACACATGCTCACTCCTAGGGTTTATTCCACTCCGGTTGCCTTCGGTAAATGGTCATGAAGTATAGGGTTTGTTAGTGGTTGTCCTCTAGCCCCGAAAGATCTAAAATGACCCATTCAGATGTTGCCTCAGAAAAATATCTTTAAGGCTTTAGGATGATTACTAACATTTCCTAATATTGCTTTTGTGATCGTGCATGTCCCTTCGAATGTGCCTAAAAAACTCCAACGACGATGCTACCTATTTCTCAATAATGGGATATCATTGTCTAAAAGGAAAACGAACATACCTTTTTGGAGTAGGTAGACTAGTTCCTACGTACTTGCTCAAACAAACAAACTTTTTCACACCAACACTTTCCCAAACAAAGTTTTCAAAAACAACTTCGTAACATTCTTGAGGATAGAAACAAGGGTTAAAACGAAGTAAAACAAAACTTTTTAAAGCAAGCACACACAAGCAATTTCAAAATGAGCAAGTACCTAAGAGCCTATGGAAAACCACAGATAGAAAGGGTGCTAACACCTTCCCTTTCTATAATCTACCCCCCGTACTCAGAAACTCTAAAAAAAAGGTTTTTTCTGTTCTTTTTCCTTTCCTTTGTTGGATGAAATAAAAGTCGATGGCGACTCTTACTTACCACGACATTTTGCAAACAAAAAATACAAACCAGTATTAAACGTCGGTTCTGCCACCGTATCACAGAACTGGCGACTCTGCTGGGGAAAATAAAGTGGGGTTTACCTTAGGATCTAGGTCATTTTAAAATTGCTTTCTTGTTTTGCCTTGTCTGCTTTAAATTCAAGGGTTTTGTTTGGGTATTATTAAAGATCCTACACTCGAATCTGGGGACACCTTTTAGGTAAACAACAATAGATCATGGAGATTGTACGACGTAGACCGATATGGTTTAAGCGATGGCTGTGTTGGCGTGACACTTTGGTTGGTACTGGTATCCTTCGTGTGGAAACGAGGAGAATACGGGGCTGCCGCATGGTGTCGTGAAGAAATAACGGACCTTAGAACCTTAGTTGAACAAACTTGTCCATTAGAAAGTAGTGAGATAGCCGGCCTCGGTATAAAGCTGAGGATTGTTTGATACTCGATGCTACACTCATTGAGATCAGACTTTCGGGATATTTTGGCCGCAAGAAAAGATTGCTTGAGCTGAAACAATGTCCGATAAAGGATGATCAGTGATATTGAGAATCTTTAGAACCCGGTCTCTTTTCTAAGACAGGTTTGAAACCAACTAAACTTCAAGAGGGTACTTACCTTTAACCTCATGCAAGCCTTTGAACCTAAGGTCTATTGTGTGTATTGCTTATATGTGATTTATCCTGCTTGAACATGACATCATGCATCATAACATATAATACATTCTTATTGCACTAACCATTTCAAGGACCAAGGGAATTTATCTTTGTTATGTTTTGCAGATCATGGCTTCCGCTCATAGAAACACTATCCGAATCAGCTTTGTGAAAGTACCTTCCCAACTTAAGGAGCTAGTATCAAAGGTCCCTAAAACTTATGCGTTCACTAAGAGACATGGTCAGCTTCTCAACTTGATTACTTCAAACTTTGATGAAAAGATGATGAGTGTACTCTTTCAGTTCTTTGATCCCAAGCACCACTGCTTCACCTTTACAGAGTATCAGTTGGTGCCTACTATGGAGGAATTTTCTCAGTTATTGGATATACCCATTCTGGAACAGTTTCCTTTCACAAGTCTGGAATAAATTCCTAAGCCAGAAGTCATTGCCTCAACCTTGCATCTGAGACGGGTCGACGTGGTATCCAATTGGGAAACAAGAAGCAGATTCAAGGGTTTTCTAGCCAAGTTCCTGATAGACAAGGCCCAACTTTTTTGGGATGATATGTATTTTCAGGCTTTTGAGGAGGTCTTGGCCCTTCTAATCAATGGGTTGGTACTATTCCCTAATCGAGACTAATTCATAGATGTGATTCTATCAAGATCTTCCTCTCTCATAACCCCGTGCCTACCTTGCTCGAAGATATTTTACACGCGCTCCATACTCGTACCATGAAGAGAAGAGGGGTTCTTATGTGATGAATGCCATTGTTGTCGAGGTGGTTTATTTCTCACCTCCCTAAGTCCGTACTGAAGAATGAAGAAGGTTTGGGTTGGTCGCAAAGGATAATGTCACTCGCTCACACATATATTCTCTGGTGTTCCCGAGCTATGGAAAACACTGCTATTATTGACCGCTGTGGGGAGTACCCTAATGTCCCATTACTTGGCATCAGAGGGGGCATAACCTACAATCCTTATTTAGCTCTGCAAAAATTTGATTACGCTCGAAGAGATGGTCCCTATGAGTTACTTATCGAGGGCATTGTATTTAACTATGAGGATGATGTTCAAGGGTATCGCCAGAGGTTCATACGAGCTTGGAGCATGGTAAACAGATCTGGCGCCAAGGCTTTAAGGCCAAAGGCTTCCATTCCTATGGAACCTTATCTCCAATGGGTACGAGCTTGCACCCGGAAACTTACGATGCCCTATATGGCCGTTTTACCAGTGATTGTAGAACCCACTACTGAAGGGAGTATTCCTTACACGATTCTCCATCCTGATATGCCCATTGATCTTGGAGAATTACAGAGGTCTTAGATTCAATTGAAGAAAGAGCAGGATACCTACAAGGATCAGTTCTATGCCCAGGAGAGGAAGGTTTTAGAGCTCACAAAGCAGCTCCATGAGGAAAGAGGACTCAATGTCTATCTCGGCACAAAGAGGAAGAATCCTTGGGAATTTTGATTTCTTCTAGTTTTTAGATTTGTTTTTAATTGTAACGCCTAAAAGGCATTTGAACTTTGAATTCAACTAATAAAATCTTTGTTTCATTTTGGTTCGCAAATTTAAATTTCCCAAAGTCTTCGAAATCATTGCATACGCATACCATTCATAGTATTGCATGTACATGATTCATAACAGGTTTCTCATCTTCTCCGCTGTTTATTTCAACAACGGCTCTTGAACAAACTGTGAAAGATCTTCAGGCTCAGAACACGCAATTCCAGCAAATGATTATGGTTCTGGCCAAAGGACAGGAAAAGTTGAAGGCTCTGATTGTTAAGAAGACCAAGAAGACAGCTGGCGTGGCACATATGAGCAGAAGGTTCAGAGGGCCGCCAAGACGGGTTGTTGATTTAGCTTCTTCATCTAAAGAGGGAGAGAACCAAGAGGTTGAAGCCATAGAAAAATACCCTAGTTCTAAAGAGTTTGATAATGAAACTGATTACAATAAGGAGCAGTACCCTCCGACTGATGAAAGGTATAAGCAGTTAGAAGAGCGTCTGAGTGCTATGGAAATCCATAAGGTTCTTGGGCTGGGTTTTGAAGAGTTGGGTCTGGTCTCCGGGGTTGTCATCCCCCCAAAATTCAAGGCACCGATATTTGCTAAGTATGACGGGGTCTCTTGTCATAAAATGCATCTCCGTTCCTATGTGAGGAAGATACAGCCTCATACTGCTGACAAAGACTTGTGGGTTCACTTCTTCCAAGACAGTATGTCTGGAACACAACTGAATTGGTTCTATCAGCTGGAAAGAGCCAATGTTCGTAACTGGGAAGACCTTGCTGCTGCATTTTATAAGCAATATCAGTATAATACATACCTCGCTCCCACCCGTACACAACTCCAAAATCTGTCTATGGGTTCAAATGAGGGTTTCAAGGATTATGCTCAGAAGTGGAGAGATTTGGCTGGAAGAGTTCAACCTCCCTTGGATGACAGGGAGCTCATGGATATGTTTCTGGGAACCTTGACTGGGCCATTCTTCAACCATCTGATTGGAAGTTCATCGGTGGGTTTTACTGAACTGATCTTAACAGGAGAAAGAGTGGAAGCTGGAATCCGAAGTGGAAAAATTCAGAAGGACGCCTCTTCTAGTACTGCAAGGAAGCCGTTTGCAGGAAAAAAGGAAGTCAGTGATGTCTATAACCAAAAGATTAAGAATCAAACCGAGCGCCATCCGACGGTAGGGGCTGTTATGATTCCTAACCCTGCACCTGCTCAACAAAGAAATAATCAGCCGAGAGCAGAAAGGCCAGCTAGACAATTCACTCGGATCAACATGACGCTGTCTCAGGTTTTACCTCAGTTGCTGAAGTCCAATCTGGTTACTCTGAGGGAAGCTCCGAAGAATACAAACACCACCTCTCCCTACTATAAACCGAATGCTCGTTGTGCTTACCATTCGGAAAGTCCAGGCCATGACACCAATGGCTACTGGACTTTGAAGAACAAAGTACATGATTTGATTGATGCTAAGGAGACTCCGAACGTTATCACTGCTCCTATGCCGAAACATGGTCGGGGTGTTAATGCCGTTGAAGAAGATGTGTTTGTGACTTCTGTGGAAGAATTGGTGACCCCACTCATGACTATCAAAGAAAGTTTGTTGAAGGCCAGTTTATTTCCGGGCTGTGGTGAAGTTTGGCACTTTTGTTCATTTCTCCCGACTAGTAGCCCTTTGTTGAAGGCATGTGTTCAGCGCCTGATGGATGATAAAGATATTCTGTTTGAGAAGACTCTTGTTCCGACTGTTTCCTGTAAAGACATTGCTATCATAACCATTTTCGCCAATCCTCCTAGGGCCTCCGCTAAGAGACCCGTCAGGATTACATTAATTCTGAAGGTGACTCCGTTGATCATAACCATGCCTGGACCAATCCCATACTCCTCGGACAAAGCTGTTCCTTGGAACTATGGGGCCGACGTCTATTACCACGACATCAAGCAGGACATGCTAGCCATTGAAGACAAGATTGCTGAAAATGATGATTCCGACATCGTCAATATTTCCGTAGCCAGTAAAATAACAAGAAGTGGAAGAGTGTTCTCCCCTGAGATTTCTCCTCCAAAGAATGCTACCAGACCTGTGATCATTCCTGCTGTGGTTCCATCCAAGACTACTACTGCAATTTCAGTAATAACTCCTATTGACCCTCCCATCACCGAGTCGGTCGAGACTCGAGGCAAAGACATACTGCTTGAGCCTGGATAATTCAGTAATCCTACCAGAAGCTTCCAAGAAAGAAATGGAAGAAATTTTGAAGATAATAAAGAAGAGCGACTACAATGTGGTCGAGCAGCTGGGGCAGACCCCATCCCAAATTTCTATGCTGGCTTTGTTGTTGTGTTCTGAGACCCATGCAAAGGCTTTGGTTAAGTTTCTGAAGACGGCTCACGTGCCACAAGAGACATCCGCTGATCAGTTTGAAGATTGTGTGGCTAGTGTGACTGCTGATAATGGTTTGGCTTTCTCTGACGCGGATCTGACACCAAAGGGGAAGAAACATAATGATGCTCTTCATGTTTCTGTGGAATGCATGGTCACGACACTGGCCCATGTTTTGGTAGATATTGGCTCCTCGTTGAATGTGCTACCTAAAAAAGCTCTGGATAAATTGGACTGCAAAGGCTTAACCTTGAAGCCTTGCAATATAGTAGTGAGAGCTTTCGATGGTTCGAAGGGGATGGTATACGGAGAAGTGGATGTCCCTATCAAAGTTGGTTCCCAGACCTTCGACTCCACTTTCTACATAATGGATATCAAACCATCATATTCTTGCTTGTTGGGACGCCCTTGGATACATGGGGATGGGGCTGTTACTTCTACCCTCCACCATATGTTGAAGTACTGAGTAAGAGGAAAGATTGTCACTGTACATGGTGAAGAGGAGTACATGATCAGTCACTTGAACTCCTTCAGGTATGTAGAGATGGATGGCAAGTTCATTGATATTCTTTGCCAGAACTTTGAAGAGGTACCTCAGATTATAGCTAAAACAGAAACTACCGACAGTCCTCCGAAGGTCACCAAACCTCCCTCGAAGTTGGCTTCTCTCAAAGATGCACGAGCAGTGGTTGAAGAAGGTGGGTCTACCATTTGGGGTCAGCTCCCGGTTATTCATTACAAGTATGAAAAATTTGGTTTGGGCTTTACTACAGGTGCTCAAAGGGCTGTTCGTCGTGCTCGGGCTGGAGGACCTCCCTTACGCATCAGTAATCCTGGGGTCAATACACTTGAAGACGGTGATGGTGATTCCGACATTGACAGCTGGATCTTCCCGACTACCAACGGTGGACTCAGTAACTGGACTACCAAGGACTTTGTATCGATTACTTTTGTTCAGAAGTAATTGTCTTTTGATTTTCGGATATGTAATTTAAAAACAATATAAACTCTATAGCCACGTGTCTTACCCGGGGCACAATGATTCTATTTGTGAGGGTTATCATGTTTCATTTTCATATGACATTAATAAAGCATTGGACGTTTGCATACAAATTTTGTGCTCTTTGTCTTTCTTTTCTTTTATTCTGTCTATACAACTATGCTCTTACACACACTCACGTATCCAAATGCAGATCCATATCCACTATGGATCCCATTGATAATAATTCTTCTACTGCTCATTATGACTTTGAAAATCTGATCAACCAAGCCAAGGACGAAGGTGAGGAAGATTGTGAGGTACCCGGAGAACTTACTAGACTATTACAGCAGGAAGAAAGGGCCATACAGCCTCATGAAGAGCCGGTTGAGACAATGAACTTGGGTACAGAGGAAGACAGTAAAGAGGTTAAGATAGGTGCAAATCTGGAGCTTAGTGTCAAACAGCGGTTGGTACAGATGTTGCATGAGTATGTTGAAATATTCGCCTGGTCATATGAAGACATGCCGGGATTAGACATGGATATAGTGGTTCATCGTCTGCCGACTAAAGAAGACTGCCCTCTGGTAAAGCAAAAGGTCTGTCGTATGTGCCCCGAGATGTCAGAGAAGATTAAAGCAGAGGTTATGAAGCAATTCAACACAGGCTTCTTAGCTGTCACCTCCTATCCGCAGTGGGTTGCTAATGTGGTTCCAGTACCTAAGAAAGATGGTAAAGTACGAATGTGTATGGATTACAGAGACCTGAACAGAGCAAGCCCCAAGGATGACTTCCCGCTTCCCCACATCGATGTTCTGGTTGACAACACCGCACAACAGAAAGTCTTTTCCTTCATGGTTGATTTCTTTGGCTACAATCAGATCAAGATGGCACCTGAAGAAATGGATAAGACAACCTTTGTTACACAGTGGGTCACCTTCTGCTACAAAGTGATGTCGTTTGGGTTGAAGAATGCTGGGGCAACTTATCAGCGAGCTATGGCATCTCTATCCGATGACATGATTCACCATGAGATAGAGGTTTACGTCGATAACATGATAGCCAGGTCTCAAACTGAAGAAGAACACCTTGATCATCTACAAAAGTTGTTTGATAGGTTGAAGACGTACAAGTTAAGGTTAAATCCGAACAAGTGCACCTTCGGGGTAAGGTCTGGTAAGCTTCTGGGATTCATCGTCAGTGACAAAGGTATTAAAGTAGACCCTGCAAAGGTGAAGGCCATACAAGAGATGCCGGCTTCCCGTACTAAGAAGGAAGTTAGAGGTTTCTTGGGACACCTAAATTACATTGCCCGATTCATTTCACATCTGGCTGCTCCTTGTGAGCCAATCTTCAAGCTTTTGAAGAAAGATCAAGTGGTAAAGTGGAATGACGAATGCCAGGTATCCTTTGACAGAATCAAACAATATCTCCAAGAGCCTCTTATTTTGATGCCTCCGGCTGAAGGAATACCTTTGATAATGTACTTAACAGTGCTAGATAATTCAATGGGGTGTGTGCCGGGGCAGCATGACGAGTCTGGTCAAAAAGAGCATGCAATATACTACCTTAGCAAAAAGTTTACCGATTGTGAAACAAGATACTCACTGCTCGAGAAAACTTGCTGCGCTTTGGCATGGGCTGCTCGCCGACTGAGATAGTATATGTTGACCCACACTACTTTGTTAATATCTAAGATGGATCCGATCAAGTACATTTTCGAGAAGCCCGCTCTCTCCAGAAGGATAGCAAGATGGAAAATGATCTTAACCGAGTATGACATCCAATACACAACCCAAAAATCAATCAAGGGAAGTGTGTTAGCTGATTATTTGGCGCATCAAGTCGTGGATGACTACCAGTCCATGAATTTTGAGTTCCTAGATGAGAACATCATGTTAGTAACCGACTGTGAAGAACCTAGACCGGATGAAGGACCTGAGGAAGGATCCCGATGGTGTATGTATTTTGATGGAGCATCAAACACACTGGGTAATGGTATTGGCGCTATAATCATAACCCGAGGGCTGTCATACTCCGTTCACTGCCCGATTATGTTTCAACTGTACCAACAACATGGCAGAATATGAAGCATGTATCATGGGTCTTAGAGATGCTATTGACCTAAGGATCAAGTTCTTGAGTATATTCGGGGATTCCGCTTTGGTGATAAGTCAGATCAAAGGCGAGTGGGATACGAAGCACCCGAACCTTATCCCTTACAGAAAACATGTACTGACACTGCTGCCGCATTTTGAAGAGATCACCTTTGAACATTTCCCACGAGAAGAGAATCAATTAGCGGACGCGCTAGCTACTATGTCATCAATGTTCAAGGTCGGGTGGGACAATGAAGCTCCCCAAATCACTATTGAGAGGTTGCATGAACCGACATACTACTATAAGATCGATACTGAGGAGATAACCGACAAATCTTGGTTTTATGAGGTGAAAAGGTATCTCCAGGCTCAAGAATACCCCGAGGGGGCATCTGTCAATGACAAGATATTTCTGAGAAGGTTTGCTGCAAAGTTCTTCCTCAGCAATGGAATCCTCTATAAGCGCAATTGTTGTACCCCAAAATTTGCCCTCCCATTTTCTCAACAATTTCTCATCACAAGACCCTTAAAGCTCAAGACCCAGTTAGGGTTTCCTCTGCTCAAGACTTCTCCTTGCACTGTTGACCCAAATTAGGGTTTGTGTTTGCACAAAGACATTTTGACCTAAAATTCCTAAAATAACTTTCATGCTTCATGTTGGATTCCCAAGTTTATCCATACCAAGTTTCAAGTCTTGATTCCAAACTTTGCCCAGTCAATTGGACAGTTGACCTAGAAATCAGCTGTATTGGGGAAAAAAGTCAACTGTGGCCAATTGACAGTCAAACCTCATGAAAATTGACCCACATCAACATTATGAACTCATATGGACCATTTGGTCAAGTTTGGATCACAATTCCACAAGAAATTTGATCAGATCACCAAAAGGGCAAAATGGTCATTTTTAGGGTTTTGACTGCACAAAGGCAATTTTTGACTGTTTGACCTAGCCAATGGCAAACCCTACTCACATATGGACTCAAGGACCCAATGGAATTGTCTTTACATACTCAACAAGTTCAAAAGATTCCAAATGCACAAAATTGACAGTTGAATTTTCCAGTCAATTGATCAATTTTGACTGTATACTGAAAAGTCAAACTTTTACTTTTTGGTCAAAATCAAGTGTCAAGATTAATTTTTCATCAAAACATGCCAAATCATGAAACTTGTTCATCAAGAAATCAAGAATTGCAAATTAGGGTTTGAAATGAAGATTTTTCATAACTTAGAATTTTTCTAAGTTATGAAAAACCCTAATTTTTTCCTAACTTTGTCCCACTTTCTCATCAAGATTCATTTGGATTCAAACAAAAGTCAAAACATGAAAGTTGTAGTCTATTGCAAAATCTACAACTTTGATTCACAAAGTTTCCTCAAAAGAAGCTTGTAACTCAAGTTACAATTTTTGGAACAAGGGTACCAAACCATTCTTAACTTAGAAAAATTTTGACCTATTTTAGGCAGGATTTTTGCCTAACTTCATGGCAACTTTTCACATGCTTCCACTTGGAATTTCAATTTGCATTACAAAGATGGATTGTAGTACACATTCCAAGCTTTCCAAAATATCCAAGAACTCATCAAACAACCTCATGGTTAGAGAGAATCGAATTTGGCAATATGGGAAAAACTCACTTTGTTCATGACCAAGTTACGTGTCCATAACCTTGCATTTTTGAACTCAGCATGCCTTAAGCTAGATTACAGGTCCTTATCTCATTCACACTCAATAATTTAATGCAAACCCCTTGTGTTCAAGCCTTGTATTATGTGTTTAAGCATTACATGGAAGTTTAACCCTTAAATAGAAAAAGCAAATTATCCATTTTAGAAAAGATGAACATTATGTCAAAGTTGCAAATCAAGAAGTACAAGGCCATATCTTTGGGCACAAGTTAAGAAGCAAAACACACTGATCAAGGGGAAAGGTTGCAGCATAGATTGGGGGCCTGCATCAGTCTAGAACACAACTTGAACTTTTGTTGCTTAAGTAAGAAGAAACTTGACATAACAACTACCAACTCTCATTTCTGCCAAGACCAACTTAAGCAAACTTGTTAAACACATTCTAACCAACCACCCTGACCTGAAACACGAGCCAACCATCTCCATTGCTTTCTCAAACACAGAATCACCATTAAACTGCACAAAAACAGGGCATTCTGCACTTGGACTTGGCTAGCTCATTTCCATCGTGCATCTTGGCCAAAACCACTTCAAACACTTTCCCTACCATCCATACAAACTGTCCAAAGCATTAGAAGCAGACTGTAACACTCCTAACCAACATCACCATTTTCATTTTTCTGTTTTGCAGTTGAAGTGCCATAACACGATTCACTTGGTTTCAAAGCAAACTAAAGCTTGGAATAGCATCCCTGGACATCAAGCAAGCTATACAAATCATTATCTTGCCCTGAAAGCTCCTCCATTGCCAGACACGATTCCAACTGAACAGGTAAGTTCATGAACTTCTATCTCTCAATGTAGGGAGAACTAGCTCTAAGTTTGTGAATGAAAAATGTCATGCTCATGTCCCTGAAGCTATACATATCTTTACTTTCCATTTATTTTTCCTGTCTTATGAGAATTTGAGGTCTGAACATTGATAAAAAGTTAGGTTAAGAATTAGGAATGGAGAAATTCTCTCTCATTTCTGAGAGTTAGGATGAGTTCTTTATATGTCCAGAATCGTGGCTTGATGCTTAACATTTTTCATGTTGTAAGTTTGTGCTAAAAGTCCAGGAATCAGGAGTTGTGTTTGAAGCATCAAAGGCGCGCGTTTTTCAAATGTGTTGTCTGAAGGTTGAAGACAAAGTCTTCTTGGGCTGGGCCTGAGTTGACTTCTTATTTGCACCCTATTTCTACTTTTGAACCCCCTTGGCCCATTGTGCTTATTTGAAACCTTTTTTTGACTTTTTTTGTTATTTCTGACTTATTCATTTTTTCTCATAATATTAAAAATATAAAAAAATATTTTCCAAGCCATTTTTGTATTTATTAGGCATTTATTTGTTTAAATTGATATTTGTATGTAAATAATACATAATACTTTTTTTTTGTTTAGAATATTAGGAATAATACCAAATACATTTATTTTCTAATTTGTATGTTATTTTATCTTCTGAAAATATTTTATATAAAATATCCTTTTTTTTGTAAATATTAAATATTATTATTTTTTGTATATATTTAATATATTTAGTAAATAATACAAATACATATATATTTATTAGTATATTTAGGTTAAAAAATACAAAATATATACATTTTTATTTTTATTAACATTTAACATTAAAAATACCTTTTGACAAATATACTTCTCTTTTATTTATTTTTTGTATATAATTAATAAATATTGCATATATTATAAAATAAATACTTTTATTTGTAAAAATTAGGGTTTTTGCCCTAAATATAAAAATGCCCAAAAATTAATACTTTTATTTTTGTTTTCTTGACACATAAAAAAACACTTTACATACACATAAAAAATCATTTTTGCATCTTGCATATTTATCTTATTTTATTTAATTATTGCATATTAAATAATTTGTATAATTTCATTTGGATTGTAATAGTTTAGGATTTAATTTCTTGCTAAAATATCCCCATTTGAACATTTGTACCCCCCTTCCCATATATTGTGTTGTAATAACTTAGGAGCTTTATTTTTCGCACTTTAAAGTTTTCTAAATATGCCATGATAGAATTAGGGTTTGTATGCAAATCAATTAACCAAAATAGTTGGACCTAAATTCAAGATAAACAAGCATGAAAATGGACAACACTAATCACACTTGCACCCCTAGGGTATTCCACTTGTTGCCTTCAATAATGGGCCATATTGCATGTTAGGTCTCTTTGGGCTAAAACAAACAATCAAATGATCATAGTCCCTCGATGACGCTTTCGAAAGTTGCCTAAAAATGATCAAGTCCCTTAAAGGAAAAATTGCCCAAAGATACTTGGCACCATTGCAATCATGGTCTAAACGATGACCCGCGCCCGTCCCTTTCACATCCTAACACAAGATTGTCCACCAAATACAATGGTGGAACAAAATTGTTAAAAGGGTTAAAATATAGCAAAGATTTTTGAGAAATTTAGGGTAGATAGCTCTTGGTTACTTGCCCCCTTGCAAAACAAAAACACTTGCCTATTTTTCAAACCACACATCACTCCACTTTCAAAACAACTTTCAAAAACATTGAAAACCTTTTCAAAAGACATACACCTTTGTATACATCCCAACATGGATCATTACATGGGTTGCCACCACATTGGCCTCTTTTCAAAACATTTTCAAAACCCACACACACAAAGCACCATTTCAAACAATTGAAAATTAAGGCAAGTTGATCTAAGCAAGTAACTAAGAGCCCATGGATAACCATGGATAGAAAGGGTGCTAATACCTTCCCTTTCTATAATCTACTCCCCGAACCCAAGAAAACATCTCGAAGGTTTTTTCTGTGCTTTTTAACCTTTCCTTAGGATAAAATAAAAAGTCGGTGGCGACTCTTGCTCAACCGAAACATTTGCGAAAACAAACGCAAAACCCTAGTCAGTTCTCCCACCGTATCACAGAACTGGCGACTCTGCTGGGGAGAACTTTTAAGTGGAGTAACCTTAGGGCTTAGATTCACCCTCTTGCATGATTAATTGTTTGTCTTGATTGCTTTATATCTTGGCTCTCTTGTTTGGGTTTACAATCCTACACCCGGATTTTGGGAAACATTCATAGATAGAAATACATTGTGGAAACTGTGCGGGGTATACCGACACGGTCAAAGCAATAGCTATATTAGTGCGACATATTTGTGAGTACCGGTAACCCTTGAGTTCAATCAAGGAGAGTACGGGGCCGCTGAGTGATGTCACTAAGCACTAATGACCTAGAACCTTACTTGACCATCTTGGCCTTTCATTAGGGGTAGTGAGATGACCGGCTTTGGTGCAGTCCGAAGTTGGTAGATACTCGATACTACACTCATTGAGGGTTGTTTTCTTGGAATATTTTGGTCGCTAGTTAAGTGGCTAAACCAAAACAATGAACAATGAAAACAATCTAGTGATATTGAGCTCCTTAGAACCCGGTTACTATTTATAGGACAGGTTTTTAAGCCAACTACACTCAAGAGGGTACTTACCTATGAAACCCCATGCAAGCCTGAAACTAGGGTTTGGTGTGAATTGCTGGTACATATGTTTGTGCATACATAATAAACATCATAAAGCATCATATGCATTTACTAACCACTTCAAGGGTTTAGATCTTCATCTTTGTTCTTGTCTTGTAGGTCATGGAAATTCCTCGCAGAAAAATCATCCAAGTCAACCTTGTGAGAATCCCTCCTCAACTCAAGGAGCTCACATCAAGAATTCCGGAAAGCTCTCCCTTCAGTGAAAGACATGGTAGACTGCTCAGCTTAGTCAACACCAACATTGAAGAGGACATGATGAAAGTGCTATTCCAGTTCTTTGACCCTCTTCACCACTGTTTCACTTTCCCCGACTACCAGTTGGTGCCCACTTTGGAGGAATTTTCTCAACTCCTGAGAATTCCTATCCTGAATAAACTACCTTTCAACGGTACGGAAAAGGAACCAAAGCCTGAAGATGTTGCTTGAGCATTACATCTACAGCCATCCGACATCAAGGGGCACTGGGAAACTAGAAGCGGTGTCAAAGGCTTCTTAGAAAAATTCTTGTTTGAAAAGGCACAAGAGTGTTGGAACTCATTGGACCTGCAAGCCTTTGAAGAGATTGTGGCACTCCTTATCTATGGGTTGGTCCTGTTCCCAAATCCTGACCAGCTTGTAGAGGTCAACGCCGTCAAAATCTTCTTGTCCAGAAATCCAATACCAACATTGCTTGGGGACATCCTTCACTCATTTTACACACGAACAATGAGAAAGAGGGGTGTTCTCATGTTCTGTACTCCTCTCCTTGCAAGGTGGTTTATTTCGCACCTTCCACAATCTATCTTGAAGAATGACCAAGGCTCAAGGTGGTCCCAACGGTTGATGACTCTTACTCACTCTGATGTACATTGGTGTTCTCGGTCCAGAGAAAATGTCATCATCGTCGATCATTGTGGAGAGTTCCCTAATGTTCCATTACTTGGCATTAGAGGGGGCATTACCTACAACCCTTGCCTAGCTTTGAGGCAATTTGGATATGCACGAAGAGATGGTCCTCACGACATGTTGATTCCTGACCTAGTTTTTGACTTCGACAACGATGCGCAAGGACTTCGCCAAAGATTCATCAGAGCTTGGAGGATGCCCAACAAGGTTGATAGCAAGACACTGGGGCACAAGAACTCCATCCCTCTTGAGCCTTATCTCAAGTGGGTACGAGCACGAGCCTAGAGTCTAATGATGCCTTATCCTCATGTTCTCCCTGTGATTAAAGAGCCCGTCAAGGAAGGAGAGGTTCCCTACACCATCCTACATCCTGACATGCCTACATCGTGGGAGGAGATGCAGAAGACTTGGATCCAACTCAAGGAGGAACAGAACACTTTTGAAGCCAGCTTCTACGCCAGCGAGAAGAAGGTTCTAGAGCTCACCCGCCGACTCTATGAGCAAGAGACCCTTAACACCTACATCGCACCAAAGAGGACGCGCAACATCTTTTTACCTTGAGAAATTGTTTTTGTAATATTTGGCCCATGTGGCATTTATGTACTAACAAATTTCTTCTTATTAATATGACGTGCGTTCTTTCTTTCTGCAACAATTGTGAATTTCTAAAATCCTTGAATGCATTGCATAGATAGCATCTCATGCATCATGTGCATAACAGGTACCCTTTTTTTTCTACAGGTTGCTTAATCTTCTTCGCTGTTTATTTTGAACAGTCACCATGAATCCTGAATCATCCAGTGAACAAGCAATCAAGGCCCTCCAGGCCCAGAACGCCCAGTTTCAAGAAATGGTCATGAGCTTGGCCCAAGGTCAACAAGAGTTGAAGGCTCTGCTCCTAAAGAAGAAGAAGAAGAAGAGGACTGTGTTGTTCAACACTAGACGCAGGTTTGGGAACACACTCCATAACGAGGCTGATCCAACTACTTCCTCTGCAGAGAAAGACAGTTCCCAAGGGGGAGGGGCTCCTAGTCCTGCAGTCTCTGACAACGAGACGAATTACAATGATGAACAATACCCTCCTGCTGCTGATAGATACAAGCAATTAGAGGACCGTTTAAGTGCCATGGAGATTCAAAATGTGCCGGGGCTGGATTTCGGAGATTTAGGGTTATCTTCTGGGGTGGTAATCCCACACAAATTCAAGGCGCCTGCCTTTGCAAAATATGACGGGGCTTCCTGTCCAAAGCTGCATCTCAGATCGTACGTAAGGAAGATCCAACCTTACACGGCAGACAAGAATCTTTGGATCCACTTCTTCCAAGATAGCCTTTCGGGGTCACAACTTGAGTGGTTCTATCAGCTAGATGGAACCAGTATCCGACATTGGAAGGATTTGGCTACCGCATTTTATAGACAATATCAATACAATTCTGACCTCGCTCCTACGCGTACCCAACTTCAGGGTATGTCACTAGGAACGGGCGAAGGATTCAAAGAATATGCGCAAAAATGGAGAGATTTGGCTTGCAGGGTGCAACCTCCTTTGACTGACCGTGAACTGGTTGACATGTTTCTAGGGACCTTGTCTGGTCCATTCTTCAATCATCTGGTTGGTAATTCTTCCGCTGGGTTTACAGATTTGATCCTGACGGGTGAAAGGATAGAAGCTGGCATCAGGTCAGGAAAGATACAGAAAAGTGCTTCCGCAAGTACTGAGAAGAGGCCTTTCAAGAAGGAAGCTAGTGCCGTCTATGGTCCTAGAAGACAAGTCAAGCCAGAACGCCGCCAAGCCGTCAATGCCTTGGTAATTTCAAAACCTGTTGCTGCTCCTCAGCAGTATAATCAACAAAGGGGTGAGAGGCCCAAAATGCAATACACTCGGCTGAGTATGACCCTGTCACAAATCTTACCGCAACTGCTATCAACCAACTTGGTGACCACCAGAGAAGCTCCGAAGGTCGTGAATACTGCATCTCCTAAGTATAACCCAAATGCCCGTTGTGCTTATTACTCTGATAGCCCCGGGCATACTACTGATGATTGCTGGGCCCTGAGAAATAAGGTTCAAGACCTTATTGATGCGAAGGAAATTCAGTTTGAGGCGCCTGAGAGGCCAAATGTTGTAACTGCTCCTATGCCCCAGCATAGAGTAAATGCCGTCGAGGAAGATTTGTATGCTGTTTCGGTGAATGATGTTGCTACCCCTCTATTGACTGTTAAGAGGAACCTACTGCTAGCCGGTTTATTTCCAGGTTGTAGCAAGGGTTGCCTCCTGTGTGCTGTTACCCCTACCGGTTGTCCGCTGCTGAAGTCAGGCATCCAAAGCCTGATGGATAGCAAGGAGATTCTGTTCAAGAAGATCGCTGTTCCTTTTGTTTCTACTGAAGAAGTATCTGTCGTCACAATTTTCAACAATCCTACCAAGGCTCCCCCGAGGAAGCCAGTCAAAATCGTGTCTGTTGCACCTATAACCATTACTGTTCCGGGGCCCCTCCCCTATGAATCTGACAAGGCTGTCCCATGGCACTATGGGGCAGATGTGTATGTGCTTGGAGTGAAGCAGGAGTTCAACACCGGTACCAGTATCAGTAACATCACTGGTCCCGCCAAAATTACTCGTAGTGGCAGGCTCTTCTCGCCTGACATTGCACCACCAGTTATCCGAAAACCTCTTACCATCACACTCGCAAGTGTGCATGTTTCCCTTCCAAATCAAGTTCCTGTGTCTACTACTGCCGCCGAGTCCTCTGATGCTCGGGGCAAAGGAGTTACTACCGATTTGCCTGCCCGGACGGAGGCACCAAAAAAGACCGCTGTTGAAGCCTCCCAGCAAGAGATGGAGGAAATCCTTAAAATCATTAAAAAGAGTGACTTCAATGTCGTTGAACAGCTGGGGCATACCCCCTCCAAAATCTCTATGCTATCATTGCTGCTGTGCTCAGAGGCCCACGCCAAGGCCCTGATTTCATTTCTGAAAACAGCCCATGTGCCGCAAGAGACGTCTGCAGATCAGTTCACTGACTGTGTGGCTAATTTGACCGCTGACAATGGTTTAGGTTTCTCGGATGCTGACCTTACCGCCAAAGGAAAAAACCACAATGATGCCCTGCATGTCTCTATAGAATGCAGGGGCACTACTCTCGCACACGTGTTGGTGGACACCGGTTCTTCCCTGAATGTATTGCCCAAGAAGGCCTTAGACCGGTTGGATTGTGAGGGCCTGGAATTGAAGCCTAGTAACATCATTGTTAGAGCCTTCGACGGTTCTAAGAGGATGGTGCATGGTGAGGTAGACATTCCTATTCGTGTGGGTTCCCAAGTCTTCGACTCAACGTTCTATGTGATGGATATCCGTCCATCTTATTCCTGTTTGCTGGGACGACCTTGGATTCACAAGGCTGGGGCTGTAACATCCACTCTACACCAGAAGCTCAAATACCCTGTTAGAGGGAAGATTGTTACTGTGCAGGGCGAGGAAGAATACATGGTTAGTCACCTGAATTCATTCCGGTATATCGAGATGGATGGGGAGTTTATTGAAACCCCCTTTAAACATTTTGAGGAGGTACCTCCAACATTGGCGTCAGCTGAGACAGTGGTTGAAGAAGACTTTCCTTTGAAGATGGCTTCCTTAAAGGATGCCCGGGCTGTAATCGAGAAAGGCAAGTGTGCAAACTAGGGTCAACTTCCTGACTTCACTCAAAAGACCGACAAGTTTGGGTTGGGCTTCACTGCAGAGGCTCAGAGGGCTGTTCGCAAAGAAAGGATCAGAAAGCCTCCGGTGTTCATCACCAACCCAAGAGTGAATGCTATCGAGGAGGACGTAGAGGAAGCAGAATTTGATAACTGGATCTATCCAACAACCAACAACGGGCCAAGCAACTGGACGGCAAAAGATTTTACACCTATTATATTTGTCACGCAGTAATGAACTCTTTTGTTTTCAATTTGTAACAAACAATATGTTGAAACTTTTATTGGCTCGGTGTCCTACCCGGGGCACCGTGGCTCCATTTGTGAGGGCTTTTTGTATGACATTTCCATATATCATTAATCAAAACATTGGACGTTGTTGCATTTCAAATCTTGCGCTCTTTTTCTTTCTTTGTTATATATTGCAAAACAGCTATATTTACACACACTCACTTATACAGGTTCCAATCCACTCTGGATCTCACTGGCAACGACTCTGCTACTGCCAGTTATGACTTCGAAAATCTGATCAACTTAGCCGAAGACGAGGGTGAAGATGATTGCGAAGTGCCTGGTGAACTTGCAAGACTGTTACTCCAGGAAGAGAGGGCCATTCAGCCGCATGAAGAGCCAGTGGAGACGGTAAACCTGGGTACTGAGACAGATAGAAAAGAAGTCAAGATTGGTGCCAATCTAGAGCTCAGCGTGAAACAACGATTGATCCAGATGCTGCATGACTACATGGAAATCTTTTCTTGGTCTTACGAAGACATGCCCGGTTTGGATGCCGACATTGTAGTTCATCATCTGCCTACCAAGGAAGACTGCCCTCCGGTAAAACAGAAGGTCCGCCGCATGCGCCCAGAGATGTTCGAGAAAATCAAAGCTGAGGTTATGAAACAATTTGATGCCGGGTTTATAGCAGTGACTTCTTATCCTCAATGGGTTGCCAACGTGGTTCCAGTGCCAAAGAAAGATGGTAAAGTCAGAATGTGTGTTGACTACAGGGATTTGAACAGGGCCAGCCCTAAGGACGATTTCCCTCTGCCTCACATCGACGTTCTTGTTGACAATACTGCTCAACACAAGGTGTTCTCCTTCATGGATGGTTTTTCAGGGTATAATTAGATCAAGATGGCTCCTGAAGATATGGAAAAGACTACCTTTGTTACTCAGTAGGGCACCTTCTGCTACAAGGTCATGCCATTCGGGTTGAAAAATGCTGGGGCAACCTACCAACGTGCCATGGTTGCTTTATTTCATGACATGATCCACCATGAGATTGAAGTATACGTCGATGATATGATTGCAAGGTCCCAAACTGAGGAGGAACACCTTGACCATCTGCGGAAGCTGTTTGACCGACTGAAGTTGTACAAGCTGAGGTTGAACCCAAACAAATGCACCTTTGGGGTGAGGTCTGGAAAATTGCTAGGTTTCATTGTAAGCGACAAAGGTATTCAAGTGGACCCTGCCAAGGTGAAAGCCATACAAGAGATGCCGACTCCCAAGACAGAGAAAGAAGTCAGAGGCTTTCTAGGACGACTGAATTACATTGCCCGATTCATCTCGCATCTAACTGCTACCTGTGAGCCAATCTTCAAATTGCTGAAGAAAGATCAAGTAGTACGTTGGAACGATGAATGTCAGGCCGCTTTCGAAAAGATAAAGGAGTATCTCCAAGAACCACCCATTCTTATGCCACCAGTGGAAGGGAGACCTCTAATACTATACTTGACAGTACTTGACAACTCAATGGGGTGTGTGCTGGGGAAGCATGACGAGTCTGGCCGAAAAGAGCACGCCATTTATTACCTGAGCAAAAAGTTTACCGACTGTGAGACTCGGTACTCACTGCTCGAGAAAACTTGCTGCGCTCTGTATGGGCTGCTCGCCGGCTGAGACAGTATATGCTGACTCACACTACTCTGTTGATTTCAAAAATGGATCCAATCAAGTACATATTCGAAAAGCCCGCTCTGTCCAGAAGAATAGCAAGATGGCAAATGATCTTGACAGAATATGACATCCAACACACAACTCAAAAAGCAATCAAGGGAAGTGTATTGGCAGACCATTTGGCACACCAACCTGTGGACGATTACCAATCATTGAACTTTGGATTTCCAGACGAAGATATCATGGTAGTAACTGATTGTGAAGTACCTGGACCGGATGAAGGACCTGAGGAAGGATCCCGATGGTCTATGCATTTTGACGGAGCCTCGAATGCTTTGGGTAACGGCATCGGCGATGTGATCATATCCCCTAAAGGTACTCATACTCCACTCACTGCCCGACTGTGTTTTAACTGCACCAACAACATGGCAGAATATGAGGCATGTATTATGGGTCTTCAAGCTGCAATTGACTTAAGGATCAAGTTTCTGAGTGTCTTCGGAGATTCCACTCTCGTGATCAATCAGATCAAAGGCGAGTGGGATACGAAACACCCGAATCTTATTCCTTACAAGGAGTATGTGTTGACTTTGCTTCCCCACTTTGAAGAGATAACTTTTGAACACTTCCCAAGAGAGGAGAATCAGTTAGCGGACGCACTAGCTACGATGTCTTCAATGTTCAAAGTCAAATGGGACAACGAGGCTCCCCGGATCATTATCTGGAAGTTGAACGAACCTGCATACTGCTGCGATCTTGAGGCCGAGAAGGTAACTGAAAAACCCTAGTATCATGAGGTGAAGAGATACTTGGAAGCTCAGGAATACCCTGAAGGTGCGTCTGTCAATGACAAGAAATTCCTGAGAAGGTTTGCGGCAAAATTCTTCCTCAGCAACGGCATTCTCTACAAACGAAACCATGATTCAACTTTACTGCGTTGTGTGGATAAGACTGAAGCAGAGAAGATTATGGTAGAACTACATGAAGGTACATTCGGAACACATTCCAGTGGACATACCATGGCAAAGAAAATCCTTCGGGCAGGATATTTTTGGTCCACAATGGAAGCCGACTGTTACCAACATTCTCGAACTTGTCATAAATGCCAGATCTATGCTGATAAGGTGCACATCCCTCCCGTTCCTCTGAACATCCTGACGGCACCTTGGCCTTTTGCAATGTGGGGCATTGATATGATCGGCGAGATCCGACCGACGGCATCCAACGGACATCGCTTCATCTTGGTAGCGATTGATTACTTCACAAAGTGGGTAGAAGCAGCTTCCTACGCCGCCGTAACCAAGAGCGTCGTGGCACGTTTCATTCGGCATAACCTGATCTGTCGGTACGGCGTCCCAGAAAGAATCATTAGAGACAATGGTACCAATCTTAACAACAAGATGATCACTGAGCTCTGCGAGCAATTCAAGATACAACACCACAACTCTTCTCCTTAACGGCCGAAGATGAATGGGGTTGTAGAAGCAGCAAATAAAAACATCAAGAAAATTGTGCAGAAGATGACAGTGACCTACAAAGATTGGCACGAAATGTTACCATTTGCTCTTCATGGGTACCGTACATCAGCACGGACATCAACCGGGGCAACACCCTTTTCCTTGGTTTATGGCATGGAGGCAGTCTTGCCAATTGAAGTCCAGATACCCTCTCTCCGGATAATGAAGGATGCAGACTTGAGCGAAGATGATTAGATTCAGACTCGACTTGATCAGTTAAATCTAATTGACGAAAAAAGACTTACTGCTATTTGTCATGGTCAAACGTACCAAAAACGGATGATCAGGGCATTTAACAAGAAAGTCAGACCACAAGAGTATCAAGTTGGGGACCTGGTAATCAAACGCATCATCCTTCCTCAAAGTGATCCCAGGGGCAAATGGACCCCCACATACGAAGGGCCATTTGTGGTTAAACATGTCTTCTCAGGAGGAGCCATGATTCTAACCACCATGGATGGTGACGACCTTCCTCACCCCGCCAATGCAGACATAGTAAAAAGATACTACGCATGAATAAAAGACCCGCTAGGTTGACATACCTAGGCAAAAATAAGGGCTTCCTGGCGAACCAAAAGGGTTCGGGCAAAAATAAGGGATGAAATGAAAAGATCTGTACACCCGGCAAGTCGAAAACCTGAAAAGGCGGCTTGGGCAAAAATGGGTATCCCGGTGGACTGAAAACCCGAAAGGGCGGTCCAGGCAAAAGTTAGGGATTAAAGCGTAATACTATGTCTCATTGGATCGCCTTGCATCCAGAATTCGGAATCAACTATCGGGCTCAGACTTCGGCATCGATCAATCAGCTTCATCTTCAACTAAGCAGCAAAGTGATGAGACGCTTGAAGACATAAAGGCAATAGCAGAGTTGGAACCCAGTGGGAATATTGTTCACATAGCTGTTTTGTTTCCTTTTCAAAATTGTATAACTTTATGTTATTTGGCGGCATTCTCTTACTAGGACGTCAGCCTCTTGTACAAAAACGCCTATTTACAGGCAAATTTCAAAATCAATACAGATTCACTTTTCCAAACAAATTGCCAGTTGTTTTTTCTTTTTTCCTGTTTTGTCTTGCGAAGAACGTCCAATGTTCATTTTTAATATATGCATTTGTCATTAAATTGCTAATTCATAAATACTTGCATGCGAAACAAAGGACTGATTACAGGTGATATCAGAAACAGGGGCAATGTAGAGTTGTCCAGGAAGTCTAGTTGCTCTGTCCGCCAAGGTACCAAGGTAGGTTCAACTGAAGAATGTGACCAAATTACCTCAACTCCCCACAAAGTAAAACAAGATTCAGCAACACTCTCCCCAGGAAGAGTTAGTCTATCATCAGCCCTACAATAGGCACCCTATTCCCCTAGTAAGTCAGCAATACTCTCCTCCAACAGAGTTAGTCTACGGCCAGTCTAAAGGAAGTTGGGTATCCCCAGAAGATATCAACATTCCCCAACGGAGTATAGGCGTTCCTCAGCAAGCATCCCCGGCAGTCTTAATCTAAGATTGTTCCCCGGCGGAATACAGACACCCCAGTGGAACCATTTTCTAGTACAGTCCGAAAAGTTTCCCCAGGAAAGTTGGAATCCATATCCCCAGCAGGTCCTGAAGCTTATCCCTAGTAGATTCTGGAGGCTTATCCCCTGCAGAGTACGGGCGTCTCTCCCAGACTTTATTCAAAGTTATTCCTCACCAGAGCTTATAACTGGGTTATCCTCAGCTAATTACCACGGAAGACCGTCCTCGGCGAAGTTCTTCCTATCCCCAGCGGAGTTCATCAAAGTTCCCCAGCATAACTTATCAACAGAACCCCCGGCGGAGTTTATCATTGTTATCCCCAACGGAGTCCATCATTGAAATCCTCAGCGGAGTTCTCATCAAAACTTCAGCAAAATATCTCTTCCCACAGAGTAATTCCCCTCAGAGTAATCTCTCCAACAAGTTTATTCCCCAACGGAATCATCTTCTCTTACCGGTGTATTCTTGCAACCATCATCCCCAGCGGAAACGAAGAACTCTACTCTTCAACGTCAGCCCAGGATTTAATTTCCCGGCCGGTCGTCAAGGATTTGTTTTCCTAGACGAAAATACATTCATAAACATTTCACATTTAATACATCTTGCTTACATACATGATAAAGTGCATACAACGCTATCTCATTTCATACATCATGACATCATGCATTCCATACATCATGACATTGCATACAACTGATGTTTTGCCTTTTTTCAGGGAAAAGGACAATCCAAAAGACGACTACCTTCAACTATCACAATTCCATATTCGATTCCTGTATCTAGCCAGGGCACATCTGTGAGTGATCAGTTTCCAGATTCGATTCCTGTATCTAGCTAGGGCACATCTGTGAGTGATCAGTTTCCAGACTCGATTCCTGTAACTAGCCAGGGCACATCTGTGAGTGATCAGTTTCCAGACTCGATTCCTGTATCCAGCCAGGGCATATCTATTGACGACTATTTCCAGACTCGATTCCTGTATCTAGCCAGGGCACGTATGAAGAGTTTGAAGATTCGATTCCTGTATCCAGCCAGGGCATATCTGTTGACGACTATTTACAGATTCGATTCCTGTATCTAGCCAGGGCACATCTGAAGAGTTTGAAGATTCGATTCCTGTATCCAGCCAGGGCATATCTATCAACTGTCACAATTCCAGATTCGATTCCTGTATCCAGCCAGGGCACATCTGAAGAGTTTGAAGATTCGATTCCTGTATCCAGCCAGGGCATATCTATCAGCTGTCACAATTCCAGATTCGATTCCTGTATCCAGCCAGGGCACATCTGAAGAGTTTGAAGATTCGATTCCTGTATCCAGCCAGGGCATATCTGTTGACGACTGATTCCAGATTCGATACCTGCATCCAGCCAGGGCATATCTGCATGAAGAGATTGAAGATCAACACCTATAACAGGCCAGGAAACATCTTCCTTTCTCAAAATACGCAAGTTCTCGCTAAGGAATCTCTTACGCGATCAACACTTCCAAATGGCATCTATAAGCCCATTCCCGACAAGGTTCTGTCACGCCTTCAGATGGCATCTATAATCCCATCTCCCTATCCACCATCTCTCCAAATGGCATCTATAAGCCCATTCCCGACATCACATTGCAAATACTCCAGCATGCGAGTGCAAATTTCCGGGCACTCTAGTGTCCAATCTCCTTTTACCCTCGAGTCACGAAAGGAAAACTTGCCAATCTAACTCTTCAGGTTCAAGAAGATTGAACAGGGGCAACTGTTTTACCCCAAAATTTTCCCTCCCATTTTCTCAACATTTTCTCATCACAAGACCCTTAGAGCTCAAGACCCAGTTAGGGTTTCCTCTGCTCAAGACTTCTCCTTGCACTGTTGACCCAAATTAGGGTTTGTGTTTGCACAAAGACATTTTGACCTAAAATGCCTAAAATAACTTTCATGCTTCATGTTGGATTCCCAAGTTTATCCATACCAAGTTTCAAGTCTTGATTCCAAACTTTGCCCAGTCAATTGGACAGTTGACCTAGAAATCAGCTGTATTGGGGAAAAAAGTCAACTGTGGCCAATTGACAGTCAAACCTCATGAAAATTGACCCACATCAACATTATGAACTCATATGGACCATTTGGTCAAGTTTGGATCACAATTCCACAAGAAATTTGATCAGATCACCAAAAGGGAAAAATGGTCATTTTTAGGGTTTTGACTGCACAAAGGCAATTTTTGACTGTTTGACCTAGCCAATGGCAAACCAAACTCACATATGGACTCAAGGACCCAATGGAATTGTCTTTACATACTCAACAAGTTCAAAAGATTCCAAATGCACAAAATTGACAGTTGAATTTTCCAGTCAATTGATCAATTTTGACTGTATACTGAAAAGTCAAACTTTTACTTTTTGGTCAAAATCAAGTGTCAAGATTAATTTTTCATCAAAACATGCCAAATCATGAAACTTGTTCATCAAGAAATCAAGAATTGCAAATTAGGGTTTGAAATGAAGATTTTTCATAACTTAGAATTTTTCTAAGTTATGAAAAACCCTAATTTTTTCCTAACTTTGTCCCACTTTCTCATCAAGATTCATTTGGATTCAAACAAAAGTCAAAACATGAAAGTTGTAGTCTATTGCAAAATCTACAACTTTGATTCACAAAGTTTCCTCAAAAGAAGCTTGTAACTCAAGTTACAATTTTTGGAACAAGGGTACCAAACCATTCTTAACTTAGAAAAATTTTGACCTATTTTAGGCAGGATTTTTGCCTAACTTCATGGCAACTTTTCACATGCTTCCACTTGGAATTTCAATTTGCATTACAAAGATGGATTGTAGTACACATTCCAAGCTTTCCAAAATATCCAAGAACTCATCAAACAACCTCATGGTTAGAGAGAATCGAATTTGGCAATATGGGAAAAACTCACTTTGTTCATGACCAAGTTACATGTCCATAACCTTGCATTTTTGAACTCAGCATGCCTTAAGCTAGATTACAGGTCCTTATCTCATTCACACTCAATAATTTAATGCAAACCCCTTGTGTTCAAGCCTTGTATTATGTGTTTAAGCATTACATGGAAGTTTAACCCTTAAATAGAAAAAGCAAATTATCCATTTTAGAAAAGATGAACATTATGTCAAAGTTGCAAATCAAGAAGTACAAGGCCATATCTTTGGGCACAAGTTAAGAAGCAAAACACACTGATCAAGGGGAAAGGTTGCAGCATAGATTGGGGGCCTGCATCAGTCTAGAACACAACTTGAACTTTTGTTGCTTAAGTAAGAAGAAACTTGACATAACAACTACCAACTCTCATTTCTGCCAAGACCAACTTAAGCAAACTTGTTAAACACATTCTAAACAACCACCCTGACCTGAAACACGAGCCAACCATCTCCATTGCTTTCTCAAACACAGAATCACCATTAAACTGCACAAAAACAGGGCATTCTGCACTTGGACTTGGCTAGCTCATTTCCATCGTGCATCTTGGCCAAAACCACTTCAAACACTTTCCCTACCATCCATACAAACTGTCCAAAGCATTAGAAGCAGACTGTAACACTCCTAACCAACATCACCATTTTCATTTTTCTGTTTTGCAGTTGAAGTGCCATAACACGATTCACTTGGTTTCAAAGCAAACTAAAGCTTGGAATAGCATCCCTGGACATCAAGCAAGCTATACAAATCATTATCTTGCCCTGAAAGCTCCTCCATTGCCAGACACGATTCCAACTGAACAGGTAAGTTCATGAACTTCTATCTCTCAATGTAGGGAGAACTAGCTCTAAGTTTGTGAATGAAAAATGTCATGCTCATGTCCCTGAAGCTATACATATCTTTACTTTCCATTTATTTTTCCTGTCTTATGAGAATTTGAGGTCTGAACATTGATAAAAAGTTAGGTTAAGAATTAGGAATGGAGAAATTCTCTCTCATTTCTGAGAGTTAGGATGAGTTCTTTATATGTCCAGAATCGTGGCTTGATGCTTAACATTTTTCATGTTGTAAGTTTGTGCTAAAAGTCCAGGAATCAGGAGTTGTGTTTGAAGCATCAAAGGCGCGCGTTTTTCAAATGTGTTGTCTGAAGGTTGAAGACAAAGTCTTCTTGGGCTGGGCCTGAGTTGACTTCTTATTTGCACCCTATTTCTACTTTTGAACCCCCTTGGCCCATTGTGCTTATTTGAAACCTTTTTTTGACTTTTTTTGTTATTTCTGACTTATTCATTTTTTCTCATAATATTAAAAATATAAAAAAATATTTTCCAAGCCATTTTTGTATTTATTAGGCATTTATTTGTTTAAATTGATATTTGTATGTAAATAATACATAATACTTTTTTTTTGTTTAGAATATTAGGAATAATACCAAATACATTTATTTTCTAATTTGTATGTTATTTTATCTTCTGAAAATATTTTATATAAAATATCCTTTTTTTTGTAAATATTAAATATTATTATTTTTTGTATATATTTAATATATTTAGTAAATAATACAAATACATATATATTTATTAGTATATTTAGGTTAAAAAATACAAAATATATACATTTTTATTTTTATTAACATTTAACATTAAAAATACCTTTTGACAAATATACTTCTCTTTTATTTATTTTTTGTATATAATTAATAAATATTGCATATATTATACAATAAATACTTTTATTTGTAAAAATTAGGGTTTTTGCCCTAAATATAAAAATGCCCAAAAATTAATACTTTTATTTTTGTTTTCTTGACACATAAAAAAACACTTTACATACACATAAAAAATCATTTTTGCATCTTGCATATTTATCTTATTTTATTTAATTATTGCATATTAAATAATTTGTATAATTCCATTTGGATTGTAATAGTTTAGGATTTAATTTGCTAAAATATCCCCATTTGAACATTTGTACCCCCCTTCCCATATATTGTGTTGTAATAACTTAGGAGCTTTATTTTTCGCACTTTAAAGTTTTCTAAATATGCCATGATAGAATTAGGGTTTGTATGCAAATCAATTAACCAAAATAGTTGGACCTAAATTCAAGATAAACAAGCATGAAAATGGACAACACTAATCACACTTGCACCCCTAGGGTATTCCACTTGTTGCCTTCAATAATGGGCCATATTGCATGTTAGGTCTCTTTGGGCTAAAACAAACAATCAAATGATCATAGTCCCTCGATGACGCTTTCGAAAGTTGCCTAAAAATGATCAAGTCCCTTAAAGGAAAAATTGCCCAAAGATACTTGGCACCATTGCAATCATGGTCTAAACGATGACCCGCGCCCGTCCCTTTCACATCCTAACACAAGATTGTCCACCAAATACAATGGTGGAACAAAATTGTTAAAAGGGTTAAAACATAGATAAGATCTTTGAGAAATTTAGGGTAGATAGCTCTTGGTTACTTGCCCCCTTGCAAAACAAAAACACTTGCCTATTTTTCAAACCACACATCACTCCACTTTCAAAACAACTTTCAAAAAAATTGAAAACCTTTTCAAAAGACATACACCTTTGTATACATCCCAACATGGATCATTACATGGGTTGCCACCACATTGGCCTCTTTTCAAAACATTTTCAAAACCCACACACACAAAGCACCATTTCAAACAATTGAAAATTAAGGCAAGTTGATCTAAGCAAGTAACTAAGAGCCCATGGATAACCATGGATAGAAAGGGTGCTAATACCTTCCCTTTCTATAATCTACTCCCCGAACCCAAGAAAACATCTCGAAGGTTTTTGCTGTGCTTTTTAACCTTTCCTTAGGATAAAATAAAAAGTCGGTGGCGACTCTTGCTCAACCGAAACATTTGCGAAAACAAACGCAAAACCCTAGTCAGTTCTCCCACCGTATCACAACAATCATGACTCTACCTTACTGCGGTGTGTAGACAAGAGCAAAGCAGAGAGGATCATGGTAGACCTACACGAAGGTACCTTCGACACTCATTCTAGTGGACATACCATGGCAAAGAAGATCCTACGGGCAGGATATTATTGGTCCACTATGGAAGCCGACTGTTATCAGCATTCTCGAACTTGTCACAAGTGCCAAATCTATGCTGATAAGGTGCACGTACCCCCAGTTCCCTTGAAATTTTTGACGGCTCCCTGGCCCTTTGCAATGTAGGGCATTGACATGATCGGCGAGATCATACCTACCGCGTCCAATGGGCATCGCTTCATCCTCGTGGCCATTGATTACTTTACGAGGTGGGTTGAGGCTGCCTCCTTTGCTACGGTTACCAAGAATGTGGTGGCACGGTTCATCAAGCATAACCTGGTTTGTCGTTATGGTATCCCTGAGAGAATCATCACAGATAACGGTACTAATCTCAACAACTCGATGATCACTGAACTCTGTAAACAGTTCAAGATTCAGCATCAAAACTCTTCTCCTTACCGGCCGAAGATGAATGAGGCTGTTGAAGCTGCTAACAAGAATATCAAAAAGATCATACAAAAGATGACAGTGACATACAAAGATTGGCACGAGATGTTACCGTTTTCTCTTCACAGGTACCATACTTCAGCACGTACGTCGACAGGGGCAACACCTTATTCTCTGGTATATAGCATGGGGGCTGTCCTACCCATAGAGGTCCAGACCCCTTCTCTACAGATTATGAAGGATGCAGGTTTGAGCAAAGACGATTGGATCCAGACTCGACTTGATCAATTGAACTTAATCGACGAGAAAAGACTTACTGCTGTCTGCCATGGTCAAATGTATCAGAAACAGATGATCAAGGCCTTCAACAAGAAAGTCAGACAACAAGTGTATCAAGTAGGGGATCTGGTAATCAAGCGCATCATACTGCCGCAAGGTGATCCCAGGGGAAAATGGACTCCCACCTATGAGGGACCATTTGTAGTCAAGAACATATTTTCTGGTGGAGCCATGATCCTGACCACTATGGATGGTGACGACCTTCCACACCCTGTCAATGTGGACATAGTGAAAAGATACTACACATAATAAAAACCCGCTAGGTTGACATACCTAGGCAAAAATAAGGGCATCCTGGCGAACCAAAAGGGTTCAGACAAAAATTAGGGACAAAAAATAAAAAAATCTGTACACCCGGCAAGTCGAAATCCTGAAAGGGCGGCATGGGAAAAAAAGGGTATCCCGGTGGACTGAAAACCCGAAAGGGCGGTCCAGGAAAAAATTAGGGATTAAAGCGTATCACTATGTCCCCTTGAATCACCTTGCGACCAGACCTCAGTAATCAGATATCGAGCTCAAACGGTACCGATCAATCTAGTCAGCTTCGGACAAGCAACAAAGTGATGAGATGCTCGAAGACATAGGGGCAATAGCAGAATTGAAACTCAATAGGAGATAGCTGTTTTCTTTTTGTACACAATTTCTGTAATAATTTTCATTTTTACGGCGGCGTTCTCTTACTAGAGCGTCAGCCTCCTTGTAAAAAACGTCTGTTATAGGCAAATTTCAAATCAATACAAATCATCTTTTGAGTACAAAACTCTGTGTTTATTTTTCCTTTTTCTGTTTTGTTGTGTAAAAAACCTCCAATGTTTTATTCTTGACATATGCATTTGAATATGATCACTGTTCACAAATATCTGCATATAAAACAAAAAGACAGTTACCAAGAACTCAAAGAAACTGGTACAAAACCTAAATATCAACAGTTACCCCGTCCATCATGGTACAAGGGGCAAAGACAATTGGAAGAGAAGTCACTATCACATATAAGCCAGTGATACCTATATTCCCCACAGAGCCGAGACAACCAAGGTCCGACCTCCGTGTCCCCAAGTAGGAATCACTTCCCTAGCAGGCTCTTTCAGAAAGCTAATATATGTATTCCCCAGCCGAGCTTTATAACCATAAACAGTTTATAAAGTTTTTCTCCTGAGCAGAGTTTATTTCTCTGACAGAGGAAGCTCAATCTCCAACATAGCTCTTCTCTCCAACAATGGAAGTTCATCCCCAGCTGAGTTTATTTCTCCAAAACAGCAGATCTTCCAACATAGTATATCTTCCCCACAGAGTCATTCCCCCGCAGGATTATTCTCAAACAAAATCTCTCCCGGTAGAATATTCTCAAGCAGAATGGATGTAAATCCCCAACTAATCATCTTCAGTCACTATCCCCAGCGGAATCGAAGAACTCAACTCCTTATACTCTTCAGCAGTAGTCCAGGATTTTTTCCGCCAGCTAGAGAATATCATAATAGCATTGCATATCCATACATCATGGCATGCACATACATATTATACAGCACAATCTCATTTATTTTGAGAATATCATTACTCAATACATTTCATACATCATGACATTACATACGACTAACTCTTTACCTTTCAGGGAAAGATGCAATCAAGTTCTCACAAGTTCTCTCTGGTTCAGTCAAACCGGCACCAAGGTTTCTATTCCAGTTGCAGATATCCCAACATTTTCTCTGGTTTAGTCAATCCGACACCAAGGTTTCTATTCTAGTTGAAGATGTTTTAAGACTTTTGTCTGGGTCAGCCGAATCGCCGCTAAGATTCCACTGATTACTATGCCAGTCAAAGTTAATCCGAGAACTCTCCCGGGATCAGTCAAATCGATACTAAGATTTCTCTCCCAGTTGAAGTTCTCACAACTTTTCCCTGGTTCAGTCAAATCGATACTAAGATTTCTATTCTAGTTCAAGCTATAAAGCCCGGAAATCGACTGGATAATATCTTGATTTCTCCAAAATACTACGAAGCCTGGAATCGACCAGATAGTGGTATATCTCAAATTCAAGCTATGAAGCCCGGAAATCGACCGGATAACAACTTAATTTCCCCATCATACTGTGAAGCCTGGAAATTGACCGGATAACAGTACAAGATACTATGAAGCCTGGAGTCGACCAGATAGTGGTATAAGACACTGTGAAGCCTGGAATCGACCAGATAGTGGTATAAGACGATGTGAGGACTTGAGCACGACCAGATAGCGGCAAGAGACACTGTGAAGCCTGGAGCACGACCAGATAATAGTATGAGGTAATACGAAGCTTGCAATTCGACCAAATAGCAGTTTACTCGGCCAATTACTATGAAGCCCAGAAATTGACCGGATATTAGTATGCCTTAAATTCAAGTTGAAACCCGGACGCGACCGGATAACCACTTAATTTCCTTTTGAAGCCTGGAACACGACCAAATAAGAATTGAGAAATTGCAAAGCCTGGAGTACGACCAGATAACAAGTTTAAATCCCATGTTCCCAGTAAGTCACTGTGTAACCTGGAGCACGACCAGATAACAGTTAATCTTATCATCCTCAGCAAATCGCTGTAAAGCCTGGAGCACAACCAGATAGCAGTTCACTTTCACCTCCTCGATTAAGAGATGATTCCCTAGTAGAGTAACGGACAATTGAAGCTCCTAAAAATCTATTTATCCCAAGACAGAGATTAACATTCCTCAGTAGATTCCTCCTCAATGACAGGAACAAGAATTCTCATCAAAGGAATATCTCGGGAAATCAACATCCTCTAGATGGCATCTTTAAGCCCATATCCGACGATTCTCCGTCATATCTTCTGGATGGCATCTTTAAGCCCATCTCTAGTGACCTTATGTCGTCTCCTCCAAATGGAATCTGTTAGCCCATTCCCGATACTACCTACACAGTCCAGCACCATCTCAGACGAGTGCAAATTTCTGGGCACTCTAGTGTTCAATCATCTTCCACCTTCAGATTACAAAAGGCAGACAACCCATCTAAATCCTCAGGTTTAAGAAGATTGAACAGAGGCAGATGTTGTACCCCAAAATTTTCCCTCTCATGTTATTATGCACATGCCCATTGAGGTTCCCAACTTGCTCAAAGATGCCCAAGAGTTGGCCAGACAAACTCTCTCCTAAAGCAATGTACCTCAAAGTAGGGTTTCCATTTTCAGCAGGATGGTTGAAGTCCAAAGGTCCCCAAGTTCTTTCCATGGTACTAATATGTTCTCAAGATCATCCATGTCAAGTTTCATGCCTTACACAAGAAGTTTGCTCAGTCAACTGCTCAGATGCCTGAAAATTAACTATACTAGGTCAAAAGTCAACTGTGGCCCACATATAGTCAAACTTCAAGATTTTTGGTCAACATCAACATTTTTAAGTGATATTCATCATTTGATAAAGTGTTTATCAAGAATCCTCAAGGAATGCCCCAAATTCATCAAAACCCAAAAGTTGCTAAATTAGGGTTTCTCAAGAAAAGTCAACCAAACTTTGACCAAGCATAACTTCTTCATACTCTATCAGAAATTTTCCATCCAAGGCTCATTTTGAAGAGGATGAAATTCCATACAATTTATATTCATCCCACAAGTTCAAAATATGCACTCATTAAAAGATATGAATCTCTACATTATAAGTCCTTTTGAAAAGTCAACAAAAACACCTTTTGGGTCAAAGCTTCTTACATGATCATGGAAGACCCAATTGAGATGAAACCAAAAGGTTTTTTTAGGGGACATCCTAAGCTTTCTAAAGAGTCCAGGAACACCTCTCTAGGGTTAAAATTGGAGGAGATATGCCTTGTCAAAGTTGACAATTTTTGCAAAATTGCCAAAAGTCAAATGTGCTAAAAAATGCATTTTTTTGTCAAATGGACCTAGTTTTTCATGATTGCATCTTGCTTGTGACATGGTCCACGACCAAAATCAGCATCTACACTTTATTTGCTTCATTAATTATTTTATTTTGATTTTTTATTATTTAAAATTCAAATTAAATCAAATAAATAGCAAAAAATGCAAAAGATTGATTTTTGATCTGATTTCTTGTAGTAATCAAATCCAATTAGGCTGACAAATCAGATCAAATCGTGCAAAGCAAATTGAAGCAAAAATTGACATGATTATGCCTATTTTGGAAACATATTATACAAGAACAAAATCAAATCCAATCTTCATAATGTTCAAAGATACAATGCGTTTTTGTTGACCTAATCAGTTCTAATACATATATAGGACACAACCAGTGCATAAAAACAAGGATTGAAGTCGTGCAAGCAGGAAAAAAATGAGAATTTTGACAAAAAGTGTGGATCCGATTTCTAATCTAGAGGACGATTCAAATCCATTCAAAGCCACGAATCCATTCCTGGATATCTCCTGAAGCTAACAGGACCATTTGCATGCTTCAAAGCTCCAGGAATCGTCACATATTGCTCTCACGGTTTGTCACTTTTTCCAAGTTTGTATCTATTCATTCTTGCATTATTAACATGTTTTGATTACATATTTGTGTTCACATGACTTCCTGGAAACTTTCTGTATACTTAATTGTTAGTTTTGACGCATAAACAATGAGTTTCCATCATTAGGGTTTCGTCCTCCATTTTAGGGCTTTATTGTACAGGTAAAATTAAGGCCAGAGAAGGATGCCATCATACTCGTGAGGTCAAAACGAGTTGATTGGTGTAGCTAGAATTGATTTATCACGCTTGCTATGGATTTTTGAAGTTTGCAGTTATGTAGCTATGGAGGTTGTCCGTAGGTAAAAGTGTTATACCTAAGACAACAGATCAGTGAAGAAGATGATAACATGGCTAAATATCGTTGCTTATTTGAATTTTGCGCGTTTATTTAAGTCATTCACGTTATTTTTCTATAATATATATTGTTGTTGTTATATTTACAACTAAGCAGCGTAGCACAGATGGTCAGGGCAAGCGTGGAATGAGTGAGAGGACCTGGGTTCGATCCCAGGTCCCAGCGTTTTACTATTTTCTTAACATTTATATGCAGATTCTATACATTGCCTTGCCTAGAGTCTACCATGCACTTCCATCATCCAACCACAGGATTCATCTCTATTCAGATCAAACGCTCAACCAAAGGGAAGTCCATGGTGCACCCTCCAAGAGTGGCTACACAAGATCCAGTGCTGGGATTGGGCTCAACTCTTTGGGCCTAAAGACAAATTTAACATACACCCCCTGATTGCTTCTAATAGGCCCATCTATTTTCTTTCTTTATTTTATTTTAATTCTTATTTTAATTATTTACTAATTATTTTCTTTACAAAAATAACCCAAAAAAAAATCACAAAAACCTAAAAAAATCTTTTTTTCATAAAAATATTTTGTTTCTTTAATTAATTAATTAGTTTAATTATTTAGGGAAATTTAATTGTTTTTTCTATATAATTTAAATCAATAAAAAATTAGGGTTTTAGTTTGTACATAACATAATTCAATTTTTTCTGAAAAATAACCTAAGTATAATTTTTCAATTAGATTTTTAGGTTTCTTAATTCATTCTCGCATTTAATTCACCGTGAAAATTTTAATTCTTTTTTCTATTATTGTATCTGCTTCGGGTTGTAATAGATTTAATTAGGGTTTTAAATTTCGGCATCGCTATTTACAGTCAAGATAATCATGTATCTGCAAAAGCCCTGTAATAGCTTGGACCTTTAAACTTTCCCGCATGTTAATTTTCGCAAACTATAAACTGCTTAGATGTATGTTAATAGGATTGTATGGGAAGACTAACTGAAAATTAATACGGTAGAAAAACCTAAATGTGCAAAGATAAATTAACTAAAAACATACACTCGCACATGCTCACTCCTAGGGTTTATTCCACTCCGGTTGCCCTCGGTAAAGGTCATGAAGTATAGGGTTTGTTAGTGGTTGTCCTCTAGCCCTGAAAGATCTAAAAGGACCCGTTCGGATGTTGCCTCAGAAAAAGATCTTTAAGGCTTTAGGATGATTACTAACGTTTCCTAACATTGCTTTTGTGATTGTACATGTCCCTTCGAATGTCTGTAAAAAACTCTAACGATGATGCTACCTATTTCTCAATAATGGGATAGCATTGTCTAAAAGAAAAACGAACAGACCTTTTTCTAGTAGGTAGACTAGTTCCTAGGTATTTGCTCATACAAACAAACTTTTTCACACCAACACTTTCCCAAACAAAGTTTTCAAAAACAACTTCGTAACACTCTTGAGGACAGAAACAAGGGTTAAAATGAAGTAAAACAAAACTTTTCAAAGCAAGCACACACAAGCAATTTAAAAATGAGAAAGTACCTAAGAGCCCGTGGAAAACCACTGATAGAAAGGGTGCTAACACCTTCCCTTTCTATAATCTACCCACGTACTCAGAAACTCTAAAAAAAAGGTTTTTTCTGTTCTTTTTCCTTTCCTTTGTTGGATGAAATAAAAGTCGGTGGCGACTCTTGCTTACCGCGACATTTTGCGAACAAAAAACGCAAACCAGTATTAACAGTCGGTTCTTCCACCGTATCACAACTGCTCCTTGTCCATTCGCAATGTGGGGCATCAATATGATTGGGGAAATCAGACCTACAACTTCTAATGGGAACCGCTTCATCCTGGTTTCCATTGATTACTTCACGAAGTGGGTCGAGGCAACTTCATTTGCTTCTGTTACCAAGAACATTGTAGCTCGCTTCATTAGACACAACCTTATCTGTCAGTACAATATTCCAGAAAGAATCATTACAGATAATGGTACCAATCTCAACAACACTATGATCACTGAGCTCTGCACGCAATTTATGATCCAGCATCATAACTCTTCTCCTTATCAACCGAAGATGAATGGTGTTGTTGAAGCTGCTAAAAAAACATCAAGAAAATTATACAGAAGATGACAATGACATAAAGATTGGCACGAGATGTTACCATTTCTCTTCATGGTTACGGCACCATAATGCGCACATCAACAGGGGCAACTCCTTTCTCTTTAGTATACGGTATGGAAGTTGTCCTGCTCGTAGAAGTCCAGATCCCTTCCTTGAGGATCATGAAGGATACAGGTTTGAACAAAGACGAATGGGTTCAGACTCGACTTAACCAATTAAACCTAATTGATGAGAAGAGGCTCGCGGCTGTCTGCCATGGCCAGATGTACGAAAAACGTATGATCAAAGCTTTTAACAAGAAGGTCAGATGTCAGGTATATCAGGCTGGTGATATGGTAATCAAGCGCATTATACTGCCACAAAGTGATCCCAGGGGAAAATTGACTCCCACGTAAGAAGGACCATTTGTGGTAAATAATATATTTTCTGGTGGAGCCATGATCTTAACCACTATGGACAGTGACGACCTTCCGTACCCTGTAAACGCGGACATAGTCAAAAGATACTACACATAAACAAAGATCCGCTAGGTCGTTTGGCCTAGGAAAATATTAGGGCATCCCGGCGAACCAAAAGGGTTCGGGCAAAAACTAGGGACATATGTAAAAACAAAATCTGTACACCCGACAATTCAAAAACTTGAAAAGGCGGCTTGGGCATAAAAGGGTATCCCGGTGGACTAAAAACCCGAAAGGGCGGTCCAGGAAAAAGTTAGGGATTTAAAGCGTATAACAATGTCCTGTTGGATCACCTTATAACCAATCTTCAGTATTAACTATCAAGCTCAAGCGATACTAATCAATCCAATCAGCTTCAGACAAGAAGCAAAAGGGATGAGAGGTTCAGAGATATAAAGGCAATAGCAGAATGGGAACCTAATGGGATTATTTCACATAACTGTTTTTCTTTTTATACTATTTTTGTGTAATTTCCATTCTTACGACGTCATTCTCTTACTAGAATGTCTGTCTCCTTGTACAAAAACGCTTATTTAAGTTAAAATAAAACTCTTTGAAAGTGCAAAACTTTTGTTTTTGTTTTTCTATTTTGTGTGCGAAAACGTCCAGTGATTATTTTTGAACATATGCATTTAAATGTGATTAATGCTTACAAATATGCACCTAAAAACAAAAAGACAGTTGCTAATGACTTTAAGAAACGGGACAATATCTAAGGGCCATCCATAAAATCCCCATAGATGTTTTCCCTGGCAGATACCTTCTCCAGCAGGTACAGAGACAGGGACATCCTACTGCAAGGTCACTGCCATATTCTCAGTATGCATCCTAATGGTGTCAGACGTTCTCATATCCCAGGCGGAGCAAGAATCTCCAAATTACTGCTCCAACATCTAGACATTTCCCAGTGAAATCGCCAAGTTTCTCAGGATTCCCCAACGGGATTTCAACAAAATCCCCAAGCAGTGCACGAAGTTTCCCTTCCCAACAGAGTTTATTTCTCTAACAACAGAAGATCTGTCTCCCAACATTTCAACTTCAAACAAAACCTAAAGACCTACATTCTACACCCCCAGCCACAATTAGGGATTTATTTTCCCTAATTCAACAATACAACAATGGAACAACTAACACGTTCATACATTGCATTCATACACCATTTCTACGAACATCATAGCATATGCAGCACAAATGAATATATCACAATCTAATTTATTTTGAGAGCATCATGCAATTCATACATCATGACATCGCATGAAACTTACTTTAACTTTCCAGGTTGAGTTCGCTGAAATACAAACCCTATCAACTTATACAACAAGTCAAAGATTAATGCCCGAAACCAAACGGGAAAACTATCTACACGACCAAGTGGCATGAACTCCCGAAGCAAGACGGGTTTACCAACAAATACAACAAGCCGCAGATTAATGCCTGAAACCGAACATGGAAACTATCTATGTTACCAATAAAAAAAGTCCCAGATCAATATCTAAAACAAGCCAGGAAAACTATCTGTGGACAGTTGATTGTAGATTAACACCTGAAACCATCCAAGAGAACTATCTACATAAGGAGTTTAAAGATTAATACCTGTAACAAGCCAGGAAAACTATTTTTTCTTTCTCAGGTCATAGTTTAATACCTGTAACAATCCAGGACAACTATCTCAGCGACCGACAATTTTTAAGTTCCAGGTTAATACTTGAAACCAGACAGGACAACTATCTGCGAACAACAGATTTATAGATTAATACCTGAAACCAGATAGGAAAACTATCTACACGACCGAACGAAGCAATTTTACACGGATTCCTCCTCAACTTTCCAGATGCAGTCTAACACGGACTCATCCTGAAGCAGCCCCACACAGGCTCCTTCTCATATATCTATAGATGCAGACTAACACAGACTCATCCTGGAACAGCCCTATACAAGCTATTTTTATTACATCTTCAGGTAACCGTTAATTCCATTATCCCTAACAAGTTACTGTGAAGCATGGACTTCAACCAGAAAACAATAAACTTTCATCTCTCCATTACAAAGATAACTCTTCAGTAAGGCCTTATACAAATGAAGTTTCTAGACTCTATTCCCTACAAAGTTTCCTCAAGCAAGAGAACAACAAAAACCCACATTCCCCAACGGAGTCCTCCTCAGACAACAGGAATAGGAATCCCCACAAGGAGACCTCTTAGGAAGTCAACATCTACTTTGGATGGCATCTTTAAGCCCACCTCCGATGACCCCCCGATCATATTCTCCAAATGGCATCTATAAGCCCATTCCCGACATCATCAACCAACAGTATTACTTCATGTGAGTGCAAATTTCTAGGCACTCTAGTGTTCAATCATCTTCCACCTTCAGATCATGAAAGGCAGACAAGCTAATCTAAATCCTCAGGTTTAAGAAGATTGAACAGGGGCAACTCTTGTACCCCAAAATTTTTCCTCTCATATTTCTCAAGGTTTTTATCTTATATGGGTGGTTACAAACACTTGCCTAAAGAAAATGAAATTTTTTGAATGTTAGAAAAGTGTATTTCAATTGGTAGTTCAACAATGTCCTTCGATTGGTATCCAAACAATGTCCTTCGATTGGCATAACAACAAGCTTTAACTGGGCTCCTAAAACCCTTCGACCAAGCATTGGCCCACAAGCTTCGATTGGGAGCCGAGTCTCCTTCGATCAAGCTTAATTCACAAAGCTCCCTCATGCTTGCATTGGTTTCACAAGGCAAATACCCATCAACTTGCCTTTGATCTATAAGGCAAAATGCCCCTTTTACTGGTCTTCGATTCACAAGACAAAGGGCTGCCTTAGACATGCTTCAATTCACAAGGAAAAGACCCATCAATTTTCCTTTGATCTACAAGGAAAAAGGCCCCTTTTACTGGTCTTCGATTCACAACACAAAGGGATGCCTCAGACATGCTTCGATTCACAAGGCAAAGACCCACCAGCTTGCCTTCGATCTACAAGGCAAAAGGCCCCTTTTACTTGTCTTTAATTCACAAGACAAAGGTTTTCCTCAGACATGCTTCGATTCATAAGATAAAAGGTTACCTCAGACATGCTTCGATTCACAAGGGAAAGGCTCCTTTTCAGCTTGCCTTCAGCACACAAGGCCAAGACTTCTTCAGATTAGCCTTCAACACACTAGACAAAAAAAAAGCTTCCTTCGACCTACAAGGAAAATACCTCCTTCATGCCTGATTAAATTCACTAGGCGATAGCCTCTTTGATGGTTGCTTTGACCTGCCTCATGCTATTGCCCACACGGCATTGGCTGCCTTTGTGCCAGCTTCGACTGGGCAATGGTCCCCTTTGAAACATTTTTTCATACTTCGACACACATGTTAGTCCCTTCGAAGGCGCATTCATGAGGTCCCTTCGAAGAAGCAATCATTGGCCCATTCGAAGGACACATGGTTGCTGAATACAAGCTTGTATTATGATGGGTCTTGGTCCTACATGTGGCCATGCCCAGGCCTCTTGTGCATTAGCATTCGAAGGTGGTGATAAAGAAGGTTTTTGATTGGCCATATTGAAGTTTTCTTTTGAGTTGTTTGAATCAAGAAGCTAGGGCAAGTAGACTCAATCAAAGAAGCTCTAATAAGGAGGTTTCTGAACACTTCGAATAAAGACTCTAGCCCATTCGAAGGAGGCAATCAGAGTCATTCGAAGGAGGGCATTCGAAAGTCAAATGTGTCCAGGTTCATAACAATTTCAAAAATGGACAAGAAACCATGTCTTTAGCAAAGTTTCAAAGTAATATTTATGGCCTTAAAACACCAACTTAATGGTTGTTTATTCCTTTGCCCTCTTGTCCCCTCCATCCCCTCTATATAAGGAGCATACTAGCAAGCTCCAAGGACGCCTAGAGACAGCCTGAAAGAGTCATACGAAATTGTAAAAATAAGCAAAGTTGTCAAATTCTAAAACACGTTTCCAATCATCCTCAGTCCAAACAAAGGATTCAAACACATTCCTGAAGGTCTCTTGAAGCCTTTCCAATCATAACCAGCCCCTAAGCAAGCATCTCCACGTCCAAAAGTGCCAAATCGAAGCTTCCAACAGTTGGTAAGAATGGGCGAGAGATCATACTTTACATTTGCATGATATATAAACATTTGTAATGCATTCGATTTGTATTCAAGATTAAGGATCTGGGTTTGACACCCAGGTTTGCATTTTGCTTTGTTTCTAACACTTGCTGCAGATATAGCCTGAATAGACCAAACGCACACAGGATTGAAGGACATGGCTTTGATACCCAGGTCCTGCATCTTTATTTTGCTAACGTATCTTTGCAGATTCAGTGCCCTCATAGGTGATCCAGCAGACTCTTTCAACAGTACCCTCTAGATCAAAAGCCACATCCCTTCACTGGATCGAAGGGTAATGTTTGTTTATTGGATCAAAGGATAGCTATTTTCCCCTGGGTTGAAAGGCACCTTCCTCTGAATCGAAAGTCCACCATTCTTCCCTAAATCGAAAGGCCACATTCTCCCTTTGAATCAAAGGAGGGTTCTTCTTTTTTCAACTTTGCTTTATTCATTTATTTATTGATTTTTAAATTAACAAATAATCAGAAAAATCACAAAAAATATTAAGTTAGTATTTTTTTAATTAAAATAATTTTCTAAGTAAATTAAATAAATATTTTAACTATTTTCTTTAATTTAAAATAAATTAGAATTTAGGATCTAATTTAGCTTTAATTATTTTCTTTTCATAATAAAAACAACAAAAAAACTTAGATTTTATTTTTTTAGTTAATTTTGTTTTCTAATTAAATTTTAGGTATTAATTTCACTTAGTTATTTTCTTAAAATAATTTAAAATAAACAAAAAAAAAGATTTTTTTATTTCATTTAGATTTGCTTTAGGCTTTAGACGTCTTTACCTTTCGCGCGTTATTTATTTTTCATTTTTACATTACTGTACATGTATACTGGATGTAATAGACTAATTAGGATTTTTTTACTGCTTTCCGTATTTTTCTTCCCCCAAGCTCTGTACATTGTAAATATCCCCCTCCCCGAAGCCATGTAATAGCATAGGGTTATCTTTTCGCACTTTATATTTTTTGCACATATTAACTGCTAGTAACTAGGATGGCATGACAAGACTGAAAAATCAAAATGTTAGCTAACCTAATAACAAAGATAAATGAACTAAATAGAATAATTGCACATATACACCTCTAGGATACGCCCACTTTGGTTGCCTTCAAAAAAACAATCATGTCCCTCGAGACAGGGACACTTTAGCAAAGACCCATAAATCAAAAGATCATAGTCCCTCATTGACCCTACAGTTGCCTTTCGGTAAATGATCTAGTCCCTAAAAAAAATCTCTAAAGCATCTCTACATGTTGCCTTCATGACTGTACATCCCTTCGAATGTCCCTCAAACATCCAACGATAGAGCTACCTACTCTCTAATAGTAGGATAACGCTGTCTGAAGGATAGGAGGAAAAGAACAAACCTTTTCGAGTACAAGTAGATAGCTGTTAGATGCTTGCTCAAATAAAACAAGCTTTCCACACTTACACATTTCAAAAACAACTTTCAAAAACATTTTCTTTGTCAAGACTCTTAAGGACTGATACAAGAGTTAAGGAAAAGCGAATCGCCACACTAAGGCATTTCAAAAAAAAATTTCAAACACACAAAGCACAAGGTACTTTTAAAAATGAGCTAAGCATCTAAGAGCCCGTAGAAAACTACGGATGGAAAGGGTGCTAACACCTTCCCTTTCCATAATCTACCCCCCTTACTCAGAAAATTCTCTAAAAGGTCTCTTTCTGTTCTTTTCACCCTTTCCTTAATTTGGATAAAAGAAAAGTCAGTGGTGACTCTTGCTTACCACAACATTTGCAAACACAAATGCAAAACCAGTATTAGCAGTCGGTTCTGCCACCGTATCATAGAACTAGCGACTCTGCTGGGGATTTACTTAAAAAATGGGGTTACCTTAAGAGTTAGTTCATTTTAAAATTGTTGTAATTGCTTGCTTTGTATGCTTTATCCTTGGAGGGTTGTTTGGGTTGTTACTATAGATCCTACACGCAGATCTGGGGGCATCTTTTAGGTAAACAACAATAGATCATGAAGACTGTACGGCGTAGGCCAATATGGTTGAAGCGATAGCTGTGTTGGTGTAACACTTTGGTTGGTACCGATATCCCTTGTGTTGAATCGAGGAGAATACAGGGCCAACCCGTGGTGTCGTGAAATACTAACGGACTTTAGAACCTTAGTTAAACAAACTTGGACATTAGAAAGTAGTGAAATAGTCGACCTCAGTGTAAATCTGGGGATTGGTTGATACTCGATGCTACACTCATTGAGATCGGACTTTCGAGATGTTTCAGCTGCAAGAAAAGATTGCTAAGCTGAAATAATGCTCGATAAAGAAAGATCAGTGATATTGAGATTGCTTAGAACCCAGTTACTATTTATAGGACAGGTTAAACCAACTAAGCTTCAAGAGGGTACTTACCTATAAACTACATGCAAGCCTAAACCTAAGGCCTTGTGTGTTTTGCTTGTGTGTGATTAATATGCTTAAACATGACATCATGCATCATAACATCTATTTTTCATTACACTGACCATTTCAAGGACCAAGGGAATTCATCTTTGTTCTGTTTTGCAGATCATGGCTTCCTCTTATAGAAATACTATTCGAATCAGCTTTGTAAGAATACCTCTCCAACTCAAAGAGCTAGTATCAAGGGTTCCTGAGACTTCCTTGTTCACCAAGAAATATGGTCGACTTTAAAATCTAGTTACCTCGGGCTTTAATGAGAAGATGATGAGTGTACTCTTTCGATTCTTTGACCCTAAACACCATTGCTTAACTTTCCCAGACTATCAGCTGGTACCCATCATGGAAGAATTCTCTAAAATTTTGGGTATACCTATTCTTGATCAGACGCCTTTCACTAGTTTAGAAGAAGCTCCAAAGCCAGAAGTCATTGCAACAGCTTTGCATCTGAAATGGTTCGATATTGTATCCAACTGGGAAACAAGAAGTGGATTCAATGGTTTTCTAGTCAAATTCCTATTAGAGAAGGCTCAACTGTTTTGGGATGATTTGGATTTCCAGGATTTTGAGGAGATTCTGACCCTTGTAATCTAAGCTTTAGTGATGTTCCCTAATCCAGACTTACTTATAGATGTGAATGCTATCAAGGTTTTCCTCTCTCGTAACCCTGTGCCTACTCTACTCGGAGACATCTTGTATACCCTCCACACTCGCACCATGAAGAGAAAAGGGATTCTTATGTGTTGTGTGTCGTTGCTGTAAAGGTGGTTTATTTCACACCTCCCTAAATCAGTATTGAAGAATGAAGAAGGTTTGGGTTGGTTGTGAAGGATAATGTTGCTTTCTCACTCAGATATTCTATGGTATTCCCGATTTATGGGAGATATTTCTGTCATTGACTGCTGCAGGGAATTCCCTAATGTCCCACTACTTGGCATTAGGGGAGGCATAACTTATAATCCTTCTCTGGCTTTGTGATAATTTGGGTATGCTCAAAGGGATGGTCCCCATGATATGCTTATCCAGGGAATTATATTTAACTACGAGGATGATGATCAAGGGTATCGTCAGAGGTTTATACGAGCTTGGGGCATGGTAAACAAATTTGATACCAAAACCTTGGGCCTAAGACTTCCATCTTCATGTAACCTTATCTCAAATGGGTACGAGCTCGCGCTCAGAACCTCATAATGTCGTATATAGATGTTGTACCCCAAAAGTTTCCCTCCCATATTTCTCAAAACATTTCAAGAAAGATCCTCAAGTTGCTCAAGGTAGTCCAAGGTTTGGCCAGACATGCTCTCTCCTAAGGCAGTCTACCCCAAATTAGGGTTTCATGTTGCATCAAGATACTTGAGTCCAAGGGATAAAAAATGCTCAAAATTGTCCTAATATGTTCTCAAGATCATCCATGTCAAGTTTAAATCCTTGCAGAGGAAGTTTGCTCAGTCAATGTCTCAAAGGCTTGAAAGTCGACTGTGCTAGGGCAAAAGTCAACTATGGCCCAGATACAGTCAAACTTCAAGATTTTTGGTCAACATCCTCATTTTTAAGTATTATTCATCATTTTATCAAGGGTTGATCATGATTCCTCAAGGATTGCTCACAATTCATCAAAACCCAAAAGTTGCTAAATTAGGGTTTTGTAGGAAAAGTCAACTCAACTTTGACCAAGCATAACTTTCTCATACTTTATCAGAAATGACCCATCCAAAGCTTATTTTGAAGAGGATGTAATTACCTACAATTAATCTTCAGCTCCCAAGTTCAAAATATGCACTCACAAGAAGATATAAATTTGGACATTATAGGTCATTTTGAAAAGTCAACAAAAACACCTTTTGCGTCAAAGCTTCTTACATGAACATGGAAGACTAAATTGAGATTAAACCAAAGAGGTTGCTTAGGGGACATCCTAAGCTTTCTAAAAAGTCCAAGAACACCCTCATAAGGTTAAAATTAAGAGTGATATGCATTGTCAAAGTTGGATAATTTTTGAAAAAAATGCATGAAGCAAATATTGACCAAACTTGGATTTTTTCCAAATGGGCCTATCTTTTCAAGTTTGAAACTCATTCCTAACATGGTCCACGACCTCTAAGCCCACCCATACATTTTTCTACTATTTATGCTATTTATTTTGATATTTTATTCATTAAAATTCAGAATTAAATAAATAAATAATATAAATAATGTAAATTTTGATGTGAATCCATTTTGGGAAATTTTTATGCTGGTTTATGACAATTGATTTCGTGCAATAACCCTTCAAATATGTCCAGGTTCATCCACATGTGAAAATGGCATAAAATCATCAAATATGGCATTTTTTTCAAATCTTGATCATGGTCTTAAAACACAACATTATGAGGGAGATTCTTTCCATGATTTCTTGTCTCCTCATTCTCATCTATAAATATAGAGCCATACAAGCTTGAAAGGGACGAAAATCCTCTCTAAAAAGCTCTCAAAAAGCTCTTCAAAAAGCTCTCTAAAAGCTCTTCAAAAAACTCTCCAGAAATCAAAGAATTGGTGCAAGTCATATCTCGAGGTTCCGGTCTCTCTCAATTGACATCAAGCCTCAAACCATCCTCTTGAAATCCTCAAGAGTCTTACAAGGCCCAAGAGCAATCCATCACACGCATATCACACCCCCTATTTGACAACACCGGTTTGGTAAAATTTTAAACTTTGAATCTCTAATTTTAATCACATTTTATGGTATGCTAATGTTTGTTTGAGTTTATATAGAAAAATTATGGATTGTTGAATCATAGGTTCCACGCAAGAATAAAAAAACACCATAGTTAGAGCATGAAGCTTTCGAAGATTAAGGCCTAGGGATTTCTGATGATTGCACCCCCTGTTTACTTTTGCTACTAGGCCCATCTTTATTTTCATGTTTTATTCGTTTTATTTATTTCTTTTAATCCCTTTTATTTTTTATCAATAAAAAAATATAAAAATCACATAAAAACTAGATTTAGGATTTTTTCTTAATTAATTTTTAATTTTAGGTAAAACTTTAATTTCTTTTTGTAAATAACTTAAAAATAATTAGAATAAATAGGTTTTATTACTAACTTAATTATATTTTATTTTTTCCTAAGATAACCAAAGAAACCAAAATAGGTCATGTAATTATTTTTATTAATTAATTTAATTAACTAATTAATTGCATATTTAATTTAGAAAACTTATTTCTTTTATTAAAAACAACAAAAAAAACAATTTTTCTTTTAATTAGGTTAGAAGGGTCAAAACCTTAAATTCTCGTTGATCTTAATTCTTCTCGCGCGCTTTATTTTTATTATTTATGTAACTGCCTATAGTTTGTAATATTTTAAATAGGACGTTTATTTACATTTATCGCTTTATTTTCAAAGGGTTTGTTTTTGGCTATGTAAATACACGAAGCCTTGTAATAGCGTAGTTTAAATTCCACACTTTAAATTCTGCAAATTATTAACTGTTAGATGTATGATATAGGGATGCATGACAAGAATGTATGATTAATTTTAAAACAGTTAGATCACCCTAAATGTGCAAAGATAAATAAACTAAAATTGAATCATTCACACATGTGTACTCCTAGGGTACACTCCCACTTGGTTGCCTTTGGTAAATGGTCATTGAGTATAAGATGCTTTAGTGGTTGTGCTTTTGTCTAAACAAAGATCAAAGTCCCGATTCGGAAAAGTTTCCTCGGAATGGTTGCCTCAGAATTGTTGCCTCGAATAATTGATCTAAGACATTAGGGTTATTACTAAGACGTCCTAACATTGCTTTAGTGATCGTGCGTCCCTTTCGAATTGACCCTCAAACTCCAACGATGATGCTACCTACTCACTAATAGTGGGATAGAATTGTCTAAAGGAAACGAACATATAACGATTCTTTTTTTGAGTAGGTAGATTAGTTATTAAGTACTTGCTCAAACAAAATAAACTTTTTTCACACTTACACTCCTTTACAAGCAAAGTTTTTCAAAAAACACTTCATTACACTCTTGAAGACAGAAGCAAGAGTTAAATCGAAGTCAAAACAAAAGCTTTTCAAATCACACAAACACAAAGAAAACAATTTTGAAAATGATGAGCAAGTACCTAAGAGCCCGTAGATAACTACAGATAGAAAGGGTGCTAATACCTTCCCTTTCTATAATCTACCCCCCGTACTCAGAAATATCTCGAAAAAGGAATTTTTCTGTGCTTTTTTCCTTTCCTTGTTGGATAAAATAAAAGTCGGTGGTGACTCTTGCTTACCGCGACATTTTGCGAAACAAACGCAAAACACAAACCAACAAAATTTCCTTAACGAAACAGGGAAACCACGTCCCGATTCTGGCCACCGTATCACAGAACTGGCGACTCTTCTGAGGAGTAATATAAGTGGGGGGTACCTTAGGATTAGTTTATCATATTGTTTTCAATTGTTTGATTTGTTTGCTTTATATTTATGAGCTTTGTATCGGAGTTACTATAGATCCTAACCTGGATCTGGGGATACCTTTTAGGTAAGTAGAAATAGACTGTGAGGGAACTGTACAACGTAGACCGATACGGTTGAAGCAGTAGCTACGTTGATGTGGCACATTAGTTGGTACCGATATCCCTTGTGGAGCAACAATGAGAGTATGGGGCTGCTAATGGGTCATTAAGCATCAACTGACCTTAGAACCTATAATTGACCCACTTGGCCATAGAAAAGTAGCAGTATGCTACACTCATCGAGACCATACTCTTGCGATGATTCCGACCGCAAGAAAAGGTTGCTAAACTGGAATTATGACCGATCGAGGATTGTCATTGATATTGAGAACCTCTAGAACCCGGTTACTATTAGGTATGCGTATATGGCATTGATGTCAATTGTTGGTGTCGTGCCCTGGACTTTCAGAATGGTACGCGCATCTGGAGTTAGGATGGTAATGTGGAGAAGTAGTATTGGGATTTTTTGAGGCCTCTTTCAAAGTGGCCAGATTCAACTTCAAGAGATGTGGTAGAACTTGGGCTGGAGTCATGTTAATCTTGGTAAATTGCCGAACTGGCCTTTCTACCCTTTGCTGATTATTTCTTGGCTGGTCTGATGCAGGCTTCAGAATCATAACGGCCCCCACCGTTGGTCGGCACTCGGTTCTTCCCTGGTTCCTCTGAGAATACACAGCAGATACTTCCTTTCTTCTAGTGAAGGGATTTTTTACACCTGTTGAGGAAGATGCGTCCTTCTGAATTTTCCCACTTCTTATACCAGCCTCTACTCTTTCGCCGGTTAAAATCAATTCGGTAAACCCTGCAGAAGAACTTCCAATAAGGTGATTGAAGAAAGGACCTGAAAGAGTTCCCAAGAACATTTCCACCAACTCCCTCTCAGATAGAGGAGGTTGCACCCTTCCGGCCCGGTCTCTCCACTTTTGCGCGTAATCTTTAAAGCCCTCATTGGAAACCATAGCCATACTCTGTAGCTGAGTACGGGTTGGTGCCAAGTCGGCGTTGTATTGATACTGTTTATAGAAAGCGGCGGCCAAGTCTTCCCAATTGTGAACTTCAGCCCTCTCCAACTGGTAGAACCAATCAAGTTGCGTTCCTGATAAACTGTCTTGGAAAAAGTGGACCCACAGGTCTTTGTCGGCAAAATGTGGTTGCATCTTCCTGACATAGGATCTGAGGTGAATTTTAGGGCAAGACACCCTATCATACTTGGAAAATAGTGTCACTTTAAACTTTCGAGGGATTACAATTCCTGATACCAGCCCTAACTCCTCAAAATCTAGCCCTGGTACTCTCTGGATTTCCATAGCGCTTAGTCTCTCTTCAAGGTGTTTTTATTTGTCATCGACCGAAGGGTATTGTTGTTCAGAGTAGTCCTCTTCTTCCTCTTCTTCTTCTTCTTCTTCAGAATCGGATGGTACTACCGTTCCTTTTCCTTTTCCTTCTTCAGAGGTTGTTGGAAATTCTAAGGTCCGTCTGGCTTGTCCCTGAAATCTTCGGGCCATGATAACCACACCATTTGGCTTCTTCTTATTTTTCTCTTTTTGTTTCTCTATCAAAGTCTTCAGCTCCTCCTGCCCCTTGGCTAAGACCATGAGTAACTGCTGTAATTATGAATTCCGAGCTTGTAAGTCTTTGACCGTTTGTTCTAGATCCATCGTACTGAAATAAATAGTAGAGAGATGAGGAAACTTGGTGTGAAGACCTGCTTATGCTTATGATGAATGATATGTATTCATGCAATGCTTTCAAGGATTCAGAAATTCAATTTTTTTTAAACAAAAAAGAAACACACGTCATATTAATAAGATAGAATTTATTAGTACATCAATGCCCCTTGGGCAAAATAATACAAAATTCTAAGGTAAAAAGACGTTCCACATCCTCTTTGGTGCAATGTAGGTGTTGAGAGTCTGCTCTTCATGAAGTATCTGAGTGAGTTCCAAAACCTTCTTCTCGCTTGCGTAGAATTGGGCTTCGAAAGTATCGTGCTCCTCCTTGACAGGATGGTGTATGGAACCTCTCCTACCTTAACAGGCTCTATAATCACTGGGAGGATGGAGGGATAAGTCATCATAAGACTTTGGGCGCGGGTTCGTACCCACTTGAGGTAAGGCTCAAGAGGGATGGAATTCTTGTGTCCCAAGGTCTTTCTATCCACCTTGTTTGGCATTCTCCAAGCTCGGATGAATCTCTGACGGAGTCCTTGGTCGTCGTTGTCGTAGTCGAAAACCAATCCTTGAATCATCATATGATGTGGGCCATCCCTTCGGGCATAACCAAACTGTCTCAGAGCTAAGCAAGGGTTGTAGGTGATGCCTCCCCTAATGCCAAGTAGAGGGACATTAGGGAATTCCCTACAACAGTCGACAATGATGACATTCTCTTTGGATCGAGAACACCAATGAATATCTGAATGTGTAAGCGTCATCAACCTTTGTGACCACCTCAAACCTTACTCATTCTTCAAGACTGATTGGGGAAGATGAGAAATAAACCATCTTGCCAGGAGAGGAGTACAACACATCAGAACACCTCTTTTCCTCATTGTACGAGTGTGAAAAGAGTGGAGGATATCCCCAAGCAATGTAGGCACCGGGTTGCGAGTCATAAAGATTTTGACAGTGCTTACATCTATGAGTTGGTCAGGATTAGGGAACAAGACCATCCCATATATGAGAAGATCTACAATCTCCTCAAAAGCTTGTAAGTCTAGAGAATTCCAACAGCTTTGGGCCTTCTCAAATAGAAACTTTGACAAGAAACCTTTGACACCACTTCTAGTTTCCCAATGAGTTGTGATATCAGATGAGTGCAAGTGCAAGGCTTGAGCAATCTCTTCTGGCTTTGGATCTCTTTCCGTACCGTTGAAGGGTAGTTGATTGAGAATAGGAATCCTCAAGAGTTGAGAAAATTCCTCCAAAGTGGGCACAAGTTGGTAGTCAGGAAATGTGAAGCAATGATGCAAAGGGTCAAAGAACTGGAAGAGAACTTTCACCATATCCTCCTCTGTGTTGGAAGTGACCAAGTTGAGTAGAAAACCATGTATCTCGGTGAATGGAGAATTCTCAGGAATCCTTGAAGCTAGCTCCTTGAGTTGTGGAGGAATTCTTACAAGGTTGATTTGGATAGTTTTCCTGCGAAGTGATTCCATAACCTACAAAACAAGAACAAAGATGAATCTCTAAAATCCTTGAAATGGTTAGTGAATGCATATGATGTTCATGATGTCCATGATGTTATGCACAAGTATATATATACAAGTAAATCACACAAGTTCCTAGTTTAGGCTTGCATGGGGTTTCATAGGTAAATACCCTATTGATGTTTAGTTGGCTCAGCCTGTCCTAGAAATAGTAATCGTGTTCTAAGGAGCTCAATATCACTGGATTGTTTCCTTGTTCATTGTTTCAGTTTAAGCCTCTTTACTGGCGACCTAAATATTCCAAGAAACCAACCCTCAATGAGTGTAGTATCGAGTATCTACCAACTTTGGACTGCACCAAAGCCGGTCATCTCACTACATTCTAAAAGGCCAAGTTGGTCAAGTAAAGGTTCTAGAAGTTCATTAGTGCTTCATGACATCACTCAGTGGCCCCGTATTCTCTTTGATTGACTCAAAGGCTACCGGTACCCACAAATATGTCGCACTAACATAGCTATTGCTTAGACCATGTCGGTATACCCTGCACAGTTTCCATAATGTATTGCTATTTACCTATAATGTTTCCCAAATCCGGGTAGAGGATTCAAACCCAAACAAAGAACCATAATTGTAAAGCAAACAAGTCAAACAATTGCAAGTAAATAAAGGTGATCTAAACCCTAAGGTAACCCCACTTTTAGAATAATTCCCCAGCAGAGTCTCCAGTTCTGTGATGCGGTGGGAGAACTGACTTGAGGTTTTGCGTTTGTGTTTGCAAATATTGCATTTAGCAAGAGTCGCCACCGACTTTTCTTTTATCCAAAAGGAAAGGTAAAAAAGCACAGGAAAGACCTTTGAGATGTTTTCTTGAGTTCGGGGGGTAGAGTATGAAAAGGGAAGGTACTAGCACCCTTTTCATCCATGGTTTTCCATGGGCTCTTAGTTACTTGTTTAGATCACTTGCTTTGCTTTGAAATTGTTTGAAATGGTGCTTAGTGTAGTTTTGAAAGTATTTTGAAAAGAGGCCATCGTTTAGGAAATCTTTGTAATGATTCTCGTTCGTAAGAATGTAAACAAAGATGTTTGTCTTTTGAAAAATGTTTCAATGTTTTGTAAAATGTTTTGAAATGTGTGTGTGTTTGTTTTTGAAAATAGCAAGGATTATTTTGGAATGTAACAAGTAACTAGAAGCTATCTACCTACTCAAATGTCTTTCTTGTGCATTTTTATTCCTTTGACATTGTTGACTTACCATTGATTTGGTAAACAACCCTATCTTTGGATGTAAACGGGACGGGCGTGGGTCATCGTATGACCATGATAGCAATGTTTCCAAGTATCTTAGCATTTTTTAGGGACCAAGATCATCTTTGTTTAGGCAACCTTTTGATAGCGTCATCGAGGGACTATGATCTTATGTTTGTTTTGTTTTGCCAATATACTTCGCGTGCGTAACATGGCCATTTTAAATTAGGCAACCAAGTGGGTGAAACCCTAAGGGTGCTTGTGTGCAAAGTGTGTCATTTTTCATGCTTTTGTCTTGCAATTAGGTCTTTTCTATTTGTTTTGTTTTTGTTCTTGTCATGCAAACCCTAGTTTTACTAAACATGGTATAAAAGCGATAAATTGCGTAAATGCAAACTAAGCTATTACAACAATTATTATGGGAGGGGGGATACAAGTTTTTGAATGGGGATATTGCAGAAATTAAACCCTAAAAATACTATTACAACCCAATTGAATATTGTGCGCATTAAATAAATAAACAAGTATTTAAAATACAATGAAAATGTATTTATGCAAAAAAAAGTTTTGTATTTAATTTTTGTATGAGAAAATAAATTAACTAACCCTAGAAAATAAGGAAAAATAATAATATTATTTTTGAAAGGGGGAAACCCTAATTTTTTTTATTAAAGAAAATATATGTTCCATATTAATATTTTGTCCATTTTTGTACAAGAAAATAATAAATAATATTATGTGCAAATATTAAAAAATTAAATATGTATGGAAAATAAATATTTTATGTGTATAAGTAAGATAATAAAAATATGTAGTATTTTTTTTATTATTTACAAGTTATTTTAAGAAAATGATTTCTATTCTATTAAATAAATTATTTTTTATGCAAAAAATAATTAAAAAATAAAATAAAAATTGCAAAAATAAAGAAATTATTTTTATGATTTTTTAATGTTCAGAAAAAATAATTAAAAACAATAAACATAAAAATATGAGAAAATATGAAAAATATAACAAAATAAGTCAGGGGGTGCAAATAGTGGTCAGGGGGTGTGAATGGTAAAAGTAAAAAGGCCAGAAATGCCAAAAAGCCCAAGACAAAGCTTCGTCCCTGTCCTTCAGCTTCTCCTTCTTCGCGTGCTTAGTACAAACCGGCAACTCTCAGATGCTTGCACAAAAAGAAAATCTTGTAACATGAAACATGTAGCATTTAATCTCACGATTCCAACCATATAAAATTTGTAACCTAACTCTAAAAGATCAAGGAGAATTTTAATGGCCCTAATTCGTGACCTAGTTTTTTCATGAACTTCAAGCTTCAAATTCTCACAGCATAGTTAATATAAATGGAAAGTATGCATATGTACAACTTCACCATGTTAAGGACTACATTTTTACTTCACAAATCGTGGCTTGAGGATGCCTAAATAGAGAGATAGAGTTTTGAAAAATACCTCCTTCAGCTGGATTTGGATATGATAATGTGAGGACTTTGAGGGAGGCCTGAGGATCGTGTGAGCTTCCTTGAACTTCCTTCAAACTATTCCAATGCCTAGCTTGCTTTGTGGATGGCCAGAACTCTCTGTAGAACTCAAGTTGCAAGCTCCAAGTTTGAAAATGGCAATGGCTGAAACAAAGCTTACAGAACTAGGACAATGTCTTGGATAACTTTGATATGATGTGAATAAGATGTTTCAAGTGTCAAGCCACAAAACGCACGAGCAAAAAATGTGTTTGCCATGGTTTTGCAGAAACTGGATGTTTGGGCAGAAAAATGATGTTTCTGAGTTTGAGAGTGTTTCAAATGTCAAGCCTTCCTGTTCTGCCTTGCAATGAGTTTGTATATTTGTATAAAATGATACAAAGTCCACTCCTTATCATCTGTACAAGTTCTGACCTCTTTTGCAACTTTTCTTGCATTTGAAGAAAAGTGAAGTGACCCATGCAAACATGCTTGTACTGGCTGGCTTGTGAGCTGCAGAGAGTTGGTATACATTGCTTGTGTCTTGTGGAAATTGTTTGCATCAAAGGGACAGGTCCAAGGCTCAAGATGGACAAAGTTGCAAAAGCTCACTTTATGAAAATGGCATTGTGCACTTTTGGCCAAAAATGGAAATGTATATTGTACAATGCTTCAAAAGTGAAAATAAAGCCTTTAACCTCTGAGTTTGTATTTAATTATGGAGTGTAGGATGAGTTTAGGACCTGTAAAGCAAGGTACAAACATCATGGATCTGATTTGCAACTTGATACTTTGTGAAAATGGCATGAACAAAAGTGATAAAATGCCAATTTCTCTTCTTCGATTCTCCCTAAACACAAATGATCTTGGAGAGTTCTTTGACATTTTGGAAAGCTTGCAATGTGCTCTATAATCCATCTTTGAAGTGCATTTTTATATACCTCTTGGAACTAGGTGAAAAATGTCCATGAAGTTGGGTCAAAAAACTGCCTAAATTAGGGCAAATTTTCACTAAGTTATTTAGTTCATGGACCTATATTCACAAATTCATAACTTGAGATCCAAGCATCTTTTTGGAAAAGTTTATGAATCAAAGTTGTAGATTTCATGGAGGACTACAACTTTCATGTTGGAAGTTTTATTTTAATCAAATTGCATCATGGTGAAAAAGTGATGGAAAGTTGGGAAAAAATAAGAAAATTTCCATACTTAGAAAAATTCTAAGTTATGAAAATTTTCAAATTCAAAACCCTAATTTTCAAAATTGGTTTTCTTGGTCAACAAGTTTCATATTTTGACATATCTTGATGAATTATGACCCTTGGTATTTGATTTTGACCAAAAAGTCAAAGTTTGACTTTTCAGTGTGCAGTTGACTTTTAATCAGTTGACTGCAAAATTCATCTGTCAATCCAATATATTTGAGATCTTTTGAACCATGTAATTAGGTCAAGATGATGCCACTGGACCATTGAAATCATGTTTGAACCCAATTGGTCATTGACTAGGTTAAAAATCAGAAATTGCCCTTTCTTAGTCAAAACCCTAATTTTGACCATTTTGCCCTTTTGATGATTTGATCAAATTTCTTGAGGAGTTGTGATCCAAACTTGATAAAATGGTACATATGAGTCTAAAATGTTGATGTGGATAAAAACTTATGAAGTTTGACTGTAAATTGTCCATGGTTGACTTTTTCCCCAATACAGCTGATTTTTAGGTCAACTGTCAAATTGACTGATCAAAAATGTGATTCAAGGCTTGAAACTTAACATGAGAAATATTAGGGGTACAACATGATGTATGAAAGTCACATGAAGCATTGGTGGTCCAAAAATCCTTGTGCAAACTCAAACCCTATTTTGGGGTCATCAGTGCAAGATGAGATGTCCTGGGCTGAGCAAACCCTAATCCTGTCTTGAGTCCAAGAAGTCTTGTGAGAAAAATATTGATAAATGAGATGGAAAATTTTGGGGTACAACAACTGCCCCTGTTCAATCTTCTTGAACCCGAAGAGTTAGATTGGCGAGCTTTGCCGTTCGTGACTCGAAGGTAAAAGATGATTGGACACTAGAGTGCCCATAAATTTGCACTCATCAAAGTGTAGTTGAGGGAATGGGCTTAAAGATTCCATTTGGAGAGATGATAGAATTTTGTCGGAGATGGGCTTAAAGATGCCATCCAAGAGTGTTTGTTGAATTATAAGTTGTAAATTAGAAGAATAAGTATCAAAATGGTATCCGTGTCTGGAACGTATCTGAGCTGTATCTGGAGACTTGAAATATGAATGAGGAACATAATAGCATCTGTGTCTGGAGCGTATCCGTACTGTATCAAGAGTGTGAAATATGAATGAGAGCTAGAATGACATCCGTGTCTAGAGCATATCTGAACTTGAAATTTGAATGAGTATCAGGATGGCAACCGTGTTTGGAGCGTATCTGAACTGTATCTGAATCTGAATATGAATAAGTGACAGAATAGAAACCTTGTATGAAGCGTATCTGAATTGTATCTGAATCTGAATCTGAATAAGTGACAGAATGACAACTGTGTCTGGAGCGTATCTGAACTGTATCTGATAGTTGAGGTCTGAATGAGTAATAGAATAAATTATGTGTCTGGAGCGTATCTAAACTGTATCTGATAGTTGAAATATGAATAAGTATCAGGATGGCATCCGTATCTGGAGCGTATTTGAACTATATCTGAAATCTGAATCTGAATGAGCAACAAAATGACTTCCATGTATGGAGTGTATCTGTACTGTATCATGATTGTATACTGTTAATGGTATCTTTTTAATCTTATCCTGAAAAGGGTAAAATGTTAGCTGAAACACAAAGTTATGTTGCATGAGATGTATGATGCAATATATGTGTTTTATCAATGTTTATGATATATGGATGTAATGTATGCGCATGTAAGCTGATGTGCTGTATTGTTGAGGAAAATAAATCCTTGACTGTGGCTGGGGAAAATAAATCCTTGACTACCGAGGATAAGAAATCCTTGGCGACTGTTGGGGATTAAAAATCCTTGATTGCTGAGGATAAGAAATCCTTGGCGACTTCTCTGGGGATATAGGGATCCTTCATGTCTTGAAGTTGGAGTATTGACAAAAATTCTGTTGTGAGCAATGCCGTATACTGCTTGAGTAATCTGCTTGGGGAATCCAGAGAATTTGATGACTTCTACTGGGGATATACACCAAGGAAATCATTGTTCTGCTGGAGAATAAAGAAAATTCTGATGACTTCTGCGGGGAATTAAGAATGAGAATCTTCATTCAGTTGGGGAGCAATAAAAACTCTGGGAAAGAAGGCTTACTGCTGGGGAGTAGGTTCAGGAGTTTGGGTTGTCTGCCACTCTACTGGGGAGTTATCCTAGGTTGAGGAGAGACAAAAGTTAACTATTATCTGGTTGATTTTTAGATTTCAAGACAACTTGCTGGGGAATTTAGAGAAACTGAATGGTTTCCGCTGGGGATTGACAGTTTAGAAGTTTTGGCTCCGTTGGGGATTGGGAGTTTGAAGTTTTAACTCTGATGGGGATTAAGGGTTTGAAATTTTAGCTCCGCTGGGGATCTAGATGATGTACTGTAGGGATTGCTCATGGAATATCCTAAAGACGTTTTCCTATCCTTTCAATCTGTCAGTAATTGTTCTTTTCCATCCTGTTTATTTGTAAACAATAATTATGTTCAAATGTATATGTTCATCAATGAATCATTGGACATTTTTGCAAATAAAAACACAAGTGTAAAAAAAAAGGCAAATAGTTTTCTGTACTTTGAAAGAGATATCTTTGTATTTACTTTGAATAAGTATTTTGTACAAAGGAGACAGGCATCCTAGTAAGAGGATGGTGTCATAAAAGTAAGAAAAATTTATACAAAGAAAGATAGCTATGTGTAAAAATCCCATGGGGTTCCCATTCTGCTATAGCCTTCGTATCTCCGAGTATCTTGTCTGTCCGTTGCTTCGTCCGAAGATGATTGGATTGATCAGAAGCTCAGAGTTTGTCAGTGAAGAGATTGTCCTTAAAGTGATCCGACGAGACATAGTCATACGCTTTAATTCCCTAACTTTTTCCTGGACCTCCCTTTCGGGTTTTCAGTCCACCGCGAAACCCTTTTTTGCCCAAGTCGCCCTTTCAGATTTTCAACTTGCCGGGTGTACAATTTTTTTTATTTTATCCCTAATTTTTGCCCGAACCTTTTTGGTTCGCCGGGATGCCCTTGTTTTGCCTAGGTGTGTCAACCTAGCGGGTCTCTTATGCGTAGTGTCTTTTGACTATGTCTGCATTTGCAAGGTGTGGCAGGTCGTCACCGTCCATGGTGGTTAAGATCATTGCCCCACTAGAAAAGATGTTCTTGATTACAAATGGTCCTTCATAGGTAGGAGTCCATTTTCCCCTGGGATCACTTTGTGGCAAGATGATACGCTTGATCACTAGATCTCCAACTTGATATATTTGGCGTCTGACTTTCTTGTTGAAAGCCTTGATCATCCGTTTTTGATACGTCTGACCGTGGCAAATAGCAGTAAGCCTCTTTTCGTCAATTAAGTTTAGCTGATCAACCCAGGTCCGTATCCAATCGTCTTCACTCAAACCAGCATCCTTCATGATTCTCAAGGAGGGAATCTGAACTTCGATAGGTAAAACAACCTCCATTCCATAAACTAAGGAATAAGGTGTTGCCCCAGTTGATGTGCGTGCCATGGTACGGTACCCGTGAAGAGCAAACGATAACATTTCATGCCAGTCCTTGTAGGTGACTGTCATCTTTTGTATGATCTTCTTAATGTTTTTGTTAGCAGCTTCAACTGCACCATTCATCTTTGGCCGATAGGGGGATGAATTGTGATGTTGAGTTTTGAAATGCTCGCACAAAGCGGTGATCATAACATTGTTAAGGTTTGTACCGTTGTCAGTGATGATACTTTCGGGGATACCGTATCGGCAAATGAGATTCTGCTTGATGAAGCGGGCAACAACATTCTTAGTAACGGATGCGAAGGAAGCTGCTTCGACCCACTTGGTGAAATAGTCAATGGCCACCAGAATGAAGCGGTGTCCATTGGATGCTGTAGGCTTGATCTCCCCAATAATGTCGATTCCCCACATAGCGAAGGGCCAAGGAGCCGTTAAGACATTTAGAGGAACTGGAGGCACGTGCACCTTATCTGCATAGATTTGACATTTGTGGCAAGTCCGGGAGTGTTGATAGCAGTCAGCTTCCATGGTAGACCAGTAATAGCCTGCCCGTAGAATCTTCTTCGCCATCGTATGCCCACTAGAGTGAGTTCCAAAGGTACCCTCATGCAATTCAGACATGATCTTTTCAGCTTCATTCTTGTCCACACAACAAAGCAAAATAGAATCATGATTGCGCTTGTACAGGATGCCATTACTTAGGAAGAACTTAGCGGAGAACCTACTTAAGAACTTTTTGTCATTGACTGAAGCTCCTTCGGGATATTCTTGAGCCTTGAGATACCTTTTGACTTCGTGAAACCACGACTGGTCCACTACTTCTTCGGTATTAATCTCGTGACAGTGTGCTGGTTCGTCCATCTGTTCAATGGTGATTTGGGGAGCCTCATTATCCCAGTTAAGTTTAAACATAGATGACATTGTAGCTAGAGCATCTGCTAGCTGATTTTCTTCTCGCGGGAAATGCTCGAAGGTAATCTGTTCGAAATGTGGTAACAATGTCAAAACATGTTCTTTGTAAGGGATAAGGTTGGGATTCTTAGTGTCTCACTCTCCTTTGATCTGACTGATGACCAAAGCTGAGTCCCCAAACACATCTAAGGATTTGATTCCCAAGTCTATGGAAGCCTTGAGACCAAAGATGCATGCTTCATACTCTGCCATGTTGTTTGTACAGTTGAAGCAAAGTCTGGCAGTGAAAGGAGTATGGCATCCTTCCGGATATATAAGCATAACACCAATACCGTTACCAAGTGCATTGGAGGCCCCATCAAAGTACATGGTCCATTGGGATCCTTGTTCAGGTCCGTCATATGGTCTGATCTCTTCGCAGTTGTCCAATGTCATGATGTCTTCGTCAGGGAAGTTGAACTTCATGGATTGGTAATCTTCTACAGCTTGATGAGCCAGATGATCAACTAGAACACTCCCCTTTATAGATTTTTGGGTCGTGTACTATATGTCGTATTCCGTTAGGATCATCTGCCATCTAGCAATCCTCTCAGACAAAGCAGGCTTCTCAAAGATGTACTTTATCGGATCCATCTTAGATATCAGCAAAGTGGTATGAGTCAACATATACTGCCTTAGCCGGCGAGCAGCCCATACCAAAGCACATCAAGTTTTCTCGAGCAGTGAATATCTGGTTTCACAGTCGGTAAAATTTTTGCTAAGGTAATAAATGGCATGCTCTTTTCGGCCAGACTCGTCATGCTGCCCCAGTACGCACCCCATTGAATTCTCTAAGACGGTCAGATACATAATTAGAGGTCTTCCCTCGACGGGCGGTATTAGAACAGGAGGTTCTAGTAAATACTCCTTGATTTTATCGAAAGCAATCTGACATTCATCGTTCCATCTGACTACTTGATCTTTCTTCAACAGCTTGAAGATTGGTTCACAAGTAGACGTTAGGTGAGAAATGAACCTAGCAATGTAGTTTAGGCATCCCAAAAAACCTCTGACTTCCTTCTCAGTGCGAGGAGCAGACATTTCTTGTATAGCTTTGACTTTGGCAGGATCAACCTCGACGCCTTTGTTGTTGACAATGAAAACTAAGAGTTTACCAGACCGGACTCCGAATGTACACTTGTTTGGGTTCAGTCTTAGCTTGTACTCCTTCAATATGACAAACAACTTTTGCAGGTGATCAAGGTATTCTTCTTCAATTTGTGATCGGGCTATCATGTCATCTACGTAGACCTCTATCTCATGATGTATCATATCATGAAACAAAGCTACCATGGCGCGTTGATAGGTTGCCCCAACATTCTCCAGTCCGAATGGCATAACTTTGTAGCAGAACGTACCCCATTGTGTGACAAATGTAGTTTTCTCCATGTCCTCAGGTGCCATTTTGATCTGGTTATAACTTGAGAATCAGTCCATGAAAGAAAATACTTAATGCTGGGCTGTATTGTCGACCAGGATGTCGATGTGTGGAAGTGGAAAGTCATCTTTAGGGCTGACCCTGTTTAAATCTCTATAATCCATGCACATTCTCACTTTGTCGTCCTTCTTAGGCACGAGAACAATGTTGGCCACCCACTGAGGATAGGAAGTAACAACCAAAAATCCAACATTGAACTGTTTTATAACTTCTGCTTTGATATTCTCTGACATGTCAGGTCTCATGTGGCGGACCTTTTGTTTCACTAGTGGACAATCTTCTCTGGTGGTTAGACGGTGTACCACAATGTTTGTATCGAGTCCCGACATGTCTTTGTATGACTAGGCAAAGATCTCAACATAATCATGCAGTAGCTGAATTAGGCGCTCCTTGACACTCGGCTCTAGATTGGCACCTATTTTGATTTCCTTTTTATCTTCCTCGGTTCCCAAGTTGATTATATCTAACAACTCCTCATGAGGCTGAATTGCTCTTTCCTCTTGCTGTAATAGTCTGGCCAATTCCCCTGGCACCTCACAATCTTCCTCACCTTCGTATTTGGCTTGGTAGATCAGATCTTCAGAGTCACTGAAGGCTATAGCAGTATTGTTACCCATGGAATCCAGAATGGAAGGGTGAAGAAGTGAAAAACACAAGAAGGGGGGTTGAATTGTAAAACTTGAAATCAAATGCAGACAACACGTTATTTTTATCCTGGTTCGTTTGATCTCAAACTACTCCAGTCCACCCGTCAAGGTGATTTCGCCTCTCTCCAACGAGGTCTTAATCCACTATATTCAACTGAATATTACAACTGCTTTAACAACTGCTAAAGCCTTCTTGAGTCTAAACCACAGACCAGTTTCTCAAGGAAGTTCTTTCTTACAGATAAATGAATAATATGTGTGTTGAATGTTTTCTACAAAAACTTTATATCACAACTGTGATAATACACAAATTAAGCTTATGTGAAACTAGGATGCTATAACTATAGAATAAACAATTTGAGAGATATAGCAAGCTGTATGAGTGAGGATGAAGATGATTTGCTTTAGGCGTGTAAAGAGTTGTAGAGCATTAGCCAATTCATTTCTCACTGACTTGTTTATATAGCCTTGGAAAAAGATACGTTGTAGTCAATTATTCCGTTTCAATGCCCATTACGTTCTTTCCATATTGAGAAGATCTTTGTCTTGGAATACAGCCGTTGGTAATAAAGTGTCTTGAATGCACAGTCCCGTTGTCAATTAAGCGTGTTATTGGCTTTGGCTTATTCTGACGCTTCTAGGTGCTGATGATATTGTTTTGGTCTTGATCAGAGTTTAGATTATGTTAAGCGCATATCTGTTCATCAAGCTTCAGCGTAAGCACATGCTTTGATCTTCTGATGCTGGCATATGATATTTCATCTTCTGATGCTGATGTTGACATTCTTATGCTGATATCCGTCAGAGTTTCTGTAAATGCACAATATAATTTTTAGGTAGCATATATGTCTCATATGAATTATACAATTTATTTAATCTAGCATTTTGTTATCATCAAAACTTTAACTTAGGGTAGTGGATTCAAACTTTGTTCTAACAATCTCCCCCTTTTTGATGATGACAAAAACCGGATATTTTCAATTGAAATTTAAAGAAAAAATATCAGAGATAACCAAATAATAAATTTGTATCAGCGATAAACAGAAAGGTATCAAAGATAAGAGGATAGGGAATAGAAAGGTATCAGAGTTATGATCAGAAAAAACTCCCCCTGAGTTTATTACTTCCCTTTTAATTTCACGAGTCCTTTAGCATCAGATCTTTATTGAACTTTCTTTGAGCATCAGATCTTTCCTTTATTAGAGCAGAGCTTCAGTGTATTCGAGTTCATCAGATTCTTGTACCTGTAAGCTTATGCAGAACAACGAAACATTCAAGTATATCAGAGTGTTAGAATGTTTGAGACTTTTGTCTTAGTAATCCGTTATTGAAAAATATCATTCTTTCTCCCCCTTTTTGTCAGCAATCAAAAAGTGCAAATAATTGAAGTTAAAAACGATCAGTGCAGAAAAAAGATTGTATTCAGTTCAGAGCTCAGAAAATATTACAGATAACATGTAAAGAAAACAGTGAAAACATCAAGAATCAAAATCTAAGAATGGGGAGGAAGGCGTGTGAACAGAGCTTCTAGCATGTTCTTAATCTGATCAGTGGTTTCCTTCTGCTGATGCACCATGCTGACTACTGAGTCAATCTTACTATCCTGAACATCCATCCTTTCCTTCATTCGTTTATCATTCTCATCCATTCTCTCATGCAGTCGAAGATCATTTTTCTTCAGCTATTCAAGAGTCTGCCTGTCCAATGCAGCTTGAGAGATGTCAGAATCAGGATGCTTCTGAGAGCTTTCTGCAATAACTTCTTCTTGACTTAAATCTTCAGCTGGAATCGTCTATTCTTTTGCTGGTTGAACTGTTGAAGATGGACGCTTTTCAGACCAAGGCTCACTGTCCAGAAGAAGAACGTTATCATTCAGCAGACCTTCAACTTCTTTCAGCAGATTACTGAAGTTCTGTTGAGCCTGTTCATAGCTTTGGTCTTGTAGCTTAAGGGTTTCAGCGCATGCCCATCCTTTGAATTGTGTCCAGAGTTGGTCTGAAAGAGCAGGATCAATCACTCCCGGACTAGCCTGTTTTAGAGAAGAAATCCACTTTTGCATGTCTGTTTCAAAATTCAAGATGCTAGAACCAACATCTGGTTGTTTGGGTTTGGGAATGGCGGTTTTATTTTTAAGGGCAGCAAGGCGGTCAAGGACTGTTAGATCAATGAAGGTCTTGCTGTGGTCATCTGGATTTTGCTTGGGTGAGGGAGTAGGAGAATCAGGAATGATTATTGGACTGGATGGGGTATTAGGTGGAGTAATTTCTGGTGAGGAAGGTAGTTGAGGGATATTAATAGTGGTGCCACCGGGAAATTGAATGGCTAATGGTTGTGGTTCAGTGGATTCAGTTGATTGAGGTTCAGGGGATTGAGCCTTAGAGTGTTGAGACTCAGGTTGTGGAGATGATTCGTGTTGAGGTGAAGGTGGATTAAGTTCTGGTTGTGGAGATGGAGGTTGTGGAATTTCTGGTGAGTGTGGATCTTCTGGTATTGGTGAGAGTGTAGTTTCTGGTTGAGGTGAGTGGGGAGTTTCTGGTTGTGGTGAATGGGGAGTTTCTGGTTGAGGATTTGGATTTTCTGCATGGGGAGCGGAAGAGTGTTGATCTATTTCTGAAAGAACTTTTTCAAGTTCTGGTTCTGTTATGGTTGTAGGTTTTGGATTGTGAGGTTTGGCGCGAGATCTTCTGAGGGTTAATGACTTAGAAGGGTCAAACTCAGGTTCAGTATCATCAATGGTTGGAATGGGAATTGGGATTTCAAATGAAGCTGGGGTTGGAATAAATGTTGGAACAACATATGAATTTAAAACATTAACAAAAGACAGATTACCTCTCTTCTTTGGGGTCTGCTGAGACGGTCCTTCTGATGCAGCCTTTCTCTTCTTAGTCTTCTTCAGAGTAACCTCTGGTGTTTGCTGGTGCAGGTCTTTAATGTTCAGATCAGGATCTGTGCCATCAGCTTTACAAGCATCCAAGTATTTGAGAACAATGACTGGTTTAGAGTCAATCTCAGAGAACATAGGAAAGTTGTCCAAATGGACTCTTCTGCTGGTGATTTCAGCATGAGGAGTGACGGTGGGCTCCTTCCTTATATTCTCTATTAGCTTCATCTTCTTCAGATTCTTGGCATTCAGCTGCTTGCCAACAGAAGGTTCTAAAGATCTTATTTCCTGTGCCTCTGTCAGGTGTTCAATCAGCCTATTCTCCGTTAGAATATCTGATATCAATCTGTCGAAGGGTATCCAATCCCTTTTAGTCCTTTCTTCTTCTCTCGTTTCCTTGACGCTTGTCTTCAGATGATTGAACAGAAGGTGAGCTAGGTTGATCTTGGACTTCTTTGCAATAAAATAAATCAGAAATTGCTGATCTATGTTTATATAGTCAGGAGAGCTTGTAGGCTTCCTGTGGTTGAAGCAGCCCAGAATAATCTTTGCCCAAATTCTGTGCTGATCTTTCAAATCTCTTATTTTGCTAGAGGGAACCCCATGTGTGAAAATCTCTCTTGCAATTAGGGCAGAGTTTGCACATCTATCTTCCATGTCAATACAGCGGATACCACCACCAGTGTATCCAATCAGCCTTGCAATGTGATCTTCAGTAATCAATATCTTCTTTCCCATGATATACGAAGTAACCTGATGAGTTGAGGAAGATGCATGTATCTAGAATTCTTTAACCAAAATGGGGAACGTTGGACCCACCAACCTATCAAAGTACCTTTCCCAACCTTGTGCCTTAATTTCTTCAGACAAATCAAAGCCATTTTCCTTCAAACTGTTGAAATCTACTATCAGTTCTGACAGAACTTCCAAGTTCTTGACCGGAGTAAGGAGCGTTCTGAAAGGAATCTGATACTGTTCAGAAGAAGCATCTTGCTTGGAACCTGCAGAAGGAGTGCTAGAGGATGCCATGTTCACACAAGGGTTTTTGAGAAAAAGCTTGAAAAGGGTTTCTTTGAGAAAAAAAATTGAACACACAGTAAGAACACAGAAAAATGTTGAAGATTGTAAGTAACGGTAAAAATGAATGAATGATGTTTAAGGCGTTTAAATAGGTTTCAAAAATTGTTTTGAAAACATAAACGTTTTAAGAGAGAGAATTAAATCATGATTACTCGCATTTAATGTTGGCTGATTTTGGGGGATTTAGAAAGATATTTGGAACGGTTACCCATGACATGTGTCTCAATGCATCCAATCAGCGCTTTGCCTTCTCAGAAGCGTGCACGCGTGTTCTGCCTCAGGAATTAGCTGATGACTGGATGACACTTGTTTGATTTAGTGAACAGCACATCTATCCTTGAAATGAAACGCTCAAATCTTTATGGATAGAATCTGATACAATCTGCATGTCTAAATTTCTGAAAGAAGATTGATCAGAAGTTCACAGTAAAATAAAACAAATTCTGAAGGTTAATATATAAAATTAAAACATTTTCACTCGCAGAGCTTCATGCTGAGATGTTTCAGAATGAAGTTGAACCTATCTTCAGAAAGTGGTTTTGTGAAAATATCAGCCCATTGATGGTCTGTATCAATAAATTTTAAGTTTAAAATGCTTTTATGAATATAGTCCCTAATGAAATGATGTTTTATTTCTATATGCTTAGCCCTAGAATGCAAAATTGGATTTTTACTTAAGCAAATGGCAGAAGTGTTGTCACAGAGTATAGGAATGTTACTCTCAAATATCTGGAAGTCTTCAAGCTGACTTTTCATCCAGAGCATTTGTGTGCTGCATCCTGCTGCTGCTATGTATTCAGCTTCTACTGTTGATAACGCAATTGTGGATTTCCTTTTGCTGGACCAAGAGATCAGATTTTCTCCCAGAAACTGGCAGCTTCCAGAAGTACTTTTACGCTCTACTCTGTCTCTAGCAAAGTCAGCATCACAATAACCTACTAAGCTGTAATCACTAGATTTTTTATAAAATAAACCCAGATTAGCATTACCTTTCAGATACTTGAAAATTCACTTAACAACTGTTAAGTGAGATTCTCTAGGATCTGATTGGAATCTTACACAAATGCATACACTGAATAAAATATCAGGCCTTGAAGCCGTCAGATAAAGAAGAGAACTAATCATACCTCTGTAGACCTTCTGTTCTACCTTTTTGCTTACCTCTTCTCTTTCCAGAATGCACGTGGGATGCATTGGAATCTTTGATGACTTACATTCTGAGAGATCAAATTTCTTCAGAAGTTCTCTGACATATTTGCTCTGATGAATGTAAGTTCCCTCTGGAGTTTGATTGATCTGAATTCCCAGAAAGAATTTCAGTTCCCCCATGAGGCTCATCTCAAATTCTTCCTGCATACACTTAGCAAATTTTCTTCCAAGAGAAGGATTAGTAGATCCAAATATAATATCTTCAACATAAATATGACACACTAAGATGTCATTCTTAACTGTCTTACAGAATAAGGTTGTGTCCACTTTCCCTCTGGTGAATTCTTTTTCTAACAGAAAGTTACTTAGTCTTTCATACCAAGCTCCGGGAGCTTGTTTCAGACCATACAGTGACTTCTTTAGTTTGAAAACATACTCTGGATTTTTTGTACTTTCAAAACCAGGGGGTTGGTGCACATAAACCTCTTCTTCTATATAGCCATTTAAGAATGCACTCTTGACATCCATCTGATATAGAGTGATGCCTTTATTAACATCAAAAGAAATTAAAAGTCTGATAGATTCTAACCTGGCGACTGGAGCAAAGGTTTCTGTATAGTCTATTCCCTCTTGCTGACTATAACCTTGTGCTACCAGTCGTGCTTTGTTTCTGATGACTTCACCTTGTTCGTTCAGTTTGTTTCTGTACACCTATTTTGTTCCAATGACGTTGAATCCTTTTGGTCTGGGAACTAGATCCCACACGTCATTTCTGGCGAATTGATTCAGATCTTCTTGCATTGCTAGAATCCAGTCGTTGTCCAGAAGTGCTTCATCAATTGAAGAAGGTTCAATCAGAGAAACAAGTCCCATGAGGGATTCTTCAGAGTTTCTGAAGCTGGCTCTTGTTCTGATTGGATCTTCCTTTCTTCCTAAGATTGTTTCTTATGGGTGATCCATGCTGCTTCTGGATAGTCTTTTCTGAGGATGATCAACAGATGTTGCTGGATTTCTCGCAATGCCTCTTTCTGATGTTGAAGGAGTGTCTTTGTTGAGAGCTTCTGATGACTTGTCTTCAGAACCCGTGAATTCAACTTCCATACCTACAAAGACTTCATTCTGCTTTGACTTTTCAGAGTCAAGCTTATCATCAAAACGAACACTGATTGATTCTTCCACAATCTATGTTTCTGTATTGTATACTTTGTACCCTCTTGAGCGTTCAGAGTATCCTAACATAATACACTTCTGTGCTTTAGAGTCAAACTTGTTCAAATAATTTTTTGTGTTTAGCATAAAACAAGTACATCCAAATGGATGAAAATATGAAATGTTGGGCTTTCTGTTCTTCCACAATTCATATGGAGTCTTTTCCAGAATAGGTCTTATAGAGATTCTATTCTGAATGTAGCACGCTGTGTTTATTGCCTCTGCCCAGAAGATCTTAGCAACGTTTGTCTCATTGATCATGGTTCTGGCCATTTCTTGCAATGTTCTGTTCTTTCTTTCTACAACTCCATTTTGCTGGGGAGTTCTAGGACAAGAGAAATCATGCAGAATGCCTCTATCATTAAAGAATGACTCAAAATCTTTGTTTTCAAATTCTCCACCATGATCACTTCTGACTTTAACGATTCTAAGATCCTTTTCATTCTGAACTTGGTTACAGAAGGTGACAAACACAGAGTGTGACTCGTCCTTGTGTCTTAAGAACTTTACCCATGTCCATCTGCTATAGTCATCTACGATTACTAACCCATACTTCTTGCCACTGACTGAAGCAGTTTTAACTGGTCCAATAAGTCAATGTGCAGAAGTTCTAATGGCTTAGAGGTGGAAACAACGTTTTTAGATTTGAAAGCAGGTTTTGCAAACTTGCCTTTCTGACATGCTTCACACAGAGCATCTGAATTGAACTTCAGATTAGGAAGTCCTCTGACCAGATTGAGTTTGTTAATCTGAGATATTATTCTCATACTAACATGCCCCAATCTTCTGTGCCAGATCCATTGCTCGTTGTTAACAGACAGAAGACACTTTACATTCTGACTTTTCAGTTCAGAAAGTTTGATTTTATAAATGTTGTTTTTCCTCTTTCCATTAAATAGGATAGTCCCATCTTTCTGACTAACAGCTTTACATGATTTTTTATTAAAGATTATATCATAACCGTTATCACTTAATTGACTTATGGATAACAGATTATGCATTAATCCATCTACTAATAGAACATTATTTATAGAGGGAAGATTTCCATTACCTACTGTTCCAGAGCCAATGATCTTTCCCCTCTGATTGCCTCCAAAGCCTACGTGGCCTCCAGGCTTAAGTTCCAGGCTTTGGAACATATGCCTTCTTCCCGTCATGTGTCGTGAGCAGCCAGAGTCCAGGTACCATGACTGGTGTTTCTGATTTGCTGCTAAAGATATCTGCAACATGTATTATTTTATCCTTAGGTACCCATATTTTCTTGGGTCCTGATTTGTTAGCTTTACCAAAACTCTGGTTGAATTTTGGTTTCACATAATAATTATTACTAGTATATTTAATATCATGTGTGTGACCATACACAAAGTGTGAATTCAGAGGAGTGTGTTTAATAACTAGATCCATGGCATTCTTTGGTGTAGGTACCTTACCTTGGTATCCTATTCCCTTTCTGTCGTTTCTGCTAACTCCATAGATCATTGAAGCCATTTTGCTTCTATCTATGCTTTTAGCAAGGAACTTCTGAAAGCTGTGATCATACTCCTTGATGATCTCATCAGCGCTGCTGGAAGTTTCAGAAATTGTTTCCTTCTGAGTGTTTTGTAAAAGATTTTCTAATTTTGAAATTTTATTTTTCAACTCAGAATTTTCCAATTTAAGACTCTCAGTTTTATCAGAGTCAGAATCAAGATTCCTTTTCAAGTTTCTGAATTTAACTCTGATCTGCTGATATCTTTCCAGAATTTCGTTAAGGCTTTCAGCAAGTTCAGCCTTAGTAAAATTAATTGCAAAGTCAGAAAATACCTCTTCGGTGTCTGATTCAGAGTCTGATTCAGAAGCTTCACTATCTTCTGATATGTTAGCCATGAGATCTATGTTTGCTCTCTCATCATCTGATTCTGAGTCAGCTTCAGACGAGTCAGAGTCATCCCATGTAGCCATGAGACTCTTCTTCTTTTCCCTTCCAAACTTCTTTTTGGGCTTTTCCCTCTGAAGCTTTGGACAGTCACTCTTGTAGTGTCCTTGCTCGTTGCATTCATAGCAGATGATGTCCTTGGTGTTTGGCTTTCTGCTTCCTGAAGAGCCTTCAGGTTTTCTATATCCAGAGGAGGAGTCTGACCTTCTGTATCTGGAGGAGGACTCATTCTGATTGGATCTTCTGGTATTCCTGAACTTTCTTTGCCTCTGCTTCCATAGTTGATTCACTCTTCTGGAGAGGAGGGAAAGTTCGTCTTCTTCTGATGAGGACCCATCAGAGGTTTCTTCAACAATCTGCAAAACTTTGGAGTCAGATTTTCTGTTAGATTTTAAAGCTAAAGGCTTACCTTGCTTCTGAGGTTCATCAGCTTCTAGCTCTATCTCGTGACTTCTGAGGGAGCTGATAAGTTCCTCCAGAGAGATTTTGTTGAGATCTTTAGCTAGCTTCAGCGCTGTAACCATTGGCCTCCACTGTTTTGGCAAGCTTTTGATGATCTTCTTGACATGATCAGCAGTAGAATACCCTTTGTCCAGAACTTTGAGATCAACCACCAGAATTTGAAATCTTGAGAACATCGTTTCAATTGATTCACTTTCTTCCATTTTGAATGCCTCATACTTCTGAATGAGCACAAGAGCTTTAGTTTTTTTGACCTGAATGTTGCCTTCATGTGTCATTCTGAGAGAGTCAAACATACTCTTTGCAGTGTCTCTGTTAGATATTTTTTCATATTCAGCGTAAGAGATGGCGCTGAGAAGAATAGTTCTGGCCTTGTGGTGATTTTTGAAGTCACGCTTTTGTTGATCAGACATTGCCTTCCTGTCAATCTTTTGACCACTTGCATTCACTGGGTGCGTGTATCCATCTGTCACCATGTCCCACAGATCAGCATCATGTGCCAGAAAGAAGCTTTCAATTCTGTCTTTCCAGTAATCAAAATTCTCTCCATCAAAGACTGGAGGTTTTTCGCTGAATTTGTCTCTATCTTCATTGTTGTCATTGCTGGTGTGTTGATATGTTCCTGCCATTGTGTTTTTCTGACGCTGGATCTTGTACTGACACATTTAAGTGTTTTAGCTCAAAACCAGGCGCTCTGATGCCAATTGAAGAAGTGAAAAACACAAGAAGGGGGGTTGAATTGTAAAACTTGAAATCAAATGCAGACAACACGTTATTTTTATCCTGGTTCGTTTGATCTCAAACTACTCCAGTCCACCCGTCAAGGTGATTTCGCCTCTCTCCAACGAGGTCTTAATCCACTATATTCAACTAAATATTACAACTGCTTTAACAACTGCTAAAGCCTTCTTGAGTCTAAACCACATACCGGTTTCTCAAGGAAGTTCTTTCTTACAGATAAATGAATACTATGTGTGTTGAATGTTCTCTACAAAAACTTTATATCACAACTGTGATAATACACAAATTAAGCTTATGTGAAACTAGGATGCTATAACTATAGAATAAACAATTTGAGAGATATATCAAGCTGTATGAGTGAGGATGAAGATGATTTGCTTTAGGCGTGTAAAGAGTTGTAGAGCATTAGCCAATTCTTTTCTCACTGACTTGTTTATATAACCTTGGAAAAAGATACGTTGTAGTCAATTATTCCGTTTCAATGCCCATTACGTTCTTTCCATATTGAGAAGATCTTTGTCTTGGAATACAGCCGTTGGTAATAAAGTGTCTTGAATGCACAGTCCCGTTGTCAATTAAGCGTGTTATTGGCTTTGGATTATTCTGACGCTTCTAGGTGCTGATGATATTGTTTTGGTCTTGATCAGAGTTTAGAGTATGTTAAGCGCAGATCTGTTCATCAAGCTTCAGCGTAAGCACATGCTTTGATCTTCTGATGCTGGCATATGATATTTCATCTTCTGATGCTGATGTTGACATTCTTATGTTGATATCCATCAGAGTTTCTGTAAATGCATAATATAATTTTTAGGTAGCATATATGTCTCATATGAATTATACAATTTATTTAATCTAGCATTTTGTTATCATCAAAACTTTAACTTAGGGTAGTGGATTCAAACATTGTTCTAACAAAGGGTACCTGCATTTGTGAGTGTGAGTGTGTGTAAGGGTATAGCCATCTTAAAACAATAAAATGTAAAAGAAAGGCAATGAGCATAAAAAGTTTATATGTGAAAAAGCGTCCATGATTCATTGAATGACATATGTAGATGAAATAAAAACCCTTACAAATGGACCGTTGTGCCTCGGGTAAGACACAAGGTTTTTAAAGTATGAATTGTTTGTGAATTATTACAGTCCAACAGAAATGTAAAAGATAAATTACTGCGATATGAAAGTTATCGGGATGAAGTCTTTGGCTTCCCAGTTGCATAGTCCTCAGTTGACAGTAGGAAATATCCAATCTTCCAGGCTGCCCTCCTCTTCATTGTCTTCTACGGCATTGATGCTTTGGTTGCTAATCTTTACCGACGGCCCCCCAACACGGGCTCGGTGCACAGCCTTCTGACCAGTCAAAGTAAATCCTAAGCCGAACTTGTATGATTTGTAAGGAATGTCTGGAAGCTGACCCCAGATTGTACATCCCCCTTCTTCCACTACTGCCCTTGCATCCTTGAGAGATGACATCCGAGGTGGAGGTTTTGTGATCTTTGGAATCGAGGATACCGCCTTGGTCGCCGCTATTTCAGGAGAGACTTCTTCAAAATGTTTGAAAGGGGTCTCAATGAACTCACCATCTAACTCCACATAACGGAAGGAATTCAGATGACTAATCATATACTCCTCCTCCCCATGGACAATTATGATCTTCCCTTGGGCCGGGTACTTGAGCATCTGATGCAAGGTAGAGGTGACAGCTCCGACATTGTGGATCCAGGGGCGTCCCAATAGACAGGAATAAGAAGGATGGATGTCCATCACATATAATGTTGAGTTTAAAATCCGAGTTCCCACCTTGATTGGGATGTCTACCTCCCCATGGACCATCCTCTTAGAACCATCAAAAGCTTGCACCACTATGTTGCTGGGTTTTAGAGTCAGCCCCTCACAATCTAACCTATCAAGGGCTTTCTTCGGCAAGACGTTTAAAGACGATCTAGTATCAACCAAGACATGAGCTAGGGTTGTTCCTCTGTATTCCACTGAGACATGTAATGCATCATTGTGTTTTCTCCCTCGGGGTGTCAAGTCAGCATCGGAGAAGCCCAGGCCATTATCAGCTATCAAACTGGCCACACAGTCCTGGAACTGGTCAGCAGACGTTTCTTGCGGCACGTGAGCTGTCTTCAGAAATTTGACCAGAGCCTTGGCGTGTGCTTCAGAGCACAGCAATAGGGCTAGCATAGAGATCTTGGAAGGGGTCTTCCCCAATTGTTCAACCACATCATAATCACTCTTCTTAATAATCCTCAGGATTTCTTCCATTTCCTTCTTGGATGTTTCAGGTATAACTAGTGATTGAGCCTTCGTCTGGACAGGCTCCTCTTGAACATTCCTTCCTTTATTCTCAGCAGTGGAAGTAGGGATATGAATTGTAATGCCTTTGTCGGTGGGTACGCTTGCAGGTACAATCACGGGTGTAGAGGTAATCTTCGGAACGACCATAGGTCCAAAGACTGCTGTTGGAGGAGCAATCTCTGGAGAGAAGATCCTACCACTGCGGGTGATCTTGCTAGTTCCAACAATATTGCTAATGTCGGGACTGTCCTCTTCGGAGCTTTCTTCTTCGGCAGTCAGTTCAATCTGTTTAATACCATGGTAGTAGATTTCTCCACCATAGTTCCATGGTACTGTTTTATCTGAATTGTAGGGGGTCAGCCCGGGCATTGTAATCTTAAGCGGAGCAGTCTTTGGAGCAGGTGTAATCCTAACGGGTCTTTTAGGGGCCCTGGAAGGATTGGCGTAGATGGTTATTATTAAAACTTCTTTCACTGGAATGGGTGAAACAGGAGCATTCTCAAACAAAATTTCTTGGTTATCCATCAGTCGTTGGATACCTTTCTTCAACAGAGGACAGTCAAATTGGGAGGATAGGCAAGCATGGCAGTCTTTGTCACAACCTGGGAAGATGCCAACTTTCAACAAATTCAACTTGATAATCGGGAGTGGAGTTAACAGTTTATCCACGGTAGCGACAAACAGATCTTTTTCAATAGCATTAGCATTATGACCATGCCTCGGCATTGGGGCGGAAATAACATTTGGTTTCTCAGGCGCTTCAAAATCAACTTCCTTTGCGTCAATCAGATCTTGAATCTTGTTCTTTGGAGCCCAACAGTTGTTGGTGTCGTGCCCTGGACTTTCAGAATGGTACGCGCATCTGGCGTTGGGATGGTAATGTGGAGAAGTAGTATTGGGATTTTTGGGGCCTCTTTCAAAGTGTCCAGATTCAACTTCAAGAGATGTGGTAGAACTTGGGCTGGAGTCATGTTAATCTTGGTAAATTGCCGAACTGGCCTTTCTACCCTTTGCTGATTATTTCTTGGCTGGTCTGATGCAGGCTTCAGAATCATAACGGCCCCCACCTTTGGTCGGTGCTCGGTTCTTCCCTGGTTCCTCTAAGAATACACAACAGATACTTCCTTTCTTCCAGTGAAGGGCTTTTTTACAACTGTTGAGGCAGATGCGTCCTTCTGAATTTTCCCACTTCTTATACCAGCCTGTACTCTTTCGACGGTTAAAATCAATTCGATAAACCCTGCAGAAGAACTTCCAATCAGGTGATTGAAGAAAGGACCTGAAAGAGTTCCCAAGAACATGTCCACCAACTCCCTCTCAGATAAAGGAGGTTGCACCCTTTCGGCTAGGTCTCTCCACTTTTGCGCGTAATCTTTAAAGCCCTCATTGGAAACCATAGCCATACTCTGTAGCTGAGTACGGGTTGGTGCCAAGTCGGCGTTGTATTGATACTGTTTATAGAAAGCGATGGCCAAGTCTTCCCAATTGTGAACTTCAGCCCTCTCCAATTAGTAGAACCAATCAAGTTGCGTTCCTGATAAACTGTCTTGGAAAAAGTGGACCCACAGGTCTTTGTCGGCAGAATGTGGTTGCATCTTCCTGACATAGGATCTGAGGTGCATTTTAGGGCAAGACACCCCATCATACTTGGAAAATAGTGGCACTTTAAACTTTGGAGGGATTACAATTCCTGATACCAGCCCTAACTCCTCAAAATCTAGCCCTGGTACTCTCTGGATTTCCATAGTGCTTAGTCACTCTTCAAGGTGTTTGTATTTGTCATCGGCCGGAGGGTATTGTTGTTCAGAGTAGTCCTCTTCTTCCTCTTCTTCTTCTTCAGAATCGGATGGTACTGTCATTCCTTTTCCTTTTCCTTCTTCAGAGGTTGTTGGAAATTCTAAGGTGCGTCTGGCTTGTCCCTGAAATCTTCGGCCCATGATAACCACACCATTTGGCTTCTTCTTCTTTTTCTCTTTTTCTTTCTCTAGCAAAGTCTTCAGCTCCTCCTGCCCCTTGGCTAAGGTCATGAGTAACTGCTGGAATTGTGAATTCTGAGCTTGTAAGTCTTTGACCGTTTGTTCTAGATCCATCGTACTGAAATAAACAGTAGAGAGATGAGGAAACTTGGTGTGAAGACCTGCTTATGCTTATGATGAATGATATGTATTCATGCAATGCTTTCAAGGATTCAAAAATTCAAATTTGTTTTAAACAAAAAAGAAACACACGTCATATTAATAAGATAGAATTTGTGAGTACATCAATGCCCCTTGGGCAAAATAATACAAAATTCTAAGGTAAAAAGACGTTGCGCATCCTCTTTGGTGCAATGTAGGTGTTGAGAGTCTGCTCTTCATGAAGTAGCTGAGTGAGTTCCAAAACCTTCTTCTCGCTTACGTAGAATTGGGCTTCGAAAGCATCACGCTCCCCCTTGAGTTGTATCCAACTCCTTTGTAAGTCTTCGAGTGATGTTGGCATGTCAGGATGTAGGATGGTGTATGGAATCTCTCCTTCCTTAACAGGCTCTATAATCACTGGGAGGATGGAGGGATAAGGGATCATAAGACTTTGGGCGCGGGTTCGTACCCACTTGAGGTAAGGCTCAAGAGGGATGGAATTCTTGTGTCCTAAGGTCTTTCTATCCACCTTGTTTGGCATCCTCCAAGCTCGGATGAATCTTTGACGGAGTCTTTGGTCGTCGTTGTCGTAGTTGAAAACTAATCCTTGAATCAACATATCATGTGGGACATCCCTTCGGGCATAACCAAACTGTCTCAGAGCTAAGCAAGGGTTGTAGGTGATGCCTCCCCTAATGCCAAGTAGAGGGACATTATGGAATTTCCCACAACGGTCGACAATGATGACATTCTCTTTGGATCGAGAACACCAATGAATATCTGAATGTGTAAGCGTCATCAACCTTTGTGACCACCTCAAACCTTGCTCATTCTTCAAGACTGATTGGGGAAGATGAGAAATAAACCATCTTGCCAGGAGAGGAGTACAACACATCAGAACACCTCTTTTCCTCATTGTACGAGTGTGAGAAGAGTGGAGGATATCCCCAAGCAATGTAGGCACCGGGTTGTGAGTCAAGAAGATTTTGACAGTGCTTACATCTATGAGTTGGTCAGGATTAGGGAACAAGATCATCCCATAGATGAGAAGAGCTAAAATATCCTCAAAAGCTTGCAAGTCTAGAGAATTCCAACAACTTTGGGCCTTCTTAAATAGAAAGTTTGACAAGAAACCTTTGACACCACTTCTAGTTTCCCAATGAGTTGTGACATCAGATGAGTGCAAGTGCAAGGCTTGAGCAATCTCTTCTAGCTTTGGATCTCTTTCCGTACCATTGAAGGGTAGTTGATTGAGAATAGGAATCCTCAAGAGTTGAGAAAATTCCTCCAAAGTGGGCACAAGTTGGTAGTCAGGAAATGTGAAGCAATGATGCAAAGGGTCAAAGAACTGGAAGAGAACTTTCACCATATCCTCCTCTGTGTTGGAAGTGACCAAGTTGAGTAGACGACCATGTCTCTTGGTGAATGGAGAATTCTCAAGAATCCTTGAAGCTAGATCCTTGAGTTGTGGAGGAATTCTTACAAGGTTGATTTGGATAGTTTTCCTGCGAAGTGAATCCATAACCTACAAAACAAGAACAAAGATGAATCTCTAAAATCCTTGAAATGGTTAGTGAATGCATATGATGTTCATGATGTCCATGATGTTATGCACAAGTATATATGTACAAGCAAATCACACAAGTTCCTAGTTTAGGCTTGCATGGGGTTTCATAGGTAAATACCCTATTGATGTTTAGTTGGCTCAGCGTGTCCTAGAAATAGTAATCGGGTTCTAAGAAGCTCAATATCACTGGATTGTTTTCTTGTTCATTGTTTCAGTTTAAGCCTCTTTACTGGCGACCGAAATATTCCAAGAAACCAACCCTCAATGAGTGTAGTATCGAGTATCTACCAACTTCGGACTGCACCAAAGCCGGTCATCTCACTACATCCTAAAAGGACAAGTTGGTCAAGTAAAGGTTCTAGAAGTTCATTAGTGCTTCATGACATCACTCATAAGCCCCGTATTCTCTTTGATTGACTCAAAGGCTACCGGTACCCACATATATGTCGCACTAACATAGCTATTGCTTAGACCATGTCGGTATACCCCGCACAGTTTCCACAATGTATTTCTATTTACCTATAATGTTTCCCAAATCCGGGTAGAGGATTCAAACCCAAACAAAGAACCATAATTGTAAAGCAAACAAGTCAAACAATTGCAAGTAAATAAAGGTGATCTAAACCCTAAGGTAACCCCACTTTTAGAATAATTCCCCAGCAGAGTCGCCAGTTCTGTGATGCGGTGGGAGAACTGACTTGAGGTTTTGCGTTTGTGTTCGCAAATGTTGCGGTTAGCAAGAGTCGCCACCGACTTTTCTTTTATCCAAAAGGAAAGGTAAAAAAGCACAGGAAATACCTTTGAGATGTTTCCTTGAGTTTGGGGGGTAGATTATGAAAAGGGAAGGTACTAGCACCCTTTTCATCCATGGTTTTCCATGGGATCTTAGTTACTTGTTTAGATCACTTGCTTTGCTTTGAAATTGTTTGAAATGGTGCTTAGTGTAGTTTTGAAAGTATTTTGAAAAGAGGCCATCGTTTAGGCAATCTTTGTAATGATTCTCGTTCGTAAGAATGTATACAAAGATGTTTGTCTTTTGAAAAATGTTTCAATGTTTTGTAAAATGTTTTGAAATGTGTGTGTGTTTGTTTTTGAAAATAGCAAGGATTATTTTGGAATGTAACAAGTAACTAGAAGCTATCTACCTACTCAAATGTCTTTCTTGTGCATTTTTATTCCTTTGAAATTGTTGACTTACCATTGACTTGGTAAACAACCCTATCTTTGGATGTAAACGGGACGGGCGTGGGTCATCGTATGACCATGATAGCAATGTTGCCAAGTATCTTAGCATTTTTTAGGGACCAAGATCATCTTTGTTTAGGAAACCTTTTGATAGCGTCATCGAGGGACTATGATCTTATGTTTGTTTTGTTTTGCCAAGATACTTCGCGTGTGTAACATGGCCATTTTAAATTAGGCAACCAAGTGGGTGAAACCCTAAGGGTGCTTGTGTTTAAAGTGTGCCATTTTTCATGATTTTGTCTTGCAATTAGGTCTTTTCTATTTGTTTTGTTTTTGTTCTTGTCATGCAAACCCTAGTTTTACTAAACATGGTATAAAAGCTATAAATTGCGTAAATGTAAACTAAGCTATTACAACAATTATTATGGGAGGGGGGATACAAGTTTTTGAATGGGGATATTGCACAAAATAAACCCTAAAAATACTATTACAACCCAATTGAATATTGTGCGTATTAAATAAATAAACAAGTATTTAAAATGCAATGCAAATGTATTTATGCAAAAAATTGTTTTGTATTTAATTTTTGTATGAGAAAATAAATTAACTAACCCTAGAAAATAAGGAAAAATAATAATATTATTTTTGAAAGGGGGAAACCCTAATTTTTTTGATTAAAGAAAATATATGTTCCATATTAATATTTTGTCCATTTTTGTACAAGAAAATAATAAATAATATTATGTGCAAATATTAAAAAATTAAATATGTATGGAAAATAATATTTTATGTGTATAAATAATATAATAAAAATATGTAGTATTTTTTTATTATTTACAAGTTATTTTAAGAAAATGATTTCTATTCTATTAAATAAATTATTTTTTATGCAAAAAAAAATAAAAAATAAAAATAAAAAATACAAAAATAAAGAAATTATTTTTATGATTTTTTAATGTTCAGAAAAAATAATTAAAAACAATAAACATAAAAATATGAGAAAATATGAAAAATATAACAAAATAAGTCAGGGGGTGCAAATAGTGGTCAGAGGGGTGTGAATGGTAAAAGAAAAAAGGCCATAAATGCCAAAAAGCCCAAGACAAAGCTTCGTCCCTTTCCTTCAGCTTCTCCTTCTTCGCACGCTTAGTACAAACCTGCAACTCTCAGATGCTTGCACAAAAACAAAATCTTGTAACATGAAACATGTAGCATTTAATCTCACGATTTCAACCATATAAAATTTGTAACCTAACTCTAAAAGATCAAGGAGAATTTTAATGGCCCTAATTCGTGACCTAGTTTTTTCATGAACTTCAAGCTTCAAATTCTCACAGCATAGTTAATATAAATGGAAAGTATGCATATGTACAACTTCACCATGTTAAGGACTACATTTTTGCTTCACAAACCGTGGCTTGAGGATGCCTAAATAGAGAGATAGAGTTTTGAAAAATACCTCCTTCAGCTGGATTTAGATATGACAATGTGAGGACTTTGAGGGAGGCCTGAGGATCGTGTGAGCTTCCTTGAACTTCCTTCAAACTATTCCAATGCCTAGCTTGCTTTGTGGATGGCCAGAACTCTCTGTAGAAGTCAAGTTGGAAGCTCCAAGTTTGAAAATGGCAATGGCTGAAACAGAGCTTACAGAACCAGGACAAGGGCTTAGATAGCTTTGATATGATGTGAATAAGATGTTTCAAGTGTCAAGCCACAAAATGCACGAGCAAAAAATGAGTTTGCTATGGTTTTGCAGAAACTGGATATTTGGGCAGAAAAATGATGTTTGAGTTTGAGAGTGTTTCAAATGTCAAGCCTTCCTATTCTGCCTTACAATGAGTTTGTATATTTGTATAGAATAATACAAAGTCGACTCCTTATTAGCTGTACAAGTTCTGACCTCTTTTGCAACTTTTCTTGCATTTGAAGAAAAGTGAAGTGACCCATACAAACATGCTTGTACTGGCTGGCTTGTGAGCTGCAGAGAGTTGGTATACATTGCTTGTGGCCTGTGGAAATTTTTTGCATCAAAGAGACTGGTCCAAGGCTCAAGATGGACAAAGTTGCAAAAGCTGACTTTATGAAAATGGCATTGTGCACTTTTGGCCAAAAATGGAAATGTATCTTGTACAATGCTTCAAAAGTGAATATAAAGCCTTTAACCTCTGAGTTTGCATTTAATTATGGAGTGTAGGATGAGTTTAGTACCTATAAAGCAAGGTACAAGCATCATGGATATGATTTGCAACTTGATACTTTGTGAAAATGGCATGAACAAAAGTGATAAAATGCCAATTTCTCTTCTTCGATTCTCCCTAACCACAAATGATCTTAGAGAGTTCTGTGACATTTTGGAAAGCTTGCAATGTGCTCTATAATCCATATTTGAAATTCATTTTGAGATACCTATTGGAACTAGGTGAAAAATGTCCATGAAGTTGGGTAAAAAAACTGCCTAAATTAGGGCAAATTTTCACTAAGTTATTTAGTTCATGGACCTATATTCACAAATTCATAACTTGAGATCCAAGCATCTTTTGGGAAAAGTTTGTGAAGAAAAGTTGTAGATTTCATGGAGGACTACAACTTTCATGTAGGAAGTTTTCTTTGAATCAAATTGCATCATGGTGAAAAAGTGATGGAAAGTTGGGAAAAAATAAGAAAATTTCCATACTTAGAAAAATTCTAAGTTATGAAATTTTTCAAATTCAAAACCCTAATTTTCAAAATTGGTTTTCTTGGTCAAAAAGTTTCATATTTTGACATATCTTGATGAATTATGACCCTTGGTAATTGATTTTGACCAAAAAGTCAAAGTTTGACTTTTTAGTGTGCAGTTGACTTTTGGTCAGTTGATTACAAAATTCATCTGTCAATCCAATGAATTTGAGATCTTTTGAACCATTTAATTAGGTAAAGATGATGCCATTGGACCCTTTAAATCATGTTTTAACCCAATTGGTCATTGGCTAGGTTAAAAATCAGAAATTGCCCTTTCTCAGTCAAAACCCTAATTTTGACCATTTTGCCCTTTTGATGATTTGATCAAATTTCTTGAGGAGTTGTGATCCAAACTTGATCAAATGGTACACATGAGTCTAAAATGTTGATGTGGATAAAAAATTATGAAGTTTTACTGTAAATTGGCCATGGTTGACTTTTTCCCCAATACAGCTGATTTTTAGGTCAACTGTCCAATTGACTAATCAAAAATGTGATTCAAGGCTTGAAACTTAACATGAGCAATCTTAGGGGTCCAAAATGATGTATGAAAGTCACATGAAGCATTAGTGGTCCAAAAATCCTTGTTCAAACTCAAACCCTAATTTGGGGTCATCAGTGCAAGATGAGATGTCTTGAGCTGAGCAAACCCTAATCCTGTCTTGAGTCCAAGAAGTCTTGTGAGAAAAATCTTGATAAATGAGAGGGAAAATTTTGGGGTACAACAAGTTCCTTGCAGGTTTTGTTCACAGTCCTTATCCAATAACTTGGATTTCTTGCCTGATTTACTTGTTTACATCACCTCGTACTTTTGCTTAAACACATAGCATGCACATCATAACATCATGCCTTAACATTTCCTTAACTATTTCAAGGATCTCAAGGGTTTGTGATGCAGGTTATGGTAAATCAAACGTCTAGAAAGGGGCAAAGGGGATTTATTTTCCTCTAGCCAATGTCGTCTAGAAATCAAAACATGATAACTTGAGTCAGGGGCTATGACCCACTCGATATGGTGAGCTTGACTCTTGAAGAAAGACTCTTGATGACACGAAGTTTCTTCAATCAAAACAGCAATATTCAAATTCTAACAGTTTCTTGTTTACCCCGCGAGATCCTTGAAAACATTGCATACATATATCATACATATCATTGCATAACAGGTCTTCTAGTACATGTCTCTCATGTTCTCGCTGTTTATTTCAGAAAATGGCTCTCAAACAAGACAACAGAGATCTTCATACTCAAGAAGCACAGTTCAGGGAAATCTTCCTAAACTTATCCAAGGGGCAGGAAGAGTTGAAAACACTCCTCGTTTGGAACTTGGTCAAGAAAAGTCCCGAAGACAATAAGGACGAACAGTTGGAGAAACTGCAAGCTAAGGTAGATGCAATAAGAACCCAGATGCTGGGGCAGATGGCTCTTATCCAAGACCTAGCCCGAGGACAAGAAGAGCTGAGAACCATCATCAACCAACTTCATCAAGACGGATACAACAATATGAAGCAAACAGTCGAGGTCAGGGACCAAGTCATTTATCAACCTCCAAGAAGACAAAAGATTGGTTTGGTGGAGAGTGGACCTTTCCGAATTGCTACTACATCACGGGTCCAACAACAACCTCGCCAAAAACAACGGGTTGATCAGAGTAAGCCAAATATGCCCAAAAGGCAGTTTACCAAAATCAACATGTCATTAGCTCAAGCATTGCAACGCCTGTTGAAGGACAAGTTGGTTATGTTAAGGGACCCTCCTCAGAATCCCAACATAGCCTCCCCAGACTACAACCCTGATGTAAGGTGTGCATACCATTCCAACAGCCCGAGGCATGATACTGATGACTGTTGGGCATTGAAAAATAAAATTCAGGACTTGATTGATGAAGGAGCGCTGGAGTTTACACAAGATGGTCAAGATGAGTTCTTCTACCATCCCTCCAAGGCACGTCCTCTGAAGTGACAAGACCAGGCGAGAATACTTTTTGTTCATTAGAATTTTCAATTTGTAATTTTCTTTTGATTGTTCAAACATTTATTCATGTCAAACTTTTTTACTTTATCAATGCATTGCATATGTCTATTTTGAATCAATCCATTCGTATTCAATATATTCAAATTGCTTTCATTTTTGTGATGTTCAACTCTCGATTAAAAAATTCTAAACCTTTAGAGGGAGGATGACGAAATGATATCAAAATCTCTACAATATGCTTTTGAATAGACCCCGCTGACGATGTACATGCGTTGTTTCAAATCCTAAACAGTGGAGTTATAAGGAAGATAATCCCTAGTCAACCCCTTTTAGCCAAAGAAGTTGGAGTTTTTCTGTTCACACAAATTAAAACCCTTAATCACAACCTGGGGCATGGTAGTTTTCTCAGTTAATCCAGGTGCACAATGAATGGCATCAAAGAGGTCCTTCTAAAACAAAAGACGATGATGGTTCCCTATAAGCGTCAAGACAGGCAGTCATTATCTCTCAAAATAAAAAACCCATTAAGTTAAAACCTATGAAGGAGACTTAAGAAAAAAAACTGGGGCATCCCGCTGACTGTAATCACAAAAGAAACAGTTCAGGCAAAAGATAGGGATAATAAAATCAAAAAAGAAAGAGGCCCTAAAAACTCTTAACACAAATGACTGTCTGTTCAAAATAAATTGTCAGTATCCGAACCATCACTGGAATATCAGAGCAAAGACTCAAACGGGATCTAATGCACGATTAGCTGAGTTTAGGATCAAAGAACATCACGAAGAACGGGTGGGTACAAATAAATTTTGAGCCTTTATCCTTTGTTTCTTGAACCATAAACCAGGCCACGTTATAACCCTTAAAATTCTTAGCTGAAGCATGGGTTAGTTCGAAGGCATATTGTTACAAAAGGTATCCTGACTCCTATAAGGTTTACTTTAAATCCTGAATTGACATCACATTTTACAAAATTTGCATGTTTTACCGAAAAATGCATATTCAAAAATTTCAAGAGAGACATAAGCTTTGCGTTCTTAAAATAACATTGTTTGCATATGACTATTTGTTCAACAACAGAGAAATTCACACGACGAATATCTAGTGAACAAAAACCTTCTCAATAAAAAGGATCACCTCAATTGGAAAAGAACTTCCAACCAAGAGGCACGACATAATCATTTTCCATCATCCGGGGCAGTTAAGTCAAGATTCAAGGAATCTCTCAAAGATGCCAAATAGCCAAGGGCAAATCTCTATCTGAATCACTTGGGGCATTGGACATGAATTCCAGCAATGAATATTGCATGATCAAACGAACATCTTCTGGTAGTATAGCAACACAACACTACCAACAGTGACAACTCCCTACACCCTGAGAGCATGGACATAGTCAGAAAATACTGCGCATGAACAAAGACCCGCTAGGTTGACTGGCCTAGGAAAAAATAAGGGCATCCCGACGAACCAAAAAGGTTCGGGAAAAAGTTAGGGATAAAAACAAAAAAAAAGGACCTGTACACCCAGCAAGTCGAAAACCTGAAAAGGCGGCTTGGGAAAAAAAGGGTATCCCGGTGGACTGAAAACCCGAAGGGGAGGTCCAGGCAAAAAATAGGGATCAAAGCGTATGACTATGTCCCGTCATTTCGTCACTTGTCTACCAGAAGAAGATTTGTCATTTCAATCGGCAATTACCAAGCACCTATTAGGTTGGGATAATACTTGATCCGCAAGGCCTCCGCAGGCACCTTTTCCCACAGAAACAGGGGCAAATAAGAAATGCCCGAACCGTACATTGGCTCTATCTACCAAGTATAAGGATAGACCTAGTTGGAGAAAACGATTGAAAGTACATTCACTCCCCGCCGAGTAAGGAGAAAGACAGTGGTGTTAATTCTCCCCAGCTGAGGCTCGCAACTGCAAATGAATCGGTAATATTCTCCCCAAGCAGAGTTTATCTACCATCAGCACTACCCCCAGTGGAGTTTGGATAATTATCCCCAGTAGAGTTGGGAGGATTGTCCCCAGTAGAGTCTAAAAGATTGTCCCCAGTGAAGTCGCAACTGGAAAATCATCCCCAGCAGAGTTCTTTCCTTTCACAAACAGAAACTCAATCCCCAATAGGGTTCATTATCATTAGCAACGGTAATTTATCCCCGGCTGAGGTTATTCTTCCAAATCAACAGATCCTCCAGCAGAGTATGCCTCCCCAGAGTCATTTCGTCATCATTTTATTCCTTAGCGGAGTTATCCTCTCCTGTAGGTTTATTCTCACAATCATCTTCATTCACTATCCCCAGCGGAAACGAAGAATTCAACTCGTTTCTCCAGCAGCAGTCCAGGATTTATTTTCCCCAGCTAAAAACATCACATTTCCATACATCACGACTCATGCATATACACATCACAAAACACAATCTCATTTATTTTGAGAACATCATTGCCTGATACATATCATGCATTACATACAGCTAACCTTTACCTTTAATGAAGGATACGGTTAAATTCTCACAAAATTCAAGCTATGAAGCTTTTTCCTCAGTTGAACAACGGATGAATGAAGTTCCTAAATATCAGCAGAGATGATTCCTCAGTTGAACAACAGATGACTGGAGTTCCTAAATATCAGCAGAGATGATTCCTCAGTAGAACAAGGGATGATTGAAGTTCCTAAATGTCAGCAGAGATGATTCCTCAGTTGAACAACGGATGACTGAATTTCCTAAATGTCAGCAGAGATGTTTCCTCAGTTGAACAACGGATGACTGAAGTTCCTAAATGTCAGCAGAGATGATTCCTCAGTTGAACAACGGATGACTAAAGTTCCTAAATGTCAGCATAGATGATTCCTCAGTTGAACAACGAATGACTGAAGTTCCTAAATGTAAGTAGAGATGATTCCTCAGTTGAACAACAAATAACTGAAGTTCCTAAATTTCAACTGGGATGTTTCCTCAGTTGAACAACGAATGACTGAAGTTCCTAAATGTCAGCAGAGATGATTCCTCGGTTGAACAACGGATGACTGAAGTTCCTAAATGTTAGCAGAGATGATTCCTCAGTTGAACAACGAATGACTGAAGTTCCTAAATGTCAGCAAAGATGATTCCTCAATTGAACAACAGATGACTGAAGTTCCTAAATGTCAGCAGAGGTGATTCCTCAGTTGAACAACGGATGACTGAAGTTCCTAAATGTCAGCAGAGATGATTCCTCAGTTGAACAACGGATGACTGAAGTTTCTAAATGTCAGCAGAGATGATTCCTCAGTTGAACAATATATGACTGAAGTTCCTAAATGTCAGCAGAGATGATTTCTCAGTTGAACAACGAATGACTGAAGTTCCTAAATGTCAGCAGAGATGATTCCTCAGTTGAACAACTGATGACTGAAGTTCCTAAGTGTCAGCAGAGATGATTCCTCAGTTGAACAACAGATGACCGAAGTTCCTAAATGTCAGCAGAGATGTTTCCTCAGTTGAACAACGGATGACTGAAGTTCCTAAATGTCAGCAGAGATGATTCCTCAATTGAACAACGGATGACTGAAGTTCCTAAATGTCAGCAGAGATGATTCCTCGGTAGAATACGGCTAATCGAAGTTCCTAAAATTCAATAGAGATGTTTCCTCAGTAGAATACGGATAATCGAAGTTCCTAAAATTCAATAGAGATGTTTCCTCGGTAGAATACAGATAATCGAAGTTCCTAAAATTCAACAGAGATGTTTCCTCAATAGAATACGGATAATCGAAGTTCCTAATATTCAACAGAGATGTTTCCCCGGTAGAATACGGATAATCGAAGTTCCTAAAATTCAACAGAGATGTTTCCTCGGTAGAATACGGACGATCGGAGTTCCTAAATTTCAACAGAGATGATACCCCAGTAGAATAACGGATGACTGAAGATCCTAGAATTCTATTTCTCTCAAGACAGAGACCAGCATTCCCCAGCGAAATCCTCCTCAACAACAGGTATATGGGCTCTCGTAAAGGAATCTCTTATGCGATCAACACTTCTTCTGATGGCATCTTTAAGCCCATTTTCTGTCATTAACTTCCAAATGGCATCTATAAGCCCATTCCCGAAATTGCAAGGCCAATACCACTTCATGCGAGTGCAAATTTCTGGGCACTCTAGTGTTCAATCATCTTCCATCTTCAGATCACGAAAGGGAAGTAAGCCAATCTACATCCTCAAGTTTAAGAAGATTGAACAGGGGCAGCTGTTGTACCCAAAAATTTTCCCTCCCATATTTCTCAAAACATTTCAAGAAAGATCCTCAAGTTGCTCAAGGTAGTCCAAGGTTTGGCCAGACAAGCTCTCTCCTAAGGCAGTCTACCCCAAATTAGGGTTTCATGTTGCATCAAGATACTTGAGTCCAAGGGATCCAAAATTCTCAACATTTTCCTAATATGTTCTCAAGATCATCCATGTTAAGTTTCAAGCCTTGCAGAGGAAGTTTGCTCAGTCAATTGCTTAAAGGCCTGAAAGTCGACTGTGTTAGGGCAAAAGTCAACTGTGGCCCACATACAGTCAAACTTCAAGATTTTTGGTCAACATCCTCATTTTGAAGTATTATTCATCATTTGATCAAGGTTTGATCATGATTCCTCAAGGATTGCTCACAATTCATCAAAACCCAAAAGTTGCTAAATTAGGGTTTTGTTGGAAAAGTCAACTCAACTTTGACCAAGCATAACTTTATCATACTTTATCAGAAATGACCCATCCAAAGCTTATTTTGAAGAGGATGTAATTACCTACAATTAATATTCATCTCCCAAGTTCAAAATATGCACTCACAAGAAGATATAAATTTGGACATTATAGGTCATTTTGAAAAGTCAACAAAAACACCTTTTGGGTCAAAGCTTCTTACACAAACATGGAAGACTCAATTGAGATGAAACCAAAGAGGTTGATTAGGGGACATCCTAAGATTTCTAAAAAGTCCAAGAACACCCTCATAAGGTTAAAATTGAGAGAGATATGCATTGTCAAAGTTGGACAATTTTTGAAAAAAATGCATGAAGCAAATATTGACCAAACTTGGATTTTTTCCAAATGGGCCTATCTTTTCAAGTTTGAAACTCATTCCTAACATGGTCCACGACATCTAAGCCCACCCATACATTTTTCTACTATTTATGCTATTTATTTTGATATTTTATTCATTAAAATTCAGAATTAAATAAATAAATAATAGAAATAATGTAAATTTTGATGTGAATCCATTTTGGGAAAGTTTTATGCTGGTTTATGTCAATTGATTTCGTGCAATAACCCTTAAAATATGTCCAGGTTCATCCACATATGAAAATGGCATAAAATCATCAAATATGTCATTTTTTTTTCAAATCTTGATCATGGTCTTAAAACACAACATTATGAGGGAGATTCTTTCCATGCTTTCTTGTCTCCTCATTCTCCTCTATAAATATAGAGCCATACAAGCTTGAAAGGGACGAAAATTCTCTCTAAAAAGCTCTCAAAAAGCTCTCTAAAAGCTCTTCAAAAAGCTCTCCAGAAATCAAAGAATTGGTGCAAGTCATATCTTGAGGTTCCGGTCTCTCTCAATTGACATCAAGACTCAAACCATCCTCTTGAAGTACTCAAGAGTCTTATAAGGCCCAAGAGCAATCCATCACACCCCTAGCACGCCCCCCATTTGAAAACACCGGTTTGGTAAAATTTTAAACTTTGAATCTCTAATTTTAATCACATTTTATGGTATGCTAACGTTTGTTTGAGTTTATATAGAACAATTATGGATGGTTGAATCATAGGTTCCACGCAAGAATAAAAAAACACCATAGTTAGAGCATGAAGCTTTCGAAGATTCGGGCCTAAGGATTTCTGATGATTGCACCCCTTGTTTACTTTTGCTACTAGGCCCATCTTTATTTTCATGTTTTATTCATTTTATTTATTTCTTTTAATCCCTTTTATTTTTTATCAATAAACAAATATAAAAATCACATAAAAATAGATTTAGTATTTTTTCTTAATTAAATTTTAATTTTAGGTAAAACTTTAATTTCTTTTTGTAAATAACTTTAAAATAATTAGAATAAATAGGCTTTATTGCTAACTTAATTATATTTTATTTTTTCCTAAAATAACCAAAGAAACCAAAATAGGTCATGTAATTATTTTTATTAATTAATTTAATTAACTAATTAATTGCATATTTAATTTAGAAAACTTATTTCTTTTATTAAAAACAACAAAAAAACAAATTTTCTTTTAATTAGGTTAGAAGGGTCAAAACCTTAAATTCTCGTCGATCTTAATTCTTCTCGCGCGCTTTATTTTTATTATTTATGTAACTGCCTACAATTCGTAATAGTTTAAATAGGACGTTTATTTACATTTATCGCTTTATTTTCAAAGGGTTTGTTTTTGGCTATATAAATACCCGAAGCCTTGTAATAGCATAGTTTAAATTCCGCACTTTAAATTCCGCAAATTATTAACTGTTAGATGTATGATATAGGGATGCATGACAAGAATGTATGATTAATTTTAAAACAGTTAGATCACCCTAAATGTGCAAAGATAAATAAACTGAAATTGAATCATTCGCACATGCGCACTCCTAGGGTACACTCCCACTTGGTTGCCTTTGGTAAATGGTCATTGAGTATAGGATGCTTTAGTGATCGTCCTTTTGTCTAAACAAAGATCAAAGTCCCGATTCAGAAAAGTTGCCTCGGAATGGTTGCCTCGGAATTGTTGCCTCGAATAATTGATCTAAGATATTAGAGTTATTACTAAGACGTCCTAACATTGCTTTAGTGACTGTGCATCCCTTTCGAATTGACCCTCAAACTCCAATGATGATGCTACCTACTCACTAATAGTGGGATAGCATTGTCTAAAGGAAACGAACATAAAACGATTCTTTTTTCGAGTAGGTAGATTAGTTCTTAAGTACTTTCTCAAACAAAATAAACTTTTTTCACACTTACACTCCTTTACAAGCAAAGTTTTCAAAAAACACTTCATTACACTCTTGAAGACAAAATCAAGAGTTAAATGGAAGTCAAAACAAAAGCTTTTCAAATCACACAAACACAAAGAAAACAATTTTGAAAATGATGAGCAAGTACCTAAGAGCCCGTAGATAACTACGGATAGAAAGGGTGCTAATACCTTCCCTTTCTATAATTTACCCCCCGTACTCAGAAATATATCGAAAAAGGAATTTTTCTATGCTTTTTTCCTTTCCTTGTTGGATAAAATAAAAGTCTGTGGCGACTCTTGCTTACCGCGACATTTTGCGAAAACAAACGCAAAATGCAAACCAACAAAATTTCCTTAACGAAACAGGGAAACCACATCCCGGTTCTGGCCACCGTATCACAATAGCCATCTTACCAGTGGTTATAGAGCCCATCACCGAAGGAGATGTTCCTTATACAGTTCTCCATCTTGACATGCCAACTGATCTTGAAGAGCTGCAGAGATCCTGGATTCAATTAAAGAAAGAACGGGATACCTTTAGAGATAATTTCTATGTCAATGGGAAGAAAGTGTTGGAGCTTACGAAGCAACTTCACGAAGAAAAAAGTCTTAATGTCTATCTCGGCACAAAGAGGAAGCACCCATGGGAAACCTGATGTCTTGGATTTTAGAATTTTTCAATTGTAAGCCTAAGAGGCAATTGTATTTTGAAATCTACTAATAAAATCCTTGTTTCATTTTGTTTCACAAATTTAAATTTCCCGAATTCCTTGAAAACATTGCATACATATATCATACATATCATTGCATAAATAGTTTTCAGGACAAACTTCTTATCTTCTTCGCTATTTATTTCAGCAATGGCTCTTGAACAAACAGTTAAGGAGCTTCAGGCACAAAATGCTCAATTCCAAGAAATGTTCCTGAATCTGGCTAAGGGACAAGAAGATTTGAAAGCTCTGATTCTCAAGGAGAAGAAGAAGAAAAAGAGGCCAGTGGGTGTTCTGAATATGGGAAGAATGTTCAAAGGACCAGTGAGGCAAGTTTCAGAGCTTGCAACTTCGTCAAAAGAGAGAAACAATCAGGAAGGAGAGCCAAGAGAAGAAGACCACAATACAAGGGAGTCTGAAGAAGATGAAGCTGATTACACCGAGGAACAATACCCTCTTGCTGATGATAAGTATAAACAGCTGGAGGACCGTCTCAACGCCATGGAGGTTTAGAGGGTACCTGGCATGGATTTCGAAGAGCTAGGGTTGGTTTTTGGAGTGGTTATCCCGCAAAAGTTCAAAGTGCCAGCATTTTCTAAATATGATGGGGTCTCATGTCCTAAGTTGCATCTCAGATCTTATGCAAGGAAGATCAAGCCGTACACTGCTGACAGGAATTTGTGGGTGCATTTCTTTCAAGACAGTCTATCAGGGACTCAATTAGAGTGGTTCTATCAGCTGGAGGGAACCAACATCCGTAATTGGGAAGACATGGCTGCTGCTTTCTACAAGCAGTACGAATATAATTCTGACCTTGCTCCAACCCGTACACAACTTCAGAGCATGTCTATGGGTTCTAGTGAGGGCTTTAAAGATTATGCCCAAAAATGGAGAGACCTTGTAGGAAGAGTCCAACCTCCTCTATCTGATAGGGAGCTGGTAGACATGTTCTTGGGTACTTTATCTGGTCTGTTTTTCAACCATCTGATTGGAAGCTCTTCAGCTGGATTTACTAAGCTAATATTGACAGGAGAAAGAGTGGAAGCTGGTATTAAAAGTGGTAAGATTCAAAGAGATGCTTCTTCAAGTGAAGGAAAGAAGCCTCTCATGGGAAAGAAATAGATCAGTGCTGCTTACTATGATACAGTGGAGGAACCGACTGTTTAGTATTGGTTTGCATTTTTTTTGTTTGCAAATGTCACGGTAAGCAAGAGTCGCCACCATCTTTTCTTTTATCCAACAAAGAAAAGGGTGAAAAGAACAGAAAAAGACTTTTTTCAAGATTTTCTGAGCAAGGGGGGTAGATTATGAAAAGGGAAGGTGTTAGCACCCTTTCCATCTGTGGTTTTCCACGGGCTCTTAGGTACTTGCTCATTTTTGAAAATTGTTTGTGTTTATGTGTTTTGAAAGTTTTTTTTTTGCTTTATGGTAACTCTTGTATCAGTCCTCAAGAGTGTGATAAAGCGTTTTTTAAAAATAGTTTTTGAAAAGTGTGTAAGTGTGAAAACTTAGGTTTGAGCAAGTACTTAAGAGTCATATACCTACTCAAAAAAGGACATTCTTTTTCCTCCTTTCCTTTAGATAGTGCTATCCTACTATTAGTGAGTAGGTAGCCCTATCGTTGGATGTTGAGGGACTATCGAAAGGGACACTATGGTCATTGAAGGCAACATATAAAGATATCTTAGCATTTCTAAGGGATTGTCATCATATAGGAAACATCAAGGGACAAGATCATTTACCGAAAGGAAACTCGAGGGACGTTTAGGGACCATGATCTTTTATGAAGACTTTATACCGAGGGTCTTTGCTAAGATATCCCTATGTTTGAGGGACATGACCATTTCCGAGGCAACCAAGTGAGGAGTACCCTAAGGATGCAAGTGTGTGAAGTGTGTTTTTTCAGTTATATTATCTTGAGATTGGTGATCTAATGGTTAATTGACTTTATCTTGTCATGCACGCCTAGGTTACTAGCAGTTAATATTTAGCATAAATTTAAAGTGCAGGAATTTAAATCTACGCTATTACAATGTTTTCGGGGAGGGGCATTTACATGTCCAAATGGGGGAAAGAAAATAAAGAAAAGAAGTAAAGTGCTATTTTAACCTATTACATCCCATTAGCAGGTACAATATTATAAAAGATGCGAGAATAAGATAAACGCACGTGAAAATGGAAAGAAACGTCTAACAACCTAAAAAAGTCTAAGTAAAAAAAATATTTTTGTTTTGTTCGTTTTAAGAAAATAATTAAACTACTTTAACTAAAATAAATAAATAAAATCCTAATTAATTAAAAAAGAAAAAAAGATTGTTGATTAAAATTTTTCTAATAAAACTACTTCTATTATTTTTGGTATTTTTGTTAAGGAAATATTTGAGTTATAAAAACCTAGCTCTAATTATTTTTAAATTACTAAAATGATGTAAAAAATAATTAAGTTAATTAATTAAATTTAAAAAAAATCTGAAATCTATGATTATTATTATTTATTTAAATAAAGATTAAAAAGAAGTAAATAACAAAATAAAATAAATGGAGAAGCTAATGGGCCTGGAGCTAAGTAGTAAACAGGGGGGGTGTTGTTATGAAAAGTCATTGGGCCCAATGCCCATATCATTTTGGTATCCTGTGGAGGCTGCTTCTGAGTGTCCATGGTGGTCTCCAGTCAAGGCCCTTGGATTCCAGCTTGATTGTGATCTGATGGTCAGATCTGGTGGTGCATGATACGCTTCTGGCCATGTGGAATACTGGATCCTGTATGAAATATTATGAAAATGGAAAATGTTGGACCTGGGACTCGAACCCAGGTCCCTTCCCTTATAAGCATGCTTCTTACCAACTGAGCTAGATGTTCAAGCTGTTATACCAAACACAACAAAAGAATATAATGCAAAGAAAACAATGATTATAAAAAATATAAAAAACACGCGCGTGGATTTGAATTGCCCAGTGAGGGGTTGCCACACATTTATCTCCTACCTCCCTCCGTCGTCTTAGGTAGAAATACCTATAGTGACAGATTTTTGTCCGTCACCATAAAACCTGCACGTGAAACAAGCACAAAACGCAAAATAAATTTACTTTAAGGCCATGGGTTGATTTCTCTCAACCTCCTGAGTAAGATGGTATCCTTGGTTGGTCATAATTTTGGGTATTTTAAGAAACCCCAATTTTGAGCTTAGAACCCTAGCAATGGTGACGTACGATTCTTGTACCAAAACTGCAATCCAACTATGCCAGAAGCTTGTAAATACTCAAATAAACAAAGATGCATGGTCAAATCATATTGATATCACATGAATTGTACAAAACAGAATTTTAAAAAAATGACAAACCGTGAGAGTTGGCTAGATCGTTTCGTGGCGTTTTAGGACTTGGTGATGGTTGGAAAAGTTCCTGGGGACTTCCAGGAACGCGTCTGAGCCTTTGTTTTGGATCAAAACCACCTGCAATTTGAAATTCAGTTTTACAACTTTGGAATTTTTGAATGAAATGTGCATCAATTCTTTAGGCTTTTTGTGTGTATTTTGAGCTGGCCAATGTGTTGATCTTATAGTATGGAAGGAGGAGACACCATTGAATGTAAAAGATTATGGCCATAATTCATGTTTTCCAACAAGAATCCAACCAATTCAAGGCCTTCCAAATTTGTTAAAACATGGCTAATCTTTGCTTGGATGAACCTTGTAACGCCCTTAATTTAATTAATTATTTAATTAAATTATTTTTGGAATATTTGTGAAGTTGTGTTATGAGATTTTGTGTTGTGATTAATTGGAATTAATTATTTTATTAAGTTGTGGAATAATATTAGAATGATAATATTATTTGATGTGAACTTGTTTTAAAAGATATAAGTAGAAATAAGGGAGTATAGTAGTCCTAAGCCCATTAAGGCATAAAGAGAATAATAGGGTTATTTTATTATTGTTAGAATAATAGAAAAGAAGAAGCAGTAAGAGATAAAGAATAAGGATTTGAAAGAGGAGAACGTGAAAGTTGTTGGAAAGGAGGAAAAGAGGCAGAACGGAAATCAACCGGAAAAGTTATAGAGCAAACTTCAATCCAAGGTAAGGGTGGGGTTCTGACTCTATAATAGGGTTTATGATGATTGGTTTATGGGATTAGATGTGAAAATGTTGTCTTGTTCATGATTGAATGTATATGTTGTTGTATGATGAGAATCAATGATTGAAAGATGAATAATGATGCCCTAATGCTGTATATTTGATGTAGAATTATAGGATAATTATCTATGATTAAAGGATATTTTTAGGGCCTAAAGTATGGAAACCGTAGTGAAAACACAGTGAAATCGCATAAAATATCCATGATAGAACAGTATGTGTCGACCCCAAATGTCATGCGTCGATACATGAAAGCTTTTAGACTCAAGATGAGTCGACACAAAGGAGTCATGTGTCGATACATGAAGACTTTTAGACTCAGGATGAGTTGATACGTAGGAGCATGTATCGATACATGTAGTGTTGTAGACTCAGTATGAGTCGATGCAAAAGGAGTACGCGTCGACTCATGGAGCGTGTTCAGACCAGTACGCGTCGACCCAAGACATTACGTGTCGACCCATGTTGTCTGGTTTTTGACAAATTCGTTTTCCAAAGGCTATAACTTGAGTTTTTGGACTCCGTTTGAGGTGCCGTTTGAAGAGTTGAATAGCTAACGCGATGAACTTCGTTCTTAAGGATTAAAATGAAGAATAGGAAGGATAATCCTAGTATCCAAATTAGGATTAGAGTTAATTCCCACGTTAATCGATATGTTGATTTTTGTGAAGAGTGATGAGGATGGGATGATTATAGATTACTGTTTGGTTTATAACAGTAGAATTAATGATGATAATGATGCAGTATTACAGAATAATAATATGTAGAGGTTTGGTAATTTAGAAGTAAGCCTTATATGATTAATTAATTATAGGAAATATCATGTTGTAGGCCTACGGCCAACGTTGCAAGCTTGGTGTTTTACTGTTGCATTGTTGTATGGCTGAGTTGTTGATGATAAATGATGTTTGATGAAGTATGATGTATTAAATGATGTTGATGAAAGATGTTGAGATGCCTGTAATAATTGGCAGCTAATAAGATGTGGGCTTATGGCCAACGATGATGTTGTGTTGAGATATTGTTAATTATGGTGTTGTCATTACATTCATGATTGTGTCACATACATTGCATTTCAAGATGAAGCTTATGCTCATTAAGATGGCTTGTATTGGCGAATGTTAAGATGAAGGCTTATGCCTTATTGATGCCTCTATTTATTGGCATATTTTTAAGATGGGAGTTCTGCTCCAATGGTACCACATGCATTTTCATAGTATTGAGTCGCATTATATGATTGCATAAAGAAGTTGTGTATTGATGCGGTGAATGTGTATATTGTTGGTATCTGAGCAAAATGTTGGTCCGACCTTGTTGCCGAGTCGTAGTTGTCTAACAATCGAGTATTGTTAATTTGAGTTCATCCGAAGTTTTAAAGTGTTATGTATCCACGTTAAATGCAATGTGTTTTTAAAGATGAATTTGTGGCATCCTGATTCGTTTGCATGAATGATTATAACTCTGATTTACAATTATAATTGCCGGGTAGAATTGGTGTGTTATAAACCTGGTCACTTGTGCACGAAATCTTGGGCCTCTAAGCAATCCAAGACACTAGCCCACATGCCTAAGCCCATTTTCAAATATTTTATACAATTTATTTTATATTTACTTGAAATAAATTAAAATAAATATGTAAAAAATAGGTAGAAAATACAAGGCCATGCAAAATTAAGATTAGAGGTCCTCTGTGACCTTAGGAAGATACTGGAATCTTAAAAAGTTAGGCCATTGACCTAAAAATTTAAATTTGCTCAATGCACCACTCTTGAAATTTCCAAACTTTTCCCAGCTTGGGAAAGCCATAACTTTCTCAATTTTTATCTCATGATGATGATCTTGTACTTTTTGGAAAGCCCAAGATGTCTAATTCATTCCCTCTTTTGATCAATTTTGCATTTGAAGATGTTATCTTGATGTAAAAGGTCTTGGAAAAAAGTGGATTTTGTTGACTTTCTAAAAATGACCTGTAATGTATGAACTTGTATCTTTCAAATGGTGCATTTCTTGAACTTTATAGCTGAAGAGAAGTTGTATGGCATTGAATTCTCTTCAAATTGAGCTTTGGTTGGAAAATTTCTGATAAAGCATGAGAACGTTATGCTTGGTCAAAGTTTGGTTGACTTTTCCTATAGAAACCCTAATTTGCCATTTTTGACTTTTGATGGGTTAGGAGCATTTCTTGAGGAATCATGATAAACCCTTGATCAAATGATGGGTATCACTTCAAAATGTTTATGTTGACCAAAAATATTGAAATTTGACTGTACATGGGCCACAATTGACTTTTGACCTAGCACAATTGATTTTCCAATACTTGAGCAATTGACTAAGCAAACTTATTGTGCCAGGCATGAAATTTGGCATGGATGACCTTTAGGACATATTAGGAAAATGGAGAACATTTGATACCATTAGAGCTCAACCATCTTGATGAAAATTGAAACCCTAGATGGGGGTTCATTTCCTTAGGAGGAGAATTGTCTGGTCAATTCTTGGTCAACCTTTAAGCAATTAAGAACCTCTAGGAGTATGTCTTTTGTGAAAATGGGAGGGAAAATTTTGGGGTACAACAGCTGCCCCTGTTCAATATTCTTAAACCTGAAGATGTAGATTGGCTTGTCTTCCTTTCGTGATCTGAAGGTGGAAGATGATTGAACACTAGAGTGTCCAGAAATTTGCACTCGCCCAAAGTGAGACTGCTGGTGAATAATATCAGGAATGGGCTTACAGATTCCATTTGGAAAATATGACAGAAGACTATCGAAGATGGGCTTAAAGATGCCATCCAAGGAATATGACGGAGATTCGTCGAAGATGGGCTTAAAGATGCCATCCAAAATAGATGCTGACTTTATAAGGAGTCTCTTTGTGGGGATTCCTGTTCCTGTTGTCCAAGGAGGAGTCCGCTGTGGAATGTTTTTTAGGGGAATAGAGTCTAGGAGCTTCGGTTATCCACTACTCTACTGGGGAGTCATCTCTTGACTGAAGAGACAGAAGTGAACTGCTATTTGGTCACGATCCAGGCTTCACAGTGACTTGCTGAGGATGATAAGGATGAATGCTATCTGGTTGTATTCCAGGCTTCACAGCAACTTATTGGGGATAAGAGATTAAACTGTTAAGAATCAGTAACAAATCCATGGTCAATTAGAACTGAACCAACAAAGGTCTTGATTTATCTTTGACTGGATAAGAATCAGAAATATCTTAGTGTCGATTTAACTGAACCAGTAAAGGTCTTGAATTATCTTCAACTGGAATAGAAATCAGAGAGATCTTAGTGTCGATCTGACTGAACCATCGGAAAATCTTGAATTAACTTTGACTGGAATGGAAATCAGAATAATCTTAGGATTGATTCAACTGAACCAGACAAAAGTCTTGGAATATCTTCAACTGGAATATAAATCAGAGAGATCTTAGTGTCGATCTAACTGAACCAGAGAAGGTCTTGGATCAACTTTGACTGGAATGGAAATTAGAAGCATCTTAGGATCAATTCAACTGAACCAGACAAAATTCTTGGGTGATCTTCAACTAGAATAGGAATCAGAGAGATCTTAGTGTCGGTTTGACTGAACCAGAGAAGGTCTTGGATTAACTTTGATTGGAATGGAAATTAGAAGAATCTTAGGATCGATTCAACTGAACCAGAAAAAAGTCTTGGGATATCTTCAACTAGAATAGAAATCAGAGAGATCTTAGTATCGATCCGACTGAACCAGAGAATGTCTTGGATTAACTTTGACTGGAATGGAAATCAGAAGAATCTCAGGATCGATTAAACTGAACCAGACAAAAGTCTCGGAATAATCTTCAACTGGAATAGGAATCAGAGAGATCTTAGTGTCGATCTGACCGAACCAGAGAAGGTCTTGGATTAACTTTGACTGGAATTGAAATCAGAAGAATCTTAGGATCGATTCAACTGAACCAGAAAAAAGTCTTGGGTCATCTTCAACTGGAATAGAAATCAGAGAGATCTTAGTGTCGATCTAACTGAACCAGAGAAGGTCTTTAATTAACTTTGAGTGGAATGGAAATCAGAAGAATCTTAGGATCGATTCAGCTGAACCAGACAAAAGTCTTGGAATATCTTCAACTGGAATATGAATCAGAGAGATCTTAGTGTCGATCTGACTGAACCAGAGAAGGTCTTGTAAGGACATCTTTCTGAGGAAAATCCTGAAATAACCCTTCGTTAGACGTAGCTTTTGAGAAGACTACAAGGTCACATAAGTAGTCAGCGGTGTTTGTTGATTTGATCTTTTCCCTGAAAAAGGCAAGAGTTATTCATATGCAATGTCATGATGTATAAATTCATTGTGGTGACGTTCTCAAAATAAATGAGATTATGCTGTATGTGATGTGTATGCGCATTCCATGATGTATGAACATGGGATGCTATTGCGATATTTCTTAGTCTGGGAAAGTAAATCCCGGACTGCTGCTGGAGAGTGTTGAGAAGTCGAGTCCTTCATTTCCACTGAGGATGATGAATGGAGAGGATTTGTCGGGGATTTCCTATTTCTGTCTAAGGATATTCTGCTGGGGACTCTTAACTCCTGCCTGGGAATAACTCTGTGGAGGGAGGATGCTCAGTTGTCTTGTTTTGCCAATGTATAGAAATAAACTTTGTTGGAGATTCTTCCACAAATAGAGAAATAAACTCTACTCGGGGAGGAAGTGTTATAAACTGTTTAAGATTATAAAGCTCGACTGGGGAAAACAGATTTCATCTCTTTGAAGGCACTTTGCTGGAGGAGATAATTCCTGCTTGGGGAAGAAGGAGATCAAAACTCTAGTTGTTTCTACTCTGTGGGGAACATAGACGTCACGGGGTCGTATGTAACAGCGACTTTGTTTCAAACTATCTTTGCCCCTGTACCATGCTGGATAGAGTAACTGTCGGGACTGCAAATTTTTTTTAGACTTTGCCCTGTTTCTTAAAGTCATTAGTAACTGTCTTTCTGTTTCTCATGCAAGTATTTGTGAACAGTAATCATATTCAAATGCACATGTCAAAAATAAATCACTGGACATTTTTGCAAAACAAAATAGAAAAATAAAAACAAATAGTTTTGTACTTTCAAAGAAATGATTTGTATTGATTTTTGTAGTTCGCTTATAACAGGCATTTTTGTACAAAGAGACTGACGTTCTAGTAGGAGAACGCCTTCGTGAAAATGAAAACTACACAAAAATAGTGTACAAAAAGAAAACAGTTATGTGTAACGATCCCATTGAGTTTCAATTCTGCTATTGCCCCTATGTATTCGAGCGTCTCATCACTTTGATACTCGTCTGAAGGTGTCTGGATTGATCAGTACCATTTGAGCTTGATAGTTGATACTGAAGTCTGACCACAAGGTGATCCAATGGGACATAGTTATACGCTTCAAATCCCTAAATTTTGCCTGTACCTCCCTTTCGGGTTTTCAGTCCATCGGGATACCCTTTTCTGCCCAAGTCGCCTTTTTAGGTTTTCGACTTGCTGGGTGTACATATTTTTTTTGTATTTATCCCTAATTTTGCCTGAACCCTTTTGGTTCGCTGGGATGCCCTTATTTTTTCCTAGGCCATTCAACCTAGCGGGTCTTTATTCATGCGCAGTATTTTTCACTATGTCCGCATTAACAGGGTGAGGAAGGTCGTCACCATCCATGGTGGTCAGAATCATGGATCCACCGGAAAATATGATTTTGATCACAAATGGCCCTTCGTACGTGGGAGTCCATTTTCCCCTGGGATCACCCTGTGGCAATATGATGCGCTTGATTACCAGATCACCCACTTGATACACTTGACATTTGACCTTTTTGTTGAAAGCCTTGATCATCCATTTTGATACATTTGACCATGACAGACAACAGTAAGTCTTTTCTCATCAATCAGATTCAGTTGATCAAGTTGAGTCTGGATCCAATCGTCTTTGTTTAAGCCCGTATCCTTCCTGATCCTCAAAGAAGGGATCTGGACCTCAATAGGTAGGACAACCTCCATGCCATATACCAGAGAATAAGGTGTTGCCCCTGTTGACGTATGCGCCGAGGTACGATAACCATGAAGAGAAAATGATAACATCTCATTCCAGTCTTTGTATGTCACTATCATCTTCTGTATGATTTTCTTAATGTTCTTGTTAGTAGCCTCTACAGCGCCATTCATCTTCGGCTGATAAGGGGAAGAATTATGATGCTGGATCTTGAATTGTTTAGATAGTTCGGTGATCATTGTATTATTGAGATTCGTACCATTGTCTGTGATGATTATTTTTGGCACACCATACCGACAAATCAGGTTATGCTTGATAAACCACGCCACAACATTCTTGGTAACAGTAGCAAAAGAGGCAGCCTCAACCCACTTCGTGAAGTAATCAATGGCCACTAGGATGAAGCGATGCCCATTAGAAGTAGTAGGTCTAATCTCTCTGATCATGTCAATGCCCCACATTGCAAAGGGCCAGGGAGCCGTCAAGACGTTCAAGGGAACCAGAGGTACGTGTACTTTATCAACATATATATGGCATTTGTGACAAGTTCATGAATGATGATAACAGTCTGCTTCTATGATAGACCAATAGTATCCTGCTCGTAGGATCTTTTTAGCCATGGTATGTCCACTAGAGTGGGTGCCAAAGGTACCTTCATGTAGATCTGTCATAATCCTCTCTGCTTCTCTCTTGTCTACACACCAAAGTAAAGTAGATCCATGGTTGTGCTTGTAGAGGATTCAATTACTGAGGAAGAACTTTGTGGAGAACCTTCTGAAAAACTTCTTATCATTCATAGATGCCCCCTCAGGATATTCTTGAGCCTCAAGATACCTATTCACTTCCTGAAACCAAGTTTTGTCTGCTACCTCTTTAGTGTCAATCTCATAACAGTATGCTGGTTCATCCAACCTCTCAATAGTGATCCGAGGAGCCTCATTATCCCACTTGACCTTGAACATAGATGACATAGTAGCTAGCGCATCTGCTAACTGATTCTCCTATCTTGGGAAATGTTCAAAGGTGACCTCTTCAAAGTGTGAAAGCAATGTCAACACATGTTCTTTTTAAGGGATAAGATTTGGGTGCTTCATATCCCACTCTCCTTTGATTTGACTTATAACTAAGGCCGAGTCCCCGAAAACACTCAAGGACTTAATTCTCAAGTCAATAGCAGCTTTTAGACCCATGATACATGCTTCATACTCCACCATATTGTTGGTACAGTTGAAGCATAGTCGGGCGGTGAAAGGAGTGAGACAACCCTCAGGAGATATAATTACAACACCGATATCGTTTCCGAGTGAATTGGAGGCTCCTTCAAAAACCATAGTCCATCGGGATCCTTCTTCAGGTCCTTCATCCGGTCCAGGTTCTTCATAGTCAGTTACTAGCATAATATTGTCGTCCGGGAACTCAAAATTCATGGACTGGTAGTCATTCACAGCCTGATGAGCCAAATGATAAGCTAGTACACTTCCCTTGATTGCTTTCTGGGTCGTGTGTTGGATATCGTATTCGGTCAAGATCATTTTCCATCTTGCTATTCTTCCGGAGAGAGTGGGCTTCTCTAAGATGTACTTGATCAGATCCATCTTAGATATCAACAAAGTAGTGTGGGTCAACATATATTGTCTCAGTCGGCGAGCAGCTCATGCCAAAGCACAACAAGTTTTCTTGAGCAGTGAGTATCTTGTTTCATAGTCGGTAAACTTTGAAGAAGTGAAAAACACAAGAAGGGGGGTTGAATTGTAAAACTTGAAATCAAATGTGGACAACACGTTATTTTTATCCTGGTTCGTTTGATCTCAAACTACTCCAGTCCACCCGTCAAGGTGATTTCGCCTCTCTCCAACGAGGTCTTAATCCACTATATTCAACTGAATATTACAACTGCTTTAACAACTGCTAAAGCCTTCTTGAGTCTAAACCACGGACCGGTTTCTCAAGGAAATTCTTTCTTACAGATAATGAATACTATGTGTTGAATGTTTTCTACAAAAACTTTATATCACAACTGTGATAATACACAAATTAAGCTTATGTGAAACTAGGATGCTATAACTATAGAGTAAGCAATTTGAGAGAGATAGCAAGCTGTATAAGTGAGGATGAAGATGATTTTCTTTAGGCGTGTAAAGAGTTGTAGAGCATTAGCCAATTCATTTCTCACTGACTTGTTTATATAGCCATGGAAAAGATACGTTGTAATCACTTATTCCATTTCAATGCCCATTACGTTCTTTCCATATTGAGAAGATCTTTGTCTTGGAATACAGCCGTTGGTAATAAAGTGTCTTGAATGCACAGTACCATTGTCGATTAAGCGTGTTGATTGGCTTTGGCTTATTCTGACACTTCTAGGTGCTGATGATATTGTTTTGGTCTTGATCATAGTTTAGAGTATGTTAAGCGCAAATCTGTTCATCAAGCTTCAGCGTAAGCACATGCTTTGATCTTCTGATGCTGGCATATAATATTTCATCTTCTGATGCTGGCATGTGATATTTCATCTTCTAATGCTGATGTTGACATTCTTGTGCTGATATCCATCAGAGTTTCTGTAAATGCACAATATAATTTTTAGGTAGCATATATGTCTCATGTGAATTATACAATTTATTTAATCTAGCATTTTGTTATCATCAAAACTTTAACTTAGGGTAGTAGATTCAAACTTTGTTCTAACAATCTCCCCCTTTTAGATGATGACAAAAACTGGATATTTTTAATTGAAATTTAAAGAAGAAATATCAGAGATAACCAAATAATAAATTTGTATCAGCGATAAACAGAAGGTATCAAAGATAATAAGATAGGGAATAGAAAGGTAGCAGAGTTATGATCAGAAAAACTCCCCCTGAGTTTATTACTTCCCTTTTAATTTCATGAGTCCTTTAGCATCAGATCTTTATTGAACTTTCTTTGAGAATCATATCTTTCCTTTACTAGAGCAGAGCTTCAGTGTGTTAGAGTTCATCAGATTCTTGTACCTGTAAGCTTATGCAGAACAAAGAAACATTCAAGTATATCAGAGTGTTAGAATGTTTGAGACTTTTGTCTCAGTAATCCGTTATTGAAAAATATCATTCTTTCTCCCCCTTTTTGTCAGCAATCAAAAAGTGTAAATAATTGAAGTTAAAAACGATCAGTGCAGAAAAACGATTGTATTCAGTTCAGAGCTCAGAAAATATTACAGATAACATGTAAAGAAAACAGTGAAAACATCAAGAATCAAAATCTAAGAATGGGGAGGAAGGCGAGTGAACAGAGCTTCTAGCATGTTCTTAATCTGATCAGTGGTTTCCTTCTGCTGATGCACCATGTTGACTACTGAGTCAATCTTACTATCCTGAACATCCATCCTTTCCTTCATTCGTTGATCATTCTCATCCATTCTCTCCTGCAGTCGAAGATCATTTTGCTTTAGCTCTTCAAGAGTCTGCCTGTCCAATGCAGCTTGAGAGATGTCAGAATCAGGATGCTTCTGAGAGCTTTCTGCAAAAACTTCTTCTTGACTTAAATCTTCAACTGGAATCGTATGTTCTTCTGCTGGTTGAACTGTTGAAGCTGGACACTTTTCAAAATAAGGCTCACTGTCCAGAAGAAGAACTTTATCCTGCAGCAGACTTTCAATTTCTTTCAGCAGATTGCTGAAGTTCTGTTGAGCTTGTTCATAGCTTATGTCTTGCAGCTTGAAGGTTTCAGCGCATACCCATCCTCTGAATTGTGTCCAGAGTTGGTCTGAAACAGCAGGATCAATCACTCCCGGACTAGCCTGTTTTAGAGAAGAAATCCACTTATGCATGTCTATTTCAAAATTCAAGATGCTAGAACCAACATCTGGTTGTTTGGGTTTGGGAATGGCGGTTTTATTTTTAAGGGCAGCAAGGCGGTCAAGGACTGTTAGATCAATGAAGGTCTTGCTGTGGTCATCCAGATTTTTCTTGGGTGAGGGAGTAGGAGAATCAAGAATGATTATTGGATTGGATGGGGTATTAGGTGGAGTAATTTCTGGTGAGGATGGTAGTTGAGGGATATTAACAGTGGTACCACCAGGAAATTGTACGGCTAAGGGTTGTGGTTCAGAGGATTCAGATGATTGAGGTTCAGGGGTTTGAGCCTCAGAGTGTTGAAACTCAGGTTGTGAAGCTGATTCGTGTTGAGGTGAAGGTGGATTAAGTTCTGGTTGTGGAGATGGAGGTTGTGGAATTTCTGGTATTGGTGAGAGTGTAGTCTCTGGTTAAGGTGAGTGGGGAGTTTCTGGTTGTGGTGAATGGGGAGTTTCTGGTTGAGGATTTGGATTTTCTGTATGGGGAGCGGAAGAGTGTTGATCAATTTCTGAAAGAACTTTTTCAAGTTCTGGTTCTGTTGTGGTTGTGGGTTTTGGATTGTGAGGTTTGGCGCGGGATCTTCTGAGGGTTAATGACTCAGAAGGGTCAAACTCAGGTTCAGTATCATCAATGGTTGGAATGGGAATTGGGATTTCAAATGGAGCTGGGGTTGGAATAAATGTTGGAACAACAGATGAATTTAAAACATTAACAGAAGATAGATTACCTCTCTTCTTTGGGGTCTGCTGAGACGATCCTTCTGGTGCAGCCTTTCTCTTCTTAGTCTTCTTCAGAGTAACCTCTGGTGCCTTCTGCTGAAGATCTTGAATGTTTAGATTGGGTGCTGTTCCATCAGCTTTGCACGCATCCAAGTATCTCAGAACTATTTGAGGCTTGGAGTCAATCTCTGAGAACATGGGGAAGTCGTCCAGGGGAATTCTTCTGCTGGAGATTTCAGCAAAAAGAGTAACGCTGGGCTCCTTCTTAATGTTCTCTATCAGCTTCATCTTCTTAAGATTCTTGGCATTCAGCTGCTTGCCAACAGAAGGTTCTAGAGAGCTTATTTCCTGTGCCTCTGTCAAGTGTTCAATCAGTCTATTCTCCATTAGAATATCTGATATCAATCTGCCGAAGGGTATCCAATCTCTTCTAGTCCTTTCTTCTTCTCTAGTCTCTTTGACGCTGGTCCTCAGATGGTTGAACAAAAGATGTGCTAGATTAATCTTTACCTTCTGATTAATAAAATAGATCAGAAACTGCTGATCTATGTTTATGTAATCAGGAGAGCTTGTAGGCTTCCTGTGATTGAAGCAGCCCAGAATAATCTTTGCCCAAACTCTGTGCTGATCTTTCAAATCTCTTATTTTGCTGGAGGGGACCCCATGTGTGAAGATATCCCTTGCTATAACAGCAACATCTGAGCACCTTTCTGCCATGTCTATACAGCGAATGCCACCACCATTGTATCCAATCAGCCTTGCAATGTGATCTTCAGTAATCACAATCTTCTTTCCCATGATATACGAAGTAACCTGATGAGTTGAGGAAGACGCATGTATCCAGAATTCTTTAACCAAAATGGGGAACGTTGGACCCACCAACCTATCAAAGTGCCTTTCCCAACCTTGTGCCTTAATTTCTTCAGACAAATCAAAGCCATTTTCCTTCAAGCTGTTGAAATCTACTATCAATTCTGACAGAACTTCCAAGTTCTTGACCGGAGTGAGGAGCGTTCTGAAAGGAATCTGATACTGTTCATAAGAAGCATCTTGCTTAGAACCTGCAGAAGGAGTGCTAGAGGATGCCATGTTCACACAAGGGTTTTTGAAAAAAAGCTTGAAAAGGGTTTCTTTGAGAAAAAGATGAACACACAGTAAGAACACAGAAAAATGTTGAAGATTGTAAGTGACGGTAAAAATGAATGAATGATGTTTAAGGCGTTTAAATAGGTTTCAAAAATTGTTTTGAAAACATAAACGTTTTAAGAGAGAGAATTAAATCATGATTACTCGCATTTAATGTTGGCTGATTTTGGGGGATTTAGAAAGATATTTGGAACGGTTACCCATGACATGTGTCTCAATGCATCCAATCAACGCTTTGCCTTCTCAGAAGCGTGCACGCGTGTTCTACTTCAGGAATTAGCTGATGACTGGATGACACTTGTTTGATTTAGTGAACAGCACATCTATCCTTGAAATGAAACGCTCAGATCTTTATGGATAGACTCTGATACAATCTGCATGTCTAAATTTCTGAAAGAAGATTGATCAGAAGTTCACAGTAAAATAAAACAAATTCTGAAGGTTAATATATAAAATTAAAACATTTTCACTCTGGGCAGAGCTTCATGCTGAGATGTTTCAGAATGAAGTTGAACCTATCTTCAGAAAGTGGTTTTGTGAAAATATCAGCCCATTGATGGTCTGTATCAATAAATTTTAAGTTTAAAATGCCTTTCTGAATATAGTCCCTAATGAAATGATGTTTTATTTCTATATGCTTAGCTCTAGAATGCAAAATTGGATTTTTTCTTAAGCAAATGGCAGAAGTGTTGTCACAGAGTATAGGAATGTTACTCTCAAATATCTGGAAGTCTTCAAGCTGACTTTTCATCCAGAGCATTTGTGTGCTGCATCTTGCTGCTGCTATGTATTCAGCTTCTACTGTTGATAGCGCAATTGTGGATTGCCTTTTGCTGGACCAAGAGATCAGATTTTCTCCCAGAAACTGGCAGCTTCCAGAAGTACTTTTACGCTCTACTCTGTCTCCAGCAAAGTCAGCATCACAATAACCTACTAAGCTGTAATCACTAGATTTTCTATAAAATAAACCTAGATTAGTAGTACCTTTCAGATACTTGAAAATTCGCTTAACAGCTGTTAAGTGAGATTCTCTAGGATCTAATTGGAATCTTGCACAGATGCATACACTAAATAAAATATCAGGCCTTGAGGCCGTCAGATAGAGAAGATAACCAATCATACCTCTGTAGACCTTCTGTTCTACCTTTTTGCTTACCTCTTCTCTTTCCAGAATGCACGTGGGATGCATTGGAATCTTTGATGACTTACATTCTGAGAGATCAAATTTCTTCAGAAGTTCTCTGACATATTTGCTCTGATGAATGTAAGTTCCCTCTGGAGTTTGATTGATCTGAATTCCCAGAAAGAATTTCAGTTCCCCCATGAGGCTCATCTCAAATTCTGCCTGCATACACTTAGCAAATTTTCTTCCAAGAGAAGGATTAGTAGATCCAAATATAATATCGTCAACATAAATCTGACACACTAAGATGTCATTCTTAACTGTCTTACAGAATAAGGTTGTGTCCACTTTCCCTCTGGTGAATTCCTTTTCTAACAGAAAGTTACTTAGTCTTTCATACCAAGCTCTGGGAGCTTGTTTCAGACCATACAGTGACTTTTTTAGTTTGAAAACATACTCTGGATTTTTTGTACTTTCAAAACCAGGGGGTTGGTGCACATAAACCTCTTCTTCTATATAGCCATTTAAGAATGCACTCTTGACATCCATCTGATATAGAGTGATGCCTTTATTAACAACAAAAGAAATTAAAAGTCTGATAGATTCTAACCTGGCGACTGGAGCAAAGGTTTCTGTATAGTCTATCCCCTCTTGCTGACTATAACCTTGTGCTACCAGTCGTGCCTTGTTTCTGATGACTTCACCTTGTTCGTTCAGTTTGTTTCTGAACACCCATTTTGTTCCAATGATGTTGAATCCTTTTGGTCTGGGAACTAGATCCCACACGTCATTTCTGGTGAATTGATTCAGCTCTTCTTGCATTGCTAGGATCCAGTCGTTGTCCAGAAGTGCTTCATCAATTGAAGAAGGTTCAATCAGAGAAACAAGTCCCATGAGGGATTCTTCAGAGTTTCTGAAGCTGGCTCTTGTTCTGATTGGATCTTCCTTTCTTCCTAAGATTGTTTCTTCTGGGTGATCCATGCTGCTTCTGGGTAGTCTTTTCTGAGGTTGATCAACAGATGTTGCTGGATTGCTTGCAATGCCTCTTTCTGATGTTGAAGGAGTGTCTTTGTTGAGAGCTTCTGATGACTTGTCTTCAGAACCTTTGAATTCAACTTCCATACCTGCAAAGACTTCATTCTGCTTTGACTTTTCAGAGTCAAGCTTATCATCAAAACAAACACTGATTGATTCTTCCACAATCTGTGTTTCTGTATTGTATACTCTGTACCCTCTTGAGCGTTCAGAGTATCCTAACATAATACACTTCTGTGCTTTAGAGTCAAACTTGTTCAAATAATTTTTTGTGTTTAACATAAAGCAAGTACATCCAAATGGATGAAAATATGAAATGTTGGGCTTTCTGTTCTTCCACAATTCATATGGAGTCTTTTCCAGAATAGGTCTTATAGAGATTCTATTCTGAATGTAGCACGTTGTGTTTATTGCCTCTGCCCAGAAGATCTTAGCAACGTTTGTCTCATTGATCATTGTTCTGGCCATTTCTTGCAATGTTCTGTTCTTTCGTTCTACAACTCCATTTTGCTAGGGAGTTCTAGGACAAGAGAAATCATGCAGAATGCCTCTGTCATTAAAGAATGACTCAAAATCTTTGTTTTCAAATTCTCCACCATGATCACTTTTGACTTTAACGATTCTAAGATCCTTTTCATTCTAAACTTGGTTACAGAAGGTGACAAACACAGCGTGTGACTCGTCCTTGTGTCTTAAGAACTTTACCCATGTCCATCTGCTATAGTACTCTACGATTACTAACCCGTACTTCTTGCCACTGACTGAAGCAGTTTTAACTGGTCCAAATAAGTCAATGTGCAGAAGTTCTAATGGCTTAGAGGTGGAAACAACGTTTTTAGATTTGAAAGCAGGTTTTGCAAACTTTCCTTTCTGACATGCTTCACACAGAGCATCTGAATTGAACTTCAGATTAGGAAGTCCTCTGACCAGATTGAGTTTGTTAATTTGAGATATTTTTCTCATACTAACATGCCCCAATGTTCTGTGCCAGATCCATTGCTCGTTGTTAACAGACAGAAGACACTTTACATTCTGACTTTTCAGTTCAGAAAGTTTGATTTTATAAATGTTGTTTTTCCTCTTTCCATTAAATAGGATAGTCCCATCTTTCTGACTAACAGCTTTACATGATTTTTGATTAAAGATTATATCATAACCGTTATCACTTAATTGACTTATGGATAACAGATTATGCATTAATCCATCTACTAATAGAACATTATTTATAGAGGGAAGATTTCCATTACCTACTGTTCCAGATCCAATGATCTTTCCCCTCTGATTGCCTCCAAAGCCTACGTGGCCTCCAGGCTTAAGTTCCAGGCTTTGGAACATATGCCTTCTTCCCGTCATGTGTCATGAGCAGCCAGAGTCCAGGTACCATAACTGGTGTTTCTGATTTGCTGCTAAAGATATCTACAACATGTATTATTTTATCCTTAGGTACCCATATTTTCTTGGGTCCTGATTTGTTAGCTTTACCAAAACTCTGGTTGAATTTTGGTTTCACAGAATAATTATTACTAGTATATTTAATGTCATATGTGTGACCATACACAAAGTGTGAATTCAGAGGAGTGCGTTTAATAACTAGATCCATGGCTTTCTTTGGTGTAGGTACCTTACCTTGGTATCCTATTCCCTTTATGTCGTTTCTGCTAACTCCATAGATCATTGAAGCCATTTTGCTTCTATCTATGCTTTTAGCAAGGAACTTCTGAAAGCTGTGATCATACTCCTTGATGATCTCATCAGCGCTGCAGGGAGTTTCAGAAATTGTTTCCTTCTGAGAGTTTTGTAAAAGATTTTCTAATTTTGAAATTTTATTTTTCAACTCAGAATTTTCCAATTTGAGACTCTCAGTTTTATCAGAGTCAGAATCAAGATTCCTTTTCAGGTTTCTGAATTTAACTCTGATCTGCTGATATCTTTCCAGAATTTTGTTAAGGCTTTCAGCAAGTTCAGCCTTTGTAAAATTAATTGCAAAGTCAGGGAATACCTCTTCGGTGTATGATTCAGAGTCTGATTCAGAAGCTTCACTGTCTCCTGATATGTTAGCCATGAGAGCTATGTTTGCTCTCTCATCATCTGATTCTGAGTCAGCTTCAGACGAGTCAGAGTCATCCCATGTAGCCATGAGACTCTTCTTCTTTTCCCTTCCAAACTTCTTTTTGGGCTTTTCCCTCTGAAGCTTTGGGCAATCACTCTTGTAGTGTCCTTGCTCGTTGCATTTATAGCAGATGATGTCCTTGGTGTTTGGCTTTCTGCTTCCTGACGAGCCTTCAGATCTTCTGTATCCAGGGGAGGAGTCTGACCTTCTGTATCTGGAGGAGGACTCATTTTGATTGGATCTTCTGGTATTCCTGAACTTTCTTTGCCTCTGCTTCCATAGTTGGTTCACTCTTCTGGAGAGGAGGGAAAGTTCGTCTTCTTCTGATGAGGACCCATCAGAGGTTTCTTCAATAGCCTGCAAAACATTGGAGTCAGATTTTCTGTTAGATTTTAAATCTAAAGGCTTACCTTGCTTCTGAGGTTCATCAGCTTCTAGCTCTATCTCGTGACTTCTGAGGGAGCTGATAAGTTCCTCCAGAGAGATTTTGTTGAGATCTTTAGCTAGCTTCAGCGCTGTAACCATTGGCCTCCACTGTTTTGGCAAGCTTCTGATGATATTCTTGACATGATCAGCAGTAGAATACCCTTTGTCCAGAACTTTAAGACCAGCCACCAGAATTTGGAATCTTGAGAAAATCATTTCAATTGATTCACTTTCTTCCATTTTGAATGCCTCGTACTTCTGAATGAGCGCAAGAGCTTTAGTTTCTTTGACCTGAATGTTGCCTTCATGCGTCATTCTGAGAGAATCAAACATACTCTTTGCAGTGTCTCTGTTAGATATCTTTTCATATTCAGCGTAAGAGATGGCGCTGAGAAGAATAGTTCTGGCCTTGTGGTGATTTTTGAAGTCACACTTTTGTTGATCAGACACTGCCTTCCTGTCAATCTTCTGACCACTTGCATTCACTGGGTGTGTGTATCCATCTGTCACCATGTCCCACAGATCAACATCATGTGCCAGAAAGAAGCTTTTTATTCTGTCTTTCCAGTAATCAAAATTCTCTCCATCAAAGACTGGAGGTTTGGCGCTGAATCTGTCTCTATCTTCATTGTTGTCATTGCTGGTGTGTTGATATGTTCCTGCCATTGTGTTTTTCTGACGCTGGATCTTGTACTGACACGGTTAAGTGTTTTAGCTCAGAACCAGGCGCTCTGATGCCAATTGAAGAAGTGAAAAACACAAGAAGGGGGGTTGAATTGTAAAACTTGAAATCAAATGCGGACAACACGTTATTTTTATCCTGGTTCGTTTGATCTCAAACTACTCCAGTCCATCCGTCAAGGTGATTTCGCCTCTCTCCAACGAGGTCTTAATCCACTATATTCAACTGAATATTACAACTGTTTTAACAACTGCTAAAGCCTTCTTGAGTCTAAACCACAGACCGGTTTCTCAAGGAAATTCTTTCTTATAGATAATGAATACTATGTGTTGAATGTTTTCTACAAAAACTTTATATCACAACTGTGATAATACACAAATTAAGCTTATGTGAAACTAGGATGCTATAACTATAGAGTAAGCAATTTGAGAGATATAGCAAGCTGTATGAGTGAGGATGAAGATGATTTTCTTTAGGCGTGTAAAGAGTTGTAGAGCATTAGCCAATTCATTTCTCACTGACTTGTTTATATAGCCATGGAAAAGATATGTTGTATATTTCAATGCCCATTACGTTCTTTCCATATTGAGAAGATCTTTGTCTTGGAATACAGCTGTTGGTAATAAAGTGTCTTGAATGCACAATACCATTGTCAATTAAGCGTGTTGATTGGCTTTGGCTTATTCTGACGCTTCTAGGTGCTGATGATATTGTTTTGGTCTTGATCAGAGTTTAGAGTATGTTAAGCGCGGATCTGTTCATCAAGCTTCAGCGTAAGCACATGCTTTGATCTTCTGATGTTGGCATATAATATTTCATCTTTTGATGCTGGCATATGATATTTCATCTTCTAATGCTGATGTTGACATTCTTGTGCTGATATCCATCAGAGTTTCTATAAATGCACAATATAATTTTTAGGTTGCATATATGTCTCATGTGAATTATACAATTTATTTAATCTAGCATTTTTTTATCATCAAAACTTTAACTTAGGGTAGTATATTCAAACTTTGTTCTAACAAACTTTTTACTAAGGTAGTATATTACATGCTCTTTTCGACCAGACTCGTCATGCTTCCCCAGCACACACCCCATTGAATTATCTAACACTATTAAGTACATTATCAAAGGTCTTCCTTCAATCGGAGGCATCAAAATGGGAGGCTCTTGAAGGTATTATTTGATTCTCTCGAAGGCAGAATGGCATTTGTTGTTCCATTTTACCACTTGATCTTTCTTTAGGAGTTTGAAGATGGGCTCACAAGTAGCTGTTAAATGGGAAATGAATATGGAAATGTAATTCAGGCGTCCCAAGAAACCTCTAACCTCCTTCTCAGTGTGAGGAGCCGACATCTCTTGTATAGCCTTCACCTTTGCAGGGTCTACCTGAATTCCCTTGTCGCTAACAATGAAACCTAGAAGCTTAACAGACCTTACCCCGAAGGTGCACTTGTTTGGATTTAACCTCAGCTTGTATATCTTCAACCTATCAAACAACTTTTGTAGATGATCAAGGTGCTCTTCTTTAGTTTGAGATATGACTATCATGTCATCAACATAGACCTCTATCTCATGGTGAATCATGTCATGAAACAAAGCTACCATGGCTCAATGATAGGTTGCCCCAGCGTTCTTCAACCTAAACGACATCACATTATAGCAGAAAGTGCCCCATTGTGTGACGAAGGTTGTCTTCTCCATGTCTTCGGGTGCCATCTTAATCTGATTATAACCAGAGAAACAGTCCATGAAGGAAAAGATCTTGTGTTGCATGGTGTTGTCAACTAAAATGTTAATGTGGGGGAGCAGAAAGTCATCCTTGGGGCTCGCCCTATTCAAATATCGGTAGTCCACACACATTCGTACCTTGCCGTCCTTTTTAGGTACCGGGACCACGTTAGCAACCCATTGGGGATAAGAGGTGAGACCTAGGAACCCAGTGTTGCATTATTTCATAACCTCTACTTTGATCTTCTCTGACATTTCAGGGCGCATACGGAGGACTTTCTACTTTACCAAAGGGCAATCTTCTTTAGTTGGCAGACGGTGAACCACAATATCCGTGTCTAGTCCTGGCATGTCTTCATATGACCAGGCAAAGATCTCGACATAATCATGCAACATCTGTATCAACCTCTGTTTGACACTAAGCTCCAGATTTGTGCCTATCTTGACTTCTTTTCTGTCCTCTTATGTGCCCAAGTTTATTGTCTCAACTGGCTCTTCATGAGGATGTATAGCCCTTTCTTCCTGCTGTAACAGCCTAGCAAGTTCTCCCGGTACTTCACAATCTTCCTCACCTTCGTCCTCGGCTTGGTTGATCGGATTTTTAAAGTCATAACTGGAAATAGTAGAACTGTTATCAATGGGATCCAGAGTGGATATAGATCTGCAGTTTGATACGTGAGTGTGTGTAAGAGCATAGCTGTATAGACAAAGTAAAAAGCAGAAAAGAAAAACAGAGAGCACAAAATTTGTATGCAGAAACGTCCAATGCTTTATTAATGACATATGAAATCGAAACATGATAACCCTCACAAATAAACCATTGTGCCCCGGGTAAGGCACATGGCTATAAAGTTTATAATATTTATTACATATCCAAAAACAATAAAGACAATTACTTCTGAATAAAAGTAATTGGTACAAAGTCTCTAGCCGTCCAGTTACTGGGTCCAACGATGGTAGTAGGGAACCAGCTATCCACATCATACTCATTGTCAGCATCTTCCGTGACGGAGACAACATCAATAACATTGATTCCCGAGTCGTGCTTTGGCATGGGTGCAGTTATGATGTTGGGAGTCTCAGGGGGATCAAATTCAATCTCCTTTGCCTCGATCAGATCCTGCACCTTGTTATTCAAAGCCCAGCAGTCGTTCGTGTCATGCCCCGGAGTCTCAGAATGGTAGGTGCATCGAGCATTTGGATTATAGCGAGGAGACGCGGTGTTGGGATTCTTAGGGGCTTCCTTCAAAGTTACTAGATTGGACTTTAATAATTGCGGAAAAACTTGAGATAAAGTCATATTTATCCGGGTAATCTGTCTTACCGGCCTTTTTGTTCTCTGCTGATTATTCATTTGTTGAGTAGGTGTAGGCTTAGAGATCATGACAGCCCCTACCACTGGACGGTGTTCAGTTCTGTCCTGATTTCTTTGATGGTACACAACACTAACCTCTTTCTTCCCAGCAAATGGCTTCCTTGCTGCACTAGAGGATGCATCCTTTTGGATCTTACCACTCCTAATTCCAGCTTCCACCCTTTCTCCTGTCAAAATCAATTCGGTAAAGCCGGTTGAGGAGCTTCCAATCAGGTGATTGAAAAATGGACCAGACAGGATACCTAGAAACATATCCACTAGCTCCCTATCAAACAGGGGAGGCTGGACTCTTCCTGCTAAGTCCCTCCACTTCTGAGCATAGTCCTTAAATCCATCACTTGAACCCATAGACATACTTTATAGTTAAGTACAGGTAGGAGCAAGGTCTGCATTGTACTAATACTGCTTGTAGAAAGCAGCAGCCAGGTCTTCCCAATTATGAATGTTGGCCCTTTCCAGTTGGTAGAACCATTCTAGTTGAGTTCTGGATAGACTATCCTGAAAGAAGTAGACCCATAAGTCCTTATCAGTAGTGTGAGGTTGTATCTTCCTCACATAAGATCAGAGGTGCATTTTGGGACATGAAACCCCATCATATTTGGAAAACACTGGCACCTTGAACTTTTGTGGGATGACAACCCCAAAGACCAAACCCAGCTCTTCAAAATCCAGACTTGGTACCTTCCGGACCTCCACTGCATTCAGACGTTCCTCCAGCTGTTTTTATTTTTCATGAGCAGGAGGATACTGCTCCTCATCATAGTCAGATTCATCCTCAGATTCTTTTGTACTGGAGTCTTCCTCTCTTGTTTCCTCCTCTTGATTGTTTCCTTCCTTTGATGAAGTTATCAGTTTAGAGGCTCGCTGCATTGGTCCTATGATCCTTCTTCCCAAGTTCACTAACCCAATTGGCTTCTTTGGCTTCTTCTTTTCTTTAACAAGCAGGGCTTTTAGTTCTTCTTGCCCCTTGGTCAGAGCCATGATCATCTGTTAAAACTTGGTATTCTGAGTCTGTAGATCCTTCACTGTTTGTTCTAGAGCCATTGCTGAAATAAACAACGAAGAGGATGAGAAACCTGCTTTGAAACCTGCTTATGCAATGATATGTATGATATATGTATGCAATGTTTTCAAGGATTTCTAAGACTCAAATTTTCTTAAACAGAATAATAGCAAACGTTAATTGCATTAAGAAGTTTTATTGGTCACAATGATGCCTCTTGGGCTTACAAAGGAGGTAACAAAGCAAAAGTAAACTCCCAAAGCAAAAAGACTCAAGCTTCCTATGGGCGCATCCTCTTTGGTGCAATGTAGGAATTTATGCTCCTCTCCTCGTGAAGTAATCAGGTGAGCTCTAGAACCTTCTTTTCGTTGGCATAGGATTGGGTTTCGAAAGTATCCCGTTCTTCTTTGAGTTGAATCCAGGACTTCCGTAGCTCTTCAAAATCAGTTGGCATGTCAGGATGAAGCACAATATAAGGAGTGTCTCCCTCAGCAACTGGCTCCATGATCACAAGTAAGATGGCGGGGTAAGGCATCATAAGACATTGAGCACGAGCTCGGACCCATTTGAGGTAAGGCTCAAGAGGGATGGAATTCTTGTGCCCCATTGTCTTGCTATCAACTCTGTTTATCATGCCCCAAGCTCGAATGAACCTCTTGCGATAACCCTGAACATCATTCTCATAATCAAATGTGATCCCTTGGATGAGTGTGTCGTGAGGACCATCCCTTCTAGCATAACCAAACTGTCATAACGCCAAACAAGGATTATAAGTGATTCCTCCCCTAATGCCTAAGAGAGGGACATTAGGGAATTCCCCATAGCAATCAATGATGGTGAAACTCTCCGAGGACCGAGAACACCAATGAATATCCGAATGATTAAGAGATATCAACCTATGAGACCATCTCATACCCTACTCATTCTTCTAAACAGACCGGGTGTGATACAGTGGCAGAACCGACTGTTATATACTGGTTTGTGTTTTTGTTTGCAAATGTGCGGTAAGCAAGAGCCGCCACCGTATTTTCTTTTATCCAACAAAGGAAAGGGTGAAAAGAACAGAAAAAGACCTTTTCGAGAGTTTTCTGAGTAAGGGGGTAGATTATGGAAAGGGAAGGTGTTAGCACCCTTTCCATCTGTAGTTTTCCACGGGCTCTTAGAGGTTTGCTCATTTTTTAAGATGCTTTTGTGCTTTGTATGTTTGAAAATGTTTTGAAGACGCCTTAGTACGGCGAACTTTGTAATGTTTCTCGGGATAGGGGAGAAAATATACAAAGTGTTTTGAAATTGTTTTTGTTAAGTAGTTTTCTGTGTAAGTGCAAAAATGTTTGAGCAAACTTCTAACAACTATCTACTTTTATACTCGAAAAGGTTATTCTTTTCCTCTTTTCCTTTTGACAATGCTATCCTACTATTAGTGAGTAGGTAGCCTTGTCATTGGATGTTTTTAGGGACAATTGGAGGGACGTTACAGTCACGAAGGCAACTTGTGGAGACGCTTTAGCAATTCTATTTTAGGGACTAGATCATTTACCAAGAAGGAAATTGTAGGGTCATCGAGGGACTATGATCTTTTGATTTTACGGGTCTTTGCTAAAGTGTTTCTCTCTCATGACTATTTTTTAAAAGGCGACCAAAGTGGGAGATACCTTAGAGGTGTGTATGTGCAAGTGTGTTCAATTCAATTATTTATCTTTAAACATTTAGGTGTTCTACCATTTGTTTTTAGATATTGCCATGTAATCTTAGTTAGCATACATCTAAGCAGTTAATATATGTACAAGAATTTAAAGTGCGAGAATTGTAAATCCTACGTTATCACAATGCTTCGGGGAGGGGATTTATATTATGCAAGGATAAGGGAGATAAAACAGTAAATGTCCTAATTTTAATCTATTACATCTGGTAGGCAGATATAATAATAGTAAAAATACGGAATTAAATAAACGCGCATGAAATAGAAAAGACGTCTAAAAATACTAAAGAAAAGAAATCTTTTTGTTGTTTTTGGTATAAAAGAAAATAAAGATTAAGTCTATTTAATTTTAATTTTAAGAAAAAGATGTTAAAATAATTAATTAATTTGTTTGCAAAATTAATTTAATTAGAAAAATACTAGCCTAATGTCCTTTTTTGTGATTTTTGATTTAAGGTTAATCTAAATAAAAAAAGGGTCAATAAAGAAATAAAAAAAATACAAAGGGGGGGGGGGGGGGGGCACCCTTCGATTGCAGGGAGAGATGGATATCCTTCAATCCAGGAAGGAAATGTCTCCTTCGATCCAGAAGGGAGCTGCCTTCTTCGATCCAGGAGGACCATAAACAGCTTCGATCCAGAAGGCTATGGCTTTCGATCCAGGAAGGTTGTGGTCCTTTCGATCCAGAAGGGAGCTGCCTTCTTCGATTCAGGAGGACAATGGGAAACTTCGATCCAGAAGGCTATGGCTTTCGATCCAGGAAGGATGTGTCTCCTTCGATCTGGGGTGTTGGGTCTGCAAAAATATGTTAGCCAAATAAAATGCAGGACCTGGGTATCGAAACCCAGGTCCTTCGATCCTGCGCGCGCTGGGTCTTTTCAGGCTATATCTGCAGCAAGTGTTAGCAAACGAAAAACATGACCTGGGTGCCAAACCCAAGCCTTTGATTCTGCCTAGGATGACAAATCGAACGGAACAAAAAATATGGATGTGTTATGCAAATATAAAGTTTGACAATTTACCCTCTCTTACCAGTGGATTGAACCTTCGATTTGGACACTTTCTCGATGTGGGCACCTTCGATTTGGGCCTTCTGGGCGTGGATAATTTTGTTGAAGGGTTGATTTGGCTTGGATTACTTATGAAAAGTTTGACAACTTTTGGTGGATTTTGTGGGCAGCGTCTCTCCAATCTTTTCGTCCTCCTTTTTTTGCTTGCAAACATGCTGCTTATATAGAGTATGAGGGGGGGGGGGGGGGGGGGGGTGGACAAGAGAAGTAATGTTTGTAACATCCATTTGAATGCCATGGATACCAATATGTAACCTTGGCCAAAGTTAAGGTATCTTTTCCATTTTTTGAATTTGTCATAAATATGGACATACTGGCCTTCGAATTCTCTCTTTCGAATGGGTTGATGGCCTCCTTTGAATGGCCTTGATTCAGCTCCTTCGAATGGCTCTGATGGATTTCCTTCGAATGGTTCTGATTCAGTTCCATTGAATGTCCCTTGTCCAAATACCAATCGAAGGGAATTTATTGAAATGTCAATCGAAGATTCCTTTGCTATGCCAATCGAAAGATCTTATCCATGCCAATCGAAAGACTTGTCATGAGGCCAATTGAAAGGCCTTGTATCCATGCCAATCGAAGGGCTTGGCCATAATTCCAATCGAAGCATTTGGAATGTCAATCGAAATACTTGGCTACAATGCTAATCTAAGAGAATTTTCCATGCCAATCGAAAGGCTCCTTCAGAATACCAATCGAAGGGTCTTTCAGAATGCCAATCGAAAGGTACTTAAAACACCACTCAAAAAATTTCTTTTTCCTTAGGCAAGGGTTTGTGGTCAACCATGTAGGGGAAAAACTTGGAAAACATGAGAGGGCAAATTTTGGGGTACAACAGTTGCCCCTGTTCAATCTTCTTAAACCTGAAGGTGTAGATTGGCTTGTCTGCCTTTCGTGATCTGAGGATGGAAGATGATTGAACACTAGAGTGCCCATAAATTTGCACTCGTCTGAAATGATACTTGATTGTGTAAGTAATATCAGGAATGGGCTTATAGATGCCATTTGGAAAAGGTGATAGGAGACTTCCGGAGATGGACTTAAAGATGCCATCCAGATGAATGTTGACTTCATAAGAATTCTGTTTATGGGGATTCCTGCTCCTGCTGTCCAAGGAGGAGTCCGTCGGGAATGTTTTTCAGAGGTGTAGAGTCTAGGAGCTTTGGTTGTCCATTACTATATTGGGGAGTTATTGTATTGAAAGCAAGCTGTTATCTGGTCGGGATCCAGGCTTCACGGCGACTTATTGAGGATAATAAGGCTGATTGTTATCTAGTCGTATTCCGGGCTTCACAGTAACTTATTGGGGAATATGAAATTAACTGCTATCTGGTCGGTTCCAGGCTTCACAGTAATTGTAGAAATTGAACCGTTATCTGGTCGTATCCAGGCTTCAATGGTTTCAAAGAAATTAAGTTGTTATCTGGTCGGGATCCAGGCTTCAACTTGAATATGAGGTGTACCGTTATCTGGACGTATCCAGTCTTCGGTAATTTGAAGAAATTAAGTTGTTATCTGGTTGGGTCTAGGCTTCAACTTGAATCTTAGGTGTACCGTTATATGGTCGTATACAGGCTTCGGTAACTGACAGAGTAAACTGCTATCTGGTCGGATTCCAGGCTTCACAATGCTTTATACTGTTATTTGGTCGAAATCCAGGCTTCACCGTTTCTTTAACTGGCATGGAAATCAGAGAGATCTTAGCATCTCTCTAACTAAACCAGAGAAGGTCTTGGATTAACTTTGAATAGAATGGAAATCAGAAGAATCTTAGCATCTATTCAGCTGAACCAGACAAAAGTCTTGGGATATCTTCAACTGGAATAGAAATCAGAGAGATCTTAGTGTCGATCTAACTGAATCAGAGAAAATCTTAGGATGACATCTTTCTGAGGAAATTGCTGAAATAGCCCTTCGTCATACGTAGCTTTTGAGAAGACTACCAGGTCACATAAGTAGTCAACTGTGTTCGTTGATTTGATCTTTTCCCTGAAAAAGGAAAAGAGTTAGTTTTATGCAATGTCATGATGTATGAAATGCATTGTGATGATGTTCTCAAAATAAATGAGATTATGCTGTATGCGATGTGTATGCACATGCCATGATGTATGAACATGGGATGCTATTGCGATATTTCCCAATCTGGGAAAATAAATCCCTAACTGCTGCTAGAGAGTATAAGGAGGCTGAATCTTTCATTTCCGCTGGGGATGATGAATGGATATAGTTTCCTAGGGATTTCCTCTTTCTGTTTGAGGATATTCTGTCGGGGATTGACTCTGCTTGAGAATAACTCTATGGAGGGAGATGTTTGATTGGAAGATTTCACTGATATAGAGAAATAAACTTTTTTGGGGAATGACTTTCCGCAGTTAGAGAAATAAACTCTACCCGGGAGGAGGCTATAAACTGTTTAAGATTATAAAACTCGGCTAGGGAAGGCAGATTTCAGCTCTCTGAAGTAACTTTGCAGGAGAAAGTAATTCCTGCTTGGGGAAGAAGAGACCAAAACTTTGGTTGTTTTTACTCTATGGGAAACATAGACGTCACTAGGACGTATGCTAAGGATACATCGATGACTTCACATCAGGACGTTTATGTCCCTGTACCTGCTAGAGATTTTGTGGATGGATCTATACCGTGATTGTACTTGAACATGTATTGAATGAGTGTCAGAATGACATCCGTCTTTGGATCGTATTTGCACTGTACTTGAAACATGTGTTGAATGAGTGTCAGAATGACATCCGTCTCTGGATCGTATATGCACTTTACTTGAAACATGTGTTGAATGAGTGTCAGAATGACATCTGTCTCTGGATTGTATCTGCACTGTACTTGAAACATGTGTTGAATGAGTGTCAGAATGACATCCGTCTCTGGATCGTATCTGCACTATACTTGAAACATGTGTTGAATGAGTGTCAGAATGGCATCCGTCTCTGGATCGTATCTGCACTGTACTTGAAACTTGTGTTGAATGAGTGTCAGAATGACATCCGTCTCTGGATCATATCTGCAATGTACTTGAAACATGTGTTGAATGAATTTCAGAATGACATCCATCTCTGGACCGTATTTGCATTGTACTCGAAACATGTGTTGAATGAGTGTCAGAATGACATCCGTCTCTGGATCGTATCTGCACTGTACTTGAAACATGTGTTGAATGAGTGTCATAATGACATCCGTCTCTGGATCGTATCTGCACTGTACTTGAAAATGTGTTGAATGAGTGTCGGAATGACAAGCGTCTCTGGATCGTATCTGCACTGTACTTGAAACATGTGTTGAATGAGTGTCAGAATGACATCCGTCTCTGGATCGTATCTTCATTGTACTTGAAACATATGTTGAATGAGTTTTGTGATCGGTGGATCTGGAGCTGACTGTTTAACGTTGGTTCGCGAAATGTCGCGGAAGCAAGAGTCGCCACCGTCTTTTATTTTCTCCAAATGGAAAGGACAAAAGCACAGAAAAATTCCTTATAGAGATTGCTCTCGGTTCGGGAGGTAGATTATAGAAAGGGAAGGTGTTAGAACCCTTTCTATCCATGGTTATCCATGGGCTCTTAGATACTTGCTCATTTGTGTTTTCAAAATGGTTTGTTTGCTTTTCAACTGTGGGTTTAAAAAGTTTCTTTGAAAATTTCAGTTCGACTCTTGTATCGCTCCTCAAGAGTGTTTGAAAAATTGCTTTCGAAAGCTTTTTGAAAAGGTGTCGGTGTGAAAAGTATTTTTTGATTTGTTTTGAAATTAGAGCAAGTATCTAGAGTCGTCTACCTACCCTAAGGAATTCGTCTGTGTAAATGTCCTTAAAGTAGTGCCATCCCACCATTGAGAGGTAGGTAGCACCACTGTTGTAGGTATTCGGGTCAATTTGAGGGTTCGGGACATGGTGATCACCGGAGCAATAGGAAGACACCTTAGAAGCTACCCTCATGCCATGTTCATGGACATGAGGACTTACTAAAACGTCCTCTACTCGACGATCACCTTTCGAGGGGCAAGGCAATAGTGAGGCGTACCCTAGGGGTGGTGTGTGATTTGTGTTCCGTTTTCATTTATGTTTATCTTGTTCATGGATTGGTGATCTACGCGTTGCTTTTATTTTTTTTTTTGACATTCATTCTTTCATGCAATTATTAACAGTTAAAAGATGCGAGAAGGTAAAAGTCCTACGCTATTACAAAGGCGCGGGTCTACATCGCCAAATTAATCCAAGACCCGATTTGAAATAAGATAAAGTGCGGAAGATAAATACCTTAATTGATCTATTACATGGCTTTGGGAGAATTACATGAATAAAAGGAAATAAAAATGCGAAGAGAATTAAAATCAGGAATGCGAGGGCGTTGGACCCTTTTAAGGAAATTGAATTAAAATTACGAAATTAATTAAATGAGAAAGGAAGTTATTTTGAGTTTTTTGTATTTATGGATTTTAATGAGAATTAATGGAATTTAAACCTAATTCTAACTATTTTTAATTTATTGAAAAAATGTTAAAATTGAACCTAAAATTAACCTAATTATTTACATGGCAACTTATTTACAAAAATAATAATTAATAATTAATATGGTGAAAAAAAGAAAAAAAAAGAATAAAAGTATAAAACCCTAATTCTACATTTTTAGTTTATTACAAAAAATATTAAAATTTAAACCTAGAATTAACTAAATTAATTAATACAATTTATTTACAAAATAACATTAAATAAAATATATTTTTATTTTTTGTCTTTCTGATTTTTTTTTTATTTTTTATGTTAAAGAAAACAAGTCAATTTAAAGAATTAAATTAAAATTAATCAAAACAAATAAAATAGAAAAAAAAGTGAAAAGAATGAAAGAAAGCAAACCCAAGGGGTGTTGACCCCAATCTGGAGGTTATAAGGTAGCAATCAGGCCCAATAGAACCTTGGCCTTTTTGACTTTTCATGCTGGCGTGTGGAACGTTTGACCTATGCACATGGTGGTCTTCAGATCAAGACCACTGGATTGACACTCTGAGACATGTGGCACGCTTGGATAGTGGGCGTATGGTAGTCTTCTGAGGGGAACGCTACATGTTAGCATGGAAAGAAAAATAGTATGGAGGAAGGAGGGGACCTGGGAATCGAACCCAGGTCCCAGAGTTTACCAATGCAACGCTTGACCACTTGATCCACTTACGCACTTTGAGTATAATATAACAAATAAACAATATAAGGCAAAGCGATGGTTAGTGATGTTTTTCCGCGTGAAATTCAAACGCACCAACCACTGGCTTCCACCTCACCTTCTTCTCCAATTGTCCTGCGTTTGCCTGAAAAAAGAAAGAAGGATAGCGGGGGTTTTAAACCCCCACTACATGATATGTGAAAAAATAGCGAATAGGCCCTGGTTGCTCATAAATTGAGCGCGACCTATGCATTGAGTTCGTCATGAGCTCCTGATTCCAATGATGCCACTTAGGTTAGCTAATTTTTCCCCAGGCGTAAAGCCCTAATTCGTGGTTCCTGCAACCCTAAAAAACAACAATGGCAATTCTCCGTACAAGCAGTGTTAATTCAATTCAATGATACCATGAGTTTCGTTGAGTTCATATTAGTATAAAACAAGCATTAGAATGTATGAATATGGCGTGAAAAGGCAAATACGATTATGCAAAATATCAAGAACAGGGCGGCTTCGTTCTACCCGTTCTTTGTGTATGGGGATATGATTTTGATTGGATTGTGTTCAGAGGAGTCTCAGGAAGCTTTTGAGATCTTTTTCACGCCTTGAAACGTCTTCAAACTATGAAAACATGTTTTTGATTTTTTAAGAAAAAGTGAGTTTTGGTCCTTGAGTTCTAGCGCAGCCTTCAGGTCCTTGGCATTAGGTTTAGCTTCTGACTTATATGAGGGATGAATTAGGGTTGAATTTTGAGTCCAAAAATCCTTGCATTGATGTATGGAATATTTGATTTTCCATGAATATTTTTCAAATCTTTTCCATGTGATTTTGATCCCAATCATGGCCAATCTTTCCAATTTTGTTGTGCACGAATCTTGAGTCTTTAAGGAGAGCAAATGTTGCATAAAAGGTTCACATACATTTGTTTAGTATTTTTTTCATATTTTAATTAATTAAATGAATTAATGTGGATAAAAATTCAAATAAATAATGAAAAATGATGAAATAAATCCCCTTTGGGCCAAATGGTCGTGCATAGCCTTTGGATGATGAATCTTGGAAGAAAATGTGGCCCATTAGCAATTTTGAGGCATTTGAAGCAAAGTTGACTTTTCAAAATTCCCAAAAATTTCCCAAAATCCACAAGGCATATCTTGCTCAATTTGTAAGCTTTAATCATGTTCTTGGACATTTTGGAAAGGTCTTGAAGTCCTCTAACCAATGCCTTTGGTCCCATGTCATTTTAATTTACCAATCTCAAGTTATGGTCTTTGACTTAAAGTCCCTTTTTGTTGACTTTTGAAAATGACCTATAATGTTGAAATTGATAACTTTTTGTGAGAGCATTTCTTGGACTTGAAGTGTGAAGAGGAGTTGCAGGAAATGTCTTTCTCTTCAAAATGAGCTTTGGATGGAATTTTTCTGATGAACCATGTGGAAGTTATTCCTTGGTCAAGTTACAGTTGACTTTTTCAACTATCCAAATATGGAAACTTTTGCATCTTGAGACTTTTTGAGCCATGCTTTGAGAATCATGATCAAGAATTGATCAAATGATGCTTGTGGCTTCAAAATAAGATGTTGACCAAAAATTTGGACTTTTGACTGTCAAATGACCATTTTGCCCCTGTAGTTGACTGTTGAGCAATTAGGGTTTTTGACTGTGCAATTTTGTGCTGTAAGTATTGAAACTTGGTATGAGGATGCTTGACCATGTTTATAGGCATGTGGGACTTGATTGGACCCTTGGAAACTTCACTTACTTTGCTAGACCCAAAACCCTAGTTTTTGACTGTTAGGAGGCCCTTGAACTGTGCAACCCTTGGGGAGATTTTGGAAGCATGCTCTTTGCCATTCTTAAAGAATATGGGAGGGCAAATTTTAGGGTACAACAGCTGCCCCTGTTCAATCTTCTTAGACCTGAGGATGCAGATTGGCTGACGTGCCTTTCGTAATCCGAAGGTGGAAGATGATTGAACACTAGAGTGCCCAGAAATTTGCGCTCACATAGTAGTGTGATGGTGGGAATGGGCTTATAGATGCCATGCTAAGAGATGATGGGTAGGTGGATGGGCTTATAGATTCCATCTGGGTGTCGATCGCATAAGAGATTCCTTAGCGAGAACTTGCGTACCTGAAAAAGAAAATGATTACCTGGCCTATTACAGGAGCTGGTCTTCAAACTCTTTGTATAGATGCGCCCTGACTGGTTACAGGAATTGAATCTGGAGCTTCAAACGGCGATGAATGAACCAGGGATGGTTACTACCTCAACAGGAACGGTGAGAGAACCTTGGATGATTACCCCCTCAACAGGAACGCTGAGAGAATCCGGGGACGATTACTACCTCAACAGGAACGCTGAGAGAATTTGGGGACGACTTCAACCTCAACAGTAACGCTGAGAGAATCTTGGGCGACTTCAACCTCAACAGTAACGCTGAGAGAATCTTGGGAGACTTCAACCTCAACAGTAACGCTGAGAGAATCTTGGGCGACCTCAACCTCAACAGTAACGCTGAGAGAATCTTGGGCGACTTCAACCTCAACAGTAACGCTGAGAGAATCTTGGGTGACTTCAACCTCAACAGTAACGCTGAGAGAATCTTGGGCGACTTCAACCTCAACAGTAATGCTGAGAGAATCTTGGGCGACTTCAACCTCAACAGTAACACTGAGAGAATCTTGGATATCTTCTACTGAGTCTTCATCAGGAAAATCTTTTAGGGATCGATTTAACTGGACTAGCGAAGGCCTTTGACTAGATAAGAAACAGGAAAATCTTAGGGTCGATTTAACTGAACCGGACAAGGTCTTGGAATGTCTTCAACTGGATAAGAATCAGGGAGATCTTAGGGTCGACCTGACTGAACCAGAGAAGGCCTTTGACTGGATAAGAATCAGGAAAATCTTAGGATCAATTTAATTGAACCGGACAAGGTCTTGAAATCTTCAACTGGATAAGAAACAGGGAGATCTTAGGGTCGATCTGACTGAACCAGAGAAGGCCTTTGACTGGATAAGAAACAGGAAAATCTTAGGGTCGATTTAACTGAATCGGTCAAGGTCTTGAAATCTTCAACTGGATAAGAAACAGGGAGATCTTAGGGTCGATCTGACTGAACCAGAGAAGGCCTTTGACTGGATAAGAATCAGGAAAATCTTAGGGTCGATTTAACTGAACCGGACAAGGTCTTGGAATGTCTTCAACTGGATAAGAATCAGGGAGATCTTAGGGTCGACCTGACTGAACCAAAGAAGGCCTTTGACTGGATAAGAATCAGGAAAATCTTAGGATCGATTTAACTGAACCAGACTAAAGTCTTGAAATATATCTGAGAACCTAACTGGATCTTTCCTGAAAGGTAAAGGTCAGTTATATGTAAGGCATGATATGAATCAAGCGATGATGTTCTCCACATAAATGAGATTTGTAAGATATGATGCGTATATGCATGTTATAATGTATGAAAATGCGATGTTTATGAATGTATGTTTTTCGTCTAGGAAAGTAAATCCTTGACGGGTGCCGGGAAATCATATCCTGGGCTGATGTTGGAGAATAGTGCTTTGTTGTCTCCGCTGGGGATGATAGTTGCAAGAATACCGGTAGGAGAAGATAACTCCGTTGGGGGATAAACTTGGCGAATGGATTACTCTGCGGGGAGAAAAAGTACTCTAGTGATCTTGCTGGGGACCAATACTCTGTGGGGAGAGAGGTGCTCTGCTGGAATGTTGATGGTAACTTCGCTGGGGATACCATTGCTATGTTGGAAGTGCTGATAGGCTTCGCTGGGGATAAGAAGACTTTGCCGAGAACGATCTTTCCGTGGTTTTTGGCTGAGGATAACCCAGTTATATCCTGGTAAGGAAATAACTCTTTGAATAAAGCCGGGAGACGCGTTCGTGCTCTGCGAGGATAAGCTTCCAGAATCTACTGGGGATAAGCTTACTGCTTGGGGAGATGGATTCCAACTTTCCTGGGGAAGCTGGATTGGACTCTCTTGGGGAAAATTTGAAATGTATTGGAAGGAGCTCCACTGCATGTTTGATATGCCGCCGGGGAACAATCTTTAGACCAAGACTGCCGGGGATGTTTGTTAAGAATGCATGTATATTGCTGGGGAATGTTGAGATCTGCGGGGGATACCCAACTTCCTTAAGGTTTGATAATATAGCTTGGGGAGAGTGCACTGACTTGCTGGCTCACTCTCTGGGGAATTAAGATATACTGGCTATGTTCTTCAGCTGAACCTACCTTGATACCTTGGAGGACAGAACAATTAGATTGCTTAGACAACTCTTTATTGCCCCTGTTTCTAATGTTACCTGTAATTGATCTTTTGTTTCGTATGCAAATATTCATGAGTTAGCAAATTATTGTCAATGCATATATCACAAATTAAACCTTGGACGTTCTTCGCAAAACAAAACAGAAAAAAGGAAAAACAAACAATTGGCAATTTTAACTGGAAAGTGATTTTTGTATTGATTTTTGAATTTTCCTGTAAAATAGGCGTTTATGTACAAGAGGCTGACGTCCTAGTAAGAGAACGCCGCCGAACAAAAGAGTTTATACAAATTTGTACAAAGGAAAATAAAACAAGCTGTGTGAAAAGAATGATCCCACTGGGTTTCAACTCTGCTATCGCCTTTATGTCTTTGAGCGTCTCATCACTTGATGACCTTAGTTGAAGATGAAGCTGACTGATCGATGCCGTCTGAACTCGATGTAGATACCGGATGTAATCATTCAGAGCTCGCTCATTCTCCAACTGCTTTGTCAGCTTCTGGATCTTCAATTCCTGCTCGTTGAACTTTTCCCGATAAGAATCCCGTTCTTCTCGCAGTTGCGACCAAGACCTCTTTAATGTCTCATAATCAGTAGGTATCTGAGGAGGGAGGACAGTTGGAGGAACACCATCTTTGTCAGGATACTCCAGAATGACGGGTCTGACAGCTTCGTATGGCATACCTAACTTCTGAGCACGGATACGAACCCATTTGTAGTAGGCTTCCATAGGTAGAGAAGTCTTTGGCCCCAACTCTTGTGGGTCAGCTTTATGAACTTTGTCCCAAGCCTTGATGAACCTACGACGCAGCTCGTCACTATCCACCTGAAACTCAAAACTGATGTGAGGCACCAACATCTCATGAGGCCCTGCTCTTCTGGCTCTTCCAAACTGACGGAGCGCTAGACATGGATTGTAAGAGATTCCTCCTTGAGTACCAATCAACGGAACATTAGGGTATTCTCCGCAACGATCAATAACAGCTATCTCATCCAAACCTCTGAAAGTCCAAATGATGTCTTTATCAGTGAGAGACATTAACCTATGAGCCCAACCTCTTCCTTCTTGGTTCTTCAGCACGAACTTAGGGAGGTGCGAAATAAACCACCTCACCAACAAAGGGATACAACACCATAGGGTTCCTCGTCTTCGGGCAGTACGAGCATGAAGTTGTTGCAGGATGTCACCCAAGAGAGTGGGCACAGGGTTCTGAGACATAAAGATCCTTATGGCAGTGACATTGATGAAGTTGTCAGGATTAGGAAACAAGACTAGCCCATAGATTAAGAGAGCCAAGATGTCTTCATATGCCCTAAAGTCCAGGTCATTCCAGAAATTGTTAGCTTTACCAATCAGAAACTTGGCCAAGAAACCCTTAACTCCGCTTCTAGTCACCCAGTTGTCCATTACTTCTTGGTGGGTCAAAGGGAGAGCTGCAGCAACCTCCTCAAGCCTGAGGGTCTTTTCCCAACCATTGTAAGGAGTCTGATCCAAGATAGGGATACCAAGAAAATCAGAGAACTCTTCCAGGGTAGGGACCAGCTGGAAGTCTTGAAAGGTGAAGCACTGGTACAGAGGGTCATAGAACTGGGTCAGGACACTCATCAACTATTGATCCCGCTTTGCAGTGACTAAACTGAGAAGGGAACCATGCCTCTGGATGAAGGAAGTGGTGTTTGGAATTATGCTAACCAACTCTTCAAGTAACTCAGGGGGGTGAACAAAGTTGAACCGGATAGTATTCCTTCGCATAGGCATCATGATGTCCTACAAAACAGAGCAAAGGTGAAACCCTCTTGTCTTTGAAATGGTCAGTCCTTATGCAGGATGCATGCAATGCTCATGATGTTATGATGTTATGATGAAGCACACCACAAATATTTACAAAGGCAAACATGACAAGGCACACAAGTCACACAAGACAAGCCCTTAAAGTTTAGGCCAGCATGAGGTCTAGGTATTACCCTCTTTCAGTTTGTTGGTTCATACCTGTCCTATCAAAAGTAACCGGGTTCTTAGAGGATCCCAATATCATTGACTACCCTCAATCGGTCATAACTCCAGCATCGCAATCTTTTCTTGCGGCCAGAACCATCACGAGAGTTTAGCCTCAATGGGCGTAGCATACTGCTACTGTGCTAATGGCCAAATTGTGTTATTTAAGGTTCTAAGGTCTGTTGGTGCTTAATGACTCCTCAGAAGACCCATATTCTCCTTGTTGCAACACAAGAGATATCGGTACAGACCAAGGTGCCACACCAACGTAGCCACTGCTTCACCATGTCGGTCTACGCCGGACAGGTCCCTCACAGCTTATGCTACCTAAACAGGGTATCCCCAGATCCGGGTTAGGATCTATGTAACTCCCATGCAACCCACAATTTTAAAGAAAACAAGTCAATACAATTGAAAACACAGTTATGAACTATCCTAAGGTACACCTCACTTTAAGTTCTTCTTATTCCCCAGCAGAGTCGCCAGTTCTGTGATCGGTGGATCTGGAACTGACTGTTTAACGCTGGTTCGCGAAATATCGCGGAAGCAAGAGTCGCCACCGTCTTTTATTTTCTCCAAATGGAAAGGACAAAAGCACAGAAAAATTCCTTATAGAGATTGCTCTCGGTTCGGGAGGTAGATTATAGAAAGGGAAGGTGTTAGCACCCTTTCTATCCATAGTTATCCATGATGTTGTACCCCAAAATTTGCCCTCCCATATTTCTCAAAACATTTCAAGAAAAATTCACAAGTCCAACCCGGCGCGTTATATTCAGGTGTTCTTTCGCCAAGATATATCTGATAACGTATTCTCAAATTCAGGTTTGGCTCAAGAGTCAATTCTTTAAAGAAGGTATCCGAATGTGTGAGTTTTCTTGAAGAAATATAGTGAAAAAGTGTGCTGAAAGTGCAGTTTTTACGCACTAAAAAATTCATAACTTGAAGATCGTGACTCATTTTGAACCCGTTCTGGTGGCCAAAATTCTGTCTTGATATTATCTACGTTTTCATCTCTCACGGATGGAAGCCAATTTCGATCAGAAGGTCTTCAAAAATGTGGATTTATCAAGTATTTTCATACAGAAAATTTGTGACAGAAGTTTATTTGCGTCATGTTTAGAAAATCATAACTTGGTCGATTTTCATCGTATCGAGCTGGTTCCGGCGCCAAAATTTCACAAATTGAGTTGTCTACATTTTCACATAAGGTATTGAGTTCAAACAGTATTCAAAAGGCCTTCGTTTTTTACTCAGAGTGCGTGACACGCTGAAAATCCTGAATGCTGAATATTATTTCATCTGGGCCGAAACTTCGAAAATTCATAACTCGGTCAATTTTTATCGGATTGGGCTCATATTTTTACACAAGGTCACTGACTCATAGATCTACAACTTTTCTTCAAAAGTTGAGACCGAATTATGCTCCGATCAATACCAGTTTTTTATTGAAGAACGTGTCAGAGTCGACACTGGAGCCCAAAATAAGTTCGTCTGAGCTGAAAATTCAAAAATTCATAACTAATTCACCGTTTATCCGATTGAGCTAATTTTCGGACAGGAGTTAGTTATCGATGTTGGCTACATTTTGTTTTCACATTTCAACTTCAAAAATTGCACTTAAGTCCCTGCGATTTAGCCTGGAAAGTGACGAACTCAAGTGAACATTGGAGGCCCAATTGCACATTCAAAGCCCATTTTCTTTACCCTAATTTCCATTATATAATCACCTTCTTTTTACACAAACCGGGGAGGAGAAAAAAAGGAGAGAAAAAACCTTGCCACAACATTGTTAGAATATCAAATTCTTTCAAGAACCCTAAAACCTTGAAATCCTTATTACAAATCCCTCGCTCACTACAAACAAGCCATCACAGTTACAAACCAACACCTCACTACTTCTTCAGTAAGGGTAAGGCTGGCTTGATCTCCATGATCCAAAAGGCATAAAAGCATTCATGTCACTAATTTTCCAGTAAGGGTAAGATTGATTTGATCTCCATGATCAAAAGGGTATAATCATTCATACATGCCATATTGTGCCTAAACATTAAATTTCTTCATATATTGGCTTTATTTGCATTTTATGATTTTATTTAATGTGTTCATGAGATTCAACACTGCAGATTTAGACAAGATCCCATGCAGGTTCATTAAGAAACGTTGAGGCCAAAGCCAAAAGTCAAAAGCCAAAAGCCAAATGGCCAAAGTAGAACAACTTATGCATGACACCAATACATGGCGAGACAGACATCCTGAGAAGATTAAGGAACATTGAGGCCAGAACACAAATGGCCAACAGCCAGAACACAAATGACCATGAAATCCAATCCAATGGCCAAAGAATGCAGACCACGGTACTCAGGAGTCAATGAACACGCACGTGATGCCAGAAAGTCAAACAAGGCTTTTTGTCTAATGAGCCAGAATACTTCAAAAAAACCTCCCCTTGGGCCTGAAACCCCCCTTGGTTTGCATCCTTTTTAATTTTATTTTCTTTTCTTTTCTAATTCTTTTTTAATTGTTTTAATTGTTTTTTTTCACCATAAAATAATTTTCTATAATAAAAACAGAAAAATCAAAAATACAAATATATTTAATTATTATTAATTTCATCACTAACCTATTTTTTGTAAATAAACTCTAACAATTAACTTAGTTTAATTTAGGTTTTTAAACTTTAATCTTTTTCTTAATAAGTAAAAAGTATCTAGAATTAGGTTTTTTTGACATATTCATCTTTTTCTTAAATAAATTATTAATCATCATTATTTATCATTATTATTAATTATCATTAATTTTGTAAATAAACATGTAAATAAATTAATTAACTAGTAAATTAGGTTAACTTTAATATTTTCATTAATAATTAAAATAATCTAGATTTAGGGTTTCCTTTTAATTCTTGTTCTTTATTTTTCATAAATACAAAAAACACTAAAACACTTTCTTTTCTTTAATTAAATAATTAATTGGACTTTAATTTAATTTAATTTCATGAAAAGGGTCAAAACCCTCAGACGTCCTAATTTTAATTCTTTTCACGCATTATTTCTTTCGATCATTATGTAACTGTTTCTCAGATGTAATAGTAATTAGGTTTATCTTTTCGTCTTTACTTTCCGCATCTTTATCAAAAACGGGTCTTTGTAATTTGGCGATGTATAGACCTGCGCCTTGTAATAGCGTAGGATTTATCTTTCCGCATTTAAATTTCCGCACTTTTAAATTCTAAACTTTGCATGAAAGAATGAATGGCTAAATTAAAAACAAGCGTAGCTCACGATATAATGATCAAAGATAATTGTTAAATTGAAAACAACACACCAATTCACACACCACTCTTAGGGTACGCCTCACTGTTGCCTTACCTTCGAAACGTGGTCGTCGAGTATAGGACGTTTTAGTAAGTCCTTATGTCCATTGATCCAGTTGCCTCAAAACAAGTTGCCTCGAAACGGTTGCCTCGGAATAGTTGCCTCGAAACGGTTGCCTCAGACTAAAAAAGGATCAATGGTATAAGGGTAGCTTCTAAGGTGTCCTGCTGTTGCTTCGGTGACCACACTGTCCCTACACTCGAATTGACCCGAACACCTCCAACGGTGGTTCTACCTACCTCTCAATGGTGGGATGGCACTACCTTAAGGACATTTACACAGCCTAATTCCTTATGGTAGGTAGATGACTCGTAGATACTTGCTCTATTCAAAAATAAATCAAAAACCTTTTCACACCGACACTTTCAAAAGCTTTCAAAACAATTTTTCAAACACTCTTGAGGACTGATACAAGAGTCATTCTGAAATCTTTCAAAGAAACTTTTTCAAACCCACTCACAATTGAAAAGCAAACACTTTTGAAAACACAATGAGCAAGTATCTAAGAGCCCATGGATAACCATGGATAGAAAGGGTGCTAACACCTTCCCTTTCTATAAATCTACCTCCCGAACCGAGAAACTATCTCATAAGGAATTTTGCTGTGCTTTTGTCCTGTCCATGTTGGAGAAAATAAAAGACGGTGGCGACTCTTGCTTCCGCGACATTTCGCGATCCAGCGTTAAACAATCCGTTCTAAATCCACCGATCACAGAACTGGCGACTCTGCTGGGGAGATCTTAAAGTGAGGTGTATCTTAGGACTAAGATCACTTGTGTTTTCAATTGTTGTGCTTGTTTGCTTTATTATTATGGGTTGCATCGGAGTTACATAGATCCTAACCCGGATCTGGGGATACCCTGTTAGGTAGCATAAGCTGTGAGGGACCTGTTCGGCGTAGACCGACATGGGTGAAGCAGTGGCTAGGTTGGTGTGGCACCTTGGTCTGTACCGATATCCCTTGTGTCGCAACGAGGAGAATATGGGTCTTCTGAGGAGTCATTAAGCACCAATCGACCTTAGAACTTTAAATGACCCAACTTGGCCAATAGAACAGTAGCAGTATGCTACGCCCATTGAGGCTAAACTCTCGTGATGGTTCTGGCCGCAAGAAAAGATTGCGATGCTGGAGTTATGACCGATTGAGGGTAGTCAGTGATATTGGGATCCTCTAGAACCCGGTTACTTCTGATAGGACAGGTCTTAACCAACAAACTGAAAGAGGGTAATACCTAGACCCCATGCTGGCCTAAACTCTAAGGGCTCTCTTGTGTGACTTGCGTGCTTTCAAACTTGACTATTTGCATGCTTGTTATCTGACATTTGAGTTTCTTGCAGGTTTTGTTTACAGTCCTTAATCTGGACTCATAACAGGGTTACTTATATCACCCCACGCATAACATGACATCATACCATCATACCATTGCATACATCCTACATAAGGACTAATCCATTTCAAGGATCTCAAGGGTCTGTGATGCAGGTCATGATGAATCAAACTGTATAGCAAGGGACAAAGGGGATTTATTTTCCTCTAGCCAAGGTTGTCAGAGGCTATGACCCACTCGATATGGTGAGCCTTGACTCTTGAAGAAGGACTCTCAACAATATGCAGTGCCTTCCATCAAGCTACAAAATGCAAATTCTAACAATTTTTCTTGTCTACCCCGCGAGATCCTTGAAAACGTTGCATGCATATCATACATATCATTGCATAACAGGTACCCTTTTGACAGGTCACTTACCTTCTTCGCTGTTTATTTCAGCAATGGCTTCCCAACAAGATAACCAGGGTCTTCATGCTCAAGAGACTCCGTTCAGGGAGATCTTCTTAAGCCTATCCAAGGGGCAAGAAGAGTTAAGGACACTCCTCATGGGGAATCTGGCCAAGAAAAGTCCCGAGGATGACAAGGACGAACGGCTGAAACGCCTACAAGCTGAGGTAGATACAATGAAAACCCAGATGCTGGGGCAAAGGGCTCTCATCTAAGGTTTAGCTCGGGAGCAAGAAGAGTTGAGGACCATGATCAGTCAACTCCACCAAGACAGATCCAACATGAAGCAACCAGTCCGAGTCAGGGACCAGGCCTTTGATCAGCTTCCAAGAGGACAAGAGTCTGGTATGGTGAAGAATAGACCTCTCCAAATTGCTACCACTTCACAAGCCCTACATCAACCTCGCCCAGAGCAACAGGTTGATCAGAGTAAGCCAAGCAGGTCCAAGAGGCAATTCACCCAGCTTAACATGCCGCTGTTTCAAGCCTTGCAACACCTGTTGAGGTTGAATCTGATTATACTAAGGGCTCCTCCCCGGAACCCCAACATCTCTGCTCCTAACTATCATCCCGACAGAAGATGTGCATACCACTCTGATAGTCCTGGACATGACACTGCCGACTGCTGGGCTCTGAAGAACAAAGTCCAGGACCTGATTAAGGAAGGGGCAGTGGATTTCTCCCAAGTGGGTCAGGCTGAATGTTTCTACCATCCCTACCGGATTCACCATTTGAAGTGACAAGCCTTGAGACTAGAAGACTTTTGTTCATTCGAATGTTCAAGTTGTAATTTTCTTTTGATTGTTCAAACATTTATTCATATTAAACGTTGTTATTTCATTAATGCACTACACATGTCTGTTTTGAAGTAATTATTTCGTATTCACTATATGCAAACTATTTTCATTTTTCTGTGATGATCAATTCTCGGTTAAAAATTCTAAGCCTCTTGAGGGAGGATGACGAAAACGATACCACAATCTACAGTATGCTTTTGAACAAACCCCACTGATGAGGTACATGCATTGTTTCAATCCCTAAACACTGGAGTTATAAGGATGATAATCCCTTGTCAACCCCTCTGAGCCAAAGAAGTCGGAGTTTTTCTTTTCAAAAATTAAAACCCTTAATCATAACCTGGGGCAGGTTAGTTCTCTCAGCTGATCCAGGTGCATAACGAATGACACCAAAGAAGTCCTTACAAAACAAAAAGACAGTGATGGTTCCAGGTAATCATAAAGACAGGCAGTTATTACCAAAATAAAAAAGCCCATTAAGTCAAAACCTATGAAGGAGACTTACAAAAAAACTGGGGCATCCCGCTGACTGTAATCACAAAAGAAACAGTTCAGGCAAAAAACAGGGATAATGAAAGAAAAAGAAAGAGGTCTTACAAACCCTAAACCAAACAAAAATGACTGCCTATTCAAATAAACGTTCAACATCTGAACCATCACTGGAATTTCAATGCAAAGACTCAAACAAGGTCTAACGCACGATCAGCTGAGTTTAGGTTTGAAGAACATCACGAAGAGCGGGTGGGTACAAATAATTTGATCCTTTATCCTTCGTTTCTTAAACCGTGAACCAGGCCACGCTACAACCCTTAAAAGTCCTAGCTGAAGCATGGGTTAGTTCGAAAGCATACTGTTACCAAAGGTATCCTGACTCCTTAAGGCTTGCTATAAAATATTGAGTTGACATCACATTTTACAAAATTTGCTGGTTTTACTGAAAAATGCATTTTTCAAAAACTTCAAGACAGACATAAGCTTTGCATTTTTAACATAACTTTGTTTGCATATGACTTTTTGTTTGAACAGCATAGAAATTCGCACGAAGAATATCTAATGAACAAGAGTACCTCCAATCAAGGGGCATGGCATGAGCATTGTCCATAATCTGGGGAAGTCAAGTCAAGATTCAGAGAATCTCTCAAATGCCAAGATAACTTGGGGCAAGTCACCATCTGGATCTCTTGGGGCATTGGACATGAATTCCAGCGACGAATCTTGCATGATCAACGAAGATTTTCTGGTGGTATGGCAACACAATGCTATTGACAGGGGCAACTCCCTACATCCTGAGAGCATGGACATAGTCGAAAAAATACTACGCATAATCAAAGACCCGCTAGGTTGACACACCTAGGCAAAAATAAGGGCTTCCCGGCGAACCAAAAGGATTCGGGCAAAAATAAGGGATGAAAATAAAAAAATTTGTACACCCGGCAAGTCAAAAACCTGAAAAGGCGGCTTGGGCAAAAATGGGTATCCCGGTGGGCTGAAAACCCGAAAGGGCGGTCCAGGAAAAAGTTAGGGATCAATGCGTACGACTATGTCCCGGCATCTCGTCACTTGCCTACCAGAAGAAGATTTGTCAATCGGCAGTCATCAGGCCTCCACCAGTATCTTCTCCCACAGAAACAGGGGCAGTAATAAGTTGTCTAAGCAATCTAGTTTCTCTTTCCACCAAGGTACCAAGATAGGTTCGACCAAAGAATGTAACCAAGATATCTTAATTCCCCAGAGAGTGAGCCAGCAAGTCAGCAATACTCTCCCCGAGCAGAGCTAACCTTCTAGCAGCTCTAAGGAAGTTGGGTATCCCCATCAGATCTCAACATTCCTCAGCAGAGTATACAAACATTCTTAACAAGCATCCCCGGCAGTCTTGGTCTAAGATTGTTCCTCGGCGGTATACAGACATTCAGTGGAGCCACTTCCCCAGTATATCTCAAAAATTTCCCCAGGAGAGTCCAGTCCAATCTGAAAAGTTTCCCCAGGAAAGTGGAATCCATCTCCCCAGCAGGAAGCTTATCCCCAGTAGATTCTGGAAGCTTGTCACCTACAGAGTACGAACGCGTCTCCCAGCTTTATTCAAAGGTTAATTCCCCACCAGGATATAACTGGGTTATCCTCAGCCAACTGCCATGGAAAGGTCGTCCCCGACGAAGTTCTTCCTATCCCCCAACGGAGTTCATCAATTCCCTTAACAAAGCTCAACAATGGTATCCCCAGCGGAGTTATCATCAAACCTCAGCGAAGTACCTCTCTTTCCCCACAGAGTTCACTCCCCGCAGAGTAATTTATTCGCCAAGATTATTCCCCAACAGAGTCATCTTCTCCTACCGGTATTCTTGCAACATCAGCCCAGGATTCAACAAGCTCCCGGCATCCGTCAAGGATTTACTTTCCTAGACAAAAATATATTCATAAACATCACATTATCATACACTGTGACGCATGCATATACGCATCATATCATACAATCTCATTTATGACGAGAACATCATTGCTTGATCCATATCAGGCATGGCATATGACTGACCTTTACCTTTCAGGAAGGATGCAGTTAAATGATCAGTTATGTCAAAGTAGACAAATACAGTCAAAAGAGACCAATCCAGTAAAAAAAGACAAGTACAGTTAAATCCCAAGGGTTTTTCTGATGCAAATCCCGTCAAAGAAGACAAATCCAGTTAAATCAATTCTTAAAGATCTTTCTAATGAAAACCCGTCAATATAGACACTCGTCGTTATAGACACCCGTTGTTGTAGACACTCGTCGTGATAGACACTCGTCGTTATAGACACTCGTCGTTATAGACACTCGTCGTCATAGACACTCGTCGTTATAGACACTCGTCGTTATAGACACTCGTCGTTATAGACACTCGTCGTTATAGACACTCGTCGTTATAGACACTCGTCGTTATAGAAACTCGTCGTCATAGACACTCGTCGTCATAGACACTCGTCGTTATAGACACTCGTCGTCATAGACACTCGTCGTTATAGACACTCGTCGTCATAGACACTCGTTGTTATAGACACTCGTCGTTATAGACACTCGTCGTTATAGACACTCGTCGTTATAGACACTCGTCGTTATAGACACCCGTCGTTATAGACACCCGTCATTATAGACACTCGTCGTTATAGACACTCGTCGTCATAGACACTCGTCGTCATAGACACTCGTCGTTATAGACACTCGTTGTTATAGAAACTCGTTGTTATAGACACTCGTCGTTATAGACACCCGTCGTTATAGACACCCGTCGTTATAGACACCCGTCGTTATAGACACTCATCGTTATAGACACTCGTCGTTATAGACACTCGTCGTTATAGACACTCGTCGTTATAGACACTCGTCGTCATAGACACTCTTCGTCATAGACACTCGTCGTTATAGACACTTGTCGTTATAGACACTCGTTGTTATAGGCACTCGTTGCATAGACACTTGTCGTCATAGACACTCGTCGTCATAGACACTCGTCGTCATAGACACTCGTCGTCATAGACACTCGTCGTTATAAACACCCGTCGTTATAGACACTTGTCGTTAAAGACCACCCGTCCATGGAAATAACCTGTCAGTAGAGACAACTCACCAACCTTTCTGAATCCCAGACTCGATTCCTGTATCCTGCCAGGGCGCGTCTGAAGAGTTCGAGAATCTGATTCCTGTATCTTGCCAGGGTGTATCTGTTGACGACTAACATTGCCAAACTCGATTCTTGTATCTCGCCAGGGCACGTCTGAAGAGTTTAAAGATTCGATTCCTGTATCCAGCCAGGGCACATCTACATAAAAAGTTTGAAGATCAATTCCTGTAACAGGCCAGGTAATTATTTTTCTTTCTCAGGTACGCAAGTTCTCGCTAAGGAATCTCTTACGCGATCGACACTTAGATGGCATCTATAAGCCCATCCTCCTATTCATCAGTCTCCAAATGGCATCTGTAAGCCCATTCCCACCATCACACTGCTGACACTCTACTATGTAAGTGCAAATTTCTGGGCACTCTAATGTTCAATCATCTTCCACCTTTGGATCACGAAAGGCACGCAAGCCAATCTACATCCTCAGGTTTAAGAAGATTGAACAGGGGCAACTGTTGTACCCCAAAATTTGCCCTCCCATATTTCTCAAAACATTTCAAGAAAAATTCACAAGTCCAACCCGACGCGTTATATTCAGGTGTTCTTTCGCCAAGATATCTCTGATAACGTATTCTCAAATTCAGGTTCGGCTCAAAAGTCAATTCTTTAAAGAAGGTATCCGAATGTGTGAGTTTTCTTGAAGAAATATAGTGAAAAAGTGTGCTGAAAGTGCAGTTTTTACGCGCTAAAAAATTCATAACTTGAAGATCGTGACTCGTTTTGAACCCGTTCTGGTGGCCAAAATTTTGTCTTGACATTATCTACGTTTTCATCTCTCACGGCTGGAAGCCAATTTCAATCAGAAGGTCTTAAAAAATGTGGATTTATCAAGTATTTTCATACAGAAAATTTGTGACAGAAGTTTATTTGCGTCATGTTTAGAAAATCATAACTTGGTCGATTTTCATCGTATCGAGCTGGTTCCGGCGCCAAAATTTCACAAATTGAGTTGTCTACATTTTCACAGAAGGTATTGAGTTCAAACGGTATTTAAAATGCCTTCTTTTTTACTCAGAGTGCGTGACACGCTGAAAATCCTGAATGCTGAATATTATTTCATCTGGGCCGAAACTTCGAAAATTCATAACTCGGTCAATTTTTATCGGATTGGGCTCATATTTTTACACAAGGTCACTGACTCATAGATCTACAACTTTGCTTCAAAAGTTGAGACCGAATTATGCTCCGATCAATACCAGTTTTTTATTGAAGAACGTGTCAGAGTCGACACTGGAGCCCAAAATAAGTTCGTCTGAGCTGAAACTTCAAAAATTCATAACTAATTCACTGTTTATCCGATTGAGCTGATTTTCGGACAGGAGTTAGTTATCGATGTCGGCTACATTTTGTTTTCACATTTCAACTTCAAAAATTGCACTTAAGTCCCTGCGATTTAGCCTGGAAAGTGACGAACTCAAGTGAACATTGGAGGCTCAATTGCACATTCAAAGCCCATTTTCTTTACCCTAATTTCCATTATATAATCACCTTCTTTTCACACAAACCGGGGAGGAGAAAAAAAGGAGAGAAAAAACCTTGCCACAACATTGTTAGAATATCAAATTCTTTCAAGAACCCTAAAACCTTGAAATCCTTATTACAAATCCCTCTCTCACTACAAACAAGCCATCACAGTTACAAACCAACACCTCACTACTTCTTCAGTAAGGGTAAGGCTGGCTTGATCTCCATGATCCAAAAGGCATAAAAGCATTCATGTCACTAATTTTCCAGTAAGGGTAAGATTGATTTGATCTCCATGATCAAAAGGGTATAATCATTCATACATGCCATATTGTGCCTAAACATTAAATTTCTTCATATATTGGCTTTATTTGCATTTTATGATTTTATTTAATGTGTTCATGAGATTCAACACTGCAGATTTAGACAGGATCCCATGCAGGTTCATTAAGAAACATTGAGGCCAAAGCCAAAAGTCAAAAGCCAAAAGCCAAATGGCCAAAGTAGAACAACTTATGCATGACACCAATACATGGCGAGACAGACATCCTGAGAAGATTAAGGAACGTTGAGGCCAGAACACAAATGGCCAACAGCCAGAACACAAATGACCATGAAACCCAATCCAATGGCCAAAGAATGCAGACCACGGTACTCAGGAGTCAATGAACACGCACATGATGCCAGAAAGTCAAACAAGGCTTTTTGTCTAATGGGCCAGAATACTTCAAAAAAACCTCCCCTTGGGCCTGAAACCCCCCTTGGTTTGCATCCTTTTTAATTTTATTTTCTTTTCTTTTCTAATTCTTTTTTAATTGTTTTAATTTTTTTTTCACCATAAAATAATTTTCTATAATAAAAACAGAAAAATCAAAAATACAAATATATTTAATTATTATTAATTTCATCACTAACCTATTTTTTGTAAATAAACTCTAACAATTAACTTAGTTTAATTTAGGTTTTTAAACTTTAATCTTTTTCTTAATAAGTAAAAAGTATCTAGAATTAGGTTTTTTTTGACATATTCATCTTTTTCTTAAATAAATTATTAATCATCATTATTTATCATTATTATTAATTATCATTAATTTTGTAAATAAACATGTAAATAAATTAATTAACTAGTAAATTAGGTTAACTTTAATATTTTCATTAATAATTAAAATAATCTAGATTTAGGGTTTCCTTTTAATTCTTGTTCTTTATTTTTCATAAATACAAAAAACACTAAAACACTTTCTTTTCTTTAATTAAATAATTAATTGGACTTTAATTTAATTTAATTTCATGAAAAGGGTCAAAACCCTCAGACGTCCTAATTTTAATTCTTTTCACGCATTATTTCTTTCGATCATTATGTAACTGTTTCTCAGATGTAATAGTAATTAGGTTTATCTTTTCGTCTTTACTTTCCGCATCTTTATCAAAAACGGGTCTTTGTAATTTGGCGATGTATAGACCCGCGCCTTGTAATAGCGTAGGATTTATCTTTCCGCATTTAAATTTCCGCACTTTTAAATTCTAAACTTTGCATGAAAGAATGAATGGCTAAATTAAAAACAAGCGTAGCTCACGATATAATGATCAAAGATAATTGTTAAATTGAAAACAACACACCAATTCACACACCACTCTTAGGGTACGCCTCACTGTTGCCTAACCTTCGAAACGTGGTCGTCGAGTATAGGACGTTTTAGTAAGTCCTTATGTCCATTGATCCAGTTGCCTCAAAACAAGTTGCCTCGAAACGGTTGCCTCGGAATAGTTGCCTCGAAACGGTTGCCTCGGACTAAAAAAGGATCAATGGCATAAGGGTAGCTTCTAAGGTGTCCTGCTGTTGCTTGGGTGACCACACTGTCCCTACACTCGAATTGACCCGAACACCTCCAACGGTGGTGCTACCTACCTCTCAATGGTGGGATGGCACTACCTTAAGGATATTTACACAGCCTAATTCCTTAGGGTAGGTAGATGACTCGTAGATACTTGCTCTATTCAAAAATAAATCAAAAACCTTTTCACACCGACACTTTCAAAAGCTTTCAAAACAAGTTTTCAAACACTCTTGAGGACTGATACAAGAGTCATTCTGAAATCTTTCAAAGAAACTTTTTCAAACCCACTCACAGTTGAAAAGCAAACACTTTTGAAAACACAATGAGCAAGTATCTAAGAGCCCATGGATAACCATGGATAGAAAGGGTGCTAACACCTTTCCTTTCTGTGATCGGTGGATCTGGAACTGACTGTTTAACGCTGGTTCGCGAAATGTCGCAGAAGCAAGAGTCGCCACCGTCTTTGATTTTCTCCAAATGGAAAGGACAAAAGCACAGAAAAATTCCTTAAAGAGATTGCTCTCGGTTCGGGAGGTAGATTATAGAAAGGGAAGGTGTTAGCACCCTTTCTATCCATGGTTATCCATGGGCTCTTAGATACTTGCTCACTTGTGTTTTCAAAAATGGTTTGTTTGCTTTTCAACTGTGGGTTTTAAAAAGTTTCTTTGAAAATTTTCAGTTCGACTCTTGTATCGGTCCTCAAGAGTGTTTGAAAAAATTGCTTTCGAAAGCTTTTTGAAAAAGGTGTCGGTGTGAAAAGTATTTTTGATTTGTTTTTGAGATTAGAGCAAGTATCTAGAGTCGTCTACCTACCCTAAGGAATTCGTCTGTGTAGATGTCCTTAAAGTAGTGCCATCCCACCATTGAGAGGTAGGTAGCACCACCGTTGGAGGTGTTCGGGTCAATTCGATGTTCGGGATATGGTGATCACCAGAGCAATAGGAAGACACCTTAGAAGCTACCCTCATGCCAGGTTCCCGGATCATGAGGACTTACTAAGACATCCTCTACTCGACGATCACCTTTCGAGGTAAGGCAACAGTGAGGCGTACCCTAGGGGTGGTGTGTGATTTTTGTGTGTCATGTTCATTTGCATTTATCTTGTTCATGTCAAAGTGATCTATGCGTTTGTTTTTATTTTATCATTCATTCTTGCATGCCATTATTTAACAGTTAAAAAAGATGCGGAAATTAAAAGTTCTAAACTATTACAAAGGCGCGGGTCCACATCGCCAAATTAAAATCCAGGACCCGATTTGACAGAAAATAAAGAAATAAAGTAAAATGCGAGAAATTAAATTTACACGGCTTCGGGAGAGTTACATAAATATTTAAAAGAAGGAAATAAATAAAATGCACAAAGAGAATAAAAAATCGCAAGCGAGGGCGTTGGACCCTTTTTAATGAAATTAAATTATGATTATTAAATTAATGAAATTAAAATGAAAAAGAAATTGTTTTTTGAGGTTTTTTTGTATTTATGATTTTTTTTGATGAGGGAATTAAATGAAAAGAATATTAACCCTAATTCTAATTTTATTTATTAAGAAAAACATATTAAAATTAAACCTAAAATTAATCTAATTATTTACATGCAATTTGATTTATAAAAATAAATAATATTTAATTATTAATAATGGTGAAAAAAAGAATAAAAGTAATTAAACTAATTAAACCTAATTTTCTACAAGTTTTTAATTTATTAAGAAAAGACATTAAAATTAACCCTAAATTAACCTAATTAATTGGTGAAATTTTATTTACAAAAATATTAATTAAATAAAAATATATCTTGAATTTTTCTGATTTTTATATTGTTTTTATGTTTTTTATGAAAATATTAAATCAAAGAATTAAAGGAAATTAATTAAAACAAAGAAAAGAAAAATATAAAAAAAGAGTAAAAGAAGCAAACCCTAGGGGGGTTCTGTCCCCAATAGGAGGTATCATTAGCATTGCTGGCCCAAGGTTTTAAGGCCCTATTTGACTTTGTGGCTAGCATGTAGCTCCGTTGACTAGTGCCTATGGTGTCCATCAGATCTGGGCTTTTGGATTAAGATCATGAGGCGTGTGGCATGGCTGGATGGTGAGTTACATGGTGGTCTTCAGGGGAGATACTGCATGCAATTATATTAAAACAAAATATGTGAATAAAGCGTGGGGACCTGGGGATCGAACCCAGGTCCCAAAGGTCACCAATGTCACTTTTCACCATCCAAGCTAACACGTTCATTCATTAACCTATTGGAAACCAAATAATATAATGAAAAACAAAACGGATTAGTGGACAGAACAAAAAACGCGCTAATTATTTGAATCCTCCTATCGTGTCCTGCCACATAATCATCTTCTTCCTGGTTTTGTTTTTTTCCTGAAACAAAAAATAATTAGCAACGGTTTTGAACCGTCCCCAAATGTGTCGTTTCCAAGAATAGTGAATAGCTCATCTTGGAATATAAATTGGGCGCGACCATGGCAAACAATTCGTCCAAGTCCCCTGATTTTAATGGCCTAGGTTTCGTGTCCTGATTTTTCCATAACTGGGAAACCCCAATTCAAGGTTCTGAAAACCCTAAGCGTCGTCCATGGTAGTTTCGCGTATAGGTGATGAAAACTCAATCAAACAACTGGGTTAGCTTCAGAATGATTCAAATAACACAAACCAAACATTAAAAATCAAGAATAATGCAAGAATCATGATAAGTGAGTATGGAAAAAATCATGAACAGGGCTCGGTCGTTCTACCAATTCTGGGCGTTAGAGGTAGTGATTTTGATCCAGGAGCTTTCCTTGATGTCCCAGGAAGGTGATAGAATGGTTGTTTTGGCTTGAAAACCCTTGCAATGGTGATTTCAGTTTTAGAATTTTCTTGAAAAAATGTCAACTTGGTTATGGCTTTTGGGCGCAGCTTTGTGGTTATTTGCATTAGGTTTTCATTATGTATATATGTGTGAAGGTTTTAGGTCAAAGAAACCAAATCAAAACCTTTGCATTCATGATTTTCAAGATTTGATTCTTAAGGATCTTTTTCAATATTTCTTCATGAAGAATCATGTCAATTTGCTCCAATTCTTTCCTTTTTTGGTATGCACGAAATCCTTAGTGAATCATGAGTGATTGTCTTGCACAAAAAGATTTGAAAACCTAGTTTTGGTATTTTTCATATATTTTAATTAATTAAATGAATTATTAGCAATTCAAATAAATAAAATAAAAATGATGAAAAACTTCCCTTTGGGCCAAATGGTCGTGCACATGCCTTGGATAATGATTCTTGGAAGAAAAAGAGGCCCATTAGCAATTTTAGGTCATTTGAAGCAATGTTGACTTTTCAAAATATCCAAAAATTTCCCAACTTGCACAAGGCATAACTTGCTCAACTTTTAAGCTTTGCTCATGTTATTGGACATTTTGGAAAGGTCTTTGAGTCCTCTAACCAATGTCTTTGGTCCCATGTCATTTTGATTTACCAATCTCAAGTTATGGCCTTTGACTTAAAGTCCCTTTTTGTTGACTTTTGAAAATGACCTATAATGTTGAAATTGATAACTTTTTGTGACAGCATTTATTGGACTTGAAGTGTGAAGAGGAGTTGTAGGAAATGTCTTTCTCTTCAAAATGAGATTTGGATGGGATTTTTCTGATAATCCATGTGAAAGTTATGCCTTGGTCAAGTTACAGTTGACTTTTTCAACTGTCCAAATATGGAAACTTTTGCATCTTGAGACTTTTTGAGCCAAGCTTTGAGAAACATGATCAAGCATTGATAAAATGATGTTTGTGGCTTCAAAATGAGATGTTGACCAAAAATTTGAACTTTTGACTGTCAAATGACCATTTTACCCCTACAGTTGACTGTGGTGCAATTAGGGTTTTTGACTGTGCAATCTTGTGCTGTATGTCTTGAAACTTGGTATGGGGATGCTTGACCATGTTTATAAGCATGTGGGACTTGATTGGACCCTTGGAAACTTCATTTTCTTTGCCAGAACCAAAACCCTAATTTTTGACTGTTAGGAGGCTCTTGAACTGTGCAACCCTTGGAGAGGTTTTGAAGCTTTGACTTTGCAATTCTTGAAGAATATGGGAGGGAAAATTTTGGGGTACAACAGTTGCCCCTGTTCAATCTTCTTAGACCTGAGGATGCAGATTGGCTGACGTGCCTTTCGTAATCCGAAGGTGGAAGATGATTGAACACTAGAGTGCCCAGAAATTTGCGCTCACATGGTAGTGTGATGATGGAATGGGCTTATAGATGCCATTTGGAGATTGATGGATAGGATGATGGGCTTATAGATGCCATGCTAAGAGATGATGGAAGGTGGATGGGCTTACAGATGCCATCTGGATGTTGATCGCGTAAGAGATTCCTTAGCGAGAACTTGCGTACCTGCGAAAGAAAAATGATTACTTGACCCGTTACAAGAGCTGGTCTTCAAAAAAAAAAAAATTTTTTTTGTATAGATGTGTCCTGACTGGTTACAGGAGCTGGATCTGGAGCTTCAAACGGTGATGAATGAACCAGGGATGGTTACTATCTCAACAGGAACGGTGAGAGAACCTTGGGCGATTACTATCTCAACAGGAACGCTGAGAGAACCTTGGACGATTTCAACCTCAACAGGATCATTGAGAGAATCTTGGACGACTTCAACTTCAACAGTAATCATTGAGAGAATCTGGGGACGATTTCAACTTCAACAGTAACGCTGAGCGAATCTGTGGATGATTACTACCTCCGCAGTATCGGGGAGAGAACCATAGGCGACTTCAACCTCAACAGTAATCATTGAGAGAATCTTGGATATCTTCTACTTCAACAGTAACGCTGAGAGAAACTTGGGATGATTACTACCTCCACAGTATCGGGGAGAGAACCACAGGCGACTACAACCTCAACAGTAATCATTGAGAGAATCTTGGATAACTTCTACTTCAACAGTAACGCTGAGAGAAACTTGGGATGATTACTACCTCCGCAGTATCGGGGAGAGAACCACAGGCGACTACAACCTCAACAGTAATCATTGAGAGAATCTTGGATAACTTCTACTTCAACAGTAACGCTGAGAGAAACTTGGGGCGATTACTACCTCCGCAGTAACGGGGAGAGAACCACAGGCGACTACAACCTCAACAGTAATCATTGAGAGAATCTTGGATAACTTCTACTTCAACAGTAATGCTGAGAGAAACTTGGGATGATTACTACCTCCGCAGTATCGGGGAGAGAACCACAGGCGACTACAACCTCAACAGTAATCATTGAGAGAATCTTGGATAACTTCTACTTCAACAGTAACGCTGAGAGAAACTTGGGGCGATTACTACCTCCGCAGTAACGGGGAGAGAACCACAGGCGACTACAACCTCAACAGTAATCATTGAGAGAATCTTGGATATCTTCTATTGAGTCTTTATCAGGAAAATCTGTTTGGGGTCGATTTAGCTGGACTAGAGAAGGCCTTTGACTGGATAAGAAACAGAAAATCTTAGGGTCGATTAACTGAACCGATCTAGGTCTTGAAATGTCTTCAACTGGATGAGAAACAGGGAGATCTTAGGGTCGATCTGACTGAGCCAGAGAAGGCCTTGGACTGGATAAGAAATAGAAAAGTCTTAGGGTCGACTTAACTGAACCGGTCAAGGTCTTGAATTGTCTTCAACTGGATAAGAAACAGGGAGATCTTAGGGTCGATCTGACTGAACCAGAGAAGGCCTTGGACGGGATAAGAAACAGAGAAGTCTTAGGGTCGACTTAACTGAACCGGTCTAGGTCTTGATGTCTTCAACTGGATAAGAAACAGGGAGATCTTAGGGTCGATCTGACTGAACCAGAGAAGGCCTTGGACTGGATAAGAAACAGAAAAATCTTAGGGTCGATTTATCTGAACCGGTCTAGGTCTTGAAATATAGCTGAGAACTTAACTGAATCTTTTCCTGAAAGGTAAAGGTCAGTCATATGCAATGCATGATATGAATCAAGCAATGATGTTCTCAACATAAATGGGATTTGTAAGATATGATGCATATATGCATGCTATAATGTATGGAGATGTTTATGAATGTTATGTTTTCGTCTTAGGAAAATAAATCCTTGACGGGTGCCGGGAAGTCGCTCCTGGGCTGATGTTGAAAGAATAGACTTTTGCCTCCGCTGGGGATGATAGTTGCAAGAATACCGGTAGGAGAAGATAACTCCGTTGGGGAATACACTTGGCGAATAGATTACCCTGTAGGGAGAAAAGTACTCTAACAATCTTGCTGGGGAGCAATACTTTGTGGGGAGAGAGATACTTTGATGAATTGTTGATAATAACTTGCTGCGGATACCATTGTTGTGTTGGAAGTGTTGATAGACTTCGCTGGGGATAAGAAGACTGTGTCGAGGACGATCTTTCCGTGGCCATTAGCTGAGGATAACCCAGTTATATCCTGGTGGGGAAATAACCTTTGAATAAAGCCGGGGGACGCGTTCGTGCTCTGCGAGGGATAAGCTTCCAGAATCTACTGGGGATAAGCTTGCTGCTTGGGGAGATGGATTCCAACTTTCCTGGGGAACTAGATTAGGCTCTCTTGGGGAAGTTTTGAACTGTATCGGGGAAGTGACTCCAATGAATGTTTGATATACCGCCGGGGAACAATCTTTAGACCAAGATCGCCGGGGATGCTTGTTAGGAATGCATATATATTGCTGGGGAATGTTGAGATCTGCTGGAGGATACACAACTTCCTTAAGGTTTGATTGTAGCTTTGCTCGGGGAGAGTGCACTGACTTGTTGGCTTACTCTCTGGGGAACTAAGATATCTGGTTATATTCTTCAGCTGAACCTACCTTGGTACTTTGGAGGACAGAACAATTAGATTGCTTAGACAACTCTTTATTTCCCCTGTTTCTAATGTTACCTGTAATTAATCCTTTGTTTCATATGCAAATATTCATGAGTTAGCAAATTATTGTCAATGCATATATCACAAATTGAACCTTGGACGTTCTTCGCAAAACAAAACAGAAAAGGAAAAAACAAGGCAATTTTAACTGAAAAGTATATTTGTATTGATTTTTGAATTGCCTGTAAATAGGCGTTTATAGACAAGAGGCTGACGTCCTAGTAAGAGAACGCCGCCGAACAAAAGAGTTTATACAAATTTTATACAAGAGAAAATAAAACAGCTGTGTGAAATGAAATGATCCCACTGGGTTTCAACTCTGCTATTGCCCTTATATCTCCGAGCGTCTCATCACTTGATGACCTTGGTTGAAGATGAAGCTGACTGATCGATGCCGTCTGAACTTGATGTAGATACCGGATTCTGGATGCAAAGTGATCCAATGAGACATAGTATTACGCTTTATCCCTAACTTTTTCCTGGACTACCCTTTCGGGTTTTCAGTCCACCGGGATACCCATTTTTGCCCAAGCCGCCTTTTCAGGTTTTCGACTTGCCGGGTGTACAGATTTTTTCATTTCATCCCTTCATTTTGCCCGAACCCTTTTAGTTCGCCGGGAAGCCCTAATTTTTTCCTAGGCATGTCAGCCTAGCGGGTCTTTTTTTATGCGTAGTATCTTTTTACTATGTCTGCATTGGCGGGGTGAGGAAGGTCGTCACCATCCATGTTGGTTAGAATCATGGCTCCTCCTGAGAACACATGCTTAACTACAAATGGCCCTTCGTACGTAGTGGTCCATTTGCCCCTTGGATCACTCTGAGGAAGGATGATTCGCTTGATCACCAGATCCCCAACTTGATATTCCTGTGGCCTGACATTTTTGTTAAATGCCCTGATCATCCGTTTCTGATACGTCTGACCATGACAGATAGCAGCAAGTCTCTTTTCATCAATAAGGTTTAATTGATCAAGTCGTGTCTGGATCCAATCATCTTCGTTCAGATCTGCATCCTTCATTATCCGGACAGAGGGTATTTGCACTTCGATCGGTAAGACTGCCTCCATGTCATAGACCAAGGAGAAAGGAGTTGCCCCGGTTGAAGTCCTGGCTGAGGTACGGTACCCATGTAGAGCGAACGGTAACATCTCGTGCCAATCTTTATAAGTCACTGTCATCTTCTGCACGATTTTCTTGATATTTTTATTTGCTGCTTCTACAGCCCCATTCATCTTCGGTCTGTAAGGAGAAGAGTTGTGGTGCTGTATCTTAAACTGCTCGCAGAGCTCAGTGATCATCTTGTTATTCAGATTGGTACCGTTGTCTGTAATAATTCTTTCTGGGACGCCGTATCGACAGATCAGATTATGTCGGATGAACCGTGCCACCACAGTCTTGGTTACCGTAGCATAGGATGCTGCTTCAACCCACTTCGTGAAGTAATCGATCGCTACCAGGATGAAGCGATGTCCATTAGATGCCGTAGGTTTAATCTCACCGATCATGTCTATGCCCCACATTGCAAACGGCCAAGGCGCAGTCAGAACATTTAGAGGAACTGGGGGAACATGCACCTTGTCTGCATATATCTGGCATTTATGGCACGTCCGAGAATGTTGGTAGCAGTCAGCCTCCATGGTGGACCAGAAATACCCTGCCCGTAGGATCTTCTTTGCCATAGTGTGTCCACTGGAATGTGTGCCAAAGGTCCCTTCATGTAGTTCTTCCATGATCCTTTCTGCTTCATTCTTATCCACATAACGCAGTAAGGTCGAATCATGGTTTCGCTTGTACAAGATGTCGTTGCTAAGGAAGAACTTCGCTGCAAACCTTCTCAGAAACTTCTTATCGTTGACAGATGCACCTTCAGGGTATTCCTGAGCTTCCAGATATCTTTTCACCTCATGGTACCAAGGCTTCTCAGTCACCAATTCAGTCTCGAGATCACAACAGTATGCCGATTCGTCCAGTTTCCAGATGATGATCCGGGGAGCCTCATTGTCCCATTTGACTTTGAACATAGAAGACATTGTAGCTAACGCGTCCGCCAACTGATTCTCCTCTCTCGGGAAGTGTTCAAAGGTTATCTTTGTGAAGTGGGGGATCATTGTCAACACACATTCTCTGTAAGGAATAAGATTCAGATGTTTCGTATCCCACTCTCCTTTGATCTGATTGATCACAAGAGCGGAATCTCCGAAGACACTCAGAAACTTGATCCTTAGGTCGATCGCAGCTTGAAGACCCATGATGCATGCCTCATACTCCGCCATGTTGTTGGTACAGATGAAACATAGTCGGGCAGTGAGTGGAGTATGAGTGCCTTGAGGGGATATGATTACAGCGCCGATACCATTACCCAAAGCATTGGAGGCTCCGTCAAAGTGCATAGACCATCGGGATCCTTCCTCAGGTCCTTCATCCGGTCCAGGTACTTCACAATCAGTCACTATCATGATGCTCTCGTCCGGAAACTCGAAGTTCATTGACTGATAGTCGTCTACGGCCTGATGTTCCAAGTGGTCTGCCAATACACTTCCTTTGATGGCTTTCTGGGTCGTGTACTGAATGTCGTATTCTGTCAAGATCATCTGCCATCTTTCTATTCTCCCAGACAGAGCAGGCTTTTCGAATATGTACTTTATAGGATCCATCTTTGAAATCAACAAGGTAGTGTGAGTCAGCATATACTGTCTCAGCCGGCGAGCGGCCCATACCAAAGCGCAGCAAGTTTTCTCAAGCAGTGAGTATCGGGTCTCACAGTCGGTAAACTTTTTGCTAAGGTAATAAATGGCATGCTCTTTTCGGCCAGACTCGTCATGCTGCCCCAGCACGCACCCCATTGAATTGTCAAGTACTGTCAGGTATAGTATCAGAGGTCTCCCTTCAACCGGTGGCATAAGAATGGGTGGTTCTTGGAGATACTCCTTGATTCTGTCAAAAGCAGCCTGACATTCATCATTCCAACGTACTACCTGATCTTTCTTCAGCAGCTTGAAGATTGGCTCACAGGTAGCAGCTAGGTGCGAGATGAACCGAGCAATGTAATTCAGGCGTCCTAAAAAGCCTCTGACCTCTTTCTCTGTCTTAGGAACTGGCATCTCTTGAATAACTTTGACTTTGGCAGGGTCCACTTGAATACCCTTATCACTTACAACGAAGCCTAGCAACTTTCCAGATCTTACCCCAAAGGTGCACTTGTTCGGGTTTAACCTTAGCTTGTACAACTTCAGACAGTCAAATAACTTCTGCAGATGATCAAGGTGCTCTTCCTCAGTCTGGGACCTTGCGATCATGTTGTCAACATACACTTCTATCTCATGATGGATCATGTCATGAAATAAAGCAACCATGGCACGTTGGTAGGTTGCCCCATCGTTCTTCAGTCCGAAAGGCATGACCTTGTAGCAGAAGGTTCCCCACTGAGTAACAAAGGTAGTTTTTTCCATGTCTTCAGGTGCCATCTTGATCTGATTGTAGCCTGAAAAACCATCCATGAAAGAGAACACCTTATGCTGAGCTGTATTATCAACAAGGACATCAATGTGAGGTAAAGGGAAGTCATCCTTGGGACTGGCCCTGTTCAGATCCCTGTAGTCGACACACATTCGGACCTTTCCGTCCTTCTTTGGTACCGACACCACATTAGCAACCCACTGAGGGTAAGAAGTCACTGCGAGAAACCCGGCATCAAACTGTTTCATAACCTTGACCTTAATCTTCTCTGACATTTCTGGACGCATACGGCGGACCTTTTGCTTAACCGGAGGGCAGTCTTCTTTAGTAGGCAGGTGATGGACCACAATATCGGTATCCAACCCGGGCATGTCTTCGTAGGACCAGGCAAAGATCTCCATATAATCATGTAGCATCTTAGTCAACCGTTGCTTCACGCTGAGCTCTAGGTTGGCACCAATCTTTACCTCTTTCCTGTCTGCCTCAGTACCCAAGTTTATTATTTCCACTGGCTCTTCGTGTGGTTGAATTGCCCTCTCTTCCTGGAGCAACAGTCTTGCAAGCTCGCCAGGCACTTCGCAATCATCTTCACCTTCGTCTTCGGCTAAGTTGATCGGATTTTCGAAGTCATAACCGGCAGTAGCAGAGTCGTTACCAGTGAGATCCAGAGTGGATTGAAACCTGTATGAGTGAGTGTGTGTAAATACAACTGTTTTGAAATATATAAAGGAAGGAAAGAAAGAAAAGGAGCATAAGATTTGAAATGCGAGCAAACGTCCAAGATTTTTATTCATGATATATGACATGACAATTTATATGCCCTCACAAATGAAGCCAACGGTGCCTCGGGTAAGACACCGGGCCATAGAGTTCAATTTATTTGTTTATTACAAATAACAAAACAAAGAAGTTTATTACTGCGTAACAAAAGTAACAGGTAGATGGTCTTTGGCAATCCAATTGGTCAATCCGTCTTCAGTCATCGGGTAGATCCAGCTATTGAACTCTGCTTCATCCACTTCATTATCCTCCCCAACAGCATTCACTCCTGGATTTGTAATGAGCACAGGAGGTCTTCTGGTCTTTGCCTTCCGCATAGCTTTCTGTCCCTCTGCAGTAAAACCCAGTCCAAACTTGTCAGTTTTCTGTGTAAAATCAGGGAGCCTGCCCCAGTTAGCACATTCACCTTTCTGAACCACAGCCCGGGCATCCTTTAGGGAAGCCATCTTCAAAGGAACCTCCTCTTCGACCGCTGTTTCTGCTGCTGCTGAAATCGGAAGTACCTCTTCGAAATGCTGAAAGGGGGTTTCAATGAACTCCCCGTCCATCTCAATGTATCTGAAGGAATTCAAATGGCTCACCATATACTCCTCCTCTCCCTGCACAGTGACAATCTTCCCTCTGACAGGGTACTTTAGCTTCTGGTGCAAGGTAGAGGTTACTGCCCCAGCTTTATGGATCCAAGGTCGACCCAGTAGACAAGAATAAGATGGACGGATATCCATCACATAGAAAGTAGAGTCGAACACTTGAGATCCCACACGAATAGGAATGTCAACCTCTCCATGAACCATTCTCTTGGAACCGTCAAAGGCTCTGACGATAATATTGCTGGGTTTCAGTTCCAGGCCTTCACAATCTAAACGGTCTAAGGCTTTCTTGGGTAGCACATTTAAGGAAGAGCCAGTGTCCACCAACACGTGCGCCAGAGTAGTGCCCCTGCATTCAATAGAGACATGCAGGGCGTCATTGTGGTCCCTTCCCTTGGCAGTAAGGTCAGCATCTGAGAAACCCAAGCCATTGTCCGCTGTCAGATTTGCTACGCAATCAGTGAACTGAACTGCAGATGTCTCCTGTGGCACATGGGCCGTCTTGAGAAAGGAGATTAAGGCCTTAGCATGGGCCTCTGAGCACAGGATCAAGGAGAGCATGGAGATCTTGGAGGGCGTATGCCCCAGCTGCTCGACAACATTAAAGTCACTCTTCTTTATTATTTTCAGGATTTCCTCCATCTCTTGTTGGGAGGCCTCAGCATTTATAGGTATTGGTGCCTCCATCCGGGCAGGCTCATCTTCAATCCATTTGCCCCGAGCATTGGATGACTCGGCAGCAGGGGAAACAACTTGATCAGAAACAGGAACAGGTACACTTGTAGGTGTTATAAGGAGGGGTCTTCGAGTAGCGGGTGGTGCAATGTCAGGCGAGAAGAGCCTGCCACTGCGGGTAACCTTGGCTGGACCAGTGATATCGCAGATACTGGCGCCAGTGTTGAACTCTTGTTTGATTCCATTCACATACACATCTTCCCCATAGTGCCAGGGGACAGCTTTATCAGATACGTAGGGGAGAGGCCCCGGAACAGTAATAACAACAGGTGCGACAGTCATGATTTGGACGGGCTTCTTCGGGAGAGCCTTGATTGGATTATTAAAGATGGTAACCACAGAAACTTCTTCTACCGGAACCAACTGAACAACGGACTTCTTAAAAAAAATCTCTTTGCTGTCCATTAGGCTTTGGATGCCCAACTTCAGCAAAGGACAACCGGATAGAGAAACAGCACAGAACAGGCAACCCTCACTACAACCCGGAAATAAACCGACCAGCAGTAGGTTCCTCTTGACAGTCTTTAAGGGAGTGGCTAGATCATTCACAGAAACAGCGTAAACATCTTCATCAACAGCGTTTACTCCATGCTGAGGCATAGGAGCAGTTACCACATTCGGCCTCTCAGGCGCTTCAAACTGTATCTCCTTTGCGTCAATAAGGTCTTGCACCTTATTCCTTAATGCCCAACAGTCATCAGTGGAATGCCCCGGGCTATCGGAGTGATAAGCGCAGCGGGCATTTGGGTTGTATTTGGGGGAAGCAGTGTTTATAACCTTCGGGGCTTCCCTGACAGTTACTAGGTTGGTGGACAGTAACTGCGGCAAGATCTGCGATAGGGTCATGCTCAACCGGGTGAACTCTCTCCTAGGTCTTTCAGCCCTTGGTGGATTGGTTTGCCGAGTTGCGGCAGCAGGCTTAGCAATCATTACCGCACTGACAGATTGGCGGCGCTCAGATTTCTCTTGTCTCCTGGAGCCATATACAGCACTGGCCTCCTTCTTGAAGGGTTTCTTCTCAGAACTAGACGATGCACCCTTCGGAATCTTACCAGACTTCAACCCAGCCTCAATTCTCTCTCCAGTCAGAATAAGATCAGTAAACCCTGCAGACGAGTTACCGATAAGATGGTTGAAAAATGGCCCAGATAGGGTCCCCAAGAACATATCTACCAATTCCCGATCAGTCAACGGAGGCTGCACCCTGCCAGCCAGATCCCTCCACTTCTGAGCGTACTCTTTAAAACCTTCGCTTGAACCTAACGACATACCCTGGAGTTGGGTACGGGTGGGGGCAAGGTCGGCATTATATTGATACTGCTTATAGAAAGTAGTAGCCAACTCCTCCCAGTTACGAACCTTGGTCCCATCCAGCTGATAGAACCATTCGAGATGAGTCCCTGAAAGACTCTCCTGGAAGAAGTGGATCCACAAATTCTTGTCCACTGAGTACGGTTGAATCTTCCGCACATAAGACCTGAGGTGTAGCTTGGGACAAGACGCCCCGTCATACTTGGTAAAGGATGGTGCTTTGAACTTACGAGGAATGATCACACCAGTAGACAAACCCAAATCTCCGAAATCCAGCCCAGGCACCTGTTGGATCTCCATAGCATTCAATCTGTCTTCCAACTGCTTATATCTGTCTTCTGCAGGAGGATATTGTTCTTCATCAAAATCAGTCTCGTTGTCGGAGACTACCGGACTAGGACCTTTTTCCCCTTGAGGGGTACCCTTTCCAATAGAAGAACCAGCCTCTTCATTTTGCAGAGTGTTGCCAAACCTTCGGCCCGAGTTAAAAAGAACAGTCCTTCTCTTCTTCTTTTTCTCCTTCTTCAGGAGCAGAGCCTTCAGCTCTTCTTGGCTCTGAGCCAAACCCATGATTAATTCCTGAAATTGCGCATTCTGCGCCTGAAGAGCCTTGATGGACATTTCGGTTGATGATGAGTCAGGATTCATGATGCTGAAATAAACAGCGAAGAACTGTAAGCAACCTGAAAAGAAGAAAACCTGCTATGCACATGATGAATGATATGTGTTTATGCAATGCATTCAAGGGTTCGAAAGTTCAAATTTGTTGTAGACAAAAAGGAACACACGTTATCATTAAGGAAATAATTGTTCAGTACATCAAAGCCTCATGGGCACAAATTACAAAGCAAGTCAATCCCAAAAGACACTACGCATCCTCTTTGGAGCTATGTAGGTGTTGAGATTCCTCTCCTCATGCAATAGGCGGGTGAGCTCCAGGACCTTCCTTTCACTAGCATGTAGACTGGTCTCAAGAGAATTCCGTTCTTCCTTAAGCTGGATCCAGCTCTTCTGCATTTCTTCCCAGGACGTGGGCATGTCAGGATGCTGAACGGTGTAGGACACTTCTCCTTCCAAGACTGGCTCTTTGATCACAGGGAGCATATGAGGATAAGGCATCACTAACTTCTGGGAGCGGGCCCGTACCCATTTGAGATAAGGTTCCAACGGGATGGAATTCCTGTGCCCTAGTGTCTTACTGTCTATCCTACTAGGCATCCTCCAAGCTCTGATAAATCTCTGGCGAAGTCCTTGTGCATCGTTGTCGAAGTCAAAAACTATGCCAGGAATTAACATGTCATGAGGGCCATCCCTCCGAGCATAACCAAACTGTCTCCAAGCCAGGCATGGGTTGTAAGTAATACCTCCTCTGATTCCAAGTAAAGGAACATTAGGGTACTCCCCATAACGATCAATGATAGTAACATACTCTCTGGACCGAGGGCACCAATGTATATCTGCATGTGTAAGAGTCATCAACCGTTGTGACCATCTCAAACCCCACTCGTTCTTCAAAACTGATTGTGGAAGGTGCGAAATAAACCACCTTCCCAGGAGAGGAGTGCAACACATAAGGACACCTCTTTTTCTCATGGTTCGAGTGTAACATGAGTGAAGGATGTCCCCCAGCAACGTAGGTATAGGATTCCTGGACATAAAGATCTGGACAGCACTGATATCTATAAGTTGATATGGGGAATAACACCAAACCATAGACAAGGAGAGTCACCACTTCTTCAAAAGCTTGTAAGTCAAGGGAGTTCCAACATTCATGGGCCTTTTCAAACAGAAACCTGGCTAAGAACCCTTTGATACCACTTATAACTTCCCAATGTCCCTTGAGGTCAGATGTTTGTAGGTGTAAGGCTTTAGCAATCTCTTCAAGCTTGGGTTCCTTTTCCGTACCGTTGTAGGGTAATTGATCAAGGATAGGAATCTTCAGGAGCCGGGAGAACTCCTCCAATGTAGGTACCAGCTGGTAATCCAAGAAGGTGAAACAGTGATGCAGAGGGTCAAAGAATTGGAACAGGACCTTTATCATGTCTTCCTCAATGTTGGTATTGACCAAGCTGATGAGTCTTCCATGTCTCTCACTGAATGAAGAGCTCTCGGGAATCCTGGATATAAGTTCCTTAAGCTGAGGAGGGATCCTTACAAGACTGATTTGAATTGTCTTTCTGCGAACAGTTTCCATGTCCTACAAAACAAAGAACAAAGGTGAAGATTCGAACCCCTGAAATGGTTAGTCAATGCATATGATGCTGGATGATGTCATGATGCTATGATTAAACAAACCACAGATATTTACAAAGACAAACATGTAAGGCACACAAGGCACACAAGACAAGCCCTTAGGGTTTAAGGCCAGCATGGGGTCTAGGTAGTACCCTCTTGAAGTTGGTGGGTTCAACCTGTCCTATCAAAGTAACCGGGTTCTAAGGGTCCCAATATCACGGGATTGCTTTCATTGTTCATCGTTTCGATTTAGCCACTGAACTGGCGACCGAAATATTCCAGGAAAGCAACCCTCAATTGAGTGTAGTATCGAGTATCAACCAACCTCGGACTGCACCAAAGTCAGTTATCTCACTACCCTAAAGAGGCCAAGATAGTTCAATTAAGGTTCCTAAGGTCTGTTGATGCTTCACGACACCACGCGGAGGCCCCGTACTCTCCTTGACTGAACTCAAGGGTTATCGGTACACACCAAAGTGCCACATCAACGTAGCAGACTGTTTCAACCATGTCGGTATACCCCGCATAGTTCCCTCACAGTCTTGTTGCTACTTTCTAAGAAGGTATCCCCAGATCCGGGTTAGGATCTATAGAACTCCCGAGACAGTCCCACAATTTAAAGCAAGCAAATCAATACAATTGAAAACACAGTTATGAACTAACCCTAAGGTACACCTCACTTTATAAGTATCCCCAGCAGAGTCGCCAGTTCTGTGATCGGTGGATCTGGAACTGACTGTTTAACGCTGGTTCGCGAAATGTCGCGGAAGCAAGAGTCGCCACCGTCTTTGATTTTCTCCAAATGGAAAGGACAAAAGCACAGAAAAATTCCTTAAAGAGATTGCTCTCGGTTCGGGAGGTAGATTATAGAAAGGGAAGGTGTTAGCACCCTTTCTATCCATGGTTATCCATGGGCTCTTAGATACTTGCTCACTTTTGTTTTCAAAAATGGTTTGTTTGCTTTTCAACTGTGGGTTTTAAAAAGTTTCTTTAAAAATTTTCAGTTCGACTCTTGTATCGGTCCTCAAGAGTGTTTGAAAAAATTGCTTTCGAAAGCTTTTTGAAAAAGGTGTCGGTGTGAAAAGTATTTTTGATTTGTTTTTGAGATTAGAGCAAGTATCTAGAGTCGTCTACCTACCCTAAGGAATTCGTCTGTGTAGATGTCCTTAAAGTAGTGCCATCCCACCATTGAGAGGTAGGTAGCACCACAGTTGGAGGTGTTCGGGTCAATTCGATGTTCGGGACATGGTGATCACCAGAGAAATAGGAAGACACCTTAGAAGCTACCCTCATGCCAGGTTCCCGGATCATGAGGACTTACTAAGACATCCTCTACTCGACGATCACCTTTCGAGGCAAGGCAACAGTGAGGCGTACCCTAGGGGTGGTGTGTGATTTTTGTGTGTCATGTTCATTTGCATTTATCTTGTTCATGTCAAAGTGATCTATGCGTTTGTTTTTATTTTATCATTCATTCTTGCATGCCATTATTTAACAGTTAAAAAAGATGCGGAAATTAAAAGTTCTAAACTATTACAAAGGCGCGGGTCCACATCGCCAAATTAAAATCCAGGACCCTATTTGACAGAAAATAAAGAAATAAAGTAAAATGCGAGAAATTAAATTTACACGGCTTCGGGAGAGTTACATAAATATTTAAAAGAAGGAAATAAATAAAATGCGCAAAGAGAATAAAAAATCGCAAGCGAGGGCGTTGGACCCTTTTTAATGAAATTAAATTATGATTATTAAATTAATAAAATTAAAATGAAAAAGAAATTGTTTTTTGAGGTTTTTTTGTATTTATGATTTTTTTTGATGAGGGAATTAAATGAAAAGAATATTAACCCTAATTCTAATTTTATTTATTAAGAAAAACATATTAAAATTAAACCTAAAATTAATCTAATTATTTACATGCAATTTGATTTATAAAAATAAATAATATTTAATTATTAATAATGGTGAAAAAAAGAATAAAAGTAATTAAACTAATTAAACCTAATTTTCTACAAGTTTTTAATTTATTAAGAAAAGACATTAAAATTAACCCTAAATTAACCTAATTAATTGGTGAAATTTTATTTACAAAAATATTAATTAAATAAAAATATATCTTGAATTTTTCTGATTTTTATATTGTTTTTATGTTTTTTATGAAAATATTAAATCAAAGAATTAAAGGAAATTAATTAAAACAAAGAAAAGAAAAATATAAAAAAAAGAGTAAAAGAAGCAAACCCTAGGGGGGTTCTGTCCCCAATAGGAGGTATCATTAGCATTGCTGGCCCAAGGTTTTAAGGCCCTATTTGACTTTGTGGCTAGCATGTAGCTCCGTTGACTAGTGCCTATGGTGTCCATCAGATCTGGGCTTTTGGATTAAGATCATGAGGCGTGTGGCATGGCTGGATGGTGAGTTACATGGTGGTCTTCAGGGGAGATACTGCATGCAATTATATTAAAACAAAATATGTGAATAAAGCGTGGGGACCTGGGGATCGAACCCAGGTCCCAAAGGTCACCAATGTCACTTTTCACCATCCAAGCTAACGCGTTCATTCATTAACCTATTGGAAACCAAATAATATAATGAAAAACAAAACGGATTAGTGGACAGAACAAAAAACGCGCTAATTATTTGAATCCTCCTATCGTGTCCTGCCACATAATCATCTTCTTCTTGGTTTTGTTTTTTTCCTGAAACAAAAAATAATTAGCAACGGTTTTGAACCGTCCCCAAATGTGTCGTTTCCAAGAATAGCGAATAGCTCATCTTGGAATATAAATTGGGCGCGACCATGGCAAACAATTCGTCCAAGTCCCCTGATTTTAATGGCCTAGGTTTCGTGTCCTGATTTTTCCATAACTGGGAAACCCCAATTCAAGGTTCTGAAAACCCTAAGCGTCGTCCATGGTAGTTTCGCGTATAGGTGATGAAAACTCAATCAAACAACTGGGTTAGCTTCAGAATGATTCAAATAACACAAACCAAACATTAAAAATCAAGAATAATGCAAGAATCATGATAAGTGAGTATGGAAAAAATCATGAACAGGGCTCGGTCGTTCTACCAATTCTGGGCGTTAGAGGTAGTGATTTTGATCCAGGAGCCTTCCTTGATGTCCCAAGAAGGTGATAGAATGGTTGTTTTGGCTTGAAAACCCTTGCAATGGTGATTTCAGTTTTAGAATTTTCTTGAAAAAATGTCAACTTGGTTATGGCTTTTGGGCGCAGCTTTGTGGTTATTTGCATTAGGTTTTCATTATGTATATATGTGTGAAGGTTTTAGGTCAAAGAAACCAAATCAAAACCTTTGCATTCATGATTTTCAAGATTTGATTCTTAAGGATCTTTTTCAATATTTCTTCATGAAGAATCATGTCAATTTGCTCCAATTCTTTCCTTTTTTGGTATGCACGAAATCCTTAGTGAATCATGAGTGATTGTCTTGCACAAAAAGATTTGAAAACCTAGTTTTGGTATTTTTCATATATTTTAATTAATTAAATGAATTATTAGCAATTAAAATTCAAATAAATAAAATAAAAATGATGAAAAACTTCCCTTTGGGCCAAATGGTCGTGCACATGCCTTGGATAATGATTCTTGAAAGAAAAAGAGGCCCATTAGCAATTTTAGGTCATTTGAAGCAATGTTGACTTTTCAAAATATCCAAATATTTCCCAACTTCCACAAGGAATAACTTGCTCAATTTTGAAGCTTTGCTCATGTTCTTGGACATTTTGGAAAGTTCTTTGAGTCCTCTAACCAATGTCTTTGGTCCCATGTCATTTTGATTTACCAATCTCAAGTTATGGCCTTTGACTTAAAGTCCCTTTTTGTTGACTTTTGAAAATGACCTATAATGTTGAAATTGATAACTTTTTGTGAGAGCATTTCTTGGACTTGAAGTGTGAATAGGAGTTGTAGGAAATGTCTTTCTCTTCAAAATGAGCTTTGGATGGGATTTTTCTGATAATCCATGTGAAAGTTATGCCTTGGTTAAGTTACAGTTGACTTTTTCAACTGTCCAAATATGGAAACTTTTGCATCTTGAGACTTTTTGAGCCAAGCTTTGAGAATCATGATCAAGCATTGATCAAATGATGTTTGTGGCTTCAAAATGAGATGTTGACCAAAAATTTGAACTTTTGACTGTCAAATGACCATTTTACCCCTACAGTTGACTGTGGTGCAATTAGGGTTTTTGACTGTGCAATCTTGTGCTGTAAGTCTTGAAACTTGGTATGGGGATGCTTGACCATGTTTATAAGCATGTGGGACTTGATTGGACCCTTGGAAACTTCATTTTCTTTGCCAGAACCAAAACCCTAATTTTTGACTGTTAGGAGGCTCTTGAACTGTGCAACCCTTGGAGAGGTTTTGAAGCTTTGACTTTGCGATTCTTGAAGAATATGGGAGGGCAAATTTTGGGGTACAACACTTTCTATAAATCTACCTCCCGAACCGAGAAACTATCTCATAAGGAATTTTGCTGTGCTTTTGTCCTGTCCATGTTGGAGAAAATAAAAGACGGTGGCGACTCTTGCTTCCGCGACATTTCGCGATCCAGCGTTAAACAGTCAGTTCTAAATCCACCGATCACACATGGGCTCTTAGATACTTGCTCATTTGTGTTTTCAAAATGGTTTGTTTTCTTTTCAACTGTGGGTTTAAAAAGTTTCTTTGAAAATTTCAGTTCGACTCTTGTATCGCTCCTCAAGAGTGTTTGAAAAATTACTTTCGAAAGCTTTTTGAAAAGGTGTCGGTGTGAAAAGTATTTTTTGATTTGTTTTGAAATTAGAGCAAGTATCTAGAGTCGTCTACCTACCCTAAGGAATTCGTCTGTGTAAATGTCCTTAAAGTAGTGTCATCCCACCATTGAGAGGTAGGTAGCACCACCGTTGGAGGTATTCGGGTCAATTCGAGGGTTCGGGACATGGTGATCACCGGAGCAATAGGAAGACACCTTAGAAGCTACCCTCATGCCATGTTCATGGACATGAGGACTTACTAAAATGTCCTCTACTCGATGATCACCTTTCGAGGGGTAAGGCAACAGTGAGGCGTACCCTAGGGGTGGTGTGTGATTTGTGTTCCGTTTTCATTTATGTTTATCTTGTTCATGGATTGGTGATCTACGCGTTGCTTTTATTTTTTTTTACATTCATTCTTTCATGCAATTATTAACAGTTAAAAGATGCGAGAAGGTAAAAGTCCTACGCTATTACAAAGGCGCGGGTCTACATCGCCAAATTAATCCAAGACCCGATTTGAAATAAGATAAAGTGCGGAAGATAAATACCCTAATTGATCTATTACATGGCTTTGGGAGAATTACATGAATAAAAGGAAATAAAAATGCGAAGAGAATTAAAATCAGGAATGCGAGGGCGTTGGACCCTTTTAAGGAAATTGAATTAAAATTACGAAATTAATTAAATGAGAAAGGAAGTTATTTTGAGTTTTTTGTATTTATGGATTTTAATGAGAATTAATGGAATTTAAACCTAATTCTAACTATTTTTAATTTATTAAAAAAATGATAAAATTGAACCTAAAATTAACCTAATTATTTACATGGCAACTTATTTACAAAAATAATAATTAATAATTAATATGGTGAAAAAAAGAAAAAAAAAGAATAAAAGTATAAAACCCTAATTCTACATTTTTAGTTTATTACAAAAAATATTAAAATTTAAACCTAGAATTAACTAAATTAATTAATACAATTTATTTACAAAATAACATTAAATAAAATATATTTTTATTTTTTGTCTTTCTGATTTTTTTATTATTTTTTATGTTAAAGAAAACAAGTCAATTTAAAGAATTAAATTAAAATTAATCAAAACAAATAAAATAGAAAAAAAAGTGAAAAGAATGAAAGAAAGCAAACCCAAGGGGTGTTGACCCCAATCTGGAGGTTATATGGTAGCAATCAGGCCCAATAGAACCTTGGCCTTTTTGACTTTTCATGCTGGCGTGTGGAACGTTTGACCTATGCATATGATGGTCTTCAGATCAAGACCACTGGATTGACACTCTGAGACATGTGGCATGCTTGGATAGTGGGCGTATGGTAGTCTTCTGAGGGGAACGCTACATGTTAGCATGGAAAGAAAAATAGTATGGAGAAAGGAGGGGACCTGGGAATCGAACCCAGGTCCCAGAGTTTACCAATGCAACGCCTGACCACTTGATCCACTTACGCGCTTTGAGTATAATATAACAAATAAACAATATAAGGCAAAGCGATGGTTAGTGATGTTTTTCCGCGCGAAATTCAAACGCACCAACCACTGGCTTCCACCTCACCTTCTTCTCCAATTGTCATGCGTTTGCCTGAAAAAAGAAAGAAGGATAGCGGGGGGGTTTTAAACCCCCACTACATGATATGTGAAAAAATAGCGAATAGGCCCTGGTTGCTCATAAATTGAGCGCGACCTATGCATTGAGTTCGTCATGAGCTCCTGATTCCAATGATGCCACTTAGGTTAGCTAATTTTTCCCCAGGCGTAAAGCCCTAATTCGTGGTTCCTGCAACCTTAAAAAACAACAATGGCAATTCTCCGTACAAGCAGTGTTAATTCAATTCAATGATACCATGAGTTTGGTTGAGTTCATATTAGTATAAAACAAGCATTAGAATGTATGAATATGGTGTGAAAAGGCAAATACGATTATGCAAAATATCAAGAACAGGGCGGCTTCGTTCTACCCGTTCTTTGTGTATGGGGATATGATTTTGATTGGATTGTGTTCAGAGGAGTCTCAGGAAGCTTTTGAGATCTTTTTCACGCCTTGAAACGTCTTCAAACTATGAAAACAGGTTTTGGATTTTTTAAGAAAAAGTGAGTTTTGGTCCTTGAGTTCTAGCGCAGCCTTCAGGTCCTTGGCATTAGGTTTAGCTTCTGACTTATATGAGGGATGAATTAGGGTTGAATTTTGAGTCCAAAAATCCTTGCATTGATGTATGGAATATTTGATTTTCCATGAATATTTTTCAAATCTTTTCCATGTGATTTTGATCCCAATCATGGCCAATCTTTCCAATTTTGTTGTGCATGAATCTTGAGTCTTTAAGGAGAGCAAATGCTGCATAAAAGGTTCACATACATTTGTTTAGTATTTTTTTCATATTTTAATTAATTAAATGAATTAATGTGGATAAAAATTCAAATAAATAATGAAAAATGATGAAATAAATCCCCTTTGGGCCAAATGGTCGTGCATAGCCTTTGGATGATGAATCTTGGAAGAAAATGTGGCCCATTAGCAATTTTGAGGCATTTGAAGCAAAGTTGACTTTTCAAAATTCCCAAAAATTTCCCAACTTCCACAAGGCATATCTTGCTCAATTTTTAAGCTTTGATCATGTTCTTGGACATTTTGTAAAGGTCTTGAAGTCCTCTAACCAATGCCTTTGGTCCCATGTCATTTTGATTTACCAATCTCAAGTTATGGTCTTTGACTTAAAGTCCCTTTTTGTTGACTTTTGAAAATGACCTATAATGTTGAAATTGATAACTTTTTGTGAGAGCATTTCTTGGACTTGAAGTGTGAAGAGGAGTTGTAGGAAATGTCTTTCTCTTCAAAATGAGCTTTGTATGGAATTTTTCTAATGAACCATGTGGAAGTTATGCCTTGGTCAAGTTATAGTTGACTTTTTCAACTGTCCAAATATGGAAACTTTTGCATCTTGAGACTTTTTGAGCCATGCTTTGAGAATCATGATCAAGAATTGATCAAATGATGCTTGTGGCTTAAAAATAAGATGTTGACCAAAAATTTGGACTTTTGACTGTCAAATGACCATTTTGCCCCTGCAGTTGACTGTTGAGCAATTAGGGTTTTTGACTGTGCAATTTTGTGCTGTAAGTCTTGAAACTTGGTATGAGGATGCTTGACCATGTTTATAGGCATGTGGGACTTGATTGGACCCTTGGAAACTTCACTTACTTTGCTAGACCCAAAACCCTAGTTTTTGACTGTTAGGAGGCCCTTGAACTGTGCAACCCTTGGGGAGATTTTGGAAGCATGCTCTTTGCCATTCTTGAAGAATATGGGAGGGCAAATTTTGGGGTACAACAAGTGTCATAATGACATCTGTTTTACCCTAAAATTTTCCCTTCCAAATTTCTCAACAAATGTCATGTGAGGTCCCTAAATTGCTCAAGGAAGTTCAAGAGATGACCAGACAAACTCTCTCCTAAGGCAATATACCTCAGATTAGGGTTTCATTTTCATCAATATGTTTGAGTCCAAAGGATCTCAAATGCTCACCATTTTACTAATATTTTCTCAAGATCATCCATGTCAAGTTTCAAGCCTTGCAGAAGAAGTTTGCTTAGTCAATTGCTCAAAGGCCTGAAAATCGTCTGTGCTAGGTCAAAAGTCAATTGTGGCCCACATACAGTCAAACTTCAAGATTTTTGGTCAACATCCTCATTTTGAAGTAACATTCATCATTTGATCAAGGGTTGATCATGATTCATCAAGTATTGCTCACAATTCATCAAAACCCAAAAGTTGCTAAATTAGGGTTTTGTAGGAAAAGTCAACTCAAGTTTGACCAAGCATAACTTTCTCATACTTTATAAGAAATTACCCATTCAAAGCTCATTTTGAAGAGGATGCAATTCCCTACAATTCATCTTCAACTCCCATGTTCAGAATATGCACTCACAAAAAGATATGAATTTTGACATTATAGGTCATTTTGAAAAGTCAACGCCTTTTGGGCCAAAGCTTCATACATGAACATGGAAGACTCAATTAAGATGAGACCAAAAGGGTTGCTTAGGGGACATCCCAAGCTTTCTAAAAAGTCAAAGAACGCCTCTCTAGGGTCAAAATTGAGAGAGTTATGCATTGGCCAAGTTGACCTTTTTTGCAAAATTGCCAAAAGTCAACATTGATCAAATTTGCATTTTTTCCAAAGGGGCCCATGTTTTCTTGCTTGAAACTTGTTTCTAATACGACCCATGACCCCTGAGATTTTCCACATTTTATTTTGTTATTTTTATCATTTATTTTGATTTTTTATTCATTTAAATCAAATTAAATGGTAAAATAATAAAATCAAATCAAATCTTGGATTTTTTGTGTGCATCTTTTGAGTCTATGTACAACTAGCAAGACAACAAATTCGTGCAAGTTTGATTTGGGTGGAAAAAGATTGGATTGAAGCAAATTGGGAAAGATATCATATGCCATGAAAGAACATATCAAATCTTCATAATGGGTAAGATTCAATTCGTTTTTGTTAACCTAATATGTTGCACTACATATACAGAAGCAATCCAAGGCAAGAAAAGGTGGAGCAGTCGTGAAAGAGGCATAACCAATTGCAAAATTTCAAAGAAAAAGTGCAGATCAAATTCCAAGCTACAGACCATCTCAAGCCGTCCTAACCTCGCCAATCGATTGCTGGACATCTCAGGAACATGTTCCAATCACTAGCAAGCCTCCTCACGTCCTAAAACACCTTGTAAGAGCATCACGGTTTGCCCTATTTCTTGAAACTCGATTATCACGATTTATGCGTTATGAACATATTTTGATCATGTATTTCTGTTTGTTATCATGTTTACAATGTATTGGTATGCTTTGATTGAAGTTTGAGTACAGATATGGGCATCTTCCATTCCTAGGGTTCCAAGCTTATTTTTGTGGCTTCTTAGTACATGCCAAATTAGGGATGAATATGGATACCATGATGATCCGGGCTTCAAGCCCAGTTGATCCATGGCCTCCAATGAAATTTATATCATGTTTGCTACATTTTTGAAGTTGACATGATTTTAGCTACGGAGTCCCATCTGTAGGTAAAAGGCTGGTTACCTAAGACGACGGTTCGGAGGAGGAAGATGATGCGTAGCGCTCCCTGGTTGGGCAGTTTGAACTTTAGCGCATTTTTTCAATAGCCATTATTTTTATTATATCATATTTTGTTTTTAATTATATATACAAATAAGCAAAATAGCTCAGTTAACAGGCAGGGATTGGAAGTATGCATAAGGACCTGGGTTCGATCCCCAGGTCAACACATGCATTGAATCAGGCAAGGTCAAAAGAGACTGAGATTCATTTGGGCCCAAAATTCCATTAGTATACCCCTAACATTGCTATTAGGCCCATCTCTAATCCTTTTCTATTTATTTCTTTTCTTTTAATCTTTTTAATTCACAAATTAATTATTTTTCATAAAAAAGTCATAAAATCAATAATGCACAAAAAATTAGGATTAGCTTTTTTTAATTATTTTCATCAAAATTAATTTAATTTAGTTTAACTTAGGAAAATTGTAATTTATTTTCATAAATAAAATCAAGATAGAAAATTAGGTTATCTCTTGATTTAATTTTATTTCCTCTTTTTCTCAAATAAATAAAAATACAAAAATAGGTTTTAGAATAAATTAATTTATTTCTCTTAATTTAAAATTAATTAGAATTAGGATTTTCTTTTTAATTTAATGTTCTTTATTTTCTTAAAAAAACAAAAGCATGACAAAAAAAACTTTTTCTTTCATCAATCGCAATTAGGTTTAAGTCAAGGGTCAAAACCCTAGTTGCCTCATATTTGATTCATCGCACACGTGTTAATTATTTTTGTCAATATTTTTGTAACTGTTCATGGTTTGTAATAGTTTAATTTAGGACTTTTTACTTATCGCTTTTCCCCGGGATTTTGGCTATGTAATTAATCCCCCTCCCCGAAGCCTTGTAATAGCGTAGATTTACTTTCTCGCATTTTAAACTCCTGCAAATATTTAACTGTCTAGATGTATGCTAATAGGATTGTATGACAAGAATGCATGACAAATTAATATAGTTAGAAAACCCTAATGTGCAAAGACAAATAACTGAAACAAATTACTCGCACATATCACTCTTAGGGTATACTCTCACTTTGGTTGCCTTCGGTAAACGATCATTAAGTATAGGGTGTCTTAGTGGTTGCCCTCCTGTCTAAAGAGATCAAATGTCTCGTTTGAATGTTGCCTCAGAAATGTTGCCTCAAATATGATCTTAAGACTCTAGGGTTACTACTAAGGTGTCTTAACATTGCTTTAGTGATTGTACGTCCCTTTCGAATTGACCCTTACAACTCCAACGATGGTGCTACCTATTTCTCAATAGTAGGATAACATTGTCTAAAGGAAACAAGGATAGAAACGATCTTTTTTGAGTAGGTAGATGCTAGTAGGTACTTGCTCAAATCAAAACTTTTCACACTTACACTTTTCAAACAAATTTTCAAAACAACTTCGTCACACCTTTGAGGACTGATACAAGGGTTATCACAAAGTCAAATTGTTTCAAAATAAAGCACATACACAAGAAATTTTAAAAAGATGAGCAAGTACCTAAGAGCCCATGGAAAACCATGAATATCTCGAAAAAGGATTTTTTCTGTACTTTTTTCCTTTCCAAAATTGGAGGAAATAAAAGTCGGTGGCGACTCTTGCTTACCACGACATTTGCAAACAAAAAATGCAAACCAGTATTAACAGTCAGTTCTGCCACCGTATCATAGGACTGGCGACTCTGCTGGGGATATAATAAGTGGGGTATACCTTAGGATCTAGTTCATCATAATTGCTTCTCTTGATTGCTTTGTTTGCTTTACTTTTAAGGGTTTTCTTTGGGGTTACTATAGATCCTAACCCAGATCTGGGGACACCTTTTAGGTAAGTAGCAATAGACTGTGAGGGAAATGTACGACATAGACCGATACGGTTGAAGCAATAGCTACGTTGATATGGCACATTGATTGGTACCGGTATCCCTTGTGGAGAAACAAGGAGAATACGAGGCCGCTGTGTGGTGTCGTTAAGCATCAACTGCCCTTAGAACCTTTAATCACCCAACTTGGTCATTAGAAAGTAGTGAGATAACCGGCCTCGGTGTAAAGATGAGAACTGGTTGATACTCGATGCTACACTCATTGAGACCATACTCTCGAGATAGTTCCGGCTGCAATAAAAGATTGCGTGAGTTGAAACCATGACCGATGGAGGATGGTCAGTGATATTGAGATCCTCTAGAACCCGGTTACTTTTTCTAGGACAGGTTGAAACCAACTTAACTTCAAGAGGGTACTACCTTTGACCTCATGCAAGCCTTAAACCTAAGGGCTTTGTGTGATTTGACTGTGTTTGCAATATCTGTGTTTGCTATACCCGTGGTTTATCATAACATCATGCATCATAACATGGTATTCATGCTTCATTACACTAACCATTTCAAATACCAAGGGAATTTATCTTTGTTCTGTTTTGCAGATTATGGCTTATGTGCATACAAATATCATCTGAGTCAACTTTGTGCAAATACCTGCCCAACTTAAGGAGCTAGCCTCAAGAGTTTCTGAGACTTCTATGTTCATTAAGAGACACTGTCAACTTCTCAGCTTGGTTACTTCAAATCTTGATGAGCAGATGATGAGCGTACTATTTCAGTTCTTTGATCCCGTGCATCATTGCTTCACCTTTCCAGATTACCAGCTGGTACCCACCTTGGAAGAGTTCTCTCATCTCTTGGGCATATCCATCCTTGAACAGGAACCCTTCACAGGTATGGAAGAAGTTCCTAGACCAGAAGACATTGCCTCAGCTCTACATTTGAAACAGGCTTATATGGTATCCAATTGGGAAACTCGAAGCGGGGTCGAAGGTTTTCTAGCCAAGTTTCTGATAGACCGGGCTCAGCTATTCTGGGATGATTTAGATTTTCAAGCTTTTGAAGATGTCTTGGCTCTCCTTATCTATGGTTTGGTTCTCTTCCCAAATCCGGATTCCTTTGTAGATGTGAATGCGGTCAAGATTTTCCTTTCTCGCAACCCTGTGCCTACTTTGCTGGGAGATATCTTGCATGCTCTCCACACTCGTACTATAAGCAGAAGAGGGACTCTTATGTGTTGCATGCCGTTGCTGTCGAGGTGGTTTATTTCTCACCTCCCTAAGTTTGTGCTGAAGAACGAAGAAGGTTTGGGTTGGTCCTACAGAATAATGTCACTTGCTCATACATATATTCTTTTGTGTTCCCGGGCTATGGAAGACACTACTGTTATTGACCATTGTGGGGGATACCCTAATGTCCCATTGCTTGGAATCGGAGGGGGTATCACTTATAATCCTTGTCTAGCTTTACGACAATTTGGTCGTGCTTGGAGAGATGGTCCCCATGAGTTACTTCTTAAGGACATTGTATTTGACTATAAGGAGGACGTTAAGGAGCATTGCCGAAGGTTTATACGAGCTTGGGGCATGGTGAACAGATCTGAACCCCAAGAGTTGGGACCAAAGACTTCCCTTCCTATGCAGCCTTACCTCCAATGGGTCCGAGCCCGTGCCCAGAAGCTTGGGATGCCCTATGAGGCCGTATTACCAGTGATTGTGGAGCCCACTAATGAAGAAGGCATTCCTTACACGGTTCTCTATCCTTACATGCCCACTAATCCTGGGGAGCTGCAGAGGTATTGGATTCAGCTGAAGAATGAGCGGGATACTTACCGGGAGCAGTACCATGAGCAAGAAAGGAAGATTTTGAAGCTCACCAGGCAGCTCGAGGAAGAAAGAGTGACCAATGACTACATCAGCACAAAGAGGAAGCGACCATGGGACTTTTGAATTGATTTTTCTAGTTTAGATTTTGTTTTATTTACTTCTTTGTAACGCCTTAAAGGCATTGTTGAACTTTTCAAAGTTAAGCTAATAAAGTTTTGTTATTTTTGGTTTACAAATGTAAATCTCCCAAAGTCTTTGAAATCATTACATGCGCATCCCATTATCATGCACATCATTACAGGTACCCTTACAGGTTTCTCATCTTCTTCGCTGTTTATTTCAGCAGATATGTCTTCCGATCAAGCCATCAAAGATCTTCAGGCACAAAACGCCCAATTCCAACAGATGTTCATAAGTTTGGCTAAAGGGCAAGAGGATCTGAAGACCCTTATTCTGAAAGAGAAGAAGAAGAATAAGAAAGTAGGTATTCTGAACATGGGTAGAAGATTCGGAGAAAGGTTGAGACAACCAGCTGATCTGACCTCCTCATCCAAGGACGAGGAGAACCAAGAAAGGACAAAGGACCCTAGTCCTGCAGTTTCTAATAACGATACGGATTACGATGATGAGCAATATCCTCCTGCTGAGGATAGGTACAAAAAGCTAGAAGATCGTCTGAGTGCTATAGAGATTCAGAAAATACCTGGTTTGGATTTCAGAGAATTGGGACTGGTATCAGGAGTGGTGATCCCTCATAAGTTCAAAGCTCTGGTTTTTGCCAAGTACGATGGAGTATCCTGTCCAAAACTCCATCTCCGTTCGTATGTCAGGAAAATCCAACCCCACACTACTGATAGAAATTTGTGGGTGCATTTCTTTCAAGATAGACTATCAGGGACTCAGCTTGAATGGTTCTACCAGTTGGAAGGAGCTAGTGTCCGAAACTAGGAAGATCTTGTTGTTGCTTTCTACAAGCAGTACCAGTATAATGCCGACCTTGCTCCTACTCGTACTCAGCTCCAGGGTATGTCCATGGGTGTAGGTGAAGGTTTTAAAGACTATGCTCAGAAGTGGAGAGACTTGGCTAGAAGAGTCCAACCCCTTTGTCTGATAGGGAGTTAGTTGACATGTTTCTAGGGACGCTATCTGGTCCATTTTTCAATCACCTGATCGGAAGCTCGTCATCTGGTTTCACTGAGTTGATTTTGACTGGAGAAAGAGTGGATGCTGGCATTCGAAGTGGTAAAATTCAGAAGGATGCTTCGTCAAATTCAGCAAAGAAGCCTTTCACCGATAAGAAGGAAGCTAGTGCCGTCTATAGCCCGAGGGGCCAAAATAGATCTGAACACCGTCAAACGGTAAATGCTGTAGTGATACCAAGACCCGCGGTTGCTCCACAATGCAACAATCAACAAAGGGTGGAAAGACCACAACAGCAATTTACCCGCCTCAGCATGACACTGGATGAAGTATTACCTCACCTGCTGAAATCCAACTTGGCGATCTTGAGAGAGGCTCCCAAGAATCCAAACACTACTTCTCCCAGATACATTCCCAACGTGCGGTGCGCCTACCATTCTGAGAGTCCAGGCCATGATACAAATGAATGTTGGGCTTTGAGAAACAAAGTACAAGATTTGATGGAAGCTAAAGAGATTGAGTTTGACGCTTCAGAAAAGCCGAATGTGATAACTGCTCCCATGCCCAAACATAGTCGTGGAGTTAATGTTGTTAACATCGATTTGTTTGTGACCTCTGTTGAAGAAATTTCTACTCCTCTGATGACTGTTAAGAAGAATTTGTTGTTGTCTGGTTTATTTCTGGGTTGTGGTGAAGGTTGCCACATGTGTTCGATTATACCTGCTGGTTACTATTTGTTGAAGTCAGGTGTTCAGCGCCTAATGGATAATAAAGAAATTCTGTTTGAGAAGACTACGACTCCTATTGTTCCCAATGAATACGTTGCCATTATAACCATTTCTGCCAATCCTTCCAAGGTTTCCTCGAGAAAACCTGTTAGGATTACACCTATTCCAAGAATTTCTCCGCTAATAATCACTGTTCCAGGTCCCATTCTGTACACCTCAAACAAGGTTGTCCCATGGCATTATGGTGCTGATGTATATTACCATGGTGTTAAGAAAGATCTGAAGACTGAAGAAGCTGATACTGATGTCAGCAATATTTTCGGGGCCAGTAAAGTTACCAAAAGTGGAAGGGTTTTCTCTCCCGAGATTTCCCCGAAGACTATCATCAAGCCTACTGTTATTCCAACTGCTGCTCCAGCCAGCACTCCTGACATTTCTCTTGTTCCTACCATAGTTGTTACACCTACTGCTATTCCTATCCTTACTCCAGTTATCACCCCTGCTGCTGAGCCATCTGGGACTCGGGGCAAAGAAATTATAGGTGAGCCTTCCTGGACGGAGGCACCTAAGAAAATCGTCATGGAAGCCGCTAAACAAGAAATAGAGGAAATCTTGAAAATTATCAAGAAGAGCGACTACAACGTAGTCGAGCAGCTGGGGCAGACCCCGTCAAAGATCTCCATGTTGTCTCTGCTATTATGTTTTGAAGCCCATGAAAAGGCTTTGATTACATTTCTCAAGACTGTGCATGTGCCGCAGGAAACTTCAGCGGATCAGTTCAAAGATTGCTTGGCCAGCTTGACTGCTGACAATGGGTTGGGTTTCTCAGATGCAGATCTAACACCGAAAGGAAGGAATCATAATGATGCTCTGCATGTCTCGATTGAGTGCAGGGGAATCACTATGGCCCATGTGCTGGTAGATATCGGGTCTTCGTTGAATGTTCTGCCAAAGAAAGCGTTAGACCGTTTGGATTGTGAGGGTCTGACTTTAAAACCGAGTAACATTGTGGTGAGGGCTTTTGATGGATCAAAAAGAATGGTGCACGGGGAGGTGGGCATCCCTGTCAAAGTGGGTTCTCAGACCTTTGGGTCCACCTTCTATGTAATGGATATCAGACCATCATATTCTTGCTTGTTGGGTTGTCCTTGGATTCATAGGGCTAGGGCAGTTACTTCCATGCTCCATCAAATGTTGAAGTACCCAGTGAAGGGGAAGATTGTCACGGTGCAAGGTGAAGAAGAGTATATGGTGATTCATCTCAATTCCTTCCGGTACATGGAGATGGACGGGGAATTCATAGAAACCCCTTGTCAGAACTTCGAAGATGTCCCTCAGATTTTAGCATCAACTGAAGTTACTACCAACAAACCTCCGCTAAAGATGGCTTCTCTCAAGGATGCCAGGGCTGTAGTAGAAGAAGGTGGGTGCACCAATTGGGGTCAGCTCCCTTATTTCACTCACAAAACTGACAAATTTAGGTTGGGCTTTACTATAGTGGCTCAAAGGGCTGTTAGGCGCACACGGGTTGGAAGACCTCCGCTACACATCAGCAATCGGGGAGTTAATGCAATTGAGGACAATAAAGAGGATTCAGACATCGGCAGCTGGATCTACCCAACAACCAACTGTGGACTTAATAACTGGACGGCGAAGGACTTCATACATGTTTCTTTTATTCCGCAGTAATGGACTTTTGTTTTAAGAATTGTAATAAACAATTTGAAACTTTACGGCCCGATGCCTTGCTCGAGGCATCTTGGCTTTGTTTGTGAGGGCTATTATTTGTCATTTCATATATCATTAATAAAGCATTGGACGTTTCTTGCATTACAAATTTTGTGCTCCTTGTTTTTCTTTTCTGTCTCTCATTTTATCAAAATAACTATTTTCTTACACATACTCACGTATCATACTGCAGATCCATATCCACTCTGGATCCCATTGATAACAACTCTGCTATTGCCAGTTATGACTTTAAAAATCCGATCAACCAAGCCGAGGACGAAGGTGAGGATGATTGTGAGGTGCCTGGAGAACTTGCTAGACTGTTACTGCAGGAAGAAAGGGCCATACAGCCTCATGAAGAGCCAGTTGAGTTAGTGAATTTGGGTACAGACGGGAAAGAGGTTAAGATAGGTGCGAATCTGAAGCCTAGTGTCAAACAACGGTTAATACAGATACTACATGACTATGTTGAGATCTTCGCCTGGTCCTATGAAGACATGCCTGGTTTGGACACTGATATTGTTGTACATCATCTGCCGACTAAAGAAGACTGTCCTCCGATAAAGCAGAAGGTCCGCCGTATGCGCCCTGAAATGTCAGAGAAAATTAAAGCAGAGGTCATGAAACAGTTCAATGCGGGGTTCTTAGTTGTCACTTCTTATCCACAGTGGGTTGCCAACATCATTCCGGTACCTAAGAAGGACGGTAAGGTACGGATGTGTGTGGACTACAGAGATATGAACAGGGCAAGCCCCAAGGATGACTTCCCACTCCCTCACATTGATGTTCTAGTCGACAACACCGTGCATCACAAGATCTTCTCCTTCATGGATGGTTTTTCTGGATATAACCAGATCAAGATGGCTCCTGAAGACATGGAGAAGACAACCTTCGTTACGCAGTGGGGAACCTTCTGTTACAAGGTAATGCCTTTTGGGTTGAAGAATGCTAGGGCAACTTATCAGCGCGCCATGGTCGCTTTGTTCCACGACATGATTCACCATGAGATTGAGGTTTACATTGATGACATGATAGCCAGGTCCCAGACTGAGGAAGAGCACCTTGATCATCTCTAGAAACTGTTTGACAGGTTGAAGACGTACAAGCTAAGGTTGAATCTGAACAAGTGTACCTTCGGGGCAAGGTCTGGTAAGCTTCTGGGTTTTATTGTCAGTGACAAAGGTATTTAGGTGGACCCTGCAAAGGTAAAAGTCATACAAGATATGCCGACTCCCCGCATAGAAAAAGAGGTCAGAGGTTTCTTGGGACGTCTGAATTACATCGCCAGGTTCATTTCACATCTGACTGCTACTTATGAGCCAATCTTCAAGCTGCGGAAGAAAGATCAAGTGGTAAAGTGGAATGATGAATGTCAGATCGCTTTTGAAAGAATGAAGGAATACCTTCAAGAATCTCCGATTTTGATGCCTCCAGTTGAAGGAAGACCTTTGATATTATACTTGACAGTGCTGGACAATTCAATGGGGTGTGTGCTGGGGCAGCATGACGAGTCTGGCCGAAAAGAGCATGCCATTTACTACCTTAGCAAAAAGTTTACCGACTGTGAGACCCGATACTCATTGCTCAAGAAAACTTGCTACACTTTGGCATGGGCTGCTCGCCGGCTGAGACAGTATATGCTGACTCACACTACCTTATTGATATCAAAGATGGATCTGGTCAAGTATATTTTCGAGAATCCCGCTCTCTCTGGAAGAATAGCAAGATGGCAGATGATCTTAACCGAGTACGACATCCAATACACAACCCAAAAAGCAATCAAGGGGAGTGTATTGGCGGATCATTTGGCGCATCAAGCCGTGGATGACTACCAGTCCATGAATTTCGAGTTCCCGGATGAGAATATCATGTTGGTAACCGACTGCGAAGAACCGAGACCGGATGAAGGACCCAAGGAGGGATCCCGATGGTCTATGTATTTTGATGGAGCCTCGAATGCATTGGGTAACGGCATTGGCGTTGTAATTATATCTCCTGAGGGCTGGCATACTCCGTTCACCGCCCGATTATGTTTTAACTGCACCAACAATATGGCGGAGTATGAAGCGTGTATCATGGGTCTTCGAGCTGCTATTGACCTGAGGATTAAGTTCTTGAGTGTATTCGGAGATTTCGCTCTGGTGATAAGTCAGATCAAAGGCGAGTGGGATACAAAGCACCCGAATCTTATTCCTTACAAAGAGTATGTGCTGACATTGCTCCCCCACTTTGAGGAGATAACCTTTGAACATTTCCCAAGAGAAGAGAACCAGTTGGTGGACGCGCTAGCTACCATGTCTTCTATGTTCAAAGTCAGGTGGGACAATGAAGCTCCCCATATTACCATTGAGAGGTTTGATGAACCCGCACACTGCTATGACATTGAGACTAAAGAGGTAGCAGATAAACCCTTGTTCCACAAGGTAAAGAGGTATCTTAAGGCTCAAGAATACCCCGCGGGGGCATCTGTTAATGATAAGAAGTTCCTGAGAAGGTTTGCTGTGAAGTTCTTCATCAGTAATGGAATCCTCTATAAACGTAACCATGATTCAACCTTACTGCGATGTATGGACAAGAGAGAAGCGGAAAGGATCATGGCAGAGTTACATAAAGGTACCTTCGGTACTCATTCCAGTGGACATACCATGGCGAAGAAAATCCTACGGGAAGGATATTACTGGTCCACTATGGAAGCCGATTGTTATCAGCACTCTCGAACCTGTCATAAGTGCCAAGTCTATGCTGATAAGGTGCATGTACCTCCGGTTCCCCTGAATGTTTTGACGGATCCTTGGCCCTTTGCAATGTGGGGCATCGACATGATCGGCGAGGTCAGACCTACTGCGTCTAACGGGCATTGCTTCATTCTGGTCGCCATTGATTACTTTACAAAGTGGGTTGAGGCAGCTTCCTTTGCTACAGTAACCAAGAACGTTGTGGTGTGGTTCATCCGACATAATCTGATCTGTCGATATGGTGTACCAGAGAGGATTATTACTGACAATAGTACAAATCTCAACAATACAATGATCAACGAGCTCTGCAAACAGTTCAAGATACAACATCATAACTCTTCTCCCTACCGGCCGAAGATGAATGGGGCTGTTGAAGTAGCTAACAAGAACATCAAGAGGATTGTGCAGAAGATGACGGTGACATACAAAGACTGGCACGAGATGTTACCATTCGCTCTTCATGGGTACCCTACCTCAGCACGGACGTAGACAGGGGTAACACCCTACTCTTTGGTATATGGCATGGAGGCAGTCCTACCCATCATGGTCCAGATACCCTCTCTCAGGATTATGAAGGATGCGGTTTTGAACAGAGACGACTGGATCCAAACCCAACTTGATCAGCTGAATCTAATCGATGAAAAGAGACTTACTGCTATCTGTCATGGTCAGACGTATCAAAAGAGAATGATCAAGGCCTTTAACAAGAAAGTCAGACGTCAAGAATATCAAGTCGGGGATCTAGTGATCAAACGCATCATACTACCGCAAGGTGATCCCAGGGGCAAATGGACCCCTACATAGGAAGGGCCATTTGTGGTTAAGAACATTTTCTCAGGAGGAGCTATGATTTTAACCACCATGGATGGTGACGACCTTCCTCACCCCGTCAATGCAGACATAGTGAAAAGATACTACGCATAATCAAAAACCCACTAGGTTGACTGGCCTAGGCAAAAATAAGGGCTCCCCGGCGAACCAAAAGGGTTCGGGCAAAAGTAAGGGATGAAAATGAAGAAAAAAAACTATACACCCGGCAAGTCGAAAACCTGAAAAGGCGACTTGGGCAAAAAAGGGTATCCTGGTGGACTGAAAACCCGAAAGGGCGGTCCAGGCAAAAATTAGGGATCAAAGCGTAACACTATGTCTCATTGGATCATCTTGCAACCAGACTTCGGTATCTACTATCAAGCTCGGACGGTGCTAATCAATCTGATTCACCTTTGGCCAAGCAGAAAAGTGATGAGACGCTTGAAGATATAAAGGCAATAGCAAGTTTGGAACCCAATGGGATTATTTCACATAGCTGTTTTTTCTTTCTGTTACACAAATTGTAATTTCTATATTTCGGCGGCGTTCTCTTACTAGGACGTCAGCCTCTTTGTACAAAACGCCTATTATAGGCCAATGTTGTACCCCAAAATTTTCCCTCCCATATTCTTTAAAGTTTATCAAGAATCATCTTCAAATGATTCAAGGTTACTCAAGGGATTGCACAGTCCAAAGGCCTCATAAGCCAGTCAAAATTAGGGTTTTGGTTCTTTCAGTGAATTTGAGGTTTTCAATGGCTCAAACAAGTCTCATGTGCCTATATACATTGCCAAGCATCCATATGCCAAGTTTCAAGGCTCACAAGGTCAAGTTGCGCAGTCAAAAGCCTCATTTGCTTCACAATCAACTGTAGGGGTAAAATGGTCATTTGGCAGTCAAAAGTCAAAAGTTTTGGTCAACATATTATTTTGAGGCCACAATCATCATTTGATCAATTCTTGATCATGATTCCACAAGCATGGCTCAAATATCATCAAGATGCAAAAGTTTCCATTTTTGGACAGTTGAAAAGTCAACTGTAACTTGACCAAAGCATAACTTTTTCATGGTTCATCAGAAAAATCCCATCCAATTCTCATTTTGAAGGGGATTACATTTCCTACAACTCATCTTCACATTCCAAGTCCAAGAAATGCTCTCACAAAAAGTTATCAATTTCTACATTATAGGTCAATTTCAAAAGTCAACAAAAAGGCACTTTAAGTCAAAGACCATAACTTGAGATTGGTAAATCAAAATGACATGGGACAAAAGGCATTGGTTATAGAACTTCAAGACCTTTCCAAAATGTCCAAGAACATGTTCATATTATCAAAATTGAGCAAGATATGCATTGGAGAAGTTGGGAAATTTTTGGAAATTTGCAAAAGTCAACTTTGCCCAAAACACTTCATTTTTGCTAATGGGCCTCAAATTTCTTCTTGAATCTTTGTCCAAGGCCTATGCACGACCCATTGAGCTTAAATTGATTTATTTTCTTATTTTTAATTAATTAATTGAATTTTTTATTGATTATTAATTCATTTAATTGATTTAATTATAGGAAAATGCCAAGATATGTTTTTCAAATCTTTTGTGGAGCAAATAAACTCAACACATGCTGGAGATTTCGTTTGCCAATCAAAGAGACAAGAATATCCAAAATTGGCAAGTTTTATCAATCAAAAAGATGCAAAAATATTTGATTGGAAATCAAAGATGCAAAACATTATTCCATGGATTCTTGGACAAGATTGTAACCTAAATCCATCATACTACAAATACTAAAGCCAACCCTAATGATGTGGACGTGCAAGCTGCTGCAAATAAGCCATAAGCAAATTCCAAAACTTCAAGAAAACTTGAAAACTGAATTCCACCTTCCAGTTCAATTCAAAGCCCTTTCTTGATTCTAATACCTTGCTGGGACATTCAGGAACACGTTGCAATCAAAATCAAGCCTTAACACTCAAAGAATCACTCGCTTCAGTCACAAGGTTTGCTTAATTTTTCTCGAATTGAAACTCAAGTTTTATGCATCATTAACATGATATAATTGTTGCTTTGCATTGCTATGACCTTTCTGAAGCTGATGGTATAGGTGAATTGAGTTATAGAGCCTTAAATTAAAAGACACCATTGGAGAAATCTAGGGTTTCGAAGCTTTGATTTTAGGGCTTTGCTGCACAAGTAAAATCAGAACCAATGATACCCATGGTTGAACTCAGAAGGACAAGACGAACTTAAACCAACCCTCGCGCCCTATTTATATAATGCACAGACCTAATCGCTATTTTTGGCATTTTCACTTTGTGGGGGTTAAAAACCCCCGCTAATTGTTTTTTGTTTTACAGGAAAAAGGATGAAGATGAAGGACGTGGAAGCAGGTGGTTGGGTAGTTCAAATGGAACGCGCGTTTTTTATCTTTCCAGCATAGTTGTTATGTTTTAAATATTATGTTTATTGCATATCATATGAACAAAGCGTGCAAAGTGGCTTGGTGGAAGGTGATGTGTCTGGTAATCACTGGGACCTGGGTTCGATTCCCAGGTCCCCCCAAAATACTTGTTCTATTTTTTCTAACAAATTCCCATGCAGCGCTTTCTAATGGTTCCATCATACACCTTGTTCATCCAAGCGCCGGGTGGCTTCCCATGCAAATCCCATGGCTCATGTTGAAGGACCACAATAATCCTCAGTCAACGCAGGCATAGCTGATCTCAAAAGTCCAAACGGACTGCCAACAAATGGGCCAGAATTGCTTCTTCAAAACCTCCATTTGGGCCATCACACCCCCCCTGGTTTACTATCTTTTTATTTATTTATTTTCTTTCTCCTTTTAATTCTTTTAACTAATTATTATTATTATTATTATTATTAACTAACAAATTAATTTTCATGATAAATTCAGACTATTAAAATATTTATATTATTATTATTATTATTAAATTTCACCTTAATTGTTATTTTTGTAAATAAAATACTAACAAATAAATTAGTTTAATTAGGTAATTTTAACTTTTTTTCACAATAAATAAAATAGGTTAGAATTAGGGTTTTCTCTTGACTTTTTATTTCTTTTCTTTTTATTTTTCATTAAAATATTAAAAACACAAAAAAAACATTTTTTTTCTTTTTTATTAATTAATTAATTAGTACTAGGTTTAATATTTTAATTTAATTACAAAAAAGGACCCAAACTCATATTTTTTCTCAAAAAGGGTCAAAACCCTAAGGACGTCCCGATTATATTTCTTTCGCGCATTATTCTTATTTTGATTATTTATGTATCTGTTTCCAAGGATGTAATAATTAATTAGGATTTACCGCTTTATTTACTTTCCGCATTTATTTTCCAAAATGGGTTTTTTGTTTTTGGCGATGTATAGACCCGCGCCTTGTAATAGCGTAGCTTTACCTTTCCGCACTTTATTTTCCGCACTCTTAACTGTTAAAAATGCATGAAAGACTTGTATGAATAATAAAACCAATCCGTAGCTCACAAATGCATGATCAAAGATAAACATAAACTGAATTCAACACACATGCACATGCCACTCCTATGGTACGCCTCACTGGTTGCCTCGAACGTGGTCGTCAAGTATAGGGTGTTTTAGAGGTCGCCCTCCTGTCTAAAGATCCAGTTGCCTCGAAACGGTTGCCTCGGATAAAAAGGATCTAGGATATTAGGGTTACCACTAAGGTGTCCTACTATTGCTTTGGTGACCACACTGTCCCTATAATCGAATTGACCCGAATAACTCCAACGATGGTGCTACCTACCTCTCAATGGTGGGATAACACTATCTTAAGGACTCTTACACAGCCTAATTCCTTAGAGTAGGTAGATTCTCCTGGGTACTTGCTCTCTCAAAAACAAACAAAACATCTTTTCGCACTCACACTTTCTAAAAGTTTTCAAACAAATTTTTCATACACTCTTGAGGACAGATACAAGAGTTACCTAGAAATTTTTCAAACGAAACTTTTTTCAAACCCACACACAGTTGAAAAGCAAACAATTTTTGAAAACATAAGAGAAAGTACCTAAGAGCCCATGGATAACCATGGATAGAAAGGGTGCTAACACCTTCCCTTTCTATAAATCTACCTCCCGAACCGAGAAACATTCTCATAGAAGGAATTTTGCTGTGCTTTTGTCCTTTCCATGTTGGAGAAAATAAAAGACGGTGGCGACTCTTGCTTACCGCGACATTTCGCGAACCAGCTTTAAAACAGTCAGTTCTATTTCCACCGATCACATCCAACTTCAAAAAATCAATACAACTCATTTTCACAAGAAATTCCAAATCATTTTTCTTTTTCTGTTTTGTTTTGCAAGAACGTCCAACGATTCATTTTTGATATATGCATTTGAAAATAATTGCTGCTCATAAAAATTTACATAAGAAACAAAAGACGATTACTCGTAATTTTAGAAACAGGGAAAACAAGAAGTGCCTGAACCTCACAGTTACTCTGCCCATCACGTATCGGGATAGAGCCAGCTTGAGAACATGAGTAGTGGTGCGTACACTCCCCATAGAGTAAAAAGTATCCAAATACGGTGATGTTAGATTTCTTGAACAAGACATAATTCTCCCCAGCTGAGGTTCACAATCGCGAATGAGTCAAAAAATTGTTTCCCCAAGCAGAGTTTATTTCTCTCACAAGCAGAAATTCAATCTCCAACATAATTCATTATCACCAGCAATGGAAATTCATCCCCAACTGAGTTTATTCCTCCAGATCAGCAGATCTATCAATAGAGTATCTCATCTCCAACAAAGGTATTCCCCCGCAGAGTTATCCTCAGACAGAGTCTCTTCCGACAGAATATTCACCAGCCAAGGGGAAAATCCTCGGCACAGTCATCTTTGTTAACCATCACCAACAGGAGTAGTGGAACTATGGTTTTTATAACAATCAGGAATTTATTTTCCTAGATTCAGATTATTACATCAACATTTCATGTTCATACATCATGACATGTGCATACATCACATATAACATAGCCTCATTTATTTTGAGAACATCACTTCACAATACATATCATGCATCGCACATAACTAACCCTGTATTTCTTTCAAGAAAGACAGTTAATATGAACAATTTCCAGCAGGTCCATGATCCACACTCGAAGCTAAACAGAGTAATCATCGGCGCGACAAGAACAACCTTACCTAGGCTTTCACATTGAAGTAACCCTACTATCCAGGTTCCTTCTCACAACCCCACTATCCAGGCTTTCATATGGAAGTAACCCTACTATCCAGGTTCCTTCTCACAGCCCTACTATCCAGGCTTTCACATCGAAGTAACCCTACTATCCAGGTTCCTTCTCACAGCCCTACTATCCAGGCTTTCATATTAAAGTAACCCTACTACCCAGGTTCCTTCTCAAGCCCTACTATACAGGCTTTCACATCGAAGTAACCCTACTATCCAGGTTCCTTCTCACAGCCCTACTATCCAGGCTTTCATATCGAAGTAACCCTACTACCCAGGTTCCTTCTCAAGCCCTACTATCCAGGCTTTCATCTCGAAGTAACCCTACTATCCAGGTTCCTTCTCAAGCCCTACTATCCAGGCTTTCATCTCGAAGTAACGCTACTATCCAGGTTCCTTCTCAACAGCCCTATTATCCAAGATTTCATCTCGAAGTAACCCTACTATCCAGGTTCCTTCTCACAACCCTACTATCCAGGCTTTCATCTCGAAGTAACCCTACTATCCAGGTTCCTTCTCACAATCTTACTATCCAGGCTTTCATATCGAAGCAACCCTACTATCTAGGTTCCTTCTCACAGTCTTACTATCCAGGATTTTATATCGAAGCAACCCTACTATCCAGGTTCCTTCTCATAACCTTACTATTCGGGTTCTTCCTCTCTTATCCCCAGACAACAGTCCACAACACTATAAGACCAGGGACCCGATCAAACATAATTGATTTCACATTTCCCCAGAAAGTCGCGAGGTGCAACATATACCCCGACCAAACACACAGTTCACTTCTTCTTTCCAAACCGGAATTATTACCCAGTAGAGTAATGGACAACTGAAGCTCCTAAAACTCTATTTCACTCAAGACAGAGACCAACATTCCCCAATGAAGTCCTCCTCAGACAACAGGTATACGAATTCTCGCAAAGGAATCTCTTATGCGATCGACACCTCTTCGGATGACATCTTTAAGCCCATCTCCGATCATCCTCTAGCAACCTCCAAATGGAATCTGTAAGCCCATTCCTGATATCATAAATCAAGTATCACTTCATGTGAGTACAAATTTTTGGGCACTCTAGTGTTCAATCATCTTCCACCTTCAGATCACGAAAGGTAGGCGAGCCAATCTACATCCTCAAGTTTAAGAAGATTGAACAGGGGAAGATGTTGTACCCAAAAGTTTTCCCTCCCATATTTCTCAACAAATGTCATGTGAGGTCCCTAAATTGCTCAAGGAAGTTCAAGAGTTGACCAGACAAACTCTCTCCTAAGGCAATATACCTCAGATTAGGGTTTCATTTTGCATCAAGATGTTTGAGTCCAAAGGATCCCAAATTCTCACCATTTTCCTAATATGTTCTCAAGATCATCCATTTCAAGTTTCAAGCCTTGCAGAAGAAGTTTGCTCAGTCAATTGCTCAAAGGCCTGAAAATCGACTGTGCTAGGTCAAAAGTCAATTGTGGTCCACATACAGTCAAACTTCAAGATTTTTGGTCAACATCCTCATTTTGAAGTAACATTCATAATTTTATCAAGGGTTGATCATGATTCATCAAGGATTGCTCATAATTCATGAAAACCCAAAAGTTGCTAAATTAGGGTTTTGTAGGAAAAGTCAACTCAACTTTGACCAAGCATAACTTTCTCATACTTTATCAAAAATGACCCATTCAAAGCTCATTTTGAAGAGGGTGTAATTCCCTACAATTCATCTTCATATCCCAAGTTCAGAATATGCACTCACAAAAAGATATGAATTTTGACATTATAGGTCATTTTGAAAAGTCAACAAAAACACCTTTTGGGCCAAAGCTTCATACATGAACATGGAAGACTCAATTGATATGAGACCAAAATGGTTGCTTAGGGGACATCAAAAGATTTCTAAAAAGTCTAAGAACACCTCTCTAGGGTCAAAATTGAGAGAGTTATGCATTGGCCAAGTTGACCTTTTTTGTAAAATTGCCAAAAGTCAACATTGATCAAATTTGCATTTTTTCCAAAGGGGCCCATGTTTTATTTCTTGAAACTTGTTTCTAATAGGACCCACGACCCATAAGCTTTTTCATCTTTTATTTTGTTATTTTTATCATTTATTTTGATTTTTTATTCATTTAAATCAAAATAAATCAAATTAAATGGTAAAATAATAAAATCAAATCAAATCTTGGATTTTTTGTGCATCTTTTGAGTCTATGTACAACTAGCAATACAACTAATTCGTGCAAGTTTGATTTGGGTGGAAAAAGATTGGATTGAAGCAAATTTGGAAAGATATCATATGCCATGAAAGACCATATCAAATCTTCATAATGAGCACGATTCAATTCGTTTTTGTTAACCTAATATGTTGCACTACATATACAGAAGCAATCCAAGGCAAGAAAAGGTGGAGCAGTCGTGAAAGAGGCAGAACCAATTGCAAAATTTCAAAGAAAAAGTGCAGATCGCATTCCAAGCTACAGACCATCTCAAGCCGTCCTAACCTCACCAATCGATTGCTGGACGTCTCAGGAACGTGTTCTAATTACTAGCAAGCCTCCTCACATCCTAAAACACCTTGTAAGAGCATCACGGTTTGCCCTGTTTCTTGAAACTCGATTATCACGATTTATGCGTTATGAACATATTTTGATCATGTATTTCTGTTTGTTATCATGTTTACAATGTATTGGTTTGCTTTGTATGATGTTTGAGTACAGATATGGGCATCTTCCATTCCTAGGGTTCCAAGCTTATTTTTGTGGCTTCTTAGTACATGCCAAATTAGGGATGGATATGGATACCATGATGATCAGGGCTTCAATCCCAGTTGATCCATGGCCTCCAATGAAATTTATATCATGTTTGCTGCATTTTTGAAGTTGATAGGGTTTTAGCTACGGAGTCTCGTCTGTAGGTAAAAGGCTGGTTACCTAAGACGACGGTTGGGAGGAGGAAGATGATGCGTGTTGTTCCTTGGTTGGGAATTTCAACTTTAGCGCTTTTTTTCAATAGCCATTATTTTTCTTATATCATATTTTGTTTTTATTATATATACAAATAAGAAAAACAGCTCAGTTGGCAGGCATGGATTGGAAGTATGCATAAGGACATGGGTTCGATCCCCAGGTCCCAACCTTTGTTCATATTTTTCTTCAATAGGTAATCCAGCACACTACACATCAGGAGGTTCACCGTGTGCCATCAAGATCTGGCCATCAAACGCCTCCCCGTCCAGATCCAATGCCATTCCACTAAAGGCCTACCATACGCCCCAGGTCAACGCATGCATTGAATCAGGCAAGGTCAAAACGGGCTGAGATTGATTTGGGCCCAGAATTCTATTAGTATACCCCCAACATTGCTATTAGGCCCATCTCTAACCCTTTTCTATTTATTTCTTTTCTTTTAATCTTTTTAATTCACAAATTAATTATTTTTCATAAAAAAGTCATAAAATCAATAATTCACAAAAAAATAGGATTAGCTTTTTTTTATATTATTTTCATCCAAATTAATTTAATTTAGTTTAACTTAGGAAAATTGTAATTTATTTTCATAAATAAAATCAAGATAGAAAATTAGGTTATCTCTTGATTTAATTTTATTTCCTCTTTTTCTCAAATAAATAAAAATACAAAAAATAGGTTTTAGAATAAATTAATTTATTTCTCTTAATGTAAAATTAATTAGAATTAGGATTTTTCTTTTTAATTTAATGTTCTTTATTTTCTTTAAAAAACAAAAGCATGACAAAAAAACTTTTTCTTTCATCAATCGCAATTAGGTTTAAGTCAAGGGTCAAAACCCTAGTTGCCTCATATTTGATTCATCGCGCGCGTGTTAATTATTTTTGCCAATATTTTTGTAATTGTTTAATTTAGGACTTTTTACGTATCGCTTTTCCCCGAGTTTTTGGCTATGTAATTAATACCCCTCCCCGAAGCCTTGTAATAGCGTAGATTTACTTTCTTGCATTTTAAACTCCTGCAAATATTTAACTGTCTAGATGTATGCTAATAGGATTGTATGACAATAATGCATGACAAATTAATACAATTAGAAAACCCTAATGTGCAAAGACAAATAACTGAAACAAATCACTCGCACATATCACTCTTAGGGTATACTCTCACTTTGGTTGCCTTCGGTAAATGATCATTAAGTATAGGGTATCTTAGTGGTTGCCCTCCTGTCTAAAGAGATCAAATGTACCGTTCGAATGTTGCCTAAGAAATGTTGCCTCGAATATGATCTTAAGACTCTAGGATTACTGTGATACGGTGGGAGAACTGACTATGGTTTTGCGTTTGTTTTCGCAAATGTTTCAGTTGAGCAAGAGTCGCCACCGACTTTTTATTTTATCCTAAGGAAAGGTTTAAAAAGCACAGCAAAAACCTTTGAGATTTTTCTTGGGTTCAGGGAGTAGATTATAGAAAGGGAAGGTATTAGCACCCTTTCTATCCATGGTTATCCATGGGCTCTTAGGTACTTGCTTAGATCAACTTGCCTTTGGTTTTCAATTGTTTGAAATGGTGCTTTGTGTGTGGCTTTGAAAGTGTTTTGAAAAAGATAACTTGTCTAGGCTACCCTTGTAACAATTCTTTACTCGAATGTTTTACAAAAGGTGTTTGTCTTTTTGAAAAGATGTTTCAAGGTTTCTTTGAAAGTTTGTTTTGAAAGTGTTTGTGAAGTGTGGTTTAAAAATAGGCAAGTGTTTTCTTTTGCAAGTAGACAAGTACTTAAGAGCTATCTACCCTAAAGTTCTCAAAGATTTATGCTATGTTTTAACCCTTTTAACAATTTTGTTCCACCATTGCATTTGGTGGACAATCTTGTGTTAGGAGGTGAAAGGGACGGGCGCGGGTCATCGTTTAGACCATAATTGCAATGGTGCTAAGTATCTTTGGGCAATTTTCTTTTAAGGGACTTTGATCATTTTTTAGGCAACTTTCGAAAGCGTCATCGAGGGACTATGATCAATTAATTTGTATTTGTTTTGCCCAAAGAAACCTAACATGCAATATGGCCCATTTATTGAAGGCAACAAGTGGAATACCCTAGGGGTGCAAGTGTGATATGTGTTGTCCATTTTCATGCTTTGATTATCTTGAAATTAGGTCAAACTACTTGTTCTTTTTATTTGCATACAAACCCTAATTCTAGCATGGTATATTTAGAAAGCGTTAAAGTGCGAAAAGTAAAATTCCTACACTATTACAACACAATATGGGAAGGGGGGTACAAATGTTCAAATGGGGGGATATTTAGACAAGGAATTTAAACCTAGCTATTACATCAATTTTGGAATATTTACAAAATAATTAATTGCATAAATTAAATGGAAAATAAAATAAAGATGCAAAAATGCAAAAAGGGTTTTCATATGTGTGGAAAAAGGATATTTTTTATGTCAAATGAATAAAAATAAAAAAAGTAATATTTTTTGGAATTTTTGTGTTTTTAGGGTAAAAACCTTAATTTCATTAAATAAGTATATTAACCATTTAATATGTATAATATTTAATAATTATATACAAAAAATGAAAATAAAATGGAGTATATTCATAAAAAGTATTTTTCATGTCAAATATTAATAAAATAAAAATGTATGTATTTTGGTATTTTTTTACCTAAATGTACTAATATATATATATATATATATATATATATATATATATATATATATATATATATATATATATATATATATATATATATATATATATATATATATATATATATATATATATATATATATATATATATATATATATATATATATATATATATATATATATATATATATATATATATATATATCTTTATTATTTACTAAATAAATATTATATATACAAAAATAATAATAATTAATATTTATAAAAAAATATATTTTATATAAAATATTTTAAGAGGATAAAACAAAAATAAAAATGAAAATAAAATGGTGTTTACATTATTTTTTCTATTTATTCTAAATAATACATTTTTTGTACTTATTTACATACAAATAGCAATATAACTAAATAAATGCCTAAAAATATAAAAATGGTGTAAAAATATTTTTTATGTTTTTTAATATGATTAGCAAAAATAAATAAGTCAGGATAAAAAAAGAAAAGTAAAAAAATCATGCAAATAAACAAAATGGGCCTAGGGGGTATGAAATCAAAGATATGGTGTGAAAAGAAAAGACAAAGTAGGCCCAGCCCATGTGGCTTCTTCTTCAACCTTCAGACAGAAAAACGTTCAAAAAACGCGCGCCTGAACATCCATTCAAACACCTGGATTCTTTGATCTTTTGCACAAACTTACAACATAAGAAATGTTAAGCATTGAATCACGATTCTAAATATATAAAGAACTCATCCTAACTCTCAGAAATGAGAGAGAATTTTAACATTCCCAAATCTTGACCTAACTTTTCTTCCATATTCAGACCTTAAATTCTCATAGCTCAGGCAAAATAAATGAAAAGTAAAAGCATGTACAGATTCAGGGGCATGAGTAGAACACTTTTTATTCACAAACCTAGAACTAACAATGCCTACACTAAGAGTTAGAAGTTTACAAATATACCTTCTCAGTTGAAGTTCTATCTGGCAATGGGGGAACTTTCAGGGCAAGATGATGATCTGTACAGCTTGCCTGAAGTGTAGTGATGCTATTCCAATGCTTGCTTTGCTTTGAAACACCTTGAATCGAGCTATGGACCTTCAACTGCAAAACAAGAAAGTGAAAATGGTGGAACTGGATAGAGGAGTTACAGGTCGTGTTTTATGCCTTGGTTAGCTTCAAGTGATGCTAGGGAATGTGTTTGATGAGCTTTGAGCAAGAAAGCATGAAAGGAATGAGAGATGACACTCAATCTGCAGAGGTTACTCTGTTTGGGCAGTTTGAAGGTGGTTCTGGGAATGAGAGGGTGTTGGGGATGGTTGGCTCGTGTTCTAGCTTGTGTTTGATGTTTAGGATATGTTTGATAACTTTGCTTAGGCTTCCTTGTGCTGAGATGAAAGTTGGTACATGTTATGATGTGTTTCTTGAACTTTAAGCAAGCAATGGTCAAGTTGTGTTCTAGACAGGTAGAGGACCCATAAACATGCTGCCAAGCTTCTCCTTGATCAGTGTGATTAACTCATAAACTTGTGCCAATTAGATTTGATCTGTACTTCTTGGATTTGCATTATGACATAAAGCTTGCTTTTGCAAAAATGGCTATTTCACTTTTTCCACTTATGGCCTAATCTTGCATACAATGCTTGGATACACAAAATAAGGCTTTGGAACAATGAGTATGCATTAAATTATTGAGTGTTGAATGGTTTAGAGGCCTGTAATGTAGCATAAACCAAGCTGACTTGAAAATGCATAAGTTATGAACATGGAAATTGGCCAATTCATAAGTGAGTTTTTGCCATATTGCAAAATTCGATTCTCTCAAGTCATGAGGTTGTTTGATCAGTTCTTGGACATTTTGGAAAGCTTGGAATGTGTACTACAATCCATCTTTGAAGTGAAAATTGAAATTCCAAGGGTAAGTATGTGGAAAATGGTCTTGAAGTTAGGTAGAAAACCTTGCCAAAATAGGTCAAATTTTCACTAAGTTAAGAATGGTTTGGCACCCTTGTTCCAAAAATTGTAACTTGAGATACAAGCTTCCTTTGGGAAAACTTTGTGAATCAAAGTTGTAGATTATTCACCAAGCTACAACTTTCATGTTTTGACTTTTGCTTGAATCCAAATAAATCTTGGTGAGAAGGTGGGGCAAAGTTGGGAAAAAAATTAGGGTTTTTCATAACTTAGAAAAATTCTAAGTTATGAAAAATTCTCATTTCAAACCCTAATTTGCAATTTTTGATTTCTTGGTGAACAAGTTTCATGATTTGGCATGTTTTGATGAAAAATGAATCTTGACTCTTGATTTTGACCAAAAAGTCAAAGTTTGACTTTTCAGTATACAGTCAAAAATTGATCAATTGACTGGGAAATTCAATTGTCAATCTTGTGCATTTGGGATCTTTTGAACTTGTTGAGCATGCCAAGATAATTCCATGGGGTCCTTGAGTTCATATGTGAGCTTGGTTTGCCATTGGCTAGGTCAAACAGTCAAAAATTGCCTTTGTGCAGTCAAAACCCTAAAAATGACCATTTTGCCCTTTTGGTGATCTGATCAAATTTCTTGTGGAATTGTGATCCAAACTTGATCAAATGATCCATGCGAGTTCATGATGTTGATGTGGGTCAATTTTCATGAGGTTTGACTGTCAATTGGCCACAGTTGACTTTTTCCCCAATACAACTGATTTTTAGGTCAACTGTCCAATTGACTGGGCAAAACTTGGAATCAAGACTTGAAACTTGGTATGGGTAAACTTGGGAGTCCAATATGAAGCATGAAAGTCATTTTAGGAATTTTAGGTCAAAACATCTTTGTGCAAACACAAACCCTAATTTGGGTCAACAGTGCAAGGGGAAGTCTTGAGCAGATGAAACCCTAATTGGATCTTGATCTCAAGGGCTTTGTGATGAGAAATCATTGAGAAATGGGAGGGCAAATTTTGGGGTACAACAGTTTCCCCTGTTCAATATTCTTGGACCTGAAGAGTTAGATTGGCAAGTTTGCCTTTCGTGACTCGAGGGTAAAAGGAGATTGGACACTAGAGTGCCCTTAAATTTGCACTCGTCAAAGCAAAGGATGCGGGAATGGGCTTAACGATGCCATTTGGAGATGGGCTTAACGATGCCATCTGGAAGAGTGACAGAAACTTGTCGGGGATGGGCTTAAAGATGCCATCTGGAATGAGTATCAGGAAGGTGTCCATGCTTGGGGCCATCTCTGAACTGGGGGTCTGAATAAGCAATAGATTGACATCCGTTGTTGGGAGGAATCCGTAAACTGTTTTCAAAAATTGCATATGAACAAATTGATAGATTAACATCCGTTGTTGGGAAGAATCCATAAACTGTTTTCAGAAGTCTTGAGAAGAAACTGAACAAGTGATAGGTTAACATCCGTTACTTGGAGAACTCGTGAACTGTTTTCAGAAATCTTGGAGTTGAATAAGCAATAGAGCAGCATCCGTTGTTGGGAAGCGTCCGTAAACTGTTTTCAAAAGTTGCATCTGAACAAGCGATAGATCAACATCCGTTGTTGGGAAGAATCCATAAACTGTTTTCAGAAGTCTTGAGAAGAAACTGAACAAGTGATAGGTTAACATCTGTTACTTGGAGAACCCGTGAACTGTTTTCAGAAATCTTGGAGTTGAATAAGCAATAGAGCAGCATCCGTTATTGGGAAGCGTCCGTAAACTGTTTTCAAAAGTTGCATCTGAACAAGCGATAGATCAACATCCGTTGTTGGGAAGAATCCATAAACTGTTTTCAGAAGTCTTGAGAAGAAACTGAACAAGTGATAGGTTAACATCCGTTACTTGGAGAACCCGTGAACTGTTTTCAGAAATCTTGGAGTTGAATAAGCAGTAGAGCAGCATCCGTTGTTGGGAAGCGTCCGTAAACTGTTTTCAAAAGTTGCATCTGAACAAGCGATAGATCAACATCCGTTGTTGGGAAGAATCCATAAACTGTTTTCAGAAGTCTTGAGAAGAAACTGAACAAGTGATAGGTTAACATCCGTTACTTGGAGAACCCGTGAACTGTTTTCAGAAATCTTGAATTAGGAGGAAGAACCGGTGTAGGGTTCCCTGATGATGATCTCGTGTAAAACTGCATCTGGATAAATCTAGAATAAGCATTAGAATGTTGCCATGTCTGGGTCACATCTGAACTATTCCTGGAAAGAATCTTGGAAGATAATGATTTTAGTCTTTCGACAGATCTTACCTGAAAAGGTAAAGAGTTAGTTATATGCAATGTCATGATGCATGATACAATGTATGTTATCTGATATGAATGTAAATGGATGCGCATGTAAGCTAAAGAGTTGTCTTGCAAAGGATAGATGAATCCGGGACGGCTGAAGATAAACGTATCTTGACTGCTGCCGGGAAGAATAATTCCTGGTTGTTGCTGGAGAATAAGGAGCTTGGGTTGTATACCAATCTTCTGGGGGATTCCTGATAACTTCTACTGGGGAGTTCCAATCTAATAGACTCATGCTGGGGAGGTAATACTGAGAATCTTCATCTTGGTGGGAAGTATTTCTGGCGACTTCACTGGGGAACTCAAGATTTGCTCTCCCGAAATTCTGTGGGGAGAAGGTTCACTAGTCTAGCTCCGCTGGGGATACTGAAACTTAAATTCTGAGGGGAATTGAGTTCTGGAGGATTCTCTGGCTGGGGATAACAAAGATAGGCTCCTCTGGGGATTGTATTGATAAGTTAAGCTGGGGAACTTTGATGAACTCTGCTGGGGATAAGAAGAATTTTGGCGAGTGTGATCTTCCGTGGCAATAAGCTGAGGATAACCCAGTTATAAGCCCTTGTGAGGAATAACTTGAATAAAACTCGGGAGAGACGTCCGTACTCTGCAGGGGATAAGCTTCCAAAATCTAATGGGGATAAGCTTCAAGACTTGCTGGGGGACATGGATTCCAAATCTCCTGGGGGTTTCCTTTGAAAGGGTATCAAGACATCCGACTGCACCTTCAACCTATCAGTAATCCTCTTTCTTGATTCATAAGGAAATGATTATGTTCAGATGCATATGCCTATTTAACAAAACATTGGACGTTTCTCAAAATAAAACAATTAGTGCAAGAGAAAAAAGAAAAAGGAAATGACACAAATTTCTGGGAAGAGTATTTGTATTAACCTTCTCTGAGTATATTTGTACAAAGGAGACAATCATCCTAGTAAGAGGATTTTGTCGTGAATATTTGAAAGATTTATACAAAATAAAGATGGCTATGTGAAATAATTCCATGGGATTCCATTCCGCTATAGCCTTCACAACTCTGAATATATGTCCATTCAATGCTTCGTTGGCGATGACTGGATTGATCCGAAGCCTGGAACTGGTTGATGAAGAGATTGTCTTTGAAGTGATCCGACGAGACATAGTCATACGCTTTAATTCCCTAACTTTTGCCTGAATCGCCCTTTCGGGTTTTCGATCCACCGGGAAACCCCTTTTTGCCCAAGCCGCCCTTTCGGGTTTTCAACTTGCCGGGTGTACAGATTTCTTTTGTTTTTATCCATAATTTTTGCCTGAACCGCCCTTTCGAGTTTTCGGTTCACCGGGATGCCCATTTTTGCCCAAGCCGCCCTTTCGGGTTTTCGACTTGTCGGGTTATTTTATGCGTAGTATCTTTTGACTATGTCTGCATTCGCAGGGTGCGGCAAATCGTCGCCGTCCATGGTCGTCAGAATCATTGCACCACCAGAAAATATGCTTTTGATCACAAATGGTCCTTCATATGTAGGAGTCCATTTGCCCCTGGGATCACTTTGCGGCAAGATAATCCGCTTGATTACGAGATCTCCGACTTGATACACTTGACGTCTGACTTTCTTATTGAAGGCCTTGATCATCCACTTTTGATACGCCTGACCATTGCAGATAGCAGCGAGTTGCTTCTCGTCGATCAGATTGAGTTGATCAAGTCGGGTCTGCATCCAATCATCTTCATTCAAACCTGCATCCTTCATAATCCTTAGAGAAGGAATCTGGACTTCCATAGGCAGGACATCTTCCATGCCATATACCAACGAAAATGGGGTTGCCCCGGTTGAAGTACGTGCCGTCGTACGGTATCCATGCAGAGCAAACGGTAACATCTCATGCCAGTCTTTGTAAGTGACTGTCATTTTCTGAATGATCTTCTTAATGTTTTTGTTCGCAGCTTCAACAACACCGTTCATCTTTGGCCGATAGGGAGATGAATTGTGATGATAAATCTTGAACTGTTCGCACAAAGCGGTGATCATTGTGTTATTCAGATTTGTACCGTTGTCTGTGATGATCCTGTCTGGAACACCATACCGGCATATGAGATTTTGCTTGATAAAGAGAGCAACCACATTTTTGGTAACAGAGGCGAAGGAAGCTGCTTCGACCCATTTGGTGAAATAGTCAATGGCAACCAGGATGAAGCGATGTCCGTTGGAAGCCGTGGGCTTGATCTCTCCAATCATGTCAATGCCCCACATTGCAAATGGCCACGGAGTAGTCAGAATGTTGAGAGGAACCGGAGGGATATAAACTTTGTCAGCATAGACTTGACATTTGTGGCAAGTACGGGAATGTTGATGGCAATCAGCTTCCATGGTAGACCAGTAATAGCCTGCCCTTAGGATCTTCTTAGCCATTGTATGCCCGCTCAAGTGAGTGCCAAATGTGCCGCTGTGTATATCAGTCATGATCAACTCTGCTTCAGCTTTGTCTACGCATCGGAGTAAAACGCAATCATGGCTTCGTTTGTAAAGGATGCCGTTGCTCAGGAAGAACTTAGCATCAAATTTCCTTAAGAACTTCTTGTCATTTACGGAAGCTCCTTCGGGATAATCTCTAGTCTCGAGATACTTTTTGATTTCATGGAACCAGGGTTGTTCCACTACTTCTTCGGTATTAATCTCATGACAATGCGCAGGTTCATCCATTCGCTCGATGGTGATTTGGGGAGCCTCGTTATCCCAGTTGAGTTTAAACATGGAAGACATTGTAGCTAGGGCATCTGCTAGCTGATTCTCTTCTCGCGGGAAATGCTCGAAGGTAATTTGCTCGAAATGAGGCAACAATGTCAAGACATGTTCTTTGTATGGGATAAGATTAGGATGCTTGGTATCCCACTCTCCTTTGATTTGACTGATAACCAAAGCCGAATCCCCAAATACGATCAAAGATTTGATTCCCAAGTCTATAGCAGCCTTGAGACCAAAGATGCAAGCTTCATACTCAGCCATGTTGTTTGTGCAGCTGAAGCAAAGTCGGGCCGTGAAAGGTGTGTGACAGCCTTCCGGAGAAATGAGTACTGCGCCGATACCGTTTCCAAGTGCATTTGAAGCATCATCAAAGTACAGGGTCCATCGGGATCCCTTTTCGGGTCCGTCATATGGTCCGTTACCTTCAATGTTGTCCAAATTCATGATGTCCTCGTCTGGGAAGTCAAATCTCATGGGTTGATAATCCTCGATAGCTTGATGAGCCAGATGGTCAGCTAGTACACTCCCTTTTATAGCTTTTTGGGTGGTGTACTGGATGTCATACTCAGTCAGGATCATTTGCCATCTAGCTATCCTTCCAGATAAAGCGGGATTTTCGAAGATATACTTGATAGGATCCATTTTGGAAATCAACAAGGTAGTATGAGTCAACATATACTGTCTTAGTCGGCGAGCAGCCCATACCAAAGCGCAGCAAGTTTTCTCGAGCAGTGAGTAGCGAGTCTCACAGTCGGTAAACTTTTTGCTAAGGTAATAAATAGCATGCTCTTTTCGACCAGACTCGTCATGCTGGCCCAAAACACACCCCATTGAGTTATCCAAGACGGTCAAATACATGATCAATGGTCTTCCTTCGACGGGTGGCATCAGAATAGGAGGCTCTAGCAAATACTCCTTGATCTTATCAAAAGCAGCTTGGCAATCGTCGTTCCATTCGACTACCTGGTCTTTCTTCAAGAGTTTGAAAATTGGCTCACAGGTAGAAGTCAGATGAGAGATGAATCTGGCAATATAGTTCAAGCGCCCCAAGAACCCTCTAACCTCCTTTTCAGTACGGGGAGCAGGCATCTCTTGTATTGCTTTTACTTTTGCTGGATCGACTTTAATGCCTTTGTTGCTTACAATGAATCCCAGAAGTTTACCAGACCTAACTCCAAAAGTGCATTTACTTGGATTCAGCCTGAGTTTGTATTCTTTCAACCTGGCAAACAGCTTTTCTAGATGTTCAAGGTGCTCTTCCTCTATTTGTGACCGAGCTATCATATCGTCTACGTAAACTTCAATCTCATGATGTATCATATCATGAAATAAAGCTACCATGGCGCGTTGATAAGTTGCCCCTGCGTTCTTCAGCCCGAACGGCATCACCTTGTAACAGAAAGTGCCCCATTGTGTGACAAAAGTTGTTTTCTCCATATCCTCGGGGGCCATTTTGATTTGATTGTAGCCCGAGAATCCATCCATGAAGGAAAACAATTTATGCTGAGCTGTATTGTCGATCAAAATGTCAATGTGTGGAAGTGGACAATCATCTTTGGGGCTGGCCCTATTCAAATCCCGGTAGTCCACACACATCCTGACTTTGCCATCTTTCTTAGGTACTGGCACGATGTTAGCGACCCATTGAGGATAGGACGTAACAGCCAGAAAGCCAGCGTCGAATTGCTTCATCACTTCTGCTTTGATCTTTTCAGACATGTCAGGCCTCATTCGGCGGACTTTTTGCTTGATCGGTGGACAATCCTCTCTTGTGGGGAGACGGTGAACCACGTTGTCTGTATCTAAACCTGGCATGTCTTCATAAGACCAAGCGAAGATTTCGACATACTCATTCAACAACTGTATCAGGCGCTCCTTGACACTTGGTTCCAGATTGGCACCCACTTGCACCTCCTTTCGGTCTTCCTCGGTCCCTAAGTTGACAGTTTCCAATGACTCTTCATGTGGTAAGATGGCCCTTTCCTCTTGTTGTAGAAGTCTGGCTAGTTCCCCTGGTACTTCACAACCTTCGTCATCTTCATACTCGGCTTGATTGACCAGATCTTCAGAGTTATTGAAGGATATAGCAGAATAGTCACCCATGGAATCCGGAGTGGATGGGTACCTGCATTGGTGAGTGTGGGTGTGTGTAAGGGATAGCCATCCTTAAACAAAAAATGTAGAAGGAAAGAAAATGAACACAAGCAGTTTATCAAATGAAAAACGTCCAATGAATCATTAAACATGGCATATGGATATGAAAATTAATCAAAACCCTTACAAATGGACCTACATGCCCCGGGCAAGGCATGAGGTGAAAAGATAGTGTACGGATTGTTTGAAAATAAATATTACAGACCAAATAAGAAATGTTTAACAGATAAATTACTGATGAATAAAAGTGATGGGGACAAAGTCTTTTGCCTCCCAGTTGCTCAATCCTCCTTTGACAGTTGGGTAAATCCATTCTTCTCTTTGTCTTCATCCTCCAAGGCGTTGATTCCATAGGGAGAAATTTTGACTGGCACCCTTTCAATCTTCGAACAGCGCATAGCTTTCTGGCCTGCGGTAGTGAATCCTAATCCAAATTTGTCTGTCTTATGTGGAATGTCAGGTAACTGCCCCCATGCCGAATTCTTCCCTTCCTTTATTGCGGCCCTTGCGTCCTCCAGAGATGCCATCCTGGCCATCTGCCTCGGTGTCTCAGCTGCCAACTTTGCTACTGTTATTTCAGGAAGGACTTCTTCGAAATGCTGAAAAGGCGTCTCAATGAACTCCCCTTCAACCTCCACATATCGGAAAGAGTTCAAGTGGCTAATCATGTACTCCTCTTCGCCATGGACAGTAATGATCTTTCCCTTGACAGGATACTTCAACATCTGATGTAAGGAGGAGGTGACTGCCCCATCATGGTGTATCCAAGGCCTACCCAGCAAGCAAGAGTATGACGGACGGATGTCCATCACGTAGAAAGTAGACTTAAACACCTCAGTGCCTATCTTGATGGGAATTTCAACCTCCCCATGGACCATTCTCTTCGAACCATCGAAAGCTCTGACAACAATATCACTCGGCTTCAACTCCAACCCTTCACAATCTAGTCGGTCCAAGGCCTTCTTAGGCAGTACATTCAGCGACGAACCAATGTCAACCAAGACATGTGCAAGAGTGGTTCCTCGACACTCGACTGAAATGTGCAAAGCATCATTGTGGTTTCTACCTTTAGGAGTTAGGTCGGCATCAGAGAACCCTAATCCATTGTCCGCAGTAAGGCTAGCCACACAATTTTGAAATTGATCCGCAGAGGTTTCCTGGGGCACATGGGCTGCCTTCAGGAATTTTATCAGAGCTTTAGCGTGCGCTTCCGAGCAAAGTAGTAGTGCCAGCGTGGAGATCTTTGAGGGGGTTTGCCCCAGTTGTTCTACCACATCGTAATCACTCCTTTTGATTATCCTCAAGATCTCATCCATTTCCTTCTTGGAGGTTTCCGGGATGACCAAGGGTTGAGCCCTCGTCCTGACGAGCTCATCTTGGATTCCCTTACCTTTGTCAGCAGTGGTAGGAGGGACAGTACTAGGAACAACAACATCTTCAATCAAAGGGGTTCTAGCAGAGAGTTTTATTGGTGCAGGGATGACCTTGTCGGCAGATGAGGGTCCAAAGATCGCTCTTGGAGGGGAAATCTCTGGAGAAAATATTCTCCCGCTCCTGGTGATTTTGCTCGTGCCTGCAATGTTACCAATGCTGGCTTTTTCATCATCCGAACTTTCTTCAGTTATTTCGATTTGTTTAATACCATGGTAATAGACGTCGCCGCCGTAGTTCCATGGTATCGACTTCTCAGAAACATAGGGGACAGGCCCTGGCATTGTTATCTTCAAAGGAATAGATTTTGTAGCTGGTGTAATCTTAACAGGCTTTTTGACGGCCTTGGAAAGATTGGCGTGAATGGTTATGATTGAGACATCTTCAGTATGAGTTGGAACAGCAGAAACTTTTTCAAATAAAATTTTTCGACTATCCATAAGGCCTTGGATGCCTTTCTTCAGTAACGGAAAATCAAACGGCAGAGAGTAACAACAATAACAGTCTTCTTTACATCCCGGGAAGATCCCGACCCTTAACAGATTCAACTTGATGGTTAACAATGGAGTAATCAGATCATTAACATCAGCAACATACAAATCTTCTTCAATGGCATTGACATTTCGGCCGTGCTTCGGCATGGGTGCAGATATCACATTAGGCTTCTCCGGAGCGTCAAACTCTACCTCCTTCGCCTCTATTAGGTCTTGGATCTTATGCTTGAGTGCCCAACAATCATTGGTGTCGTGCCCAACACTGTCAGAATGGTAGGCGCATTTAGCATTAGGATGATAATGCGGAGAGGACGTATTCACATTCTTTGGTGCCTCCTTGATGGTGGCGAGATTCAATTTTAACAGATGGGGAAGCACTTGCGCTGGAGTCATATTAATGCGGGTGAACTGCCGTTGTGGCCGTTCCACCCGTTGTTGATTTGGTCTGGACTGGTTATAGCGAGGCTGCTCACTTGAAGGATTTTGAATCATTACGGCCCCCACGGTCGGCCGGCGCTCAGTCTTCCCTGCTCTTCTCTGAGAATATACCACAGCTGTTTCCTTCTTAAAAGGTTTCTTCTCAACACTTGCAGCAACACCCTTCTGAATCTTTCCTGACTTGATGCCAGCTTCTATTCTTTCGCCTGTTAAGATCAAATCGGTAAACCCCGCGGAAGAGTTACCAATCAGATGATTGAAAAATGGCCCAGATAAGGTCCCTAGAAACATATCAACAAGTTCACGGTCGGTTAAAGGAGGCTGCACCCTGCCAGCCAAATCTCTCCATTTTTGTGCATATTCTTTGAATCCCTCGCCTGTTCCTAGTGACATACCCTGAAGTTGGGTACGAGTAGGAGCAAGGTCAGAATTATACTGGTATTTTTTGTAGAAGGCGGTGGCCAAATCTTCCCAATTTTGGACGCTGGTTCCCTCTAGCTGATAAAACCACTCCAATTGAGCCCCAGAAAGACTGTCTTGAAAGAAATGAATCCAAAGGTTTTTATCTGCCGTATAGGGTTGAATCTTTCTCACGTAGGACCTGAGATGCATTTTTGGACAGGACAGCCCATCATACCTCACAAACACTGGCACTTTGAATTTTGGGGGAATCACAATCCCGACGACCAAACCCAAGTCTTCAAAATCCAAACCCGGTACTCTTTGTAGCTCCATGGCGGCCAACCTGTCTTCTAGCCCTTTGTATTTATCATCAGCTGGAGGGTATTGCTGATCAGAATAGTCTTCATCCTCTTCGACCTCTTCTTCTTCCACATCGGACTCGAAAGGTACCGCAGCCCCACCTCCTTTGCTGGTTCCTTCATCAGAAGTAGGAGGAAATTCAAGCACTCTCCGAGCTTCTCCGTCAAATCTTCTCCCTAAAGTAGCCACTCCGAGTCTCTTTTTTCTTCTTTTTCACTGGGTCTTTATTCCCCAGCAAGGTCTTGAGATCCTCCTGACCTTTAGCCAAGGTTGTCAGGAGTTGCTGGAACTGTGCATTTTGAGCTTGTAGGTCTTTGACTGTTTGCTCGAGATCCATCCTACTGAAATAAACAGCAGACAAATAAGGAAACCTGGAGTGAGACCTGCTTATGCACATGATGAATGGTATGCTTATGTATGCAATGCATTCAAGGATTTAGGACATTCAAAATTGTTTCAGACAAAGAAGAACGCACGTCATATTAATAAGAAGAAATTTGTTAGTACATAAATGCCCCATGGGCCAAATATTACAAAATAACTTCTCAAGGCAAAAAGACATTGTGCATCCTCTTTGGTGCGATGTAGGTGTTGAGGGCCTCTTGCTCATGGAGTCGGCGGGTAAGCTCTAGAACCTTCTTCTCACTGGCGTAGAAGCTGGCTTCAAAAGTGTTTCGTTCCTCCTTGAGCTGAATCCAACTTTTCTGCATTTCCTCCCACGATGTAGGCATGTCAGGATGTAGGATGGTGTAGGGAACCTCTCCTTCCTTAACAGGCTCTTTAATCACCGGGAGTATATGAGGATAAGGCATCATTAGACTTTGGGCTCGGGCTCGTACCCACTTGAGATATGGCTCAAGAGGGATGGAGTTCTTGTGTCCCAGAGTCTTGCTATCAACCTTGTTGGGTCTTCCCCAAGCTCTGATGAATCTTTGGCGAAGTCCTTGCGCATCGTTGTTGAAGTCAAAAACTAGGTCAGGAATCAACATGTCATGAGGGCCATCCCTCCGTGCATATCCAAATTGCCTCAAAGCTAGGCAAGGGTTGTAGGTGATACCTCCTCTGATTCCAAGTAAAGGAACATTAGGAAATTCTCCGCAACGATCGACGATGATGACTTTTTCTCTGGACCGAGAACACAAATGTACGTCAGAGTGAGTAAGAGTCATCAACCGTTGGGACCACCTTGAGCCTTGGTCATTCTTCAAGACAGATTGTGGAAGGTGTGAAATAAACCACCTTGCAAGGAGAGGAGTACAGCACATGAGAACACCCCTCTTTCTCATTGTTCGTGTGTAAAATGAGTGAAGAATGTCCCCAAGCAATGTTGGTATTGGATTTCTGGACAAGAAGACTTTGATGGCGTTGACATCTACCAATTGGTCAGGATTTGGGAACAAGACCAACCCATAGATAAGGAGTGCCACAATCTCTTCAAAGGCTTGTAGGTCCAATGAGTTCCAACATTCTTGTGCCTTCTCAAACAAGAATTTTGCTAAGAATCCCTTGACGCAGCTTCTGGTTTCCCAATGCCCCTTGATGTCGGATGGTTGTAGATGTAATGCTCGAGCAACATCTTCCGGCTTTGGTTCCTTTTCTGTACCGTTGAAGGGTAGTTGATTAAGGATAGGAATTCTCAGGAGTTGAGAAAACTCCTCCAAAGTGGGTACCAACTGGTAATCAGGGAAAGTGAAACAGTGGTGAAGAGGGTCAAAGAACTGGAATAGCACTTTCATCATGTCTTCTTCAATGTTGGTGTTGACTAGGCTGAGCAGTCTACCATGTCTTTCACTGAAGGATGAGTTTTCCGGAATTCTTGAGGTGAGCTCCTTGAGTTGAGGAGAGATTCTCACAAGGTTGACTTGAATGGTATTTCTGCGAGGAATTTCCATGACCTACAAAACAAGAACAAAGATGAAGATCCAAACCCTTGAAATGGTTAGTGAATGCATATGATGCTTTATGATGTTTATGATGTATGCACAAAACATATGTACAAGCAATTCACACCAAACCCTAGTTTCATGCTTGCATGGGGTTTCATAGGTAAGTACCCTCTTGAGTGTAGTTGGCTTAAAAACCTGTCCTATAAGTAGTAATCGGGTTCTAAGGAGCTCAATATCACTGGATTGTTTTCAATGTTCATTTTTTTGGTTTAGCCACTTAACTAGCGACCAAAATATTCCAAGAAAACAACCCTCAATGAGTGTAGTATCGAGTATCTACCAACTTCGGACTGCACCAAAGCCGGTCATCTCACTACCCCTAATAAAAGGCCAAGATGGTCAAGTAAGGTTCTAGGTCATTAGTGCTTAGTGACATCACTCAGCGGCCCCATACTCTCCTTGATTGAACTCAAGGGTTACCGGTACTCACAAATATGTCGCACTAATATAGCTATTTCTTCGACCGTGTCGGTATACCCCGCACAGTTTCCACAACGTATTGCTATCTATGAATGTTCCCCAAAATCCGGGTGGAGGATTGCAAACCCAAACAATAGAGCCAAGATATAAAGCAAACAAATCAAACAATTAGTCATGCAAGAGGGTGATCTAAGCCCTAAGGTTACTCCACTTTTAAATTTGAGTCCCCAGCAGAGTCGCCAGTTCTGTGATACGGTGGGAGAACTGACTATGGTTTTGCGTTTGTTTTCGCAAATGTTTCGGTTGAGCAAGAGTCGCCACCGACTTTTTATTTTATCCTAAGGAAAGGTTTAAAAAGCACAGCAAAAACCTTTGAGATTTTTCTTGGGTTCGGGGAGTAGATTATAGAAAGGGAAGGTATTAGCACCCTTTCTATCCATGGTTATCCATGGACTCTTAGGTACTTGCTTAGATCAACTTGCCTTTGGTTTTCAATTGTTTGAAATGGTGCTTTGTGTGTGGCTTTGAAAGTGTTTTGAAAAAGATGCCTTGTCTAGGCTACCCTTGTAACAATTCTTTACTCGAATGTTTTACAAAAGGTGTTTGTCTTTTTGAAAAGATGTTTCAAGGTTTCTTTGAAAGTTTGTTTTGAAAGTGTTTGTGAAGTGTGGTTTGAAAATAGGCAAGTGTTTTCTTTTGCAAGTGGACAAGTACTTAAGAGCTATCTACCCTAAAGTTCTCAAAGATTTATGCTATGTTTTAACCCTTTTAACAATTTTGTTCCACCATTGCATTTGGTGGACAATCTTGTGTTAGGAGGTGAAAGGGACGGGCGCGAGTCATCGTTTAGACCATAATTGCAATGGTGCTAAGTATCTTTGGGCAATTTTCTTTTAAGGGACTTTGATCATTTTTTAGGCAACTTTCGAAAGCGTCATCGAGGGACTATGATCAATTGATTTGTATTTGTTTTGCCCAAAGAAACCTAACATGCAATATGGCCCATTTATTGAAGGCAACAAGTGGAATACCCTAGGGGTGCAAGTGTGATATGTGTTGTCCATTTTCATGCTTTGATTATCTTGAAATTAGGTCAAACTACTTGTTCTTTTTATTTGCATACAAACCCTAATTCTAGCATGGTATAATTAGAAAGCGTTAAAGTGCGAAAAGTAAAATTCCTACACTATTACAACACAATATGGGAAGGGGGGTACAAATGTTCAAATGGGGGGATATTTAGACAAGGAATTTAAACCTAGCTATTACATCAATTTTGGAATATTTACAAAATAATTAATTGCATAAATTAAATGGAAAATAAAATAAAGATGCAAAAATGCAAAAAGGGTTTTCATATGTATGGAAAAAGGATATTTTTTATGTCAAATGAATAAAAATAAAAAAAGTAATATTTTTTGGAATTTTTGTGTTTTTAGGGTAAAAACCTTAATTTCATTAAATAAGTATATTAACCATTTAATATGTATAATATTTAATAATTATATACAAAAAATGAAAATAAAATGGAGTATATTCATAAAAAGTATTTTTCATGTCAAATATTAATAAAATAAAATGTATGTATTTTGGTATTTTTTACCTAAATGTACTAATATATATATATATATATATATATATATATATATATATATATATATATATATATATATATATATATATATATATATATATATATATATATATATATATATATATATATATATATATATATATATATATATATATATATATATATATATATATATATATATATATATATATATATATATATATATATATATATATATATATATATATATATATATATATATATATATATATATATATATATATATATATATATATATATATATATATATATATATATATATATATATATATATATATATATATATATATATATATATATATATATATATATATATATATATATATATATATATATATATATATATATATATATATCTTTATTATTTACTAAATAAATATTATATATACAAAAATAATAATAATTAATATTTATAAAAAAAATATATTTTATATAAAATATTTTAAGAGGATAAAACAAAAATAAAAATGAAAATAAAATGGTGTTTACATTATTTTTTCTATTTATTCTAAATAATATATTTTTTGTACTTATTTACATACAAATAGCAATATAACTAAATAAATGCCTAAAAATATAAAAATGGTGTAAAAATATTTTTTATGTTTTTTAATATGATTAGCAAAAATAAATAAGTCAGGATAAAAAAAGAAAAGTAAAAAAATCATGCAAATAAACAAAATGGGCCTAGGGGGTATGAAATCAAAGATATGGTGTGAAAAGAAAAGACAAAGCAGGTCCAGCCCATGTGGCTTCTTCTTCAACCTTCAGATAGAAAAACGTTCAAAAAACGCGCGCCTGAACATCCATTCAAACACCTGGATTCTTTGATCTTTTGCACAAACTTACAACATAAGAAATGTTAAGCATTGAATCACGATTCTAAATATATAAAGAACTCATCCTAACTCTCAGAAATGAGAGAGAATTTTAACATTCCCAAATCTTGACCTAACTTTTCTTCCATATTCAGACCTTAAATTCTCATAGCTCAGGCAAAATAAATGAAAAGTAAAAGCATGTACAGATTCAGGGGCATGAGTAGAACACTTTTTATTCACAAACCTAGAACTAAAAATGCCTACACTAAGAGTTAGAAGTTCATGAATATACCTTCTCAGTTGAAGTTCTATCTGGAAATGGGGGAACTTTCAGGGCAAGATGATGATCTGTACAGCTTGCCTGGAGTGTAGTGATGCTATTCCAATGCTTGCTTTGCTTTGAAACACCTTGAATCGAGCTATGGACCTTCAACTGCAAAACAAGAAAGTGAAAATGGTGGAACTGGATAGAGGAGTTACAGGTCGTGTTTTATGCCTTGGTTAGCTTCAAGTGATGCTAGGGAATGTGTTTGATGAGCTTTGAGCAAGAAAGCATGAAAGGAATGAGAGATAGCACTCAATCTGCAGAGGTTACTCTGTTTGGGCAGTTTGAAGGTGGTTCTGGGAATGAGAGGGTGTTGGGGATGGTTGGCTCGTGTTCTAGCTTGTGTTTGATGTTTAGGATATGTTTGATAACTTTGCTTAGGCTTCCTTGTGCTGAGATGAAAGTTGGTACATGTTATGATGTGTTTCTTGAACTTTAAGCAAGCAATGGTCAAATTGTGTTCTAGACAGGTAGAGGACCCCTAAATATGCTGCCAAGCTTCTCCTTGATCAGTGTGATTAACTCATAAACTTGTGCCAATTAGATTTGATTTGTACTTCTTGGATTTGCATTATGACATAAAGCTTGCTTTTGCAAAAATGGCTATTTCACTTTTTCCACTTATGGCCTAATCTTGCATACAATGCTTGGATACACAAAATAAGGCTTTGGCACAATGAGTATGCATTAAATTATTGAGTGTTGAATGGTTTAGAGGCCTGTAATGTAGCATAAACCAAGCTGACTTGAAAATGCATAAGTTATGAACATGGAAATTGGCCAATTCACAAGTGAGTTTTTGCCATATTGCAAAATTCGATTCTCTCAAGTCATGAGGTTGTTTGATGAGTTCTTGGACATTTTGAAAAGCTTGGAATGTGTACTACAATCCATCTTTGAAGTGCAAATTTAAATTCCACTGGGAAGTATGTGGAAAATGGTCTTGAAGTTAGATAGAAAACCTTGCCAAAATAGGTCAAATTTTCACTAAGTTAAGAATGGTTTGGCACCCTTGTTCCAAAAATTGTAACTTGAGATACAAGCTTCTTTTGGGAAAACTTTGTGAATCAAAGTTGTAGATTATGCACCAAGCTACAACTTTCATGTTTTGACTTTTGCTTGAATCCAAATAAATCTTGGTGAGAAGGTGGGGCAAAGTTGGGAAAAAATTAGGGTTTTTCATAACTTAGAAAAATTCTAAGTTATGAAAAATTCTCATTTCAAACCCTAATTTGCAATTTTTGATTTCTTGGTGAACAAGTTTCATGATTTGGCATGTTTTGATGAAAAATGAATCTTGACTCTTGATTTTGACCAAAAAGTCAAAGTTTGACTTTTTAGTATACAGTCAAAAATTGATCAATTGACTGGGAAATTCAACTGTCAATCTTGTGCATTTGGGATCTTTTGAACTTGTTGAGCATGCCAATATAATTCCATGGGGTCCTTGAGTTCATATGTGAGCTTGGTTTGCCATTGGCTAGGTCAAACAGTCAAAAATTGCCTTTGTGCAGTCAAAACTCTAAAAATAACCATTTTGCCCTTTTGGTGATCTGATCAAATTTCTTGTGGAATTGTGATCCAAACTTGATCAAATGATCCATGTGAGTTCATGATGTTGATGTGGGTCAATTTTCATGAGGTTTGACTGTCAATTGGCCACAGTTGACTTTTTCCCCAATACAACTGATTTTTAGGTCAACTGTCCAATTGACTGGGCAAAACTTGGAATCAAGACTTGAAACTTGGTATGGGTAAACTTGGGAGTCCAATATGAAGCATGAAAGTCATTTTAGGCATTTTAGGTCAAAACATCTTTGTGCAAACACAAACCCTAATTTGGGTCAACAGTGCAAGGGGAAGTCTTGAGCAGATGAAACCCTAATTGGATCTTGATCTCAAGGGCTTTGTGATGAGAAATCATTGAGAAATGGGAGGGCAAATTTTGGGGTACAACAGTTACTACTAAGGTGTCCTAACATTGCTTTAGTGATCGTACGTCCCTTTCGAATTGACCCTTACAACTCCAACGGCGGTGCTACCTATTTCTCAATAGTAGGATAGCACTGTCTAAAGGAAACAAGGATAGAAATGATCTTTTTTCGAGTAGGTAGATGCTAGTAGGTACTTACTCAAATCAAAACTTTTCACACTTACACTTTTCAAACAAATTTTCAAAACAACTTCGTCACACCTTTGAGGACTGATGCAAGGGTTATCACGAAGTCAAACTGTTTCAAAACAAAGCACATACACAAGAAATTTTAAAAAGATGAGCAAGCACCTAAGAGCCCATGGAAAACCATGGATAGAAAGGGTGCTAACACCTTCCCTTTCTATAATCTACCCCCCGTACTCATAATATCTCGAAAAAGGATTTTTTTCTGTACTTTTTTCCTTTCCAAAATTGGATGAAATAAAAGTCGATGGTGACTCTTGCTTATCGCGACATTTGCGAACAAAAACGCAAACCAGTATTAACAGTCGGTTCTGTCACCGTATCATAACATCCGTCTCTGGATCGTATCTGCACTGTACTTGAAACATGTGTTGAATGAGTGTCAGAATGACATCCGTCTCTGGATCGTATATGCATTGTACTTGAAACATGTGTTGAATGAGTGTCAGAATGACATCTATCTCTGGATCGTATCTGCATTGTACTTGAAATATGTGTTGAATGAGTGTCAGAATGACATTCGTCTCTGGACCGTATCTGCACTGTACTTGAAACATGTGTCAAATGAGTGTCAGAATGACATCCGCCTCTAGATCGTATCTACACTGTAATAGGATAGAATATGGAGTAGGTGTTAGGATGACATCCGTTTCTAGATCATACTTGAATCGTTTCTAGATGAGGTGTTGAGATAAGTGTCAGAATGAAATTCGGCTCTAGATCGTATCTGCACAATACTAGGAGAGAATATGGAGTAGGTGTCCGGATGACATCCGTCTCTGGATCGTACCTGAATTGTTTCTAGAAGATGATTTGAATAAGTATCAGGATGATATCCGTCTCTGGATCGTACCTGAATTGTTTCTAGATGAGAATCTGGAGTAAGTATCAGGATGACATCCATCTTTGTATCGTACCTGTATCGTTTCTAGATGAGAATCTGGAGTAAGTGTCAGGATGACATTCGTCTTTGGATCGTACCTGAACCGTTTCTAGGTGATGTGTTAAAATAAGTGCCAGAATGACATCCATCTCTGGATCGTATTTGCATTGTACTAGGAGAGAATCTGGAGTATGTGTTAGGATGACATCCGTTTCTGGATCATACCTGAACCGTTTCTAGATGATAATCAACTTTATTCAGAATGTTTTCATTGGGAATTCTTGTTTTGTTGTTTTGAGAAGAAATCCGTTGAGGAAGATCGATTTTGTTTGATTATACGTGATTCGTTGTTGGAATTCATGTCTAATTCCCCAAGTGATTTAGATGGAGATCTGCCCCTAGTTGTTTGGCATTTTTGAGAGATTCCTTGAATCTTGACTTGACTGCCTCAAATGATGGAAAATTATCATGTTGTGCCCCTTGGTTGGAAGTGTTTTTCCACTTGAGGTGATCCTTTTCATTGAGAAGGTTTTTGTTCACTAGATATTCGTCATGCGAATTTCTCTGCTGTTGAACAAATAGTCATATGCAAACAATGGTATTTTACGAACACAAAGCTTATGTATGTCTTGAAAGAAAAAAAATTTATTTTTAGTAAAACAAACAAATTTTGTAAAAGTGTGATGTCAACTCAAGATTTATAGCGAACCCTACAAGAGTTAGGATACCTTTTGTAACAGTATTATTTCAAACTAACCCATGCTTCAGCTAGGAATTTTAAGGGTTGTAATGTAGGCTGGTTCATGGTTTAAGAAACAAAGGATAAAGGCTCAAATTTTATTTGTACCCACCCGTTCTTCGTGATGTTCTTCGATCCTATGCTCAGTAAATTATGCATTTCGAATCCTAGTTGAGTTCAGAATCTTTGTTCTGATACTTCGTGATGGTTTCGAAATTAAACGTTTGTTTTGAAGAGGTAGTCATTTTGTAATCTTTTTTTTTTGTGTCGAGGATTTGTAGTAACCTCTTTTTTTGTGGTTTTCGCTATCCCTTCTTTTGCTTGAACTGTTTCTTTTGTGATTACAGTCAACGGGATGCCCCCGTTTTTTTCTTAAGTCTCCTTCCTAGGTTTTAACTTAGCGGGCTTTTATTTTGAGCGATAACGACTGCCTATTCTTAATGATTATGTGGAACCATCATCATCTTTTGGAGAGCATCTTGTATACTATTTGTCGTGTATGAAGGGAAAGCTTGCGACTGAATGCACATCTGAATTAACTGAGAAAACTACCCTGCCCCAGGTTATGATTAAGGGTTTTAATTTGTGTGAAAAGAAAAACTCCTACTTCTTTGGCTCAAAGGGGTTGACTAGGGATTATCTTCCTTATAACTCCACTGTTTGGGATTTGAAACAACGCATGTACATCGTCAGCAAGGTCTGTTCAAAATCACACTGTATGGATTATGGTATTGTTTTCGTCATCCTCCCTCTAAAGGCTTATAGCTTTTTTAATCGAGAGTCGAATATCACGTAAAGGAAGCAAGAAAACAATTTAAATAAAATGACAATGAAATCATTCAAGACAAACATATGTGATGCATTAATGGGAAAACCAAAGTTTGGCATAACAGTAATTGTTTGAATAACAAATGAAAATACAAATGAAAAATAAAAAATGAACTGGACGTTCTCAATGATTTGGCCTAGGAGAAGTGATCACTTTGGGAGTCCTTGGAGGGTCGAATTCAATCTCTTTGGCGTCAATCATATCCTGAATTTTGTTCTTCAGATCCCAACAGGCATTTGTATCATGTCCAGGACTATCAGAATGGTATGCACACATTTTGTCGGGGTGGTAACTAGGAGCAAAAGTATTGGGATTTCACAGAGGAGCCTTTAATGTAATCAATCCTGCTTTCAACATGTGTTGTAACGCTTGGGCTAGTGACATGTTGATTCTATTGAATTGTCTCTTAGGCGTGACCTCTTTATGCTGGTTCCCCTGTTGGTGTCGTTGCATAGGTGTAGAGTTAGAGACCAGTATTGCCCCCACTACTTGATTGTGGTTGTCAGCCTTATTGCGAACCTTCTGGCCATACACATCATTGGCTTCCCTCTTACCAGCAAATGGCTTCTTCTCAGCATTAGAAGATGTAGCCATCGGGATCTTCCCACTCTTGATACCATTTTTGATCCTTTCTCTAGTCAGAACCATTTCTGTGAATCCGAATGAGGAACTCTCAATCAACAAATTGAAGAATGGGCCTGTCAGAGTGCCCATGAACATGTCCACCATTTCCCGATCATTCAGATGAGGTTGTACCCTTCCAGCTAGATCCCTCAATTTCTGTGTATATTCCTTGAACCCTTCTCTTGAGCTCATGGACATATTTTGCAGTTGCACTTGAGTTGGTGCCAGGTCAGTGGTGTATTGCTACTGCTTGTAGAAATCAACAGCCAAGTCTTCCCAGGTATGGATGTCAGTTCCTTATAGTTGATAGAACCAATCCAGTTGAGTGCCAGCCAAACTTCCTTAGAAGAAATGGACCCATGGCTTCCAGTCAGCAGTGTGAGGCTGAATCTTTCTAACATATGACCCCAAGTGAAGCTTGGGATAGGAAGCACCGTCATACTTTGCGAATATGGGGACCTTGAACTTAGGTGGGATGGCCACGCCAGGAACCAAACCTAATTATTCGAAATCCAGATCGGACACCCTTTGAATCTCCATGGCATTGAGCCAATCCTCTAGCCGTTTGTATTTATCATTCGCAGGAGGATATTTCTCCTCAGAGTAGTCAGGTTCATCTTCTTCAGACGCTGGATTATTGTCTTCTTCCTCTGATTCCTCGTCATATTCCTCTTAATTATCTCCTCTCTTTGATGGGGTTGCAAAGTCTAGAGCTCGGTTAGCTAGTCTCCTTCTTCCCACACTCAAAACACAAACTGGTTTCTTTGCCTTCTTAGCCTTCTTTTTGACGATCAGAGCTTTCAGGTCTTCTTGCCTCTGGGTCAGAGTCAGGAACATTTGTTGGAACTGAGCGTTTTGAGCTTGAAGGTCTTTGATTGTTTATTCAAGAGCCATTTCTTCTTTCTGAAATAAACAACAAAGAGGTAAGAAGCTTGTACCTGGAATACTTGTTACACAATGACATGTATGATATGCAAATGTTTTCAAGGATCTCGCAGGGTAAACACAAAAAGATATTAGGAGTTGAACTACGACTTTGACTGAAGAACTTTCATATCGTTTGAAGGTCCTTCTATGAGAGTCAAGCTCACCATATCGAGTGGGTCATAGCCCCTGACTCAAGTTGTTGAGTTTTGATCTTTTGACGGTATTGGCTAGGGAAAAATAAATCCTCTTGCCCCTTGCTAGACGTCTGATTTATCATAGCCTGCATCACAAACCCTTGAGGTCCTTGAAATGGTTAAGGAAATGTTGTGGAATGATGTTATGATGTGTATGCTATGTGTTAAGCAAAAGTGTAAGGTGATGTAAGCAAGTAAACCCTGCAAGAGATCTAAGTTATTGGATAATGACTGTAGACAAATCCTGCAAGGAAATCATGTTGTCAGATAATAAAACCCTGCAAGTAGTTCAAGCCGAAAGCAAACAAATCACACAAGCAGCCTTAGGTTTAGGCTTGCATCAGGTTTATAGGTAAATATCCTCTTTAAGTTTAGTTGCCTCAACCTGTCTTAGAAATAGTAACCGGGTTCTAAGGATTCTCAATATCATTGATCTTTCTTTATCGGTGTTATCTCAGCTTAACAATCCTTTCTTGCGGCCGAAACATCCCGAAAGTTAGATCTCAATAAGTGTAGTATCAAGTATCAACCAATTCCAAACTTTACACTGATATCGGCTATCTCACTACATTCTAATGGCCAAGCTTGTTCAACTAAGGTTCTAAGGTCCGTTAGTGCTTCATGACACCATTCGGCGGCCCCATATTCTCCTCGATTCAACAAAAGGGATATCGGTACCAACCAAAGTGTCACACCAACACAGCCTTCGCTTCAACCATATCGGTCTATGCTGTACAGTCTCCATGATCTATTGCTGTTTACCTAAAAGTGTGCCTCAGATCCGGGTGTAGGATCTATAGAAACAACCCAAACAACCCTCTAAGGATAAAGCAAACAAAGCACAACAAAGCAGTTAAATAATGAACTAACTCTAAGGTAACCCCACTTTTTATTTTATTCCCCATAACCGACTATTATATACTGGTTTGTGTTTTTTGTTCGCAAATGTGCGATAAGCAAGAGTCGTCACCGTCTTTTATATTATCCAACAAAGGAAAGGGTGAAAAGAACATAATACCTTTCCGAGAGTTTTCTGAGTAAGGGGGGTAGATTATGGAAAGGAAAGGTGTTAGCACCCTTTCCATCAGTGGTTTTCCACGGGCTCTTAGAGGTTTGCTCATTTTTCAAGATGATTTTGTGCTTTGTGTGTTTTAAAATGTTTTAAAGACGCCTTAGTACGGCTAACTTTGTAATGTTTCTCGGGATAGCGAAGAAAATACACAAAGTGTTTTGAAATTGTTTTTGTTAAGTAGTTTTCTGTGTAAGTTCAAAAATGTTTGAGCAAACTTCTAACAGCTATCTACTTTTATACTCGAAAAGGTTGTTATTTTCCTCTTTTCCTTTAGACAATGCTATACTACTATTAGTGAGTAGGCAGCCTTGTCGTTGGATATTTTGAGGGACAATTAGATGGATGTTACAGTCACGAAGGCAACTTATGGAGACGCTTTAGAAATTCTATTTTAGGGACTAGATCATTTACCGAGAAGGCAATTGTAGGGTCATCGAGGGACTATGATCTTTTGATTTTACGGGTCTTTGCTAAAGTGTTCCTACCTCATGACTGTTTTTTAAAAGGAAACCAAAGTGGGAGATACCTTAGAGGTGCGTATGTGCAAGTGTGTTCAATTCAGTTATTTATCTTTAAACATTTAGGTGTTCTACCGTTTGTCTTCAGATCTTGTTATGTAATCCTAGTTAGCGTACATCTAAGCAGTTAATATATGTACAGGAATTTAAAGTGCGGGAATTGTAAATCCTACGCTATTACAATGCTTCGGGGAGGGGACTTATATTATGCAAGGATAAGGGGGATAAATCAGTAAATGTCCTAATTTTAATCTATTACATCTGGTAGGCAGATACAATAATAGTAAAAATACGGAATTAAATAAACGCGCATGAAATAGAAAAGACGTCTAAAAATCCTAAAGAAAAGAAATCTTTTTGTTGTTTTTGGTATAAAAGAAAATAAAGCTTAAGTCTATTTAATTTTAACTTTAGGAAAAATCTGTTAAAATAATTAATTAATTTGTTTACAAAATTAATTTAATTAGAAAAATACTAGCCTAGTGTCCTTTTTTGTGATTTTTTATTTAAGGTTAATCTAAATAAATAAAAAAGGTCAATAAAGAAATAAAAAAAATAAAAAGAAGGGGGGGCACCCTTCTATTTCAGGGAGAGATGGATATCCTTCGATCCAGGAAGGAAACGTCTCCTTCGATCGAGAAGGGAGCTGCCTTCTTCGATTCAGGAGGACCATAGGCAGCTTTAATCCAAAAGGCTATGGCTTTTGATCCAGGAAGGTTGTGGCCCTTTCGATCCAAAAGGGAGCTGCCTTCTTCGATTCAGGAGGACAATGGGCAGCTTCAATCCAGAAGGTTGTGGCTTTTGATCCAGGAAGGTTGTGGCTCCTTTGATCTGGAGTGTTGGGTCTGCAAAAATATGTTAGCGAAATAAAATGCAGGACCTGGGTATCGAAACCCAACTCCTTCGATCCTGCGCGCGCTGGGTCTTTTCAGGCTATATCTACAGCAACTGTTAGCAAACGAAAAACATGACCTGGGTGCCAAACCCAAGCCCTTTGATTCTGCCTAGGATGACAAATCAAATGGAACAACAAATATTAATGTGTTATGCAAATACAAAGTTTGACAATTTACCCTCTCTTAGCAGTGGATTGAACCTTCGATTTGGGAACTTTCTGGATGTGGGCACCTTTCATCTGGGCCTTCTAGGTGTGGATACTTTTGTTGAAGGGTTGCTTTGTCTTAGATTACTTATGAAAATTTTGACAACTTTTGGTGGATTTTGTGGGAAGCGTCTCTCCAATATTTTCGTCCTCCTTTTTTTGCTTGCAAACATGCTGCTTATATAGAGTAGAAGGGAGGGGGGACAAGAGAAGTAATGTTTGTAACAACCATTTGAATGCCATGAATACCAATATGTAACCTTGGCCAAAGTTAAGGGATCTTGTCCATTTTTTGAATTTGTCATAAATATGGACATATTGGCCTTCAAATTCTCTCTTTCGAATGGGTTGATGGCCTCCTTCGAATGGCCTTGATTCAACTCCTTCGAACAAATCTGATGGATTTCCTTCGAATGGGTCTGATTCAGTTCCTTCAAATGTCCCTTGTCCAAATACCAATCGAAGGGTATTTATTGAAATGTCAATCGAAGAGTCCTTTGCTACGACAATCGAAAGATCTTGTCCATGCCAGTCGAAAGGCTTGTCATGAGGGCAATCGAAAGGCTTGTCATGAGGCCAATCGAAAGGCCTTGTATCCATGCCAATTGAAGGGCTTGGCCATAATACCAATCGAAGCATTTGTAATGTCAATCAAAAGACTTGGCTACAATGCTAATCGAAGAGCATTGTCCATGCCAATCGAAAGGCTCCTTCAGAATATTAATCGAAGGGTCTTTCAGAATGCCAATTGAAAGGTACTTACAACACCACTCAAAAATTTTCTTTTTCCTTAGGCAAGGGTTTATGGTCAACCATGTAGGGGAAAACCTTGGAAAACATGAGAGAGAAAATTTTGGGGTACAACACCAGGGTAGGTGTGAAATAAACCACCTAGCTAATAGAGGAGTACAACACAGAAGGGTCCCTCTTCTCTTTAGAGTGCGAGTATGCAGAGAGTGTAGAATATCCCCAAGTAAGGTAGGTACCGGGTTGTGAGACATAAAAATCTTGACCGCATTCACATCTATGAGTTGGTCCGTGTTAGGGAATAGTACCATCTCGTAGATGAGAAGGGTTAGCACCTCCTCAAAAGCTTGTAAATTCAGGCTATCCCAAATATAGTGAACTTTCTCAAATAGAAACTTAGCTAGAAATCCTTGGATACTTCTTTTGGTTTCCCAATTTGCCACTACATTAGACTGTTGTAAAGACAGAGCTTGAGCAATCTCTTCAGGCTTTGGGTCTCTTTCCGTCCGATTGAATGGTAGCTGATTAAGGATAGGTAGCCCCAATAACTGAGAAAATTCCTCCATAGTAGGCACTAACTAGTAATCAGGAAAAGTGAAGCAGTTGTGCAATGGGTCAAAGAACTGAAAGAGCACCTTTAACATTTCTTCATTAGGGTTTGAAGTGACCAAGTTGAGAAGTCGACCATGCTTTTTAGTGAAGGGAGAGCTTTCAAGAATACTTGATTCTAAGTCCTTGAGTTGAGGAGGTACTTTCACAAGGTTGATTTGGATAGTATTCCTGCGAGCGAATGTCATGTCCTACAAAACAAGACAAAGATAAGCCCTAGAAAATCCTTGAAATGGTTAGTATGATATGCCATGTCATGATTATGCTAAGAAATCACAGATATAGCAAACACAAGCAAATTACACAAGAGACCTTAGGTTTAAGGCTTGAATGGGTTTTAAGGTCATACCCTTTTGAAGTTGGATTGGTTTAACCTGTCCTATAAATAGTAATCGGGTTCTAAGGGATCTCAATATTACTGACCTTTCCCACAAGCTTCGCTCGATAGACGACTGACTCGCAACCAAACAAAACACAGGAGTCAAGTCTCAATGAGTGTAGCGTCGAGTATCTTTCGACTTTGGGAATACACCAAAGATAGCCATCTCACTACGTCCTAAAGGCCAAGTTGTTCATTTAAAGTTTATAAGGTCAATTGACACTTCATGACACCACACAACGGCCCCGTATTCTTTTTGAACTCAAGGGCTACCGGTACTAACCAAAGTGTCGCATCAACATAGCTATCGCTTCAACCGTGTCGGTATGCCCCACATAGTTTCCACGATATATTGCTACTTACCTAACAGGTTTCCCCAGATCTGGGTGTAGGATCTATATTAACCCAAACAATCCCTTAAAAGTAAAGCAAACAAACAAGCAAACAAATTAGAAATGATCTAGACCTTAAGGTAAACCCCACTTTATTATTGTCCCTATCAGAGTCGCCAGTTCTGTGATACAGTGGCAGAACTGACTGTTTAATACTGGTTTGAATTTTTTTTTATGCAAATGTCACGGTAAGTAAGAGTCGCCACCGTCTTTTATTTTATCCAACAAAGGGAAGGGTGAAAAGAACAGAAAAAGACCTTTTTCGAGATTTTCTGAGTAAGGGGGGTAGATTATGGAAAGGGAAGGTGTTAGCATCATTTCCATCCGTGGTTTTCCACGGGCTCTTAGGTACTTGCTCATTTTTGAAAACTGTTTGTGTTTGTATGTTTTGAAAGTTTTTTGTTTGCTTTATGGTAACTCTTGTATCAGTCCTCAAGAGTGTGTGTGATCGGTGGATCTGGAACTGACTGTTTAACGCTGGTTCGCGAAATGTCGCAGAAGCAAGAGTCGCCACCGTCTTTTATTTTCTCCAAATGGAAAGGACAAAAGCACAGAAAAATTCCTTATAGAGATTGCTCTCGGTTCGGGAGGTAGATTATAGAAAGGGAAGGTGTTAGCACCCTTTCTATCCATGGTTATCCATGGGCTCTTAGATACTTGCTCACTTGTGTTTTCAAAAATGGTTTGTTTGCTTTTCAATTGTGGGTTTTAAAAAGTTTCTTTGAAAATTCCAGTTCGACTCTTGTATCGGTCCTCAAGAGTGTTTTAAAAAATTGCTTTCGAAAGCTTTTTGAAAATGTGTCGGTGTGAAAAGTATTTTTGATTTGTTTTTGAAGTTAGAGCAAGTATCTAGAGTCGTCTACCTACCCTAAGGAATTCGTCTGTGTAAATGTCCTTTAAAGTAATGCCATCCCACCATTGAGAGGTAGGGAGCACCACCGTTGGAGGTGTTCGGGTCAATTCGAAGTTCGGGACATGGTGATCACCGGAGCAATGGGAAGACACCTTAGAAGCTACCCTCATGCCAGGTTCCCGGATCATGAGGACTTACTAAAACATCCTCTACTCGACGATCACCTTTCGAGAGGCAAGGCAACAGTGAAGCGTACCCTAGGGGTGGTGTGTGACTTGTGTGTCGTTTTCAGATATTTTGTCTTTTTCATGTTATGAGTGAGCTACGCGTTTGCTTTTATTTATTATCATTCATTCTTGCATGCATTTGTTTAATAGTTAAAAATTGCGAGAAAGATAAAATTCTAAACTATTACAAAAGGCGCGGGTCCACATCGCCAAAATTTCCAGGACCCGATTTGACAGAAAATAAAGAATTAAAGTAAAAGTGCAAGAAATTAAATTTACACGGCTTTGGGAGAGGTACATGAATAATTAAAAGAAAAAGAAATAAATATGCGAATTGAAATAAAATTAGAAACGAGGACGTTGGACCCTTTTTGATGAAATTAAATTATTAGCAAATTAATTAAATTAAAGAAAAAGAAATTATTTTTTGTTTTTTTTGTATTTATGACTTTAATGAGATTAATTGAAATTAAAATGCTAACCCTAATTCTAATTGTTTTTTTTTAGTTTATTAAGAAAGTATTAAAGTTAAACCTAAATTAACCTAATTATTTACATGCAATCTTGATTTATAAAAATAATAGGAAGAATTAATAATTAATGTGGTAAAAAGAAAAAAAGATAAAAAAGATTTGAAACCCTAATTCTACCAAATTTTAGGTTTTTATTGAAAAATATTAAGATTAACCCTAGATTAAAACTAAGTTAATTAATGAATTTTATTTACAAAATATGAAAATATTAAATAAAAATACTTATTTTTGTCTTTTTTTGATTTTATATTGTTTTTTATATCTTTTATGAAAGTATTTAAATTAAAGAAATTAATAAATAAAAGAAACAATAATCAAAATAAATACCAAAATAATGAAGAGAACAATGCAAACCTAGGGGGGTCTGTCCCCAAATTGGGAGGCTTTAGTCAGTAATTCAGGCCCATTTGTCCTTTGGCCTCTTTGACTTTTCAGCTAGCATGTACCACTTTTGACTCACGTCCATGATGTTCTTCCAACGATGGCCTTTGGATTGGTATTGTTGACCAGATGGCAAGCTGGATTTGAGGATGTATGATACACCCTAGCCCTGAGATTGCACGCAAGCGTCAATAGAAAAATAACATGAAAGGGGTGGGGGACCTGGGGCTCGAACCTAGGTCCTAGAGAATACCAATGCCAAGCCTGACCAACGGAGCTAGGGATGCGCGTTTGTACATGAAATAACGCACAAATAATATAATAGAAAAATAAGGATTAGTGGAAATCTGGCGCGAACATTCAAACCAACCACTCACTGCCTGCCACCGAGCCATCGTCTTCCTCTTTCGTTTATTTCCTGAAACACAAAAAAACATTGGCAACAGTTTTGAACCGTCCCAAAAGGCACCATTCTAGAAAATAGCGAATAGGCCATATGGCCTCATAAATTAGGCGCGAGGGTTGGGTCTAGATCGTCCAAGCACGCTTGTTTCAATGGTGGTACTCAGGAGTCTCAATTTTACAGTATGTGAAAGTTCCCAAATTGAAACCTGAAGAACCCTAAAAATCATTCATGGTGATTCTTCATATAGCGCATAAAAATTCAATTAAATCATATGGTTAGTTCCAGAATAGTCTAATTAGTATGAATCCATGGAAAAAACGCAATAGAAATGCTTGAATATCAAAATACGATTATGGAAAAAATGTGAAAAAGCTTGAATCCCCTATACCGATTTTGGGCGTTAGGAATGTGGAAACCTATTCAGACACGTTGTTTGATGTCTTATGAAGGTGATGAGATGGTTCTTTTTGCTTGAAACCTCTTGGAACCTTGTTTTCAGTTTCAAAAATTTTAGGTAAAAGTGCAAGCTTTTTTCTTTGTCTATGGCGCAGCTGAGAGTTCTCTAGGATTCGGTTTGCATTCTATACTTATGTGTGAATGATTAGGTCAAAGAATTTGGTCAAAAAGATCCATGAATTGATGAATCAATATTTGATTTTTTTGGCATTAGTTTTCAATCTTTTCATGCATATTTGCCACCAAATCATGTCCAATTACCTTCAATTCTTTCCTAATCTGATTTGCACGAAATCTTGGAGATATTTTATGCACAAAAGGATTCAAAACATTAGGTTTAGTATTTTTTACCTATTTAATTTAATTAAATGAATTATTAATGATTAAAAATCCAAATAAATAAAATAAAATGATAAAAAACTTCCCTTTGGGCCAAATGGTCGTGCACATGCCTTGGATAATGAATTGTGGAAGAAAAAGAGGCCCATTAGCAATTTTAGGTCATTTGAAGCAATGTTGACTTTTCAAAATATCCAAAAATTTCCCAACTTCCACAAGTCATAACTTGCTCAATTTGTAAGCTTTGCTCATGTTCTTGGACATTTTGGAAAGGTCTTTGAGTCCTCTAACCAATTCCTTTGGTCCCATGTCATTTTGATTCACCAATATCAAGTTATGGCCTTTGACTTAAAGTCCCTTTTTGTTGACTTTTGAAAATGACCTATAATGTTGAAATTGATAACTTTTTGTGAGAGCATTTCTTGGACTTGAAGTATGAAGAGGAGCTGTAGGAAATGTCTTTCTCTTCAAAATGAGCTTTGGATGGAATTTTTCTGATAATCCATGTGAAAGTTATGCCCTGGTCAAGTTACAGTTGACTTTTTCAACTGTCCAAATAAGGAAACTTTTGCATCTTGATGATTTTTGAGCCAAGCTTTGAGAATCATGATCAAGCATTGATCAAATGATGTTTGTGGCTTCAAAATGGGATGTTGACCAAAAATTTGAACTTTTGACTGTCAAATGACCATTTTGCCCCTACAGTTGACTGTAGTGCAACTAGGGTTTTTGACTGTGCAATTTTGAGCTGTAAGTATTGAAACTTGGTATGAGGATGCTTGACCATGTTTGTAGGCATGTGGGACTTGATTGGACCCTTGGAAACTTCATTTTCTTTGTCATAACCAAAACCCTAATTTTGACTGTTAGGAGGCCCTTACACTGTGCAACCCATGGGGAGATGTTTGAAGCTTTGTCTTGGTAAATTTTGAAGAATATGGGAGGGAAAATTTTGGGGTACAACAGTTGCCCCTGTTCAATCTTCTTAGACCTGAGGATGCAGATTGGCTGACGTGCCTTTCGTAATCCGAAGGTGGAAGAGGATTGAACACTAGAGTGCCCAGAAATTTGCGCTCACATAGTAGTGTGATGATGGGAATGGGCTTATAGATGCCATTTGGAGATTGATGGGTAGGATGATGGGCTTATAGATGCCATGCTAAGAGATGATGGAAGGTGGATGGGCTTATAGATGCCATCTGGGTGTCGATCGCGTAAGAGATTCCTTAGTGAGAACTTGCGTACCTGAAAAAGAAAATGATTACCTGGCCTGTTACAGGAGCTGGTCTTCAAATTCTTTGTGTAGATGTGTCCTGACTGGTTACAGGAGCTGGATCTGGAGCTTCAAAAGATGATGAATGAACCAGGGGTGGTTACTACCTCAACAGGAACGGTGAGAGAACCTTGGATGACTTTAACCTCAACAGCAATCGTTGAGAAAATCTTGGGATGATTACTACCTCCGCAGTATCGGGGAGAGAACCATAGGCGACTACAACCTCAACAGCAAACATTGAGGGAATCTTGGATAACTTCAACTTCAACAGCAATCGTTGAGCGAATCTTGGGATTACCACCTCCGCAGTATCGGGGAGAGAACCATAGGCGACTACAACCTCAACAGCAAACATTGAGAGAATCTTGGATAACTTCAACTTCAACAGCAATCGTTGAGCGAAGCCTGGGATTACCACCTCCGCAGTATCGGGGAGAGAACCATAGGCGACTACAACCTCAACAGCAAACATTGAGAGAATCTTGGATAACTTCAACTTCAACAGCAATCGTTGAGCGAAGCCTGGGATTACCACCTCCGCAGGATCGGGGAGAGAACCATAGGCGACTACAACCTCAATAGCAATCATTGAGAGAATCTTGGACAACTTCAACTTCAACAGCAATCGTTGAGCGAAGCCTGGGATTACCACCTCCGCAGGATCGGGGAGAGAACCATAGGCGACTACAACCTCAATAGCAATCATTGAGAGAATCTTGGACAACTTCAACTTCAACAGCAATCGTTGAGCGAAGCCTGGGATTACCACCTCCGCAATATCGGGGAGAGAACCATAGATAACTTCTACTAAGTCTTTATCAGGAAAATCTGTTTGGGGTCGATTTAACTGGACCAGAGAAGGCCTTTGACTGGATAAGAAATCTTTGGAGTCGATTTAACTGAACCGGTCTAGGTCTTGAAATATGATTGAGAATTTAACTGAATCTTTCCTGAAAGGTAAAGGTCAGTCATATGCAATGCATGATATGGATCAAGCAATGATGTTCTCAACATAAATGAGATTTGTAAGATATGATGCGTCTATGCATGCTATAATGATGTATGCGATGTTTACGAATGTATGTTTTCGTCTTAGAAAGATAAATCCTTGACGGGTGCCGGGAAGTCATATCCTGGGCTGATATTGAAGAATAGATTTTTGCTTCCGCTGGGGATGATAGTTGCAAGAATACCGGTAGGAGAAGATAACTCCGTCGGGGAATGAACTTGGCGAATGGATTACTCTGCGGGGAGAAAAGTACTCTAGTAATCTTGCTGGGAGGCAATACTCTGTGGGGAGAGAGATACTTTGTTGAGTTCCTGATAATAACTTGCTGGGGATACCCTTGTTGTATTGGAAGTGTTACTAGACTTCGCTGGGGATAAGAAGACTTTGTCGACGACGATCTTTCCATGGCTTTTGGCTGAGGATAACCCAGTTATATCCTTGTAAGGAAATAACTCTTTGAATAAAGCCGGGAGACGCGTTCGTGCTCTGCGAGAATAAGCTTCCAGAATCTACTGGGGATAAGCTTACTACTTGGGGAGATGGATTCCAACTTTCCTGGGGAAACTGGATTGGACTCTCTTGGGGAAGTTTGAACTGCATCGGGGAAGTGACTCCTTTGAACATTTGATATACCGTCGGGGAACAATCTTTAGGCCAAGACTATCGGGGATGCTTGTTAAGGATATATATGCTGCTGGGGAATGTTGATATCTGCTGGAGGATACCCAACTTCCTTAAGATTTGATAACTTTGCTTGAGGAAGAATGCACTGACTGCTGACTTACTCTCTGGGGAATTAAGGTGTCTGGTTATGTTCTTCGGCTGAACCTACCTTGGTACCTTAGTGGATAGAACAATTAGATTGCTTAAACAACTCTTTATTGCCCCTGTTTCTAATGTTACCTGTAACTAATCCTTTGTTTCGTATGCAACTATTTATGAGTTAGGAAATTATTGTCAATGCATATATCACAAATTGAACCTTGGACGTTCTTCGCAAAACAAAACGGAAAAAGAAAAACAATTGGCACTTTTAACTGAAAAATATATTTGTATTGATTTTTGAATGGCCTGAAAATAGGCGTTTTGTGTACAAGAGGCTGACGTCCTTGTAAGAGAACGCCGCCGAACAAAAGAGTTTATACAAATTTTGTACAAGAGAAAATAAAACAGCTGTGTGAAATGAACGATCCCACTGGGTTTCAACTCTGCTATTGCCTTTATAACTCCGAGCGTCTCATCACTTGATGACCTTGGTTGAAGATGAAGCTGACTGATCAATGTCGTCTGAACTTGATGCCGATACCGGATTCTGGATGCAAAGTGATCCAATGAGACATAGTATTACGCTTTTATCCCTAACTTTTGCCTGGACCGCCCTTTCGGGTTTTCAGTCCACCGGGATACCCATTTTTGCCCAAGCCGCCTTTTCAGGTTTTCGACTTGCCGGGTGTACAGATTTTTTCATTTCATCCCTTCATTTTGCCCGAACCCTTTTGGTTCGCCGGGAAGCCCTAATTTTTGCCTAGGCATGTCAGCCTAGCGGGTCTTTTTTCATGCGTAGTATTTTTTTACTATGTCTGCATTGGCGGGGTGAGGAAGGTCGTCACCATCCATATTGGTTAGAATCATGGATCCTCCTGAGAACACATGTTTAACCACAAATGGCCCTTCGTACGTAGGGGTCCATTTGCCCCTTGGATCACTCTGAGGAAGGATGATTCGCTTGATTACCAGATCCCCAACTTGATATTCCTGTGGTCTGACCTTTTTGTTAAATGCCCTGATCATCCGTTTTTGGTATGTCTGACCATGACAGATAGCAGCAAGTCTCTTTTCATCAATGAGGTTTAACTGATCAAGTCGTGTCTGGATCCAATCATCTTCGTTCAGATTCGCATCCTTCATTATCCGGAGAGAGGGTATTTGCACTTCGATCGGTAAGACTGCCTCCATGCCGTAGACCAAGGAGAAAGGAGTTGCCTCGGTTGACGTCCTGGCCGAGGTACGGTACCCATGTAGAGCAAACGGTAACATCTCGTGCCAATATTTATAAGTCACTGTCATCTTCTGCACGATTTTCTTGATATTTTTATTTGCTGCTTCTACAGCCCCATTCATCTTCGGTCGGTAAGGAGAAGAGTTATGGTGCTGTATCTTAAACTGCTCGCAGAGCTCAGTGATCATCTTGTTATTAAGATTGGTACCGTTGTCTGTAATAATTCTTTCTGGGACGCCGTATCGACAGATCAGGTTATGCCGAATGAACCGTGCCACAACCGTCTTGGTTACCGTAGCGTGAGAAGCTGCTTCAACCCACTTCGTGAAATAATCAATCGCTACCAGGATGAAGCGATGCCCGTTAGATGTCGTAGGTTTAATCTCACCGATCATGTCTATGCCCCACATTGCAAACGGCCAAGGCGCAGTAAGAACATTCAGAGGAGCTGGAGGAACATGCACCTTGTCTGCGTATATCTGGCACTTGTGGCATGTCCTGGAATGTTGGTAGCAGTCAGCTTCCATTGTGGACCAGTAATATCCTGCCCGAAGGATCTTTTTCGCCATAGTGTGCCCACTGGAATGTGTACCAAAGGTCCCTTCATGTAGCTCTTCCATGATTCTTTCCGCTTCAGTCTTATCCACACAATGCAGTAAGGTCGAATCATGGTTTCGCTTGTATAAGATGTCGTTGCTAAGGAAGAACTTTGCCGCGAACCTTCTCAGGAACTTCTTATCATTGACAGAGGCACCCTCATGGTATTCCTGAGCTTCCAAATATCTCTTCACCTCATGGTACCAAGGCTTCTCAGTCACCAATTCAGTCTCGAGATCGCAACAGTATGCCGGTTCGTCCAGTTTCCAGATGATGATCCGGGGAGCCTCATTTTCCCATTTGACCTTGAACATAGAAGACATTGTAGCTAACGCGTCCGCCAACTGATTCTCTTCTCTTGGGAAATGTTCGAAGGTTATCTTTGTGAAGTGGGGGATCAAGGTCAACACACATTCTCTGTAAGGAATAAGATTCGGATGTTTCGTATCCTACTCTCCTTTGATCTGATTGATCATAAGAGCGGAATCTCTGAAGACACTCAGAAACTTGATCCTTAAGTCGATCGCAGCTTGAAGACCCATGATGCATGCCTCATACTCCGCCATGTTGTTGGTACAGTTGAAACATAGCCGGGCAGTGAGCGGAGTATGAGTTCCTTGAGGTGATATGATTATGGCGCCGATACCGTTACCCAAAGCATTGGAGGCTCCGTCAAAGTGCATAGACCATCGGGATCCTTCCTCAGGTCCTTCATTCGGTCCAGGTACTTCACAATCAATCACTATCATGATGCTCTCGTCTGGAAACTCGAAGTTCATTGACTGATAGTCGTCTACGGCCTGATGTGCCAAGTGGTCTGCCAATACACTTCCCTTGATGGCTTTATGGGTCGTGTACTGAATGTCGTATTCTGTCAAGATCATTTGCCATCTTGCAATTCTCCCAGATAGAGCAGGCTTTTCGAATATGTACTTTATGGGATCCATCTTTGAGATCAACAAGGTGGTATGAGTCAGCATATACTGTCTCAGCCGGCGAGCAGCCCATACCAAAGCGCAGCAAGTTTTCTCAAGCAGTGAGTATCGGGTCTCACAGTCGGTAAACTTTTTGCTAAGGTAATAAATGGCATGCTCTTTTCGGCCAGACTCGTCATGCTGCCCCAGCACACACCCCATTGAATTATCAAGTACTGTTAGGTATAGTATCAGAGGTCTCCCTTCAACCGGTGGCATAAGAATGGGTGGTTCTTGGAGATACTCTTTGATTCTGTCAAAAGCAGCCTGACATTCATCATTCCAACGCACTACCTGATCTTTCTTCAGCAGCTTGAAGATTGGCTCACAGGTGGCGGTTAGGTGTGAAATGAACCGAGCAATGTAATTCAGGCGTCCTAAAAAGCCTCTGACTTCCTTCTCTGTCTTAGGAACTGGCATCTCTTGAATAGCTTTAACCTTGGCGGGGTCCACTTGAATACCCTTATCGCTTACAACGAAGCCTAGCAATTTTCCGGATCTTACCCCGAAGGTGCACTTGTTCGGGTTCAACCTCAGCTTGTACAGTTTCAACCGGTCAAACAACTTCTGCAGATGATCTAGGTGCTCTTCTTCAGTCTGAGACCTTGCGATCATGTCGTCAACATACACTTCTATCTCATGACGGATCATGTCATGAAATAAAGCGACCATGGCACGTTGGTAGGTTGCCCCAGCGTTCTTTAGTCCAAAAGGCATGACCTTGTAACAGAAGGTGCCCCACTGAGTAACAAATGTAGTCTTTTCCCTGTCTTCAGGTGCCATCTTGATCTGATTGTAACCTGAAAAGCCATCCATGAAGGAGAACACCTTATGCTGCACTGTATTGTCAACAAGGACATCAATGTGAGGTAAAGGGAAGTCATCCTTGGGGTTGGCCCTGTTCAGATCCCTGTAATCGACACACATTCTGACCTTTCCATCCTTCTTTGGTACCGGCACCACATTAGCAACCCACTGAGGGTAAGAAGTCACTGCAAGGAACCCAGCATTGAACTGTTTCATAACCTCGGCTTTGATCTTCTCAGACATCTCTGGACGCATACGACGGACCTTTTGCTTAACCGGAGGGCAGTCTTCCTTAGTTGGCAAGTGATGGACCACAATATCGGTATCCAACCCGGGCATGTCTTCGTAGGACCAGGCGAATATCTCCATATAATCATGTAGCATCTTAGTCAATCGTTGCTTCACGCTGAGCTCTAGGTTGGCACCAATCTTTACCTCTTTCCTGTCTGCTTCAGTACCCAAGTTTATTGTTTCCACTGGCTCTTCATGGGGTTGAATTGCCCTCTCTTCCTGAAGTAACAGCCTTGCAAGCTCGCCAGGCACTTCGCAATCATCTTCACCTTCGTCTTCAGCTAAGTTGATCGTATTTTCGAAGTTATAATTGGCAGTAGCAGAGTCGTTATCAGTGAGATCCAGAGTGGATTGAAACCTGTATGAGTGAGTGTGTGTGTAAATACAGTTGTTTTGAAATATGTATAAAGGAAGGAAAGACAGAAAAGGAGCATAAGATTTGAAATGCGAGAAAACGTCCAAGATTTTCATTTATGATATATGAAATGACAATTTATATGCCCTCACAAATGAAGCCAACGGTGCCCCGGGTAAGACACCGGGCCATAAAGTTTTAATTGTTTATTACAGATAACCAAAACATAGGAATTCATTACTCAGTAACAAGAGAAACAGGTAGATTGTCCTTTGCACTCCAATTGTTAGGTCCACTGTCGGTTGCCGGGTAGATCCAGCTATCAAACTCAGCTTCGTCCACTTCGTCTTCGTCCCCGATAGCATTCACTCCATGAGCAGGCAGGGGAGCTGTCACTACATTAGGCTTCTCAGATGCCTCAAATTGTACCTCCTTGGCGTCAATAAGGTCCTGCAACTTGCTCCTTAATGCCCAACAGTCATTAGTGGAATGCCCCGGGCTATCAGAATGATAAGCACAATGAGCATTTGGGTTGTATTTGGGGGAGGCAGTGTTCACAGCTTTTGGCGCCTCTCTGGTAGTCACTAGATTGGTGGATAGTAACTGCGGCAAGATTTGGGATAGGGTCATGCTCAAACGGGTGAACTCTCTCCGGGGTCTTTCAGTCCTTTGAGGATTGGTTTGCCGAGGAGCGGCAGCAGGCTTAGCAATCATTACCGCACTGACAGATTGACGGCGCTCAGATTTCTCTTGTCTTCTAGAACCGTACACAGCATTAGCATCTTTCTTGAAGGGTTTCTTCTCTGAACTAGACGATGCACCCTTCAGAATCTTTCCAGACTTCAACCCAGCCTCAATTCTCTCTCCAGTCAGAATAAGATCAGTAAACCCCACAGACGAGTTACCGATAAGATGGTTGAAAAAAGGCCCAGATAGGGTCCCCAAGAACATGTCTACCAACTCCCGATCAGTCAACGGAGGCTGCACCCTGCCAGCCAGATCCCTCCACTTCTGAGCGTACTCCTTAAAACCTTCACTTGAACCTAACGACATACCCTGGAGTTGGGTACGTGTAGGGGCAAGGTCGGCATTATATTGATACTGCTTATAGAAAGCAGTAGCCAACTCCTCCCAGTTACGAACCTTGGTCCCATCCAGCTGATAGAACCATTCGAGATGAGTCCCTGAAAGACTCTCCTGGAAGAAGTGGATCCATAAATTCTTATCCACTGAGTACGGTTGAATTTTCCGAACATAGGACCTGAGATGTAGCTTGGGACAAGACGCCCCGTCGTACTTAGTGAAAGATGGTGCTTTGAACTTACGAGGAATGATCACACCAGTAGACAAACCCAGATCTCCAAAATCCAGCCCAGGTACTTGCTGTATCTCCATAGCATTCAACCTGTCTTCCAACTGCTTGTATCTGTCTTCTGCAGGAGGATACTGCTCTTCATCAAAATCAGTCTCGTTGTCAGAGACTGCCGGACTAGGACCTTTTTCCGCTTGAGGAGTACCCTTGCCAATGGAAGAACCAGCCTCTTCATTTTGCAGAGTGTTGCCAAACCTTCGGCCTGAGTTGAACAGAACAGTTCTTCTCTTCTTCTTCTTTTCCTTCTTTAGGAGCAGAGCCTTCAGCTCCTCTTGGCCCTGAGCCAAACCCATGATTAGTTCCTGAAATTGCGCATTCTGCGCCTGTAGAGCTTTGATGGACATCTCGGTTGATGATGAGTCAGGATTCATGATGCTGAAATAAACAGCGAAGAACGGTAAGCGACCTGAAAAGAAGAAACCTGCTATGCACATGATGAATGATATGTGTTTATGCAATGCATCCAAGGGTTCGAAAGTTCAAATTTGTTGTAGACAAAAAGGAACACACGTTATCATTAAGGAAATAATTGTTCAGTACATCAAAGCCTCATGGGCAAAATAATACAAAAGCAAATCAATCCCAAAATATACTACACATCCTCTTTGGAGCTATGTAAGCGTTGAGATTCCTCTCCTCATGCAACAGGCGGGTGAGCTCCAAGACTTTCTTTTCACTAGCATGCAGACTGGTCTCAAGAGAATTCCGTTCTTCCTTAAGCTGGATCCAGCTCTTCTGCATCTCCTCCCAGGATGTGGGCATATCAGGGTGCTGAATAGTGTAGGACACTTCTCCTTCCATGGCTGGCTCTTTGATCACAGGGAGCATATGGGGATAAGGCATCATTAACTTCTGGGAGCGGGCTCGTACCCACTTGAGATAAGGTTCCAACGGGATGGAGTTTCTGTGCCCCAGTGTCTTACTGTCTATCCTACTTGGCATCCTCCAGGCTCTGATAAATCTCTGGCGAAGTCCTTGGGCATCATTGTCGAAGTCAAAAACTATGTCAGGAATTAACATGTCATGAGGACCATCCCTCCGAGCATAACCAAACTGTCTCCAAGCCAGGCATGGGTTGTAAGTAATACCTCCTCTGATTCCAAGTAAAGGAACATTAGGGTACTCTCCGCAACAATCAATGATAGTGACATCCTCTCTGGACCTAGGGCACCAATGTATATCTGCATGTGTAAGAGTCATCAACCGTTGTGACCATCTCAAACCCCGCTCGTTCTTCAAAACTGATTATGGAAGGTGCGAAATAAACCACCTTCCCAGGAGAGGAGTGCAACACATAAGGACACCTCTTTTTCTCATGGTTCGAGTGTAACATGAGTGAAGGATGTCCCCCAACAACGTAGGTATAGGATTCCTGGACATAAAGATCTGGACAGCACTGATATCTATAAGCTGATCTGGGTTAGGCAACAACACCAAACCATAGACAAGGAGGGCCACAACTTCTTCAAAAGCTTGTAAGTCAAGGGAGTTCCAACATTCATGGGCCTTTTCAAACAGAAACCTGGCTAAGAACCCTTTGATACCACTTCTAACTTCCCAATGTCCCTTGAGGTCAGATGACTGTAGGTGCAAGGCTTTAGCAATCTCTTCAAGCTTGGGTTCCTTTTCCGTACCGTTGTAGGGTAGTTGATCAAGGATAGGGATCTTCAGGAGCCGGGAGAACTCCTCTAATGTAGGTACTAGCTGATAATCCAGGAAGGTGAAACAGTGATGCAGAGGGTCAAAGAACTGGAACAGGACCTTTATCATGTCTTCCTCAATGTTGGTGTTGACCAAGCTGACGAGTCTTCCGTGTCTTTCATTGAATGAAGAGATTTCGGGAATCCTGGATATAAGTTCCTTAAGCTGAGGGGGAACCTTTACAAGACTGATTTGAATTGTCTTTCTACGAACGGTTTTCCATATCCTACAAAACAAGAACAAAGATGAAAATTCGAACCCCTGAAATGGTTAGTCAATGCGTATGATGCGGGATGATGTCATGATGCTATGATTAAACACACCACAGATATTTACAAAAACAAACATGTAAGGCACACAAGGCACACAAGACAAGCCCTTAGGGTTTAAGGCCAGCATGGGGTCTGGGTAGTACCCTCTTGAAGTTGGTGGGTTCAACCTGTCCTATTAGAAGTAACCGGGTTCTAAGGGTCCCAATATCACGGGATTGCTTTCATTGTTCATTGTTTCGATTTAGCCACTGAACTGGCGACTGAAATATTCCAGGAAAGCAACCCTCAATTGAGTGTAGTATCGAGTATCAACCAACCTCGGACTGCACCAAAGTCAGTTATCTCACTACCCTAAAGAGGCCAAGATAGTTCAATTAAGGTTCCTAAGGTCAGTTGATGCTTCACGACACCACGCGGAGGCCCCGTACTCTCCTTGACTGAACTCAAGGGTTACCGGTACACACCAAAGTGCCACATCAATGTAGCAGACTATTTCAACCATGTCGGTATACCCCGCACAGTTCCCTCACAGTCTTGTTGCTACTTTCTAAGAAGGTATCCCCCAGATCCGAGTTAGGATCTATAGAACTCCCAAGACAGTCCCACAATTTAAAGCAAGCAAAGCAATACAATTGAAAACACAGTTATGAACTAACCCTAAGGTACACCTCACTTTAAGTTTAAGTCCCCAGCAGAGTCGCCAGTTTTGTGATCGGTGGATCTGGAACTGACTGTTTAACGCTGGTTCGCGAAATGTCGCGGAAGCAAGAGTCGCCACCGTCTTTTATTTTCTCCAAATGGAAAGGACAAAAGCACAGAAAAATTCCTTATAGAGATTGCTCTCGGTTCGGGAGGTAGATTATAGAAAGGGAAGGTGTTAGCACCCTTTCTATCCATGGTTATCCATGGGCTCTTAGATACTTGCTCACTTGTGTTTTCAAAAATGGTTTGTTTGCTTTTCAATTGTGGGTTTTAAAAAGTTTCTTTGAAAATTCCAGTTCGACTCTTGTATCGGTCCTCAAGAGTGTTTGAAAAATTGCTTTCGAAAGCTTTTTGAAAATGTGTCGGTGTGAAAAGTATTTTTGATTTGTTTTTGAAGTTAGAGCAAGTATCTAGAGTCGTCTACCTACCCTAAGGAATTCGTCTGTGTAAATGTCCTTTAAAGTAATGCCATCCCACCATTGAGAGGTAGGGAGCACCACCGTTGGAGGTGTTCGGGTCAATTCGAAGTTCGGGACATGGTGATCACCGGAGCAATGGGAAGACACCTTAGAAGCTACCCTCATGCCAGGTTCCCGGATCATGAGGACTTACTAAAACATCCTCTACTCGACGATCACCTTTCGAGAGGCAAGGCAACAGTGAAGCGTACCCTAGGGGTGGTGTGTGACTTGTGTGTCGTTTTCAGATATTTTGTCTTTTTCATGTTATGAGTGAGCTACGCGTTTGCTTTTATTTATTATCATTCATTCTTGCATGCATTTGTTTAATAGTTAAAAATTGCGAGAAAGATAAAATTCTAAACTATTACAAAAGGCGCGGGTCCACATCGCCAAAATTTCCAGGACCCGATTTGACAGAAAATAAAGAATTAAAGTAAAAGTGCAAGAAATTAAATTTACACGGCTTTGGGAGAGGTACATGAATAATTAAAATAAAAAGAAATAAATATGCGAATTGAAATAAAATTAGAAACGAGGGCGTTGGACCCTTTTTGATGAAATTAAATTATTAGCAAATTAATTAAATTAAAGAAAAAGAAATTATTTTTTGTTTTTTTTGTATTTATGACTTTAATGAGATTAATTGAAATTAAAATGCTAACCCTAATTCTAATTGTTTTTTTTTAGTTTATTAAGAAAGTATTAAAGTTAAACCTAAATTAACCTAATTATTTACATGCAATCTTGATTTATAAAAATAATAGGAAGAATTAATAATTAATGTGGTAAAAAGAAAAAAAGATAAAAAAAGATTTGAAACCCTAATTCTACCAAATTTTAGGTTTTTATTGAAAAATATTAAGATTAACCCTAGATTAAAACTAAGTTAATTAATGAATTTTATTTACAAAATATGAAAATATTAAATAAAAATACTTATTTTTGTCTTTTTTTGATTTTATATTGTTTTTTATATCTTTTATGAAAGTATTTAAATTAAAGAAATTAATAAATAAAAGAAACAATAATCAAAATAAATACCAAAATAATGAAGAGAACAATGCAAACCTAGGGGGGTCTGTCCCCAAATTGGGAGGCTTTAGTCAGTAATTCAGGCCCATTTGTCCTTTGGCCTCTTTGACTTTTCAGCTAGCGTGTACCACTTTTGACTCACGTCCATGATGTTCTTCCAACGATGGCCTTTGGATTGGTATTGTTGACCAGATGGCAAGCTGGATTTGAGGATGTATGATACACCCTAGCCCTGAGATTGCACGCAAGCGTCAATAGAAAAATAACATGAAAGGGGTGGGGGACCTGGGGCTCGAACCCAGGTCCTAGAGAATACCAATGCCAAGCCTGACCAACGGAGCTAGGGATGCGCGTTTGTACATGAAATAACGCACAAATAATATAATAGAAAAATAAGGATTAGTGGAAATCTGGCGCGAACATTCAAACCAACCACTCACTGCCTGCCACCGAGCCATCGTCTTCCTCTTTCGTTTATTTCCTGAAACACAAAAAAACATTGGCAACAGTTTTGAACCGTCCCAAAAGGCACCATTCTAGAAAATAGCGAATAGGCCATATGGCCTCATAAATTAGGCGCGAGGGTTGGGTCTAGATCGTCCAAGCACGCTTGTTTCAATGGTGGTACTCAGGAGTCTCAATTTTACAGTATGTGAAAGTTCCCAAATTGAAACCTGAAGAACCCTAAAAATCATTCATGGTGATTCTTCATATAGCGCATAAAAATTCAATTAAATCATATGGTTAGTTCCAGAATAGTCTAATTAGTATGAATCCATGGAAAAAACGCAATAGAAATGCTTGAATATCAAAATACGATTATGGAAAAAATGTGAAAAAGCTTGAATCCCCTATACCGATTTTGGGCGTTAGGAATGTGGAAACCTATTCAGACACGTTGCTTGATGTCTTATGAAGGTGATGAGATGGTTCTTTTTGCTTGAAACCTCTTGGAACCTTGTTTTCAGTTTCAAAAATTTTAGGTAAAAGTGCAAGCTTTTTTCTTTGTCTATGGCGTAGCTGAGAGTTCTCTAGGATTCGGTTTGCATTCTATACTTATGTGTGAATGATTAGGTCAAAGAATTTGGTCAAAAAGATCCATGAATTGATGAATCAATATTTGATTTTTTTGGCATTAGTTTTCAATCTTTTCATGCATATTTGCCACCAAATCATGTCCAATTACCTTCAATTCTTTCCTAATCTGATTTGCACGAAATCTTGGAGATATTTTATGCACAAAAGGATTCAAAACATTAGGTTTAGTATTTTTTACCTATTTAATTTAATTAAATGAATTATTAATGATTAAAAATCCAAATAAATAAAATAAAATGATAAAAAACTTCCCTTTGGGCCAAATGGTCGTGCACATGCCTTGGATAATGAATTGTGGAAGAAAAAGAGGCCCATTAGCAATTTTAGGTCATTTGAAGCAATGTTGACTTTTCAAAATATCCAAAAATTTCCCAAATTCCACAAGGCATAACTTGCTCAATTTTAAGCTTTGCTCATGTTCTTGGACATTTTGGAAAGGTCTTTGAGTCCTCTAACCAATGCCTTTGGTCCCATGTCATTTTGATTCACCAATATCAAGTTATGGCCTTTGACTTAAAGTCCCTTTTTGTTGACTTTTGAAAATGACCTATAATGTTGAAATTGATAACTTTTTGTGAGAGCATTTCTTGGACTTGAAGTATGAAGAGGAGTTGTAGGAAATGTCTTTCTCTTAAAAATGAGCTTTGGATGGAATTTTTCTGATAATCCATGTGAAAGTTATGCTCTGGTCAAGTTACAGTTGACTTTTTCAACTGTCCAAATAAGGAAACTTTTGCATCATGATGATTTTTGAGCCAAGATTTGAGAATCATGATCAAGCATTGATCAAATGATGTTTGTGGCTTCAAAATGGGATGTTGACCAAAAATTTGAACTTTTGACTGTCAAATGACCATTTTGCCCCTACAGTTGACTGTAGTGCAACTAGGGTTTTTGACTGTGCAATTTTGAGCTGTAAGTCTTGAAACTTGGTATGAGGATGCTTGACCATGTTTGTAGGCATGTGGGACTTTATTGGACCCTTGGAAACTTCATTTTCTTTGTCAGAACCAAAACCCTAATTTTGACTGTTAGGAGGCCCTTACACTGTGCAACCCTTGGGGAGATGTTTGAAGCTTTGTCTTGGTAAATTTTGAAGAATATGGGAGGGCAAATTTTGGGGTACAACAGTGTGATAAAGCGTTTTTTGAAAATAGTTTTTGAAAAGTGTGTAAGTGTGTAAACTTAGGTTTGAGAAAGTACTTAAGAGTCATCTACCTACTCCAAAAAGGACATTCTTTTTCCTCCTTTCCTTTAGATAGTGCTATCCTACTATTAGCTAGTAGGTAGCCCTATTGTTGGATGTTGAGGGACTATCGAAAGGGACGCTATGGTCATTGGAGGAAAAATGTAAAGATATCTTAGCATTTTGAAGGGACTGTCATCATATAGGCAACATCGATGGACAAGATCATTTACCGAAAGGCAACTCGAGATACGTTTAGGGACCATGATCTTTTATGATGACTTTTATACCGAGGGTCTTTGCTAAGATATCCCTACGTTCGAGGGACATGACAATTTTCGAGGCAACCAACTGAGGAGTACCCTAAGGATGCAAGTGTGAGAAGTGTTTTTTTTCCAGTTATATTATCTTGAGATTGGTGATCTAATGGTTAATTGACTTTATCTTGTCATGCACACCTAGGTTACTAGCAGTTAATATTTAGCAGAAATTTAAAATGCAGGAATTTAAATCTACGTTATTACAATGTTTTCGGGGAGGGGGCATTTACATGTCCAAATGGGGGAAAGAAAATAAAGAAAATTAGTAAAGTCCTATTTTAACCTATTACATCCCATTAGCAGGTACAATATTATAAAAGATGCGAGAATAAGATAAACGCGCGTGAAAATGGAAAGAAACATCTAACAACCTAGAAAAGTCTAAGTAAAAAAAATCTTTTTGTTTTGTTCGTTTTAAGAAAATAATTAAACTAAATTAACTAAGAAAAACTAAATAAAATCCTAATTAATTAAGAAAGAAAAAAAGATTGTTGATTAAAAATTAATTCTAATAAAACTACTTCTATTATTTTTGGTATTTTTGTTAAGAAAATATTTGAGTTATAAAAACCTAGCTCTAATTATTTTTAAATTAATAAAATGATGTCAAAAATAATTAATTAAATTAATTAAATTAAAAAAAATCTTAAATCTATGATTATTATTTTTGATTTTTTATGATTTAAAAAAAAGATTAAAAAGATGTAAATAACAAAATAAAATAAATGGAGAAGCTAATGGGCCTGGAGCTAAGTAGTAAACAGGGGGGTGTTGTTCTGAAAAATCGTTGGGCCAAATAGATAGCCCAGGTCGTCTTGGTATCCTGCGGAGGCTGCTTCTGAGTGTCCATGGTGGTCTCTAGTCAAGGCCCTTGGATTCCAGCTTGATTATGATCTGATGGTCAGATCTGGTGGTGCATGATACGCTTCTGACCATGTGGAATACTGGATCCTATATGAAATATTATGAAAATGAAAAATGTTGGACCTGGGACTCGAACCCAGGTCCCTTCTCTCATAAGCGCGCTTCTTACCAACTGAGTTGGATGTTCAAGCTATTATACCAAACACAACAAAATAATATAATGCAAAGAAAATAATGATTATAAAAATAAATAAAAAACGCGCGCGTGGATTTGAGTTGCCCAGTGAGGGGCTGCCACGCATTCATCTCTTACCTCCCTCCGTTGTCTTAGGTAGAAATACCTATAGTGGCAGATTTTTGTCCGTCACTATAAAACCTGCACGTGAAACAAGCATAAAATGCAAAATAAATTCACTTTGAGGCCATGGGTTGATTGATCTCAACCTCCTGAGTAAGATGGTATCCTTGTTTGGTCCTAATTTTGGGTATTTTAAGAAACCCAAATTTTGAGCTTAGAACCCTAGCAATGGTGACGTACGATTCTTGTACCAAAACTGCAAGCCAACTATGCCAGAAGCTTGTAAATACTCAAATAAACAAAAATGAATGGTCAAATCATATTGATATCACATGAATTATACAAAACATAATTAAAAAAATGACAAACCATGAGAGTTGGCTAGATCATTTCATGGCGTTTTAGGACTTGGTGATGGTTGGAAAAGTTCTCGGGGACTTCCAGGAACGCGTCTGAGCCTTTGTTTTGGATCAAAACCACCTTTAATTTAAAATTTAGTTTTACAACTTTGGAATTTTTGAATGAAATGTGCAACAATTATTTAGGATTTTTGTGTGTATTTTGAGCTGGCCAATGTGTTGCTCTTATAGTATGGAAGGAGGAGACACCATTGAATGTAAAAGATTATGGCCATAACTCATGTTTTCCAACAAGAATCTAACCAATTCAAGGCCTTACAAATTTGTCAAAATATGCCTTATCTTTTCTTGGATGAACCTGGTCACTTGTGCACGGAATCTTGGGCCTCTAAGAAAGCCAAGACACTAGCCCACATGCCTAAGCCCATTTCCAAATATTTTATACAATTTATTTTATATTTACTTGAAATAAATTTAAATTAATATGTAAAAAATAGGTAGAAAATACAAGGCCATGCAAAAATAAGATTATAGGTCCTCTATGACCTTAGGAAGATATTAGAATCTTAAAAAGTTAGGCCATTGACCCAAAAATTCAAATTTTCTCAATGCACCATTCTTGAAATTTCCAAAATTTTCCCAACTTGGGCAAGCCATAACTTGCTCAATTTTTATCTCATGATGATGATCTTGTACTTTTTGGAAAGCCCAAGATGTCTACTTCAATCCCTATTTTAATTAATTTTGCATTTGAAGAAGTTATCTAGAAATAAAAGGTCTTGGAAAGAAGTGGCTTTTGTTGACTTTCTACAAATGACATGTAATGTATGAACTTGTATCTTTCAAATGGTGCATTTCTTGAACTTGTGAGATGAATAGAAGTTGTAGGGAATTGAGTTCTATTCAAAATGAGCTTTTGTTGGAAAATTTCTGATAAATTATGAGAAAGTTATGCTTGGTCAAAGTTTGGTTGAATTTTCCTATAGAAACCCTAATTTGCCATTTTTCTACTTTTGATGGGTTAAGAGCATTTCTTGAGGAATCAAGATCAACCCTTGATCATTATGGATATCACTTAAAAATGTTGATGTTGACCAAAAATCTTGAAATTTGACTGTACATGGGCCACAAGTGACTTTTGACCTAGCATAGTTGATTTTCCAATACTTGGCAATTGACTGAGCAAACTTATTGTGCCAGGCATAAAATTTGGCATGGATGACCTTGAGGACATATTAGGACAACAGAGAACATTTGAGACCATTGGATCTCAACCATCTTGATGAAAATTGAAACCCTAGTTGGGGGTTCATTGCCTTAGGAGGAGAATTGTCTGGTCAATTCTTGGTCAACCTTTAAGCAATTGAGAACCTCTAGGAGTATGTCTTGTGTGAAAATGGGAGGGCAAATTTTGGGGTATGTGATACGGTGGCCAGAACCGAGACGTGTTTCCCTATTTTGTTAGGAAATTTGCTAGTTTGCGTTTTGCGTTTGTGTTTGCAAAATGTCGCGGTAAGCAAGAGTCGCCACCAACTTTTATTTTATCCAACAAGGAAAGGAAAAAAGCACAGAAAAATTCCTTTTTCAATATATTTCTGAGTACGGGGGTAGATTATGTAAATGGAAGGTATTAGCACCCTTTCTATCTGTAGTTATCTACGGGCTCTTAGGTACTTGCTCATCATTTTCAAAATTGTTTTCTTTGTGTTTGTGTGATTTGAAAAGCTTTTGTTTTGACTTCGATTTAACTCTTACTTTTGTCTTCAAGAGTGTAATGAAGTGTTTTTGAAAACTTTGTTTGTAAAGGAGTGTAAGTGTGAAAATTTTGTTTTGATTGAGCAAGTACTTAAGAATTAATCTACCTACTCGAAAAAAGAATCATTCTATGCTTGTTTCCTTTAGACAATACTATCCCACTATTAGTGAGTAGGTAGCACCATCGTTGGAGTTTTGAGGGTCAATTCGAAAGGGACGTACAATCACTAAAGCAATGTTAGGACGTCTTAGTAGTAACCCTAATGTCTTAGATCAATTATCTGAGGCAAAAATGTCTGAGGCAACCTTTTCGAGGCAACTTTGATCTTTGGGAAAAAAGGACGACCACTAAAACATCCTATACTCAATGACCGTTTACTGAAGGCAACCAAGTGGGAGTGTACCCTAGGAGTGCGCATGTGCAAGTGATTCAATTTCAGTTTATTTATCTTTTCATATTTTAGGGTGATCTAACTGTTTTAAAATTACATACATTCTTGTCATGCATCCTAATATCATACATCTAACAGTTAATAATTTGCGGAATTTAAACTAAACTATTACAAGGCTTCGGGTATTTACATAGCCAAAAACAAACCCTTTGAAAATAAAGCGATAAATAGAAATAAACGTCCTAATTAACTATTACAAACTGTAGGCAGTTACATCAAAATAATAATAAAGCGCGCGAGGAAAATTAGATGGACGAGAAATTAGGGTTTTGACCCTTCTAACCTAATTAAAAGAAGAATTGTTTTTTTGTTGTTTTTAATAAAAGAAATAAGTTTTCTAAATTAAATATGCAATTAATTAGTTAATTAAATTAATTAATAAAAATAATTACATGACCTATTTTTGGTTTTTGGGTTATTTTAGGAAAAAAATATATAATTAAGTTAGTAATAAAACCTATTTATTCTAATTATTTTTAAGTTATTTACAAAATAATTAAAGTTTTACCTAAAATTAAATCTAATTAAATTAATAAATTTATTGATAAAAAAAAACCTAAATCTAATTGGTGAAAAAAATATTTTTGTGATTTTTTGATAAAAAGAAAATAATTTGATTGGTTAGTAAATAAAATAAATAAATTAAATGAAATAATAAAAAAATAGAAAAGAAAATAGAAAGAGAGAATGGGCCTGAATATGGGGGTGTAAAAAGCAGAATCTGGGATCCAGTATGTTGTGTTGACTAGACCTCATGATGGTCTCTCATATGCTAGCCTTTGGATTTGGTCTCCTGACACTTGGCTTGCTGGATGGTGAATACGTATGGTGGACCTTTGGTTGGTGAACACGCTGGATCCTAAAAAGGAAAATATCATAGAGAAATTGGGGGACCTGGGATTCGAACTCAGGTCCTGAAGCAATATCCATGCCTTCGCTACCACTGCACCACTCGTTCTTATTTGTACATATGATGAACAATAATAATAATAATATATAAAACAAATGGAATAATAAAATATTCAGCGCGAAATTCAAATGGACAAATTAGATAGAGCCACGCCATCATCCCTGTCCTCTCTCTGTGGATAAAAGGTTTAGAAACCTTTACCTACGGACAACGTCCGTCGCTATAGCCCTGTAATTTCTCAAAATCAAATACACGTGATATAAATGACCACCAAGACCATGAATGGACTCGTCTGGTTTTGCTGAGCACAGTGGTGGCCCTTTCATTGCCCAATTTTGCCTGTACGCCAAGATCCCAAATTGAGCTTGTAAACCCTAACAATGGTGAAACTTCATACAAGACATGAAAATGCAATTAAAGAATACAGAGAGCTTGCAAACATGATTGTGATCAAGAATGTACAATTATTTTATGCTATATGTGCAATAATAATTCTATTCGATTTAAAGAAAAGAGATATGTCGTGGGCTACTTACAGTGAGATATAGGGCTCGAAAATACTTGGTTTTGATTGCTTTCGCTTACTGGGAGTCTCAGGAAGGGATTGGGATAGCTGGAAGGCTTTGAATGATTGGAACACTGAATTCGATCTTACACTTTTTCTTGATTTTTCCAGTTTTTGTTCTGCCTCTTGCGCCTGCTTCTAACCTAGTTTTTGGTCTGCTTTTGTTCTATTTGTATCAAGGACTGAATTAGGGTTGAAAGAGTGCACTCAATCTTCCTCCATCAATGAGTTTGATCTTGATTTGATTCACCTTAAAATCTTCCCAAAAATTGCCTAAATCCAATCTTTTTATGTACACATGCCTTCACACGAATTTGAATACTTGCTAGCTGTAATTTAAGACCTGAAACAAGCACAAAATCTTTTGTTTTCAATATTTTGGATTTTATATGATTTGTTTTGATTTAAATTGAATTAATTCAAATAAAAATCAAAATAAATAATAAAAACATGATAAGGACAAGTGGCAAGGGCTAGAGCTCGTGGACTATGTTTCCAATTCAAAACAAGTGAAAAATATTGGGCCCATTTGGCAAAATTTGAAGTTTTAGGCATAGTTGACTTTTGGCAATTTTGCAAAAAAGGTCAACTTCAACAATGCATAACTTCCTCAATTTTGAGTCTTTGGATGTGTTCTTGGACTTTTTAGAAATCTTGAGATGTCCTTTAATCAACCCTTTTAGTCTCATCTCAATTTGATATTCCATGCTCAAGTATGAAGCTTTGACAAAACATGTGTTTTTGTTGACTTTTCAAAATAACCTATAATGTCCAAATTCATAACTTCTTGTGAGTGCATATTTTGAACTTGGGAGATGAAGATGGATTGTAGGGAATTGTATCCTATTCAAAATGAGATTTGGATGGGTCATTTCTAATAAAGTATGAGAAAGTTGAAGAAGTGAAAAACACAAGAAGGGGGGTTGAATTGTTGAAACTTGAAATCAAATGCAGACAACACGTTATTTTTATCCTTGTTCGTTTGATCTCAAACTACTCCAGTCCACCCGTCAAGGTGATTTCGCCTCTCTCCAACGAGGTCTTAATCCACTATATTCAACTTAATACAAAACTGCTTTAACAACTGCTAAAGCCTTCTTGAGTCTAAACCACAGACCGATTTCTCAAGGAAATTCTTTCTTACAGATAAATGAACTATTCTGTGTGTTTGATGTTTTCTACAAAAACTATATATCACAACTGTGATAATACACAAAATGAAGCTTATGTAAAACTAGATTACTAGAACTATAGAGTAAGCAATTTGAGAGCTTTAGCAAACTGAGTGAGTGAGGACGAAGATGATTGAATTTAGGCGTGTAGAGTATTGTAGAGCATTAGCCATTTCACTTCTCACTGATTTGTTTAAATACTTCTTGGAAAAGATACGTTGATGCCAATAATTCCATTTCAATGCTCATTACGTTCTTTCCATTTTGAGAAGATCTTTGTCTTGGAATAAAGCCGTTGGTAATTAATCTGCCTTGAATGCAGTAACGTTAACACTTCAGAATGTTCTGCTTGATTAAGATCAGAGTGTGTTGGCTTTAGCTTATTCTGAATGCATCTGAGTGCTGATGACATATCTTTTGATGCCGATGTTGATATTCTGATATTCTGATGCTGATTCCATCAGAGTTTCCTGTAAATACACAACATATTTTTAGGTAGCATCTATGTCATATATAAATCTCATAATTCATTTAATCTTTTATTTTGTTATCATCAAAACTCTAACTGAGGGTTGTAGAATGAAACTATGTTCTAACAATCTCTCCCTTTTTGATGATGACAAAAACTAGATTTTTCAATTAAAATAAAATGATGAAAGTATCAGAGTCTAAGGATAAAAAGGAAACGATATCAGAGATAATCAGATAATGAGAAAAAGTATCAGAGCTAAGAGGTTAAGGAGTAAAAAGTATCAGAGTAATGATGAGAAAAACTCCCCCTGAGCTGATTATTTCCCTTTGATTCCTTGAGACCTTGAGTATCAGAACTTTATTGAACCTTTCTTTGAGCATCAGAAATTTGCTTCATCAGAGTTCTTCAGATTCTTGTACCTGTAAGCTTTTCAGAACAGCAGATATATAAGGATGTTAGAATGTTTGAGACTTTTGTCTCAGTAAACCGTTATTAAAAAATATCATTCTTTCTCCCCCTTTTGTCAGCGATCAAAAAGCATATATAATCAGAGTTAAAAAAAATTAGAGTAAAAACACGATTGTATTAAAACAAAAGCAATGTTAGTTTAGAACAAGTAGAGGTATTACAGACAAACATGTAAAGAAAACAAGGAAAACATAAGAAAAATCTAAGAAGAAGGAGGAAGTCGTGTGAACAGAACTTCCAACATGCTCTTGATTTGTTCGCTGGTTTCGTTCTGCTTGGCTACCATGCTTGCTATAGAATCAATCTTGATATCCTGCTTGTCCATCCGTTCATTCATCATCATATTTAATCTCTTCAAATCTTCCAGAGCCTGCCTGTCAAGAGAGGAAGCTTGAGGATCTTCAGATATAGGCTGCTTCTCAGAGCTTTCTGTAGCTTCTTCTGCTTGACCCAAGTCTTCATCTTGAATTATCTGTTCTTCTGCAGGTTGGACTGTAGATGCTGGACGCTTTTCAGACCAAGGCTCACTGTCCAAATGGAGAATTTCTTCCTTCAGCAGCTTGCTCAGAACTGGACCTTCCATTTCCTTTAGCAGATTGCTGAAGTTCTGTTGAGCCTGTCCATAGCTTTGGTCTTGCAGCTTGAAGGTTTCAGCGCAAACCCATCTTCTGAATTGAGTCCAGAGAAGATCTGATACAACAGGATCAACAACTTCCAGACTTGCTTGTTTTAAAGAAGTGATCCACTTCTGCATATCTGATTCAAAGTTCAAAATGTTGGACCCAACATCTGGTTGTTTGGGTTTAGGGATGGCAGTTTTCTGGTTTATTGCAGCAAGGCGTTCAAGGATTGTTAGGTCAATGACTGTCTTGCTGTGGTTTTCTGTATTTTTCTTAGGTGAGGGAGTAGGAGAGTCAGAAATAACTATTGGACTATGTGGAGTCTTTGGTGGAGTTGTTTCTGGTGAAGAGGGAAGTTGATCCATATTAACAGTTGTACCACAGGACAATTGAATGGCCAATGGTTGTGGTTCAGGAGACTCAGAGGTTTGAGCCTCAGAGTTTTGAGTCTCAGGTTGTGGTGATTGTGCATGTGGAGGAGATGGTGGATTACTTTCTGGTTGAGGAGAGGGAGGTTGTGGAATTTATGGTTCTGGTATTGGAGAGAGAGGAGTTTCTGGTATTGGTGAGAGTGGAATGTCAGGTTGTGGAGAAATGGGAATTTCTGGTTGTGGATTTGGATTTTCTGTTTGGGGAGCGGAAGTATGTTGGTCTATATCATACAGAACTTGTGCAAGTTCTGGTTCTGGTATGGTTGCAGTGTTTGGATTTTGTGGTTTGGAGCGGGATCTTCTGAGGGTTAATGACTCAGAAGGGTCAAAGTCAGTGTCAAAATCTTCAAAGGTTTGTGGTGTTGGGATATCAGCTGGTGTTGGAATGGGAGTAGGGATAGATGTGGAAACAGCAGTTGAATTTAAAACAGATACAGAAACAGGATTACCTCTTTTCTTTGGAGTCTATTGTGATGAGCCTTCTGGAGCAGCTTTTCTCTTCTTAGTCTTCTTCAGAACAACCTCTGGTGCCTTCTGCTGAAGATCTTGAATGTTTAGATTGGGTGATGTACCATCAGCTTTACAAGCGTCCAAGTATCTCAGAATGATCTGAGGCTTGGAGTCAATCTCTGAGAACATGGGGAAGTCGTCCAGAGGGACTCTTCTGTTGGAGATGTCAGCAAAAGGAGTGATGCTGGGCTCCTTCTTAATGTTCTCTATCAGCTTCATCTTCTTTAGATTCTTGGCATTCAGCTGCTTGCCAACAGAAGGTTCCAGTATGCTGATCTCTTATGCCTCTGTCAAGTGTTCAATCAGCCCAAGGGTATCCAATCCATTTTAGTGCGTTCATCTTCTCTTGTCTCCTTGATGCTTGTTCTCAGATGGTTGAACAGAAGATGAGCTAGATTAATCTTTACCCTCTGAGAAATAAAATAGATCAGAAACTGCTTATCTATGTTTATGTAATCAGGAGAGCTTGTTGGCTTCCTGTGGTTGAAACAGCCCAGAATAATCTTTGCCCAAATTCTGTGCTTATCTCTCAGATCCCTTATCTTGCTGGAGGGAAGCCCCAGCGTGAAAATTTCCCTTGCTACAACAACAACATCTGAGCACCTTTCAACCATGTCTATACAGTGAATACCACCGCCATTGTATCCAATCAGTTTTGCAATTAGGTCTTCAGTAATCACAATTTTCTTTCCCATTATGTAAGAAGTGACTTGGTGATTTGAGGAAGACGCGTGAATCCAGAATTCCTTAACCAAAATAGGAAACGTTGGACCTGCCAACCTGTCAAAATACCTTTCCCATCCTTGAGCTTGAATCTCTTTTGATAAATCAAAACCATTTTCCTTCAAACTGTTGAAATCCACTATAATCTCTGACAGAACTTCAAGGTTCTTGACTGGAGTGAGTAGTGTTCTGAGAGGAACTTCATATTGCTCAGCTGATGCATCTTTCTGGGAACTTGATGAAAGATTGCTGCTAGAAGCCATGTTCACACGAGTTCTTGAGAGAAAAAATTTGAAAGGGTTTTCTTGAGAAGGAAGAACACAAACATAGATATCAGAAAAATTTCTTGAAAACGAAAGTTAGGGTAAACGTTGTGAATGGTGTTTAAATAGATTTCAAAAAAAAATTTGGAAACATAAACGGTTAAGAGAGAGAAATAAATCATGATTAATAGCATTAATTGATTGCTGATTTTAGGGGATTTAAGAAAGATACTTAAACGGTTACCAGTGACATGTGTCTCAATGCAACCAATCAGCGCTTTGCCTTTTCAGAAGCGTGAACGTGTGTTCAGCCTCAGGAACCAGCTGATGACTGGATGACACTTGTTTGCTTTGAGTGAACATCACTTCTATCCTTAAACTGAAGAGCTCAGAGCTTCATGGATAGATTCTGATACAATCTGCATTTCTAAAAGTTCTGAAAGAGGATTGATCAGAAGTTCACAGAGAAATAAACATAATTCTGAAGGTAAATATATAAAATTAAAACAGTTTTATTATGGACAGAGCTTCATGCTGAGATGATTCAGAATGAAGTTGAACCTATCTTCAGAAAGTGGTTTTGTAAAGATATCAGCCCATTGATGGTCTGTATCAATAAATTTTAAGTTTAAGATTCCTTTCTGAATATAGTCCCTAATAAAATGATATTTTATTTCTATATGCTTAGCCCTAGAATGCAAAATTGGATTTCTACTTAAGCAAATAGCAGAGGTGTTATCACAGAGTATAGGAATGTTACTCTCATAAATCTGGAAGTCCTCAAGTTGACTTTTCATCCAGAGCATTTGTGTGCTGCATCCAGCTGCTGCTATGTATTCAGCTTCTGCTGTTGATAGAGCAATGGTGGATTGTCTTTTGCTGGACCACGAGATCAGATTTTCTCCCAGAAACTGGCAGCTTCCAGAAGTGCTTTTACGTTCAACTCTGTCTCCAGCAAAGTCAGCATCACAGTAACCTACTAAGCTGTAATCACTAGATTTTCTATAAAACAGACCCAGATTAGTAGTACCTTTCAGATACTTGAAAATTCGATTAACAGCTGTTAAGTGAGATTCTCTAGGATCTGATTGGAATCTTGCACAAATGCATACACTGAATAAAATATCAGGCCTTGAAGCTGTAAGATAAAGAAGAGAACCAATCATACCTCTGTAGACCTTCTGTTCTACCTTTTTGCTTACCTCTTCTCTTTCCAGAATGCATGTGGGATGCAATGGAATCTTTGATGGCTTACATTCTGAGAGATCAAATTTCTTCAGAAGTTCTCTGACATATTTTCTTTGATGAATGTAAGTTCCTTCTGGGGTTTGATTAATCTGAATTCCCAGAAAGAATTTCAGTTCTCCCATTAGGCTCATCTCAAATTCTGCCTGCATACACTTAGCAAATTTTCTTCCTAGAGAAGGATTAGTAGATCCAAATATTATATCATCAACATAAATCTGGCAGACTAGAATGTCATTCTTAATTGTCTTACAGAATAAGTTTGTGTCCACCTTCCCTCTGGTGAATTCCTTTTCTAAGAGGAAGTAACTTAGTCTTTCATACCAAGCTCTGGGAGCTTGTTTCAGACCATACAGTGACTTCTTCAGTTTGAAAACATATTCTGGATTTTTTGAACTTTCAAAACCAGGGGGTTGGTGCACATATACCTCTTCTTCTATATAGCCATTTAAGAATGCACTCTTGACATCCATCTGATACAGAGTGATGCCTTTATTAACAACAAAAGAAATTAAAAGTCTGATAGATTCTAACCTGGCGACTGGAGCAAAGGTTTCTGTATAGTCTATCCCCTCTTGCTGACTATAACCTTGTGCTACCAATCGTTCCTTGTTTCTAATGACTTCACCTTGTTCATTCAGTTTGTTTCTGAACACCCATTTAGTTCCAATGACGTTGAATCCTTTTGGCTTAGGAACTAAATCCCACACGTCATTCCTTGTGAATTGATTCAGCTCCTCTTGCATTGCTAGAATCCAATCATTGTCCAGAAGTGCTTCATCAATTGAAGATGGTTCAATTAGAGAAACAAGTCCCATGAGGAATTCTTCAGAGTTTCTGAAGTTGGCTCTTGTTCTGATTGGATCTTCCTTTCTTCCTAAGATAGTTTCTTTTGGATGATCCATGCTGCTTCTGGATGGTCTTTTCTGAGGTTGATCAACAGAAGATGCTGGATTGCTTGAAGTGCCTCTTTCTGATGTTGAGGGAGTGTCTCTATTAAGAGCTTCTGATGACTTGTCTTCAGTACCTGTGAATTCAACTTCCATACCTGCAAGTAATTCATTCTGCTTTGACTTTTGAGAGTCAAGCTTATCATCAAAACAAACACTGATTGATTCTTCCATAATCTGTGTTTCTGTATTGTATACTCTATACCCTCTTGAGCGTTCAGAGTATCCTAACATAATGCACTTCTGTGCTTTAGAGTCAAACTTGTTCAAATAATTTTTAGTATTCAAAATAAAGCAAGTACATCCAAATGGAGGAAAATATGAAATGTTGGGCTTTCTGTTCTTCCACAATTCATATGGAGTTTTTTCCAAAATAGGTCTTATGGAGATTCTATTCTGAATGTAGCACGCCGTGTTTATTGCCTCTGCCTAGAAGATCTTAGCAACGTTAGTCTCGTTGATCATGGTTCTGGCCATTTCTTGTAATGTTTTGTTCTTTCGTTCTACAACTCCATTTTGCTGGGGAGTTCTAGGACAAGAGAAATCATGCAGAATGCCTTTGTCATTAAAAAATGATTCAAAATCTTTGTTTTCAAACTCTCTACCATGATCACTTCTGACTTTGACGATTCTAAGATCCTTTTCATTCTGAACTTGGTTACAGAAGGTGACAAACACAGAGTGTGACTTGTCCTTGTGTCTTAAGAACTTTACCCATGTCCATCTGTTATAGTCATCTACGATTACTAACCCATACTTCTTGCCACTGACTGAAGCAATTTTAACTGGTCCAAATAAGTCAATATGCAGAAGTTCTAATGGCTTAGAGGTGGAAACAACGTTTTTAGATTTAAAAGCAGGTTTTGCAAAGTTGCCTTTCTGACATGCTTCACACAGAGCATCTGAATTGAACTTCAGATTAGGAAGTCCTCTGACTAGATTGAGTTTGTTAATCTGAGATATTCTTCTCATACTAACATGCCCCAATCTTTTGTGCCAGATCCATTGCTCGTTGTTAACAGACAGAAGACACTTTACATTCTGACTCTTCAGTTCAGAAAGTTTGATTTTGTAAATGTTGTTTCTCCTCTTTCCATTAAACAGGATAGTCCCATCTGTCTGACTAAAAGCTTTACATGAATTTTGATTAAAGATTATATCATAACCGTTATCACTTAATTGACTTATGGATAACAGGTTATGCATTAATCCATCTACTAATAAGACATTACTGATAGAGGGAAGATTTCCATTACCTACTGTTCCAGAGCCAATGATCTTTCCCCTCTGATTGCCTCCAAAGCCTACGTGGACTCCAGGCTTAAGTTCCAGGCTTTGGAACATATGCCTTCTTCCCGTCATGTGTCGCGAGCAGCCAGAGTCCAGGTACCATGACTGGTGTTTCTGCTTTGCTGCTAAAGATATCTGCAACATGTATTATTTTATCCTTAGGTACCCATATTTTCTTGGGTCCTGATTTGTAAGTTTTACCAAAACTCTGGTTGAATTTTGGTTTGACAGAATAATTGCTACTGGTATATTTGATGTCGTGTGTGTGCCCATATACAAAGTGTGATTTGAGTGGAGTTCGTTTAATAACTAAATCCATGGCATTCTTTGGTGTAGGTACCTTACCTTGGTATCCTATTCCCTTTCTGCCTTTTCTGCTAACTCCATAGATCATTGAAGCCATTTTGCTTCTATCTATGCTTTTAGCAAGAAACTTCTGAAAGCTGTGATCATACTCCTTGATGATCTCATCAGCACTACTGGGAGTTTCAGGAATTATTTCCTTCTGAGAGTTTTGTAAAAGATTTTCTAATTTTGAAACTTTATTTTTCAACTCAGAATTTTCCAATTTGAGACTCTCAGTTTTATCAGAGTCAGAAGCAAGATCCCTTTTCAGGTTTCTGAACTTGACTCTGATCTGCTGATATCTTTCCAGAATCTCATTAAGGCTTTCAGCTAGTTCAGCCTTAGTAAAATTAATAGCAAAGTCAGGAAATACCTCTTCTGTGTCTGATTCAAAGTCTGATTCAGAAGCTTCACTGTCTTCTGATATGTTAGCCATGAGAGCTATGTTTGCTCTCTCATCATCTGATTCTGAGTCAGCTTCAGATGTGTCAGAGTCATCCCTTGTGGCCATGAGACTTTTCTTCTTTTCCTTGCCAAACTTTCTTCTGGGCTTTTCCTTCTGAAGCTTTGGACAATCGCTCTTGTAGTGTCCTTGCTCGTTGCATTCATAGCAGATGATGTCCTTGTTGTTTGGCTTTCTGCTTTCTGAAGGGCCTTCAGATCTTCTGTGTCCAGAGGAGGATTCTGACCTTCTGTATCTAGAGGAGGATTCGTTCTGGTTCTCAGATCTTCTGGGAGTCCTGAACTTTCTTTGCCTCTTCTTCCACAGTTGGTTCACCCTTCTGGAGAGGAGAGATAGTTCATCTTCTTCTGATGAGGACCCATCAGAGGTTTCTTCAACAGCCTGTAAAACCTTAGAGTCAGATTTTCTGTTAGATTTTAGAGCTAAAGGCTTACCTTGCTTTTGAGGTTCATCAGCTTCCAGTTTGTAGGTGTTTAGGTATTGGCTTGCATTTTTGGTAAATCCCAAGTGTATGTGTGAATGTCATAACTGATGTCATAACATTCTAGTTCAGTTTGTACTAACTCATTAGGTACCTTTGCAGAAAAATATTGTAATTCAAGTACTGATGTTTATAAGTGTGTATCTGAGCATTTTGCAAAATGATCACATTTTACTAAATCAGTAGACAGGTTTTCTCAGATGTCATAACAGATGTTATGACATCCTGTTCTGAACTAACAGGGTTGCAGGTTGGATAAGTCTGAGTTTTTTCAGGAAAATAACTCAGTCTTTCCTGAACAGAATCCTGCGTTTTCTGAGGGGTAACCTAGCTCAACCCTAACCTGGTTAATAAAGTCCTGTGACCTGGTCTTTAGGTCAAACGGAATTAACCCTAGGTTTTTGTGGAAACCCTAACTGAAGTTGCAGCTGCTATATATTCAACAGAGCTGCTGTTTTGCAAGGGATATATAGAATGTAATATTGGGGGTGTTCTGGGAGGTAAACCTGTCGGTCTGTGGCAAGGTTACCATGTATGTAACTCGAAACCTGTAGGTAAGAGTTTGAGTGTTCTTGGATGAAGTTGTGAAGCAAGTCTAAGTATTTCTGCATTACTTCATATTCATTGTAATGTAGGAAACCAAGTGGGAGGGCACTACTTCTTGAGTAGGAGTAAGACTTCTGTTGTTGCGACAATAGGAATGGAAACTGGTAGGTTTCTATCTAGGAGTTCCTAGGTATAGGTTGCACTGGGTAAATGATTAAGTGAGGGATGGGAACTTGTGAAGTTTAGTCCTGAATTAATATTGCTGATAGTGGATCTTATTCCTGGCTTGGTATGCCCCCAGAGTAGGTGTGTTTCACCGAACTGGGTCAACAACTGATTTGTGTTTTTACCTTCAGCACTTTATAATTCTGTCTATTATACATCAAGGTAAAACTGTAATGTTGTAACAGATGATGTCTCAGAACAAGTTAAGACATCATGCTGATATCTGTGCAGGAGAAACAGAACTGTGAAGGTTGTTTGCTCTCTGCTGATCATGTGCAACAGATGAACAGAACTAGGTACATCGTTGTTCTATCCTCTGCACCTTCAAAGTATATCTGGCACAGCTTGGATAAACCGTGCTTCTGTCATTCTTTAGTACTGAATCACGAAAAATTGACTATGTTCTTTATTGCTTGGGTATCTACCTTGCTGTGTATTTATTATGTCACATCAGATGTCTAGACATTGAGTATAACATCTGAAGACTGGCATACACCAGAATTTCATTTGGTATCAGAGCAGGCATCCTGTTCTGTTTCTGGATGAGATCCATGGGTGATACTTTCTGGTATCTGCAAGGTCAATCTTAGTACTGGAGATTGTAACTTGGAAAGGTTTATTATTTCCCTGAATGGTCCCTTAAAAGTGGGAGGATGGACTATTCATGGCAGGAACTGTGTGATTGGCATTTGGCCTGGTTGTGTGGTAGCTGCTCTAGGTTTGATTTATTTTCAAACCTAGGATTTGTGTACGCCTAAAGTGTGTGTGCAAAGATTGAGTTGTATTATGTTCTTCCGTTGTGTAATACTTGGCAAAACTCAAGCACTGATGTGTTTCCCCTCTTGTGGATTGAAGGCTACTGTATTCAAGAATTCAACATAAGGTATTGAAGATGTCACTGATACTTGAGTCCTCTCAAGTCCACTCATGAAGACGTTCTTCGTTCAGAATGCATGCAGCTACTAGTTGAAGAGCAGATGTTTTGGGTGTCAAACAAAGGGATACTTTTGTTTGGGACCTACTCCTGACCTGGAAGAGGAGACATCTGAGTGTGCAAAGTTGACAATGGTAGAGTCAACTATGTCCTTGTGCTCCCGAAGGTTACTTTTAGGAGTCAGAACTCTAGAATTGAAGCTGGTTGAGATGTGACATTGATCAGGGCTGAGCAGTTGTTTCCTGGAGTACTATGGTGTGAAGAAAGACAAGCTCATTGGTTAATAAAAGTTAATAATGGTGCAGCATTATTGCTCCTTCATAGAAGAAGATTGGGATCATGAATCTTGTCATTTAAACATCATGATTAAAAGTGGAAGATCTTCCAAGATGTGAGAATTTGAAGACTCAGAATTTGGTTAAGGTGGTATGTTCTGGCAATACATATCTGCTGATGATTGGTGTTGTTGTCTTCTCTGAAGTACTTAAGGTCAGCTGAAGTCTGATTGGTATGATTGGAGTATGAACAGGTATAACTCTTGGAGTTACTTGAATCTGGTAGGGATGTCATATGTCATGTCGAGACATTTGTGTACAATGCATGGATATTTTGTGTGGAGCTTCCATGATTGGTTGTTTGAGGGGGAGATTTGGTTAACCGCCTCACATTAGTTCAGCCTGGTGTTTAGCTGGCTGTTGACCTATGTCACATGGGTTCTGGGTGCTGTGTGACATATTTGCAAGGAAGGATTCATCTCTCTCATTCCTAAGGATGAATCTGATCTGGTAGGAGTTTCAAATCTGTTAAGGTGAGTAGAGTTTGTTCAGAGAACCTAGATATCTCAACTCTTTGGTCTCTCAAAGAAAGTGCTTGCAAGAAAAAGATATTAACACACGAAGAGTATGTCAAAGTATTCAAATGGTGAAAGTATCTTACAGGATAATGGGAAGGATTTATGATCAATTGCTATTCGTGACAAGTACAAGTATTTAATTTATTATCTTTGGAGTTCAAGATAACTGATGTTCTTAAAGATGTGGGAACATTCCTTCTTCTAGACCCTGTGAAGAATCACAAGAAGAGTGATGCTTTAGAGCTATCTCTTTGGTGACAGCAAAATCATTTGATCCTTGAAAAGGTTCCCTGGAAACGTGTTCAGACTCGAAGTTACAAGAAGAAGAAGACATCATAATCTTGATGATGGTTACTTGGACCAGTCTGGTTCTGATCTAGGTAAGGAAGTAAATTAGAGAAGGAGCTGAATTCAACAACTAGATGTTGTAACATAATGTTGTGACATTTGGTTCAACATCAGATTCTTGGTTGGTGAAGTGGCACATCAACTTAAGATAGGATGATCTACGAAGCTGAAGGTTGGATACTTCAAAAAGATCGTCTCTTTGCAGCTCTTTGGAGTTGTTGGGTGGAGAAGATGTTACATGTTCCTGTCTTAGTGTATCTAAGCCTTTTGTGATAACTTGTAGCTTGAAGTTCAAATTTCAATCAGGAAGATCAGAATATCTTTGGGAGAAGTCTGATAAACATGGAGAAGTCAAAAGTGGCATTTGGTCTATCTCAGCAGTGGATTCAGAGAATCAAGATAATCAACATGTGGCAGCTGATTATTATCGAGAAAGTTTGATTCAGAGTATGAATGCGTTCAACCAATATTGTTGAACAGAGGGTGCGCTCTTGAAGACATGAAGATGCGTCTTATGTTTTCCATTCATCAAGGGGTCTTATTTACTTTGATTCAGAAGTTGTCTTGAAGGTCCAACTGAGTATTGAATGTGACCTACTTGTTTCCATGAGGAGAAGTGATTGTCCCTAACAGGGGGAGTATTGGTTTGTACGAAAAGTCTTCATCAAACTCGTAGGATATAAAGTGTGGCACTTTATTAACTATTGGGATGATGTGTTCAAAACTGAAGGAGGAAAGTTGATGGTTGCCCAAATATATGTTGATGACATAGTGTTTGGAGGAATGTCAGAACATATGGTTAAACACTTTGCTGACCAAATGCAGGCTGAATTTGAAATGAGTCTCATGGGAGAACTAACTTATTTTCTTGGACTACAAGTCTCACAGATGGAGGACTCAATCTTCTTATCTCAAAGCAAGTATGCTAAGAACATTGTAAAGAAGTTTGGTATGGAGAATGCAAGTCACAAAAGGACCCCTGCTCCTACTCATCTAAAGCTTTCCAAAGATTCAAGTGGGGTTAAGGTGGATCAAAGTCTGTACAGAAGCATGATAGGAAGCTTGCTATACTTAACTGCCAGCAGACCTGATATTGCCTTTGCAGTTGGAGTTTGTGCTAGATACCAAGTTGATCCCAATGTCAGTCATTTCAATCAAGTGAAGAGAATTTTGAAGTATGTAAGTGGTACTTACAACTATGGACAGATGTATACTCATGGCTGTGAACCAGCTCTGACTGGCTACTGTGATGCTGATTGGGCTGGTGGTGCTGATGATAGAAAAAAAAAAACACCTCTGGAGGATGTTTCTTCTTGGGAAATAATCTGGTTTCCTGGTTCAGCAAGAAACAGAATTGTGTGTCTCTTTCCACTGCTGAAGCTGAATACATTGCAGCTGGTAGTAGCTGCTCTCAAATGATATGGATGAAACAGATGCTCACTGAGTATAATGTCACACAAGATGTTATGACATTGTACTGTGACAATCTGAGTACAATCAACATATCCAAGAATCCCATTCAGCATAGCAAGACCAAACATATTGACATACGACATCACTTTATCAGAGACCTTGTAGAAAAGAAGACAATCAAATTGGAACATGTTGCCACTGAGCTACAGCTGGCTGACATTTTTACCAAGGCTCTGGATGCAAATTAATTTGAAAACTTAAGGGGTTTTTGCCAACATGAGGAATTGTAGCAATTAATTTTGCTTAAAACAAGGATCAAAGGAGTTATGCCTGTTCTGATTGGTTTAAAATTGTATTTTCTCATTTCCTACAATTCTTTTAAGAAGTTGAATAGACACTCCCTTGCTTCCTTCCCCTCTCGTCTCCTCATCAAAACCCAGTCTCTCAATCAGAATTTTCTCCTCAGTTGCTGTTGGTCCTCTAGGACTGTCAAAATGTCTCAAACACCATCATCATCCAATACGACTATTTCAACCTCTTCCTCTGATCAAGATTCTGGGAAAATCTCTTCTTGTCTGGACTCTGACGTTCTGGAGATCTCCTCTCATAGAAAAGTGGGAACTAACCCCACCAAGGTCAAAGAGTTGAGAACAAGACATGCAGGAAAACCCCAAGCTTCTGCCTCTGGTAATCCATCTCATCCTTCTTCTCCAGTTCCCCCTGAAATTGCAAATAAGGAAGGGACAGCCTATGTTAATCAAGCAATAGCAAAAATTGTTTCAAGAATTCTGAACGAGAACCACTCAGTTCCTGGCATTTCTGTTCCTCTGAACCAAGAAAGCTCAAATGCTGAAACAAATCCAGATGTCTCTAAGAATGTTGAGACATCAAACAAAGAGAAGAATGCTGACATTGCTCACAAGAAAAGAAAGAAGCCTGAATACTCTGAGTCTGATGACAGTGCTTGAAGGTTGATTGCTGCTTGGTGGTGTTGTTGGTTGGTTGCTGATATCTGGTGGAGTTTGGAAGTGTATTCTGTTGTTGTCTGCTGCTGATCTTATTATTTTGTTTTGGATAACTGTACAATTTTCTGAACATGTATCTTTGGCCCATTTGTGGCTAAAGAGGGGGAGAATATTTTGGTACTTACTTAATTAGTACTTGACATTCTATTTTTCTGCTGTCACTTATTTCTGCTGCTATCTATCTCTGATTGTTTAGGGTCTTTAGCCAAAAATCTGCCAAAGGGGGAGTTTGTAGGTGTTTAGGTATTGGCTTGCATTTTTGGTAAATCCCAAGTGTATGTGTGAATGTCATAACTGATGTCATAACATTCTAGTTCAGTTTGTACTAACTCATTAGGTACCTTTGCAGAAAAATATTGTAATTCAAGTACTGATGTTTATAAGTGTGTATCTGAGCATTTTGCAAAATGATCACATTTTACTAAATCAGTAGACAGGTTTTCTCAGATGTCATAACAGATGTTATGACATCCTGTTCTGAACTAACAGGGTTGCAGGTTGGATAAGTCTGAGTTTTTTCAGGAAAATAACTCAGTCTTTCCTGAACAGAATCCTGCGTTTTCTGAGGGGTAACCTAGCTCAACCCTAACCTGGTTAATAAAGTCCTGTGACCTGGTCTTTAGGTCAAACGGAATTAACCATAGGTTTTTGTGGAAACCCTAACTGAAGTTGCAGCTGCTATATATTCAACAGAGCTGCTGTTTTGCAAGGGATATATAGAATGTAATATTGGGGGTGTTCTGGGAGGTAAACCTGTCGGTCTGTGGCAAGGTTACCATGTATGTAACTCGAAACCTGTAGGTAAGAGTTTGAGTGTTCTTGGATGAAGCTGTGAAGCAAGTCTAAGTATTTCTGCATTACTTCATATTCATTGTAATGTAGGAAACCAAGTGGGAGGGCACTACTTCTTGAGTAGGAGTAAGACTTCTGTTGTTGCGACAATAGGAATGGAAACTGGTAGGTTTCTATCTAGGAGTTCCTAGGTATAGGTTGCACTGGGTAAATGATTAAGTGAGGGATGGGAACTTGTGAAGTTTAGTCCTGAATTAATATTGCTGATAGTGGATCTTATTCCTGGCTTGGTATGCCCCCAGAGTAGGTGTGTTTCACCGAACTGGGTCAACAACTGATTTGTGTTTTTACCTTCAGCACTTTATAATTCTGTCTATTATACATCAAGGTAAAACTGTAATGTTGCAACAGATGATGTCTCAGAACAAGTTAAGACATCATGCTGATATCTGTGCAGGAGAAATAGAACTGTGAAGGTTGTTTGCTCTCTGCTGATCATGTGCAACAGATGAACAGAACTAGGTACATCGTTGTTCTATCCTCTGCACCTTCAAAGTATATCTGGCACAACTTGGATAAACTGTGCTTCTGTCATTCTTTAGTACTGAATCACGAAAAATTGACTGTGTTCTTTATTGCTTGGGTATCTACCTTGCTGTGTATTTATTATGTCACATCAGATGTCTAGACATTGAGTATAACATCTGAAGACTGGCATACACCAGAATACACCAGAATATACCAGAAATTCTGGTGTATGCCAGTCTTCAGATGTTATACTCAATGTCTAGACATCTGATGTGACATAATAAATACACAGCAAGGTAGATACCCAAGCAATAAAGAACACAGTCAATTTTTCGTGATTCAGTACTAAAGAATGACAGAAGCACAGTTTATCCAAGCTGTGCCAGATATACTTTGAAGGTGCAGAGGATAGAACAACGATGTACCTAGTTCTGTTCATCTGTTGCACATGATCAGCAGAGAGCAAACAACCTTCACAGTTCTGTTTCTCCTGCACAGATATCAGCATGATGTCTTAACTTGTTCTGAGACATCATCTGTTACAACATTACAGTTTTACCTTGATGTATAATAGACAGAATTATAAAGTGCTGAAGGTAAAAACACAAATCAGTTGTTGACCCAGTTCGGTGAAACACACCTAATCTGGGGGCATACCAAGCCAGGAATAAGATCCACTATCAGCAATATTAATTCAGGACTAAACTTCATAAGTTCCCATCCCTCACTTAATCATTTACCCAGTGCAACCTATACCTAGGAACTCCTAGATAGAAACCTACCAGTTTCCATTCCTATTGTCGCAACAACAGAAGTCTTACTCCTACTCAAGAAGTAGTGCCCTCCCACTTGGTTTCCTACATTACAATGAATATGAAGTAATGCAGAAATACTTAGACTTGCTTCACAGCTTCATCCAAGAACACTCAAACTCTTACCTACAGGTTTCTAGTTACATACATGGTAACCTTGCCACAGACCGACAGGTTTACCTCCCAGAACACCCCCAATATTACATTCTATATATCCCTTGCAAAACAGCAGCTCTGTTGAATATATAGCAGCTGCAACTTCAGTTAGGGTTTCCACAAAAACCTAGGGTTAATTCCGTTTGACCTAAAGACCAGGTCACAGGACTTTATTAACCAGGTTAGGGTTGAGCTAGGTTACCCCTAAAACGCAGGATTCTGTTCAGGAAAGACTGAGTTATTTTCCTGAAAAAACTCAGACTTATCCAACCTGCAACCCTGTTAGTTCAGAACAGGATGTCATAACATCTGTTATGACATCTGAGAAAACCTGTCTACTGATTTAGTAAAATGTGATCATTTTGCAAAATGCTCAGATACACACTTATAAACATCAGTACTTGAATTACAATATTTTTCTGCAAAGGTACCTAATGAGTTAGTACAAACTGAACTAGAATGTTATGACATCAGTTATGACATTCACACATACACTTGGGATTTACCAAAAATGCAAGCCAATACCTAAACACCTACACAGCTCTATCTCGTGACTTCTGAGGGAGATGACAAGTTCCTCCAGAGAGATTGTATTGAGATCCTTAGCTAGCTTCAGCGCTGTGACCATTGGCCTCCACTGTTTTGGCAAGCTTCTGATGATCTTCTTGACATGATCAGCAGTAGAATACCCTTTGTCCAGAACTTTGAGACCAGCAACCAGAATCTGAAATCTTGGGAACATTGTTTCAATAGATTCACTTTCTTCCATCTTGAATGCCTCATACTTCTGGATGAGCGCAAGAGCTTTAGTTTCTTTAACTTGAAGGTTGCCTTCATGCGTCATTCTGAGGGAATCAAACATGTTCTTAGCAGTGTCTCTGTTTGATATTTTTTCATATTCAGAGTAAGAGATAGCACTGAGAAGAATAGTTATGGCCTTGTGATGATTCTTGAAATCACGCTTTTGTTGGTCAGACATTTCTTTCTTGTCAATCTTCTGACCACTTGCATTCACTGGGTGCGTGTATCCATCTGTCACCATATCCCACAGATCAGCATCATGGGCTAGAAAGAAGCTTCCAATTCTGTCTTTCCAGTAATCAAAGTTCTCTCCATCAAAGACTGGAGGTTTGCCACTTAATCTGTCTCTTTCTTCATTGTGGTCATTGCTGATGTTTTGATGTTGTCCTGCCATAGTGTTTTTCAACGTTGGATCTTGTACTGACACGGTTAAGTGTTATGAACTCAGAACCAGGTGCTCTGATGCCAATTGAAGAAGGGAAAAACACAAGAAGGGGGGTTGAATTGTTGAAACTTGAAATCAAATGCAAACAACACGTTATTTTTATCCTGGTTCGTTTGATCTCAAACTACTCCAGTCCACCCATCAAGGTGATTTCGCCTCTCTCCAACGAGGTCTTAATCCACTATATTCAATTGAATACAAAACTGCTTTAACAACTGCTAAAGCCTTCTTGAGTCTAAACCACAGACCGATTTCTCAAGGAAATTATTTCTTACAGATAAATGAACTATTTTGTGTCTTTGATGTTTTCTACAAAAACTATATATCACAACTGTGATAATACACAAAATGAAGCTTATGTAAAACTAGATTGCTAGAACTATAGAGTAAGCAATTTGAGAGTTTAGCAAACGGAGTGAGTGAGGACGAAGATGATTGACTTTAGGCGTGTAGAGTATTGTAGAGCATTAGCCATTTCACTTCTCATTGATTTGTTTAAATACTTCTTGGAAAAGATACGTTGATGCCAATAATTATATTTGAATGCTCATTACGTTCTTTCCATTTTGAGAAGATCTTTGTCTTGGAATAAAGTCGTTGGTAATTAATCTGCCTTGAATGCAGTAACGTTAACACTTCAGAATGTTCTGCTTGATTAAGATCAGAGTGTGTTGGCTTTAGCTTATTCTGAATGCTTCTGAGTGCTGATGACATATCTTCTGATGCTGATGTTAATATTCTGATATTTTGATGTTGATTCCATCAGAGTTTCCTGTAAATACACAACATATTTTTAGGTAGAATCTATGTCATATATAAATCTCATAATTCATTTAATCTTGTATTTTGTTATCATCAAAACTCTAACTGAGGGTTGTAGAATCAAACTATGTTCTAACAAAAGTTATGCTTGGTCAAAGTTGAGTTGACTTTTCCTATAAAACCCTAATTTAGCAACTTTTGAGTCTTGATGAATTATGAGCATTCCTTGATGAATCATGATCAATCCTTGATCAAATGATGAAATGTACTTTAAAATGAGGATGTTGACCAAAAATATTGAAGTTTGACTGTATGTAGGTCACAGTTGACTTTTGCCCTAGCACAGTCGATTTTCAGGCCTTTGAGCAATTGACTGAGCAAATTTCCTCTGTAGGGCTTGAAAGTTGACATGGATGATCTTGAGAACATATTAGGACATTGGTGATCATTTGGGATCCCTTGGACTCAAGTATCTTGATGCAACATGAAACCCTAATTTGAGGTAGACTGCCTTAGGAGAGAGCTTGTCTGGCCAACCCTTGGACTACCTTGAGAAACTTGAGTATCATTCTTGAAATGCTTTGAGAAATATGGGAGAGCAATTTTGGGGTGCAACAGGGTACAACACTTACAACTAGAGAACTCAGGACAAAACCGAACACCGTCCAACGGTGGGAGCTGTATTAATATCCAAACCTACAGCTACTCAACAACAGAACAATTAGTCTAGAGCAGATAAGCCCAGAAGACAGTTTACCCGAATTAATATGACCTTGTCTCAAGTTTTTCCACATTTGCTGAAATCCAACCTGGTTATCCTGAAAGAGGCTCCCAAAAATCCAAACACTGCATCTCCTTGCTACAATTCAAATGCTCGGTGTGCCTACTATTGTACCCCAAAATTTTCCCTCTGATCGGGACTTTATGAGTCTGTCGGGATACTAACTGCAAGTATACAGTTTAGTCGTTCTAGTTTTAAATGATTATCGAACCCACAGAGACTGAGGATCAATCGCGTACGATCTAATGCTACAGTTGTTTAACTAAGCGATGAATATTTGATTTTAGGGGGAATTGGTTTAATTAAAAATAATAGTAATAGTTATACTGGTATGTGATAGTCGGACTTCGGGAATTCGGTGAATCGCTTGGCATATAAAGTATTTCGGTAAAAACGAATTGTTTAAAAACCTGAGACATACACTCTCGTATTCATGAAATAAGTCATGCTACTAAACCTAGTGGATGCACTTTAAATTTAATAACACTTTTTGAAAACAATTTGAGTTTAATTAATTTATTAAAACACTCTCATGTATTTAAAAATTAATGTTTCGTTACCACTATCTGGGTTGAACCCCAGCTCTCGCATGCAGGTTCTTGCCTTAATTAATTTCCCACTCTCGTGGCAAAATCATGTTAATTATCCTCTCACTCTCATGACAAGGGTAGTTAAATTAAGCATGGAAATTGGAAACCAGAAATTGTTTTATAAATGTTTTTAGCCAAGTTATCATTGAATTCCTTCGGTACTTAGGAGTCACATACCGGTACAATTAATATAGCCGGACATAATATATTTAATAACTATGCAATTTAAAATATAATTCATAAAAATAAATGACATAATACAAGAATAAATAAATATTAATTGCATAAAAAAAACCTGGAAATAATGTTGCTATGGTAATCTTGGATGTTACAAATTCCTTGTAATTCAATCGAAATCTATAACTGTGTTAATTCTTAGATGAAGAATTAACACTCTAAAAGCTAATTCTGGAAATAAGAATTACAGTACGAATGAAAAATGGTTCAAAAATAAATAATATAGTTTAATGTAGAAAAGCAGCAATTTTGGTCTCTGGAAAAATTCTTCGACACCATCTAAAAGGAGGTTGTATAAGAGGTAGAAAAGGGAGCACCTATTGTTATGCCTCACCCCTATACCCCACCGTTTCCTTTCTCGAAAAGTTTTATGGAAGCTCAGATAGACTCCCAATCTAAAACATATGTGGAGGTATTGGAAAATATCCACACTAATGCACCCTTGTTGGAAGTCTTGCATAAAAAGAGAAAATTAGAGGACCGTGAAACTAGGGATATAATTACTGTTAAGAAGGTAAGGTTAACCTTTGAGGTGGTGGATGAAATCACTAAGCCCAAACTTGAAAAGTTGATACTTAGGATAGATCCAGAACCACCATCACAAGTTCATAAGAATGAACCACCCCACATAAGAAAGAAAAGAAAAGGTGAGGGATATGTGAGATGGCTTGATAAGTGGCCATGGAAAATGACAACTACTAAAAGTTCAACCGAGGAGTCATCCTCGAGAGAACCACCATGAGTGCTTGCACTTCTGAGCCGTCGAGCTATCGACATTAAACAAAGCGCTGCGTGGGAGGCAACCCACCTATTTGTTATTGCTATTATTTCCGTTTGTTCTTATTTTTGTTTTTCTTTTCCGTTTCTACATTTATTTCTTTTAAAGCTTTATTTTCATTACTTCTAAAAAAAATTTTATACAACTGCTGCTGATTTTCAAACAACTTTACAGGTTTTCTGAAAAAGTCTTTTTCTATCCTACCTTCTCCCCTGATTTTCTTCCCTCCCTTTACTATATACTATGGAAACCACTTTTAGAGGCAGAAACCAAATGAGGAGGTTTGAGGAATTATCACACAGAAATATTGGTATGACCTTATATTATGATGAACCAACAATGGACACTTTAGGAATTAAGGATAGTGTCCATTATCTGTTTAGCCAGTTGGGGACTGGCGACTCTGTTGGGAACTGGCGACTCTGTTGGGGATCTAATAAAATGTGGGGTTACCTTAGAGTTACTTCATTATTTAACTGCTTTTGTTTGCTTTGTTTGCTTTACTTTTAAGGGTTTTGTTTGGGTTACTATAGATCCTACACCCGGATCTGGACCACCTTTTAGGTAAGTAGCAATAAATCGTGGGGACTGTGCGGGTTATACTGACACAGTTGAAGCGATAGCTACGTTGATATGACACTTTAGTTGGTACCGGTAGCCCTTGAGTAGTCAAGGAGAATACGAGGCCGCTACGTGGTGTCATGAAGCATCAACTGACCTTATTAATTGAACAACTTGGCCATTAGGAAGTAGTGAGATATTCGTCTTTAGTGTAGTCATAAGTCGGTTGATACTCGATACTACACTCTTTGAGATTTCACTCCCGAGTTTTGTTTGGTGGCAAGTCAGTTGTCGATCGAAACGAAACTCGTGTGAAAAAATCGGTGATATTGAGATTCCCTAGAACCCAGTTACTATTAATAGGACAGGTTGATCCAACTAAACTTCAAGAGGATACTTACTTATGGAACTCATGCAAGCCTAAACCTAAGGCTATTTGAGTGACTTTCTTGCTTTCATTATCTAACAAACTTGAACTCATTGCAGGGCTTTGTTGGTATTCCTTGTTGGTCTTGTTTATATCCATTATCCAATAAACATGATTTCTTGCAGGATTTACTTGCTTACGCCACTTTACATTTTTTTTAACGTATAACATACACAACATAACATCATATCATAGCATCTCCTTAACCATTTCAAGGGTCTCAAGGGTCTGTGATGCAGCTTATGATAAACCATACGTCTAGCAAGGGGATTTATTTTCCTCTATCCAATGCCTTCAAAAGGACCATAATACAATAACTTGAGTCAGGGGCAATGACCCACTCGACACGGTGAGCTTGACTCTCGTAGAATGACCTTCAACAATACGAAGTTCTTCAATCAAACTGCAAAATTCAACTTCTGAAATTTTCTTGTTTAAACCGCGAGATCCTTGAAAACATTTACATATCATACATGTCATTGCATAACAGGTATTCTCCGGACAGGCTTCTTATCCATTCTCTATTTATTTCAGCAAAAGAAATAGCTCTCAAACAAACAGTGAAGGATCTCCAAGCTCAAAACGCTCAGTTTCAACAATTGTTCCTGGCTCTGGGTAAGGGGCTGGAGGATCTAAAAACCCTGATCATCAAAGAGAAGACCAAGAAGCCAAAGAAACAGGATGGCATCTTGAATATGGGAAGAAGAATTAGAGGACCAGTCAAGCGAGCTCTAGATCTCACAACTCCATCAAATGAATAATCATGAAGATGATAACAAGCCAGGGACTGATGAAGCTGATTACTATGAGGAGCAATATTCTCCTGCTGATGATAAATACAAACAACTGGAGGATCATCTCAATGCTATGGAGATTCAGCAGATACCTGGCTTGGACTTTGAAGAATTAGGGCTGGTTTCTGGCGTGATCATCCCACCAAAATTCAAGGTTCCCACATTTGCTAAATATGACAGGGTCTCTTTTCCTAAACTTCACTTGAGATCATACATCAGAAAATCCAGCCTCACACTGCTGACTGGAAGTTATGGGTCCATTTCTTCCAAGAAAGTTTGGCCAACACTCAACTGGAGTGGTTCTACCAGTTAGAATGAACTAACATTCATACCTGAGAAGACATGGCTGCTGATTTCTACAGGAAGTACCAATACAATGCTGACCTCGCTCCAACCCATACTTAACTCCAAAGCATGTTTATGGGTTCTAGCGAGAGCTTCAAGGATTACGCATAGAAATGGAGAGATCTTGCAGGGAGAGTCCAGCCTCATCTGTCTGATAGAGAGCTGGTAGACATGTTCTTGTTTTCTGGTCCATTCTTCAACCACTTGATTGGAAGTTCTTCGTCTAGGTTCACAGAGCTGATACTAACAGGTGAAAGAGTAGAAGCCGACATCGAGAGTGGGAAAATTCCGATGGCTGCATCTTCTAATGCTGAGAAAAAGCCATTTGGTGGAAAGAGGGAAGCTAATGCTGTATATGGCCAGGAGGGACGTGCTAGAGGTAACCACAACCCATCTGTAGAGGCAGTACTGGTCTCTAATCCTACGCCTGCGCAACAGCATCAACAGGGGAATCATCATAAGGAGGTCGCACCTAAAAGACAATTTACCAAGATCAACATGTCACTGACTCAAGCGTTACAACACATGTTGAAGGCAGGGTTGATTATGTTAAAGGCTCCTCTACAGAACCCCAATACTTCTGCTCCCAGTTACCACCCCAATGAAAGGTGTGCATACCATTCTGATAGCCATGGACACGATACAAATGGTTGTTGGGCTCTGAAGAACAAAATTTAGGATATGATTGATGCCAAGGAGATCTAATTCGACCCTCCAAAGACTCACCACATGATCACTGCTCCTAGGTCAAACCATTGAGAGTGTCCAGTTCATTTGTGATTTTTCAATTAAAGTTTCCTTTGCTTGTTCGAACAATTACTATAATGTCAAACTTTGGTTTTTCCATTAATGAATTGCATATGTTGGTCTTGAATTATTTCATGTTCATTATATTTAAAACTTCTTTCTTACTGTGATATTCAACTCTCATTTAAATGCTCCAAGCCTTTAGAGGGAGGATGACAAAAACGATACCACAGTCTCTACAATATGCTTTTGAACAGACCCCGCTGACGATGTACAGGCGTTGTTTCAAATCCTAAACAGTAGAGTTATAAGGAAGATAATCCCTAGTCGGCCCCTTTGAACCTAAGAAGTAGGAGTTTTTCTTTTCACACAAATTAAAACCCTTAATCATAACCTGGGGCAGGTTAGTTTTCTCAGTTAATTCAGATGTGCATTCAATCGCAAACTTTCCTCTTCATGCACGACAAATAGTGTAGAAGATGCTCTCCAAAAGATGGTGATGGGTCCACATAATCGTCAAGGCAGGCAGTCATTGTCTCTCAAAAGAAAAGTCCGCTAAGTCAAAACCTATGAAGGAGACTTAAGAAAAACTGGGGCATCCCGTTGACTGTAATCACAAAAGAAATAGTTCAGGAAAAAATTAGGGATAATAAAAACAAAAAAAAGGAGGTCTCTACAACTCCTCGACAAAAAAAAAGGTTACAAAAATGACTACCTTCTCAAACAAACGTTCAATTTCTGAACCGTCATCGGAATATCAGGGCAAAGATTCCAGACTCAATCGAGATTTAAACACACAATTAACTGAGCATAGGACTGAAGAACATCATGAAGAACGGGTTGGGTACAAATAAATTTTGATCCTTTATCCTTTGTTTCTTAAACCGTGAACCAGGCCACGTTACAACCCTTAAAAGTCCTAGCTAAAGCGTGGGTTAGTTCGAAAGCATACTGTTACAAAAGGTATCCTGACTCCTGTAAGGTTTGCTATAAATCATGAGTTGATATCACATTCTTGCAAATTTTGTTTTACTACAAAAAACGCATTTTCAAGAAAAATTCAAGACTGACATAAGCTTTGTATTCTTTAAATTACATTGTTTGCACACGGCTAATTGTTCAAACAACCGAGAAATTCACACAACGAATATTCGGTGAACGAAGATCCTCTCAATGGACATAATCACCTCAGACAAAAAAAAACATTTCCAATAACAAGCCTTTCATAATCAAGGGGAATGACGTGGTATCTAATTAATCTCGGGCAGTCAAGACAATATGCAAAGAATCTCTCCAAAAGTGATGAATAGACAGGGGCAGATCTCCATCTGAATTACTCGGGGCTTGTTACAATTGTCAGGGATTCCAGCAAAAAACACAGTGAAATTGGAACCTTTGGTACCACCAAATTGCTTGTTTGTGCCAATAGTATTAGATGGTGTCAGTATCATGTCTTTGAATCCTTCCATGACAGTTCTTAGAAAAGATACCTAGAAAATTAAAGACTATCAGAAACTTGATCAAACATAAGGTTCACCAGATTCATCTTGAAGCAGCCCCACACAGGCTCCCACATATGAAAGGGCACATGCAATCAAATAAACATTTTCCAGCATTTCTGCAACACTTATTGTCATAGAAGGTGACAACTCTCCACATCCTATGAACGCAGACATAGTCAAAAAATACTACGTATGAAAAAGACCCGCTAGGTCGACTGACCTAGGAAAAATTAAGGGGATCCCAGCGGACCAAAAGATTTCGGGCAAAAACTAGGGATATATAAATAAAACTGTACACCCGGCAAGTCGAAAACCTGAAAAGGCGACTTGGGCAAAAAAGGGTATCCCGGTGGCCTGAAAATCTGAAAGGACAGTCCAGGAAAAAGTTAGGGATTAAAGCGTACGACTATGTCCCGTCATCTTGTCATTTGTCTTTCAGTAGAATATACCCTGGTAGACATCTACTCAAGCCCCCAAGAGTTGGGATGACGCTCAGACCATCCACAAAGTCTCCGCAAGTACTTTCTCCAATAGGTACAGAGGCAGGGGAATCCTACTAAAAAGTCACTGCCATATCCTCAGCTTACAGCCTTGTGATGTCAGGTATTCTTGTACCCTCGGCAGAACAAGAATCTCCAATTACTGCTCCGGCATCTAAAGAATTCCCTAGCTTGGTTCACAAGCTTTTCATGTTCCCCAACGGATTTCTTCTCAAAACAACAAAACAGGAATTCCCAGCGGAAGCATTCTAAATAAACCAAATTCTCATCTAGAAAAGGTTCAGGTATGATCCAAATACGGATGTCATCCTGACACTTACTCTAGATTCTCATCTAGAAACAGTTCAGGTACGATCCAAATACGGATGTCATCCTGACACTTACTCCAAATTCTCATCTAGAAACAGTTCCGGTACGATCCAAATACGGATGTCATCTTGACACTTACTCCAGATTCTCATCTAGAAATGGATCAGGTACGATCCAAATACGGATGTCATCTTGACACTTACTCCAGATTCTCATCTAGAAACGGTTCAGGTACGATCCAAAGACAGATGTAATCCTGACACTTACTCCAGATTCTCATCTAGAAATGGTTTAGGTACGATCCAAAGACGGATGTCATTCTGATACTTATTAAATACATCTCCAACTACTGCTCTGACATCTAGGAAAATTCCCCAGTGAATTTGCCAAGCTTCTCAGGATTCCCCAAAGGGATTTCAACAAAATCCCCAAACAGTTCATGAAATTTACCTTCCCCAACAAATTTTATTTCACTAACAACCGAAGTTCATCTCCCAACATTTCAACTTCAATAAATATGAAGACCTACATTCTTCGCAGAAAGACAAACACTATCAACTTATACAACATGTCAAAGATTAATGCCCGAAACTAGACGGAAAACCATTTACACAACCAAATAGTATGAACTCCCGAAGAAAGACAGGTTTACCAACAAATACAGCAGGCTACATATTAATGCCCAAAACCGGACGGGGAAACTATCTATGTGACCAGCAAAGCAAGTCCCAGATTAATACCTGTAACGAGCCAGAAAAACCATCTGTGGACAGCTGATTTGTAGATTAACACATGAAACAAGCCAGGAGAACTATTTACATAAGGAGATTGAATATTAATACCTGTAACAAGCCAGGAAAACTATCTTTCTTTCTCAGGTCAGAGATTAATACATGTAACAAGCCAGGACAATTATCTCAACAACTGACAAAAACAAGTTCCAGATTAATACCTGTAACAAGCTATGACAACAATCTGTGGACGACTGACTGTAGATTAATACCTGTAACAAGCCAGGAAAGCTATCTACATGAGGATATCAGAGATTGATACATGTAACCAACCAAAACAATTATCTGCGAACAATTGATTGTAGATTAACACCTGAAACCAGAAAGGAAAACTATCTACATGACCAGATGAAGTAATCTTACACAGTCTCCTTCTCATATATCTCCAGATGCAGGATAACACGGACTCATCCTGGAACATCCCTACACAGGTTCTTTCTAATATATTTTCAGATAACGGTTAATCCCATTATCCCCAGCAAGTTACCGTGAAGCCTGGATTTTAACCAGTAAATAACAAACTTTCATCTCTCTAGAGATAACTCTTCAACAGAGCCTTGGAGAACTGAAGCTCCTAGACTCTATTCCCCCACAGAGTTTTCCTCAAGCAGGAGAACAACAGAAACCCAGATTCCCCAGCGGACTCCTCCTCAGACAGTAGGAACAGGAATTCCCCACAAAGAGACCTCTTAGAAAGTCAGCATCTACTTTGGATGGCATCTTTAAGCCCATCTCCGGCGACTCTCAGTCATCTTCTCCAAATGGCATATATAAACCCATTCCCGCCATCATCAACCATCAGTGTTACTACATGCGAGTGCAAATTTCTAGGCACTCTAGTGTTCAATCATCTTCCACCTTCAGATCACGAAAGGCAGATAAGTCAATCTAAATCTTCAGGTTTAAGAAGATTGATCAGGGGCAGCTGTTGTACCATAAAATTTGCCCTCCCATCTCTCAAAGATTTTTCTCACAAAATTTCCACTAAGTCAAGGCTGCACAAAATTTGCTTCGATTGAGCATCTAACCTCCTTCAAGCTTGCTTCAAATTTTCAAGCTTTAATTGAAGCCTTGGCCTTTTGCTTATTTGTTGTATACAAGCTTCGACTGGGAATTTGTTTCCTTTGAAACAACCTCCTTAGATTCGAAAGGGAAGGGCCTCTTGTTGGTGTCCTTCGATTCAAAAGTTAGTGGCTTCCTACTGGGTTCTTTCGATTCAGAGGGCGTTGGCTTCTTACTGGTTTCTTTTTATTCAGAAGGTGTTGGCTTCCTACTGGAGCCCTTCAATTCAGAAGACAAGTGCCTTTTGAAAGATTTCCTTCCATTCACAAGGCAAGGACCTCCTGCATGCAAGCTTCGATTCCACCCTTGAAAACCTTCAACACACATAGTTTCTGCACTATGACATACCTGGATTCCCCTTTCAGAAGGCACACAACTGGCGCATTCGAAGAACAGGTGCATGGTCCATTCATAGGACATATATTTGCCCCATTCGAAGGACATGTACTGATGGATTTAAAAGGGCATACATGGGTGTTCCATTCAAAGGATTTACTTTGTTGGCCCATTCGAAGGAATTGCAAGTGATGCACACAAGTGATACATGTGGTCCCTTCAAAAGAGCACACACATTGGTTCAAAACGAAGGATACACATATTGTTGGCCATTCGAAAGAGACACATAATGCAAGTTTATCTTATGATGAGTCTTGGTCCTACATGTGGCCAGGCTCAGGCTTCTTGTGCAATGGAATTCAAAGGAAGTGACGAAGGAGGCTTCAATTGACAGAATGAAGTTCTCACTTGAGGGTATCTTAATCAAACAACTAAGGAAAATAGATGGGCCCAATCTAAAGCCATTCGAAGGACACGTAAATGATCCATTCTAAGAAGAAATTTAAAGGCCCATTCGAAGGACACTTAGTGTTGTCTGAAAGAAAAGAGATTGGTCAAATATTAGATCTAGTTGGCCAAAACGAAAGAAGAATATGCAAAGATGCTGGCTGGCCTAAAATCCCACATATTGCCATACTCAAGTTTCCTGCACAGGCATTCATACTGAAGGAAGCTTCGATTATCCTGGAAAGAGCTTTCGATTGGGCTAGCTGAATAGAAGCTCAATTGAAGAATCCCTAATGATAAGACTCTAGGCCTTTCGAAGGAGGCAATCAGAGTCATTTGAAAGTCATTTGTCTCCACATTCATTAAAATTCAAAAAGAGACAAGAATTCCATGTCTTTTGCCAAAATTTAAATTCTCATTCATGGCCTTGAAGAACATGTTTATCGTTGTTTACTACCTTGATACCCTGTCCCCTACTTCTCTTATATTTAAGTAACATACTAACAAGCTTCAAGGACAGGAAAATTGCTTGAGAAGAACCACACGAAATTGCCAAAAATTCTCAAAGTTGTGAAATTCAAAACTGAATTTCCAGCTATCATCCATCCAAACCAAGCGTGCTATCTTCTTCCTGAAGGTCCCAGAAGCCTTCCCCATTCGTGAGGAAAACCAAATGCACGCCAGAACACCCTCACATTATCACTCTGATCGGTAACTTTTTTCCTTGATCTCAAACCTTCAATATATGCAGTTTTAACAAGTTCAATGCACATATTCATGTTTATATTGTTGTCTTGATTTGTTCTAACGTAAAGCATGAGAGAATGGATGCAGATTTAGGGTTTTGAAATGGCCAAGACATAAATAGGACAATATAGGGCATCTCAGGCCAAATAGCCCCCACCATTGAATTCGTAGACCCCAAATTAGGGGGTAGTGTCATTTTCATTTTCGTTTTCTTGATATTTCGCAGGATGGACATTTTATCCAACCGGAGTGGATGATTGGAGCCACCACGCTCGGTGTCTTGACTGGCGTAGACCATAGCATGGAAGAAAGCAATGCTTTTGTTGGTTATTTCAAACACAGGGGGACCCACTGGAGTGTGCGTGTCTGCCAAATCAACACTTGCACTTGTCTTGCAATATGTACATTTTGTTGTATTTACATTAACAAATGTAAAGTCGTCCCAACAGTTGGGTGAGTGTGTGTTAAGGTGTTATGTGTGTGCAAGGGCAGGTGTGATACGGTGGGAGAACTGACTTGGGTTTTGCATTTGTATTCGCAAATGTTTCGGTTGAGCAAGAGTCGCCACCGACTTTTTATTTTATCCTAAGGAAAGGTTAAAAAGCACAGCAAAAACATTTGAGATGTTTTCTTGGGTTCGGGGAGTAGATTATAGAAAGGGAAGGTATTAGCACCCTTTCTATCCATGGTTATCCATGGGCTCTTAGTTACTTGCTTAGATCAAACTTGCCATTGATTTTCAATTGTTTGAAATGGTGCTTTGTGTGTGGGTTTGAAAATGTTTTGAAAAGAGGCCAATGTGGTGGCAACCTTTGTAATGATCCATGTTGGGATGTATACAAAGGTGTACTTATATTTTGAAAAGTCTTCAATGTTTTTGAAAGTTGTTTTGAAAGTGTGTTGTGATGTGTGTTTTGAAAAGTAGGCAAGTGTGTTTTGCAAGTTGATTCAAGTAACTAAGAGTTGTCTACCCCTAAATTTACTCAAAGGTTTTTCCTATGTTTTAACCCTTTTAACAATTTTGTTCCACCATTGTATTTGGTGGACAATCTTGTGTTAGGATATTAACGGGACGGGCGCGGGTCATCGTTTAGACCATGATTGCAATGGTGCCAAGTGTCTTTGGCAACTTTTTCCTTTAAGGGACTTGATCATTTTTAGGCAACTTTCGAAAGCGTCATCGAGGGACTATGATCATTTGATTTTGTTTTGTTTTGCCAAAGACACCCAACATGCAACATGGCCCATTTATTGAAGGCAACAAGTGGAGTAACCCTAGGGGTGCAAGTGTGATTGGTGTTGTCCATTTTCATGCTTTGTTATCTTTGAATTAGGTCGAGCTATTTGTTTGGTTGATTATTGCATAAAAAACCCTAAGTCTATCATGGAATATTTAGAAAGCTTTAAAATGCGAAAAATAAAAGTCCTAAATTATTACAATACAATTATGGGATGGGGGGTACAAATGTTCAAACGGGGATATTTAGCAAGAAATTAAAATCTAGACTATTACATCCAAATTGAATATTCAAATTAATTAATATACAATAATTAAATAAAATGAAATAAAATATGCAAGATGCAAAAAATGATTTTTATATGTATGTAAAAGGTATTTTTTATGTGACAAATAAACAAAAATAAAAAGGAATAATTTTGGATATTTTTACATTTTAGGGCAAAACCCTAATTTTCTAAGTAAGGAGTATTTATTATTTATTATATGCAATATTTATTAATTATATACAAAAAATAAATAAAAAGGAAGTATATTGTAAAAAAGTTATTTTTGAGGTTAAATATTAATAAAAATAAAAATGTATTATTTTTGTATTTTTCCCTAAATATTCTAATAAATATATAAGTGTTTATAATATTTACTAAATATATTAAATATGTACAAAAATAAAATATTTATTATTTTAAAAAAAAAGTATATTTTTTAGGAAGTATTTTCAAAAGATAAAATAAAATAAAATCAGAAAATAAAAGTGTTTGTATTATTTTTTGTATTTTTAAAATAAAAGGTATTATGTATTTATTTACATATATAACTAAATGAAACAAATAAATATCAAATAAAATGCAAAAAAGTGAGAAAAATATTTTTAATGTTTTTTCATGCTTAAATAAAAATATAGAATCAAAATCAAAAGGAAAAAAATAAAAAATGACAAATATATCATGCAATGGGCCAGGGGGGTGTATGTGTAAAAAGATGGTGTAAACAGAAAAAAGAATCAGGCCCAGCCCAAAGGTGGTTGTCTTCAACCTCCAGCACCTTTCAAATACAAAAAACGCGCGTTTTGTCTTGTCCCTGCTATCTCTTGATTCCTTGACTTTTAACAAAAACTTACAACACAAACATTATAGAGCATCATGTCACGAGTTCATACATATAAAAAACTTGATCTAACTCTCAGAAATGAGAGAGAATTTCTTCTCCTCCAATTTCTGACCTAAGTTTTTTTCAATGTTCAGGTTCAAAATACTCTTAGCACACATAACATAAATGAAAAGTAACTATATGGATGGCTTCAGGGCTATGATTAGAACATGTTTTCTTCACAAACTTAAACCTAACTATACCTGGATAGAGAGATAGAAGTTCAAAAACTTACCTGTTCAGCTTGATTCGTGTATGACAATGGAGGTACTTTCAATGCAATGTGAGGACTTGTATAGCTTGCTTGAAGTTCAGGGATGCTTCTCCAATGCTTGGTGTGCTTTGAATCTTGCTGTATCAAGCTACAGAAGTCAACCTGCAAGAGAGAAAAGTGAAAATGGAAAAACTGGTTAGAGGTGTTACAGTCTGTTTCCAAGGCTTGGGATAGTTTATATGGATTTTATGGAAGGTGTTTGAGGTGACTTGGATGAAAATGCACGATGGAAATGAACTGGCCAAGTCAATCTGCAACAGGGACTCTGTTTTGCAGAAAAAATGGGCTTTGATGGATGAGGAGGTATTGGAGGTGGTTGGCTCATGTTTTAGGTCAGGTTTGATGTTTGGAATGTGTTCAACAAGTTTGTCTTGGTTAGTTCTTGCAGGAATGAGAGATGTTCTGTTGTGTTTGCAAAGTTGCTTCTATCTTAAGTTCAAAATGCCCGGTTGGTTTACAAGCTTATGCAGGCCCCCTAAACATGCTGCAAAAGCTTTGTCTTGATCAGTGGGATATGTCTAATAACTTGTGCCTCTGAGATTTGCATTGTACCTCTTGGATTGTAAACTTGACATAAAGTGTAACTTTACAAAAATGGATAACTTGCTTTTTCTAATTAAGGCTTAATTCTTCATGCAATGACCAAATGCACAAAATAATGCTAGAACACAATGGATTGGCATTTAATTATTGAGTGTAAATGAGATTAGAGGCCTGTAACTAGCTTGAACCATGCTGATTTCAAAAATGCAAAGTTATGAACATGTATTTGGCCATGAATCAAAGTGACTTTTGCCCATATTGCCAAATTCGATTCTCCCTAACCTCAAGGGTGTTTGAGAAGTTCTTGGACAATTTGGAAAGCTTAGAATGTGTACTACAATCCATCTTTGTAATTCAAGTTGAAATTCCAAGTGGAAGCATGTGAAAAGTGGCCATGAAGTTAGGCAAAAATTATGCCTAGAATAGGTCAAAAAATTTCTAAGTTAAGAATGTTTTGCACCCTTGTTCCAAAAATCATAACTTGAGCTACAAGCTTCTTTTGAGGAAACTTTGTGAATAAAAGTTGTATATTTTGCAATGGACTATAACTTTCATTTTTTGAGTTTTCCTTGAATCCAAATGCATCTTGATGAAAAGATGGGACAAAGTTAGGAAAAAATTAGGAAATTTCATAACTTAGAAATTTTCTAAGTTATGAAATTTCTTCATTTCAAACCCTAATTTGTAATTTTTGATTTCTTGATGAACAAATTTCATAATTTGACATGTCTTGATGAAAAATGAACCTTGACACTTGATTTTGACCAAAAAGTCAAAGTTTGACTTTTCAGTATACAGTCATTTTTGGCTCAGTTGACTGGAAAATTCATCTGTCAATCTTGTGCATTTGGGATCTTTTGAACTTGTTGAATGTGTTAAGACCATGTCATTGAGTCCTTGAGTCCATATGTGAGCTTGGTTTGCCATTGGCTAGGTCAAACAGTCAAAAATTGTCTTTGTGCAGTCAAAACCCTAAAAATGACCATTTTGCCCTTTTGGTGATCTGATCAAATTTCTCATGGAATTTTGATCCAAACTTGATCAAATGGTCCATATGAGTTCATAATGTTGATGTGGGTCAAAAATCATGAGGTTTGACTGTCAATTGACCACAGTTGACTTTTTCCCCAATACAGCTGATTTCTAGGTCAACTGTCCAATTGACTGGGCAAAGATTGGAATTAAGGCTTGAAACTTGGTATGGATAAACTTGTGAGTCCAACATGAGGCATGATAGTAATTTTGGGAATTTTAGGTCAAAACATCTTTGTGCAAACACAAACCCTAATTTGGGTCAATAGTGCAAGGAGGAGTCTTGAGCAGAGTAAATCCTAACTTGATCTTGAGCTCCAAGGGTCTTGTGGTGAGAAAATGTTGAGGAAATGGGAGGGAAAATTTTGGGGTACAACAGTTGCCCCTGTTCAATCTTCTTGAACCTGAAGAGTTAGATTGGCAAATTTTCCTTTCGCGACTCGAGGGTAAAAGGAGATTGGACACTAGAGTGCCCGGAAATTTGCACTCGCATGGCAGAGTATCAGCAATGTGATGGCGGGAATGGGCTTATAGATGCCATTTGGAGAGATGGTAGATGGGCTTATAGATGCCATCTGGAGACGTGACAGAAACCTGTCGGGAATGGGTTTATAGATGCCATTTGGAAGCGTTGGTCGCGTAAGAGATTCCTTAGCGAGAACTTGCGTACTTTGAGAAAGAAAGATGGTTTCCTGGCTTGTTACAGGTGTTGATCTTCAAACTCTTCATGCAGATATGCCCTGGCTAGGTACAGGTATCGAATCTACAATTAGTTGCTCACAGATGTGCCCTGGCTAGATACAGGAATCAAATCTGGAACTTCAAAAGGTTGCTTACAGACGTGCCCTTGCTGGATACAGGTATCGAATCTCTAAACTGTTTATGCAGATATGCCCTGGCTGGATACAGGTGTCGAATCCACAATCAAATACTCACAGATATGCCCTGGCTGGATACAGGTATCGAATCTGGAAATTGGTCGTCTACAGATATGCCCTGGCTGGATACAGGAATCGAACCTGGAAAATGTTGTCTACAGATATGCCCTGGCTGGATACAGGAATCGAATCTGGAATTTGCAAAAGGTTGGTAGAGATAGCTTTCCTGGCTGGATACAGGTGTAAACCTCTGACCTGAGAATGAAAGATAATTTCCTGGCCTGTTACAGGGGTTGATCTTCAAACTCTTCATGCAGATATGCCCTGGCTAGATACAGGAATCGAATCTACAATCCATCAACTCACAGATATGCCCTGGCTAGATACAGGTATCGAATCTAGAATTGCGATAGTTGATAGTAATCATCTTTGGATTGTCTTTTCGTGAAAAGGCAAGACATTAGTTGTATGCAATGTCATGATGTATGAGATGCATGATGTCATGATGCTCAAAATGAGATAGTGTTGTATGCACTTTATCATGTATGTAAGCAGGATGTATGAAATGTGAAATGTCTATGAATGTATTTTCGTCTAGGAAAATAAATCCTTGACGACTGTCGGGAGTTTGTGGAATCCTGGGATGATGTTGAAGAGTAGAGTTCTTCGCTTCCGCTGGGGATGACGGTTGCAAGAATAAACCGGTAGGAGAAGATGACTCCGTTAGGGAATAAACTTGTTGGAGAGATTACTCTGCGGGGAATTACTCTGTGGGAAGAGATACTTCGCTGAGGTTTTGATGATAACTCCGCTGGGGGATTCCACTGATAAATTATGTTGGGGAATTTGATGAACTCCGCTGGTGATAGGAAGAACTTCGCCGAGGACGATCTTTCCGTGGTAATTAGCTGAGGATAACCCAGTTATAAGCCCTGATGGGAAATAACCTTTGAATAAAGTCGAGGAGATGCGTTCGTACTCTGCAGGTGATAAGCTTCCAGAATCTACTGGGGATAAGCTTCGAGACTTGCTGGGGATATGGATTCCACTCTCCTGGGGAAACTTTGGATTGTACTGGGGAATGGTTCCACTGGGGTGTCCTGTATTCTGTCGGGAACAATCTTATACTAAGACTGTCGGGGATGTTTGCTGAAGAATGTCTATACTCCGCTGGGGAATGTTGAGATCTCCTGGGGATACCCAACTTCCTTAAGGCTGACAGTAGACTAGCTCTGCTTGGGGCGAGTATGGCTGACTTGCTAGGGGAATATTGTGCCTCTTCGGGGCTGATGAGAGACCAACTCTGCTTGGGGAAACAATTGCTGAAATCTGGTCTTACTCTGTGGGGAGTTGAGGTATCCTGGTTACATTCTTCAGCCGAACCTAACTCGGTACCTTGGTGGACAGAGCAACTAGATCGCTTAGACAAATCCAAATTGCCCCTATTTCTGATGTCATCCGTAATTAGTCCTTTGTTTCGCATGCAAATATTCATGATTAGAAATTAATGTCAAATGCATATATCAAAAGTGAACATTGGTCGTTCTTTGCAAAACAAAACAGAAAAAAGGAAAAACGATGGGTAATTTATCTGAAAAATTGAACTTGTATTGATTTTGAAGTTTGCCTGTAAATAGGCGTTTTTGTACAAGGGGCTGACGTCCTAGTAAGAGAATGCCGCCGAGCGAAATAGAGTTTATACAATTTTGTGAAAAGGAAACAAAACAGCTATGTGAAAAATAATCCCATTGGGTTCCAACTCTGATATCGCCTTTATGTCTTCAAGCGTCTCATCGCTTTGCTGCTTAGTTGAAGATGAAGCTGATTGATCAGAGTCATCTGAGCCCGATAGTTGATGCCAAATTCCGAATGCAAGGTGATCCAATGAGACATAGTGTTACGCTTTATCCCTAACTTTTGCCTGGACCGCCCTTTCGGGTTTTCAGTCCACCGGGATACCCATTTTTGCCCAAGCTGCCTTTTCAGGTTTTCGACTTGCCGGGTGTACAGATTTTTTTCATTTCATCCCTTATTTTTGCCCGAACCCTTTTGGTTCTCCGGGAAGCCCTTATTTTTGCCTAGGTGTGTCAACCTAGCGGGTCTTTGATCATGCGTAGTATCTTTTTACTATGTCTGCATTGGCGGGGTGAGGAAGGTCGTCACCATCCATGGTGGTTAGAATCATAGCTCCTCCTGAGAAGATATGTTTAACCACAAATGGCCCTTCGTACGTGGGGGTCCATTTGCCCCTGGGATCACCTTGAGGTAGAATGATGCGCTTGATTACCAGATCTCCGACTTGATACTCTTGTCGTCTGACCTTCTTGTTAAATGCCCTGATCATCCGTTTTTGGTACGTCTGATCATGACAAATAGCAGTGAGTCTCTTTTCGTCAATTAGGTTTAATTGGTCAAGCCGAGTCTGGATCCAGTCGTCTTCGCTCAAACCTGCATCCTTCATTATCCGGAGAGAGGGTATCTGGACTTCAATAGGCAAGACTGCCTCCATGCCGTAGACCAAGGAAAAGGGAGTTGCCCCTGTTGACGTCCGTGCTGAGGTACGGTATCCATGAAGAGAGAACGGTAACATTTCGTGCCAATCTTTATAGGTCATTGTCATCTTCTGCACAATCTTCTTGATGTTCTTATTCGCTGCTTCTACAGCCCTATTCATCTTCGGCCGATAGGGAGAAGAATTGTGGTGTTGTATCTTGAATTGCTCGCAGAGCTCAGTGATCATCTTGTTGTTAAGATTGGTACCATTATCCGTAATGATCCTCTCAGGTACACCGTATCGACAGATCAGGTTGTGCCGAATGAACTGTGCCACGACATTCTTGGTTACCGTAGCGTAAGAAGCTGCTTCAACCCACTTTGTGAAGTAATCAATCGCTACCAGGATGAAGCGATGCCCGTTGGATGCCGTAGGTCTGATTTTGCCGATCATATCAATGCCCCACATTGCAAAATGCCAAGGTGCTGTCAAGACGTTCAGAGGAACTGGAGGAATGTGCACCTTATCAGCGTAGATCTGGCATTTATGACAGGTTCGAGAATGCTGGTAACAGTTGGCTTCCATTGTGGACCAGAAATATCCTTCCCGAAGGATTTTCTTTGCCATGGTATGTCCACTGGAATGTGTTCCGAAGGTACCTTCATGTAGCTCTGCCATGATCTTTTCTGCTTCAGTCTTATCCATGCAACGCAGTAAGGTTGAATCATGGTTTCGCTTGTAGAGAATGCCGTTGCTGAGGAAGAATTTTGCCGCAAACCTTCGCAGGAACTTCTTGTCATTAACAGATGCGCCCTCGGGGTATTCTTGAGCTTTAAGGTACCTCTTCACTTCATGATACCAGGGTTTTTCAGTTACCTCCTCGGTCTCGAGATCGCAGCAATGTGCAGTATCATCCAACTTCCAGATAATGATCCGGGGAGCCTCGTTGTCCCATTTGACTTTGAACATAGAAGACATCGTAGCCAACGCGTCTGCTAACTGATTCTCCTCTCTTGGGAAGTGTTCAAAAGTTATCTCCTCGAAGTGGGGAATCAACGTCAATACATACTCCTTGTAAGGAATAAGATTTGGGTGTTTCGTATCCCACTCGCCTTTGACCTGATTGATCACGAGAGCGGAATCTCCGAAGACACTTAGAAACTTGATCCTTAAGTCAATTGCAGCTTGAAGACCCATGATACATGCCTCATACTCCGCCATATTGTTGGTGCAGTTGAAACATAACCGGGCGGTGAGTGGAGTATGAGTGCCTTTAGGGGATATGATCACAGCGCCGATACCATTACCCAAAGCATTCGAAGCTCCGTCAAAGTGCATAGACCATCGGGATCCTTCCTCAGGTCCTTCATCCGGTCCAGGTACTTCACAATCAGTTACTACCATGATATCCTCGTCTGGAAATTCAAAGTTCATTGACTGGTAATCGTCCACGGCCTGGTGTGCCAAATGGTCTTCCAACACACTTCCCTTGATTGCTTTTTGAGTCGTGTACTGGATGTCGTATTCCGTCAAGATCATTTACCATCTTGCTATTCTTCCAGACAGAGCAGGCTTTTCGAATATGTACTTGATTGGATCCATTTTTGAAATCAACAGAGTAGTGTGAGTCAACATATACTGTCTCAGCCGGCGAGCAGCCCATACCAAAGCGCAGCAAGTTTTCTCGAGCAGTGAGTATCGGGTCTCACAGTCGGTAAACTTTTTGCTAAGGTAATAAATAGCATGCTCTTTTCGGCCAGACTCGTCATGCTGCCCCAGCACACACCCCATTGAGCTGTCAAGTACTGTCAAGTATAGTATTAGAGGTCTCCCTTCAACCAACGGCATAAGAATGGGCGGCTCTTGGAGATACTCTTTGATCTTTTTGAAAGCGGCCTGACATTCATCGTTCCAACGTACTACTTGATCTTTCTTCAGCAGTTTGAAGATTGGTTCACAGGTAGCAGTTAGATGTGAGATGAATCGGGCAATGTAGTTCAATCGTCCTAGAAAGCCTCTGACTTCTTTCTCTGTCTTGGGAGCTGGCATCTCTTGTATGGCTTTCACTTTGGCAGGGTCCACTTGAATACCTTTGTCGCTTACGACGAAGCCTAGCAATTTTCCAGATCTCACCCCAAAGGTACACTTGTTTGGGTTCAACCTCAGCTTGTACAACTTCAGACGGTCAAACAGCTTCTGTAGGTGGTCAAGGTGTTCCTCCTCAGTTTGGGACCTTGCAATCATATCATCGACATACACTTCGATCTCATGGTGGATCATATCATGGAATAAAGCAACCATGGCACGTTGGTAAGTTGCCCCAGCATTCTTCAACCCAAAAGGCATGACCTTGTAGAAAAAGGTGCCCCACTGAGTGACAAAAGTGGTCTTCTCCATGTCTTCAGGAGCCATCTTAATCTGATTATAACCGGAGAAGCCGTCCATGAAGGAGAATACTTTATGCTGAGCAGTGTTGTCAACCAGAACGTCGATATGAGGCAGAGGGAAATCATCCTTAGGGCTCACCCTGTTCAAATCCCTGTAATCAACACACATTCGGACCTTACCATCTTTCTTCGGCACTGGAACCACATTGGTAATCCACTGAGGGTAAGAAGTCACTGCTAGAAAACCGGCATCAAATTGTTTCATAACCTCAGCTTTGATTTTCTCGGACATTTCTGGACGCATACGGCGGACCTTCTGTTTAACCGGAGGGCAGTCTTCCTTGGTAGGCAGGTGGTGAACCATAATGTCGGTATCCAACCCAGGCATGTCTTCGTAAGACCAGGCAAAGATTTCCACATAGTCATGCAGCATCTGAATTAACTGTTGTTTCACACTGAGCTCTAGATTGGCACCAATCTTGACTTCCTTTCTGTCTGTCTCAGTACCCAGATTTACCGTTTCCACTGGCTCTTCATGTGGCTGAATGGCCCTCTCTTCCTGGAGTAACAGTCTTGCAAGCTCACCAGGAGCTTTGCAATCATCTTCACCTTCGTCTTCGGCTAAGTTGATCGGATTCTCGAAGTCATAACTGGCAGTAGCAGAGTCGTTACCAGTGAGATCCAGAGTGGATTGGAACCTGTATAGGTGAGTGTGTGTAAATATAGCTGTTTTGCAATATATAATAAAGAAAGAAAAGGAGCGCAAGATTTTGAAATGCAACAAATGTCTAATGTTTTTATTGATGATATATGAAAATGACACACAAAAGCCCTCACAAATGAAGCCACGGTGCCTCGGGTAAGACACCGAGCCATAAAAGTTTCAACATATTGTCTGTTACAAATTCAAAACAAAAGAGTTCATTACTGAGTGACAAAAGTAATAGGTGCGAAATCTTTGGCAGTCCAGTTGCTTGGTCCACTGTCAGTCGTTGGGTAGATCCAGCTGTCGAATTCAAATTCCTCCACGTCGTCTTCAATAGCATTCACTCCCGGATTGGTGATGAACACAGGAGGTCTTCCAATCCTTTCTTTACGAACAACCCTCTGAGCCTCTGCAGTGAAGCCCAAACCAAACTTGTCGGTCTTCGGAGTGAAATCAGGAAGTCGGCCCCAGTTTGCGCACTCACCCTTCTCAATCACAGCCCGGGCATCCTTTAAGGAAGCCATCTTCAAAGGAGGGTCTTCAATCACAGTTTCAGCTGACGCCAGTGTTTGAGGCACCTCTTCAAAGTGCTGAAATGGAGTCTCAATGAATTCCCCATCCATTTCTATGTACCGGAACGAGTTAAGGTGGCTGACCATATACTCTTCTTCCCCTTAAATTGTAACAATCTTCCCTCTGACCGGGTATTTAAGCTTCTGATGTAGTGTGGAGGTCACAGCTCCAGCCTTATGGATCCATGGACGACCCAGCAAACAAGAATAGGATGGTCGGATGTCCATCACATAGAAAGTAGAATCAAAAACTTGAGAACCAACCCTGATTGGAATGTCAACTTCACCATGCACCATTCTTTTCGAACCATCAAAAGCCCGGACAATAATGTTACTAGGCTTGAGCTCCAAACCCTCACAATCCAACCTGTATAGGGCCTTCTTGGGCAATACGTTCAATGAAGAATCGGTGTCAACCAACACATGGGCAAGAGTAGTGCCCCTGCATTCAATGGAGACATGCAGGGCGTCGTTATGGTTCTTTCCTTTGGCAGTCAGATCGGCGTCAGAGAAGCCCAACCCATTATCAGCAGTCAAGTTGGCCACACAATCGGTAAATTAATCAGTAGACGTTTCTTGTGGCACATGGGCCGTTTTCAGGAAGGAAATCAGGGCCTTGGCATGGTCCTCTGAACACAACAACAGTGATAACATAGAAATTTTTGATGGGGTGTGCCCCAACTGCTCAACTACGTTGAAATCACTTTTCTTGATAATCTTGAGAATCTCTTCCATCTCTTGCTGGGAAGCTTCAACAGTGGTTGTCTTTGATGCCTCCGTCAGGGCAGGAAAATCAGTAGCAATCCCTTTGCCCCGAGCGTCAGATGACTCGGCAGCAGGGGTAGAAACAGGAACTTGATCAGGAAGGGGAGCAGGCACACTTGCAGGTGTGATGACAAGAGGTTTCTGAATAGCTGGTGGCGCAATATCTGGCGAGAACAGCCTACCACTACGAGTAATCTTGGCAGGCCCGGTGATGTTACTGACGCCGGTACTAGTATCAAACTTTTGTTTAACTCTAAGCACATAAACATCTGCCCCATAGTGCCATGGGACAGCTTTGTCGGATGTATAGGGGAGGGGCCCCGGAACAGTGATAATAATAGGAGCAATCTTCTGAGTAGACATGATTTTGACAGGCTTCTTTGAGGGAGCCTTAGGAGGGTTGTTGAAAATAGTGACAATGGACACTTCTTCAGTAGGGACAGCAGGAACAACAATCTTCTCGAACAAGATCTCTTTGCTATCCATCAGGCTTTGGATACCTGATTTCAGCAAAGGACAACCAACGGGTGAAACAGCACATAGAAGGCAACCTTTACTACATCCCGGAAATAAACCGGCTAGCAACAGGTTCCTTTTGACAGTCATCAACAGAGTAACAATCTCTTCCATGGAGGCTACATACCGGTCTTCTTCCACAGCATTCATTCCATGCTGGGGCATGGGAGAAGTCACAACATTGGGCCTCTCGGGCGCCTCAAACTGTATTTCTTTAGCATCAATAAGGTCCTGAACCTTGTTTCTCAGAGCCCATCAATCATCAGTAGTATGCCCCGGGCTATCAGAGTGATAAGCGCAACGGGCGTTGGGGTTGTACTTTGGAGAAGCTGTGTTCACTACCTTCGGAGCTTCCTTGACAGTTACCAGATTGGTTGATAGTAGTTGCGGCAAAATCTGAGACAGGGTCATGCTGAGCCGAGTGTACTTCCTTTTGGGTCTCTCACCCCTTTGTTGGTTATACTGCTGAGGAGCAGTAGCAGGCTTTGAAATTACCAATGCATTGACAGCTTGGCGGCGTTCCGGCTTAATTTGTCTTCTGGGACCATAAACAGCATTGGCTTCCTTCTTGAAGGGCTTCTTTTCAGTACTCGCGGAGGCACCTTTCTGTATCTTCCCTGACTTGATACCAGCTTCTATTCTCTCACCAGTTAAGATCAGGTCTGTGAACCCAGCAGAAGAATTACCAATCAGATGGTTGAAGAACGGACCAGACAGGGTCCCCAGGAACATGTCAACAAGTTCACGGTCAGTTAAAGGTGGCTGCACCCTACCAGCCAGGTCTCTCCACTTTTGCGCATACTCCTTGAATCCTTCGCCCGTTCCTAGTGACATACCCTGGAGTTGGGTACGTGTGGGAGCGAGGTCAGAATTGTACTTATATTGCTTATAAAAAGCAATAGCCAAGTCTTCCCAGTTTCGGATACTGGCTCCATCCAGCTAATAGAACCACTCGAGTTGAGCCCCTGAAAGGCTATCCTGAAAGAAATGGATCCACAAGTTCTTTTCTGTAGTGTAAGGTTAGATCTTCCTTACATATGATCTGAGATGCATTTTTGGGCAAGATAGCCCGTCATATCTTGCAAAAACTGGCACTTTGAACTTCGGGGGGATCACAATTCCAGCAACTAATCCCAAGTCTTCGAAATCTAAGCCGGGAACTCTCTGCAGCTCCATAGCTGCCAACCTGTCTTCCAATATTTTGTACTTATCATCGGCGGGCGGGTATTGTTGCTCAGAGTAGTCTTCGTCTTCTTCATCCTCTCCTTCTTCAGCTTCGGATTCGGAAGGTACCGCAGCCGCATTCCCTTTACTGGTTCCCTCTTCAGATGTAGGGGGAAATTCAAGCACTCTTCTGGCTTCACCTTCAAACCTCCTTCCTAGGGTAGCCACCCCGACTCTCTTCTTCTTCTTTTTCACTTGCTCTTTGTTCCCCAGCAGGGCTTTTAGATCCTCCTGACCCTTTGCCAAGGTCATCAGGAGATGTTGAAACTGTGAGTTTTGAGACTGCAAGTCCTTGACCGTCTGTTCGAGATCCATCTTACTGAAATAAACAGTAGAAAGATAAGGAAACCTGGTGTGGAGACCTGCTTATGCGCATGATGAATGATATGTTTGTTTATGCAATACATTCAAGGATTTAGAAAATTCAAAATTGTTGCAAACAAAAAGAACACACGTCATATTAATAAGAAGAAATTTGTCAGTACATAAATGCCCCATGGGCCAAATATTACAAAAAACTTCTCAAGGTAAAAAGACGTTGCGCATCCTCTTTGGTGCGATGTAGGTGTTGAGGGTCTCTTCCTCATGGAGTCGGCAGGTAAGCTCCAAAACCTTCTTCTCGCTGGCGTAGAAGCTGGCTTCAAAAGTGTTATGTTCCTCCTTGAGTTGGATCCAACTCTTCTGCATCTCCTCCCACGATGTAGGCATGTCAGGATATAGGATGGTGTAGGGAACCTCTCCTTCCTTAACGGGCTCTTTAATCACAGGGAGAACATGAGGATAGGGCATCATTAGACTCTGGGCTCGGGTTCGTACCCACTTGAGATAAGGCTCAAGAGGGATGGAGTTCTTGTGCCCCAGTGTCTTGCTGTCTACCTTGTTTGGCATCCTCCAAGCTCTGATGAATCTTTGGCGAAGTCCTTGCGCATCGTTGTCGAAGTCAAAAACTAGGTCAGGAATCAACATGTCGTGAGGGCCATCCCTCTGTGCATATCCAAATTGTCTCAAAGCTAGACTAGGGTTGTAGGTAATGCCTCCTCTAATGCCAAGTAATGGAACATTAGGGAACTCTCCACAATGATCGACGATGATGACATCTTCTCTGGACCGAGAGCACCAATGTACATCAGAGTGTGTAAGGGTCATCAACCGTTGTGACCAGCTCAAGCCTTGGTCATTCTTCAAAACAGATTGTGGAAGGTGCGAAATAAACCACGTTGCAAGGAGAGGAGTACAGCACATGAGAACACCCCTCTTTCTCATTGTTCGTGTGTAAAATGAGTGAAGAATGTCCCCAAGCAATGTTGGTATTGGATTTCTGGATAGGAAGATCTTAACGGTGTTGACGTCTATGAGCTGGTCAGGATTTGGGAACAGGACCAACCCATAAATGAGGAGTGCCACAATTTCTTCAAAGGCTTATAGGTCCAATGAATTCCAATACTCTTGTGCCTTCTCAAACAAGAATTTTGCCAAGAAGCCTTTGACACCGCTTCTAGTTTCACAATGCCCCTTGATGTCAGATGGTTGCAAGTTTAGTGCTTGAGCAACATCTTCAGGCTTTGGTTCTTTTTCCGTACCGTTGTAGGGTAGTTGATTAAGAATAGGAATTCTCAGGAGTTGAGAAAATTCCTCCAAAGTGGGCACCAATTGGTAGTCGGGGAAAGTGAAACAGTGGTGAAGGGGGTCAAAGAACTGGAACAACACCTTTACCATGTCCTCTTCAATGCTGGTGTTGACTAGGATGAGCAGTCTACCATGTCTTTCACTGAAGGGAGAGCTTTCCGGAATTCTGGATGTGAGCTCCTTGAGTTGAGGAGGGATTCTCACAAGGTTGATTTGGATGGTTTTCTTTGAAATGATTAGTGTATGCATATGATGCTTTATGATGCTCATGATGTATGCACAAACATATGTACAAGCAATTCACACAAAACCCTAGTTTCAGGCTTGCATGGGGTTTCATAGGTAAGTACCCTCTTGAGTGAAGTTGGCTTAAAAACTTGTCCTATAAATAGTAACCGGGTTCTAAGGAGCTCAATATCATTGGATTGTTTTCCATGTTCATCGTTTTGGTTTAGCCACTTAACTAGCGACCAAAATATTCCAAGAAAACAACCCTCAATGAGTGTAGTATCAAGTATCTACCAACTTCGGACTGCACCAAAGCCGGTCATCTCACTACCCCTAATGAAAGGCCAAGATGGTCAAGTAAGGTTCTAGGTCATTAGTGCTTAGTGACATCACTCAGCGGCCCCGTACTCTCCTTGATTGAACTCAAGGGTTACCGGTACTCACAAATATGTCGCACTAATATAGCTATTGCTTCAACCGTGTCGGTATACCCCGCACAGTTTCCACAACGTATTACTATCTATGAATGTTTCCCCAAATCTGGGTGTAGGATTTCAAACCCAAACAAGAGAGCCAAGATATAAAGCAATCAAAACAAACAATTAGTCATGCAAGAGGGTGATCTAAGCCCTAAGGTTACTCCACTTTAAAATTTTCCCCAGCAGAGTCGCCAGTTCTATGATACGGTGGGAGAACTGACTTGGGTTTTGCGTTTGTATTCGCAAATGTTTCGGTTGAGCAAGAGTCACCACCGACTTTTTATTTTATCCTAAGGAAAGGTTAAAAAGCACAGCAAAAACCTTTGAGATATTTTCTTGGGTTCGGGGAGTAGATTATAGAAAGGGAAGGTATTAGCACCCTTTCTATCCATGGTTATCCATGGGCTCTTAGTTACTTGCTTAGATCAAACTTGCCTTTGATTTTCAATTGTTTGAAATGGTGCTTTGTGTGTGGGTTTGAAAATGTTTTGAAAAGAAGCCAATGTGGTGGCAACCTTTGTAATGATCCATGTTGGGATGTATACAAAGGTGTACTTATCTTTTGAAAAGTCTTCAATGTTTTTGAAAGTTGTTTTGAAAGTGTGTTGTGATGTGTGTTTTGAAAAGTAGGCAAGTGTGTTTTGCAAGTTGATTCAAGTAACTAAGAGTTGTCTACCCCTAAATTTACTCAAAGGTTTTTCCTATGTTTTAACCCTTTTAACAATTTTGTTCCACCATTGTATTTGGTGGATAATCTTGTGTTAGGATGTTAACGGGACGGGCGCGGGTCATCGTTTAGACCATGATTGCAATGGTGCCAAGTGTCTTTGGCAACTTTTTCCTTTAAGGGACTTGATCATTTTTTAGGCAACTTTCGAAAGCGTCATCGAGGGACTATGATCATTTGATTTTGTTTTGTTTTGCCAAAGACACCCAACATGCAACATGGCCCATTTATTGAAGGCAACAAGTGGAGTAACCCTAGGGGTGCAAGTGTGATTGGTGTTGTCCATTTTCTTGCTTTGTTATCTTTGAATTAGGTCGAGCTATTTGTTTGGTTGATTTTTGCATACAAAACCCTAAGTCTATCATGGCATATTTAGAAAGCTTTAAAATGCGAAAAATAAAAGTCCTAAATTATTACAACACAATTATGGGATGGGGGGTACAAATGTTCAAATGGGGATATTTAGCAAGAAATTAAAATCTAGACTATTACATCCAAATTGAATATTCAAATTAATTAATATACAATAATTAAATAAAATGACATAAAATATGCAAGATGCAAAAAATGATTTTTATATGTATGTAAAAGGTTTTTTTTATGTGAAAAATAAACAAAAATAAAAAGGAATAATTTTGGATATTTTTACATTTTAGGGCAAAACCCTAATTTTCTAAGTAAGAAGTATTTATTATTTATTATATGCAATATTTATTAATTATATACAAAAAATAAATAAAAAGGAAGTATATTGTAAAAAAGTTATTTTTGAGGTTAAATATTAATAAAAATAAAAATGTATTATTTTTGTATTTTTCCCTAAATATTCTAATAAATATATAAGTATTTATAATATTTACTAAATATATTAAATATGTACAAAAATAAAATATTTATTATTTACAAAAAAAAAGTATATTTTTTAGGAAGTATTTTCAAAAGATAAAATAAAATAAAATCAGAAAATAAAAGTGTTTGTATTATTTTTTGTATTTTTAAAATAAAAGGTATTATGTATTTATTTACATATATAACTAAATGAAACAAATAAATATCAAATAAAATGCAAAAAATGAGAGAAAAATATTTTTAATGTTTTTTCATGCTTAAATAAAATATAGAATCAAAATCAAAAGGAAAAAATAAAAAATGACAAATATATCATGCAATGGGCCAGGGGGGTGTATGTGTAAAAAGATGGTGTAAACAGAAAAAAGAATCAGGCCCAGCCCAAAGGTGGTTGTCTTCAACCTCCAGCACCTTTCAAATACAAAAAACGCGCGTTTTGCCTTGTCCCTGCTATCTCTTGATTCCTTGACTTTTAATAAAAACTTACAACACAAACATTATAGAGCATCATGTCACGAGTTCATACATATAAAAAACTTGATCTAACTCTCAGAAATGAGAGAGAATTTCTTCTCCCCCAATTTCTGACCTAAGTTTTTGTCAATGTTCAGGTTCAAAATACTCTTAGCACACACAACATAAATGAAAAGTAACTATATGGATGGCTTCAGGGCTATGATTAGAACATGTTTTCTTCACAAACTTAAACCTAACTATGCCTGGATAGAGAGATAGAAGTTCAAAAACTTACCTGTTCAGCTTGATTCGTGTATGACAATGGAGGTACTTTCAATGCAATGTGAGGACTTGTATAGCTTGCTTGAAGTTCAGGGATGCTTCTCCAATGCTTGGTGTGCTTTGAATCTTGCTGTATCAAGCTACAGAAGTCAACCTGCAAGAGAGAAAAGTGAAAATGGAAAAACTGGTTAGAGGTGTTACAGTCTGTTTCCAAGGCTTGGGATAGTTTGTATGGATGTTATGGAAGGTGTTTGAGGTGACTTGGATGAAAATTCACGATGGAAATGAACTGGCCAAGTCAATCTGCAACAGGGACTCTATTTTGCAGAAAAAATGGGCTTTGATGGATGAGGAGGTATTGGAGGTGGTTGGCTCGTGTTTTAGGTCAGGTTTGATGTTTGGAATGTGTTCAACAAGTTTGTCTTGGTTAGTTCTTGCAGGAATGAGAGATGTTCTGTTGTGTTTGCAAAGTTGCTTTTATCTTAAGTTCAAAATGCCCAGTTGGTTTACAAGCTTATGCAGGCCCCCTAAACATGCTGCAAAAGCTTTGTCTTGATCAGTGGGATATGTCTAATAACTTGTGCCTCTGAGATTTGCATTGTACCTCTTGGATTGTAAACTTGACATAAAGTGTAACTTTACAAAAATGGATAACTTGCTTTTTCTAATTAAGGCTTAATTCTTCATGCAATGACCAAATGCACAAAATAATGCTAGAACATAATGGATTGGCATTTAATTATTGAGTGTAAATGATATTAGAGGCCTGTAACTAGCTTGAACCATGCTGATTTCAAAAATGCAAAGTTATGAACATGTATTTGGCCATGAATCAAAGTGACTTTTGCCCATATTGCCAAATTTGATTCTCCCTAACCACAAGGGTGTTTGAGAAGTTCTTGGACAATTTGGAAATCTTGGAATGTGTAATACAATCAATCTTTGTAATGAAAGTTGAAATTCCAAGTGGAAGCATGTGAAAAGTGGCCATGAAGTTAGGCAAAAATCCTGCCTAGAATAGGTCAAAATATTTCTAAGTTAAGAATGTTTTGCACCCTTGTTCCAAAAATCATAACTTGAGCTAAAAGCTTCTTTTGAGGAAACTTTATGAATCAAAGTTATAGATTTTGCAATGGACTACAACTTTCATGTTTTGAGTTTTTCTTGAATCCAAATGCATCTTGATGAAAAGATGGGACAAAGTTAGGAAAAAATTAGGAAATTTCATAACTTAGAAATTTTCTAAGTTATGAAATTTCTTCATTTCAAACCCTAATTTGTAATTTTTGATTTCTTGATGAACAAATTTCATAATTTGACATGTCTTGATGAAAAATGAATCTAGACACTTGATTTTGACCAAAAAGTCAAAGTTTGACTTTTCAGTATACAGTCAATTTTGGCTCAGTTGACTGGAAAATTCATCTGTCAATCTTGTGCATTTGGAATCTTTTGAACTTGTTGAATATGTTAAGACCATGTCATTGAGTCCTTGAGTCCATATGTGAGCTTGGTTTGCCATTGGCTAGGTCAAACAGTCAAAAATTGTCTTTGTGCAGTCAAAACCCTAAAAATGACCATTTTGCCCTTTTGGTGATCTGATCAAATTTCTCATGGAATTGTGATCCAAACTTGATCAAATGGTCCATATGAGTTCATAATATTGATGTGGGTCAAAAATCATGAGGTTTGACTGTCAATTGACCACAGTTGACTTTTTCCCCAATACAGCTGATTTCTAGGTCAACTGTCCAATTGACTGGGCAAAGATTGGAATCAAGGCTTGAAACTTGGTATGGATAAACTTGTGAGTCCAACATGAGGCATGAAAGTCATTTTGGGCATTTTAGGTCAAAACATCTTTGTGCAAACACAAACCCTAATTTGGGTTAACAGTGCAAGGAGGAGTCTTGAGCAGAGTAAACCCTAACTTGATCTTGAGCTCCAAGGGTCTTGTGGTGAGAAAATGTTGAGGAAATGGGAGGGAAAATTTTGGGGTACAACAGCAGGGATTTGATCCCTGCCTCTTGCATATTATTTTTCCAAGTTTTGTTTGAAGATCCTGTGCTTTGAAGCTAGGCGTGTACATCATGCATTGGCATCTCACCGTCGTTGGATCCATCAGCAACACATCTAGCACTTCAGGATGAAGTTTCAATGATGGATCCTCACAGAGCCAGCCGTATGGAAACGTGCAGAGTCATGGGCTCCCACTTTTTGGGCCTTACAAATTCCAAAGCTCACCCCCCATTTATTTTTTATATCAGGCCCAATTTTATGTTTGTTTTTTTTTTCTATTTTTCTTTTTTAGCCTTTTATTTATTTACTTTTAATCTTTTTTTCTAACGAATCATAAAAAATAAAATAAAAATTAAATAGACTTAGGTTTCTCTTAAATTAATTTTAATTTCGTAATTTAATTTAATTAATTATTTGGACATTATTTTATTAATTTAAAATCAACTAGACTTAGATTTATTTTATTCAAATATTTTTTTAATAAAAATACAAAAATATTAGAATTAGGTTAATTTTATTTAATATTTATTTTCTTAATTAAATTTAGATTTAGTTTAATTATTTTTCTTATTCAAAAATAAGCAAAAACAACAAAAAAGGACTTTCTTGTTTACTTAGAAATTTTCTTAGGGTTTTAGGCGTTCGTCTCTATTCCGTGCACATTATTTTGTTCTTGCATTTTTTATAATAGTGTACCTGCTGATAGTATGTAATAGATTAAAATAGGACTTTATCGCTTTCTTTATTTTTTTTCCCATTTGAACATGTAAATACCTCATCCCCGAAGCACTGTAATAGTGTAGATTTAAATTCCTGCACTTTAAATTTCTGCTAAATATTGGCTGTTAGTAATTAGGCTTGTATGAAAAGACTGAAATCAAACGCTAGCAAACTTAACACAAGACTAAAGTAACTGAACATAACACACCATGCACATATACGCCTCTAGGGCACCCCACTTCGGTTGCCTTCGGGAAACGGTCAAAATTCTCGAAACGTGAGAAGTTTTAGTGGTTGTCCTCTAGTTTGAAAGATCACAAGTCCCTCAATGACCCTCTCGATGTTGCCTCAGTTAAAAGTGATCTTAGAACTTTAGGACAGTTACTAAAATTCCTTTCCAAGTTGCCTTCGTGACCGTAACGTCCCTTCGAATGTCCCTCAAACATCCAACGATAGGGCTACCTACTCACTAATAATAGGATAGCATTGTCTAAAGGATAGGAGGAAAAGAACTACCTTTTCGAGTACAAGTAGATAGCTCTTAGATGCTTGCTCAAATAAACTAAACTTTTCACACTTACACATTTCAAAAACAACTTTCAAAGACATTTTCTTTGTCAACACTATTAAGGACTGATACAAGAGTTATCACAAAGCGAATCTCTGCACTAAGGACTTTCAAAACACACAAAGTACAAGAAATTTCCAAAACATGAGCTAGCATCTAAGAGCCCGTAGAAAACTACAGATGGAAAGGGTGATATAACCTTCCCTTTCCATAATTTACCCCTTACTCAAAACTCTTGAAAATGTATTTTTCTGTTCTTTTCACCCTTTCCTTAATTTGGATAAAAGAAAATTAGGTGGCGACTCTTGCTTACCGCAACATTTGCAAACACAAATGCAAAACCAGTATTAACAGTCGATTCTGCCACCATATCACACCTACCATTCTGAAATTCCAGGCCATGATATAGATGACTGTTGGGCTTTGAAGAATAAGGTGTAGCATTTTATTGAGGCAAAGGAGATTGAATTTGACGCTCCTGAAACTCCTAATGTTATAATTTCCCCTATGCCCAAGCACGACCGTGGTGTTAATGCTATTGATGATGACATGTTTGTTGCGTCTGTTGATGAACTAGCTACTCCACTCCTGACTGTTAAAGAGAATCTCTTGCAAGCTGGTTTATTTCCGGGTTGTGGTGAAGGTTGCCACTTATGTTTGTCTCTACCTAATTATTTCCATTTGTTGAAGGGAGGTGTTCAGCGCCTGATGGATGATAAATAAATTTTGTTTGAGAAGACTCCAGTTACAAGTGTTCCGTATGAAGATGTTTCTATCATTACCATTTCCGCCAATACTCCCAAGGTCTCCTCTAAAAGACCTATCAGGATTACATCTGTTCCCAAATTTGCTCTGTTGATAAATACTTTTCCTAGACCTATACCATATTCCTCCGCTAAAGTTGTTCCCTAGAATTATGGGGATGGTGTCTATTACCATGGAGTCAAGCAAGACATGTTGGCTATTAAAGACAAAGTTGCTGAAAGTATTAATCTTGATGTCGCCAATATCGTCGGGACCAGTAAGATAATAAGAAGAGGAAGAGTTTTCTCTCTCGAGATCTCTCCAAAAACTGTTGCTACTCCTGTGATCATCTATGTTGCTGCTCCTATTAATACTCCCATTACTACTCCTGTGATTGTTCCTGTTGCTGCTCATGTCAATATTCCCATGGCTACTCCTACTGTTAGTCCTACTATTATCCCTGCTACCGGGTCGGCCGAGACTCGGGGCAAAGAGGTATTGGTTGAGCCTGTCCAGACGAAGGCACATCCAGAAGCCATTCCCGAGGCTTCTAAAAAGGAGATGGAAGATATATTGAAAATAATCAAGAAAAGTGATTACAATGTCGTAGAGAAATTGGGGAAGACCCCTTCAAAAATATTAATGTTGGCCCTACTGCTGTGCTTTGAAGCCCATGCCAAGGCTTTAGTAAAATTCCTGAAGTCTACCCATGTTCCTCAAGAGACCTCCGCTGATCAATTCGATAATTGTGTGGCTAGTTTGACAGCTGACAATGGTCTGGGATTCTTTGATGCAGACATAACTCCTAAGGGAAGGAAACACAATGATGCCCTACATGTCTCCATTGAGTGCAGGGGCACTACATTAGCCCATATTCTAGTAGAGACATGTTCATCACTGAATGTCTTACCCAAGAATGCTCTATACAGGTTGGATTGCAAAGGGATCACACTAAATCCCAATAACATTGTGGTGAGGGCCTTCGACGGTTCTAAAAGAATGGTGCATGGGGAGATAGACATCCCTATCAAAGTGGGTACTCAGACTTTTAATTCCACTTTCTATGTGATGGACATCCGCCCGTATTACTCCTATTTATTAGGTCGACCCTGGATCCATGGAGCTAGTGCTGTGACTTCCACCCTACATCAGATGCTGAAGTACCCAGTCAATGGGAACATTATCACAGTTCATGGGGAGGAAGAGTACATGGTGAGCCACCTGAACTCTTTTAGGTACGTTGAAATGGACGGAGAGTTCATTGAGACTCCTTGTCGGAACTTTGAGGAGGTTCTACAGACCTTTGTTGTAACCAAGACCACCACCAGTGTTTCAAAGACTACTAGACCTCCATTGAAGATGGCTTCTTTGAGAGATGCCAAGGCAGTAGTCGAAGAAGGAGCCCAGAAAGTTGTTTGTCATGCTCGTACTGGGGGACCACCTTCACGGATCAGCAACCATGGAGTCAATGCCATGGAAAACAGCGATAGTGATTATGACCTGGACAAGTAGATTTTCCCAACCATCAGTGGTGGACTCGGCAATTGGGAGGCTAAATACTTTGTGCCCATTACTTTTATTCATGAGTAATTAGCCTTTTTGTTTTAAGGAAATGTAATATTTAAACAATTGAAACATTAAAGCCTTGTGTCTTACCCGAGGCACAATGGTCTATTTGTGAGGGTTACTACTTCATTTTCATATGTCATTAATAAAACATTGGACGTTTCGTCATCTGAGGATTCCGAGTAAGCTTTAGCTTTAGTTTATTTTATTGATGTCATTTTGTAAAACTATGTAAAAGAGCTTCATGCTCCGAAGTTGTAATTTATTGTCTTATTTTGGGCTTCATGCTCCAAGTTGTAATTTACTGCTTTCATGTTTCAAAGATGTAATTTATCCCTTTATTATGGTTTTCATGTTGCAAGTTGTAACTTATTGCTTTCATTAGTGGATTTGTTATCTCAAAATTGTAATTTACTTTGCTAAAATTGTAAGTTGTAATTTATCGCTTAACGGATTGAGTTTTTGTTGTTCTAAATTCCTTTACCATTGATGTATGCCAAGTTACTAAAGTTCCTTGAAAAAACTTTCAAAAATGAGTCATCATTTGTATTGCCATCATGCATCATTTCACATTCCACATCACATGTTTTCTAGAGTCTCATTCTTGTTCTTTTTCCATCGAAGGTTGTCAAGCTGTCTCACCGATACGACACTCGGGCCAATCGTCAAAATAAAATGGAAGATTTGGAACAGGAAAATCACGAACTTCGTGGGGAAGTTGCTACACTTCGTGCCGAGATGGAAAAGTTAACAGCGTTGGTGGAAAGTTTGGTGGCTGTTCAGAATCAGCCATCGACTACGGCTGCCGAGATTCAGACTTCAACTCCAGTGGCTTCCGAAAATGTTACAGTTCCTGCATCCACGACTCAAATCAACTCTCCGCTTCAACATCAGATGCCGAAAGGTTTTCCGTGGGGAATTCCTTACAACTTTGTGCCAGAGGGATATCAGCCTACCGCACAACCTATATTTCAGCCTGCATTGTCTCTTCCTCAACCAGAGACAACTGCCATGCCGCCAATAATTCCATCTGTAACACCTTTTCCGCAACCAGTTATGACAACCGTTGCTCCTGTGGTCCACTCAGTACCATACTTGAATGAACCAGTTTATCCTGCCGAGCCCGCTGAAAGTTTGGGTCTTTTTGACAGAATGGAGGAATTTCAGGATCAGTTCCAGGAAATGCAGAAGGAGCTTAGAGCATTGAAAGGGAAGGATTTGTTTGGGAAGAGTACGCACGACCTTTGTTTAGTTCCGAATGTCAAGATCCCAGCGAAGTTCAAAGTGCCAGACTTTGAGAGATATAAGGGCGATTCGTGTCCTAGAAGTCATTTGACAATGTACGTGAGGAAGATGTCCACGTACTCCGATGATCATGATTTGTTGATTCATTATTTTCAAGACAGCTTGACGGGTGCTGCTCTAAAATGGTATATGGGTTTAGACAACATTCCGATCCGCAACTTTAACGATCTTAGTGAAGCCTTTGTCCATCAGTACAAGTACAACGTTGACATGGCGCCGGACAGGGATCAACTCCGGGCAATGTCGCAGAGAGACCGAGAATCTTTTAAGGAGTACGCCCAGAGGTGGCGTGAAATTGCTGCTCAAATCTATCCACCTCTTGAGGAGAAAGAGATGACTAAGATATTTTTGAAGACTTTGGGGTCTTTTTACTATGAGAGAATGATAGCCAGCGCACCCAGTGACTTTACCGAAATGGTGAGCATGGGCATGCGATTGGAGGAAGGAATTCGCGAAGGGCGTCTGGTTAAAGAAGGGAGTCCGTCTAGCAATGCGAAGAAGTTCGGAGGTGTTTTCCCGAAGAGAAAAGAGCAAGATGTCAGTGCTTTGTTTCCAGGTAGGCCTAGGAGAGGCTACTCTCACGTCGCGGCAGTCACTCCGGCTGTCCGCCCAGCTTTGGTAGCCCCATCTCATCAGACTCCGCCAACTCAACCCCGGCCTTTTCAGCAGCAGCCTCGACAACAGGCTTATCCGTTCAATAATCAGAACCGTTCGTCCAGGAAGCCGCAGTTCGATGCCATTCCTATGACGTATACCGAACTGTTCCCTACTCTCATCAGAAAGAATCTCATCACAACAAAGCCACCTCCTGTCGCACCGAACAGTGCTTCTCCGTGGTACAAGGCGGATCAATTCTGTGAATATCATCAAGGGTCGCCGGGGCACAACCTTGAGAATTGCTTTGCTTTGAAGGCGGATGTGCAGAGATTAATTAAGAATGGCATCTTGTCTTTTAAGGATGTTAATCCAAACGTCAGAGATAACCCTTTGCCCCGACATGGGGCAGCTTCTGTGAATATGGTGGAAGGTTGTCCGGGGAAGTTCCGAGTTTTCCAAGTCGAGCACATCAGAGAATCATTGATCAGGTTACATCAGAGTTTGAGAAGACTTGCCTTTGTTAGGCACCAACATGACTATGACGTTTGTGAGTTTTGTTCAAGAGAAGATGATTGTCCTATTGTGAAGGAGGACATTCAGAAGTTGCTAGATCAGAGAATTATCACTATTACCTATGACCGAAATCCTGAAGATGAAGTGAATGTTATCACCCCACAATTTAATTTGCCAGAATCAGTAGAGATTGCTTACAACAGCCAGACTGCGTCTGCTGATCCTTTGATTATTTACCCACCTGGCCTTGTGCCTTATAGCTCAGACCAAGCCGTGCCGTACAAGTATAACGCCACCATGATCGAGAATGGGGTAGAGGTCCCCATACCAACTAGACCGTCTTTCGTTAATATTGCCGATGTAAGTAGAGTGACAAGAAGTGGGCGTGTTTTCGCCGCAGTACCGTCGAGAAGACCAGAAGTTCAAGTAAGGAGGCCCATGTCGGCGGAGATCCCTGTAAGAAATGAACCAAGGGTTGAGATAGGTCGATCCGGTGAATCTATCCCTCACCCTGAAGAAGATGAAATCTTAAAGCTTATCAAAAGAAGCGAGTATAAGATTGTGGACCAGCTTCTGCAAACACCTTCCAAGATTTCCTTGCTTGCCTTATTGAGAGATTCTGGGGCACATAGAGAAGCCTTGATGAAAGTGTTGGACCAGGCGTTCGTAGACCATGATGTGACAGTTGATCAGTTTGACGGGATTGTGGGAAATATAACCTCGTGTAACAACTTGGGTTTCAGTGATGAAGAACTCCCGGAGGAGGGGAGAAACCATAATATGGCTCTGCACATTTCAGTAAGTTGTGGAAACGATACCTTATCAAGCGTGTTGGTGGATACGGGCTCGTCATTGAATGTGATGCCCAAGACCACGTTGTCTCGACTTTCATATCCAGGTGCTCCAATGAGGCCTAGCGGAGTAATTGTTAAAGCATTTGATGGTTCCAGGAAGACAGTTATTGGTGAAGTGGATCTTCCCATAGTGATTGGTCCCCATACTTTTCAAATCACTTTCCAAGTGATGGACATCCGTGCTGCTTACAGTTGTTTATTGGGTCGTCCCTGGATCCATGATGCCGGGGCAGTCACCTCCACGCTCCATCAGAGATTAAAGTTTGTGAGACATGGGAAACTAGTGATGATTGGGGGAGAGCAGGCCATGGTGGTAAGTCATTTATCATCATTTTCTTTTATTGATGCTGACGAGGACGTCGGGACCCAGTTTCAGGGCCTATCTGTTGCTGAGAATACAGTGAAGAAGCAAGGGGCATCCATCTCTTCTTTTGAGGATGCACGGCGAGTAGTGGAGAGTGGTTCGGCCGAAGGATGGGGCCAGGTGTTAACGTTACCCGAGAACAAGTCTGGGGAAGGTTTGGGTTTTCATCCAATAGCTGCAAGGGTCAAGAAAGAAGTAGTTGTTCGTCCAATTCAAGAGGTCTTTCGGAGTGCAGGGTTTGTGCACCCTGAGGTTGATGCCGTCATAGATGATGATTCCGAGGAGGATTTGCCCGTGTTTGTGACGCCTGGATTGGCTTGCCAAAACTGGATAGCTGTTGATATTCCTGTGGTTATGCATATTTCCGAGTAATGTTTTGTTTATTTTCCTTTTTGAAAAATCGCTCTGCCCAAGGCGAAACGTATTTTGTGTCGGGCTATGAAAAATAACTCCTTTTGCTCTGCCCAAGGCAAAAGAGAAATGTCTGGGCTTCCTGTTTCAAGTATTTCCCCTTTAATGAATAAAAATGTTATTTTGTCCACTGCTGTTTTATTTTTCATTTTTTCGGGAAATAATAATGAAAATTGATTAAGAACATTTTGTTTTATTTGCACAAATCGATTTCTAAAATAGAGCATAATCATGTGTGCAGATTACTTCATGACTTAACCATCGAAAACAATGATCCTATGCCCTCTCCCAACTTTGAATTCCCTGTGTTCAGAGCCGAAGAAGGGGATGATGAAGAGGTTCCTGTTGAGATTTCCCGTTTGATTGAGCAGGATGAGAAGGTCATTCAACCATTTGAAGAACCTGTAGAGTTGGTCAATTTGGGTGATGAAGAGGTTAGAAAGGAAGTCAAGGTCGGAGCATTGCTTATCCCGGAAGTTAAGGAGAAGATGTTGGAGCTTCTCAGAGAGTATGTTGACGTATTTGCTTGGTCCTACCAAGATATGCCAGGGTTGGACAACGACATCGTGGAGCATCGTTTACCGTTGAGACCTGAGTGTCCACCGATCAAGCAGAAGTTGAGAAGGACTCGTCCTGACATGGCCGACAAGATTAAAGAAGAAGTTCAGAAGCAGATCAACGCAGGTTTTCTTGTGACGTCGGTCTATCCTCAGTGGTTAGCCAACATCGTGCCCGTTGCTAAGAAGGATGGTAAGGTTCGGATGTGTGTAGACTACAGAGATCTGAATAGAGCTAGTCCGAAGGATGATTTCCCATTACCTCATATTGACGTGTTGGTCGACAGTACCGCCAAGTTCAAAGTCTTTTCTTTCATGGATGGTTTCTCCGGTTACAATCAAATCAAGATGGCGCCGGAAGATATGGAAAAGACCGCTTTCATTACACCGTGGGGAACTTTCTGTTATCGAGTTATGCCGTTTGGTTTGAGGAATGCTGGTGCAACGTACCAAAGAGCCATGACTGCTTTGTTCCATGACATGATGCATAAGGAGATCGAAGTATATGTGGATGACATGATTGCCAAATCACAGACTGAAGAAGATCACTTGGAGCATTTGTTAAAGTTATTCCAGCGTTTGAGAAAGTACAAACTCCGTCTGAATCCCAATAAGTGCACTTTTGGCGTTCGTTCGGGAAGACTTTTAGGTTTCATTGTCAGTCAGAAAGGTATTGAAGTAGATCCCGATAAAGTCAAAGCTATTCGGGAAATGCCCGCACCCAAGACGGAAAAACAAGTAAGAGGATTCCTTGGGAGACTGAACTACATTTCTAGGTTCATATCTCACATGACTGCTACTTGTGGGCCGATTTTCAAGCTTCTCCGCAAGAACCAAGGATGTGTGTGGACAGAGGATTGTCAGAAAGCTTTCGATAGTATCAAAGAATATTTGCTCGAACCTCCCATTTTGATTCCTCCGGTGGAAGGAAGACCATTGATTATGTACTTGACCATATTAGAAGATTCCATGGGATGTGTGCTTGGTCAGCAAGACGAGACTGGAAGGAAGGAACATGCGGTATATTATCTGAGTAAGAAATTCACAGACTGTGAGTCTCGATACTCATTGCTGGAGAAAACTTGTTGTGCTTTAGCTTGGGCTGCTCGCCGTCTGCGCCAGTATATGATTAATCACACTACTTGGTTGATCTCCAAAATGGACCCAATCAAGTATATCTTTGAGAAGCCCGCCTTATCTGGAAGGATAGCCCGTTGGCAGATGTTGTTATCTGAATATGACATTGAATATCACACTCAGAAAGCAATCAAAGGGAGTATTTTGGCCGATCATTTGGCTCACCAACCAATTGAAGACTATCAATCCATCAAGTTTGACTTCCCCGATGAAGATGTTATGTACTTGAAATCTAAAGACTGTGAAGAGCCGTTACCTGAAGAAGGACCTGATCCTGAATCCCGGTGGGGTTTGATATTTGACGGAGCTGTGAATTCCTATGGAAATGGAATTGGGGCAATCATCGTTACTCCCCGAGGTACTCATATCCCGTTCACGGCAAGATTGAAGTTTGACTGCACGAACAACATGGCTGAATATGAAGCATGTATTATGGGTCTCGAAGAAGCGGTGGATCTAAGGATTAAGATTCTGGATATTTACGGAGATTCGGCACTGGTGATTAATCAAATCAAAGGAGAATGGGAAACTCGCCATCTTGGTTTGATCCCTTACAGAGACTATGCTAGAAGGTTGTTAACTTTCTTCAACAAAGTGGAATTACATCATATCCCTAGGGATGAGAATCAAATGGCTGATGCTTTGGCTACCTTGTCTTCAATGTTTCAAGTGAATGATTGGAATGATGTGCCTACGATCCGGGTTATGCGCCTCGACAGACCTGCTCATGTGTTCTTAGTGGAAGAGGTCACTGACGACAAACCTTGGTTCTATGACATCAAACGTGTTCTTCAAACTCAAGAGTACCCGCCTGGGGCATCCAATAAGGATAGGAAGACGTTGAGAAGATTAGCAAGCAGTTTCTTTCTAAATGAAGAAGTGTTGTATAAGAGGAATTACGACATGGTCTTGCTCAGATGTGTAGACAGATGTGAAGCAGACACGCTGATGCAAGAAGTGCACGAAGGATCCTTTGGCACTCATGCCAATGGACATGCAATGGCTAGAAAGATGTTGAGAGCTGGTTACTACTGGATGACCATGGAATCTGATTGCTGCAAGTATGTGAAGAAGTATCATAAATTCCAGATTTATGCGGACAAGATGCACGTGCCGCCGACCCTCCTCAATGTTATATCTTCACCTTGGCCTTTCTCTATGTGGGGCATTGATATGATTGGGATGATTGAACCCAAAGCTTCGAATGGTCATCGCTTCATCTTGGTAGCGATCGATTATTTTACTAAATGGGTGGAGGCAGCATCATATGCTAATGTAACCAGACAGGTGGTAGTCAGATTTATCAAGAATCAGATCATTTGTCGGTATGGTATCCCGAGTAAGATCATCACTGATAATGGGTCGAATTTGAATAACAAGATGATGAAGGAGCTTTGTGAAGAGTTCAAAATCGAACACCATAATTCCTCTCCCTACAGACCGAAGATGAATGGGGCTGTCGAAGCTGCTAACAAGAATATCAAGAAGATTGTCCAGAAGATGGTGGTAACTTATAAGGACTGGCATGAAATGCTTCCGTTTGCTTTACACGGGTATCGTACTTCGGTTCGAACTTCAACAGGCGTGACCCCTTTCTCCCTAGTTTATGGTATGGAAGCAGTACTCCCCGTGGAGGTTGAGATTCCGTCTCTGAGAGTGTTGATGGAAGCCAAGCTTTCTGAGGCCGAATGGTGTCAAAGTAGGTATGATCAGTTGAATTTAATCGAAGAAAAGAGATTGACGGCGTTGTGTCACGGTCATTTATATCAACAAAGAATGAAGAAGGCTTTTGACAAGAAGGTTCGACCTCGTGAGTTCAGAGAAGGTGACCTTGTGCTCAAGAAAATATTATCTTTCCAACCTGATTCTAGGGGCAAATGGGCCCCTAACTATGAAGGACCGTATGTTGTTAAGAAAGTTTTCTCTGGAGGTGCCATGATTCTCGCCAATATGGATGGCGAAGACCTCCCGCGTCCCTTGAACGCCGATGCAGTCAAGAAGTATTTCGCTTAAGCAAATTTCTGGTCAAATCAGTTTCAGCATCTGAACACATTCTGGAATTCAAAGTTGTTAGGGAGAATAGCGATCACTGTTTTTGTGTGACCTTTTATTTCATGTACTATTTCCCCAAAGCTTTGTAAACCGTTGGAGTCGCATTGCTAGCGAACAACCTCTCATTAATAAAATTTGAGCACTTATCTTTTGTGGGCAAATTTTAATTTTATGGGAATACTTGAAACGAATTTACTTAAATGTCCTTATTTTAAAAAATGTGTCGTGAATAACGAAAGGAATATTAACAGTTTGTTCCAAGGATGGTCAAGCCATGAAATGCAAAGCAGCGCAGTAGGTTATTCGTGCATGATGAGCATGTTTTTAATTCAAATCATCGTCATGAGGGGTTGGTTGTGTTAAACTTGTGTTTTTTCGGGGTACTAAGTGTGGTGACTCCCCAGCTGTTCCGGTTGAGCTTTGTCTGGCTGTCTCAATCTGGGCGATTTCCGATGTGGTGCATTTTGTCTCATACCTTGATCTATTAATGGTAGAAGTTTGGATTTGGATGTTCTTCTTCTCGGAGGATTCGGACCTTGTAGCATGGTACCCTCCGACGTTGCTGTGTGTTTCCAGTTCCGTTTATCGTCCGTCTTTTCAAGATTGGCCGAGTATCTATTTCGCTGTGACATCTCATTATCTCCAAGATATTTCATCTGTCTGTTTTGTCAGCATAACATTCACTTATTCATCTACACTCATATCAGCATGCATATCCACATTTGCCGTTGATTTTTGAGTCTTACTTTGTTTGTTCGAACAACGTACATATGTTCTTTCCAGGTAGAAAGTTAGCTTAGGCAGAAAACGTGCTTCCTTTCTAAATTCCCCAATTGAGTTACTTTCTCATCGGGTGGAGTCTTGTTTGACTGTTTTCTTCCTAGGCTATCCCTGGATGAAATTGCTCCCTCTTGCATAGGCTATCTCTTTGATTTTTCCCAATGAAATCGCGACCTGGACAGTTGGTGCATTTATTTTGCACGTTAAAGTATATGATCTCCTCGGGAGGGATAGATTCAGGTTTCTCTTTGACGAGGATTATATTCTCTGCCAATATCATTGCAGTTTTCTTATGAATTATTTTGGAAAAACGACAAGCGGCAGCTCTTCACGAGCAACTTGTACGTTATCTTTTCGAAAGCGCCGAGCAGCAGTTCTTCATGAGCTACTAGTGCGTCATTTTTTTTCTATCCTTTCGAAAGCGCCGAGCAGCAGTTCTTCATGAGCTACTAGTGCGTCATTTACTTCTTTTGAAAGCGCCGAGCAGCAGTTCTTCATGAGCTACTAGTGCGTCATTTAATTCTTTTGAAAGCGCCGAGCAGCAGTTCTTCATGAGCTACTAGTGCGTCATTTAATTCTTTTGAAAGCGCCGAGCAGCAGTTCTTCATGAGCTACTAGTGCGTCATTTTATCTTTTCGAAAGCGCCGAGCAGCAGTTCTTCATGAGCTACTAGTGCGTCATTTTATCTTTTCGAAAGCGCCGAGCAGCAGTTCTTCATGAGCTACTAGTGCGTCATTTTATCTTTTCGAAAGCGCCAAGCAGCAGTTCTTCATGAGCTACTAGTGCGTCATTTTTACTTCTTTTTGAAAGCGCCGAGCAGCAGTTCTTCACGAGCTACTAGTGCGTCATTTTATTTTTCTGAAAGCAACATGCAGCAAACTCTTCATGAGTTACCAGTACGTTATTACTTTTCTTTGGAAAACAGCAAGTGGTAGCCTCTTTATTGGAGCAATTTGTATGTTATCGGTATTTTCTTTGGACGACAGCAAGTGGCAGCCTCTTTATTTGAGCAACTTGTATGTTATCGGTATTTTCTGGAAAACAGCAAGGGGGAGTCTCTTTATTTGAGCAGCCTGTATGTTATCGGTATTTTCTTTGGACAACAACAAATGGCAGTTTTCTTTATTTGAACAACCTTCGTATCTACAGTCTTATCACCTCAGCATTAATGAGTATATCTCTGAAAAATCTAGCAGAGAAGTCTGCTACGAATCGATACCTCCAGAAGTCGGTAATCAGTTATCCGCATTTTGTTACTCTCTGTCCACCGTCGACCTTGAGTTGCGAACTCACTGTTTTGGATCAAATCTGTTATGGCCTATGCAAGATGCTCTCTTTGTTAGGGTTAGAGGTTGTTTTCCCTCGATTTTATTCGCTGTCAGGAGTCTGTCGTTTGAAGTCGATAGTTTGTTTCCCCAGTAGCGTATAATTCATGTCTATGTGTTTTGTTGGTGTTCGATTCCTCCAACATTTGCCTTGTTTCATATAATATCTTTCTCTGTGAATTCAAGCACTACATTCATATCACTGCATGATGACGGCATCTTAGGACAAAATTTGCGTAATTATGTATTTAAGTACCTTCAATCACGTCGAAACGAAGATTTTAATCTTCATATCTCCGGATAGAAGGAACTTAAATAGGGGCAGCTGTTGTACCCCAAATTTTGACCTAAGATACCGTCTTCCATCTGCATTATTCGCATTGCAAGGGTTTTCACATATTTTATCAAATTTTCAAAGCAGTTTAAAAATTCATAACTTTTTCGAGTCGGGAGCTGTTTATTTGTTGAACGCTAAATTTATTAACTGATCAAGACTTAAACAATGTTCATTAATTATTTATTATCTTAAATTCAAATAATTGGAATTTATTTTCGATTATTACGTAATTTAAAGATTTATAAATAATAAAAAGATTATTTGAGAAAAGGTTTATTAATTGATCAAATAATGTTTATTAATTATTCATTATCCTAAATTTAAATAATGGGAACCTGTTTTCCGTTATTATATAATTTGAAGGTTTATGAATAATGAAATAAACATTTGAAAATGAGTATATTAATTGATCAAGCAATGTTTATTTGATTATTTATTGTTCTAAATTTAAATAGTTGAAATTCTATTTTTTTCAAGTTATTATAATTTGGAAGAATTAAAAATAATAATAAAGTAAATGATTAAAGTTATTAATTGATCAATGATATTTATTTATTTGTTTATCATTCTGAATTTAAATGATTAGATTTGATTTTTAGTCATTATATAATTTAAAGAATTATAAACAATAAATAAATAATTGGAAAGAAAAAGAATTAATTGAGAAATAATAGAATTTGTATTCACTTTATTCTATTTATTACAATTGTCATTTAAATATTTGTGTTATTACAAAATATTTATAAAGGCAATTACACAAATGCTTAAAGTAAAATAAAAAGCTATTTTTTTAAATTCTAATTCTAAATCTTCCATCCAATGCTCTTGTTTGCTCATTTAATTTTACCTGCGAAAACGATTAAAAGAAAAGTCAGAATTGAATAAATAATTAAAATGCAGAAAATAAATTTAATGTTCATCATTAAAAGCAAACGGCCGGAATCAGTTTGCCCTTTTTGCAAATCGCGGGATTTCTCCCGGTTCACAAAAAGGGAGGAATTTTTTATGAGTGCATAATTAAAAATGGCACATTTCAAAATCAATTGCATTTTTATCAAAAAAAGCCCACTGCATATTTCAAATATGCATAAATTCAATTTTGGTCAAAGCTGCATAAACCATAAAAAAACAGCATATGCAAGTTCACATAACAACAAGCCAACGTTAACCTGCATCCTTATAGGAGAATAACATAGGCTCCCATGCAAGACAAAAGAAGAGATATGCAATTTTAAAACAATGAATGCAAGCAATATATGTTTCCATTTTTCATCATATTCCAGCCTGTTTGGTTTTTCAGAACAGCAGTACAGGATATCATTTATGTATCATTTCTATACTTGAGGTAGAGAGAAGAAGAGGCTTAGTTTTGCAGGTTTTGATTTAAGCATGAAATAGGAATAAAGTCAAAATCATATGTGGCAGCATATATGCAGAACATCAGAAAATATATTAAATATATTCAGACCTGAGCCATGAGCAAAGAAGCAACGGATATAATATTACCAAACCCCTTCAAATATAAGCAGAGTTCACAACCTGTCAAAAAGAGGGCTCTCCACCACCAAAAACCATAACATAGGGAAAAACACATAACTTGTTCAATAACCTGCATCAAACTTTTCAAACCATAGTCCATAGCATATCTCTACACCAGACCATCAAACCATTTTCAACCATCGTTCACCATGGCTTAAAAACAATAAAACCTGCATACTGATAAACCCCACCAACAAAAACAAACCAAAAACTTTTCAAACACATGGCCTAACCCATTTTCAAACCATTTCCAAGCATTACTGCTAAACCATTTCCAAGCATTACTCCTAAACCAGTTCCAAGCACTACTGACCAAAACCATTTCAAAACCCCAGTAAGACCTATATAAACCATATAAACACCATAACCTGCATACTCCTGAACTTAAGAACGATTTCAAACAAAGAACACAACATTGACGTCAACATAACGAAGTTGCAGCTGGACAATAAGAAGCCTACCGTTTTCAGAAGGAACATACCTGGTTTGTAGTTTCTTTTCATGTCAGTTAAATTATACCATTCATCTCTATTTATCATTGTTTTGCATTCGGTAAATATAATCCCTAAAAATCAAATTAGTAGCCACATTAATAGCAACCATGGAATGTCCAGAGCAGGAATTGAAGTGAAAATAAAAATTGAAAACGTTTACCTCTTCATTCTTAACCTGCTATCATCCGCCCTTTTTCGTCAACCACAACCTTTTTCAACATTTTGCTACCTCCACTGTGCAATTTCTGAACCACCATCGCATGCCCTTCCATATGTCCGCTCAACGACATCCCCTCCTTTTACTTCCAACCACAGCAACATATCAAATCCTTATTCTAACACCAACACAATCATAAACACACTGTTAATTTTAAAGTCAGCTTGAGAATGATAAACAAATTCACAAATCTGCTTCTTCTATTTAATCAATTTCTCATTAATTCAATCAAAATGGTTCACTCAAACACAAAACAAGTATGACTGACTTACCTTTGATTTCATCGATCTAACATCCTCCTGTCTTCCTTCTTTCACCTTCACACTTGACACTTTACACTTCACTTAGATTCATTCACGGCTTCCTCCTTACAGCATCCAACTTGGTTCCGCTAGCTACCCTCCATCTTTAATCCAAACAACTGCTTTCCTCTATCATCCATCATCCTGAGTGAAAATGTTACTTCAGGTTTCAAATTGAAGAATGTATCTTCATCCAAGAACAGAATTAACGACAGAAATAATGTGGGCAAAGTGAGACAGTTGAATTTGAGTGAGAATAAAAACAAAGGAAATCTAAAACAACAACGATCAGTTCTAATGGCGAAATCAAAATCAAATTAGGGAATTAGGGATTTCAGAAACCTAAATACTTACTTGCCTTGTTTTCAAATCTCCAACCACCCTTCTACTATCATCTTTCCGCTCTTCATCATTATCACTAAATCACTACACCATCGCAACACCCTGTCCAATTCCTTCCGCCATCCTTCCATCTCCCAGTTCTCCATCTACTCCCTTCGCAAACTGCTATGAAAAACAAACAACAACAGTTAAAGAAGCAGAATTGAAAAAAAGTGGAAGAAGAATCTGTGAAACACCAAACGCACACTCCGTCGTACCCGGCCATCCCTCTTCGACCTTCGTCTCAGACTACGCTCCAACTTGCTCACGAGTCATTCTCCAATCGCTTTCTCTCTCGAACCGCTCTTCAATTTCCTCAACCGTAATCTTCATCATCCTCGCTGTGACCCAATTCTCTATTTCCTCGTGAGAATCGCTGAGAGTTGGCTTTTGTTTATCAGTTTGGGCGGATTAGTTCGTGAATCAAAGAGAGAAGAGATGCGTAGGAACGATCTAGCGTTTTCGGATCCGGCGGCGGCTAGCGCATAGCGTTCCAAGGGTTTTTTGTTACAACACTGTGTTCTTTTTCTTTGGTCTGGGTCCTCCAACGACCCGGCCCATTTCCCTCAACCCAGCTCATTTCTTGTTTTACTTAAGCCCATGCGCTTTGTTCTTGCTACTCCACACCCCATCTTTTATTTGGTCTTTAGTTAAATTCTATTCATTTCTTAACTTAATTAATCTAGACTAATTAGTTTCTTAGAAATAACATATAGTTTTAATTAAACAATTTTTAATATTTTATCCAAATCTTATTAGTTTAAGTTTTAATTTAGTAAATAAAAAATAAGAGATGTAACTTAAAACATTTTTTAATCATTGACTAATTTTATTAATTTAAACTCTTAGGATTTAATTTAGTAATCTTAGTATCTTTTTTAAATTAGACTTAAGTTAGTAGCATTAAGTTTTAATTTAATTTAAAGAATTCTTAAAAGTAATACTTTTTATTTATATTAAAAAAAAGGACATAAAAAAATAGAAGCATATAAAAACCTTAAAAATATTTCTATTAATTCTCGTTACTTTTTATCTATGTTAAAATGCGTAACCAATTAAAACATTTTTCTCTTCATATATTAAAACAAAAATCTAAAAAAATGCATGTTCACACACTCAGTCTTTTATTTAATTTGTTGTATATCATTTATCTCATAATTTTCTGTTTAAATATCTCGCATTTACTTGATTATTCGGTTTGCGTTAATCCAAAGGGAATTGTCTAATTTTTGTTGACTTCATGTCCTCAAAAACGATCGAGCGAATACTCTCATTCATTAAAAACTTAGGTTAATTTTCCTCAAATATTCACCTTTCTTCAAAATTTCAACCTTTTCAAGACTTATACCTTTTAAGCCAAAACTTCGACATTAGGTCGTCATATTTTCAAAAACCCGTCCGTATCCCTTTTTCGGCCAAAACGATTTATTTTCAATCAAGCGATCAATTTTAAATAAAACAGATATTTCAAAAGGTTCCTATAGAGTACTATAGATGCATTGGGTGCTAATACCTTCCCATTGTATAACCAACCCCCGAACCATAAGATCTTTTTTCAAAAAACGCTTTGTATTTGTATTTTTATTTACATTGCATATTTAGGGTTTTATTTCGCTCTTTTCCCTTTTCCTTTGGAAACAATAAAGCGCGGTGGCGACTCTTGCTTTTGCGAGACGAATTAATCAATAATTCGATCTCCGATTTACCCCGCTACATTTTTTATCGCTACAGAAATGGCGACTCTGCTGGGGAAAGGTTGACCTCTTGCTGGTCCATCCCTAAGTGGGTTAAGCCTAATTTGTTTTATCTGTTTACTATTATTTGATTTGCTTGATTATATGTTTAAATTGGGGTTATTCGGGTTTTCCGCAAAGGACAAATCCTACACCCGGATTAAGTAACACTTAAGGAATAGGACGGGCGGTATAGTCATGTTAACTTTGAGGGAGTAATCCCGAAGAAGGAGGCATGAGATCCCTCACTCAATGGAAGGCCCTCTTGAACTTAATATTTGTTTACCGAGTAATCGGGAAGACATTATTATTTTCGACCTAGGAGCCCGAGAAGTTGAGGACCGTAGAACCCTAACCCATCTTGGCCTTTTTTAGGTATAGCGCGGAGACTATAACGGAGTAATTCGGAAGTAGTTGTCACGCGATGCTATACTCGGACGAGTTTCTCTTGAGAATATTGCTAATTATTGAGTAATCAAGACGTTGGTAATATCCGAAAGAGGGATGTGGACTCTGGGAACTCTTAGAACCTTGTCTTACAGGTGTGATCGAAACATTAGTACATACCTTTGGGTGGGCTTTACCCTCGACTCCATGCTGAACGCTGAACCTTTAAACCCCATGTTTGCAAATTTATGTGTGACTGTTGCACTATCATTCATTCATGCATTCATCAACATCTTTGTAAAAAAAAAAAAACTCGTTTTTCAAGGAACTTTGGATTGATTTTTGCAAACGTCTTAGGGTATTATGGAATTTGGAAGAAGAAATACTCGAAGCTTTAGCTTCAAGGAGCCCGAAATTGAAGAACTGAAGAGTTTGATTCCGAAGATAGAGAGTCCGACAGATTTTCAGAAGAAATATGGGTCCATCGTACCGCTCATGAAGCGCAAGATGAAGAAAGGCATCCTCAACACGTTGGTTCAGTTCTATGATCCCCTGTACCGATGTTTCACCTTCCCGGATTATCAGTTGACGCCTACTTTAGAGGAGTACTCCTATATTCTTGGTTTGCCGATCGTCGACCGTATTCCTTTTTCTGGGTTAGAAGAGGAGCCTAAGTCCCATGAGATAGCAACCATCACCCACCTGAAGAGGTCAGAGATAGAGGAGAATATGACTACGAAAGGAGGAATCCGGGGTTTGCCGGCACAGTTTCTGTTGAAGAAAGCTCGTTACTTTGCTGATACAAAGGATACCGTTTCCTTCGAGGACGTGTTTGCTCTACTCGCGTATGGTCTTTTCTTATTCCCTAACGTTGATAAATTTGTGGATGTCAACGCTATCAGAGTTTTCCTGATTGGAAATCCGGTCCCTACGCTGCTAGGGGACACGTATTACTCTATCCATCTTCGAAACTCTTATCAAGGAGGGATGATCATCTGTTGTGTGTCGTTGTTGTATCAGTGGTACGTCTCGCATTTACCTGGGTCCGATGCTTTCTGGGATCTTGAGAAGGAACCGCGGTGGGCGCCAAAGATTATGGCTCTCACTCATTTCGATATTGACTGGTACAATCGAGTTTACCATGACGTGGAGATCATCGACAGCTGTGGTGCTTTTCCCAACGTACCTCTTCTTGGTACGAGGGGTGGAATCAACTACAACCCTGTTCTAGCGCGCCGTCAATTCGGGTACCCGATGAGAGATAAGCCGAACAGTATCCATGTGAGTGGTTTCTTTCTTCAGGAAGGACAAGATCATCAGGTTGCTAAGAGAGAGATTGAAGGAGCTTGGCGCCATATCCACAAGAAAGGGAGAGATATGCTGGGACATAGAGGTGCCGTCTCTTTGGAACCTTACCTGCAGTGGGTCCGTGCTAGGGCTTATGCTCTCAAGATGCCGTATAAACTTGAGAAACCTTTATTCCCTGCCATCGCACCATCATCAGTTGTTATCCCTATCGCGGATGTAGGAGAATATCAGGGGAACCTGGCTAGGATGAAATCCGAAAGGGATGCTTGGAAGGAAAAGTACCATATGTCCGAATACGAGAATCGAGTCCTGACTCGACAGCTGAAAGAAAAGAAGGAGTTGTTGCTTATTCAAGACGGCCGGTTCGTTGACCATGATGAGAAGCTTCGTCAGAAGGATGCCTTGGTAAAGAAATATGCGAGTGAAAGGAAGAGAAAAAGGGAATGTTCAGTAAGCGTGGCTCTCGCTCCTAATCCACAGAAAGAAATCATCGATCGACTGATAGCGGAAAAGAAGGATATGGAAGACTTTTATGAAGAAAAGATCCAGAAGCTCCGGTTACAGCTGGTATTTGGTCCGTCATCTGAGGATTCCGAGTAAGCTTTAGCTTTAGTTTATTTTATTGATGTCATTTTGTAAAACTATGTAAAAGAGCTTCATGCTCCGAAGTTGTAATTTATTGTCTTATTTTGGGCTTCATGCTCCAAGTTGTAATTTACTGCTTTCATGTTTCAAAGATGTAATTTATCCCTTTATTATGGTTTTCATGTTGCAAGTTGTAACTTATTGCTTTCATTAGTGGATTTGTTATCTCAAAATTGTAATTTACTTTGCTAAAATTGTAAGTTGTAATTTATCACTTAACGGATTGAGTTTTTGTTGTTCTAAATTCCTTTACCATTGATGTATGCCAAGTTACTAAAGTTCCTTGAAAAAACTTTCAAAAATGAGTCATCATTTGTATTACCATCATGCATCATTTCACATTCCACATCACATGTTTTCTAGAGTCTCATTCTTGTTCTTTTTCCATCGAAGGTTGTCAAGCTGTCTCACCGATACGACACTCGGGCCAATCGTCAAAATAAAATGGAAGATTTGGAACAGGAAAATCACGAACTTCGTGGGGAAGTTGCTACACTTCGTGCCGAGATGGAAAAGTTAACAGCGTTGGTGGAAAGTTTGGTGGCTGTTCAGAATCAGCCATCGACTACGGCTGCCGAGATTCAGACTTCAACTCCAGTGGCTTCCGAAAATGTTACAGTTCCTGCATCCACGACTCAAATCAACTCTCCGCTTCAACATCAGATGCCGAAAGGTTTTCCGTGGGGAATGCCTTACAACTTTGTGCCAGAGGGATATCAGCCTACCGCACAACCTATATTTCAGCCTGCATTGTCTCTTCCTCAACCAGAGACAACTGCCATGCCGCCAATAATTCCATCTGTAACACCTTTTCCGCAACCAGTTATGACAACCGTTGCTCCTGTGGTCCACTCAGTACCATACTTGAATGAACCAGTTTATCCTGCCGAGCCCGCTGAAAGTTTGGGTCTTTTTGACAGAATGGAGGAATTTCAGGATCAGTTCCAGGAAATGCAGAAGGAGCTTAGAGCATTGAAAGGGAAGGATTTGTTTGGGAAGAGTACGCACGACCTTTGTTTAGTTCTGAATGTCAAGATCCCAGCGAAGTTCAAAGTGCCAGACTTTGAGAGATATAAGGGCGATTCGTGTCCTAGAAGTCATTTGACAATGTACGTGAGGAAGATGTCCACGTACTCCGATGATCATGATTTGTTGATTCATTATTTTCAAGACAGCTTGACGGGTGCTGCTCTAAAATGGTATATGGGTTTAGACAACATTCCGATCCGCAACTTTAACGATCTTAGTGAAGCCTTTGTCCATCAGTACAAGTACAACGTTGACATGGCGCCGGACAGGGATCAACTCCGGGCAATGTCGCAGAGAGACCGAGAATCTTTTAAGGAGTACGCCCAGAGGTGGCGTGAAATTGCTGCTCAAATCTATCCACCTCTTGAGGAGAAAGAGATGACTAAGATATTTTTGAAGACTTTGGGGTCTTTTTACTATGAGAGAATGATAGCCAGCGCACCCAGTGACTTTACCGAAATGGTGAGCATGGGCATGCGATTGGAGGAAGGAATTCGCGAAGGGCGTCTGGTTAAAGAAGGGAGTCCGTCTAGCAATGCGAAGAAGTTCGGAGGTGTTTTCCCGAAGAGAAAAGAGCAAGATGTCAGTGCTTTGTTTCCAGGTAGGCCTAGGAGAGGCTACTCTCACGTCGCGGCAGTCACTCCGACTGTCCGCCCAGCTTTGGTAGCCCCATCTCATCAGACTCCGCCAACTCAACCCCGGCCTTTTCAGCAGCAGCCTCGACAACAGGCTTATCCGTTCAATAATCAGAACCGTTCGTCCAGGAAGCCGCAGTTCAATGCCATTCCTATGACGTATACCGAACTGTTCCCTGCTCTCATCAGAAAGAATCTCATCACAACAAAGCCACCTCCTGTCGCACCGAACAGTGCTTCTTCGTGGTACAAGGCGGATCAATTCTGTGAATATCATCAAGGGTCGCCGGGGCACAACCTTGAGAATTGATTTGCTTTGAAGGCGGATGTGCAGAGATTAATTAAGAATGGCATCTTGTCTTTTAAGGATGTTAATCCAAACGTCAGAGATAACCCTTTGCCCCGACATGGGGCAGCTTCTGTGAATATGGTGGAAGGTTGTCCGGGGAAGTTCCGAGTTTTCCAAGTCGAGCACATCAGAGAATCATTGATCAGGTTACATCAGAGTTTGAGAAGACTTGCCTTTGTTAGGCACCAACATGACTATGACGTTTGTGAGTTTTGTTCAAGAGAAGATGATTGTCCTATTGTGAAGGAGGACATTCAGAAGTTGCTAGATCAGAGAATTATCACTATTACCTATGACCGAAATCCTGAAGATGAAGTGAATGTTATCACCCCACAATTTAATTTGCCAGAATCAGTAGAGATTGCTTACAACAGCCAGACTGCGTCTGCTGATCCTTTGATTATTTACCCACCTGGCCCTGTGCCTTATAGCTCAGACCAAGCCGTGCCGTACAAGTATAACGCCACCATGATCGAGAATGGGGTAGAGGTCCCCATACCAACTAGACCGTCTTTCGTTAATATTGCCGATGTAAGTAGAGTGACAAGAAGTGGGCGTGTTTTCGCCGCAGTACCGTCGAGAAGACCAGAAGTTCAAGTAAGGAGGCCCATGTCGGCGGAGATCCCTGTAAGAAATGAACCAAGGGTTGAGATAGGTCGATCCGGTGAATCTATCCCTCACCCTGAAGAAGATGAAATCTTAAAGCTTATCAAAAGAAGCGAGTATAAGATTGTGGACCAGCTTCTGCAAACACCTTCCAAGATTTCCTTGCTTGCCTTATTGAGAGATTCTGGGGCACATAGAGAAGCCTTGATGAAAGTGTTGGACCAGGCGTTCGTAGACCATGATGTGACAGTTGATCAGTTTGACGGGATTGTGGGAAATATAACCTCGTGTAACAACTTGGGTTTCAGTGATGAAGAACTCCCGGAGGAGGGGAGAAACCATAATATGGCTCTGCACATTTCAGTAAGTTGTGGAAACGATACCTTATCAAGCGTGTTGGTGGATACGGGCTCGTCATTGAATGTGATGCCCAAGACCACGTTGTCTCGACTTTCATATCCAGGTGCTCCAATGAGGCCTAGCGGAGTAATTGTTAAAGCATTTGATGGTTCCAGGAAGACAGTTATTGGTGAAGTGGATCTTCCCATAGTGATTGGTCCCCATACTTTTCAAATCACTTTCCAAGTGATGGACATCCGTGCTGCTTACAGTTGTTTATTGGGTCGTCCCTGGATCCATGATGCCGGGGCAGTCACCTCCACGCTCCATCAGAGATTAAAGTTTGTGAGACATGGGAAACTAGTGATGATTGGGGGAGAGCAGGCCATGGTGGTAAGTCATTTATCATCATTTTCTTTTATTGATGCTGACGAGGACGTCGGGACCCAGTTTCAGGGCCTATCTGTTGCTGAGAATACAGTGAAGAAGCAAGGGGCATCCATCTCTTCTTTTGAGGATGCACGGCGAGTAGTGGAGAGTGGTTCGGCCGAAGGATGGGGCCAGGTGTTAACGTTACCCGAGAACAAGTCTGGGGAAGGTTTGGGTTTTCATCCAATAGCTGCAAGGGTCAAGAAAGAAGTAGTTGTTCGTCCAATTCAAGAGGTCTTTCGGAGTGCAGGGTTTGTGCACCCTGAGGTTGATGCCGTCATAGATGATGATTCCGAGGAGGATTTGCCCGTGTTTGTGACGCCTGGATTGGCTTGCCAAAACTGGATAGCTGTTGATATTCCTGTGGTTATGCATATTTCCGAGTAATGTTTTGTTTATTTTCCTTTTTGAAAAATCGCTCTGCCCAAGGCGAAACGTATTTTGTGTCGGGCTATGAAAAATAACTCCTTTTGCTCTGCCCAAGGCAAAAGAGAAATGTCTGGGCTTCCTGTTTCAAGTATTTCCCCTTTAATGAATAAAAATGTTATTTTGTCCACTGCTGTTTTATTTTTCATTTTTTCGGGAAATAATAATGAAAATTGATTAAGAACATTTTGTTTTATTTGCACAAATCGATTTCTAAAATAGAGCATAATCATGTGTGCAGATTACTTCATGACTTAACCATCGAAAACAATGATCCTATGCCCTCTCCCAACTTTGAATTCCCTGTGTTCAGAGCCGAAGAAGGGGATGATGAAGAGGTTCCTGTTGAGATTTCCCGTTTGATTGAGCAGGATGAGAAGGTCATTCAACCATTTGAAGAACCTGTAGAGTTGGTCAATTTGGGTGATGAAGAGGTTAGAAAGGAAGTCAAGGTCGGAGCATTGCTTATCCCGGAAGTTAAGGAGAAGATGTTGGAGCTTCTCAGAGAGTATGTTGACGTATTTGCTTGGTCCTACCAAGATATGCCAGGGTTGGACAACGACATCGTGGAGCATCATTTACCGTTGAGACCTGAGTGTCCACCGATCAAGCAGAAGTTGAGAAGGACTCGTCCTGACATGGCCGACAAGATTAAAGAAGAAGTTCAGAAGCAGATCAACGCAGGTTTTCTTGTGACGTCGGTCTATCCTCAGTGGTTAGCCAACATCGTGCCGGTTGCTAAGAAGGATGGTAAGGTTCGGATGTGTGTAGACTACAGAGATCTGAATAGAGCTAGTCCGAAGGATGATTTCCCATTACCTCATATTGACGTGTTGGTCGACAGTACCGCCAAGTTCAAAGTCTTTTCTTTCATGGATGGTTTCTCCGGTTACAATCAAATCAAGATGGCGCCGGAAGATATGGAAAAGACCGCTTTCATTACACCGTGGGGAACTTTCTGTTATCGAGTTATGCCGTTTGGTTTGAGGAATGCTGGTGCAACGTACCAAAGAGCCATGACTGCTTTGTTCCATGACATGATGCATAAGGAGATCGAAGTATATGTGGATGACATGATTGCCAAATCACAGACTGAAGAAGATCACTTGGAGCATTTGTTAAAGTTATTCCAGCGTTTGAGAAAGTACAAACTCCGTCTGAATCCCAATAAGTGCACTTTTGGCGTTCGTTCGGGAAGACTTTTAGGTTTCATTGTCAGTCAGAAAGGTATTGAAGTAGATCCCGATAAAGTCAAAGCTATTCGGGAAATGCCCGCACCCAAGACGGAAAAACAAGTAAGAGGATTCCTTGGGAGACTGAACTACATTTCTAGGTTCATATCTCACATGACTGCTACTTGTGGGCCGATTTTCAAGCTTCTCCGCAAGAACCAAGGATGTGTGTGGACAGAGGATTGTCAGAAAGCTTTCGATAGTATCAAAGAATATTTGCTCGAACCTCCCATTTTGATTCCTCCGGTGGAAGGAAGACCATTGATTATGTACTTGACCATATTAGAAGATTCCATGGGATGTGTGCTTGGTCAGCAAGACGAGACTGGAAGGAAGGAACATGCGGTATATTATCTGAGTAAGAAATTCACAGACTGTGAGTCTCGATACTCATTGCTGGAGAAAACTTGTTGTGCTTTAGCTTGGGCTGCTCGCCGTCTGCGCCAGTATATGATTAATCACACTACTTGGTTGATCTCCAAAATGGACCCAATCAAGTATATCTTTGAGAAGCCCGCCTTATCTGGAAGGATAGCCCGTTGGCAGATGTTGTTATCTGAATATGACATTGAATATCACACTCAGAAAGCAATCAAAGGGAGTATTTTGGCCGATCATTTGGCTCACCAACCAATTGAAGACTATCAATCCATCAAGTTTGACTTCCCCGATGAAGATGTTATGTACTTGAAAGCTAAAGACTGTGAAGAGCCGTTACCTGAAGAAGGACCTGATCCTGAATCCCGGTGGGGTTTGATATTTGACGGAGCTGTGAATTCCTATGGAAATGGAATTGGGGCAATCATCGTTACTCCCCGAGGTACTCATATCCCGTTCACGGCAAGATTGAAGTTTGACTGCACGAACAACATGGCTGAATATGAAGCATGTATTATGGGTCTCGAAGAAGCGGTGGATCTAAGGATTAAGATTCTGGATATTTACGGAGATTCGGCACTGGTGATTAATCAAATCAAAGGAGAATGGGAAACTCGCCATCTTGGTTTGATCCCTTACAGAGACTATGCTAGAAGGTTGTTAACTTTCTTCAACAAAGTGGAATTACATCATATCCCTAGGGATGAGAATCAAATGGCTGATGCTTTGGCTACCTTGTCTTCAATGTTTCAAGTGAATGATTGGAATGATGTGCCTACGATCCAGGTTATGCGCCTCGACAGACCTGCTCATGTGTTCTCAGTGGAAGAGGTCACTGACGACAAACCTTGGTTCTATGACATCAAACGTGTTCTTCAAACTCAAGAGTACCCGCCTGGGGCATCCAATAAGGATAGGAAGACGTTGAGAAGATTAGCAAGCAGTTTCTTTCTAAATGAAGAAGTGTTGTATAAGAGGAATTACGACATGGTCTTGCTCAGATGTGTAGACAGACGTGAAGCAGACACGCTGATGCAAGAAGTGCACGAAGGATCCTTTGGCACTCATGCCAATGGACATGCAATGGCTAGAAAGATGTTGAGAGCTGGTTACTACTGGATGACCATGGAATCTGATTGCTGCAAGTATGTGAAGAAGTGTCATAAATGCCAGATTTATGCGGACAAGATGCACGTGCCGCCGACCCTCCTCAATGTTATATCTTCACCTTGGCCTTTCTCTATGTGGGGCATTGATATGATTGGGATGATTGAACCCAAAGCTTCGAATGGTCATCGCTTCATCTTGGTAGCGATCGATTATTTTACTAAATGGGTGGAGGCAGCATCATATGCTAATGTAACCAGACAGGTGGTAGTCAGATTTATCAAGAATCAGATCATTTGTCGGTATGGTATCCCGAGTAAGATCATCACTGATAATGGGTCGAATTTGAATAACAAGATGATGAAGGAGCTTTGTGAAGAGTTCAAAATCGAACACCATAATTCCTCTCCCTACAGACCGAAGATGAATGGGGCTGTCGAAGCTGCTAACAAGAATATCAAGAAGATTGTCCAGAAGATGGTGGTAACTTATAAGGACTGGCATGAAATGCTTCCGTTTGCTTTACACGGGTATCGTACTTCGGTTCGAACTTCAACAGGCGTGACCCCTTTCTCCCTAGTTTATGGTATGGAAGCAGTACTCCCCGTGGAGGTTGAGATTCCGTCTCTGAGAGTGTTGATGGAAGCCAAGCTTTCTGAGGCCGAATGGTGTCAAAGTAGGTATGATCAGTTGAATTTAATCGAAGAAAAGAGATTGACGGCGTTGTGTCACGGTCAGTTATATCAACAAAGAATGAAGAAGGCTTTTGACAAGAAGGTTCGACCTCGTGAGTTCAGAGAAGGTGACCTTGTGCTCAAGAAAATATTATCTTTCCAACCTGATTCTAGGGGCAAATGGGCCCCTAACTATGAAGGACCGTATGTTGTTAAGAAAGTTTTCTCTGGAGGTGCCATGATTCTCGCCAATATGGATGGCGAAGACCTCCCGCGTCCCTTGAACGCCGATGCAGTCAAGAAGTATTTCGCTTAAGCAAATTTCTGGTCAAATCAGTTTCAGCATCTGAACACATTCTGGAATTCAAAGTTGTTAGGGAGAATAGCGATCACTGTTTTTGTGTGACCTTTTATTTCATGTACTATTTCCCCAAAGCTTTGTAAACCGTTGGAGTCGCATTGCTAGCGAACAACCTCTCATTAATAAAATTTGAGCACTTATCTTTTGTGGGCAAATTTTAATTTTATGGGAATACTTGAAACGAATTTACTTAAATGTCCTTATTTTAAAAAATGTGTCGTGAATAACGAAAGGAATATTAACAGTTTGTTCCAAGGATGGTCAAGCCATGAAATGCAAAGCAGCGCAGTAGGTTATTCGTGCATGATGAGCATGTTTTTAATTCAAATCATCGTCATGAGGGGTTGGTTGTGTTAAACTTGTGTTTTTTCGGGGTACTAAGTGTGGTGACTCCCCAGCTGTTCCGGTTGAGCTTTGTCTGGCTGTCTCAATCTAGGCGATTTCCGATGTGGTGCATTTTGTCTCATACCTTGATCTATTAATGGTAGAAGTTTGGATTTGGATGTTCTTCTTCTCGGAGGATTCGGACCTTGTAGCATGGTACCCTCCGACGTTGCTGTGTGTTTCCAGTTCCGTTTATCGTCCGTCTTTTCAAGATTGGCCGAGTATCTATTTCGCTGTGACATCTCATTATCTCCAAGATATTTCATCTGTCTGTTTTGTCAGCATAACATTCACTTATTCATCTACACTCATATCAGCATGCATATCCACATTTGCCGTTGATTTTTGAGTCTTACTTTGTTTGTTCGAACAACGTACATATGTTCTTTCCAGGTAGAAAGTTAGCTTAGGCAGAAAACGTGCTTCCTTTCTAAATTCCCCAATTGAGTTACTTTCTCATCGGGTGGAGTCTTGTTTGACTGTTTTCTTCCTAGGCTATCCCTGGATGAAATTGCTGCCTCTTGCATAGGCTATCTCTTTGATTTTTCCCAATGAAATCGCGACCTGGACAGTTGGTGCATTTATTTTGCACGTTAAAGTATATGATCTCCTCGGGAGGGATTGATTCAGGTTTCTCTTTGACGAGGATTATATTCTCTGCCAATATCATTGCAGTTTTCTTCTGAATTATTTTGGAAAAACGACAAGCGGCAGCTCTTCACGAGCAACTTGTACGTTATCTTTTCGAAAGCGCCGAGCAGCAGTTCTTCATGAGCTACTAGTGCGTCATTTTTTTTCTATCCTTTCGAAAGCGCCGAGCAGCAGTTCTTCATGAGCTACTAGTGCGTCATTTACTTCTTTTGAAAGCGCCGAGCAGCAGTTCTTCATGAGCTACTAGTGCGTCATTTAATTCTTTTGAAAGCGCCGAGCAGCAGTTCTTCATGAGCTACTAGTGCGTCATTTAATTCTTTTGAAAGCGCCGAGCAGCAGTTCTTCATGAGCTACTAGTGCGTCATTTTATCTTTTCGAAAGCGCCGAGCAGCAGTTCTTCATGAGCTACTAGTGCGTCATTTTATCTTTTCGAAAGCGCCAAGCAGCAGTTCTTCATGAGCTACTAGTGCGTCATTTTTACTTCTTTTTGAAAGCACCGAGCAGCAGTTCTTCACGAGCTACTAGTGCGTCATTTTATTTTTCTGAAAGCAACATGCAGCAAACTCTTCATGAGTTACCAGTACGTTATTACTTTTCTTTGGAAAACAGCAAGTGGTAGCCTCTTTATTGGAGCAATTTGTATGTTATCGGTATTTTCTTTGGACGACAGCAAGTGGCAGCCTCTTTATTTGAGCAACTTGTATGTTATCGGTATTTTCTGGAAAACAGCAAGGGGGAGTCTCTTTATTTGAGCAGCCTGTATGTTATCGGTATTTTCTTTGGACAACAACAAATGGCAGTTTTCTTTATTTGAACAACCTTCGTATCTACAGTCTTATCACCTCAGCATTAATGAGTATATCTCTGAAAAATCTAGCAGAGAAGTCTGCTACGAATCGATACCTCCAGAAGTCGGTAATCAGTTATCCGCATTTTGTTACTCTCTGTCCACCGTCGACCTTGAGTTGCGAACTCACTGTTTTGGATCAAATCTGTTATGGCCTATGCAAGATGCTCTCTTTGTTAGGGTTAGAGGTTGTTTTCCCTCGATTTTATTCGCTGTCAGGAGTCTGTCGTTTGAAGTCGATAGTTTGTTTCCCCAGTAGCGTATAATTCATGTCTATGTGTTTTGTTGGTGTTCGATTCCTCCAACATTTGCCTTGTTTCATATAATATCTTTCTCTGTGAATTCAAGCACTACATTCATATCACTGCATGATGACGGCATCTTAGGACAAAATTTGCGTAATTATGTATTTAAGTACCTTCAATCACGTCGAAACGAAGATTTTAATCTTCATATCTCCGGATAGAAGGAACTTAAATAGGGGCAGCTGTTGTACCCCAAATTTTGACCTAAGATACCGTCTTCCATCTGCATTATTCGCATTGCAAGGGTTTTCACATATTTTATCAAATTTTCAAAGCAGTTTAAAAATTCATAACTTTTTCGAGTCGGGAGCTGTTTATTTGTTGAACGCTAAATTTATTAACTGATCAAGACTTAAACAATGTTCATTAATTATTTATTATCTTAAATTCAAATAATTGGAATTTATTTTCGATTATTACGTAATTTAAAGATTTATAAATAATAAAAAGATTATTTGAGAAAAGGTTTATTAATTGATCAAATAATGTTTATTAATTATTCATTATCCTAAATTTAAATAATGGGAACCTGTTTTCCGTTATTATATAATTTGAAGGTTTATGAATAATGAAATAAACATTTGAAAATGAGTATATTAATTGATCAAGCAATGTTTATTTGATTATTTATTGTTCTAAATTTAAATAGTTGAAATTCTATTTTTTCAAGTTATTATAATTTGGAAGAATTAAAAATAATAATAAAGTAAATGATTAAAGTTATTAATTGATCAATGATATTTATTTATTTGTTTATCATTCTGAATTTAAATGATTAGATTTGATTTTTAGTCATTATATAATTTAAAGAATTATAAACAATAAATAAATAATTGGAAAGAAAAAGAATTAATTGAGAAATAATAGAATTTTTATTCACTTTATTCTATTTATTACAATTGTCATTTAAATATTTGTGTTATTACAAAATATTTATAAAGGCAATTACACAAATGCTTAAAGTAAAATAAAAAGCTATTTTTTTAAATTCTAATTCTAAATCTTCCATCCAATGCTCTTGTTTGCTCATTTAATTTTACCTGCGAAAACGATTAAAAGAAAAGTCAGAATTGAATAAATAATTAAAATGCAGAAAATAAATTTAATGTTCATCATTAAAAGCAAACGGCCGGAATCAGTTTGCCCTTTTTGCAAATCGCGGGATTTCTCCCAGTTCACAAAAAGGGAGGAATTTTTTATGAGTGCATAATTAAAAATGGCACATTTCAAAATCAATTGCATTTTTATCAAAAAAAGCCCACTGCATATTTCAAATATGCATAAATTCAATTTTGGTCAAAGCTGCATAAACCATAAAAAAACAGCATATGCAAGTTCACATAACAACAAGCCAACGTTAACCTGCATCCTTATAGGAGAATAACATAGGCTCCCATGCAAGACAAAAGAAGAGATATGCAATTTTAAAACAATGAATGCAAGCAATATATGTTTCCATTTTTCATCATATTCCAGCCTGTTTGGTTTTTCAGAACAGCAGTACAGGATATCATTTATGTATCATTTCTATACTTGAGGTAGAGAGAAGAAGAGGCTTAGTTTTGCAGGTTTTGATTTAAGCATGAAATAGGAATAAAGTCAAAATCATATGTGGCAGCATATATGCAGAACATCAGAAAATATATTAAATATATTCAGACCTGAGCCATGAGCAAAGAAGCAACGGATATAATATTACCAAACCCCTTCAAATATAAGCAGAGTTCACAACCTGTCAAAAAGAGGGCTCTCCACCACCAAAAACCATAACATAGGGAAAAACACATAACCTGTTCAATAACCTGCATCAAACTTTTCAAACCATAGTCCATAGCATATCTCTACACCAGACCATCAAACCATTTTCAACCATCGTTCACCATGGCTTAAAAACAATAAAACCTGCATACTGATAAACCCCACCAACAAAAACAAACCAAAAACTTTTCAAACACATGGCCTAACCCATTTTCAAACCATTTCCAAGCATTACTGCTAAACCATTTCCAAGCATTACTCCTAAACCAGTTCCAAGCACTACTGACCAAAACCATTTCAAAACCCCAGTAAGACCTATATAAACCATATAAACACCATAACCTGCATACTCCTGAACTTAAGAACGATTTCAAACAAAGAACACAACATTGACGTCAACATAACGAAGTTGCAGCTGGACAATAAGAAGCCTACCGTTTTCAGAAGGAACATACCTGGTTTGTAGTTTCTTTTCATGTCAGTTAAATTATACCATTCATCTCTATTTATCATTGTTTTGCATTCGGTAAATATAATCCCTAAAAATCAAATTAGTAGCCACATTAATAGCAACCATGGAATGTCCAGAGCAGGAATTGAAGTGAAAATAAAAATTGAAAACGTTTACCTCTTCATTCTTAACCTGCTATCATCCGCCCTTTTTCGTCAACCACAACCTTTTTCAACATTTTGCTACCTCCACTGTGCAATTTCTGAACCACCATCGCATGCCCTTCCATATGTCCGCTCAACGACATCCCCTCCTTTTACTTCCAACCACAGCAACATATCAAATCCTTATTCTAACACCAACACAATCATAAACACACTGTTAATTTTAAAGTCAGCTTGAGAATGATAAACAAATTCACAAATCTGCTTCTTCTATTTAATTAATTTCTCATTAATTCAATCAAAATGGTTCACTCAAACACAAAACAAGTATGACTGACTTACCTTTGATTTCATCGATCTAACATCCTCCTGTCTTCCTTCTTTCACCTTCACACTTGACACTTTACACTTCACTTAGATTCATTCACGGCTTCCTCCTTACAGCATCCAACTTGGTTCCGCTAGCTACCCTCCATCTTTAATCCAAACAACTGCTTTCCTCTATCATCCATCATCCTGAGTGAAAATGTTACTTCAGGTTTCAAATTGAAGAATGTATCTTCATCCAAGAACAGAATTAACGACAGAAATAATGTGGGCAAAGTGAGACAGTTGAATTTGAGTGAGAATAAAAACAAAGGAAATCTAAAACAACAACGATCAGTTCTAATGGCGAAATCAAAATCAAATTAGGGAATTAGGGATTTCAGAAACCTAAATACTTACTTGCCTTGTTTTCAAATCTCCAACCACCCTTCTACTATCATCTTTCCGCTCTTCATCATTATCACTAAATCACTACACCATCGCAACACCCTGTCCAATTCCTTCCGCCATCCTTCCATCTCCCAGTTCTCCATCTACTCCCTTCGCAAACTGCTATGAAAAACAAACAACAACAGTTAAAGAAGCAGAATTGAAAAAAAGTGGAAGAAGAATCTGTGAAACACCAAACGCACACTCCGTCGTACCCGGCCATCCCTCTTCGACCTTCGTCTCAGACTACGCTCCAACTTGCTCACGAGTCATTCTCCAATCGCTTTCTCTCTCGAACCGCTCTTCAATTTCCTCAACCGTAATCTTCATCATCCTCGCTGTGACCCAGTTCTCTATTTCCTCGTGAGAATCGCTGAGAGTTGGCTTTTGTTTATCAGTTTGGGCGGATTAGTTCGTGAATCAAAGAGAGAAGAGATGCGTAGGAACGATCTAGCGTTTTCGGATCCGGCGGCGGCTAGCGCATAGCGTTCCAAGGGTTTTTTGTTACAACACTGTGTTCTTTTTCTTGGGTCTGGGTCCTCCAACGACCCGGCCCATTTCCCTCAACCCAGCTCATTTCTTGTTTTACTTAAGCCCATGCGCTTTGTTCTTGCTACTCCACACCCCATCTTTTATTTGGTCTTTAGTTAAATTCTATTCATTTCTTAACTTAATTAATCTAGACTAATTAGTTTCTTAGAAATAACATATAGTTTTAATTAAACAATTTTTAATATTTTATCAAAATCTTATTAGTTTAAGTTTTAATTTAGTAAATCAAAAATAAGAGATGTAACTTAAAACATTTTTTAATCATTGACTAATTTTATTAATTTAAACTCTTAGGATTTAATTTAGTAATCTTAGTATCTTTTTTAAATTAGACTTAAGTTAGTAGCATTAAGTTTTAATTTAATTTAAAGAATTCTTAAAAGTAATACTTTTTATTTATATTAAAAAAAAGGACATAAAAAAATAGAAGCATATAAAAACCTTAAAAATATTTCTATTAATTCTCGTTACTTTTTATCTATGTTAAAATGCGTAACCAATTAAAACATTTTTCTCTTCATATATTAAAACAAAAATCTAAAAAAATGCATGTTCACACACTCAGTCTTTTATTTAATTTGTTGTATATCATTTATCTCATAATTTTCTGTTTAAATATCTCGCATTTACTTGATTATTCGGTTTGCGTTAATCCAAAGGGAATTGTCTAATTTTTGTTGACTTCATGTCCTCAAAAACGATCGAGCGAATACTCTCATTCATTAAAAACTTAGGTTAATTTTCCTCAAATATTCACCTTTCTTCAAAATTTCAACCTTTTCAAGACTTATACCTTTTAAGCCAAAACTTCGACATTAGGTCGTCGTATTTTCAAAAACCCGTCCGTATCCCTTTTTCGGCCAAAACGATTTATTTTCAATCAAGCGATCAATTTTAAATAAAACAGATATTTCAAAAGGTTCCTATAGAGTACTATAGATGCATTGGGTGCTAATACCTTCCCATTGTATAACCAACCCCCGAACCATAAGATCTTTTTTCAAAAAACGCTTTGTATTTGTATTTTTATTTACATTGCATATTTAGGGTTTTATTTCGCTCTTTTCCCTTTTCCTTTGGAAACAATAAAGCGCGGTGGCGACTCTTGCTTTTGCGAGACGAATTAATCAATAATTCGATCTCCGATTTACCCCGCTACATTTTTTATCGCTACAAGTACCAATATAATGCCGACCTTGCTCCCACGCGTACCCAACTTCAGGGTATGTCTATGGGCGCGAGCGAAGGTTTTAAAGACTACGCTCAGAAATGGAGAGATCTCGCTGGAAGAGTACAACCCCCTCTGACTGATAGGGAGTTGGTGGATATGTTTCTTGGGACTTTGTCTGGTCCGTACTTCAATCATTTGATCGGTAGTTCATTGTCTAGGTTCACTGAATTGATTATGACTGGGGAAAGAGTTGAGGCCGGTATCAAGAGTGGCAAGATACAGAAGGGTGCTTCGTCAAATACGGAGAAGAAGCCTTTCAAGAAGGAATCTAGTGCAGTTTATAGCTCGATGAGCCAGAACCGACCCAGATGCCTCCAAGCAGTCAATGCGGTCGTAATATCAAAACCTATTGTTGCCCCACAATGTAACACTCAGCAAAGAGAAGAGAGGCCTCAGAGATAGTTTACTCGACTCAGTATGACTCTATCTCAAATTTTTCCGCAGATGTTGAAGACCAATTTGGTGACTCTAAGGGAGGCTCCGAAGAATCCCATTACTACATCACCGTTGTATAATCTGAACGCCCGTTGTGATTTTCACTCCAATAGCCCGGAGCACGATACAAACAACTGCTGGGCTTTGAAGAATAAGGTACAAGATCTGATTGATGCTAAGGAGATCGAGTTTGAAGCGCCAGAAAAGCCTAATGTCATGACTGCTCCTATGCCCAAGCATGGAGTAAATGTTGTGGACGATGATTCGTTTGTAACCTCTGTGGAAGACATTTCTACTCTGTTGTTGACCGTGAAGAAGAACTTATTATTAGCCGGTTTATTTTCGGGTTGTGGCGAAGGTTGCCACCTATGTTCCATCCTACCTACTGGTTGCCATCTATTGAAGTCAGGTGTTCAACGCCTAATGGATAACAAAGAAATCTTATTCGAGAAAACTTTGGTTCCTTTAATTCCTGTTGAAGATGTTTCCATAATCACCATTTCCGCCAATTCTTCCAAGGCTTCCTCGAGAAATCCTGTTTGAATTACATCTGTTCCGAGAGTTGCTCCTTTAATCATTACTATTCCTGGACCTATCCCTTACACATCGGATAAGTTTGTCCCGTGGCACTATGGGGCCGATGTGTATTATCACAGGATCAAACAAGACTTGAAGGATGAAGAGGTTGATACTGATGTCAGCAATATTGTTGGGTCTAGCTAAGTCACCCGAAGCGGAAGAGTTTTCTCTCCTGAGATCTACCCACTAATTGTTCAGAAGCCTGTTGTTATTACACCTGCCAGTACATCTGCTACTGTCCCTGTTCATGTTCCAATCCTTACCCCTGTCGCCGAGTCATATGGCGCTCGGGGCAAAGGGATCACCGGTGAGCCTGCCCAGACGTAGGCACCGAAGAAGATTATTGTTGAAACCTCTAGGCAGGAGATAGAGGAAATTTTAAAGATCATCAAGAAAAGCGACTACAACATAGTCGAACAGCTGGGGCAAACCCTGTCAAAAATCTCTATGTTGTCTTTATTGCTATGTTCAGAGGCCCATGCTAAGGCTCTAATTGCTTTCCTGAAAACTGCGCACGTGCCCCAGGAAACATCTGGTGACCAGTTCAAAGACTGTGTGGCTAGTTTGACCGCTGATAACGGGTTGGGTTTCTCCGACGCAGATTTGACTGCCAAAGGAAAGAATCACAATGACGCTCTGCATGTTTCAATCGAGTGCAGGGGCACTAATCTAGCTCACGTGCTGGTGGACACTGGGTCCTCCTTGAATGTTTTACCCAAGAAAGCGTTAGACCGGTTAGACTATGAAGGGTTAGTGCTGAAGCCAAGCAATATTGTGGTTAGGGCCTTTGACGAGTCCAAAAGGATGGTACATGGAAAAGTGGATGTTCCAGTTAAGGTTAGTTCTCATACTTTCGCATCTACATTCTATGTGATAGACATTCAACCATCTTATTCTTGTTTGCTGGGTTGCCCATGGATTCATAAAGCTGGGGCAATAACTTCTACGCTCCACCAGATGTTGAAGTACCCAGTGAAGGGGAAAATTGTTACAGTACGAGGAGAAGAGGAGTACATGGTGAGCCACCTTAACTCCTTTCGGTATGTGGAAATGGACGGGGAGTTCATTGAAACCCCGTGTCAACATTTAGAAGAAGTCCCCCAGACTCTGGCGTCGACTGAAACGGTTGCTGAAGATCCTCCAATGAAGATGGCTTCCCTCAAGGATGCCCGGGCTGTTATTGAAAAAGGTGGGTGTGCGAATTGGATCCAACTCCCCGACTTTGCACACAAGACTGACAAGTTTGGTTTGGGTTTTACTGCAGAAGCTCAAAGGGTGGTTCGGCGTGCGCAGATTGGAAGACCTCCCCTGCGTATTACTAGTCCAGAAGTGAATGCGATTGAAGATGATGATGAAGAGTCTGAGTTTGACAGTTGGATTTACCCGACTACCGATGGTGGATTAAGCAATTGGACGGCAAAGGACTTCGTGCCCATTTCTTTTATTACAGAGTAATCAGACTCTTGTTTTGGATTTGTAATAGACAATTTTAAATTTTACAGCCTGGTGCCTTGCCCGAGACATCGTGGCTTTGTTTATGAGGGCTTATTATATGTCCTTTCCGTATATCATCAATAAAAGCATTGGACGTCTTTCTTGCATTACAGATTTTGCGCTCCCTGTTTTTCTTTTCTATCTTGCAAAAACAGCTATTTGTCTTACACACACTCACATATACAGGTCTACATCCACTCTGGATCCCACTGATAACGACTCTGCTACAGCCAATTATGACTTTGAAAGTCCGATCAACCAAGCCGAGGACGAAGGTGAGGACGATTGTGAAGTGCCTGGTGAACTTGCTAGACTGTTACTTCAGGAAGAGAGGGCTATACGGCCACATGAAGAGCCAGTGGAAACAGTAAATCTGGGTTCGGAAGAAGACAAGAAAGAGGTCAAGATCGGTGCAAATCTGGAGTCTAGCGTCAAACAACGGTTGATTCAGATGTTGTGTGACTATGTCGAGATCTTTGCCTGGTCTTATGAAGATACGCCTGGGTTGGATACTGATATTGTGGTTCACCACTTGCCAACTAAGGAAGACTGTCCTCCAGTGAAACAGAAAGTTCGCCGAATGCGCCCGGAGATGTCTCAGAAAATTAAGGCTGAGGTTATGAAACAGTTTGATGCCGGTTTTCTAGCAGTTACTTCTTACTCGCAGTGGGTTGCCAATGTGGTTCCAGTGCCGAAGAAAGATGGTATGGTTCGTATGTGTGTGGACTATAGGGATCTGAACAGGGCAAGCCCCAAGGATGATTTCCCTCTGCCTCATATCGACGTTCTGGTTGACAACACCGTACAACATAAGGTCTTCTCCTTTATGGATGGTTTCTCCGGTTACAATCAGATTAAAATGGCTCCCGAGGATATGGAGAAGACAACCTTCATTACGCAATGGGGTACCTTTTGCTACAAAGTCATGCCTTTTGGATTGAAGAATGCTGGGGCAACGTATCAGCGCGCCATGGTCGCTTTATTCCACGACATGATTCATCATGAGATTGAGGTATACGTTGATGACATGATTGCGAGGTCCCAGACTGAAGAGGAACATCTTGACCACCTCCAGAAGCTACTTGACAGGTTGAAATTGTACAAGCCGAGGTTAAACCCGAACAAGTGCACCTTCGGAGTGAGGTCTGGTAAGCTGCTGGGTTTCGTCGTTAGTGATAAAGGTATTCAAGTGGATCCTGCAAAGGTAAAGGCTATACAGGAAATGTCAGCTCCCCAAACGGAAAAAGAAGTCAGAGGCTTTTTGGGACGTTTGAACTATATTGCCCGATTCATCTCACACCTAACTGCTACTTGTGAGCCAATCTTTAAGTTACTAAAGAAAGATCAATTGGTAAGATGGAACGATGAATGTCAGGCCGCTTTCGAAAGGATCAAAGAAAACCTCCAAGAGCCTCCTATTCGGATGTCTCCAGTTGAAGGGAGACCTTTGATCTTATACTTGACAGTACTTGACAATTCGATGGGGTGTGTGTGGGGCAGCATGACGAGTCTGGCTGAAAAGAGCATGCTATTTATTACCTTAGCAAAACGTTTACCAACTGTGAGACCCGATACTCACTACTTGAGAAAACTTGTTGTGCTTTGGCATGGGCTGCTCACCGGCTGAGACAGTATATGCTGACTCACACTACTCTATTGATATCAAAGATGGATCCAATCAAGTATATCTTCGAGAAGCCTGCCTTATCCGGAAGAATAGTAAGATGGCAGATGATCTTGACTGAGTATGACATCTAATACACAAACCAAAAAGCAATCAAGGGAAGTGTGTTGGCATATCATTTGGCACATCAGGCAGTGGATGATTATCAGTCTATGAACTTCGAGTTTCTGGATGAGAACATCATGTTGGTGACTGACTGTGAAACACCTGGACCAGATGAAGGACCTGAGGAGGGATCCCGATGGTCTATGTACTTTGATGGAGCTTCAAACGCTTTGGGTAATGGAATTAGCGCCGTGATCATATCTCCTGAAGGCTGTCATACTCCGTTTACCGCCCGCTTATGTTTTAATTGCACCAACAACATGGCGGAGTATGAAGCGTGCATTATGGGCCTTCGGGAAGCTATTGACCTAAGGATTAAGTTCTTAAGTGTATTCGGAGATTCCGCCCTCGTGATCAGCCAGATCAAAGGCGAGTGAGATATGAAGCACCCAAATTTTATTCCTTACAAGGAGTACGTATTGACGTTGCTTCCACATTTCGAGGAGATAACCTTTGAACACTTCCTTAGAGAGGAGAATCAGTTAGCAGACGCGCTAGCTACGATGTCTTCTATGTTCAAAGTCAGGTGGGACAACGAGGCTCCCCAGATTACCATTGAAAGGTTGGACGAACCCGCACATTACTGTGACATTGAGACTGAAGAGGTAACAGATAAACCCTGGTTTCACGAGGTAAAAAGGTATCTTGAGACTCAGGAGTACCCCGAGGGTGCATCTGTTAATGATAAGAAGTTTCTGAGGAGGTTCGCGGCGGATTTCTTCATCAGTAATGGTATCCTTTACAAGCGTAACCATGATTCGACCTTACTGTGTTGTGTGGATAAGAACGAGGCAGAAAGGATTATGGTAGAATTACATGAAGGTACTTTCGGAACTTATTCCAGTGGACATACCATGGCAAAGAAGATCCTACGGGCAGGATATTATTGGTCCACCATGGAAGCCGACTGTTATCAGCATTCTCGGACCTGTCATAAGTGCCAAGTCTATGCTGATAAGGTGCACATACGTTTGTTCCTCTGAATGTTTTGACAGCTCCTTGGCCCTTTGAAATGTGGGGCATCGATATGATTGGTGAGATCAGACCTACAGCATCCAACGGGCATCGTTTCATCCTTTTAGCTATTGATTACTTTACGAAGTGGGTTGAAGCAGCTTCCTTTGCTACAGTAACCAAGAACGTCGTGGCGCGGTTTATTCAGCACAATCTAATCTGTCGATATGGTGTACCGGAGAGGATCATTACGGACAACGAAACAAATCTCAACAATACAATGATCACCGAGCTCTGCAAACAGTTCAAGATACAGCATCACAACTCTTCTCCCTACCGACCAAAGATGAATGAGGTTGTTGAAGCGGCTAATAAGAATATCAAGAAGATTGTGCAGAAGATGACGGTGACATACAAAGATTGGCATGAGATGTTACCGTTTTCTCTTCATGGGTAACGTACCTCAGTGCGGACGTCAACAGGGGCAACACCCTATTCCTTGGTATATGGCATGGAGGCCGTCTTTCCCATTGGAGTTCAGATACCCTCTCTTCAGATTATGAAGGACGCAGGTTTGAGCGAAGATGACTGGATTCAGACCCGGCTTGATCAGCTGAACTTAATCAATGAGAAAAGACTTACTACTATTTGTCATGGTCAGACGTATCAAAAGCAGATGATCAAGGCATTTAACAAGAAAGTTAGACGATAAGAGTATCAAGTTGGGGATCTGGTGATCAAACGCATCATCCTACCTCAAGGTGATCCAAGGGGAAAATGGACCCCTACGTACGAAGGACCATTTATGGTTAAGAACATTTTCTCAGAAGGAGCTATGATTCTAACCACCATGGATGGTGACGACCTTCCTCACTCCATCAATGCAGACATAGTGAAAAGATACTACGCATAATCAAAGACCCGCTAGGTTGACTGGCCTAGGAAAAAATAAGGGCTTCCCGGTAAACCAAAAGGGTTCGGGAAAAAATAAGGGATGAAAATGAAAAAATCTGTACACCTGGCAAGTCGAAAACCTGAAAAGACGGCTTGGGCAAAATAGGGTATCCCGGTGGACTGAAAACCCGAAAGGGAGGTCCAGGCAAAAATTAGGGATTAAAGTGTAACACTATGTCTCATTGGATCACCTTGTAACCAGACTCCAGCATCGACTATCAGGCTCAAACGACGCCAAACAATCTGATCTACCTTCAACCAAGTAGAGAAGTGATGAGATGTTCAAGGATATAAAGGCAATAGCAGAGTTGGAACCCAGTGGGATTATTCACATAGCTGCTTTTCTTTGTTTTTCACAAATTGTATAAACTCTATTGTTCGGAGGTGTTATCTTACTAGGATGTCAGCCTCTTGTACAAAAACGCCTATTTACAGGCTACCTTCAAAGTCAATACAATTCATTTTCACAAAGAAATTTCAAACTATTTTCCTTTTTCTGTTTTGTCTTGCAAGAACGTCCAATGTTTATTTTTGATATATGCATTTGACATTAATTGCTGCTCATGAATATTTACATACGAAACAAAAGACGATTACTCGTAATATCAGAGACAGGGGCAAATAAGAATTGTCCAGACCTTACATTTGCTTTATCCACCAGGCACAAGGATAGATTTAGCTGAAGAATGTGACTAAAATACATTCACTCACCGTAGAGTAAGAGAAATACAGTAATGTTTACTCTCCCCAGCTGAGGCTCACAACCGCAAATGAGTCGGCAATATTCTCCCCAAGCAGAGTTTATCCATCATTAGCACTAGACAATCATCCCCAGCAGAGTCTGGAAAATCTTCCCCAGTGGAGTTTGGAGGATCATCCCCATGAGACTCTGGAAGATTGTCCCCGGTAGAGTCTAAAAGGTTATTCCCAATAAAGTCGCATCTAAAAGATCATCCCCAGCGGAGTTCATTCCTTTCACAAACAAAAACTCAATCCCCAACAGGGTTCATTATCACCAGCAACGGTAATTCATCCCCAGCTGAATTTATCAGCAGAATCCTCAGTAGAGCATCTCTTCCCCACAGAGTCATTTCCTCATCAGTTTATTCCCCAGCGGAGTTATCTTCTCTTGCAGGTTTATTCTCACAATCATCTTCATTCATTATTCCCAGCGGAAACAAAGAATTCAACTCTTTTCTTCAGCAGTAATCCGGGATTTATTTTCCCCATCTAGAGAGCATCATAAAAACATTACATTTCCATACATCATGACACATGCATATCCGCATCATACAAACACAATCTCATTTATTTTGAGAACATCATTTCTTGATACATATCATGCATTACATACAGCTAACATTTACCTCTCAGGAAAGATATAATCAAATTCTCACAAAAGCAAGCTATGAAGCCCGGATTCGACCGGAAAATAGTTTAAATCCTCAGCAAGCCGTGAAACCCGGATCACGACCGGATAACAGTTCAGCAAGTTATTGTGAAGCCTGGATTACGACCAGACAACAATACAAGTTCCTGTGAAACCTGGATTACGACCAGATAGCGGTTAAAGACACAGTGAAGGCTGGATTTCGACCAGATGACAGTAAGGGATACTGTGCAGCTTGGATTACGACCAAATAGCAGTTCACCCGGCAAAATACTATGAAGCTCAGATTACGACCGAATGTTAGTTGGCCCAAAGCCAAAGGGAAGCCCGGATTACGACCGAATAGCCATTTGATCTCTTCTGAAGACTGGATTACGACCAGATAAGAAGTAAAGTATTATTAAGCCTGGATTACGACCAGACAGCAGTACGGAACACCATGAAGCCTGGACCACGACCAGATAACGATAAAAGGACTGAAGCTTAGATTGTGACCAGATAGCAGTACAAGACCCTGGAAGTTTGGATTTCGACCGAATAGCAGTTTACTTAGACAGTTGCTAAGAAGCTCGGAGTCGACCGGATATTAGTGTGCCATAAATTCAAGTTAAAGCACGGATGCGACCGGATAACATTTGAATTCCTTCTGAAACCTGGATTACGACCAGATAAGAATTAAGAAGTTGCGAAACCTGGGTTGCAACCGGATAGCAAGTTTAATCTCATCTCCCCAGTAAGTCTGTAAATCCTGGATTATGACCAGATAGCAATCGGTCTTATTACTATAAATCCTGGATTACGACCAGATAGAAATCAGTCTTATCACTATGAAGCCCGGACCACGACCAGATAACAGTTCATTTTCATCTCCTCGACTAAAAGACAATTCCTCAGTAGAATACGGACGACCGAAGTTCCTAATTTTCAACAGAGATGACTCACCAACAGAATAACGGACGACTAAGCTCCTAAAATTCTACTTCCCTCAACAGAGATCAACCTTCCCCGACAGAATTTTCCTCAACAGCAGGTATACAAGCTCTCGCTAAGGAATCTCTTATGCGATCGACACTCCTTCAGATGGCATCTTTAAGCCTATCCCCCTCATCGACAATTTCCAAATGGCATCTGTAAGCCCATTCCCCATATCACAAGACAACTACCACTTCATGCGAGTGCAAATTTTTGGGCACTCTAGTGTTCAATCCTCTTCCACCTTCGGATCACGAAAGGCACGAAAGCCAATCTACATCCTCAGGTTTAAGAAGATTGAACAGGGGCAGCTGTTGTACCCCAAAATATGCCCTCCCATATTTCTCAAAACATTTCAAGAAAGATCCTCAAGTTACTCAAGGTACTCCAAGGGTTGGCCAGACAAACTCTCTCCTAAGGCAGTCTATGCCAAATTAGGGTTTCATGTTGCATCAAGATACTTGAGTCCAAGGGATCCCAGATGCTCAACATTATCCTAATATGTTCTCAAGATCATCCATGTCAACTTTCAAGCCTTGTAGAGAAATTTTGCTCAGTCAATTGCTCAAAGGCCTCAAAATCGACTATGCTAGGGCAAAAGTCAATTGTGGCCCACATACAGTCAAACCTCAAGATTTTTGGTCAACATCCTTATTTTGAAGTATATTTCATCATTTGATCAAGGGTTGATCATGATTCATCAAGGATTGCTCATAATTCATCAAGACTCAAAAGTTGCTAAATTAGGGTTTTGCAGGAAAAGTCAACTCAACTTTTACCAAGCATAACTTTCTCATACTTTATGAGAAATGACCCATCAAAAGCTCATTTTGAAGAGGATGAAATTCCCTACAATCCATCTTAATCTCCCAATTTGAAAATATGCACTCACAAGAAGTTATGAATTTGGACATTATAGGTCATTTTGAAAAGTCAACAAAAACACCTTATTTGTCAAAGTTTCATACATGAGCATGGAATATCAAATTGAAATGATACCAAAAGGGTTGATTATAGGACATCTCAAGCTTTCTAAAAAGTCCAAGAACACCTCCAAAGATTCAAAATTGAGGAAGTTGTGCATTGGTGAAGTTGACCTTTTTTGCAAAATTGCCAAAAGTCAACTATGCCCAAAACATCAAAATTTGCCAAATGGGCCCAATATTTTTAACTTGTTTTGAGTTGGAAACATAGTCCACGACCTCTAGCCTTTGCCACTTGTCCATATCTTATTTTTATTATTTATTTTGATTTTTATTTGAATTAATTCAATTTAAATCAAAACAAATCAAATAAAATCCAAAATATTGAAAGTAAAATATTTTATGCTTGTTTCAGGCTTTATTATACAGCTAGCAAACATTCAAACTCGTGCAAGGCATTAGAGTGGACAAAAAGATTGAAAAAAACTATTTTTGGAATGATATTGAAAGTGAATCAAATCAAATCAAAAATCATTGAAAGAGAAAGATTTGGATCAGTTTTGGAACCCTAATTTATTCCTTGGTACATATAGAACAGAGCCAGACCTAAAAACAGTTTGGAAATAGGCGCAGCAAGCAAAGCAATATTTGAAAAAAATCAAGAAAAGTGCAAGATCGAAATCCCATTTGGAGGCAGTTTCAGGACCTTTGAACGATCCCAATCGATTCCTGGGAGTCTCTGGAAGCTAAAGCAATCAAGAACAAGTCCATTCCAGTCCCAAAACGCACTGTAAGTCCATCACGACATAGCTCTGTTCTTGAATTCGAATAGCATGATTTAGGCATTGTTAGGATGAATTAATTGTACATTCTTGATCTATGAGACATTTGCGAGCTTTCTGCATCATTTAATTTCATTTATATAGCCTGTAGCGAATTTCACCATGGCTAGGGTTTGAAGCTCCGATTTGGGAGTTTTCTGTGCAGGTTAAATTAGACCACGAAAGGGCCACCATTACACTCAGGAGGTCCAGACGAATCGATTGGTGGCCCTAGTTTTCATTTATGTTGTTCACAATTGATTTTGAGAATGCACAGGTCTATAGCGACGGACATTGTCCGTAGGTATAGGTTATCAAACCTTTAGCAACGGTGCAAGGAGGGAGACGAAGACGTTTCTGCATCTGATTTGGCCATTTGAATTTCGCGCGTGGAATTGATACAAAGTGCCTTTTTATTATTTGTTTATTGTTTTGCAATATTATAAAAACAAGGATAGTTGGCCCAGTGGTATCCAGTTGGGTGTTAAGGCATTGGAAGGCTGGAGGTCAGGGGTTCGACCCCTGCCTCCAGCATTTGTTATTTTCTTATTTTCTTTCAGGAAATTCAGTGTGCGTGCAAGCCAGGAGACCACCATACACCTTCACAATCAATCACGCCAGATGGCCAGATGGCCAAATCTGATGGCTACCACTGAAGGTGCATCATGAGCCAAAGTCAGCGTGTCACACGGGATCCCAAAGGTCAAACGGATTTCACTCAATTGGGCCCAGGAAATTGCTTTTCACACCCCATTATTCAGGCCCATTTTCTTACTCTTTTTCTTTTTTACATTTTATTTAATTATTTCATTTAATTATTTTTACTAATCAAAAATTAATTTTCTTTTTATCAAAAAATCACCAAAAAATATTATTTTTCACCAATTAGATTTAGGTATTATTTTTAGCAATAAATTAATTAATTTAATTAGGTTTGATTAAATTAGATAACTTTAATTTATTTTGCAAATAATTAAAATTAATTAGAATAAATAGGTTTTATTACTAACTTAATTGTATTTTATTTTTTCCCTAAAATAACAAAAAAACCAAAAATAGGCCATTATTTTTATTAATTAATTTAATCACTAATTAATTGCATATTTAATTTAGAAAACTTATTTCTTTTATTAAAAACAACAAAAAAAAAACATTTTTCTTTTGATTAGGAGGGTCAAAACCCTAGTTTCTCGTCGATCAAATTTTCATCGCGCGCTTTATTATTATTTTTACCCAATTATTGTATCTGCTCACAGTTTGTAATAGTTTTAATTAGGGATTTATTTTCATTTATCGCTTTAATTTCAAAGGGTTTATTTTTGGCTATGTAAATACCCGAAGCCTTGTAATAGCGTAGTTTAATTTCCGCATTTTAAATTCCACAAATTATTAACTGTTAGATGTATGAATAATTAGGGTTTTCATGACAAGATTGTATGTTAATTTTAAAACAGTTAGATCACCTTAAATGTGCAAAGATAAATAAACTGAAATTGAATCATTCGCACATGCGCACTCCTAGGGTACACTCCCACTTGGTTGTCTTCGATAAACGGTCATTGAGTATAGGATTTTTTAGTGGTCGTTCTTTTTTCCAAAGATCAAAGTTGCCTCGGAAAGGTTGCCTCGGATATTGTTGCCTCGGATAAATGATCTAAGACATTAGGGTTATTACTAAGACGTCCTAACATTGCTTTAGTGACCGTACGTCCCTTTCGAATTGACCCTCAAAACTCCAACGACAATGCTACCTACTCACTAATAGTGGGATAGCGCTGTCTAAAGGAAACAAGCATAGAATGATTCTTTTTTCGAGTAGGTATATTAGCTCTTAAGTACTTGCTCAGTCAAAACAAATTTTTCACACTTACACTCCTTTACAAACAAAGTTTTCAAAACACTTCATTACACTCTTGAAGACAGAAGCAAGAGTTAAATCGAAGTCAAAACAAAAAAAATTCAAAGCCCACAAACACAAAGAAAACAATTTTGAAAATGATGAGCAAGTACCTAAGAGCCCGTAGATAACTACGGATAGAAAGGGTGCTAATACCTTCCCTTTCTATAATCTACCCCCCGTACTCGGAAATATCTCGAAAAAGGAATTTTTCTGTGCTTTTTTCCTTTCCTTGTTGGATAAAATAAAAGTCGATGGCGACTCTTGCTTACCGCGACATTTTGCAAACACAAACGCAAAACGCAAACCAGCAAAATTTCCTTAACAGAATAGGGAAACCACGTCCCGGTTCTAGCCACCGTATCACACTTGGAATTAGGGAAGGTGTCACCTACAACCCCTGTTTAGCTTTAAGACAGTTTGGTTACGCCCGAAGGGATGGCCCGCATGAGATGCTGATTCAAGGTTTGGTATTTGACTACGACAACAACGATCAAGATCTTCGCTAGAGATTTATCCGAGCTTGGAGGATGTTGAACAAGGTAGATAGCAATACTTTTGGGCACAAAAATTCCATCCCTCTTGAGCCTTACCTCAAATGGGTATGAACTTGTGCTTAGAATCTTATGATGCTTTATCCTTCCATTCTCCCAGTAATCATTGAGCCTGTCATGGAAGGAGATGTTCCATATACCATCCTACATCCTGACATGCCCACCTCTCTTGAAGACCTACAAAGGGATTGGATACAACTCAAGGGGGAGCGAGATACTTTCGAAGCCCAATTCTACGCAAGCGAGAAGAAGGTTTTGGAACTCACTAAGCAACTTCATAAGGAGTAGACTATGAATGTATACATCTCACCAAAGAGGATGCGTACTACCTTTCTATCTTAAAGTTTTGCCCAATAAGGCATTGATGTACTCAAAGATTTAATTTATTAATATAATGTGTGTTTCCTTTTTGTCTAAAACAAATTTGAATCTTAAGATCCTTGAAATCATTGCATTTGCATTTATCATTCATCATAACATAAGCAGGTTTCTTGCAACAAGTATCCTCATCTCTCTACTGTTTATTTCAGTGAGATGGATCTCGAGCAAACGGTGAAGGACCTTTAAGCTCAGAATGCACAGTTTCAACAGTTGTTCTTAACTCTGGCCAAAGAATAAGAAGAGTTGAAGACCTTGCTGGTTGAGGAGAAGAAAAAGAAGACGAAGAAAATAATCGAAATTCTGAACATGGGAAGAAGATCCCAAGGGCAGGCGAGAAGGGCCTTAGACTTTGCAACGACATATGGTGAGAAAGACAATCAAGATGGGAAGGGCAAGGAAACAGTTGTTCAGTATGATTCAGAAGAGGAAGAGGAAGAAGAAGACTATTCCGAAGAACAATACCCTTCAGTCGACGACAAGTATAAGCATCTAGAAGAACGTTTGAGTGCAATGGAAATCCAAAAAGTGACTGGATTGGACTTTGAGGAGTTGGGCTTAGTGTCGGGGATTGTCATTCCTCCCAAATTCAAAGCACCTGTGTTCGCCAAATATTACAGAGTCTCATGCCCCAAAATGCATCTCTGATCCTATGTGAGGAAAATCCAGCCTCATACCATTGACAAGGATTTATGGGTACATTTTTTCCAAGAGTCTTCCTGGAACTCAACTTGATTGGTTTTATCAGCTAGAAAGAGCCAATGTTCATAATTGGGAAGATCTTGTTGCATCCTTTTACAAACAATACCAATACAATGCTGATCTTGCACCCACTCGTACTCAACTCTAGAGTATGGCCATGGTTTCGAGTGAAGGCTTCAAGGACTATGCACAAAAATGGAGGGACTTGTCTAGAAGAGTTCAACCTCCCCTATCTGAAAGAGAATTATTAGACATGTTCTTGGGAACCTTGTCTGGTCCCTTCTTCAATCACTTAATTAGGAGTTCATCGGTGGGTTTTACTGAATTGATATTAACCAGAGAAAGGGTAGAAGTCGGGATAAAGAATGGAAAGATTCGAAAGGATGCATCTTATGCTGCTGTAAGGAAGCCATTCATCGGAAAGAAAGAAGTGGTTATTGTATATCCTCAGAGAAATCAAGATAGGGCTGAACGCCGTCTAATGGTGAGGGCTGTTATGATTCCTAAACATGCGCCTGATCAGTAAAGAAATAACCAACCAAGAATGGAAAGACCAGTCAGACAGTTCACCAGAATTAACATGACACTCTCTCAAGTATTGCCACATTTGTTAAGATCCAACCTAGTGACTTTGAAAGAAGCTCCAAAGAACCCTAACACAACCTCTTCTCACTATCATCCTAATGGTCACTGTGTATACCACTCTGAGAGTCCCGGCCATGACACTAACAATTGTTGGGCTCTGAAGAACAAAGTACAAGACCTCCTTGAAGCCAAAGAGATTGAATTCGATGCGCCAGAAAAGCCCAATGTCATTTCTGCCCCTATGCCCGAACATGGCCATACTACCAACGCCATTGAGGAAGATATGTTTGTTACTTCAATTGATGAACTTATGACCCCACTCTTGATTATCAAAAAGAACTTATTGAATGCCAGTGTTTTCCCAGGATGTGATAAGAGTTGTCATTTCTGTTTGTCCTCACCAACCAATTGTCCTTTATTGAAAGCATGCGTTCAGTGCCTAATAGATAACAAGGAAATTTTGTTCGAGAAGGCTTCAATTCCAACTGTTTCTTATAATGATGTTTCCATCGTGACCATTACCTACAATTCTTCTAGGGTCTCCACCAAAAGACCCGTTAGAATTACATCAGTTCCAAAAGTAGCTTCTTTGATAATTACAATGCCTGGACCAATCCCGTATTCGTCAGACAAAACCGTACCATGGAATTATGGAGGGGATGTCTACTACCACGGTATCAAGCAAGATTGGCCAACTGCTGAAGATTCAAGTTCTGAGAAGGTTGACTCCAATATCAGTAATATTGCAGGGACTAGCAAGATTACCCGAAGTGGAAGGATATTCTCTCTAGAAATTGCTCCCCCAAAAGTAGTTTTTGGACCCGTAATCGTTCCTGTTACCGTTGCTCCTCCAAAAATTATTCCCAGTCCTGCAAATACTCCTGCTGACAAAGTTGTTACAATCCTGGTTATCATCACTACCAACATTCCTGCTTCCGAGTCAACCGAGACTCGAGGTAAAAGTATTCTGATTGAGCCTGTCCGGATGAAGGCACAATCATTGGCTATCCCTGAGACCTCCCGGAAAGAGATGGAGGAAATTCTAAAGATCATAAAAAGAAGCGACTATAATGTAGTCGAGCAACTGGGGAAAACTCCATCTAAAATTTCCATGTTGGCTTTATTACTATGTTCTGAGGCGCATGCAAAGGCCTTAGTAAAATTCCTGAAAACTGCCCATGTACCCCAAGAAACATTTGTCGATCAGTTCCAAGACTGCATAACCAGCTTGACTGCAGATAATGGTTTAGGTTTTTCAGATGCTGATTTAACGCCAAGAGGGAGGAAGCATAATGAGGCATTGCATGTCTCAGTGGAATGCAAGGGCACAACTCTGACTCATGTCTTGGTGGACATTGGCTCGTCTCTGAATGTATTGCCTAAAAAAGCTCTCGATAAGCTTGACTGTGAGGGATTGACATTGAAGCCAAGCAACATAGTAGTGAGAGCCTTTGGCGGCTCAAAAAGGATGGTGCATGGGGAAGTGGATATCCCCATAAAGGTTGGAACCCAAACATTTGATTCAACTTTTTATGTAATGGATATTCGCCCTTCATATTCCTGCTTACTAGGCCGACCATGGATTCACAATGCTGACGCTGTTACTTCTATGTTGCACCAAATGCTGAAGTATCCAATTCAAGGGAAAATCATCACCATTCACGGAGAAGAAGAGTATATAGTCAGCCATCTAAATTCCTTCAGATATGTGGAACTAGATGGTGAATTTATTGAAACTCCATTCCATCACTTTGAAGAAGTCCATCAAGATATGGCAGTTACCAAGGTCGTGTCTCAAGTTCCCAAGATCACAAGGCCTCCGCTCAGGATGTCGTCTTTGAAGGATGCCAAGGAAGTGATAGAAGAAGGTGGGTGCACTATTTGGGGACAACTCCCGGATATCCCATACAAATTTGACAAGTTTGGCCTGGGTTTCACTTCAGGTGCCCAGAAGCATGTACGCCGCGCTCGTTTCGGAGGACCACCCTTGAAGATCAGCAACCGTGAAGTCAATGCGGTTGAAGATGATGAAAACAGCTACAACCTGGAGGATTGGATCTTTCCAACTGTCAGTGGAGGGCTCAACAACTGGGAGGCTAGAGATTTTATCCCGATCACATTTATCCCACAGTAATTTGTCTTTACATTTTGTTGGATATGTAATATTAAAATAATTCAGACTCTTAAAAACCTTGTGTCTTACCCTAGGCACAATGCACCATTTGTAAGGTTTATTATCTCATTTCCATATGACATTAATGAATCATGGACGTTTTTGCATACAAACTTTGCGCTCATTGTTTTTCTTTTTACATTTTCATTTCTTTCAAAGATAGCTATACTCTTACACACACTCACACTCACAATACATGTCTACATCCATTTTGGATCCCATGGGTAACGGCTATGTTATGCCTTTTTGTGACTCTGAAAATCTAATCTACCAAGCCGAAGATGAAGGTGAGGAAGATTGTGAAGTACCAGGGGAACTTTCCAGATTACTGCAACAAGAAGAGAGAACCATTCAGCCCCACGAGGAACCAGTGGACACCATCAATCTAGGTACCGAAGAAGACAAAAGAGAAGTCAAGGTGGGTACCAATCTGGAACCCAGTGTCAAGAAGCATCTGATTCAGTTGTTACACGAGTATGTTGAGGTCTTCTCCTGGTCATATGAAGACATGCCAGGACTTAATGCAGATATTGTGGTACATTGTCTACCTACAAAAGAGGACTGCCCACAAGTAAAACAAAAGGTCTGTCGAATGCGATCAGATGTGTCAGAGAAGATTAAAGTTGAAGTCATGAAGCAATTCAACGTTGGATTCTTGGCCGTCACCTCATATCCGCAATGGGTGGCCAATGTTGTTCCCGTGCCCAAAAAGAATGGCAAAGTACGAATGTGCGTGGACTACAGAGATTTGAATAGGGCAAGCCCTAAGGATGATTTCCCACTCCCCCCACATTGATATTTTAGTTGACAATACGGCACAACACAAAGTGTTTTCATTCATGGACGGTTTCTCAGGCTACAACCAAATCAAAATGGCGCCTGAGGACATGGAGAAGACAACTTTTGTCACACAGTGGGGCACATTTTGATACAAGGTTATGTCGTTCGGACTGAAAAATGTTGGGGCAACCTATCAGCGTGCCATGGTCGCTCTATTTCACGACATGATACGTCACGAAATAGAGGTCTATATGGACGACAGGATAGCTAGATCTCAAACAGAAGAGGAGCATCTTGATCATCTACAGAAACTATTTGAGAGACTAAAGAAGTACAAGCTGAGGTTGAACCCAAATAAATGCACATTTGGGGTGAGGTCTGGTAAACTCCTAGGCTTTTTCGTTAGCAATGAAGGTATCAAGGTGGATCCCGCCAAGGTGAAAGCGATACAAGAGATGCCTGCTCCTCGTACTGAGAAGGAAGTCAGCGGATTTTTGGGACGCTTAAACTACATTGCCAGATTCATTTCTCGGCTGACAGCTACTTGTGAACCAACTTCAAATTACTGAAGAAAGATCAAGTAGTCAAATGGAATGATGAATGCCAAACTTCTTTCGATAAGATCAAAGAGTACTTACAAGAGCCTCCTGTTTTGATGCCACCAGTCGAGGGAAGACCATTGATCATGTATCTAACTGTTTTGGAAAATTCAATGGGGTGTGTGTTGGGGAAGCATGATGAGTCTGGCCGAAAAGAGCATTCCATTTATTACCTGAGCAAAAATTTTATCAACTATGAAACAAGATATTCACTGCTCGACAAAACTTGCTGCACTCTGGCATGGGCTGTTCGCCGGCTAAGACAGTATATGCTGACCCATACTACCTTGTTGATATCTAAAATGGATCCGATAAAGTACATCTTCGAGAAACCTTCCCTCTCTGGGAGAATAGAGAGATGGCAGATGATCCTGACAGAATATGACATACAGTATACTACCCAGAAAGAAATAAAGGAAGTGTACTAGTTGATCACCTTTCTCACCAAGCTATAGAAGACTACCAGTCCATGAAGTTCGAATTCCCAAATGAAGACATCATGATGGTAAACAACTGTGAAGAATTCAGGCCATATCACGGACCTGAACAAGGATCCCGATGGACCCTGGTTTTTGGTGAGGCATCTAACGCACTCGGAAATGGTATTGGTGCGATACTCATATATCTTGAATGATTTCACACTCCCTTTACTGCAAGACTCTGCTTCAGTTGTACAAATAACATGGCGGAATACAAAGCGTGCATCTTTGGTCTCAAAGCTGCCATAGACTTGGGGATCAAATCATTGAATGTATTCGGGGATTTAGCTTTGGTTATCCGCCATATCAAAGGGGAATGGAAAACCAAACACCCTAACCTTATCCCTTACAAAGAACATGTTCTGACATTGCTGCCACATTTTGAGAAGATTACCATCGAGTATTTCCCGCGAGAAGAAAATCAGCTAGCAGACGCACTAGCCACAATGTCGTCCATGTTTAAACTTAAATGGGATAACGAGTCTCCCCAGATCACCATTGAACGAATGGATGAACTAGCACACTGTCACGAGATTAATACTGAAGAAGTAGTGGACCAGCCTTGGTTTCACGAAGTCAAGAGGTATCTCGAGACTCAAGAATATCCAGAAGGAGCTTCAGTGAATGATAAGAAGTTCTTAAGGAGATTCTATGCTAAATTCTTCCTTAGTAATGGCATTCTTTACAAACGCAACCATGACTTTGTGTTACTTCGGTGCGTAGATAAGGTTGAAGTTGAAAGGATCATGGCTGAGTTACATGAAATCACTTTTGGCACCCATTCCAATGGGCATACGATGGCGAAGAAAATCCTGGGGCAAGCTATTAATGGTCTACCATGGAAGTAGATTGCTATCAACACTCTCAAACCTGCCACAAGTGTCAGATTTATGCTGACAAGGTGCACGTACCTCCGGTTCCTCTGAATGTCTTGACAGCTCCTTGGCCCTTTGCTATGTGGGGGATTGATATGATTGGGGAAATCAAACCAACAGCCTCCAATGGACACTGCTTCATCTTAGTGACCATTGACTATTTTACCAAGTGGGTGGAGGCAGCTTCTTTCGCTTCTGTTACCAAGAATGTTGTCGCCCGATTCATCAAGCAGAATCTCATATGTCGGTACGGTATCACGGAGAGGATCATTACAGACAGTGGTACGAATCTGAACAATACTATGATCACATCCATGTGCGAGCAGTTCAAGATCCAGCATCACAATTCTTCCCCTTACCGGCCGAAGATGAATGGTGTTGTCGAAGCCGCAAATAAGAACATTAAAAAGATCATACATAAAAGGACAGTCACATACAAAGATTGGCATGAGATGCTACCATTCTCTCTCCACGGGTATCGTACCATAACTCGCACATCAACCGGGGAAACACCCTATTCTCTGGTACACAGCATGGAGGTTGTCTTGCCTATTGAGGTCCAGGTCCCCTCTCTAATAATTATGAAGTATGCAGGGCTAAATGAAGACGATTGGATCCAGACTCGACTTGATCAACTAAACTTGATTGATGAGAAAAGGCTTACTGCTATCTGCCATGGTCAAATGTATCAAAAACAGATGATCAAGGCTTTCAACAAAAAGGTCACACGCCAAGTATATCAAGTTGGGGATCTGGTGATCAAACGCATCATACTACCGCGAGGTGATCCCAGGGGAAAATGGACTCCTACATACGAAGGACCATTTGTAGTCAAAAACATATTCTCTGGTAGAGCGATGATCTTGACCACCATGGATGGTGATGACCTGTCGCACCCTGCGAATGAAGACATAGTCAAAAGATACTACACATAAGAGACCCGCTAGGTTGACACACCTAGGAAAAAGAAGGGCATCGCGGCGAACCAAAAAGGTTCGGGAAAAAGTTAGGGAATTAAAGCGTATGACTATGTCCCGTTGGATCACTTTACAGACAACCTTTGGCTTCAATTGACAAACTCAGAGGTTCTGATCAATTCAATCATCTTCGGACGAGGCAACAAATAGACAAGATGCTCAGAGACATGAATGCTATAACAGAATGGGTACCCCATGGGATTATTGCACATAGCTATCTTTTCTTTGTATCAAATTTCATTTTTTACGATCTCTTACTAGAATGTTTGTCTCCTTGTACAAAATACTTACTCAAAGTCAATACAAAGATATCTCTTTGAAAGTGCAAAACTATCTGTTTTTCTTTACTCTTGTTTTTTTTACAAAAACGTCCAATGATTTATTTTTAAACATATGCATTTGGACATAATTACTGTTTACAAATAAACAAAATAGAAAGACAGTCACTGATGGCTTTAAGAGGTAGGGAAATATCTCTAAGCTATCTCCATGAAATCCCCTACAGTGTGCAGTTTAATCCACAGCGGAATAAAACTTCCAGTTATCAATCCCCAGTAGAAGTCGTCCAATTTCTCAGATTTCTCCAACAGGATTTTACAAGCAGTACACGGCATTTCCCTTACAACAAAGTTTATTCCTCTAAGTGGAAATTCATCAACACTTAAAATTCACAACATGAAGACTTACACTCCATATCCTTAGCAGCAGTCAGGGATTTATTTTCCCCAATCCAACCGCAGTGTAGCAGATTAGCTCGCATGCGTATACATCGCATCCCTATATCATAAACATTAATAACACAATTGCATTATACCATGCATTTCATACAACATAACATTGTATATTAGCTAACATTTTACCCTTTTCAGGATAAGATTAATCAACAGCTACCATTAACAATGTTCAAAGTTTTCAGATACAGTTCAAATACGCTCCAGACATGGATGCCATCATAATACTCATTCAGGCTCAGCTTTCAGATACAGTTCAGATACGCTTCAAACACGGATGCCATTCTGATACTCATTCAGACTCAGCTTTCAGATACAGTTCAGATACGCTCCAGACACGGATGCCATTCTGATACTCATTCAGATTCAACTCCCAAATACAGTTTGGATACGCTCCAAACACGGATGCCATTCTGATACTCATTCAAGATTCAATTTTAAGATACAGTTCAGATATGCTCCAGACACGGATGCCATTCTGATACTCATTCAGATTCAACTCCTGGATACAGTTCATATACGCTCCAGACACGGATGCCATTATGATACCCATTCATATTCAACTCCCAGATACAGTTTAGATACGCTCCAGACACGGATGCCATTCTGATACTCATTTAGAGTCCCCTTTTAAGATACAGTTCAGATACGCTTCAAACACGAATGCCATTCTGATACTCATTCAGATTCTCTTTCAGATTCATTAATCACTTTTGGATGGAATCTACAAACCCATCTCCAACAACTCTCTATCATCCTTCCAAATGGCATTTTTAAGCCCATTCCCTCTGTCATCGCATCACCGGGTGCAAATTTCTGGGCACTCTAGTGTCGAATCATCTTCCACCTTCAAGTTATGAATGGCAAAACTAGCCAATCTAACTCTTCAGGCATAAGAAGATTGAACAGGGGCAGTTGTTGTACCCTAAAATTTTCCCTCTCACTTATCAAGAATTTGCTCACAAGATCTCCCTTGACTCAAGACTGCATTAGGGTTTGATCAGCTCAAGACACCTCCTTATGCACTGATGACCAAAATTAGGGTTTGAGTTTGCACAAGGGTTTTTGAACTTCCAATGCCCCATATGACTTTCATGGATCATTATGGACCCCCAATATTACTCATGTCAAGTTTCAAGCCTTGGATCACACTTTTGCTCAATCAATTGAGCAATTGACCTAAAAATCAACTATATTAGGGCAAAGGTCAACCATGACCAATTTATAGTCAAACTTCATAATTCTTAATCCACATCAACATTTTAAACTCATATGTATCATTTGATAAATTTTGGACAACAATTCCTCAAAAAAATTGATCAAATCTCCAAAAGGGCAAAATGGTCAAAATTAGGGTTTTAACTAGGAAAGGGCAATTTCTGATTTTTTTGAACTAGAAAATGGTCAATTGGTTTAAGGCATGATCTCAAGAGTCCAATTGCATCATTTTTACCTAATAACATGGTTCAAAACATTGCAAGTCCATTGGATTGACAGATGAATTTTTCAGTCAACTGATCAAAAGTCAACTGTATACTGAAAAGTCAAACTTTGACTTTTTGGTCAAATTCAAGTGCCAAAGATCATAATTCATCAAAAAATGTCAAAATATGAAACTTATTCATCAAGAAATCAAAAAGTCAAGATTTCATTTTGAAAAGTCAAAATTTCTAAACTTAGAAATTTTTCTAAGTGTTGGAAATTTCTAATTTTTTCATAACATTGAGCAAAATTTTCAGCATGATGCAAGATGATTCAAGAGAAACTTCCAACATGAAAGTTGTAGATATCTATGAAGTCTACAACTTTTCTTTACACAACTCCTTCCAAAAGTTCTTGGATCTCAAGTTATGATTTTATGAACATAGGGTCATGAAACAAAACACAGTGAAATTTTGCCCTAATTTGGTCAGGATTTTGACCCAACTTCATGGCACTTTTTCATATAGTTCCAAGGGTAATCTTCAAAATCAATTCAAATATAGGTTGTATAGCATATTGCAAGCTTTCCAAAATGTCCAAGAACTCCTTGAGATCATTCTTGAGTAGGGAGAATCGAAGAGATGAAGTTAGGGTTTTATCACTTTAATTACAAGTCATTTTAGTGATGAACAAAATTCAAATTAAAAGTTGTGATGCATTAACTCTACTTTTCAGGCCTCAAACTTGTTAGGAATTCCGTAATTAATGGTTTACATAGCTGTTAGAGGCCTCACTTCAAGAATTCAATGCATGGACATGCTTTATATCCATTTTTGGAAGAAAGGTTACATTGCCTTTTTGATAAAGTGACTTTTTGTACAAAACTTGTTATTGAGTGTGATACGGTGGGAGAACTGACTAGTGTTTTGCGTTCGCATTCGCACTTGTGCGGTTGAGCAAGAGTCGCCACCGACTTTTTATTTTATCCTAAAGGAAAGGTTAAAAAAAGCACAGCAAAAACCTTTTTGAGATATTTCATGGGTTCGGGGGGTAGATTATGAAAAGGGAAGGTATTAGCACCCTTTTCATCCATGGTTATCCATGGGCTCTTAGGTACTTGCTTAGATCAATTTTGCCTTGATTTTCAATTGTATGAAATGGTGCTTTGTGGGTTGTTTTGAAAATGTTTTGAAAAAGATGCCTTGTGCTAGGCTAACCTTGCAACAATTCTTTACTCGAATGTTTTACAAAAGGTGTTTTATCTTTAAAAAGACGTTTCAAGGGTTTTGAAAAGTTTGATTTTTTTGAAAGTGTTGGTGAAGTGGGTTTTGAAATTAGGCAAGTGTTTTCTTTGCAAATTGACAAGTACTTAAGAGTTTATCTACCCTAAAGCTTTCTCAAAGATTTTTGTCGTATTTTAACCCCTTTGACAATTTTGTTCTACCATTGAAATTGATAGGCAATCTTGTATTTAGGAAGTTTATTCGGGACGGGCGTGGGTCATCGTATGGACCATGAATGCAATGGTGCCAAGTGTCTTTGGCAAGTTGTTTTGAAGGGATTATGATCATTCCATTTAGGCAACACTTTGAGGGACTTGTGATCATTTGCTTTTATTTTGCCAAAGATACTCGACGTGCAAGCATGGCCCATTTTGGAAGGCATCATATGGGATTACCCTAGAGGGTGCAAGTGTGGTTGGGTATTGATTACATGTATTTGTCTTGTATTAGGTTATCTAGCGTTTGATTTTATGTACATACAAACCCTAGGTCTAAACATGGTATAATTGGAAAACTGTAAATTGCGGAATGTAAATCTACGCTATTACAAAATAGTATCAGGGAGTGGGGGTATAAATGTACAAGGGGATGAGACTTATAGTATTTACAACCAAATCGAATGTCACAATCAAAATGTAAATATCGAATGTACAAATATAAGATAAAATGTGTATAGGGCAATATATTGTGTAAGTGTAAATGTGAGATGTATATGTATATGAATTGTGTAATTATGTACAAGTGCGAAATGGAATTGAAGCGTATTAGGGTTTGACCTAGATATATGTTTTAATCTTGTATTTTTTGATTTATATGTTAATTATGTACAAAAGAAAAATGAAGTGTTTTGATTAAAAATGTTAAGTTTTAATTAAAAAGTTTTTTAGTCAAATGTTTGTGAATTTCGATATTTAGAAAATAAATGTATTTGAATTGGTATGTACAAATGTGTATGTTAATAAAAAGAAGGTTTTCAATTTTAATTATATTATAAAAACGATATGTTTTATTTTATATACAAATATATTTTAATATGTATTAAGAAATATTTTCGAGTTAATTATGTATAAAAAAGGAGTATTTTGTTATTTTATATACAAATATGTATTAATCTAAAGAAAATGTTTTCAAATTTAATTTATATGATATGTACAAAATTAATTTTTAATATAATATGTACGTACAAAATATCTATCAAAAATGTTTTAGCCTTATGATATATATAAAAAAAAATGTATTTTTTAATTAAGTGAGTATTTTACAAAGAATAATAAAAAACCATTGTTTATAAAAATGAAATAAAAAAAGGGTTAGTATAATATATAAATGGTTAAGTAAAAAAAATAATTATAAAATGTTGATTTGCATTGTTTTTGAAATAATTGGGCTTAGAACAAATGGGAACGGGTCAGGCCCATGGTTCAGGCAAACGAATTTAGGGTTAGGCAAATGTTTCAGTTTGGTAATGAACGAAGGTTAGGGTTAGCAGCGGCGCCGTGTTGGGTTCGTCTTCTTCGATTATCAATTTCCTGAGCGTTTTCTTCGGCCACCAGCGCTATTCAACGCCTTTCTTCCCTCCCTAACATGAACTCAGCGCCTTTGATTTAAGGTTCGATTTCCACACTTTATATTTTCTTTGTGAACGATACGCATTTCTTTGATTTGAGTTCTTACTATTTTCTTTTCATTATGAGATGAAGGAGAAGGGAAGTGGAAAAAATTATACTACCTGATTTCGGAGAAGGAGGAGAGGCGGAGAAGTAGCGCTCAGGAGGCCGGAGATTCGGTGATGGAGCTTGCTTGGATGACCCTTTGAGCTTCCCTGGTACTTTCGTTCCTTTGCTATATTTAGGGCTTTGATGATGATGTACACTGAGAAACCCCAATGTATTCACTTCTTTATCTTCTTCTTCCCTACTGTGATGCCTTTGCTTCTGTTTGTCTTGAATATTTTGGAACAGTTGTTGCCTTGAGTCTTGTTGCCTGAGTATTGTATGCTTCTTTCTCTCTCGTGTTGCCTTTGCTTCTGTTGAGGGGTTATGTTGGTTATTGACAGTATGTTGGGTTTGGCCAATGATGAAGAGATTCTGAGGTCGTGGTGATGGATGCTGTTTTGGTTTTACAGTATGATTGTTAGGCAGGTTCTGATGCTAGCAGGTTTTGCAAGGTTATGGTGTTAGCTTGGCTTTATTGACAGACTTTGTGATTTTGTTGTGTTAGAAGGTTGAGGCAGGGTGATGAAGTTTCTGGTTATGGCATTGTTTTTGACTGATGCTTGGCTTGATAACTCAGTTTTTTTTTGGTTATGGTAGTGCTATCAAAGATGAAAAGAAATTGACAGGGGGTGGGATTATGCTGGTTCAGTTTTGGTTTTTGGCATTGGTTTGAGATAACTCAGTTTACAGGTTATGTGAGGTTTGGGACAGGTTCAGTAGGCTTTTTGTTAGGTGTTTGAGCTTGCTTCAGTTTGATGGGTTCTTGTGAGGTTGGACTGTGTATTGGCTTGAGACAACTAAGTTTGCAGGTTATGTGTTGACAGGAGGTTTGATTATGTTTTGATAACTTGTGTTTTTTTTTAGACAGGTATGAGCTTCTTCGCCTATCTTGGTTCAGTTCTGAGTTATATGGGTGATATTGGTGCTTGGCTCAATCAGTCTCTTTTCCTGCATTATTTCGTCCTTTTGCTATTGGTCTTTGGCGCCTAACCATATTTCAAACTTTGGTTTTCTTCTGATCCACGCTTGCTGGGTAGTTTGACAAAATTTCTTGGCATCTTTTCCATTTCTAGTAACTGTCCATGCTGTGTAGTTTTGAACAATGCTGAATTGTGTCTTCTTTTTTGTATATCTCTTCTGCTGTCCTACTGCCTATGCCTAACCTGAACTTTGCCTATGCTCTTTATCTCTTTTTCTTCTCTCCTAAAGTACAGCTTAGAATTTTATATGCTTTTTATTTGTACTATGGTTCTGAAGGGGCCCCCTCTTATGCTGGGAAATGATGAAACATATCACCTTGTTTGCATATACTTCTCTGCATTCTCATTCTGCTTTTGACAGCTTTGCACTTCTTTGATATTTTGGCATTTTGACTTTGCAGCAAGTGTACCTTTGGGTAATCCTTAGGCATTTTGACAGCAATTTCCTTTTTGCTTTGGATAGAAAGTTGGAATTGGACTTTTTCAGTTTAGTTTGAATTGGAAATTGAGATTCTTATGCAGTCTTGAATTTTTAGAAATTATGCATTTGCATTTCATGAACAAAAAATCTTCCCTCTCTGTGAACCGGGAGAAATCCCGTGATTTGCAGAGAGGGCAACTGATCCCAGTCAGTGGCCCCTAATGATGAGCAAATTAACTGTCTCTTTTAATTAACTGTCTTCTGACTTCCTCTTCCTTTTTGCAGATAAAGAAATGGAGCACCGGTATGAAGTGGAGAATGAAGAATTTAGAAAATAGGATAGAATTTCTATTTTTTAGTTTAATTCTTGTACATTATTATTATTTAAATACTTTGTAATAGATATTAGTATCCAAATAATAACAATTGTAACAATTATTAAATGTGAAATAAAAAATTCATTTGCTATTTAATTTTCTTTCAATTCCTTTTCTTTAATTGTTCATTTGTTATTTATAGTCCCTTGAAATAAAATAAAATGAAGGTTTAACTTCAAATATTTTAATTCTTAGAATCATAAATAATCAACTAAACCTTCAATGATCAAAATAAATGAATTCGCCATATCCATTATTCGAACACAAAAACTTAATCAGATGCAATCCCCCCTTTTTCTTTACTGATTCTTTTACCAAGCACTGCAACTCCACATTGCACATATCCCTTTTGACTGGTGAATTCAAACCAACTGCCTCATTTACTGATTAAATCAAGATAACGCGAATTTTAACCCGAATCTTGGAACAAACTGCGAAGTGCGGCGGAATTTAAACTCTTCTGAGAATATGCCCATAAAACCTTAATTTCTGATTAAATGCTAGATAACGCTCGCCTGATCAAAATTGAATCATAAATCATCCCAACCCTAAGCCAACTGTATGAGACAAATCAGAGCTCTGAACATCAGTAAAAAACCTAATTTTGCTTGATTGTCGAGAAAAGTCCGTTTGTCCGATTCTTGCGCCAGTCTGAAAAGTCAGGAAATGTCTGAAGCTGAGATTGTTTGTAGCAAAATGCGAGGGCAAATTTTGGGGTACAACAGTTGCCCCTGTTCAATCTTCTTGGACCTGAAGAGTTAGATTGGCAAGTTTGCCTTTCGCGACTTGAAGGTAAAAGGAGATTGGACACTAGAGTGCCCGGAAATTTGCACTCACCAAAGCACTGGATGCAGGAATGGGCTTAGAGATGCCATTTGGAGATGGGCTTAACGATGCCATCTAGGAGAGTGACAGAAACTTGTCGGGGATGGGCTTAAAGATGCCATCTGGAAGGGAACGTTAGGAAAGTGTCCGAGCTTTGGACCATTTCTGAACTGGAGGTCTGAACAGGCAATAGGTTGACATCCGTGGTTGGGAGGAACCTACAAGCCATTTTCAGGAAGTCGCATCTAAATAAGTCGATAGATTAACATCCGTTACCTGGGAAGAATCCACGAACCGCTTTTAGAAGTCTGGAAGAAGAAACTGAACAAGCGATAGGTTAACATCCATTTACTTGGAGAACCCGTGAACTGTTTTCAGAAATCTTGAAGTTGAATTATCAATAAAGCAGCATCCGTTGTTGGGAAGCTTCTGTATTCAAAGGTGCATCTGAACAAGCTGATAGATTAACATCCGTTACTTGGGAAGAATCCATGAACTGTTTTCAGAAGTCTTGGGAAGAATCTGAACAAGTGATAGGTTAACATCCGTTTACTTGGAGAACCCGTGAACTGTTTTCATAAATCTTGAAGTTGAATTATCAATAAAGCAGCATCCGTTGTTGGGAAGCTTCTGTATTCAAAGGTGCATCTGAACAAGCTGATAGATTAACATCCGTTACTTGGGAAGAATCCATGAACTGTTTTCAGAAGTCTTGGGAAGAATCTGAACAAGTGATAGGTTAACATCCGTTTACTTGGAGAACCCGTGAACTGTTTTCAGAAATCTTGAAGTTGAATCAGCAATAGAGCCGCATCCGTTGTTGGGAAGCGTCCGTAAACTAAATTCGAAGGTTGCATCTGAACAAGCTGATAGATTAACATCCGTTACTTGGGAAGAATCCATGAACTGTTTTCAGAAGTCTTGGGAAGAATCTGAACAAGTGATAGGTTAACATCCGTTTACTTGGAGAACCCGTGAACTGTTTTCAGAAATCTTGAAGTTGAATGATTTTAGTCTGTCGACTGGTCTTACCTGAAAAAGGCAAAGAGTTAGTTGGATGCAATGCTATGATGCATGATATAATGTATATCATGGTTTTATGAATGTAAATGGATGTGCATGTAAGCTAGGGAGCTGTCTTGCACAGGATAGATGAATCCGGGGCATCGGAAGATAGAAGTATCTTGACTGCTGCCGGGGAAAATAAATCCTGGGTCATTGCTGGGGAACTTGGAGCTTGGATTGTATACCAATCTTCTGGGGAATTCCTGAAGTCTTCTACTGGGGAGTACCAAACTAGCGGACTTAATGCTGGGGAGGCCAGATTGAGAATCTTCAGCTGGGAGAGATGTATCCCTGGAGATTTTACTGGGGAATGCAAGATTTTTTCTTCTAAAAACTCTGTAGGGAGAAGATTTAAAAGTCTGACTTAGCTGAGGATTGTCCATTTGAAGCTTTTGATCTGCTGGGGATACTGAAGCTTAAATCTGAGGGAAAATGATTTCCGGAAGATTCTTTGGCTGGGGATTTGCGAATGTAAACTCCTCCGGGGATAGTATTAATAAGTTATTGTTGGGGGAATTTTGAGGAACTCCGCTGGGGATGGGAAGAATTCTAGCGAGCGTGACCTCCCCTGATGGTTAGCTGAGGGTAACCCAGTTATAAGCCTTTGTGAGAATAACTTTGAATAAAACTTGGAAGGGACGTCCGTACTCTGCGGGGAATACCTTTCAGAACCTTACGGGGGGTAAGCTCTGAGGGTCTGCTGGAGATAGACCTCAAGGTTTGTCAGGGACGTGGACTACCGATCCCGAGGGATTTCCTTTGAAAGGGTGCCAAAATATTCGTTTGTACTTTTATCCTATCAGTAATCCTTTTCCTTGGGTTCGATTAGGAAGTGATCATGTTTCAAATGCATATGCCTATTTAACAAAACATTGGACGTTTCTCAAAATAAAACAAATAGTGCAAGAGAAAAGGAAAAAGGGAAATGACACAAATTTTGGGAAGAGTATTCGTATTGATTTTCTTTGAGTATGGTGTACAAAGGAGACAATCATCCTAGTAAGAGGATCCTGTCGTAAATATTTGAAAAATTTATACAAAATAAAGATGGCTATGTGAAATAATTCCATGGGATTCCATTCTGCTGTAGCTTTCACAACTCTGAACCTCTGTCCATTCAATGCTTCGTTCGACGATGGCTGGATTGATCAGAACCCTGGAACCGGTTGATGAAGAGATTATCTTTGAAGTGATCCGACGAGACATAGTCATACGCTTTAATTCCCTAATTTTTGCCTGAATCGCCCTTTCGGGTTTTCGATCCACCGAGAAACCCCTTTTTGCCCAAGCCGCCCTTTCGGGTTTTCGACTTGCCGGGTGTATGAAATTTTTTTTTGTTTTTATCCCTAATTTTTGCCTGAACCGCCCTTTCGGGTTTTCGATCCACCGGGATGCCCATTCTTGCCCAAGCCGCCCTTTCGAGTTTTCGACTTGTCGGGTTATTTTATGCGTAGTATCTTTTGACTATGTCTGCGTTCGCAGGGTGTGGCAAATCGTCGCCATCCATGGTGGTCAGAATCATCGCACCACCAGAAAATACGCTCTTGATTACAAATGGCCCTTCGTATGTAGGAGTCCATTTGCCCCTGGGATCACTTTGCGGTAAGATAATCCGCTTGACTACTAGATCTCCGACTTGATACACTTGACGTCTGACTTTCTTATTGAAGGCCTTGATCATCCGTTTTTGATACGTCTGACCATGGCATATAGCAGCAAGTCGCTTTTCGTCGATCAGATTGAGTTGATCGAGTCGGGTCTGAATCCAATCATCTTCATTCAAACATGCGTCCTTCATAATCCTTAGAGACGGGATCTGAACTTCCATAGGCAAAACAGCTTCCATGCCATAAACCAAAGAAAATGGGGTTGCCCCAGTTGAGGTACGTATCGTCGTACGGTATCCATGCAGCGCAAATGGTAACATCTCATGCCAGTCTTTGTAAGTGACTGTCATTTTCTGAATAATCTTCTTGATATTTTTGTTCGCAGCTTCAACAGCACCGTTCATCTTCGGTCTATAGGGAGATGAATTGTGATGATAAATCTTGAATTGTTCGCATAATGCAGTGATCATTGTATTATTCAGATTTGTACCGTTGTCTGTGATGATTCTGTCTGGAACCCCATACCGACATATGAGATTTTGCTTGATAAAGCGGGCAACCACATTTTTGGTGACGGAGGCGAAGGAAGCTGCTTCGACCCATTTAGTGAAGTAGTCAATGGCAACCAGGATGAAGCGATGTCCGTTGGAAGCCGTGGGTTTGATCTCTCCAATCATATCAATGCCCCACATTGCAAAGGGCCATGGAGCAGTTAGGACGTTGAGAGGAACCGGAGGGACATGAACTTTGTCAGCATAGACTTGACACTTGTGACAAGTACGGGAATGTTGATGGCAATCAGCCTCCATGGTAGACCAATAATAGCCTGCCCTTAGGATCTTCTTAGCCATTGTATGCCCGCTTAGGTGAGTGCCAAATGTGCCGTTGTGTATATCAGTCATGATTAACTCTGCTTCAGCCTTATCAACACATCGGAGTAATACACAATCATGGCTTCGTTTGTAAAGGATGCCGTTGCTCAGGAAGAACTTAGCAGCGAATTTCCTTAAGAACTTCTTGTCATTCACGGAAGCTCCTTCAGGATAATCTTGGGTCTCGAGATACCTTTTGATCTCATGGAACCAAGGTTGTTCCACTACTTCTTCGGTGTTAATCTCGTGACAATGCGCGGGTTCATCCATTCGCTCGATGGTGATTTGGGGAGCCTCGTTATCCCAGTTGAGTTTAAACATGGAGGACATTGTGGCTAGAGCATCTGCTAGCTGATTCTCTTCTCGCGGAAAGTGCTCGAAGGTAATTTGCTCGAAGTGAGGCAACAATGTCAGAACATGTTCTTTGTATGGAATAAGATTAGGATGCTTGGTATCCCAGTCTCCTTTGATTTGGCTAATGACCAAAGCCGAGTCCCCGAATACGATCAGAGATTTGATCCCCAAGTCTATAGCAGCCTTGAGACCAAAGATGCAGGCTTCATACTCCGCCATATTGTTTGTGCAGCTGAAACAAAGTCGGGCCGTGAAAGGAGTGTGGCATCCTTCCGGAGAAATAAGTACCGCGCCAATGCCGTTTCCAAGTGCATTTGAGGCACCATCAAAGTACAGGGTCCATCGGGATCCCTTTTCGGGTCCGTCATACGGTCCGTCACCTTTAATGTTGTCCAAACTCATGATGTCCTCGTCTGGGAAATCAAATCTCATGGGTTGATAGTCTTCGATAGCCTGATGAGCCAGATGGTCAGCTAGTACACTCCCTTTTATGGCTTTTTGGGTGGTGTATTGGATGTCGTACTCGGTCAAGATCATTTGCCATCTGGCTATCCTTCCTGATAAAGCGGGCTTTTCGAAGATATACTTGATAGGGTCCATTTTGGATATCAACAAGGTAGTATGAGTCAACATATACTGTCTTAGTCGGCGAGCAGCCCATACCAAAGCGCATCAAGTTTTCTCGAGCAGCGAGTAGCGAGTCTCACAGTCGGTAAACTTTTTGCTAAGGTAATAAATAGCATGCTCTTTTCGACCAGACTCGTCATGCTGGCCCAAAACACACCCCATTGAATTGTCCAAAATGGTCAAATACATGATCAATGGTCTTCCTTCGACGGGTGGCATCAGAATAGGAGGTTCTAGCAAATATTCCTTGATTCTATCAAAAGCAGCTTGGCAGTCGTCGTTCCATTCAATTACCTGATCTTTCTTCAAGAGTTTGAAAATTGGCTCACAGGTAGAAGTCAGATGTGAAATGAATCTGGAAATATAGTTTATGCGCCCCAAGAAACCTCTAACTTCCTTTTCAGTACGAGGAGCAGGCATCTCTTGTATTGCTTTTACTTTTGCCGGATCGACCTCAATGCCCTTGTTGCTTACAATGAATCCCAGGAATTTACCGGACCTAACTCCAAAAGTGCATTTACTTGGATTCAGCCTGAGCTTGTATTCTTTCAATCTGGCAAACAGCTTTTCCAGATGTTCAAGGTGCTCTTCCTCTGTTTGTGACCGAGCTATCATATCGTCTACGTAAACTTCAATCTCATGATGTATCATGTCATGAAATAGAGCTACCATGGCGCGTTGATAAGTTGCTCCTGCGTTCTTCAGCCCGAACGGCATCACTTTGTAACAGAAAGTGCCCCATTGCGTGACAAAAGTTGTTTTCTCCATGTCCTCGGGGGCCATTTTGATTTGATTGTAGCCCGAGAATCCGTCCATGAAAGAAAACACCTTATGCTGAGCTGTATTGTCAATCAGGATGTCAATATGAGGTAGCGGAAAATCATCCTTAGGGCTGGCCCTATTCAAATCCCTGTAGTCCACACACATTCTGACTTTGCCATCCTTCTTAGGTACTGGCACAATATTAGCGACCCATTGAGGATAGGACGTAACAGCCAGAAAGCCAGCATTGAACTGCTTCATCACTTCTGCTTTGATTTTTTCGGACATGTCAGGCCTCATTCGGCGAACTTTTTGTTTGATCGGTGGACAGTCTTCTCTTGTGGGGAGACGGTGAACCACGATGTCGGTGTCTAGGCCCGGTGTGATCGGTGGATCTGGAACTGACTGTTTAACGCTGGTTCGCGAAATGTCGCGGAAGCAAGAGTCGCCACCGTCTTTTATTTTCTCCAAATGGAAAGGACAAAAGCACAGAAAAATTCCTTAAAGAGATCGCTCTCGGTTCGGGAGGTATGTTATAGAAAGGGAAGGTGTTAGCACCCTTTCTATCCATGGTTATCCATGGGCTCTTAGATACTTGCTCAATGTGTTTTCAAAATTGTTTTGCGTGCTTTTCAACTGTGGGTTTTTAAAAGTTTCTTTGAAAAATTTCAGTTCGACTCGTACGTCAGAGTGTTTGAAAAATTTGCTTTGAAAGCTTTTGAAAAGTGTTGGTGTGAAAAGATTTCAGTTTGTTTTGAAGAGAGCAAGTATCCATGAGTCGTCTACCTACCCTAAGGAATTCGTCTGTGTAAATGTCCTTTAAAGTAGTGCCATCCCACCATTGAGAGGTAGGTAGCACCACCGTTGGAGGTGTTCGGGTCAATTCGAGGTTCGGGACATGGTGATCACCAGAGCAATAGGAAGACACCTTAGAAGCTACCCTCATGCCAGGTTCCCGGATCATGAGGACTTACTAAGACGTTTTCTACTCGACGACCACCTTTCGGAAGGCAACAGTGAGGCGTACCCTAGGGGTGGTGTGTGCGATTCGTGTGTCATGTTTCAGTTATTTGTCTTGTCATGTTTGTCGTGTTCTACGCTTGATTTTATTAAGACATTCATTCTTTCATGCATTCGTTAACAGTTAAATATTTTGCGAGGAAATAAATCTAAACTATTACAAACGGCGCGGGTCCACATCGCCAAAATTAAACCGGACCCGATTTAGCGGAAAATAAATAATGCGAATAAATAAAAGTGCGAGAAATTTAAATTACATGGCTTTGGGGCAATTACATAATTATATAAACGATAAAAGTAAATGCGCAAAAGAAAATAATTAAAACCAAACTAGGGCGTTGGACCCTTTTACAAACAATAATTAAAATTAATGAATTAATTAAATAAAGAGGAATTAAAATTGAAATTAAGAAGAAAAATGTTTTTAGGTATTTTTATGTTTTTTTAGATTTAATAAAAAAAAAGTTAATTGAAATTAAATTAAGAAGCAAACCCTAATTCTAGTATTTTTTATTTATTATGAAAGAATTAAAATACAATCTAAATTAAACCTAATTCATTTATGTACAATTTAAATAGGAAAATAAATAAATAAATAATAATTATTATTGTGGAAAAAAGGGAAATAAAAAGAGTTAACAATTAAAACCTAAATTCTACATTTTTGGATTTTTATTAAAAAGGAATTAAGATTAAACCTAATTACACTACATAATTTACATTCTAATTTATTTATGAAAATAATTATAATAAAATAAATATTATGTTTTTTCTGTATTTTCTGATTTTTATAATGTTTTTTAGATTTTTGTTAAAAATAATTAATAAAAAAACAAATAATTAAAATAAACATAACAATTAAAATAAATGAAATAAAAAGGAAATCAAACCAGAGTGGGGTGTAGTCCCCAATTTAGGAGGTATGAATTTGGAAAGCCTGGCCCAATAAGCATGGAATTTCCTTGACTTTCTGGATCATGTGTCATGCGTTGACTGATATTCATTGCACTCCTGGAATCCATGCCCTTGATTTGGTTGCCTGGGACACGTGGGCGATGGATATTGAGTGTGTATGGTGAACGTTCATGTTAGGCCTGCATGTGAATTTGATTTGAAAAATAATATAGCAAATATACAGACCTGGGACTTGAACCCAGGTCTTGAAGGTTACAAGCGTAGCACTTAACCACTGAGCCATCACGTTCATATTTAACATATAATATAACATAAATAATATAAAAAGAACACGCTAACGCTTTTGGAAATTCGCGCGAAATTCAAACTATCCAATGGCTGATGGACACGCCATCTTCTTCTTCCCCACCCCTGTAACACAGAACGCTATGGGAACGGTTTTGAAACGTGGTTTTAGAGGGTATTCACGAAAATAGCGAATAGCCCATATCCAAACATAAATTGGGCGCGATGACATGTTCTTCTTCGTCTCTAAGCCCTGAATTCAACCATGGTATCCAGAAGTCCTAATTTTTCTTGTATTGGGAAACCCTCTTTTTGAGTTCCTGAAACCCTAAAGACCATTCATGGCAGATTCACGTATATTGCTCAAAAATAAAATTAGTTAGTATGGTTAGCTTTAGAACATCATGAGAAACAAGAATTCATAAACAAAATACGCAAAAGATGTCTAAATCATGCTATGCGATTTCAATATTTTCTTGGTTCAGTTTGACTTTGTGATACCGTTTCAAGGCGTTTGACTTGTTGTTTTTGATTGAGAAACCTTTAGGGACGTCTCAGGATGCTAATGAAATAAAAATTGGAGCTTGAATCACACTAAAAGCTAGATTTCAGTATTGGTGTTTTTTATGAAAAATTTCAAGAATGCAATGGAGTTTGGGGCGCAGCTTGGAGTCTAGGAGTATTAGGGTTCTCATTCTGATCATATATGGAGTGATTAGGTCAAGAAACATTGGACAAAATCTTATGCATTGATGAATTTCAATATTTGATTTTGGAAAATCTTTTTTTCATATCTTTTTCATGTTGTTTTTGTTCAATCATGATCCAATCTCATCCAAATTTGCCTATTTAAGACTTACACGAAATATTGAGTTTATAATGTGCATGAAAAGATTTTTTTAGGTTAGTTTGATATTTTTCATATATTAAAATCATTTAAATGAATATAAATTAATATTAATTCAAATAAATAATTAAAAAATATGAGAATACTTCCCTTTGGGCCTAATGGTCGTGCATAGGCTTGGCATGAAGAAACTTGGAAGAAAAATGGGCCCATTTGCATTTTAAGACCTTTTGCATCAATGTTGACTTTCAAAAATTTCCAAAATTTCCCAACTTCCACAAGGCATAACTTGGTCAATTTTTAAGCTTTTTACATGTTCTTGGACATTTTGGAAAGGTCTTTGAGTCCTTTAACCAATGCCTTTGGTCCCATGTCATTTTGATTTACCAATCTCAAGTTATGGCCTTTGACTTAAAGTCACTTTTTGTTGACTTTTGAAAATGACCTATAATGTTGAAATTGATAACTTTTTGTGAGAGCATTTCTTGGACTTGGAACATGAAGATGAATTGTAGGAAATGTCTTTCTCTTCAAAATGAGCTTTGGATGGAATTTTTCTGATAATCCATGTGAAAGTTATGCCCTGGTCAATTTCAGTTGACTTTTTCAGCTGTCCAAATATAGCAACTTTTGCATCTTTGATGATTTCTGAGCCAAATTTTGAGAATCATGATCAAGCATTGATCAAATGATGTTTGTGGCTTCAAAATGATATATTGACCAAAAATTTGAACTTTTGACTGTCAAATGACCATTTTGCCCCTACAGTTGACTGTAGTGCAATCTAGGGTTTTGACTGTGCAATTTTGAGCTGAATGCCTTGAAACTTGATATGAGGATACCTGACCACATTTGTAGGCATATGAGGCTTGATTGGACCTTTGAAAAGTTCATTTGCTTGACCAGAACTCAAACCCTAGTTTTGACTGTCTAGGAGACAGTTGAGCTGCACAACCCTTGGGGAATTTTGTGACCTTGACTTTGACAATTCTTGATGAATATGGGAGGGCAAATTTTGGGGTACAACAGTTGCCCCTGTTCAATCTTCTTAGACCTGAGGACGTAGATTGGCTGACGTGCCTTTCGTAATCCGAGGGTAAAAGATGATTGAACACCAGAGTGCCCAGAAATTTGCGCTCACATAGTAGCAATGATGATGAGGGAATGGGCTTATAGATGCCATTTGGATGTTGCTTGGATAAGGTGATGGGCTTATAGATGCCATCTGGAGGTTGATCGCGTAGGAGATTCCTTAGCGAGAACTTGCATACCTGCAAAACAGAAAAATGAGTACCTGACACGTCGCAGGAGCTGATTTTAGATGCTTGATATAGATGTGTCCTGACTGGTTACAGGAGCTGGGTCTGGAGCTTCAAACGTTGATGAATGAACCAGGGATGGTTACTGCCTTAGCATGAATGGTAAGAGAGTCCTGCATGATTTCAACCTCAACAACGCTCGTTGAGAAAATCTTGGTGAGAATTACCATCTTTGTAGTGTCAGGAAGAGAACCAAAGGACATTATGATCTCAAAGGGAGTCACCTCACTCACCGCTGGAGAGGGAACTATAGGAAATTATAATCTGAAAGGAGATATCACCTCACGCTCATGCCGGAGAGGGAAACATCTTGAAGAAGGAATTACCACCTCACACGCCGTTGGAGAGGGGACCATAAGAGACTATCACCTCACGCTCATGCCGGAGAGGGGAACATCTGAAGAAGGAATTACCACCTCACACGCCGTTGGAGAGGGGACCATAAGAGACTATCACCTCACGCTCATGCCGGAGAGGGGAACATCTGAAGAAGGAATTACCACCTCACACGCCGTTGGAGAGGGGACCATAAGAGACTATCACCTCACGCTCATGCCGGAGAGGGGAACATCTGAAGAAGGAATTACCACCTCACACGCCGTTGGAGAGGGGACCATAAGAGAATATCACCTCACGCTCATGCCGGAGAGGGGAACATCTGAAGAAGGAATTATCACCTCACACGCCGTTGGAGAGGGGACCATAAGAGAATATCACCTCACGCTCATGCCGGAGAGGGGAACATCTGAAAAGGAATTACCGCCTCACACGCCGTTGGAGAGGGGACCACAAGAGAATATCACCTCACGCTCATGCCGGAGAGGGGAACATCTGAAAAAGGAATTACCACCTCACACGCCGTTGGAGAGGGGACCATAAGAGAACTTCTACTGAGTCTTTATCAGAGAAATCTGTTTGGGGTCGATTTAACTGGACTGGAGAAGTCCTTGAAATATGTTTGAGAGTTTCAGCTGCATCTTTCCTGAAAGGTAAAGGTCAGTCATATGCAATGCATGATATGGATCAAGCAAACATGGATACGATTTATATGATATGATGTGTACATGCATGCTATAATGATGTATGTGATGATTCATGTATGTTTTCGTCTAGGAAAATAAATCCTTGACGGGTGCCGGGAAGTCATATCCTGGGCTGATGTTGAGGAAGAGATTTTGCTTCCGCTGTGGATGATTCGTTGCAAGAATACCGGTAGGAGAAGATAACTCCTGTTGAGGAATAAACTTGGCAAATGAAATAATTCTGCGGGAGAAAAGATACTCTAGCGATCATGTTGGGGAGTGTTACTCTGTGGGGATAGCGATGCTTTGCTGCGTTGATGAAGATAACTCCGCTGGGGATACCGTTGATGAGTTATGCTGGGGATATCTTTGTTGTGCTGGAAGTGTTGATAGACTTCGCTGGGGGTAGGAAGATATTTTGCCGAGGACGCTCTTTCCGTGGCTTTTGGCTGAGGATAACCCAGTTATATCCTGTTACGGAAATAACTCTTTAAATCAAGCCGGGACGACTCGTTCGTGCTCTGTGAGGGGATAAGCTTCCAGAATCTACTGGGGGTAAGCTTACTGCTTGAGGGATATGACTTCCAACTTTGTTGGTGAAGCTGGATTGGACTCTTCTGGGGAGTTTGATATGCTGGGGAAGTGATTCCTTTGAATATTGAGATACCGCCGGGGAACAACCTTTAGACCAAGACTGCCGGGGATGCTTGTTAAGAATGCGTGCTGCTGGAGAGGTATTGAGATCTACCGGAGGATACTCAATTTCCTTGATATTTGATGATTTGCTTGGAGAAGAATGTATTGTTTTACTGAACTACTCTCTGGGGAATTAAGATACTCGGCCGTGTTCTTTAGCTGAACCTACCTTAGTACCTTGGAGGATAGAACAATTAGACTGCTCAGACAACTCTTGATTGCCCCTGTTTCCAGTGTCACCTGCAATTAATTCCTTTGTTTCGTATGCAAATATTTATGAGTTAGCAAATTATTGTCAATGCATACATGACAAATTGAACCTTGGACGTTCTTCGCAAAACAAAACAGAAAAAAGAAAAACACTTGGGCACGTTTAACTGGAAATATATTTTTATTGATTTTTGAATGGCCTAAATAGGCGTTTTGTGTACAAGAGGCTGACGTCCTAGTAAGAGGTACGTCGCCGATCAAAAGAATTTATACAAGTTTTGTACAAAAGAAAATAAAACAGCTGTGTGAAAGATGAATGATCCACTAGGTTTCAACTCTGCTATTGTCTTTATAACTCCGAGCGTCTCATCACTTGACGACCTTGGTTGAAGGTGAAGCTGACTGATCGATGCCGTTTGAGCTTGATGCAGATACCGGATTCTGGATGCAAAGTGAGCAATGAGACATAGTTTTACGCTTTATCCCTAATTTTTGCCTGGACCGCCCTTTCGGGTTTTCAGTCCACCGGGATACCCTTTTTTGCCCAAGCCGCCTTTTCAGGTTTTCGACTTGCCGGGTGTACATATTTTTTCATTTTCATCTCTTCATTTTGCCCGAACCCTTTTGGTTCGACGGGAAGCCCTAATTTTTGCCTAGGCATGTCAGCCTAGCGGGTCTTTTTTCATGCGTAGTATTTTTTAACTATGTCTGCATTGGCAGGGTGTGGAAGGTCGTCACCATCCATGTTGGTTAAGATCATTGCTCCTCCTGAGAACACATGCTTAACCACAAATGGCCCTTCGTACGTAGGGGTCCATTTGCCCCTTGGATCACTCTGAGGAAGGATGATTCTCTTGATAACCAGATCCCCAACTTGATATTCCTGTGGCCTGACCTTTTTGTTAAATGCCTTGATCATTCGTTTCTGATACGTCTGACCATGACAGATAGCAGCAAGTCTCTTTTCGTCAATGAGATTGAGTTGGTCAAGTCGTGTCTGGATCCAATCATCTTCGTTCAGGTTTGCATCCTTCATTATCCGGAGAGAGGGAATTTGCACTTCGATCGGCAAGACTGCCTCCATGCCATAAACCAGAGAGAAAGGAGTTGCCCCGGTTGACGTTCTAGCTGAAGTACGGTACCCATGCAGAGCGAACGGTAACATTTCGTGCCAATCCTTGTACGTCACTGTCATCTTCTGCACGATCTTCTTGATGTTCTTGTTAGCTGCTTCTACAGCCCCATTCATCTTCGGTCTGTAAGGAGAAGAATTATGGTGCTGTATCTTGAACTGTTCGCAGAGCTCAGCGATCATCTTATTGTTTAGATTGGTACCGTTGTCTGTAATAATCCGCTCAGGGACGCCGTACCGACAGATCAGATTGTGCCGAATAAACCGTGCCACAACAGTTTTGGTTACCGTAGCATAGGATGCTGCTTCAACCCACTTCGTAAAATAATCAATCGCCACTAGGATGAAGCGATGTCCATTGGATGCCGTAGGTCTGATCTCGCCAATCATGTCTATGCCCCACATTGCAAACGGCCAAGGCGCAGTCAGAACATTCAGGGGAACCGGAGGAACATGCACCTTATCCGCATAGATCTGGCATTTGTGGCATGTTCTCGAATGTTGGTAACAGTCAGCTTCCATTGTGGACCAGTAATATCCTGCCCGTAGGATTTTCTTAGCCATAGTGTGCCCACTGGAATGCGTGCCAAAGGTCCCTTCATGTAGCTCTTCCATGATTCTCTCCGCTTCAGTCTTGTCCACACAGCGCAGTAAGGTTGAATCATGGTTTCTTTTGTACAAGATGCCATTGCTTAGGAAGAATTCGGCTGCAAACCTCCTCAGGAATTTCTTATCGTTGACAGAGGCACCTTCAGGGTATTCCTGAGCTTCCAGATATCTTTTCACTTCGTGGTACCAAGGCTTCTCAGTTACCAATTCAGTTTCGATATCACAACAGTATGCCGGTTCGTCCAGTTTCCAGATGGTGATCTGGGGAGCTTCATTATCCCATTTAACCTTGAACATTGAAGACATAGTAGCTAACGCGTCCGCTAACTGATTCTCTTCTCTTGGAAAGTGCTCAAAGGTTATCTCTGTAAAGTGGGGAATCAGGGTCAACACACATTCTCTGTAAGGAATCAAGTTTGGATGTTTCGTATCCCACTCTCCATTGATCTGATTGATCACTAGAGCGGAATCTCCGAAGACACTGAGGAAATTGATCCGTAAGTCGATAGCAGCTTGAAGACCCATGATACACGCCTCATACTCCGCCATGTTGTTGGTACAGTTGAAACATAGTCGGGCAGTGAGTGGAGTATGAGTACCTTGTGGAGATATGATAATGGCGCCGATACCATTTCCCAAAGCATTGGAAGCCCCGTCAAAGTGCATAGACCATCGGGATCCTGGTTCAGGTCCTTCATCCGGCCCAGGTACTTCACAATCAGTTACTATCATGATGCTTTCGTCCGGAAACTCGAAGTTCATTGATTGGTAGTCATCTACAGCTTGATGAGCTAAGTGGTCTGCCAATACACTCCCCTTGATGGCTTTCTGGGTTGTGTACTGAATGTCGTATTCCGTCAAGATCATTTGCCATCTTGCAATTCTCCCAGACAGAGCAGGCTTTTCAAATATATACTTTATCGGATCCATCTTTGAGATCAACAAAGTAGTGTGAGTCAGCATATACTGTCTCAGCCGGCGAGCAGCCCATACCAAAGCGCAGCAAGTTTTCTCAAGCAGTGAGTATCGGGTCTCACAGTCGGTAAACTTTTTGCTAAGGTAATAAATGGCATGCTCTTTTCGGCCAGACTCGTCATGCTGCCCCAGCACGCACCCCATTGAGTTGTCAAGCACTGTCAGATATAGGATCAGAGGTCTCCCTTCAACCGGTGGCATAAGGATGGGTGGTTCTTGGAGATACTCTTTGATTCTGTCGAAGGCAGCCTGACATTCATCGTTCCAACGTACTACCTGATCTTTCTTCAGCAGCTTGAAGATTGGCTCACAGGTAGCAGTCAGATGAGAGATGAATCGAGCGATGTAATTCAGGCGCCCTAAAAAGCCTCTGACTTCCTTCTCTGTCTTAGGAACTGGCATCTCTTGAATAGCTTTGACCTTAGCAGGGTCCACTTGAATACCTTTATCACTGACCACGAAGCCTAGCAACTTCCCAGATCTTACCCCGAAGGTGCACTTGTTCGGGTTCAATCTCAGCTTGTACAGTTTCAACCGGTCAAACAATTTCTGTAGATGATCTAGATGCTGCTCCTCAGTCTGGGACCTAGCGATCATGTCGTCCACATACACTTCGATCTCATGATGGATCATATCATGAAATAAGGCAACCATGGCACGTTGGTAGGTTGCCCCAGCATTCTTTAACCCGAACGGCATGACCTTGTAACAGAAGGTGCCCCACTGAGTAACAAATGTAGTCTTTTCCATGTCTTCAGGTGCCATCTTGATCTGATTGTAGCCTGAAAAGCCATCCATGAAAGAGAATACTTTGTGTTGGGCTGTACTATCAACGAGGACATCAATGTGAGGTAAGGGGAAGTCATCCTTGGGGCTGGCCCTGTTCAGATCCCTGTAATCAACACACATTCTGACCTTGCCGTCCTTTTTAGGTACCGGCACCACATTAGCAACCCACTGAGGGTAAGAAGTTACTGCAAGGAATCCGGCATCAAACTGTTTCATCACCTCAGCCTTAATCTTCTCTGACATCTCTGGACGCATCCGACGGACCTTTTGTTTAACTGGAGGGCAGTCTTCCCTAGTCGGCAAATGATGGACAACAATATCGGTATCCAACCCTGGCATGTCTTCGTAGGACCAGGCAAAGATCTCCATATAGTCATGCAGCATCTTGGTTAACCGTTGCTTCACGCTGAGCTCTAGGTTAGCACCAATCTTTACCTCTTTTCTGTCTGCCTCAGTACCCAGGTTTATAGTTTCCACTGGCTCTTCATGGGGTTGAATTGCCCTCTCTTCCTGAAGTAACAGTCTTGCAAGCTCGCCAGGCACTTCGCAATCATCTTCACCTTCGTCTTCGGCTAAGTTGATCGGATTTTCGAAGTCATAATTGGCATTAGCAGAGCTGTTATCAGTGAGATCCGGAGTGGATTGGAACCTGTATGAGTGAGTGTGTGTGTAAATACAGCTGTTTTGAAAATTATGTAAAGGAAAGGAAAGATAGAAAAAGAACACAATATTTGCAATGCGAAAAGTACGTCCAAGATTTTCATTCATGATGTATAAAATGACAGTTCATATGCCCTCACAAATAGAACCACAGTGCCTCGGGTAAGACACCGGGCCATAGAGTTTATCAATGTTTATTACAAAATGAAACAAAGAAATTTATTACTTAGTAACCAAAGAAACATGGAGGTTGTCCTTTGCGCTCCAATTGTTGGGTCCACCATCAGTTGCCGGGTAAATCCAGCTATCGAACTCAGCTTCATCCACTTCCTCTTCATCGCCAATAGCATTAACTCCATGAGCAGGCAGGGGAGCTGTCACCACATTAGGCTTGTCAGATGCTTCAAACTGTACCTCCTTAGCATCAATGAGGTCCTGCAGCTTGTTCCTTAGCGCCCAACAGTCATCAGTGGCATGCCCCGGGCTATCTGAATGGTAAGCACAACGGGCATTCGGGTTGTACTTAGGAGAGGTAGTGTTTGAGAACTTTGGTGCCTCCTTGACAGATACCAAATTGGTTGCGAGCAGCTGTGGAAGAATCTGCGATAGGGTCATGCTTAACCGGGTAAACTCTCTCCGGGGTCTATCAACCCTTTGAGGATTGTTTGGCCGGGGAGCGGCAGCAGGCTTGGCGATCATTACCGCGCTGACAGATTGGCGGTGATCAAGTCTTTCAGATTTCCTGGAGCCATACACAGCACTAGACTCCTTTTTGAACGGTTTCTTGTCCGAACTAGATGATGATGCAGCCTTTGCAATCTTCCCAGACTTCAACCCAGCTTCGATTCTCTCTCCCGTTAAGATCAAATCAGTGAAACCCGCGGAAGAATTCCCAATGAGATGGTTAAAGAATGGCCCAGATAGGGTCCCCAAGAACATGTCCACTAACTCTCGATCAGTTAAAGGTGGCTGCACCCTGCCAGCCAGATCTCTCCACTTCTGCGCGTACTCTTTAAAACCTTCGCTTACGCCCAACGACATACCCTGGAGTTGGGTACGCGTGGGGGCAAGGTCGGCATTATACTGATACTGCTTGTAGAAAGCAGTGGCCAGCTCCTCCCAGTTACGAACTTTGGTCCCATCCAGCTGATAGAACCATTCGAGATGAGTCCCTGAAAGACTCTCCTGGAAGAAGTGGATCCATAGATTCTTGTCCGCAGAGTACGGCTGAATCTTTCGCACATAGGACCTCAAATGCAGCTTGGGACAAGATGCCCCGTCATACTTGGAGAAGGTGGGAGCTTTGAATTTATGTGGAATGATCACACCAGTCGACAAACCCAGATCTCCGAAATCCAGCCCTGGTACCTGTTGAACTTCCATGGCCTTCAACCTGTCTTCCAGTTGTTTGTACCTGTCATCTGCAGGAGGATATTGTTCCTCATCAAAATCTGTCTCGTTGTCGGAGACTTCTGGAGTAGGAAGCTTTAATTCTGCCTGAGAAGGACTCTTGCCAACAGAAGAAACAACCTCTTCTTGGTGCAGAGTATTACCCAACCTTCGGCCCGAGTTGAATAGAACAGTTCTTCTTTTCTTCTTTTTCTCCTTCTTCAGGAGCATAGTCTTCAGTTCCTCTTGGCCTTTGGCTAGACCCAGGATTAGCTCTTGAAACTGCGCGTTCTGCGCCTGGAGAGCCTTGATTGAAGTCTCAGTTGATTCAGATCCGGAATTCATGATGCTGAAATAAACAGCGAAGAACTGTAAGCAACCTGAAAAAAGGGAAAAACCTGCTATGCACATGATGTATGAAATGCGTATGAATTATGTTTTCAAAGACAATCGGGAATCAACTTTGTAAACAAAAAGGAACACACTTCATTAGATTCAACTTTGTAACTGAAATTATTCAATAAATTTGCCCTTAGGCGTTTACATGAAAGGAAACAACTGGAAAGGAAATAAAAACTGTAAAGGCACATTCAGAATTCCTCATTGATCCCATGGTCTCCTCTTCTCAGTACGGAGGTAGGCATTCAGAGTTCTTTCATTCTCCAACTGCTTTGTCAGCTTCTGGATCTTTGATTCCTGCTCGTTGAACTTTTCCCGGTAAGAATCCCGTTCTTCTTGCAATTGTGACCAAGATCTCTTCAATGTCTCATAATCAGTAGGTATCTGAGGAGGAAGGACAGTTGGAGGAACACCATCTTTATCAGGACACTCAAGAATGACGGGTCTGACAGCTTCATACGGCATACCTAACTTCTGAGCACGGATGCGGACCCATTTGTAGTAGGCTTCCATAGGTAGAGAAGTCTTTGGCCCTAGCTCTTGTGGGTCAGCTTTATGAACCTTCTCCCAAGCCTTGATGAACCTACGACGTAGCTCGTCACTATCCACCTGAAACTCGAAACTGATGTGAGGCACCAACATCTCATGGGGGCCTGCTCTTCTTGCTCTTCCAAACTGACGGAGTGCTAGACATGGATTGTAAGAGATCCCTCCTTGAGTACCAATCAGAGGAACATTAGGATACTCCCCGCATCTATCAATAATAGCTATCTCATCCAAACCTCTGCAAGTCCAAATGATGTCTTTATCGGTGAGAGACATTAACCTGTGAGCCCAACCTCTTCCTTCTTGGTTCTTCAGTACGGACTTAGGGAGGTGCGAAATAAACCACCTCACCAACAAAGGGATACAACACCATAGGGTTCCTCGTCTTCGGGTAGTACGGGCATGAAGTTGTTGCAAGATGTCACCCAAGAGAGTGGGCACAGGGTTCTGAGACATAAAGATCCTAATGGAAGTGACATTGATGAAGTTGTCAGGATTAGGAAACAGGACTAACCCATAGATTAGGAGAGCCAAGATGTCTTCATATGCCCTAAAATCCAAGTCGTTCCAGAAGCTGTTAGCTTTACCAATCAGAAACTTGGCCAAGAAACCCTTAACTCCGCTTCTAGTTACCCAGTTGTCTGTTACCTCTTGATGGGTCAAAGGAAGAGCTGCAGCAATGTCCTCAAGCCTGAGGGTCTTTTCCCAACCAGTAAAGGGAGTCTGATCCAAGATAGGGATACCAAGCAGATTAGAGAACTCTTCCAGGGTAGGGACCAGCTGGAAGTCTTGAAAAGTGAAGCACTGGTACTGAGGGTCATAGAATTGGGTCAGAACACTCATCAATTGTTGATCCCGCTTTGCAGTGACTAAACTGAGAAGAGAACCATGCCTCTGAATGAAGGAAGTGGTGTTTGGAATTCTGCTAACCAACTCATCAATCAACTCAGGTGAACGAACAAAGTTGAACCGGATAGTATTCCTTCGCACAGGCATCATAATGTCCTACAAAACAGAGCAAAGATGAAACCCTCTTGTCTTTGAAATGGTCAGTTCTTATGCAGGATGCAATGCTCATGATGTTATGATGTTATGATAAAGCACACCACATACAGATACAAAGGCAAACATAGTAAGGCACACAAGTCACACAAGGCAGGCCCCTAAAGTTTAGGCCAGCATGAGGTCTAGGTACTACCCTCTTTCAGTTTGTTGGTTCATACCTGTCCTAATCAAAAGTAACCGGGTTCTTAGGGGATCCCAATATCATTGACTACCCTCAATCGGTCATAACTCCAACATCGCAATCTTTTCTTGCGGCCAGAACCATCACGAGAGTTTAGCCTCAATGGGCGTAGCATACTGCTACTGTTCTAAAGGCCAAGTTGTGTCAATTAAGGTTCTAAGGTTGTTGGTGTTTAATGACTCCTTAGAAGACCCATATTCTCCTCGTTGCGACACAAGGGATATCGGTACAGACTAAGGTGTCACACCAACGTAGCCACTGCTTCACCTGTGTCGGTCTACGCCGGACAGGTCCCTCACAGCTTATGCTACCTAACAGGGTATCCCCAGATCCGGGTTAGGATCTATGTATCTCCGATGCAACCCACAATAATAAAGCAAGCAAAACAATACAAGTGAAAACACAGTTATGACTTAGCCCTAAGGTACACCTCACTTTATAAAGGGTCCCCAGCAGAGTCGCCAGTTCTGTGATCGGTGGATCTGGAACTGACTGTTTAACGCTGGTTCGCGAAATGTCGCGGAAGCAAGAGTCGCCACCGTCTTTTATTTTCTCCAAATGGAAAGGACAAAAGCACAGAAAAATTCCTTAAAGAGATCGCTCTCGGTTCGGGAGGTATGTTATAGAAAGGGAAGGTGTTAGCACCCTTTCTATCCATGGTTATCCATGGGCTCTTAGATACTTGCTCAATGTGTTTTCAAAATTGTTTTGCGTGCTTTTCAACTGTGGGTTTTTAAAAGTTTCTTTGAAAAATTTCAGTTCGACTCGTACGTCAGAGTGTTTGAAAAATTTGCTTTGAAAGCTTTTGAAAAGTGTTGGTGTGAAAAGATTTCAGTTTGTTTTGAAGAGAGCAAGTATCCATGAGTCGTCTACCTACCCTAAGGAATTCGTCTGTGTAAATGTCCTTTAAAGTAGTGCCATCCCACCATTGAGAGGTAGGTAGCACCACCGTTGGAGGTGTTCGGGTCAATTCGAGGTTCGGGACATGGTGATCACCAGAGCAATAGGAAGACACCTTAGAAGCTACCCTCATGCCAGGTTCCCGGATCATGAGGACTTACTAAGACGTTTTCTACTCGACGACCACCTTTCGGAAGGCAACAGTGAGGCGTACCCTAGGGGTGGTGTGTGCGATTCGTGTGTCATGTTTCAGTTATTTGTCTTGTCATGTTTGTCGTGTTCTACGCTTGATTTTATTAAGACATTCATTCTTTCATGCATTCGTTAACAGTTAAATATTTTGCGAGGAAATAAATCTAAACTATTACAAACGGCGCGGGTCCACATCGCCAAAATTAAACCGGACCCGATTTAGCGGAAAATAAATAATGCGAATAAATAAAAGTGCGAGAAATTTAAATTACATGGCTTTGGGGCAATTACATAATTATATAAACGATAAAAGTAAATGCGCAAAAGAAAATAATTAAAACCAAACTAGGGCGTTGGACCCTTTTACAAACAATAATTAAAATTAATGAATTAATTAAATAAAGAGGAATTAAAATTGAAATTAAGAAGAAAAATGTTTTTAGGTATTTTTATGTTTTTTTAGATTTAATAAAAAAAAAGTTAATTGAAATTAAATTAAGAAGCAAACCCTAATTCTAGTATTTTTTATTTATTATGAAAGAATTAAAATACAATCTAAATTAAACCTAATTCATTTATGTACAATTTAAATAGGAAAATAAATAAATAAATAATAATTATTATTGTGGAAAAAAGGGAAATAAAAAGAGTTAACAATTAAAACCTAAATTCTACATTTTTGGATTTTTATTAAAAAGGAATTAAGATTAAACCTAATTACACTACATAATTTACATTCTAATTTATTTATGAAAATAATTATAATAAAATAAATATTATGTTTTTTCTGTATTTTCTGATTTTTATAATGTTTTTTAGATTTTTGTTAAAAATAATTAATAAAAAAACAAATAATTAAAATAAACATAACAATTAAAATAAATGAAATAAAAAGGAAATCAAACCAGAGTGGGGTGTAGTCCCCAATTTAGGAGGTATGAATTTGGAAAGCCTGGCCCAATAAGCATGGAATTTCCTTGACTTTCTGGATCATGTGTCATGCGTTGACTGATATTCATTGCACTCCTGGAATCCATGCCCTTGATTTGGTTGCCTGGGACACGTGGGCGATGGATATTGAGTGTGTATGGTGAACGTTCATGTTAGGCCTGCATGTGAATTTGATTTGAAAAATAATATAGCAAATATACAGACCTGGGACTTGAACCCAGGTCTTGAAGGTTACAAGCGTAGCACTTAACCACTGAGCCATCACGTTCATATTTAACATATAATATAACATAAATAATATAAAAAGAACACGCTAACGCTTTTGGAAATTCGCGCGAAATTCAAACTATCCAATGGCTGATGGACACGCCATCTTCTTCTTCCCCACCCCTGTAACACAGAACGCTATGGGAACGGTTTTGAAACGTGGTTTTAGAGGGTATTCACGAAAATAGCGAATAGCCCATATCCAAACATAAATTGGGCGCGATGACATGTTCTTCTTCGTCTCTAAGCCCTGAATTCAACCATGGTATCCAGAAGTCCTAATTTTTCTTGTATTGGGAAACCCTCTTTTTGAGTTCCTGAAACCCTAAAGACCATTCATGGCAGATTCACGTATATTGCTCAAAAATAAAATTAGTTAGTATGGTTAGCTTTAGAACATCATGAGAAACAAGAATTCATAAACAAAATACGCAAAAGATGTCTAAATCATGCTATGCGATTTCAATATTTTCTTGGTTCAGTTTGACTTTGTGATACCGTTTCAAGGCGTTTGACTTGTTGTTTTTGATTGAGAAACCTTTAGGGACGTCTCAGGATGCTAATGAAATAAAAATTGGAGCTTGAATCACACTAAAAGCTAGATTTCAGTATTGGTGTTTTTTATGAAAAATTTCAAGAATGCAATGGAGTTTGGGGCGCAGCTTGGAGTCTAGGAGTATTAGGGTTCTCATTCTGATCATATATGGAGTGATTAGGTCAAGAAACATTGGACAAAATCTTATGCATTGATGAATTTCAATATTTGATTTTGGAAAATCTTTTTTTCATATCTTTTTCATGTTGTTTTTGTTCAATCATGATCCAATCTCATCCAAATTTGCCTATTTAAGACTTACACGAAATATTGAGTTTATAATGTGCATGAAAAGATTTTTTTAGGTTAGTTTGATATTTTTCATATATTAAAATCATTTAAATGAATATAAATTAATATTAATTCAAATAAATAATTAAAAAATATGAGAATACTTCCCTTTGGGCCTAATGGTCGTGCATAGGCTTGGCATGAAGAAACTTGGAAGAAAAATGGGCCCATTTGCATTTTAAGACCTTTTGCATCAATGTTGACTTTCAAAAATTTCCAAAATTTCCCAACTTCCACAAGGCATAACTTGGTCAATTTTTAAGCTTTTTACATGTTCTTGGACATTTTGGAAAGGTCTTTGAGTCCTTTAACCAATGCCTTTGGTCCCATGTCATTTTGATTTACCAATCTCAAGTTATGGCCTTTGACTTAAAGTCACTTTTTGTTGACTTTTGAAAATGACCTATAATGTTGAAATTGATAACTTTTTGTGAGAGCATTTCTTGTACTTGGAACATGAAGATGAATTGTAGGAAATGTCTTTCTCTTCAAAATGAGCTTTGGATGGAATTTTTCTGATAATCCATGTGAAAGTTATGCCCTGGTCAATTTCAGTTGACTTTTTCAGCTGTCCAAATATAGCAACTTTTGCATCTTTGATGATTTCTGAGCCAAATTTTGAGAATCATGATCAAGCATTTATCAAATGATGTTTGTGGCTTCAAAATGATATATTGACCAAAAATTTGAACTTTTGACTGTCAAATGACCATTTTGCCCCTACAGTTGACTGTAGTGCAATCTAGGGTTTTGACTGTGCAATTTTGAGTTGAATGCCTTGAAACTTGATATGAGGATACCTGACCACATTTGTAGGCATATGAGGCTTGATTGGACCTTTGAAAAGTTCATTTGCTTGACCAGAACTCAAACCCTAGTTTTGACTGTCTAGGAGACAGTTGAGCTGCACAACCCTTGGGGAATTTTGTGACCTTGACTTTGACAATTCTTGATGAATATGGGAGGGCAAATTTTGGGGTACAACACCCGGCATGTCTTCATAGGACCAAGCGAAGATTTCAACATACTCATTCAGTAACTGTACCAGGCGTTTCTTGACTTCTGGTTCCAGGTTGGCACCCATTTGTACCTCCTTCCGATTCTCCTCGGTTCCCAAGTTAATAGTTTCCAACGGCTCTTCATGCGGTAAGATGGCCCTTTCCTCTTGTTGCAGGAGTCTGGCTAGTTCCCCGGGTACTTCACAACCTTCGTCGTCCTCATACTCGGCTAGATTGACCAGGTCTTCCGAGTTATTGAAAGATACAGCAGGATAGTCACCCATGGAATCCGGGGTGGATGGGTACCTGCATTGGTGAGTGGTGGGTGTGTGTAAGGGGTAGCCATCCTTAAACAACAACAAAAAAAACGCAAAAGGAAAGATAATGAACACAAGCAGTTTATCAAATGAAAAACGTCCAATGAATCATTAAACATGGCATATGAATATGAAAGATAGTCAAAACCCTTACAAGTGGACCTACATGCCCCGGGTAAGGCAGGAGGTGGAAAGATAGTGTACGGATTGTTTGAAAGTAAAATATTACAGACCAAAATAGAAAATGTTTGATAGATAAATTACTGAGGAATAAAAGTGACGGGGACAAAATCTTTAGCCTCCCAATTGCTCAGCCCTCCTCTGACAGTCGGATGAATCCACTCTTCAAAGTTGCTTTCTTTGTCTTCATCTTCCAGGGCGTTGATTCGGTAAGGAGAAATCTTGACTGGCGCTCTCTCAATCTTTGACCGGCGCATGGCCTTCTGGCCAGCGGTGGTGAAGCCTAATCCAAGCTTATCAACCTTATGCGGAAAATCGGGTAGCTGCCCCCACGCTGAATTCTTTCCTTCTTTAACTGCAGCCCTTGCATCCTCTAGAGATGCCATCCTGGCCATCTGTCTTGGTGTCTCAGCTGCCAACTTCGCCACTGCTATCTGAGGGAGTACTTCTTCGAAATGTTGAAACGGTGTCTCAATGAACTCCCCCTCGACCTCCACATACCGGAAAGAATTTAAATGGCTAATCATGTACTCTTCCTCGCCATGGACAGTAATGATTTTTCCCTTTACAGGATATTTCAGCATTTGGTGCAAGGAGGAGGTGACTGCCCCAGCATGGTGTATCCAAGGTCTACCCAGCAGGCAGGAGTATGATGGACGGATGTCCATTACATAGAAAGTGGATTTGAACACCTCGGTACCTATCTTGACAGGAATTTCAACTTCTCCATGGACCATTCTTTTCGACCCATCGAAGGCTCTGACGACAATATCACTCGGCTTCAATTCCAACCCTTCGCAATCTAGTCGGTCCAAGGCCTTCTTAGGCAAAACATTCAGCGATGAACCGGTATCAACCAAAACATGCGCAAGGGTGGTTCCGCGACACTCGATTGAAATATGCAACGCATCATTGTGATTTCGGCCTTTAGGGGTCAGGTCGGCATCAGAAAAGCCTAATCCATTGTCTGCAGTCAGGCTAGCCACGCAATGTTGAAATTGATCTGCGGAGGTTTCTTGGGGAACATGAGCTGCCTTTAGAAACTTAATCAAAGCTTGAGCGTGCGCTTCTGAGCAAAGCAACAGTGCCAGCATGGAGATCTTGGAGGGGGTTTACCCCAACTGTTCCACCACATCATAATCACTTTTCTTGATTATCCTCAAAATTTCGTCCATCTCTTTCTTGGAAGCTTCCGGAATCACCAAGGGTTGAGCCCTCGTCCTGACGGGCTCATCTTGTATTCCTTTTCCTTTATCGGCGATGGTAGGAGAGACAGCACTAGGAACGAAAATTTCTTCGATCAAAGGAGTTCTGGCAGAGAGCTTTGCTGGTGCAGGGATGACTTCTTTTACTGATGAGGGTCCAAAGACTGCTTTTGGAGGAGCAATCTCTGGAGAAAATATCCTCCCACTCCTGGTGATTTTGCTGGTGCCCGCAATGTTACTAATGCTGGCTTCATCGTCATCTGAATCTTCTTCAATTATTTCAACTTGCTTGATACCATGGTAATATATGTCACCACCATAGTTCCAAGGTATCGACTTCTCGGAGACATAGGGAACAGGCCCCGGCATTGTTATCTTCAAAGGTATAGACTTTGCAGCTGGTGTAATCTTAACTGGCTTTTTGACGGCCTCGGAAAGATTGGCGTGAATGGTTATGATTGAGATATTTTCAACATGAACTGGAACAACAGGAACTTTTTCGAACAAAATTTGTCGGCTATCCATGAGGCCTTGGATGCCTTCCTTTAGTAGCGGACAATCCAACGGCAGAGAGTGGCAACAGTAATAGTCTCTTTTACATCCCGGGAAGATCCCGGCCCTTAACAAATTTAGCTTAATGGTTAACAGTGGAGTAGTCAGATCACTAACGTCAGCAACATACCGATCCTCCTCAATGGCGTTGACGTTCCGACCGTGCTTCGGCATAGGTGCAGAGATCACATTGGGCTTTTCTGGAGCGTCAAACTCTACCTCCTTGGCATCTATCAAGTCCTGGATCTTATGCTTGAGGGCCCAGCAATCGTTGGTGTCATGCCCAACACTGTCTGAATGATAGGCGCACTTAGCATTGGCATGGTAATGTGGAGAGGACGTGTTTACATTCTTTGGCGCCTCCTTGATAGAGGCAAGATTTAATTTCAACAGATGGGGAAGCACCTGCGCTGGGGTCATATTAATACGAGTGAACTGCCGTTGTGGCCTTTCCACCCGTTGCTGATTCGGTCTGGATTGGTTGTAGCGAGGCTGCTCACTCGGAGTGTTTTGAATCATTACGGCCCCCACAGTCGGCCGACGCTCCACCTTCCCCGCTCTCCTTTGAGAATATACCATAGCTGTCTCCTTCTTAAACGGCTTCTTCTCCACACTTGCAGCGACACCCTTCTGAATTTTTCCTGACTTGATGCCAGCCTCAATTCTTTCGCCCGTTAAGATCAAATCAGTAAACCCTGCGGAAGAGTTACCAATTAAATGATTGAAAAATGGCCCAGATAGGGTCCCAAGAAACATATCAACGAGCTCACGATCGGTTAAAGGAGGCTGCACCCTGCCAGCCAAATCCCTCCACTTTTGTGCGTATTCCTTGAATCCCTCACTTGTTCCTAGCGACATACCCTGAAGTTGGGTACGGGTAGGAGCAAGATCGGAATTATACTGGTATTGTTTATAGAAAGCGGTGGCCAAATCTTCCCAATTCCTGACACTGGTTCCTTCTAACTGATAAAACCATTCCAACTGGGCTCCCGACAGGCTGTCTTGAAAGAAATGAATCCAGAGATTTTTATCAGCTGTATAGGGCTGAATCTTTCTCACATAGGACCTGAGGTGCATTTTTGGGCAGGACAGCCCGTCATACCTTACAAACGCCGGCACCTTGAATTTTGGGGGAATTACAATTCCGGAGACCAAGCCCATGTCTTCAAAATCCAAACCCGGTACCCTCTGCAGTTCCATGGCAGCCAATCTGTCTTCTAAACCCTTGTACTTGTCATCAGCTGGAGGATACTGTTGGTCAGAATAATCCTCGTCCTCTTCAATCTCTTCCTCCTCTGCATCAGACTCGGAAGGCACCGCAACCCGATCTCTTTTACTAGTCCCTTCATCAGAAGTAGGAGGAAATTCAAGCACCCTCCGAGCTTCTCTGTCAAATCTTCTCCCCAAAGTAGCCACTCCGACCCTCTTTTTCTTCTTCACTGGGTCCTTGCTCTCCAGATGAGCCTTGATATCCTCTTGACTCTTGACCAAGGTCGTCAAGAGTTGCTGGAACTGTGCATTCTGGGCTTGTAGGTCTTTGACCGTTTGCTCGAGATCCATCCTACTGAAATAAACAGCAGATAGATAAGGAAACCTGGAGCGAGACCTGCTTATGCACATGATGAATGGTATGCTGATGTATGCAATACATTCAAGGATTTGGGACATTCAAAATTGTTTCAGACAAAGAAGAACGCACGTCATATTAATAAGAAGAAATCTGTTAGTACATAAATGCCCCATGGGCCAAATGTTACAACATAAACTTCTCAAGGCAGAAAGACATTGCGCATCCTCTTTGGCGCGATGTAGGTATTGAGGGCCTCTTGCTCATGGAGTCGGCGGGTAAGCTCTAGAACCTTCTTTTCACTGGCGTAGTAGCTAGCTTCAAAAGTGTTTCGTTCCTCTTTGAGCTGAATCCAACTCTTCTGCATTTCCTCCCACGATGTAGGCATGTCTGGATGCAGGATGGTGTAGGGGACCTCTCCTTCATTGACGGGCTCCTTAATCACTGGGAGTACATGGGGATAAGGCATCATCAGACTTTGGGCTCGGGCTCGCACCCACTTGAGATAGGGCTCAAGAGGGATGGAGTTCTTGTGTCCCAGAGTCTTGCTATCAACCTTGTTGAGTTTTCCCCAAGCTCTGATGAATCTTTGGCGAAGTCCTTGCGCATCGTTGTCGAAGTCAAAAACTAGGCTAGGAATCAACATGTCATGGGGGCCATCCCTCCGTGCATACCCAAATTGCCTCAAAGCTAGGCAAGGGTTGTAGGTGATACCTCCCCTAATTCCAAGTAAGGGGACATTAGGAAATTCTCCGCAACGATCGACGATGATGACATTTTCTCTGGACCGAGAACACCAATGCACATCAGAATGAGTGAGAGTCATCAATCGCTGGGACCACCTTATACCTTGATCATTCTTCAAGACAGATTGTGGAAGGTGCGAAATAAACCACCTTGCGAGGATAGGAGTACAGCACATGAGAACACCCCTCTTTCTCATTGTTCGTGTGTAAAATGAGTGAAGGATGTCTCCAAGCAATGTTGGTATTGGATTTCTGGACAAGAAGATTTTGACAGCGTTGACATCTACCAATTGGTCAGGATTTGGGAACAGGACCAACCCATAGATAAGGAGTGCCACAATTTCTTCAAATGCTTGTAGGTCCAATGAATTCCAACATTCTTGTGCCTTTTCAAACAAGAACTTTGCTAAGAATCCTTTGACGCCGCTTCTGGTTTCCCAATGCCCCTTGATTTCAGATGGTTGTAGATGTAATGCTCGAGCAACATCTTCAGGCTTTGGTTCCTTCTCCGTACCGTTGAAGGGTAGTTGACTAAGGATAGGGATTCTTAGGAGTTGAGAAAACTCCTCCAAAGTGGGCACCAACTGATAATCTGGGAAAGTGAAACAATGGTGAAGGGGGTCAAAGAACTGGAATAGCACTTTCATCATGTCTTCTTCAATGTTGGTGTTGACTAGGTTGAGCAGTCTACCATGTCTTTCACTGAAGGATGAAGTTTCTGGAATTCTTGAAGTGATCTCCTTGAGTTGAGGAGAGATTCTCACAAGGTTGACTTGAATGGTATTTCGGCGAGGTATTTCCATGACCTACAAAACAAGAACAATGATGAAGGTCCAAACCCTTGAAATGGTTAGTAAATGCATATGATGCTTCATGATGTTTATGATGTATGCATAAAACATATGTACAAGCAAATCACACCAAACCCTAGTTTCAGGCTTGCATGGGGTTTCATAGGTAAGTACCCTCTTGAGTGTAGTTGGCTTAAAAACCTGTCCTATAAATAGTAACCGGGTTGTAAGGAGCTCAATATCACTGGATCACTTTCATTGTTCATTGTTTTGGTTTAGCCACTTAACTGGCGACCAAAATATTCCAAGAAAACAACCCTCAATGAGTGTAGTATCGAGTATCTACCAACTTCGGACTGCACCAAAGTCGGTCATCTCACTACCCCTAATAAAAGGCCAAGATGGTCAAGTAAGGTTCTAGGTCATTAGTGCTTAGTGACATCGCTCAGCGGCCCCGTACTCTCCTTGATTGAACTCAAGGGTTACCGGCACCCACAAATATGTCGCACTAATATAGCTATTGCTTAGACCGTGTCGGTATACCCCGCACAGTTTCCACAACGTATTGCTATCTATGAATGTTTCCCAAAATCCGGGTGGAGGATTGTAAACCCAAACAATAGAGCCAAGGTATAAAGCAAGCAAATCAAACAATTAGTCATGCAAGAAGGTGATCTAAGCCCTAAGGTAACCCCACTTAAAAGGACTCCCCAGCAGAGTCGCCAGTTCTGTGATACGGTGGGAGAACTGACTAGTGTTTTGCGTTCGCATTCGCACTTGTGCGGTTGAGCAAGAGTCGACACCGACTTTTTATTTTATCCTAAAGGAAAGGTTAAAAAAGCACAGCAAAAACCTTTTTGAGATATTTCATGGGTTCGGGGGGTAGATTATGAAAAGGGAAGGTATTAGCACCCTTTTCATCCATGGTTATCCATGGGCTCTTAGGTACTTGCTTAGATCAATTTTGCCTTGATTTTCAATTGTATGAAATGGTGCTTTGTGGGTTGTTTTGAAAATGTTTTGAAAAAGATGCCTTGTGCTAGGCTAACCTTGCAACAATTCTTTACTCGAATGTTTTACAAAAGGTGTTTTATCTTTAAAAAGGCGTTTCAAGGGTTTTGAAAAGTTTGATTTTTTTGAAAGTGTTGGTGAAGTGGGTTTTTAAATTAGGCAAGTGTTTTCTTTGCAAATTTACAAGTACTTAAGAGTTTATCTACCCTAAAGCTTTCTCAAAGATTTTTGTCGTATTTTAACCCCTTTGACAATTTTGTTCTACCATTGAAATTGATAGGCAATCTTGTATTTAGGAAGTTTATTCGGGACGGGCGTGGGTCATCGTATGGACCATGAATGCAATGGTGCCAAGTGTCTTTGGCAAGTTGTTTTGAAGGGACTATGATCATTCCATTTAGGCAACACTTTGAGGGACTTGTGATCATTTGCTTTTATTTTGCCAAAGATACTCGACGTGCAAGCATGGCCCATTTTGGAAGGCATCATATGGGATTACCCTAGAGGGTGCAAGTGTGGTTGGGTATTGATTACATGTATTTGTCTTGTATTAGGTTATCTAGCGTTTGATTTTATGTACATACAAACCCTAGGTCTAAACATGGTATAATTGGAAAACTGTAAATTGCGGAATGTAAATCTACGCTATTACAAAATAGTATCAGGGAGTGGGGGTATAAATGTACAAGGGGATGAGACTTATAGTATTTACAACCAAATCGAATGTCACAATCAAAATGTAAATATCGAATGTACAAATATAAGATAAAATGTGTATAGGGCAATATATTGTGTAAGTGTAAATGTGAGATGTATATGTATATGAATTGTGTAATTATGTACAAGTGCGAAATGGAATTGAAGCGTATTAGGGTTTGACCTAGATATATGTTTTAATCTTGTATTTTTTGATTTATATGTTAATTATGTACAAAAGAAAAATGAAGTGTTTTGATTAAAAATGTTAAGTTTTAATTAAAAAGTTTTTTAGTCAAATGTTTGTGAATTTCGATATTTAGAAAATAAATGTATTTGAATTGGTATGTACAAATGTGTATGTTAATAAAAAGAAGGTTTTCAATTTTAATTATATTATAAAAACGATATGTTTTATTTTATATACAAATATATTTTAATATGTATTAAGAAATATTTTCGAGTTAATTATGTATAAAAAAGGAGTATTTTGTTATTTTATATACAAATATGTATTAATCTAAAGAAAATGTTTTCAAATTTAATTTATATGGTATGTACAAAATTAATTTTTAATATAATATGTACGTACAAAATATCTATCAAAAATGTTTTAGCCTTATGATATATATAAAAAAAAATGTATTTTTTAATTAAGTGAGTATTTTACAAAGAATAATAAAAAACCATTGTTTATAAAAATGAAATAAAAAAAGGGTTAGTATAATATATAAATGGTTAAGTAAAAAAAATAATTATAAAATGTTGATTTGCATTGTTTTTGAAATAATTGGGCTTAGAACAAATGGGAACGGGTCAGGCCCATGGTTCAGGCAAACGAATTTAGGGTTAGGCAAATGTTTCAGTTTGGTAATGAACGAAGGTTAGGGTTAGCAGCGGCGCCGTGTTGGGTTCGTCTTCTTCGATTATCAATTTCCTGAGCGTTTTCTTCGGCCACCAGCGCTATTCAACGCCTTTCTTCCCTCCCTAACATGAACTCAGCGCCTTTGATTTAAGGTTCGATTTCCACACTTTATATTTTCTTTGTGAACGATACGCATTTCTTTGATTTGAGTTCTTACTATTTTCTTTTCATTATGAGATGAAGGAGAAGGGAAGTGGAAAAAATTATACTACCTGATTTCGGAGAAGGAGGAGAGGCGGAGAAGTAGCGCTCAGGAGGCCGGAGATTCGGTGATAGAGCTTGCTTGGATGACACTTTGAGCTTCCCTGGTACTTTCGTTCCTTTGCTATATTTAGGGCTTTGATGATGATGTACACTGAGAAACCCCAATGTATTCACTTCTTTATCTTCTTCTTCCCTACTGTGATGCCTTTGCTTCTGTTTGTCTTGAATATTTTGGAACAGTTGTTGCCTTGAGTCTTGTTGCCTGAGTATTGTATGCTTCTTTCTCTCTCGTGTTGCCTTTGCTTCTGTTGAGGGGTTATGTTGGTTATTGACAGTATGTTGGGTTTGGCCAATGATGAAGAGATTCTGAGGTCGTGGTGATGGATGCTGTTTTGGTTTTACAGTATGATTGTTAGGCAGGTTCTGATGCTAGCAGGTTTTGCAAGGTTATGGTGTTAGCTTGGCTTTATTGACAGGCCTTGTGATTTTGTTGTGTTTGAAGGTTGAGGCAGGGTGATGAAGTTTCTGGTTATGGCATTGTTTTTGACTGATGCTTGGCTTGATAACTCAGTTTTTTTTTGGTTATGGTAGTGCTATCAAAGATGAAAAGAAATTGACAGGGGGTGGGATTATGCTGGTTCAGTTTTGGTTTTTGGCATTGGTTTGAGATAACTCAGTTTACAGGTTATGTGAGGTTTGGGACAGGTTCAGTAGGCTTTTTGTTAGGTGTTTGAGCTTGCTTCAGTTTGATGGGTTCTTGTGAGGTTGGACTGTGTATTGGCTTGAGACAACTAAGTTTGCAGGTTATGTGTTGACAGGAGGTTTGATTATGTTTTGATAACTTGTGTTTTTTTTTAGACAGGTATGAGCTTCTTCGCCTATCTTGGTTCAGTTCTGAGTTATATGGGTGATATTGGTGCTTGGCTCAATCAGTCTCTTTTCCTGCATTATTTCGTCCTTTTGCTATTGGTCTTTGGCGCCTAACCATATTTCAAACTTTGGTTTTCTTCTGATCCACGCTTGCTGGGTAGTTTGACAAAATTTCTTGGCATCTTTTCCATTTCTAGTAACTGTCCATGCTGTGTAGTTTTGAACAATGCTGAATTGTGTCTTCTTTTTTGTATATCTCTTCTGCTGTCCTACTGCCTATGCCTAACCTGAACTTTGCCTATGCTCTTTATCTCTTTTTCTTCTCTCCTAAAGTACAGCTTAGAATTTTATATGCTTTTTATTTGTACTATGGTTCTGAAGGGGCCCCCTCTTATGCTGGGAAATGATGAAACATATCACCTTGTTTGCATATACTTCTCTGCATTCTCATTCTGCTTTTGACAGCTTTGCACTTCTTTGATATTTTGGCATTTTGACTTTGCAGCAAGTGTACCTTTGGGTAATCCTTAGGCATTTTGACAGCAATTTCCTTTTTGCTTTGGATAGAAAGTTGGAATTGGACTTTTTCAGTTTAGTTTGAATTGGAAATTGAGATTCTTATGCAGTCTTGAATTTTTAGAAATTATGCATTTGCATTTCATGAACAAAAAATCTTCCCTCTCTGTGAACCGGGAGAAATCCCGTGATTTGCAGAGAGGGCAACTGATCCCAGTCAGTGGCCCCTAATGATGAGCAAATTAACTGTCTCTTTTAATTAACTGTCTTCTGACTTCCTCTTCCTTTTTGCAGATAAAGAAATGGAGCACCGGTATGAAGTGGAGAATGAAGAATTTAGAAAATAGGATAGAATTTCTATTTTTTTAGTTTAATTCTTGTACATTATTATTATTTAAATACTTTGTAATAGATATTAGTATCCAAATAATAACAATTGTAACAATTATTAAATGTGAAATAAAAAATTCATTTGCTATTTAATTTTCTTTCAATTCCTTTTCTTTAATTGTTCATTTGTTATTTATAGTCCCTTGAAATAAAATAAAATGAAGGTTTAACTTCAAATATTTTAATTCTTAGAATCATAAATAATCAACTAAACCTTCAATGATCAAAATAAATGAATTCGCCATATCCATTATTCGAACACAAAAACTTAATCAGATGCAATCCCCCCTTTTTCTTTACTGATTCTTTTACCAAGCACTGCAACTCCACATTGCACATATCCCTTTTGACTGGTGAATTCAAACCAACTGCCTCATTTACTGATTAAATCAAGATAACGCGAATTTTAACCCGAATCTTGGAACAAACTGCGAAGTGCGGCGGAATTTAAACTCTTCTGAGAATATGCCCATAAAACCTTAATTTCTGATTAAATGCTAGATAACGCTCGCCTGATCAAAATTGAATCATAAATCATCCCAACCCTAAGCCAACTGTATGAGACAAATCAGAGCTCTGAACATCAGTAAAAAACCTAATTTTGCTTGATTGTCGAGAAAAGTCCGTTTGTCCGATTCTTGCGCCAGTCTGAAAAGTCAGGAAATGTCTGAAGCTGAGATTGTTTGTAGCAAAATGCGAGGGCAAATTTTGGGGTACAACATTGAGCCTTGCACTTGTTCTCTTCTGATCAAACAGGTCCTATAACTCATGATAAATATTTCAAACACTTACAATCACTCATCCCATGCTTGTACCTCTCCTTGAAACTTGCTTCCCTCTTTTCTTCAAAATCAAGTAACCTAGACAAAAGCTAGAGACTTGTAATTCTGATTATCCAAAGCTCTCAAACATTTTTGTTTATACATACAAAAACCATTTTGACACAAGGACACGAATGCTCAAGCCTTGAAAGAACCTAGAACTCAGAATCACACTTCACACTTCCATTTTCAAACAAACTGACCAAAAACTTGAAACTCATAATCTACTCGTGCGTTTCTTGGCCTTTTGGTTTCTAAAGTTTCTAAACATCACATAGAATCAATCCCACACCCTGTTACAGAACTGTAACACCATTAACACCATCCTCTATTTTCAAAAACTCAGCTCTGCACATTGACTTCTCCATACCATTTCAACCATCAATTGTTCAAGCTAATCATTGCATTAGCTTCCTAGGACCTCAAGGAAGCTAACTTGATCATCACCATCACTTGAAACAAGCTCAAACTCAAAACACGATTTCCAGTTTTGAGGTAAGTTTTCTCAACTTGGAACTCTTCATACATGCATCATCAATGATTTATTTGTGAACAAAACATGTAGATATCATTGACCTAAAGCTAAGCATGTCCATAGTTTCCATTAATTTTGCTTGAGCTTAGAGAATTTTGAAACTGAAATTTCTGAGATTTTTAGGGTTCATATTAGGGCCATTAAAATTCATGCTTATCTTTGATCTATAGTTTTAATGCTTTACATTTCTGAAACCGTGAGAAAATTTGCTACAAGTTTTATGTTTACAATTTTCATTTTTGATGAGAAATGAGCAAGTTACAGTTGGTCTGGCTGGAGGTTGAAGATGAAGTCATCAGGGCGTGTTTTGCCTTACATATTTATTGATTTTCCTATGTTAACGGATGTATAGCCACCCCAGTGGTAGAAGCGCGCGCCTGTAACCTTTGGGACCTGGGTTTGAGCCCCAATGGTACCCTTTTGCATTTTTTTTACATATTTTCCATTCTGACTTTTTTTTGTGTAGGCGCTTAGGCCTTATTGGGCTTGTGTTTTTATTTTATTTTTTGCTTACTAACCCTCCAGCAGACTACTGGCACCCCTGGCCCAAGTTTATTTATTTTCCTTTTTTATTTCATTTTTATTTTCTTAAATATATTTTCTAATATTAAAAATCATAAAAAATATATATAAAATTAGATTTTCATTTTAACTTAGTTTATTTTATTTTTCCTCACAAAAAATATTTTTATTAACTACACCTTATTTATTTTTACTTATTACCTTGTAAATTTATATAAAACTAGGTTAGTATTTATTTTTTCTTTTACACCTATTAAAATATATCATTTTAATATTAAAAAAGGCCAAAAATATTTTATAATACTATAAATATTTTCAAGACAAAAATACCAAAAAATATTTTTCCTAAACTTATTTTCTTTAATCAATTAATGAGTTAGGGTTTTATTAATTTTCTTTTCTTAGTGAATTAAGTTTACTTTTAAGTTTATTTAAATTATTTTCTTTAAATTAATTATATTAAGACAAAATCCCTTTTTCCTAAAAAATCAAACATATATCCATTTACTTCACATTTTGCATTTTTGTACATTTAGTCATTTTGTACATTGTATCCATTTAAATTCCTTGTACATTGATACCAATTTGATATGGTTGTAATAGACTAACTAGATTTAAAATTCTTGCAATCCCCGTTCAATTTGTACACCCCCTCCCCACAAATGTTGTAATAGCATAGTAACTTTAAATTCCGCAATTTATCGCTTTTATATATAACGTGCTAGTAATTAGGGTTTGTATGGAAAGACTAAGACCAATACTTAAAAAACCTTAATTCAAGACAAAAACACGCATGAAAACAATACATTTGCACACAAGCACCCCTAGGGTTATTCTACTTGGTTGCCTTATACAAAATGGCCATATTATGCATGTAAGGTATCTTAGCAAAAATAAAGCAAATACAAGATCATAGTTCCTCGATGACGATATCTAAGTTGCCTTTCAAATGATCTTAGTCCCTAAAAAGAATGCTAAGATATCTTACAACATTGCTAATCATGGTTATATGATGACCCACCCATTTACATCCAAAGATAGGGTTACTTACCAAATCAATGGTAAGATAACAATGTCAAAGGAAAAGGAAAATGAACAAGAAAGACTTTTGAGTAGGTAGAATGCTCCTAATTACTTGCTCAATTTCAAACAAACATCCTTGCTATTTTCAAAGCAAACACTTACACTTTCAAACATCTTACAAACTTGAAAACATTTTCAAAAGATCAAACATCTCTGTATACATTCTTACAAACAAGAATTATTATAAAGATTTCCTAAACAATGTCCTCTTTACAAAATACTTTCAAAAAATCACACAAAGCACAATTTCAAACAAAAGCAAGTGATCTAGCAAGTAACTAAGAGCCCATGGAAAACCATGGATGAAAAGGGTGATAATACCTTCCCTTTTCATAATCTACTCCCCGAAATCAAGAAATAATCTCAAAGGTCTTTCCTGTGCTTTTTCACCTTTCCTTTTGGATAAAAGAAAAGTCGGTGGCGAATCTTGATAACCGCAACATTTGCGATCAAACACGAAACCTTTAAGTCAGTTCTCCCACCGTATCACAGTACCAAAAATGTATGATCAAAGCTTTTACAAAGAAGGTCAGACGTCAGGTATATCGGGCCGTTGATCTCGTAATCAAGCATATTATACTGCCATAAAGTGATCCCAGGGGCAAATGGATTCCCACGTACGAAGGACCATTTATGATCAAGAATATATTTTCTGGTGGAGCCATGATCTTAACCACTATGGACGGTGACGACCTTCCGTACCCTGTAAACGCGAACATAGTTAAAAGATACTACGCATAAACAAAGACCCGCTAGGTCGACTGGCCTAGGAAAAAATTAGGGCATCCCGTTGAACCAAAAGGTTTCGGGCAAAAATTAGGGGTATACATAAAAACACTATACACCCGACAAGTCGAAAACCTGAAAAGGCGGCTTGGGCAAAAAAGGGTATCCCGGTGGACTGAAAACCCGAAAGGGCGGTCTAGAAAAAATTTAGGGATTTAAAGCATATAACTATGTCCCATTGGATCACCTTACAACCAATCTTCAGTATCAACTATCAAGCTCAAGCAGTAATAATCAATCCAATCAGCTTCGAACAAGCAGCAAAAGGGATGAGACGCTCAGAGACATAAAGGCAATAGCAGAATTGGAACCCAATGGGATTATTTCACATAACTGTTTTTCTTTGTATACTATTTTTGTATAATTTCCTTTCTTACGATGGAATTCTCTTACTAGAATGTCTGTCTCCTTGTACAAAAATGCTTATTCAAGTTAATAGAAAACTATTCCTTTAAAAGTGCAAAACTCCTGTTTTTATTTTTCTGTTTTGTATGCCAAAACGTCCAATGATTATTTTTGAACATATGCATTTGAATGTGATTACTGCTTATCAATGTGCACCTAAAAACAGAAAGACAGTTGTTAATGACTTTAAGAAACGTGACAATATCTAAGGGCCATCCACAAAATCCCCGCAGATGTTTTCCCCAGCATATACCTTCTCCATCAGGTACAGAGGCAGGGACATCCTACTACAAGGTCGTTGCCATATTCTCAGTATGCAGCCTAATGGTGTCAGTCGTTCTCATATCCCAGGCGAAACAAGAATCTCCAAATTACTGCTCCAACATCTAAATATTTCCCAGTGAAATCGCTAAGTTTCTCAGGATTCCCCAACGAGATTTCAACAAAATCCCCAAGCAGTGCATGGAGTTTCCCTTCCCCAATAGAGTTTATTTCTCAAACAACAGAAGATCTGTCTCCCAGCATTTCAACTTCAAACAAAATCTGAAGACCTACATTCTACACCCCCACCCATAATTAGGGATTTATTCTCCCTAATTCAACAATACAGCAATGGGACAACTGACATGTTCATACATTGCATTCATACATCATTTCTACAAACATCATAGCATATACAGCACAAATGTATATATCACAATCTCATTTATTTTGAGAGCATCATGAAATTCATACATCATGACATTGCATGAAACTGACTTTACCATTCCAGGTTGAGTTCGCAGAAAGACAAACCATATCAACTTATACAACAGGTCAAAGATTAATGGTCGAAACCAGATAGGAAAACTATCTACACGACCAAGTGGCATGAACTCCCAAAGTAAGACGAGTTTACCAACAAATACAGCAGGCCACAGATTAATGTCAGAAAATGGATGGGGAAACTATCTATGTGACCAATAAAACAAGTCCCAAATCAATACCTAAAACAAGCTAGGAAAAATAGTTGTGGTCAGCTGATTGTAGATTAACACATGAAACCAGCCAGGAGAACTATCTACATAAGGAGTTTGAAGATTAATACCTATAACAAGCCAGTAAAACTATTTTTTCTTTCTCAGGTCAGAGTTTAATACCTATAACAAGCTAAGACAACTATCTCAACTACCGACAATTTTCAAGTTCCAGATTAATACATGAAACCAGACAGGACAACTATCCGCGAACAACTGATTTGTAGATTAACACCTGAAACCAGACAGGAAAATTATCTACACGACCGGACAAAGAAATCGTACACGGATTCCTCCTAAACTTTCCAGATGTAGTCTAACACGAACTCATCCTGAAGCAGCCCCACACAGGCTCCTTCTCATATATCTCCAGATGCAGACTAACACGGACTCATCTTGGAACAGCCCTACACAAGCTCTTTTTATTACATCTTCAGGTAACGGTTAATTCCATTATCCCCAGCAAGTTACTGTGAAGCCTGGACTTCAACCAGAAAATAGTAAACTTTCATCTCTCCAGTACAGAGATAACTCTTCAGTAGGGCCTTGGACAACTGAAGTTCCTAGACTCTATTCCTTATAGAGTTTCCTCAAGCAAGAAAACAACATAAACCCATATTCCCCAGCGGAGTCCTCCTCATACAGCAGGAACAGGAATCCCCACAAGGAGACCTCTTAGGAAGTCAACATCTACTTTGGATGGCATCTTTAAACCCATCTCCGACGACCCCCTGGTCATATTCTCCAAATGGCATCTATAAGCCCATTCCCGACATCATAAACCAACAATATTATTTCATGTGAGTGCAAATTTCTGGGCACTCTAGTGTTCAATCATCTTCCACCTTCAGATCATGAAAGGCATACAAGCCAATCTAAATCCTCAGGTTTAAGAAGATTGAACAGGGGCAGCTGTTGTACCTCAAAATTTGCCCTCTCATGTTTCCCAAGGTTTTTCTCTTATATGGGTGGTTACAAACACTTGCCTAAAGAAAATGAAATTTTTGAATGTTAGCAAAGTGTCTTTTGATTGGCAGTTCAACAATGTCCTTCGATTGGTATCCAAACAGTGTCCTTCGATTGGCATAACAAAATACTTCGATTGGGCTCCTAAAACCCTTCGACCAAGCGTTGGCCCACAAGCTTCGATTGGGCGTTGAGTCTCCTTCGATCAAGCTTAATTCACAAATCTCCCTCATGTTTTCCTTGGTTTCACAATGCAAAGACCCATCAGCTTGCCTTTGATCTACAAGGTAAAAGGCCCCTTTTACTGGTCTTCGATTCACAAGACAAAGGGCTGCCACAGACATGCTTCAATTCACAAGGAAAAGACCCATCAGCTTGCCTTTGATCTACAAGGAAAAAGGCCCCTTTTACTGGTCTTCGATTCACAAGACAAAGGGCTGTCTCAGACATGCTTCGGTTCACAAGGCAAAAACCCATCAGCTTGCCTTTGATCTACAAGGCAAAAGGCCCCTTTTACTGGTCTTCGATTCACAAGACAAAGGTTTTCTTCAGACATGCTTCGATTCATAAGACAAATGATTTCCTCAGACATGCTTCGACTCACAAGGAAAAGGCTCCTTTTCAGTTTTCCTTCAGCACACAAGGCCAAGACTTCTTCAGATTTTCCTTCAATACACTAGACAAAAAAAATCTTCCTTCGACCCACAACAAAAATACCTCTTTCATGCCTGATTTGATTCACTAGGAGATGGCCTCTTTGATGCTTGCTTTGAACTTCCTCATGCTAGCGCCTACAAGGCATTGGCTGCCTTTGTGCCAGCTTCGACTGGGCAATGGTCCCCTTTGAAATAGTTTTTCATACTTCGACTCGCATGTTAGTCCCTTCGAAGGCGCATTCATGAGGTCCCTTCAAAGAAGCATTCATTGGTCCATTCGAAGGACACATGGTTTCTGAATACAAGCTTGTCTTATGATGGGTCTTGGTCCTACATGTGGCCAGGCCCAGGCCTCTTGTGAATTAGCATTTGAAGGTGGTGACAAATGAGGTTTTCGATTGGCCAGATTGAAGTTTTCGTTTGAGTTGTTTGAATCAAGTAGCTAGGGCAAGTAGACTCAGTCGAAGAAGCTCAAACAAGGAGGTTTTTGAACACTTCGAGTCAATACTCTAGTCCATTTAAAGGAGGAAATCAGAGTCATTCGAAGGAGGGCATTCAAAAGTCAAATGTGTCCAGGTTCATAGCAATTTCAAAAAGGGACAAGAAACCATGTCTTTGGCAAAGTTTCAAAGTAATATTTATGGCCTTAAAACACCAACTTAATAGCTGTTTATTCCTTTGCCCTCTTGTCCCCTCCATCCCCTCTATATAAGGAGCACACTAGCAAGCTCCAAGGACGCCTAGAGACATCCTGAAAGAGTCATACGAAATTGCAAAAATAAGAAAAGTTGTCAAATTCCAAAACACGTTTCCAGCCATCCTTAGTCCAAACAAAGTATTAAAACACATTCCTGGAGGTCTCTTGAAGCTTTTCCAATCATAACCAGCCCCTAAGCAAGCATATCCACGTCCAAAAGTGCTAAATCGAAGCTTCCAATTGTTGGTAAGAATGGGTGAGAGATCATACTTTACATTTGCATGATATATTAACATTTGTAATGCATTAGATTTGTATTCAAGATTAAGGATCTGGTTTTGACACCCAGGTCTGCATTTTGCTTTGTTTCTAACACTTGCTGCAGATATAGCCTGAATAGACCAAACGCACACATGATCGAAGGACCTGGCTTTGATACCCAGGTACTGCGTCTTTATTTTGCTAACATATTTTTTCAGATTCATGCCCTCATAGGTGATCCAGCAGGCTCTTTCAACAGTACCCTCTAGATCGAAAGCCACATCCCTTCACTGGATCGAAGGGTAATGCACGTTCATTGGATCGAAGGATAGCTATTTTCCCCTGGACCGAAAGGAACCTTCCTCTAAATTGAAAGCCCATCATTCTTCTCTGAATCGAAAGGCCACATTCTACCTTTGAATCGAATGAGGGTTCTTTTTTTTTTTTTTTAATTTTGCTTTATTAATTTATTTATTAATTTTTAAATTAACAAATAATCAAAAAAATCACAAAAAAATATTAAGTTAGTATTTTTTAATTAAACTAATTTTGTAAATAAATTAAATAAACATTTTAACTATTTTCTTTAATTTAAAATAAATTAGAACTTAGGATCTAATTTAGCTTTAATTATTTTCTTTTCATAATAAAAACAAAAAAAAAAACTTAGATTTTATTTTTTTAGTTAATTTTTTTTTCTAATTAAATTTTAGGTATTAATTTCCCATAGTTATTTTCTTAAAATAATTTAAAATAAACAAAAAAATGATAATTTCTTATTTCATTTAGATTTGCTTTAGGCATTAGACGTCTTTACCTTTCGCGCGTTATTTATTTTTCATTTTTACATTACTGTAGCTGTATACTGGATGTAATAGACTAATTAGGATTTTTTTTACCGCTTTCCGTATTTTTCTTCCCCCAAGCTCTGTACATTGTAAATATCCCCCTCCCCGAAGCCATGTAATAGCGTAGGATTATCTTTTCGCACTTTACATTTTTTGCACATATTAACTGCTAGTAACTAGGATTGCATGACAAGACTGAAAAGTAAAAATGTTAGCAAACCTAATAACAAAGATAAATGAACTGAATAGAATCATTGCACATATACACCTCTAGGGTACGCCCACTTTGGTTGCCTTCAGAAAAACAGTCATGTCCCTCGAGACAGGGACGCTTTAGCAAAGACCCATAAATCAAAAGATCATAGTCCCTTGATGACCCTACAGTTGCCTTTCGGTAAATAATCTAGTCCCTAAACAAAATTTCTAAAGCGTCTCTACATGTTTCCTTCATGACTATACGTCCCTTCGAATGTCCCTCAAACATCCAACGATAGAGCTACCTACTCACTAATAGTAGGATAGCACTGTCTGAAGGATAGGAGGAAAAGAACAAACCTTTTCGAGTACAAGTAGATAGTTATTAGATGCTTGCTCAAATAAAACAAACTTTTCACACTTACACATTTCAAAAACAACTTTCAAAACATTTTCTTTGTCAACACTCTTGAGGACTGATACAAGAGTTAACACAAAGTGAATCGCTGCACTAAGGCATTTCAAAACATTTTCTCAAACACATAAAGCACAAGGTACTTTTAAAAATGAGCTAAGCATCTAAGAGCCCATAGAAAACTACAGATGAAAGGGTGCTAACACCTTCCCTTTCCATAATCTACCCCCCTTACTCAGAAAATTCTCTAAAAGGTTTTTTTCTGTTCTTTTCACCCTTTCCTTAATTTGGATAAAAGAAAAGTCAGTGGTGACTCTTGCTTACCGCAACATTTGCAAACACAAGCGCAAAACCAATATTAACAGTCGGTTCTGCCACAGTATCATAACATGTTATGCTGAAACGAAAAGTAAGTAAAAGGCTATTTATATATTATGCTGAAACGAAAAGATGCAAGGTAAAGAGGAATTACCTTGCTTGAAACTGGAACTTGTGTATGGACTTGAGTTGTTGGATGCTCCTGGATTCGAAGGGAGAGAGGAAAGTGTGGTGTGATCTTATGGAATTTTGAGAATTTTTGGTATGTTTCTCTTAGGTTGTATATGCGTGTAAGGAAATATATGTGTAGTTTCTAGGTGTGTGTATTTCGTCCTCCTGCGAATGTCCCCAATGTGTGTGATGCAGCGTCTGGATGGTGGCGTGAGTGTGGCAAGATTGTTTTTGATATTTGTATGGTTTTTTCTCCACCCATTGCAATGTGCCTTAGGCCTGTATTTATAGGGATGTGAGGGTGCATGGAAATGGCAAGGGACAACCATTAACCAGTCTTTGAAGGCAAAATCAGAAAAATTAAAGGATTGCATTTTTTGGATTATCCTTGCCATTTTTAAATATTGAATGAACCTAGACATGTTTCACCTTCGAATTCCCCCAGGTCTTGCCCTTCGATTGATTCTGAATTACTTCCTTCGAACTGCTCCAAGCCTTGCCCTTCGATTGAATCTGAGTTACTTCCACATAGCTCCTTCGATTGAGTCCATCCTCATCAATTTGAATTGCTTAGATATTTGATGACTCTGAATTCCAATTGTTCAGAGTTTTCCCTTGTCAGAGTTTCTTCAATTAATTCACCATCTGCATCAATTCGAATTGCCCAGAATTCTCTTTGTCAGAGCATTGTTCTTTTTTATGATTATGAATTCCAATTCGAACCTGTTCAGAGTTTCCCTTATCAGGGATTCTTCGAAAGCCCCTCAGATCATTACTTTTCGATTGATTCTGGATCTTAATTCGAATTGTACAAGGCCTCAACATCCTAGCTTCTTCGGTCAGGCCCTAAGTTTGCTCTCTTCGATTTCTTTGACACTACTCAACTAGCCCAATGAAAGACTTCATTCTGGTCAGTCGAAGCTTCCTTTAGCAGGAATGTGCTTGTGCATGGGGCTTGAGTAGGGCAATATGTGGGATTTTGGGCCAGCCAGCATCTTTTCATATTTCTCTTTCATTTTGGCCAACTATATCTAATCTTTGACCAAACCCTTTTTTCCAGACAACACTATGTGTCCTTCGAATGGGCCTTTGAATGCTTCTTCGAATGGATCATTTACATGTCCTTCGAATGGCTCATTTGATTGAACCCATCTATTTTCCTTAGTTGTTTGATTCAAATAGCTCAAATGAGAACTTCATTATGGCCAATCGAAGCCTCCTTTGTCACTTCCTTCGAATACCATTGCACAAGAGGCCTGGGCCTGGCCACCTATAGGACCAAGACTCATCATAAGACAAACTTGCATTCAGTAAATATGTGTCTCCTTTGAATGGCTACCAATATGTGTCCTTCGAATGGACCTTTGGAGTTCTCTTTCGAAGGGAGCATATTGTGTGTCATAGCGCAGCAACTGTGTTGAGGGGTCTTGACCTTGTGCATTAAAAGCAAGCACAGAGGAAGTCCTTGCCTTATGCATTGAAGGCAATCATAGAAGAAGTTTTTGCCATTGTGAATCCCAGATATGTCTGAGAAAGCTTCTGCCTTATGGATCGAAGGTTGTATGTAGAAGCCTTTCACCTTATGAGTCTAAATAAACATGTAGGAGGCCACTGCTGGTGGATCAAAGGGAACTTGTAGGGGGTTCTTGCCTAAATGAAACTTGGACCAAGGCTTGCTCGAAGGGGAACCAACATGCAATCGAAAGTGATGGGCCAATGCTTGATCGAAAGGTTTTAGGAGCCCAGTCGAAGCTTGTTGACATGCCTATCTAAGGACACTTTGCCATGATATGCCAAACGAAGTACATTGTTCAGATGCCAATTGAAAGACATTGTTGACATGCCAATCGAAGGACATTGTTCACCTGCCAATCGAAAGACACTTTTCTAGCATTCAAAAATTTTCATTTTCTTTAGGCAAGTGTTTGTAACTACCCGAGTAAGGGAAAACCTTGGGTAACATGAGAGGGAAAATTTTGGGGTACAACAAAGACTTATCCGTAATTTCGAGACCTCCTGTCAAGATCACCTCCAAAGGTCCTGTAAGGATTACTTCCAGTCTGAAAGCTGCCCCCCTGATCATCACTACACCTGGACCTATCCCATATTCTTCGGATAAAGTTATTCCTTGGAGCTATGGATCCGAAGTCTACTACCATGGCGCCAAACAAGAACTAACGACTGTTAAAGATGAAGTTACTAAAATTGTTGATCCTGGCATTGGCAATATTGTTGGAACTAGTAAGGTTACTAGAAGCAGAAGGGTTTTCTCTCCGGAAATATCTCCGAAGACTATTGCTACACCTGTTAGAGTCACTGCTACCGATTCAACTGTTGAGGCTCGGGACAAAGACCAAATGACGGAGCCTGCCCAAACAGAGGCACCTAAGGAAGCTACGGTTGAAGAAACCTCTAGACAAGAGTTGGAAGAGGTATTGAAAATTATCCGTAAAAGTGATTATAAAATTGTTGAACAGCTGGGGCATACCTCATCCAAGATCTTGATGTTATCCCTAGTATTGTGTTTTGAAGCCCATGCACATGCTTTAGTGAAATTCTTGAAGACTTCTCATATGCCACAAGAGATTTCTGCTGATCAATTTGGAATTTATGCTGCTAGATTGACGACTAATAATGGATTAGGTTTCTCTGATGCTGATCTGACTCATGAGGGAAGAAACCACAACAAGGCCCTATATGACTCCATTGAATGCAAGGGCACTACTTTGGCTTATGTGTTGATTGATATTGGTTCTTCGTTGAATGTTCTACCAAAAGGCGCTCTTGACAGACTTGATTGTGAATGGGTCATACCAAAACCAAGTGATATTATAGTTCGAGCCTTTGATGGGTCCAAAAGGATGGTACATGGAGAAGTGGATCTTCCAATCAAGGTGGGTTCACAAATCTTTGAATCTACCTTTTACGTGATGGACATTTGACCAACTTATTCTTGCTTACCGGGACGCCCCTGGATCCATGGGACAGTCGCTATTACATCTACCCTGCATAAGAAGTTAAAGTATCTTGTGAATGGAAAGATTGTCATTGTCTGTGATGAGGAAGAGTATATGGTTAGCCACTTGAATTCTTTCCAGTATGTAGAGATGGATGGTGAATTCATCGAGACTCCCTGATAGACTTTCGAATTTATCCCTCCTTTCGTTACTGAAAATGTCTTTGCCATTTCCATAGTTATGAGGTTTCCTCCTAGGATTTCTTCATTGAATGGTGCTAAAGCTACAACGGAGTCAACGTTCGTCGCGCTAGGGCTAGAAGGCCACCATTCTGCTCCAACAACAACGGAGTCAACGTAATAGAGGATGCTAAATGTGATTATGACTTTGACAGCTAGATCTTTCCTACCAAGTAAGAACATTTGGACCATCTACATAAGTTGTTTGAGAGACTAAGGAAGTATAAGTTGAGATTAAATTCGAACAAGTGCACCTTTAGGGTGAGATCTGGTAAACTCCTGGGTTTTGCTATCAGCGGTAAAGGTATCGATGTTGATCTCGCCAAGTTTAAGTGTATTCAAGAAATTCCCGCTCCCCGCACCGAGAAAGAAGTCAGAGGTTTCTTGGGACGACTGAATTATATCGCCAGAATTATTTCTCATTTGAATACTACTTGTGAACCGTTCTTTAAGTTGCTGAAGAAAGATCAGGTAGTGAAATGGAACAATGATTGTCAGATAGCCTTTGACAAAATCAAGGAGTACCTCCAAGAACCTCCAATTCTGATGCCACCAGTTGAAGGAAGACCTCTGATCATGTCTTTAACAGTGTTAGAGAACTCAATAGGGGGTGTGTATTGGGGCAGTATGACGAGTCTGGTCGAAAAGAGCATGCAATATATTAGCTTAGCAAAAAGTTTACCGACTGTGAAACAAGATATTCGCTGCTCGAGAAAACTTTTTTTGCTTTGGCACGGGCTGTTCGCCGACTAAAACAGTATATGTTGACCCATACTACTTTATTAATCTCTAAAATGGATCCCATCAAATATATATTCGAGAAGCCCTCTCTCTCTAGAAGGATAGCACGATGGAAAATGGTCTTGACAGAATACGATATCCAGTACACCACTCAAAAAGCAATCAAAGGAAGTGTACTGGCATATCATTTGGCGCATCAAGCTGTAGATGACTACCAGTCTATGAATTTTGAGTTCCCAGATGAGAACATTATGCTAGTTACAAATTATGAAGAACATGGACCTTATGAAGGACCTGAGCCAAGATTTCGAAGGACTAGGGTTTTCGATGGAGCTTCTAATGCGCTTGGAAATGAAATTGGTGATGTGATTATCTCTCCTCAAGGTTTCCATACGCCCTTCACCGCTAGATTATGCTTTGAGTATACCAATAATATGGTTGAATATGAAGCGTGCATCATGGGCATCAAACTTGCTGTTGACCTGAGAATCAAGTTCTTGAGCGTATACGAAGACTCAGTCCTAGTAATCAGTCAGATTAAGTGGGAATGGGATACAAAGCATTCAAATCTCATTCCTTATAGAGAGCATGTGATTACCTAAATCTCGTATTTCGAGGAGATCACTATTTAACACATAACAAGAGAAGAGAATCATTTGGTAGATGCATTAGCAACCATGTCGTCTATGTTTAAAGTCAGATGGGACAACGAGGCTCCCATGATTACTATTGAAAGGCTAGACGAACCGGTATACTACTATGAAGTTGACACTGACGGAGTAGAAGATAAACCTTGGTTTTATGAAGTGAAGAGATATCTCGAGGCTCAAGAGTACCCTAAGGGAGCATCTATCAACGACAGGAAATTCCTACGGAGGTTCTCCGCTAAATTCTTCCTGAGTAACAGAGTTCTGTATAGGCGCAATCATGATTCGACTCTGCTTTGTTGTATGGACAAGAAAGAGGCAGCAAATATTATGGAAGATATGTACGAAGATATCTTTGGTACTCATTCCAGTGGACATACTATAGCTAAGAAGATTCTGAGAGTAGGTTACTATTGGTCGACTATGGAAACCGACTGTCACCACCACTCAAAAACTTGTCACAAGTGCCAGATCTATGTTGACAAAGTACATGTGCCTCCAGTACCTCTAAATGTCTTAACTGCTCATTATCCATTTGCAATATGGGGAATTGATATGATTGGAGAGATTAAACCTACTGCTTCTAATGGACGTCGCTTCATCCTTGTCGCCATTGATTATTTCACCATGTGGGTTGAAGCAACCTCGTTTGTCTCTGTTACTAAGAATGTGGTCACCCGGTTCATTAAGCACAACCTTATATGTCGGTATGGCATCCCCAAAAGTATTATCACAGGTAATGGTATCAATCTCAATAACACCATGATCACGGAACTCTGCACACAGTTCAAGATCAAACACCACAATTCTTCTCTGTATCGACCGAAGATGAATGATGCAGTGGAATCCGCCAATAAGAATATTAAGAAGATTACACAGAATATAATAGTGACATATAAAGATTGGAACGAGATGTTACCATTTTCTCTCCATGTTTATTGCATTTCAGCTTGGACATCAACTGGGGAAACCTTGTTCTCTCTAGTTTATGGTATGGAAGGTGTCTTACCTATCAAGGTTCTGATTCCTTCTCTGATAATTATGAAAGATGCAGACTCGGATGAAGACGAATGGATTCAGACTAGTCTAGATCAATTGAATTTGATTAATGAGAAGAGGCTGGCGGCTGTTTTCCACGGCCAGATGTATCAGAAGCGTATGATCAAAGCCTTCAATAAGAAAATCAAGCATCGGTATATTAGGCTGGTGACTTGGTAATAAAGCGCATCATCCTACCGCATGGTGACCCTAGGGGCAAATGGACCCCCACCTATGAAGAGTCGTTTGTAATCAAGATATTTTTGGGTGGTGCTATGATACTTACCACCATGGATGGTGAAGATCTTCCACACCTTATGAACATGGACATAGTTAAAAGATACTATGCATAAAAAACAACCCACTAGGTTGACTGGCCTAGAAAAAAATAAGGGTATCCCGGCGAACCAAAAGGGTTCGGGAAAAAATTAGGGATATATATAAAAATTATACACCCGGCAAGTCAAAAACTTGAAAAGGTAACTTGGGTAAAAAAGGGTATCCCGGTGGGCTGAAAACTCAAAAGGGCGGTCCAGGAAAAAGTTAGGGATTAAAGCATACACCTATGTTTTGTTTGATCATCTACTTACAACCAACTTCATTACCAACGTCAAGTTAGAATGGGACAGATCAATTAAATCAACTTCTCCCGACAAGCGAGGGATGGGATACTAGAAGACATATGGGTAATAGCAGAGTTGGAACCCGACGAGATCGTTTACACATAGCTATACATGTTGTTTTACTTTGTACTCTCTTTATTTTTCACGACGATTTCCTCTTACTAGGATTTCTGTCTCCTTGTACAACAATCGCCTGTTATAGGAAAACTATTAATATAAACACAACTTCAAAGTTTAAATCATTTTATTTTTTCTGTTTTGTTTGCAAAAACATCCAATGACTAAATTGAATGAACATATGCATATCAACATGATTACTGTTAACAAAATATGCATCAAAAATAGGAATAAGTATTTACTCAAGACTTTAGGAGGCGGGATAATATTCAAGTCATCCACAAATCCCCACAGAGCAATCCCAAATAAAGTTGCCCCACAAAGTAGTTTCCATAAGATAATCCCTGTTGTACCCCAAAATATGCCCTCTTATTTTCACATAAGACATACTCTTAGAGGTTCTCAATTGACCAGACAATTCTCCTCCTAAGGCAATGAACCCCCAACTAGGGTTTCCATTTTCATCAAGATGGTTGAAATCCAATGGTCTCAAATGATTTCCATGGTCCTAATATGTCTTCAAGATCACCCATGCCAAGTTTCATGCCTTGCTCAATAAGTTTGCTCAGTCAATTACTCAAGTATTGGAAAATCAACTATACTAGGTCAAAAGTCAATTGTGACCCAAATACAGTCAAACTTCAATATTTTAGGTCAACATCAACATTTTGAAGTGATATCCATCATTTTATCAAGGGCTTATCATGATTCTTCAAGAAATGCTCTTAATTCATCAAAAGTCAAAAATAGCAAATTAGGGTTTCTATAGGAAAAGTCAACCAAACTTTGACCAAGCATAACTTTCTCATACTTTATCAAAAAATTCCAAACCAAAGCTAATTTTTAATAGAATCCAATTCCCTACAACTTCTCTTCATCCCTCAAGTTCAAGAAATGCACCATTTGAAAGATACAAGTTCAGACATTACAGTTCATTTTTAGAAAGTCAACAAAAGCCACTTTTTTCCAAGACCTTTTACATCAAGATAACATCTTCAAATGCAAAATTTATCAAAGGAGGGATTGAACTAGACATCTTGGGCTTTCCAAAAAGTACCAGATCATCATCATGAGATAAAAATTGAGCAAGTTATGGTTTTCCCAAGTTGGTAAAATTTTGGAAATTTCAAGATTGGTGCATTGGGCAAATTTGAATTTTTGGGTCAATGGCCTAACTTTTTAAGATTCAAATATCTTACTAAGGTCATAGAGAACCTATAATATTATTTTTGCATGGCCTTGTATTTTCTACCTATTTTTTACATATTTATTTTAATTTATTTCAAATAAATATAAAATAAATTGTATAGAATATTTGGAAATGGGCTTAGGCATGTGGGCTAGTGTCTTGGCTTGAGGCCCAAGATTTCGTGCAAGATACGTCCAAAGGGATCAGGTTCATGCAAGTTACCAAAGAGGCAAAGATATCACAAATATGGACATTTTTCAATGTGTCTTATCCTTGTCTCCAAGGTCATGAATGCATTTATTCTTTGCCATGTTTGTTCACTCCTATCTTCCCTCTATAAATACATAACATTACAAGCCAAAGGGAGCACGAAATTCCTCTCCAAAAATCTCTCAAAAAGCTCTTCAAAAACCTCTCCAAAAGCTCTTCTAAAAGCTCTACAGAAAGCCTAAAGAATTGCTGCACATTTCATTCAAAAATTCCAAAGTTGTTAAATTGAATTTCAATGCAGGTAGTTTTGATCCAAAATAAAGGCTCAAACGTATTCCCGGAAGCCTCCTGGATCATTCCCACCCATTCCCAAGTCCTAAAGATGTCTGGAATGCATTTCAACCACACCACGGTTTACGTTTTTTACTTGATTTCGATTTCCTTGATTCATACGATATAAACACATTTTGATCATACATTATTAACCACTCTTATGTTTGCAAGCTTTCTGTATGGTTAGATTTGAGTTTTAACGCAGGAATCGAAGGCCATCATACGCAGATGCACCATGAGCCATCAAAGGCACTCCCCACTGAATCCCAGTGCAAATTCTGATTTGGACCAAAAAAATTTGATAACAACGCCCCCCCTATTTTTCAAGCCTGGCCCATTTCTTTTGTTTATTTCTTTATTTATTTTATTTTATTAATTTCAAAATGTTTTTTTTCACTTAATAATATATCACATAGAAATTTAGGATTTAGTTTTTTTAATAATTAATTTTGAGTACAATTAAATAATTAAACTTTAACTTTTTTTCTAATTAAAATGAAATGGAATTAGGATTAATTTTATTTATATCATATCTTTTTCATTATAAAAAAAACCAAAAATAATAGAAGTAGTCTCATTAGAATTAATTTTTAATCAACAAGCCTAAACCTAAGGCTGGTTGTGTGATTTGTTTGCTTTCAACTTGAGCTACTTGCAGGGTTTTTATCTAACAACATGATCTCCTTGCTGGATTTGTTTACAGTCATTATCTAGTAACCTGGACTTCTTAGACTCACTTGTCTTCATCACCTTACACTTTTGCTTAACGCATAGCATACACATCACAACATCATGCCATAACATTTCCTTAACCATTTCAAGGATCTCAAGGGTTTGTGATGCAGGTTATGATAAATTGGACATCTAGCAAGGGGCAAGGGGATTTATTTTCCTCTAGCCAATGTCGTTAAAAGATCAAAACTCAACAACTTGAGTCAGGGGCTATGACACACTTGATATGGTGAGCTTGGATCTCGTAGAAGGACACTCAATGATACAAAGTTCTTCAATCAAAGCTGCAAATTTGAACTTCTGACATTTTCTTGTTTACCCCACGAGATCCTTGAAAACACTGCATGTATGCCATTTCATAACAGGTCTTCTAGTACAGGTTTCTCATCTTTTCGCTGTTTATTTCAGCAAGAGAAATGGCCCTTAAACAAATAGTAAAATACCTTCAAGCTCAGAATGCCCAGTTCCAACAGATGCTCATGGCTCTGACCAAGGGGAAAGAAGAACTGAAAGCCCTGCTTATTAAAGGAAAAAAGAAGCCAAAGAAGCCAACTGGGTTAGTGAATCTGGGAAGAAGGATCAGAGGACCAGTGCAGCGATCCTCTGAACCGGTAACTTCATCAAAGGAAGGAAACACTGAGGAAGAGGAAACAAGAGAGGAAGACTCCAGTCCAATAGAATCCAATGGTGAAATGGACTATGATGAGGAGCAGTATCCTCCTGCTGATGATAAATACAAATAGCTGGAGGATCGTCTAAATCCTATGGAGATTCAGCAGATACCTGGCTTGGACTTTGAAGAATTAGGACTGGTTTCTGGCGTGATCATCCCACCAAAATTCAAGGTCCCCACGTTCGCTAAGTATGACGGTGTCTCCTGCCCTAAGTTGCACTTAAGGTCCTATGTCAGGAAGATCCAGCCTCACACTGCTGACCGGAAGTTATGGGTCCATTTCTTCCAAGAAAGTTTAGCTGGCACGCAAATGGAGTGGTTCTACCAGTTAGAAAGAACAGACATTCATACCTGGGAAGACTTGGCTGCTGCTTTCTACAAGCAATACCAATATAATGCTGACCTCGCTCTAACTCGTACACAACTTCAAAGCATGTCTATGGGTTCTAGCGAAGGCTTTCAAGAATATGCCCAAAAATGGAGAGATCTAGCTGGCAGGGTACAACCTCCTCTGAATGATCGGGAAATGGTATATATGTTCATGGGCACTCTGACAGACCCGTTCTTTAATCTGCTAAATGGGAGTTCTTGATCTGGATTCATAAAGATGGTTCTGACTGGAGAAAGGATCAAAGTCGTATTAAGAGTGGGAAGATCCCGATGGCTGCATCTTCTAATGCTGAGAAGAAGCCATTTGCTGGTAAGAGGGAAGCCAATTATGTGTATGGCCAGAAGGGTTGTAATAAGGCAGACGACCACAATCAATTTGTGGGGGCAATACTGGTCTTTAATCCTACGCCTATGCAACGACACTAACAAGGGGGCCAGCATAAAGAGGTCATACCTAAGAGACAATTCACCAGAATCAACATGTCACTAGCTCAAGCGTTATAACACATGTTGAAAGCAGGATTGATTACGTTAAAGACTCCTCTACAAAATCCCAATACTTCTGCTCCTAGTTACCACCCCTACGAAGGGTGTGCATACCATTCTGATAGTCCTGGACATGATACAAATGGTTGCTGGACTCTGAAGAACAAAATTCAGGATATGATTGACGCCAAAGAGATTGAATTCGACCCTTCAGAGACTCACAAAGTGATTATTTCTCCTAGGCCAAATCATTGAGAATGTCCAGTTCATTTTTTATTTTTCATTTGTAATTTCATTTGTTGTTCAAACAATTACTATTATGCCGAATTTTGGTTTTCCCATTAATGCATCGCATATGTTTGTCTTGAATGATTTCATTGTCATTTTATTTAAACTGTTTTCTTGTTTCCTTTACGTGATATTCAACTCTTGATTAAAAGCTCTAAGCCTTTAGAGGGAGGATGACGAGAACGATACCACAATCTCTATAGTATGCTTTTAAACAGACTCTGTTGACGATGTACAGGTGTTGTTTCAAATCCTAAACAGTGGAGTTATAAGGAAGATAATCCCTAGTCAACCCCTTTGAGCCTAAGAAGTAGGAGTTTTATTTTCACACAAATTAAAACCCTTAATCATAACCTGGGGCAGGATAGTTTTTCAGTCAATTCAGACACGCATTCAGTCGCAATCTTCCGTTTCATACATAATAAATGGTATCGAAGACGTCCGCCCAAATCAAAAGGCGGTGATAGGTTCCGCGTAATTCATCAAAATAAGCAGTCATTATCTCTCAAAATAAAAGCCCATCAAGTCAAAACCTATGAAGGATAAAAACTGGGGCATTCAGCTGACTGTAATCACAAAAGAAACAGTTCAGGCAAAAGAAGGGATAACGAAAACCAAAATAAAGAGGTTACTACAAATCCTCGACAAAAAAAAAGAAGATTACAAAATGACTGCCTCTTCTAAATAAACTTTCAGTATCCGAACCATCACCGGAACATCAAGGACAAGATGCTAGACTCAATTGGGATATGAACGCACAATTAACTGAGCATAGGACTGAAGAACATCACGAAGAATGGGTGGGTACAAATAAATTTTGAGCCTTTATCTTTTGTTTCTTAAACCTTGAATCAGGCCATGATATAACCCTTAAAAGTCCTAGCTGAAGCGTGGGTTAGTTCGAAAGCATACTGTTACAAAAGGTATCCTGACTCCTATAAGGTTTGCTATAAATCTTAAGTTGACATCACACTTTTACAAAATTTGTTTGTTTTACTAAAAAATGAATTTTCAAAATTCCGAGACAGACATAAGCTTTGCATTCTTAAAATACCATTGTTTGCATATGACTATTTGTTCAACAATAGAGAAATTCACATGAAGAATATCTAGTGAATAAAACTTTCTCAATAAAAAGGTTCACCTCAAGTGGAAAAACACTTCTAACCAAGGGGCACGGCATGATCATTGTCCATCATTGAGGGCAGTCAAGTCAATATTCAAGGAATCTCTCAAAAATTCCAAATAGCCAGGGGCACACCTCCATCTGAATCACTTGGGGCGTTAGACATGAATTCCAGCAACGAATCACATACAATCAAGCAAAATAAATGTTCCCCAGCGTATTTCTTCTCAAAAGCAATTGAATAGGAATTCCCAACGGAAACATTCTAAATAAACCAGATTCTCATCTAGAAACGGTTCAGGTATGATCTAGAAACGGATGTCATCCTGACACCTACTCCAGATTCTCTTCAAGTACAGTTCAGATACGATCCAGAGATGGATGTCATTCTGACACTTATTCAACATATGTTTGAAGTACAGTTCAGATACGATCCAGAGACGGATGTCATTCTGACACTTATCCAACACATGTTTCAAGTACAGTTCAGATACGATCTAGAGACGGATGTCATTCTGACACTCATTCAACATATGTTTCAAGTACAGTTCAGATACGATCTAGAGAAGGATGTCATTCTAACACTCATCCAACACATGTTTCAAGTACAGTTCAAATATGATCCAGAGACGGATGCCATTCTGACACTCATCCAACACATGTTTCAAATATAGTTCAGATACGATCTAGAGACGGATGTCACTCTAACACTCATTCAGCACATGTTTCAGGTACAGTTCAGATACGATCCAGAGACAGATGTCATTCTGGCACTCATTTAACATATGTTTCAAGTACAGTTCATATACGACCCAGAGACGGATGTCATTCTGACACTCATCCAACACATGTTTCAAGTACAGTTCAGATACGATCTAGAGATGGATGTTATTTTGACACTCATTTAACACATGTTTCAGGTACAGTTCAGATACGATCCAGAGATGGATGTCATTCTGACACTCATTCAACACATGTTTCAAATACAGTTCAGACACGATCCAGAGACGGATGTCATTCTGACACTCATTCAATACATGTTCAAGTACAATCACGACATGAATCCATCCACAAAATCTCCACAGGTACTTTCTCCAGCAGATACAGGGGAAGAAACATCCTGATGTGAAGTCACCGTCGTATCCTCAGAATACGTCCTAGTGACGTCTATGTTCCCCACAGAGTAGAAACAACCAAAGTTTTGGTGGTCTTCTTCCCCAAGTAGGAATTACTTTCTCCAACAAATTTCCTTCAGAGAGCTAAAATCTGTGTTCCCCAACCGAGCTTTATAATCTTAAACAGTTTATAAAACCTCCTCCCGAGTAGAGTTTGTTCCTCAAACTGTGGAAGATCATTCTCCAACAGAGTTTATTTCTCTACGTCGATAACATATCTCAACAAAGCATCTCCTTCCCCCACAGATTCATTCTCAAGAAGGAGCCAAAGAGCCCCGACAGAACATCCTCAAACAGGAAGAGGAAATCCCCGGCAAATCATCTCCAGCGGAAACGAAGGATTCAACCTCCTTATACTCTTCAGCAGTAGTCTGGGATTTACTTTCCCAGACTAATAAACATCACAATAGTATTCCATATTCATACATTATGGCATGCACATATACATCGCATACGGCATAATCTCATCTATTTTTGAAAACATCACCATAATGCCTTTCATGCATCATGACATTGCATATGACTAACTCTTTGCCTTTTTCAGGGAAAAGATCAAACTAATAAACACCGTTGGCTACTTATGTGACCTGGTAGTTTTCTCAAAAGTTACGCCTAATGAAAGGTTATTTCATCATCTTCCTAGGAACGATGTTCTCATAAGACCTTCGCTGGTTCAGTCAGATCGACCCTAAGATCTCTCTGATTCTTATTCCAGTTGAAGATATTCCAAGACTTTTGTCTGGTTCAGTTAAATCGATCCTAAGGTTTTTCTGATTCTTATCCAGTCAAAGTTAATCCAAGACCTTCTCTAGTTCAGTCTGATCAACACTAAGATCTCTCTGATTCTTATTCCAGTTGAAGATATTCCAAGACTTTTGTCTGGTTCAGTTAAATCGATCCTAAGATTTTTCTGATTCTTATCCAGTCAAAGTTAATCCAAGACCTTCTCTGGTTCAGTCAGATTGACACTAAGATCTCTCTGATTCTTATTCCAGTTGAAGATGTTTCAAGACTTTTGTCTAGTTCAGTTAAATCGATCCTAAGATTTTTCTGATTCTTATCCAGTCAAAGTTAATTCAAGACCTTCTCTGGTTTAGTCAGATCGACACTAAGATCTCCCTGATTCTTATCCAGTCAAAGTTAACTCAAGATTTTCTTCTGGTTTAGTCAGATCGACACTAAGATCTCTCTGATTCCTATTCCAGTTGAAGATGATCCAAGACCTTTTGCTGGTTCAGTTAAATCGACACTAAGATTTTTCTGATTCTTATCCAGCCAAAGATAAATCAGGACCTCTTATGTTTGAGAAACTGCAAAGCCTGGAGTATGAACAGACAACTGTTTAATCTCATTTCCCCAAGTAAGTCACCGTGAAGCCTGGAATACAACCAGATAGCAGTCATCCTTATCATCCCCAACAAGTCACTGTGAAGCCTGGATCTTGACCATATAGTTGTTCACTTCCGTATCTTCAGTCAAGAGATGACTCCCCAGTAGAGTAGTGGACAACCGAAGCTCCTAGACTTTATTCCCCTAAAAAACCATTCCCCAGTGGACTCCTCCCTAGACAGCAGGAACAGGGATCCCCATAAAAAGAATTCTTACGAACTCAACATCTACTTGGGATGGCATCTTTAAGACCATCTTCGACGACTCTCCGTCATACTCCCTGGATGGAATCTTTAAGCCCATCTCCGAAACTCTTCTGTCATCTTCTCCAAATGGCATTTGTAAGCCCATTCCTGATATTGTTCATCAGCAGTCTCACTTTGGACGAGTGCAAATTTCTGGGCACTCTAGTGTTCAATCATCTTCCACCTTCAGATCACGAAAGGCGAACAAGCTAATCTATATCTTCAGGTTTAAGAAGATGGAACAGGGGTAGCTGTTGTACCCCAAAATTTTCCCTCCTATTTTCACATAAGACATACTCTTAGAGGTTCTCAATTGACCAGACAATTCTCCTCCTAAGGCAATGAACCCCCAACTAGGGTTTCCATTTTCATCAAGATGGTTGAACTCCAATGGTCTCAAATGATTTCCATGGTCCTAATATGTCTTCAAGATCATCCATTCCAAGTTTCAAGTTTTGCTCAATAAGTTTGCTCAGTCAATTGCTCAAGTATTGGAAAATCAACTATACTAGGTCAAAAGTCAACTGTGACCCAAATACAGTCAAACTTCAAGATTTCTGGTCAACATCAATATCTTGAAGTGATATCCATCATTTGTTCAAGGGTTGATCATGATTCTTCAAGAAATGCTCCTAATTCATCAAAAGTCAAAAATGGTAAATTAGGATTTCTATAGGAAAAGTCAACCAAACTTTGACCAAGCATAACTTTCTCATACTCTATCATAAATTTTCCAACCAAATCTAATTTTGAAGAGAATCCAATTCCCTACAACTTCTCTTCATCCCTCAAGTTCAGGAAATGCACCATTTGAAAGATACAAGTTCATACATTACAGGTCATTTTTAGAAAGTCAACAAAAGCCACCTTTTTCCAAGACCTTTTACATCAAGATAACATCTTCAAATGCGAAATTGATCAAAAGAGGGATTGAAGTAGACATCTTGGGCATTCCAAAAAGTACCAGATCATCATCATGAGATAACAATTGAGCAAGTTATGGTTTTCCCAAGTTGGGAAAAGTTTGGAATTCAAGATTGGTGCATTGGGAAAATTTAAATTTTTGGGTCAATGGCCTAACTTTTTAAGATTCAAATATCTTCCTAAGGTTATAGAGAACCTCTAATATTATTTTTGCATGGCCTTGTATTTTCTACCTATTTTTTACATATTTATTTTAATTTATTTTAAATAAATATAAAATAAATTGTATAAACTATTTGGAAATGGGCTTAGGCATGTTGGCTAGTGTCTTGGATTGCTTAGAGGCCCAAGATTTCGTTAAAGATACATCCAAAGGGACCAGGTTCATGTAAGTTACCAAAGAGGCAAAGATATCACAAATATGGACATTTTTCAATGAGTTTTATCCTTGTCTCCAAGGTCATGAATGCATTGATTATTTACCATGTTTGTTCACTCCTATATTCTCTCTATAAATACATAAAATTACAATCCAAAGGGAGCACTAAATTCCTCTCCAAAAAGCTCTCAAAAATTTCTTCAAAAAGCTCTCCAAAAGCTCTTCAAAAAGCTCTACAAAAAGCCTAAAGAATTGCTGCACATTTCGTTCAAAAATTCCAAAGTTGTTAAAACTGAATTTCAAATTGAAGGTGGTTTTGATCCAAAACAAAGGCTCATATGTATTCCCGGAAGCCTCATGGATTGTTCCCAGCCATTCCCAAGTCCTAAAGTTGTCTGAAACGCGTTTCAACTACACCACGGTTTGCGTTTTTTACTTGATTTCGATTTCCTTGATTCATACGATATAAACGCATTTTAATCATACATTATTAACCACTCTTATGTTTGAAAGCTTTCTGTATGGTTAGATTTGAGTTTTAACTCAGGAATCGAAGGCCACCATACGCAGATGCACCATGAGCCATCAAAGGCGCTCCCCACTGAATCCCATCGCCAATTTTGATTTGGGCCAAAATATTTTGATAACAACACCCCCCCTATTTTTCAAGCCTAGCCCATTTCTTTTATTTATTTCTTTATTTATTTTATTTTATTAATTTCAAAATGTTTTTTCACTTAATAATAATATCACATAGAAATTTAGGATTTAGTTTTTTTTAATATATAATTTTGAGTACAATTAATTAATTAAACTATAACTTTTTTTCTAATTAAAATGAAATAGAATTAGGATTAATTTTATTTATATCATTTCTTTTTCATTATATATAACAAAAATACCAAAAATAATAGAAGTAGTCTCATTAGAATTAATTTTTAATCAACAATCTTTTTTTTCTTTTTTAATTAATTAGGATTAAAACTTAATCTTCATCATTTTTATTTAATGGTTTTGTTAACAAAAACAAAAACAAAAAAAAATAGATTTTTCTTTTGTTTACTTAGCATTTTCTAAGGTTTTTAGACGTTCATCTTTATCTCGCGCGCATTTATTCTTTTCGCATTTTTTTAATATTGTAACTGATCATGGATGTAATAGTCTTAGATTTAAAATTCCGCACTTTATTTTCTTGCACCTCTTTTTTATGTAACTGTCTCAAAGCGTTGTAATAGTTTAGGGTTTATGTTTCTGCTTTTATTTTCCGTACTTTACATTTCCTATACAATATTACTGTTATTAACTAGGATTGTATGGAAAGACTGAAAATAAACGTTAGCAAACCTTAATCCAAAAGATAAATAACTGAAAAAGCACACTTCTCACACTTGCATCCTTAGGGTATTCCTCACTCGGTTGCCTCGGAAATGGTCATGTCCCTCGAACGTAGGGATATCTTAGCAAAGACCCTCGGTATAAAAGTCATCATAAAAGATCATGGTCCCTAAAATGTCCCTCAAGTTTCCTACGAGAAAATGATCTTTCCCCTTGATGTTTCCTATATGATGGAAGTCCCTTCGAAATGCTAAGGTATCCTCACTTGTTGCCTTCAATGACCATAAGCGTCCCTTTCGATAGTCCCTCAACATCCGACGATAGGGCTACCTACTCACTAATAGTAGGATAGCAATATCTAAAGGAAAGGAGGAAAAGAACATCCTTTTTCGAGTAGGTAGATTGTTCTTAAGTACTTGCTCAAAAACAAATTTTCACACTTACACACTTTCAAAAAACTACTTTCAAAAACGCTTTATCACACTCTTGAGGACTGATACAAGAGTTACCATAAAGCAAACAAACCTTTTCAAAACACACAAACACAAACAATTTTCAAAATGAGCAAGTACCTAAGAGCTCGTGGAAAACCACAGATTGAAAGGGTGCTAACACCTTCCCTTTCCATAATCTACCCCACTTACTCAGAAAATCTCGAAAAAGGTCTTTTTCTGTTCTTTTCACCCTTTCCTTGTTGGATAAAAGAAAAGTCGGTGGCGACTCTTGCTTACCGCGAAATTTGCGAACAAAAAACACAAACAAGTATTAACAGTTGGTTCTGCCACTGTATCATAATCCCCTACGAAATCAGACTCACAAGCTCATCTTCAAAGACATATTCCTCACAAGCCGTACTTACCAGTAGAACTCCCCTAGCGGATAAAGGAGTATAATATTTTCCCTGACAACGTCGCTAACTTACGGGGTTCCAATCTTTAGTATATTATGATAGAAACACATTTCACAGGAATTCTCTTCCCCAGTTGAGTTTATTTCTCCAGACGGATTGAACCCCATGCATATTTCTCTTCTCTACCAGGGCTCATGTCCCCAGCAGAACATATTTCTCCAGCAAGTTTTATTTCCTCAACAGAGCCTCCAGCAGGGTTTATTTCCCCAATAGGGTTTATTTCTCCAGGGGAATTCAGTCTCACCAGCTTGAGTCTATCTCTCTGACTATTGTAAATCACTAGAAAAACTTATATCTCCAGTAAAGGGTAAAAGCGAAGAATCGGTTATAATGTTGAGAAGAAGAGTGTGCAATTCTTTGACGATGCAAAGAATCGTGATGAGGATGATGTAATTCGTAGAGGTGGTGAAGATGAAGCAAAGCTATGTAGAGAGATGAATGAGAATTTTTGAGGTTTTTGTGTGATTCTCCTCGGGAGAATCAAGAATAATGAAGGTTTGAAAGGTTGAAGAGAGAGTTTCTTGGGATCTTTCTGTGATTCTTCTGAAGAGAATGAAGAAGAATCCTCTGATATCTGGTAAGTTTTTCTGTTTTTATATTTCTGTTATTGCTGAAAGTTAGTTTCATGAAAGTAAATATGAGTTGTTACTTTCTGAAATCTGTTATAGGAATTGATGGTCGAGATTGAATCGGTAGTTAATTTGATTTAGCTAAAAATGTTATGGAATCAGTTATAGATAGTTAGAAAATTGGTTATTAATTTTTGGCTTTATGTTATGATAGTTAGGGGGTTAATTTTGACTTAATGCTATTTTTTCCATTATTTTCTGATTTTTTAGTTATACTGGTATTTTCCTGATGCAAAAACCTTCCTCTGCATTTTTTGTTATGCGACAAGATTTCCTCTCTCCATCTATATGCTTCCCCTGATTTTTCTCTAATTTATGTTGAAGCTAAAATAGGAATCTGTGAGAGTTTTTAGGTAGGGACTGATTTTGATTTCTGAATTAGAGTTGAACTGTTGATTGGTTGTTAATTACAGGGCTGCCTTGTTTGATGTAAACACAAGTTTGGAGGATGCTGAAACTGACTTTTCTACAAGTTTATTTTTGATCCTGTTTGATGCAAGTTATGGTTTTGGAACTGTTTTGATTGTGTATGATTCATGTTTGGATATGGCAGCAGGTTAATGATTTGTACCTGGTTTTGTTTTATGCAGGTTACTTGATACTTTGATGGCGTAAAGAGGAAAGGAGGGGTCTCGTAGTGAAAGGCATTAGTATAGGTTTAGGAACAATTTGGATGTAAAGATCTCTTATGAAACACTTGGGCTTAGGATAGAAATGTGTACATTTTTTGGTGTAACTTTCTTGATATTGTAACATAATGGGAATGACCATTATAAAGAAATTAAGAAACAAAGCAATATGAGGGTTCTTGGTTTAGACTTATAATATTTTTGAATGAACATGTACTTTTAAGAATCCAATGATATCCTCTTCAAATGCTTCAAATCCTTTCCTTCTCTTTTATCTAGAAGTTCTAATTGAATGCCTCTCTTAAATGACACTTGATCCGTGAGTAACTAAGGCATATCATGAAATGCACACAAATGATCATTTAACGTCTTTGACCCATTTGCAATTTTCTCATGCGATAACCCTATAAATCTTGTCTTGGAGCTCTTGAAGAAGGAGTGACTTAAGGTATTAAAGAGAAACCTTAATGATTATGATACTCCTGAAAGAAATGAAAATCATGATTGATGAAATAGCACCTCGAATAACCCTTGATTGAAAATGATATCCTCAAAGCCGTAGAAATCCTAATTCCTCTATACTCAGCCACAAAAGATTGAAACCTTGGTCTTCTGAGAAATATAAAGAAATAAACTTTGTGCCCGGACCTTGGTGTCTTTTGGAGAAAAATAGCCCGATAGCTTGAAGAGACAGAAGTCCATGATAACCATGTTTCACACTTCTAATTCCACAGCTCATTACACAAAGGAAAACCAAATGAATCAATCTTTATTTGATGAACACACCAAGAGAAACCCTAATTTCACCCTTCGCTGTGCAAAGAAGCTTCACAAGAAACAAGCCTTTATTGAATACGTACACCTCAAACAACTGTTGAACCCAAATATTGCACGACCAATGAACTTTGAACCTCATGCGCTTTATTAAATGCAATGTTATATTAGTAACCTAATGGAATATATTCATATGAATGCAAAAGCCTAAGCCAGATAAAAGAAATTATGAGTGCAAATTTTAGGGTGAAACACCCCTCAATGGATATATTATTTTATTGGCTATATAAAGGCTTGAAGACTAAGACAGAAAGTTGAAGCTAATTTTACTGGATATCCACACACAAGCGTTATCCATAGCTTTCATATTCTTAAGTCATTATTCTTAAAATAGTTTATATATTCAACTTGTGTAGAAGCAATCTTATTGTAAAAAAAACTTGTATTTAAATAGTTGTTTGATTTCCTTAAGGAACCAGTTAGGTCTGTATGCTTAAGAAGTCTAGGACTAGTGTGTCTTAGAAGTTTGATTTTCCTTAAGGGATCAGTTAGGCCTTTATCCTTAAGAAGTCTAGGACTCCTGTGTCTTAGAGGTTGTTAGTCACTTGCGGGTAGCTTGTGCATTATAATAATTAGTTGGATTATTGGATTAAATCCTCGATTAAGAGAGGCGAAATCACCTTGACTGATGGACTAGACTAGCTTGATATTTTTTAAGTGAACTAGTATAAACATATCTTATTATTTATTTCTTGTTCTTAATTATTGTTATTATCAAGAGTGAAGAAAAAATCATTTTCATTCAAAGAGAATATTTTTAAAAGAAAATTTTTGATTTAAAATCCAATTCAAATCCTCCATTTCTTGTGTTTTTCACACCTTCAATATATTGTATATATAGCCAAAATAAATAATAAACTATAAATGTATTTATAGATTCTAATTTAAATAATTAGAAAATACAATTTATTGATTAAAAAAAAGGTAGTTATAATTTGCCATTATGGCCATTACTCAATTAAAAAAGGAAAATTTATTGCTTTTTTAGGACCAAATTTATTGCCTTTTTTATGACCAAATTAATAATGGCCATTACTTAGTTTTAAAAAAGACAATTTTTCCATTGCTCTTTTATAGGATTAAAAAAGGAAATAAATTATATATTTATATATTGTATTTATAGATTGTATTATTAGAAAGGCCAAAATTTATAATTTATAATTTATAATTTATTGAACAATCAATTATTTGCTCTATATATTGTTCTTGTATATTAATTTTTTAATGTATTTAAAAAGTAATTTTTTTTCTTATAAATAAGATTAGAAGAAGTATTTGATAAACTCAACTCAAATAATAATAATAAATTGTAGATATTTGATATGTTTTAGTATTGTACTTGCAATGAATACAATAATAATGACTCTGTTGGTGATATACCAAGCAAGAAGTCTTTAGTTAGGGTATATTTGGATTGATGGAATAAGATGGAATGAAGCGGAATGGAATGGAATAAAGTTATGTTTCATCGTTTGAATTCATTAAAAACGGATGGAACTGAACGGTATCAGATGGAATGCATTACATCCCATTCCATCACTTTCCATCATTTTTTGCACCCTTCGTTTTGAGCAGAATGACAAATTTGCTTTATTCCATCATGAAGTACCCCTACAATGGAATGACCTCTTTATTTCCTTCTGCTTTGTTCCGCTCCATTCCGTCCCGCTTCATTCTTTTTATTGTATCCAAACATAGCCTTAGTGATTTATGAATGTGATGCTTGACTTAATCCTATTAAAGAGTATATATAGCCTTTCAGATTTAGTGAAACATCAAATTTGGTCAGTTTGAACTCATCTTATTAGGGATCGTGATATGTGACCTCTTTTTTAGGAAGTCTCGTGACATAGTCATCTCTCTCACATGTTGAGAATATGGTATATCTCATTATTTCTTATTTAAGACCCTTATCTATTCAATGTGAGTGCAAAAGTATTGGGTCGATATCATTTATAACATGTAGGCTTAAGTTATAATGTTCATGGTTTATAACCCAAAACATGAGGCATTTAAGAGAGAAATGGTTTGAAAGAGATAGGACAATCCAAACTTTAATTTACCGATGGATGTTTAAGCAACACAAAAAATGATTTTTCCACATATGAGCTAAATGATGGAGACTTATATGTTGCAACGTATGTTGTTGAGTGTGGAGGCAGATGAGTGTGGCTTGAAGTTGGAAAAAGATAATTTAAATTCTATGGAGACAAAATGTCCTGAAGCCCAACTCACCATAGAAAAGTGAGATGGAGAGAAGAAGAAGAAGGACGATGTGATCAAAGATCAAATGAATCAAATAAAGAGATTGTAGGAGGTGGTAGAATCCTTTATCACTACCAAAAACAACTTGAATGTGGAGTTGAAAGAATAGGAAATGAAGGTCTCCCTTACTATGGAGAAAGGGTTTGAGAAGATCAAAGGCCAAGTGGAATTTATGTACCATGGACTTGCTTTAAGTTATCTTAGGCTTTTCAAAGCAGTGGTTGAGAAAATCTAGTGAAAAAAGTTACCTCACCTGACGCAAGCGTCCAAAGCAACTGAGGGATCGCCTTGTTTGTTCTACATTTTTCTTGGATATTTTGCTTTGTTTTGTAAAGTAAGATTTTGTATCTCGGTTGTAAAATGTGCCTCTCATGAGGTAATATTTATTGAAGTTACGCTTTACCTTGCATTCCTGTCTTATTTTCCTTTTATGTATTGCTTTTACTATGTTGTGATAATTAATACTTGTACCCTTGTATTTTGTTAAGTCCAAATAAGTTTGGTGAAGGGGAAAATTGTTCTCATGGAATATCAACATATTTGATGCTTGCTTTAAATGATTGTGAATAATTTGTTGATGTATGCAAGTATAATGTTAGACGATATACATGGAAATTCTTTTGTATCCCTCGAGGAAAATTGATATCCTGTAGGGTGCAATAATACCCATGTATGATAAAATGATACCCTGTAGGGAGCGATGATATCTTACTTCATAGAGTGCATGATCTTCTAGAGAAAACATGTAATTCGTAAATAAATGTCTCGTTAAAAATCCATGCCTTTAGGAAAGAAAAGTATTATCCTACCACTTTATTAATTATTTTAATCATGTAAGTGATAATTAGAGAATAATTTTTGGCAGCTTAATATCATAACTCTTTATATTAAAAAAGTGTTAAATATCTCGGAGGTCCCTATAAATATGGAAACCTCCAGTTTTAGTTCCTACAAAAAATTTCTTCGAACTTTGGTTCTCACAAAATATTTTGTCACCATAATTATTCCCTCCCGTTAGATTCCTCTAACGGAGGGTGACGTGTCATGCCAACTGTTTTTTTTCATTGACACGTGGGGTATTTGTTTAATAAAATGATAATAGGTACCTTTGAACCCTAGATTCATTCATCTTCAGTCAAATTCCTTTCCATCGAAATCTTCTTCGTCTTCTTCTTCTTCTTCTTCGAACATCAACCCTCGACCCTAATCTTCAACAAACATTATCTTTCATCTTCTTCAAGCCCGGTAGTCCATCAATTGTTCTGCGTGAGTGACGATGTCATCTTCATCGAGGAGAAGCAAGTTAACATTGTATCTATAACACCATATTTCCCCGTCGATTAATTATATAAAATTAGAGTAAATTAATTTCTCAATTAAGCATCAACAAATAGAATGTCACATCTTTCATACATCATACATGCTCATTAATTAAGATATGTAACGCGAAATCATAAACTTTAAGTCTTAAACTTCATTGCATCATTCGTAGCAGAAAACATTAATAATAATTATTCTCAACCCTCAACATGAGTGGTACTTTTGCATCCAAAAATCATAACAATATAAAGTAATTTCAAAAACAACGAAGTAATACAAGTTCACTCCTAACAAAATAATTCGCACAAAACCCCTAAGTGTTACGTATAAGAGCAGACACCGACTCAATCTACGCAACTGAAGGAACTCCTCAGCTAAAATTCAATCTCTAGCTACTTCAGATCATCTTCACATTACCCACGTGGAGGTAACATCCAAAAAGAAAGGGTGAGGTATCATAACAATATAAGAGGAAGCATAATAATGAACAGGTAGAGATTCAAGTACACAGTCAATACAGAAAATCCATCATAATATAATACATATTGTCATCAATATTCACCCATCAAATTATCAATCATAAGGTGATGCAAAAGATCGACACTGACTCAATGCATGTGGCACCAACAGAGTAAAACCCTCTTCGCAATAATGACAATTTAGGGAAATCAACTTTGCTCGCCAATATAGGCCTTCGCTCTCCAATACAGGCCTTCATTTTATGAATGCATGAGACACTATCATGCAACAACATACTTCGCATTTATCATTCTTATTCATCACAATTTTTTTAATTACAGGCCATCTCCATGATTATTATCATGTATATCATGTCACATCATCAAAACAATTATTGTACTTAATCAAAACATAAATCAGGGCATATAAATCAAAAACACACCCACAGATAGGTATGAATATTGGTAAAATAATTAACTACTACATTATAAGTCATTTTAATAAGAGAGGAATTTATTTTATCTTTCCAATGGTCCAAACGGAGCGTTAAACGGACATCCGAGGCAAAAGTTATGAGTTTTAGAAGTTTTCCAAATAGGTTGTCAGTAGTAGTGGTAACCGGTTACCCAGTTCTGGTAACCGATTACCGCAAGACAGTAACCTTGTTTTTCCAAAATTCCTCGCGGTAACCGGTTACCCACTTAAGGTAACCGGTTACCCATTTACGATAACCAGTTACCCTTTTATGGTAACCAGTTACTGCAATTCAGTAGCCTCTATTTTTCCAACTTTTCATATGGTAATCGGTTACCATATATGGGTGACCGGTTACCCTGCGATAACAGGGAAAATTTCTACAATTTCCAATACGATCCTCCCATGTTTCAACATCCAAAAATCATAATTTTCTCAACAAAATTTATCTTTTAAGCATGTTAATTATTCACCAATCATTGTCTATCAATCCTAACCAGTTCACATCATCCAATTCCATCAAAATACACCAAATTCACCAAAAATTTATCAATGGGGAAAAACCTGAAACAACCAAATAAAGAGAAATCAAAACATATAACCTAGATCCTACCATACTCCATCATTAGGAAACCTTTTACAAAGTTAGAATCCCCCCTTACCTTATATTCTTGGTTGATTCTTGATTTCTACGGTGAAATTCTTGCCCTAGCTTTCTAGTGCCTTTCTCCTCTTCTAACTTCTATGCTTTCCTTCTATTTTTCACGTTCTGACTTATTCTCTCTAATCTCACCTATTATAAACCAATAATGATATAACTATCCCAATTAATTAATTATTTAATTGTTATTATAAAATAATAATAATCCTAATATAATAATAATAATAATAATAATAATGATCTATATTATTCCACACACCCCTATGTTTCTACGCATCTAGACATACACCCACATAACTACACCGTATCATATTATTATTTAATTAGAAATAATTCTAATTAAATCGGGGTGTTACAACTCTCCTCCACTTAGAGTATTTTCATCCTCGAAAACTACCTGAAGCAATTAACTCTGGATAAGCATCCCGCATCTTGCTTTCTAATTTCCATGTCGCATTCTCTCCGGAAGCTCCACCCAAACCAATTTCACAAGGGTGATCTTCTTGCCTCTCATATTCTTTATTTCGCGATTCTCGATCCTCATAGGTACAGTCTCGATAGTAAGATTATCCCACACTTGTACATCATCTATTGGAATTAAATGTGATGGGTCTGAAATATACTTCCGGAGTTGTGACACATGCAATACATCATGAAAATTCGACAGAGTAGGTGGCAAGGCCACTCTATAGGCAACAATCCCCACCTTTTCTGAAATTTGATATGGACCAATAAATCGAGGAGTCAACTTCCTTGACTTCAAAGCACGTCCCACACCGGTCACCGACGATACTCTCAAGAATACATGATCTCCTTCATGAAATTCAAGGTCTTTTATTCTCTTATCATGGTAACTTTTTTGCCTACTCTGTAAGGCTCTCATATTCCCTTGGATCATCTTCACTTTCTCTGTAGTTTCTCATATGATTTTCGGTCCAAGTATTGCATTTTCACTAGATTCATACCAACATAATGGTGTCCTGCACCTCCAACCATAGAACACCTCGAAAGGTGCCATACCAATACTAGAATAGAAACTATTGTTGAAAGTGAACTCAATCAATGGAAGGAAACTATCCCATGTACCTCCTTGTTCAAGAACACAAGCTCTCAACAAATCTTCTAGCAACTGGATAGTTCTCTCCGTCTGACCATCTGTCTATGGATGATATGCGGAACTCAATCTCAGCTTCGAACCTAACGTATCCTGCAAACTCTTCCAAAAATCATAAGTAAATCTTTGATCTCTATCTGACACCACACTGGACAGAACATCGTGCAGCTTTACAATCACGCGAATATAAATCTCCGCCAACTTCTGTACAGGAAAATTAATACTGATTGGAATGAAGTTAGATGATTTCGTTAATCTATCGATAATCACCTATTGTACCCCAATTTTTCCCCCTAAGATCCCCTCATCATACCATGTTGATTCCATCACAACAAGATCACATTAGGATTCTTGGTTCCCCTCCCTATATTTAGCTTTTCTCTTTGAGGAATCACCAAGCACCTTGACTTGTGTTCTTTTGTGATCATGAATATTTTTTGTCTTGATTTCTTATTTTAATTAATAAAATTCAATTTTGGTTTGTCTTTCTTGTTACTCATATAGGTAAAGGCAATGAGATTCAGCAAGTAGCTCCATGGGTTCATGAGTTTATTTCCATGCCCTAGTCAATAAAGCTTGAGAAGTTCAAACCTCACCATTGGATTTGTTTTGGAGGAAATGGCATGGCAAGGTTATTTTGGTTCACCACATTTCAAGATTATCAAATTTGGTTCAAAAGTACAAGGGATTGATTGGAGAAGTTGTCATGCTTGGACAAGGCTTTGTTCCCATTGGTCATAAATGCATATTTCTCTCAATTATCAAGATATGGAAGTGTTTTTGGTTGCTATGAGTTCTCATTATCATCCTCAACAACTCCTATTTACAAAGAAAAAGTGTTGGTACAAGAAGGTTGTTCAAAATTTCCAAAGTTCCTTAAAGCATTTTCTTTATCTAGGAGCTAGGGTTTTGAACTTCAAAGAAGTATATCTTGCTCATCTTTTGGTATTTTTGGATGATTCCAAAAGCATCCTTCTCTTAAAAGGGTTATTAAAAAATAACTTCAAAATTTTCAAGGAGTTTTCATGTGGAAGGAACTTGATGATGAAGAAAGATTACAAGTCCTCCAGATGAACCCCCGTTTTCCTATGTGTGACTTCAAATGATCATAACTTGGTCAATTTTTATCACCTTGAGACCACTATTTTTCCATAATGATCATGAGGATGTGAAATTTATTCCTTCTTTTATGTGCAAAGTTAGAAAATGGATGAAGATGCCCTAAGGATACAAAAGATTATAGGTCATTTCATGATTTTTTGCCAACTTCAACAATCTATAACTCTCTCAATTTTTGGAGATTTTGAATGGTTCAAGTTTCAAAATTGCATTCAAGAGGTCTATTTCATAGGTCACTTTTGAAGAAAAACTTGAAATATTTCTAAGTATGGAAAGTCAACCTTTTTTCCCCAACTTTGAATCAATGCAACTTTCAGCTCAAGCATCCATTTGATTCCATTCTTTTTCCATTGCAAAGCTTGTAACCTCATCTTTCTAAAGCATCAAGAATCATGCCTTAAGACCCCTTGAGATGAGAATACCATTGGATTGAATTTGGTAACTTAGAACTGAAGTTTCTTCATAAGTCAGAATTTGAAATCATTGGTTTATCTTCTAAACACTTTGTTTCTGTGTGTTTTTGCCTCTAAACATGTTTAGTGAACTTCCATAAGTGATTAGCACAACAAAACGCGCGTTTTGGATGAGTTTTGATCAAATTGGAAGTCACACTTTTCTTATTTGTAACTTCACACCATTTCCATCCAAACTTCATCGTTTCACGTGCTTGGACATTCCATTTGATTCCCTATAAATAGAGGGACATCCCCCATTCATTTCCTCAAGCTTGGATAGCCAGAATCACCCTGTCAAACTTGTTCCATAACTCAAAATTCTGCTACTTCGAAATCTGCTTTCAAGCCTTTTTCAATCTAATTTTTCCGTCAATTCACCTTCCTTTGATCTTCCCTGAAGCTAACCATATAATTACATTCAAGAATCGTGCCTTAGATTGCTCCATAGAAGTTCAGTTTCAGAGCTCTGCAACTCAACTTAAATAGGTAGATTCCTTCATCAATTCTCCAAAACTTTGATATCATTGTGATGCTCTCATTGCCCTGGTTCTAGTTACAACACTTACTTTCATCTGGAAACTTGTTTTGACCACGAAATTTCAAATCCCTTTTCAAAACTTTCCTTCCAATTTGCTTGAGCTACAGTTTATATAAATTTGTTGCAAAGGTGTAGTTGTCTTCATCTTGAAGAGATGAAGCGAATGGCATAGGTCTGACCTTCTGATTTTACATTTTGAGTGACCTACAATTCACGTTGGCTGGAGGTTGAAGATGACCAACGTGTCATCTTCCAACCAATGATGGCAAGCCACTTGTTTTTTTTAAATCTGATTTAATTAATGATTCAATGCATTATCCACTAAAGTCCATAACATGCACAGTGCGCTAGGTCCACTTGATTTGTTTACTAACGCGTTTTGACATTGATCAGATGGACCTTTTTTTTTTCTTCTGATTTTTATATTTAATTGTTTTAAATTTCAAAAAATCATAGAAAATTCATCTTTAGTCCAAAAAAATCTGGAAAAAATTATGAAAAATATTTTTAATTCTTCTCTTTCTGATATTTATTTTTTCACAATTTTATTTTGTGTTTTGGTATTTTTTATAAATTTTCACTTTATTTTATTTATTTTAAATGTTTAAAAATACTTTTATGCATTTTTAAATTTTGAAAAAAATATGGAATGATCCAATGATATTATGACAAATATTGGTGACCTCACTTATTTTTTATTTCTGACTTTGGTATTTTTTATCATTTTTGGTTTGTTTTACTCATTTCTTTTAATTTTAAAAATAGTTTTTGACTTTAAAAAATTATCAAAAAATTTATAAAAATATTTGAGTCCATTTCTGATTTTTCTATGGTCTTACTTTTTATTTCTTGATTAATTTGAACATAGTTGATATTTTTATCCCTTATTTCTATTTTAAATATTTCTAAAACCTTTTTTTGTATATATTAAAATGCAATATCATTTTGTGATTATTTTTTGGCTAATCTTGGGTTGAATTTTTGATCATGAACTTTATTAACATCATTGGATCCATGGTGTTGAGTTTTACTCCACAAAAATGGATGAATGATTTTAATAATAGTTTGATTAAATTTTAATTCAAATGTGGTTTGTATATTCTTTCCCACACCTCTTCATCTCATCCATTTCTTATTGCACTAAGTGTTATTGCAGCATGATCTCTATATCATGTCTCACAATAAATGCTGCATAAATTGCTATTGACCGGCCTCAAAATAGGTGTGAATTCTATATAAATCTACTTACGATTACTTAACATAACGCTAAATTTTGTCTCAATTCGAATAAATGATCATTCATGGCCCAAACCTATGTTTGCAAGCCCAAGTATGTTAATTTGATCTCTTTGATCCAATAACCTTGAGATTCATTGTGTGGAGGCTTTGGTTCTACCAATCCTCTAATGGATCTACAACACTTTTGGTCAACGCGGATCACTTAAACATCATTGATCATTAAATGGTACTTTTGAGGATTCCAAATGGATGATATACTTGACAAAAAGCAAATGCAACTTGTTGTGTGGAGGCTTTGGTTCTACCAATCCTCTAATGAGTTCCAAATGCAAGTTTCAAGATGGTCATCCAACTAACCACTAATTATTAAATTGTTTTTACTTTATGCCTTTTATTTTTTATGCTTTATGTACCATTTACTTTAAGCATTACATTTCATGCTATCTTCATGTTTGCTCACTTGAGCCTTTTCTTTTTTTCTTTTAAGACACCTAATAATCAACATAAACCATAAAAACTGTAATGATACTTGGACTATTTGGTTACTATCCTTGGCATTATGGAGTATGGGACTTCTTGGACTTAGGATTAGAAACCTTGGCCTATGTTGGAGACTTTGTAACCTTAATTGATATTTTGTCTGGATTTCTTGAGGTTGACCTCAAGACATTGGGTTGTTTGTTTGTTTTGTGTGCAGGTTATTGTGATTACATATTTTGCTTGTAGTCTGGAATTCACCCGTATACAACTGTTACTCTGCCCAATTTTTTTTGAAGACCTAATACACTTGAAGTTTGGTTCTCACAAGAGGTCTAGTATCTTTGCTTGCTTGGTTTCAATCCAAATAATGGGAATTCTATCTTGGCTCATAATGTCAAGTATTGGCTTTTTGTTGGTTAGATGGTTCTTATCCCTAGCTTTTACCTTATGCTTTAGGATAGTCTCTTCTCCTCCTCCCATCTTCTTTAATTTCAAAAATCTTCTCCCTCTTTTTGAAAACTTTTCTTGCTTTTAAACCTGAACCACTTTCATAATAAACTTGGACTTAGGTCCGTGCATTTTCAAAAACCTTTTCACAAGTAAACTTCAATCAACTTAACAATACCTTGACATTTTTTTGAGAAGACTAAAAGTTAATCAATCTCATTTCAAACTATTTTGCCATTTTGGCTCTTATCTTTGAAACTTTTCTCAAAAGATTAGACTCTTGTCAATCCTTGTAGTGATACAAACAATTATACTTCTATGATATATAGTGAAGTGAGATATTTTCTACTTGGGTGTTGAGTGAGGCATTGTTGATTTTAAAATCCAAGCCATATCCTCCACTTTGAGATGATGCAAATTCTCCTTTCTCATGATTTTAGGTAGTAAGAATGTTTTCCACACGGACAATGACGATGATGTTTTATCTCATAAAAATTAACCAACACACTTACATTTTAAATTTTTTAAAGAAGAACTATGTGTACCCTGATCCCCTATTGCACGAAAAGGTGGTACGTAGGCACTAAAGGTTCACAACTGCGGCGAGTGCAAAAACCATAAAAATATATTTCTTTTCTCACCTCCACCATCCATTTTTACACAAAATTTCATAGCCAAAATATACATATTTTACAAAGAGGTTCCTGCGGAGTACCATAGATGTTTAGGGTGCTAACACCAACCCCCTTACCTTGAATCTTTCCCCCCTCTTTTTTGGGTTACTCGCTCTTTTTCCATTCCTTTGGAAACAATAAAGCACGATGGCGATTTCTATTTTGATTTGTACAAGTCTAGTTAATCATATGGCTTAGTCTTAAACATTTCTACCGCTAAATCACCCAAATCGCTCTGTGCCCTCTTGGAGTACTTGGCAGTCCCGTCACAAAGTCCATAGATATACTATCCCATTTCCACTCTGAAACATCTAAAGGTTCCAAAAGTCATGCAGGTTTCTGATGTTCAACTTTCAATTTTTGACAAGTCAAACATGCATACACAAATTATGTCACACTACACTTCCATTGCACTACTCTGATCATTTATCTTAAGTCAATGTCTTCATTTTGATTTCCACCAACCATCATATCTACAAATTTCACATCTATCTTCATACTCTCCTTAGTAACCACCAGAAAATCATTGTTCACTTTTCTACATCCTCAATCGTCTACTCTGCGGCGTTAGCTCGCATACCAACTCAAGTTTCTAAACTGCTTAATAAATCCCAACTCTTTCATAGCCACTTTTTGCATTAGGTTCACACAAAATGGTGAACAATTATCCTCTTGATAAAACGTCAATCACTTTACACACCATCAAGCTAGTAAGACATGTCTATCCCATCCATTAAGATCCCGTATACTGTCAATAAAAGATTATGGGTGATCAGTTCCTCAATTTTTCAATAGGTAGTTGGCAACCATAACAATGGCATAAATCATCATTACCCAACTATAATAGCATCTTTCACCTTGTTCCCAAGGTTACCTGAGCGTAATGTCCAACAATCTCTCCAAGGCTTACAAGCATTTTTCTTAATTTCCTTCATTTCTACTTCGTCAATGATACATAAACGTCAAGACTCTATTTCATAGTCTCTCTTATGCGCACGCAGCACAACACAATTTCTACGTATATTCTAATACAGGAAAACTACTACACCAAGTATAATCCAAATCGTCTAATCCAAAAATAAGTCTTTATCCAGTTAGAAGATCTTGACCATATCAATGAATCCTTACTCTTTCCTTTAATCTCACATTTAGATCTCATTCTAATCACAATATCAACACTATCATTCCTTCAAATGGTTGGTGATAGAACTCCCTAATTTCTCCCTAACTCATGTATATACTTTTTCGTCATATCCATGATTCTAATCCTCCTTGAATTTATCTTTCTTCTAGCATTACTTCTCTTCTCCTTAAAAACTATCTTCATTCTAATCATCATTAATCGACATAAGTTGCATCTCTATGCACTTATCTAATACATTCACATCCTTACTAATGTTGAACATCTCATTCCCTTAACGCATTCACTAACAACATATTTCACTTGACCTCATCTCAAGCACACTGCGATAATAACCAATTAATTTCAGAAAATTTCTAGTCTCATAACCAATTTCAGAATCTCTCGATATAAACCTCTATTTACTTTGAATATATTCCACAAATATTTTCATTCGAAATAGCATGTTCAAGAAAATTCACCTCTTCAAATTATGATCTACATCTTGACCTCCTATTGTACCTCAAAATTTGCCCTCTCATATTTCCCCAAGGGTTTTCCTCTCATATGGATGGTTACAAGCACTTGATTAAAGAAAAATAATTTTTTTGAAGATGAACAAGGTCTTTTGATTGGCATGTCAAAGGGTCTTTCGATTGGCTTTTTGGCAGGCTTCGTTTGAGCGCCTAACCTCCTCTAAGCTTGCCACAAATTTCCAAGCTTTGATTGAAGCCTTGGCCTATTGCTTGCTTGATGTATACAAGCTTCGACTAGGCATGTGTTTCCTTTGAAATAGCTTCCTTCAATTAAAAAAGGAAGGGCCTCATGTTGGTGCTCCTTCGATTACACCTTTGGCTTTACATGTCGGCTTGATTCACAATGTAATGGCTACCTGCATGCAAGCTGGATTCCAGCTTCGTTTGGGCATTTATTTTCTTTGATGCAAGTTTATTTCCTGCTTCGATTGGGAATTTGGTTTCTTTGGATCCAGCTTGATTCCTTCAGCGCACTAGGCAAATACTCCCTGTGTGCGTGCCTTCAGTGCACAAGGCAAGAACCCCCTACAAGTCTACTTCGATTCTCCAGCAATGGACTCCTGCATGCAAGCTTCGTTTAGGAAAAGGCGTCTTCGGACCTGCCTTTGATCCACTAGGCAAAATCTTCTTCATGCTTGCCTTGGATTCACCAAGACAAAAGGCTACCTCAGACTTGCCTTTGATCCACAAGGAAAAGGCTCCCTCTTTAACTGGCCTTTGATTCACCAAGCAAAGGTTTCCTATTCATGCCTAACTTTGTTTCATAAGCATAGGATTGCTACATTATGAACACACATTGGTGTCCCATTCAAAGAATGCACAATGAGAGCATGTGGGCTATTCAAAGGACACACAAATGGTGCCTTCTAAGGGGCATGCATTTGGCCCAGTCGAAAGGAACATAATGGTTGAAGACAAGTGTTGTTTTATCTTTTGATGAGTCTGGCCAAAGTCCTGCATGCTGCCCAGCCCAAGCCTCATGCACCATTAAATTCATGACAAAGGAGGCTTCGATTAGCCAGAATGAAGTCCTCACTTGGGCTATTAGAATCAAGCAACTAAGGCAAATAGATGGGTCCAACGAAGGAACCATTTGAAAGACACTCAAGAAGTCCATTCGAAGGAGGCAACCAAAGGCCCATTCGAAGGGTACACAAATGGTCCATTCAAAAGACCCCTTAGAAGGAGGCAACCAAAGGCCCATTCGAAGGCTATACAAGAGATCCAGTCGAAGGAGGCAATAGGCCAATCGAAGAGCAACACTATAGAGCATTCGAATGAGCCAAAATGTCCAGGTTCATTCAAATTCAAAAAGAGACTTTTGCAACGTTACAAAATATCATTCATGGCTTTGAAAACACTTGTTTATGGTTGTTTAAACATTTGTTCTCTTGTCCCTTCCATTCCCTCTATATAAAGAAAACACTTGCAAGATCTAGAGGAGGATGGACACAACAGGAGGGAGAGTCACACGAAATCAAAAACACACTCTTGGAGTTCTCCTGAAGTTGTTCTAATCATCACCAGCCCCTAAGCTAACACACGTCCAGAAGTGGCAAATCAAAGCAACCCTTAAACAAAGGCACCCACGCCTGAAGCCACAGATTCATCCATCAACCATTGGTAAGAATTGGTAAAAAGATCAAACTCTACATTTGCATGACACATCAACACTTGTATTTTCATTAGATTTGTTATTCAAGACTAAAGACCTGGGTTCGACCCCAGGTCTGCATTTGTTTTACTTCTAACACTTGTTGCAAATCCAGCATAAGTAAGGTCACTGCACACAGAATCGAAGGACCTGAGTTTGGCACTCAGGTCATGCTTTTCGTTTTGCTAACATGTTTGCAGATGTAGTTCCCTCACAAGTGATCCATCAGGAAGTTTTGACAATGTCCTCTGGGTCGAAAGTCACATCCCTCGTTGGATCGAAGGTTAGCACCTTTCTTTAGATCAAAGGGTAGCTACTTTCACTAGATTGAAGGATAGCCAACCTCTCTTAGATCGAAAGGAAGCATTTCCTTCCATCGAAACAGACCTTTCTTCCTCTGAATTGAAGCCCCCATCTCTCCCTGGATCGAAGGATGCTTCCTTTTTTATTTTTACTTTTGTTTTCATTTCTTTATTGACCCTTTTTTATTTAAATTGACCATAAATCAAAAATCACAAAAAAACATTAGGCTAGTTATTTTTCTAATTAAATTAATTTTGTAAATAAATAAATTAATTATTTTAACCTTTTTTCTTGAAATTAAAATTAAATAGACTTAGGTTGTATTTTCTTAAAATAAAATAAAACAAACAAAAAGATTTCTTTTCCTTAGGATTTAGACGTCCATTTTAATTTGTTTGCGCGTTTATTTATTTTCACATTTTGTTTCGTCTTATTGTAACTGTTTCACAGTTTGTAATAGTAACTAGGACTTTACTTTTCACATTTCTATAATGTATCTCTCACAAAGCCATGTAATAACGTAGGATTTACATTCCCGCACTTTACATTTATGTACTTTACATTCCTGTATATATATTAACTAGCAGTAACTAGCATTGTATGACAAGAGCCTAATAATCAAACGTTAGCAAACCTAATACAAAAGACAAAAATAATTGAACATAACACACTTGCACATATGCACCTCTAAGGTAAGCCCACTTTGGTTGCCTTCAAAAATAAAACAGTAATGTCCCTCGAGACAGGGACGCTTTAGCAAAGACCGATAAATCAAAAGATCATAGCCCCTCGATAACCCTACAGTTGCCTTTTGGTAAATGATCTAGTCCCTAAACAGAAATTGCTAAAGCATCTCTACATTGTTGCCTTTATGACTGTATGTCTCTTAGAATGTCCCTCATACATCTAAACGATGGGGCTTCTTACCAAATCAATGGTAAGATAGCAACATCTAAAGGAGGAGGAAAAGAACGTTAGACCTTTTTTTGAGTAGGTAGGATGCTTATAGTTACTCGCTTGCTCATAATAAAAAATCATTTTTACACCTACGCTTTCAATTGAAACATTTTCAAAAGTCAAAGCCCTTTGTACGCATTCTTATAGAGACGAGAATCGTTATAAAGGCACTTTTCAAAATCACTTTCTAAAACATCTTCCATAAACACTTCTTTAAACTATTTCCAAAACCAACACTTTGTACACATTCTTATAGAGACGAGAATCGTTACAAAGACGTTTTCAAAATATTTTCAAACCCACACCACAAGTATATTTTCAAACAAAAGCAAAGTGAGCTAGCAAGAAACTAAGAACTCGTAGATAACTATGGATAGAAAGGGTTCTAACACCTTCCCTTTCCATATCCTACCCCCCCTTACTCAGAAAACTCTCTCGAAAGGTCTTTTTCTGTTCTTTTCACCCTTTCCTTAATTTGGATAAAAGAAAAGTCGGGGGCAACTCTTGCTTATCACAACATTTGAAAACACAAATTCAAAACCAGTATATAACAGTCGGTTCTTCCACCGTATCACAGAACTGGCGACTCTGCTGGGGACAATAAAAAGTGGGGTTTACCTTAGAGCTTAGTTCATTTTAAAATTGCTTTCATTGTGTGTTTTATGCTTTACTTTTGAGGGCTTGTTTGGGTTGTTACTATAGATCCTACACCCGGATCTGGGGCACCTTATTAGGTAAGTAGCAATAAATCATGGAAGTTGTACAGCATAGACCGATATGGACAAAGTGATAGCTATGTTAGCATGATACTTTGGTTTGTACTAATGTTCCTTGAGTCAGTCAAGGATAACATTAGGCTTCCTTAGTGTCATTAAGCGCTAACAGACCTTTATAACCTTTAATTGACTCATCCTAAGCCATTAGAAAGTAGTGAGATGGCCGGCTTTGGTTTCGAATGAAGACTGGTTCCTACTCGATACTACACTCATTGAGACTAGACTTTTGGGATATTCTGGCCGCAATACTTTGGTGCTTGAGCTAGAACAATTCCTAAAGGAAAGGTCAGTCATATGAGACTCCTTAGAACCCGGTTACTATTAATAGGACAGGTTGAGCCAACTGAAACTTCAAGAGGGTACTTACCTTTTAACCCCATGCAAGCCTAAACCTAAGGCTGCTTGTGTGACTAGTTTGCTTTCAACTTGAACTACTTGCAGGGTTTTATTATCTAACAACATGATTTCCTTGCAGGATTTGTTTGCAGTCATTATCCAATAAACTGGTTTTCTTGCAAGACATATTTGTCTTCATCACCTTGCATTTTTGCTTGACGCATAGCATACACATCAAAAACATCATACCATAACATTTCCTTAACCATTTCAAGGATATCGAGGGTCTGTAATGCAGGTCATGATGAACCATACGTCTAATAAGGGGAAATGGGATTTATTTTCCTCTAGCCAATGCCTTCAAAAGACCAAAACACAATAACTTGAGTCAGGGGCTATGACCCACTTGATATGGTGAGCTTGACTCTCGTAGAAGGACCTTCAACGATATGAAGTTCTTCAATCAAAGCTGCAAAATTCAACGCCTAACATTTTCTTGCGTTTACCCCGCGAGATCCTTGAAAATAGTTACATATCATGCATGTCATTACATAACAGGTCTTTCAGTATAGGTCTCTCATGTTTATTTCAGCAATGGCTCTCAAACAAGACAATAGAGGTCTCCAAACTCAAGAGGCTCAGTTCATGAAAATGTTCCTAAACCTATCCAAGGGGCAGGAAGAATTGAAAACGCTCCTCATTGGGAGTATGACCAAGAAACATCCTGACAATAACAAGGATGACCAGGTTGAACAACTGCAAGTTGAGATAGAAGCAATGAGAATCCAGATGCTGGGGCAGATGGCTCTAATCCAAAGCCTAGCCCGGGAGAAAGAAGAGTTAAGACTCCTTATCAACAAACTTCCTCAAGACGGATGCAACCGTGTGAAAAAAACGGTCAAGGCCGGGGATCAAGTCATTAATCAACCCCTGATGGGACAAAAAGTTAGAGCTTTCCAAATTACTGCTACGTCACAAGTCCAACCACAACCTCGCCAACAACAACAATGCAATCGGCATAAGCGGGATTCATTCACTAGGAAATATACCAAACTCAACATACCAATGTCGCAAGTCTTGCAACACATGATGTAGATGAATTTGGTCACATTGAAGGATCCTCCTCATAATCCTAATACTTTCGCTCCTACTTACAATCCTGATGCAATATGTGCATATCACTCCAACAGTCTAGGGCATGACACTGATAGTTGTTGGACGTTGAAATACAAAATTCAACACCTGATTGATGAAGGAGCATTAGAATTTGCACAAGATGGTCAACTGGAATTTTTCTTTCATCCCTCCAAGGCACATCATCTGAAGTGACAAGATCATACAAAGAGGCTTTTGTTCATTAGAATTTTCAATTTGTAATTTTCTTTTGATTGTTCGAGCATTTATTTATGTCAAACCTTGTTATTTCATCAATGCATTGAATATGTTTGTCTTGAATTATTTCATTTGTTTTCACTATACTTAAACTGTGCTTTTACTTCCTGTTTGTGATATTCAACTCCTGATTAAAAATCTCTAAGCCTTTAGAGGAAGGATGACAAAAATGATACCATAATCTCTACAGTATGCTTTTGAACAGACCCTGCTGATGATGTACAGGCGTTGTTTCAAATCCTAAAAAGTGGAGTTATAAGGAATATAATCCCTAGCCAACCCCTTTGAGCCTAAGAAGTAGGATTTTTTCTTTTCACACAAATTAAAACCCTTAATCATAACCTGGGGCAGGGTAGTTTTCTCAGTTAATTCAAATGTGTATTCAGTTGCACGCTTTACCTTCATACACGATAAATAGTGTAGAAGATGCTCTCCAAAAGATGGTGATGGCTCCATATAAGCGTCCAGACGGGAAGTCATTATCTCTCAAAAGAAAAACCCGCTAACTCAAAACCTATGAAGGAGACTTAAGAAAAAACTAGGGCATCCCGCTGGCTGTAATCACAAAAGAAACGGTTCAGGAAAAAGTAGGGATAACAAAAAAAAGAGGTCGTTGCAAATCTTCAATAAAAAAGAAAAGGTTACAAAAATGATTGCCCTCTCAAATAAACGTTCAAATTCTGAACCATCACCAAGTATCAGAGCAAAGATTCCAGACTCAATTGAGATCTAAACATATAATTAACTGAGCATAGGACTGAAGAACATCATGAAGAACGGTTGGGTACAAATAAATTTTGAGCCTTTATCCTTTGATTCTTAAAATCGTGAACCAGGCCACGCTGCAACCCTTAAAAGTCCTAGCGGAAGCATGGGTTAGCTCAGAAGCATACTGTTACAAAAGGTATCCAGAATCCTGTAGGACTTGCTACAAATCCTGAGTTGATATCACACTCTTACAAAATTTGTTTGTTTTACTAAAAATGATTTTTCAAACTTCAAGACAGACATAAGCTTTGCATTCTTTAAATGACATTGTTTGCATATGGCTAATTGTTCAAACAGCAGGGGAATTCACACAACGAATATTCAATGAACAAAGACCCTCTCAGTGGACAGAATCACCTCAGACGGAATTTTTTTTCCAATAACAGGACTTTTCATAATCAAAGGGCATGACATGGTGTCTAGTTAATCTAGGGCAGTCAAGCTAATATGAAAATAATCTCCAAAAGTGTTGAATAGTCGGGGGCAGGTCTCCATCTGAATCACTCGGGGCCTGTTACATTGATCGGGGATTCTAGCAAAAATCATTGTGAAATTTGAACCTTTGGTACCACCAAATTTCTTGTCTGTGCCAGTAGTATTAGATGGTGTCAGTATCATGTCTTTGAATCCTTCCATGACAGTCCTTAGAAAAGATACCTAGGAAATTCAAGATTATCATAAACTTGATCAAACATCAGGTGCACCAGATTCATCCTGAAGTAGCCCCACACAGGCTCCCATATATGAAAGGGCACATGCGATCACATAAACATCTTCTGGTAGTGTGACAACACTTGCTACTATAGACAGTGACAATCCTATGCACCCGATGAACACGAACATAGTCGGAAAATACGACGCATGAAAAAGGCCTGCTAGGTTGACAAGCCTAGGAAAAAATAAGGGCATCCCGGTGAAACCAAAATGGTTAGGGAAAAAATTTGGGATATATAAATAAAATTGTACACTCAGAAAGTCGAAAACCTGAAAAGGTGGCTTGGGCAAAAAAGGGTATCCCGGTGGACTGAAAACCTGAAAGGGCAGTCTAGGAAAAAGTTAAGGATTAAAGTGAACGACTATGTCCTGTCATCTCGTCACTTCTCTATCAATAGAAGGTTTATTACCCTGATCTACATCTACTCAAAACCCCAGAAGTTGGGATTACACTCAAACCAACCACAAAATCTCCGCATACACCTTTTTTCAGCAGGTATAGAGGCAGGGGCATCCTACTAAAAATTCACCGCCATATCCTCAGCTTACATCCAAGTGATGTCAAGCATCCTTATATCCCCGCAGAGCAAAAACCTCCAATTTCTGCTCTAAAATCCCCCAGTGAAATCGCCAAGCTTCTCAAGATTCCCCTACAGGATTTCAACAAAATCCCCAAGCAGTTTATGGAGTTCACCTTCCGCGACAGAGTTTTATAAATATCAAGTAGTTTATAAAGCCTTATCCCCAGTAGAGTTATTTCTCTAGCTACAGAAGTTCATCCCCCAGCGGAGTTTATTTCTCCAAGTAGGTAAAATCTTCCAACAGAACTCGTACCCTCGGCAAAATCATCCTCAAGCAAAAGTCTAAGATTCCTGGCTGAGAAAGGGAATCCCCAGTAAAACTATCTCCATTCATTATCCCCAGTGGAAATTGAAGAATCACTTTATTCACTCAACAACAGCAGTCCGCGATTCAGCTTCCCGGTACTCTTCATCAGCAATCAGGGATTTATTTTCCAAAAATAAAGATATTACGCAACGGCATTACATGTTCATACATCATGGCATGTGCATGAAAATACATATATCACAATCTCATTTATTTTGGAAGCATCATGCCATTCATACGTCATGACATCGCATGAAACTGATTTTTACCATTTTAGGTTAAATTAGCAAACAGACAAATACTATCAACTTTTACAGCAGATCAAAGATTAATGCCCGAAACTAGACGGGGAAACTATCTTCACGACCAAGTGGTATGAACTCCCAAAACAAGACGGGTTTACCAAAAAAATGCAGCAGGCTACAGATTAATGCCTGAAACCAGACGGGGAAACTATGTATGTGACCAGTAAAACAAGTTTCAGGTTAATACCTGTAACCAGCCAAGAGAACTATCTGTGGACGACCGACTGTGGATTAATACCTGTAACAAGCCAGGAGAACTATCTACATGAAGAGATTGAAGATTAATACTTGTAACAAGCCAGGAAAGCTATCTTTCTTTCTCAAGTTCCAGATTAATACTTGTAACAAGCCAGGAGAACTATTTGTGGACGATCGACTGTGGATTAATACCTGTAACAAGCCAGGAGAACTATCTACATGAAGAGATTGAAGATTAATACCTGTAACAAGCCAGGAAAGCTATCTTTCTTTCTCAAGTTCTGGATTAATACCTGTAACAAACAAGGAGAACTATTTATAGATGATCGATTATGGATTAATACTTGTAACAACCCAGGAGAACTATATACATGAAGAGATAGAAGATTAATACTTGTAACAAGCCAGGAAAGCTATCTTTCTTTCTCATGTTCCGGATTAATATCTGTAACAAGCCATGAGAACTATTTGTGGACGACCGGCTGTGGATTAACACCTGTAACAAGTTAGGAGAACTATATGTGGACGACTGACTATGGATTAATACATGTAACAAGCTAGGAGAACTATCTACATGAAGACATTGAAGATTAATACCTGTAACAAGCCAGAAAAACTATCTTTCTTTCTCAGGTCAGAGATTAATACCTGTAATAAGCCAAGATTACTATCTCAATGACTAACAAAAACAAGTTCCGAATTAATACCTGTAACAAGCCAGGAAAACTATCCACATGAAGAGATTTAAGATTAACACATGTAACAAGCCAGGAAAACTATCTTTCTTTATCATGACAGAGATTAATACCTGTAACCATCCAGGAGAACTATCTCAACGACCAGCAATTTTCAAGTTCTAGATTAATACCTGAAACCAGACAGGACAACTATCTGCGAACAACTGACTTATAGATCCATACCTGAAACCAGACAGGATAACTATCTACGAATAGTTGACTTGTAGATCAATACCTGAAACCAGATAGGATAACTATCTACGAACAACTGACTTGTAGATCAATACTTGAAACCAGACAAGAAAACTATCTACACGACCAGGTGAAATAGCCCTACACAGGTTTCTTCTAATACATGTCCAAATAGTAGTTAATTCCATTTTCCCCAGCAAGTTACTGTGAAGCCTGGATTTCAACCAGAAAACAGCAAACTTTCATCTCTCCATAGATAACTCTTCAGCAGAGCCTTGGACAATTGAATCTCCTAGACTCTATCCCCCATAGAGTTTTCCTCAAGCAGGAGAAAAATAGAAACCCACATTCCCAAACGGACTCCTCCTCAGACAGCAGGAACAGGAACCCTCAAAGGGACCATGTGTTAAATCAGCATCTACTTTGGATGGCATCTTTAAGCCCATATCCGATGAATCTATGTCATCCTCTCCAAATGACATCTGTAAGCCCATTCCTGACATCATCAACCATCAGTATTACTTCATGTGAGTGTAAATTTTTGGGCACTCTAGTGTTCAATCATCTTCCACCTTCAGATCACGAAAGGTGGACAAGCCAATCTAAATCCTCAGGTTTAAGAAGATTGAACAGGGGTAGCTGTTCCCAAAATTTTCCCTCTCATACTTCCCCAAGGATTTTCCTCTCATATGGGTGGTTACAAGTGCTTGATTAAAGAAAAATAAAATTTTTAAAGATAAACAAGGTCTTTTAATTGGCATGTCAAAGGGTCTTTCGATTGGCTTTTTGGCAGGCTTCGTTTGAGCACCTAACCTCCTCCAAACTTGCCTCAAATTTCCAAGCTTCGATTGAAGCCTTGGCCTGTTGCTTACTTGTTGTATACAAGCTTCGACTAGGCATGTGTTTCCTTTGAAACAGCTTCCTTCGATTCAAAAAGGAAGGGCCTCATGTTGGTGCTCCTTTGATTACACCTTTGGCTTTACATGCTGGCTTAATTCACAATGCAATGGCTACCTACATGCAAGCTGGATTCCTGCTTCATTTGGGCATTTGTTTTCTTTGATGCAAGTTTATTTCCTACTTTGATTGGGCATTTGGTTTCTTTAGAGCCAGCTTGATTCCTTTAGCACACTAGGCAAATAATCCCTTTGTGCGTGCCTTCAACGCACAAAGCAAGAACCCCCCTACAAGTCTGCTTCAATTCGCCAGATGTGGACTCTTGCATGAAATCTTCATTTAGGAAAAGGCTTCTTCAGACCTACCTTTGAACCACTAGGCAAAAGCTTCTTCATGCTTGCCTTGGATTCACCAAGACAAAAGGCTGCCTCATACTTGCCTTTGATCCACAAGGCAAAGGCTCCCTCTTCAATTGGCCTTTGATTCACCAAGCAAAGGTTTCCTCTTCATGTTTGCCTTTGTTTCATAAGCATAGGATTGCTACATTATGAACACACATTGGTGGCCCATTCGAAGAATGCACAAGGAGCGCATGTGGGCTATTCAAAGGACACACAAATGGTGCCTTCAAAGGGGCATGCATTTGGCCCAGTCGAAAGGCACATAATGGTTAAAGACAAGTGTTGTTTTGTCTTTTGATGAGTTTGGCCAAAGTCCTGCATGCTTCCCAGCCCAAGCCTCATGCACCATTACATTCATGACAAAGGAGGCTTCGATTGGCCAGAATTAAGTCCTCACTTGGGCTATTAGAATCAAGCAACTAAGGCAAATAAATGGGTCCAATGAAGGAACCATTTGAAAGACACTCAAGAAGTCCATTTGAATGAAGCAACGAAAGGCCCATTTGAATGGTACATAAATGGTCCATTAAAAAGACCCCTTCGAAGGAGGAAAATAAAGGCCCATTCGAAGGCTATACAAGAGGTCCAGTCGAAGGAGGCAATAGGCCAATTGAAGAGCAACACTATAGAGCATTCGAAGGAGCCAAAATGTCCAGGTTCATTCAAGTTCAAAAAGAGACTTTTGCAATGTTACATAATATCATTCATGGCTTTGAAAACACTTTTGTATGGCTGTTTAAACCTTTATTCTCTTGTCCCCTCCATTCCCTCTATATAAAGAAAACACTAGCAAGCTCCAGAGGAGGCTGGACACAACAGGAGGGAGAGTCACACGAAATCAAAAACACATTCTTGGAGTTCTCCTGAAGTTGTTCCAATCATCACCATCCCCTAAGCTAACGCATGTCCAAAAGTTCCAAGTCGAAGCAACCCTTAAACAAAGGCACCCACGCATGAAGCCACAAATTCATCCATCTACCATTGGTAAGAATTGGTAAAAAGATCAAACTCTATATTTGCATGACACATCAACACTTGTAGTTTCATTCGATTTGTTATTCAAGACTAAAGACCTAGGTTAGACCCCAGGTCTACATTTGTTTTGCTTCTAACACTTGTTTCTAATCCATCATAAGTAAGGCCAGTGCACACAGAATCGAAGGACCTAGGTTTGGCACCCAGGTCATGCTTTTTGTTTTGCTAACATGTTTGCAGATGTAGTACCCTCACAAGTGATCCATCAGGAAGTTTTAACAATGTCCTATGGGTCGAAAGCCACATCCCTCATTGGATCCAAGGTTAGCACCTTTCTTTAGATCGAAGGGCGTCTACTTTCACTGGATTGAAGGATAGACGGCCTCTCTTAGATTGAAAGGAATCATTTCCTTCCATCGAAAAAGACTTTTCTTCCTCTGAATCGAAGCCCCCGTCTCTCCCTGGATTGAAGGATGCTTCCTTTTCTATTTTTACTTTTGTTTTCATTTCTTTATTGACCCTTTTTTATTTAAATTAACCATAAATCAAAATCACAAAAAACATTAGGCTATTTGTTTTTGTAATTAAATTAATTTTGTAAATAAATAAATTAATTATTTTAACCTTTTTTCTTGAAATTAAAATTAAATAGACTTAGGTTGTATTTTCTTAAAATAAAACAAAACAAACAAAAAGATTTTTTTTCTTTAGGATTTAGACGTCCATTTTAATTTGTTTGCGCATTTATTTATTTTCGCATTTTGTTTCGTCTTGTTGTAATAGCTTCCTAGTTTGTAATAATAACTAGGATTTTAGTTTACGCATTTCTATAATGTATCTCTCACAAAGCCATGTAATAGCGTAGCATTTACATTCTCGCACTTTACATTTCTATACTTTACATACATGTATACATATTAACTGCTAGTAACTAGGATTGTATAACAAGAGCCTAATAATCAAACATTAGCAAACCTAATACAAAATACAAAACTAGCCGAACATAACACACTTGCACATATGCACCTCTAAGGTACGCCCATTTTGGTTTCCTTCAGAAATAAAATAGTCATGTCCCTCGAGACAGGGACGCTTTAGAAAAGACCCATAAATTAAAAGATCATAGTCCCTCGATGATCCTACAGTTGTCTTTCGGTAAATGATCTAGTCCCTAAACATAAATTGCTAAAGCGTCTCTATAATGTTGCCTTTATGATTGTATGTCCCTTAGAATGTCCCTCATACATCCAAACGATGGGGCTTATGACCAAATCAATGGTAAGATAGCAACATCTAAAGGAGGAGGAAAAAAACGTTAGACCTTTTTTGAGTAGGTAGGATGCTTATAGTTTCTCGCTTGCTCACAATAAAAAATCATTTTTACACCTACACTTTCAATTGAAAATTTTTCAAAAGTCAAAGCCCTTTGTACGCATTCTTATAGAGACGAGAATCGTTACAAAGGCACTTTTCAAAATCACTTTCAAAAACATCTTCCATAAACACTTCTTTAAACTATTTTCAAAACCAACACTTTGTACACATTCTTATAGAGACGAGAATCGTTACAAAGACATTTTCAAAATAATTTCAAACCCACACCACAAGCACATTTTCAAACAAAAGCAAAGTGAGCTAGCAAGCAACTAAGAGCTCGTAGATAACTACGGATGGAAAGGGTGCTAACACCTTCCCTTTCCATAACCTGCCCCCCTTACTCAGAAAACTCTCTCGAAAGGTCTTTTTCTGTTCTTTTCACCCTTTCCTTAATTTCGATAAAAGAAAAGTCGATGGCGACTCTTGCTTACCGCAACATTTGCGAACATGCACGCAAAACCAATATATAACAGTCAGTTCTGCCACCATATCACACCTCCTAACATATGTTTCCTTCCCTTTCGACACCGTAATTCTAGTCACGACATTCAACATTTCCTTTTTTTGACTCAGACTAAACCAAAATTCCCTCAAGAAACACCGCAATAAACTGCTCTAATTATTCAAAATAACTTCACTGATTTCAAAAAGTTGTCCTATAACTATCCTCACTCTTCATTTGTATCTGAAGATAATCCGAACCTAATTCATTTATACTGAGAACATATTTGCCTACCAGTTGTTCCATCCAGTCATCAATCATCTGAAGTGGATATGTAACCTCAACCACTATTTTAATCAGTTATCAGTAATCCACATACAATTTCATATTACTTTCTTTCTCCTTAACCAATGACATCAAAGCTACCAAATTGATACACTCGGTTTTACAAATCTATTTCTCCGTACATATTCTAATAATTTCTCCAATTCTCCCAACTTCGAACTGAAATCATGCGTGGTGCCATAGAAACAAGTCTTGTTCCAAGAACGAGATCAACAATAAACTCCACCTCTCATCCAACCTCTTCACGTGACAAATAAATTACTTCCATGTGCTAAAACCATTTTTAAAACAAATTTGATGGTGTTAGCTTTCTAGCGCTTTAAACAGAACTCAAATCCGACGTCCAAAACTCAAGTTATGAATTCTCGAAGTTCTGCTGATTTTCATCACAAGGTACTCAGGTACCCATATACGGTAACCGGGTACTGGCGGAACAGAAGCAGTTTTTTGTCATTTTCTGTGTATAAAATCCACTCCAACATATATCTGAAACCTTATTCTTCTCTTAACTCGAGAGACGCATTACTTTCTTCAAATTTTAGTTTTCAAAAACACCAAAACTCTTATTCTTTCCACAAACTACCCAAAAAGTCATTCTTCTTATAACTCAAAAGACATATTACGTTGCAAAGACCTCAATTTTCAAAACAACAAAACTCTGATTCTTCTTACAAGACTACTAATATCTTTGAGTTCTGGCTCTGACTCGCAATTTACAATCACCCAAAAGCATCAACAACACCCGACTATTACTTACCTGACTCCAACCACAACATTTACAGTACATCATCATTATATCACCATTCATAACATCAATATCATACACAATAGTAACTCAACACTGACAACTTTCACAATAGACAAACATTTGCTAAAACATCACAATCATCTGAACTTCATCTTTCAAGAGTTATCCTACATGCTTAGCTAATGTCCTAAGGGGATCACCAAGAATTACACACCTCTTGTATATCACTAGTTGTCACATTGCTTTATATCCTTTAAGAAGCAACCTTTAACAATTCTCTTTTTCCTTCTAAGGCAACTCTACTTGACCAACAAATAAGAACCTTGAATCCGTACAACCTTCAGGCATGAAAATATGCATCGACTCGCCAAAACACTTCGTAATCACTTGGTTTAATTCCAGATAGTTCACCCCAAGGCTAACATCAAGTTAATCCAACATTTCACTCTAACGATAAGTCACAATTATCCTCGGGAGAACATCAAGACTCACCCACAATGGGAACATCATTAACCATAACATCACCCTTCACTTCTAGAGATGCGAACAACACAAGTACATGGTCATTCCCCCTTAATAACACTCCTACTTATCGTTAGACTTAAATCCTGAATTCACACTTCCTTTAAAATTGGAAAAACAACACAGCAGCACTAACGTCTTCACTCATGCACTTCACGACATACTAAACCAATTGTTCATACCTGAACCATCTCAAAGAAGCATAAGCTTCTCCCCCACTTATTTCAATCCTACTCCTGCAAACAAGTGATTAGAAAAGCAAGCACCAATAGTTTTTCACACACTTATCGCGTACTAAGGAACAAATAATATTAGACAACTTGGCCGGACGGACCGACCTGCTCTGATACCAATTGTAATACCTTATTTCCCCGTCGGTTAATTATATAAAATCAGAGTAAATTAATTTCTCAATTAAACATCAACAAATAGGATGTCACATCTTTCATACATCATAAATGCTCATTAATTAAGATACGTAATGCGAAATCATAAACTTCAAGTCTTAAAATTCATTGCATCATTTGCAGTGTAAAACATTAATAATAATTATTCTCAACCCTCAACATGAGTGGTACTCTTTGCATCCAAAAATCCGCATAATCATAAAGTAATTTAAAAAAAAACGAAGTAATACAAGTTCACTCCTAACAAAATAATTCGCACAAAACCCCCAAGTGTTACGTATCAGAGCATACACTGACTCAATCTACACAACTGGAGGAACTCCTCAGCTAAACTTTGATCTCTAGCTACTTCGGATCATCTGCATGTTATCCACGTGGAGGCAACATTGAAATAGAAAGGGTGAGATATCATAACAATATAAGAGGAAGCATAATAATGAACAGGTAGAGATTCAAGTACACAGTCAATATATAACATCCATCATAATATAATACATACTTTCATCAATATTCACCCATCGAATTATCAATAATAATGTGATGTAAAAGACTGACACTGACTCCATGCATGTGGTACCAATAGGGTAAAATCCTCTTCGCAATAATGCCAATTTAGGGCAATCAATTTTTCTTGCCAATACAGGCCTTTGCTCGCTAATACAGGCCTTCGCTTTATAAATGCATGAGACATTATCATGCAACAACATACTTCTCATTTATCATTCTTATTCATCACAATTTCTCCAATTACTTGCCTTCGCCATCATCGTTATCATGTATATCATGTCACACCATTAAAATAATCATTATACTTAATCACAACATAAATCAGGGCATATAAATCAAAAACACACCCACTGATAGGTATTAATATTGGTGAAATAATAAACTACTGCATTATAAGTCATTTGCATAAGATAGGAATTTATTTTATCTTTCCAATGGTTCAAACGGTGCGTCAAACAGACACACGAGGCAAAAGTTATGAGTTTTATAAGTTTTACAAAAATTATGTTGTAATGCGGTGGGAGAACTGACTTAGTCATTTTGCATTTGATCGTAAATATTACGGTTAGCAAGAGTCGCTACCGACTTTTCTTTTATCCAAAAGGAGAGGCTGAAAAGAACATGAAAGACCTTTAGATATGTTTTCTTGAGTTCGGGGGGTAGATTATGAAAAGGGAAGGTATTAGCACCCTTTTCATCCATAGTTATCTACGGGCTCTTAGTTGCTTGCTAGATCACTTGCTTTTGTTTGAAAAAGGTGCTTTGTGTGGTTTTTGAAAGTATTTTGAAAAGGCGTTATCGTTTAGGCAAACTTTGTAATAATTCTCGTTCGTAAGAATGTATAAAAAGTGTTGATCTTTTGAAAATGTTTCAAGTTTGAAAGATGTTTTGAAAGTGTTGGTGTTTGTTTTGAAAATAACAAGGATGTTTTGGTTTGAAAATGAGCAAGCAACTAGGAATATTCTACCTACTCAAAAGTCTTTCTTGTTTATTTCCTCTTTCCTTTGACATTGCTATTTTACCATTGATTGGTAAGTAACCTCATCTTTGGATGTAAAAGGGACGGGCACTGGTCATCGTATAGCCATGATAGCAATGTTGTAAGACATCTTAGCATTTCTTTAAGGGACTAAGATCATTCGTAAGGCAACATTTGTAGCGTCATCGAGGGACTATGATCTTGTATTTTCGTTTGTTTTTGTTAAGACATCCCACATGCATAACATGGCCATTTGATAAGGCAACAAAGTGGATTTACTCTAAGGGTGTAAATATACAAGTTTGTTGATTTACATGCATTGTTTTGTCTTGATTAGGGTTTGCTAACTTGTTGATTTTAATCTTTCTATACAAACCCTAATTTACTAGTATTTTTATAAAGAATTAAATTATGGAAAATAAAAATACTAAGCTATTTCATCAATAGGAGAGGGGGTGTACAAATTTACAAATGGGGATTTTGCATAAAAATTAAATCTAATTAACTATTACAACCATATTGAATATTGTACAAAATTGAAGATAAAATGCAAGAATGTAAAATGGAAAAAAGAAATGATTTTTATTTGGATTTTTATGAAAGGATTTTAAACTAAACCTTATTAAGAAAATAATTAATGAAAATAAAAAAAAATTAACTTAAACTAATTAAAAAAAAGAAATTAATTAAAAAAGGATTTTTTTTTAGGGTTTTTTTTTATGAAAAGGTTTTAAGAATAATATAAAAATACATAAAAATTAATTAACTAAAATAAACCTAAATTCTAAATTAATTTAATATTACAATAAAATAATATAATATAATAATTAAACCTAATTATCTAAATATTAATAAAAGAAAGGAATTGAATTGTTAAGAAAATTGTTTTTTTTTTGTTCTTTTAATTTTTATAAAGAAAAATAAAATATGAGTACAAAAATAATACAATAAATATTTTTGGATTTTTTTATTAATAATAAAAAAAACTAATATTAGTAATAAAAATAATAACAAGAAAATATGAAAGTAAAATAAAAATAAAATGAAAATGAAAATGAAATAAAGAAATAAAATGGGACAAGGGGGTATGAAACATAATCAAGGGGGAAAGTTAGCAAAAAAATGAAGGCCCAAAGTTATGGGGCCCAGGCGCTGCAAACAAAGGAAGAAAAGGAAAATGTGAAGAAAAAAAGCAAAAGGTAGCGCGCTGAGTGTTGAACCCATGCCCTCTTGGTTATCAGCATGGTGTCTTACCACTGGGGTGGCTATACATTCGTTTACTTATATGAAATGATAAATACATAACATATAATGCTTCCAAGGCATGTACTTCATCTTCAACCTTCAGCCAATCAGAGTACATGTAACTTCTTCATCTCTCAACAAAAATGGAAAGTACAAACATAAAAGTTGTGGCATTTCTTTCCACGAATCCAACCATATAAATAACTAAAGCTATAAATCCAAGATGAGTGAGAATTTTTCTGGCCCTAATTTAAAACCTAAAAATTTTAGAAACTTCAACTCCAAAATTCTCTAAGCTCAGGCCATATAAAGGCAAACTATGGGTATGTACAGCTTCATGACAATGGTATCTACATTTTATCTTTGAAAATGGAAGCCTAACAATGCCTATATGAATAGTTCAAAAGTCAGAAAACTCACCTTGCAAGAGGGTATCGTGTTTTGAGTTTGAGCAGGTTTCAATGAGTTCTAGTGATTGGGTTAGCTTCCTCAAGTTCCCAGGAAGCTAATGTGATGCTTGGCTTGAGCTGAAAGTGGCTGAGGAGTTCTGGAGAAGTCCACTTGCAGTGCTTGGTTTTTTAGTTTGGAAAATGGTGGAAATGGAGTTACATGACTGTAACAGGTATTGGAATGATTTGTGGATGATGTTTAGGAACTTTTGGAATGGTTTGGAGAGGAAACGCACGATTAATTTGAGAGATGGGAGTGTAAGGTCAGTTTCTGCACAAAAATGGAGTTTTGTGTGCAATCTGAGTTTTTGAGGGTTTGAGTGAGTTTAAGGGCTTGTACATGCGTTCCTTATCTTGCAAATAGTGTATGTATTTATAGGCAAGAGGTTTTATGTTCTACAACAAGTCAGAATTTGAAATCTCAAGTTGTAGCATCTTTCTTGTTTTTGAAGCAAAGTTGAAACATTTTGTTCCAAGGCAAGGTACAGGGATGCATAGAGTGGTTATTACTTTAGACATGCTTACTTTTGGTGTATAGGGTTTGTGTGTGCAGAAAGAACAAGTCCAATGCTCAAGGAGAGTGGACTTTGTGATTAAAGGCACTTTTTAAGAATAACAATGGTGTCTTTCTTCCAAAAATGGAAATGCAACTTGGATAACGGTTCAAATGCTTGGACAATGGATCCATATGTTGTGTAAACATTTAATTAAGGATGGAATTTCAAGTTAGAAGCCTGCAAAGTTAGATTATGCAGCATGACTATGTGGTTTGGTCCATTGTGCATCACAAATTCTGTCTTGTAAAACAACTTGAAACCCTAACTTCTGACCTTCGATTCTCCTTGCTCAAAAATGATCTCAAGGAGTTCTTTGACATTTTGTAAAGCTTGTAATGTTCTCTACAATCCCTATTTGAATCACTTTTGCAAAATCCAAATGTAAGTATGTGAAACTTGGCCCAGAAGTTAGGTCAAAATCCTGACCAAAAATGCTCAAAATTTCACTAAGTGTTTTAGTTTCATGACCATGATTTCATGGATTAATAACTTGAAATCCAAGCATTTCTAGGAGGAGTTAGTTTCAGAAATATTTTAGATCTCATTGAGATCTACAACTTTCATGTTGAAAGTTTCCTTTGAATCATCTTGCATCATGGTGAAAAATTGGCTCAAAGTTGTGAAAAAGTATGAAGTTTTCAACACTTAGAAAAATTTCTAAGTTTGGAAATTTTGACTTTTCAAAATGAAATCTTGAATTTTTTATTTCTTGATGAAAAATTTTCATATTTTGATATGTTTTGATGAGTTGTGATCTTTGACACTTGATTTTGACCAAAAGGTCAAAGTTTGACTTTTCAATGTATCAGTTGACTTTTGATCAGTTGACTGAAAATCAACTATCAATCAATTGATCTTGAGGGAAGTTTTGAGTCATACCATTAGGTAAAAATTATGCATTTGAAACCTTGAGATCATGTCTCAAACCAATTAACCATTTTCTAGGTCAAAAATCAGAAATTTCCCTTTCTCAATCAAAACCCTAATTTTGACCATTTTGCCCTTTTGATGATTTGATCAAATTTATTGAGGAATTATGGTCCAAACTTGATCAAATGACATATATGAGCTCATAATGTTGACATGGATCAAAAATCATGAAGTTTGACTGTAAATTGACCACAGTTGACTTTCCCCCCAATATAGTTGATTTTTAGGTCAACTGATCAATTGACTGAGCAAAAATGTGATCCAAGACTTGAAACTTGACATGAGAAATATTGAGGGTCCATAATTATCAATGAAAGTCATATGAGGCATTAAAAGTTACAATATCCTTGTACAATCTCAAACCCTAATTTCAGTCATCAATGCTTAAGGAGGTGTCTTGAGCTAATCAACCCTAGTGCAATCTTGAACCAAAGGAGATCTTGTGAGAAATTACTTGATAAATGAGAGGGCAAATTTTTGGGTACAACAGATGTCAATAGCAGTGGTAACCGGTTACCCAGTTATGGTAACCGGTTACCGCAAGACAGTAACCTTGTTTTTCCAAAATTCCTCGCGGTAAATAGTTACCCACTTACGGTAACTGGTTACCCACTTACGGTAACCGGTTACTACAAGTCAGTAGCCTCTTTTTTTCCAAATTTTCATATGGTAACTATTTACCATATATGGGTGACCGGTTACCCTGCGATAACAGGGAAAAATTCTGTAATTTCCAGTTACAATCCTCCCGTGTTTCAACATCCAAAAATCACAATTTTCTTATCAAAATTTATCTTTTAAGAATGTTAATTATTCACCAACCATTTTCTATCAATCCTAACTAATTCACATCATCCAACTCCATCAAAATACACCAAAATCACCAAAAATTCATCAATAGGGAAAAAACCCGAAACAATCAAATAAAGAGAAATAAAAACATACAACCTAGATCCTATCATACTCCATCATTAGGAAACCTTTTATAAATTTAGAATCCACCCTTACATTAGATTCTTGGTTGATTCTTGATTTCTATGGTGAAATACTTGCCCTAGCTTCCTAGTGCCTTTCTCCTCTTCTAACTTCTATGCTTTCCTTCTATTTTTCACGTCCTGACTTATTCTCTCTAATCTCACCTCTTATAAACCAATAATGATATAACTATCCAAATTAATTAATTATTTAATTATTATTATAAAATAATAATAATCCTAATAATATAATAATAATAGTAATATATATTATTCCCCACAACCCATGTTTCTACGCATTTAGCCATACACCCATAAAACTACACCGTATCATCTTATTATTTAATTAAAAATAATTCTAATTAAATAGGGGTGTTACAGTATCAATCCACAAGTCGTACTTCATTGAGGTGTGTATGTGTGTGATGTGCATTTGATTTTGTACCACTCTAAGAATGGACCTAACAAAGGTCGTCTATTTTGGAGATGTCCGTTCTGAAAACATGAAGATACTTGTAACCTATTTATTTAGGATGGTGATATTGCTCAAGAAACTGCTGCTTATGAAAGTTTAGATGAAGAACTAAGTAAAAATGAGAGCAAGCTGAGGGAGATACATGATGTTTAAACCATGAGGGAACTGTACGAAAATGCATTGAAGAAGAACAAGAAATTGCAGATGAAGATGTGGTCAGATGTATTATCTGGAAATTTGAAGTCATGGTGTCTTATTGTGTCTGTGATGGTCAATATGCATTTTATATGGAATTTTAACTGTTGAATTCTACTATGGTATTATTGTTCTTGTTGAAATGGTTATAATGTTATTGGTTTTATTTAGAGGTGCAATGTAATGTTACTATGAGTTATGAATTGCAATAGTATTTTGTTAATTTGTTGGTTTTGCATAGTAAGTGACCTGTAAAGTTAGACATACATGTGACCCATAATTTGCACATAAAGTGACCTGTAAAGTTAGACATACATGTGACCCATAAATTTACCATCAATTGGTTTATAATATGAAGTTTGTATGATCTATAAATTTGCCATCAATTGGGGTATAATATGCAGAAACTATTGACATATAATTTTGACATAAACTTTTTAGAGTTTGACATATAAGTTTGACATATATACTTGGCATTAAAAGCAATAAACTCTAAAATGTCATACATTCACTACGGAATTATCATAAGTTGGTCATTAAATCAAAATAGTTAGTGGTACAAGCCATATTACACATTGCAAACTATCTTTTTTCATTACAAACTTCATAACAGAAAGCATATTATTCACAAAACACACATATAATAAAGTCTACATGTCTTCATCATTGAGTCATTCCCTTAGCAATGTCTTCCTATTTTTTTAATGCTTTCCACCAATAAGCAAGTCTGATGTGCTATCATCTTCATTAATGATAAAAGGATCATCTAGCATCCTTCCAGGGCTACCAACTTCCTTTGTTTTAAGGGTCCTTAGCCTGTCACTTTGTCTTTTCTGAACACCCTTAGCAGTAAATTTCTTGACCTTGTTCTTCTGTTTTGAAGGATTGACCTATGAAAGATGAAAATATTTTAGAAAAATGAAGATGATTCTAGGAAAAACATGTTGAGTGTAATTTAATACTTATTGGTTCAATGCAAGTTGGCCTTAATGAAGAGGATCCCGATGGTTTGAAAGGTTTCTTCTTGTTAATTTTTGGAGCTTTACCATAAAACATCTTGATAGTTTTCTTCAAAGGTGATGTGTCAACATTCAAAGGTGGAACATCCAAAGCATCATCATCCTTCAGTATCCCAGCCAATGTATCAGCATCTATACCATTGTATTTTAACAAAGAGGAATGTGAATCATTTTCAGCCTCGACTGGTGCATCTTTTTCAGCCTCATTTGGTGCAACTTTCTCAGCCTCAATGTGTGCATCTGGTTGAGCCTTAATTGGTGCATCTTTTTGTGCCTCAACTGGTACATATTGTTGTATCTCAACGGGTGCATCTTTTTCAGTTATATTTTTTGGCTTAGCCTTTGCCTTACCCTTTTTCCTTTGGTTCAGACTTAGTTTTTTTGGTCTTTGGTTAATAATTATCCTTCTTTTCCTTGTTGATAGACCCCATAGGTCTCCCCTAATGCATACAACAAATTAGAAAAACAAAATTTACAAATAATAGGTACGTCATAGTTATTTACACATTATTTACACATACCCTCTTTTTGCTAGTTTAATTGGCCTGAGTAGGAATATCTTGTGTAGGCATTTCTCCTGTAGGCATATATGTTATATTTTCATCTGGCACAACAAGAAGTTGCTTATTTTTCTTGCAGGTCCTATTGTTGTGCCCTAGTTTAAAACAAGACTTACACATATGGCTTATATTGGTTCTTTGCCACTTGGTTTGACTTGCCTCATCAGGTTCTCTCCTGCGTAGTTTTTTGGGCCTCCCCGGGCCACGTTTGAACAAGGGTGGAATTAAAATAGGATTATATTATTGTATGAGTGTTAAAAGTTCTCACCTTTGTGTGTTCTTCATCTACCGATGAATTTTTGCTAGGTGTGATTCATGATTAAGCTTGTTTTGTTTTAGAATGTTTAGTATAATTTTTGTACTTAGGATTAATTTTGTTTTCATGTTGTCGTTGCAGGATAGTGGTAAATATTTACTTTGCTTGTACGCTTTTATTTGAACCATACATCTGTTTTCTGTTTTAAAAACTTGTTGATTCAGGATTCTTTGGTTTGTTACTTTTGTTCTTCGAGTTGTTTGGCCTTTTTTTAGGACAAACAAATTCAAGTTGGGGAGAGTTTGATAAGTGCAAAAAATATCGTTATTTTTTGTATATAATTTGTGGCACTTATCGGTTCTTTTGTTAACATTCTTTGAATAATTCTTTGCTTTGTATGTAAAAATGTATAATTTGTGTATTATTACCTTTTTTATTCACTTATATATCATTTGATAGTTTTAATTTATTTTTGTAGGTATTGTTGCGTATTTGGAGCATCGAGGAATAAGATGTCGAAGGCACGGCTCTGAATAAGCATTTTTGGAAGAAATAAAGAAAATAAGTGTTGTAGACGAGGCTAAGCGCGATCAGTGCGCGCTTAGTGCACCCAAGGAGTTGAAGAGCAATATTTTGGCAGAGGCGAGCCCGCTAAGTGTGATATTTGGCGCTTAGCACGCTCTAAGGCGGTTTAGTGAATAAATGAAGGCACGCTTAGCGTGTTATTTGGCGCTTAGTACGGTGTGTAATTTTCAGTTTTTGTATAAATAGCTTAGAACATATTTTTTAGGTTTTTTATCATCTCTTTCCCTCTTGGAGGAGCTCTGGTCTGATTTTTCTATAGTTTAGAGATTTACTCAACATCATTGGGTGGTGCATCTTGTCGATTGGCTATGGGTTGTCTCAGATCGTGTTGACATCATGAGAAGTTTCCTACTCGTCTCCTTTTTACCTATGTATCATTCCAATGGTTGGTTTTGTCTGTATATCTTTACTCTTTATGTATGTACATTTGTTGATCATGGGATTGTATGAAATCTCTTTTACAAATTAATATCAGTGTTTGTTCTTGATTTTTGCTTTATCGCGGAGTTTTGGTTTGTCGTAGACATATGCTTATCGAATTGCTTTCTTGAATGAATATTTATTAGGTCCTAGACTGTAGACATAGATTTAGGCTTAATATTCATGTGGGTATCGGTTATGAAATGCATCGGGTTATTTAAGTTGCACGCGAAATTGCATCCGAGAGCAATACAGGTGATGTCTCACTTTGCATTAGAGATAGCCTTAGTGTGAGCGATACGTGATGGTATTGACGAGTGATTTAGGTTGCGTGCAATTGATCCTCAAGTTTAAGTATTTGACGAGTAAAGTAAAATTCAATTCCATAATGAATTCTCTTATGCTACAGATGATTGTTTATCGCTTTATTAATTGCTTTATTTACTTTTCCCGCACTTTTTCTGTAAACCCGTTTTCTAAACTTAGAAGGATTGAAACTGTTGAACGGTAGTTTTTCCCTCTCACTGATCCTTGTAGAGACGATATGATATACCCTATAAAAATGCTTACTTTTTCTTGTCGCTTTACTGCTACAGCAAAATGGCGTCGTTGTCGGGGAATGGTGTTGATATTAACTACATCGTAATAGTTTTGCTTTTTAAGTTTCGTAAATATGTCTATTTTGTGCATAAATGTGATTTATACATTTGTATATAGTATACTTGTTTTGTTTCACGTTTTCCAAGTGTGGTTAGATGTGTAGTTTCAATTAGAGTTTGAAGAGATTTAAGCTAAGGCGAGAGTGAAGTATTTGGCTCGTCCAAAGCAACGTGTTGATTTATTAATAATAGGTGTCGAGCTTATGATGTAAAGCAAGCATGTTTTATCGTTTTTTGTTTCATTGTTACTTTTTCATTTTAGCTTAGGTAGTATGGTGAACATTCATTAAACAAGTTGTACTCGGTTTGTTCGTAAAATTCTCAAATCTTCACTTTACAACTTGTTTAATCAATTTTCACTCATTCTTTTAGTATGTTTCTATTAGTTGTTTCATGTTGTTATTCTTTGTGGTTTTTTGCAAGCTTGTCGTGTTTAGCTTGTGGAAGTGTGTATGTGTTGTACATGTTGTTTAGATATGTAAATGAGAGTAGTATAGGTGATTGTGGAGGTGGTTTTAGGATTGCATGTTGCTGTCCTATTTTTCTGCTACTGGTGTAGCGCGCTTAGCGCGTGTTTTGGTGCTTAGAGCACTCTGCTGTGATCAGCTAGTGAATTCTTTTTGTTTCACTTGGCTCTCATTTTTTCCACTTTTACCAAGGATTTATATTAGTAAACATTAATATTATTTTTCTAATAATTTTCGTTTGTATTTGGACTCCAATTTTAGTCCAGTGACTTGAAGAATTTTGAGGTGATTTTCTGAATTTGAGTGTCTCAACTTGCGAATGTATGGTAATGATAGTTTTCAAAGTTGGTACACGCCAAGTACTCGTTTATCACTTTCTATAGCATAACATGTTTAGACAATTTTTCATTTGTATAATTACTATACCATTCATTCTTTTTGCATTACTTGTTTTTTATTGAATCACGTTAGTTCCCTTTTTACCCCTAAATGTAAGGAAGCTTTCCATTGTTCATATATGTTGGATGCCATAATTCTTGTTTTAGCTAGACTTTATTATGTTTAATCTTTTATTTATGTTGATTATATGATTGCATGAAAGTGATCAAGGCATTTTATTTCATTTTAAGCATAACTACCTAGCCAAATAGTCAATTCAACTTGTGAGTGTGTGATCATTTGTAACCCTTTTTAGATTTTTGCCAATGTCCATGTTGTTTTTGCTAAATGCTTGTCTAAGAGTGTTTAGTTCATCTTTTTGTATGGATTTTGATTTGTTTGTTTTCTTGAACCCTCAACCATTGCTTTTGGTTTGAATTTTTACCCTGCCTTAGAAAGTAGGGAGTATTCACACTTTAATGTTGGTTGAATTTAAGTTAGGGATAGAATTATTTGCTTTCTCTTGTGCTGATTTCTATGAGGTTGAGTAAAAGAAAAATAAAATAAAAAAGAATAAAAATAAATGAAAAGAAAAAAAGTTGAAAAACCTTTGAAAAAGAAAAGCAAAAAGAGTATGGAAACAATAACGTTGTGTTAATAAGTATGTGTTTGGTGTAACACTTGGGTTGAAAGAAGAAGTTTGATTGAAATTTTGTGTTTGAATTTTTGTGAGTTGATCACTCCCTTAGGTTTAGGCAAGTTTTTATTTCGATTAGCTTTAGGAATTACCCCTTGTTTGTTAACCAAGCCATATTACAACCTTGAAAAGCCCTTGTTATTCTTTCTTTTATATCGTTAATATGAGTTTTTGGATGAATGCATAATTTAGTCTGTTGTTTGCAAGATTGTTGAATGAGTGTCAAAAGTCCTCACCTTTGCGTGTTCTTCATCTATCGATGAATTTTTACTAGGTGTCATTCATGATTAAGCTTGTTTTGTTTTAGAATATTTAGTATGATTTTTACACTTAGGATTAGTTTCATTTTCATGTTTTCGTTGTAGGATAGTGGTAAGTATTTACTTTGCTTGTACGTTTTTATTTGAACCATACAATTGTTTTCCATTTTAAAAACCTGTTGATTCATGATTCTTTTGTTTGTTACTTTTGTTCTTCGAGTTATTTGGCCTTGTTTGAGGACAAACAAGTTCAAGTTGGGGAGAGTTTGATAAGTACAAAAATGTCATTATTTTATAATTTGTGGCGCTTATCAGTTCTTTTGTTAATATTCTTTGAATAATTCCCCGCTTTGTGTGTAAATATGTATACTTTGCATATTATTACCTTTTTTATTCATTTATGTAGCGTTTGATAATTTTAATGTCTTTTTGTAGGTATTGTTGCGTATTTGGAGCATCGAGGAATAAGGTGTCGAAGGCACGACTTCAGATAAGCATTTTTGGAAGAATTAAAGAAAATAAGTGTTGCAGACAGGGCTAAGTGCGGTTTGTGCCGCTTAGCGCGCCCTGGGAGTTGAAGATCACAATTTTGGCAGAGGCGAGCCCGTTAAGCGTGAGATTTGGAACTTAGCATGCTCTAAGGCGGTTTAGTGAAGAAATAAAGGCGCGCTTAGCACAGCATTTGGCGCTTAGCGCGGTGTGCGATTTTCAGTTTTTGTATAAATAACTTAGAACATATTTTTTAGGTTTTTTATCATCTATTTCCCTCTTGGAGGAGCTCTGATCCGATTTTTTGTAGTTTAGAGGTTTACCAAACATCATTGGGTGGTGTATCTTGTCGATTGGCTATGGGTTATCTCGGATCATGTTGACACCGCGAGAAGTTTCCTATTCATATCCTTATTCCCTATGTATCATTTCAATGGTGAGTTTTGTATGTATATCTTTACTCTTTATGTATATACATTTGTTGATCATGGGATTGTATGAAATCTCTTTTACAAATTAATATCGGTGTTTGTTCTTGATTTTTTCTTTATCACAGAGTTTAGGTTTATCGTAGACATATGCTTACCGAATCTCTTTCTTGAATGAATATCTATTAGGTCCTAGACTCTAGACATAGATGTAGGCTTAATATTCATGTGGGTATCGGTTATGAAATGCATCCAGGTTGTTTGAGTTGTACACAAAATCACCTCCGATGAGCAATACGGGTGATGTCTCACTTTGCATTAGAGATAGCCTTATTGTGAGTGATACGTAATGGTATTGACGAGTGATTTAGGTTGCTTGCAGTTGATCCGCAAGTTTAAGTATTTCACGGGTAGAGTGAAATGTGATTCCATAATGAATTCTCTTAGGCTACAGATGATTGTTTATCGCTTTATTTATTGCTTTATTTACTTTTCCTGCACTCTTTCCGCAAACCCCTTTTCCAAACTTAGAAGGATTGAAACTGTTGAGCATAAGTTTTTACCTCTCACTAATCCCTGTGGAGAACATATGATATACCCTATAAAAATACTTACTTTTGCTTGCCACTTTACCGCTTCAGCACATGAGAAACTATATTTTTCCAGGTCCACTACAAAGCTATCACTGAAAAGAATATGTGCAACTTGAAAATTCAACCTACCATTATATGTTGTTGTCCAGCTAGTATTTTTCTCCCAGCTAGTATTTTTCTCAATTTCCCTATCTAATCCCCTTAATGGTTTGGTCATGATCTGTCCCTTATAACCATATACATTTTTCCTAAGTGTTGCGAACCTATCCATTAGATAGTTTCTAATCCACTCAAACATGGTAATTATTGGTTTATCTCTTTGGAAAGAATTTTTGCATTAAAGAACTCACTTAGGTTATTCATTAAGACATCACATTTTGAGAAGAATGGAAAAAGCATGCTTACACCATAATATTTTGGGAATGGCCTTCAACCACTCATAAGCCTCCTGACTTTCCTCTTTGATCATGAGCATCTTTGCCTCATGTGCCTTATAATAAGTTGCTTTTGCAGCAGCCATCATTAGATCCCTAAACAAAGTTCCTCCGCGAAACTTATTTTTTAAATTAGCATATAAATTCCTTAAGCAGAATATGTGCTCAAAACCATGGTAATCTTCTTCAAACACTTGTACAAGGCCCTATTATAACAAAACATAAATTAATTGTGAAAAAACACTATCAAAACAAAAAAAAACAATATCAGTAAGATTATAAACTACCTTTTGTTTGTCAGATATGAAATACCATCTGCCATCACCAATATCCTCCAACAGTAACTTGATGAACCAACTCTATGATTCTTTTATTTCATTCTCTACAACACCAAATGCAATAGGAAAATATTGGTCATTTGGGTCTCTTCCAACAGCAATAAGCAATATACCACCATACTTGTGCTTCAAGTAACATCCATCTATACCAATGAAAGGTCTACATGCTTTTGTTAATGCTTTCTTGGTCCTGTCAAAACACATGTAGCACCTCTCAAATCTTGGGTTCAAACCTGGACCTAAACAACTTGTGTTGATTTTAAAGTTATTTCCTGGGGATTCCCTTCTTAACTCAGCTCCATAAGACCACAACAAGTTAAACTGCTTGCTAGAATCCCCTTCCACAATTTTTCTAGCTATCTACCTTGCCTTAAAAGCTCTACATCCTGGGATTTTTGTGGCACATCTAAGCCTAACATCTGCTACCACCTCATTCAATTTCATCTTAGTGTTATTCTTTAACCCATCCATAATTACCTTAGCTACCCATTCTGCCTTATCACTTTTGTTGAAAAATTGTCTTCCAAATTGTGCTTAGAATACAAAGTTTTTATCCTAAATGTTGTGGATGTTAGGACTCTACTACATAGCACAGTGTAGTTACACTTCTTATTATCTTTACATACCCCCTACATCTATTGGAGTCATTTTTTTCAAACCTCGCATCCCTAAAGTTAAGAACATTATGTTCTAGAATAGCATCTTTAAATTGTCTCAATAAACAAAACTCCATTCCGACTTTGAAAACAAAATCCATACTAATAGAATCTTTTGCATTGAACCTAATTACACATGGCCTTTCATCACCACTATAATCATCATCTCCACTATCCTGTTCATCAGTTATGTACTCCTCCTCAATGACATGTGCCTTACCTATCTCTTCTATGATAAACATAGTCTTGGTTGATTCACTAGGGAATTGACATTTGCAACAAATAGAGTTCTAACTTCATTATCACCACCTGCACCAACTCCTTCTTCAAACCCATCATCAAACCCTTGCATCCTCTCTTTCTCACTATCATCAAAATGGACATCCCTCGCAGATTTATCACTTGATTCATCACTATAGTCACTTGTTTCTTCTTTCTCTTCTTCACAAGTATTTTCCTTCCCTTTTCTCTAATATTTTTCATAAATGTGTAACCTCCTACTTCTGGTTTAGGCTCACAGTATATCTCAATTTCTCTTATTCCCAAGAGAATACATAGCCAACTTGTGAGCATCTCCGTCATATTTGAATGGTTTCAGATCTGCTTCAAGGAATCCTTCATCATGTTTCTACCACATCTTAACAATCTACAATCAAATATAGGGTCAATACTTTTCAATAAGTCACAAGCTTCAAAGAATGACCAATAATATGGATCTTAGCTATTAAAGGCAAATACTTCCCCATAATCATATTTTAGGTCAGGGTCTTTTACGAAACAGCCCCTTATGTAGAAAACTACCTTAAATGTTGCCATATCATGTACAGTTAATAGACCCAAGTTCAATTAGGGAAAGAAATTACAGTAGAATCTACACTAATAATACGGTTTCAGTATAAATTAGGGCTAATGAATACAGTAAATGTTTGTTAATCTACCACTTGCATTACAAAATTAAACAAAAAAGGATGAGCAAGAGTACATAACTGGGACCACGTATATGAAATTAGGGAACAAGGTCCACGTGATTGATCAATTTGGGATAACAAACTGGAAGCTTTGATGTTGGGACCACAAGAAACAAATTGGAGAGACAAAGTTGGATTTAGGGTTTTTTGGTCGGGCGATTGAAAGTAACTTGCAGAGTGAACAGAGAGAGAGAGAGAGAGAGAGAGAGAGAGAGAGAGAGAGAGAGAGAGAGAGAGAGAGAGAGAGAGAGAGAGAGAGAGAGAGAGAGAGAGAGAGAGAGAGAGAGAGAGAGAGAGAGAGAGAGAGAGAGAGAGAGAGAGAGAGAGAGAGAGAGAGAGAGAGATGAGAGAGAGAGAGAGAGAGAGAGAGAGAGAGAGAGAGAGAGAGAGAGAGAGTCTAGATGGAGTGAACCAAGAGAGAGAGAGAGAGAGAGAGAGAGAGTCTAGATGGAGTGAACCAAGAGAGAGAGAGAGAGAGAGAGAGAGAGAGGTGATGGTAAACTGTTAAAGATGAAAACTCCATGTTGGCGATTCAGTAATAAAAAATTCTGGCGTTTCAATGAAAATTTGAGACATGTCAGCCTCCGTAGAGGAATCTAACGGGAGGGACCAATTATGGTGACAAAATATTTTGTGAGGACTAAAGTTTGAAGAAAATTTTTGTAAGAACTAAAATTGAAGGGTGTTATATTTATAGGAACTGAAAAAATATTTAAGCCTTAAAAAACTTATACAACTAACTATAATAGTGGCTCAAGTTAATTAAGTTCCATATCATTGAGACAATACCGCCATTCCTTTCTTCTAATTTATAGGCGTCATGGAATAATATTTCTTGTTATTTGTAGGGTCATTTCCAATGGAAAATAAGTTTTCCAATTTGTGTGGGCACTAACAGCTCCTTGAACACAAGGTCGCCTTGTTTCATCTCCCTATACACAACTCGTAAATTATATCTTTTGGTAGCTTTTTATTTGTTGTGAGATTTTTTTGTGAGCCATTTCACATGCCTCGTCTGTTACATCCACAAAATGATTTATTTTTATTTTTAACTTTATTTCTTATTTTAAATTTTATTTTTTATATGTACAACATACTGATCTATTTACTTTTTGTACTGTCCAAAAAAGTACAGGTGTATGCGTGTTTCCTCTGCAAGGACAGAGAGACTCTGAGACTCTAGTAGGTATATTACACGTTTTGAGGGTGAGGGTTAGATCACGATGACGAGTAACTCTATACATTGGTTTTTAGGCTATTTTAGGGACCAAGTCAAATGAGGCAAGAGGCCATGCTGGTGGTCGGCGTTGCTAGGTTGCAGACAGACGGTTAGAGTGGTATCGTTAGGGTTATTTGAGTGTAGTGTTCTTTGAGTAGCGTGGGATTGTATATAAGTATGTATTACTTGAGAGGTACATATCCCCTCCAAGGATAGCGTATTTATAAGAGTTTTCTGAGACCTAGGACTTATGCCCCCTTAGACTTGGTGTTAACGGCTCTCTTTTGTTAAGGAGATTATGGACCGGCTATATTTTCATAGTCAACTTAGAATTTTTCTTATTTAACTTCCACATGGGACCATACCACATGGCTCCATTGGATTCCGCCCAGACTGTCCAAATAGGATGCTACAGAGTCCTTCAAGCACGAGGATTTTTTTTGTTAAAGGGTGAAGTATTTAAACATCTTTCATTTTTGCGCATCCCTCTCCCAATTAACGATTCATTCGATCGTGGGTGGTTTTTTTGGACGATACTTTCCTCATGGGAGAGTGTCTCAGTTGAAGGCGCATGCAGTGGTTGGCGGGGCCATTGGTTATAATCTCCACCCGATGATTTAGTGTCCAAGTGTCCATCACTCAATTATGGTAGGTCATCTGAAACGCCAGTTAATCATGATGCAAACATGTTCTCCTTTATTTAATGCAATCAATGATGGCCTGTTTTTTAAAATTGCAAACGATAGTGGAACGTGTAAGTAGCGTGTAGAGTTTTACAAAATTCTGAGAGATTTGGAGTTCTCCTATAAAAAAAGATTATTCTCTCCACATTCCGTTTTATTTTTTACAAATTTGTTCAAAATACCCTTTTTAGACTTTTCGGTACAACCTCCACTTTTAAAGCTAACAATGAATAATTAATATTGTACAAGTTGTTGCATCTGTGTGTTTCACTTGAGTAATTATTGGATAATATGTGAAATATGAAGCTGTGTGATGAGATTGTTAAATCGTGTGAATTAATATTTCAATGTTTTTAAAGTTGTTGTAGCTTATTCTTTATAAAAGATAGTTAAAAAATTATTGAACTATGAAGGAATAAGAAGAAGCAAGAGATATGTTGGAAGTGAAATTACTAAAGAAATATAAAACTAGAAGAAGAAATGAGAGTGGATAATGATGATTTAAGAGAATCAATCAGAAACAATATAATTATTAATAAACTAATAACGATGTACACATTTTAACAAAGAAGCAGGTGGTGTGCTGGTAATAAAAATGCATTACTATTTTGTGGTCAAGGGTTTGAGATCACTAGTAGTATAAAAGTCTTATTTTGCAAATTCTATCATTAATCTTTTAATCCTTTAAAAAGTTTACATATAATATTTGATTTCATAAAAAAATTATATATAGTAATTTAAATAATTTACTCTTTACAAAAATGTATTATTTTAAATTTTATTTTGATTTAACTTAAGTTTTTTTAATAAATATAATAATTTATATTATTATTAAAATAAAAATAATTATAAATGAAGTGTAATTTCAATTGTAACACATAATCGATGTCACCTTATCAACTCAACTGCCACATCATTAAAATGAGACTCAAATCAAGTAGAAGATTAAATTTTAAATAAAAAATTGAAATAAAGAGACCAATGAAACCAAATTTTAAAATGGGGTTTTTAAAACATTGATTAGATGGTGGTCAGCATTAATAAGTAATTATATAATAAGTTGTAACATTGAGGACAAAGATGGAGATGTCTAGTTGCAAACATGTATAAATTTGATGATAAATCATGTTAATTGTTCTCCTTAAAATGTCCTTCAGTATTTAAAATATTTTAAAGGCCTCTTCACATTTTTAAAAAGTTAAAGCATTTAATATATTCTTCATGTATGTAAAAATTAAAGTATTATACTAGAAAGGATTTGGATGAGACAATAAGAATAAGAGATTTCTTTCTTCTTATTAAAAATTTTGGATTTGATCTCAACTGAATACGAAGTGTTAAATTCTGTTGAGAAAGAATTTTGTCACCTATTATTAAAGAATTATAGTACACTTCAGTTCGAAAATTGTTTAATTAAGTGTTTAATGAATTCTAGAAAATTGATATTTGTAGTAGAGAAGATAAGAAGGTCGTTGGGAGATTCGCTATGTTGTTAAATAGTCTTTGGAAAAATCAGAATAATATTGTTTGGAATAATGATAGGGAGGATCTCGCTAGGTTAAGCGTGCAAGCCTATTATAACTAGTTTGATTGGTTGATGTCCGTGATACTCATGAATCGAATAATGGTACTCAGTGTCCGTTAGTTTGGACCCCTCCGACAAAAGAGTGGGTGAAATGTAATGTTGGTGTCGACTTTAATAGTCAACATTGAACTATCAATAGGAGTTGATGCCTTCGAGATAACATAGGAAGATTCATCGATGCAGGTGTTGCTTAGGATATAGGTATGATGTCCCCTATCGAAGCTGAAGCATTGGCCTTGAAAGAGGTTGTTCAAAATGTTGTTGCCATGAATACAATGATTTTCAAAAGTGATTTTCAACCGATGATTCAAGGCATTAATTCTATTGCTATCTATAGTTCTGAATTTAGTATTATTATTCATTCTATCAAAAGATTATTAAGTCTTCTTTCAACTTTGAGATTAAGTTTATTAAACGTGAAGGAAATATGATCGCCGACTCGATAGTGAAGACAGTCAATTTTTAGTCTAGACATAATTTTGTTAATGATTGTTCTTTTTTTTATTGATTTTCATTTATTTAATTATATATTCTTATAAAAAAAATGAGTGCTAGAAATGCAATAGCCACTATTGATGCTAATATTTATTTATTTTAATTTTCATAGGCATTAAGGTGTAAAAAAAGTGAAATCTAACTGATATAAATGACATTGTGAAAATTTATATAAATTTTTATTATGAATTATTTAAGCTGACTAAATTGCTCCATATATAAGAGGTAAGACAATTTATGACTTTTGATTTACAAATAATATTTAAAAAATTAATAATATTTTTATATAAAACATCTTTTTAAAGTAATTAATTTATAAATATCAACTTGTTTACACCTATTTAACTCAACTATTGAACTACCCCACTCACCCATACAAAACATTGATTGATAAATTAGTCTTTGAAACTAATCTATTTATTAAAAATTAAACATTTCCTAATTGGATTATGTTTCATATTCATATCAATTTTTATTGGGATTAAGTCAACTCAATCACTTTCTTACTTTTACCATTATTAAAAAAAAAATCGAACATGAAAACTGAATAATAATAGAATGTTCTTAATTATTATTAAAACATGTCAATTTAGGTTAGAAAACCAGGTCCAAAACAAAAACCAGCTATTACATTCAATTTTCCTTTGACTCTACAGGTTGTTCTATAGCATTAATGATTCAAGATATATTATCACTCTGCTTTTGTTTCTTGTTCATAGAGTTATCTTCCTCTAAAGACTTCAACTTCTTCTTTATTGCAGCAATTTTCGCACCACGACTTGATTGTCCCATGCCACCACCAGTGAGATGCAACTTGTGCCCTTCACCTACTGCTTTCGTCGTAGAGCTATCAGCTACTTCCAGAGCATGCCTCTCACTTGCTAGGCGGACAACCAATGGCCGGCCACAAGCTAACCGTCCATGCATCTTCTCCTTGGCCAATATTGCTTCCTGCATTCTCACTTTAATAATAGAAATCAGAAATTGCTCGGATGATAAAGTAACAGAAGTATGCCATCAACTTACCTCTTTTGTGCTATACTGAAGAAAAGCGAAACCACGTGGTTCCCCACGTTTGGGACCTCGAGTCTGCCACAAGAAGTCCTCAGACACAATCTTTCCGTAAGGAGAAAACATTTTGAGTAGAGCAGCTCTGGAAAATAATGGAAACATAAAACAAATAAAGAATATGCACGAAACACAACGAAATGGCAGGAGGCCTCCTGCCAAATTTATAACAACGATAAGATAGATCTAGAATTTTTTTATGTATTCGCAACCTCGATTGAGGCGGAAACAGCTGCATTTCATTGCGATTCTTGCAATAACAAGGATCGCGACGCAGCTGGATTGTTGCTATGATTAAAAAACTGATTCCTGCAACCAATTGTAAAGGCAATTTGGATTTTGATACTTAGGAACTCAAACCTATGTTTCAAACAATCTATCTCTCTTGGTTGATTGAATCAAACGTTATGTCTGCGCATTTGATCATTTACAATTGAAATCCAAACACACTTGAAATAATCAAAGAGTAAAAAGTGTTCATTTAAAAAAAAAGTGCAGTATTCAATACTGTGGTAACTCAATAAAACCTATACTTTTCAATGCACACTATATTCCAGAAGAAGAAAAAAAACAATATATCCATGTAGAGGGATTTGCGAGTCTCACTCTGTAATTCTGAGATCAAGATTGCCAATGTAGAGTCTATTGTCACAGTTACTATCATCAATTGAACCTTTAGGATCCTGCATTCAGGAATTCATCAAAACAAATGCCATAATACAATAAGATGAGAAATATCAAAATCCTCGATATCAATTTTGAAACTCCTACTACAACAACAACAACAACAACAACCACCAAGCCTAATTTCACTAGGTGTGATCGGCTACATAGATCAACTTCCACAATAATGTTCTACTCAGAACCATATTTCTATCCAAATCGTTAATCTCAGGATCTTTCTTAATATCTTCTTGTATAGTTTTTCTAGGTCTTCCTCAAACTCTACCTGTTTGACTACTCTACATCTGATGTACTCTTCTTACCACAGAATCTACATGTTTTCCCTCTATAAAACTAAAAAAATTACACCAAACATTGAACATAAACATACCATGGCAGCAAATAAGGTGATTGAAACTTCAACCAAAAAACCCAAGCATCAAACCGCCCTGCAAATGAAATATCAAGCATAAAAATCGAGTCTTTACATATTACTCAAAACAGCATCTTCACAAAAATCATCCCTGTGTACAATCATCACTTCACCAACAAAAGACCCATTACTCAATTTTCAATTACAAGACCACAATACACTTCTGAAAAATTCCCAGAAAGACGAGAAATTGAGGTTACCTTATTGAACGATTGAAGCGTTGATCGTGGGTAATTGATGCAAAACAAAACTAGTTAGGGTTTTGTTCTCTTTCTCTATCTTTTCTCTTTTCTCTGTGTATCTGTTTCTGGTGCAAAAGAAAGGAGGAAGAAACAAGGTCACATCGAATTGGGCTTCATGAAATGGTTAAGAACAATCTAACTGCACCCTTAAGTTGGATCCGGCACCCCACATAACCTTTCAACTTCGTTTGATCATAATATCTTAAGCTAAAAAAAGTTACTTATTCACATTCAAAAATTTAGTTTTTTTTTTTTATCAAAGATGTGTTGGAAATATGATATTTATAAGTAAGTGTTGTTTTTTTTTTATTAAATTCGTGTGTTTTTATCCAATTTTTTTTATTGAATATTGAATATTTTGAATAAAAATAGGTTTTTTTATCGGATTTTTTAATTTGCTGGTATCAAAATTAAGGTTTTATATCGACAATTTAGAAATATTCGATAAAAATGTAATATGTTGGTTGCATTTTTATTGAATTTTTCTAAATTTGGTATGAACATGATGGGTTTATATCGGCAATTTTGAAATAGTCGATAAAAATGCATATATTTATATCGGGTATTTATAAAATATCGGTAAACATATACATGCATACTGAATTTTTAAAATTGTCGGTATATGTAAGGGTGTGACCGGATACAACAACAACCACAACTAAGTCTTGTCCCATTAATTATGGTCCGCTACATGGATTAACTTTCGCCATAATGTTCTATTCAAAACCATGCTTTTATCCAAATTGTTAAACTTGAGATCTTTCCTAATAGTTTCTCTTATAGTTTTTTAGGTCTTCCTCTTCCTCTAGTTGTTTGACTTCTCTCCATATGATTTATTCTCCTTACCACAGAATCTAGAAGATTTCTCTCTACAGACCTAAACCAACTAAGTCTATTTTCTACTATTTTCTCTACTATAGATGTTACCTTAACACTCTCTCTAATATTTTTATTTATAATCCTATCCTTTCTAGTCTTAACACACATCCAACGCAACATCCTCATATCTGCTACACTTACTTTATTCTCGGGTTGATTCTTAAGCGCTCAACATTGTGTCTCGTACAACATTACATGTCTTACCGCAATATGATAAAAAAATTCCCTTCAGCTTTAGTGGTACTTTTGCGTCATATAGAACCCATGGAGCCCTCCTCTATTTTAGCCACCCAGCTTAAATTCGATGGTTTATATCTCCTTCTATTTCTCCATCATTTTGTATTACAAATTCAAGATATTTAAACCATGTGACTTGAAGGATGATATTGTTTCTAACTTTCACCTCTAGGTTAAAAATATTTATTCTTTTGTTGAACTTACATTTCATATATTTCGTCTTACATCTACATAGGATAAAACCATGTGTTTCTAAAGCTCGTCTTCAAGTCTTCAACCTCTCATTTAAATCCTCCTTCGACTCATAAAGTAGGACTATATCATCAGCAAAAAGCATGCATCTCCATGCTAGCTCTTGGACGTGTTTCATGAGTACATCTAAAATTAAGGTAAAAAATGTATGGGCTTAGGGTTGAACCTTGATTCAAACCTATTATAATGGGGAACTCGTTTGTCTCTTCACCTTGTGCCTGCACACGCTAGTCGATACCCCTTCATACATATCTTGGATAGCTTGAATTTCTGCAATTTTAACCCTTTTCTTCTCTAAGGCTTTCCACAAAATTTCTCTAGGCACTTTATCATACTCTTTCTCCAAGTCGATAAAAATTAAGTGTGAGTCTTGTTGTTTGATCTGATACTGCTTTATCACACGTCGTAGTAGATAGATCGCTTCCATGGTTGACCTTTCAAACATAAAACCAAATTGATTCTCGGTGACTTAAGTCTCTTTTAATAGTCTTCATTCAATCACCCTTTTTCATAACTTCATGGTATGAATCATGAGTTTAATATCGCTATAGTTTGCACAGTTTTGTATATCCCTCTTGTTATTATGGATCCGCTTGTTTTAGCTTTGAAAAAAAATGGAATTTTCTTTGTATTTTCAAAAATGGATTTTATAAAACCACTTTTCAAAATATTACAATTTCTTATATTTGTTTTTATAAATTGAAAGACTAATTTTGATATTCTATAACATAAACATACATTATTGAAGATCAAAATATTGTCGAAATCGCAACTTTTTCAAAAAGCTGTATTTCGAAAATGATTTTTATGAAAAATATATTTGAAATAGCTTTAAAATTAAGTGATTTTTTTAAATTTTGATATCTAAAAAAAGTTTTGATAAAATGATGAAATACCTAAAATAATATTTTAAGAATAATTATTCAAACTAAATTTTTATTTGAAACTTTTATGAAAAGTTTCTTTGGAATTTTTTTTATACAAAAATACGTTACACTAAGAAAATCATTTTAAAAAAAAATCCAAAGTAAGCGGACCCTATAGATTGGAATTAAAGTGCTTCTTCTCCATTCATCCGACATTTTATTTAAACTCATAATTTCATTAAAGATTTTGGCAAACCATTTAATACCTCTCTCTCTCCAAGAATTTCCCATACCTCAATCGATATATTGTCTGGCCCAATAGCCTTATTGTTACTCATCCTTTTCAACGCTTCATTTACGTATTGCTTTTGAATATGACGATAGTAATTATAGTTTTAGTCCTCTTCTCTAATGACGAGTCTGCTAGAGTCCAGTGAGATATCAACATTCTTCATTAAATAAATTGTAGAGATACGTCTTTCACCTATCCTTTATATATTTTTTCTGAACCAAAACCTCACCTTCTTCATTTTTAACACACCTCACTTGATCCTTATCTCTTGTCTTTCTTTCTCTTTCCTTAGAAAACCTATATATAGATTTTTCTCCCTCCTTGGTTCCTAAAGATTGGTATAATTTGTCAAAAGCTTGGATTCTTGCTTCACTCATGTCCTTTTTGGTCTCGTTCTTAGCTTTCTTATACTTTTCCTAAGTTTCAGCATTTTTACACCTAGATCATTCTTTAAAACAATCATTTTTTACTCTAACTTTTCTTTGAAAATTTTCACTCCATCACTATGATTCTTTACCCGTAGATCTAAAACCTCTTGATTCTCCGAACGTATATTTAGCCAGTTTTCTAATCTTTGTGGCCATCATATTCCACATATAGTTTTCACTTTCTTGTGGTTGTCCAAACCCTCCCTCCAAGATCTTGTGTTCGAAACTTTCTTGTTTTTCTTCCTTCAAATGCCACCACTTAATATGTGGTGCTCCAAGGGATTTCTTCTCTTTACTCTCTCCTTTACTCTTATATTTATAACCAATGCTCTATGTTGGGTAGTCAGACTCTTTCCTGGAATAACTTTACAGTACAAGCAAATCTTTCTATCTAACGTCCTAATAAGAAATAAATCTATATGAGAACAATGTCGCCCCACTTTTATATGTGATAAGATGTTCATCTCTTTTCCTAAACCAAGTATTTTCTATAGTAAGATCTAAAGCTGAATAAAACTCTAAGATGGATTTACCTTCCGCATTCACCTCATCTCAACCATACCCTGCATGCACGCTCTCAAAATCTCTTTCTACACTCCATATATGGCCATTTAAATCTCCTCCTAGAAAAACTTCTTTCCTTGGGGTATATAATGAAGTAAGCCTTCTAAATCATACCAAAATTGTACCTTAAGGTGTTATGTTAATTCGACATGCGACGCATAATCACTAATAACAATAAAAGTGTCTTGTTCCACTACAAATTTTAAGGCTATGATTTAATTTCCTACTCTTTTTACAGCCACAATATCCTTCTTCCACTCCTTGTCCAAAAATAATCCCCATCCATTTCTCGATCTAACTTTTCCGATGTACCAAAGCTTAAATCCTGAGTTATCTAATTCTTTCATTTTTTCACTTGTCCATTAGTTTCTTGTAGGCACATCAAATTGATTTTCCTCCTAACTATAGTGTCCACTATTTCCATAGATTTTCTAGTAAGCGCACCTATATTCCATTATCCAAAATGAATCATACTCTCATGAACTAACTTCTTTACCAACACTCATTCACAGAAAAGTGGGAACCCTTGCTAATTTTTCATTGCATCTAGGTGAAAATGCAACGACCTTTGCTCTTTTAACGTTGTACTTGAGCCATACAATGCATTATTTCTGGGCAATGACCTAGCATTCACATTATTTTGTAGTTGATCCATATCATAGAGATTTGACAAAGTTTTACATTGGTTGTTGACTGCCTAACACAACCCTCTCCTATTATTCAAGCTTAGGACTGGCTATGCATATCAAAGCTAACCCATGCAGAATTATGGGTGTGGTCAGATATTTCAGAAAAATTTCATAGGTTAATTTTTTTCTCCTTTTTTTCTATAGTGAGGAGAAGAGAAAGAGTAAGCAATATCATTCCTAGATTGAGTGAGAGATCACTTGCGAAGAGATCTATTGGAGGTGACAGAGATGATATAGACAATCATCTGGATATTAAAGCGGGTAGAGTAGTCCCCACTAGTTCTCTGTTGGATTAAAATATCTAGCTTCAACCTTAGAGATTCGAAAGGCTTAACATCCTCATGGGCGCCTACACAGGTGTTTTAGGTGGGCCAGGTAGGACCTTGTTGGATTCTCTATAAGGAAATAGAGTAGCACCTTGGCTACAAGCAATTATTTTTAACACAGTGGTAAGCGCTTGATCTAGCTTACGTGGTATCAGAGCAAGGTCGTGGGTTCAAATCCCCCCGACTGACACTGGGAGGAGATTGTTGGATTAAAATATCCAGTGTCAACCTTAGAGATTCGAATGGCTTAACATTCCCCCATGGGCGCCTACAAAGGTGTGTTAGGTGGTCCAGGTAGGCTCCTTGATGGATTCGCTATAAGGAAATAAAGTAACACCTTGGCTACAAGCAATTGCTTTTAGCACAGTGGTAAGAGCTTTATCCAGTTTATGAATGTTCGTGTTGCGCAGAAGAATCCTCTATTCAGTAAAACATTCAGGATCACCAGGAGAATTTGGAGTCAATAGGAGAAAATGTCATCCACCAGGGAGAAGAATAAGTCAGATCAACTCGGAAATATGAGGAAACTACCTTCATAATTTGAAGAAAATAAAGCTACTACTGAAGAACAAGAAATGAAGAAATTAGAAGATGATCATCCAAACGTTTTTTTTTCTTTTCAAGCTGTGAAGAAGGCATATCTTCTTAAAGATATCTTCTCAAAGGAAGTCAAACAGAAATGAAAAACTAGAAGTATTAACGGGATAGAATTTTGTGACCTTCAAAGAGTCTCCTAAAGAATGACCTAAAATTAGACTCATAAAGTGTCAACAAGTGTCATCTAAAATCAATCTCTCTCTCTCTATCTATCTATCTATCTATCTATCTCTCTCTCTCTCTCTCTCTCTCTCTCTCTCTCTCTCTCTCTCTCTCTCTCTCCTCTCTCTCTCTCTCTCTCTCTCTCTCTCTCTCTCTCTCTCTCTCTCTCTCTCTCTCATATTTTTTAATTGAAAGGATTATTTAAATTAGACAATTAGATGTGTAATCTCTTCATTTCGCCGTAATATGTCATATCGTGCATTGTATCGTCTTCTTAAAAATAGGTATAGGCCATCATTACTTTCCTTGCATTCACATTTCCAAAATTATCTTTACATGTCTTTTAAAATTTCTTCCCTTATCTCATTGCTTCCCTAGTTTCAAGTTCAAACTCTAAACTCCCCAAATCAGTTATGAACTCTCAGAACAAATTTGCTCATGAAAGGGTCTAGCCTCCTAACCACAAACCTTTTCCTCATATTCTCTCTTTAACACCTAGGGATGATCAAGAGTGTATAGAAGAACAACCATATGATGCTCCTAAAGTTACTCTAGCTACAGATTTGGACTCCTTAAAAGTTCTTTATGAACCTTTCGTAGATTTTCAAAACATCAAAGATAATGGCTTTGATTTTTTTACTGATGTTACAAACCAGGGATGGGAAAACTCCTTCAAACTTCTTAATGGACCCGTTCTTCCTCACCTTGTGAAAGACTCTTGGTTACATGGTAAGTCATCAACATTTCAAGTAGTTTCATTTGTTAAAGGAAAGAAGATTATCATAAATGAACAAACCATTGCAAAGGTTCTGAATCTTGATGGAAAATGATTAAGGTGCTATAAAGCAAATAGTGGATGGTCTAAAATGATAGAAGTCTATCAATTTATATTCAAATCTCAAAAAGCCTCAAAGAGTGACGGTCTTCATGATCATCTAAGAATCTGGGCCAAAATCTTTGAATCATCAATAATCTAAGTACCACAAAGGAAGCATGCATCAACTATTTCTGGAGATCTGTTATACATACTACTTTATTTCCCTAAGCATTTGTATAAATCTCCCTTCTCTTATTTTCCATCATCTGAGAGATAATGTAAGAATGACAAGAGTTGGAAGTAATAGAATGAAGAGTTATATTCCTCTTGGATGACTCTTATCCAGTATCATCACTAAGAGCATTGACTTGAGAGATTTGGATGAAATAGACCTTAAGATGACCATTGGTGAACCCTTCAACTCAGTCAACCTTGTAGAGATGGGAATTCTGGAAAAGGCATCCAAATTGCCTGAAGAGAAGGCTATGAACGTCAGTCTACCAAGAAAAACTCCTCAGTTCACAATCCAAGATCAAAATGAAAGCCTAAGGGAAATGTTTCCTTTTAGAAACTCGTGTATGGAAGCAGATAGTGAAGAAGAGAGAAAATAATGTTGTAAGAAACCACATCTCTTTCCACCAGACAAAAAACTATCTAGCAAGAAAAGATCAGCCATAAATGTCATGTTTCAAGAGTTTGAAACATCTCAGAGGAAAATGAAGAAAAATAAAATGATAGATCTATCCATGGATACTAATGATGTAATCTCATCTTCTTATTCCTTTTCTTCATATGAGCTGACTACTACTCAGTCTAAAACCCCTTGTCCTAGCTCTGATCTTAGGAATATAGTCTTAACACTCCCTTCATCCTCAACATTATTCCCCATAACCATTATTACCTCCCCACTCCATCAAATAACTGCATCTCAAGAAACTCAGCCACTGATTAAGTATTTAGAAGCCTTTATCTCACCTAACACTATTCCAACCTTACAAATCTCAACACCTTTAGAAGTGTCTAATACATCCTCATTTATTCCTGTCAACAATCAAAACATAACTGAACCCAAAGAGACTCCTGGTGAAGAAATTTATCTTAGTTGTCAAAGGTCTGATATACCAGATCTAGATCTTGAGAAATCCATCTCACTTTTCAAAGAAGATTCCCTGACACAAATTGAAAAACTTCTGAACCTATCTGGCTTAAGCACTAACTCATCTCTTCTGGGTAACATCTAGGATATGTTTAGCAGATGGATGAATGCTAAATTTCTAAGGATACAGAGTCAGTATGACCAGACTAGGAAAATGTACTTATCTAAGGCATAAGAAAAAGGTATAGCTCTGAAAGCTCAAAAAGAAGCTAAAAAGGAGTCAACTGAAGAAGAAGTCGCAGAAAGAGAAGTTGTAAAAAAGGATCAAACTGAGATAGAATAACTCTACAGAAGAAGTTTTGACTTATCTCCTAAGTTTCTAAAATCTATGGAAAAAATGAATAAGGAACAAGAATTAATTAAAGAGCTATTTACAAAGCAAGTGGAGTTCAATAACATGATTATGAAATTCATTAGAATGTTTGAACAAAACAACCAAGACAATCTTCTACCTTAAACTTTTGTTGCATTTTGTGATAGGTTGATTAGTTCGATCCCTTCATCATAGTTATTTTTTATTTTTATTTGTGTGTGTGTGTGTGTGATCATTCACTTTATTTGTTGTTCTTTAAAACTAGGGTATGTATATTTTTCCTTCACACCTTTTCGCAAAGAGCTCTCTCTCTGTACTTTTCACTAGGGCTATAATCATTGGAGCCTTTCGCCAAAATGAACCTAAGGATGTTCTTAAAGAGGCCCTAAGTGAAGTTCTTGTAGTTTGGGTTGTAGGAATTGTCTATACTAGTTGTGTGTTATGTCTTAAAAAGTATTGTGTCACACTAGTTATTCCTTGTTCAATTAATGAAATAGCATTCCCATAAAAAATGTACCAAATATTTCCTTTAAATCCCATGTCTTAAAACAGAACTTAAAACTTTTTTATACGTAAAAGACTCTAAGATTTGAGAAATATTTAATCAAAGTTTACTTTTTCTGTCTCCTTGTCACCTTTTTGGTTTCTGACAAATGGGGAGAAAGTAAAATGATTTTGGTAATGTTTAAATGTTTAGAATCCTTAACTCAAACATATAGAATGTTGTTGCTACTAACTGTTTGTTTGATGTTTCAATCCAGGAACTTTAAACAAGTTCACTGAGTATTATAAGATACATTGAAGATGAAGATCCTGATGCTAAGGTTGAGAACCTTATGGATGAAATCAACTATGGTTTCATATATAAGAAGTTGCACACTTTATGAATATATGAATATTCAAACAAATGTACCAAATACAATTCAGAAGTTATAAACTTACTAAAAGTAATGTAATCTTGCTTGATATCATAGTGTTCAGAAATTGTTAACTTTCAGAAAGTATGGAATTCAGCCTTAAAGCTCCATAAGTTGTGCTCTCCTGAAAGGAAGACAAGTCAACATTGTGATGCATGCTCTCATACATAGATGCCACTCAGAAGTTGTGCTCTGATACATGTGCTTCTACAACATACGCTATATTCAGAAGATGTGAACTATCTGAATGATTGATATATTAAAAAATATCAAGTCAAATGCTGATACTTAAGAAGTAATGAACTTCTCCAGAAGTATAGTGTTTTGGTTATGATATCAGAATCATGAAATAGAAGCGCTGATACATAATGTGTGGCATTATTCAATCAGGATCAAAATCAAGTTTTGATTTTTCATCAAGTGTTGATAGTAACCAGGTTCTGAGATGAAGACCATGTGCTCTAGTCAGACTCTAATGAATTATTTTAGGGAAGTGTTACTTCTCTATTTATATGTTCTGATAACTTAAAATTTATTTTGTGAGTATTGGGCTCATGGAGAGACTCTAAACAAGCTTAAATGAAATTTTTGGATTAACAGATTCAGGGGGAGCTGTGAGCTTAACTCCAAATTTGTTGGTTACGGTGATTACCCTGTATAAATTGTTCTATCAAAATACATGGTTTTGTCATCAACAAAAAGAGGGAGATTGTAAGAACAAGAAGTTTTTCTACATCTGGCCTTAAGATTTTGATGATAACTTTACATGTTATCTTAGAGATTAATTGTACACTCTAATGGTTTATTCTAGTGTGTAGATGTTGCTATAATATTCTGACTCTAGTATCAAGGTGTGTGACGTTATCAGGTTTTGAACATACACTAGTGGAAGAAAACATGTGGTTATGTGTTACAGTTGAAGTCAAGATTCTGAATACACCTTCTGTAACATGTCTTAGGAATGTTAGTACAAGAGGTTTTGATCGTGACTTTATGGTTAAGCTTTGGAGGCCTTCTAAAGCTCTACTTCAATGTGTTACAAAGTTCTAAATATTATGAAGACGAGGTTCTGCTAAACAAGTTCTAATGATCTGAATACAAGCAAGTTCTTACGACCAAGTGCTGAAGACTCTAAAGACAAGGTTCTAATATGATAAGTTCTGAAGACTCCAAGACTTAAGAGTGATTCTTCTACGACAAGCTTCAACATTCAAATTATTTGAAGCCTCTGAAGATAAGAAGAAGTTCAAAATGGTTAATGTTTGATGGTGTACAAAAGGTACATAAAGTGTATGTGACCTCTATCCTATAGGGTGGTGTAAGGACAATCCTTTCCTACTGTATTGTCAACCACTCTCATTGTGACCGTTGAGAACAAACAGATGGATTTCCAACTATCTTTCTTTACTCAATGGATCTCTGTTTACATAAAAACATTATTCAGAGAAAATGTGGAAATATATCATTGAACAGTGACAGGATACATAAACTATTATTTTATACTGTCTAACTCTTACACCTAATTCTATCCGTTGGAACTAACAATTGGTGTAGGAAAAGACTTTTCTATCCTCACAACGTCTCTCTCTAAAGGCTATAAAGGATGATCAAAGATTCAAAGCCAAGTGTCGTTGGTCATCAAGCTTAAATGTTGTGGATGCTGAAGATGTAAAATATGCAATGCTAAAAATTATGAAGACCACTATACAGAAATGAGAGAAAAGAAAGAAATATAAAGAAGAAGACTACAAGATGCTATTCAAACTTCTGATCAAATACATCTTGGTAGATCTCATAAGAAGCAATGAGTTGTTGCTCGTAACTTGCTCAATAAGAAGATGAAGAAGAAGAACACTACAAGATGCTACTCAATTTTTGATCATATACATCTTGATAGAACATTGTAATGAACACAAGAGTTGTTGCTCGTATTGTGTTATAGTTCGAATCTCTTCATGTAAATTGTTTTAACACTAAAGTGGTTGCTAGAAAATGTGTTAAATAATATATGATTAAAACACTTGTGTAATATTCTTAGAAGAAGCAATCATGTAAACACAAGAACCTTATCAACTATTGTTTATTGTTTCCTTGAGAGACTAAGTGAAGTCTGATCTCAAGAAGACAATGGTTGCTGGTCATTGTAGGAAATTATAATAGATGATCTTAAGGGATCTGATTCTATTGGGTATATGATTGTTATATTTGTTAAATCGGATCACTAAACATATCATTGAAGGTTATTTGAGAGACTGAGGGAAGGTTTAATCTCAAAAAGACAATGGCTGCTAGTCATTGTAGGAAATCCTAATAGATGATCTTGAGGGATCTGATTCTATTGGGTCAATGAATGTTATATCTGGTTGGATCACTGAACGTGTCATTATGTGTTAGTCATCGTTTGTTGGCCGTGCATTTGTAATCAATTGGGTTATAATGGATTAAGTCCTTGTTGAAAGAAAAATCATCCTTGAGGGGGTGGACATGATTAGCCTTGTTTAGGGTGAACATGGATAAATCTGTGTGTCCTTTATTCTTCATTGTCTTTATTGTTATTATCATTTGAGTGCTCAGAATTTCCAAAGGGGAATATTTTCTATAAACCCAATTCAAACCCTCAATTTCTTATGTTTTCTCTACCTTCTTTCTCATCGTAGAAGGATTAAGCAGTCTTGCTGACCAGGTACTTTCCAACATAGAGGAAGTAGAGCTAGACGGACCAAAGATCATGATGTTGAGCCATATGCTATAATTGATGATGATTTTGAGCCAAAGGTGATAGTTCAGGATGATATGAAGGTCCTTACTCAGACTTATATGGAGGTTTCTATTTTAGCAGACACATAGGTGATGACTCTGGCTAATATAGAGGCGTCCACTACTACAAAATATGCCTTTGGTAAAACCATGTTACTTGGTCCGCCTAGTTAACCGTAGTAGTAACTAATATGCGTTCGCCTTAATTTTTTAATTTTTTATTAAAAATCATTGTATCACGGCCCAACATAACAACCTTTGTTATATATTGAAGGTTACTTGCTTCGATTCCTAACACCACTAATTTTCACTTCTTTTTGTTACAAAAAACGGTTGTCATTATACTCTTATAAATATATTAAAATAAAAGACCTTTCATCACAACTAATAGCAGAAGACATTGTGAGTAGTACATACATATTATCACGGTTTAGTATAAGCAAGGTTATCAACATTTTTTTCATTAGAATAGCCTTCAGTCTCTTAACAAAACTCTAACTATGCTTTCTTCCACATCCAACAAACTTTTCATCAATAGCATCTTCAAACTTAAAGTTAATCAAGTTCATCTTCATATTCTTACTTCTATGTTTTTTATACGTTTTCTTCCTCTCTTTTTTTTTTTCAAAATAAAACTCTAACATTTATATCTCCCAATGCAGTGAACTCGTCCTGAATACTTTCTTCAAACTAAAAGCTAATCTTCCTACATTTTTCATATATTTTCCATGTATGACAATATTTCTTCTTTAAACGAGTGTTTTCATACCTTTTTATATTATATTTCCGTTTATGTTAAGATGTCGTTAATGCTAGCTTATGTTTTTAACATAGGCTAATATCATGAAGGTTGTTTCTATTTCAAAAGTTGTTAACATTTTTGTTGATATAGAAGAGCAATATAAGAAGTATGAAGCTATTTTGGAAGCTTCGTCTGCCTTATATTTTTTATTCATAGCAACACAAATAGTTTTTTCAGATTTACTTATGATCAGTTCACGAAACTTTTCAATAAAAGGTATGTTGTTGTCGTTGTTCATGTAAGTTGTTATTGTTGTTCATAAATAGTTTTGTTTTTATTGATAGACATATGTTGTTGTTGATAAATGTTGTTGTTGATGTATGTGGTTGTTGTTGTTATTAAGTTTATTATAATGTATGTAGATTATTTGTTTCACTAACTCTTCATTCAACATACATTCATTTAAAGTGATTTAGAAAATACTAATTTTAAAATTAAGTTATATTTGAAATGCAACTTAGATCATTAAATGCTTTTCAAATTACGTACATCTCGTAATTCATCTATCGCTCTTTAACACATAGAACTTGGTTTATTGTCCTAAATTCTTCAAAGCAATGATTCATTCTCTATTAATTTATATTGCAAAATATCAAATTTCTTGAGATATTTTGAATCGTATTCATTTTTGTCATCATAATAATCATCATCATTGATTAAAATAATGATCATAATAGTGATGATGATAATTATGAAATAGTCAACATATTGATGCTTTGCAAAATAAATTAAGAATGAACTGTTGCTTTGAGGAATTTTGGTCATTGAAGCAAATACTATGTGTGAAGTAGCAAGAGATGTATTACTGTTTGAATGAAATTTGAAAAACAATGGTTCGTTTAAGTTGTTTTTTCAGAGTAACTTAATTTTTCAAATTATTATCTGCTACATCAGTTTTAATGGTAGCATATGTTTAATGAGGTATAGGAAAAATAAGTAACCTACATATTTTATAATAAACTCAGTGTACTTTCCTCAACGGTTATCATCTCTAACAGTGGTGAAATGTTAATTATATTCCAAATAAATTGCTAATGTTGAGTTTCAAATCCATGACCTAAATATATATATCACAATGGTTCAATGTTGCAACCGTTGTGATAAGTTGAGCGCCACCTAGCTTCCACAACGGTCGCGTAACTGTGGTGATATGTGTCATACATACAACCACCCCTTACCTCATAACATTTAGACTAGCGTTGTGGTATTCCTTTTCCAACCGTTGTGGTATGGTTTTTCCATAGTAGTGATTTGTTCAGGATAACATAGATGGAGGATTCTCTATAGGTTCCTTTAACCCTACCTTACTCACTGGGTATGTCGATCATGTGGAATTAAAATTATGACAGGGAGAGAAATAAATATTTTAATTTAAGTTGTTTTTATTTATCAGTGGTTAGTTGAAATGTAACTAATGATTTATGATGTATTTGTTACAAAATTGTGCTCAATTTAAGGTCTCCATTCATGGTTTGAAGTTAAATAAATTCTCGAGAGTGTAGATGCCTAATTAGGTTTGACCGATTGTTGTTGATGATGGCATATCGTCGTTGGTGGATTGTTTGCTCAACATGCTTGATACTTTGTTGTTATCTGCTTTGGTTGAGCTATGCCATAAGGAGATATATTCCTTTCATCTTATATTGGATGAGATGAAAATTATCCTAGATGATGTCTTCATCCTATTCCATCTCCCCTTACTGGTAATTTCATCACCCTTCAGTTGATGAACCAATAAACTATGTTGGACATATAACTTTGTACACAAGAAGGGATGAATTATGGAGGTTTGAAAATGATGATTTAAAACAAAATAATGTGAGAAATAAGAGTTTAAAACCATTTTATAAAAACAATTGATTGAATATGCAACAGAAATTCAAAGTAAAGAAAATAATTGGAAAATGAAAGAGATAAAGGAAGAGAAATAACACGAGAGAATTATACAGATTCAGTCAAAAAGATCTAATCATGTCCCTAAGAATTGTTCTTGAGAGTATCCACCAAACTTGAGAGCTTTTAAAGTGTTATGCCCACGAACTCCCTTATACAAGGAAATAAAGTTCCAAGCTAACTTCTAACCAAACAACGATCAAAGCTTAGAACGGTTAGTCTCCAAACCAAACAAATTTTTTACATAATCTGATCTCGAACTAATAAAGAATAACTTGCTTACTCTCCACGTTTATGAGGAGGAGCGGAGGTTACCACTCTTTGACCCATGCCCAATGAACCCCTATAAATGCCTCAATTCTAGGATTAATAAGGGGAGACTTATTTTCACCCAAAAACCACATATAAAGAGCTTCTCAATACTCTGTGTGAGTTATCTCTAAACACCTTCAACAACCTCAAACATCATAGATAACCCTCCAAATACATGGCTATCCTCATCGTATTTCTTAGCAACTACATGAGTATTTTGCCTGCAGTGGAAGCTATGACCGGATATAACTCTTAGAGAGAACACAAACTCAATATCCTATTGTAGCTATGGTTTTGATAATATTTGAATGAATGACTATCACTTTGGTATATAGGTTATAGTTGTAGTACCACGTATATACATTGTATTTTACGATATATTGTGTTTCTCTAATTAGCATTAATGCAACATAAGAAGTATCATCAACTCATAAATGATCTTATTCATTTATTTAATCTCATATTTGTTTATCCATATGTGTGTGACCATGGTTCTCATAACGCTGGAAATAATATTAAATCACATATTTATTATAAAAATGAGCGGTGTTTAATATGACATCCCTACTATTCAAGTGACAAGAATGTCATGCGATCTAACATAACTTTTTTATGATAATGATCTTGTATATAATTATCATTTTCTCTAAAATTTATATTAAATAGAAGACATAGTTTGTGTCACCCTTTATATAATCCAATAACATTTTCCTTAATACCTGAAAATAAATCCCATGTTGACTTATTTCAACTTGATCTCGCACAAGGGCGGACCGACATGCAAGTGAGAGGGGTGTAACTGCACCCTCTGGATTTTTGAAAATTACATGTATAGTTATAATTTTTCCTATGGATAATTAAGCTTGCACGCTATGGATATTTAAGTTTTCACCAAAGACAGCCCATGTCCACAACCTATGTTCAGTTCTTTCATTTAACTGCCAAAGCTAGCCGCCAATGTCTTTTCATTATACACTAGTATTGTTTATTCATTATTTAACTCAATTATTGCTAAACACTTTACCACTTTTCCAAGTCATATTCAATTAAAAAGACAAAACACAATACACCATAGAACCGCATGGTCATGGTTTCCAACATACTCATAACCACATAGGCAAAATCAATATTGAATATATATAACAATAATTTCATTTTAAACTTTTATATATATATATATATATATATATATATATATATATATATATATATATATATATATATATATATATATATATATATATATATATATATATATATATATATATATATATATATATATATATATATATATATATATATATATATATATAGATAGATAGATAGATAGATAGATAGATATATATATAGATATATAGATATATAGATATATAGATAGATAGATAGATACATAGATAGATAGATAGATAGAGGATCCTAATTTCGTCACTGATCACATATTTTACAATCATACTCAATCAATGACGCCTTAGATATTATTTATGCATATGTAATAGGAGAAATATTATCTAGGTCATTCTTATGAGTTAGGCGCAAAACATCTAAAAGATTGACATTCATGGTATCACTTGAACTGCCTTGATCAATTATAAATCTTTGGGGTTCATAAATTCCTTAATGACCTTAACCAATAGAGTAAATGGAAATTATGAGTCATGTTGAACAACTTCTTGACGTAAAATGATATTTAAGGTCAATTATATTTTTTCAACCTAAGATACTGCTTATCTATTGCTAAAATCATCTCCCATAGTTTTCTTTTTACTAAACTATAAGAGGCTCTATATGAATTGGGAAACAATTAGAAATTGGACAATTAATATCCATGAGTGTGTTAAAATATGACAAAGTTAAAGAGGATAAAAGTGCTTCATAGACAAAAGTGCCTTCAAATTTGTCTGAAGGAAATTTTGGTCAGTTTTTGTACTAAATATACACCAGTGAAAGTTGCTTTTAAATTTGTCTTACGCTACTGAAAGTTTGAATTTCGAATTCAAAATATATAACACTTAATGAAGTGGTGCATAATGTAACTATAGTTGAACCATTGCAATCTTATGCTGAAAAAAATGTTGTTTCATCAAGAGTTGCAAACTTGTGAGACAACATATGCATGGTTTATAAATACATTATTCAGAATCTGAAAATCATATAATCAAATTATAAATCCTCTTCATTATTTCATACACTCTTCCTTACATTCGAGTTCTTCACCAGTTTTATGCAGACTTGATTTAAAGGCTGAATTATCTTGGGTATTCTTGTGTTTCAACTCTAAGACAATAAAGAGAATACTTGAAATATTTATAAGAAAAGTGATTTCGTTCACGATTTAACCTCATATCATTTGATTGAAATTAATTTTCTAACAATCTTATGAGTATTATGGCAACTGAGACTTCAGTGTCAAGAATCAAAAACAAGAATCTTCAACATAGAATCAAATACATTTTATTAATTCTCATAGAAATTAGAGCAATGTGAAAATCATAATATCAAGATCATAAAATAAATTTTTTCTAACTATGATTTTTCGTTAATAATTAATTGATTTGAATAATAATTTTAATTTGATAATACTCTTTTTAAAATTTTTTTTTGTCCTTCCACAAGAATTGAACCGTGGACATATTGTCTGCAGCAAACACTTCTTACCACTAAACCAATGCATTTTCTTTGTTATATTTTGGTTTGTTACCTTTTAGAAGTAATTTCTCTGTCAAAACTCAATAATACAAACAACGTCAATAATTTTATTCATGTCCGTTGTTTACTTCACACATAGTGAGTGTGTACATATATAATTCGTAGAAATACCAGAGTAGAAAGTTGGGTCCTAGACAAAATCATAAACTTGGTATGTTGTTCTAATATGTTTACAAATTTCAGAGTATATAAAGTTACATTTACAATTATTAAGAATAAGAATATGTTGATTTTGATTGAAGCACCGTAAGATACTGATAACCTGGCTCAAAAATGCAGTTACACTTCATAATAGAAATTTTATAATGCTAGTATATTTTATACTGATAACCTTATTTGACATTTAGGCTTATCATTTAAATACAATATTGTAATGCTAATCATAAACTGATAATATATTTCATACTGCTAATATATAATCTTATTTCATAATGCTAGTATATTTCATACTGATAAACTGATAACCGTATTGTATTTATAGTCATAAATACTATAAAAATACAAGTAATTATTCATGTGAAAACATTTTGGTTCAGGATATTAAACGATACAAAAAAATCCAATGTGAAAAATCATGCATTAAATCATGGGTTAATACCTATTTTCACCCCTAACATATGAGGCGTTCAAACCAAAATATAACAAAGAAAATGCATTGGTCTAGTGGTAAGAAGCGTTTGCTGCAGACTGTATGTCCACGAAGAAAATAGAATTTAAATATTAATATAAACATAGATATTTAGTTTGAGTTTTCTACACAACAATAAAAAATAGTCTTTTTGGGTGTATTGGGGTTTTGGGTATTTATGTGTCTAAAGAGAGTTTTCTATTTTTCCATTCAAAAATAGTTTGTTGAGAGGGTTTGCAATTTTTTCGTTCAAAAATTATAGTTGAGAGAGGGTTTGCAATTTTTATGTCCAAAAATTACAGTTGAGAAAGGGTTTGCAATTTTTTCGTTCAAAAATTTCAATTGAGAAAGGGTTTGTAATTTTCTCCTTAAAAATTGCAATTTAGATGGTTTGTAATTTTCTTCTTAAAAATTACAGTTTGGAGGGTTTACAATTTTCTACTTAAAAATTATAGTTTGGAGGGTTTACAATTTTCTCCTTAAAATTTGCAATTATTTAGGAGGGTTTATAATTTTGTCATGATAATAATTACAAGTTGAATTACGATTTTGTGAGTTTTATTTTTGAATTTTTATGTTTTTCTTCTTTTGTGGGTATGCTTCCGCAAGTTATTATTCCCACTCAGAAGCCTTTAGGCAATGAGTTGAGTATTATTCTCACTCGAAGCTTTTAAGCAAAAATTTGAGTTATTGTAATAGAAGAATGATCTTCTAAATTGAGTTGTATTTATAGACAACCCCTATGATTGGGATAGGTCTTTTATCACTACGGTGATTGGCAGTAGGATAACGAATTGTCATATCTAGGAAGGACCTAGGTAGAAGTAGTATTGGGCAAGGATTAGGCGATAAGTTGTAAACGGAGGAGTTTAGCTTTAAACTAATACTGCTGATAGTGGACTTTCGTTCTGGCTTAGTAGCCTCCAGAGTAAGCGACGTTGCACCGAACTGGGTTATCATCTCCATGTGTTATTTATCTTTCTGTAGTCTTATTTTCTGTCTTATATTCAACTTGCTTTATTTGATTTGTTACCAGATGTTGTAACATCTGTCTCGACATCTTCTGTTGTTAAGACAATTTTGATTATATGTGTTGCCTGTATCAGAATTTCAGATTCTATTTGTTCTATTAGTAAAATGAAATACTTTGGCTACCAGTAAAACAAAATCTATTTTGGTAAAACAATTTTATTTTTCTTATTTATATCTTTATTACATTTTGAAAACAAAATCGTACATACCACTCTAGTATCCGTGCGATTCGCACATGTACCCCACTAATATATATATATATATATATATATATATATATATATATATATATATATATATATATATATATATATATATATATATATATATATATATATATATATATATATATATATATATATCACTGGAATACCACGACCATTTTCAAAATTATTTCAAATTTTCCATTGCATAAAAAATTGACATGGCAGCGTAAACTTAAATTATAATCAACTTATCTGAATTTATTATTATTATTATTATTATTATTATTATTATTATTATTATTATTATTATTATTATTATTATTATTATTATTATTATTATTATTAATTTATAGAATACTTAAATTGGAAGTTTGTAAATCACTAAAGTGATGAGATTTATCAAAGTTCATAATTTTTAAGTATGCAAGTGTACTTTTAAATAATACGTTTATGTTCAATGAGACTTAATATTATAAGAACATGGATCTTAAAGGAATAGGTTGGTTCCTCGAGGGATCAAATGTTCTTTTGTAGGCTATGCACATAATAAAAGAATATAGATATCTGAATTTGAAGTCATGTATAACTATTGAATCATGTGATGTTGAATTTTGAAAATCTTATCATAAAGGATATGAAATTCAAGATTCCTACAAATGAAGAACCTCGTGAGAAAGTTGAAACACAAGTCGAAAGTTTGTCAATGATTGTTGAAAACACAATTCCAACATAGAATAAGCAAAAAGTCTGAAAGGCTAAGGATCTAGGACCAAATAAAATTGATTTTCGACATATTTATTTTATCTAGAAGAAAATAGTGAGAAGTTTGTTCGTAAAATTCCTATTATTCTTCAAGTGGAAGATGGTTCTAGGATTTACAATGAAGAAGTAACTTCAAGAGACTTCTCTCGAAATGATATTACCCAAGACAAAATGAATTCAATAATGTCAAACCGCACTTGGAAACTTGTCGGTCTACCTAAAGGATAAAAACCCATTGGATGCAAATGAATATTTTTAGAAGGAAGTATCATAATGATGGTAAATTAAACATCTACAAAGATAGATTAGTAACAAAGGATTTTGGACAAAAGGAAGGTGTCGATTATTTTTACACATATGCACTAGAAGCAAGCACAATTAAAAATAGAGTTTCATTTGCATTAAATTCTTTGCATGACCTCATAGTTCATCAAATGGATGTCAAAATGACATATCAAAATAGAGATCTCGGTGAGGAGATTTACATGAAGAAACCAGAAAGTATGTGCTTCTTATTAATGAACAAAAGAAATGAAAGCTTGTTATATCCTTGTATGAATTAAAAAAAACACTGAAACAATGACATCAAAATTTTGACTATATCATTTCAAGATTCACCAATTAAGGGGGAGACACACAACTTAGGGGAAGCCTTTTCAATATTAGCAAAACATGAATCTAAAATGTTTGTCATCATAAAAAAGAGGGAGATTATGAAGAATACATCTTATATAGTTTTGATGAAGACAAAAATTATCAAAGAGAGGAGTTCTAGGAACACTATTTCAACACTTTCTCCAACACTTACTCTCTTATTGGGTGAAAATTTGTGGGTCCCTCACTTTGGAAATGAATATATCATAAAGTGGTAGAACCAATATGTGTTTCACCCAATAAAAGAGTGAGTGTTAAAGAGAGTTTTGAAAAGAGAGTGTTGCTAGCATTCCTCTTTCAAAGAAGAAAATGATCAAAAGTTCCATGCACATCAATGCTGAAGTTGATCAAGAAGGTTTAGCATAGAAATTCAAGTGAAGATTTGAGAGAAGTAAACATAACTAAGACACTCATTGCAATTTATATTATACTACTTTAAATTTCTCATAATCTCATCTCTCACTTCATCTAAAACCTTCTTTCATCAGCATGCATGATCATACATGAAACCTCGCTATTAAAAAATTATATTTTAAGGGTTGAAAGAAATGTGGTGTTTGAATACTAAGTATAAAAGTTGAAATATTGTGTTTTGAAAATGTGGTAATCAGCCACCATAAGGTGGTATTCAAATGCTGATGTTAAGAGGCAGAATGTGTGTAACTAATTGCAATGCTTTATGATTAAGTTTTGAAACAAATTTGTTCTTAATCTTTGTGACAAGTGATTGCATACAAAGGTGCGTGAGAATATTGTGATATTTCGTCTTTGTGTTGATGATATGTTGATCATTAACAACAAGATGAATGAAGTTTTAGAAATAAAGAGGTTTCTAACTTCCACATTTAAGATAAAATATCTTGGACTAAATGTCACTATTTTGGAATCAAAATATTACGAAATAGTGAGGGTTATGAATTTAGTCAAACCCGCTATTGAGAAAACCTTCACATTCAAGATAAAAGATCTTTAAATAGTTGGCACTCTTTTAGGGATCAAAGTACTATGGAATAGTGGGGGTTATGAACTTAGTCAAACACACTCTGCTGAGAAAGTGTTTGATAAGTTCAAACAGTAACGTTTCAAGAAAGAAAATATTCAATTTGCTCTTAGTGTCAAACTTTAAAATAATGATGGGAGAGCTGTGGATAAATTAGAATATGCAAGTGAAATTGGTTGTCTAATGTAATGTACGATACCTGACATAGCATTGACAGTTAGTAAAATGAGTAGATTTACTAGCTATACAAATAGTGAGTTCTAGAAGGTCATCATGAGAATTTTGGTTATCTTTTGAAAACCAAAATATTGACCTCTATTATGGTAGGTGTCATATTAAAAGGATATACCAATGTGAGTTGGATATCAAGTGTTGGAGATCATAAATTTATAACTGAATGGATAATTACACTAGAAGGAAGTGTAATTTCTTGGAAGAGGAAGAAACAAACATGGATTAATATTTCAACCATGGAATAGAGTTTGTGGCTATCATTTTTGTTGGTCAAGAAGCTAAATGGTAGAGGGACTAAAAACTCGTACTCGTGGATATCCGCGGGTAAAAACCATCACGGTACAGGTAGGATGACTTAATGGATATCCACGGGTAAAATAAACAGATATTTAATTACCCGTTTACTCACGAATATGGATATAGATTTGATGGTACATGTACTCGCGGATATCTGTATCCATAAATAATTAACAAAATTACTTGTTTGATCTAAAATTATTATTATTATTATTATTATTATTATTATTATTATTATTATTATTATTATTATTATTATTATTATTATTATTATTATTATTATTATTATTATTATTAGGGGTGGCAAACGGGCATGTCCGCCCCGTTTAGGCCCGCCTCACAAAAGCCCGCAAAAAAATAGGGCGGAGCAGGCATAGTTGAGGATGACGGTCTAAAATTTAGGCCCGCCACGCAAAAAAGTGAGTAGGGCGGGGAAAACCTGCGGGCACTTCACCTTTTAGGCCTAAAAATGAAAAAAATTTATACTAATGCTCATGCCCGCAAAAGCCCGCGAAGAAAATGTGGCGGGGCGATCACATTAGAAGGTGAGGGCATAAACTCTTAGCCTTCCCCGCACTAAAGTGCGGGTAAAATGGGTATGCCCAACGGACCGAGCCCGTTTTGTCACTCCTAATTATTATTATTATTATTATTATTTTGTTGAATATGAAACTATTATTATTTTGTTGAATCTAATATAATTAGTTGATAAAAGAAGAAATAAAATGAATGTGACTTATAATTGTTATTATTATTATTATTATTATTATTATTATTATTATTATTATTATTATGTATTAAATTGGAAAAAAAAATATCTTTAAAAGAAATAAAAAGATTTATATAATCATATATATTTTAAAAAATATATTTAAATAATATTATCCATGGATACCCGTAAATATCTGCGGGTATCTCAAAATTCACGGATACCCGCATGGGTATGGGACGGGTACATGTATCATATTTATTAAACGGGGCGGGTAACAGGAAACTACTATCTGTGCCCATGGATATCCATTGCCATCTCTAAGAGAGACATTCTATTGGAAGTTTCATTGGTAAAAGACAATATTTTAAAAGTGTTGATACATTGCAATAGTCAGACCAATTTAACTAATGCATTCAGCAAAATGTATAATGGAAAGTTTAGGCACGAAGGCCTTAGACATTTTTTTTGTGAGAAAAAATTATTAAAGATGTAATTATTTCACTCATATATATACAATCGATCTATAATTTGGATAATCCATTTACTAAGCCACTGGCCAGAGACTTAGTAAAGACAACCTCGAGAGGTATGGGGTTAAAACTTCTTGAATAAGATTTCCAACAACGGCAACAATCCAATCTCATGTTAACAAAATATTAACCTCAAGATTCAATGGGTAACAACATGTCGTTGATTTGGATGTTTGTCGGACATTTGGTAGTAATGTTGACTATTTTAAATTGAGGGTTGAGTTTTCCCAAACTCTTAATGAAGTTCAATACTGAGGATAAGTATCTCATGGAAAAGGATATAATTTGAACTTCACCTATGTGAATTTCGAGATGGTGTCATCTCAAAGTGAGAGTTAGAGTTTCTCTCATGAAAAATTCATGAAATAGAATAGCACATGGCCATAAATAAGTGCTAAGCGAGATATGTAGGGGAAGTGTTCTAATTGGATTTTAAATCGAGTCGCCACTACTAGTTTTTATCCTAAAGAAGGGAATCTAATAAGAAACCCTAATTTTGTACACAGAGATTCTAGGTTCTTACTTCGTTTTAGACTAAGGGAAGGTGTTAGGCACCACTCATCTACCTTGTTCACAAGGATACCCAGGTTTAGATTTTAAAGGTTTAGGGTAAGGGTTTTAATATTTTATTAGGGGAACTCGCCACGATTTTAGTCGTATGCCTACATATCATTTTATGAGGAATCATAGTCCCAATTTGTATTTCGTAAGGGTTTGTGTTTTTTATGGATTACGAAGATATTTTCGAATTCTCCTTGTACTTAGTCTGGGTGTGTAAATAGCGGAGATTTTGGATAAAGCGCACAGTTAATTAAAATATATCCTAATTCTTTTTGAAAATTAATTGTTGGATTAATTTATTATGAAAAAATAGATTATTGTTGGTTGAATATTTTTTAATGTGTTAATTATAAAAAATATCTTTATTAAATGCGTGATTAAAAAATAAATTTGATGCAATAAAATAAATAAATAGTTGGATGCATTTTTAGAAAAAATAATATTTGATTCTATGATAATAATAATTAATATAATATTATAATTATAAAAATAGAAAATATAAAAAATTAAAAATTATAAAATGAAAATAAAAAAAAAGAATTAAATTAAAAACGCGGGGGTGTGGATTACATTAAGATAGTAAAATGAGGGGTGTTAACAGCAGGGCCCTGAATTCAGATATTGAATTCATGTCCAAAAGACAGAGGGTGCATTTTTTGACTATGTAGTAAAATGGAGGATGCATAGAGCATGGGTCCAAGTCCAGATTTTAGACTTGGCCCATTAGGCTAAGGGGGTATGTTTTACGCTGGTTAGTAAAAAAAACAGAGGGTGGATTTGGTAATTGGGCTTGGACCATAGGGTGTGGTATCCGCTTGGACAACGTGCAGACAACGTACAATAATATTGTGGGCGTACATTATCTAGGATGTATGATTGAGATCGTATGGTGATTGTTGAGGGCGCACGGTAATGAACATAGGGTGGCGTGTAGTGGTTCACTCAACATTTTATATTTCGTTTCACAAATTATTTCATTTCATTTGTTATCCTCTTTCTCTCTCTGACCCTTCTTTGTATTTCCCCTACCCTAAAACAGTGTAACAACAAAAACCCTAATCCTAATTGTCGCTGCTACCCGCGAGCCTTAATCGACGACAATCGTCTCTAACCCCCCTCCCGTGATAAATCCTTATACCCAATCATAAAACAAAACAGAACGAACAAAGTTAAAGCTAATTTTCTGTTACCTCCTTTGTGAATTTGTTTGTTCTCCTTCAAATCTGTGGATCGCTAATCCTCTTCTGTTTTTCTTAGGTGCAGTGGTGATGAAGAAGCAGCAGCGGCGCAATAGGATAAACTAGGGTTTCAGATATTGAAACCCTAGGTTTTCAAGGAGCGGAGGACGCGAGAATTGACGGCAGTACAATGAGAGAGAGCAAGATCTCCTTCTCCGTGGACTCTCCCTATGTAATACTTTTGTCTAATTTTCCTTTGTGAAAATTCTTCTCCCCTCGGTTCTGTCTTAGTTCTTAGGTATTTATAGCTTTTTGTGTTAGATGATTTAGGAAATAAAATTGTAATTGTCGTTACTTGCAGTAGGTTAGGGATTTGAAGTTTTGTAATTGATTTAATTTAGTTATAATTTTTATAGATTAAGGATTTGTAATTTTAGAGATTTGATTTGGTTTGTAATTTTTTGATACGATCCGTACATTTTGATTCGCTTATGTAAATGTATCGATTTTGTGTTGATTTAGTTTTGTATTGTTATGAAGTTTTATTCAATATACAAATCTATTTTGAATGATTTGGTCATATTAAGATTTCTTTTGATTTGTACAGTACTAATTTATGACTTTAAATATGCATTACTCTTCAATCAATTTGTACAGTAGCTGTTTTAGATCTTGGGCCAAGCGTTTTTTCTGATTTGAAACTAAAGTGTTTCTCCTTTAATTGAACTGGGCTTGGGCCTCTGAAGAATTTGGACCATGCATTTCTTTTGCTCATACGTCAACAAATACAAATATAACTTTTTTAATTAAGTGTTAAAATATAGTTAATAATAATAGTACACAGTTATTGTAAAACCAAACCAACTCTCAACGCACAACAAAACCCTGGAATGGGCCAACTTATATCATTGGGCCTTAACCAAGTGAATCACCTATGCACCCTTCAAACTTAATTATAACCTAAAATGGACCATTCTGATTTAGAAGGGCTCAAGAATGCTCAATAATGTAAACCCCCTATATTTAAAAACAGGTCTCAATACCTTTAGTGGGCCGGTCCAATTAATTACCATACCCTTCAAATAATAGAACACCCTTCCTTTGATCATTTGAAATAGAATTGAATTTTTATATGGGTCATCCATTGATTTAAACACTTTGGGATTTAGTCAAAATGAATTGATTATACACCCTTTCCAACTTATCTAAAACCTAAATGGGCCATTTTGATTTAGAAAAGCCTATTAATTTCTTCATAAGATAAAAACCCTTTTTTATAAACCTTAAACCCCCATGAGTATGTGAATAATATATTATAAAGCAAAATAATTTTTAAAAATAGAAATAAAAATATTAGAAACTAGTAGGGCAAGTTTGGAGTATGACAATTGCCCCTATTTAATCACTCTTCGATTGAATGGTTCAAGAATATGCTGATCTCGCACATTCGAATCAGAGATTTATTAAATAATGGAAGACCCCAAAATTTATCCGAAAGATTATAAGGGTACATTGTACAGTGTCCCCATGAGTGTGATACGGTGACAAAACCGACTGTTAATACTAGTTTGAATTTTTTGTTTGCAAACGTCGCGGTAAGCAAGAGTCGCCACCGACTTTCATTTCATCCAACAAAGGAAAAGTAAAAAGAACAGAAAAAACCTTTTTCGAGATGTTTCTGAGTACGGGGTATATTATAGAAAGGGAAGGTGTTATCACCCTTTCTATCCGTGGTTTTCCACGGGCTCTTAGGTACTTGCTCATTTTGAAATTGCTTGTGTGTTTTGAAAAGTTTTTGTATGACTTCGTGGTAACCCTTGTATCTATCCTCAAGAGTGTGATGAAGTTGTTTTTGAAAACTGTTTTGAAAGTGTTTGTGTGAATTTTTTTTTGTTTGAGCAAGTACATAGGAACTATCCACCTACTCGAAAAAGTCTGTTCATTTTCCTTTAGACAATGCTATCCTACTATTAAGGAGTAGGTAGCTCAATCGTTGGAGTTTAAGGGACATTCAAAAGGGAAGAAATGGTCACTGAAGGCAACAAGTAAGGATACCTTAGCATTTTGAAGGGACTATCGTCATAAGATCATTTCTCGTAGGTAACTCGAGGGACAAGGAGGGACTATGACCTTTATGACGAATTTGAATTACGGGTCATTGCTAAGATATCCCTACGTTCAAGGGACACGACCATTATTTCCGAGGCAACCAAGTGAAGCAAAACCCTAGGAGTGAGCATGTGTAAGTGTTTGATTTCAGTTTCATTTATCTTGCGCATTTAGGGTTTTCTACTATTTTAAATTGACTTATCTTGCCATTCAATCCTATTATCCATACATCTAGGAAGTTTATAATTGAGGAAAGTAAAGTGCGAGAAATTAAAACCCTAGCTATTACAAAGCTTTGGGGAGGGGATTACATGATCAAAAATCGGGGAAAATAATACACTACGCCAAAAATAAGTTTTAGCAGCACATAAAAGAAAGCGCTTTTGGAAAAAAGCGCTGCTGTAGGTTTTAAAAAAAATTCGCTTAAAAAAGCGCTTTCAAAGGGTGCCTTAAGAAAGCTCTTTTCAAAAGCGCTTCTAAAGGTCACCCTTAGAAAGCGCTTTTTGGGAAGCGCTGCTAAAGCTGGCCTTTCAGAGGGTACCTTAAGAAAACGCTTTTCAAAAGCGCTGCTAAAGGTCAGCCTTAGAAAGCGCTTTTCCAAAGTGCTGCTAAAGCTGGCCTTTAGAAAGCGCTTTTAAAAGCGCTTTCGTAGGTAGTTTTATAATAAATATCAAAACACAATTCGTATCACTTTTCTATTCTCAGTCAGATTTTCTTCACGAAAAAACCCTAAACCAGAGCTTCTACGGCGGTCAATGGCGCTCCACTTCTCCGGCCAACTGCAATTTGTATCAGGTTTCATTTTTTTCCTCATCTTAGCACTACCCGTAGCTAAAGTTACAGGCATTTTCATCTACCCAGTTAAGTCATACAGTGGAATCTCTCTTCCTTCTGCTCCTGTCACTCCTTTTGGTACCTTTTTACCTTTTTCTTATGCTTTTCTATTTGAATTTAATTGCAGCTTTTTTATTCAATGTTTTTACTTGATAGGAATTCGGTGGGATTGACAGTGGGTGGTTGTGAACTCAAAAGGGAGAGCACGCACACAAAGAGTTGAACCAAAGCTTGCTTTGGTTGAGGTTCAACTTCCTCCTGAGGCTTTTCTTGAACATTGGGAACCTACCACTGATTCCTTTATGGGTATGTTACATTTTTCTGTGTTTATATATTTTATTCATTAACACCTATGTTTCTTGTTTTTACTTATATGATAATGGTCTCTGCTAAAAGTTCCAAGTTTGATGAGTTAAGAGTACTTAAGTATGTTTTATAAGTGAGAGTAAATCTCATCTTAAAATTCAGTTTTATAGGGATTGAGTTAGGCTCAACCTAACTTGTAAGAGTATCATGTAACCTGAGTGTCTTAAGCATGTGATTATGAGTTTGACAAGTTAGAGAAGTGTTTAAATGAAGCACTTGAACTAGCATTTCCTAACTTTGACCAAGTATTCCAAGTTAGGTGTGATGCTTCAAACATTGGAATTAGAGCTGTTCTAAATTCTGAGGGCTATCCTATTGCATTCTTTAGTGAGAAACTTAACACTGGTAAAACAAGGAGTTTTATGCCATTGTTTATGAAAGATAAGCACTACAAGTGGCATACATTCAAAGAAGTAGACTTGGTATGGATACACTTGCAGAAGGAACAGTTTCCTGATAAACCTAATTCCGAGTTATCCCAAGGAACTTATGGTTGTTTAGATTTGTGCAGAAGATACATGACAATGCGTAATTATGGAGTCCCCGCAACTTTCAATGTGGCTTATCTTTCACCATACTTTGAAGATGATGAAAATATTGACTCAAGGACAAATCTCTTCCAACCCGAGGAGACTTATGTTGAACTTTCTAGAACTATTTAGAACACTATGAAACTTAAGAGAATATTAGTAAATAAAAATATAATAGCTATGACAACTTCGTTAGTTCTAGAATCTTCTAGTTACATGAACTAGACTAGTCTTAATATCTCTAGATTTTTTTTTGTAATCATGAGGCTAAGTGGACAGGGTGTGAATCTTGAGCATGTGAGACTATTTAGTCTCTAGGGATTACAACAGAACTATGAATACTTGGTGAAGAAGTAACCCTCATTGTGAATTAATGATGTTAGACGTGCAAAGCCATGAAACATGACATGATTTGGGGTAGGGAAGGGGGTGGGGTCTTCTATCCCTATCTCACTTTTTCCAAGCACAAGGAGATATAGATAATTTGGAATCCCTAATCAACATCACATTGGCTACTATTGTACATATATTGTTGGATTTAAGTGACTGGTTAATCTCACAATGATTATAAGTGAGTTAAATGTTGAACGTAGAAGAGATATTATTTCATTAGGTACGTGGAAGAAATTTTCTGTCATAAAGAATTAGGCGTCAGTATTATGCACGCATACATCCGGTAACCCCATCTTTATATTATGTAATTAGCTGAAATTTTTTTTAAACATTAATTGGATCAAAGTGCAGGTATATTAATTTCCACTATTTTGCTTATAATATTTATTCTATTTGATAAAAGAATACAACTATATATTCTTATTTGTTTTTCTATGTAGTGTCCTCAACAGCAAAACGATATAGATTGCGGATACTTCGTTATGCGGTTTATCAAAGAAATCCTTCAACTGAATCAAATAGAGATTCCAGTCACGGTATGGATTTATAACTTAGGATTTGTTTTATTATTTCTTGGATATTTAATATAATTTTTTACTTTTAACTAAATCATGCATATTATGTTTTGTTATGTAGTACTTCGATGAATACAAATGTGCATATTACACGAAACTTCAGTTGGAAGAAATCAAAGAGGAATTGTGTCAATATTTTATTGAGCAGAGAATCATATAAGGTATGAATACATTATTATGTGAAAAGTGTTATGAATACGTTACATGTGTACATGGAATACCATATTGACCGTGTTATTATGTTTAAACCTCGCAGGACCAGGACCTTAATACATAATTGACCGTGTTTCTTTCATACATTAGGACTGGTTTAGTTGTTGTTAGGGTTGATTTTGTAAGATTGATTTTGAGTTACAATGTTGATAACAATGGTTTTTATACATTTTGAGGTACAAAAATGGTGTATATATATTTTGGATTACAATGCATTACCGCGGTTTATGAATGACAGGTTATGGCAACTGGTTTATATAAATAATATGCTGCAAACAATGCAGGTATATGAATTATATAAATTATACCTCTAAAAAAACACCCTATGAAAGCGCTTTTTCACAAAAAGCGCTGTCTAAGGTAAACATATGACAACGCTTTTCCAGGAAAAAGCGCTGCTAAAAGACCACCTATGAAAGCGCTTTTCCAGAAAAAAGCGTTGCTAAAAGCCTACCTGAGACAGCGCTTTTCTAAAAAAAAGCGCTGCAAAAAGAAAACTTATGAGAGCGCTTTTCCAGAAAAAAGCGTTGCCTTAGGTAGACCTATGAAAGCGCTTCTTCATAAAAAAGCACTGCCTTAGGTAGACCTACGAAAGCGCTTTTCATTAAACAAAAAGCGCTGCTAAAACCTATAGCAGCGCCACCTACGAAAGCGCTTTTAAAGGACAAAAAAGCGCTTTCGTAAGTCTTTTTTGGCGTAGTGTAATAAATGCACAATAGTAAACCTAATTAACTATTACAAACTTAGAGCAGTTACAATAATTAATAAAATAGGGGAAAAAGAATGCGCGCGACAAAATTAAATATGGGGAATTAATTTCAAGTTTAGAAATAATTAATTGATGAATAAAGAAAAGATATTTTTGGATTTTTTTGAGAAAAGTAATTAATCTTGAAAATTAACCTAATTTCTATTTAATTTTAATTATGGAAAAACTAATTTAAGTTAACCTAATTAAACTAATTAATTAATGCAATTAAATATTTTATGAAAAAAAACTAAACCTAATTTTTAGTGATTTTCTGATTTAATTAAAAAAAAGACCCTTTTTTAAAACAATAAAAAATAAATAAAACAATAAAGAATATTAAAGAAAAATAATAATAAAAAAAAGAATAAGAGTGGTCCTGTTGTAGTTAAGAAAATTGGGGGGTGCAGCGCTGAAATTTGTGTTAGGCCCAAAGCTGGTGGCCCAGAGGATCGTGCCTGATTCAGTGAGACCATCTTCTGAGGGTCTATCACGAGCTTGCGTATGTTGGGCGTTGGATCTGGCTGGAGATAGATCCAACGGATGGATGATGGGGAGCGCTAGGTGGACCCTCAACAGAGTGATATGCCAAATTTGTAAGGAATATTCAAGAAAAATACAAAAGCAACACGTCAGGGATCGAACCCAGGATGTTTGCTTCAAACCCTCCATCCTTAACCATCTGCGCCTGGATGTATATTTGTTAATATAATAACAAAATGACATTATATACAAAGTAACGTTAACATCATAAAAATGCGCGAGTAATTCAAATCTCCCAGTGGGAGTTTGCCACCTAGCCTTCTTCTTCCTCAACACTGTCGTTTTAGGCTTAGACTTTAACCTACCGACAAAGTCTGTAAGTACAACCCTGCATCGTTCAAAAATCTAGCACAAGCAATATAAATTATAATGGAGACCATGAATCAACTGGGCTTGAAGCCCTGAACACCATGGTATCCACGCCTACCCCTAATTTTTCCTGTAGAAGGAAACCCTAAAACGAGCTTGGAAGCCCTAAGAATGGCAAACCATGATTTCTGCACTTAAAACTCAATCAAACGATTCATAAAGCATAGAAACCTTACGATAAACAAGAATACATGATTAAATTTCATTGAAAACACATGTATGCATGTAATCAAAAATCAAAAAGAGTTGGATAACAGAGTTGCAGATTTTGCGATTCTGAGTGTTTTCGTGCATGCAAAGGGTGCAGTTAGCTTCAGGAGATTGCCAGGAATGGATTGCTAGACTTGAAACGTTTGAATCACCCTGTAGAATGAAATCCGATGCTCACTTTTTTGTCCAAAAAATGAGTTCTTGCTCTTGCAGTTTAGACGCCCAACCCTCGTCCTTGTGCATTGTAATTGTTGTGTATGTGTAGTATACTCAATTAGGTCAACAAAAAGCATTCATATCTTTGCAAATTATCAAGATTTGATTTGATTTCCTCTTTGCATTATTTCTTTCTAAATCAAGCCAAATCATGCCATTCTCATCCCAATTACCCTTGGCACGATTTGATTTTGTTTGACAACATAATTGGAATGTGATTCTATTCAAAATCAGATAAAAAACAAATCTTTACTAATTTATATCATTTATTTGATTTAATTTGATTTTTAAATGATTAAAATCAAAATAAATTAAATAAATAAAGCCAATAAAATATGAGAGAGTGTTTGGGTCGTGGACCATGTTAGAAGTAAGTTGCAAGCATAAAAAGTTAGGCCCATTTGACAAAAAATGCAATTTTGGGTATTGTTGACTTTTGACAATTTTTCAAAAATGGCCAACTTTGACAATGCATGTCTCCTTCAATTTTGACCCTAAGAGGGTGTTCTTTGACTTTTTAGAAAGCTTAGGATGTCCCCTAAACAACCCTTTTGGTTTCATATCAATTGGATCCTCCATGTTCATGTAAGAATCTTTGACCCAAAAGGTATTTTTGTTGACTTTTGAAAAGGATCCATAATGTATGAATTTATATATTTTCATGAGTGCATTTCTTGAACTTGAGGGATGAATATGAGTTGTAATTAATTGGATTCTCTTCAAAATGAGCCTTGGATGAGAAATTTCTGATAAATTATGAGAAAGTTATGCTTGGTCAAAGTTTGGTTGACTTTTCCTGAGAAACCCTAATTTAGCAACTTTTGAGTTTTGATGAATTAGGAGCATTCCTTGGGTAATCATGATCAACCCTTGATTAAATTATGTATTTCACTTCAAAATGTTGATGTTGACCAAAAATCTTGAAGTTTGACTGTATGTGGGCCACAATTGACTTTTGATCTAATATAGTTGATTTTCAAGCATCTGAGCAGTTGACTGAGCAAACTTCTTGTGCAAGGCATGAAACTTGACATGGATGGTCTTGAGAACATATTAGGACTATGTAGAGCATATGAGGCCTTTGGAGATCACCTATCTTGATGAAAATGGAAACCCTAGTTGGAGGTTCATTGCTTTAGGAGAGAGTTTGTTTGGTCAACTCTTGGGCATCCTTGAGCAAGTTGGGGATCTCAATGAGCACGTGTTGAGTAAGATGAGAGGGAACATTTTTGGGTACAACATCTTCCCCTGTTCAATCTTCTTAAACTTGAGGATGTAGATTGGCTGGTCTGCCTTTCGTGATCTGAAGGTGGAAGATGATTGAACACTAGAGTGCCCTGAAATTTGCACTCGTCTGAAATGATATTGGTAGTGTAGGTAATATTGGGAATGGGATTACAGATGCCATTTGGAAGAAGATAACAAAATATCATCGTAGATGGGCTTAAAGATGCCATCCAGAAAAGATATCGGTTGCATAAGAGATTCCTTTGCGAGAATTCCTGTACCTGCCGTTAAGAAGGACTTTGCTGGAGAATGTTAATTTACGTATGGGGAAATAGAGTATAGTAGGTTTGGTTGTCCATTAATCTATTGGGGAATTAACACTTGATTAAGGAGGTGTAAGCACACTGCCTAATTGGTTAGGGTCCAGGCTGCACAATGGCTTATTGGAGAAACGTGAGATCGATTGATTCTGGTCGGGTCCAGGTCTTGCAGTGTTGTAAACTGTTGTCCGGAGATAAAAGAAAAGGAACCTGTATAGGGCTGACTTGGGATAAATCCATGCAAGACTGCGTCAAGTAATTCATGAAAAGGAGACTGGATAGTAGGGCTATGAGAAAGAACCTGGATAGTAGGGTTACTTCGAAATGAAAGCCTGGATAATAGGGCTATGAGAAGGAACCTGGATAGTAGGGTTACTTCGAAATAAAATCCTGGATAGTAGGGCTATGAGAAGGAACCTGGATAGTAGGGTTACTTCAAAATGAAAGCCTGGATAGTAGGGCTATGAGAAGGAACCTGGATAGCAGGGTTACTTCGAAATGAAAGCCTGGATAGTAGGGCTATGGAAAGGAACCTGGATAGTAGGGTTACTTCGAAATGAAAGCCTGGATAGTAGGGTTATGAGAAGGAACCTGGGTTGTAGGGTTTCTTCGAAATGAAAGCCTGGATAGTAGGGCTTATGGGAAGGAACCTGGGTCGTAGGGTTACTTCAAGATGAAAGCCTGGATAGTAGGGTTTATGGGAAGGAACCTGGGTCGCATGGTTACTTCAAGATGAAAGCCTAGATAGTAGGTCTTATGGGAAGGAACCTGGGTCGTAGGGTTACTTCGAAATGAAAGCCTGGATAGTAGGGATATGATAAGGAACCTGGGTCATAGGGTTACTTCGAGATGAAAGCCTATATAGTAGGGCTATGAGAAGGAACCTAGGTAAGGTTGCTTCGTGAGGAGTTTGGGTAAAACTACATCAGAACTGAGAAGGAACCTAATTAAGGCTGCTTCGTGAGGAGTTTGGGTAAAACTACATCGGAACCAAGAAGGAACCTAGGTAAGGTTACTTCGTGAGGATTTTGGGTAAAAATACATCGGAACTGAGAAGGAACCTAGGTAAGGTTGCTTCATGAGGAGTTTGGGTATAACTACATCAGAATCGAGAAGGAAACTAGGTAAGGTTGCTTCGTGAGGAGTTTGGGTAAAACTACATCGGAACCGAGAAGGAACTTAGGTAAGGTTGCTTCGTGAGGAGTTTGGGTAAAACTACATCAGAGCCGAGAAGGAACCTAGGTAAGGTTGCTTCGTGAGGAGTTTGGGTAAAACTGCATCTGAACCGAGAAGGAACCTAGGTAAGGTTGCTTCGTGAGGAGTTTGGGTAAAACTGCATCTGAACCGAGAAGGAGCCTAGGTAAGGTTGCTTCGTGAGGAGTTTGGGTAAAACTGCATCAGAACTGAGAGGGAACCTAGGTAAGGTTATTTCGGGATAAGTCTGTGTGAAACTTTATTTGGAAATGTATGAGAAGGGACCCGTGTATGATGTTTCATGATAAACCTGTGTGAAGCTGCATTTAGGAGAAACCCATGTAAGATTGCTTCATAATGAACCTGTGTAAAGCTGCATTTGGTCACGTAGATAATTACTCTATTTAGTTTCAGGAGCTAATCTTGGACCTGCTGGAAGTTATTGATGATAACCATCTTTCCTGAAAAGGTACATGATTAATAATATGCGATGCATGAGATGCATTGTATGATGATATTCTCAAAATAAATGAGATTATGCTGTGCGCAATATGTGTGCACATGTCATGATGTATGAACATGAAATTCTATTGTGACATATCTGAGTCTGGGAAAATAAATCCCTGACTGTTGCTGGAGAGTATTGGAAATTGACTTCTTGACCGTCGTAGAAAAAGTGGTTCTTCTACTTCTGCTGGGGATGGTAAACGGAGATGACTATGCTGGAGATTTGCTCCTTGTTTACGGATATTCTGTCGGGGGAGAGACTCGGCTTGAGAATAACTCTGTGGGGGAATAACTTTGTTTGAGAGGAGATATCTTGCTGGAAGATTTTGCCGATTCGAAGAAATAAACTCTGCTGGGGGATGAACTTCCGTCGCTGGAGGAATAATCTCTATTGGGGATTGAGCTTCTATTTGGGGAAGCCGATGTCAAAGCTTTAGTTGACTCTACTCTGTGGGGAGTGTAGATGTTACTGGGACGCATGCTGAGGATACGACAATGACTTTGCATCAGGACTTTTCTGCCCCTGTACTTGCTGGAGAAAGTACATGCAGAGGCTTTGTGGATAGCTTGAGTGTTATCCCAACTCATGAGGTGCTTGGTAACTGCCGATCAGAATGATAAGTCTTCAGGACATGGTCGTACGCTTTAATCCCTAACTTTTTCCTGGACTGTCTTTTCAGATTTTTAGTCCACCAGGATACCCTTTTTTGCCCAAGCCACCTTTTCAGGTTTTTGACTTGCTGGGTATACAGATTTTTTGTTTTTATCCCTAATTTTTGCCCGAACTTTTTTGGTTCGTCGAGATGCCCTTATTTTTGCCTAGGCCAGTCAACCTAGCGGGTCTTTAATCATGCGTAGTATCTTCCGACCATGTCCATGTTCTCAGGATGTAGGGAGTTGTCACCGTCCATAGTAGTGTTTTGTTGTAGTACTGCCCAAAATGTTTTCTTGATGGCACATGATTCATTGCTGGAATGTGTGTGTAATGCCCCAAGTGATTCAGATGGAGATCTGCCCCTAGCTACTTGGCATCTTTGAGAGATTCCTTGAATCTTGAATTGACTGCCCCAGATCAGCTGGACATCATGCTATGCCCCTTTATTATAAAAGGCCTACCAATGGAATGTCTTTTCGTCCGAGGTGATTCTGTTCATTGAGAAGATCTTTGTTCACTGAATATCCATCGTGCAGATTTCTATGCTGTTGAACAAATAGTCATATGCAAAAATGGTATTTTAAGAATGTAAAGCTTATGTCTGTCTTGAAGTTTGAAAATTCATTTTTTAGTAAAACAAACAAATTTTGTAAAAGTGTGATATCAACTCGGGATTTATAGCGAACTCTAAAGGAGTCAGGATACCTTTTGTAATAATATGCTTTCGAACTAACCCATGCATCAACTAGGACTTTTAAGGGTTATAATGTGGCCTGGTTCACGGTTTAAGAAACAAAGGATAAAGGCTCAAAATTTATTTGTACCAAACCATTTTTAGTGATGTCCTTCAGTCCTATGCCCATCTAATTATGCGTTTAGAATCCCAGTTGGGTCCTGAAGTACTGTCCTTGATGTTCCGGTAATGGTTCGGATACTGAAAGTTTGTTTTGCATAGGCAGTCATTTTTGTAATCTTTTTTGTCGAGGATTTGTAGGACCTCTTTCTTTTTGATTTTATTATCCCTGTCTTTTGCCTGAACTGTTTCTTTTTGTGATTACAGTCAGCGGGATGTCCCAGTTTTTTTCTTAAGTATACTTCATAGGTTTTGACTTAATGGGCTTTTATTTCGAGAGATAATGACTGCCTGTCTTGACGATTATACAGAATCATCACTGTATTTTGTTTTAGAAGGACGTCTTTGATGCCATTCGTTGTGTACAAAGCGGCAGATTGCGACTGAATGCACACCTGAATTAACCGAGAAAACTACCCTGCCCCAGGTTGTGATTAAGGGTTTTAATTTGTGTGAAAGAAAAACTCCTACTTCTTTGGCTCAAAGGGGTTGACTAGGGATTATATTCCTTATAACTCTATTGTTTAGGGTTTGAAACAACGCCTGTACATCGTCAGCAAGGTCTGTTCAAAAGCATACTGTAGAGATTATGGTATCGTTTTCGTCATCCTCCCTCTAAGACTTTGAGCTTTTAATCGAGAGTTGAATATCACGAAAAGGAAGTATAAAGCAGTTTAAGCATAGTGAAAACAGATTAATTCAAGATAAACATGTGTAATGCATTAATGAAATAACAAAGTTTTGACATGACAATAATTGTTCGAATAAACAAAGAAAATACAACTTGAGAATTCAAATGAACAAAAATGCTTTCTATCCTAGCCATGTTTTGGCAAGGGAAAGGTGATCATGTTGGGAGCCTCAGGAGGACCAAATTCAATCTCCTTGGCGTCAATCATATTCTGAATCTTGTATTTCAGCACCCAGCAATTGTTAGTATCGTGCCCCGGGCTGCCAGAATGATAAGCACATCTTGCATCCGGATTGTAGTTAGGAGAGGAAGTCCTCGGGTTTGGATGAGGGTTTATCACCGTGATAAGATTCATCTTTAACATGTGTTGTAATGCTTGTGACAATGGCATGTTGATTTGGGTGAGCTGCCTTTGAAGTATTTCCACCCTTGGCTGATTGCTTCGTTGTTGAGGTCGTTGTGCGCGTGCCAAATTAGAGATCAGCACTGCCCCCACAGATTGGTGGTAGTCTGCCTTGCTACGCCCATTCTGGACGTGCACAACATTGACTTCCCTCTTGCCACCAAATGACTTCTTCTCTATACTCGAAGAGGTATTTTTATGGATCTTGCCACTCCGGATCCCAACTTCTACTCTTTCTCCAGTCAATATCAGCTCGGTGAAACCAGCTGAGGAGCTACCAATCAAATGATTGAAGAACGGACTAGACAGCGTACCAAGGAACATATCCACCAACTCCCTATCAAACAAAGGGGGTTGGACTCTCTCTTCCAGATCTCTCCACTTCTGCGCATAGTCCTTGAAACCTTCGCTTGCGCCCCTGGACATACTATGGAGTTGAGTATGGGTAGGGGCAAGGTCAGCGTTATATTGACACTGCTTGTAAAAAGCAGCATCCAGATCCTCCCAGTTGTGGACATTGGTTCCCTCCAGTTGATAAAACCATTCAAGCTGAGTCCCAGACAGACGGTCCTGAAATAAATGGACCCACAAGTTCCTTTCAGCAGTATAAGGCTGAATCTTCCTCACATAGGAACGTCGATGAAGCTTAGAACAAGACACCCCATCATACTTTGTAAATATCGAAGCCTTGAACTTCTGTGGGATGACCACCCCAGACACCAATCACAACTCTTCAAAATCCAGCCCTGGTATTCTCTGGATCTCCATAGCGCTCAACCAATCCTCTAACAACTTGTATCTATCCTCAGTGGGAGGATACTGCTTATCATTGTAGTCTGTATCATTGTCAGAAACTTCAGGGCTAGGGTCCTTCTCTCTTGTCTCCCTCTCTTGATTCTCCCCTTCTTTGGACGAGGAGGTCAGATCGACTGGTTGCTTTAACGCCCCCCTGAACCTTCTGCCCAGATTCAGAACACCAGAGACCTTCTTCTTCTTCTTCTTCTTCTTTTCCTTCAGGATGAGGGCCTTCAGATCTTCCTGCCCTTTTGCCAAAGTTATGAACATCTGTTGAAATTGGGCATTTTGTGCCTGAAGATCTTTGATGCTTTGTTCAGAAGACATTTTTGCTGAAATAAACAGCGAAAAGATGAGAAACATGTAATGGTACCTGTTTATGCAATGTCATGGATGGTATGCGTATGCAATGATTTCAAGGACTTGTAAAGGATCAAATTTGTTTAACAAAAAAGAAACACACGTTAATTGTATTAGTAAGTTAGGACTGTTACAAAGAATGCCCTTTAGGCTTACAATTAAACAAAACTTAAAGCAAAAGGAAACTAGGTCTCCCAGGAGCGTATCCTCTTTGGTGCAATGTAGGCTTTTATGTTCCTTTCTTCATGAAGTAGCCTAGTGAGCTCCAGGACCTTCTTCTCGCTGGCATAGAATTGAGCTTCGAGCGTATCCCGCTCCTCTTTAATTTGAACCCAGGATTTTTGTAACTCCTCATGATCAGTTGGCATGTCAGGATGATGAACAAGATAAGGAGTGTCTCCTTTAGAAATTGGTTCCACAATTATTGGTAGGACAACAAGGTAAGACATCATAAGACTTTGGGCACAGGCTCGTACCCATCGGAGATATGGCTCAAGAGGGATAGAATTCTTGTGCCCCAGTGTCTTGCTATCAATTTTATGTACCATGCCCCAAGCTCTCATGAACCTTTTGCGGTAACCCTGAGCATCATTCTCATAGTTGAAGGCGATTCCTTGGATAAGTGTATCATGAGGACCATCCCTTCTCGCGTAACCAAACTGCCATAGTGCCAAACAAGGGTTATAAGTGATTCCTCCCATAATGCCTAAGAGAGGGACATTAGGGAATTCACCATAGCGATCAATGATGATAACATCTTCCGAGGACCGTGAACACCAATGAATGTCTGAATATGTAAGGGACATCAGCCTATGAGACCATTTCATACCCTGCTTATTCTTCAAAATAGACCTAGGTAGGTGTGAAATAAACCACCTAGCCAATAGAGGAGTGCAACACAGGAGGGTCCCCATTCTCTTTAGAGTACGAGCATATAGAGAGTGTAGAACATCCCCAAGTAATGTAGGCACCGGATTATGAGACAGAAAAACCTTAATAGTATTCACATCTACGAGTTGGTCCGCATTAGGGAAAAGTACCACCCCGTAGATGAGGAGTGCCAATACCTCTTCAAAAGCTTGTAAATCCAGGGTATCCCAAAAATAGTAAGCCTTATCGAATAGAAATTTAATCGGGATTCTTTGGACACTTCCCCCAGTTTCCCAATTTGTCACTACATCGGACCGTTGTAAGGACAGAGCTCGAGCAATCTCCTCAGGCTTTGGATGTTCTTGTGTACTGTTGAAAGGTAACTGATCAAGAATAGGTACCCCTAACAACTGAGAAAATTCCTCTATAGTAGGCACTAGCTGGTAATCCGGGAAGGTGAAGTAGTGGTGCAAAGGATCGAAGAACTGAAATAGAACTTTTAACAATTCTTCATCAGGTTTTGAAGTGACCAAGTTGAGCAACCGACCATGTTTCTCGGTGAAGGGAGAGCTTTCAGGAATCCTTAATGCCAAGTCCTTTAGTTGGAGAGGCACTTTCACAAGGTTAATATAGATAGTGTTCCTACGGGAGGGTGCCATGTCCTACAAAACAAAGCAAAGATGAGCCCTAGAAAAATCCTTGAAATGGTTAGTATGATATGTCGTGCTTATGATGTCATGATTATGCTAAAAAATCACATGTATAGCAAGCAACAAATAAGTCACACCAAGTCCTTAGGTTTAAGGCCTGCATGAGTTTTAAGGTCATACCCTCTTGAAGCTGGATTGGTTCAACCTGTCCTATAAATAGTAACCGTGTTCTAAGGGATCTCAATATCACTGATCTTTCCCCCAAGCTTCGTTCAATAGGCGATTGACTCGCAACCAAACAAAACTCAAGAGTCAAACCTCAATGAGTGTAGCATCGAGTATCTGTCAACCTTGGGAATACACCAAAGTCGACTATCTCGCTATGTCCTACTGGCCAAGTTGTGCAATTAAAGGTTCTAAGGTCAGTTGATGCTTTATGACACCACGCGACGGCCCCATACTCTCCCTAATTGACTCAAGGGTTACCGGTACCAACCAAAGTTCCACATCAACGTAACTACTGCTTCAACCGTGTCGATATACCTCACACAGTTCCCTCACAGTTTATTGCTACTTACCTAAAAGGTGTCCCCAGATCCGGGTGTAGGATCTAGATAACCCCAACAAAACCATTGAATATAAAGCAGGAAAAGCAAAAGACAAGCAAACAAGTTTAGAAGTGACCTAAATCCTAAGGTATACCCCACTTATTAAATCCCCAGCAGAGTCGCCAGTTCTGTGATACGGTGGCAGAACCAACTGTTAATACTAGTTTGTGTTTTTTGTTCGCAAATGTTGCGGTAAGCAAGAGTCGCCACCGACTTTTATTTCATCCAACAAAGGAAAAGGAAAAAGAACAGAAAAAACCTTTTTCGAGATGTTTCTGAGTACGAGGGGTAGATTATAGAAAGGGAAGGTGTTATCACCCTTTCTATCGGTGGTTTTCCATGGGCTCATAGGTACTTGCTCATTTTGAAATTGCTTGTGTGTTTTGAAAAGTTTTTGTTTGACTTTGTGGTAACCCTTGTATCTGTTTTCAAGAGTGTGATGAAGTTATTTTTGAAAACTGTTTTGAAAGTGTTTGTGTGAAATTTTTTTTGTTTGAGCAAGTACCTAGGAACTATCCACCTACTCGAAAAAGTCTGTTCGTTTTCCTTTAGACAACACTATCCTACTATTAAGGAGTAGGTAGCTCCATCGTTGGAGTTTAAGGGACATTCAAAAGGGACAAAATGGTCACCGAAGGCAACAAGTAAGGATACCTTAGTATTTCGAAGGGACTATCGTCATAAGATCATTTCTCGTAGGCAACTAGAGGGACAAGGATGGAGTATGACCTTTATGACGACTTTGAATTACAGGTCATTGCTAAGATATCCCTACGTTCGAGGGATACGACCATTAATTCTGAGGAAACCAAGTGTGGCAAAACCCTAGGAGTGAGCATGTGCAAATGTTTGATTTCAGTTTCATTTATCTTGCGCATTTAGGGTTTTCTACTGTTTTAAATTGACTTATCTTGCCATTCAATCCTATTATCCATACATCCAGGCAGTTTATAATTACGGAAAGTAAAGTGCGAGAAATTAAAATCCTAGCTATTACAAGGCTTTGGGGAGGGGATTACATAATAAAAAACCGGGGAAAATAATAAATGCACAATAGTAAACCTAATTAACTATTACAAACTCGGAACAGTTACAATAATTAATAAAATAGGGGAAAAAGAATGCGCGCGACAAAATTAAATACGGGGAATTAATGTCAAGTTTAGAAATATTTAATTGATGAATAATGAAAAGATATTTTTGGATTTTTTTGAGAAAAGTAATTAATCTTGAAAATTAACCTAATTTCTATTTAATTTTAATTATGGAAAAAATAATTAAAGTTAACCTAATTAAACTAATTAATTAATGCAATTAAATATTTTATGAAAAAAAAACTAAACCTAATTTTTAGTGATTTTCTGATTTTATGATTTAATTAAAAAAATACCCTTTTTTAAAACAATCAAAAATAAGTAAAACAATAAAGAATATTAAAGAAAAATAATAATAACAAAAAAAGAATAAGAGTGAGGCTGTTGTAGTTAAGTAAATTGGGGGGTGCAGCGCTGGAATTGGTGTTAGGCTCAAAGCTGGTGGCCAAGAGGATCGTGCCTGATTCAGTGAGACCATCTTCTGAGGGTCTATCATGAGCTTGCGTATGCTGGGCATTGGATCTGGCTGGAGATAGATCCAACGGATGGATGATGGGGAGCGCTAGGTGGACCCTCTACAGAGTGATATGCTGGATCTGCAAGGAATATTCAAGAAAAATACAAAAGCAACACGCCTGGGATCGAACCCAGGACGTTTGCTTCAAACCCTCCGTCATTAACCATCTGCGCTGGCTGTTCATTTGTTAATATAATAACAAAATGACATTATATACAAAGTAACGTTAACATCATAAAAATGCACAAGTAATTCAAATCTCCCAATGGGAGTTTGCCTCCTAGCCTTCTTCTTCCTCAACACTGTCGTTTTAGGCTTAGAGTTTAACCTACGGACAACGTCTGTAAGTACAACCCTGCATCATTCAAAAATCCAGCACAAGGAATATAAATTATAATGGAGACCCTGAATCAACTGGGCTTGAAGCCCTGAACACCATGGTATCCACGCCTAGCCCTAATTTTTCCTGTAGAAGGAAACCCTAAAACGAGCTTGGAAACCCTAAGAATGGCAAACCATGATTCCTGCACTTAAAACTCAATCAAACGATTCAGAAAGCATCGAAACCTTATGATAAACAAGAATACATGATTAAATTTCATTGAAAACACATGTGTGCATGTAATCAAAAATCAAAAAGAGTTGGATAATAGAGTTGCAAATTTTACGATTCTGAGTGTTTTGGTGCGTGCAAAGGGTGCAGTTAGCTTCAGGAGATTGCCAGGAATGGATTGCAGGCCTTGAAACTTTTTGAATTGCCTTGTAGAATGAAATTCGATGCTCACTTTTTCGTCCAAAAATTGATTTCTTGCTCTTGCAGTTTACACGCCCAACCCTCGTCCTTGTGCATTGGAATTGTTCTATATGTGTAGTGGACTCAACTAGGTCAACAAAAAGAATTCATATCTTTGCAAATTATCAAGATTTGATTTGATTTCCTCTTTGCATTATTTCTTTCTAAATCAATCCAAATCATGCCATTCTCATACCAATTATCCTTGGCACGATTTAATTTTGTTTGATAGCATAATTGGATTGTGATTCTATTCAAAATCAGATCAAAAACAAATCTTTACTAATTTATATCATTTATTTGATTTAATTTGATTTTTAAATGATTAAAATCAAAATAAATAAATTAAATAAAGCCAATAATATATGAGAGAGTGTTTGGGTCGTGGACCATGTTAGAAGTAAGATGCAAGCATAAAAAGTTAGGCCCATTTGACAAAAAAATGCAATTTTGGGTATTGTTGACTTTTGACAATTTTCCAAAAATAGCCAACTTTAACAATGCATATCTCTTTCAATTTTGACCCTAAGAGGGCGTTCTTGGACTTTTTAGAAAGCTTAGGATGTCCCCTAAACAACCCTTTTGGTTTTATCTCACTTGTATCCTCCATGTTCATGTAAGAAGTGTTGACCCAAAATGTGTTTTTGTTGACTTTTGAAAAGGACCCATAATATATGAATTTATATCTTTTCATGAGTGCATTTCTTGAACTTAAGGGATGAAGATGAGTTGTAAGGAATTGGATTCTCTTAAAAATTCGCCTTGGATGAGAAGTTTCTTATAAAGTATGAGAAAGTTATGCTTGGTCAAAGTTTGGTTGACTTTTCCTGAGTAACCCTAATTTAGCAACTTTTGAGTTTTGATGAATTAGGAGCATTCCTTGTGGAATCATAATCAAACCTTGATCAAATGATGGATATCACTTCAAAATTTTGATGTTGACCAAATATCTTGAAGTTTGACTGTATGTGGGCCACATTTGACTTTTGACCTAATATAGTTAATTTTCAAGCATCTGAGCAGTTGGCTGAGCAAACTTCTTGTGCAAGGCATGAAAATTAACATGGATGGTGTAACACCCTCTAAAACCCCGCATATAATTTTCGCAAATATTAAAAACTATAAACTCAGAGTACATGTAATAATCGAGGAATGCTACAATTCTCTTTTAATAAAATAAATTCCTGTCATGCATAATTTTAGTGGTAACTCATACATGTCTACACAGCGGAATAATTTATTTAATAAAATCAAATGTTATAATATTTTCCAAAATCATCAGGGATTAACACCTGGAAAAGTCAACGTCATATTATAATAATTAAAAGAAAATAAACGAGTCTGACTAAAGCAGCTCGACAACCAAACGTTCCCGGAGTTACAACTATCAGAGCATGACCCGGACATACTAAAACGAAACTAAACTAGACACGATAAGCCTTCGCCAAGCACCTGAGCGAAGCTCCTCAATCTGAAATATTCAACAGTAAGGGTGAGCTTCTCAAATATACATTTGGTTATACATTCATAACAATCAATTCACGAAATCATAAGCATCACCCAATAATTAGCATATTTCATAGTTTACAAAACCTTTACAATTCATATATCCATGACATATTGCCTTTCATATTTGCAAATATTCATCAAACATCATCAACCATTTATCAATCATACGTGCATACAAACAATCAAATATAACATTGGAAAAATCATCCATTCATGTTATATTCGAGTAATGCAACACACCCATGCATGTGGTACCACTTCACCGCCCCATTAAATCGCGGGTCACGGATAACTCACCGTTCCATTATATCGCGGACACGGCTACCACCTCAACGTTCCATTAGATCGCGGACACGTATATTGGCCACCATGTTAATTCCACACAATGGGAATTAACAAATGCAACATGATATGTAAGTATGTAACACTCAGCATACTATGAACATCAATCAACATATCATGCACATCAACAATATCAAACATAACATGATAGGAATAGCATGTAACCACTCAGCATACTATTAAACATCAATCATATCAAGTTATATCATAATTCATGCTTGATAACATCATCTAAAATCATGACAATAAGATCCACATAGTGTTGGTATCATAACATACAATCGTTATTCGATACACACATCAATCAACACTAGGAATTCAATAAACACATATTCAAAACATGTCAAACACTGCACATCAAAACCGGATCAATCCGTACTTAACAACATGCACAGAAAACATAGTTTAAAAACCAACACAGGAGGTTTAACACGGGTGCCCGTGTAAAACAACACTGCCCGTGTGGAAATGTGTCCAGAAAACACGTTTTTTTGACAATACAGGGGATCAACACGGGCGCCCGTGTAAATCAACACGGCCCGTGTTGAATTGTGCCCAGAAAACCCATTTTTATGCCAACACAGTGAATCAACACGGGCGCCCGTGTTAATCAACACGCCCGTGTTGAATTATGGCCAGAAAACACTTTTTCATCAGCATTACAGTGAATCAACACGGGTGCCCGCGTAAATCAACGCGCCCGTGTTGATGAGTGCGAACCCAATTTTTCTGTTTTTGCAGCAGCTCATATACCCATTTTTTTGCACGAAAATACCTCTCTACGGCGGTGCAATATAGTACAAAGACATCCAATCCATCATAGGAACCTAAAGTCTCTAATTGATTCATAAAATCGGGAACTTAAACCTTTTCTAACAAAGTTCAATCCTAAGGTTATCGATCCCTAGAAACATCTAACAATTGGGATTTCCTACGATTACCCGAATCAACCGTACATAAACCCATAAACAAATATAAATCGAGTATAAACCCCCCTTACCTTATCAATTAGCAGCTTTGAGTTCTTGAGCGATGTTCTTCGTTCTCCGTTCTTCAGAGCTCTATTTTCCCAAATTCCAACTTCTGTTCTTAAGTGAAAACCAAAAATGAGAAAATGGCCTAAGTCCCAAACATAACTTTATTTCTCTGCACCCCCACTCTTTACTAACAACATCTAAGCCCAATAACATAAAAATCCCAATATTCCTTATTTCTTTTATTTTCCTCAAATACTCCAAAATAAATAATTCTTTTTATTTTATTAATTCTAATAAAATAAATTCCCAAATTTAAATAAATCAATTAATTGAAAACGGGGTGTTACAACTCTCCCCCACTAAAAGAGTTTTCGTCCTCGAAAACATACCTTAGACGAACAGCTCCGGATAAGCCTCTTTCATCTGGCTCTCCAGCTCCCAAGTGATATTTCCATCTGCTGGACCTCCCCAAGCAACCTTCACTAATGCTATCTCTTTACCTCTTAACTGTTTCACTTCCCGATCTTCTATCCTCATAGGCAATGCTTCTACTGTCAGGTTATCTCTTACCTGTACATCATCTATTTGGATTACATGAGATGGGTCTGGAATGTATCTCCTCAACTGAGAAACATGAAAAACATCGTGCAAATTCGCAAGTCTCGGAGGTAAAGCAATGCGATAAGCAACTTCTCCAACTCTTTCCGTAATCTGAAACGGACCAATAAAACGCGGAGTCAACTTCTTAGACTTCAACGCCCGACCAATACCCGTCATCGGAGTAACTCTCATAAACACATGATCTCCAGCACTGAATTCTAAATTCTTTCTCCTCTTATCATGATAACTTTTCTGACGACTCTGAGAAGCTCTCATCTTCTCTTGAATCAATTTGATCTTTTCGGTAGTCTGCTGAACAATCTCTGGCCCAATTACCGAACTCTCTCCAGATTCATACCAACACAAAGGCGTCCTACACCGTCTACCATACAATGCCTCAAACGGAGCCATACCAATACTCGAATGGTAACTATTGTTATAAGTAAACTCAATCAATGGCAAATAGCTATCCCAAGCTCCACCTTTCTCTAAAACACAAGCACGCAATAAATCTTCCAACGATTGAATCGTCCTCTCCGTCTGTCCATCAGTCTGAGGATGGTAAGCTGAACTCAATCTCAACTTAGTACCCAAAGCCTTCTGCAATCCTTCCCAAAATTTCGAAGTGAACCTCGGATCTCTATCTGACACAATACTAGAAGGAACTCCATGCAAACTCACTATTTTCTCAATATACAACTGTGCCAATCTCTCCATCGAGTAATCCATTCGCACCGGTATAAAATGAGCAGACTTAGTCAACCTATCCACAACGACCCATATCGCTTCACAATTCATAGGAGTCCTTGGCAACCCAGATACGAAATCCATAGAAATACTATCCCACTTCCATTCTGGAATAAACATCGGTTGCATAAACCCAGACGGCTTTTGATGCTCAATCTTCGATTTCTGACAGATTAAACATGCATACACAAATTCAGCTATTTCCTTTTTCATTCTCGGCCACCAAAACAATTTCTTCAAATCATGATACATTTTCGTGGCACCCGGATGAATGCTCATCCCACTGCGATGTCCTTCCTCTAATATACTTTTCTTGATTTCTGCGACATCAGGAACACAAAATCTATCGCCAAATCTCATAACATCATTTTCATCAATCCTAAACTCACCACCTTGACCTTGGTTGATCAATGTCAATTTATCAACTAAATTAACATCGGATTTCTGCCCGATCCTGATCTCTTCTAGAATACCACTAGTAAGTTTCAACATACCCAAACGAACACACTTCGGAGTACTTTCACAAACCAAACTCAAATCTCGGAATTGCTCAATTAAATCCAATTCACGAACCATCATCATAGACATATGCAAGGACTTCCTGCTCAAAGCATCTGCAACTACATTTGCCTTACCAGGATGGTAATTCAAACCAAAATCATAATCTTTGAGGAATTCTAACCACCTTCTTTGCCTCATATTGAGCTCTTTCTGATCGAAAAGATACTTCAAACTCTTATGATCACTATACACTTCAAACCTCGAACCATACAGATAATGTCTCCACAATTTCAAGACAAACACAACTGCTGCCAACTCTAAGTCATGAGTAGGATAGTTCCTTTCATGAACCTTCAACTGTCTCGAAGCATACGCAACTACCTGCTGATTCTGCATTAAAACACCACCTAAACCCAACAGAGATGCATCACAATAGACCACAAAAGATTCCACCGGATTCGGCAAAATCAGAATAGGAGCACTTGTCAATCTCCGCTTCAATTCTTGGAAACCTTTCTCACAATCAGAATCCCAAATAAACGCTTGTCCTTTACGAGTCAACTTCGTCAACGGCAATGCTAACTTTGAGAATCCTTCGATAAACTTTCTGTAATAACCTGCAAGACCAAGAAAACTTCTGATTTCCGAAACAGTCTTCGGCGCTTCCCACTGAGATACCGCTTCTACTTTCGTAGGATCCACTGCAATACCATTCTTAGAAATCACATGTCCAAGAAAACTAACTTCATTCAGCCAGAACTCACATTTGGACAACTTTGCATACAACTTCTTATCTTTCAACAACTCTAACACAATTCTGAGATGTTCCGCATGTTCTTCGTCATTCTCGGAATAAATCAGAATGTCATCAATAAAAACCACAACAAACTTATCCAGATATGGGTGAAAAATCCTATTCATATATTCCATGAAAACACCAGGTGCATTAGTAACTCCGAACGGCATAACAGAATATTCATAATGCCCATACCTCGTTCGAAAAGCAGTCTTTTGAATATCTTCCGCTTTCACACGAATCTGATGATATCCAGATCTCAAATCAATCTTACTGAATACACTGGCTCCAATTAACCGATCCATTAAATCATCAATCCTCGGTAACGGGTACCGATTCTTAATGGTTACCTTGTTCAATTGCCTGTAATCAACACACAGTCTCATAGAACCTTCTTTCTTCTTAACCAACAATACCGGAGCACCCCAAGGCGAAACACTTGGACGAATAAACTTCTTCTCCAGTAAATCTTCCAACTGACTCTTCAATTCAGCCAATTCAGACGCAAACATACGATATGGCGCCATCGACACCGGTCTCGTACCAGGAATTAAATCTATAGAAAATTCCACTTCTCTCTCAGGAGGTAACTCGCCAACATCATCAGGAAAGACTTCTGGAAAATCACACACCACTGGCAATTCACTACTCCTGACCTTTCCTGTTGCATCTAACGAAGCAAGTAACATAAACACATTAGCACCATCTTCCATTGCTTCTTGCACCTGCCTAGCAGTCATAGTCAAATTCTCGACACCAACTGCTTCTGGGAAAATCACCGTCTTAGCAAAGCAGTTCAGATGAACCCGGTTAAATTCCAACCAGTTCATCCCAAGGATAATATCAATTTGTTCAAGCGGTAGGCACACTAAATCCATACCGAAACCTCTACCAAAAATCTCAATAGGACAATTCCTACATACGAGTGAAGTTGTCACTGAACCCGATGCAGGAGTATCAACAACCATGCTACCTCGCATACCAGATATGTCCAGTTTCAACCTCTCAGCACAATCCAAAGAAATGAAAGAATGAGTTGCACCTGTATCAATAATTGCAACTAAAGGTGTGCCATGAATAAAACACGTACCTTTAATCAATCGATCCTCTGGAGTAGTCTCAGATCCAGACAAGGCGAACACTTTTCCACCTGACTGATCCTTCTTAGGCTTAGGACACTGCGGACGAATGTGACCTTCTTCGCCACAATTGTAACAAGTAACAGACTTCCCTTTGCAATCAATAGACAAATGACCAGCCTTTCCACATTTATAGCACTTCTTCTCATCACTCTGGCAATCTCGAATGTGATGACCAGACTCACCACACCTGTAGCATCTGATAGGAGCCTTAGAATCTCCCCCACTAGGCCTTTTCCAACCGCCTGATCTCTGGTTATATCTACCATATGGCTTGCCACGGTCCATATGTTGCTTTCCTCTTTTGTCAACAGCCCCACGAGAGTGAGACGACCTATTCTTGGTAATATCTTCTTCCAAGATCCTGCTACAATCCACCAGATCAGAAAATCTACGAATACGCTGATACCTGATTCCCTGCTTAATCTCATCTCGGAGACCATTCTCAAATTTGATACATTTAGAGAATTCTCCAGCCTCATCATTGTTGTAGTGTGCATAATACTTTGCCAGCTCAGTGAACTTAGTAGCATACTCACTAACAGTCAGATTGCCCTGCTTAAGCTCCAAAAATTCAATTTCCTTTCTTCCCCGAACATCTTCAGGAAAGTACCTCCTCAGAAAAGCCCTTCTGAAGTTAGCCCAAGTCAGTGCCTCTCCATCCTGAACCATTTCAGTCCTTGTGGCAACCCACCAGTCGTCGGCCTCTTCTGCCAACATATGCGTACCATATCTGACTTTCAGATCTTCAGCACAATCGATCACACGGAAAATCCTTTCGATTTCCTTCAGCCACTTCTGAGCACCTTCGGGGTCATGTGTACCTTTGAACAACGGAGGATTGTTCCTCTGGAAATTTCCCAATTGCCTATCAGCACCAATCACGCCTCCAGTTGGGTTTCCAGCAAGTACACCAGCTAACATCCCCAAAGCCTCAGCTAGTGCAGCATCATTTCGTCCATTACCTCTTCCAGCCATATTCCTGAGAATTAAAACATACTCCACATCAGAATACAGTATCGACAGTGTTACCTTGCACTAGTCGCATACGAAAAGGAATGACTGACTCAAGACTCTGGTCACAACGACCGACTATGCTCTGATACCACTTTTGTAACACCCTCTAAAACCCCGCATATAATTTTCGCAAATATTAAAAACTATAAACTCAGAGTACATGTAATAATCGAGGAATGCTACAATTCTCTTTTAATAAAATAAATTCCTGTCATGCATAATTTTAGTGGTAACTCATACATGTCTACACAGCGGAATAATTTATTTAATAAAATCAAATGTTATAATATTTTCCAAAATCATCAGGGATTAACACCTGGAAAAGTCAACGTCATATTATAATAATTAAAAGAAAATAAACGAGTCTGACTAAAGCAGCTCGACAACCAAACGTTCCCGGAGTTACAACTATCAGAGCATGACCCGGACATACTAAAACGAAACTAAACTAGACACGATAAGCCTTCGCCAAGCACCTGAGCGAAGCTCCTCAATCTGAAATATTCAACAGTAAGGGTGAGCTTCTCAAATATACATTTGGTTATACATTCATAACAATCAATTCACGAAATCATAAGCATCACCCAATAATTAGCATATTTCATAGTTTACAAAACCTTTACAATTCATATATCCATGACATATTGCCTTTCATATTTGCAAATATTCATCAAACATCATCAACCATTTATCAATCATACGTGCATACAAACAATCAAATATAACATTGGAAAAATCATCCATTCATGTTATATTCGAGTAATGCAACACACCCATGCATGTGGTACCACTTCACCGCCCCATTAAATCGCGGGTCACGGATAACTCACCGTTCCATTATATCGCGGACACGGCTACCACCTCAACGTTCCATTAGATCGCGGACACGTATATTGGCCACCATGTTAATTCCACACAATGGGAATTAACAAATGCAACATGATATGTAAGTATGTAACACTCAGCATACTATGAACATCAATCAACATATCATGCACATCAACAATATCAAACATAACATGATAGGAATAGCATGTAACCACTCAGCATACTATTAAACATCAATCATATCAAGTTATATCATAATTCATGCTTGATAACATCATCTAAAATCATGACAATAAGATCCACATAGTGTTGGTATCATAACATACAATCGTTATTCGATACACACATCAATCAACACTAGGAATTCAATAAACACATATTCAAAACATGTCAAACACTGCACATCAAAACCGGATCAATCCGTACTTAACAACATGCACAGAAAACATAGTTTAAAAACCAACACAGGAGGTTTAACACGGGTGCCCGTGTAAAACAACACTGCCCGTGTGGAAATGTGTCCAGAAAACACGTTTTTTTGACAATACAGGGGATCAACACGGGCGCCCGTGTAAATCAACACGGCCCGTGTTGAATTGTGCCCAGAAAACCCATTTTTATGCCAACACAGTGAATCAACACGGGCGCCCGTGTTAATCAACACGCCCGTGTTGAATTATGGCCAGAAAACACTTTTTCATCAGCATTACAGTGAATCAACACGGGTGCCCGCGTAAATCAACGCGCCCGTGTTGATGAGTGCGAACCCAATTTTTCTGTTTTTGCAGCAGCTCATATACCCATTTTTTTGCACGAAAATACCTCTCTACGGCGGTGCAATATAGTACAAAGACATCCAATCCATCATAGGAACCTAAAGTCTCTAATTGATTCATAAAATCGGGAACTTAAACCTTTTCTAACAAAGTTCAATCCTAAGGTTATCGATCCCTAGAAACATCTAACAATTGGGATTTCCTACGATTACCCGAATCAACCGTACATAAACCCATAAACAAATATAAATCGAGTATAAACCCCCCTTACCTTATCAATTAGCAGCTTTGAGTTCTTGAGCGATGTTCTTCGTTCTCCGTTCTTCAAAGCTCTATTTTCCCAAATTCCAACTTCTGTTCTTACGTGAAAACCAAAAATGAGAAAATGGCCTAAGTCCCAAACATAACTTTATTTCTCTGCACCCCCACTCTTTACTAACAACATCTAAGCCCAATAACATAAAAATCCCAATATTCCTTATTTCTTTTATTTTCCTCAAATACTCCAAAATAAATAATTCTTTTTATTTTATTAATTCTAATAAAATAAATTCCCAAATTTAAATAAATCAATTAATTGAAAACGGGGTGTTACAGATGGTCTTGAGAACGTATTAGGACTATTGAGAGCATATGAGGCCTTTGGAGGTCACCCATATTTATGAAAATGTAAACCCTAGTATGATACGGTGGGAGAACTGACTTGAGGTTTTGCGTTTGTGTTCGCAAATGTTTCGGTTTAGCAAGAGTCGCCACCGACTTTTTATTTTATCCTAAGGAAAGGTCAAAAAGCACAGGAAAGACCTTTGAGATGTTTTCTTGGGTTCGGGGAGTAGATTATGAAAATGGAAGGTACAAGCACCCTTTTCATCCATGGTTATCCATGGGCTCTTAGTTACTTGTTTAGATCACTTGCTTTTGCTTTTCAATTGTTTGAAATGGTGCTTTGTGTGTGGTTTTGAATAGAGGCCATCGTTGTGGCAACCTTTGTAATGATTCTTGTTTGAATATATACAAAGGTGTATTGTCTTTTGAAAAGATTTTTCAATGTTTGAAATTTTGATTTGGGAAATGTTTGAAATTGTGTTGTGAGGTGAGTTTGAAAATTGCAAGGATGTTTTTGCAAGTTTTGATCAAGTAACTAAGAGTTATCTACCATATTTTACTCAAAGGTATTTCCTACACATTTTTAATCCTTTTGACAGTATTGTTTTACCATTGCATTTGGTAAACAATCTTGTATTAGGATGTTAAACGGGACAGGCGCGGGTCATCGTATAGACCATGATAGCAATTGTGTTAAGTGTCTTTAGCAAATTTTTGAGGGACTTGATCATTTTGTTTAGGCAACCAAGATAGCATCATCGAGGGACTATGATCTTTTGTTTTGTTTTTGTTTTGCCAAAGTACTCAACATGCATAACATGGCCCATTTTTAAGGCAACAAGTGGATGTAACCCTAGGGGTGCAAGTGTGCATTGTGTATTAATTTTCATGCATTTTTGTCTTTGTATTAGGTCAAACTACTTGTTAATTTTGGATTTTTACATACAAACCCTAATCTCTAATCATGGTATAATTGAAAGCGTAAATGCGTAAAATAAATCTACCACTATTACAATATGATTATGGGGAGGGGGATACAATTTTGAATGGGGATATATTTGACAAGAAATTAAAACCCTAGTTTTACTATTATATCCAAATTGAATCAAATGGCATAAATAACAAATGAATAATATTTAAATAAACAAATTAAATAAATATATAAAATAATATGAATATGCAAAAATTTTTATGTTTATTTTTTATGTATGTAAAAATATTTAATGCAAAAAAGAAAGAAATAATAAAAAAAGGATTATTATTTTTTTATTAAGGGTAAATCCTAATTTTCTTTTAAGAATACAAATATATTAAATATACTATTTATATACAATAAAATAAAATAGTGTATAAACAAAAATAAAATATATTTGGAAAAAGGTATTATTTAAGTATAAATAATAATAAAAATAAAAGTATAATATTTTTATGTTTTTATTCTCAAGTATCTATTAAAAAAAATAAAAGTATTTATGTATATATTAATTGTATTAATTATGTAATAAAAATAAAATAAAATATATACAAAAATAAAAATATATTTAGAACAATGTTTTTTAGTGTGAATAAAATAAAGAATAAAATAAAAGTATAATTTATATATTATTTTTAAGTTTTCAATAAATAAAATATATACTAATTAAAATGTTTTCATGTTAGAAAAAATAAAAATAAAAATACAAAATAAATGTAAAAATTTATAAAAAATATTTTTGGATATTTTTATATTTAGAAAATATAAAATAAAAATCAAAAAATGAAAATAAATAAAAAATATCAAAGTATAAAGAAATTGGGCCAGGGGGTGTATTCAGCAAAATGGGGGTGTCAAAAGCAAGGCCAGAACCAAGCCCAGCCCACTGACTTCATCTTCAACCTCTTGTTCAAACAAAAACACGCGCCCTGTACAAAATGCCAGATCCTGCATACGTGCTCTAATGCAAAAACACATAACATCAAAGTTGTAGCATTTTTCAAGACGAATTCAACCATATAAGAAACTTGTCCTAACTCTCAAAGACCAGAGAGAATTTCTCTGGCCCTAAAATCTAACCTAATTTTTTCAGGAAGTTCATGGATCAAATTCTCTTAGCATGCTTAACTAAAGTGAAAACTGAGCATATGTACAGCTTCATGGCTATGAATACTACATTTCTTATTCATAAACCTAAGTCTAAATGTTCCTAAATAAAGAGATAGGAAGTTGATAAAAACCTGTTTCAGCTGACTTCGTGTATGGCAATGTGGAGCTTTTCAACAAGGCCTGAGATGTTTGGGAACTTGCTTGAACTTCCCCTGACCTTCTCCAATGTCTAGCTTGCCTTGAATGTGCTTGGACAAGCCTACAGAACTCAACCTGCACAAGCTGAAATCAAAAATGGAAAACCCTGTAAATGGAGTTACAGTCAGTGTTTAAGGGTTGGGATAGCTTGGATAGGTTGTATGGAAAGTGTTTGAACCAATTTGAGACAAAACGCACGAGGGATTTGAGTTGTGGGAATCAAACTGCAGGGAGTGCCCTGTTTTGCCAAATGAAGATGATTTTGCGCTATCGGAGGTTTGAATGCTCAAAGGGTCGTGTTTCTGGCTCAAGGGGGTGTGAGAAAGTTGTCTCAAAAGCTTGCACAAGTTGGTTTTCACAGATGTTCAAGTTTTTGTGTATTGGACATGTTTCTTGTCTTTTAAGCCAAAATGAACAATGATGTAATACAAGCCTGTACAGGATATCTATCAGCCTGCTTCTTCTGATCTTGGCCCCTCAAGTTGGTGGATATGCTTTGCTGCACAAGATCTTGTTCCAGGCTCAAGAGATGTGGTTTTGACATAAATCATATTTTGGCAAAAATGGCAATGTTGTTTTTCTACTTAGGGATTAATCTTGTGTGCAATGCTCTAATGACCAAAACAATGCCTTAGACCAATGGATTTGAATTTAATTACTGAGTGTGGAATGGTTTTGAGGCCTGTAATCTAGTGCAAAGCAAGCTGATTTGAATTTGCAAGTTGTATCAATATGAACATGCCATGGATGAAAAGTGAGTTTTTTCCAACTTCAAGCCTTCGATTCTCCCTAACCACAAATGATTTTGGAGAGTTCTTGGACATTTTGGAAAGCTTGCAACATGATCTACAATCCATCTTTGAAATGAAATTTGAGATTCCAAGTGGAAATATGTGAAAAATGGCCATGAAGATAGGTCAAAATCCTGCCTAAACTAGGGCAAAATTTCACTAAGTTAAAAGTTTCATGGACCCTTGTTCCAAAAATCATAACTTGATATCCAAGCTTCTTTTTGGAAAACTTTGTGAATAAAAGTTGTAGACTTTGTGGAGGAATACAACTTTCATGTTGGAAGTTTTGTTTGAATCCAATTGCATCATGGTGAAAATGTTGGGCAAAGTTAGGAAAAATTAAGAATTTTATAACTTAGAAAAATTCTAAGTTATGAAAATTTTCAATCTTAAACCCTAATTTGCAAAATTGGGTTTCTTGATGAAAAAGTTTCATGTTTTGACACATCTTTATGAAAAATGACCCTTGGCACTTGATTTTGACCAAAAAGTCAAAGTTTGACTTTTCAGTGTACAATTAAATTTGATTAGTTGACTGAAAAATTCATCTGTCAATCCAATGCAATTGGGATTCTTTGAACCTTTTGAATAGGTCAAGATGATTCCATTGAGTCCTTGAGTCTATGCTTGAACCCAATTTGCCATTGGCTAGGTAAGAAATCAGAAATTGCCCTTGTGCAGTCAAAACCCTAAAAATGACCATTTTACCCTTTTGATGATCTGATCAATTTTCTTGAGGAGTTGTAGTCCAAACTTGATCAAATGGTTCATAGGAGCCTAGAATGTTGATGTGAATCAAATTCTATGATGTTTTACTATATATTGGCCATAGTTGACTTTTTCCCCAATACAACTGATTTCTAGGTCAACTGTCCAATTGACTGGGCAAAAATTTGATTCAAGGCTTGAAACTTGGTATGGACAATATTATGAGTCCAACATGAAGTATGAAGGTCACTTTGAGCATTAGAAGTCCAAAATTCCTTATGCAAACTCAAACCCTAATTTAGGTCATTAGTGCAAGGAGATGTCTTGAGCAGTGCAAACCCTAGCTTGGTCTTGGGTCCAAAGAGTCTTGTGAGGGGAAATCTTTGATAAAATTAGAGGGCAAATTTTGGGGTACAACAGCTGCCCCTGTTCAATCTTCTTGAACCCGAAGAGTTAGATTGGCGAGTTTGCCTTTCGTGACTCGAAGGTAAAAGATGATTGGACACTAGAGTGCCCGTAAATTTGCACTCGTCAAAATGTATCCGAGGGAATAAGCTTAAATATGCCATTTGGATATAGGAGAATCTTGCTGGAGATGGGCTTAAAGATGCCATCCAAGACTTGTTTGTTGAGAATTAGGAGAATGAATGTCAGAATGGTATCCGTATCTGGAACGTATCTGAGTTGTATCTGGAGATTGGATTTGTATGAGCAAGGGAATGTCGTCCACGTCTGGAGCGTATCCGAGCTGTAACTGTATTTGATTCTTGAATGAATATCAGAATGACTTCCGTGTCTGGAGTGTATCTGTATTTTATCTGAAGTTGAAATCTGAATAAGCGACAGAAAAACATCAGTGTCTGGAGTATCTATGGGCTGGGGAATAAGTTTGAATGAGTGACAGAATGGCAACCGTGTCTGGCGCGTATCTGGACTGTATTTGAAGTTGAGATCTGTATGAGTAACAGAATGACTTCCGTGTCTGGAGTGTATCCATACTGTAACTGGGATCTGGACAAGTGACATAATGACTTCCGTGTCTGGAGTGTATCTGAACTTTGAAGTTGATAGTTGAATCTGAATGAGAAATAGAATGGCTTTTGTGTCTGGAGCGTATCTAGTCTGTATCTGATTGCTGAAGTCTGTATGAGTAGTAGAATGACCACCGTGTCTGGGGTGTATCCATGCCGTATTTTGACTTGAAATTCTGAATGAGTAATAGAATGACCGCTGTGTCTGGGGTGTATCCATACTGTATCTGAAAATCTTTGAACATTTGTTAAAGATAGCTTTTGATCTTATCCTGAAAAGGGTAAAATGTTAGCTGAAAACACAAAGTTATGTTGCATGAAATGTATGGTGCAATAAATGTGTTTTATCAATGTTTATGATATATGAATGTAATGTATGCGCATGTAACCTGAGTAGCCGTCTTGCTGAGGAAAATAAATCCTTGATAGCTGGAGATAATAAAATCTTTGACTGCTGCCGGTGAAAATAAACCCTTGACTGCTTGTTGGAGATTCAAAACCTTTGATTGTTGAGACTGAGGAATCTTTTGGACTACTGCTGGGGATTGAAAATCCTTGGTGACTTGTGGGGATTAACAAGAGCTTTGATAACTTCTGCGGGGAATTGATAATCCTTTATGACTTTCCTGGCGGATAAGGAAAACTCTGACGATCTCTACTGGGAATTAAAACCTGGGAGGCTTCAACTGAAGAAAAGAAAACAAAAATCTTTGTTTTGTTGGGAAATAACTCTGTGGGGAGAATGTTTATCCTGTTGGAGAGTTTTCAAAATCTTGGGTTGTATGCCAATCTATTGAGGAAGCAAGAATGAGAATCTTCATTCAGGCGTTTGGGTCAGGAGGTTGGGTGTATGCCAATCTTCTGGGGTTTTAAGAACGAGAATCTTCATTCTGTTAAGGGTGTCAGGAGCTTGGGAGTATGCCAATCTTCTGGGGTTTTAAGAATGAGAATCTTCATTCTGTTAAGGGTGTTAGGAGGTTGGGAGTATGCCAATCTTCTGGGGTTTTATCCTTGGTTGGGGATAAGAGTTAACTGTTATCTGGTTAATTTCCAGGTTTTAAGATAACTTGCTGGGGGATTTGGAGAAATCGGATGATTTCCATTGTGGTTTAAAGGTTGAAGTTTTGGACTATGTTGGGGAAGAAAGTTTCATCTTCACTGGCGATTTGTAGTTCAAAGTCTTCTGGCTCCGCCGGGGATCGGGAGTTTAGAAACTTAACTCTGATGGGAATTTTGAAACTTAACTCCTCCGGGGATGTGTATTTCAAGGTTTTAGCTCTGTTGAGAATCTGGATGACATACTGCAGGGGATTTCCTCCGGAATAGCATAAAGACGTCTTCCTATACTTTAAACCTATCAGTAATTATCCTTTCTCATTCCGTTTTATTTGTAAGCAGTGATTATATTCAAATGCATATGCTCATTTAATAAATCATTGGACGTTTTCAAATAAAACACAAGTGTAAAAAAGAAAGAAAAACAAACAAATTTCTGCACTTTGAGATATCTTTGTATTAACTTTGTGTAAGTATTTTGTACAAAGGATACATACATCCTAGTAAGAGAATTTTGTCATAAAAAATGAGAAAAATTTATACAAAGAAAGATGGCTATGTATAACAATTCCATGGGGTTCCCATTCTGTTATAGCCTTCGTAACTCTGAGTATCTTGTCCATTCGTTGCTTCGTCCGCAGATGATTGGATTGATCAGAAGCTTGGAGCTTGTCTGTGAAGAGATTGTTCTTAAAGTGATCCGACGAGACATAATCATACGCTTTAATTCCCTAACTTTTGCCTGGATCGCCCTTTCGGGTTTTCGATCCACCGGGAAACCCTTTTTTGCCCAAGTCGCCCTTTCGGGTTTTCAACTTGCTGGGTGTACAGATTTTTTTATTTATCCCTAATTTTTGCCTGAACCACCCTTTCGGGTTTTCGATTCATCGGGATGCCCCTTTTTGCCTAAGTAGCCCTTTCGGGTTTTCAACTTATCGGGTCGTTTATGCGTAGTATCTTTTGACTATGTCTACGTTTGCAGGGTGCGGTAGGTCATCGCCGTCCATGGTGGTCAGAATCATTTCCCCACCAGAAAAGATGTTTTTGATCACAAACGGTCCTTCGTAAGTAGGAGTCCATTTTCCCCTGGGATCACATTGCGGTAAGATGATCCGCTTGATTACAAGGTCCCCGACTTGATATACTTGTCTCTTGACTTTCTTGTTGAATGCTTTGATCATACGTTTTTGATACGCCTGACCATGGCAAACAGCAGTAAGTCTCTTTTCGTCAATCAAGTTAAGCTGATCAAGCCGGGTCTGAATCCAATCGTCTTCATTCAAACCAGCATCCTTCATGATTCTTAAGGAAGGGATCTGAACTTCCATAGGCAAAACAACTTCCATGCCATATATCAAAGAAAAGGGGGTTGCCCCAGTTAAAGTGCGTGCCGTGGTACGATATCCATGCAGAGCAAACGGTAACATCTCATGCTAGTCCTTGTAGGCAACTGTCATCTTTTGTATGATCTTCTTGATATTTTTGTTCGCAGCTTCGACAACACGGTTCATCTTAGGCTGATAGGGAGATGAATTATGATGTTGAATCTTGAACTGCCCGCATAGAGCGGTGATCATAGTATTGTTCAAATTTGTACCGTTGTCCGTAATGATCCTGTCGGGGATACCATACCAGCATATGAGGTTCTGCTTGATGAAGCGGGCAACCACATTCTTTGTAACAGAAGCGAAAGAAGCTGCTTCGACCCACTTGGTAAAGTAATCAATGGCCACCAGAATGAAACGGTGACCATTGGATGTGGTAGGCTTGATCTCTCCAATCATGTCGATTCCCCACATCGCGAATGGCCAAGGAGCTGTTAAGACATTGAGAGGAACTGGGGGAATATGTACCTTGTTAGCATAGATTTGGCATTTGTGACAAGTACGAGAATGTTGATGACAATCAACTTCCATGGTAGACCAATAGTAGCCTGCCCGTAGAATCTTCTTAGCCATCGTATGACCGCTTGAGTGGGTGCCAAAGGTGACATTATGTAGTTCAGCCATGATCTGCTCAGCTTCAATCTTGTCCACACAATGGAGTAAGACACAATCAAGATTGAGCTTGTATAAGATACCATTGCTCAGAAAGAACTTGGTCGCGAACCTCCTTAAGAACTTTTTGTCATTGACTGAAGCTCCTTCAGGGTATTCTTGTGCTTCGAGATACCTTTTGACGTCATGAAACCAAGTTCGGTCCACCACTTCTTCGGTATTAATCTCGTGACAATGTACAGGTTCGTCCATTCGTTCAATGGTGATTTGAGGTGCCTCATTATCCCAGTTAAGTTTAAACATGGATGACATTGTAGCTAGCGCATCTGCTAGCTGATTCTCTTCTCGCGGGAAGTGCTCGAAGGTAATCTGCTCGAAATGTGGTAACAATGTCAGGACATGTTCTTTGTAAGGGATGAGGTTAGGGTGTTTAGTATCCCACTCTCCTTTGATTTGACTGATAACCAAAGCTGAGTCCCCAAATACAACCAGAGATTTGATTCCCAAGTCAATAGCAGCCTTGAGACCAAAGATACAAGCTTCATACTCGGCCATGTTGTTGGTGCAGCTGAAGAAGAGTCTAGCAGTGAAAGGTGTATGGAAACCTTCTGGAGAGATAAGTACTGCGCCGATACCGTTCCCAAGTGTGTTGGAGGCACCATCAAAGTACAGAGTCCATCGGGATCCTTGTTCAGGTCCTTCATACGGTCCATTACCTTTAATGTTGTCCAATATCATAATATCCTCGTCAGGGAAGTCGAACCTCATAGATTGGTAATCTTCGACGGCTTGATGAGCTAGATGGTCAGCTAGTACACTCCCTTTCATAGCTTTTTGGGTTGTGTACTTGATATCATACTCAGTCAGGATCATCTGCCATCTAGCGATTCTTCCAGATAAAGTAGGCTTCTCGAAGATGTACTTGATCAGATCCATTTTAGAAATCAACAAAGTGGTATGTGTCAACATATACTGCCTTAGCCGGCGAGCAGCCCATACCAAAGCGCAGTAAGTTTTCTCGAGCAGTGAGTAGCGAGTCTCACAGCCGGTAAACTTTTTGCTAAGGTAATAAATGGCATGCTCTTTTCGGCCAGACTCGTCATGTTGGCCCAGTACGCACCCCATTGAATTGTCCAACACAGTCAGATACATGATCAAAGGCCTTCCTTCGACGGGTGGCATCAAGATAGGAGGTTCCAACAAATACTCCTTGATCTTATCGAAAGCAACTTGACAGTCATTATTCCATTCAACCACCTGATCTTTCTTCAACAACTTGAAGATTGGCTCACAGGTAGATGTTAGGTGAGAGATGAACCTTGCAATGTAGTTTAGGCATCCTAAGAAACCTATGACCTCCTTCTCAGTGCGAGGGGCATGCATTTCTCGTATAGCTTTGACTTTGGCAGGATCGACCTCAATGCCTTTGTTGCTGACGATGAATCCCAAGAGTTTACCGGACCTGACTCCGAAAGTGCACTTGCTAGGGTTTAGTCTGAGCTTGTATTCTTTTAACCTGACAAACAGCTTTTGCAGATGGTCGAGGTGTTCTTCTTCTGTTTGTGAACGGGCTATCATGTCGTATACGTAGACTTCAATTTCATGATGTATCATGTCATGAAACAAAGCTACCATGGCTCGCTGATAGGTTGCCCCAGCATTCATCAGTCCGAATGGCATCACTTTATAGTAGAAGGTACCCCACTGCGTAACAAAAGTAGTCTTCTCCATGTCTTCGGGGGCCATTTTGATCTGGTTGTACCCTGAAAATCCATCCATGAAAGATAATACCTTGTGTTGAGCTGTGTTGTTAACCAAAATGTCAATGTGTGGTAGTGGAAAATCATCTTTAGGGCTAGCCCTGTTTAAGTCTCTGTAGTCCACACACATTCTCACTTTGCCATCTTTCTTAGGCACAGGCACAATGTTAGCAACCCATTGTGGATAGGAAGTAACAACAAGAAACCCGACATTAAACTGCTTCATCACTTCAGCTTTGATCTTTTCAGACATATCGGGCCTCATTCGACGGACTTTCTGCTTGATTGGTGGACAATCTTCTCTTGTAGGGAGACGGTGAACCACAATATCTGTATCCAGTCCTGGAATGTCTTCATAGGACCAGGAAAAGATCTCAACATATTCATTCAACAGCTGAACTAAGCGCTCTTTGACACTTGGCTCTAGGTTGGCACCCACTTTAACCTCTTTTCTGTCTTCGGCAGTACCCAAATTGATAGTCTCTAACAACTCTTCATGGGGAAGGATAACCCTTTCTTCTTGTTGCAAAAGTCTAGCCAGCTCTCCAGGCACTTCATAGTCTTCATCACCTTCGTATTCGGCATGATTGACCAGATCTTCAGAGTCACTGAAGGCCATACCAGAATTGTTACCCATGGAATCCAGAGTGGATGGGTACCTGCATTTTGTGAGTGTGGGTGTGTGTAAGGGATAGCCACCTTTAAACAAGATAAAATGTAAAAAGAAAGAAAATGAACACAAAAGTTTATATATGAAAACGTCCATGATTCATTAAAAATGGCATATGAAAATGAAGAATCAAAACCCTTACAAATGGACCTATATGCCCCGGGTAAGGCATAAGGCAAAAGAGTGTACGAATTATTTAAAAGTTATTACAGACCAACATAAATGTTCAAAAGATAAATTACTGATTGATGAAAGTAATGGGAATGAAGTCTTTCGCCTCCCAGTTGTTCAGCCCTCCTTCAATGGTCGGAAAGATCCAGTCTTCAAAATTGCTTTCTTCTTCATCATCTTCTAAAGCATGAACTCCATGATGACTGATTTTCAGTGGCGGTCCTCCAGCCCGGGAGCGACGCACAACTTTCTGGCTAGCAGCAATGAAACCCAATCCGAACTTATCTGTCTTGTAAGGAAAATCTGGCAGTTGACCCCACACTGTACTTCCTCCTTCCTTGACTACAGCCTCTGCATCTTTAAGGGATGACATCCAGGACACAAGCTTAGTAATGACGGGCACATCAGTCATTGTCTTGGCTACCTCAACTTCAGGAGAAACCTCTTCAAAGTGTTGGAAAGGTGTTTCTATGAATTCACCATCTAACTCCACGTAGCGGAAAGAGTTAAGGTGGCTTATCATATACTCCTCCTCACCATGAACTGTTATGATCTTACCCTGGACTGGGTATTTGAGCATATAGTGTAGAGAAGAAGTGACTACCCCAACATTGTGGATCCATGGCCTTCCCAACTAGCATGAATATGAAGGACGAATGTCCATCACATAAAAAGTAGAGTTGAAAATTTCCGTTCCCACCTTAATTAAGATGTCCACTTCTCCGTGAAACATCCGCTTAAAACCGTCGAAGGCTCGAACAATGATATTACTGGGCTTTAGGGTCAAACCTTCACAGTCTAGCCTGTCTAATGCTTTCTTTGGTAGAATATTTAAAGATGAACCGGTATCAACCAGAACATGAGCAAGTGTGGTCCCTCTGCACTCTACCGAGACATGTAACGCATCATTATGCTTTCTTCCCTTAGACGTCAAATCAGCATCAGAGAAGCCAAGACCATTGTCGGCTGTAAGGCTGGCTACACACTCTCGAAACTGATCCGCAGAAGTTTCTTGAGGCACGTGTGCCGTCTTCAGAAATTTGATCAAGGCTTTGGCACGAGCCTCGGAAAAGAGCAATAGAGCCAGCATAGAGATTTTTGAAGGGGTTTGCCCCAGCTGCTCTACGACATCATAGTCGCTCTTCTTAATTATCTTTGAAATCTCCTCCATCTCCTTTTGGGTGGTCTCGGTGATAACCAAAGTCTGAGCCCTCGTCCTGACGGGCGCTTCTTGGATCCCCTTACCTTTATCAGCAGTAACAACAGAGGGTACAACTTCGGGAGTAACGATTTCTTCAATCACTGGACTTTGCACAGATATCTTGACAGGCACATGAGCATTTGAGGGTCCGAAGACTGCCCGTGGAGGAGCAATCTCCGGAGAGAAGATTCTTCCATTACGAGTGATCTTACTTGTCCCCGCAATATTCCCTATGTCAAGGGTTTCTTCATCGGAACTTTCTTCGACTGATTCGATCTACTTAACACCGTGATAGAAGATCTCTCCTCCATAATTCCACGATATTGTCTTATTAGACTTATATGGGATAGGCCCCGCCATGGTAATCTTCAGCGATACAAACTTTGGATCGGGTGTAATCTTAACAGGCCTTTTGCAGGTCTTGGAAAGATTGTCGGAAATGGTGATTATAGCGACATCATTGATTGGAGTAACAGGAGTAACATGAGTGATAGTAGCAACATGAGTTTTCTGAAAGAGGATCTCTTGAGTATCCATCAAGCGTTGGATGCCTGACTTCAACAGCAGACAATCGGATTTCAAGGTCGAACAAAGGTAACAATCTTTTTCACAGCCTGGAAAAATCCCAGCTTTCAACAGATTCATCTTGATCATTGGCAATGGAGTCATTAAGTCATCAACAGCGGTAACATGAAGATCTTCTACAATAGCATAGACATTATGACCATGTTTTGGCATAGGAGCGGATATCACATTAGGTTTTTCGGGGGCGTCAAACTCTACCTCCTTGGCATCTATCAAATCTTGGATCTTATTTTTAAGGGCCCAACAGTTGTTGGTGTCGTGCCCCACACTGTCCGAATGATATGCACATTTTGCATTTGAATGATAATAGGGAGAAGAGGTATTTGGGTTTTTCGGCGCTTCTTTCAAGTTGGTAAGGTTTAACTTTAATAGATGAGGGAGGACCTGAGCCGGTGTCATATTGATTCGGGTGAATTGCTGTTGTGGCCTTTCTACCCTTTGCTGGTTAGCTCTGGGTTGACTGCTTCGAGGTTGATCGGCTGAGGAGTTCTGGATCATCACAGCCCCCACCGCTGGTTGGTGCTCCATTCTCCCTTGATTTCTCTGGGAGTGAACAGCAAAAACTTCCTTCTTGGCTGGGAATGTCTTCTTGATAGTAGTGGAAGCAAAGGCATCCTTCTGAATTTTACCACTCTTAATGCCAGCTTCGACCCTTTCACCGGTCAGAATTAATTCGGTGAACCCTGCAGATGAGCTCCCGATCAAGTGATTGAAGAATGGATCTGACAGGGTCCCCAAAAACATGTCAACCAGCTCTCTATCCGACAATGGTGGCTGCACCCTTCCAGCCAAATCCCGCCACTTCTGTAGTTGAGTACGAGTAGGGGCTAAATCTGTGTTATATTGATATTATCGATAGAAAGCAGCAGCCAAATCCTCCCAATTATGAACATCAAATCTCTTAAGTTGATAGAACCAGTCCAATTGTGTACCCGATAAACTATCTTGAAAAAAATGGACCCATAGATCCTTATCAGAAGAGTGAGGTTGGATCTTTCTGACGTAGGACTGCAGATGCATCTTTGGACAGGACAAACCGTCGTATTTAGCAAATGTAGGCACTTTGAACTTGGGAGGAATGACGATCCCAACAACCAACCCTAATTCTTAGAAATCCAACCCAGGTACCCTTTGTACCTCCATGGCTGCCAACCGATCCTCAAGATTCTTATACTTATCATCCGCCGGAGGGTACTACTGTTCGGAGTAATCTTCATCCTCTTCCTCTTCTTCTTCTTCAGCTTCAGACTCGGAGGGCATTGCAACTCCCTTTCCTTTACCAACCCCTTCGTCAGACTTCGAGGTAAAATCCAGAACTCTCCTAGCCTAATTCTCAAATCTTCTTCCCATAGTGGCCACACCAATTCTTTTCTTTTTCTTCTTTTCCTTTTCCCTCTCTTTCTCTAACAGTGCTTTAAGATCTTCTTAACCCTTTTCCAAGGTCATGAGGAGTTGTTGGAATTGCGAATTCTGTGCTTGCAGATCTTTGACCGTCTGCTCTATATCCATCTTGCTGAAATAAACAGCAGAAAGATAAGGAAACCTGGTGTGATGACCTGTTAATGCATATGATGAATTATGTGTATTCATGTAATGCATTCAAGGATTCAGAAATTCAAATTTTTTGCAAACAAAAAGAAAACACGTCATATTAATAAAAAGGAATTTGTTAGTACATAAAAGCCCTATGGGCGAAATATTACAAAGCTTCTTAATGTAAAAAGACGTTGCACATCCTTTTTGGCACGATGTAAGTGTTAAGAGTCTCCTCTCCGTGAAGTCGGCGGGTAAGTTCCGTAACCTTCTTCTCACTGGCATAGAAGCTGGCTTCAAAAGTGTTCCGCTCTTCCTTGAGCTGTATCCAACTGTTTTGCAATTCTTCCAATGATGTTGGCATGTCTGGATGTGGGAGGGTGTATGGAACCTCTCCTTCCATAACAGGCTCTTTGATCACGGGGAGAATGTGGGGGTAAGGCATCATAAGACTCTGGGCGCGGGTTCGTACCCACTTGAGATAAGGCTCAAGGGGGATGGAATTCTTGTGCCCCAGTGTCTTACTATCCACTTTGTTGGGCATCCTCCAAGCTCAGATAAACCTTTGTCGAATTCCTTGAGCGTCGTTGTCGAAGTTAAAAACCAAGTCAGGAATCAGCATATCATGAGGGCCATCCCTTCGGGCATACCCAAATTGCCTCAGAGTTAAACAGGGGTTGTAGGTAATGCCTCCCCTAATGCCAAGTAGTGGGACATTAGGGAATTCTCTGCAACGATAAATGATGATGACATTTTCTCTGGACTGAGAACACCAATGAACATCATAATGTGTGAGGGTCATCAACCGTTGTGACCACATTAAACCCTGCTCATTCTTCAAAACTGATTGGGGAAGGTGAGAAATAAACCACCTTGCTAGAAGAGGAGTACACCACATGAGAACACTTTTTTTCCTCATTGTTCGTGTGTGAAATGAGTGTAAGATGCCCCCCAACAATGTAGGCACAAGATTCCGAGATATGAAAATCTTGACATCATTCACATCTATAAGCTGATAAGGGTTTGGGAACAAGACCAACCCATAGATGAGGAGTGCTACAATCTCTTCAAAAGCTTGCAGATCTAGAGAATTCCAGCAGTCTTGTGCCTTCTCAAGCAGAAACTTTTCCAAGAAACCCTTCATACCACTTCTGGTTTCCCAATGACCTTTGATATCAGATGGTTGCAAGTGTAAGGCTTGAGCAACATCTTCAGGCTTTAGTTCTCTTTCCGTACCGTTGTAGGGTAGTTGATGAAGAATAATAATCCTCAGGAGTTGAGAAAATTCCTCCAAAGTAGGTACTAGTTGGTAATCAGGGAATGTGAAACAGTGGTGTAGGGGGTCAAAGAACTGAAAGAGAACTTTCACCATGTCTTCTTCAATGTTGGAGTTGACCAAGTTGAGGAGTCTACCATGTCTTTCACTGAAGAGAGAATTCTCTGGAATCTTGGAAGTAAGCTCCTTGAGTTGAGGAGGGATCCTTACAAGGTTGACTTGGATTGTTTTCCTGCGAAGAGATTCCATTACCTACAAAACAAGAACAAAGATGAAGATCCAAACCCTTGAAATGGTTAGTGGATGCATATGATGCTTTATGATGTTCATGATGTATGCACAAGTACATGTACAAGCAGGTCACACAAGTTCCTAGGCTTGCACGAGGTTTCATAGGTAAGTACCCTCTTGAAGTTAGTTGGCTCAACCTGTCCTATAAATAGTAATCGGGTTCTAAGGAGCTCAATATCACTGGATTATTTTCTGTGTTCATTGTTTCAGTTTAGCCACTTAACTGGCGACCAAAATATTCCAAGAAAACAACCCTCAATGAGTGTAGTATCGAGTATCTACCAACTTCGGACTGTACCAAAGCCGGTCATCTCACTACCCCTAAAAAGGCCAAGATGGTCAAGTAAAGGTTCTAAGGGTTCATTAGTGCTTTATGACATCACTCAGCGGCCCCGTATTCTCTTTGATTGACTCAAAGGCTACCGGTACCCACAAATATGTCGCACTAATATAGCTATTGCTTCAACCATGTCGGTATACCCCGCACAGTTTCCACAATGTATTGCTATTTACCTATGAATGTTTCCCAAATCCGGGTGGAGGATTCAAACCCAAACAAGAGAACCAAATGTAAAGAAATCAAAGCAAACAAGATAAGCATGCAAAGGTGATCTAAACCCTAAGGTTACTCCACTTTTAGAGATTTCCCCAGCAGAGTCACCAGTTCTGTGATACAGTGGGAGAACTGACTTGAGGTTTTGCGTTTGTGTTCACAAATGTTTCGGTTTAGCAAGAGTCGCCACCGACTTTTTATTTTATCCTAAGGAAAGGTCAAAAAGCACAGGAAAGACCTTTGAGATGTTTTCTTGGGTTCGGGGAGTAGATTATGAAAAGGGAAGGTACAAGCACCCTTTTCATCCATGGTTATCCATTGGCTCTTAGTTACTTGTTTAGATCACTTGCTTTTGCTTTTCAATTGTTTGAAATGGTGCTTTGTGTATGGTTTTGAAAAGAGGCCATCATTGTGGCAACCTTTGTAATGATTCTTGTTTGAATATATACAAAGGTGTATTATCTTTTGAAAAGATTTTTCAATGTTTGAAAGTTTGATTTGGGAAATGTTTGAAATTGTGTTGTGAGGTGAGTTTGAAAATAGCAAGGATGTTTTTGCAAGTTTTGATCAAGTAACTAAGAGTTATCTACCATATTTTACTCAAAGGTATTTCCTGCACATTTTTAATCCTTTTGACAGTATTGTTTTACCATTGCATTTGGTAAACAATCTTGTATTAGGATGTTAAACGGGACAGGCACGAGTCATCGTATGGACCATGATAGCAATTGTGTTAAGTGTCTTTAGCAAATTTTTGAGGGACTTGATCATTTTGTTTAGGCAACCAAGATAGCGTCATCGAGGGACTATGATCTTTTATTTTGTTTTTGTTTTGCCAAAGTACTCAACATGCATAACATGGCTCATTTTTAAGGCAACAAGTGGATGTAACCCTAGGGGTGCAAGTGTGCATTGTGTATTGATTTTCATGCATTTTTGTCTTTGTATTAGGTCAAGCTACTTGTTAATTTTGGATTTTTGCATACAAACCCTAATCTCTAATCATGGTATAATTGAAAGCGTAAATGCGTAAAATAAATCTACCACTATTACAACATGATTATGGGAAGGGGGATACAATTTTGAATGGGGATATATTTGACAAGAAATTAAAACCCTAGTTTTACTATTACATCCAAATTGAATCAAATGGCATAAATAACAAATGAATAATATTTAAATAAACAAATTAAATAAATATATAAAATAATATGAATATGCAAAAATGTTTATGTTTATTTTTTACGTATGTAAAAATATTTAATGCAAAAAAGAAAGAAATAATAAAAAAAGGATTATTATTTTTTTATTAAGGGTAAACCCTAATTTTCTTTTAAGAATACAAATATATTAAATATACTATTTATATACAATAAAATAAAATAGTGTATAAACAAAAATAAAATATATTTGGAAAAAGGTATTATTTAAGTATAAATAATAATAAAAATAAAAGTATAATATTTTTATGTTTTTATTCTCAAGTATCTATTAAAAAAAATAAAAGTATGTATGTATATATTAATTGTATTAATTATGTAATAAAAATAAAATAAAATATATACAAAAATAAAAATATATTTAGAACAATGTTTTTTAGTGTGAATAAAATAAAAGTATAATTTATATATTATTTTTAAGTTTTCAATAAATAAAATATATACTAATTAAAATGTTTTCATGTTAGAAAAAATAAAAATAAAAATAAAAATACAAAATAAATGTAAAAATTTATAAAAAATATTTTTGGATATTTTTATATTTAGAAAATATAAAATCAAAATCAAAAAATGAAAATAAATAAAAAATATCAAAGTATAAAGAAATTGGGCCAGGGGTATATTCAGCAAAAGGGGGGTGTCAAAAGCAAGGCCAGAACCAAGCCCAGCCCACTGACTTCATCTTCAACCTCTTGTTCAAACAAAAACACGCGCCCTGTACAAAATGCCAGATCCTGCATACGTGCTCTAATGCAAAAACACATAACATCAAAGTTGTAGCATTTTTCAAGACGAATTCAACCATATAAGAAACTTGTCCTAACTCTCAAAGACCAGAGATAATTTCTCTGGCCCTAAAATCTAACCTAATTTTTTCAGGAAGTTCATGGATCAAATTCTCTTAGCATGCTTAACTAAAATGAAAACTGAGCATATGTACAACTTCATGGCTATGAATACTACATTTCTTATTCACAAACCTAAGTCTAAATGTTCCTAAATAGAGAGATAGAAAGTTGATAAAAACCTGTTTCAGCTGACTTCGTGTATGGCAATGTGGAGCTTTTCAACAAGGCCTGAGATGTTTGGGAACTTGCTTGAACTTCCCCTGACCTTCTCCAATGTCTAACTTGCCTTGAATGTGCTTGGACAAGCCTACAGAACTCAACCTGCACAAGCTGAAATCAAAAATGGAAAATCCTATAAATGGAGTTACAGTCAGTGTTTAAGGGTTGGGATAGCTTGGATAGGTTGTATGGAAAGTGTTTGAACCAATTTGAGACAAAACACACGAGGGATTTGAGTTGTGGGAATCAAACTGCAGGGAGTGCCCTGTTTTGCCAAATGAAGATGATTTTGTGCTATGGGAGGTTTGAAGGCTCAAAGGGTCGTGTTTCTGGCTCAAGGGGATGTGAGAAAGTTGTCTCAAAAGCTTTCACAAGTTGGTTTTCACAGATGTTCAAGTTTTTGTGTATTAGACATGTTTCTTGTCTTTTAAGCCAAAATGAACAATAATGTAATACAAGACTGTACAGGCTATCTATCAGCCTGCTTCTTCTGATCTTGTCCCCTCAAGATGGTGGATATGCTTTTCTGCACAAGATCTTGTTCCAGGCTCAAGAGATGTGGTTTTGACATAAAGCATATTTTGGCAAAAATGGCAATGTTGTTTTTCTACTTAGGGATTAATCTTGTATGCAATGCTCTAATGACCAAAACAATGCCTTAGACCAATGGATTTGCATTTAATTATTGAGTGTGGAATGGTTTTGAGGCCTGTAATCTAGTGCAAAGCAAGCTGATTTGAATTTGTAACTTGTATCAATATGAACATGCCATGGATGAAAAGTGAGTTTTTGCCAACTTCAAGCCTTCGATTCTCCCTAACCACAAATGAGTTTGGAGAGTTCTTGGACATTTTGGAAATCTTGAAACATGCTCTACAATCCATCTTTGAAATGAAATTTGATATTCCAAGTGGAAATATGTGAAAAATGGCCATGAAGATAGGTCAAAATCCTGCCTAAACTAGGGTAAAATTTCACTAAGTTAAAAGTTTCCTGAACCCTTGTTCCAAAAATCATAACTTGATATCCAAGATTCTTTTGGGAAAACTTTGTGAATAAAAGTTGTAGACTTTGTGGAGGACTACAACTTTCATGTTGGAAGTTTTGTTTGAATCCAATTGCATCATGGTGAAAATGTTGGGCAAAGTTAGGAAAAATTAAGAAAATTTCATAACTTAGAAAAATTCTAAGTTATGAAAATTTTCAATCTTAAACCCTAATTTGCAAAATTGGGTTTCTTGATGAACAAGTTTCATGTTTTGACACATCTTTATGAAAAATGACCCTTGGCACTTGATTTTGACCAAAAAGTCAAAGTTTGACTTTTCAGTGTACAGTCAAATTTGATTAGTTGACTGAAAAATTCATCTGTCAATCCAATGCAATTAGGATTCTTTGAACCTTTTGAATAGGTCAAGATGATGCCATTGAGTCCTTGAGTCTATTCTTGAACCCAATTTGCCATTGTCTAGGTAAGAAATCAGAAATTGCCCTTGTGCAGTCAAAACCCTAAAAATGACCATTTTACCCTTTTGATGATCTGATCAAATTTCTTGAGGAGTTGTAGTCCAAACTTGATAAAATGGTTCATAGGAGCCTAGAATGTTGATGTGAATCAAATTCTATGAGGTTTGACTATATATTGGCCATAGTTGACTTTTTTCCCAATACAGTTGATTTCTAGGTCAACTGTCCAATTGACTGGGCAAAAATTTGATTCAAGGCTTGAAACTTGGTATGGACAATATTATGAGTCCAACATGAAGTATGAAGGTCACTTTGAGCATTAGAAGTCCAAAATTCCTTATGCAAACTCAAACCCTAATTTAGGTCATCAGTGCAAGGAGATGTCTTGAGCAGTGCAAACCCTAGCTTGGTCTTGGGTCCAAAGAGTCTTGTGAGGGGAAATCTTTGATAAAATTATAGGGCAAATTTTGGGGTACAACACCTAGTTGGAGGTTCATTGCTTTAGGAGAGAGTTTGTCTGGTCAACTCTTGGGCATCCTTGAGCAAGTTGAGGATCTCAATGAGCATGTGTTGAGTAAGATGAGAGGGAAAATTTCGGGGTACAACAATGGGTATGAAGGATAGGCATAGATGATGATGTATCATCTTACCAGAATTTGAACCAAAGTTTGTTTTAACTTAGACATGACAACGCGGATAACTCGTCAGTATCTAAAAGAGATTGCAAATTTTGCATAATTACCGTAACCTAGGAGGTAAACGATACAAGCTTTTGAAAAGCTGATTTACTAATGCTTGGGGACTAATATAGTAAGTTTGTGACGCAGATTTTGTATATTCATCGAAACCCAGGGGATGAATAACATAGAGCTTGATAATACATTGCCGCATGTAGACTAACACAATGAATTATGTCGCCAAGAAAGATAACTTATTGCCGCTTTAAAACTAACGCAATGAGCCAAAGATTTTTGCATACCAACCACAACTTAGAGGATAGATAACACAAGCTTGAAACCAAATATTTGTAATTTTGAAAGACGATGTCGGTTGTGTCAGCCCTCAACCAAGACTCGATAACCAAATGTAATATGTTAGGTTTAAAGCGATGAACCCCAAATTCAATGATGATGTCAGTTGTGTCGCCCTCAACCAAGACTATCAACATGAAGAAAATAAACCCCAAATTCATCGATGATGTCGGTTGTGTCGTCCTCAACCATGACTATCTACATGAAGAAAATAAACCCTAAATTCATTGATGATGTCAGTTGTGTCGTCCTCAACCGTGACTATCAACATGAATAAAAAACCCCAAATTCATCGAAGATGTCAATTGTGTCAGCCCTCAACCAAGACTATCAACATGAAGAAATAAACCCCAAGATTCATCAATGATGTCAGTTGTTTCATCCTCAACCATGACTATCAACACGAAGAAAATAAACCCCAAATTCATCGATGATGTCGGTTGTGTCGTCCTCAACCATGACTACCAACAAGAAGAAAATAAACCCAAAATTCATTGATGATGTCAGTTGTGTCACTCTCAACCAAGACTATCAACATGAAGAAATAGACTTCAAATTCACTAATGATGTCGATTGTGTCAGCCCTCAACCAAGACTATCAACATGAAGAAATAAACCCCAAGTTCATTGATGATATCAGTTGTGTTGTCCTCAATCATGACTATCAACATGAAGAAATAAACCCTAAATCGCTTAAAGTTTGAAAAACAAATGACTGCTGGGTGTTGAAAAACAAGATTCAAGACTTGATCGAAGAGGGAGTGCTGGAGTTCAAACAAGACGGTCAGACTGGATTATTCCGTCATCCCTCAAAGGCACACCATCTGAAGTGACAGGTTCAGATGGAAAGGCTTTTTGTTCATTAGAATTTTCAATTTGTAATTTCTTTTGATTGTTCGAACACTTATGTCAAACTTTGTTATTTCATTAATGCATTGCATATGTTTGTCGTGATTTAATCCATTCGTTTTCACTATACTGAAACTATGTGTTGTACCCCAAAATTTTCCCTCCCATTTTCTTCAAATCATTCTTTCAAGACTCTTCAAATGGTCAAGGCACCAAAGGGTTGACTAGTCAAGATGCACCTCCTAGACCAAAAGCCTACAACTAGAGTTTGGAGTTTCTCAAGGAAATTTAGTCTGCAAAAGTCTCAAGGGGCTCCCATGTTTATTCATAGGTACTCAACAAGGCTCATGTAAAGTTTCAAGCCATACATCACAAGTTTTCACAGTCAATGGCTCAAATGCTTGAAAATCAACTATATTGATCAAAAAGTTAACTATGGTCAACATACAGTCAAACTTCAAGATTTTTGGTCAACATCAATATTTTTAAGTGATATTCATAATTTGATCAAGGGTTTATCATGATTCCCAGGGGAAAGTCCTCAGATCATCAAAAGTCAAGAATTTGCCAAATTAGGGTTTTCCTTAGGAGAAGTCAACTGAACTTTGACCAGGCATAAATTTCACATGCTTCATCAACTTTTCCCCAACCAATGCCCATTTTAAATAAAAATCAATCCTCTGCAAATTTTCTTTTATTCTCAAGTCCAAAAGATGTTTCATTTGGAAGATATGATCTCATACATTATAGGTCATTTTCAAAAAGTCAACAAAAGACACTTTTTGTCAAGGCAACTTAAATCGAGATAATATCTCCAAATGCAAAAATGATTAAAAGAGAAAGTGTAGTGGACATCTTAGGCTTTCCAAAAAGTTCAAGATCATCTCAAAAATGTGAGAATTTAGAAAGTTATGAGCTACACAAGTTGGAGAATTTTGAAGGAATTCATGAATTTCAAGTTGGGCAATTTTGAATTTTTAGACCAATGGACCTAATTTTTGAGACTCATACATGTTCATGATATGTTAGAGGACCCCTAAAACCATTCCCTTATTTATTAAGATTCTTATTTATTTTATTTGAATTTTTTTCATTTAAAACAAATTAAATCAAGAACAAAGTGTAAAACAAATGGGCTTAGGCGTATGATTGGACTTATGGGTCAATATTGAAGCCCAAATTTCGTGCAAAGGCCATCAAAGAAGTCCAGGTTCAATGCATGTCAAGAATGGCAAGGATTTAACAAGTTTGGAAACATTTTAATGTGTTTTATCTTGTTTTGAAAAGGACCTTAATGCCTTGATTCTTACCTTACTTGTTTGCTCTCCTCTCACCCATCTATATATACCACACTATGCGAGCTACAAAAGGACGAAAAAGCCACTTCCTAAGAGCACGGAAAAATCATTGCCTAAGAGAGAGCTCGAAATTCACAAAAAATTCCAAGAAGTTGTAAAACTCATAACCCAAGTTCCAGCTTCTCTCACTCAAAACCAGTGACTCCCTCATCCTTCTGAGACCTCTAGGAGGCGATCTCCATCATTATCCAACCCCCACGCGTCTCAGAATCCCTTCATACTGTCCATCCGATTTGGTAAAACTTTGATTTCGAATCTCTTTGATTTCGTAATTTAAATCATTTTTATGCGTATATTCTTATTACTATTGAGGTTTTGAGCAAGTCTAATGTTTTACATGCAAGAAGGAGGCAAAAATAACATGATGCCATCGTTAGAGCATCAAGAACGTTTGGTTTCGAATCTCAGGATATGGGACGATCCAGATTAAAATAAGCTCATATTCGGAATCAGGACATTTTCTTTTTTTAATATTTATGTTGTCTTATTAACTTTTTTTAGATAATTAACTCAATCATAAAAATATCATAAAATCAAAAACCTAAAAAAAATTAGATTTAATTTAAATTTATAATCACTTCCTTTTTTAATTAAAATCAATTAGATATTAGATTTTTTTATTATCATTAACTTAATATTCTTAAATCAATTAAAAAAAATAATAAACAAAAAATAATAAAATTGAAATCACAAAAAAAATATATTTAGGTTTTTTTTTAGATTAAAATTATTTTTTGACAAATTAATTTTAATCCCATTTTAATGTTTATTTCATAATTAATTTGTAATTAATTTAGATTTTTTTTAAATATTAAGATCTAATCACAAAAATACCAAAAATATTTAGGCTTTTCTGTTTAGGATATTTAATTTTCTTTCTAAATAATGTTTCCTATTATTTTCTATTTATTTACCATTTTAGAAATAAATGTATAGGTCGCACATATGATTTTGTAACAGTTAGTTTATCTTTTTCGCATTTTCTTTATAAATATTGTAATTTCTCATGGGATGTAATAGTTTAGGATTTACTTTCCCGCACTTTTACTTTCCGCAATTATGTATATACATGTATATTACTGTTAGTAATTAGGTCGTGTATGGCAACATGAAAGCAAACATTAGCAAACATAACACTCAAGATAAATAACTGAAACACAACACACTCACACACGCGCACCTCTAAGGTACCTCCACTTGTTGCATCCTGATAAATAAACAGTCACGACTCTCGAACGTAAGAGATTTTAGTGGTAACCCTTTGGTTTAAATATAATAAGTCCCTCTATGACCCTTTTAACGTTGCCTCGATATATGATCTTAAAACCTTAGGGTAACTACTAAAGTATCTTACTAGTTGCTTTCGTGACTGTACAATGACCCTCGCCCGTCCCTCAAAATCCAACGATAGGGTTACCTACTCACTAATAGTAGGATATCACCGTCTAAAGGAAAAGAGAAAAAGAACAAACCTTTTGAGTAGGTAGATAGCTCCTAGTTGCTTGCTCATAAAAACAATATAAAAACAAGTTTTTCACACATACAAAAACTCTTTTCTAAAATATTTTCAAAGACAAAAAAAAAACTTTGTATACGTTCTCACCGAAACGAGAACCATTACAAAGTTCACCACACTAAGGCGTCTTTTCAAAATATCTTAAAAATACATTTACACAAAAAAGGCATTTCCAAAATGATCTAGCAACTAAGAGCCCGTAGATAACTACAGATGGAAAGGGTGCTAACACCTTCCCTTTCCATAACCTACCCCCTTACTCATAAAATAATCTCGAAAGGTTTTTCCTGTTCTTTTCACCCTTTCATTTATTGGATAAAAGAAAATTCGATGGTGACTCTTGCTAACCGCAACATTTGCGATAAAATGCAAAACCATTAAAGTCAGTTCTCCCACCGTATTACAGAACTGGAGACTCTGCTGGGGAGTATTACTCTTAAAAAATGGGGTTACCTTAGGGATAAATCATATTTGAAATGCTTTACTTGTCTGATTTGTATGCTTTATCTTTCAGGTTTATGTTTGGGCTATTATTAAAGACCCTATACCCGGTCTGGGGCACCTTTTAGGTAAGTAGTAATAAATCATGGAGGTTGTACGATATAGACCGATATGGATGATATGATAGCTACGTTAGTGTGATACTCTGGCTTGTACTAATGTTCCTTGAATCAGTCAAGGATAACATTAGGCTTCCACATAGTGTCATTAAGCACTAACTGACCTTTAGAATCTTAAATTAACTCATATTAGCCATTAGAAAGTAGTGAGATAGTCGGCTTTGATGCAGACAGAAGTTGGTTGATACTCGATCCTACACTCATTGGGATTGGACTTTCGGGATATTTCGGCTGCAATTCAGATGCTTGAGCTGAAACAATGCCTGAGAGAAAGATCAATGCTATGAGAGCCCTAGAACCTAGTTATTATTGCTAGGACAGGTTGAGCCAGCTAAAACTTCAAGAGGGTATTTACCTACAAATTCCATGCAAGCCTGAACCTAAGGATACTTGTGTGACTTGTTTGCTTTCATTATCTAACAACTTGAACTCCTTGCAGGGTTTTGTTTGTATTTATTATCTAACGATGTGTGTTCCTTGCAGGACTTGTTTGTAGTCATTATCCAATAACCTGGACTTCTTGCAAGACTCACTTGTCTTTATCACCTTACACTTTTACTTGGTGCATAGCATACACATCATGACATCATGCCATAGCATTTTGTTAACTATTTCAAGGATCTCTAGGGCCTGTGATGCAGGCTATAATGAACCAGACGTCTAGCAAGGGACATGGGGATTTATTTTCCTCTAGCCAATGCTATCAAAAGACCAAATCACGATAACTTGAGTTAGACGCTATGACCCACTCGACATGGTGAGCTTGATTCTTGTAGAGGGACATTCAACTATACAAAGTTCTTCCATCAAAGATGTAATCAAAGTTCAAAAATTTCCTTGTGTTTACCCCATGAGATCCTTGAAAACATTGCATGCATGTCATTATATAACAGGTATTCTGAAGACATGTTTCTCATTTTCTCGCTATTTATTTCAGCAAGGAAGATGGCTCTCGAACATAAGGATAGAGTTCTTGAAACTCAAGATGCTCAGTTCAAGGAAATGGTCCTGAATCTATCCAAGGGGAAAGAATAATTGAAAGCACTCCTCGCTGGGAACGCGACCAAGAAAAATCCTGAAGATAACCGGGATGACCAGGTAGGACAAATGCAAGCTGAGATGGAAAGGATGAGAATCCAGATGAGTAGTTAGATGGCTCTTATCCAAAATTTAGGTCGAGGATAAGAAGAGTTAAGAATCCTCATCAACAAAATTCGTCAAGACAAACACGATCGTTTGGGGAAAACCGCTAGTATTTGGGGCCTAATCAATGATCAATCTCTATTGGCAAACATGGAATCAGGTGACATGTTCATACGGGAATGTGTTGAAAATAAACTCAGGAGCGGTGAAATTCAGGGGACTGCATCTCCATGTACTCAGAAGAGATCATACAATGGAAATAAGGAGTCTAGTACCGTGTACAAGCAGAAGGATCGTAATAAGAGCAATCTTAACCAATATGTGGGGGCAGCACAAATCTCTAATCTAGCACCAGTGCAACAATGGCAACATGGTAATCAGCGTAAGCAGAATACATCTAAAAGATGCTTTACCAAAATCAACTTGTCATTGGCTCAAGCATTGCAACACGTGTTGGAGGCCAAGCTGGTTACGTTGAAGGATCCTCCTCATAATCCCAACACCTCCTCTCCAATGTACAATCCAAATGCAAGGTGTGCGTACCACTCCAACAGTCCTCGATATGACACTAATAGCCGTTGGACATTGAGCAATAAGATTCAAGACTTGATCAACGAGGGAGTGCTGGAGTTCACACAAGATGGTCAAACTGAATTCTTCTGCCATCCCTCAAAGGCACACCATCTGAAGTGATAAGTTCAGACAAAGAGGCTTTTTGTTCCTTAGAATTTTCAATTGTAATTTTATTTTGATTGTTCGAACACTTATTTATGTCAAACTTTGTTATTCCATTAATGCATTGCATATGTTTGTCTTGAATTAATCCATTCATTTTCACTATACTGAAACTATTCTTTTACTTATTTTTTATGATATTCGAATCTCGATTAAAAGTTGTAAGCCTTTGGAGGGAGGATGACGAAAAAGATACCATAATCTCTACATTATGCTTTTGAACAGACCTGGCTAATGATGTGCAAGCGTTGTTTCAAATCCTAAATAGTGGAGTTATAAGGAAGATAATCCTTAGTCAACCCCTTTGAGCCTAAGAAGTAGGAGTTTTCTTTTCACACAAATTGAAACCTTTAATCATAACCTGGGGCAGGATAGTTTCTTAGTTAATTCAATGGTGCATTCCACCGCAAGCTTTCCCTTCGTACACGACGAGTAGTGTCGGAAGCATCCTTCCAAAAAAAAAAGATGGTAATGGTTCCCTATAATTATTAAAACAGGCAGCCATCATATCTCAAAATAAAAGCCCTCCACGTAAAAACCTATGAAGGAGACTTAAGAAAAAACTGGGGCATCCAGCTGACTGTAATCACAAAAGAAACAATTCAGACAAAAGGTAGGGATAATAAAAAAAAGAGGTAGCTACAAATCTTCAACAAAAAGAAAAAGGTTACAAAAATGACTGCCTTTTCAAATAAACTTTCAGTATCTGAACCATCACTAGAATATAAGGGCAAAGATTCCAGACTCAATTGGGATTTAAACGCATAATTAACTGAGTATAGGACTGAAGAACATAATGAAGAACGAGTTGGGTACAAATAAATTTCGAGCCTTTATCCTCTTTTTTAAACCGTGAACCAGGCCACACTACAAACCTTAAAATTCCTAGCTGAAGCATGTGTTAGTTCAAAAGTATACTGTTACAAAAGGTATCCTCACTCCTGTAAGGTTTACCATAAATCCTGAGTTGAATTCATATTCTTACAAAATTCTGTTTGTTTACTAAAAATGCATTTTTAAAACTTCAAGATAGACATAAGCTTTGCATTCTTTAAATGCCATTGTTTACATATGACTAATCATTCGACGACAGAGAAATTCGCACGACGGAAATTCAATGAACGAAAATCCTCTCAAGTTTAGAATGGAAATTAAATGCCATTGTCTATATTTTATCTTTGAAAATGCAAGCCTAACAATGCCTAAATGAACAGATGAAAGTTCAGAAAAATACCTCAAAATCTGGAATTCATGAAATGAGCTTGAGCTTGTTTTAAGTGATGGTGATGATCAGGTTATCTTCCTCAAGTTCCCAGGAAACTAATGCAATGCTTAACTTGAGCTATGGATGGCTGAAATGGTATGGAGAAGTCAAGATGCAAGCTCTGTTTTTTGGTTATGGAGGAAGGTGATGGAGATGTTACAGTCGTATAACAGGGTGTGAGATTGTTTGTAGATGATGTTTAGGAATTTTTGGAAGTGAAAGGCCAAGAAACGCACGAGGGAAATGGAAGATACAAGTTCAAGGTCAGAACTGTGTATCAATGTTGTTTTTTGAGCAATTTCTGGTTTGTGAATGTTTGAGGGAGTTTCAGGGCCTTAGCATTCGTCTGTTAACTTGAAAATAGTGTATGTATTTATAAGCAAGAGGTTTTGTATGCTACAACAAGTCAGAATTTGAAATATCAAGTTGTAAAACCTTGCTATTTTTGAAGCAACCTTGACAAACATCTTCCTAAAGCTTGTACCATGCTATTGTAGAGTGGTTGAACTTTAAACAAGCTTGCTTCTGACTTATAGATGTTGTGTATGCAAAAGGAACAAGTGCAAAGCTCAAGACAAGTTAACTTTGCATAAAGCTTGCTTTTTCAAAATGGAAGTGGTGACTTTCTTCCTTAAATGGCAAGGTGTATTGGATAAAGCTTAAATCAAGTGGTTCATAGCTCAAAAGCTTGTGAAATCTTCTGATTAAGGATAGATACACAAGTTAGAGGGCCTGAAAAGTGGGATTATGCAACATTGCTTGGAATTGGATCAAATGTTCATCATGAAAATGACTTGAAAAATAAGTTTGAAACCCTAACTTCTTGCCTTCGATTCTATTAGCTCAAGTATGATCTCAATGATTTCTTGGACATTTTCGAAAGCTTGTAACATCCCCTACAACCTTCATGTTGGGAATTTTTGAAGATTAAATTTGGAACTAGGTGAAAAATTTCCATGAAGTTAGGTCAAAATCCTGACTAACTAGGGCAAAATTTCACTAAGTCTTTTTAGTTTCATGGACATGTCTTCATAAATTCATAACTTGAAATCCAAGAATTTCTAGAAAAAGTTATGCCCCACAATGTTTTATATCTCATTGAGATCAAAAAATTTCATGTTGGAAGTTTTCCTTGAATCATCTTGCATCATGGTAGAAATTTGGCACAAAGTTATGAAAAAAGTTAACTTTCAAACACTTAGAAAAATTTCTAAGTCTTAGAATTCCGACTTTTCAAAGATAATTTTGAATTTTGAATTTCTTGATGAACAAATTTCATATTTTGACATGTCTTGATGAAATATTATTTTTAAAACTGGATTTTGATCAAAAAGTCAAAGTTTAACTTTTCATTGTATAGTTGACTTTTCATCAGTTGATTGAAACTCATCTGTCAATCCAATAATATTGAGATGTGATTTGAACTATGAAATTAGGTAAATATGGTGCATTTGAATCCTTGAGATCGTGTTTTAAACCAATAAGTCATTTTCTTGGTCAAAAGTCAAGAACTGAGCCTTCTCAATCAAAACCCTAATTTTGACCATTTTGCCATTTTTGTGTTCTGATCAAATTTATTTGAGGAATTGTGATCCAACTTGATCAATTGACATTTATGAGTTCATAATGTTGATATGGATAAAAAATTATGAAGTTTGACTGAAAATTGACCACAATTGACTTTTTCTCTAATATAATTGATTTTAGGTCAACTGATCAACTGACTGAGCAATTTTGTGATCCAAGACTTGAAACTTGACATGAGCAATCTTGAGGGTTCCTAATGATCGACGAAATTAATTTGAGGCCCTGTAAGTCCAATTGTCCTTGTGAAAACTCAAACCCTAATTTTGAGTTGTCAGTGTTAAGGAGGTGTCTTGAGCCGATCAAACCTTGTGTAGTCTTGAATCAATGGAGATCTTATGAGAGATTTCTTGAAAAATGAGAGGGAAATTTTTGGGGTATAACAGCTGCCCCTATTCAATCTTCTTAAACCTGAAGAGTTAGATTGGCGGATCCGCCATTCGTGACTTGAAGGTGAAAGATGATTGAAGACTAAAGTACCCAGAAATTTGCACTCAAAGATGTATTGGGAATGGGCTTATAGATGCCATTTGGAGGAATGATGGTAAATACTGGAGGAAGTATTAGCATAAATATTTGGTCGATTTATACTAAAACTTGATATTTTACCTGTGGAAAAAAAAGAGTTAAACGCAGATGTATGCATGGCGTTCTCAAGATGAATGAGATTGTGCTAAATGCGTTTCGTATGCATATGTTATGATGTATGAATGTGAGATGCATATTTGTTCTGGAAGATAAATCCCTGACTACTGCTGAGGAGTTCTGGGGATCTGAATCCCGGATTGCTGTTGGGGACAAAGAATATATATATCTTCAAATTTTGTTAAAAGAATGTTTCCGCCGGGGATTATCTCTTGAATGCTAGCTGTTATCTGATCGAATCCAGGCTTCATAACAACTTGCTGAGGAAGTCAACTGCTATCTGGTCGGATTCCAAGTTTTACAGTAACTTACTGGGGAAGAATAAATTAATTGTTATCTGGTCGGATTCCAGGCTTCACAAAAAATTTCTTGAAGTTGAACCGTTATCTGGTCGGATCCAGGCTTCGTAGATTTTTGAGGTGGATGAAGTTAATTTCTATTCGGTTAGGTCCAGGCTTCACAATAACTTGTCCTAAAAGATGAAGTTGAACTGATATCTGGTCGGATCCAGGCTTCACAGTAACTTGCTTGAAACTAGTTGTTATCTGGTCGGATTCCAGGCTTCACATCGAATTTCTGAGGGGAATAGTTAATTGCTATCTGGTCGGATTCCAGGCTTCACAATAACTTACTTGAAAAGATGAAGTTGAACTGATATCTGGTCGGGTCCAGGCTTCATAGTAACTTGCTTGAAGAGATAAAGTTGAACTGATATCTAGTCGGGTCCAGGCTTCACAGTAACTTACTGGGGTAGAGGCAAACTCTACTAGGGAAAAGAAGTTAAACCCTTGTCTGGTTAAGTCCAGGTTCTTCAATATCTCGAAGAGTTAAACTATTATCTGGTAGGGTCCAGGCTTCATAGTGTCCTGAGAAGTTAACTATTATCTGGTCGGGTCCAGGCTTCATAGTAACTGAAAATTATACTATTATCTGGTCGGGGTCAGGCTTCATAGCATCTTGAGAAGTTACACTATTATATGGTCAAGTCCAGGCTTCATAGTGACTGAAAGTTGTACTATTATCTGGTCGGGTCCAGGCTTCATAGTATCTTGAGAAGTTACACTATTATCTGGTCGGGTCCAGGCTTCATAGTTTTTGAAAAGTTACACTATTATCTGGTCAGGTCCAGGCTTCATAGTATTTGAAAAGTTTCACTATTATCTGGTCAGTTCCAGGATTTATAGTATTTTGAACTAATGAAGTTGACTATTATCTGGTCGAATCCAGACTTCACAATAACTTACTGAAGTTAAAACTGTTATCTTGTCGGATTCCAAGCTTCACAACAACTTTTGGAGATAGCAATGACTTTGTTGGCGACTTCACTGGAGATTAGGGGTTGTGGCCCTCTGATTTGTAATAGTCTGAGAGGCAAACTCAAGCTGGAGTGGATAGACTCTGCCGGGGCAGACATATTTAGCTGAGGAAATAAACCCTGTTGGGGAAATAAACCCTGTTGAAGAAATAAACCATGTTGAGGAATACTTGATGAACTACTGATGAGGTGAGTTCTTTTAGAAAGAGATCCACAAGGCTTCTTCTTTTAGGACCAACTTAGCTAGGAAGAGAGCTGTCAAGAGATTGAGACTCTGATTGGGGATCAACCTATGCAAAGAGACTTTATGGGCAACTCCGTTGGGGGAAAGGTTCATTGTAGCCAGTCTTGTGGGGATAATGCTAATGAAATAACTCTGTAGGGGATATTCCATATACATTAAAGAGATGCTTGCTGCTGCTTAGCAGGACACATGTGTCAAATAGTTTTAATTATGTTCACATGCATATGTTCGTTCAATTTTAGTCATTGGACATTTTTGTATTCAAAACAAAAACAGAAAGTTTGCACTTCAAAGTATATTTGTATTGATATTTTGCCCATGAATAAGTGTTTTTTGTACAAAGAGATGGAGATCCTAGTAAGAGGAAATCGTCGAAAGGAAAAAAAATTGAAAATAAAGATAATAGCCATGTGGAAGTGATCTCATTGCATTCCAACTCTACTATTGCCCCAATGTCTTCGAATGCCCTTTGCCGTTGAAATAAGTTGATTGAATTGATCTTGGACCGTTTGAACTTGGACTTTGGTAATAAAGTCGACAGTGGTGATCCTACAGGACATAGTCACACGCTTTTAATCCTTAACTTTTGCCTGGATTGCCCTTTCGGGTTTTCAGTCCACCAGGATACCCATTTTTGCCCAAGTCGCCCTTTCAGGTTTTCAACTTGCCGGGTGTACAATCTTTTGCATATATCCCTAATTTTTGCCCAAACCTTTTGGTTTGCCGGGATGCCCTTATCTTTCCTAGGTGTGTCAACCTAGAGGGTCTCTTATGCGTAGTATTTTTTAATTGTCCGCGTTCGCAGGATGTGGGAAGTCTTCACCGTCCATGGTAGTCAGCATCATGGCACCACCAGAGAAAACTCTCTTGACAACAAATGGCCCTTCGTAGGTGGGAGTCCATTTTCCCTTGGGGTCGCCTTGTGGAAGAATGACGCGCTTTATTACCAAGTCACCAACTTGATATACTCGAGGCTTAATATTTTTGTTGAAAGCCTTGATCATACGTTTTTGGTACATCTGACAATGACAAACGACAGCCAGTCGCTTTTCATCGATCAAGTTTAATTGATCCAATCTTGTCTGAACCCATTCATCCTCTCCTAGGCTTGCCTCATTCATAATCCTTAATGAGGGAATCTGAACTTCCATGCCATAGACCAAAGAAAAGGGAGTTTACCCAGTTGATGTCTAAGATGAAGTACGGTAGCCATGAGGAGAAAACGGTAACATCTCATGCCAGTCTTTGAAGGTTACTACCATCTTCTGCATAATCTTCTTGATATTTTAATTGTCCGCTTCCACTGCGCCATTTATTTTAGGTCTGAAAGGAGAAGAATTGTGATGCTTGATTTTGAACTGAGTGCAAAGTTCTGTAATCATATCATTGTTGAGGTTAGTCCCATTGTCAGTGATGATACTTTTAGGGATACCATAGCGGCAAATGAGGTCATGTTTGATGAATCTGGCTACCACGTTCTTGGTGACTGAGGCAAATGAGGTGGCTTCGACCCATTTGGTGAAATAATCGATAGCGACAAGAATGAAGTGATGTCCATTGGAAGCAGTAGGTTTGATATCTCCAATCATGTCAATGCCCAACATTGCAAATGGATACGGAGCGGTCATGACGTTTAGAGGGATAAGAGGCACATGGACCTTGTCAGCATAGATTTGGCATTTGTGGCAAGTTCTTGAGTGTTGATGGCAATCAGTCTCCATTGTTGACCAATAGTAACCAACTCTCAGGATTTTCTTGGCCATAGTATGTCCGCTAGAGTGAGTCCCAAAGAGACCATCATACATGTCTTCCATAATTTCCTCTGCCTCCTTCTTGTCCATACATCGGAGTAGAGTAGAGTCATGGTTGCGTTTGTACAAGATTCCATTACTTAGGAAAAATTTGGCTGAAAATCTTCGTAAGAACTTTCTGTCATTGATGGATGCTCCTTCAGGGTACTCTTGTACTTCAAGGTATCTCTTCACCTCATGGTACCATAGCTTTTCTTTGTCAGTGTCGAGCTCATAATAGTGCACAGGTTCGTAAAATCTCTTAATTGTAATCATATGAGCTTCGTTGTCCCATTTGAATTTGAACATGGAAGACATTGTCGCCAAGGCGTCAGCCAGCTAATTTTCTTCCCTAGGGAAGTGTTCAAAGGTAATCTCTTTGAAGTAAGGAATCAGAGATAGCACAAGCTCCTTGTAAGGGATGAGATTATGGTGCTTAGTGTCCCAATCTCCTTTTACTTTGCTAATCACTAGAGAGGAATCACCAAACACATTTAAATGCCTGATCCTCAAATCAATAGCAACCTTCAGACCCAAAATGCATGCTTCGTACTCAGCCATGTTGTTCGTACAATCGAAGCATAGTATGGCAGTAAAAGGAGTGTGGCAACCTTCAGGGGAGATTAACACAACACCAATTCTGTTACCCAAAGCGTTGGAAGCCCCATCGAAGACCATAGTCCATCGGGATCCTTGTTCAGGTCCGTCATACGGTCCAGGTTTCGCGCAGTCGGTCACTAGTATGATATTCTCATTCGAGAAGTCAAAGTTCATAGACTGATAATCATCAACAGCTTGATGGGCCAAATGATCTGCTAATACACTTCCTTTGATGGCCTTTTGCATTGTGTATTAAATATCGTATTCAGTCAAGATAATTTTGCATCTAGCTATCTGTCTAGAAAGAGAGGGTTTCTCGAAGATGCACTTGATAGGGTCCATCTTAGAAATCAGTAGAGTGGTATGAGTCAACATATACTGTCTTAGCCGACGAGCAGCCCATTCCAGAGCGTAACAAGTTTTCTCGAGCAGTGAATATCTGGTTTCACAGTCGTAAACTTTTTTCTCAGGTATTAAATAGCATGATCTTTTTGGCCAGACTTGTCATGTTGGCCCAAAATACACCCCATAGAATTCTCTAGCACTGTAAAGTACATGATCAAGGGCCTTCCTTCAACTGGAGGCATGAGAATAGGAGGTTCTTGCAGATATTCTTTGTTTTTGTTGAAAGCAGCCTGACATTCATCATTCCATCTGACTACTTGATTTTCTTCAAGAGTTTGAAGATTGGCTCACAAGTAGAAGTTAAGTGAGATATGACACGGGCGATGTAGTTAAGACGACCCAAGAATCCTCTAACTTCCTTTTCAGAGTGGGGAACTGGAATTTCTTGGATGGCCTTTACCTTGGAAGGATCGACTTCGATGCCTTTACCACTAACAACAAAACCTAGAAGCTTTCCAGACCGTACTCCGAATGTGCACTTAGTAGGGTTCAACCTCAACTTGTACTTTTTCAGCCTCTCGAATAACTTGTACAGGTGACTGAGATGCTCATATTTAGTTTATGATCTTGCAATCATATCATCCACATATACCTCTATTTCATGATGGATCATATCATGAAATAAAGATACCATAGCTCTTTGATATGTTTCCTTTGCATTCTTTAATCCGAACGGCATGACCTTGTAACAGAAGGTGCCCCATTGCGTAACAAAAGTGGTCTTCTCCATGTCTTCGGGAGCCATCTTAATTTGATTATAGCCGGATAAACCATCCATGAAAGAGAAGACTTTATACTGAGAAGTGTTATCGACCAAGACATCAATATGAGGTACAAGGAATCATCCTTGGGACTTGCCCTATTCATATCCCTATAATCTACGCACATACAAACTTTTTCATCTTTCTTCGGCACTGCCACCACGTTTGTAACCCATTGGGGATAGGATGTCACAACTAGGAATCCTGCATCAAATTGTTTCATCACTTCAGATTTTATCTTTTCAGACATGTCAGGACTTATGCGATAAACTTTTTGTTTGACAGGAGGACAATCTTCCTTTGTCGGCAGACAATGAACTAAAATGTCGGTATCCAACCCTGTCATATCTTCATACGACCAAGCAAACACTTCCACATAGTCATGCAACATCTGAACCAACCGGCTTTTAACACTACTTCTTAGATTAGCTTTGATCTTGACCTCTTTCTTGTTCATCTCGGTACCTAGATTGATGACTTCACCTGAATCTTCATGTGTTTGAATATCTTTTTCCTCTTGTAATAGAAGTCTGGCCAGTTCTCCCGTTATTTCACAATCTTCCTCGCCTTCGTCTTCGGCTTGGTTAACTGGACTTTCAAAATCATAGTTGGTAATAGTAGATTCATTGGCAACGAGATCCAGAGTGGATGAGGGCCTGATAGAGTGTGTGTGCATGTAAGACACATGGCTATTTTGAAAAATGCATTGAAGAAAAAGAAAGACAATAAGCACAAAAGTTCGAATGCAAAAAGTACAATGGTTTCTATTGAATGATCATATGATAAGATAAACATAAATAAAACCCTTTACAAATGGACCATAGTGCCCCGGGCCAGGCACATGTGTTGTACCCCAAAATTTTCCCTCCCATTTTACCCAACATATGTTCATTGAGATCCTCAACTTGCTCAAGGATGCCCAAGAGTTAACCAGACAAACTCTCTCATAAAGCAATGAACCTCCAACTAGGGTTTCCATTTTCATCAATATGGGGATCTCCAAAGGCCTCATATGCTCTCCATAGTCCTAATATCTTCTCAAGACCATCCATGTCAAGTTTCATGCCTTTCACAAGAAGTTTGCTCAGTCAATTGCTCAAATGCTTAAAAATCAACTATATTAGGTCAAAAGTCAATTGTGGCCCCCATACAGTCAAACTTCAAGATTTTTAGTCAAAATCAACATTTTTAAGTGATATCCATAATTTTATCAAGGGTTTATCATGATTCCCCAAGGAATGCTCCTAATTCATCAAAACTCAAAAGTTGCTATATTAGGGTTTCTTAGGAAAAAGTCAACCAAACTTTGACCAAGCATAACTTTCTCATAATTTATCATAAATTTCTTATCCAAGGCTCATTTTGAAGAGAATCCAATTCCCTACAACTCATCTTCAGTCCTAAAGTTCAAGAAATGCACTCATGAAAAGATATAAATTCAGACATTATAGGTCATTTCAAAAAGTCAACAAAAACACCTTTTGGGTCAAAGCTTCTTACATGAACATGGAAGATCCAACTGAGATGAAACTAAAAGGGTTGTTTAAGGGACATCCTAAGCTTTCTAAAAATTCAAAGAACACCCTCTTAGGGTCAAAATTTAAGGAGATATGCATTGTCAAAGATGGCCATTTTTGGAGAATTGTCCATAGGTAAAAGGTGGGCACCTAAAACAATAGTCCTGAGGAAATAGGTGATCACGTGGCTGACTCCCACTGGCCCATTTGAATTCATGCGCGTGTTCTGGGCTTGAAGCATTATTTCCATTATATTATTATTTTATCATGTATGTAAATGAATGACAAGTTGGCCTGGTGGTAAGGAGGAACGTATGGGAGGTGAGAGTCCTGGGTTTGATACCCAGGTTTGGAATTTTTATATTTTCTAACAATCTGATTGCAGATCTTGTGTGTCTCATCTTCCAAACACCTGGTATGTGCCCCAGATCCTTCCATTGGATCATCACCATCACAGATCCAAGGTCCCACGTAGGCGAGCTCCATGATACACCCTCAGAAGGAGCCACCACTGGATCACACACAAGGCAATTGGGCCCATTCTTCTGGGCTTCAGCAATTGACAATACACCCCCTGGAATGCTAACTACATCAGGCCCATTTTCTTTTTCTTTCTATTTTTCTTTATTTGTTTTTTTAATTTGTTATTTTAATTATTTTCACAAAAATCATTTTTTATTAAATCATAAAAATCAGAAAATTACAAAAAATATTATGTTTAGTTTTTTTTATGTAAAATATTTACTTGCATTAATTAATTAGTTAATTAGGTTAAATTAAATACTTTTTTTATAATTAAAATTCATGAGAAAGTTAGGTTAACTTAAATATTTTTTTTTATAATTAAAATTAAATAGAAATTAGGATAATTTACAAGATTAATCACTTTTCTAGAAAAAATCCCAAAATATCTTTTCCTCATTCCCGTCTTAATTCTTCGCGCATCTTTTATTTATTTCGAATTATTGTATTTGCTTTGGGTTTGTAATAGATTAATTAGGGTTTTAAATTTCTGCATCTTTATTTTTCAGTCAAATCTTGGTGTATCTGGCCAAAAGCCTTGTAATAGCTATGACTTTAATTTCTTGCATTTTTTAAATTTCCGCAACCATTAAACTGCTAGATGTATGGACATTAGGATTGTATGCGAAAGATAAATCCACGATTAAAAAGGTAGATAACCCTAATTGTGCAAAGATAAGTAACTGAAAAAAGGCACACTTGCACATGCTCACTCCTAATGTTTACCCCACTTGGCTGCCTTGGAAATAATGGTCACGTCCCTCGAACGTAGGGATATCCTAGCAAAGACCCGCGATTCAAAGTCGTCATAAGGATCATAGTCCCTACTTGTCCCTCGAGATGCCTACGAGAAATGATCTTATGACGATAGTCCCTACGAAATGCTAAGGTATCCTTACTTGTTGCCTTCAGAGACCATTTCGTCCCTTTTGAACGTGCCTTAAAAATCCAACGACGGGGCTACCTACTCCTTAATAGTAGGATAGCATTATCTAAAGGAAACGGAAATGAACAGACTTGTTTTGAGTAGGTAGAAAACTCTTAAGTACTTTCTCAAAACACAAACTTTTCACACAAACACTTTTCAAAAACAACTTTCAAAACAACTTCGTCACACTCTTGAAGATAAACACAAGGGTTATCACGAAGTAAATAAAACTTTTCAAAATAAGCACACACAAGCAATTTTAAAAATGAGCAAGTACCTAAGAGCCCGTGGAAAACCAGAGATAGACAGGGTGCTAACACCTTCCCTTTCTATAATCTACCCCCCGTACTCAGAAACATCTCGAAAAAGGTTTTTTCTGTTCTTTTTCCTTTTCCTTTATTGGATGAAATAAAATTCGGTGGCAACTCTTGCTTACCGCGACATTTGCGAACAAAAAATGCAAACCAGTATAACAGTCGTTTCTGCCACCGTATCACAGAACTGGTGACTCTACTGGGGAGATATGAAAAGTGTGGTATACCTTAGGATCTAGGTCATTTTTAAATTACTTTCTTGTTGGCTTTTCCTGCTTTATCTTTAAGGGTTTTTGCTTGAGTATTGTTGAAGATCCTACACCCGGATTTGGGGGGAACTTATTAGGTAAATAGCAATAGATCGTGGAGACTGTACGGTATAAACCGATATGGTTTAAGCGATGTCTGTGTTGGTGTGACACGTTGGTTGGTACCGGTATCCTTCGTGTGGAAATGAGGAGAATACGGGGCGCCGCATGGTGTCGTAAAGCACTAACGAATCTTAGAACCTTAGTTGAACAAACTTGGCCATTAGAAAGTAGTGAAATAGCCGGCCTCGGTATAAAGCTGAGGATTGGTTGATACTCGATGCTACACTCATTGAGATTAGACTTTCGGGATATTTCAGCCACACGAAAAGATTTCCTGAGCTGAAACAATGCCCTATAAAGGATGATCAATGATATTGAGAATCCTTAGAACACAGTTACTTTTCTAAGACATGTTTGAAACCAACTAAACTTCAAAAGGGTACTTACCATTAACCTCATGCAAGCCTTTGAACCTAAGGTCTATTATGTGCTTTGCTTGTGTGTGATTTACTCTGTTTAAACATAATATCATGCATCATGACATAGTATTGATTCTCATTACATTAACCATTTTAAGGACCAAGGGAATTTACCTTTGTTCTGTTTTGCAGATCATGGCTTCCGCTTGTAGAAACACTATTCGAACCAGCTTTGTGAGAATACCTCCCTAACTCAAGGAACTAGTATCAAGGGTTCCTGAAACTTCTTCAATCACTAAGAGACATGGTCGACTTCTCAACCTGGTTACTTTGAGCTTTGATGAAAAAATGATGGGTGTACTCTTTCAGTTCTTTAATCCCAAGCACCACTGCTTCACCTTTCCAGAATACCAGTTGGTGCCTACCATGGAAGAGTTCTCTCAGTTATTGAATCTACCCATTCTTGACCAGGTGCCTTTCACAGGTTTAAAAGAGGTTCCTAAGCCAGAAGTCATTGTCTAAGCTTTGCATCTAAAACGGGCCGACGTGGTATCCAATTGGTAAACAAGAAGCGGAGTCAAGGGTTTTCTAGCCAAGTTCCTAATAGATAAGGCCCTGCTGTTTTGGGATGATTTGGAATTTCAGGCTTTTGAGGAGGTCTTGGCCCTTCTAATCTATGGGTTAGTACTGTTCCCTAATCCATACTTACTCATAGATGTGAATGCTATCAAGATCTTCCTCTCTCGCAACCCTATGCCTACCTTTCTCGGAGATATCTTGCACACTCTCCATACTCGTACCATGAAGAGAAGTGGGGTTCTTATGTGCTGCATGCCATTACTATCGAGGTGGTTTATTTCTCACCTCCCTAAGTCAGTGCTGAAGAATGAAGAAGGTTTGGGTTGGTCGCTGTGATACGGTGGGAAGAACTGACTGTTTTTCGGAATGCTGGTTTGCATTTTGCGTTTTGTATTTGCAAAATGTCGCCGTAAGCAAGAGTCGCCACCAACTTTTATTTTATCCAACAAGGAAAGGAAAAAAGAACAGAAAAATTTCTTTTTCGAGATATTTCTTGGGTTCGGGGGGTATATTATAGAAAGGGAAGGTATTAGCACCCTTTCTATCCGTGGTTATCCACGGGCTCTTAGGTACTTGCTCAATTGTTTTTCAAAATTGCTTTCTTTGTGCTTGTGGGTTTGAAAAAAGTTTTTGTTTTGAAACTTCGATTTAACTCTTGCTTCTGCCCTCAAGAGCGTATGAAGTATTTTTGAAAACTTTGTTTGAAAAGGAGTGTAAGTGTGAAAAAGATTTTGTTTTTTTGAAAGAGCAAGTATCCAAGAACCATCTACCTACTCGAAAAAGGAATCATTATATGCTAATTTCCTTTAGACAATGCTATCCCACTATTGATGAGTAGGTCGCACCATCGTTGGAGTTTGAGGGTCAATTCGAATGAGGGACATGCGGTCACTTAAGCAATGTTAGGACGCCTTAACGGTAACCCTAATATCTTAGATCATTTGTTTGAAGCAACAATATCTGAGGCAACCGTTTCGAGGCAACTATGATCTTTTAGACAAGAGGACGACCTCTAAAATGACCTATACTCAATGACCGTTTACGAAGGCAACCAAGTGGGGTGTACCCTAAGAGTGCGCATGTGTGAGTGTGTTATTTTCAGTTTATTTTTATCTTTGTACATGTGAAGGGTGATCTAAGTTTATTTTAAGATTAACATTCAGTCTTGTCATGCAAACCCTATTATCAAACATCTAATAGTTATAATTTGCGGAATTAAAAGTGCTAAAATTAAATTACAAGGCGTCGGGTATTTACATCGCCAAAGACAAACCCTTTGAAAAATAAAATAAAGCGATAAAAAATAATTAAATGTCCTATTAACTATTACAATCCGGAAGCAGGTACATTATTGGATAAAAATAAGTAAATCACGGCACAAAATTAAATCGGACGCATGATTAGGGTTTTGACCCTTTTGGTTAAAGAAAATCTTTTTAGGTTTTGTTTTTTTATTTATTTTAAGAAAGAAATTAATCCTAAATTAATTACTAAATTAAATTAATAAATTAATTAAATGAAAAATAAATTATTTTTTGGAGTTTTTGATTATTTAGGAAAGAAAATAAAAATGATTAAATTAGTGATTAATATCTAATTAAGTCTAATTAATTAAAATTATTTACAAAAATGGATTAAAGTTCTCTAATTAAAAACCTAGTTAATTAATAAATTTATTAAGAAAAATAAAGGTTAAGAATTTGATTGAAATAATTTTTTTTTTTTTGATTTTATTTAATAAAACAGAATTTTGTGATTGGTTAAAAAATCAATAAAATAAAATAAAGTAAATAAAATAACTAAATAAAATATAAAGGGAATGAGGAATTGGGCCTGTTTTTCTGGTGTGAGTAGCAATTTCTTAAACCCAAAAACGCTGGCCTTTTTGACTTTCTGGGATCCAGTATGCATGCATGGACTTGGCTCATGGTGGACCTCCAGATTTTTGACCACCAGATCTGGCCTTTGGCCATCTGGCGCTTGAGTTGATGAAGGACTATGGTGGAGGGCAAACCAACGTATGCACACGATAACCTGAAAAGAAACAAGAAAATACAAAGTGCTGGAGGCAGGGATCGAACCCCTGACCTCCAGCCCCTAACGCCTTGGAAACTGACTTGTTGACCACTGGGACACGCTGCCTCATTTGTTATATTAATATAAATGATGTATATTATATAAAAACAAAACTATTACCAGAAAATAATAAAAAATGCGCGCTTGGTTTGAATGGCCCAATGATGGGATGCCACGCATTCATCCCTGTCCTCAACCCTGTAAAATAATACCTACGGATTTGAATCCGCAGCTAAAAGCGCAGGCCTATCCTAAAATTCTCTCTAGGCCATATAAATCCATTCCAAGAGTATGGTTTGATTCGTCATTGCCTCCTGATCAAAGCCATGTTCTTCTTGAGTCTCAATTTTACCTGAAACAGAAAACCCTAAAAACAAAATGAATAACCCTAGCTATGGTGGTTCTCCATTCAGGCCAGATAAACGCAATTGAATAATACCAATCGCTTGCAAATGTTTTGTAGATTCAAAATATGGTATTAGTTCATGAAAAAGATGCTGAATTTCAGAATTGCGAAATCAAGAACAGGGGTGACTATCGTGCGACTTACAGTGTGTTAGGGCGTCTGAAAATGCTTGGTTTTGATTGGGATGGCTTATGTGAATTCCCAGGAAGCGATTGGAATAAGTCTTGACCTCTGAAAATGCCTCTAACCTGGATTTTGACTTCTCACTTTTTTGTGATTTTTTCACTTTTTGTTTTGCCTCTCTCCACATTTTCCAACCCTTGTTTTTGTGTCTTTGCCTTCCTTATGTAATGCTCAATGCATTACGTCAACAAAATTGATCCAAATCTTGCCTTATCAATGCTTGCATATTTGATTTTATCTCCCTTTACAAACTTGCCAATTTTGCCTAATTCCAATCTTTTTGCACATGATTTGGTTTGATTCGAATTTGATGATGATAATGATTGTAATCAAAGCCTGAAATAGCCAAAAGATCTTGTGTTATCAAAGTGTTGGATTTTATATGATTTTATTTGATTTAAAATGAATAAATTCAATTAAAAATCAAATTAAATAATAAAATGAAATATGGGCTCATGGATGAAGCTAGGACACGTGGGCAACTATGAAAGCTCAAATCAAGTGGAAACGAATGGGCCCATTTGACAAAATTTGAGGTTTTGGGGATAGTTGACTTTTGGCAATTTTGCAAAAAAGTCCAACTTCAACAATGCATAACTTCTTCAGTTTTGAACTTTTGGAAGTGTTCTTGGACTTTTTAGAAATATTAAGATGTCCTCTAATCAACCCTTTTAGTCTCATCTCAATTTTATATTCTATGCTCAAGTTATAAGCTTTGACAAAAAAGGTGTTTTTGTTGACATTTAAAAATGACCTATAATGTCCAAATTCATAAATTCTTGTGAGTGCATTTTTTGAACTTGGGGTATGAAGATGGATTGTAGGAAATTTCATTCTCTTCAAAATGAGCCTTGGATGGGTCATTTCGCATAAAGTATGAGAAATTTATGCTTGGTCAAAGTTGAGTTGACTTTTCCTACAAAACCCTAATTTAGCAACTTTTGAGTCTTGATGAATTTTGAGAAATCCTTGATGAATCATGATAAACCTTTGATCAAATGATGAAATATCCTTCAAAATGAGAATGTTGGCAAAAAAATCTTGAAGTTTGACTGTATTTGGGTCACTGTTGACATTTGCCTTAACACAATCGATTTTTGGACCTTTGAGCAATTGACTGAGCAAACTTTCTCTGCAAGGCTTGAAATTTGACATGGATGACCTTGAGAACATATTAGGACATTGGTGAGCACTTGAGGTAATTTGGACTCAAGGATCTTGATGCAACACAAAACCCTAATTTGGGGTTGACTGCCTTAGGAGATAACTTGTCTGACCAACTCTTGAGCAAATTTGAGCAACTTGGAGATTTTTCTTACAATATCTTGAAAAGTATGGGAGGGAAAATTTTGGGGTACAACAGCTGCCCCTATTCAATCTTCTTAAACCTGAGGATGTACATTGGCTTTCATGCCTTTCGTGATCCGAAGGTGGAAGATGATTGAACAATAGAGTGCCCAGAAATTTGCACTCGCATGAAGTGGTATCAGCCTTGTGATGTCGGGAATGGGCTCACAGATGCCATTTGGAGGTTTGTCGATCGTATAATAGATTCCTTAGCGAGAGCTTGTATACCTGTCGTTGTAGAAGATTACGCTGGGGGAGCCTGATCTTTGCTGATATTTGGGAACTTTCCTGTACTTCAACTGAGAGAACATCTCTGCTGAGTTTTAAGAACTTGTCCGTAATTCAACTGGGGGGAAACATCTTCATCGAGATTTAAGAACTCGTCCATAACTTAACTAAAAAGACAAATATATTGGGGGACCTGGGATTCGAACCCAGGTCCCATTGGTTTTTCCACTCACCTGCTTGCCAACTCAACCAACGCGTTTGCTTGTTATTATTATGGACAAATAAAATTATAAGAGAAAAGCCAATAATATATTGGAAAATAAAAAAAAGCGCTAAATTTATTTGAACGGGCCAATGAAGACAAGCCACGTCGTCATCTTCTCCAATGGCCCTGGTTTATTTCCTGCGGATTTGGTTCCGTATCAAAATCCGTGCCATCATCCTAACATGAGTTATATGCCATATAAATGCAAATGGAGAGCATCAATGTGTTCGTCTCTCTTCCCTGAACACAACCATGGCCATTATTTGACCTAATTTTACCTGCATAGCAAACGCCTAAAAACAAAGAAAAGAAACCCTAGGTTCGGGTGTTACGTTTCAGGCCATGAAAATAAAATCAAATAGTGCAGAGAGTTTCGAAATCAAACAAGGATCAAGAATATGTCCATGGTTTGTCAAAAAGATGCAAGAATGAGTGGTTTTGATTTCATGTACAGGGATAGGTTCGAGGAGACTTACAGTGTGTTTGGAGGCGATTCAGGGCTCGTGAGTGATTGCTTTAGCTCCAGGGGACGTACAGCAAGAGAGTGGTGTGGAGTTTTTGGGTTGAATTTGCCTCCAACCAAGATTTTGATCTCACACTTTTTCAAGCTTTTTTCAGTTTTTGTTTGGCCGTTTCTGCAGCTCTTAGCTCGTGTTCTTGATATGTCTGGCTTGTACAAGTAATAAGGAGTGCATTAGGTTAAACTTTGGGCCTCCAATCCTTGTGCATTGATGATTCCAAGATATGATTTTGCCACCATTAACAAAGCTTCCATATTTGTATCAAATCAAATATTTTGTACACAACATGGCATAATTCGAATTTTATTTGGTGTATCATGTAAATTGAAAGCTGTAATGATCAAAAAGATATCATTCCATCAATTTTTGGATTTTATTTGAATTAATATTGATTTAAAATGAATTAAATCAATAAAAATTAAATAAAATAGAAAACTTAATGAATATACATGAAATTGAATATGGGACACGTGTGTGGTGTGAAAAGACCAAATCAAGTGGAAAAAAGTGGGCCCTTTTGTCAAAAATTGGAGTTTTGAGGATAGTCGACTTTTGCACTTTTGGAAAAATGCCCAACTTCAACAATGCATAACTTCTTCAATTTTGAACTTTTGGAAGTGTTCTTGGACTTTTTAGAAACCTTGAGATGTCCTCTAACTAACCCTTTTAGTATCATCTCATTTTGATATTCCATGCTCAATTTATAAGCTTTTGAAATAAAGGTGTTTTTGTTGACTTTCAAAAATGACCTATAATGTCCAAATTTGTAACTTTTTGTGAGAGCATTTATTGATCTTTGGGTGTGAATATGGATTGTAGGAAATTGCATCCTATTCAAAATGAGCTTTGGATGGGTCATTTATCATAAAGTATGAGAAAGTTATGCCTGGTCAAAGTTGAGTTGACTTTTCCTACAAAACCCTAATTTAGCAACTTTTGAATCTTGATGAATCTTGAGCAATCCTTGATGAATCATGATCAACCCTTGATCAAATGATGAATTATCCTTCAAAATGAGAATGTTGGCAAAAATCTTGAGGTTTGACTGTATTTGGGCCACAATTGACTTTTGCCCTAGCACAACCGATTTTTGGGCCTCTTGAGCAATTGACTGACCAAACTTCCCCTGCAAGGCTTGAAATTTGACATGGATGAACTTAAGAACATATTAGGACATTGGGGAGCATTAGATACCATTTTTATGTAAGGACCTTGATGCAACACAAAACCCTAATTTTGAATTGACTGCCTTAGGAGGTGATTTGACTGTCCAACTCTTGAGCCATCTTGAACAACTTGGAGATGATTCTTGACATGTCTTGAGAAATATGGGAGGGAAAATTTTGGGGTACAACAGTTTCCCCTGTTCAATCTTCTTAAACCTGAGGATCTAGATTGGCGTTCGGGCCTTTCGTGGTCTAAAGGTGGGAGATGATTGAACACTAGAGTGCCCAGAAATTTGTACTCGCATGAAGTGGTATCAGCATTGTGATGTCAGGAATGGGCTTAAAGATGCCATTTAGAGATTGTTGGTAGGTGGTTTTGTCTTTGTTGACGGGTTGTCTCTATTGATGGGTTGTCTCCATTGACGGGTTGTCTCTATTGACGGGTTGTCTCCATTGACGGGTTGTCTATATTGACGGGTTGTTTCCATTGAAGGGTTGTCTCTATTAACGGGTTGTCTCTATTGACGGGTTGCCTCTATTAACGGGTTGCCTCTATTGACAGGTTGTCTCCATTGACAGGTTATCTCCATTGACGGGTTGTCTCCATTGACGGGTTGTCTCCATTGACGGGTTGTCTCCATTGACGAATTGTCTCTATTGACAGGTTGTCTCCATTGACGGGTTGTCTCCATTGACGGGTTGTCTCCATTAACAGGTTATCTCTATTGACGAGTTATCTCTATTGACGGGTTGTCTCTATTGACGGGTTGTCTCCATTGACGGGTTGTCTCCATTGACGGGTTGTCTCTATTGACAGGTTGTCTCCATTGACAGGTTGTCTCCATTGACAGGTTGTCTCTATTGATGGGTTGTCTCTATTGATGGGTTGTCTCCATTGACGGGTTGTCTCCATTGACGGGTTGTCTCTATTGATAGGTTGTCTCTATTGACGGGTTGTCTCCATTGACGGGTTGTCTCCATTGACAGGTTGTCTCTATTGACGGGTTGTCTCCATTGAAGGGTTGTCTCCATTGACGGGTTGTCTCTATTGACAGGTTGTCTCCATTGACGGGTTGTCTCCATTGACATGTTGTCTCCATTGACAGGTTGTCTATATTGACAGGTTATCTCCATTGACGGGTTGTCTCCATTGACAAGTTGTCTCCATTGACAGGTTGTCTCTATTGACAGGTTGTCTCCATTGACGGGTTGTCTCCATTAACGGGTTATCTCCATTGACTCGGTTGAGAGTTTAACTGCATCCTTCCTGAAAGGTAAAGGTCAGTCATATGCAATGCATGATATGGATCAAGCAATGATGTTCTCAACATAAATGAGATTGCATGGTATGATGCGTATATACATGTATCATGATGTATGGACATGTAATGTTTTAGCTGGGGAAAATAAATCCCGGAGCTGCTGGAGAATAGAGTTGAATGCTTCGCTTCCGCCAGGGATGGTGAACGAAGATGATTGTGAGAATAAACCTGCAGGAGAAAAGAACTCCGTTGGGGAATAAACTGATGAAGAGATTACTCTGAGAGGAATTACTCTGTGGGGAAGAGATGTTCTGCTGAAGATTTTAACGATAAACTCCGCTGGGGATTCCACTGATAAACTCCACTGGGGATGGATTACCGTTGCTGGTGATATTGAATCTGTTGAGGATTGAACTCCTGCTTGGGGAAAGGAAATAACTTCGTTGGGGATGATTTTATTCTTGCTGGGGAATATCTTTATACTCTGCTGAGGAATATTAAGACCTTCTGGGGATACCAAACCTTTTTAGCGCTGATGGTGGATGAACTCTGCTTGGGGAGAGTATTGCTGATTTGTTCATAGCTGCAAGTCTCAGCTGGGAAAGCTACCATTACTGCATTATTCTGCAGGGAGTGAAGATATCTTAGCCATATTCTTCAGCTGAATGTACCTTGGTACCTGGTGGACAGAGAAACTTTTACAGTTCGGACAATTCTTATTTGCCCCTGTTTCTATTATTACCAGTAATTCATCTTTCGTTTCGGATGTAAATATTTATGATCAGCAATTAATGTCAAATGCATATATCAAAAATGAACATTAAACGTTCTTTGCCAAACAAAACAGATAAAGGAAAAATAGCTTGAAATTTTTGAAGATGAATTTGTATTAATTTTGAAGTTTGGCCTGTAAATAGGCGTTTTTTGTACAAGAGGCTGACGTCCTAGTAAGAGAACACCGCCGAATAATAGAATTTACACGATTTGTGAAAACTAAACAAAACAGCTATGCGAATAATCCCACTGGGTTCCAACTCTGCTATTTCCTTTATATCCTCGAGCATCTCATCACTTTGCTACTGGTTGAAGATGAATCAGATTGATTAGTGCCGTCCGAGCTTGATAGTCGATACCGAAGTCTGGATGCGAGGTGATCCAATGAGACATAGTGTTACGCTTTGATCCCTAACTTTTTCCTGGACCGCCCTTTCGAGTTTTCAGTCCATCGGGATACCCATTTTTGCCCAAGCCGCCTTTTCAGGTTTTCGACTTGCCGGATGTACAATTTTTTTTTATTTTCATCCCTTATTTTTGCCCGAACCCTTTTGGTTCGCCGGGAAGCTCTAATTTTTGCCTAGGCCAGTCAACCTAGCGGGTCTTTGATTATGCGTAGTATCTTTTTACTATGTCTGCATTGACGGGGTGAGGAAGGTCGTCACCATCCATGGTGGTTAGAATCATAGCTCCTCCTGAGAAAATGTTCTTAACCACAAATGAACCCTTCATAAGTAGGGGTCCATTTTCCCCTGGGATCCCCTTGAGGTAGGATAATGCGCTTGATTACCAGGTCCCCAACTTGATACTCTTGTTGTCTAACTTTCTTGTTAAATGCCTTGATCATTCGTTTTTGATACGTCTGACCATGACAAATAACAGTAAGTCTCTTTTCGTCAATTAGGTTCAGTTGATCAAGCCGGGACTGAATCCAGTCGTCTTCGCTTAAACCTGCATCCTTCATGATCCAAAGAGAGGGTATCTGGACTTCAATAGGCAAGACTTCCTCCATGCCATAAACCAAAGAATAAGGTGTTGCCCCTGTTGACGTCCGTGTTGAGGTACGGTACCCATGAAGAGCAAACGGTAACATCTCGTGCCAGTCTTTGTATGTCACTGTCATCTTCTGCACAATCTTCTTAATGTTCTTATTTGCCGCATCGATATCCCCATTCATCTTCGGCCGGTAGGGAGAAGAGTTATGATGTTGTATCTTGAATTACTCGCAGAGCTCAGTGATCATCTTGTTGTTGAGATTGGTGCCATTGTCCGTAATGATCCTCTCTGGTACACCGTATCGACATATCAGATTGTGCCGAATAAACCGTGCCACGACGTTCTTGGTTACAGCAACAAAGGAAGCCGCTTCAACCCACTTCGTAAAGTAATTGATCGCTACCAGGATGAAACGATGCCCGTTGGATGCCGTAGGTCTGATCTCGCCGATCATATCAATGCCCCACATTGCAAAAGGCCAAGGCGTTGTCAAAACATTCAGAGGAACTGGAGGTATGTGCACCTTATCAGCATAGACCTGACACTTGTGACATGTCCGAGAATGCTGATAACAGTCGGCTTCCATTGTGGACCAGTAATATCCTGCCCGTAGGATTTTCTTTGCCATGGTATGTCCACTGGAATGAGTTCCGAAAGTACCTTCATGCAGCTCTGCCATGATCCTTTCTGCTTCAATCTTATCCATACAATGCATCAGAGTTGAATCATGGTTACGCTTGTAAAAGATGTCATTGCTGATGAAGAACTTTTCCGTGAACCTCCTCAGAAACTTCTTTTCATTAACAGATGCACCCTCAGGGTATTCTTGAGCTTCAAGGTACCTTTTTACTTCGTGATACCAGGGCTTCTCTGTTACCTCTTCAGTCTCAAGATCACAGTAATGTGCAGGTTCATCCAATCTTTCAATGATAATCCGGGGAGCCTCGTTGTCCCAATTGACTTTGAACATAGAAGACATCGTAGCCAGCGCGTCCGCCAACTGATTCTCCTCTCTAGGGAAGTGTTCAAAGGTTATCTCCTCGAAATGGGGAAGCAACGCCAATACATACTCCTTGTAAGGAATAAGATTTGGGTGTTTCGTATCCCACTTGCCTTTGATCTGACTAATCACGAGAGCGGAATCTACGAAGACACTTAGAAACTTAATCCTTAGGTCAATTGCTGCTCGAAGACCCATAATGCATGCTTCATACTCTGCCATGTTGTTGGTGCAGTTGAAACATAGTCGGGCGGTAAACGGAGTATGAGAGCCTTTAGGAGATATGATCACAGCGCCAATGCCATTACCCGAAGCGTTCGAAGCTCCATCAAAGTACATAGACCATCGGGATCCCTCCTCAGGTCCTTCATTCGGTCCAGGTATCTCACAATCAGTTATCAACACGATATTCTCGTCCGAAAATTCAAAGTTCATAGACTGGTAATCATCCACTTCCTGATGTGCCAAATGGTCTGCCAACACACTTCCCTTGATAGCCTTTTGGGTCGTATATTGGATGTTATACTCAGTCAAGATCATCTACCATCTTGCTATTCTTCCGGACAAGGCAGGCTTTTCGAAGATATACTTGATTGGATCCATCTTTGAAATCAACAGAGTAGTGTGAGTCAACGTATACTGTCTCAGCCGACGAGCAGCCCATGCCAAAGCGCAGCAAGTTTTCTCGAGCAGTGAGTATCGGGTCTCACAGTCGGTAAACTTTTTGCTAAGGTAATAAATAGCATGCTCTTTTCGGCCAGACTCGTCATGCTGACCCAGCACAAACCCCATTGAGTTGTCAAGTACTGTCAAGTATAAGATCAGAGGTCTTCCTTCAACTGGTGGCATCAGAATAGGTGGCTCTTGGAGATACTCTTTGATCCTTTCAAAAGCGACCTGACATTCATCGTTCCAACATACTACCTGATCTTTCTTCAGTAACTTGAAGATTGGCTCACAAGTAGCAGTTAGGTGCGAGATGAATCGGGCAATGTAGTTCAGTCGTCCCAGGAAGCCTCAGACTTCTTTCTCTGTCCTGGGAGCAAGCATCTCCTGTATAGCTTTTACTTTTGAAGGGTTAACTTGAATACCTTTTTCGCTCACGACGTAACCCAGTAATTTACCAGATCTCACCCCGAAGGTGCACTTGTTCGGGTTTAACCTCAGCTTGTACAACCTCAGCCTGTCAAACAGCTTCTGTAGATGGTCAAGGTGTTCCTCCTCAGTTTGGGACCTTGCAATCATGTCGTCGACGTATACTTCAATCTTATGATGGATCATGTCATGAAACAAAGCAACCATGGCACGCTGATACATTGCCCCAGCATTCTTCAACCCAAAAGGCATGACCTTGTAGCAAAAAGTACCCCACTGAGTACCAAAGGTCGTCTTTTCCATGTCTTCGGGAGCCATCTTGATCTGATTATAACTGGAGAAACCATCCATAAAGGAGAAGAACTTATGCTGAGCAGTGTTGTCAACCAGAACATCGATGTGAGGTAGAGGGAAGTCATCCTTAGGGCCCGCCCTGTTCAAATCCCTGTAGTCAACACACATACGGACCTTACCATCTTTCTTCGGTACAGGAACCACATTGGCAATCCACTGAGGGTAAGAAGTAACTTCTAGAAAGCCGGCGTCAAACTGTTTCATAACTTCAGCCTTGATTTTCTCAAACATCTCTGGGCGCATTCGGCGAACCTTCTGTTTTACGGGAGGACAGTCTTCCTTGGTAGGCAGGCGATGAACCATAATATCAGTATCCAAACCAGGCATATCTTTGTAAGACCAGGCAAAGATCTCAATGTAGTCACGCAACATCTGAATCAACTGTTGTTTCACACTAAGCTCCAGATTGGCACCAACCTTGACTTCCTTCTTGTCTGTCTCAGTACCCAGATTTACTGATTCCATCGGCTCTTCGTGTGGCTGAATAACCCTCTCTTCCTGGAGTAACAGTCTTGCAAGTTCACCAGGCACTTCACAATCATCTTCACCTTCGTCATCGGCTAAGTTGATCGGATTTTTGAAGTCATAATCGGCAGTAGCAGAGTCGTTACCAGTAGGATCCAGAGTGGATGTGGACCTGTATATGTGAGTGTGTGTAAAATAGCTGTTTTTGCAATTATATAATAAAGAAAAACAAGGAGCGCAAGCTTTGAAATGCAAGAAACATCCAATGCTTTTATTAATGATATATGAAAATGACACACATAAAGCCCTCACAAATGAAGCCACAGTGCCCCGGGTAAGACACCGGGCCATAAAGTTTAAAACATTGTCTATTACAAATTCAAAACAAAAAGTTTCATTACTGGGTGATAACAGAAACGGGCATAGAATCCTTCGTTGTCCAGTTGCTTAATCCACCATTGGCAGTCGGGTAGATCCAACTGTCGATATCAAACTCTTCATCATCGTCATCCCTGATAGCATTCACCCCTGCCTCTTGTTTAGGTTTCTCTGGTGCCCCGAACTCAATCTCCTTCGCATCGATCAAGTCTTGTACCCTGTTTTTCAGACTCCAACAATCATCTATATTATGCCCTGGGCTATCGGAGTGATAAGCACAACGGGCATTAGGGTTATATTTCGGTGACGTTGTATTTGAATTCTTTGGGGCTTCCCTTAGAGTCACCAGATTAGTCTTCAGCAACTGTGGCAGAATCTGAGATAAGGTCATGCTGAGACGAGTGAATTGCCTCTTAGGTCTCTCGTCCTTTTGTTGATTGTTGTACTGAGGAGCACCAGCAGGTTTTGAAATAACAACCGCATTGACAGCTTGGCGGTGTTCAGGTCTATTCTGTCTTCTTGCACTGTAGACAACACTAGACTCTTTCTTAAATGACTTCTTCTCGGTGCTTGATGAAGAACTCTTCTATATCTTACCAGCCTTAATACCAGCCTCAATCCTCTCACCAGTCAAAATAAGATCTGTAAACCCAGATGAAGAGTTTCCAATCAAGTGGTTGAAAAATGGACCAGACAGGGTCCCCAAAAACATGTCAACAAGTTCCCGATCAGCTAAGGGTGGTTGTACTCTTCCGGCGAGGTCCCTCCACTTCTGAGCATAATCCTTAAATCCTTCACCCGTTCCCATTGACATACCCTGGAGTTGGGTACGCGTAGGAGCGAGGTCGGAGTTGTACTGATACTGCCTGTAGAATGCAGTAGCCAAATCTTCCCAACTGCGGATACTGGCTCCGTCCAACTGATAGAACCACTCAAGCTGAGTCCCTGAGAGACTGTCTTGAAAGAAATGGATCCATAAGTTCTTATCAGCAGTGTACGGCTGGATCTTCCTCACATATGACCGGAGGTGCAGCTTCGAACAGGAAACTCCGTCATACTTGGTAAAGGCTGGTGCCTTGAATTTATGGGGAATCACCACCCCAGATGATAGACCTAGATCTCCGAAGTCCAGACCGGGAACCATCTGAATTTCCATAGCGCTCAAACGGTCTTCCAGTTGTTTGTACTTATCCTCAGCAGGGGGATACTGTTGTTCATCGTAGTCCGTCTCGTTGTCGGAGACCACAGGGCTAGGAGCCCTCCTTTCTTGTGGACTATCTTTCCCTCCAGATGAGGTGGTCAGATCAACTTCATTTTGTAGCCTATTCCCAAACCTGTGTCCGGTGTTAAACAGGATGGTCCTCTTCTTCTTCTTCTTTTTCTCCTTCAGAATCAGGGTCTTCAGGTCTTGCTGACCTTTAGCTAGACTCATGAACAACTCTTGAAATTGGGCATTTTGGGCCTGGAGGGCCTTGATAGCTTGCTCAGTTGAAGGTTCAGTAGACATGATGAGCGCTGAAATAAACAGCAAAGAAGATAAGAGACCTGTAAAGGGTACCTGTTTATGAAGTGCATGGGATGAAATGCGTATGATTTATGATTTCAAAGACAATCGGGATTCAAATTTGTAAACAAGAAAGGAAACACACTTTATTAGATAACTTTGTAATTCAAATTGTTCAACAAATTGCCCTTAAGGCGTTACAAGAATGGAAATACTGAAAAGTAAAAATAAAACTGGAAAGGAAATCATCAAAGGCCTACCAATGCTCCCATGGTCTCTTCTTATCAGTGCGGACATAGTCGTTGAGAATCCGCTCATTCTCTATCTGTCTAGTCAACCTCTGGATCTTCTGCTCCTGCTCGTTGAACTTCTCCCGATAAGAATCCCGTTCTTCCCGCAGTTGCATCCAAGATCTCTTCAGTGCCCCAATGTTAGTGGGCATATAAGGATGGAGAATGGTTGGAAGAACCCCTTCTTCATTAGCAACTTCAAGAGTGACAGGCCGGACGACTTCATATGGCATACCTAGCTTCTGGGCACGGATGCGGACCCATCTGAGATATGGCTCCATTGGCAAAGAAGTCTTTGGGCCCAGCTCATGTGGGTCAGATTGGTGAACTCTGTCCCAAGCCCTTATGAATCTGCGACGCTGCTCGTCGCTATCCCCCTGAAAATCAAAGATGATATGAGGCATCAGCATCTCATAAGGTCCTTCTCTTCTGGCTCTTCCAAACTGACGGAGAGCTAAGCATGGGTTGTAAGAAATTCCTCCATGGGTTCCTAGCAGGAGAACATTGGGGTACTCCCCACAGCGATCAATGATAGTCACCTCATCCATACCCTTGAGAGTCCAGATAATGACATTATGAGAGAGAGACATCACCCTATAAGCCCAACCCATTCCTTCTTTGTTCTTCAGCACTAACTTGGGAAGGTGCGAAATAAACCACCTTGCCAATAAGGGAGCACAACACATCAAGGTTCCCCGCTTTCGGGCCGTACGAGCATAGAGCTGATGAAGAATCTCACCCAAGAGAGTGGGTACAGGGTTCTGAGAGATGAAGATCTTTATCGCATTCACATTAACAAAAGTGTCAGGATTTGGAAACAGTACCAAGCCATAAATCAAAAGAGCCAGAATATCCTCGAACGCCTTAAAGTCTAGGCTATCCCAGAAGTAGTTAGCCTTGCCAACCAAGAACTTAGTCAGAAAGCCTTTTGCTCCACTCCTAGTCTCCCAATTAGCCATTACCTCCTCTTTGGTCAAATAAAAGACTGCAGCAATTTCTTCAGGCCTAAGGGTCTTCTCCCAACCAGTAAATGGGGTCTGCTCCAGAACAGAGATACTGAGCAGCTCAGAGAACTCTTCTAGGGTGGGAACCAGCTGATAATCTTGAAAAGTAAAACAGTGGTACAGCGGATCATAGAACTGGACTAGGACACTCATCATCTGTTCGTCCAATTTGGAGGTGACCAAACTGAGAAGAGAACCATGCCTCCTGATGAAGGAAGTAGTGTCAGGCATCTTGGCAACCAACTCTTTAAGCAAGGTAGGGACTTGGACAAAGTTGATCCGGATAGTATTCTTACGCATAGGCATCATGATGACCTACAAAACAGAACAAAGATGAATCCCTCCTGTCTTTGAAATAGGTTAGTCCTTATGCAAGATGTATGCAATGTTATGATGTCATGATGTCATGATAGTAAGCACACCACAAGTATCCACAAATAGCAAACATGGTAAAGGCACACAAGTCACACTGAGAGCCCTTAGATTTCAGGCTGGCAAGGAGCTTAGGTACTACCCTCTTTCAATTCAGTTGGTTTAAACCTGTCCTAAAAATAGTAACCGGGTTCTAGAGGATCTCAATATCACTGAATACCCTCAATCGGTCATAATTCCAGTTTAGCAACCTTTTCTTGCGGCCGGAATCATCGCGAGAGTTTAGTCTCAATGAGTGTAGCATACTGCTACTGTTCTATGGCCAAGTTGGTCAATTTAAGGTTCTAAGGTCAGTTGGTGCTTAATGACCCCTTAGAAGACCCATATTCTCCTCGTTCCAACACAAGGGATGTCGGTACAGACTAAAGTGCCACACCAACGTAGCTACTACTTCAACCGTGTCGGTCTATGTCGGACAGTTCCCTCACAGTTTATTGCTACTTACCTAAAGGATACCCCCAGGTACGGGTTAGGATCTATAGAACTCCGATACAAGCCCACAAAATTAAAGCATACAAAACATACAATTGAAAACACAATGATCTAATCCTAAGGTACACCTCACTTTATAATTATCCCCAGCAGAGTCGCCAGTTCTGTGATCGGTGGGAATGAGAACTGACTGTTTTAGAATGCTGGTTCGGGTTTTGCATTTATTTTCGCAAAATGTCGCGGTGAGCAAGAGTCACCGCCGTCTTTTATTTTATCCAACAAGGAAAGGACAAAAGCACATAAAAATTCCTTTTTGAGATATTTCTCGGGTTCGGGAGGTAGATTATAGAAAGGGAAGGTGTTAGCACCCTTTCTATCCGTGGTTATCCACATGCTCTTAGGTACTTGCTCATTATGTTTTCAAAAGTTTACTTTTCTTTGTGTTTGTGGGTTTGAAAAGAGTTTTTGTTTTGAAGAGAGTGTAAGTGCGAAAAGTTTTGTTTTGTTTTAAAAGGAGCAAGTACTTAAGAACCATCTACCTACTCGAAAAAGGAATTAAACTGTGCTAATGTCCTTTAGACAATGCTATCCCACTATTGAGGAGTAGGTAGCATCGTCGTTGGAGTTTTCGGGTCAATTCGATTAAGGGACGTATGGTCACTAAAGCAATGTTAGGACGCATTAGCGGTAACCCTAATATCCTAGATCATTTTTCCGAGGCAACCGTTTCGAGGCAACTATGATCTTTGGACAAGAGGGCGACCTCTAAAACTTCCTATACTCAATGACCACGTTCGAGGCAACCAAGTGAGGTGTACCCTAAGAGTGGCATGTGCAAGTGTGTTATTTCGGTTAATTTTATCTGTACATGTCATGGGTGAGTTATGTTGATTTTAAGTTCATACATTGGATCTTGTCATGCATTCCCTATTATCAAACATCTAACATTGTATATTGTGCGGAAATTAAATTGCGGGAAATTAAATCTAAGCTATTACAAGGCGTCAGGTATTTACATCGCCAAAAACAACCCTTGAAAATTTAAATTGCGAAAAATAAAATAAAGCGACAAATAATTAAAGTCCTAATTAAAAGCTATTACATACCGGAAGCAATTACAATATTGGAAATATAGATCGCGTGCGAGAAATTTAAATCGGCGCATTTTTTAGGGTTTTGACCCTTTTTTATTAAAGAAAAGATTTTTTGCTTATTTTTGAATTAAAAAATTAAATCTAAGTTAATAATTGAATTAATTAATTAATAAAATATTTTTGTTTTTTTATATAAGGAAATAAAATAAAAATGATTAAAATTAGTAAAAAAACTAATTCTATGTTAGTTTTAATTTATTGCAAAAATATTAAATGTTTAAACCTATTTAAAACTAAGTCAATTAATTAATATTTATTTATAAAAATAAAATAATGAAATTAATAATAAAAATAATATTTTTTTGTTTTCTGATTTATGAAGAAAATTATTATTTGGTTAGTAATTAAAAATAACAAATAAATAACAATAAATAAAAATAAGAAAAATAATGAAAGAAATAAAAAAAAGAAACAAACTCAAGGGGGTTTGGGCCCCAGATGGAGGTATGATAGCATATTCAAGGCCCATTTTCGTTCCAGCCTGCCTTGACTTTGTTAATTCCATATGCGCTTGTTGACTTGGATGTATGGTGAGCCTTCAATCCTGGCCTTTGGATTTGGCCTGAAGGCCATCTGGCATTTGAGATCAGGAGGAACATGGTAGTCCACGCTTGCTGAAACCACATGCAATTGCCTGGAGAAAAATAAGACAAATATATTGGGGGACCTGGGATTCGAACCCAGGTCCCATTGGTTTTTCCAGTCACCTGCTTGCCAACTCAACCAACGCGTTTGCTTGTTATTATTATGGACAAATAAAATTATAAGAGAAAAGCCAATAATATATTGGAAAATAAAAAAAAGCGCTAAATTTATTTGAACGGGCCAATGAAGACAAGCCACATCGTCATCTTCTCCAATGGCCCTGGTTTATTTCCTGCGGATTTGGTTCCGTATCAAAATCCGCGGCATCAACCTAACATGAGTTATAGGCCATATAAATGCAAATGGAGAGCATCAATGTGTTCGTCTCTCTTCCCTGAACACAACCATGGCCATTATTTGACCTAATTTTACCTGCATAGCAAACGCCTAAAAACAAAGAAAAGAAACCCTAGGTTCGGGTGTTACGTTTCAGGCCATGAAAATAAAATCAAATAGTGCAGAGAATTTCGAAATCAAACAAGGATCAAGAATATGTCCATGGTTTGTCAAAAAGATGCAAGAATGAGTGGTTTCGATTTCATGTACAGGGATAGGTTCGAGGAGACTTATAGTGTGTTTGGAGGCGATTCAGGGCTTGTGAGTGATTGCTTTAGCTCCAGGGGACGTACAGCAAGAGAGTCGTGTGGAGTTTTTGGGTTGAATTTGCCTCCAACCAAGATTTTGATCTCACACTTTTTCAAGCTTTTTTCAGTTTTTGTTTGGCCGTTTCTGCAGCTCTTAGCTCGTGTTCTTGATATGTCTGGCTTGTACAAGTAATAAGGAGTGCATTAGGTTAAACTTTGGGCCTCCAATCCTTGTGCATTGATGATTCCAAGATATGATTTTGCCACCATTAACAAAGCTTCCATATTTGTATCAAATCAAATATTTTGTACACAACATGGCATAATTCGAATTTGATTTGGTGTATCATGTAAATTGAAAGCTGTAATGATCAAAAAGATATCATTCCATCAATTTTTGGATTTTATTTGAATTAATATTGATTTAAAATGAATTAAATCAATAAAAATTAAATAAAATAGAAAACTTAATGAATATACATGAAACTGAATATGGGACACGTGTGTGGTGTGAAAAGACCAAATCAAGTGGAAAAAAGTGGGCCATTTTGTCAAAAATTGGAGTTTTGAGGATAGTTGACTTTTGGCACTTTTGGAAAAATGGCCAACTTCAACAATAACTTCTTCAATTTTGAACTTTTGGAAGTGTTATTGGAAAAAAATATCATCTCATTTTGATATTCCATTCTCAATTTATAAGCTTTGGAAAAAAATGTGTTTTTGTTGACTTTTAAAAATGACCTATAATGTCCAAATTTGTAACTTTTTGTGAGAGCATTTCTTGATCTTGGGGTGTGAAGATGGATTGTAGGAAATGGCATCCTATTCAAAATGCGCTTTGGATGGGTCATTTCTCATAAAGTATGAGAAAGTTATGCCTGGTCAAAGTTGTGTTGACTTTTCCTACAAAACCCTAATTTAGCAACTTTTGAATCTTGATGAATCTTGAGCAATCCTTGATGAATCATGATCAACCATTGATAAAATGATGAATTATCCTTCAAAATGAGAATGTTGGCAAAATATCTTGAGGTTTGACTGTATTTGGATCACAGTTGACTTTTGCCCTAGCACAATCGATTTTTGGGCCTCTTGAGCAATTGACTGACCAAACTTCCTCTGCAAGGCTTGAAATTTGACATGGATGAACTTAAGAACATATTAGGACATTTGGGAGCATTTGAGACCATTTGGATGTAAGGACCTTGATGCAACACAAAACCCTAATTTTGAATTGACTGCCTTAGGAGGTGATTTGACTGTCCAACTCTTGAGCCATCTTGAACAACTTGGAGATGATTCTTGACATGTCTTGAGAAATATGGGAGGGAAAATTTTGGGGTACAACATATGTAATTCAACGAAGGATAATTCTGTTGAGATTTAAGAACTGTCAGTAATTCGACGGAGGAACTTTGTCGAGATTTAGAACCTTATCTATAATTCAACTGAGGATAATTCAGTTAAGATTTAAGAACTGGTCAGTACTTCGACTGAGGGAAACATCTTCATCAAGATTTAAGAACTTGCCCGTAATCCAACTTAGAGAACTCTGTTGAGATTTAGGAACTCGTCTGTAATTCGACGGAGGAACTTGTCGAGATTTAGGACCTTGTCTGTAATTCAACTGAGGATAATTCGGTTGAGATTTAAGAACTTGTCAGTAATTCGACTTTGGATAAAAAGCTTATAACTTTGATTTTAATGAGAATTTAACTGCATCCTTCCTGAAAGGTAAATGTTAGCTGTATGCAATGCATGATATGTATCAAGCAATGATGTTCTCAAAATAAATGAGATTGTGTTGTATGATGCGTATATGCATGTGCCATGATGTATGAAAATGTAATGTCTTTAGCTGGGGAAAATAAATCCCGGATAGCTGCTGGAGAAAAGAGTTGGATTCTTCGTTTCCACCGGGGATAGAGAATGAAGATGATTGTGAGAATAAACATGCAGGTGAGGATAACTCCGTTGGGGAATAAACTGATGAGGAGATTACTCTGTAGGGAAGAGATGCTCTGCTGAGGATTCCATTGATAAATTCCGCTGGGGATGAATTACCGTTGCTGGTGATACTGAATCCTGTTGGGGATTGAATTTCTGTTTGTGAAAGAAATGAACTTCGCTGGGGATGATTTTCATTTGCGACTTCACTGGGGATAACCTTTTAGACTCTACTGGGGAAAATCTTCCAGAGTCTACTGGGGATGATTCTCCAAACTCCACTGGGGAAGATTTTCTGGACTCCACTGGGGATAATTGTATAGTGCTGATGATGGATAAATTCTGCTTAGGGAGAATATTGCCGACTCATTTGTGGTTGCGAGCCTCAGCTGGGGAGAGTTAACTCTAATGTCTTTCTTTTACTCTGCGGGGAGTGAATGTTACTGGGACGCTGTTGGCTGAAGATTTTGATAATATTATTAGAAGCCAAGCGAATTGAACGTTTCGATCGAAATGAAACAAATTGGTCATGTTTCGAAGTAGCAGAAGCAATGTTTCGAATAAGCATATCAAAGCTTGAAGCTTCGAGTGGCGATTATGGAAACATATCTAAAGAAGTCTCGAAATAATAACAAGGCTGTGTCTGAGAAGTGCGTTCGAAACGGAGAAGTACCAAAACATTTGAAATTCAAATGGAAGCGGGACATTTGAAGTTTGAAATTTATGTGCTGGAGCATTTGGAGACACGTGGAAAGAAGAGAGAGGCATTGTTCTGCATGTTCTGAACGTGGCATAATCCTATAGCAAGACCGTTATGGTCGAATTAGTATAAATAGAAGTCTTAGTATTAGGATTTCGTGTGTCATATCTATTGTACTAAATACTCAGTAACATTCAAATTACCACATGGCAAGGGAAACGAATGCAAGAGCAATGTACGTATGATAGCACCACATATTTATGATTTAATGAAAACCTTTTATCATTTCCAGCACTTTCCTTTATCCTTCTGCCAAATAACATTTACAAGTTTTCTCATTCAAAGTCTTTTTATTTCGAAATCTCTTCATTAAAGCTTTACATTTCAATGCTTTCTTTACGTTTCAAGCACTTTTACATTTCAGAAAACTGTCATACTTTTCATGCCTTTATCTTCAAGTTTTATCTTTCGAAAGTCTATTTTTACTGAACGTCACTTTACATATTTCTTGCATTAAACGCTTTCTTCATATTTCGAATCTTTTACGTTCCAGAGCGTCTTTTACATTAACTGTTTTTATAATTTGAAGCCATTTACTTACTTTTTATGCAATTTTACATGTCTTTACAATTAACATTTATTCATGCAAGTTAGTTTCGCGCACATACATTTTGATTATACCTTTAGATCTTTAAGAGAGAAATCAAAATAAGCCAAACACCCATACAACACTCAAATACCAATCATGAATATCTGTTCGATCATGAGAGTTACCATAATGACCAAGGAATCCTAGGATCAATCTAGTCGATCCTGTGAGTTACCAAAGAAATTGAATAACAGTCAGTAAGTTTATTCGATAGTTTGGAAGACTAGCGGTTGTTTACCAGAAATCACTGGAAACAAATTGGCACACCTGGTGGGACCAATAATTGGACATTAGAAATAAAGATTGTTGAGACATAACCATTATAAAAACGTTGGAACCTAAGAAGTTTGCTGTTTTATGAACCTAAGAAGTGGTAAAATAACCAACAGCAACCAACCCTTATCCAGAAGAAAACGTTTGACCAAGATGTCTAATTCTGACAATCAACAAGGGGAACAAATTGCCCCACATACAACAGGCACTAATGTGTCCACTTCGATGGGAACATCTAATGTGATCCCTTCGAATGCACAGTCCGTTGCATCTTCAACCTGTAATATAGCCACCAATGGAGTAAGTGGCATATCAATTAATAGTTCGATCTTAGGAAATACTGGAACCATTGGTTACCCTGGGGGATTCGTTCCACCATCAGGGACACAATCCCATTTTGCCACTCCACTAACTAGACCACCCGGTTTCGATGGTAATAGAACCATAAACTCCTCTTATGGAATGCCAACTTCCTTTATGGCAGGTTTACACAATTCCACATCGAATTCATCACCACAATTAGGGTCTGGGTCTGGGGCGAATCAGTTTATGACAAATAACCAAGGGTCAGTGGGTTATAGCACAATGCCTATTTTAACCACAGAAAACCAGTTGGCTTTTAGGCAATTGATGGATGACAGTAACCATAATATGATAGGGGTGTTAGCACAAACTATGCAGGAAATATTTGCCCCAATAGTGCAAAATGTGACTGTGACAAACAGGGAAAACGCTGACAACATGAGTCAAATAGCAGATTTCTTTGCTCCCCCAGAAAGGCGTAGGCAGAATCAGGCGGGATTTCGAGCAAACATGCTTGTTATAGAACAAATTGCTAACGACCCAATTTATAGACCACCTAGTGAAGAAGTTAACTTAGGGGCCAGGGCACCAAGGTTAGAAGCCCCAATAATCCCAGGCCCACAAAGAGAAATTATGGAACCAGAGGCAAGGGTCGAAAGGCTAGAAGCCTCAGAGTTTCGAGAGGAACAACCTAGGGGAATTGTCATGGTTGGTCGAAATCAAGATGCTGAAGCTGTCGTTCATAGAATTCGAAACGATAACATCTTGGCAGAAAACAATCTAACCACCATGATAGAGAGAGTCATGGCCCAGAATGGCCTCAACACAGGAATGAGAAGGCCAAATTATGCTTCTCCTATATTAGATTGCATAATGCATACTGATTTACCAAGGGGATATAAAGTCCCTAAATTTACAAAGTTCGCTGGGGATACCAATGAGTCAACAGTCGAACACATAGCGAGATATCTAACCGAAGCGGGAGATATAGCCAATAATGAAGATCTCAGGATCAAATACTTCCCAAGTTCCTTGACTAAAAACGTCTTCACATGGTTTACCACTTTGCCTCCTGGGTCCATTGACACTTGGGCTCTCTTGGAGAGATTATTCCATGAACAATTTTACATGGGACAGTCGAAAATAAGCTTGAAGGAATTAGCCAGTGTCAAGAGAAAGTTCACCGAACCCATAGATGATTATCTGAATAGATTTAGGCTTTTGAAATCCAGATGTTACACAGTAGTGCCTGAACATGAGTTAGTCGAAATGGTCGCTGGTGGTTTGGATTACTCTATTCGAAAGAAACTAGACACTCAATATTTGAGGGATATGGCTCAGTTAGCTGATAGGGTTCGACAGGTCGAAAGGCTAAAGGCCGAAAAGGCCAGAGTCTTTAAGAATAGCAAGAAAGAAAGGATCTCCTATGTTGGAACTGAGGAAGTAGAAGAATATCCTGAATTCGAATTTGAAGAAGTCGAAATCGACCTCGCTGAATTAAAACAGGCTCCACCTTACTCCTGCAAATTATTGGTTCCCACAAAAGGGAAAGAGATTGTTGAAAATGAGAAAAGTGACAAATTCCCAAAGAAGGTTTATACCTTCGATGTCACTAAATGTGACGAGATTTTTGACTTACTTGTCAAAGATGGCCAACTCATCGTGCCATCAAATGTCAAAATACCTCCTTTAGATCAGAGAAAGAAGAGAGGGTTTTGCAAATATCATAGTTTCCTAGGCCACAAAACCTCACAATGTTTTCTTTTCAGGGACCTAATTCAAAATGCAATCAAAGATGGCAGACTAAAGTTCGCTGATAAGGCAAAGATGAAAGTGGACGAAGATCCCTTGGACGTCACAGACACCAACTACTCCGAGCCTGCATGCATTGGAGAGATCAACATGGTGGAAACTGATCAAAGCGATGCCTTAACAGGAGAGAAAGGTACTGAAACTGAAAACTGGGTGATGGTCGAAGTCGATAAGGAGGTCACTGAAGACATCCAGAAGACGCCAGAGACTTCGATTGAAGCAGCACCTATAGCTGTTGCGAAAAAAACCCAGGCTACTGAAGGCCAGGGAAATCAAAACCAAGAACTAATACAGGTCACTAAAGGCTTGAGGCTGGAATTGGAGAAAGTCCAAATCACGAAGCCAACTTCCCCTCAGAAGGAAATATGGGACACTCTAGGGGAACCCAGTGGAAAATTTGACTATTTGGTCAAATATTCTGCCCCAGAGAGTTCGAAGGTTCAGATTGAGGATATAAAGCCCACAGGATGGGGCGATGATGAAGCTAAGGGGGAAGATGTTGAGATAAATATGGTGGATATGGAGAGGCCTCGCTCTGAGATGGAGGAGGTAGAAAAATACTTAGAAAAAGAGAAGTATAGAATGGAGGATAATCACACTGGAGATGCTAGTCTCAAGGATTACCTCATGACATGCCACAAAGGAGATTCAGGCATGATATTGTGCCCTAGGTGCAGCATCTTCTGCAATCAGAGAATCGCTGCGAATTTCGAGAGGGTACAGAGGACTCGAACTGGCAACAATTGGCGCCAGGATAACCAGCTGTTCAGGTGTTATCCTAAGGCTGGGGAAAGTTTGCTGGAATTTGTGTTTCGTTGCTACAAAGGGGCAACCAAGTGCTTGATTTGCCCAAGGTGTTCTGCTGTGTATGACCAGAGCATGGCCAGAGCCTTCGAAACGATTCCCTTCGCCCCTTGCTGGAACCATCAAGAAACTGTCCAGATGGGCCCACGTTTCGACATCAGACACAAACAACGAAGGCCTGATAGCCCTCACCCCAAGGCTGCTCGAAGAGTAACTTTCAAACTCCCTGCTGAAGTGCCAACCGACAGATGGTTACAAGTCCGAAATGACAAAGGCAAAGATAGATGGAGAAACACCGAACGAAATGCACGGCATGCTGTGACATACAGAAGGCAATTCAGCAGAGCAAAAAGGGAGGAGGTAAGATTAGAAAATTACAAAGGAAGGAACCCCATGTCAAGATCCTAGTGGCGCAGACAACAAAGGATTCGAAAGGCTGAGAGGGAAGCTGTGGCAAACAAAGGGGTCATTTCAACAAAGAACCAAGGTGAATCTAGCACCAATAAACCAAAGAATCAAACTGAAGAAAAACCTCCAGTTAATAGGAGGCTTTTCTCTGAAGTACAACGGGATGAACCAAAGGAATACACTCCAGGCCCAGAAGAGGACGAAGACATGATAACAGATAACTTCGAATCGGAGGGGGAGTCTTCATTCAACCTAAACTGTAACGTGGTATCTGTGCTTCCCTGTGAATTTGGGCAGGAAACCGAAATTGATGAATATGAGGAAGAAGATACCACAGATTTGATGAAACATAGGCCTGTGTGCTACTATGTGATGGACAATGGGGTTGTTGAGGAGAAAAATGCGTTCTTCGAACGTCCAGAACCTGCTATGAAGAACCATCTTAAGCCACTATTTATTCGGGCAAAAGTTGGTGTCCATGGGGTGAACAAGGTTCTAGTGGATAGGGGTGCTGCAGTCAATTTGATACCCCACTTCATGCTGAAAAGATTAGAGATCCGCGAAGGAGACATCAAGCCCCATAATATGGTTCTGTCCAATTATGAGGGAAAAGTGGGCAAAACACTGGGAGTGGTCCAGTTGGAATTGACAATAGGCTCAAGCTGTAGGCCCACCATGTTTATGGTGATCGAAGCCAAGGCCAACTATAACTTATTGCTGGGAAGGGAGTGGATCCATGGCGTGGGGGCAGTTCCTTCATCAATGCACCAACGACTAGTTCTGTGGAGAGATGATGGAATCGTGGAAAACATCGAAGCAGACCAGAGTTACTTCATGTCAACAGTAAATTTAGTTGACAAGAGGGATTATGATAAAAATCTGGCAAAGATTGCTCCGTGTGTTCCAAATGATGAGATTAACGAAACCAGAAACGCCCACTACTACATGACCCTTCGCCATGATGGCCTTTATTGGGATAGAACAATAATCAGTGAAGAAGAGGGAGTCGAAAGCACTATACAAAAACGGCCAGCAGGCTGGGACTTCGACAACCTTATCCATGAATGAGTCCACCTTTTTCGAAAGGATTTCGGCCTATCTGGCTGAGAACGAATCAAAAGCGGCCTTAGAGGCTGAAATAAATAAATTAACTGTAAAGATGAATGAAGTAAGTGGGGATGGCTCGAATTGCTCACCCTTCAAAGAGTTTGAGATGGATCAAAGGTTGGATGCCATCTACGATAAAGAACCCTTAGGCTTCGAAAGGGACCCCATAAACTCAGGTGCCAAAATGTTGGCACAAGATCCACTCGAAGAGGTCAACTTAGGGGATGAAAAAACGAAAAGAATAACCTACATAAGTGCAAAACTTAGCCCATGCCTCAAGAAGGAAGTAATCGAAGTCCTCAAGTAAAACAAAGATTGCTTCGCATGGGATTATGACGAGATGCCTGGTTTAAAGAGGGAGTTGGTCGAACACAGACTGCCAATAAAAGATGGCAAGAAGCCCATCAAACAAACTCCCAGAAGATTCGCACCAGCGGTTCTCACAAAGATTAAAGCTGAGATCGAAAGGTTGCTGCGTTGCAAATTCATCAGAACAACAAGGTACGTCGAATGGTTAGCAAACATAATACCTGTTATTAAGAAAAATGGTTCTTTAAGAATTTGCATAGATTTTAGGGATTTAAACACTGCAACCCCTAAAGATGAATATTCCATGCCTGTGGCAAAAATGCTAGTAGATTCTGCTGCAGGGTTCGAATACTTGAGTATGTTAGATGGATACTCTGGGTATAATCAGATTTTCATTGCTGAAGAAGATGTTGCAAAGACAACATTTCGTTGCCCAGGAGCCTTAGGCACCTACGAATGGGTGGTGATGCCTTTTGGTTTAAAGAACGCTGGGGCAACTTATCAAAGGGCAATGAATTCAATTTTTCATGATTTCATTGAAACCTTCATGCAGGTGTATATTGATGATATAGTCATCAAATCTATATCTGTAGAAACACATTTGCATCATTTGAGCCAATCATTCGAGCGAATGAGAAAACATGGCTTAAAGATGAATCCCCTTAAATGTGCATTTTTTGTGCAGGCTGGAGATTTTCTTGGTTTTGTGGTTCACAAGAAAGGGATTGAAATCAACCAGAACAAAACCAAAGCCATAATGGAGACGAAAGCACCTACGTTAAAAAGGGAGTTGCAATCTCTTCTAGGGAAAATTAACTTCCTCAGAAGATTCATTTCGAACCTGAGTGGAAGAACCCAAGCTTTCTCTCCGTTACTTCGTCTAAAGCAAGGCCAAGCCTTCGAATGGAACGAAGCCCACCAGGAGGCATTTGACAGGATAAAAAGATACCTCTCTCAACCTCCTATTTTGTCTCCACCTTCATGGGGGAGGCCCATGAGATTGTACATATCTGCCTCTGAAGTTAGTATAGGTAGTATGTTAGCACAAGAAGATATCAATGGTATCGAAAGAGCCATATACTATTTAAGTAGAGTACTAAATGATGCAGAGACCAGATATAGCAATCTAGAAAAGCTATGTCTCTGTTTGTATTTCTCTTGTATGAAACTCAAGTATTATATAAAGCCTGTTGATGTTTATGTTTCATCTCATTTCGATGTCATTAAACATATGCTTTCAAAACCAATAATGCATAACAGAGTTGGTAAATGGGCTTTAGCCTTAACAGAATATTCTCTGACTTTCATGCCTTTAAAGGCTATGAAAGGTCAAGTGGTTTCTGACTTCATTGTGGACCATTCTTTGGTTGAGCGGACTGTCATGAGTTACGTCGAAATGCAACCATGGAAATTGTACTTTGATGGTTCAACCCACAGGAATGGAAGTGGCGTTGGAGTCCTTCTAATTTCTCCTGAAGGAATTCCAACAAAATTCAAGTATAAATTAGATGGTCCTCGTTGCTCGAACAACGAAGCTGAGTATGAAGCACTCATTGTTGGACTTGAAGCTTTGTTGGAATTGGGGGCAACCAGAGTCGAAATTAAAGGAGACTCTGAATTAGTGGTCAAAAAAATTACAAAGGAATATAAGTGCATAAAGGAAAACTTAATGGTATACTTCGTCATAGTCAATAGGCTATTAAGGAAATTTGAATACATGGATATTCAACACATACCAAGAATAGAGAACCAAGAAGCAAATGACTTAGCGCAGTTGGCTTCGGGTTATAAAGTTTCTACCAGGAACTTTAAGGATTTAGTTGAATTAAGGGGTAGAGTTATGGCTACTAGATTCACACCATCGGATCTGGAAAGTATGAAATTGGGATATGCTGAGAAACAGGGATTCGAAATATTAGCCATAAATACTTTGTCAGGTGCAGATTGGCGAAGTCCACTGAAGAGTTATTTAGCAGACCCAACTCTGAACGTGGATAGAAAGACAAAATACAGAGCATTGTCATATCTCCTCATGGGGAACGAATTGTTTAAAAAGACCCAAGAGGGCATATTATTGAAATGCCTAGGAGAAAGTGAGGCATATTTAGCATTGTCAGAAGTCCACAATGGGGCATGTGGGGCACATCAAGCAGGCCATAAAATGAAATGGCTGTTATTTCGATACGGCTTGTATTGGCCTAGCATGCTCAAAGATTGCATAGCCTTTGCTAAAGGATGTGAGGAATGTCAGAAACATGCAGGGATTCAACATGCCCCTGCAAGTGAGTTGCATTCGATCATCAAACCATGGCCATTTAGAGGATGGGCATTGGATTTGATAGGAGAAATAAATCCTGCTTCGTCCAAAGGACAAAAATATATCTTGGTAGGAATAGATTATTTTACCAAGTGGATTGAAGCTATACCACTAATAGTTGCTGATCAAGAGGCTATTATTGAGTTTATACAGAAGCACATTATCTATAGGTTCGGATTGCCAGAGAGCATAACCACAGACCAAGGCTCTGTGTTTACTGGTAGAAAGATGCAAGAATTTGCCCAAGAAATGGGGTTTAAATTGCTAATGTCAACACCATATTATGCTCAAGCAAACGGTCAAGTCGAAGCAGCCAATAAAGTGATAATAGGATTAATCAAGAAACATATTGGTAAAAAACCAAGAAACTGGCACAAAACTTTGGACCAAATATTATGGGCTTGTAGAACATCTCCTAAGGAAGCTACTAACACTACGCCTTTCCAACTCACATTTGGTCATGATGCAGTGTTGCCAGTAGAAATTCATCTACAATCAGTTCGAATTCAGAGACAAAACGAAATCCCAGCTGCATTATATTGGGAAATGATGATGAATGAATTAGTTGAGTTGGACGAAATTAGATTACATGCATTGGAAATTTTGATGAGACAAAAAGAAAGAGTGGCCAGAACATACAACAAAAGGGTGAAGAAAAAAGTATTCATTATTAATGACTTAGTTTGGAAAGTCATATTGCCCATGGACAAGAAAAATAAAGCATTAGGTAAATAGTCACCTCATTGGGAAGGACCTTTTCGAATATTAAAAGTATTCTCAAACAATGCATACGAAATCGAAGAACTGGTGGATGATAAACGTATCCTAAAGGTTAATGGGAAATATTTAAAGAAATATAAGCCACGCCTGCAAGAGATTCGAATAGTAACAACGTAACCAAGATATTATAAAAATGCCAAAATGGCAAGATAAGATGCCAAAATGGTGTTGTTCGAATATTACATATAAGAAACCAAAATTGTAGTCAAATAAACATCGAAATTTAGAAATAAGAGTTATTTTTCAATCGGTCGAAAGTGCTTCGAAATGATTCAAGCCTCTGTGAGAGAAATGCCTGGCTCCTTCCAAGGTTGCCACTTTTCCTTTAAGTTGTTCTGTAGTTTCCATTTCTGCAAGCCCCTGGTTGAGAAGCTCTTCGAATTGGTTATCAGCAGTATTGGTTTCGAAGGCTATTTGTTGTTCTTTAGCCTCCTTAACCTTCTGTTGAAGTTCCAGAATCTGCCTTTCCCAAAGAAGTATGGACTCAGCTCGAGCCTCATAATCAGTTTTCGCCTGCTTTAGATGCATAGCTTGATCCTCAGCTTCTTGAGAGAGTTTCAAAGCTTGTTCATAAGCAGCATCCATTGCAATGCGTTTTTCTTGAACCTTCTTGGCAGCAGATTCATCTTGGAGAAGGTAACCAGTTACGTTGTCCAGCAAAGCCTGAAGATCGAACAAGAGAGTACTAACTGGCAAGGAGCAGTTAGCAAGATTGACCTTTGTGAGCATCTCCTTCATAGTATAGCAAGCAGTACTATCTTGTTTGAGCACTTAGAATATATCCACATTGAGAATTGTTTTCCTAATCTTATTAAGAAGTACAATTCTTTCATCTGTGGGAAGAGGATAGCTGGTCGAACTTGTGCCAGCCCTAGCAAGTGGGACGTCCCTTTGAGCCAGCTTTGCCTTCATGTACCCAATAAGGTCATTTCGTCTCAGAAGTGCAAGCTCCTCGTCAGTCATTCGAGACAAAGAGGGTTGAGGGAGTTCCACACGTAGGGGAGTCACGTCCATTTCAACCTCCATGGGTTCGTTGGTTGCATCACCATCCCCTTCATTCGTTTTGTGCTCATGATCTTCTTCATCATCATCCAAGTCTACCACTTCGATGCCTTCCCTTTCACTGCTATTTGTGTTGGACTCCGTCCCAGCAGTCGAACCATCATTAGCATCCTCCTCCTCAGACTCTTCGTCCGCAGATTCTTCGTCTCTTTGGCCAGAATCAGCTTTCTCTCCTTCAGTTTGAGTGTCCTTTGGGTCCTCTTGAAGAGTTTCAAGAGGGGACTTTTGAAGAGAAGCTCTTTGCAAATCCCCTGCAGATGTTTGAAGTGGTGTTTCGTTTGTCTCTTTCAGAGGAATAGAGGTGCCTTGATCACCCTGCTGCTCAGAAGTTCTAGCCAAAAACTCCATATTAGACGAACCTTTATTCTGTACAAGGTTGCTGGAATCTCCTTGAGGAGAGGAGTTGAGTGGAGCAACAGCTTTGGATGGTGAGTTCGAAGTAGTGGAAGCAGGATTCAAGATGTTCTGCAAGGAGCAACAGAATGTTAAAAAACATGCACCAAGGTAATAAGAAATTATTATTTTCAAAGAGATTTTAAAAAGTTCAATTTACCTGTGGACTCTCGGAGGAGAGGTTACTAGCTATGCGTTCCAACATTGTGTTGGAGGTCGAAGGTGGAATTTTGGATTTGGGTGAGGGAGCAGCATCCCTGGAATCTAGTCCAGAGACACTAGTTGGAACGATACTTTTCGAAATATCTTTCTTTTGCTTCTTCTTCGAAGCAGTTGGTAAGTTTCCTCCAGCCTTGGGGTCTTCCCCAGTGGTGCTTGATTTCCGCTTCTTGGGAGTGGTAGGAGGAAGTTTGTTGGTCTGAGAAGATTCAAACAAAGAGTTAGATGCAAACCATAAAACATGAGTGAATTCGAAACATCAAGGCTAAGTGATTACCGTTGGAGTTGGAACACTGGTTGTTGTAGGTATTGTTGTTGTTGTGGTTGCAGCAATGGTTGTTGTTTCGGGTGGAGTCACTTTGTCAGTAGTTTCGATGGAGGCTTGAGAGGCACTCCCTTCTTTTGACTTCGAGGCGGCTGTCTCTATCCTGATGGCTGAAAATCGAAACAATTAAAGCAAAGGTTAAAGATATGGAAAATAAAAGACGTTTGGGATTTTCCCAAGCATTCGCACCTGTGCCTTGATCAGATTTAATTGACATGGCAGAAAGGTCGTATCGAAGGTGTCCTGGGAAATCATGAAGCCAGTGTCGAGCCCATGTCACAGTCTCAGATGGCTTTGATTTCCTTTGAAGATGTTTGAACATCTCTTTGCAAGTGAACCACCAAGGATATGGGGTAAACCAAGCCAGAGCCAGTTCTGAGGTAGGTAATCTGGGAAATTTAGGTGGATGCATTTCGAATGCCAACCTATACCTATCCTCAGGTGACAACCCTGAAGGAAGTTTTAACTTAGAAACTTTTTGTTTAAATTTTTCCTTCAAGGTCTCAGCCGCTTGATGCACAGTGGATTCCAAGCGCGTGGGGTCATAAGTAGTTTCAAAATAATTTTGGAAAGCTTTAATCTCTTTGGCATGAGTAAACATACCTTTCTTTGCTGGTACCTGCACATCGAAGGCATCAATTAGTTTCTGTTGAATTGTAAGTGTATCGAACATATAAGTTTGATAAAACTTGGTCCACCATTCCAGAAACCCCTTAGCTGTGAGATGGGTAGGTTCGAAGGTTATCAGCTCAAACTGGGCAAAGCCTTGATATTGTTCTTGCTGTATTTTGGCTTCCTGTGCCTTGAAAGTTCGGCCAGAAGTAATGGCACTCTCAGTTTGAAATAAAGGTTCAGGAATTAGTTGGCATAAGCCAAACTGTCTCGAAACAAAATTTGGCTGGTAAGCGAAAAGAAAAATCTGATTCTTGGCTGGAGTTATTCTTGAAGAAATGAGTCTAGGTAGCAAAAAAGCTCTCCATACATCCTGAATCTCCTTGCTCTTGATAGCTTCTGAGAGAGCCATGGTGAACCAGGAAGGTCCATGAGCCCTCGAAGCAAAAGGCGCCATGCTCTCTTCGAACTTGTGCCTTTTGGAGAATATCATGATGTACTTCGAGAATAGGACTTTGAAGTCGTCTTTGTCGTCATTTGGAGTTAATCTTTGAAGCCTAGTGCCTTCGACTATCCTATCAGTTATCTCAGGGTCTTGTTCATCAATGGTATTGGCAGTTGACAAGGAGGGTTCGAACATGGCATTTAGCCATAACTGAAGTAACCAAAAAGGGCCAGCCAACAGGATATTCTTGGAGGTATGGGATTTGAGGCTCGAAACAGCTGACCTCAGGCTTTCATAAAGGTCAACTAAGAGCAGTTCACTTAAGCACACTTTTCGATTTTCATGCAAATCCCTGGCTAGAGGAATGAACCTACTGGCTACCTGTAGGGATCTACTGCAGAAAACGTATCTTGACAGCCATAGGGTTAGGAAAGCAATGTGTTCTATGTCAGACACATTGTCCCCCTCAGCATGGTAGTGATTGATAAACTTGGAAAAACTTGCTAACTTGACTTCGAAGTCAATTATGCTTGAATGTTCTTCGTTGTCGGGGATATATGTTTCTCCTACTGGCGATAGCCCAGTGATGGCCGCTATGTCGAAGAAGGTAGGGGTGATCATTCCACCTGGGAGATGGAAAGTATTATAAGTACTGTCCCAGAAATAGAGGGACGCGAATAGCAGAGGGTGGCTGTAAGTGAAACCAGGCTTCGATAGCTTAATCAAATTGTAGATACCTAATTCTTCCCATTGCTGGGATTTCTTGGCTTCTACTTTATTGAACCAGTTTTGATAAGCAGTATCGGAGGTGGGGCAAGATCGAAACAGTTTAAAATTACTTTTTACATAGTCCAATATAAAGGGGTCCTTAGGAGGAACAGTTGGATTTTCTATAGTGTTTGAGCCAGAAGATTCTATTGCCTTAGGGGCGTCCATTTTGTTAAACAAGGGTTTGAAACTATAGCAAACTGGGAAAATTGTCCTGGTATCTTTTAAAATTTCAAAAACCGTAAGAGGGCCATTTAAAGCTAACCTCTTACCAGCAACGGTGGTAGGAATTAGTACCTGTGATGCATACAACATTTCTTTTTCCTTTGAGATCATCTGAGGAGCAAGAACGGATTGACCTTGGTGAGTGATAATCTTACTTTCCATTGTAGTTCCTGCAGTTTTTCCTTTCTTCTTGGAGACCTTTTTGAGTTGGGATGAAGTAGAAGAAGACATTTTTGAAGGATGTTGAGAGCTTAGGGTTTTTTGGTGAGAGAAGGAGGGTAAAAGATTCAGAATGTAGAAAGAAAAGAAAAAAACTAAGTGGATGATGTTTTATAATATGGAAGTTTAAGCATCCACTGAATAAGGGTGTGATACATGGAAATCATGGGTTGGTGTGATGAAGAGGTGGCGTAAAGTTAACATGGGTAATAGGCGTGATTTAAAGATAATCATTGTTTGTAACTGCAACATACTGTGAAGTGGCTCCAGGCGGTTAAGGAATCCAAAAAGTGCTATGATTGACGTGACTGGAGTCAAATGCATTAAATGTTACGATGATTCGAGGGTCGCATCAAAATCTTGTGTAGATGTTTAAAATAGGTATTTCTCAGAGAGATCGAAATACATATTTTAAAGGGGCAATTTGTTGGCTGAAGATTTTGATAATATTATTAGAAGCCAAGCGAATTGAATGTTTCGATCGAAATGAAACAAATTGGTCATGTTTCGAAGTAGCAGAAGCAGTGTTTCGAATAAGCATATCAAAGCTTGAAGCTTCGAGTGGCGATTATGGAAACATATCTAAAGAAGTCTCGAAATAATAACAAGGTTGTGTCTGAGAAGTGCGTTCGAAACGGAGAAGTACCAAAACATTTGAAATTCAAATGGAAGCGGGACATTCGAAGTTTGAAATTTATGTGCTGGAGCATTTGGAGACACGTGGAAAGAAGAGAGAGGCATTGTTCTGCATGTTCTGAACGTGGCATAATCCTATAGCAAGACCGTTATGGTCGAATTAGTATAAATAGAAGTCTTAGTATTAGGATTTCGTGTGTCATATCTATTGTACTAAATACTCAGTAACATTCAAATTACCACATGGCAAGGGAAACGAATGCAAGAGCAATGTACGTATGATAGCACCACATATTTATGATTTAATGAAAACCTTTTATCATTTCCAGCACTTTCCTTTATCCTTCTGCCAAATAACATTTACAAGTTTTCTCATTCAAAGTCTTTTTATTTCGAAATCTCTTCATTAAAGCTTTACATTTCAATGCTTTCTTTACGTTTCAAGCACTTTTACATTTCAGAAAACTGTCATACTTTTCATGCCTTTATCTTCAAGTTTTATCTTTCGAAAGTCTATTTTTACTGAACGTCACTTTACAGATTTCTTGCATTAAACGCTTTCTTCATATTTCGAATCTTTTACGTTCCAGAGCATCTTTTACATTAACTGTTTTTATAATTCGAAGCCATTTACTTACTTTTTATGCAATTTTACATGTCTTTACAATTAACATTTATTCATGCAAGTTAGTTTTGCGCACATACATTTTGATTATACCTTAAGATCTTTAAGAGAGAAATCGAAATAAGCCAAACACCTATACAACACTCAAATACCAATCATGAATATCTGTTCGATCATGAGAGTTACCCTAATGACCAAGGAATACTAGGATCAATCTAGTCGATCCTGTGAGTTACCAAAGAAATTTAATAACAGTCAGTAAGTTTATTCGATAGTTTGGAAGACTAGCGGTTGTTTACCAGAAATCATTGGAAACAGACGCGTGCTGAGGATATGACGATGGCTTTGCATCGAGACTTTTCTGCCCCTGTATCTGCGGGAGAAGGTGCCTGCGGAGGCCTTTTGGATCGAGTATTATCCCATCCTGTGAGGTGCTTGGTATATTTCGATCGAAACGACAAGTCTTCTTCAGGTAGGCAAGTGACGAGATAACGGGACATAGTCGTACGCTTTAATCCCTAACTTTTGCCTGGACCGCCCTTTCGAGTTTTCAGTCCACCAGGATACCCTTTCTTGCCCAAGCCGCCTTTTCAGGTTTTCGACTTGCCGGGTGTACAATTTTTTTTGTTTTTATCCCTAATTTTTTCCCGAACCCTTTTGGTTCGTCGGGATGCCCTTATTTTTTCCTAGGCCTGTCAACTTAGCGGGTCTTTGTTCATGCGCAGTATTCTCTGACTATGTCCATGCTCTCAGGGTGTAGGGAGTTGTCATTGTCGGTAGTGTTGTGTTTCCATACTACCAGAAGATGTTCGTTTGATCATACAAGATTCGTTACTGGAATTCATGTTCAATGCCCCAAGTGATTCAGATGGAGATCTGCCTCTGGCTATTTGGAATTTTTGAGAGACTCCTTGAATCTTGACTTGACTTCCCCAGATGATAGACAATGCTCATGCCGTGCCCCTTGGTTGGAAGTGTTTTTTTTCCACTTAAGGTGACCCTTTTTATTGAAAAGGTTTTTGTTCACTAGATATTCGTCGTGCGAATTTCTCTGCTGTTGAACAAATAGTCATATGCAAACAATGTTATTTTAAGAATGCAAAGCTTATGTCTGTTTTGAAGTTCTTTGAAAATGCAGTTTTCAAGAAAACAAGCGAATTTTTGTAAAATGTGATGTCAACTCAGGATTTACAGCAAGCCCTACAGGATTCAGGATACCTTTTGTAACAGTATGCTTTCAAACTAACCCATGCCTCAGCTAGGACTTTTAAGGGTTATAACGTGGTGTGGTTCACGGTTCAAGAAACAAAGGATAAAGGCTCAAATTTTATTTGTACCCACCCGTTCTTCGTGATGTTCTTCGATCCTAAACTCAACTAATCGTGCATTAGATCATGTTTGAGTCTTTACTCTGATATACCAGTGATGGTTCTGATACTGATAATTTATTTTGAACAAGCAGTCATTTTGTTGAGAGTTTGCAAGATCTCTTTCCTTTTGATTTTTATTATCCCTGTCTTTTGCCTGAACTGTTTCTTTTTGTGATTACAGTCAGCGGGATGCCCCAGTTTTGTAAGTCTCCTTCATAGGTTTTGACCTAATGGGCTTTTATTTGAGAGATAATGACTTCCTGTCTTGACGATTATAAGGAACTATCACCGTCTCTTGTTTTGGAAGGACCTTTTTGATGCCATTCATTATGCACTTGGATTAACTGAGAAAACTACCCTGCCCCAGGTTGTGATTAAGGGTTTTGATTTGTGTGAAAAGAAAAACTCCTACTTCTTTGGCTCAAAGGGGTTGACGAGGGATTATCTTCCTTATAACTCCACTGTTTAGGATTTGAAACAATGCCTGTACATCGTCAGTGGGGTCTGTTCAAAAGCATACTGTAGAGATTTTGGTATCATTTTCGTCATCCTCCCTCTAAAGGCTTAGAATTTTTAAAATCGAGAGTTGAACATCACAAAAATGAAAGCAATTTGAATATAGTGAATACAAATGGATTAATTCAAAACAGACATATGCAATGCATTGATAAAGTAACAAAGTTTGACATGAATAAATGTCTGAACAATCAAAACAAAATTACAAATTGAAAATTCTAATGAAAAAAAGTCTTCTCATTTGGTCTTGTCACTTCAGAGGACGTGCCTTGGAGGGATGGTAGAAGAACTCAGCCTGACCATCTTGTGTGAATTCCAATGCTCCTTTATTGATCAGGTCTTGAATTTTGTTTTTCAATGCCCAACAGTCATCAGTATCATGCCCCGGGCTGTTGGAATGGTATGCACACCTTGCATCAGGGTTGTACCTTGGGGAGGTTATGTTGGGATTTTGAGGAGGGTCCCTTAACGTCACCAGTTTCAATCTCAACAGGTGTTGTAAAGCTTGAGACAGCGGCATGTTGAACTCGGCGAACTGCCTTTTGGGCGTATCTGAATTACTCTGATTAACCCGTTGCTTTTTACGAGGTGGTTGTTGGACTTGTGAGATGGTAGCAACTTGCAGAGATCCATTCTTTATCAACCCAAACCCTTATCTTCTTGGAGGCTGATTAATGACTTGGTCCCCAGCCTCGACTGTTTTCTTCATGCTGTTGTATTTGTCTTGATGAAGCTGGCTGATAATGGTTCTCAGCTCTTCTTGTTCCCGGGCTAAGCTTTGGATAAAAGCCATCAGCCCCAACATCTGGGTTCTTATTGCATCTACCTCAGCTTGCAATTGTTCTAGCCGTTCGTCCTTATTGTCTTCAGGACTTTTCTTGACCAAGTTCCCGACGAGGAGTGTTTTCAACTCTTCCTGCCCCTTGGATAGATTTAGGAATATTTCCCTGAATTGAGCTTCTTGAGTTTGAAGATATCTGTTGTCTTGTTTGAGAGCCATTGCTGAAATAAACAGCGAGGACATGAGAGACCGGTATTGGAAGACCTGTTATGCAATGATATATATGTATGCAATGTTTTCAAGGATCTCGCGGGGTAAACAAGAAACTGTTAGAATTTGTTTGCAGATTGATTGAAGAAACTTCGTGTCGTTAAGAGTCCTTCTTCAAGAGTCAAGCTCACCATATCGAGTGGGTCATAGCCCCCGACTCAAATCATCATGTTTTGATCTCTAGACGACATTGGCTAGAGGAAAATAAATCCCCTTTTCCCCTTGCTAGACGTTTTATTTACCATGACCTGCATCACAAACCCTTGAGATCCTTGAAATGGTTAAGGAAATGTTAAGGCATGATATTATGATGTGTATGCTATGCGCTTAAGCAAAAGTGTGAGGTGATGTAAGTAAACCCTGCAATAAATCCAAATTATTGGATAAGGACTGTAAACAAAACCTGCAAGGAACTCATGTTGTCAGATAATAAGAATGTGCAAGTAGTTCAAGTTTAAAAGCACACAAGTCACACAATAGCCCTTAAATTTCAGGCTGGCATGGAGTTTAGGTATTACCCTCTTTCAGTTTAGTTGGTTCAACCTGTCCTAGTAATAGTAACCGGGTTCTAAAGAATATCAATATCACTGACCACCCTCGATCGATCATAATTCCAGTTTGGCAACCTTTTCTTGCAGCCGAAATCATCGCGAGAGTTTGGTCTCAATGAGTGTAGAATACTGCTACTGTTCTATGGCCAAGTTGGTCAATTATAGGTGCTAAGGTCAGTTGGTGTTTAATGACCCCTTAGAAGACCCATATTCTCCTCGTTGCGCCACAAGGGATATCGGTACAAACTAAAGTGCCACACCAACGTAGCTAATGCTTCAGTCGTATCGGTCTATGCCGTACAGTTCCCTCACAGTTTATTGCTACTTACCTAAAGGGTATCCCTCAGATCCGGGTTAGGATCTATAGTAACTCCGATTCAAACCCACAAAGATAAAACATACAAATCAAACAATTGAAAACATTATGAACTGTTCCTAAGGTACACCCCACTTATAAGATCTCCCCAACAGAGTCGCCAGTTCTGTGATACGGTGGGAAGAACTGACTGTTTTTCGGAATGCTGGTTTGCGTTTTGCATTTTGTATTCGCAAAATGTCGCGGTAAGCAAGAGTCGCCATCGAATTTTATTTTATCCAACAAGGAAAGGAAAAAAGCACAGAAAAATTCCTTTTTCGAGATATTTCTCGGGTTCGGGGGGGAGATTATAGAAAGGGAAGGTATTAGCACCCTTTCTATCAGTGGTTATCCACGGGCTCTTAGGTACTTGATCAATTGTTTTTCAAAATTGCTTTCTTTGTGCTTGTGGATTTGAAAAAAAATTTGTTTTGAAACTTCGATTTAACTCTTGCTTCTGTCCTCAAGAGCGTATGAAGTATTTTTGAAAACATTATTCAAAAAGGAGTGTAAGTATGAAAAAGATTTTGTTTTTTTGAAAGAGCAAGTATCCAAGAACCATCTACCTACTCGAAAAAGGAATCATTCTATGCTAATTTCCTTTAGACAATGCTATCCCACTATTGATGAGTAGGTAACACCGTCGTTGGAGTTTGAGGGTCAATTCGAATGAGGGACATGCGGTCACTAAAGCAATGTTAGGACGCCTTAGCGGTAACCCTAATGTCTTAGATCATTTGTTTGGAGCAACAATATCCGAGGCAACCGTTTCGAGGCAACTATGATCTTTTAGATAAGAGGACGACCTCTAAAACGACCTATACTCAATGACCGTGTACGAAGGCAACCAAGTGGGGTGTACCCTAAGAGTGCGCATGTGCGAGTGTGTTATTTTCAGTTTATTTTTATCTTTGTACATGTGAAGGGTGATCTAAGTTAATTTTAAGATTAACATTCAGTCTTGTCATGCAAACCCTATTATCAAACATCTAACAGTTATAATTTGCGGAATTAAAAGTGCGGAAATTAAATTATAAGGCGTCGGGTATTTACATCACCAAAGACAAACCCTTTGAAAAATAAAATAAAGCGATAAAAAATAATTAAATGTCCTATTAACTATTACAATCCGGAAGGAGGTACATTATTGGATAAAAATAAGTAAATCGCGGCGTAAAATTAAATCGGACGCATGATTAGGGTTTTAACCCTTTTGGTTAAAGAAAATATTTTTAGGTTTTTTTATTTTTTATTTTAAGAAAGAAATTAATCCTAAATTAATTACTAAATTAAATTAATAAATTAATTAAATGAAAAATAAATTATTTTTTGGAGTTTTTTATTATTTAGGAAAGAAAATAAAAATGATTAAATTAGTGATTAATATCTAATTAAGTCTAATTAATTAAAATTATTTACAAAAATGGATTAAAGTTCTCTAATTAAAAACCTAGTTAATTAATAAATTTATTAAGAAAAATAAAGGTTAAGAATTTGATTGAAATAATTTTTTTTTTTTTTGATTTTATTTAATAAAACAGAATTTTGTGATTGGTTAAAAAATCAATAAAATAAAATAAAGTAAATAAAATAACTAAATAAAATATAAAGGGAATGAGGAATTGGGCCTGTTTTTCTGGTGTGAGTAGCAATTTCTTAAACCCAAAAACGCTGGCCTTTTTGACTTTCTGGGATCCAGTATGCATGCATGGACTTGGCTCATGGTGGACCTCCAGATTTTTGACCACCAGATCTGGCCTTTGGCCATCTGGCGCTTGAGTTGATGAAGGACTATGGTGGAGGGCAAACCAACGTATGCACACGATAACCTGAAAAGAAACAAGAAAATACAAAGTGCTGGAGGCAGGGATCGAACCCCTGACCTCCAGCCCCTAACGCCTTGGAAACTGACTTGTTGACCACTGGGACACGCTGCCTCATTTGTTATATTAATATAAATGATGTATATTATATAAAAACAAAACTATTACCAGAAAATAATAAAAAATGCGCGCTTGGTTTGAATGGCCCAATGATGGGATGCCACGCATTCATCCCTGTCCTCAACCCTGTAAAATAATACCTACGGATTTGAATCCGCAGCTAAAAGCGCAGGCCTATCCTAAAATTCTCTCTAGGCCATATAAATCCATTCCAAGAGTATGGTTTGATTCGTCATTGCCTCCTGATCAAAGCCATGTTCTTCTTGAGTCTCAATTTTGGACCTTTGAGCAATTGACTGAGAAAACTTTCTCTGCAAGGCTTGAAATTTGACATGGATGACCTTGAGAACATATTAGGACATTGGGGAGCACTTGAGGTCATATGGACTCAAGGATCTTGATGCAACACAAAACCCTAATTTGGGGTTGACTGCCTTAGGAGATAGCTTGTTTGACCAACTCTTGAGCAAATTTGAGCAACTTGGAGATTTTTCTTGCAATATCTTGAAAAGTATGGGAGGGCAAATTTTGGGGTACAACAGTCGCAAAGGATAATATCACTTTCTCACGCATATATTCTCTGGTATACCCGATTTATGGGAGATACCCTAATGTCCCTAATATCCCACTACTTGGCATTAGGGGAGGCATAACTTACAATCCTTGTTTGGCTCTGTGACAATTTGGTTACGCTTGAAGGGATGGTCCTTATGAGATACTTATCCAGGGCATTATGTTTAACTATGAGGATGTTGTTCAAGGGTATCACCAGAGGTTCATACGAGCTTGGGGCATGGTAAACAGATCTGACGCCAAGACTTTGGGGGCGAAGAATTCCATTCCTATGGAACCTTATCTCCAATGGGTATGAGTTCGCACTCAGAAACTTATGATGCCTTACATAGCCGTCTTACCAGTGATTGTGGAGCCCATTACTAAAGGGGATATTCCCTACACAGTTCTTCATCCTGATATGCCCATCGATCTTGAAGAACTACAGAGGTCCTAGATTCAGTTTAAGAAGGAGCGTGATACTTATAGGGACCAGTTCTATGCCCAGGAGAAGAAGGTTTTAGATCTCACAAAGAAGCTTCATGAGGAAAGAAGCCTTAATGTATATCTCGGCACGAAGAGGAAGCATCCATGGGAAACTTGATTTGTTTTAGTTTTTAGAATTTTCAATTGTAACCCCTAAAAGGCAATTTTATTTTGAATTCTACTAATAAAATCTTTGTTTCATTTTGGTTCGCAAATTTAAATTTCCCAAAGTCCTTGAAATCATGGCATACGCATCCCATCCATAGCATTGCATAAACAGGTACCATTACATGTTTCTCATCTTCTTCGCTGTTTATTTCAGCAAAAATATATTCTGAACAAAGCATCAAAGATCTTCAGACACAAAATTCCCAATTTCAACATATGTTCATAACTCTGGCAAAAGGGCAGGAGGATCTGAAGGCCCTCATCCTGAAAGAGAAGAAGAAGAAGAAGAAGAATAAGAAGAAGCCCGCTGGTATCCTTAATATGGGTAGAAGATTCAAAGGGCCACTAAAGCAACCAGTCGATCTGACCTCCTCGTCCAAAGAAGGGGAGAATTAAGAGAGGGAGACAAGGGAGGAGGACCCTAGTCCTGAAGTTTCTGACAATGATACAAACTACAATGATGAGCAGTATCCTCCCACTGAGGATAAATACAAGCAGTTAGAAGATCGATCGAGTGCTATGGAAGTCTAGAGAATACCTGGGTTGGACTTTAGAGAACTGTGATTGATGTCGGGAGTGGTTATCCCGCATAAATTTAAGGCTCCGTTTTTCACAAAGTATGATGGGGTGTCTTACCCAAAGCTCCATCTCTGTTCCTATGTAAGGAAGATCCAACCCCACACCGCTGATAGAAACTTGTGGGTTCACTTCTTTCAAGACAGTTTGTCAGGGACTCAGCTTGAATGGTTCTACCAACTGGGGGAACCAATGTCCGAAACTGGGAGGATTTGGCTGCTGATTTTTATAAGCAGTATCAATATAACGCCGACCTTGCCCCTACTCGTACTCAACTCCAGAGTATGTCCATGGGTGCATGTGAAGGCTTTAAAGACTATGCACAAAAATGGAGAGATTTGGGTGGGAGAGTCTGACCCCCTTTATTTGACAGGGAGTTGGTTGAGATGTTTCTTGGAACGCTGTCTGGTCCATTCTTCAACCATTTGATCGACAACTCGTCAGTTGGTTTCACTGATCTGATATTAATAGGAGAAAGGGTAGAAGCTGGGATCCAGAGCGGAAAAATACAGAAGGACACCTCTTCGAGTTTAGTAAAGAAGCTCTTCACTTGTAAGAAGGAGACCAGTGCCATTTATATCCCGAGAGGTCAGAGCAGAGCTGAATACCGTCCAACGGTAAGTGCTGTAATGATACCTAGGCCTACGGCTGCCCCACAACGCAACAATCAACAAAGGGTAGAAAGACCACAAAGGAAGTTTACTCGAATTAACATGACAGTGACTGAGGTTCTACCCTATCTGCTAAGATCCAACTTGGCAACCTTGAAAGAGGCTCCCAAGAATCCTAATACCACATCTCCTCGGTATGCTTGGTGTGCCTACCATTCTGAGAGTCCTAGCCATGATACAAATGACTGCTGGGCTCTAAGAAATAAAGTACAAGATCTGATTGAAGCCAAGGAGATTGAGTTTGATGCTCCAGAGAAGCCCAATGTCATAACTGCTCCCATGCCTAAGCACAACCGTGGAGTTAATGCCGTTGATACCAATCTGTTTGTGACCTCAGTTGATGAAGTTTCTACTCCTCTTATGACTATTAAGAAGAATTTGTTGCTGGCCAGTTTATTTCTGGGTTGTGGTGAAGGTTGCCACATGTGTTCATCTCTGTCCACTGGTTGCTATTTGCTGAAAGCAGGTGTTCAACGCCTGATGGACAACAGAGAAATCTTGTTCGAAAAGACTTTGATTCCAATTGTTCCGTTTGAAGATGTTGCTATTATAACCATTTCCGCCAATCCTTCCAAGGTTTCCTAGAGAAGACCTGTTAGGATTACATCCTCTCCGAGAGTCGCTCCATTAATAATCACTTTTCCTGGTCCTGTCCCATACACCTCGGACAAAGTTGTCCCTTTGCATTATGGCGCCAATGTTTACTATCATGGAGTTAAACAAGATCTGAAAAATGAAGAGGTTGATCCCGATGTCAGTAACATCATCGGGATCAGTAAGATTACTAGAAGTGGAAGGGTTTTCTTTCCCTAGATTTCCCCGAAGACTGTTAATAAGCCTATTGTTATTTCACCTGCTATTCCTACCGGTACTTCAGCTACTACTCCAGTTCTTACTCCAATTATTACTCCTGCCGTCGAGTCATCTAGGACTCGAGGCAAAGAAGCTATAGGTGAGCCTGCCCGGACGGAGGCACCTAGAAAAGTCGTTGTGGAATCCTCTAAGCAAGAGATAGAGGAGATATTAAAAATAATTAAAAAGAGCGACTACAATTTGGTCGAGCAGCTGGGGAAGACCCCCTCAAAGATATCCATGTTGTCTCTGTTGTTGTGTTCTGAGGCCCATGCGAAGGCTTTGATCGCATTCCTCAAGATTGTGCATGTCCCGCATGAGACCTTGGCTGATCAATTCAAAGACTGTGTAGCCAGCTTGACTGCTAACAATGGGCTGGGATTTTATGATGCCGACTTAACACCGAAAATGAGGAAGCATAATGATGCTCTGCATGTCTTGATCGAATGCAGGGGCACCACCATGGCTCATGCGCTGGTGGATACTGGGTCTTCACTAAATGTCCTGCCTAAGAAGGCTCTCGACCGACTGGATTGTGAAGGATTGAGCTTAAGGCCTAGTAACATTGTGGTAAGGGCTTTTGACGGATCGAAGAGAATGGTGCATGGGGAAGTGGACATCCTGTCAAAGTAGGCTCTCAGACCTTTGAGTCCACCTTCTATGTGATGGACATCAGACCATCGTACTCTTGTTTGTTGGGTCGTCCTTGGATCCATGAAGCTGAGGCCTTTACTTCTACACTGCACCAAATATGGAAATATCTGGTGAAGGGGAAGATAGTCACTGTGCACGGCGAAGAGGAGTATATGGTGAGCCACCTGAACTCCTTCAGGTATGTGGAGATAGACGGGGATTTCATAGAAACACCTTGTCAAAACTTTGAAGAGGTTCCCCAGATTTTGGCGTCAACCGAGATTACCACCAGCAATAAACCTCCTTTGAAGATGGCTTCCCTCAAGCACGCCAGAGCGGTGGTCGAAGAAGGTAGGTGTACCAACTGGGGACAGCTCCCTGATTTTACTCACAAAACTGAAAAATTTGGTTTGGGCTTTACTTCAGGAGCTTAAAGGGTTGTTCGGCGCGCTCGGGCTGGAGGACCTCCCCTACGTATCAACAATCATGGAGTTAATGCTATTGAAGACATCGAGGAAGACTCTGACATTGACAACTGGATATACCCGACTACCAACGGTGGACCGAGTAATTGGACGGCCATGGATTTTATACCAGTTTCTTTTATTCCGCAGTAATTGTCTTACTTGTTTTCTGAGTTTGTAGTAAACAATTTAAACTTTATGGCCTTGTGTCTTACCCGAGGCACAATGGTTCTATCTGTGAGGGTTATTGTGTCATTTCATATATCATCAATAAAACACTGGACGTTCTTCGCATACAAATTTTGTGCTCTCTGTTTTTCCTTTTCTGTTTTTACTTTATCAAAACAGCTATGCTCTTACACACACTCACATATCAAACTGCATATCCATATCCACTCTGGATCCCATTGATAACAGTTCTGCTATTGCCAGTTATGACTTCGAAAATCCGATCAACCAAGCCGAGGACGAAGGTGAGGACGATTGTGAGGTTCCTGGAGAACTTGCTAGACTGTTACAGCAGGAAGAGAGGGCTATACAGCCTTACGAAGTACCAGTTGAGACGATAAACTTGGGCACAGAGGTAGACATAAAAGAAGTCAAGATCGGCACAAATCTGGAGATTAAGTTCAAACAGCGGTTGATACAGATGTTCAACGACTATGTTGAGATCTTCGCCTGGTCATATGAAGACATGCCTGGTTTAGACACTGATATTGTAGTACACCGTTTGCCGACTAAAGGAGATTTTCCTCCGATTCAACAGAAGGTCCGTCGTATGCGCCCTGAAATATTAGAGAAGATCAAGGCATAGGTTATAAAGCAATTCAACACAGGGTTCTTAGCTGTCACCTCCTATCCGCTGTGGGTTGCTAACATCGTTCGGGTACCTAAAAAGGACGGCAAGGTACGGATGTGTGTAGACTATAGAGACCTGAACAAGGTAAGCCCCAAAGATGACTTCCCGCTTCCCCACTGTGATACGGTGGGAAAGAACTAACTGTTTTGGAATGCTGGTTCGCGTTTGTGTTTGTTTTCACAAAATGTTGCGGTAAGCAAGATTCGCCACCGTCTTTTATTTTATCCAACAAGGAAAGGAAAAAAGCACAGAAAAATTCCTTTTTCGAGATGTTTCTCGGGTTCGGGGGGTAGATTATAGAAAGGGAAGGTGTTATCACCCTTTCTATCCGTGGTTATCCACAGGCTCATAGGTACTTGCTCAAAGTGTTTTCAAAATTGCTTTTCTTTGTGTTTGTAGGTTTGAAAGAAGTTTTTGTTTGGAAAGTGTAAGTGCGAAAAGTTTTATTTTGTTTTGAGTAAGCAAGTACTTAAGAACCATCTACCTACTCGAAAAAGAAATCAATCTGTACTAATTTCCTTTAGACAATGCTATTCCACTATTGATGAGTAGGTAGCATCGTCGTTGGAGTTTAAGGGTCAATTCGATTAAGGGACGTGTGGTCACTAAAGCAATGCTAGGACGCCTTAGCGGTAACCCTAATGTCTTAGACCATTTTTCCGAGGCAACCGTTTCGAGGCAACTATGATCTTTGGACAAGAGGGCGACCTCTAAAACTTCCTATACTCAATGACCACGTTCGAAGGCAACCAAGTGAGGTGTACCCTAAGAGTGCGAATGTGCGAGTGTTTTATTTTCAGTTAATATTATCTTTGTACATGTCAATGGTTATCTATGTTGATTTTAGGTTTAAACATTTGATCTTGTCATGAATTCCCTATTATCAAACATCTAACAGTTATATAAGTTGCGGAAATTAAATTGCAGAAATTAAAATTAACTATTACAAGGCGTCAGGTATTTACATCGCCAAAAACAAACCCTTGAAATTAAATTGCGGAAAATAAAAGAAAGCGATAAAGTAATTAAAGTCCTAATTAAAAGTTATTACATTCCGGAAGCAATTACAATAATATGGAAATATGGATCGCGTGCGAGAAAATTAAATCAGCGCATTTTTTAGGGTTTTGACCCTTTTTTTGAAAGAAAGAATTTTTTTGGTTATTTTTTGAATTAAAAAGAAATTAAATTAACAATTAAATTAAATTAAATTAATTAATTAAAAGAAATATTTTTTGGATTTTTATATTTAAAAAAATAAAATAAGTTTGATTAAAAGTTAGTAAAAACCTAATATTCTATGTTAATTTTAATCATTGCAAAAAGATATTAAAAATTAAACCTAATTAAACTAAGTTAATTAATTAATATTTATTTACAAAAATAAAAGTGATGCATTTAATTTTAATAAATAAAATATATTTTTTTGTGGTTTTGATTTTTTTATTAAGAAAAATGTTAATTGGTTAGTTAAATAATAACAATAATAGTTAAACAAAATAAAGAAAGAAAATAAAAAGAAATACTCAAAGGGGGTTTCAGGCCCAATTGGAGGGGGTGATTTGCAATTCCTTGGCCCAATACAAGTCAGCCTGCATTTGACTTTCTGATCCAGTGTGACACGTTGACCTTGGCATATGGTGGATGTCCAATATGGGCCACCAGATCTGGCCCGGAGGCCATCTGGCAGGCGTTGGATGAAGGTGTATGATACGTTGCAAAGCGTGAGGCTCACTGGAATGCCTGAAAGAAAATAACAACAAATATATTGGGGACCTGGGATTCGAACCCAGGTCCCATTGGATTCCACACAACGCGTTTGCCACTGGACCAATGCTTTCTATTTGTTAGTGGATTAGGCAGTAAATATTATATGAAAAAAACAATTATTATGCCTGAAACAAAAAATAAGCGCGAAATATTTTGAATGGACGAATGGGATATGGCCACGTGATCGTCTTCCCCACAGAATTCTGGTTATTTTTCCTGCGGATTTCAATCCGCAACTAAATCCCTAGATGTCTCCTAAAATCACCTTTAGACCATGGAAACGAATTTTGAGAACATCACCATGCTCGTCTCTCCCTCCTGATTCCATCCATGTCCATGGTTGGTCCTGATTTTACCTGAAATTGAAACGCCTAAAAACAAGAAACCCAAACCCTAGTTTTGGGTAGGGCTTTACAGGCTACAAAAACACAATTCAATATTGCAGATAGCTTGGAAATCATGCAAAGATCAAGAATATGTCCATGATTTATAAAAAAGATGCAAGAATCCAAGGTTGCGTTTTCATGTACAGGGCGGTATTCAAGGAAACTTACAGTGCGATTCAGGAGGTTTCAGAGTTTGTGAATGATTGGTTTTCACTCAGCGGACGTCTGGCAATTGCATAGCGTGGAGTTTTGGCCTTGAGAACGTCTCTAGATGTGATTTCAGTTTTCAATTTTTCAAGCTTTTTCCAAGTTTGTTATTGTGACTTTTTGCAGCCTTCTGGTTCTCTATTTCGTGTCCTTGTGTTGTATAAGTATCAAGCATTGTATTAGGTTAAAAATTGGGCTTTGAATCCATGAGCATTGATGATTTAAGATTTGATTTTTATTCTCCATTGAAAAAGCTTCCAAATTTGTCAAAAACCAATATTTTGTTCACAGCATGGCTTGATTCGAATTTGATTGTGTACATGATGATATTTAAGACCTGTAATGATCAAAAAGATACCAAGTGATTAAGATTTGGATTTTATTTGGATTTAAATTGATTAAAAATGAATTAATTCAATAAAAATCAAATAAAATAGAAAAATTAATGAATGGACATAAAACTGAAGATAGGACACGTGTGTAGTGTTACAAGATCAAATCAAGTGGAAAAAAGTTGGCCCTTTTGACAAAATTTGAAGTTTTGGGGATAGTTGACTTTTGGCAATTTTGGAAAAATGCCCAACTTCAACAATGCATAACTTCTTCAATTTTGAACTTTTGGAGGTGTTCCTGGACTTTTTAGAAACCTTGAGATGTCCTATAACCAACCCTTTTGGTATCATCTAATTTGGATATTCCATGCTCAAGTTATAAGCTTTGGCAAAAAAGGTGTTTTTGTTGACTTTCAAAAATGACCTATAATGTCCAAATTTGTAACTTTTTTGTGAGTGCATCTCTTGATCTTGGGGTGTGAATATGGATTCTAGGAAATTGCATTCTATTCAAAATTAGCTTTGGATGGGTGATTTCTCATAAAGTATGAGAAAGTTATGCTTGGTCAAAGTTGAGTTGACTTTTCCTACAAAACCCTAATTTAGCAACTTTTGAATCTTGATGAATCTTGAGCAATCCTTGATTAATCATGATAAAACCTTGATCAAATGATGAATTATCCTTAAAAATGAGAATGTTGACAAAAAATCTTGAAGTTTGACTATTTGTGGGTCACAATTGACTTTTGCCCTAGCACAGTCGATTTTTGGACTTCTTGAGCAATTGACTGACCAAAATTCCTCTGCAAGGCTTGAAATTTGTCATGGATGAACTTGAGAACATATTAGGACATTTTGGAGCACTTGAGGTCATTTGGATGTAAGGACCTTGATGCAACACAAAACCCTAATTTGAGGTTGACTGCCTTAGGAGATGATTTGACTGTCCAACTCTTGAGCAATCTTGAGTCCCTTGGAGATTCTTCTTGACATGTCTTGAGAAATATGGGAGGGAATATTTTGGGGTACAACACCCAAATTGATTTTCTGGTTGACAATACCGCGCAACACAAAATCTTCTCCTTCATGGATGGTTTCTCTGGCTACAACCAGATCAAGATGGCTCCTGAATACATAAAGAAGACAACCTTCGCCACACAGTGGGGCACCTTCTGTTACAAGGTGATGCCTTTTGGGTTGAAGAATGCTGGGGAAACCTATCAGCGAGCCATGGTCTCTTTGTTCCAAGATATGATTCACCATGAGATCGAGGTTTATGTTGATGACATGATAGCCAGGTCTCAAACCGAAGAGGAACACCTTAATCATCTATAAAAGTTGTTCAACAGGTTGAAGACATACAAGCTGAGGTTGAATCCGAACAAGTGCACCTTTGGGGTAAGGTCTGGTAAGCTTCCAGGTTTCATCGTCAGTGACAAAGGTATGCAGGTAGACCCCGCAAAGGTAAAGGCCATACAAGAGATTCCAGCTCCCTGTACAGAGAAGGAAGTTAGAGGTTTCTTGGGATGCTTGAATTATATCGCCAGGTTCATTTCACATCTAACTGCTACTTGTGAGCCCATCTTCAAGCTTCTGAAGAAAGATCAAGTGGTAAAGTGGAATGACGAATGCCAGACTGCTTTCGAAAGAATCAAGGAATACCTTCAAGAACCACCAATTCTGATGCCTCCGATTAAAGGAAGACCTTTGATATTATAATTAACAGTGCTAGACAATTCAATGGGGTGTGTGCTGGGGCAACATGACGAGTCTGGTCAAAAAGAGCATGCAATATACTACCTTAGTAAAAAGTTTACCGACTGTGAGACAAGATACTCACTGCTCGAGAAAACTTGTTGCGCTTTGGCATGGGCTGCTCGCTGACTAAGACATTATATGCTGACCCACACTACTCTGTTGATATCTAAGATGAACCCAATCAAGTACATCTTCGAGAAGCCCTCTCTCTCCAGAAGAATAGCGAGATGGCAGATGATCTTAACTGAATACGATATACAATACACAACCCAGAAAGCAATCAAGGGAAGTGTATTAGCTAATCATTTGGCTCATTAGGCCGTGGATGACTACCAGTCCATGAATTTTGAGTTCCCGGACGAGAACATTATGCTGGTGAATGACTACGAAGAACCTGGACCGGATGAAGGACCTGAGGAGGGATCCTGATGGACTATGGTTTTTGACGGAGCTTCAAACGCACTCGGTAATGGAATTGGCGATGTAATCATATCTCCTGAGGGCTGTCATACTCCTTTCACTGCTCGATTATGTTTCAAATGCACTAATAACATGGCAGAGTATGAAGCCTGCATCATGGGTCTCAAAGCCCCTATTGACCTCAGGATCAAGTTCTTAAATGTCTTTGGGGATTCAACCTTGGTGATAAGTCAGATCAAAGGCGAACGGGATATGAAGCATTTGAATCTCATCCCATACAAAGATCACGTACTGACATTGCTCCCACACTTTGAGGAGGTAACCTTTGGACATTTCCGACGAGAGGAGAATCAGTTAGCGGATGCGCTAGCTACCATGTCTTCTATGTTCAAAGTCAGGTGGGACAACGAAGCTCCCCGAATCACCATTGAAAGGTTGGATGAGCCAGCGCACTGCTGTGAGATTGATATCAAAGAGGTAGCGGACAAACCCTGGTTTCATGAAGTGAAGAAGTACCTCGAGACTCAAGAGTATCCCGAAGGGGAATTTGTCAATGATAAGAAGTTTCTGAGAAGGTTCGCTGCGAAATTCTTCCTCAGTAATGGAATCCTCTACAAGCGCAACCATGACTCTACCTTATTGCGGTGTGTAGACAAGAGTGAAGCAGAGAGGATTATGACAGATCTACATGAAGGTACCTTCGGAACCCATTCCAGTGGACATACCATGGCTAAGAAGATCCTATGGGAGGGATACTACAGGTCCACTATGGAAGCATATTGTTATCAGCACTCCCAAACCTGTCATAAGTGCCAAATCTATGCTGATAAGGTGCATGTACCTCCGGTTCCTTTGAACGTCTTGACAGCTCCGTGGCCCTTTGCAATGTGGGGCATTGACATGATCAGATAAATCAGGACTACCGCTTCCAATGGGCATCGCTTCATCCTGGTAGCCATCGATTACTTCACAAAATGGGTTGAGGCGGCCTCTTTTGCTACTGTGACCAAGAACGTCGTGGCGCGGTTTATCCAGCATAATCTGATCTATCGGTATGGTGTGCCAGAGAGAATTATTACTGACAATGGTACAAATCTCAATAACACGATGATCACCAAGCTCTGTAAACAATTCAAGACACAACATCATAACTCTTCTCCCTACCGGTCGAAGATGAATGGCGTTGTCGAAGCGGCTAACAAGAACATCAAAAAGATTATACAGAAGATGATGGTGACATACAAATACTGGCATGAGATGTTACCATTCGCTCTTCATGGGTACCGTACCTCAGCACGGACGTCGACAGGGGCTACACCCTACTCTCTGGTATATGGCATGGAGGCAATCCTACCCATCGAGGTCCAGATCCCTTATTTAAGGATTATGAAAGATGCGGGTTTGGACGAAGACGACTGGATCCAGACTTGACTTGATCAACTAAATTTGATCGACGAGAAGAGACTTACTACTGTCTGTCATGGTCAGACGTATCAAAAGCAGATGATCAAGGCTTTCAACAAAAAAGTCAGACGTCATGAATATCAAGTCGGGGATCTGGTAATCAAGCGCATCATACTGCCCAAGATGATCCCAGGGGAAAATGGACTGGCACATACGAAGGGCCATTTGTGGTTAAAAATATTTTCTCGGGTGGAGCTATGATTCTAACCACCATGGACTGTGACGACCTTCCTCACCCTGTCAATGCGGACATAGTGAAAAGATACTACGCATGATAAAAAGCCCTCTAGGTTGACTGACCTAGGAAAAAATAAAGGCTTCCCAGTGAGCCAAAAAGGTTCGGGCAAAAAAAAGGGATGAAAATGAAAAAAATCTGTACACCCAGCAAGTCGAAAACCTGAAAAGGCGGCTTGGACAAAAAAGGGTATCCCGGTGGACTAAAAACCCAAAAGGGCGGTCCAGGCAAAAGTTAGGGATGTAAAGTGTATCACTATGTCCCATTGGATCACCTTGCAATCAGACCTCAGTATCAACTGCCAAGCTCGAACGACACCAATCAATCTAATCAGCTTTGGACAAGCAACAAAGTGATGAGACACTCGAAGACATAGGGGAAATAGAGAAATTGGAACCCAATGGGATTGTTGTATATAGCTGTTTTCTTTTTACACAATATTGTATAGCTTCTATCTTTACAACAATGTTCTCTTACTAGAGCATCAATCTCCTTGTACAAAAACACCTATTACAGGCCAACTTCGAAAATCAATACAAATCATTTTTACAAAAACTAAGAGTTTTTTCCTTTTCTGTTTTGTTTTGCAAGAACGTCCAATGATTTATTCTTGACATATGAATTTGAATATGATTGCTTCTCATAAATATTTACATAAGAAACGAAAAGACAATTGCTCGTAACTTAAGAAATAGGGGCAAAAATAAGAAATGTCAAACCCGACAGTTACTCTGTCCAGTAGGTACCGAGGCATAGACAACTTTGAAACATAATCATCAATGCATACGACCTTGTAGCATTTGTACTCCCCACAGAGTAAAAGCAATCAAGGCATTTGATATCAGCTCTCCCAAAACAAGAAGTAATCTCCCTAGCCAGGGTCTTCCAGAAACCTGACATCTATATCCCCCAGCCGAATTTCATAATCACAAACAAGTCATAAAATTTGTCTCTCAAGCAGAGTTTATTTCTCTGAATACAGAAGTTCAATCCCCAACAAAGCTTATTACTTCAGCTATGGAAGTTCACCTTCCAACAAAATTATACCCCCACAGAGCTGTTCTCAAACAGAGTCTCTCCATGGCAGAATATTCACAAACAACAAAGAGTAATACTCCAGCATAGTCATTTCCGTTCACCATCCCCAACGGAAGTAGAAGAACAACAATCCTCTACAACAGTCAGGAATGCTATACTCTCCAGCAGCAGTCATAGATTTATTTTCCCAGACTCAGACATGTCATAATAGCATTTCATGTTCATGCATCATGACATGCGCATACATATCACATACAACATAATCTCATTTATTTTTGAGAACATCATCTCACAATGCATTGCATGCATCACATATAATTAACCCTGTTATCTTTCCAGGAAAGAAGATTATCTCCATCGATTCCAGCAGTTATACATGTCATATCTACAGACAGCTAATGAAAAATCAGTTCCCGAAACCCAAACGGGTCAACTAATCTACATGATCATTTCGAAGTAACCCTACGACCCAGGTTCCTTCTCATAGCCCTTTTATCCAGGCTTTCATCTTGAAGTAACCATACTATCCAGGTTCCTTCTCATAGCCCTACTATCTAGGCTTTCAACTTGAAGTAACCCTACGACCCAGGTTCCTTCTCATAGCCTTACTATCCAGGCTTTCATCTCGAAGTAACCCTACGACCCAGGTTCCTTCTCATAGCCCTACTATCCAGGCTTTCATCTCGAAGTAACCCTACGACCCAGGTTCCTTATCATAGCCCTACTATCCAGGCTTTCATATCGAAGTAACCCTACGACCCAGGTTCCTTATCATAGCCCTACTATCCAGGCTTTCATCTCGAAGTAACCCTACGACCCAGGTTCCTTCTCATAGCCCTAATATCCAAGCTTTCATCTCGAAGTAACCCTACTATCCAGGTTCCTTATCATAGCCCTACTATCCATGCTTTCATCTCGAAGTAACCCTACTATCTAGGTTCCTTCTCATAGCCCTACTATCCAGGATTTCATTTCGAAGTAACCCTACTATCCAGGATCCTTCTCATAGCTCTACTATCCAGGCTCTCATTTTGAAGTGACCCTACTATCCAGGTTCCTTCTCCCTTACCTCCAAACAACAATTTACAACACTGTAAGACCTAGACCCGACCAGATACGGTCGATTACACATTCCCCCGGTAAGTCGTTGTGCAGCCTGGATCCTAACCATGATATATAGTGTATTCCCACCTCCTTAACCAGGAGTTAATTCCCCCAGTAGAGTAATGGACAACCGAAGCTCCTATACTCTATTTTCCCAAACATAAATCAATATTCTCCAGCGAAGTCCTCCTCAGCGGCAGGTACAAGAATTCTCACAAAGGAATCTCTTATACAACCGATAGCTTTTTTGGATGGCATCTTTAAGCCCACCTCTGACGAATCTCTGTTGACTTCCAAATGGCATTTGTAAGCCCATTCCCGATATCAATGATCAGTATTACTTCATGCAAGTGCAAATTTCTGGGCACTCTAGGGTTTAATCATCTTCCACCTTCAGATCACGAAAGGAATACCAACTGTTGTACCCCAAAATTTGCCCTCGTATTTTTCCACCAAGAACTCACAGCCTCGAGCGTTTCCTGATTTTTCAGATTCGCGTAAGAATCAGTCAAACAGATTTTTCTTATCAGTCAGACAAAATTAGGGTTTTCATTGATTTTAAAGCAGTTCAGGCAGATTGCTAAAGTTTGGTTGAGTTGGCTCAGGTTTTGATCAGGCGGACGCTTCTCTGACAATTAAAACAAAACTAGGGTTTTTGTGCGTGCATTCTCAGAAAGGATTAATTTTACAGTTCTTTTCAGTTTACTTTGAGATTTGGACTAAAGCATTTGGATTGAGTTTGCAGTGTTTGACTAAATCAGTGAAAAGAGGCATATGTACGTTTGTTTGATTTGACTGTGCATTGCTTTGGATATTTGAAGCGCCGGGTTTATTATTGATTGATGTCAAGACCACAGTGTTTATCAATTGTTTATTTATTCTAAGATTAGAATAATTGGGATTTATTTCCATTTTATTATAATTTAAGGATTATAAACAATTAAATAAACATTGGAAAGAGAAATAAAAAGAATTAACTGATCAAGATTGGATTTTATTCATCTTTAATTATTTGTTACAATTGTTATTTGAATACAGTATTTACAAAGTATTCATAATAATAATGGTTACAATGATTAAAAATTGAAATAAAATTTCATCCTAATTCCTAAATCTTCAGCTTCTACTGCTACTCATCTTCATTTGATTTTTATCTACAAAAAGAAAAGAAGAAGTCAAAAGCAGATAAAATTAAAAAGACAGACAGATAAAAAATAATTCATCATTAAAAGCAGCTGGCCGGAATTAGTTTGCCCTCTCTGCAAATCACGAGATTTCTCTCGGTTCACAAAGAGGGACAGAAATGCTTGCAAAAAAGGTATGAATGCACAAAGTTATGATTTTGCACAAGTTCAAATTGTCAACCAACTGCATAGTTTCCAAACAAACAGCATGCCTAACCAAAGTCCAAACTGGACAGCAAGATGTAAAAAGCTGTCCAAAAGGATATCAAAAGATATCAAAACCTCCACAAGTACAAAAGGCTACTCAAAGCTGTCCAAGAGATATAAAAAATGTCAAAGAAGTACATAAAGTATGCAGGAAAGCAGGAATATGCAGAGTAAACATGCATTGCAAGCAAGCTCTTCCAATCACATCATTTTCAGGCCAGTGCTTTTTCAGTAAAGTGCAGATCATAAGCAATAAAAAATGCTTTTAATCTGTCAAGAGAGAGAGAAAAAGGAGAAAAGAAAGGAGGCTTACAGGCTTTAGGCAAGGAGATATAAACAAACTTATCAACACAGTAAAAAGGGGAGGCAAAAATATCAAAAGAAAAAGAACACAAACTGTATCAAAATATACAGAGCTGCCTCCAAAAACCTCACAAAGGGCCATAAACCTGTATCAACCCTCTAAGCTTGTAATCATTCAAAGCTCAAGCCTTACCTGCTGCAAACAAACCAGTTCAAAACATCAAAAGGCCTTTCAAACAAAAGCCTTTAACCTGCTTCAACAGCAAGCCAAAGCCCAGATCTGTCCAGCCTAAAACCTGTGTTTAAACTCAGTAAACACAAGTCCTGAACCTGCTTGTAAACCTGTGTCACAACCTCCACACAAACCTGCTAAAGCCTAACACGAGACCTGTTACAAACCTGAAACAAATAACCAAACTTCCAGGCCTTAAACTCACATAACATCAAGCCACATAGACCCAAAGCCTAACCTGTAAAAGGCCAAGCCCCTAACCTGTAAACAAAAAGCCATGAACCTGCCTCAAGCCTTAACCAAGCTCATTGCAAACTGAAACCTGCATAAGCCTTTCAGACTTCAAGCTTAAAACATTTCAAGCTTCAACTGACAACCAAACTTGATTCAAAGTATTCAAAATCAACAAAATCCAACCAAAACACACGCCCTCAGATTTTCTTCATCACTGGGCTAACAACAACATTAATATTTCTCAGAGTCAGAGGCTAACAAGAGAAGAAGGCAACCAAACATATCAACAGGCAACTCAGAAGCCAACAAGAAGAAGAGGCAAAGAAGCAATATTCAAGATCAAGGCAACTCAGCATTTCAAGGCAATAAACCCTCAGAAAGATTTCGTCATTGGGCAAGCACATAAATCAAACACAATAGCATTCAATACTCAATACCCAGCAATCAAAACCCTCAGATTGGAATAATCATAGGGTTAGCAAGCATATTCATATCACAACTCAGAATAAGCATACAAGCAAGCTATTCCAAAGGCAACAAAAGCAATCAAAAGAGAAGAGGATAAAGAATTGTTTTCAGATAATCATCATAAAACAAAAGCAAAGTACTAGACAAACTGGAGCAAGCCTTGTCATCATCTCCCTCGCCCTTGGCCGTCCTAGGCGCCTCCGGTCCGCCTCGTCTCCATCTCCAAAAGCCTAAGGTATAAATCCCTTCCCTTTTCTTTCGCTCACAGAAACAACAATAATACATAAAATCAGAATCAATAATTGAAGAATAATGACATGCAAAGACAGAAATAAAAAAGAACCCTAAAATGTCCAAAACTCGTTACCTTTCTTTCCGTCGTTAACTAAACAACTGTGAGGAGATGAGGACGGAAGCGGCGCCTGGTAGCCAAAGGTTGGGGGGGATCAATGGCCCTGGGCTTGAGAGATGAAGGAGACGAACGAAATGAAGACGAAGCCAAAAACGGCGCCTCTGTGTTCTCACAAACCCTAGAATCCCTAATGAAACAAACAAAAGCAACCCTAAACAAAAATGTGTGAACCACTTGGTCCTTGCCCGTTACAATGCTTAAGCCCTACTGATTTAGGCGCGCACCCCCCCACATGCTACTGTTCACTTGGGCCAAGCAAATCCACCCTCAAGCCCATTCCTTCTTTTTTGTTGTTATACATAAGCTGACCTTTTTTTATCATTATATTTTTTCCTTTTATAATTTAAGCTAACATAACTTAATTTTGTTTGTGAATAAAAATATAGTAATCATTTTTATACATAATCTAAAAATAATATTTTGTTAAACAAATGACACCTTTTTTATAAAATTTTCTTAATTATTTCTTTTATTTTATTTAAAGAATACACAAATATTAAAATATAACTAGGTTAATAGATTTGGTCTTAAAACTTTTAATAAATCTTTTTCATACATAAACTTTGATTTTCCTCAAACTTAAAACTTTTACTTTCTTTCAATTAAAAACTTTTGTACATATTAACAAGAATACAATAATACATAAATAAAATACTCGATTTTCTCATTAAGTTAACAACATTTAGTAAATACATTTATCACTTGTAAATAAATCATACACTTACACCTTTACAATACACATTTGATTATCTTTATACATTGACACATTTACATTGCCTTATTCCTATACATTGATACATATTACATTTGCGATCGCAATTCGATTTGGTTGTAAATATTTGGACACTACTCTCCTATTAAGTCTCATCCCCATTTGTAAACATTTGTACCCCCACTCCCGGACATTTATTTGTAATAGCGTAGACTTTAAATTCTCGCAATTTATCGCTTTCAAATATACCATGGTTAGACCTAGGGTTTGTATGTACATAAAATCAAACGCTAGATAACCTAATACAAGACAAATACATGAAATCAATACACAATCACACTTGCACCCTAGGGTAATCCCACCCGTTGCCTTCCAAAACGGGCCATGCTTGCACGTTGAGTATCTTTGGCAAAACAAAAACAATTCAAATGATCATAGTCCCTCGATGACGCTTTCGAAAGTTGCATATCAAAATGATCATAGTCCCTTCAAGAAAATTTCCAAAAGACACTTGGCACCATTGCATTCATGGTCCATACGATGACCCGTGCCTGTCCCGTTAAACATCCTAAATTCAAGATTGTCCACCAAATACAATGGTGGAACAAAATTGTTAAAAGGGTTAAAACATGAGAAAAAACCTTTGAGTACAATAGGGTAGACAACTCTTAGTTACTTGATCAAACTTGCAAAAACACTTGCCTACTTTTCAAAACCACACTCCACAAACACTTTCAAAAACAAACTTCCAAAAACATTTGAAACATCTTTTCGAAAAGATACACACCTTTGTAAAACACTCAAACACGAGTCATTACATTGGTTGCCTAAGACAAGGCATCTTTTTCAAAACATTTTCAAACACACACACACACACACACACACCATTTCAAACAATTGAAAATCAAGGCAAGTTGATCTAAAAATAAGTAACTAAGAGCCCATGGATAACCATGGATGAAAAGGGTGCTAATACCTTCCCTTTTCATAATCTACCCCCCGAACCCGCGAAACATCTCAAAAGGTTTTTCCTGTGCTTTTTAACCTTTCCTTTAGGATAAAATAAAAAGTCGGTGGCGACTCTTGCTAAACCGAACAAGTGCGAATACAAACGCAAAACCTCAAGTCAGTTCTCCCACCGTATCACACCAACCAATCTACATCCTCAGGTTTAAGAAGATTGAACAGGGGAAGCTGTTGTACTCCAAAATTTGCCCTCCCATTTTACTCTACATATGATCATTGAGATCCTCAACTTGCTCAAGGATGCCCAAGAGTTGACCAGACAAACTCTCTCCTAAAGCAATGAACCTCCAACTAGGGTTTCCATTTTAATCAAGATGGGGGAGCTCCAAAGGCCTCATATGCTCTCCATAGTCCTAATATGTTCTCAAGACCATCCATGTCAAGTTTCATGCCTTGCACAAGAAGTTTGCTCAGTCAATTACTCAAATGCTAGAAAATCAACTGTATTAGGTCAAAAGTCAATTGTGGCCCCCATACAGTCAAACTTCAAGATTTTTGGTCAACATCAAAATTTTGAAGTTATATCCATCATTTGATCAATGGTTTATAATGATTCCCCAAGGAATGCTCCTAATTCATCAAAACTCAAAAGTTGCTAAATTAGGATTTCTTAGGAAAAAGTCAACCAAACTTTGACCAAGCATAACTTTCTCATAATTTATCAGAAATTTCTAATCTAAGGCTCATTTTGAAGAGAATTCAATTCCCTACAACTCATCTTCAGTCCTCAAGTTCAAGAGATGCACTCATGAAAAGATATAAATTTATACATTATAGGTCATTCCAAAAAGTCAACAAAAACACCTTTTGGGTCAAAGCTTCTTACATGAACATGGAAGATCCAATTGAGATGAAACCAAAAGGGTTGTTTAGGGGACATCCTAAGCTTTCTAAAGAGTCTAAGAACACCCTCTTAGGGTCAAAATTGGAGGAGATATACATTGTCAAAGTTGGCCATTTTTGGAGAATTGTCAAAGGTCAACAATACCCAAAATTGCATTTTTTGGCAAATGGGCCCAACATTATATGCTTGCATCTTACTTCTAGAAATGTCCACGACCCAAACACTCTTCCTTATTTTATTGACTTCATTTATTTAATTTATTTTGATTTTAATCATTTAAAAATCAAATTAAATCAAATAAATGATATAAAATATGGAAGATTTGTTTTGATCTGATTTTGAACGAAAATGCAATACATTTATGCTGCCAAAATAGAATCAAATCGTGCCAAGGTTGATTGGAGTGAGAATGGAATGATTTAGCTTGATTGTGAAAGAAATAATGCAAGGGTGGAATGAAATCAAATTTTAATAATTGGAAAATATATGAAGCTCTTTTGTTAACCTAATTCAATCAGATACATATAGGGGACAAATCCTAAGCACAAGGGAGGGGTTGATCGCGTGGAACGACCAAGAACAAGTTGCACTTTTTTCAAAAAAATCTCAATTCAAATTCCATATTGCATCCATCCTCAAGGAGGTTTAAAGATTGAAACACACTCTTGGACGCCTCTGGAAGCTTTTACAACCCTTGCCATGCTCTGAAGCATCAAGAATCATGCTCCATACATATCACGGTTTGACATTATTTTTGATTTTGATTACATGCATACATGCTTTTTCCATGAAATTTAATCATGTATTCTTGTTTGTCACAAAGGTTCGATGCTTGCTGAATGCTTTAATTGAGTTTTGAGTGCAGTGATGGAAGATTGCCATTCTTAGGGTTTCCAAGCTCGTTTTGGGGCTTCCCTATATAGGCAAAATTAGATCAAATTGTGGGCACCATTGAATTCAGGGAATGATTTCTGACTATCCTATACCTTTGGTTAAAATTTATTTGGCTTGTGTTGCATTTTCAATTGTTGCAGGTTTGTAGCTATGGACGGAAACTGTCATTATAACCTTCAGTGACAGTTTTGTCCGTAGGTAAAAGGCGGGCACCTAAAACAACAATCTTGAGGAAAGAGGAGATCATGTGGCTGACTCCCACTGGCCCATTTGAATTCACGCACGTGTTCTGGGCCTGAAGCATTATTTCCATTATATTATTCTTTTGTCATGTATGTAAATGAATGACAAGTTGGCCTGGTGGTAAGGAGGAACGTATGGGAGGTGAGAGTCTTGGGTTTGATTCCCAGGTTTGGCATTTTTATATTTTCTAACAATCTGATTGCAAATTCTGTGTGTCTCATCTTCCAAACACCTGGTATGCGCCCCAGATCCTTCCATTGGATCATCACCATCACAGATCCAAGGTCCCACGTAGGCGAGCTCCATGGTACACCCTCAGAAGGAGCCACCACTAGATCATACGCAAGGCAATTGGGCCCATTCTTCTGGGCTTCAGCAATTGACAATACACCCCCTGGAATGCTAACTACATCAGGCCCATTTTCTTTTTCTTTCTATTTTTCTTTATTTGTTTTTTTAATTTGTTATTTTAATTATTTTATCAAAAATCAATTTTTATTAAATCATAAAAATCAGAAAATTACAAAAAGTATTAGGTTTAGTTTTTTTCATGTAAAATATTTACTTGCATTAATTAATTAGTTAATTAGGTTAACTTAAATACTTTTTTTATAATTAAAATTCAATAGAAAGTTAGGTTAACTTAAATTTTTTTTTTATAATTAAAATTAAATAGAAATTAGGATATTTTACAAGATTAATCACTTTTCTCAAAAAAATCCAAAAATATATTTTCCTCATTCCCGTCTTAATTCTTCGCGCGCGTTTTATTTATTTCAAATTATTGTATCTGCTTTGGGTTTGTAATAGATTAATTAGGGTTTTAAATTTCTGCATCTTTACTTTTCAGTCAAATCTTGGTGTATCTGTCCAAAAGCCTTGTAATAGCTATGACTTTAATTTCTCGCATTTTTTAAAATTTCCGCAACCATTAAACTGCTAGATGTATGGACATTAGGATTGTATGCGAAAGATAAATCCATGATTAAAAAGGTAGATAACCATAATTGTGCAAAGATAATTAACTGAAAAAAGGCACACTTGCACATGCTCACTCCTAGGGTTTACCCCACTTGGCTTCCTCAAAAATAATGGTCACGTCCCTCGAACGTAGGGATATCTTAGCAAAGACCCGCGATTCAGAGTCGTCATAAGGATCATAGTCCCTACTTGTCCCTCGAGATGCCTACGAGAAATGATCTTATGACGATAGTCCCTATGAAATGCTAAGGTATCCTTACTTATTGCCTTCAAAGACCATTTCGTCCCTTTAGAACGTCCCTTAAAAATCCAACGGCGGAGCTACCTACTCCTTAATAGTAGGATAACACTTTCTAAAGGAAACGAAAATGAACAAACTTTTTTCGAGTAGGTATAAAACTCTTAAGTACTTGCTCAAAACAAAAACTTTTCACACAAACACTTTTCAAAAACAGCTTTCAAAACAACTTCGTCACTCTTGAAGACAGATACAAGGGTTATCACGAAGTAAATAAAACTTTTCAAAACAAGCACACACAAGCAATTTTAAAAATGAGCAAGTACCTAAGAGCCCGTGGAAAACCACAGATAGAAAGGCTGCTAACACCTTCCCTTTCTATAGTCTACACCCTATACTCAGAAACATCTCGAAAAAGGTTTTTTATGTTCTTTTTCCTTTTCCTTTATTGGATGAAATAAAATTCGGTGGTGACTCTTGCTTACTGCGACATTTGCAAACAAAAAATGTAAACCAATATAACAGTCGATTCTGCCACTGTATCACAACATGGCTTAAAAGTCATTGTTTAATTTTACAGACAAAATGCTCTTGAATTAATAGAAAGCAGTAAACAAGTAATTACTCCTCAATGAAGGAGATATGAACGAAGTCCTTTGCATGCCAGTTGTTGAGCTTTGTTGTAGTAGGGTATACCTATTCTTCAAATGCAACCTCATCATCAAAATCACCCACATCGTTAACTTCATGACTTCCAATACAGAGAGGGGGCTTCCCTGGGCGAGCGCGCCTCACTTCTTTCTGAGCCTTGATAGTGAAACCCAAACCACATTTGTCTGCTTTGAATGGGATCTCGGGGAGTTTCCCCCAAGCATCACAACTTCCTTCTTCGACCACGGCACGAGCATCTCTAAACGAAACCATGTTTGGCACGACCTTACCAGCTTTGGACACATCAGAGGAACATTTGGTAGTAGCAACCATTGGTGGCACCATTTCAAAAGTCTGACATGGGGTTTCTATAAATTCTCCATCCATCTCCACATATTTGAAAGAGTTGAGTTGGCTTACCATGAACTTCTCCTCACCACAGACAGTGACAATCCTTCCTTTGACCGGATACTTGAGCTTTTGATGAAGAGTTGACGTTACTGCCCATGCTCCACGGATCCAAGGTCGACCCAATAGACATGAGTAAGCAGGATGAATATCCATGATGTAGAAAGTAGAGTTGAAAATCTGTGAGCCCACCTTGATCGAGAGATCCACCTCTCCATGAACTGTCCTTTTGGAACCATCGAAAGCCCTCACAATAATATCGCTTGGTTTTAAAACTAGTCCTTCACAGTCTAAACGGTCCAAAGCCCCCTTGGGTAGCACGTTTAAAGAAGAGCAAGTGTCAACCAGAACATGTGCTAGGGTAGTCCCCTTACATTCAACAGAAACATGCAGAGCTTTGTTATGGTTCTTTCCCAGTGGTGTCAGATCAACATCCGAGAACCCTAAACCATTATCGGCCGTTAAGCTTGCCACACAATTTTCAAACTGGTCTATCGTGGTCTTATGAGGGGCATGAACCTTCTTAAAGAATTTGATTAACGCTTGAGCATGAGCATCGGAACAAAGTAGTAAAGATAACATGGAAATCTTGGAAGGGGTTTGCCCCAACTGCTCCACTATCTTGAAATCACTCTTTTTTATAATTTTCAAGATATCATCCATTTCTCGAACGGAAGGTTCCTCAGCGGAAATGTATTTTGCGGGTATTTCTGTCTCAGCAGGCTTAACTACTTTCTCCTTTCCCCTTGTGTTAGCACTAGGCTTGGAAGTGGTGATGCAGACAGGTGCCTTTGTAGCAGTTGGTGGTGAGATGTTGGGTGAAAATATTCTCCCAGTTCTGGTCACCTTACTAGAGCCAGTAATGTTACCAGTGTCATCAGCTTTTCTTTCTTCAATCCAAGCGTATTGCTTTATTCCATGGTAAAACACCTCAGCACCATAATTCAATGGAACTGCTTTGTTGGAAGAGTACGGAATTGGCACGGGGACGGTATTTATCAGAGGAGCAACATCCGGTTCATTTGAAATCCTTATAGGACCCTTGGAGGAGATCCTAAGAGGCTTGTTTGAGATTGTTATGATGGAGAGGTATTCAAACTTATTGGTCAAACTTTTGGCGGACGAAGTCTTCTCAAATAGGATCTCGTGGCTATTCATCAGGCGTTGAATGCCTTCCTTTAGCCCTTTGCATCCATTAAGTTGTGTGGTGCAACAATTAAAATCCTTCAAACAGCCAAGGAAAATCCTGGCTTTCAACAAATTCTTTTTGATAATGTTTAACGAAGTAGTCAAGTCTTCGACGGAGGAAACAAAAGTGGTGTCTTCAACAGCATTGACACCCTTGCCATGATTTGGCATAGGCGCGGTGATTACATTCGGAGTTGGAGGAGGATCAAATTCAATGGTATTGTTATCTATCAAGTCTTGAATTTTATTCTTCAGCGCCCAGCATTGGTCAGTCTCATGCCCGGGACTATTCGAGTGATATGCACACTTGGTATTCAGATTGTATTTAGGTGAAGAGGTATCTGGATTGGCCGGAGGATCACGCAGTGTCACCAAATTAGCATTTAACAGGTGTTGTAAGGCTTGGGATAGCGACATTCCTATCCTTGTGTATTGTCTTCGCGGAGCCTCAAACCGTTGATGATTTGAAGATTATCTTTGAACAGGTGGTGGGTTGGAAATCCGAACAGCATTAACGGACGAATGGTCATCCTTCTTGGTACAGGCCCTTGCCCCATACACATCACTCGTTTCTTTCTTCCTGGTAAAAGGTTTCTTAATGGGATTGGAGGTGGAAGCAGATGCTATAGGAATCTTCCCGCTTTTGATACCGCTTTCAACTCTTTCACCGGTTAAGATCATCTCGGTGAAACCATAAGAAGAACAACCAACCAATAAGTGGAAAAATGGAGCAGATAAAATGCCCATAAACATATCAATATGTTCCCTGTTGGTTAACGGTGGTTGGACCCTACTGGAAAGATCCCTCCACTTTTGGGCGTACTCTTTGAACCCTTCATTCTTACCCATTGTCATGTCTTGCAGTTGAACTCTTGTCGGTGCCAGGTCGGCATTGTACTGGTATTGGTGGTAGAAAGGGGTGGCTAAGTATTCCTATGTATGGACATGGGAACCCTCTGACTGGTAAAACCACTCTAGTTACGTCCTAGCCAAGCTTTCTTGAAAGAAGTGAACCCAGAGTTTCTTATCGGTGGTGTGCGGTTGAATTTTGCGCACATAAGACTTCAGGTGAAGTTTTGGACAGGAAACCCCATCATATTTAGCGAAGACTGGTATCTTGAATTTATGGGGAATGACAACCCCATATATTAAACCCAAATCATCAAAATCCAAATCGGGGATGGTTTGAATCTCAATGGCCTCCAGTCTATCCTCTAGCTACTTGTACTTAACATCGGCAAGAGGATACTGCTCATCAAAATAATCTTCATCATTAGACGCTTGATCATTGATACACCCAGCCTGGGTACTCCTTGCTTCACCAATTTGATTCTCGTCTTCCTCAGACGAATCTTCCACTACCGGTATTTGGAAGATCGACTCTCTAAATCTCTTACCTATATTGACTAGGGCTTTCCTCTTTGGTTTCTTTTTGGCTGCTAGCAACACCACCAACTCTTGTTTCCCCTTGGCTAGGGTCAGTAGAGCCTCTTGAAACTGGGAGTTTTGTGCTTGTAGGTCTTTCAATGTTTTCTCGATATCCATCTTGCTGAAATAAACAACAGAAAGATAAGGAAACCTGCCATGGAAAACCTGTTATGTTATGATGCATGGAAGATGTGTATGAAAATGATTTCAAGGATTTATGAAATTTAAATTTGTATAGACAAAGAATGAACAAACATCAAATTTCATTAATTAGTTCAAAATGATTACAACACGCCTCTTGGGCTTACAAAATAGATCCTTAAGATAAAAAGGTCAAACACATCTTCTTTGACGCAAGGTAGGTGTTCAAGCTTTGTTCTTCATGGAGTTGCTTTATAAGTTCCAGAACCCTTTTCTCGCTAGCATAGAATTGAGCTTTGAAGGTATCTCGTTCTTACTTTAGCTGAATCCAACCTTTTTGAAAGTCTTCAAGAGAAGTAGGCATTTCGGGATGGAGGACAGTGTACGGGACATCTTCTTCAGCCACATGTTCCACGATAACAGGTAAGATGGAGGGGTAAGGCATCACGAGCTTCTGAGCACGAGCTCGTACCCACCTAAGGTAAGGATCAAGGGGAATAGAATTCTTGTATCCCAATGTCTTACTATCCACTTTGTTTACCATCCTCCAAGCTCGTACAAACCTCTGACGGTAATCTTGATCATCGCTCTCGTAGTCGAATACCACTCCTTGGATGAGCATATCATGCGGACCATCTTTTCGGGAATACCCAAACTGTCGTAAGGCTAAGAAAGGGTTGCAAGTGATACCTCCCCTAATGCCAAGAAAAGGGACATTAGGGAATTCCCCACAACAGTAGATGATAGTAATGTTCTCTAAGGATCAAGAACACTAGTGAATATTCAAATGTCTGAGCGTCATCAGCCTATGGGACCACCTCGAACCTTGCTCGTTTTTCAATACGGATCGGGGGAAATGCGAGACAAAACACCTAGCCAAAAGAGGAGTGCAACACATGAGGTTCCCTCTCTTCCTCATAGTTCAAGAGTGGAGAGAATGTAGGATATCTCCCAACAAAGTAGGCACCGGATTGCGAGACATGAAGATTTTAATAGCATTTACATCTATAAGTTGGTCAGGGTTTGGAAATAAAACCATCCCATATATGAGAACGGCCAAAATTTCTTCAAAAGCTTATAAATCCAAAGAGTTCCAACAATCTTGAGCTTTTTCAAACAGGAACTTAGCTAGGAAGCCTTTCACACCACTCCTTGTTTCCCAATAAGTCGTGACATCGGATTGTTGCAAGTGTAGTGCTCGGGCAATCTCTTCAGGGCTTGGATCTCTTTCCGTACCGTTGAAGGGTAGTCGATTGAGAATGGGAATCCTCAAGAGTTGAGATAATTCTTCCAGATTAGGTACAAGCTGATAATCGGGAAATGTGAAGCAATGGTGCAAAGGGTCGAAGAACTGGAAAAGCACCTTCATCATATCTTTGTCAGTGCTCGAGGTAACCAAGTTTAGGAGGCGACCATGTCTTTCGGTGAATGAAGAATTCTCAGGGACCCTTGATGCTAACTCTTTGAGTTAAGATAGAATTCTTACGAGATTGACTTGGATAGTATTCCTGCGGGTAGAAGCCATGTCCTACAAAACAGAACAAAGATAAATCCCAATAATCCTTGAAATGGTTAGTGAGAATGCTTATGATGTTATGATGTTTATAATGTTATGTACAAGTAAGCATATACACACAAGGCAAACAAGTCCTTAGGTTTAGGATTGCATGGACTCTTATAGGTAAGTACCCTCTTTAAGTTTAGTTAGCTCAACCTATCCTAGTAATAGTAACTGGGTTCTACGGGATCTCAATATCACTGATCTTTCTTGTCGGGCATTGTTTCAGCGCAAGCCTCTTTAATGAGACCAAAATATCCCGATAAGTCCGATCTCAATGAGCGTAGTATCGAGTATCAACCAACTTCAAACTGCACCAAAGCCGGCTATCTCACTACTACCTAATGGCCAAGTTGGTCAAGTAAAGGTTCTAAAGTCAGTTAGTGCTTCATGACACCACACAACGGCCACGTATTCTCCTTGACTACTCAAGGGCTACCGGTACCCACAAATATGTCACACTAACACAACTATTTTTAGACCATGTCGATATACCCCATACAGTTTCCACAATGTATTACTACTTACCTATAAGGTATCCCAAATCCGGGTAGAGGATCAAAACAAGCCCAAACAAGGAACCAAAATGTAAAGCAAGCAAGTCAAACAATGAAAGCAAATAAAGGTGATCTATACCTAAGGTAACCCTACTTTTAAGTTTTCCCCAACAGAGTCGCCAGTTCTGTAATACGGTGGGAGAACTGACTTGGGATATTTTGCGTTTGATTGCAATTGTTGCGGTTAGCAAGAGTCGCCACCGACTTTTCTTTTATCCAAAAGGAAAGGCTGAAAAGAATAGGAAATACCTTTAAGATTATTTCTTGAGTTTGGGGGGTAAATTATGAAAATGGAAGGTGTTAGCACCCTTTTCATCCATAGTTATCTATCGGCTCTTAGTTGCTTGCTAGATCACTTGCTTTGTTTGAAAATGTGCTTTGTGGTGGTTTTGAAAGTATTTTTGAAAAGGCGCCTTCGTTTAGGCAAACTTTGTAATGATTCTTGTTTCGGCGAGAATGTATACAAAGTGTTAGACTTTTGAAAATATTTCATGGAAAGTGTTGATGTATTTGAAAAGATGTTTATTTCTTTTGAAAATGTTTGGTGTGTGTTTTGTTTTGAAAGTGAGCAAGCAACTAAGAACGTTTCTACCTACTCAAAAGTCTTTTGTTCATTTCTCTCCTTTCCTTTGATATTGCTATCTTTCCAGTGATTGGTAAGAAGCCTTATCTTTGGATGTAAAGGGACGAGTGTGGGTCATCGTATAGTCATGATAGCAATGTTGTGAGATATCTTAGAATTTCTCTTGAGGGACTAAGATCATTTGAAAGGCAACATTTGTAGCGTCATCGAGGGACTATAATCTTGTATTTTGATTGTTTTTGCTAAGACATCCCACATGCATAACATGACCATTTTTTAGGCAACAAGTGTAGTTAACCTTAGGGATGCATGTGTGAATAGTGTGTTTGATTTGCATGCATTTAATCTTTGATTAGGGTTATCTACTTGTTGATTTTATCTTTCTATACAAATCCTAATTTACTAACATTGATATGAAAGCGATAAATTGCGGAAAGTAAATTTACTACGCTATTACATCATTTGAGGATGGGGTATACAAATTTACAAATGGGGATTGAAAGAAATTAAAGTCCTAATTATCTATTACAACCATATTGAAACTTGAATAATGTACAAGAAATGAAAATATAATGTGCAAGGATGTAAATGGAAAAGAAATGGATTTTTGTTTGGTTTTTGAGGAAAGGGTTTGGTTTTGACCTAATTAACTAAAAGAAATAATTAATTAAAATAATAAAATTAAACCTATATTAATTAAGAAAAGAAATTAAATTTAATCAAGAAAGCATTTTTAGGGTTTTTTTAGAAAAGGTTTTAAGTTTAATCAAAATAGTATGGAAATTAATTAATTAAAAGAAAACCTAAATTCTAAGTTAATTTTAATTAAAAAAGAAAATAACTAAACCAAAATCCAATTATTAATTTATTAAGAAAAATAATTAAATTTGTTTAAGAAAATATTTTTTTTGTCTTTTTGTTTTTTAAAGGAATAAAAATATAAGTATGTAGAATGCAAATAATAATTAAAAATATATTTTTGGAATTTTTTTGATTTAATAAATAATAATAATAATAATAATAAAAATAATAAATTAAAGAAAATAAAATAAAATACGAAAAATAAAGTCAGGAGGTGAAAATAGAATTTAGGGTGTTTGTTAGAAAAAATAGTTTTTGTTTGAAGCTTGGCCCAAGTTTGATTTTGTTTGGAAATCAGAAAAAAGAATAAAACAAGATAAATGGGTTGTGTTGTCAAAAGGAAACAGGGGGTCAGAACAAGCAAAAAGGCTAAAGCCCAATGTGGAGGCCCAGGCGCGCTGGCTACTTGCAAAAACAAAGGAAAATGTTGAAAAATATGAAAAAAGGCAGTGATGGGACTTGAACACATGACCTTGATCATAAATGTGCGCTGCCTTACCACTTGGGTGGCTATACATCAGTTAACTTCAACAAAACCATAAATATATATTATAAATCCATTCTTAGAAATGAACTTCATCTTCAACCTCTAGCCAGGGTCCTTGTAACTCATTCATTTCTCATCCATTCTCAAAACTTCCAACATCAAACTTGTTAGAAATTTTACCAAGATTCCAAAAATGTAAACAATTTGGACTAACAATCAAATATGAGCATATATTTCTAAAAGTACCAAATCCTGGCCTAACTTTTTTCATAGATTCAAACTTAAAATTCTCTAAGCTCAGGCAATATAAATGAAAACTATGGATATGTACAGCTTCAGGGCAATGATATCTACATTTTATCTTTGAAAATGCAAGCCTAACAATGCCTAAATGAAGAGATGAAAGTTTAGAAAAATACCTCAAAAACTGGAAATCATGAAATGAGTTTGAGCTTGTTTCAAGTGATGGTAATGATCATGTTAGCTTCCTCAAGTTCCCAGGAAGTTAATGCAATGCTTAGCTTGAGCTATGGATGGCTGGAATGGTCTAGAGAAGTCAAGATGCAAGCTCTGTTTTTTGGTTATGGACGAAGGTGATGGAGATGTTACAGTCGTGTAACAGGGTGTGGGATTGTTTGTAGATGATGTTTAGGAACTTTTGGAAGTGAAAGGCCAAGAAACGCACGAGGGAAATGGAAGATACAAGTTCAAGGTCAGAACTGTGTATCAATGGTATTTTTTGAGAAATTTCTGGTTTATGAATGTTTGAAGGAGTTTCAGGGCCTTAGCATTCATCTGTTAGCTTGCAAATAGTGTATGTATTTATAGGCAAGAGGTTTTGTGTACTACAACAAGTCAGAATTTGAAATATCAAGTTGTAAAACATTTACTTGTTTTTGAAGCAACCATGACAAACATCTTCCCAAATCTTGTACCACGCTATTGTAGAGTGGTTGAACTTAAACAATTTTGCTTCTGACTTATAGATGTTGTGTGTGCAAAAGGAACAAGTGCAAAGCTCAAGACAAGTTGACTTTGCATAAAGCTTGCTTTTTCAAAATGGAAGTGGTGACTTTCTTCCTTAAATGGCAAGGTGTATTGGACAAAGCTTAAATTAAGTGGTTCTTAGATCAAAAGCTTGTGCAATCTTCCGATTAAGGATAGATACACAAGTTAGAGGGTCTGAAAAGTGGGATTACGCAACATTGCTTGGAATTGGATCAAATGTTCATCATGAAAATGACTTGAAAAACAAGTTTGAAACCCTAATTTCTTGCCTTTGATTCTATTAGCTCAAGTATGATCTCAATGAGTTCTTAGACATTTTGGAAAGCTTGTAACATCCCCTACAACCTTCATGTTGGACATTTTTGAAAATTCAATTTATAACTAGGTGAAAAGTTGCCATGAAGTTAGGTCAAAATCCTGACTAAGTAGGGCAAAATTTCACCAAGTCTTTTTAGTTTCATGGACATGTCTTCATAAATTCATAACTTTAAATCCAATAATTTCTAGAAAAAGTTCTGCCCTACAATGTTTTAGATCTCATTGATATCAACAACTTTCATGTTGGAAGTTTTCCTTGAATTATTTTGCATCATGGTAGAAATTTGGCACAAAGTTATGGAAAAAGTTAACTTTCTAACACTTAGAAAAATTTCTAAGTCTTAGAATTTTGACTTTTCAATGATAATTTTGAATTTTGAATTTCTTGATGAAAATTTTCATATTTTTACATGTCTTGATGAAATATGATTTTTGAAACTTGATTTTGATCAAAAAGTCAAAGTTTGACTTTTCATTGTACAGTTGACTTTTCATCAGTTGACTAAAATTCATCTGCCAATCTAATAATCTTGAGATGTGATTTAAACTATGAAATTAGGTCATATGGTGCATTTGAATCCTTGAGATTATGTTTTAAACCAATAAGTCATTTTCTTGGTCAAAAGTCAAGAACTGAGCCTTCTCAATCAAAACGCTAATTTTGACCATTTTGCCCTTTTGGTGTTCTGATCAAATTTATTTGAGGAATTGTGATCCAACTTGATCAATTTACATATATGAGTTCATAATGTTGATATGGATAAAAAATTATGAAGTTTGACTGCAAATTGACCATAATTGACTTTTTCTCTAATACAATTGATTTTAGGTCAACTGATCAACTGACTGAGCAATTTTGTGATCCAAGACTTGAAACTTGACATGAGAAATCTTGAGGGTTCCTAATGATCCATGAAAGTCATTTGAGGCCTTGAAAGTCCAATTGTCCTTGTGAAAACTAAAACGCTAATTTTGAGTTGTCAATGTTGAGGAGGTGTCTTGAGCTGATCAAACCTTGTGTAGTCTTGAATCAATGGAGATCTTATGAGAGATTTCTTGAGAAATGAGAGGGCAAAGTTTGGGGTACAACACCGGTGAACCAAAAACGTTCGGGCAAAAAATTAGGGATATATAAATAAAATTGTACACCCGTGTTGTACCCTAATTTTTGCCCCTAAGATCCCTTCATCATACCATATTGATTCAATCACAATAATATCACATTAGAATTCTTGGTTCCCCTCCCTATATTTAGCTTTTCTCTTTGAGGAATCACCAAGCACCTTGACTTGTGTTATTTTGTGATCATGAATGTTTTTGTCTTGATTTCTCCTCTTAATTAATAAAATGCAATGTTGGTTTGTCTTGCTTGTTACTAATATAGGTAAAGGCAATGAGATCTAACAAGTTGCTCCATGGGTTCATGAGTTTATTTCCATGCCCTAGTCAATAAAGCTTGAGAATTTCAAACCTCACCATTGGATTTGTTTTGGATGGAATGGCATGGCAAGGTTATTTTGGTTCACCACATTTCAAGGTTATCAAATTTGGTTCAAAAGCACAAGGGGTTGATGGAGAAGTTGTCATACTTGGACAAGGCTTTGTTCCCATTGGTCACAAATTCATATTTATCTCAATTCTCAAGATATGGAAGTGGTTGTGGTTGCTATAAGTTCTCATTATCATCCTCAACAACTTATATTTACAAAGCATTTGTGCTGGTACAAGAAGTTTGTTCAAAATTGTCAAAGTTCCTCAAGGCATTTTTCTTGATCTAGGAGCTAGGGTTTTGAACTTCAAAGAAGTATATATTGCTCATATTTTGGTATTTTTGAGTGATTTCAAAGATATCATTCTCTTCAAAGGGTTATTAACAAATCACTTCAAAAGTTCCAAGGAGTTTTCACGTGGAAGAAACTTGATGAAGAAGCAAGATTACAAGTCCTCCTGATGAATCCCCAATTTTCCAAGTGTGACTTCAAATGATCATAACTTGGTCAATTTTTATCACCTTGAGCCTATTCTTTTTCCATAATGATCTTGAGGATATGAACTTTATTCCTTCTTTTATGTGCAAAGTGAGAAAATGGATGGAAGTTGCCTTAAGGATACAAAAGATTATAGGTCATTTCATGATTTTTTGCATACTTCAACAATTAATAATTATCTCAATTTTTGGAGATTTTGAATGGTTCAAGTCCCAAAATGTCATTCAAGAGGTCTATTTCATGCCATCTTTTTTGGTCAAGAGCAAATTCCAAGGGGAATGCCATGTTTGGAGGCAAAACATTATAGGTTTTTGAAGAAAAATTTGAAATATTTCTAAGTATGGAAAGTCAACCCTTTTTCTCCAACTTTGAGTCAATGCAACTTTCAGCTCAAGCATCCATTTGTCTCCATTCTTTTCACATTGCCAAGCTTGGATAGCCAGAATCACCCTGCCAAACTTGTTCCATAACTCAAAATTCAGCAACTTCGAAATCCATTCTCAAGCCTTTTTTCAATCCAATTTTTCCATCAATTCACCTTCCTTGATCTTCCCTGAAGCCAACTATATAATTACATTCAAGAATCGTGCCCTATATTGCTCCATAGAAGTCCAGTTTCAGAGCTCTACAACTCAACTTCAATAGGTAGATTCTTTCATCAATTCTTCAAAACTTTGATATCATTGTGATGCTCTCATTGCCCTGGTTCTAGTCGCAACACTTGCTTTTTACTGGAAACACGTTTTGATCATGAAATTTAAAATCCCTTTTCAAAACTTTCCTTCCAAATTGCTTGAGCTACAGTTTATATAAATCTGTAGCGAGTGTGTGGTTGTCTTCGTCTTGAAGAGACGAAACGAATGGCATAAGTCTCGTGCTCTAATTTTACAGATTGAGCAACCTGGTTTTGGGACTGGCTGGAGGTTGAAGATGACCAACGTGTCATCCTTCAACCAATGAAACAACGCCATTTGGATTTTTTAAATTTCTGATTTACATTTGATTCATTGCTTTATTCACTAATGACCATGATATGCACAACACGCCAGGTCCACTTGATCTGTTTACTAACGCGTTTTGACATTAATCAGATCACCCATATTTTTTTGGTTTTTATTTTCTTTTCTGATTTTTATATTTAATTGTTTTAAACTTCAAAAATCATAGAAAATTTATTTTTAGTCCAAAAAATTTGAAACAATTATGAAAAATATTTTTGATTATTCTCTTTCTGATTTTTATTTTTTCATAATTTAATTTTGTGTTTTGGTATTTTTTATAAATTTTCACTTTATTTGAATTGTTTTAAATGTTTAAAAATACTTTTATGCATTTTTAAATTCTAAAAAAATTATGGAATGATCCAATGGTATTGTGACAAATATTGTTGACCTCACTTAATTTTTATTTCTGACTTTGGTGTTTTTTTTTAATCATTTTTGGTTTATTTTACTCATTTCTTTTAATTTAAAAAATAGTTTCTGACTTTAAAAAATCACCAAAAAATTTATAAAATCATTTGAGTCCTTTTCTGATATTTCTATGGTCTTACTTTTTATTTTTTGATTAATTTGAACATAGTTGATATTTTTCTCTTTTATTTCTATTTTAAAACATTTTTTAAACCTTTTTTTTTGTATATATTAAATGTAATATTATTTTGTGACTATTTTCTGGCTGATCTTGGGTTAAATTTTTGATCATGAACTTTATTAACATCATTGGATCCATGGTGTTGAGTCTAACTCCAAAAAAATGGATGAATGATTTTAATAATAGTTTGATTAAATTTAATTCAAAAGTGGTTTGCATATTCTCTCTCATCCCTCTTCATCTCATCCCTTTTCTTATTGCACTAAGTGTTATTGGAGCATGATCTCTATATCATGTCTCAAAACAAATGTTGCATAGATTGCTATTGACCGGCCTCAAAATAGGTGCGACTTCTATATAATTCCACTTACGATTGCTTAACATAGCGCTAAATTTTGTCCTGATTCGAATAAATGATCATTCGTGGCCCAAACTTATGTTTGCAAGCCCAAGTATGTTAATTTGATCTCTTTGATCTAATATCCTTGAGATTCATTGTGTGGAGGCTTTGGTTCTACCAATCCTCTAATAGATCTACAACACTTTTGGTCAATGTGAATCACTTAAACACCGTTGGTCATTAAATGGTACTCATGAGGATTCCAAAGGGATGATATACTTGATAAAAAGCAAATGCAACTTGTTGTATGGAGGATTTGGTTCTACCAATCCTCTAATGATTTCTAAATGCAAGTTTCAAGATGATCATCCAACTAACCACTAATCACTAAGAATTGACTTTATCCTTTATTTTTATTATATGCCCCTTTTATTTTTATGCACTATTTACTTTTAGCATTTACATTTCATGCCATTTTCATCTTTGCTCATTTGAGTATTTACTTTCTTGTCATTTTTATTTTTGCTCACTTGAGCTTTACTTTTCCTTTTCAAAACACCTAATAATCAACATAAACTCTAAAAATCTTTAATGATACTTGGACTATTTGGTTACTATCCTTGGAATTATAGAGCATTAGACTTTTTGGACTTAGGATTAGAAACCTTGGCCTATGATTGGAGACCTTGTGACCTTATCTGATTATTTTGTCTGGAGCTCTTGAGGTTTACCTCAAGGCATTGGGTTGTTTGTTTGTTTTGTGTGCAAGTTATTGTAATTACACTATTTGTTTGTAATCTGGAATTCACTCGTATACAGTCGTTGCTCTGCCCAATTTTTGTGAAGACTTAATACACTTGAAGTTTGGTTCTCTAAAGAAGTCTAGTATCATTGCTTGCTTGGTTTCAATCCAAAGAATGAGAATTCTATCTTGGCTCATAGTATCAAGTATTGGCTTCTTGTTGGTTAGATGGTTCTTATCCCTAGCTTTTACCTTATACTTTAGGATAGTTCCTTCCTCTCCTCCCATCTTCTTTAATTTCAAAAATCTTCTCTCTCCTTTTAAAAAACTCTTGTTTTTTAAACTTGAACCACTTTCATAATAAACTTGGACCTAAGTCCATGCATTTTCAAAACCTTTTCATAAATAAAATTCAATCAACTTAATAATACCTTGACATTTTTTGTGAGAAGACTAAAAATCAATCAATCTCATTACAAACCATTTTGCCACTTTGGCTTTTATCTTTAAACTTTTCTCAAAAGATTGGACTCTTGTCAATCCTTGTAGTGATGCAAACAACTATACTTCTACAATATATAGTGAAGAGAGATATTTTCCACTTGGGTGTTGAGTGAGACATTGTTGATTTTAAAACCAAGTCATATCCTCCACTTTGAGATGATGCAAATTCTCCTTTCTCATAATTGTGGGTAGTAAGTATGTTTTCCACACGGACAATGACAATGATGTCTTATCTCATAAAATTAACCAACACACTTGTGTTTAAAATTTTTTAAAAGAGGAACTACGTGTACCCTGATCCCCTATTGCACGAAAATGTGGTACGTAGGCACTAAAGATTCACAACCGTGGCGGGTGCAAAAAACCATAAAAATATATTTCTTTTCTCACCTCCACCATCCATTTTTTTACACAACATTTCATATCCAAAATATACAGATTTTACAAAGAAGTTCCTACGGAGTACCGTAGATGTTTAGGGTGCTAATACCTTCCCTTTGCATAACCAACCCCCTTACCTTGAATCTTTCCCCCCTCTTTTGGGTTATTCGCTCTTTTCCCATTCCTTTGGAAATAATAAATTGCGGTGGAGGTTTTATTTTGATTTGTACAAGTCTAGTCAATCCCATGGCTTAGTCTTAAACATTTCTACCGCTACAACTCGGCAAGTCGAAAACCTGAAAAGGAAGCTTGGGCAAAAAAGGGTATCCCGGTGGACTAAAAATCTGAAAGGACAGTGTAGGCAAAATTTAAGGATTAAAGCGTACAACTATGTTCCGTCATCTCGTCACTTGTCTATCAGTAGAAGACTTATCGCCCTGATCAGCATTCACCAAAGGCTTTAGAAGTTGAGATATGTTCAAGTCTCTACGAATTCCCACAGAGCCACTGCCATGAGATTACCCCTACATGGTGATCTTTGAAAAGTTCATATATTCCCCACAATCTTCTCGGTAGATTACTCTGGCAGATACAAGAGTGCAGACTTTCTCCCAGTAATATTACTTATCTACATGATCCTAATTATTACAGTTTATAGAAATTCTTCTCCCCGACTGAGTTTTCAAAACTGTAAAAATCGCTGCAGATTACTTCTCTCTAGCAGAGCTCATTCCCATCAACAAGTTTACTTCCCAGCAGAGTCCAGATTTCTGTCAATAGGGTTTATTTCCCCAACAGGGTTTAGTTCCCCAATGATGTCTAATTTCCCCAACTTAAGTCATTCCTCAGATGGCCATAAGTCACCGGCAAAAACTCCTTTCCCCTAGTGAAGTCGTCACCATCCTCAGAGAGTCGATACTGAATCTAAAATCAGATCAAATGACAATCAACTTTGTCTTTCTCAGACGAGCCAGAAAGTTATCCATCGATGTTATCCCTAATCAGGGTATACAAGGAATTATAACTCCCTAGTAGAGCCAAAATAACCAAAGTTTAGACCTCTTCTTCCCCAAGCAGGAGTAAACACTCTCCAGCAAAGTTCCCTCAGAGAACATAAATCAATGTTCCCAACGGAGTTTTCTCAAACAAAAAATACGAATCCCTAGCGGAAACAATTCCCTGAAGATTATGCATGCTCTTCATCCCTAGCGATAATCAGGGATTTATTTTCCCCAGACGAAGATTCCGCTCAAGTTTACAAATGCATTTCATTAACATTACACATTCATACATTATTTACTAAATGTCGTAGCATATGCATACGAAACACATATAGCACAATCTCATTTATTTTGAGATCGTCATTACACAATGCATTTCATACACCATGGCATTGCATACAACCGAATCTTTACCTTTTTAGGAAAAGAACAATCAACAAATATCATCGAATACTTATACGACCTGACAATCATCTCAAAGGCTATATCTGACGAAGAGCTATTTTCAGCATTTTCCTCAAAAGATCATTCTCAAAATATATCTGCTGGTTCAGTTTAAATCGATCAACGATTTATCCTGATTTGTTTTTCGGTGGACTTCTTTCGCTGGTTCAGCTAAATTGACTCGAAGATTTTATTGATTTGTCTTCCAGTTAAAGATAATTCAAGACCTCTGCTGGTTCAGTTTAAATCAATCAACGATTTATCCTGATTTGTTTTTCAGTAGACTTCTTTCTCTAGTTCAGCTAAATCAACTAGAAGATTTTACTGATTTGTTTTCCAGATAAAGATAATTCAAGACTTCTTCTTGTTAAGTTTAAATAGATCAACGATTTATCCTGATTTGTTTTCCAGTAGACTTCTTTCTCTGGTTCATCTAAATCGACTCAAAGGTTTTACTAATTTGTTTTCCAGATAAATATAATTCAAGACCTCTGCTGGTTCAGTTTAAATCGATCAATGATTTATCCTGATTTGTTTCCCGGTAGATTTCTTTCTCTGGTTTAACTAAATCGACTTGAAGATTTTACTGATTTGTTTTCCGGTTAAAGATAAATCAAGACCTCTTCTGGTTCAGTTTAAATTGATCAACTATTTATCCTAATTTATTTTCTGGTGGACTTCTTTCTCTGGTTCAGCTAAATTGACTCGAAAGTTTTACTGATTTGTTTGTAGTTAAAGATAATTCGAGACCTCTGCTGGTTTAGTTTAAATCCATCAAAGATTTATCCTAATTTGTTTTCCAATGGACTTCTTTCTTTGGTTCAGCTAAATCTACTCGAAGATTTTGCTAATTTGTTTCCAGTTAAAGATAATTCGAGACCTCTATTGGTTCAGTTTAAATCGATCAATGATTTATCCTAATTTGTTTTCTGGTGGACTTCCTTCTCTGGTTCATCTAAATCAACTCGAAGATTTTATGGATTTATTTCCAGTTAAAGATAATTCGAGACCTCTGCTGGTTCAGTTTAAATCGATCAATGGTTTATCCTGATTTGTTTTTCGGTAGACTTCTTACTCTGGTTCAGCTAAATCGGCGCAAAGATTTTACTGATTTATTTTCTAGTTAAAGATAATTCAAGACCTCTGCTGGTTCAGTTTAAATTGATAAACGATTTATCCTAATTTGTTTTCCGGTAAACTTCTTTCTCTGGTTCAGCTAAATCGACCCTAAGATTTTGCTGATTTGTCTCCAGTTAAAGATATTTCAAGACCTCTGCTGGTTCAGTTTAAATTGATCAATGATTTATCCTGATTTGTTTTCCGGTAGACTTCTTTCTATGATTCATCTAAATCGACTCGAATATTTTGCTGATTTGTTTCCAAATAAAGATAATTCAAGACCTTAACTTGTTCAGTTTAAATCGATCAACGATTTATCCTGATTCGTCTCCCTATAGATTTCTTTCTCTGGTTTAGTTAAATTGACCCTAAGATTTTTCTTATTTGTTTCTAGTTAAAGATGATTCAAGACCTCTGCTGGTTCAGTTTAAATCAATCAGCGGTTTATCCTAATTTGTTTTCCGGTAGACTTCTTTCTCTGGTTCAGCTAAATCGACTCGAAGATTTTTCTGATTTGTTTTCCAGATAAAGATAATTCAAGACCTCTGTTGGTTCAGTTTAAATCGATCAAGGATTTATCCTGATGATTTTTCTAGTAGACTTCTTTCTCTAGTTCCGCTAAATTGACTCAAAGATTTTACTGATTTGTTTTCTAGATAAAGATAATTCAAGACCCCTGTTGGTTCAGTTTAAATCGATCAATGATTTATCCTGATTTGTTTTCCGGTAGACTTTTTTCTCTGTTTCAGCTAAATCGACTCGAAGATTTTTCAGATTTGTTTTCCAGATAAATATAATTCAATACCTCTGTTGGTTCAGTTAAATCGATCAACGATTTATCTTGATTTGTTTTCTGGTAGATTTGTTTCTCTGGTTCAACTAAATCGACTCTAAGATTTTGCTAATTTGTTTCCAGTTAAAGATAATTCGAGACCTCTGCTGGTTCAGTTTAAGTCAATCAACGATTTATCCTGATTTGTTTTCTGATAAACTTCTTTCTCTAGTTCAGCTAAATCGACTCGAATATTTTTATGATTTGTTTTCCAGATAAAGATAATTCAAGACCTCTGCTGGTTCAATTTAAATCGATCAATGACTTATCCTGATTCATTTTCTGGTAGACTTCTTTCTCTAGTTTAGCTAAATCGACTCAAAGATTTTACTGATTTGTTTTCCAGATAAAGATAATTCAAGACCTCAGCTGGTTCAGTTTAAATTGATCAAAGATTTATCTTGATTTGTTTTCCGATAGACTTCTTTCTATGGTTCAGCTAAATCGACTCAAAGATTTTACTGATTTGTTTTCCAGATAAAGATAATTCAAGACCTCTGCTGGTTCAGTTTAAATTGATCAACGATTTATCCTAATTTGTCTTCCGATAGACTTCTTTCTCTGGTTCATCCAAATCGACTTAAAGATTTTGCTGATTTGTTTACATTTAAAGATAACTCAAGACCTCTGCTGGTTCAGTTTAAATCGATTGATAATTTATCCTGATTTGTTTTCCGGTAGACTTCTTTCTCTGGTCCAGTTAAATTGACCCTAAGATTTTGCTGATTTATTTCCAGTTAAAGATAAATCGAGACCTCTGCTGTTCATTTTAAATTGATCAATGATTTATCCTGATTTGATTTCTGGTATACTTCTTTCTATGGTTCACCTAAACCAACTCGAAGATTTTACTGATTTTTTTCCAGTTAAAGATAATTAGAGACCCCTGTTGGTTCAGTTTAGATCGATCAATGATTTATCCTGATTTGTTTTTTGGTAGACTTCCTCTGCTGGTTTAGTTTAAATCGAGCAATGATTTATCCTGATTCGTTTCCGATAGACGCTTCCTCTGGTTCAGTTAAACTCGCCCGAAGATTGATTATGATATTTCTTCCAATTAAAGTCAATAGTTATATAGGATGGCATATATAAGCCCATCTCCGATAACTCTCCGTCACTTCTCCAAATGGAATCTATAAGCCCATTCCTAATATACTCAACCAACAATATTACTTCTTGCACAGGCGAGTGCAAATTTATGGGCACTTAAGCATTCAATCATCTTCTACCTTCAAGTCACGGATGGCGGACATGCCAATATAACTCTTTAGGTTTAAGAAGATTGAACAGGGGCATCTGTTGTACCCCAAAATTTTCCCTCCCATTTTCTTCAAAGCATTCTTTCAAGTCTCTTCAAATGGTCAAGGCACCCAAGGGTTGACTAGTCAAGATGCACCTCCTAGACCAAAAGCTTACAACTAGGGTTTGTAGTTTCTCAAGGAAATTTGGTCTGCAAAAGTGTCAAGTGGCTCCCATGTTTCTTCATAGGTCCTCAAATAGGCTTATGTCAAGTTTCAAGCCCTACATCACAAGTTTGCTCAATCAATGGCTCAAGTGCTTGAAAATTAACTATATTGATCTAAAAGTCAACTATGGTCAACATACAGTCAAACTTCAAGATTTTTGGTCAACATCAACATTTTGAAGTGATATTCATCATTTGATCAAGGATTGATCATGATTCCCCAAGTAAATTCCTCAGATCATCAAAAGTCAAGAATATGCCAAATTAGGGTTTTCCTTAGAAGAAGTAAACTGAACTTTGACCGGGCATAACATTCACATGCTTCATCAAATTTTCCCCAACCAAAGCCCATTTTGAATAAAATTAAATACTCTAAAACTTTGATTTTATTATCAAGTCCAAAATATGCTTCATTTGGAAGATATGATCTCATACATAATAGGTCATTTTCAAAAAGTCAACAGAAGACACTTTTTGTCAAGGCAACTTACATCGAGATAATGTTTCCAAATTAAAAAATGATTAAAAGATAAAGTATAAAGGATATCTTAGGCATTCCAAAAAGTCCAAGATCATCTAAGGTGAAATTGAGCAAGTTATGAGTTGCACAAATTGGGGGAATTTTGAGGGAATTCATGAATTTCAAGTTGGGCAATTTTGAACTTTTAGACAAATGGACCTAATTTTTGAGACTCATACATGTTCATGATATGTTAGAGGACCCCTAAAACCATTACCTTATTTTTCATGATTTTTATTTATTTTATTTGAATTTTTTTCATTTAAAACAAATTAAATCAAGAACAAAGGGTAACGCAAATGGGCTTAGGCGTATGATTAGACTTATGGGTCACGATTGAAGCCCAAATTTAGTGCAAAGGCCAGTAAGGAAGTCCAGGTTCAATGAATGTCAAGAATGGCAAGGATTTCATAAGTTTGGAAACATTTTAATGTGTTTTATCTTGTTTTGAAAAGGGCCTTAATGCCTTGATTCTTACCTTACTTGTTTGCTCTCATCTCACTCCTCTATATATACCACACTATGCAAGCTACAAAGGGAAGAAAAAAAATCATTGCCTAAGAGCACTAAAAAATCATTGCCTAAGAGAGAGCTCGAAATTCACAAAAAATTCCAAGAAGTTGTAAAACTCGTAATCCATGTTCCAGCTTCTCTCACTTAAAACCAGTGACTCCCTCATCCTTTTGAGATCCCTAGGAGGCGATCCACATAATTATCCAACCCCCATACGTCTCAGAATCTCTTCATACCATCCCTCCGATTTGGTAAAATTTTAATTTCGAATCTCTTTGATTTCATAATTTAAATCATTTTATGCGTATATTCTTATTACTATTGATGTTTTGAGAAAGTCTAACGTTTTACATGCAAGTATGAAGGAAGAAATAAAGTGATGCCATCGTTAGGGAATCAAGAACGTTTGGTTTCGAATCTCAGGATATGGGACGATCCAGACAAAAATAAGCTCAGATTCAGAATCATGACATTTTATTTTTTTAATATTTATGTTGTCTTATTACCTTTTTTAGATAATTAACTCAATCATAAAAATCTCATAAAATCATAAACCCAAAAAAAATTAGATTTAATTTTAATTAATAATCACTTCCTTTTTTTAATTAAAATTAATTAGACATTAGATTTTTTTATTATCATTAACTTAATTTTCTTAAATCAATTAAAAATAATAATAAACATAAAATCATAAAATTGAAATCACAAAAAAATAGATTTAGGTTTTTTTAGATTAAAATTAATTTTTGAAAAATTTATTTTAATCCCATTTTAATGTTTATTTCATAATTAATTTGTAATTAATTTAGACTCTTTTTTTTTAAAAAAATATTAAGATCAAATCACAAAAATACCAAAAATACTTAGGATTTTCTTTTTAGGATATTTAATTTTCTTTCTAAATAATCTTTTGTATTATTTTCTATTTATTTACCATTTTCGAAATAAATGTATAGGTCGCACATATGATTTTGTAATAGTTAGTTAATCTTTTTCGTATTTTTTTTTAAATATTGTAACTGCTCATGGGATGTAATAGTTTAGGATTTACTTTCCCGCACTTTTACTTTCCGCACCTTTGTATATACATGTATATTACTGTTAGTAATTAGGTCGTGTATGACAAGATAAAAGAAAATGTTAGCAAACTTAACACTCAAGATAAATAACTAAAACACAACACATTCGCACACGCGCACCTCTAAGTTACCTCCACTTGTTGCCTTCGGATAAATAAACAGTCACGACTCTTGAAAGTAAGAGATTTTAGTGGTAACCCTTTGGTTTAAAGATCATAAGTCCCTCGATGACCCTTTCAACGTTGCCTCGATATATGATCTTAAAACCTTAGGGTAAATACTAAAGCATCTTACTAGTTGCTTTTGTGACTGTACGATGACCCTCGCCCGTCCCTCAAAAATCCAACGATAGGGCTACCTACTCACTAATAGTAGAATAACACTGTTTAAAAGAAAAGAGGAAAAGAACAAACCTTTCGAGTAGGTAGATAACTCCTAGTTGCTTGCTCATAAAAACAATCAAAAAATCAATTTTTTCGCACATACACAAACTCTTTTCTAAATGATTTCAAAGACAAAAAAAACACTTTGTATACATTCTCACCGAAATGAGAAACATTACAAAGATCGCCACACTAAGGCGTCTTTTCAAAATATCTTCAAAATACATTTACACAAAAAAAGGCATTTTCAAAATGAGCTAGCAACTAAGATCCCGTAGATAACTACGGATGAAAAGGGTGCTAACACCTTCCCTTTCCATAACCTACCCCCTTACTCAAAATAATCTCGAAAGGTCTTTCTTGTTCTTTTCACCATTTACTTTATTAGATAAAATAAAAGTCAGTGACGACTCTTGCTAACCGCAACATTTGTGATAAAATGCAAAACCAGTAAAGTCAGTTCTCCCACAGTATTACAAAACTGGTGACTCTGATGGGGAGTATTACTCTTAAAAAGTGGGGTTACCTTAGGGCTAGATCATATGTGAAATGCTTTACTTGTCTGATTTGTATGCTTTATCTTTCAGTTTTATGTTTGGGCTATTATTAAAGATCCTATACCCGCATCTGGGGCACCTTTTAGGTAAGTAGCAATAAATCATGGAGGTTGTACGACATAAAACAATATGGATGATATGATAGCTATGTTAGTGTGATACTCTGGCTTGTAATAATGTTCCCTGAGTCAGTTAAGGATAACACTAGGCTTCCACATAGTATCATTAAGCACTAACTGGCCTTTAGAACCTTAAATTAACTCATCTTGGCCATTAGAAAGTAGTAAGATGGTCGGCTTTGGTCCAGACTAAAGTTGGTTGGTACTCGATGCTACACTCATTGAGATTGGACTTTCGAGATATTTCTGCCGTAATTCAGATGCTTGAGCTAAAACAATGCCTGGGAGAAATATCAATGATATGAGATCCCTAGAATCCAGTTACTATTGCTAGGACAGGTTGAGCCAGCTGAAACTTCAAGAGGGTACTTATCTACAAATTCCATGCAAGCCTGAACCTAAGGCTACTTGTGTGACTTGTTTGCTTTCATTATCTAACAACTTGAACTCCTTGCAGGGTTTTATTTGTATTCATTATCTAACGATGTGAGTTCCTTGTAGGACTTGTTTGTAGTCATTATCCAATAACCTGGACTTCTTGCAAGACTCACTTGTCTTTATCACCTTACACTTTTACTTGGTGCATAACATAGACATCATGCCATAGCATTTCGTTAACTATTTCAAGGATCTTCAAATGGTCAAGGCACCCAAGGGTTGACTAGTCAAGATGCACCTCCTAGACCAAAAGCTTACAACTAGGGTTTGTAGTTTCTCAAGGAAATTTGGTCTGCAAAAGTGTCAAGTGGCTCCCATGTTTCTTCATAGGTCCTCAAATAGGCTTATGTCAAGTTTCAAGCCCTACATCACAAGTTTGCTCAATCAATGGCTCAAGTGCTTGAAAATTAACTATATTGATCTAAAAGTCAACTATGGTCAACATACAGTCAAACTTCAAGATTTTTGGTCAACATCAACATTTTGAAGTGATATTCATCATTTGATCAAGGATTGATCATGATTCCCCAAGTAAATTCCTCAGATCATCAAAAGTCAAGAATATGCCAAATTAGGGTTTTCCTTAGAAGAAGTAAACTGAACTTTGACCGGGCATAACATTCACATGCTTCATCAAATTTTCCCCAACCAAAGCCCATTTTGAATAAAATTAAATACTCTAAAACTTTGATTTTATTATCAAGTCCAAAATATGCTTCATTTGGAAGATATGATCTCATACATAATAGGTCATTTTCAAAAGGGTGCTAACACCTTCCCTTTCCATAACCTACCCCCTTACTCAAAATAATCTCGAAAGGTCTTTCTTGTTCTTTTCACCATTTACTTTATTAGATAAAATAAAAGTCAGTGACGACTCTTGCTAACCGCAACATTTGTGATAAAATGCAAAACCAGTAAAGTCAGTTCTCCCACAGTATTACAAAACTGGTGACTCTGATGGGGAGTATTACTCTTAAAAAGTGGGGTTACCTTAGGGCTAGATCATATGTGAAATGCTTTACTTGTCTGATTTGTATGCTTTATCTTTCAGTTTTATGTTTGGGCTATTATTAAAGATCCTATACCCGCATCTGGGGCACCTTTTAGGTAAGTAGCAATAAATCATGGAGGTTGTACGACATAAAACAATATGGATGATATGATAGCTATGTTAGTGTGATACTCTGGCTTGTAATAATGTTCCCTGAGTCAGTTAAGGATAACACTAGGCTTCCACATAGTATCATTAAGCACTAACTGGCCTTTAGAACCTTAAATTAACTCATCTTGGCCATTAGAAAGTAGTAAGATGGTCGGCTTTGGTCCAGACTAAAGTTGGTTGGTACTCGATGCTACACTCATTGAGATTGGACTTTCGAGATATTTCTGCCGTAATTCAGATGCTTGAGCTAAAACAATGCCTGGGAGAAATATCAATGATATGAGATCCCTAGAATCCAGTTACTATTGCTAGGACAGGTTGAGCCAGCTGAAACTTCAAGAGGGTACTTATCTACAAATTCCATGCAAGCCTGAACCTAAGGCTACTTGTGTGACTTGTTTGCTTTCATTATCTAACAACTTGAACTCCTTGCAGGGTTTTATTTGTATTCATTATCTAACGATGTGAGTTCCTTGTAGGACTTGTTTGTAGTCATTATCCAATAACCTGGACTTCTTGCAAGACTCACTTGTCTTTATCACCTTACACTTTTACTTGGTGCATAACATAGACATCATGCCATAGCATTTCGTTAACTATTTCAAGGATCTCTAGGGCCTGTGATGCATGTTATTATGAACCAGGCGTCTAGAAAGGGGAAAGGGGATTTATTTTCCTCTAGCCAATGCTGTCAAAAGACCAAAGCACGATAACTTGAGTCAGAGGCTATGACCCACTCGACATGGTGAGCTTGATTCTTGTAGAGGGACATTCAAAGATACTAAGTTATTCCGTCAAAGAGAAATCAAAATTCAAACATTTTCTTGTGCTTACCCCGCAAGATCCTTGAAAACATTACATGCATGTCATTACATAACAGGTATTCTCAAGACATGTTTCTCATTTTCTCGCCGTTTATTTCAGCAAGAAAGATGGCTCTCGGACAGAACGATAGAGATCTCCAAACTCAAGATGCACAGTTCAAGGAAATGGTCATAAATCTATCCAAGGGGAAAGAAGAATTGAAAGCACTCCTCGCTGGGAACACGGCCAAGAAAAATCCTGAAGATAACCAGGATGACCAGGTGGAATAGCTACAAACAGAGATGGAAAGGATGAGAATCCAGATGATTAGTCAGATGGATCTTATCCAAAATTTAGGCCATGGATAAGAAGAGTTAAGAATCCTCATCAACGAACTTCGTCAAGACATATACGACCGTCTGGGGCAAACTGCTAGAATTTGGGGCATAATCAACGATCAATCTCTCTTGGTAGACAGGGAATCAGGTGACATGTTCACGCGGGAACATGTTGAAAATAAACTCAGGAGCGGTGAAATTCAGGGGAATGCATATTCAAGTACTCATAAGAGGTCATATAATGGAAATAAGGAGTCAAGTACCGTGTATGACCAGAAGGATCATAATAAGAGCGATCTTAACCAATCTGTGGGGGAAGTACATATCTCTAATCTAGCACCAGTGCAACAATGAAAATGGGGTAATCAGCATAAGCAGAATACATCTAAAAGACGATTTACTGAAATCAATGTGTCATTGGCTCAAGCATTGCAACACATGTTGGAGGCCAAGCTGGTTACGTTGAAGGATCCTCCTCAGAATCCCAACACCGCCTCTCCAATGTACAATCCAAATGCCATGTGTGCGTACCACTCCAACAGTCCTGGACATGACACTAATAGCTGTTGGATGTTGAGAAATAAGATTCAAGACTTGATCAACAAGGGGGTGCTGGAGTTCACACAAGATGGTCAGACTGAATTCTTCTGCCATCCCTCAAAGGCACACCATTTACTTGGTGCCTTTGTTTGACAATTCTTAAAACCCTAAATTGCATAATTGTGTGGATTTTGGTTTGATCTTGAGGATTATTTGAATCCAATGACCTTGTATGAATGGTAACATGTTCAAGGATAGTTATTCAAGAACTTGGGAACAATTTGACTTCATTTGATTCATTTATCATTTTATCATTCTTTTGCCTAATTGTTTTGATGTTGAGGTATAGGGAATGCACTTTGTGTAATCCATAAGGAATAAAGTTTCTTCTCTTCCTCTCTAATCCTCTTGATATGATGAGAGACTTTATTTCATCTTCATGAACCATTTAATTACTATCTCATTAACTCTTTGCTTGGTAGACTTTGAAATTCATTGTTCACCTTTTGAGATCATGGTCTAGGAGTTTGTCTTTAGACATTCCTATTTGAATATTATTGATCCAAAATGATTGAAATGTTTTAAGTCCACTTATGAATTCTAATGCTTTTGATGTTTCAATTACATTTATCCTTGATCTTTTGATTGATATTCAATTGTTAAATCATTATGGTGACAAGGTATGAGCCATATTGTGTTCTATTGCACCTGGTCTTGGACTTGTGATTTGGTGAAGCTCTTAGAGGCTTGGGATCCAACTTGTGTGTTTGATCATTGATAACATACCCTCTCTTATAATCTAACTTCCCATTCCTCTATGATATTTATATTGTGCATTCATTTGTCAATAAAAAATAATGACACTTAGAAGCAATATTTTCTTCTTTGACTTAAGTTTTTAAACTTCTTGCTTAATGTTTCTTTCTATGCTTTGAACAAAGTCCTTTTTGATGATACTTAGTGTTTGCTAATTCCTTTAACACTTAAGTACATCAACCATTTCTTATTTTCACAAGTATATGGTTCACTTTGCTTGCTTCATCATAAGGACTATATGCTTTCTTGTTTGACAAGTTTTCTTGAGATCAACTTTTGTACATAGAATTGTAGGTCTACTCGTTTGGTCATGATTGATTGTTTACCTTGAATTTACTTATAATGAAAAAACATGCTTCGTCTCATGTTTGATATATGATCATTTGTTTACTTTTAAAACTCATTCAATCAATTTCTTGTGTTGCTTTGAGATTTATCATGTTATCTTTTGTGTTTTCTTGTGATACATGAATGTGAAATATTATAGGTCACTTGATTGTGAATTTTTTTTATACCTTATTTATATGATCCCTCTTCATCTATCCCTTTCTTGATGCTTACATGCCTTTAGGAATATTTTAGGGTGTGGTTTTGACCATTTCTTGCTTGAATCTTTGAATGTGCTTAAGTATGGTGCCTTAGAATGTGCTAGCATTGCATGAGGACTTATGTTCACTTAGGGTTGTTTAATTGTTTTGCTTGTGGGGTTTGATGGTGATTCTTTCTCAATAATTCTTGTATGATGATGATAACATCTTTATGTGTTTGCTACTTACTTATACCCTTCTACATCCCTTTCACTTCATCTCACTTCACTATGCCATGATAGGTTAGGTTTGACACATAAGTATTCACTAGCTAGTGTGCTCGCACATGTAACTTCTCTTGTGATTTTAAGACATTGTCTATTGTGAATGAACCTTATGGGATCCTTTTATATGTCATAAATTTTTACTTTGATGCAATGTGGCTTCCCGTTGTATGTCTACTACTTGTCTTAGACTTAGGTCAATTCTTGCCAATTGTTTGAGTTTTTTTCCCCTCTTCACCATGCATGCTTGTTTTAGTTAAGTGATGTTTGTTAACATGTGACCTCTTGGTGATAACTAGTGATGTCTTAAAGCATGTTTAGGTCTAGGTATCCAGTCTTTCCTATCATTTTCTCGATACTTTTAACGTTGTCTAAAGTATGCTTAATTACACTTCCACTTGTCTAGTTTGGTGATTTCATCTTCCCTTTGACCTATGTTGCTTTGTCTTGGATATAATTAGGATGATAACATGTTAGGGGCAGTAGCTTTGAGTTGTTTGATATACTTTCATAACATGCAACCTTTGGTTGGTCAATCATTGTTTTCTTTCCTTTCTTCTTTCCTTGCCCAAGTACTTGTTTGCTTGCCTTCTTTGTGTGATCTTTGAGTGATCTTTCTCCCACCTTTGAGACACATTTGTAGGAACCTATTAAGGTATACTTGCTGACTTGTAGAGTTCTTTACCTTGCTTTCTTGACTTCATCCTTGCTTGCTAAGTTTTGATGTTTGTTTGACACTTAAAGCCTTGGGTGCTTGTTGTTGCAGTGGCATAACGACAAGCAAAAAGTAAAGTATTATTTTTACCGAGTGATATTTAGGTTATATCGTATCGTGTCCACAAAGATTGATGTATTGAAATATCGTTCGACAAATCTCTCGTTAATGAGTTTGGGATTTGAGTGATTTGAAAGGAAAGATAAAAGTATCAACAGAAAATAAATGTATAAAAAGGAAAGACAAACTTATCCGGCTCAAATGTACTCTATTCATCATAAACTTAAACCTATCGACCAGTTATACTCAACCTATAATATTTATCAATGTCATCACGTATCAACCACAACACCCGTTATATCATCTTGATAGCGATCTCTCAATCAACCTCAACAACACAGAAGTCAACTGTGCTAATCGCGTTGACGATCTCTCAGAGCAACACAACCAACATAGAGGCATTAATCACAGATACCCAAAGTGAATGTCAGCTCTAAATCTATCTCTAGAATTCAGAAACTAACAGATAATCATCATAGATAAGTATCCAAGCGGTATATGTCTATAACAATTCAAATCCCCAACACAAAGCAAAAATCAAGGACAACAATCGACAAAGTTTTATAAAGCAAGTTTTATACAATGCCATGGGCGACAAATGTACATGAGTTCAAAGTAAAAATACATACAAAACCCAACAAAAGAGAAATACATAGAGAAGAGAAGAGATAAACCAAAAATCTTTTGATTTTTCAGCGACGGTCGATTAGAAATCTACCTCCAACCGTCCATAAGCAAACTCATAGTGTTGTTTTCTAAGCTAATCTATCAAATATAAGGTTGGTGGAATTTAGGAACAAAAATACCCCAAATACCATAACCTAAAGTGAAATAAAAATGAAGTTATAAAATAATTCTCAACAGACCGCGTTAAGCAGACTGTGCGATAGTTACACACTAAACCACCTAAACCGTGCTAAGCGGGCTCAAAAACTATGCTTCTACCAGAACAGTAACAGCACCCCGCGCTAAGCGGCACAAGCGCGTTCGCCTGGACAGAACTACTAAAAAATGGATTTTTATTCCATAAACGCGCATCCGGAGCCGTGTCTTTGACACCTTATTCCTTGGTGCTCCAAATGTGGAACAAATACCTATAAAATAAGTAAAATCTATCAAACGATACACAAATGAATCGAAAACTCAATTATATACAAACTAAACATATTTACGAACAAATTCGAAATTATTCACACGATATCAACAAAAACAACACATAAATATGTTTCCAACTAACAACTCTTCCACTTCACAACCCATATCCTCAAAACCTTCCACTTCCTCCAACACATCATTGCAAAATATAGAAGTCTTTCATGGGATGTCAGGTTCCAAAGAAGCGTGCAGGAAGAAAAAAGCCAGATTTTAATGACGAATGAGATTGAAACAGTTGTAGCTGTTGTCGCCGGTGAGGAGTTGATTAATATGTTTTGTGTGGAAAAGAATGATGATGAAGTGTTGAATATGTCACAGGAGTTGATTAATATGTTTTGTGTTGAAGAGGATGAGGAGAAAGTGTGGAATATGCCGGATTTATGGAGGAATATGGTTATAATGTCTCCTACACATAGCTTGGGAAACTATGAGTATGAAGATTTTGACCTAGACTTTCAAGATGATGAGATATCACTGTGGAACTTTGAAATTTGATGAATTAGGTTATTTTACTTTTTCTTTTGTGTGGATTGTATAATTGAAAAGTTTGTACTACAGCCTTTTTTTTATTAGTAGTATTGATGCTTCATGTACATAGGTTGAATTGAAAATGATTCTGTTCTTCTATTCTTATCTCATCCTTTTTATTGTATAGGAAAGAATAAATAGTATTAGAATATAAAAGTATTAGTCTGTTAATCTATATTGGAATTTGATGTGTTTGGTCAGTTATGCAGTTTCCTTATGCTTCATTAAAGAGTAATGAATGAAACTTGAATGGTTATTCTGAAAGTTGTCTTTCTAGCTAGCAGAAAGAGTAAAACAAAAAAGCCTCACCAGTAAAATACTTTCGTTATTTATGAAACTTAGAAAAACTGTTGGGAAATAGAAACTTCATTAACTTGCAATCAAAGTGTGTTTATTGCAGTTAGTCTAGCAAGTGTACTAAATAATGCAATTAATAATATCGTGAAATCCCAAATGTCTTTGAACTCAAAGAATGCATAGGTTTATAGAATTTGTATCAATTTTTGGATGATCAAAGTAATGAAGTTTGTTGAAGATTTGTTTCAATAATATAAGGTGAAAGTAAATTAAATTGAATTGAATGTAATATTGTTGAAATATGTCAGCATGAGTGGAACATTTAATCCCCTTTATACTTTAAATTGAGCTTGTTATAATCTATTTATATTTTGTAAGATTACTTTTCTATATTATTTATTGTTAATTCTTTAATGAATAGACCTTTAGTCTTAAATTAATTCTCTAAGTTATTAATTAATAACATAAAATTAAGCATTTAATTATTATGAACAATATAATATTTATTGAGATATTAGATATAATATCAAATATAATTTAAGTTATATATGTTGAGATATTAGATATAATATTAAATATAATTCAATTTGGTAAGTTTAAGTCTAATTAGGGTTGTATATAAATAGTCATAGTTTGTATCATTATTTGTTTAATTCAAGTGAATAATATAATCCTTATTTTCTTATTATTCTTTCTTTCTCTCCTCACTAAAAGTGCCTCACACACTAACAAATAGGTATCCTGAGTTTATGGTTATTGTTCTTGATCGTGTTTTCAAGAACTTCACGTTAGAGATCGTGTTTCTAGGACAAATAAATCAATTGCTACGAAGACGACTGGTGATAAGGGTATTCTGAACTCTCTTCCAATGCTTGACGACAAAAATTGGATCCGATGAAAAAAAAGATGCAATCCTTGTTTGGTTTCCAAGATACCTTAGAAGTGGTTACTACGATGTTTCTGCGCTGGTTGCAGATGCAACTGAAGCCCAGAAAACTGCCCGTAACAAAGTCAAGAAGAAAGATTGCAAGACTGCTTATTGCATTTAGACAGCGGTCGATACTGCTAACTTCGACAGAATCTCTCATGCTGAAACGACGAAGTAGGCATGAGATGTTCTGGTCAAGTATTATGAAGGAGGTGAGAAAGTCAAGGTTGTCATGTTGCAGACCTTACATCGATAATATGAATCGTTGTCGATGGGAGAAGACGAAAAAGTTGCAGAATATGTGTCGAAGGTCCAAAAACTCGTCCATCTCATGAAGGGTCGTGGTGAAACCATAACTGATAAGATGATAGTTGAGAAGGTAATGCGAACATTGACCTCTCATTTTGATCACATTATCGTAGCTATTCAAGAATTCAATCAACTTGAAACCCTAAAACTGGAAGATTTAGTTGGTTTGTCTGAAGCACATACGATTAAGATTATCGGAAGGAAAGGAGTTCAAGACTCGATACTAGCTCTGCAATTTCAGTCATGGAAAAGGAATGCCGATTCCAATAAATTCAAAGGCAAAGTCGACAAGACTTAAGGAAAGAAGTCCTAATTGAATCGTCACACGCATCAGGTCGAAGATAAAGCTTTTTAATCCTCGAAAAGAGGAGGAGGAAACTATCGAAAGGACAAAGAAGATAAGAAAGATATGCAGTGTTATAACTGTGAAAAGTGGGGTCATTTGGAAAAAAATTATTGGTACATGAAAGACAAGGGATCGACAGGCAAGGACGAAGGAGCAAACCTTCACTACTAGAAATAATACATATGACGATGCCAACTTTACCACGATCCTTCAGGGAACCATAGTGACATCTCTAAACCTAGGTGCTGACATTTTATTTTATTTAATTTATTAAAAATTATTAACATAAAATTACGGTTGCAGCCATAACCGTAGTTATAGAATCCAGGCTTTCTTGGGTTCGATACTCAGTGCCCTCAAATATATTATTCATTTAATGTTAAGTCACATGTTTTCTGTTTTATTTATTTTTATATATATAATAAAGAGTTACGACCACGGTTGGTAACGTCAACCGTTATGAGTATATTTATATATAAATAAATTAACTCCCACTCTTTCACAATAACGTCACATCTATCACAACAAAACCCTAAAACCCATTTTTTCTCTTCTTCTTCATCATTAGCATTCTTATTCTACAGTATAGCCGTCAATCTTGTTCTTCTTACATAAATATATTTTTATTTTTCCTTATTCTCTCATTTTCGTGTATGTTGTTGTTATATTTCACTAGGTTTTCCTATGAATTTGTCTTGTTAGATTGTTTATGGCTTTTTTATTGTTGTATGTTGTTCTATGTTGTTGTTTCATGTTATGTTGTTGACAAATAAGTTTGTGGTTTTACATGTTGATAATTATCATGGCGTTTGTAGGACTCAAGAAAATTGAATGAAGAAACAACAACAACAACAGTAATGTTCATCTAGTTTTAGAAGCAATGAAAATAAGTATAAGAAGTATGAAGCTATTGTGTTAACTTCATCCATCTTATACGTTTTTTTTCATTGCTTCACAAACTAGTTGAACCTCGTATGGTGATGATAATGGTGGTAGCAAGCGTAAATTATGATTTGATAAATGGTTTTTCACGTGCAGTTAGCAAGTGTTTATGGTTCTTTACTTATCATTTAAAGCTTCAAGAAATGGTTAGTTATTCAGTTCTCTCAATCTATGTAAATTAATTTGATGTTTTTGTTGATAAATGTTGTTAGAGAGTTTGTTATATCATATGAGGTTGCTTGTTTCATTAACTCCTCATTGAACTTGCACTCTGATAAGTGGTTTTTACACAGGAATTTTGCATTTATTTTAGTCATCATTTCTTTTAATTGACTGGTGTTTTATTTTGTTTTACCACATTTTATATTGTGGTTTGGTATTTCAGTGTTTTCAAGTTTAAAATAATAAAACAGGACAAATCGGGGCAGAAAAATGCATAATTCAGAAGTTCAGAAAGAAGTGCTTTAGAAGACCTGACACGGGTGGCCGTGTCACCTGACACGAGCTGTGTCAGGGGGAAGACTGGAAAAAATGAAGTTGGAAGCAGTACAGAAGGCGACACAGGTTCCCGTGTCACACGAGACGGCCCGTGTCATTTCAATTGAGCTAATTGTTAGAAAAGAGAAAGATCACAGAAGGCGACACGGGTAGAGATGGCAACGGAGCGGGTCTGGGACGGGTTTAGCTAGCCCCGCACCCGCATCCCTGTAGTAGACGCGTCCCCTCCTCCAAACCCGTTCGGGGGTAGAAATTTACCCCCAAATCCGCCCTCAATGGGTAACGGGTCCCCTGCCCCAGTCCCCACCTGCGAAAATTAAATTTTTTTAATTAAAAAAATACATGTTTTTTTCCATAAATTTCCTGGACAGCATGAACAAATACATTAAATAGTCTAAAACTCACACTTAATTTGAGTAAAAAATTGTAAGATTTAATATTCAAACACCATTACAAATATTTTTTAATCAGAACCCTCAAATCAATAACTATGATTGATTTTGATTCATAAAAAGAGTGTAATATTTTAATATATCAAAGTATAAATCACTCACTGTAGCGGTAGAAATGTTGAGACTAAGCCATTGGATTGACTTAACTCACACAGATAAAAAAAAAACCGCCACCGCGCTTTATTGTTTCCAAAGAAAGGAGAAAAGAGATAATAACCCAAAAAAGAGGGGGGGGGGGGGAGAATCTACGTAAGGGGGTTGGTTATGTAAAGGGAAGGTATTAGCACCCTAAACATCTACGGTACTCCGCATAAACCTCTTTGAAAATCTGTATATTTTGGCTATAGAATGTTGTATAAAAAATGGATTGTAGAGATGAGAAAAGAAGTAATTTTTATAATTTTCGCATCCTGCGCAGTTGCGAACCTTTAGTGCCTACGTACCACCTTCCGTGCAATAGGTGATCAGGGTACTCGTAGTTCACCTTTTAAATTTTTTTAAAACACAATTGTGTTGATTATATTTAAGAGATAAGACATCATTGTCATTGTCCGAGTGGAAAACATACTTACTACCCACAATCATGAGAAAGGAAAATTTTCATCATCTCAAAGTGGAGGATATAACTTGGATTTTAAAATAAAAAAAGCTTCACTCAACACCCAAGTGGAAAATATCTCACTTCACTACATATTGTAGAAGTATAGTTGTTTGCATCACTACAAGGATTGACAAGAGTCCAATCTTTTGATAAAATTTTAAAGATAAAAGCCAAAATGGAAAAAATAGTTTGAATCAGATTGATTGACTTTTAGTCTTCTCACAAAAATGACAAAGTATTATTAAGTTGATTAAAGTTTGATTAAGAAAATTATTTTTGAAAATGCATGGACATCAATATAAGTTTATTATGAAAATGGTTCAAGTTTTAAAACAAGAAGAGTTTTCAAAAGGAGGAAGAATATTTTGAAATCAAAGAATATGGGAGAAGATGAAGGGACTATCCTAAAGCATAAGGTAAAAGCTAGGGAAAAGAACCGTCTAACCAACAAGAAGCCAACACTTGACACAATGAGTCAATGTAGAATTCCATCCTTTGGATTTGAAACCAAACAAACAAAGATAATAAACCTCTTAAGAGAACCAAACTTCAATTGCATTAAGTCTTAAAAATATTGAGCAGAGTAACAACTGTATACAGATGAATTCCATATCATAGACAAAGTATGTAACCATAATAACCTGCACATAAATCAAACAAACAACCCAATGTCTTGGGGTAAACCCCAAGAACTCCAGACAAAATAGAAATTGAGGTCAAAAAGTCTCCAGAATAGGTCAAGGCTTATAATCCTAAGTCCAAGAAGTTTATGTCTCCAAAATGCCAAGGATAGTTACCAAGTAGACCAAGTAACTTTAAAGTTTTTTAGGGTGTTGTACCCCAATTTTCCCCCCTAAGATCCCTTCATCATACCATATTGATTCAATCATAAAAAGGTCACATTAGGTATTTTGATTCTCCTTCCTATCTCTAGATTTTCTCTTTGAGGAGTCACCAAGCACCTTGGCTTATTTTTCTTCTATGTTCATGCATGTTTTGTTTTGACTTTCTTTCTAATTAATAAAATGCAATGTTGGCTTGTCTTACTTATTAATAATGTAGGTAAAGGCAATGTGGTTTAGCAAGTTGATCTATGGGTTCATGAGTTTATTTCCATATCCTAGTCAATAAAGCTTGAGAAATTCAAACCTTACCATTGAATTTGTTTTGGAAGAAATGGAATGGTTGGGTTTATTTTGGTTAATCACATTTCAAAGTTATCAAGATTGATTCAAAAGTACAAGGGGTTGATTAAAGAAGTTGTCATGGTTGGACAAGGCATTGTTCCCATTGGTCACAAGTGAATATTTCTCTCAATTCTCAAGATATGGAAGTGGTTTTGGGTTGCTATGAGTTCTCATTATCATCCTCAACAACTTCTATTTACAAAGCAAAAGTGTTGGTACAAGAAGGTTGTTCAAAATTGTCAAAGTTCCTCAAAACATTTTCTTGATCTAGGAGCTAGGGTTTTGAACTTCAAAGAAGTATATATTGCTCATATTTTGGTATTTTTGAGTGATTCCAAATAAATCCTTCTCTTCAAAGGGTTATTAATAAATCAATTCAAAATTTCCAAGGAGTTTTCATGTGGAAGAAACTTGATGATGAAGAAAGATTACAAGTCCTCCAGATGAAATCCCAATTTCCCATGTGTGACTTCAAATGATCATAACTTGGTCAATTTTTATCACCTTGATCCCACTCTTTTTCCATAATGATCTTGAGGATGTGAAATTTATTCCTTATTTTATATGCAAAGTGAGAAAATGGATGGAAGATGCCCTAAGGATACAAAATATTATAGGTCATTTCATGATTTTTTCTAACTTCAACAATTCATAACTCTCTCAATTTTTGGAGATTTTGAATGGTTCAAGTCTCAAAATGTCATTCAATAGGTCTAATTCATGCCATCTTTTTTGGTCAAGAGCAAATTCTAAGAGGAAGGCCATGTTTTGATGCAAAACATTATAGGTCACTTTTGAAGAAAAAACTTGAAATATTTCTAAGTGTGGAAAGTCAACTTCTTTTTCCCAACTTTGTCTCATTGCAACTTTCAGCTTAAACATCCATTTGATTCCATTCTTTTCCCATTGCAAAACTTGTAACCTAATCTTTCTAAATCTGCAAGAATTAGGCCCTAAGACCCCTTGAGTTGAAAATGTCGTTGTTTTGAACTTGGTAACTTGTAACTGAAGTTTCTTCAAAAGTCAGAATTTGAAATCCTTGATTTAGCTTCTAAACACATTTTTCTGCATGTTTTTGCTTCTAAACGTGTTTAGTGAACTTTCAGAAGTGACTAGCATAGCAAAACATGCATTTTGGATGAGTTTTGATCAAAGTAGAAGTCACACTTTCCTTGTTTGAAACTTCACACGATTTCCCTCCAAACTTCATCATTTCACACGCTTGAACATTCCATTTGATTCCCTATAAATAGAGGGTTATCCCTCATTCATTTCCTCAAGCTTGAATAACCAAAATCACCCTACCAAACTCATTCCATAACTCACTTTTCTGCAACTTTGAAATCGGTGTTCAAGCATTTTTCAATCCAATTTTTCTATCAATTCACCTTCCTTGATATTCCCTGAAGCTAACCATACAATTACCTTCAAGAACCGTGACCTATATTGGTCCATAGAAGTCCAGTTTCAGAGCTCTGCAACTCAACTTCAATAGGTAGATTTCTCCATCAATTCTTCAAAACTTTGATATCATTGTGAAGTTCTCATTGCCCTGGTTCTAGTCACAACACTTGCTTTTATCTGGAAACATGTTTTGACCATGAAATTTAAAATCTCTTTTCAAAACTTTCCTTCCAAATTGCTTGAGCTATAGTTTATATAAATTTGTTGCGAAGGTGTGATTGTCTTCGTCTTGAAGAGACGAAGCGAATGGCATAAGTCTCGTGCTCTAATTTTACAGTTTGAGTGATCTGGTTTTGGGACTGGCTAAAGGTTGAAGATGACCAACGTGTCATCTTCCAACCAATGATGGCATGTGTTGTACCCCAAAATTTACCCTCTTTTCATACACGCATATTATTGGTTTTATGATTATGGAATAAAGGTATATTTATCAAGCTTCTTCAGGTTTCAAGTGACGTTTATTTCGCCAATGGATGTTCTCAGAGTATTTTTCGTGCTGAAGATCGGTTCGCCGTTTTGCAACGATTCGGGGTTCAAAGATTCACAAGTCTAACCCGACGCGTCATATTCATGTGTTCTTTCGCCAAGATATTTCTGATAATGTATTCTCAAACTCAGGTTCGGCTCAAGAGTCAATTCTTTAAAGAAGGTCTTCGAATGTGTGAGTTTTCTCAAAGAAATATGGTGAAAAAATGTGCTGAAAGTGCAGTTTTCACGCACTAAAAAATTCATAACTTGAAGATCGTGACGTGTTTTGAACCCGTTCTGGTGGCCAAAATTCCGTCTTGACTTCATCTACGTTTTCATCTCTAACGGCTGGAAGCCAATTTCGATCAGAAGGTCTTCAAAAATGCAGATTTATCAAGTATTTTTATACAGAAAATTTGTGACAAAAGTTTATTTGAGTCATGTTCAGAAAATCATAACTTGGTCGATTTTCATTGTATCGAGCTGGTTCTGGCGCCAAAATTTCACAAATTGAGTTGGCTAAGTTTTCACAGGAGGTGTCGAGTTTGAACGGTATCCAAAAGGCCTTCGTTTTTTGCTCAGAGTGCGCGTGATGCGCTGAAAATCCTTAATGTTGAATATTATTTCATCTGGGTCGGAACTTCGAAAATTCATAACTCGGTTAATTTTTATTGGATCAGACCCATATTTTTATACAAGGTCACTGACTCAGAGATCTACAACTTTTCTTCCAAAGTCGAGACCGGGTTCTATTCCGATCAATACCAATTTTTTATTAAATAACGTGTCAGAGTTGACACTGGAGCCCAAAATAAGTTTGTCTGAGGCGAAACTTCAAAAATTCATAACTAATTCACTGTTTATCCAATTGAGTCCATTTTCGGACAGGAGTCAGTTCTCTATATCAGCTACATTTTGTTTCCACATTTAAACTTCAAAAATTGCACTTAAGCCCCTACGATTTAGCGTGGAACGTGACAGACTCAAGTGAATAAAAATATGCACTATTGTTTGTGGTTATTGGAGACCTAATTGCACATTTAAAGCCCATATCTTTGCTCTAATTTCCATTATATAATCTCATTCTTTTCACACAAACAGGACAAAAAAAAAACCTTTGCCACAACCCTGTCAAAATATCAAATTCCTTCAAGAACCCTAAAAACCTTAAAATCCTTGTTACAAACCCCTATCTCACTACAAACAAGTCATCCTTGTTACAAACCCCCATCTCACTACTTCTCCAGTAAGCATAAGGTTGGTTTAATCTCCATGATCAAAAATATGTAGAAGCATTCATACATACCATATCGGTTTTAACATTATAAAATTTCATATATTTTCTTTATTTGTATTTCATGGTATATTAATTTATTTAATGTGTTCATTAGATTCAACACTGCAGATTTAGACAGGGTCCCATGCAGGGTTATTACAAAACGCTGAGGCCAAAACAGAACAACCACCAATGCATGACTCATGGCAAGGCAGACATCCCGAGGAGGTTAAGGGCGTGGATTCAACACCCACCCTTATTGGTTTTGGTTTTCTTCCCTTCTATTTATTCTTTTATCTATTTTACCTATTTTCTTTCTTTCTGTTTAAAACATTTTTCATAAAACTTAACATTTTTCACAGACCCTTGATTTTTCCTAATAAACTCAAATAATTAATTTTAGGTTTTAAATTTAATTTTAGGTTTTAATTTAATTTTAGGTTTTTAATTTCATTGTTTGTTTTTGGTTTCTAACAAATTTTTCTTTTTCAATCTTAAATTCACTTAACCACAAATATTTTTTCACAAACCTTTTTTTTTTACAAAAAAACCTAATTTAATTTTTAGGTTAATTAATTTTAGATTAATTAACCTTTTTTCAAAACCAACTCTTTTTTTAATTCTAACTAATTAGGATTTAGTTATTTTAATTAATATTTTTTTATTAATTAAAATTAGTTAGGTTTTTTAGGTTTTATTAATTAATTATCATAAAATATTTTTTTCATAAAAAATCACCAAAACTTTTTCTTTGCTATTTTAATCTTATTTTTATTTTCCTAGATAAAGTGTATAGGTGGGAGAATTGACTTGAAGTTTTGCGTTTTATCGCAAATGTTGCGGTTAGCAAGAGTCGCCACTGACTTTTCTTTTATCCAAAAGGAAAGGTGAAAAAACACAGGAAATACCTTTGAGATTGTTTCTTGAGTTCGGGGGTAGATTATGAAAAGGGAAGGTATTAGCACCCCTTCCATCCATGGTTTTCCATGGGCTCTTAGTTACTTGCTAGATCACTTGCTTTTGTTGTTTGAAATTGTGCTTGGTGTGGTTTTGAAAGTATTTTGTAAAAGAGGCCATTGTTTAGGCAATCTTTGTAATGATTCTCGTTCGTAAGAATGTATAAAAAGATGCTGATCTTTTTTGAAAATATTTTCAATGTTTGTAAGATGTTTTGGAAGTTTGTAGGTGTTTGTTTTTGAAAATAGCAAGGATATTTGTTTTGAAATGGAGCAAGTAACTAGGAGTAATCTACCTACTCAAATGTCTTTCTTGTTCATTTTCTTTTCCTTTGACATTGTTGTCTTACCATTGATTTGGCAAGCAACCCTATCTTTGGATGTAAACGGGACGGGCGCGGGTCATCGTATAACTATGATTAGCAATATTGCAAAGTATCTTAGCATTTTTGAGGGACTAAGATCATTTTTGTAAGGCAACTTGGAATAGCTCCATCGAGGGTCTATGATCTTGTATTTGTTTGTTTTTGCTAAGACACTTTACATGTGTAATATGACCATTTTGTATAAGGAAACCAAGTGGGATAACCCTAGGGGTCTCTTGTGTGAAAGTGTGTCGTTTTCATGCTTGATTTTGTCTTGGATTAGGGTTTTCTATTTGGTTGATTTTATCTTGCCATACAAATCCTAATTACTAGCATTTTATATAAAAGCGATAAATTGTGAAATTTAAAGATTACTACGCTATAACAATACTTTGTGGGAGGGGGATACAATTTATGAATGGGGATTTGCAATAATATAAACCTAATTAAGCTATTACAACTAAATTGAATATGTACAAATATTGGAATAAGTAATATACAAGATAAATCAAATATGTAAATATGTATGAATGCAAAGAAGATTTTGTTTGGTTTTTTATGTGGAAAAAGTTTTGACCTAAACCTAATAAATGAATCAAGATTGAACTCAAATTAATTAAGAAAGAAAATTATTTTTAGAAAGGATATTGATTAAACCCTAATTCTATTTTATCAAAAGGGAATAAATTTCTTTGAGAAAAAGTAAGTATTTTTCTATTTTTTATCTTGAAAATAGTATATGGTATTTATAAAGTGTTTTGGTCTTTTTGCATTAAAATAATATGTTTAATAAATGCATAGAAAGATAAATAAGCATTAAACTAATTTTAAATTAATTTACAAAGTTCTTTAAGAAAATAGATAATATATATAACTAAAGAAAATATTTTTTTATTGAAAAAAAAAAGAAATAAAATAAGTCAAAATAAAATTTATCATTTTTATATTTTTTGTAATTTTTAATATTAAGAAAATTGTATTTGATAAAATGAAAATGAAAATAAAATAAGTAAATAAAATATTTGGGTCAGGGGGTGCTGCAAGCAAACAAGGGTAGGAGGTTAGAAAAAAAAAAGGCTCAAAGTTCCAGGAGCCCACGCCGCCAAACAAACAAAATAACTATAAAAAAACATGAAAAAATTACAAAAGGCAACGCCAAGGCTCGAACCCGTGACCTAGGACATTTTTGCGCGCTGCCTTACCACTGGGGTGGCTGTACACCCGTTAGTTTAAATGAAAACAAAAATACATAACATAAAACATTGCCTTGCCCTGCACTTCATCTTCTACCTCTAGCCAGTCGGACCTCCTGTAACTTTTTCACTTCTCAATAAAAATGGAAAGTGATAACATGAACATTATAGCATTTTACCTCACGATTCTAACTATGTGCATAACTAAAACTATAAGTCCAAGATTAGAGAGAATTTTGCTGGCCCTAATTCTTAACCTAATTTTTTTAGAAACTTCAAACTTAAAATTCTCTAAACTCAAGCCAAATAAATGCAAGCTATGGATATGTACAGATTCGTAGCAATGATGTCTACATTCTATATTCACAAATGGAAAGATAACAATGCCTATATTAAGAGTTATAAAAATAGAAAACTCACCTTGAAAATGGAAACCGTGTTTTGAAAATGAGCTTGCTTTAGGATGCTGTGATGATCAGGTTAGCTTTCTTGAACCTCTAGGAAGCTAATGCAATGCTTAAGTTGTCTTGAGGGTGGCTGGAATGGTCTGGAGAAGTCCACTTGTGTTACTCTGTTTTTGAACTTCAACAATGGGGAAGATAGAGTTACAGTGATGTTTCATGGTGTGGGATGGTTTACTTGTAAGGTAAGGAAGCTTGGGAAAGCAAAAGGCCTGAAAACGCACGAGTGAAATGGAAGATTCAGTTCACAAGTCAGAAATGACAAGTTTGGAGGCTTGGTATGCAACTTCTGATTCTAGGGTGTTTCAAGGCCTGGGCATGCGTGGTTTTAGTTGCAAAATGATGGCTTAGTATAGAGCAAAAGGTTAGAGGACTTGTGCTTGCTCAGAAGTACAAGATCACATGTCTTGCTACATTTCTTGTTTTTGAAGCAAGTGTGAGAAGTGACTTCTTAAAGCATGATTCTGATCTTGTAGGGTGGCTTGAAGCTTTAAACATGTTTTTTTTAGGTTTAGAGACTTGGTTTGTGCAGAGAGAACAAGTCCAACGCTCAAGAAAAATGGAAAAATGCAAAAAGCATGCTTTTCCAAAATGGCAATGTTGCCTTTCTTCCAAAAATGGCTATTTTCTTGTACAATGCATTGAATGCTTGGCTTTATGGCATGAAACCTTGTGAAATTCATTAATGGTGCAGTGAAAAACGAGTTTGAGGCCTGAAAAGTGAAGATTGTACAGCCAATTTGTAAATTTGAAAACTTGTTCTTCATGAAAATGACCTCTAATCAAAGTGATAAAACCCTAACTTCCTCTCTTCGATTCTCCCTACTCAAGAATGATCTCAAAGAGTTCTTGGACATTTTGGAAATATTGTAATGTGCTCTGCAACCCATCTTTAAAATTATTTTGAAAATTCCTCTTGGAACTAGGTGAAAAGTTGCCATGAATTTAGGTCAAAAACCTGCCTAACTAGGGCAAAATTTCACTAAGTTATTTTAGTTCATGAGCATGTATTCACAAAATTATATCTTGAGATCCAAGCATCCTTAGGAGAAATTATGTGAAGCAAAGTTGTAGGTTTCATGGAGATCTACAACTTTCATGTTGGGACCTTCCTTTGAATCATTTTGTATCATGGTGAAAATTTGGCCTAAAGTTGAGAAAAAATAAGAAATTTTCTATACTTAGAAAAATTTCTAAGTTAAGAAATTTCAAATTTCAAAACAAGATCTTCAATCCTTGATTTCTTGATGAACAAGTTTCACATTTTGACATGTTTTGACGAATTGTGATCCTTGGCATTTGAATTTGACCAAAAAGTCAAAGTTTGACTTTTCAGTATACAATTGACTTTTAATCAGTTGACTGAAAAATTCATCTGTCAATCCAATGAATTTGTAATGTTTTGAATCATGTCATTAGGTAAAGATGATGAAATTTAACTCTTGAAATCATTCTTCAAACTAAATGATCATTTTCTAGGTCAAAAATCAGAAATTGCCCCTTCTCAGTCAAAACCCTAATTTTGACCATTTTGCCCTTTTGATGATTTGATCAAATTTCTTGGGGAATTGTGATCCAAACTTGATAAAATGATACATATGAGTCTAAGATGTTGATGTGGATAAAAATTATGAAATTTGACTGAAAATTGGCCATGGTTGACTTTTCCCCCAATACAGTTGATTTTTAGGTCAACTGTCCAATTGACTGATCAAAAGTGTGATTTAAGGCTTGAAACTTGACATGAGTAATCTTGGGGGTAGCTAATGATCCTTTAAAGTCATATGAAGCATTGATAGTTTAAATATCCTTGTGAAAACTCAAACCCTAATTTTGGTCATCAATGCATGAGGAGGTGTCTTGAGCTGGTCAAACCATAATGTAGTCTTGAGTCAAAGAGATCTTGTGAGAAAATTCTTGACAAGTGAGAGGGAAAATTTTGGGGTACAACAGCTACCCCTGTTCAATCTTCTTAAGCCTGAAGAGTTAGATTGATGAGTTTTGCCATTCGTGACTCGAAGGTAGAAGATGATTAGACACTAGAGTGCCCAGAAATTTGCACTTTGGCGATGTGATGGTAGGGGGAATGGGCTTAAAGATGCCATTTGGAGAAGTGATAGAAAACTGTAGGATATGGGCTTATAGATGCCATCTAAAAGTGATTGTTGAATTGTAATTTGTAAGCTTAAAGAATGAGCATCAGAATGGCATCCGTGTCTGGAGCGTATCCGAGCTGTATCTGAAAGCTGATTTTTTGTCCGAGTATTAGAATGGCATCTGCTTCTAGAGCGTATATGTACTATATCTTGAAGTTGGGATCTGAATGAGTATCAAAATAACATCTGTGTATGGAGCGTATGTGAACCGTATCAAGAGTTGAGATTCGAATGAGTATCAGGATGGCATCCGTATCTGGAGCGTATCTGAACTGTATCAAAAGGTTGAATCTGAATGAGTATCAGGATGGCATCCGCGTCTAGAGCGTATCTGAATTGTATCAAAAGGTTGAATCCTAATGAGTATCAGGATGGCATCCGCATCTGGAGCATATCTGAACTGTATCTGGAAGTTGTATCTGAATGAGTATCAGAATGGCATCCGTATCTGGAGCGTATCTGAACTGTATCTGAAAGCTCTAAACATTGTTAATGATAGCTGTTAATCTTATCCTGAAAAGGAAAAATGTTAGCTAAGGTGCCAAGTCATGATACATGAAATGTATGTATAATGGGATTATGTTGTATGCATTCGTGCTTATCAATGTTTATGATATATGAATGTGATGTATGCGTATGTGAGTTGATTTGCTGCATTGCTGTTTGATTTAGGGAAAATAAATCCCTGACTGCTGCTGAGGATATGGAGTGTAAGTCTTCATGTTGTGAAGTTGAAGTGTTTATAAATTTCTGTTTAGAGAAATAAGTTCTGTTGTAAGGGCCATGCCATGTACTATTTGTAAAATCCTATTGGGGAATCCTGAGAAATTTGACGACTTCTACTGGGGATCAATAATTTGAAACTTTGTTCTGCTGGGGATTTAAATAGCGTACTGTAGGGGATTACTTATGGAATAGCCTAGAGATATTTTCCTATTCTTTTAACCTATCAGTAATTGTCTTTCCCATTTTTTTTATTTGTAAACAGTAATTATGTTCAAATGCATATGTTCAACAATGAATCATTGGACGTTTCTGTAAACAAAACACGAGCGTAAAGAAAAGACAAATAGCTTTTGCACTTTCAAAGGAATATTTTGTATTGACTTTGAATAAGTATTTTTTGTACAATGAGACAATCACTCTAGTAAGAGATTGCTGTCGTAAAAAAATGAAAAATTTGATACAAAGAAAAGAAAGCTATGTGTACAAAAATCCCATGGGGTTTCCATTCTACTATAGCCTTCATATCTCCGAGCATCTTGTCTATTTGTTGCCTCGTCCAAAGATGATTAAATTGATCAGAACCTCTGAGTTTGTTAGTTGAAGCCAAAGGTTGTCCGTAAAGTGATCCAACGGAACATAGTCATACACTTTAATTCCCTAACTTTGCCTGGACCGCCCATTCGGGTTTTCAGTCCACCGGGAAACCCTTTTTTTCCCAAGTTTCCCTTTCGGGTTTTCAACTTTCCAGGTTTAAATTTTTTTTTGTTTTATCCATAAATTTTGCCCGAACCTTTTGATTCGCCGGGATGCCCTTGTTTTTCCTAGGTATGTCAACCTAGCGGGTCTCTTATGCGTAGCATCTTTTGACTATGTCCGCGTTCGCAGGGTGCGGCAGGTCGTCTCCATCCATGGTGGTCAAGATCATTGCCCTACCAGAGAATATATTTTTGATTACAAATGGTCCTTCATAGGTAGGAGTCCATTTTCCCCTGGGATAACCTTGTGGAAATATGATGCGTTTGATCACTAGATCCCCAACTTGATACACTTGGCATCTGACTTTCTTGTTGAAAGCCTTGATCATCCATTTTTGATACCTTTGACCATGGAAAACAACAATAAGTCTCTTTTCATCAATCAAGTTCAGTTGGTCAAGTCGAGTCTGGATCCAATCATCTTTGTTCAGCCCTGCATCTTTCATAATCCTCAGAGAGGGGATCTGAACCTCGATAGGCAAGACAACCTCCATGCCGTAAACCAAAGAATAGGGTGTTGCCCCGGTTGATGTGCGAGCTGTGGTACGATATCCGTGGAGAGCGAATGGTAACATCTCATGCCAGTATTTGTATGTGACTATCATTTTCTGTATGATCTTTTTAATGTTCTTATTCGTAGCTTCGACAACACCCTTCATCTTCGGCTGATAAGGGGGAGAATTATGATGTTGAATCTTGAATTGCTCGCACAAGACGGTGATCATAGTGTTTTTGAGATTTGTACCATTGTCAGTGATGATCCTTTCAAGGATACCGTACCGGCAAATGAGATTTTGCTTGATGAAGCGGGCAACAACGTTCTTGGTGACGGAAGCGAAGGAAGCTGCCTCCACTCATTTTGTAAAATAGTCGATGGCCACTAGGATGAAGCGGTGTCCATTGGAGGATTTTGGCTTGATTTCCCCAATCATATCTATTCCCCACATAGCAAAGAGCCAAGGAGCTATTAAGACATTCAGAGGAACCGGAGGTACATGCACCTTGTCAGCATAAATTTTACACTTATGGCAAGTTCGAGAGTGTTGATAGCAATCTGCTTCCATGGTAGACCAGTAATAGCCTGCCCCTAGGATTTTCTTTGCCATCGTATGCCCACTGGAATGGGTGCCAAAAGTGCCTTCGTGTAATTCGGCCATGATCCTTTCAGCTTCAACCTTATCTACGCACCGAAGTAACACAGAGTCATGATTGCGCCATGTTGTTTGTACAATTGAAGAAAAGTCTGGAAGTAAAGTGTGTATGGCAACCTTCTGGAGATATGAGTACAACACCAATACCATTTCCAAGTGCGTTATATGCCCCATCAAAGAACAAGGTCCTTCGGGATCCTTGTTCAGGTCCGTCGTATGGCCTGATTTCTCCGCAGTTGTCTAATGTCATGATGTCTTCATCCGGAAATTCAAACTTCATGGACTGGTAATCTTCCAAAGCTTGGTGAACAAGGTGATCGGATAGTACACTACCCTTTATAGCTTTCTGGGTGGTATATTATATGTCATATTCTGTTAGGATCATCTTCCATCTCGCTATTCTCCCAGAAAGAGCAGGCTTCTCGAAGATGTATTTTATCGGATCCATCTTAGATATCAACAAGGTAGTATGAGTCAACATATAGTATCTTAGCCGGCGAGCAGCCTATGCCAGAGTGCAATAAGTTTTCTTAAGCAGTGAATATCTGGTTTCATAGTCGGTAAACTTTTTGCTCAGGTAATAAATAGCATGCTCTTTTCGGCAAGACTCATCATGCTGCCCCAATACACACCCCATTGAGTTTTCTAAAACAGTCAGATACATAATCAACGGTCTTCCCTCGACCGGTGGCATCAACACCGGAGGCTCTTGTAAGTACTCTTTGATTTTATCAAAAGCAACTTGGCATTCATCATTCCATTTGACTACTTGATCTTTTTTCAATAGTTTGAAGATTGGCTCACAAGTAGCTGTCAGGTGAGAAATGAATCTGGCGATATAGTTCAAATGTCCCAAGAATCCTCTGACTTCCTTCTTAGTACGAGGAGCAGGCATCTCTTGTATTGCTTTAACTTTGGCAGGATCGACCTCAATACCTTTGTTGTTGACAATAAAGCCTAGGAGCTTACCAGACCGTACCCCGAATGTGCACTTGTTTGGATTCAACCTTAGCTTGTACTTCTTCAGTCTCTAAAACAGTTTTTGTAAGTGATCAATGTGCTCTTCTTTTGTTTGCGATCTGGCTATCATATCGTCCACGTAGACTTCTATTTCATGATGTATCATGTCGTGAAATAAATCTACCATGGTGCGCTGATAGGTTACCCCAACGTTTTTCAGTCCGAATGGCATCACCTTGTAGCAGAATGTGCCCCACTGTGTGACAAATGTTGTTTTCTCCACGTCCTCAGGTGCCATTTTGATTTGGTTGTAACCTGAAAATCCATCCATGAAGGAAAACACTTTGCGTTGTGCCGTATTGTCAACTAGGATATCAATGTGGGGGAGTGGAAAGTCATCCTTAGGGTTTGCCCTATTCAAATCTCGGTAGTACACACACATTCGCACTTTGCCGTCCTTTTTGGGCATGGGAACAACATTGGCAACCCATTGGGGGTAGGAGGTGATAGCCAAGAATCCAGCATTAAATTGCTTCATGACCTCTGCTTTAATCTTTTCTGAAATATCAGGCCTCATTTGACGTACCTTTTGCTTTACTGGCGGACAATCCTCTCTCGTAGGCAGACGGTGTACCACAATATCTTCATCAAGTCCTGACATATCTTCATATGACTAGGAAAAGACTTCGACATAATCATGCAACAACTAAATCATACACTTCTTGATACTGGGTTCCATATTGGCACCCACTTTGACCTCTTTTTTGTCTTCTTCGATACCCAGGTTGATTGTATCCACGGGTTCCTCGTGAGGCTGAATGGTTCTTTCTTCTTGTTGTAGCAGTCTGGCCAGTTCCCCTGGTACTTCACAATCTTCCCCACCTTCGTCTTCGGCTTGGTAGATTAGATTCTCAGATTCATGAAAGGCCATAGTAGTATCATTACCCATGGAATCCATAATGGATGGATACCTGCATTGTGAATGTGGGTGTGTGTAAGGGTATAGCTATCTTTGAAAGAAAATAAAATATAAAAGAAAAAACAATGAGCGCAAAAGTTTGAATGCGAAAGCGTCCATGATTCATTGATGTCATATGAAGATGAAATAATAACCCTTACAAATGGACCATTGTGCCTCGGGTAAGACACAAGGTTTTAAGAGTGCGAATTATTTTGAATATTACAGATCCAACAAAATTTAAAGATAAATTACTGAGGGATGAAAGTGATTGGGATGAAATCTCTGGCCTCCCAATTGCTGAGCCCTCCATTGACAGTCGGAAAGATCCATTCCTCCAGGTTGCATCCATCTTCGCCATCTTCTACCGCGTTGACCTCACGGTTGCTAATCTTCAAGGGTGGCCCTCCAACATGGGTACGACGTATAACTTTTTGAGCACTTGAAGTGAAACCTAAGCCAAACTTGTCAGACTTATACGGGATATCCGGAAGTTTCCCCCAGATGGTGCATCCACCTTCCTCTACCACTGCTTTGGCATCCTTTAGTGATGACATCTAGAGTGGAGGTCTTGTAATCTTGGGAATATGGGACACATTCTTGGTCACTGCCACCTCTTGGGGGACCTCTTCGAAGTGTTGAAATGGAGTTTCAATGAATTCACCGTCCAATTCCACATACCTGAAGGAATTGAGATGGCTGATCATGTATTCTTCCTCTCCATGGACAGTGATAATCTTCCCTTGAATCGGATACTTCATCATCTGGTGCAATGTAGAGGTAACAACGCCAGCATTGTGGATCCATGGCCGTCCTAGCAGACAGGAGTAAGAAGGGCGGATATCCATTACATAAAAGGTTGAATTGAAAGTTTGAGTCCCAACCTTTATGGGGATATCCACGTCCCCGTGTACCATCCTCTTCGAGCCATCAAATGCCCTTACTACTATGTTGCTTGGTTTTAACGTTAGTCCCTCGCAGTCAAGTCTGTCAAGAGATTTTTTCGGTAATACATTCAAGGATGAGCCTGTGTCCACCAAAACATGGGCCAGAGTTGTTCCCCTGCATTCCACTGATACATGTAATGCCTTATTGTGCTTTCTTCCCCTTGGTGTCAGATCAGCATCCGAGAAACCTAGGTCATTATCCGTTGTCAAGCTGGCTACAGTCTTGGAATTGATCAGCAGACGTCTCTTGAGGCACATGGGCTGTTTTTAGGAACTTCACCAAGGCTTTCGCATGTGCCTCAGAACACAGTAGTAATGCCAGCATGGAGATTTTGGAGGGAGTTTTCCCCAATTGTTCAACTACGTCGTAGTCGCTCCTCTTTATAATTTTTAGGATCTCCTCCATTTCTTTCTTGGAAGCCTCAGGGATAGTCAGTGATTGAGCCTTCGTCCGGACAGGCTCCACTTGAATACTCTTTCATCGAGTCTCGGCAGCAGGAGTGTTGGTAGGAATGATAACAGAAGTTGTAACAACTTTGTCAATAGGAGCATTTGCAGAGATGATTATGGGCACAGAAGTAACCTTTGGAGCAGCCACAAGGATGATCACGGGTCCAGAAACTACTTTAGGGGGAGCAATTTCTGGAGAAAAGATCCTACCACTTCGGGTAATTTTACTGGTTCCGACAATATTACTGATGTCGGGACCTTCTTCTTCGGAGTTTATCTCTTCGGAGGCCGTCCAGTCTTGTTTGATGCCATGGTAGTAAATGTCCCCTCCGTAATTCCTTGGCACAATTTTGTCTGATTCATATGGGACTGGCCCAAGCATTGCGATTATTAAAGGAGTGGCTTTCGGAACCGATGTAATTCTAACGGGTCTTTTGGTGGAGACCCTGGAAGAATTGGCGGAAATGGTAATGATAGAAACATCTTCAACAGGAATAGGTGAAACGTGAGTTTTTTCAAACAAAATCTCTTTTTTATCTATCAGGCACTGAATGCCTGACTTCAACAAAGGACAGCTAGTTGGTAAGGATGAGCAAAGATGGCAAACTTCATTATAGCCCGGGAACACACCGGCTTTCAACAAGTTTATCTTAATGGTTGGAAGTGGAGTCATGAGTTAATCAACTGTGGTAACAAACAAATCTTCTTCAATAGCATTGGTATTCTGACCATGTCTGGGCATATGAGCAAAAATGACTTTTGCTTCTCGGGCGCATCAAACTAAATTTCTTTTGCTTCAATGAGGTCTTGTATTTTGTTCTTCAAGGCCCAACAATTATTAGTATCGTGACCAGGACTTTTAGAGTGATATGCACAACGAGCATTGGGGTGATAATGAGGGGATATTGTATTGGGGTTTTTTGGAGATTCTTTCAAGGTTGCCAAGTTGGATCTCAGAAGATGCGGTAATACTTGAGACATAGTCATGTTAATTCTGGTGAATTGCTTGACTGACCTTTCCACCCTTGGTTGATTACTTATTTGTTGATCAGATGTAGGCTTCAGAATCATAACAGCCCCCACCATTGGTCGGTGTTCGGCCCTATCTTGGTTCCTTTGCGGATATACAACAGCTACCTCTTTCTTCCCGATGAAAGGCTTCCTTACAGCTGTAGAAGAAGATGAATCCTTTTGAATCTTTCCACTTTTTATGCTAGCTTCCACCCTCTCTCCGGTTAATATTAGTTCAGTAAAGCCTGCAGATGAACTTCCGACTAAATGGTTGAAGAAGGGGCCAGATAAGTTGCCTAAGAACATGTCTACAAATTCCCTTTCAGACAGAGGGGGTTGAACTCTTCCAGCCAAATCTCTCCATTTTTTTGCGTAATCCTTGAAACCTTCATTGGAAGCCATGGCCATACTCTGGAGTTGAGTACGGGTAGGCGCCTGTTGTACCCCAAAATTTACCCTCTCATTTCTCAAACGATCAACCTGGACCCTCAGGTTTTCTTCCATCCAATTGCAAATATGAAATTACAAATTTTCCAAGAGAACCGTTCACGAGGGCAAAATGGTCATCTGCACACCAAAAAGTCAAACTTTGACTTTTGGATCAAAATCAAGCTTCAAGAATCATATTTCGTCAAGGCACGTTGAAATATGAAGTTTGTTTCACCAAGAAATTCAAAAGTCAAAATTCTAAATACTTAGAATTTTTTCTAAGTGTTTAAGAAAACATGACAAACTCAGAACTTTTGACCAGATGTTCACCATGATGCAAGCTGATTCTGGAAGAACTTCTGGCACAAAAGTTATAGATTTTAACAAGATCTAAAACATTGCAGAACAGAACTTCCCCTGGAAATGCTGGAATTTCAGGTTACAAATGTTCAAAGACACGTCCATGAAAACTAAAGCGTTCAACAAATTCTAGACACTTTCAAGACAGAGTTTGGTCAAAACTTCTGGGAAGGTTTTCACAAAGGATCAGTCAAATTTTGCTAGGGTAATTCAAAGAAGGTTACAAGGCGTGCTGCAAGCTTCCCAGAAAGTCTGAGAGCTCCTTCAAAACATGCCGGAGCCAGAAGATACAAAGATCAGAAGTTGGATGTTCACTCTAAATGATGCTGAAGCTGAACTTCTGACCCATAATCAAATGATGAGGAAGAGTTTCACATGGCAGGATTTCTGATTTGATAAATCTCATCATCATTTAATGCTCACAACCACTTAAGGGTCTTTGTTCAAAGGATTTCTCCACGTGTGGCATAGAAGCACCTTTACTGTCTTGGAAAAGAAAACTCTTGTACAAAAGTGTGTTGGGCCCATGTGTTACTTTTTCTTTGGAAGTTACTTTTCCTTAATTCCTGCTTACAATTCCAGTTTAGGCACGGCTAAAAGCTGCTGACTACCTTACTTTGTGCTTTGAGCCATACTTGTTTGAACTTGCTTCAAGAACAAGTCAACGCCTAGCATATGATGGCTGTACCTTTGATTTTTCCAAGCTACTAAATTCTTGCCTATAAATTGAACTACATTTGCAACTGTAAAGGGGTCGAAAATTTGAGAAAGAAAAGCCTCGAACCCCTGCCAAAATTTCAAGAGTTCCAAAAACTGTAAACACAACATACAAAACCTATTAACTTTTGATTCCTTGCATTCAGACTCCATTTGTTCTCAAGTATTTCTTGACTAAAACCATCCACACAATTTCCGATTCACATATTAAAAACTTCCCTAACTTCTGTATTCATACTACCATACACTCTCCATCCACCTCCACCTCAGAAAAGTCAAAACATCACCCCTTTGCTGTTCCAGAAGTTGAAAACTTCCAGCCTGCTGAGTACATGAAGAAGCTGCTCAGAACATCATCAGAGTTGAGGTTAACTCCGATTCACAGAATCTCTTCCAGCTGCAAGGTAAGCTTCTGCTGACTCTCACCACATTACTTAAACATTACCAGATTTGCATATTCAAAAATACAATGTAGATATCATGTTTCTGATGTTGTACATATTCTGAGATTTCATGTATCTGCCTGCCTAAGTAGGGAGTATCTCAGTTCAGAACTTCTTGAAGAAATTTTAACTCAGAATTAGGATTAGCAAATTCATACTTGCCTCTAATTTATAGTTTTGATATTTCTTGTTTCTGAAACACTGTGACACCTGCCATAACTGTCATATGCACATCTATTTTGTTGAGAAATGACCAAGTTGCAGATGTTCTGACTAGCATGGAGAGGGAGACCAAGACCTTCCAGTGGTATCAGAACTTCTGAAATCTACTTTGTTACCGGTGGTATCAGAACTTCTGAAAACTACCTCGTTCCCAGCGAACCCAGAACTTTTGACTTTACCCATTTTTCACTAACAGAATATCTGTTTTGCAGCACGCCAGAGTCAGAACTTCTGACCTCCTTTAGTCAGCAATATGTTGATTCTACTTTTCTTTTTCTCACTATTTTTGCTATTATTTTCTATTTCATTAATCAAAAAGACACCAAAAACGATTTTCTTATTTTTACATGCTTCATTTTATTTCTTAAAACAAAAGATCAAAAATATTTTCTTAAAATAAAACAAGTGCATTTTACATCTTTTGTACATTCTATCCATTCAATATGGTTGTAATAATAATCTAGGATTTAATTTTATTTACAATCCCCATTCGTAAATATGTACCCCCATCCCCCTAAATATTGTAATAGCGTAGGACTTTACATTTCTGCAACTTATCGCTTTCAAATGTAAATGCTAGTAATTAGGGTGTGTATGGCAAGATATGAAAATCAACAAATAAGTCACCCTAATCAAGACTAAAAGGCATGCAATCAAACACACTTGCACACATGCACCCTTAGGGTAATCTCACTTTATTGCCTATCGAAAAAATAGTCATGTCCCTCGAACATGGGCGTTTTAGCAAAGACCCTCGCTAAAAGATCGTAGTCCCTCGATGACCCTCGATGTTTCCTTCGGTAAACGATCTAGTCCCTAAAACAACATTGCTAAAACGTTCCATGGGTTGCCTTCTATGACTATACAAACTTCCCAATTCCCGTCCCTTCACATCCAACGATGGGGCTTCTTATTAAAACAATGGTAAGATAACAACATCTAAAGGAGGAGGAAAAGAACAATTAAGACCTTTTTGAGCATGTAGATTCGCTCCTAGTTGCTTTCTTGCTCACAACAAAAACACTTTATACACCCACACTCTCATTTTGAAACATTTTCAAAAGACAACACTTTGTATGCGTTCTTATAGAGACGAGAATCATTACAAAGACACCTTTTCAAAATCACTTTCAAAAACACATCTCGCAAACACTCTTTGAACTATTTTAAAAACAACACTTTGCATGCATTCTTATAGAGACGAGAATCATTACAAAGTCACATTTTCAAAATACTTTCAAAACCCACATCACAAGCACACATTCAAACAAAAGCAAGTGATCTAGCAAGTAACTAAGAGCCCATGGAAAACCATGGATGAAAAGGGTGCTAATACCTTCCCTTTTCATTAGCTACCCACCGAACTCAAGAAAACATCTCTAAAGGTCTTTCCTATGCTTTTTTCACCTTTCCTTATTGGATAAAAGAAAAGTCGGTGGTGACTCTTGCTAAACCACAACATTTGCAAACACAAACGCAAACAATCAAGTCAGTTCTCCCACCGTATCCCAGAACTGGCGACTCTGTTGGGGATTTCTCTAAAAGTGGGGTTACCTTAGGGTTAGGTCACATTTACTTGCTTTGTTTGTTTGACTTGTATGCTTTACATTATGGTTCTTTGTTTGGGTTTGAATCCTCTACACGGATTTGTGATACCTTATAGATAAGTAGCAATACATTGTGGAAACTGTACGGGGTATACCGACATGGTCTAAGCAATAGCTATGTTAGTGCAACATATTTGTGGGTACCGGTAGCCTTTGAGTTAATCAAGGAGAATACGGGGCCGCTGAGTAATGTCATAAAGCACTAATGAAATTTTAGAACCCTTTACTAGACCAACTTGGCCTTTAGGACGTAGTGAGATGACCAGCTTTGGTACAGTCCGAAGTTGGTAGATACTCGATACTACACTCATTGAGGTTTGGTTTTTCGGGATATTTCGGTCTCCATTAAAGAGGCTTGCGCTGAGACAATGCCCGAGAAAATGAACCAGTGATATTGAGCTCTTTAGAACCATGTTACTATTACTAGGACAGGTTTAAGCCAACTAAACTTCAAGAGGGTACTTACCTATAAAACTCCATGCAAGCCTAAACCTAGGGTTTGTTTGCTTTTCTTGTATATGTATACTTGTACGTAACATCATGGACATCATGAACATCATATACATCCACTAACCATTTCAAGGATTTTGGGATTCATCTTTGTTCTTGTTTTGTAGGAAATGGATTCACTTCGCAGGAAAACCATTCAAGTCAACCTTGTGAGGACCCCCCCACAGCTTAAGGAGCTAGCTTCAAGGATTCCTAAAAACTCTCTATTCACCGAGAGACATGGTCGCCTACTCAACTTGGTCACCTCCAACACAGATGAGGATATGATGAAGGTGCTATTTCAGTTCTTTGATCCTTTGCACCATTGCTTTACATTTCCCGACTATCAACTTGTGCCTACTTTGGAAGAATTCTCCAAACTATTAAGGATTCCCATTCTCAATCAACTACCTTTCAACAGTACGAAAAGAGATCCAAAGCCAGAAGAGATTTCTCAAGCTCTACACTTGCACTCGTTTGATGTCACAACTCATTGGGAAACAAGGAGTGGTGTCAAAGGCTTCCTAGCAAAGTTTCTGTTTGAGAAAGCCCAAAGTTGTTGGAATTACTTAGACTTGTAAGCCTTTGAGGAAATTGTGGCTCTCCTTATCTATGGGATGGTTTTGTTTCCAAATCCTGACTAACTCATAGATGTCAACGTCGTCAAAATCTTCATATCATGCAACCTAGTGCCTACATTGCTAGGGGATATCCTACACTCTTTTCACACTCGCACAATGAGGAAAAGAGGTGTCATTATTTGTTGCACTCCTCTCTTGGAAAGATGGTTTATTTCTCATCTTCCCCAATCAGTCTTAAAGAATTAACAAGGTTCGAGGTGGTCACTAAGGTTGATGACGCTCAAGCATTCATACATTCATTGGTGCTCCCGTTCCAAAGAGAATATTATCATTGTCGACCGATGTGGAGAATTCCCTAATGTCCATTTACTTGGCATTAGGGGAGGTATCACCTACAACCCATGTTTATCCTTAAGACAGGTTGTTTATTCCCGAAGGGATGGCCTGCACGAGATGCTAATTCAAGGTTTGGTATTTAACTACGACAACGGCGATCAAGGTCTTCGCCAGAGATTCATCTGAGCTTGGAGGATGCTAAACAAGGTGGATAGCAAGACTTTGGGGCACAAGAATTCCATCCCTCTCAAGCCTTACCTCAAATGGGTACGAACTCGCGCTCAGAGTCTTATGATGCCTTACCCCTCCATTCTCCTGGTAATCATTGAGCTTGTCATGGAAGGAGACGTTCCATACACTATCCTACATCCTGACATGCCCACATCTCTTGAAGACCTCTAAAGGGATTGGATACAACTCAAAGGGGAGCGAGATACTTTCAAAGCCCAATTTTATGCCAATGAGAAGAAAGTTCTGGAACTCACCAAGCAGCTTCATGAAGAACGGAATCTGAACACCTACATTGCGCCAAAGAGGATGCGTTCAACCTTTTTGTCTTAGGAGTTTTGCTGTACTTTTGTTTCTCTCATTGTAAGCCCAAAAAAGCATAATGTACTCAAGTTTGGATTTATTAATATGACGTGTGTTCTTCTTTTGGTCTGAACAAATTTAAATCTCTAAATTCCTTGAAATCATTGCATACACATACCATCCATGACATTGCATAAGCAGATTCTGTTACAGGTTTCTCATCTCCTCCGCTGTTTGTTTCAAGAAGATATGACTTCTGAACAAAGCATCAAAGATCTTCAGGCACAAAATTCCCAATTTCAACAGATGTTCGTAACTCTGGAAAAAGGGCAGGAGGATCTGAAGGCCCTCATCCTGAAAGAGAAAGAGAATAAGAAGAAGAAGAAGCGCGTCGGTGCCCTCAATATGGGCAGAAGATTCGGGGGACCACTAAAGCAATCAATTGATGTGACTTCCTCATCCAAAGAGGGGGAAAATCAAGAAGGGCAGACAAGGGGAGAAGAACCCAGTCCTAAAATTTCTGACAATGATACCGACTACAATGATGAGCAGTATCCTCCCACTGAGGATAGGTACAAGCAGTTAGAGGATCGTTTAAGTGCCATGGAGATCCAGAGAATACCAGGGTTGGATTTCGAAGAACTGGGATTGGTGTCAGGAGTGGTCATCCCGCAGAAATTTAAGGCTCCGGTTTTCGCAAAGTATGATGGGGTGTCTTGCCCGAAGCTTCATCTCCGTTCCTATGTAAGGAAGATCCAGCCCCACACGGCTGATAAAAACTTGTGGGTCCACTTCTTTCAAGACAGCCTGTCGGGGACTCAGCTTAAATGGTTCTACCAATTGGAGGGAATCAATGTCCAAAACTGGGAGGATATGGCTTCCGCTTTTTACAAGCAGTATCAATACAATGCCGACTTGGCCCCTACTCGTACCCAACTCTAGAGTATGTCCATGGGTTCCGGTGAAGGCTTCAAGGACTACGCCCAGAAGTGGAGAGATTTGGCCGGGAGAGTCCAACCCCCTTTGTCTGATAGGGAGTTGGTCGACATGTTTCTTGGTACGTTATCTGGTCTATTCTTCAACCATTTAATCAGTAGATCATCAGCTGGTTTTACGGAGCTGATATTAACTGGAGAAAGGGTGGAAGCTGGAATCCAGAGTGGAAAAATACAGAAAGATGTCTCTTCAAGCTCAGTAAAGAAGCCATTTGCTGGTAAGAAGGAAGCCAGTGTCATCTATAGCCCGAGGGGCCAAAGCAGGGCTGAACATCACCAGACAGTAAGTGTCGTGATGATACCTAGACCTGCAGTTGCTCCACAATGCAACAATCAACAAAGTGTGGAAAGGCCACAATGACAGTTTACCCGCATCAACATGACATTAGCTGAAGTTCTACCTCACCTGCTGAGATCCAACTTGACAACTTTGAAAGAGGCTCCCAAGAATCCTAATACCTCATCTCCTCGGTACAATCCTAATGCTCGATGTGCCTACCATTCTGAGAGTCCTGGTCACGATACAAATGACTGCTGGACTCTAATAAATAAAGTACAAGATTTGATTGAAGCCAAGGAGATTGAGTTCAATGCTCCGGAGAAGCCCAATGTCATAACTGCTCCCATGCCTAAGAACAACCATGGAGTTAACGTCGTTGATACCGGTCTGTTCGTGACCTCAGTTGATGAAGTTTCTACTCCTCTTATGACTGTTAAAAAGAATTTGTTAGATGGTTTATTTCCAGGTTGTAATGAAGATTGCCACATATGTTCATCCCTGCCTGCTGGTTTCTATTTGCTGAAAATAGGTGTCCAACGCCTGATGGACAGCAGAGAAATTTTGTTTGAAAAGACTTTGATTCCAACTGTTCCGTGTGAAGATATCACTATTATAACCATTTCCGCCAGTCCTTCCAAGGTTTCCTTGAGAAAACCTGTTAGGATTACATCCACTACGAGAGTCGCTCCATTGATAATCACATGTCCTGGTCCTGTCCCGTACACCTCAGAAAAAGCTGTCCCTTGGCATTATGGCGCTGATGTTTACTATCATGGCGTTAAACAAAACTTGAAGACCAAAGAAGCTGATCCTGATGTCGGTAACATTGTTGGGACCAGTAAGATTACTAGAAGTGGAAGGGTCTTCTCTCCTGAGATCTCCCCAAAGACTGTCACTAAGCCTGTCGTTATTCCATCTTCTCAGCCTGCCAGTACTTCAGTTACTATTCCTGTTCTTACTCCAGTGGTTACCCCTGCCGATAAGTCATCTGGGATGCGAGGCAAAGAAGCTATAGGTGAGCCTGCTCGGACGGATGCACCTAGAAAAATTGTTGTGGAAACCTCTAAGAAAGAGATAGAGGAAATATTGAAAATAATTAAAAAGAGTGACTACAATATGGTCGAACAGCTGGGGAAGACCCCCCTCAAAGATATCCATGTTATCCCTGCTGTTGTGCTCCGAGGCCCATGCGAAGGCTTTGATTGCATTCCTCAAAACTGCGCATGTGCCGCAAGAGACTTCAGCTGATCAATTTAAAGATTGCGTGGCTAGCCTGACTGCTGACAATGGGCTGGGTTTTTCAGATACAGACTTAACACCAAAGGGAATGAAACACAATGATACTCTGCATGTCTCAATCGAATGCAGTGGCACTACCATGGCTCATGTGCTGGTAGATACTGGGTCTTCGCTGAATGTTCTGCCCAAGAAGGCGTTGGACTGGTTGGATTGCGAGGGTTTGACTTTAAAGCCTAGTAACATTGTGGTAAGAGATTTTGATGGGTCAAAAAGAATTGTGCATAGGGAAGTGGACCTCCCTGTAAAGATAGGCACTCAGACTTTCAAGTCCACTTTCTATGTGATGGATATCAGGCCATCGTATTCTTGTTTGCTGGGTCGTCCTTGGATCCATGAGGCTGGGGCAGTTACTTCCACACTCGACCAAATGTTGAAATATCTGGTGAAAGGGAAGATTATCACTGTACGGGGTGAAGAGGAGTATATGGTGAGTCATCTCAATTCCTTCCGCTACATAGAGATGGATGGAGAATTTATCGAAACTCCTTGTCAGAATTTTGAAGAGGTCCCTCAGATATTGGCATCAACTGAAACTGCTAGCAACAAACCTCCTTTGAAGATGGCTTCTCTCAAAGACGCCAGGGCTTTGGTTGAAGAAGGTGGGTGTGCCAATTGGGGTCATCTCCCTGATTTCACTCATAAAACTGACAAATTTGGCTTAGGCTTTACTTCGGGGGCTCAAAGGGCTGTTCGACACGCTCGAGTTGGAGGACTTCCACTACACATCAGTAATCGTGAGGTCAACGCTATTGAAGACAGTGAGGAAGACCCTGACATTGACAGCTGGATCTACCCGACTACCAATGGTGTACAGAATAACTGGACGGCTAGATATTTTGTTCCAGTTTCTTTTATTCCGCAGTAATTGTCTTACTTGTTTTCCCGAGTTTGTAATGAACAATTTAAACTTTTTTTCCTTGTGTCTTACCCGAGGCACGATGGTTCTATTTGTGAGGGTTATTATATGTCATCTCATATTTCATCAATGAAGCATTGGACGTTCTTTACATACAAATTTTGCGCTCTCTGTTTTTCTTTTCTGCCTTTACTTTATCAAATACAGCTATGCTCTTACAGACACTCACGTATCACACTGTAGATCCATATCCACTCTGGATCCCATTGATAACAACTCTTCTATTTCCAGTTATGACTTCGAAAATCCGATCAACCAAGCCGAGGACGAAGGTGAGGACGATTGTGAGGTGCCTGGAGAACTAGCTAGACTACTACAATAGGAAGAGAGGGCTATACAAGCCTCATGAAGAGCCGATTGAGGCAATGAATTTGGGTATTGAGGAGGGCAGAAAAGAGGTTAAGATAGGTGCAAATCTGGAACTCAGCGTCAAATAGAGGTTGATATAGATACTGCACGACTATGTTGAGATCTTCGCCTGGTCCTATGAAGACATGCCTGGTTTGGACGCTGATATTCTGGTACATCGCCTGTCGACTAAGGAAGACTGCTCGCCGGTTAAATAGAAGGTCCATCGTATGCATCCCGAAATGTCAGAGAAGATCAAGGCAGAGGTCATGAAACAATTCAACACAGAATTCTTAGCTGTCACTTCTTACCCGCAGTGGGTTGCTAACATTGTTTCGATACCTAAGAAGGATAGCAAGGTAAAGATGTGTGTGGATTACAGAGATCTGAACAGGGCAAGCCCCAAGGATGACTTCCCGCTTCCCCATATTGATGTTCTGGTTGACAACACCGCGCAACACAAAATCTTCTCCTTCATGGATGGTTTCTCTGGCTACAACTAGATTAAGATGGCTCCTAAAGACATGGAGAAGAAGACCTTCGTTACACAGTTGGGCACCTTTTGATACAAGGTGATGCCTTTTGGGTTGAAGAACACTGGGGCAACCTATCAGCGAGCCATGGTCGCTTTGTTCCACAATATGATTCATCATGAGATCGAGGTTTATGTTGATGACATGATAGCCAGGTCTCAAACCAAAGAGGAACATCTCGATCATCTACAAAATTTGTTCGACAGGTTGAAGATATATAAGCTAAGGTTGAATCCGAACAAGTGCACCTTCGGGGTAAGGTCTGGTAAGCTTTTGGGTTTCATCGTCAGTGACAAAGGTATTCAGGTAGAACCTGCAAAGGTAAAGGCCATACAAGAGATGCCGGCTCCTCACACGGAGAAGGAAGTTAGGGGTTTCTTGGGACGTCTGAATTATATCGCCAGGTTCATTTCACATCTGACTGCTACTTGTGAGCGCATCTTCAAGCTTTTGAAGAAAGATCAAGTGGTAAAGTGGGATGATGAATGCCAGGTTGCTTTTGAAAGAATCAAGGAATACCTTCAAGAACCACCAATTCTGATGCCTCCAGTTGAAGGAAGACCTTTGATATTATACTTGACAGTACTAGACAATTCAATGGGGTGTGTGTTGGGGCAGCATGACGAGTCTGGTCGAAAAGAGCACACCATTTATTAACTTAGCAAAAAGTTTACCGACTGTGAGACATGATACTCACTGCTCGAGAAAACTTGCTACGCTTTGGCATGGGCTGCTCGCCGGCTAAGACAGTATATGTTGACTCACACTACCTTGTTGATATCAAAGATGGATCCAATCAAGTACATTTTTGAGAAGCCCGCTCTCTCCGGAAGGATAGCAAGGTGGAAAATGATCTTAACTAAATACGACATACAATATACGACCCAGAAAGCAATAAAGGGGGAGTGTATTGGCTGATCATTTGGCTCATCAGGCCGTGGATGACTACCAGTCCATGAATTTTGAGTTCCCAGATGAGAATATCATGTCGGTAACTGACTACAAAGAACTTGGGTCGGATGAACGACCCGAGGAAGGATCCCGATGGTCTATGTATTTTGATGGAGCCTCTAACGCACTGGGTAACAACATTGGCGCTGTGATCATATCTCCCGAGGGTTGTCACACTCTGTTCACTGCCCGATTATGTTTCAACTGCACCAACAACATGGCGGAGTATGAAGCATGTATCACAGGCCTTCGAGCTGCTATTGACTTGAGGATCAAGTTCTTGAGTGTATTCGGGGATTCCTTTTTGGTGATAAGTCAGATCAAAGGCGAGTGGGATACAAAGCACTCGAATCTCATTCCTTACAAAGAACACGTACTGACATTGCTCCCGCACTTTGAGGAGATAACTTTTAAAAATTTCCCACGAGAGGAGAATCAGTTAGCAGACGCACTAGCTACCATGTCTTCCATGTTCAAAGTTAGGTGGGACAACGAAGCTCCCCGAATCAACATTGAGAGGTTAGATGAACCAGCACACTGCTGCGAGATCGATACCGAAGAAGTGGCAGACAAGCCCTGGTTTCACGAAGTCAAAAGGTATCTCGAGGCTCAAGAGTATCCCGAAGGGGCATCTGTCAACGATAAGGATTTTCTGAGAAGGTTCGCCGCAAAGTTGTTCCTCAGTAATGGAATCCTCTATAAGCGCAACTATGACTCCACACTACTACGGTGTGTGGACAAGAGCGAAGCAGAAAGGATCATGACAAATCTACATGAAGGCACCTTTGGAACCCATTCTAGTGGAAATACCATGGCTAAGAAGATCCTACAGGCAGGATACTACTGGTCCACTATGGAAGCCGATTGTTATCAACACTCTCGAACTTGTCATAAGTGCCAAATTTACGCTGATAAGGTGCACATGCCTCTGGTCCCCTTAAATGTTTTGAAAGCCCCGTGGCCCTTTGCAATGTGGGGCATTGACATGATTGGAGAAAGCAGGCCCACCGCTTCCAATGGGAATCACTTCATCCTAGTGGTCATTGATTACTTCACGAAGTGGGTGGAGGCAGCTTCCTTTGCTACAATAACCAAGAACATTGTGGCACGGTTTATCCGACACAACCTGATATGTCGGTATGGTGTGCCAGAGAGAATTATCACCGACAATGGTATGAATCTCAACAACACAATGATCACCGAGCTCTGTAAACAATTCAAGATACAGCATCACAACTCTTCTCCCTACCGGCCGAAGATGAATGGAGTTGTTGAGGAAACTAACAAGAAGATTGTACAGAAGATAACGGTGACATACAAAGACTGGCATGAGATGTTACCCTTTGCTCTTCATGGTTACCGTACTTCAGCACGAACGTCGACAGGGGAAACACCCTACTCTCTGGTATATGGCATGGAGGCAGTCCTACCCATCGAAGTCCAGATACCTTCTCTCAGGATTATGAAGGATGCGGGTTTGAACAAAGACGACTGGATCCAAACCCGGCTTGATCAGCTAAATCTAATCGATGAAAAGAGACTTACTTCTATCTGCCATGGTCAGACGTATCAAAAGCGAATGATCAAGGCTTTTAACAAGAAAGTCAGGCGTCAAGAATATCAAGTCGGGGATCTAGTAATCAAGCGCATCATACTGCCGCAAGGTGATCCCAGGGGCAAATGGACCCCCATGTATGAAGGGCCATTTGTGGTTAAGAACATTTTCTCGGGAGGAGCTATGATTCTAACCAACATGGATGGTGACGGCCTTCCTCACCCTGTCAATACAGACATAGTGAAAAGATATTACGTATAATCAAAGACCCGCTAGGTCGACTGGCCTAGGCAAAAATAAGGGCTTCCCAGCGGACCAAAAGGGTTCGGGCAAAAGTAAGGGATGAAAATAAAAAAATATGTACACCCGACAAGTCAAAAAACCGAAAGGGAGGCTTGGACAAAAAAGGGTATCCCGGTGGATTGAAAACCCGAAAGGGAAATCCAGGAAAAAGTTAGGGATTGAAGCGTATCACTATATCTCATTGAATTGTCTTGCGACCAGACTTCGGTATCAACTATCAAGCTCGGACGACACCAACCAATCTGATCAACCTTCGGCCAAGAAGCAAAGTAATGAGATGCTTGAACACATAAAGGCAATAGCAAACTCGAAACTTAATGGGATCACACACATAGCTATTTTCTTCTCGTTTTACACAAATTGTATAAATTCTATCTTTTGGCGACATTCTCTTACTAGGACGTCAGCCTCATTGTACAAAATGCCTATTATGGGCCAATTTTAAAAAAATCAATACAAGTCATTTTCACAAGAAACTTCAGTTCGTTTTTCTTTTTCTATTTTATTTTGCAAGAACGTCCATTGATTTATTCTTGATATATGAATTTGAAAATAATTGCTGCTCATAAATATTTACATAAGAAACAAAAGACAAATACTCGTAATTCCAGAAACAGAGAAAAACAAGAAGTTCCAAACCTTACGGTTACTCCGCCCAGCAGGTACCGGGATAGAGCCAGCTTGGAAACATAAATCTTGTTACATACACTCCCCACAGAGTAAGAGTATCCAAAGGCATTAATGTCAACTTTCCCAACACGGGGCATAAATTTCCCCAACCAAGGTTCATAATCGCAGGTGAGTCAACAATTTTCATCTCCCCAAGCAGGGCCTATTTCCCCGAGTACGAAAGCTCAATCTCCAATGAGAGCTCAACATCTCCAGCAACGGGATTTCATCCCCAACTGAGTCTATTCCTCCAGGTCAACAGAGTATCTCTTCCTCTAAATTGGCCCCCATAGAGTTATCCTCCAGCATCTCGTCTCGACAGAATATTTATTCTCCAGCAGCAGTCACGAATTTATTTTCCCAGACTCGGATGTGTCACAACTAGCATTTCATGAACATACATCATGACATGCGCACACATATCACAGACAACATAATCTCATTTATTTTGAGAACATCATCTCACCCTGCATTTCATGCATCACATATAACTAACCCTGATATCTTTTCGGGAAAAGGCAATTAGATTCAATGAATACAGAAGTTGTACGGACCACATCTACAGACAACTAATGGAAACTGAGTTCTCGAAATCAAACGGGTCAACTAATCTACATGATCAAGCAAAGTAACCCTACTACCCAGGTTCCTTCCCACAAGCCCTACTATCCAAGCTTTCATTTCGAAGTAACCCTACTACCCAGGTTCCTTCTTGTAAGCCCTACTATCCAGACTTTCATTTCGAAGTAACCCTACTACCCAGGTTCCTTCTCACAAGCCCTACTATCCAGGCTTTCATTTCGAAGTAACCCTACTATCCAGGTTCCTTCTCACAAGCCCTACTATCCAGGCTTTCATTTCGAAGTAACCCTACTACCCAGGTTCCTTCTCACAAGCCCTACTATCCAGGCTTTCATTTCAAAGTAACCCTACTATCCAGGTTCCTTCTCGTAAGCCCTACTATCCAGGCTTTCATTTCGAAGTAACCCTACTACCCAGGTTCCTTCTCGCAAGCCCTACTATCCAGGCTTTCATTTCAAAGTAACCCTACTATCCAGGTTCCTTCTCGCAAGCCCTACTATTCAAGCTATCATTTCGAAGTAACCCTACTATCCAGGTTCCTTCTCACAAGCCCTATTATCCAGTCTTTCGTTTCTAAGTAACCCTACTACCCAGGTTCCTTCTCACAAGCCCTACTACCCAGGCTTTCATTTCGAAGTAACCCTACTACCCAGGTTCCTTCTCACAAGCCCTACTATCCAGGCTTTCATTTCGAAGTAACCCTACTACCCAGGTTCCTTCCCACAAGCCCTACTACCCAGGCTTTCATTTCGAAGTAACCCTACTACCCAGGTTCCTTCCCACAAGCCCTACTACCTAGGATTTCATTTAGAAGTAACCCTACTATCCAGGTTCCTTCTCCCTTATCTCCATACAACAGTTTACAACACTGTAAGGCCTGGACTCGACCAGATACGATCGATTTCACATTTCCCCAGCGAGTCGCTGTACAGCCTGGACCCTGACCAGGTATACGTTCTACTTTCACCTCCTCAGTCAGGAGATAATTCCCCAGTATAGTAATATACAATCGAAGCTCCTAGACTTTACTCCCCAGTTCATAAGTCAACATTTCCCAATAAAGCTCCCCCTCGATAACAAGTACATAAATTTTCACCCGGAAATCCCTTATGCAACCAATCTTTTCTGGATGGCATCTTTAAGCTCATCTCCTATGATTTCTCGTCGCCTTCCAAATGGCATCTCTAAGCCCATTCCCGACATCACCGATCAATATTACTTCATGAGAGTGCAAATTTCTGGGCACTCTAGTGTTCAATCATCTTCCACCTTCAGATCACGAATGGCAGACCAACCAATCTACATCCTCAGGTTTAAGAAGATTGAATAGGGGAAACTGTTGTACCCCAAAATTTGCCCTCTCATTTCTCAAAGGATCAACCTGGACCCTCAGGTTTGCTTCCATCCAATTGCAAATCTGAAATTACAAATTTTCCAAGAGAACCGTTCACAAGGGCAAAATGGTCATCTGCACACCAAAAAGTCAAACTTTGACTTTTGGATCAAAATCAAGCTTCAAGAATCATATTTCGTCAAGGCACGTTGAAATATGAAGTTTGTTTCACCAAGAAATTCAAAAGTCAAAATTCTAAATACTTAGAATTTTTTCTAAGTGTTTAAGAAAACATGACAAACTCAGAACTTCTGACCAGATGTTCACCATGATGCAAGCTGATTCTGGAATAACTTCTGGCATAAAAGTTATAGATTTTAACAAGATCTAAAACATTGCAGAACAGAAATCCCCTGGAAATGCTGGAATTTCAGGTTATAAATGTTCAAAGACACGTCCATGAAAACTAAAGCGTTCAGCAAATTCTGGAGACAGAGTTTGGTCATAACTTCTGGGTAGGTTTTCACAAAGGATCAGTCAGAGTTTGCCAGGGTAATTCAAAGAAGGTTACAAGGCGTGCTGCAAGCTTCTCAGAAAGTCTGAGAGATCTTCCAGAACATGCTGGAGCCAGAAGATACAAAGATCAGAAGTTGGATGTTCACTCTAAATGATGCTGAAGCTGAACTTCTGACCAAGAATCAAACAATGAGGCAGAGTTTCACATGGCAGGATTTCTGATTTGATAAATCTCATCATCATTTAATGCTCACAACCACTTATGGATCTTTGTTCAAAGGATTTCTCCACGTGTGGCATAGAAGCACCTTTACTGTCTTGGAAAAGCAAACTCTTGTACAAAAGTGTGTTGGGCCCATGTGTTACTTTTGCTTTGGAAGTAACTTTTCCTTAATTCCAGCTTACAATTCCAGTTTAGGCATGGCTAAAAGCTGCTGACCACCTTACTTTGTGCTTTGAGCCATACTTGTTTGAACTTGCTTCAAGAACAAGTCAGCGCCTAGCATATGATGACTGTACCTTTGATTTTTCCAAGCTACTAAATCCTTGCCTATAAATTGAACTACATTTGCAACTGTAAAGGGGTCGAAAATTGTGAAAGAAAAGCCTTGAACCCCTGCCAAAATTCCAAGAGTTCCAAAAACTGTAAACATAACATACAAAACCTATTAACTTTTGATTCCTTGCATTCAGACTCCATTTGTTCTCAAGTATTTCTTGACTAAAACCATCCACACAGTTTCTGATTCACATATTAGAAACTGCCCTAACTTCTGTATTCATACTACCATACACTCTCCATCCACCTCCACCTCAGAGAAGTCAGATCATCACCCCTTTGCTGTTCCAGAAGTTGAAAACTTCCAGTCTGCTGAGTACGTGAAGAAGCTGCTCAAAACATCATCAGAGTTGAGGTTAACTCCGGTTCACAGAATCTCTTCCAGCTGCAAGGCAAGCTTCTGCTAACTCTCACCATATTACTTAAGCATTACCAGATTTTCATGTTCAAAAATACAATGTAGATATCATGTTTCTGATGTTGTACATATTCTGAGATTTCATGTATCTGCCTGCCTAAGTAGGGAGTAACTCAGTTCAGAACTTCTTGAAGAAATTAGAACTCAGAATTAGGATTAGAAAATTCATACTTGCCTCTGATTTATATTTATGGTATTTCTTGTTTCTGAAACACTATGACACCTGCCATAACTGTCATATGCACATCTTCTGTTTTGTTGAGAAATGACCAAGTTGCAGATGTTCTGACTAGCATGGATAGGGAGACCAAGACCTTCCAGTGGTATCAGAACTTCTGAAATCTATTTTGTTGCTGGTGGTATCATAACTTCTGAAAACTACCTCGTTCCCAGCGAACCCAGAACTTCTGACTTTACCCATTTTTCACTAACAGGATATCTGTTTTGCAGCACGCCAGAGTCAGAACTTCTGACCTCCTTTAGTCAGCAATACGTTGATTCTACTTTTCTTTTTCTCACTATTTTTGCTATTATTTTCTATTTCATTAATCAAAAAGACACCAAAAACATTTTTCTTATTTTTACATGCTTCATTTTATTTCTTAAAACAAAAGATCAAAAATATTTTCTTAAAATAAAACAAGTCCATTTTACATATTTTGTACATTCTTATCCATTCAATATGGTTGTAATAATAATCTAGGATTTAATTTTATTTGCAATCCCCATTCGTAAATATGTACCCCCATCCCCCTAAATATTGTAATAGCGTAGGACTTTACATTTCTGCAACTTATCGCTTTCAAATGTAAATGCTAGTAATTAGGGTGTGTATGGAAAGATATGAAAATCAACAAATAGATCACCCTAATCAAGACTAAAAGGCATGCAATCAAACACACTTGCACACATGCACCCTTAGGGTAATCTCACTTTGTTGCCTATCAGAAAAATAGTCATGTCCCTCGAACACAGGAGTTTTAGCAAAGACCCTCGATAAAAGATCGTAGTCCCTCGATGACCCTCGATGTTGCCTTCGGTAAACGATCTAGTCCCTAAAATGACATTTCTAAAACGTTCCATGAGTTGCCTTTTATGACTATACAAATGTCCCAATGCCCGTCCCTTCACATCCAATGACGTGGCTTCTTATCAAAACAATGGTAAGATAGCAACATCTAAAGGAGGAGGAAAAGAACAATTATGACCTTTTTGAGTAGGTAGATTCGCTCATAGTTGCTTGCTTGCTCACAACAAAAACACTTTATACACCCACACTCTCATTTTGAAACATTTTCAAAATACAACACTTTGTATGCGTTCTTATAGAGACGAGAATCATTACAAAGACACCTTTTCAAAATCACTTTCAAAAACACATCTCACAAACACTCTTTGAACTATTTTCAAAACAACACTTTGCATGCATTCTTATAGAGACGAGAATCATTACAAAGTCACATTTTCAAAATACTTTCAAAACCCACATCACAAGCACACATTCAAACCAAAGCAAGTGATCTAGCAAGTAACTAAGAGCGCATGGAAAACCATGGATGAAAAGGGTGCTAATACCTTCCCTTTTCATAATCTACCCCCCGAACTCAAGAAAACATCTCTAAAGGTCTTTCCTTTGCTTTTTTACCTTTCCTTATTGGATAAAAGAAAAGTCGGTGACGACTCTTGCTAAAACGCAACATTTGCAAACAAAAACACAAACAATCAAGTCAGTTCTCCCACCGTATCCCAGAGTGCCAAATCAACATTGTATTGATATTGCTTGTAGAAAGCTGCGGCAAGATCTTCCCAATTATGGACATTGGCTCTTTCTAGTTGGTAAAAACAGTCGAGTTGTGTTCCAGACAGACTGTCTTGGAAAAAGTGCACCCATAAGTCTTTATCAGCGGTATGGGGTTGAATTTTCCTCACATATGATCAAAGATGCATTTTAGGGCATGACACTCCATCATATTTTGCAAACATAGGCACTTTGAATTTCGGAGGAATCACAATCCCCGATACTAGTCCCAATTCCTCAAAGTCTAAGCCCGACACCTTTTGGATTTCCATTGCGCTCAACCGCTCTTCAAGATGTTTATACTTATCATCAGCTGGAGGATACTATTCCTCAGAGTAGTCTTCCTCTTCTTCCTCCTCTTCTTCCAATTCTGACGGGACAACTGTTTCCTTGCCTTTCCCTTCTCCTTCACCAAATGTTGTTGCAAAATTCAAAGTCCTTCTTGTCTACCCATGAAATCTTCTTCCCATGTTTAAGACTCTAGTCACCTTCTTTGTTTTTTTTTCCTCTCTTCATCCAGCAGAGTCTTCAATTCTTCTTGCCCCTTGGCTAGGGTCATGAGCAATTGTTGAAACTACGTATTATGGGCTTGGAGATTTTTCACTGTTTGCTCGAGATCCATCTTACTGAAATAAACAATATAAATATGAGGAAACTTGTTGCAAAAGACTTGTTTATGCTATGATGAATGATATGTGTATATGCGATGTTTTCAAGGATTTCAAAGATTCAAGTTTGTTTTAGACAAAAAGAAACACACGTTATATTAATAAGATAAAGTTTGAGTACATCAATGCCCCTTTGGACAAAATAATACAAAACTCTAAGATAAAAAGGTAGTGCGCATCCTCTTTGGTGCAATGTAGGCATTTAGAGTCCGCTCCTCATGAAGTAGCCTAGTGAGTTCCAAAACCTTCTTCTCGCTTGCGTAGAATTTGGCTTCGAACATATCTCGCTCTCCTTTGAGTTGTATCCAATCCCTTTAGAGGTCTTCAAGAGATGTGGGCATGTAAGGATGTAGGATAGTGTATGGAACGTCTCCCTCCATGACAGGCTCAATGATTATCGGGAGAATGGAGGGATAAGGAATCATAAGACTTTGAGCGCGAGTTTGTACCCATTTGAGGTAAGGCTCATGAGGGATTGAATTCTTGTGCCCCAAAGTCTTGCTATCTACCTTGTTTAGCATCCTCCAAGCTCGGATAAATCTCGGGCGAAGACCTTGATCGTCATTGTCGTAGTCGAATACCAAACCTTGAATCAGCATCTCGTGCGGGCCATCCCTTCGGGCATAACCAAACTGTCTTAAGGATAAACATGGGTTGTAGGTGATACCTCCCCTAATACCAAGTAGAGGGACATTAGGGAATTCCCCACAACGGTCGACGATGATAACATTCTCTTTGGATCGAGAGCACCAATGAATGTCTGAATGTTTGAGCGTCATTAACCTTTGTGACCACCTTGAAGCTTGCTCATTCTTTAAGACTGATTGGGGAAGATGAGAAATAAACTATCTTTCCAGGAGAGGGGTGCAACACATAAGGACACCTCTTTTCCTCATTGTGCGAGTGTGAAAAGAGTGTAGGATATCCCCTAGCAATGTAGGCACCGGGTTACGTGACATGAAAATTTTGACGGTGTTCACATCTATGAGTTGGTCAGGATTTGGAAACAAAATCATCCCATAGATGAGAAGAGCCACAATTTCCTAAAAGGCTTGCAAGTCTAAGGAATTCCAACAGCTTTGGGCTTTCTCAAACAGAAACTTTGCTAGGAATCCTTTGACACCACTCCTTGTTTCTCAATGAGTTGTGATATCAGATGAGTGCAAGTGTAGAGCTTGATCAATCTCTTCTGGCTTTGGATCTCTTTCCATACGGTTGAAAGGTAGTTGATTGATAATGGGAATCCTCAGGAGTTAGGATAATTCTTCCAAAGTAGGCACAAGTTGATAGTCGGGAAATGTGAAGCAATGGTGCAAAGGATCAAAGAACTGAAAGAGCACCTTCATCATATTCTCATCTGTGTTGGAGGTGACCAAGTTGAGTAGACGACTGTGTCTCTCGGTGAATGGAGAGTTCTCAGGAATTCTTGAAGCTAGCTCCTTTAGTTGTAGAGGAATTCTTACAAGGTTGACTTGAATAGTTTTCCTGCAAAGTGAATCCATATCCTACAAAACAAGAACAAAGATGAACCCCAAAAATCCTTGAAATGGTTAGTGGATGTATATGATGTTCATGATGTCCATGATGTTATGTACAAGTATGCATATACAAGAAAAGCAAACAAGTCCTTAGTTTAGGCTTGCATAGAGTTTTATAGGTAAGTACCCTCTTGAAGTTTAGTTGACTTAAACCTGTCCTAGTAATAGTAACCGGGTTCTAAGGAGCTCAATATCACTGGATTGTTTCCTTGGTCATTGTTTCAGCTCAAGCCTATTTAATGGAGATCGAAATATCCCAAGAAATTAACCCTCAATGAGTGTAGTATAGAGTATCTACCAACTTCGGACTACACCAAAGCCGGTCATTTTACTACATTGATAAAAGGCCAAGTTGGTCAAGTAAAGGTTCTAGAAGTTCATTAGTGCTTTATGACATCACTCAGTGGCCCCATATTCTCTTTGATTAACTCAAAGGCTACCGATACCCAAAAATATGTCGCACTAATGTAGCTATTGTTTAGACCATGTCGGTATACCCCGCACAGTTTCCACAATGTATTGCTACTTACCTATAATGTATCCCAAATCTGGGTAGAGGATTCAAACCCAAACATAGAACCATAATGTAAAGCATACAAGTCAAACAATATAAGCAAGTAAATGTGATCTAATCCCTAAGGTAACCCCACTTTTAGAATTTTCCCCAGCAGAGTCGCCAGTTCTGTGATACGGTGGGAGAAATGACTTGAAGTTTTGCGTTTTATCGCAAATGTTACGGTTAGCAAGAGTCGCCATCGACTTTTCTTTAACCAAAAGGAAAGGTGAAAAATCACAGGAAAGACCTTTGAGATTGTTTCTTGAGTTCGGGGGGTAGATTATGAAAAGGGAAGGTATTATCACGCTTTCCATCCATGGTTTTCCATGGGCTCTTAGTTAATTGCTAGATCACTTGCTTTTGTTGTTTGAAATTGTGCTTGGTGTGGTTTTGAAAGTATTTTGTAAAAGAGGCCATTGTTTAGGAAATCTTTGTAATGATTCTCGTTCGTAATAATGTATACAAAGATGCTGATCTTTTTTGAAAATGTTTTCAATGTTTGTAAGATGTTTTGGAAGTGTGTAGGTGTTTATTTTTGAAAATATCAAGGATATTTATTTTGAAATGGAGAAAGTAACTAGGAGTAATCTACCTATTCAAATGTCTTTCTTGTTCATTTTCTTTTCCTTTGACATTGTTGTCTTACCATTGATTTGGTAAGCAACCCTATCTTTGATGTAAACGGGACGGGCGCGGGTCATTGTATAGCCATGATTAGCAATGTTGAAAAGTATCTTAGCATTTTTGAGGCACTAAGATCATTTTTGTAAGGCAACTTGGAATAGCGTCATCGAGGGTCTATGATCTTGTATTTGTTTGTTTTTGCTAAGAAACTTTAAATGCGTAATATGACCATTTTGTATAAGGAAACAAAGTGGGATAACCCTAGGGGTGTCTTGCGTGCAAGTGTGTCGTTTTCATGCTTGATTTTGTCTTGGATTATGGTTTTCTATTTGGTTGATTTTATCTTTCCATACAAACCCTAATTACTAGCATTTTATATAAAAGCGATAAATTGCAAAATTTAAAGATTACTACGCTATTACAATACTTTGTGGGAGGGGGATACAATTTATGAATGAGGATTTGCAATAATATAAACCTAATTAAGCTATTACAACCAAATTGAATATGTACAAATATTGGAATAAGTAATATACAAGATAAATCAAATATGTAAATATGTATGAATGCAAAGAAGATTTTGTTTGGTTTTTTATGTGGAAAAAGTTTTGACCTAAACCTAATAAATGAATCAAGATTAAACTCAAATTAATTAAGAAAGAAAATTATTTTTATAAAGGATCTTGATTAAACCCTAATTCTATTTTATTAAAAGGGAATAAATTTCTTTGAGAAAAAGTAAGTATTTTTGTATTTTTTGTCTAGAAAATAATATATGGTATTTATAAAGTGTTTTGGTCTTTTTGTATTAAAATAATATGTTTAATAAATGCATAGAAAGATAAATAAGCATTAAACTAATTTTAAATTAATTTACAAAGTTCTTTAAGAAAATAGATAATATATATAACTAAAGAAAATATTTTTTTATTGAAAAAAAAATGAAATAAAATAAGTCAAAATAAAATTTATCATTTTTATATTTTTTGTAATTTTTAATTTTAAGAAAAATGTATTTGATAAAACGCAAATGAAAACAGAATAAGTAAATAAAATATTTGGGCCAGGGGGTTCTGCAAGCAAACAAGGGTAGGAGGTTAGAAAAAAAACAAAGGACCAAAGTTCCAGGAGCCCACGCTGCCAAACAAACAAAAAAACTGGAAAAAACATGAAAAAATTGCAAAAGGCAGCGCCAAGGCTCGAACCCGTGACCTAGGGCATTTTTTGTGCGCTGCCTTGCCACTGGGATGGCTGTACATCTGTTAGTCTAAATGAAAACAAAAATACATAACATAAAACATTGCCTTGCCCTGTACTTCATCTTCTACCTCTAGCCAGCCGGACCTCCTGTAACTTTTTCATTTCTCAACAAAAATGGAAAGTGATAACATGAACATTATAGCATTTTACCTCACGATTCTAACCATGTGCATAACTAAAACTATAAGTCCAAGATTAGAGAGAATTTTGTTGGCCCTAATTCTTAACCTAATTTTTTCAGAAACTTCAAACTTAAAATTCTCTAAACTCAAGCCAAATAAATACAAGCTATGGATATGTACAACTTCATAGCAATGATTTCTACATTCTATATTCACAAATGGAAAGATAACTATGTCTGTATTAAGAGTTAGAAAAAGAGAAAACTCACCTTGAAAATGGAAATCGTGTTTTGAAAATGAGCTTTCTTTAGGATGCTGTGATGATCATGTTATCTTCATTGAACCTATAGAAAGATAATGCAATGTGTTGTACCCCAAAATTTGCCCTCTCATTTTATCAAGATTCCTTGAACTCCAGACAGGATTAGGGTTTTGCTCTGCTCAAGACATCTCCTTGCATTGATGACCTAAATTAGGGTTTGAGTTTGCACAAGGAATTTTGGACTTTCAATGCTCAAAGTTACTTTCATACTTCATGTTGAACTTACAAGATTACCTCTACCAAGTTTCAAGCCTTGAATCAAATTTTTGCCCAGTCAATTAGACAGTTGACCTATAAATCAGCTGTATTGGGGAAAAAGTCAATTGAGGCCAATTTACAGTCAAACCCCATAAATTTTGACCCACATCAACATTATAGACTCATATGAACCATTTGATCAAGTTTGGACTAAAAATCCACAAGAAATTTGATCAGATCACCAAAAGGGCAAAATGGTCATTTTTAGGGTTTTGACTGTACAAATGCAACTTTTGACTGTTTGACCTAGCCAATGGCAAATCAAGTTCAACCATGGACTCAAGGACTAAATGTCATCATCTTGACCTATTCAACAATTTCAAAAGACCTCAATTGCATTGGATTGACAAATGAATTTTTCAGTCAACTGATCAAAATTTGACTGTACACTGAAAAGTCAAACTTTGAATTTTTCGAAGTTATGAAATTTTCTTAATTTTTCCTAACTTTGTCCCACATTTTCACCATGATGAAAATGGATTCAAATAAAACTTACAACATGAAAGTTGTATTCCTCCACAAATTCTACAAATTTGATTCACAAAGTTTTCTCAAAAGAAGCTTGGATCTCAAGTTATGATTTTTGGAACAAGGGTCCCTAAAACTTTTAACTTAGAGAAATTTTGCCCTAGTTTAGGCAGGATTTTGACCCATCATCTTGGCTATTTTTCAAATAGTTCCACTTGGAGTCTCAAGTTGCATTTCAAAGATGGATTATAGTACCTGTTGCAAGCTTTCCAAATTATCCAAGAACTCCTCAAACACACTTGTGGTTAGGGAGAATCGAATGCTTGAAGTTGGGAAAAATTCACTTTGTATCCATGGCCAATACATGTCCATACAAGTTGCAAAATCTGTCCAAACTAGCTTTGTACTTGTTTACAGGCCTCTAAACCAATTCACACTCCTTAATTAATTGCAAATACATTTGACATTGGTATTATTCTGATCAATGGAGCTTGGCACAATGAATAAATCCATTTTGGGCATAAAGGTAGCACTTCCATTTTCATAAAGGCAACTTTATGTCAACATTGTATTTCTTGAGCCTTGGACTTCTTTCTTTGCAGCAAACAAGTTCCATAAACTCAGGAAAAGGTACAAGGAACTTGTGCATGCTTGGAGATAGCCTGTACAAGCCTACCTCATTTCACTTCACACTTTTCTTTCAAAATAAGTCAACTTGCCAAAAAGACACAACTTGCATATCTGATATATTCAACTCTTGCCAACATTTTAAACAAGTTTTGCACATCCCTGTGAGAAAAACAAGAGCCATTCATCCCTCAAACACCCTTATACACAAAAATCACATTTTCTTGCAAAACAGGGAAAGCCCTGCAGAACCACTTCCATTTTCACATCCACTCGTGCGTTTTGCTTGCAAATTGTTCCAATACCTTCCATTCAACTCACTCAAGCTATCCCAAACCTCCATTGCCAACTGCAACTCCATTTACAATGTTCACCATTTCTATTTTGAAGCTTTGCAGGTTGAGTTCTATAGAGAGATTCAGACCATTTCAAAACAAACTAAGCATTGGGAAAGGTCCAGGGAACATCAAGCAAGCTCAAAAGAACCTCAGGCCTCACTGAAAGTTGTTGCATTGTTCAACTCGAATCCAACTGAAACAGGTATTTCTCAAACTTCTATCTCTCTATTTAGGAACATTTAGCCTTAGGTTTGTGAATGAAATATGTAGTACTCATTGCCATGAAGCCAGACATATGCTCAGTTTTCATTTATATTAAGCGTGCTAAGAGAATTTCATCCATGAACATGCCGAAAAAGTTAGGTCAAATTTTAGGGCCAGAGAAATTCTCTCTGGTCTTTGAGAGTTAGATCAAGTTTTTTATATGGTTAGAATCGTGGTTTGATGTTCTACAAGTTTCATGTTTTAAGTTTTGGCAAAAGATCACAAATACAGGAGTTAGCAGTTTGAATACAGGGCGCGCTTTTTCTGTTGTCACAAGGAAGAAGATGAAGTGGAAATGGGCTGGGCCTGGCCTTCTTGCTGTCTACACCCCTCTTTTACTAAATGCACCCCCTGGCCCATTTTCTTTATATTTTGTCATTTTTGTATTTTAATTTCATTTCTGACTTTGATGTTTTATTTTCAAACATAAAAAATGCTTAAAAATATTTCCACATTTTTTTACATTTATTAGATATTTTATTTTGACTTTTCTAACATAAAAACAATTTAAATACTTTATATTATTTATTAAAACTTGAAAATAATGTAAATAATACTTTTATTTTTTATTTCTTATTTTTATTCACACTGAAAATGTTTTCTTGAATATATTTTAGTTTTTGTAAATATTTTATTTTATTTTATATACATCCTTAATATATATATATATATATATATATATATATATATATATATATATATATATATATATATATATATATATATATATATATATATATATATATATATATATATATATATATATATATATATATATATATATATATATATATATATATATATATATATATATATATATATATATATATATATATACATGTATACTTTTATTTTATTAAAAAAACATAGAATAAAAATACAAAAAATATTACATTTTATTTTTATTATTATTTATAGTAAAAAACAACTTTTTTTTAAATATATTTCATTTTTGTACATATTAATATATTTTTGTATATAAATAATATATGACATTTATCTTCTTAAAAGAAATTAGGGTTTACCCTAAACATAAATAAAATTAATCTTTTTTTATTTATTTATTTCTTTATATTTCTTTACATTGAAAATATTTTTACATACATAAAAACCTTTTTTTTTGCATAATACATTTTATTCTATATTTATTTATTTTGTTTATTTAAATATTGTACATTTAAATATTGATGCATTTGAGATTCAATTTGGTTGTAATAACTTAGGGTTTAAATTTCTTGCAAAATAATCCCCTATCCAAAATTGTACCCACATCCCCATAATCATGTTGTAATAGCTTAGAATTTAAATTTTCGCACTTAACGCTTTCAATTATACCATGATTAGAGAATTAGGGTTTGTATGCCAAAATCAAATTAACAAATAGTTTGACCTAATCAAAGGCAAAAAATGCATGAAAAACAAACACAATGCACACTTGCACCCCTAGGGTTACAATCCACTTGTTGCCTTCAAAAATGGGCCATGGTATGCATGTTGGGTACTTTGGCAAAACAAAAACAAAACAAAAGATTATAGTCCCTCAATGACGCTATCTGAGTTTCCTAAACAAAAATGATCAAGTCCCTTAAGAAAATTGCCAAAAATACTTGACACAATTGCTATCATGGTCTATACGATGACCCGCGCCTGTCCCATTTAACATCCTAACACAAGGTTGTTCACCAAATGCAATGGTGAAACAACACTGTTAAAAGGGTTAAAAACATAAGAAAGATCTTTGAGTAAAAAAGGGTAGATAGCTCCTAGTTACTTGATCAAAAGCTTGCAAAACATCCTTGCTATCTTCAAACACACTTCACAACACAATTTCAAAATCCAACTTTCAAACATTGAAAACTTTTCAAAAGACAAAAATACCTTTGTATACATTCAAACAAGAATCATTACAAAGGTTGCCACGACGATGGCCTCTTTTCAAAACATCTTTCAAAACCACACACAAAGCACCATTTCAAACAATTGAAAAGCACCATTTCAAACAATTGAAAAGCAAAAGCAAGTGATCTAAACAAGTAAATAAGAGCCCATGGATAACCATGGATGAAAAGGGTGCTTGCACCTTCCCTTTTCATAATCTACTCCCCGAACCCAAGAAAACATCTCAAAGGTCTTTCCTGTGCTTTTTGACCTTCCCTTAGGATAAAATAAAAAGTCGGTGGCGACTCTTGCTAAACCATTTGCGAACACAAAGGCAAAACCTCAAGTCAGTTCTCCCACCGTATCACAGAACTGGCGACTCTACTGGGGAATAAAGTTTAAAAGTGGAGTAACCTTAGGGTTTATATCACCTTTTCATGCTTGTCTTTATTGTCTTGATTGTCTTGATTGCTTTACATTTGGTTCTCTTGTTTGGGTTTGAATCCTTCACCCGGATTTTTGGGAAACATTTATAGGTAAATAGAAATACGTTGTGGAAACTGCGCGGGGTATACCGACATGGTTAAAGCAATAGCTATATTAGTGCGACATATTTGTGAGTACCGGTAGCCTTTGAGTCAATCAAATAGAATACGGGGCCGCTGAGTGATGTCATAAAGCACTAATGAACTCTTAGAATCTTACTTAACCATCTTGGCCTTTTTTTAGGGGTAGTGAGATGACCGACTTTGGTGCAGTCCAAAGTTGGTAGATACTCGATACTACACTCATTGAGGGTTGTTTTCTTGGAATATTTTGGTCGCCAGTTAAGTGGCTAAACCAAAATAATGAACACAGAAAATAATCCAGTGATATTGAGCTCCTTAGAACCCGGTTACTATTTATAGGACAGGTTTGAGCCAACTAACTTCAAGAGGGTACTTACCTATGAACCCTTATGCAAGCCTGAAACTAGGATCTTGTGTTACTTGCTTGTACATATGTTTGTACATACATCATGAACATCATAAAGCATCATATGCATCCACTAACCATTTCAAGGGTTTGGATCTTCATCTTTTTTCTTGTTTTGTAGGTCATGGAATCTCTTCGCAGGAAAACAATTCAAGTCAACCTTGTGAGAATCCCTCCTCAACTCAGAGAGCTTACTTCCAAGATTCCAGTAAATTATCTCTTCAGTGAAAGACATGGTATACTTCTCAACTTGGTCAACTCCAACATTAAAGAAGACATGGTGAAAGTTCTCTTCCAGTTCTTTGACCCCCTACACCACTGTTTCACATTCCCTGATTACCAACTAGTACATACTTTGGAGGAATTTTCTCAACTTCTGAGGATTCCTATTCTTCATCAACTACCCTACAACGGTACAGAAAAAGAACCAAAGCCTGAAGATGTTGCTCAAGCATTACACTTGCAACCATCTGATATAAAGGGTTATTGGGAAACCAGAAGTGGTGTCAAGGGTTTCTTGGCAAAGTTTCTGTTTGAGAAGGCACAAGATTGTTGGAATTATTTAGATCTACAAGCTTTTGAGGAGATTGTAGCACTTCTCATCTATGGGTTGGTCTTGTTCCCAAACCCTGATCAACTTATAGATGTGAATGCTGTCAAGATTTTCATATCCCAGAATCATGTGCCTACATTGCTTGGGGACATCCTACACTCATTTTACACACGAACAATGAGGAAAAGAGGTGTTCTCATGTGTTGTACTCCTCTCCTAGCAAGGTGGTTTATTTCTCACCTTCCCCAGTCAGTTTTGAAGAATGAGCAAGGTTTAAGATGGTCACAACGGTTGATGACCCTCGCACATTCTGATGATCATTGGTGTTCTCGGTCAAGAGAAAATCTCATCATCATTGATCGTTGTGGGGAATTCCCTAATGTCCCACTACTTGGAATTAGGGGAGGCATTACCTACAACCCCTGTTTAGCTTTGAGACAATTTGGATATGCTCGGAGGGATGGCCCTCATGACATGCTGATTCCTGACTTGGTTTTTGACTTCGACAATGATACACAAGGACTTCGACAAAGGTTCATCAGAGCTTGGAGGATGCCCAGCAAGGTGGATAGTAAGACATTGGGGCACAAGAATTCCATCCCCCTTGAGCCTTATCTCAAGTGGGTACGAACCCGCACCCAGAATCTTATGATGCCATACCCTCACATTCTCCCCGTGATCAAAGAGCCTGTTATGGAAGGAGAGGTTCCATACACCCTCCTACATCCTGACATGCCAACATCATTGGAAGAATTACAAAAGAGTTGGATCCAACTCAAAGAAGAACGAAATACTTTTGAAACCAGCTTCTATGCCAGTGAGAAGAAGGTTTTGGAGCTTACCCGCCGACTTCACGAGGAGGAAACTCTCAACACTTACATCGCACCAAAGAGGATGCGCAATGTATTTTTATATTAAGAATTTTGTAATATTTTTCCCATGGGGCACTTATGTACTAACAAATTTCTTCATAATATGACGTGTGTTCTTTTTGTTTGCAACAAATTTGAATTTTCTGAATCCTTGAATGCATTACATGAATAACATATCATTCATCATATGCATAAACAGGTCTTCACACCAGGTTTCCTTATCTTTCTGCTGTTTATTTCAGCAAGATGGATTTGGAGCAGACGGTTAAGGATCTGCAAGCACAGAACTCTCAATTCCAGCAACTCCTCATGACCTTAGCAAAGGGTCAAGAGGACCTTAAAGCACTGTTGGAGAAAGATAAAGATAAAAAGAAGAAAAGGCCCGGTGTGGTCATTATGGGAAGGAGGTTTGAAAACAACGCTAGAAAAGTTCTCGAGTTCCCCTCAACGTCTGATGAAGGGGCTGGTAAAGGAAAAGGAACTGCGATGCCTTCTGAATCTAAAGTTGAAGAAGAAGAAGGGGGAGAAGACGAAGATTACTCCGAACAGCAATATCCCCCGGCGAATGATAAGTTTAAAAACTTGAGGATAGGTTGGAAGCCATGGAGTTGCAAAGGGTACCCGGTTTAGATTTTGAAGAACTAGGGTTGGTCGCTGGGATCTTTATTCCTCCCAAATTTAAAGTTCCTACATTTGCTAAGTATGACGGTCTGTCGTGTCCGAAGATGCATCTAAGATCCTACGTCAGAAAGATCCAACCCCACTCATCTGATAAGGATCTTTGGGTCCATTTTTTCCAAGATAGTTTGTCAGGCACACCATTGGACTGGTTTTATCAACTTGAGAGGTCTGAGGTTCATAACTGGGAATATTTAGCTGCTGCTTTCTACCGACAATACCAATACAACACTGACTTAGCACCTACTCGTACTCAACTACAAAGTATGGGTATGGCTTCTAATGAGGGATTTAAAGAGTATGCCCAGAAGTGGCGTGACCAGGCGGGAAGGGTGCAGCCACCATTGTCGGATAGAGAGCTGGTTGACATGTTTTTAGGGACCCTGTATGGCCCTTTCTTAAATCATTTAATTGGGAGTTCCTCCGCGGGATTCACCGAATTAATTATGACCGGTGAAAGGGTCGAGGCCGGCATTAAAAGTGGTAAGATTCATAAAGATGCCTCCGCGTCCACTGCCATTAAGAAGACCTTCCCAGCTAAGAAGGAAGCTTCTGCTGTTTATTCTCAGAAAAGCCAAGGAAGAACCGAGCGCCGACCAACTGTGGGGGCTGTGATGATCCAAAACTCTTCAAATGATCAACCTCGCAGCAATCAACCAAGATCTAATCAGCAAAGGGTAGAAAGGCCACAACGACAATTCACCCGAATCAACATGACACCGGCTCAAGTACTCCCTCATTTGCTAAAGTTGAATCTTACCAATTTGAAGTAAGCGCCAAAGAACCCTAATACCTCTTCTCCATATTACCACTCCAATGCAAAATGTGCTTACCACTCTGACAGTGTAGGGCATGATACCAACAACTGTCGGGCTCTTAAGAACAAAATCCAAGACCATATCGACGCCAAGGAGGTAGAATTTGATGCGCCCGAAAAGCCAAATGTGATTTCTGCCCCAATGCCCAAGCACGGTAATAATGTTCATGCCGTTATGGAAGACCTTCATGTTACCAATGTTGCTTACCTTTTGACTCCGTTACCAGTGATTAAAGTAAATTTGATGAGAGCCGGGATATTCCCAGGCTGTGGAAAAGACTGTTACTTCTGTTTAAACATACAAGCTGACTGCCCACTTTTGAAATCAGGCATTCAACGCCTGATGGATACCCAAGAGATACTCTTCCAAAAGACTCCTGTTGATACCTTCACTCCTGTTACTCCTGCTACCTTTGTTACTTCAACCAACGACATTTCAATAATAACCATCTCCGACAATCTTCCCAAGGCTTGCAAAAGGCCTGTCAAGATTATGCCTGATCCTAAGTTTGTGCCGTTGAAAATCACCATGCCGGGGCCTGTCCCGTATAAATCTAACAAGACGATACCATGGAACTACGGAAGAGAAATCTTCTATCATGGTATCAAACAGATTGAATCAGTCCAATAGAATTCTGATGATGAAACCCCTGATATAGGGAACATTGCGGGAACAAGCAAGATAACTCGCAACGGAAGGATTTTCTCTCCGGAGATTGCTCCCCCCCGAGCAGTCTTCGGACCCTCGAAAGCTTATGTGCCTGTTAAGCTATATGTGCATGGCCCGATAATTGAAGAATTGGATACTCCTGAAGTTAGACCCTCTGTTGATACTACCGATAAGGGTAAGGGGATACTAGAAGCGCCTGTCAGGAGGAAGGCTCAGACTGTGGTAATCCCCAAAACCACCCAGAAAGAAATGGAAGAAATCTTAAAGATAATCAAGAAGAGCGACTACGATGTCGTGGAACAGCTAGGACAGACCCCTTCCAAAATCTCCATGTTGACTCTTCTACTCTGCTCTAAGGCCCATGCTAAGGCCTTAATCAAATTCTTTAAAACAGCACACGTACCTCAAGAAACTTCGACTGACCAGTTTCAAGAGTGCGTGGCTAGCCTTACTGCTGATAATGGTCTTGGTTTTTCCGATGCTGATTTGATCCGTAAGGGAAGGAAACACAACGACGTGCTGCATGTCTCAGTAGAATGCAGGGGAACCACACTTGCCCATATCTTGGTGGATACCGGTTCATCTTTGAATGTACTACCGAAGAAGGCGTTGGATAGACTGGACTGCGAAGGATTGACCCTCAAACCCAATAACATCGTTGTTAGAGCCTTCGATGGTTCTAAGAGGATGGTTCATGAAGAAGTGGACATTCCTATCAAAATGGGCACAGAAGTTTTCAACTCCACCTTTTATGTGATGGACATCCGTCCTTCATATTCTTGCTTGTTGGGAAGGCCATGGATCCACTATGCTGGGGCAGTTACCTCCTCTTTACACCAAATGCTAAAGTATCCTGTTCAGGGTAAGATTATAATGGTTCACGGTGAGGAAGAGTACATGATAAGTCACCTCAACTCCTTCCGCTATGTGGAGTTGGATGGCGAATTCATATAAACGCCTTTCCAACATTTTGAGGAAGTTTCTCCTGAGGTCGCAGTTGCAAATTCAATGGTTGATGTCCCTATCGTTTCCAAGCATGTGTCTAGGATGGCATCTCTCAAGGATGCAGAGGTTGTAATCAAAGAAGGAAGGAGTACAGTGTGGGGGAAATTACCTGAGTTTTCTCACCAGACAGACAAGTTCGGACTAGGTTTTACTGCTGCTGGCCAAAAAGCTGTGCATCGCTCCAGGGCCGGAGGACCACCTGTAAAAATCACTCACCATGGAATTAATGCCTTAGAGGATGATGATTAAGAAGACAACTTTGAAGATTGGATCTTTCCAACCGTCGAAGGAGGGTTAAGCAACTGGGAAGAGAAGGACTTCGTTCCCATCACTTTCATCAACCAATAATTTATCTTTGAACAATTTCCTATTTTGGTCTGTAATAACTAAACAATTTGTACGCTATTTTCACCTTATGCCTTACCCGGGGCATATAGGTCCATTTGTAAGGGCTTGATTTTCTTCATTATCATATGCCATGTTTTAATGAATCATTGGAAGTTTTCATCTATAAACTGTTGTGTTCATTTTCTTTCCTTTTGCATTTTGTTTTTGTTTAAGGATGGCTATCCCTTACACACACCCACACTCACAAAATGCAGGTACTCATCCACTCCGGATTCCATGGGTGACTATTCTGCTTAAGCCTTCGGTGACTCTGAAGATTTGGTCAATCATGCTGAGTACGAAGTTGACGAAGACTGTGAAGTGCCGGGAGAGTTAGCCAGACTTTTGCAACAAGAAGAGAGGGCTATTCTGCCCCATGAAGAATTGCTAGAGACCATCAACTTGGGAACAGAGGAAGACAAGAAAGAGGTTAAGGTGGGCACCAAACTGGAACCAAGTGTCAAAGAGCGTTTAGTTCAGCTGCTGAATGGATATGTTGAAATCTTCGCCTGGTCCTACGAAGACATGTCGGGGTTAGATACAGATATCATGGTTCACCGTCTCCCTACAAGAGAAGACTGTCCACCGATCAAACAAAAGGTCCGCCGAATGAGGCCTGACATGTCTGAGAAGATCAAAGATGAGGTAATGAAGCAATTCAATGCTGGCTTTCTGGCTGTTACTTCCTATCCATAATGGGTTGCTAACATTGTGCTCGTGCCTAAGAAGGACGGCAAAGTCAGAATGTGTGGACTATCGGGACTTAAACAGGGCTAGCCCTAAAGATGATTTTCCCATACCACACATCGACATCTTGGTTGACAACACAACTCAACACAAGGTATTTTCCTTCATGGATGGGTTCTCGGGATACAACCAGATCAAAATGGCCCCTGAAGACATGGAGAAAACTACTTTTGTCACGCAATGGGGTACCTTCTGCTATAAAGTGATGCCATTCGGACTGAAGAATGTCGGGGAAAACTATCAGCGAGCCATGGTAGCTTTGTTTCATGACATGATACATCATGAGATTGAAGTCTACGTAGACGACATGATAGCACGTTCACAAATAGAAGAAGAACACCTCGACCATCTGCAAAAGCTGTTTGTCAGATTGAAGGAGTATAAGCTCAGACTGAACCCTAGCAAGTGCACTTTCAGAGTTAGGTCCGGTAAACTCTTGGGATTCATCGTCAGCAACAAAGGCATTGAGGTTGATCCTGCTAAAGTCAAAGCTATACGAGAAATGCATGCCCCCCACACTGAGAAGGAGGTCAGAGGTTTCTTGGGACGCCTAAACTATATTGCAAGGTTCATCTCTCACCTAACATCTACCTGTGAACCAATCTTCAAGCTGTTGAAGAAAGATCAGGTGGTTGAATGGAACAATGATTGTCAAGTCGCTTTCGATAAAATCAAGGAGTATTTTCTAGAACCTCCTATCTTGATGCCACCCGTCGAAGGAAGGCCGTTAATCATGTATCTGACTGTTTTGGATAACTCAATGGGGTGCGTACTGGGCCAACATGACGAGTCTGGCCGAAAAGAGCATGCCATTTATTACCTTAGAAAAAAGTTTATCGACTGTGAGAATCGCTACTCACTACTCAAGAAAACTTGTTGCGCTTTGGTATGGGCTGCTCGCCGACTAAGGAAGTATATGTTGACACATACCACTTTGCTGATTTCCAAAATGGATCCGATCAAGTACATCTTCGAGAAGCCTGCTTTATCCGAAAGAATCGCTAGATGGCAGATGATCCTGACTGAGTATGATATCTAGTACACAACCCAAAAAGCTATAAAGGGGAGTGTACTAGCTGACCATCTAGCTCATCAAGCCGTCGAAGATTACCAATCTATGAGGTTCGACTTCCCTGACGAGGACATTATGACATTGGACAACATTGAAGGTAACAGACCGTATGACGAACCTGAACAAGGATCCCGATGGACCCTGTACTTTTTTGGTGCTTCAAATGCACTTGGAAACGGTATCGGTGCGGTACTTATTTCTCTAGAAGGGTGCCATACACCTTTCACTGCTAGACTCTGCTTCAGCTGCACCAACAACATGGCCGAATATGAAGCTTGTATCTTTGGTCTCAAGGCTGCGATTGACCTAGGAATCAAATCTTTGGTTGTATTTGGGGACTCAGCTTTGGTTATCAGTCAAATCAAAGGAGAGTGGGACACTAAACATCCTAACCTTATCCCATACAAAGAACATGTCCTGACATTGCTGCCTCATTTCGAGCAGATTACCTTCGAGCACTTCCCGCGAGAAGAAAATCATCTAGCAGATGCTCTAGCCACAATGTCTTCCATGTTTAAACTCAACTGGGATAATGAGGCTCCCCAAATCACCATCGAGCGAATGAACGAACCTGCGCACTATCATGAGATTAATACCGAAGAAGTAGTGGAACAACCCTGGTTTCATGAAATCAAAAGGTATCTCAAGACTCGAGAATACCCTGAAGGAGCTTCAGTCAACGACAAAAAGTTATTAAGGAGATTTTCTGCCAAGTTCTTCCTAAGCAATGGTATCCTGTATAAGCGCAACCATGATTGTGTTCTGCTTCGTTGTGTGGACAATGTTGAAGCTGAGCAGATCATGACTGAACTACATAGTGGCACATTTGGCACCCATTTGAGCGGACATACGATGGCTAAGAAGATTCTAAGGGCAGGCTACTACTGGTCTACCATGGAAGCTGACTGTCATCAATATTCCCGTACTTGTCACAAATTCCAAGTCTATCCTGACAAGGTACATATTCCTCCAGTTCCTCTCAATGTCCTAATAGCTCCTTGGCCATTCACAATATGGGGAATCAACATGATTGGAGAGATCAAGCCTATGGCATCCAATGGACATCGCTTTATCCTGGTGGCTATTGATTACTTTACCAAATGGGTCGAAGCAGCTTCCTTCGCCTCCGTTACAAAGAATGTGGTTGCCCGCTTCATTAAGCAGAACCTCATATGCCGGTATGGTATCCCCGACAGGATCATCACGGACAACGGTACGAACCCGAATAACACTGTGATCACCGCTCTGTGCGAGCAGTTCAAAATTCAACATCACAATTCATCTTCCTATCGGCCAAAGATGAACGGTTCTGTTGAAGCTACGAACAAAAATATCAAGAAGATCATTCAAAAGATGACGATCACCTACAAGGACTGGCATGAGATGTTACTGTTCGCTCTACACAAATATCGTACCACAACACGTACTTCAATTGGGGCAACCCCCTTTTCTTTGGTATATGGCATGGAAGTTGTTTTACCTATGGAGGTTCAGATTCCTTCCTTGAGAATTATGAAGGATGTTGGTTTAAGTGAAGACGGGAGGATTCAGACCCGGCTTGATCAACTTAACTTGATCGATGAGAAGCTACTTACTGCTGTTTGTCATGGTCAGACGTATCAAAAACGAATGATCAGGGCTTTCAACAAGAAAGTCAGACGTCAGGTGTATCAAGTCGGAGATCTTGTAATCAAGCGGATCATCTTGCAAGTGATCCCATGGGAAAATGGACTCCAACTTACGAAGGACCATTTGTGATCAAAAACATCTTTTCTGGTGGGGCAATGATTCTGACCACCATGGACGACGACGACCTGCCGCACCCTGCGAACGCGGACATAGTCAAAAGATACTACGCATAAACGACCCGACAAGTTGAAAACCCGAAAGGGCGACTTGGGCAAAAATGGGCATCCCTGTGAATCGAAAACTCGAAAGGGAGATTCAGGGAAAAATTAGGGATAAATAAAAAAATATGTACACCCGGCAAGTTGAAAACCCGAAAGGGAGGCTTGGGCAAAAAAGGGTTTCCCCGTGGATCAAAAACCCGAAAGGGCGGTCCAGGAAAAAGTTAGGGAATTAAAGCGTATGACTATGTCTCGTCGGATCACTTTAAGGACAATCTCTTCACAGATAAGCTCCGGGTTTCTGATCAATCTAATCATCATCGAATAAGGCAACGAATGGACAAGATACTCAGAGTTACAAAGGATATAGCATAATAGAAACCCCATGGAATTGTTACACATAGCCATCTTTCTTTGTATAAAGTTTTCTCATTTTTTTTATGACAACATTCTCTTACTAGGATGTCTGTCTCCTTTGTACAAAATACTTACACAAAGTTAATACAAAGATACTTTAAAGTGCAGGAATTTGTTTGCCTTTTCTTTCTTTTTACACTTGTGTTTTATTTGAAAACGTCCAATGATTTATTAAATGAGTATATGCATTTGAATATAATCACTGCCTACAAATAAAATGAAATGAGAAAGGATAATTACTGATAAGTTGAAAGTATAGGAAAATGTCTTTAGGCTATTCCAGAAGAAATCCCCTGCAATATGTCATTCAGATCCTCAACAGAGCTAAAACCTTGAAATACATATCCCCAGCGGAGTTAAGTTTCGAAATCTCCAATCAGAGCTAAGTTTCTAAACTCCCGATCCCCAGCGGAGCCAGTAGACTTTGAACTACAAATCCCCAGTGAAGATGAAACTTTCTTCCCCAACGGAGTCCAAAAACTTCAACCTCTAAACCACAGTGGAGATCATCCGGTTTCTCCAAATCCTCCAATAAGTTATCTTAAAACCTGGAAATCAACCAGATAACAATTAACTTTTGTTCTATCCCAAACCAAGGATAAATCCCCAGAAGATTGGCATACTCCAAAGCTCCTGATACCCTTAACAGAATGAAGATTCTCATTTTTAAAACCCTAGAAGATTGGCATACTCCTAAGCTCCTGATACCTTTAACAGAATGAAGATTCTCATTCTTAAAACTCCAGAAAATTGGCATACACCCAACCTCCTGACCCAAACACCTGAATGAAGATTCTCATTCTCGCTCCCTTAATAGATTGGCATACAACCCAAGCTTTTGAAAACTCTCCAACAGGATAAGCATTCTCCCCACAGAGTTATTTCCCTGCAGATCTAAGATTCTCGATCTCGTTCCTCCGGTTGAAGCCTCCCAGGTTTTAATTCCCCAATAGAGGTCTTCAGAGTTTTCCTTATTTTCCAGGAAAGTCATGAAGGATTCTCATATCCCCGCAGAAGTTGTCAAAGCTCTTGTTAATCCCCACAAGCCACCAAGGATTTTCAATCCCCAGCAGTGGTCCCAGGATATCTCATTCCCAATGATCAAAGGTTTTGAATCCCCAGCAGCAGTCAAAGGTTTATTTTCTCCGGCAGCAGTTAAAGATTTCATTATCTCCAACTATCAAGGATTTATTTTCCTCAACAAGACAACTAATCGGCTTACATGTGCATCCATTACATCCATATATCATAAACATTGATAGAACACATTTTATTGCGTCATACATGTCATGCAACATAACTTTGTGTTTTAGCTAACATTTTACCCTTTGCAGGATAAGATTAAAAGCTACCTTTAACAAATGTTAAAAGATTTCAGATACAATATGGATACACCCCAGACACGGCGGTCATTCTACTACTCATTCAGACTCCAGCAATCAGATACAGACTAGATACGCTCCAAATACAGAAGCCATTTTATTTCTCATTCAGATTCAACTATCAACTTCAAGTTCAGATACACTCCAGACATGGAAGTCATTCTGTCACTTGTCCAGATCCCAGTTACAGTTCAGATACACTCCAGACACGGAAGTCATTCTGCTACTCATACAGATCTCAACTTTAGATACAATACAGATACACTCCAGGCACGACAGTCGTTCTGATGTTCATTCAAGAATCAAATAAAGTTACAGCTGGGATACGCTTCAGACACGGACGCCATTCCTTCGCTCATACGAATCCAATCTCCAGATACAACTCAGATGCGTTCCAGATACGGATACCATTCTAATTATCATGCTCCTGATTTTCAACAAACAGTCTTGGATGGCATCTCTAAGCCCATCTCCAACAAGATTCTACCATCTCCAAATGGCATCTTTAAGCCCATTCCCTCAGCTACATTTTGACGAGTGCAAATTTATGGGCACTCTAGTGTCCAATCCTCTTTTACCTTCGAGTCACGAAAGGCAAACTCGCCAATCTAACTCTTCAGGTTCAAGAAGATTGAACAGGGGCAACTATTGTACCCCAAAATTTTCCCTCTCATTTTATCAAGATTTCTCATCACAAGATTCCTTGAACTCCAGACAGGATTAGGGTTTTGCTCTGCTCAAGACATCTCCTTGCACTGATGACCTAAATTAGGGTTTAAGTTTGCACAAGGAATTTTGGACTTTCAATGCTCAAAGTGACTTTCATACTTCATGTCGAACTTACAAGATTACCTCTACCAAGTTTCAAGCCTTGGATCAAATTTTTGCCCAATCAATTGGACAGTTGACCTAGAAATTAGTTGTATTGGGGAAAAAGTCAATTGTGGCCAATTTACAGTCAAACCCCATAAATTTTGACCCACATCAACATTATAGACTCATATGAACCATTTGATCAAGTTTGGACTACAAATCCACAAGAAATTTGATCAGATCACCAAAAGGGAAAAATGGTCATTTTTAGGGTTTTGACTGTACAAAGGCAACTTTTGACTGTTTGACCTAGCCAATGGCAAATCAAGTTCAGCCATGGACTCAAGGAATCAATTGCATGATCTTGACCTATTCAACAATTTCAAAAGACCTCAATTGCATTGGATTGACAGATGAATTTTTCAGTCAATTGATCAAAATTTGACTGTACACTGAAAAGTCAAACTTTGACTTTTTGGTCAAAATCAAGTGCCAAGGGTCATTTCTCATCAAGATATGTCAAATTATGAAACTTGTTCACCAAGAAACCCAAAATTGCAAATTAGGGTTTGAAATTGAAAATTTTCATAACTTAGAAATTTCTAAGTTATGAAATTTTCTTAATTGTTCCTAACTTTGTCCCACATTTTCACCATGATGAAAATGGATTCAAACAAAACTTACAACATGAAAGTTGTAGTCCTCCACAAAGTCTACAAATTTGATTCACAAAGTTTTCTCAAAATAAGCTTGGATCTCAAGTTATGATTTTTGGAACAAGGGTCCCTAAAACGTTTAACTTAGAGAAATTTTGCCCTAGTTTAGGCAGGATTTTAACCCATCTTCTTGGCCATTTTTCACATAGTTCCACTTAGATTCTCAAATTGAATTTCAAAGATGGATTATAGTACATTTTGCAAGCTTTCCAAATTTTCCAAGAACTCCTCAAACACATTTGTGGTTAGGGAGAATCAAATGCTTGAAGTTGGAAAAAATTCACTTTGTATCCATGGCTAATACATGTCCATACAAGTTGCAAAATTTGTTCAAACTAGCTTTGTACTTGTTTACAGGCCTCTAAACCAATTCACACTCCTTAATTAATTGCAAATAAATTGGACATTGGTATTATTATGATCAATGGAGCTTGGCAGAATGAATAAATCCATTTTGGGCATAAAGGTAGCACTTCCATTTTCATAAAGGCAACTTTATGTCAACATTATATTTCTTGAGCCTTGGACTTCTTTCTTTGCAGCAAACAAGTTCCACAAACTCAGGCAAAGGTACAAGGAACTTATGCATGCTTGGAGATAGCCTGTACAAGCCTACCTCATTTCACTTCACACTTTTCTTTCAAAACAAGTCAACTTGCCAAAAGGACACAACTTGCATATCTGATATATTCAACTCTTGCCAACATTTCAAACAAGTTTTGCACATCCCTGTGAGCCAGAAACACGAGCCATTCATCCCTCAAACACCCTTATACACAGAAATCACATTTTCTTGCAAAACAGGGGAAGCCCTGCAGAACCACTTCCATTTTCACATCCACTCGTGCGTTTTGCTTGCAACTTGTTCTAATACCTTACATTCAACTCACTCAAGCTATCCCAAACCTCCATTGCCAACTGTAACTCCATTTACAGTGTTCACCATTTCTATTTTTAAGCTTTGTAGGTTGAGTTCTATAGAGAGATTCAGACCATTTCAAAACAAACTAGGCATTGGGAAAGGTCCAGGGAACATCAAGCAAGCTCAAAAGAACCTCAGGCCTCACTGAAAGTTGTTGCAATGTTCAACTCGAATCCAACTGAAACAGGTATTTCTCAAACTTCTATCTCTCTATTTAGGAACATTTAGCCTTAGGTTTGTGAATGAAAGATGTAGTACTCATTGCCATGAAGCCAGACATATGCTCAGTTTTCATTTATATTAAGCGTGCTAAGAGAATTTCATCCATGAACATGCTGAAAAAGTTAGGTCAGATTTTAGGGCCAGAGAAATTCTCTCTGGCCTTTGAGAGTTAGATCAAGTTTTTTATATGGTTAGAATCATGGTTTGATGTTCTACAAGTTTCATGTTTTGAGTTTTGGCAAAAAGATCACAAATACAGGAGTTAGCAGTTTGAATACAGAGCGCGCGTTTTCTATTGTCACAAGGAAGAAGATGAAGTGGAAATGGGTTGGGCATGGCCTTCTTGCTGTCTACACCCCTCTTTTACTAAATGCACTCCCTGGCCCATTTTCTTTATATTTTGTCATTTTTGTATTTTAATTTAATTTCTGACTTTGATGTTTTATTTTCAAACATAAAAAAATGCTTAAAAATATTTCCACATTTTTTTTACATTTATTAGATATTTTATTTTGATTTTTCTAACATAAAAACAATTTAAATACTTTATATTATTTATTAAAACTTGAAAATAATGTAAATAATACTTTTATTTTTTATTTCTAATTTTTATTCACACTGAAAATGTTTTCTTGAATTTATTTTATTTTTTGTAAATATTTTAATTTATTTTATATACATCCTTAATATATTTAATATATATATATATATATATATATATATATATATATATATATATATATATATATATATATATATATATATATATATGAAATTCTGGCAGCAGATACTCAATGTCACAGTGAATGTTATGACACTGTATCTGACTTTCTATAAGACAGTAAATAAAAACAGTAAAGAACACAATCAATTGTTTACCCAGTTCAGTGTGAAACAACACCTACTCTGGGGGCTACCAAGCCAGGGAGGAAATCCACTATAAGAGATATTAATTCAGGAATAAACCAACCAGTTTATCTCCTTCACTTAAGACCTACCCAATGCAACTTCAATCTAAGTTCAACTTAAACCTGAGTTCCTACTCACTCCCCCTCAATCACAGCAGTGATACTTAAAACAATTGACTAATGAATTAATGAAGACACTCTTCAGAACATACACTTGATTATGCTTCACAACTTTTTAATCAAGTAACACAAACACTCTTGCTTCACAGCTTTGAGTGATACATAAACCTAACTTGACTTTGCTTCAAAGCTTTAGTCAAGAGACACAAAACACTCTTGCTTCAAAGCTTTGAGTGATACAAAGACCCTTACAATCAAAACCTATTCCAAGTCACTTATCACAATGATACTTGCTTGGATTACAGCAGTTAAAACTATACAGCTCCTAATTGATCTTCAGTCCAAAGAGATATTTTCCAAACAGCAATCCTGTTGAATATATAGCAGTTGTTTCTTCAGTTAGGGTTTCCACAAAAAGCTAGGGTTAATTAGGTTTAACCTTAAGACTTGGTCACAAGACTTTATCAACCAGTTTAGGGTTGAGCTAGGTTAACCCAAAGACCACGGGAGATTCTGTTCTGGAAGGAATAAGCCAACTTCCTGAAAAATCTCAGAATTAACCAAACTGCACTATAGTTAGATCAGTACAGGATGTCTTAACATTTGTTATGACATCAGAAATCCTGTTTACTGATTTTGGTATAAGGCAATAAATGTGATCTTTTGCTAAATGCTCAGATACACACTCATACACAGTAGCTACTGTGTGCCACACTTTTTCTGCATAAAGAACTTAATAATCCAGAATGTTATGACATCAGTCATGACATTTACACACCTGGTTTTACCAAAAATACATGCCAATAACTAAACACTTACAAACTCCCCCTTTGGCATATTTTTGGCTAAAACCCCAATCAGAGAATATAGAGCAGCATAATGAATATGACTGCAGAAAAAAATAATGTCTACCAAGTAATTAACACAGAATATCTCCCCCTCTTTAGCCACAAATGGGCCAAAGATACATGTACTTAAATGTTATACAGTTATCCAAAATAGGTAATAAGAACAACAAATAAAATCTGAAGACATTTGCATCAACAACATCAGCATCAGTGGAGCTATTTTCTTCAGCATTGAGCTGATCTTCAGCAGCAACCTCTTCCCTTCTGATTCGTTCAGTCTCCTCCTGTTCCAACTAGAGAGAGAACTTTGATTGAGAGAATGGGATTTGTTGCAGAGTTGAGAGAGGAAGGAGGCAAATGAGTGTCTATTCTTAATAATTATGAAAGAAATGGGAAAGCATATGATTAACCCAATCAAAATAGACTTAACAAAAATAACTCCTTCTACCCTTGTTTCAAGCAAAGTTAATTGCTACAATTCTTCCTGTTGGCAAATACCCAACTTGCCCCTCATGTTTTCAAATTGATTTGCATCAAGTGCCTTGGTAAAGATGTCAGCCAGCTGTAGCTCAGTGGCAACATGTTCTAGTTTAATCGTCTTCTCTTCTACAAGGTCTCTGATAAAGTGATGTCTTATGTCAATATGTTTGGTCCTGCTATGCTGAATAAGATTCTTGGAAATGTTGATTGTGCTCAGATTGTCGCAGTACAATGTCATAACATCTTGTGTGACATTATACTCTGTAAGCATCGGTTTCATCCAGATCATTTGAGAACAGCTACTACCAGCTGCAATGTATTCAGCTTCAGCAGTAGAGAGAGACGCACAGTTCTGTTTCTTGCTGAACCAGGAGACCAGATTATTTCCTAAGAAGAAACATCCTCCAGAGGTGCTTTTTCTATCATCAGCACTTCCAGCCCAATCAGCATCACAATAACCATTCAGAGTTGGTTCACAACCATGAGAGTACAACAAGCCATAGTTGTAAGTTCCACTTACATACTTCAAAATTCTCTTTACTTGGTTGATATGACTGACTTTAGGATCAACTTGGTATCTTGCACAAACTCCAACTGCAAAAGCAATGTCAGGTCTGCTGGCTGTTAAGTACAACAAACTTCCTATCATGCTTCTGTACAGACTTTGGTCCACCTTAACCCCACTTGAATCTTTGGATAGCTTTAAATGAGTAGGTGCAGGGGTCCTTTTGTGACTGGCATTCTCCATACTAAACTTCTTGACAATGTTCTTTGCATACTTGCTTTGAGATAGAAAGATAGACTCCTCCATCTGTGAGACTTGCAGTCCAAGAAAATAAGTCAGTTCTCCCATGAGACTCATTTCGAATTCAGCCTTCATCTGGTCAGCAAAATGTTTAACCATTTGTTCTGACATTCCCCCAAACACTATGTCATCAACATATATTTGAGCTACCATTAACTTCCCTCCTTCATTTTTGACAAAGAGGGTTTTATCCAAGCCTCCTTTTCTGTATCCTTTGACTGAGAGAAATTTTGTCAACCTGTCATACCATGCTCTAGGAGCTTGTTTCAGGCCATACAGAGCTTTCCTCAATTTGTAGACATGATCAGGGTGGTTTGGATCCACAAAACCTTTAGGTTGTTCCACATAAACTTCTTCATTTAAGTACCCATTTAGGAAGGCACTTTTTACATCCATCTGAAACAGCTTGAACTTCAGGAGACAAGCAATTCCCAACAGGAGTCTGATAGATTCCAGTCTGGCTACAGGGGCAAAGGTCTCATCAAAATCAACCCCTTCAACTTGAGTGTATCCTTGGGCAACAAGTCTTGCCTTATTCCTAGTGATAACTCCTTCAGCATCTGATTTGTTCTTGTATATCCATTTTGTGCCAATGATGTTTGTTCCTTCAGGTCTAGGAACTAACTCCCAAACTTCATGTTGCTTAAATTGGTCCAATTCATCTTGCATTGCACCAATCCAGTATTCATCAGTTAAGGCCTCCTTAACATTTCTTGGTTCAATTTTAGACACAAAACAAGAGTTTGAGATGATTTCTCTAGATCTTGTAATGACTCCACTATTTGGATCCCCTATAATGAGTTCTTTAGGATGATCTTTCTGAATTCTGATGGAAGGGATTTTGCTAGCTTCTTTGGATTCAAAGTCAGCTGTAGTGGTGTCAGGAAGGTCATTCTGTTGAGTTGGAGTCTCAAAGAATGTCTCAACATTACAAGGGACATCTGTTTCTTCATGATAATCATCAATTATGACATTTATTGATTCCATCATGACTTTGTTCCTGGAATTGAATACCCTATAAGCTCTGCTGTTGGAGGAGTATCCTAGAAATATACCTTCATCACTTTTAGGGTCCAGCTTTCTCCTTTGTTCACGATCTGCCAGAATATAGCATTTGCTGCCAAATACATGGAAGTACTTCACAGTTGGCTTTCTTCCTTTCCAGAGTTCATAAATGGTGGATGAGGTTCCCTTTCTCAAAGTGACTCTGTTATGGACATAACAGGCTGTATTCATAGCTTTAGCCCAAAAATGAATAGGAAGTCTTTTGGCATGTATCATAGCTCTGGAAGATTCCTGTATGGTCCTATTTTTCCTTTCTACAACTCCATTTTGTTGGGGAGTTATAGGAGAAGAGAATTCATGACTAATTCCTTCTGAGGAACAGAACTCATTAAACTTACTGTTTTCAAATTCCTTGCCATGATCACTTCTGATTCTGACAATACACCCTTCCTTTTCTCTTTGAATTCTTCTGCACAGTTCTTTAAAGACTTCAAACACATCAGATTTTTCCTTAATGAAGTTAATCCAGGTGAATCTGGAATAGTCATCCACAACAACATAGGCATATCTCTTTCCACCAAGACTTTCCACCTGCATTGGTCCCATCAGATCCATATGTAGAAGTTCCAGAACCTTAGAGGTGGTCAGATGTCTTGACTTTGGATGTGACATCCTTGTCTGCTTACCAACCTGACATTCACCACAAACTCTCCCTTCATCAATTTGCAGTCTTGGAATCCCTCTGACTGCTTCCATAGAGATAATTCTTTTCATTCCTCTTAGGTGAAGATGGCCAAGTTTTTGGTGCCACAATTTCACCTCTTTTTCTTCTTTGGCAATAGAACACTCAGTGGAGTTATTAGTGTTCTCAGGCTCCCACAAGTAACAGTTATCTTTAGATCTGACTCCTTTCATTACAACTTCTTGTTTTTCATTAATTACAAGACATTCAGATTTTGAGAAGTTGACTTTGAATCCTAGATCACATAATTGACTGATACTAATGAGATTAGCAGTCAGGCCTTTTACCAATAGTACTTCATTCAGATTTGGAACTCCAGGGCAGTCCAAATTACCAACTCCTTTGATTTCACCTCTAGCACCATCTCCAAAGGTCACATAACTAGTGGTGTGAGGTTTAACATTATTGAGAATGTTCTTGATTCCAGTCATGTGCTTAGAACACCCACTGTCAAAGTACCAGTCTTCCTTTGCAGAGACTCTCAGGGAAGTGTGGGCTATCAGGGCAGTAGCCTTTTTCTTCCATTGAGGAATATGTGGAACCCTGTTAGACTTAGGTTTGACACCTGGGTTCTGATTAGGGTATCCATACAATCTGAAGCAGAAAGGCTTTATGTGACCAAACCTCCCACAATGATGACATCTCCATCTTTGGTACTTTTTCTTCATATTTCTATGTTCCCGATGTTGAGTGTTATGTTGTGACATCTGCTTTGACATTGGTTTATCAGACCTGATCTTCTTGTCTGCACCAAATTTCTTTGCTTCCACAAATCCTAGTCCAGACTTGTTTCCCACATTTTGTCCAACCTGAAGGATTTCCTCCAATTTGTCAGTTCCATTTGTCAGCATCTTGACAGATTTGGTCATCTGGTTCAATTTTGAGTTCAGCATTTGAACTTCCCCTTCTAGATGACTTATAGTTTCAAGGTCTGCCCTTTTTTCAGCCTCCAACTTTATGATGAGTTTTGTTTGTCTCTCATATTGCACACAGACTTCAGCACTTCTGATACACAATTTCTTGTAAGTATCAGCCAGTTCTTCAAATGTCACTTCCTCATCACTAGTGTAACTTTCAGAGGTACAAACACCAGTTAGTGCAGTAACTAGTTTGGCAGATTCTTCTTAAGAATTACTTTCTGAATCACAGTCAGACCAGGTAACAGTCATACCTTTCTTTTGTTTCTTACGAAAGGTAGGACATTCAGCTCGAATATGCCCATATCCTTCACAACCATGACATTGAATTCCTCTGCCTTGATTTCCCTTCTCTTCAGACCTTGGTCTTCTGCTGGAGTCATAAGATCTGTTAATGTCAGAGGGGATGTTCTCAACATTTGACCTTGACTTTGGATCCATTCTCTTGACGAGTTTGTTGAATTGTCTTCCAAGCATGGCTATAGCTTCTGAAATATTTTCTTCTTCATCCTCCTTGTTTACATCTTCAGTGTTGGATACAAGTGCTATGCTCTTGTTTTTCTTGTCAACATTGTCACTGATCCCCATCTCAAAAGTCTGAAGAGACCCAATGAGTTCATCCACCTTTAAGTTGCTGATGTCCTGGGCTTCCTCTATAGCAGTTACCTTCATTGCAAATCTTTTAGGCAGGGATCTGAGAATCTTTCTCACCAGTTTTTCTTCAGACATATTTTCACCCAATGCTCCTGAGGTGTTGGCAATCTCCAAGATGTTCATGTGAAACTCATGAATGGTTTCATCTTCCTTCATCCTTAGGTTCTCAAACTTTGTAGTCAGCATCTGAAGCCTTGACATTTTTACTTTGGATGTGCCTTCATGGGTAGTTTTGAGAGTGTCCCACACTTACTTGGCCAGTTCACATTGATGTACTAGTCTGAAAATGTTTCTATCAATTCCATTGAACAAGGCATTTAAGGCTTTGGAATTTCCCAGGGCTAACTCATCTTCTTCTTTGCTCCATTCTTCCTCATACTTCAGACTGATTGTCCCATCTTTCTCAGTTATGGTGGGATGGTTCCATCCTTTGTCAGCAGCTCTCCAAGCCTTTTTGTCCAGAGATTTTAAGAAGGCAGTCATACGAGGTTTCCAGTAGTCATAATTGGTTCCATCCAGAATGGCTGGTCTATTTCCAAAAATTCCATCTTTGTCCATAGTGTCAGAAAGTGATATCCCTAGATCTCACCCAGTAATACAGGCAGGGTGCCTGCTCTGATACCAATTGAAATTCTGGCAGCAGATACTCAATGTCACAGTGAATGTTATGACACCGTATCTGACTTTCTATAAGACAGTAAATAAAAACAGTAAAGAACACAGTCAATTGTTTACCCAGTTCAGTGTGAAACAACACCTACTCTGGGGGCTACCAAGCCAGGGAGGAAATCCACTATAAGAGATATTAATTCAGGAATAAACCAACCAGTTTATCTCCTTCACTTAAGACCTACCCAATGCAACTTCAATCTAAGTTCAACTTAAACCTGAGTTCCTACTCACTCCCCCTCAATCACAGTAGTGATACTTAAAACAATTGACTAATGAATTAATGAAGACACTCTTCAGAACATACACTTGATTATGCTTCACAGCTTTTTAATCAAGTAACACAAACACTCTTGCTTCACAGCTTTGAGTGATACATAAACCTAACTTGACTTTGCTTCAAAACTTTAGTCAAGAGACACAAAACACTCTTGCTTCAAAGCTTTGAGTGATACAAAGACCCTTACAATCAAAACCTATTCCAAGTCACTTATCACAATGATACTTGTTCGGATTACAGCAGTTAAAACTATACAGCTCCTAATTGATCTTCAGTCCAAAGAGATATTTTCCAAACAACAATCCTGTTGAATATATAGCAGCTGTTTCTTCAGTTAGGGTTTCCACAAAAAGCTAGGGTTAATTAGGTTTAACCTTAAGACTTGGTCACAAGACTTTATCAACCAGTTTAGGGTTGAGCTAGGTTAACCCAAAGACCATGGGAGATTCTGTTCTGGAAGGAATGAGCCAACTTCCTGAAAAATCTCAGAATTAACCAAACTGCACTACAGTTAGATCAGTACAGGATGTCTTAGGGTTAATTAGGTTTAACCTTAAGACTTGGTCACAAGACTTTATCAACCAGTTTAGGGTTGAGCTAGGTTAACCCAAAGACCACGGGAGATTCTGTTCTGGAAGGAATGAGCCAACTTCCTGAAAAATCTCAGAATTAACCAAACTGCACTACAGTTAGATCAGTACAGGATGTCTTAACATTTGTTATGACATCAGAAATCCTGTTTACTGATTTTGGTATAAGGCAATAAATGTGATCTTTTGCTAAATGCTCAGATACACACTCATACACAGTAGCTACTGTGTGCCACACTTTTTCTGCATAAAGAACTTAATAATCCAGAATGTTATGACATCCGTCATGACATTTACACACCTGGTTTTACCAAAAATACATGCCAATAACTAAACACTTACAATATATATATATATATATATATATATATATATATATATATATATATATATATATATATATATATATATATATATATATATATATATATATATATATATATATATATATATATATATATATATATATATATATATATATATACTTTTATTTTATTAAAAAAACATAGAATAAAAATACAAAAAATATTACATTTTATTTTTTTTATTATTTATACTAAAAAACACCTTTTTTTTAAATATATTTCATTTTTGTACATATTAATATATTTTTGTATATAAATAATATATGACATTTATCTTCTTAAAAGAAATTAGGGTTTACCCTTAAAAGAAATTAATCTTTTTTTATTTATTTATTTCTTTATATTTCTTTACATTGAAAATATTTTTACATACATAAAAACCTTTTTTTTTGCATAATACATTTTATTCTATATTTATTTATTTTGTTTATTTAAATATTGTACATTTAAATATTGATGCATTTGAGATTCAATTTGGTTGTAATAACTTAGGGTTTAAATTTCTTGCAAAATAATCCCCTATCCAAAATTGTACCCACATCCCCATAATCATGTTGTAATAGCTTAGAATTTAAATTTTCGCACTTAACGCTTTCAATTATGCCATGATTAGAGAATTAGGGTTTGTATGCCAAAATCAAATTAACAAATAGTTTGACCTAATCAAAGACAAAAAAAGCATGAAAAACAAACACAATGCACACTTGCACCCCTAGGGTTACAATCCACTTGTTGCCTTCAAAAATGGGCCATGGTATGCATGTTGGGTACTTTGGAAAAACAAAAACAAAACAAAAGATCATAGTCCCTCGATGACGCTATCTGAGTTGCCTAAACAAAAATAATCAAGTCCCTCAAGAAAATTGCCAAAAATACTTGACACAATTGCTATCATGGTCTATACGATGACCCGCGCCTGTCCCATTTAACATCCTAACACAAGGTTGTTCACCAAATGCAATGGTGAAACAACACTATTAAAAGGGTTAAAAACATAAGAAAGATCTTTGAGTAAAAAAGGGTAGATAGCTCCTAGTTACTTGATCAAAAGCTTGAAAAACATCCTTGCTATCTTCAAACACACTTCACAACACAATTTCAAAATCCAACTTTCAAACATTGAAAACTTTTCAAAAGACAAAAACACCTTTGTATACATTCAAACAAGAATCATTACAAAGGTTGCCACGATGATGGCCTCTTTTCAAAACATCTTTCAAAACCACACACAAAGCACCATTTCAAACAATTGAAAAGCACCATTTCAAACAATTGAAAAGCAAAAGCAAGTGATCTAAACAAGTAACTAAGAGCCCATGGATAACCATGGATGAAAAGGGTGCTTGCACCTTCTCTTTTCATAATCTACTCCCCGAACCCAAGAAAACATCTCAAAGGTCTTTCCTGTGCTTTTTGACCTTTCCTTAGGATAAAATAAAAAGTCGGTGGCGACTCTTGCTAAACCGAAACATTTGCAAACACAAATGCAAAACCTTAAGTCAGTTCTCCCACCGTATCACACAATGCTTAAGCTGTCTTGAGGGTGGCTGAAATGGTCTGGAGAAGTACACCTGTGTTACTCTGTTTTTGAACTTCAACAATGGGGAAGATGGAGTTACAGTGGTGTTTCAGGGTGAAGGATGGTTTACATGTAAGGTAAGGAAGCTTGGGAAAGCAAAAGGTCTGAAAATGCACAAGTAAAATGGAAGATTCAGTTCACAAGTCAGAAATGACATGTTTGGAGGCTTGGTATGCAACTTCTGATTCTAGGGTGTTTCAAGGCTTGAGCATGCATGGTTTTAGTTTCAAAATGATGGTTTAATATAGAGAAAAAGGTTAGAGGAGTTGTGCTTGTTCAGAAGTACAAGATCACATGTCTTGCTACATTTCTTGTTTTTGAAGCAAGTGTGAGAAATGACTTCTTAAGGAATGATTCTTATCTTGTAGGGTGGCTTGAAGCTTTAAACATGTTTTGTTCTGGTTTAGAGACTTGGTTTGTGCAGAGAGAACAAGTCCAAGGCTCAAGAAAATGGAAAAATGCAAAAAGCATTCTTTTCCAAAATGGCAATATTGCCTTTCTTCCAAAAATGGCTATTTTCTTGTACAATGCATTGAATGCTTGGCTTTAGGGAATGAAACCTTGTGCAATTCATTAATGGTGGATTGACAAACGAGTTTGAGGCCTGAAAAGTGAAGATTATACAGCCAATTTGCAAATTTGAAAACTTGTTCTTCATGAAAATGACCTCTAATCAAAGTGATAAAACCCTAACTTCCTCTCTTCGATTATCCCTACTCAAGAATGACCTCAAGGAATTCTTGGACATTTTGGAAAGCTTGTAATGTGATCTGAAACCCATATTTGAAATGCTTTTGAAAATTCCTCTTGGAACTAGGTGAAAAGTTTCCATGAAGTTAGGTCAAAAACCTGCCTAACTAGGGCAAAATTTCATTAAGTTATTTTAGTTCATGAGCATGTATTCACAAAATTATATCTTGAGATCCAAGAATCCTTAGGAAAAATTGCGTGAAGCAAAGTTATAGGTTTCATGGAGATATACAACTTTCATGTTGGGACCTTCCTTTGAATCATTTTGTATCATGGTGAAAATTTGGCCTAAAGTTGAGAAAAAATAAGAAATTTTCTATACTTAGAAAAATTTCTAAGCTAAGAAATTTCAAATTTCAAAACAAGATCTTCAATCCTTGATTTATTGATGAACAAGTTTCACATTTTGACATGTTTTGTTGAATTGTGATCCTTGGCATTTGAGTTTGACCAAAAAGTCAAAGTTTGACTTTTCAGTATACAGTTGACTTTTAATCAGTTGAATGAAAAATTCATCTGTCAATCCAATGAATTTGTAATGTTTTGAATCATGTAATTAGGTAAAGATGATGCAATTTAACTCTTGAAATCATGCTTCAAACCAAATGATCATTTGCTAGGTCAAAAATCAGAAATTGCCCCTTCTTAGTCAAAACCCTTATTTTGACCATTTTTCCCTTTTGATGATTTGATCAAATTTCTTGGGGAATTGTGGTCCAAACTTGATCAAATGATACATATGAGTTTAAGATGTTGATGTGGATCAAAAATTATGAAGTTTGACTGAAAATTGGCCATGGTTGACTTTTCCCCCAATACAGCTGATTTTTAGGTCAACTGTCCAATTGACTGATCAAAAGTGTGATTCAAGGCTTGAAACTTGACATGAGTAATATTCGGGGTCCCTAATGATCCTTGAAAGTCATATGAAGCATTGATAGTCCCAACATCCTTGTGCAAACTCAAACCCTAATTTTGGTCATCAGTGCGTGAGGAGGAGTCTTGAGTTGGTCAAACCCTAATGCAGTCTTGAGTCAAAGAGATCTTGTGAGAAAATTCTTGATAAGTGAGAGGGAAAATTTTGGGGTACAACAGGCGCATTCAACTGGAATAGCGTAGTTTTATTTTTTCCGCTTTTTTTCATCATTATCATATAATTGCTTCCGGGATGTAATAGTTTTAGGATTTCTTTTCCGCACTCTTCACTATTATGTAACTTCCCCAAAGCTCTGTAGTAGCCTAGGTTTTACATTTCCGCCTTTACCTTCAGCTACTATATTTTATGCAATGCTTAGATTTATAGGATTGTATGAAAAGATAAAAATGAACGATAGAAAATCCTAATTGCAAGATAAATATAACTGAAAAAACACACTATTGCACACTTGCATCCCTAGGGTACTCCCCACTTGGTTGCCTCGGAAAACAATGGTCATGTCCCTCGAACGTAGGAATATATTAGCAAAAGACCCTCAATCTAAAAGTCATCATAAAGATCATAGTCCCTTAACGTCCCTCGAGTTGCCTACGAGAAATAATCTTGTCCCTCGATATTGCCTATATGATGAAAGTCCCTTCGAACTGCTAAGGTATCCCTATATGTTGCCTTCTATGACCATAACGATGACCCGCGCTTGTCCCTCATACATCCAACGATAGGGCTACTGTTGTACCCCAAAATTTTCCCTCTCATTTATCAAGACTTTTCTCACAAGATGTCTTTGACTCAAGACTGCATTAGGGTTTGACCAGCTCAAGACACCTCCTCATGCACTGATGACCAAAATTAGGGTTTGAGTTTGCACAAGGATTTTTGGACTATCAATGCTTAATATGAATTTCAAACATCACTATGGACCCCTAAGATTACTCATGACAAGTTTTAAGCCTTGAACCACATTTTGGACCAGTCAATTGGACAATTGACCTAAAAATCAGCTGTATTGGGGAAAAAGTCAATCATGGCCAATTTACAGTCAAACTTCATATTTTTTGATCCACTTCAACATTTTAGTCTCATATTTATCATTTGATCAATTTTGGATCATAATTCCTCAAGAAATTTAATCAAATCATCAAAAGGGCAAAATGGTCAAAATTAGGGTTTTGACTAAGGAAGGGAAATTTATGATTTTTGACCTGGAAAATGACCAATTGATTTAAAGCATGATTTCAAAGTTTAATTTTTATCATCTTGAACTAATTACATGGTTCAAAACATTTCAATTTCATTGGATAGACAGATGAAATTTGCAGTCAACTAGTCAAAAGTCAACTATATACTGAAAAGTCAAAACTTTGACTTTTTGGTCAAAATCAAGTGCCAAGGGTCACAATTCATCAAAACATGTCAAAATGTGAAACTTGTTCATCAATAAATAAAAGATTGAAGATTAGGTATTAAAATTGGAAATTTTCTTAACTTAGAAATTTTTCTAAGTGTAGAAAATTTCTTATTTTTTCTCAACTTTAAGACATTTTTTCACCATGTTACAAGATGATTCAAGGAAAGTTCCAAACATGAAACTTGTAGACCTCCATGAAATCTACAACTTTTCTTCACACACTTTTCCCTAAAGATGCTTGGATATCAAGATATAATTTTATGAATACATGCTCATGAACTAGATAACTTAGTGAAATTTTGCCCATTTTCACCTAGTTCCAAGAGGAGTCTTGAAATACATTTCAAAGATGAGTTATAGAGCACATTGCAAGCTTTCCAAAATGACCAATAACTCCTCAAGATCATTTTTGAGTATGGAGAATCGAAGAGATGAAGTTGGCAATTTCTCACTTTGTTTTCAAGCCATTTCGTGAAGAACAAAGTTTAAATCAGAACCTATGCTTCCTAATCCATACTTTACAGGTCCCAAACTTGTTTCTTACTCCATAATTTAATGTTTATTCAGTTGACAAAGCTTTAATCCAAGCCCTAGAGTCTTTATCCAAGTTGTAATTCCATAAATGGCACAAAGTTGCCATTGCCATTTTGGAAAAGGTTCACTTTTGCAACTCTACAAATCTTGAGCATTGGACATGTCCTCTCCGCACACACAAATCCTCCAGGCCTAAGGCAAATTGTACAAAGCTTATACCAACCCCAAGCAAGCCAGTACAAGCATGTGAAGACTTGTCCCCTCACTTTGCTTCAAAAGCAAGAAAGTATGCCAAAAGGCTAGAACTCACAAATCTGTTGGAGAGCTGACTTGAATTATATCCCATACAAATATACAAACACATTATACTTGAAAAGAGGATTGAAAAAGGCCTGAAACACTAAAACACTGCATATCACCAAAAAACTGTCCAAACTTGCAGTTTTTGCATAAGCATAACAATCCATCATTTGGCTCGTGCGTTTCAAGTTTTAACCATCAAAACACTTTACCTACTTGATATCTAAGTGATCCAGACCATCATCCTTGCAATATAACTCCTTCTCCCTCATCTGCCATTTTTGTTTTCAAAGCTTGCAGGTTGACTTGGATAGAGAGTTTCAGGCACTTCCAAAGCAAGGCAAGGATTGGAACACACTCAGAGAGGTTCAAGCAAGCTCAAGCAATCATCAAGCCTTCATAAAACTCACTCAAACTCCATTCACGATTTCAATTGAAAGAGGTAAAAATCTCAACTTCTATCTCTTCATACAGGTATCCATTGGCCATGATTTGTGAATAAACAATGTAGAACTCATTGCTATGAAGTTGTACATATATATATCTTGCATTTATTTGGCTTGAGTTAAGAGAATTTTGAACTTGAAGTTCCTGAAAAAATTAGGTTTAAATTTAGGGCTTTTAAAATTCATTTTGATCTTTGATTGTTAGCTTACATAATTTACATGGTTAGAATCGTGAGACAAAATGCTACAACATTCATGTTATCAATTTCCATTTTTATTGAGAGATGAGAAAGTTACAGAGTTTATGGCCAGCTTGGGGAAGAAGATGAAGTACAGGGCAAGGACATTGTTTGTGTTATGTTGTTTTTGTTTCACATAAATCAACAGATGTATAGCCACCCTAGTGACAAGGTAGCGCGCTGGTGAGGCCCAGGTCCTGGGTTCGAACCTTGGCGCTACCTGTTGTTTTTTCACATTTTTCCATTTTCAATTTTTGGCTAGTTTTGCAGGATTGGGCTACAACATTGGGCCTAGTTTTTTTCTAATATAACACCATTTGATTGCTCAGGATACCCCCTAGCCCAACTATTTTTATATTTTTATTTATTTGTTTTATTTTCATTTTTGATTATTAAATATTTTGTTTAATACATAAAAATCCTAAAAAATATAAATATGAAAGTATTGCATTTTATTTTTTTTTATTTTTATTTTTTCATAAAAAATGTATTTTATCTTCAATATATACTAACTATCTTTTTTAAATAAACTTGTAAACATAAATAAAATAGGTTTAGTTTAATTTGTTTATTTTCATTCCATACTTGTAAATATTTATTTTGGCATATATAAAAACTAAATATTTTTATAAAATATTATTCATTATTTTTAATACAAAAATACATAAAAAATAATACATAAGAATTTTATTTTCTTTTAAACTAGAAATTAGTGTTAACTTTATATTTTTAAGAATTAATTTCTTTTCCTTAAAATCATTAGGGTTTAGGTTAAAACATTTTCATATAAAAAACCAAACAAAATATTCTTTATATATACATATATCATTGCATATTTTATTTAAATATTGTATATTGTTTATTCCAATATTTGTACAAATTCGATTTGGTTGTAATAGCTTATTTAAATTTACATTCTTGCAAATCCCCATTCAAATTTGTATTCCCCCCTCCCATAAATTGTTGTAACAGCTTAGTAATCTTTACATTACGCAATTTACTGCTTTACATGCCATGTTAGTAATTAGGGTTTATATGGCAAGATAAAAACAAATCAAATAGAAAACCCTAAATCCAAGACAAAATCAAAGCATGAAAATAACACACTTGTACACAAGCAACTTAAGGGTTTCTCCACTTGGTTGCCTTATACAAAAATGACCATATTACGCATGCGAAGTATCTTGGCAAAATAAACAAATATAAGATCATAGTCCCTCGACGACGCTATTCAAAGTTGCCTTACAAAATGATCTTGGTCCCTCAAAAATGCTAAGATACTTTGCAATATTGCTAACTATGGTTATACGATGACACACGCTCGTCCCGTTTACATCCAAAGATAGGGTTGCTTACCAAATCAATGGTAAGACAACAATGTCAAAGAAATATAAAATGCATAAGAAAGACATTTGAGTAGGTAGATTACTTCTAGTTACTTGCTCTATCTTCAAACAACTATCCTTGCTATTTTCAAAAACAAACACACACATTTCCAAACACTTTTACAAACATTGAAACATTTTCAAAAAGACGAACATCTTTGTATACATTCTTATGAACGAGAATCATTACAAAGATTGCCTAAAAGAATGACCTCTTTTATAAAATACTTTCAAAACCACACCAAACACATTTTCAAATAACAAAAGCAAGTGATCTAGCAAGTAACTAAGAGCCCATGGAAAACCATGGATGAAAAGGGTGCTAATACCTTCCTTTTTCATAATCTACCCCCCGAACTCAAGAAACAATCTCAAAGGTATTTCTTGTGCTTTTTCACCTTTCCTTTTGGATAAAAGAAAAGTCGGTGGCGACTCTTGCTAAACCGCAACATTTGCGATAAAACGCAAAACCCTCAAGTCAGTTCTCCCACCGTATCACAGAACTGGCGACTCTGCTGGGGAATTTAATAAAAGTGGGGTTACCTTAGGGCTAGATCATATTTATTTGCTTACATTGTTTGACTTGTTTGCTTTACATTATGGTTCTTTGTTTAGGTTTGAATCCTCCACCCGGATTTGGGGAAACAGTATAGATAAATAGCAATACGTTGTGGAAACTATGCGAGGTATACCGAAATGGTCTAAGCAATAGATATGCTAGTGTGATATATTTGTGGGTACCGGTAGCCTTTGAGTCAATCAAAGAGAATACGGGGCCGCTGAGTGATGTCATGAAGCACTAATGAACTTCTAGAACCCTTTACTTGACCAACTTGGCATTTAGGATGTACTGAGATGACTAGCTTTGGTGCAGTCCAAAGTTGGTAGATACTAGATACTACACTCATTAAGGGTTGGTTTCTTGGGATATTTCGGTCGCCATTAAAGAGGCTTGAGCTGAAAAAATGACCAAGGAAACAATCCGGTGATATTGAGCTCCTTAGAACCCGGTTACTATTACTAGGACAGGTTTAAGCCAACTAAACTTCAAGAGGGTACTTACCTATAAAACCCCATGCAAGACTAAACTAAGAACTTGTTTGTTTTGCTTGTATATATATACTTGTGCATAACATCATGGGCATCATGAACATCATATGCATTCACTAACCATTTCAAGGATTTTGGAGGTTCATCTTTGTTCTTGTTTTGTAGGATATGGATTCACTTTGCAGGAAAACTATCCAAGTCAACCTTGTAAGAATTCCTCCATAACTTAAGGAGCTAGCTTCAAGGATCCGTGAGAACTCTCCATTCACCGAGAGGTATGGTCGTGTACTCAACTTGGTCACCTCCAACACAGATGAGGACATAATGAAGGTGCTCTTCCAGTTCTTTGATCCTTTGCACCATTGCTTCACATTTCCCGACTATCAGCTTGTGCCTACTTTGGAAGAATTCTCTCAACTCTTGAGGATTCCCATTCTCAATCAACTACCTTTCAATGGTATGGAAAGAGACCCAAATCCAGAAGAGATTGCTCAAGATCTGCACTTGCACTCATCTGATGTTACAACTCATTGGGAAACTAGAAGTGGTGTCAAAGGCTTCTTAGCAAAGTTTCTGTTTAAGAAAGCCCAAAGCTGTTGGAATTCCTTAGACTTGCAAGCTTTTGAGGAAATTGTGGCTCTTCTTATCTATGGGATGGTCTTGTTACCCAATCCTGACCAACTCATAGATGTGAGTGCCGTCAAAATCTTCATATCATGCAATCTGGTGCCTACATTGCTAGGTGATATCCTGCACTCTTTTCACACTCGTACAATGAGGAAAAGAGGTGTCCTTATGTGTTACACTCCTCTCCTGGAAAGATAGTTTATTTCTCATCTTCCCCAATAAATTTTAAAGAATCGGCAAGGTTCTAGGTGGTCACGAAGGTTAATGACGCTCAAACATTCAAATATTCATTGGTGCTCCCGATCCAAAGAGAATGTTATCATTGTTAACCATTGTGGGGAATTCCCTAATGTCCCTCTACTTGCAATTAGGGGAGGCATCACCTACAACCCATGCTTAGCTCTAAGACAGTTTGGTTATGCCCGAAGGGATGGCCCGCACGAGATACTTATCCAAGGCTTGGTATTCGACTACAACAACAACGATCAGGGTCTTCACCAGAGATTCATCCGAGCTTGGAGGATGCTAAACAAGGTGGATAGCAAGACTTTAGGACACAAGAATTCCATCCCCCTTGAGCCTTACCTCAAGTGGGTATGAACTCGCGCTCAAAGTCTTATGATGCCTTATCCTTTAATTCTCCCGATGATCATTGAGCCTGTTAAGGAAGGAGAAGTTCCATACACTATCCTATATCTTGACATGCCCACATATCTTGAAGACCTACAAATGGATTGGATACAACTCAAAGGAGAGCGAGATACTTTCGAATCCCAATTCTACGCAAGCGAGAAGAAGGTTTTGGAACTTACTAGGTGTAGCAATAAAAAATGTAGCGGGGTAAATCGGAGATCGAATTATTAATTAATTCGTCTCACAAAATCAAGAGTCGCCACCGCACTTTATTATTTCCAAGGGAAAAGGGGAAAGAGCGAAATAAAACCCTAAAGTATGCAATGTAAAATTACTTTTAAAAGTAATGAAAATACAAGGCGTTTTTGAAAAGAGGTCTAGAGTTCGGGGGTTGGTTATACAATGGGAAGGTATTAGCACTCAATGTATCTATAGTATTCTATAGGAACCTTTTGAAATATCTGTTTATTATAAAAATGTTTGTTTGATTAAAAATAAATTGTTTGGCCAAAGATGGGTATTGGACGAGTTTTCGAAAATACGACGACCTAACGTCGAAGTTTTGACTTAAAAGGTGTCAGTTTGAAAAAAAATGAATATTTGGAAAAATTATCTTAAGTTTTTTTTAACAAAAATAATAGAACGGAAGATGAATGAGGGTATTCGCGCTATGTGTTTTTGATGACATGAAGTCGACAAAATTAAACAATTCCCTTGGATTTGAGACGGACGAGAGATATGCGGATTAACGATCGATTAATATACTAGCATACATTTTAACGATTAAATAAATAATAATAAAAAAAGTACATGAAGATTAAAATTACGAAATCATAGATTTTAAACACATAACAAAAATTAACTCATGAAACATGTATTTTCGAATAATACAACACAAAATAAAAATAATAGTATGTTGACAAAAATTAAAGATGAATTTTAATTAAACGTTTTTATGTGTTTTTATAATAATTACTAATTAAACAGCAAATTAAATTAATTATACCAAGTATGTTACATATTATGGCCAAAAGAAATAAAAAAATAGAAAAGTGTCCCAACAAAGACTTGAACCCAGGACCCTTAGAATGCTGCTAACACCTTTTACCAATTGAGCCAATGCTGTTTATTCATTAATAGCACGAGTTAAATAAAAGATAAGGAAAAAATGAAATTTTGAAAATGGACTAAAAAGGCCCAATGGGCCACCGGGTCAAAGGGAAGAAAAATAAAAAAAACTGAAACCCTAATGTTGTGAAGGGAGGGCGACGGCTGCCACTTGCAAGCATGGGGGAAAACAAAAAAATAATTATATTTTATTATGTTGGGAATAGAAAAATAGTAATATTATTATTATTATTATTAAGTTAATGAAACAAAAACAATAACAAGAACCTTGTAAAAACAACAACACACGGTTATACTTCCTCTCTCTCTATTCACAGTAAAACCCCTTTCTTCCTCTCCCTCCAAGATCCGATTTCGTCTCTCTCTTTCTCCCACACCACGAATCCGACTTCCTCTCTTCTTCTCAGGTCCGAACCACTTCCATCTCTCACGCATAGAAACTTTTTCCGAACTCTCTTCTTCTCCTCTCAAAAGATTCGTCTGCCTCCTCTCTCAACAAGAAAAAAAAAGGTCCGTCCCTTCCCTTTCTCTTCACCATCAGATCCGGCCATTACTCCTCCATTGCTGAACATACGGCCCACTCACTTTCAGTCCAGATGCCATCTCCAGAAAAGACTCTGTTTTAGCGGAAAACAAAAATGGGTAGATTTGAATCTGAGTTTTCCTTTTACGATTTCTATTTGGGTCATTATTTCTGATTTTTTTGTTGTACTGAAAAACGTGGGAATTTGGTACAGGTTAGCGTTTTTTTTTAAGATTACAGCAAAAAAAAATTCTGGATTTTAAGAACAAACAGTTTTTTTAAAAATATTGGGATAAAAGGTTTTTTTTTTTTAGATTAGAACAGCAAAAAAAATTTAGATCTTGATATGGAATAGTAAGATATTTTAAATATTCTAACAAAACATATTTTTTTTAAAATATGGAACAACAATGTATATATATTTAATATTTGTAACAAAACATATATTTTTTTAAATATTGTACAGCAATATATATATATATATATATATATATATATATATATATATATATATATATATATATATATATATATATATATATATATATATATATATATATATATATATATATATATATATATATATATATATATATATATATATATATATATATATATATATATATATATATATATATATATATATATATATATATATATATATATTTTAATATTAAGAACAAAATAGTTTTTTTTTTTTAATTTGTAATAGCAACATATTTTTTTTAAATATTATGACAGCAACATATTTTTTTTAAAATATTATGACAGCAACATATTTTGGTTTTTGATATTATAACAAAATGGTTTTTTTTTAATTATTCAGATTAAATAGTTTTTTTTTTTATTATTTGTATTTTGTAACAGCAAAAAAAACAAGCTTTTTTTTGGACAGCAACAGCAAAAAAATAGTTTTTATGGATTTTAAGATTTTTAGAACAACAAAATATTTTTTGGTTATTTGGAACAACAAAGGTGTTTTTATTTTATTTTGGAACAGCAAGCTCTAAACAAGTTTTTGGGACAGCAAAGGCATTTTTGGACAGCAAAGTAAGCTTTTATTGCACTTATTATTATTATCAATATTATGAATACTAACATGTTCAAATATTAACATTTATGCAGCAAATCAATTTAAATACAGTACAACAATGGCAAGGCAAAATATTCCATGGCAAAGAAAAATGATACAGCAAGTGATTCAAGTATGAACATATGCAACAGTAGATAAAGAAGAGAAAAAGAATATACCTATCGGAGCCTCTCCGATGGGGCTTCTAACAAAAATGGTAAGCTTCTTTGACTTTGCTATCTTTTCCCCTTGCTGGATTTTTTTTAGAACAACACTAATTTTCTGGTTTTTTCTACTTGCTGAAACTTTAGAACAACACTAATTTTCTGTTTTCTTTAACTGCTGAATTTTTTCTTCTCCTTCTTGTGTTGACAAAAGATCTTATTTATAGTGGAGTGTGGAGGATTTGAGGGGGGGAAACAGTAGAAATTCAAACTGTTTTGGCAAACTGCTTCTACACTTTGTTCTCACAAATTGCTTTAGCCATTTTCATACAAATTGTTGTTACATTGATGCAGGTTGGAGCAGGTTTTTGGCAGCACTTGGAGCTGCTGTATGTTGCTGTTTTTTCTGTTTTGTAGCATTTTACAACATTTCTCTTTTGCTGTTTTTTTCAGGTTATTTGGAGCATTTTTTGACCAACAAAAATGCAACAAAATGGGCTTGAAGAAAGGTTGCAAACATGGGCTGCACTAGCACTTTGCTGAATTTTTTCATGTTGAACATAAATCTTGTACACACTTGTAGCTTCTTGTAACCTTGTGATAAACTCCAATAAATTGTAACATTGAATAAATATGCATTCTTCAATATATTTTCCATTCTTTGATAGTTATGAATAATCTTGAATATTCACATAAACATGAATCTTGATATATCTTGATAAAAATTCAAGATCTTCCATTTAAATTTGGGAAACAATTGAATAATATTTGGATGAATTGTTGAGTGAAGAATAAATAATAAAGCAAGTCTTGGACTTTAATCTTGCACTTGTAATAGAAATCCAAATAAATCACATGGATTAATTTTGTAACCAAATAAAATTCCTCATGTAATTAAATAGAATTCCCCACTGACTTCTTGAAATAATACTTCAATGTATTTAAATAATCATGATGTAGATCCTCCAAAATAATCACAAGAATAATCTTGAATGAATATTCCATGTGATAAATGAATATCCTTGAATGAAATCTCTTGGATTCAAATAAAGAAAATTCCAAATATTTCGAATATTCCGAATAAATTCTTCTAGAACAGTTGTGAATTTAATTATCCCATTTCGACGAAATTCAACCCGCGTCGTGAGAAAATTTGCAGATGACTTTTAGTCCAAGAAATCGAAAATGACGGTATAACCTGTTTTTCCTTGCATTTTAGAACAATGTGAAACACACATGAAATAAAGCCGGTAGAATTTTGACTGTTCTTCCTGAAAAATATTCGGAGAAAACGGAGACCATTTGCCGGACAGAATGTGGAAATAAACGCACAATTTTCGGAAATTCTTTGATGAACCAGTCTTTTGGAAATTAACGAACGACAACATTTCTGTTCTGAGAATCGAAATCCTGATCGACGTACAACGTCTAATGCTCTTCTTTCAGACCTATTTTCTGCACATGAAAATAAAACAGCAAAACATGCACTTCGTGCTTGATTAGTGGTTAGTCATTCACAAGATAAAATACCCACAACACTCGATAATCTCTACACAGTCAAAGCTCGAAAGCGAAATGTTCGAAACCTACCATATTCTGTGACCTTGATGTGTATGAAAAATAACGCAAATGAAGCAGGGATCTTAGGTCAAAAATTGGGGTATGACAGCTGCCCCTATTTAAGTTTCTTCTATTCGGAGATATGAAGATTAAAATCTTCGTCTCGACGAGATTGAAGGTACTTAAATACATAATGCGCAATTTTTGCCCTAAGATACCGCCATTATGTTTATGATATGGATGTAGTATTTAAATTCATGGAGAATGATACTGTATGAGACAAAAACAATGTTGGAGAAACCAAACACCAACAAACCACAGGAACATAGATTATACACTATTGGGGAAATGAGCCATCGACTTCGAATGATATACTCTTGACATCGAATAAAATTTGAGAGAATACGACCTCTGACCCTAACAAAGAAGGCATCTTGCATAGGCCACAAAAACAGATTATCGACCCAAAATAACGGTGAGTTCACATCTCAAGGTCAACGATAGACAAAAGATGTATCAATTTTGCTGATAATGGACTACCAACTTCTGAAGGCAAAGATTTCATAACGAGCCTCTCTGCGAGATTTTTCCAGAGGGATACCAATTAATGCTGAAATAATAATATGGTTGTAGATACACAAGCTGCTCAAATAAAGAAGCTTCCACTTGCTGTCGTTCAAAGATGTCAATAACATACAAGCTGCTCAAATAAAGAAGCCGCCACTTGCTGTCTTTCAAAAATACTATAACATACAAGCTTCTCAAATAAAAAGCCGCCACTTGCTGTCGTCCAGGGATGTCAATAACATACAAGCTGCTCAAATAAAGAAGCTGCCACTTGTTGTCTTCCAGGGATGTCAATAACATACAAGCTGCTCAAATAAATAAGCCGCCACTTGCTGTTTTCCAAAAAAAATACTAATAACATACAAGCTGCTCAAATAAAGAAGCCGCCACTTGCTGTATTCCAGAAAAAATAACGCACAAGTTTCTCATGAAGAGACCGCCGCTTGTCATTTTCCAAAAATAATAATAACGCACAAGTTGCTCATGAAGAGACCGCCGCTTGTCGTTTTCTAACGATGTCTATAACGTACAAGTTGCTCATGAAGAGACCGCCGCTTGTCGTTTTCCAAAAATAATAATAACGCACAAGTTGCTCATAAAGAGACCGCCGCTTGTCGTTTTCTAACGATGTCTATAACGTACAAGTTGCTCATGAAGAGACTGCCGCTTGCCGTTTTCAAAAAATAATAATAACGCACAAGTTGCTCATGAAGAGACCGCCGCTTGCCGTTTTCCAAAAATATTTCAGAAGAAAGTTGCGATAACACTGCCAGAGAATAAAATTCTTTTTCAAAGGGAATCATGAATAGATCCTTCCTGAGGAGGCAAATACTTAAATGTGCAAAATAAATGCACCATTCATCTAGGTTGTTTAGCATGGAGAAAACCACGAGATAGCCTATGCAAGAGACAAAAAACTCCCTCCAGGAATAAACCAGAGAGAAGACAGTCAAACAAGACTCCACCCAATGAGAAAATAACTTAATTGGGGATTCATCCTATCCAGAAATGGACAAGGAAGGCTAAATCAAAAATTCATCTACGAGGATTAGCTCAGTTGGGGAATTTAGAAAGGAAGCACATTTTCTGCCTAAGTTAACATTCTACTTGGAAAGAAACATGTACGCTGTTTGAATAAACAAAGTATACAACCCAAAATCAACGACAAATGTGAATATGCATGGGTGATATAAGTGTAAATGAGTAAATGAATGTTATGCTGACAAAACAAACAGATGGAATATCTTGAAGACGATAAGATGTCACGAAATAATAGATACTCGGCCAATCTTAAAAAGACGGAAAATAACTGGAACTGGAACCACAAAGCAACGTCAGAGCGTATCACGCTACAAGGCTCAAGTCTTCTGAGGAGAAAAGTATTCAAATCCAATCTTCTAATACCAATAGACCACTGGCATGATACAAAACATACCACACTTCAGAAATCTGCTCAAATAAAGATAACTGAAACACAACTTAACTGGAAATGCTGGGGAGTCACCAAGCTTAGTACCACGAGAAACGCAAGTTTACACAACCAACACCTCATGACGATTTTGAAAGAAAATATGTTCATCATGCAAGGATAAATTACTGTATTGTTTTGCATTTCATGGCTTGACCATCCTTGGAACAACTGTTAATATTCCTTTCAGTATTCAACGACACATTAAAAATAGGAATGCGTTAAATAGCTTTGTTTCAATTATTTCCGTAAAAGCTGAAATTTTGCCCACAAAAAAGATAAATGCTCAAAATTTCATTAATAGGATGGTAGTTCGCTAACAATGCGACTCCAATGGTTTACAAATTTTTTTTGGGAAATAGTACATGAGAGAAAAAGGTTACACAAAAATAATGATCACTATTCTCCCTAACCACTTTGAATTCCGAAATGTGCTCAAATGCCAAGACTGGTCTGACCAAAAGCTTGCCTAAGCCGCCCTTTCGGGTTTTCAACTTAGCAAACTGTCAACTCAAACCTAAGCGAAATATTTCTTGACTGCATCGGCGTTCATGGAGCGCGGGAGCTCTTCACCGCCCATATTTGTGAGAATCATGGCACCTCCAGAGAAAACTTTCTTAACGACATACGATCCTTCATAATTCGGAGCCCACTTGCCCCTAGAATCAGGTTGGAAAGATAATATCTTTTTGAGCACAAGGTCACCTTCTCTGAACTCACGTGGTCGAACCTTCTTATCAAAAGCCTTCTTCATTCTCTGCTGATATAATTGACCGTGACACAATGCTGTCAATCTATTTTCTTCAATTAAATTCAACTGATCATATCTATTTTGACACCATTCAGCCTCAGAAAGTTTAGCTTCCATCAACACTCTCATAGACGGAATCTCAACCTCCACGGGGAGTACTGCTTCCATACCATAAACTATGGAAAATGGGGATGCGCCTGTTGAAGTTCGAACTGAAGTACGGTATCCATGCAGGGCAAACGGAAGCATTTCATGCCAATCTTTATAAGTTACCACCATCTTCTGGACAATCTTTTTGATGTTCTTGTTAGCAGCTTCAACAGCCCCATTCATCTTCGTTCTGTAAGGAGAAGAATTATGATGTTCGATCTTGAACTCCTCACAAATCTCTTTCATCATCTTGTTATTCAAATTCGAACCATTATCAGTGATGATCTTGCTCGGGATGCCGTATCGACAAATGATCTGATTCTTGATAAATCTGACTACCACCTGTCTGGTTACATTAGCATAAGATGTTGCTTCCACCCATTTAGTAAAATAATCGATCGCTACCAAGATGAAACGATGACCATTTGAAGCTTTGGGTTCAATCATTCCAATCATATCAATGCCCCACATAGAGAAAGACCAAGGTGAAGAGATAACGTTGAGGAGGGTCGGTGGCACATGTATCTTGTCCGCATAAATCTGGCATTTATGACATTTCTTCACATATTTGCAGCAATCAGATTCCATTGTCATCCAATAGTAACCAGCTCTCAACATCATTTTAGCCATTGCATGTCCGTTGGCATGTGTGCCAAAGGATCCTTCATGTACTTCTTGCATTAGCATGTCTGCTTCATGTCCGTCTACACATCTGAGCAAGACCATGTCGTAATTCCTCTTATACAATACTTCTTCATTGAGGAAGAAACTGCTTGCTAATCTTCTCAACGTCTTCCTATCTTTATTGGATGCCCCAGGCGGGTACTCTTGAGTTTGAAGAACACGTTTAATGTCATAGAACCATGGTTTGTCGTCGGCAACCTCTTCCACTGAGAACACATGAGCAGGTCTGTCGAGGCGCACAACTCTGATTGTAGGAACATCGTTCCAACCATTCACTTGAAACATTGAAGACAAAGTAGCTAAAGCATCAGGCATTTGGTTTTCATCTCTAGGGATATGATGTAATTCCACTTTGTTGAATAAAGTTAACAATCTTCTAGCATAGTCTCTGTAAGGGATCAAACCAGGATGACGAGTCTCCCATTCTCCTTTGATTTGATTAATTACCAATGCCGAATCTCCGTAAATATCAAGAATCTTAATCCTTAGATCCACTGCTTCTTCGAGACCCATAATACATGCCTCATATTCAGCCATGTTGTTCGTGCAGTCAAACTTCAATCTCGCCGTGAACGGGATATGAGTACCTCGGGGAGTGACGATGATTGCCCCAATTCCATTTCCATAAGAGTTCACAGCTCCGTCAAATATTAAACCCCAATGGGATTCGGGATCAGGTTCTTCTTCAGGTAACGGCTCTTCACAGTCTTTAGCTTTCAAGTACATAACATCTTCATCTGGGAAATCAAACTTGACGGATTGATAATCGTCAATTGGTTGGTGAGCCAAATGGTCGGCTAAAATACTCCCTTTGATTGCTTTCTGAGTGTGATACTCAATGTCATATTCGGATAACAACATCTGCCAACGGGCTATTCTTCCAGATAAGGCGGGCTTCTCAAAGATATACTTGATCGGATCCATTTTGGAGATCAACCAAGTGGTGTGGTTAATCATATACTGGCGCAGACGGCGAGCAGCCCAAGATAAAGCACAACAGGTTTTCTCAAGCATTGAGTATCGAGACTCACAGTCTGTGAATTTCTTACTCAGATAATATACGGCATGTTCCTTTCTTCCAGTCTCATCTTGTTGACCAAGCACACATCCCATGGAATCTTCCAATATAGACAGGTACATAATCAAAGGTCTTCCTTCCACCGGAGGAATCAAAATGGGAGGTTCAAGCAAATATTCTTTGATGCTATCAAAAGCTCTCTGACAATCTTCTGTCCACACACATCCTTGGTTCTTTCGGAGAAGCTTAAAAATCGGCCCACAGGTAGCAGTCATATGAGATATAAATCTAGAAATATAGTTCAGTCTCCCAAGGAATCCTCTTACTTGTTTTTCCGTCTTGGGTGCGGGCATTTCCCGAATAGCTTTGACTTTATCAGGATCTACCTCAATACCTTTCTGAGTGACAATGAAACCCATAAGTCTTCCAGAACGAACACTAAAAGTTCACTTGTTGGGATTCAGACGAAGTTTATACTTTCTCAAACGCTGGAATAACTTCAATAAATGTTCCAAATGATCTTCTTCAGTTTGTGATTTGGCAATCATGTCATCTACATACACTTCTATCTCTTTATGCATCATATCATGGAACAAAGCAGTCATGGCCCTTTGGTATGTTGCACCAGCATTCCTCAAACCAAACAGCATAACCCGATGACAAAATGTTCCCCAAGGTGTAATGAAAGCTGTCTTCTCCATATCTTCTGGTGCCATCTTGATTTGATTGTAACCAGAGAAACCATCCATGAAAGAAAAGACTTTGAACTTTGCGGTACTGTCGACCAATACATCAATGTGCGGTAATGGGAAGTCATCCTTTGGGCTAGCTCTATTCAGATCTCTATAGTCTACACACATTTGAACTTTGCCATCTTTCTTAGCAACAGGCACTATATTGGCTAACCATTGAGGATAGACCGATGTAACAAGGAAACCTGCATTAATTTGTTTTTGAACTTCTTCTTTGATCTTGTCAGCCATATCGGGACGAGTCCTTCTCAACTTCTGCTTAATCGGCGGACATTCAGGTCTCAACGGTAAACGATGCTCCACAATATTGTTGTCCAAACCTGGCATATCTTGGTAGGACCAAGCAAACACATCAACATACTCTTTGAGAAGCTCCAACATTTTCTCTTTGACCTCTGGGATAAGCAATGCTCCGACCTTGACTTCCTTTTTATCTTCTTCATCACCCAAATTGATCATCTCTATAGGTTCTTCAAACGGCTGAATAGTCTTTTCATCGTGCTCAAGCAAATGGGAAATTACATTAGGAACTTCTTCGCTATCCTCTTCTTCGGCTCCGAACACAGGGAATTCAAAGTTGGGAGGGGGCACAGGATCATTGTTTTCAATGGTTAAGTCATGGATTAATCTGCACATATGATTATGCTTTATTTTAGAAATCGATTTGTACAAATAAAACAAAAAGTTATTATATTTTCCTATTACTACCAATTAATTTTCATTACTATTTCCCATAAAAAGTAAAAAAAATAAAACAGTAGTGGATAAAATAACATTTTTATTCATGAGGGGCAATACTTGAAACAAAGAGCCCATACATTTTCTCTTTTGCCTTGGGCAGAGCAAAAGGATTTATTTTCAACATAGCCCGACACAAATACTTTTCGCCTTGGGCAGAGCGAAATTTTTTTTTTCAAAAATAAAACAAAATATTACTCAGAAATGTGCATCACAACAGGAACATCAACAGCAATCCAGTTCTGGCAAACCACTCCATGCGTTACAAAATTGGGTAAATCCTCTTCAGAATCGTCTCCTATTATAGCATCAACTTCAGGAGGAGTCGGATGGATAAAACCTGCGCTTCGGAAAACTTCTTGTATCGGACGAGTAACTATTTCCTACTTGACTCTTGTAGACACGGGATGAAAACCAAGACCTTCTCCAGACTTGTTCTCGGGCAAAGTCAACACCTGGCCCCAACCTTCAGCCGAACCACTTTCAACCACTCGTCGCGCATCCTCAAAAGAAGAAATAGATGTCCCTTGCTTCTTCACTTCATTATTAGCAACAGATAGAGCTTGGAATTGGGTTCCAACATCCTCATCAGCATCAATAAAAGAGAAAGATGACAAATGGATTACCACCATAGCCTGCTCTCCACCAATCATTACCAGCTTTCCATGCCTTACAAACTTCAATCTTTGATGGAGCGTGGAAGTGACTGCCCCTGCATCATGGATCCATGGACGACCCAATAGGCAACTGTAGGCGGCACGAATATCCATTACTTGAAAAGTGATCTGAAAAGTATGAGGACCAATTATTATAGGAAGATCCACTTCACCAATGACAGTCTTCCTAGAACCATCAAACGCTTTGACAATTACCCCACTAGGTCTCATGGGAGCACCTTGATATGAGAGTCGAGATAATGTAGTTTTGGGCATTACATTTAACGACGAACCTGTATCTACCAACACACTTGATAAAGTATCATTTCCACAACTTATTGAGATATGCAAAGCCATATTATGGTTCCTTCCCTCCTCCGGAAGCTCTTCATCACTGCAACCAAGATTGTTACACGAAGTAATATTTCCCACAATTCCATCAAATTGGTCAACCGTCACATCATGATCCACGAATGCCTGGTCCAAGACCTTCATCAAAGCTTCTCTATGGGCACCAGAATCTCTCAGTAAAGCAAGCAAAGAAATCTTGGAAGGAGTTTGCAATAGTTGGTCCACAATCTTATATTCACTTCTCTTAATGAGCTTCAGAATCTCATCATCATCGGGATGTGGGATAGGTTCATTGGATCGGCCTATCTCAACCCTTGGTTCAACATTTCTCGCTGGAATTTCTGCCGGTATGGGCCTCCTGACTTGTAATTCTGGTCTCTTCAAAGGTACTGCTGCAAAGACACGTCCGCTTCTCGTAACTCTGCTCACATCAGCGATGTTAACAAAAGATGGCATTGCTGGTATAGGGACTTCTACCCCATTCTCAATCATTGTGGCATTATACTTATACGGTATGGCTTGGTCTGAGTTGTAAGGCACATGACCAGGTGGATAAATGATCAAAGGAGCAACAGGTGCAGTCTGACTGTCGTAAACAATCTCTATTGGTTCAGGCAAGTTGAATTGCGGTATTATAACATTCACTTCATTAACTGGATCTCTATCATGTGTAATAGTGATAACCCTCTGGTCTAACAATTTTTGAATATGCTCATTCACAATAGGGCAATCAACCTCTCTTGAACAAAATTCACAAACATCATAATCATGCTGATGCCTAAAAAAGGCAAGTCTTCTTAAGCTCTGATGTAACCTCATCAACGAATCTCTTATGTGTTCAACTTGAAAAACTCGAAACTTTCCTGGACAACCTTCCACCATATTCACTGATGCTGCCCCATGTCGAGGCAAAGGATTATCTCTAACATTTGGGTTAACATCCTTGAAAGACAAGATACCGTTCTTAATCAACCTCTGCACGTCCGCCTTTAAAGCAAAACAATTTTCAATGTTGTGCCCCGGCGACCCTTGATGATATTCACAAAACTGATCTGCCTTGTACCACGGAGAAGTACTATTTGGTGCGACAGGAGGAGGCTTCGTCGTTATGAGGTTTTTTCTGATTAGAGCGGGGAACAACTCAGTGTAAGTCATGGGAATGGCATCAAATTGCGGTTTCCTTGGTGAACGATTCTGGTTATTAAGTTGATAAGCATGTTGTCGAGGCTGCTGCTGAAATGGCCGTTGCTGAGTTGGTGGGGTTTGATGAGTTGGGGTCACCATTGTTGGGCGGACAGCCGGAGTGACTGCCGCAACATGTGAATAGCCTCTCCTTGGTCTCCCAGGGAAAATTACACTGACATCTTGTTCTTTCCTTTTAGGGAAAACACTTCCAAACTTCTTGATACTGCTAGACGGACTTCCTTCCTTAACCAAACGTCCCTCACGAATCCCTGCTTCCAACCGCATGCCCATACTTACCATCTCGGTGAAGTCACTGGGTGCGCTGGCAATCATTCTTTCATAATAAAAGGAACCTAAAGTCTTCAGGAATATCTTTGTCATTTCTTTCTCCTCAAGAGGGGGATAAATCTGAGCAGCAATCTCGCGCCACCTTTGGGCATATTCTTTAAAGGACTCTCTGTCTCTCTGGGACATCTCCCGGAGTTGATCTTTGTCCGGCGCCATGTCGACGTTGTACTTATACTGGCGAACAAAAGCTTCACTAAGATCGTTGAAATTACGGATCCGAGTGCTGTCCAAACCCATATACAACTTTAGAGCGGCACCAGTCAAACTGTCTTGAAAGTAGTGAACTAATAAGTTATGATCATCAGAATATGTAGACATCTTTCTCACATACATAATTAAATGACTCCGCGGACACGAATCACCTTTATACCTTTCAAAGTCCGGCACTTTGAATTTGGCTGGAATCTTTACATTTGGAACTAAACACAGGTCATGAGCATTCTTTCCAAACAAATCTTTCACCTTTAACGCTCTGATCTCCCTCTGCATCTCTTGAAACTGGTCTTGAAATTCCTCCATTCTATCAAAAAGACCCAGACTTTCAGCAAGCTCGGCATGATAAGTAGGTCCATTCATGTATGGCATAGAATGAACCACAGGAGCGACAGTTGTCATCACTGGTTGAGGGAAAGGTGCCACAGACAGGATTACAGGCGGCATAGTAGTTGTCTCTGGTTGAGGAAAAGACATAGTAGGTTGAACCAAAGGCTGTATGACAGGCTGATACCCTTCTGGCACAAAGTTATAAGGCATTCCCCACGGAAAACCTTTTGGCATCTGATGTTGAAGTGGAGAGTTGATTTGAGTCACAGATGTTGGAACGGTGACAATCTCATAAACCACAGTAGTTGAAGTCTGAATCTCAGCAGCTACAGTCGATGGCTGATTCTGAGCAGCCATCAAACTTTCCACTAGCGTAGTTAACTTTTCCATCCCGATACGAAGGGTAGAAACCTCCCCGCGAAGCTCGTGGTTTTCCTATTCTAGATCTTCCATCTTCCTCTGACAATTGGCTCGGGTATCGTACCGATGAGACAGCTTGACAATCTATCGGAGTGGAAAAAGAAACAAGGATAAGACTCTAGAAAACATGTGAAGTGGAATGCTGGATGATGCATGATATGTGATGCAAATGATAATTCATTTTGATAGTTTTTCAAGGAACTTCAATAATTTTGCACACATCAATGGTAAAGGAATTTGGAACAACAAAAACTCACTTCATTAATCAAAAGCGGTAAATTACAACTTACAACTTTGGAACAACAAAATAATAAATTACAACTTTGGGACAACAACCCAATAAAAGCAGTAAATTAACACTTTGGAACATGAAGCCCATAATAAAAGCAGTAAATTACAACTTCGGAACATGAAGCCCTTTTACAGAGTTTTACAAAATGACATCAGTAAAATAAAACTAAGAACTAAAGATCACTCAGAATCATCAGATGAAGGACCAAATGCCAACTGTAACTGGAGCTTCCCGATCTTCTCTTCATAAAAGTCTTCCATCTCTTTCTTCTCAGCTACCAGTCGATCAATGTTTTCCTTTTGTGGATTAGGAACGAGAGCAACGCTTACCGAACCTTCCTTCTTTCTCTTCCTTTCACTAGCATATTTCTTCAGTAAAGCATCCTTTTGACGAAGCTTCTCATCATGATCAATGAACCAGCCGTCTTGAATAAATAGCAAATCCTCCTTTTCCTTTAGTTGTCGAGCCAGGACCCGATTCTCATATTTAGACATATTATACTTTTCTTTCCAAGCATCTCTCTCGGACTTCATCCTAGCCAGATTTCCTTGGTATTCTCCCATATTCTCAATAGGGATATCAACAGATGATGATGCAACAGTAGGGAATAAAGGTTTCTCAGGTTTATAGGGCATCTTGAGAGCACAAGCCCTAGCACGGACCCATTGTAGGTAAGGCTCCAAAGAAACGGCACCCCTATGTCCTAACATGTCTCTCCCTTTCCTATGGATGTGGCGCCAAGCTCCTTCGATCTCCCTCTTAGCTGCCTGGTGATCTTGTCCTTCTTGTAGAAAGAAACCACTCACATGGATGTTGTTTGGCTTGTCCCTCATCGGGTATCTAAACTGACGGCGCGCGAGAACAGGATTATAGTTAATTCCTCCTTTCGGACCAAGAAGGGGCACGTTAGGAAAATCACCACAGCTATCAATGATCTTCACGTCATGGTAAACTCGATTATACCAATCAATGTCGAAATGAGTGAGAGCCATAATTTTTGGCGCCCATCGCGGCTCCTTCTCGAGATCCAAGAAAACATCAGACCTAGGTAGATGAGAAACATACCACTGATACAGCAACTGTGCACAACAAATAATCATCCCTCCTTGATAAGAGTTTCGAAGATGGATGGAGTAGTAGGTATCTCCTAGCAGCGTAGGGACCGGATTTCCAATCAAGAAAATTCTGATGGCGTTGATATCCACAAACTTATCAACGTTAGGGAACAAGAATAGACCATAAGCGAGTAAAGCAAAGACGTCTTCAAAGGCAATAGTATCTTTTATCTCAGCGAAATGACGAGCTTTCCTCAACAAAAATTGCGCAGACCAGCCTCAGATTCCCCCTTTTGTAGTCATGTTCTCCTCTATCTCTGACTTCTTCAAGTGGGTGATGGTCGCTATCTCGTGAGATTTGGGTTCCTCTTCTAAGCCAGAAAAAGGAACACAGTCGGTGATCGGCAAGCCAAGTATGTAGGAGTACTCTTCTAAGGTGGGCAATAACTGGTAATCCGGAAAGGTGAAGCATCGGTACAAAGGATCGTAAAATTGGACCAACGTACCAAGGATGCCTTCTTTCATCTTGCGCTTCATGAGAGGTATAATGGACCCATACTTCTTCTGAAACTCCATCGGGTTCTCGATCTTAGGAATCAAACTCTTCAGTTCTTCAATCTCGGGCTCCTTAAAACTATAACTTCGAGTGTTTCTCCTTCCAAACTCCATAATAATAGTACCTGAGATGTCTGCAAAAATCATTCTTAAGTTCCTTGTCCTTGAAAAACAAGTTTTTTTTTACAAAAAATGTTGATGGATGCATGGATGAATGATAATGCAACAGTTACACACAAGTTCACAAATATGGGGTTCAAAGGTTCAACGCTTCGAGCATGGAGTCAAAGGTAAAGCCCACCCCAAGGTATGTACTAACGGTTTAATCACACCTGTAAGACAAGGTTCTAAGAGTTCCCAGAGTCTACATTCCTCCTTCGGATATTACCAATGTCTTGATTACTCAATAATTAGCAATATTCTCAAGAGAAACTCGTCCGAGCGTAGCATCGCGTAACAACTACTTCCGGATTACTCCGTTATAATCTCCGCGCTACACCTAAAAGGCCAAGATGGGTTAGGGTTCTACGGTTCTCAGCTTCTCTGGCTCCCAGGTCGAAAATAATAATGTCTTCCCGATTACTCGATAAACAAATATTACGTTCAAAAGGGCCTTCCACTGAGTGGGGGATTTCATGCCTCCTTCTTCGGGATTACTCCCTCAAAGTTAACATGACTATACCGCCCGTCCTATTCTTAAGTGTAACCTAATCCGGGTATAGGATTCGTCCTTTGCAAAAAACCCAAAAAACCCCAATATAAATACATAATCAAACAAATCAAATAATAATAAAACAGATAAAACAAACTAGGCTTAACCCACTTAGGGATGGACCAGCAAGAGGTCAATCTTTCCCCAGCAGAGTCGCCATTTCTGTAGCGATAAAAAATATAGCGGGGTAAATCGGAGATTGAATTATTAATTAATTCGTCTCACAAAAGCAAGAGTCGCCACCGCGCTTTATTATTTCCAAGGGAAAAGGGGAAAGAGCGAAATAAAACCCTAAAGTATGCAATGTAAAATTACTTTTAAAAGTAATGAAAATACAAGGCGTTTTTGAAAAGAGGTCTAGAGTTCGGGGGTTGGTTATACAATGGGAAGGTATTAGCACCCAATGTATCTATAATATTCTATAGGAACCTTTTGAAATATCTGTTTATTAAAAAAATGTTTGTTTGATTAAAAATAAATTGTTTGGCCAAAGATGGGTATTGGACGAGTTTTCGAAAATACGACGACCTAACGTCGAAGTTTTGACTTAAAAGGTGTGAGTTTGAAAAAAAATGAATATTTGGAAAAATTATCTTAAGTTTTTTTTAACAAAAATAATAGAACGGGAGATGAATGAGGGTATTCGCGCTATGTGTTTTTGATGACATTAAGTCGACAAAATTAAACAATTCCCTTGGATTTGAGACGGACGAGAGATATGCGGATTAACGATCGATTAATAAAAATTACAATTGAATAATTAACTAAAGAAATTAAATCATACTAGCATACATTTTAACGATTAAATAAATAATAATAAAAAAAGTACATGAAGATTAAAATTACGAAATCATAGATTTTAAACACATAACAAAAATTAACTCATGAAACATGTATTTTCGAATAATACAACACAAAATAAAAATAATAGTATGTTGACAAAGATTAAAGATGAATTTTAATTAAACGTTTTTATGTGTTTTTATAATAGTTACTAATTAAACAGCAAATTAAATTAATTATACCAAGTATGTTACATATTATGGCCAAAAGAAATAAAAAAATAGAAAAGTGTCCTAACAAAGACTTGAACCCAGGACCCTTAGAATGCTGCTAGCACCTTTTACGAATTGAGCCAATGCTGTTTATTCATTAATAGCACAAGTTAAATAAAAGATAAGGAAAAAATGAAATTTTGAAAATGGACTAAAAAGGCCCAATGGGCCACCGGGTCAAAGGGAAGAAAAATAAAAAAAACTGAAACCCTAATGTTGTGAAGGGAGGGCGACGGCTGCCACTTGCAAGCATGGGGAAAAACAAAAAAATAATTATATTTTATTATGTTGGGAATAGAAAAATAGTAATATTATTATTATTATTAAGTTAATGAAACAAAAACAATAACAAAACCTTGTAAAAACAACAACACACGGTTATACTTCCTCTCTCTCTATTCACAGTAAAACCCCTTTCTTCCTCTCTCTCCAAGATCCGATTTCGTCTCTCTCTTTCTCCCACACCGCGAATCCGACTTCCTCTCTTCTTCTCAGGTCCGAACCACTTCCATCTCTCACGCATATAAACTTTTTCTGAACTCTCTTCTTCTCCTCTCAAAAGATTCGTCCGCCTCCTCTCTCAACAAGAAATAAAAAGGTCCGTCCCTTCCCTTTCTCTTCACCATCAGATCCGACCATTACTCCTCCATTGCTGAACATACGGCCCACTCACTTTCAGTCCAGATGCCATCTCCAGAAAAGACTCTGTTTTAGCGGAAAACAAAAATGGGTAGATTTGAATCTGAGTTTTCCTTTTACGATTTCTATTTGGGTCATTATTTCTGATTTTTTTGTTGTACTAAAAAACGTGGGAATTTGGTACAGGTTAGCGTTTTTTTTTAAGATTACAGCAAAAAAAAAATTCTGGATTTTAAGAACAAACAGTTTTTTTAAAAATATTGGGATAAAAGGTTTTTTTTTTTAGATTAGAACAGCAAAAAAAATTTAGATCTTGATATGGAATAGTAAGATATTTTAAATATTCTAACAAAACATATTTTTTTTAAAATATGGAACAACAATGTATATATATTTAATATTTGTAACAAAACATATATTTTTTTTTAAATATTGTACAACAATATATATATATATATATATATATATATATATATATATATATATATATATATATATATATATATATATATATATATATATATATATATATATATATATATATATATATATATATATATATATATATATATATATATATATATATATATATATATATATATATATATATATATATATATATATATATATATATATATATATATATATTTAATATTAAGAACAAAATAGTTTTTTTTAATTTGTAATAACAACATATTTTTTTTAAATATTATGACAGCAACATATTTTTTTTTAAAATATTATGACAGCAACATATTTTGGTTTTTGATATTATAACAAAATGGTTTTTTTTTTAATTATTCAGATTAAATAGTTTTTTTTTGATTATTTGTATTTTGTAACAGCAAAAAAAACAAGCTTTTTTTTGGACAGCAACAACAAAAAAATAGTTTTTATGGATTTTAAGATTTTTAGAACAACAAAATATTTTTTGGTTATTTGGAACAGCAAAGGTGTTTTTATTTTATTTTGGGACAGCAAGCTCTAAACAAGTTTTTGGGACAGCAAAGGCATTTTTGGACAGCAAAGTAAGCTTTTATTGCACTTATTATTATTATCAATATTATGAATACTAACATGTTCAAATATTAACATTTATGCAGCAAATCAATTTAAATACAGTACAACAATGGCAAGGCAAAATATTCCATGGCAAAGAAAAATGATACAGCAAGTGATTCAAGTATGAACATATGCAACAGTAGATAAAGAAGAGAAAAAGAATATACCTATCGGAGCCTCTCCGATGGGGCTTCTAACAAAAATGGTAAGCTTCTTTGACTTTGCTATCTTTTCCCCTTGCTGGATTTTTTTTAGAACAACACTAATTTTCTGGTTTTTTCTACTTGCTGAAACTTTAGAACAACACTGATTTTCTGTTTTCTTTAACTGCTGAATTTTTTCTTCTCCTTCTTGTGTTGACAAAAGATCTTATTTATAGTGGAGTGTGGAGGATTTGAGGGGGAAAAACAGTAGAAATTCAAACAGTTTTGGCAAACTGCTTCTACACTTTGTTCTCACAAATTGCTTTAGCCATTTTCATACAAATTGCTGTTACATTGATGCAGGTTGGAGCAGGTTTTTGGCAGCACTTGGAGCTGCTGTATGTTGCTGTTTTTTCTGTTTTGTAGCATTTTACAACATTTCTCTTTTGCTGTTTTTTTCAGGTTATTTGGAGCATTTTTTGACCAACAAAAATGCAACAAAATGGGCTTGAAGAAAGGTTACAAACATGGGTTGCACTAGCACTTTGCTGAATTTTTTCATGTTGAACATAAATCTTGTACACACTTGTAGCTTCTTGTAACCTTGTGATAAACTCCAATAAATTGTAACATTGAATAAATATGTATTCTTCAATATATTTTCCATTCTTTGATAGTTATGAATAATCTTGAATATTCACATAAACATGAATCTTGATATATCTTGATAAAAATTCAAGATCTTCCATTTAAATTTGGGAAATAATTGAATAATATTTGGATGAATTGTTGAGTGAAGAATAAATAATAAAGCAAGTCTTGGACTTTAATCTTGCACTTGTAATAGAAATCCAAATAAATCACATGGATTAATTTTGTAACCAAATAAAATTCCTCATGTAATTAAATAGAATTCCCCACTAACTTCTTGAAATAATACTTCAATGTATTTAAATAATCATGATGTAGATCCTCCAAAATAATCACAAGAATAATCTTGAATGAATATTCCATGTGATAAATGAATATCCTTGAATGAAATCTCTTGGATTCAAATAAAGAAAATTCCAAATATTTCGAATATTTCGAATAAATTCTTCTAGAACAGTTGTGAATTTAATTATCCCATTTCGACGAAATTCAACCCGCGTCGTGAGAAAATTTGCAGATGACTTTTAGTCCAAGAAATCGAAAATGACGGTATAACCTGTTTTTCCTTGCATTTTAGAACAATGTGAAACACACATGAAATAAAGCCGGTAGAATTTTGACTGTTCTTCCTGAAAAATATTCGGAGAAAACGGAGACCATTTGCCGGACAGAATGTGGAAATAAACGCACAATTTTCGGAAATTCTTTGATGAACCAGTCTTTTGGAAATTAACGAACGACAACATTTCTGTTCTGAGAATCGAAATCCTGATCGACGTACAACGTCTAATGCTCTTCTTTCAGACCTATTTTCTGCACATGAAAATAAAACAGCAAAACATGCACTTCGTGCTTGATTAGTGGTTAGTCATTCACAAGATAAAATACCCACAACACTCGATAATATCTACACAGTCAAAGCTCGAAAGCGAAATGTTCGAAACCTACCATATTCTGTGACCTTGATGTGTATGAAAATAACGCAAATGAAGCAGGGATCTTAGGTCAAAAATTGGGGTATGACACTAGGCTACTTCATGAGGAGCAGATTCTAAATGCCTACATTGCACCAAAGAGGATGCGCACTACTTTTTTTATCTTAGAGTTTTGTATTATTTAGCCCAAGGGGCATTGATGTACTCAAACTCTATCTTATTAATATAACGTGTGTTTCTTTTTTGTCTAAAACGAACTTGAATCTTTTAAAATCCTTGTAAACATTGCATGTGTACATATCATTCATCATAACATAAACAGGTCTTTTGCAACGAGTTTCTTCATCTCTCTACTGTTTATTTCAGTAAGATGGATCTCGAACAGACAATCAAAGATCTTCAAGTTCAAAACACGCAGTTTCAACAGTTGCTCATGACCCTAGCCAAGGGGCAAGAAGAGTTGAAGACTCTGTTAGCTGAAGAAAGAAAGAAGAAAACAAAGAAGGCCACTGGGGTTTTGAACATGGGGAGAAGGTTTCAGGGACAGACTAGAAGAACCTTGAATTTTGCAACCACTTCCGGGGAAGGAGAGGGGAAAGGAAAAGAAACAACGGTTCTGTCAGAATCTGAAGAGGAGGAAGAAGAGGAAGACTACTCCGAGGAAAAGTATCCTCCAGCAGATGATAAGTACAAACATCTCGAAGAGCGCTTGAGCGCTATGGAAATACAGAAGGTGCCAGGTCTAGACTTTGAAGAATTGAGACTAGTGTCAAAAATTGTGATCCCACCAAAGTTCAAAGTGTCGTTGTTTGCAAAATATTATGGGGTGTCATGTCCTAAGATGCACCTCCGATCATATGTGAGAAAGATCCAGCCGTACTCCGCCGATAAAGACCTGTGGGTGCATTTTTTCCAAGATAGCCTATCCAGAACACAACTCGATTGGTTTTACCAATTGGAAAGGGCCAACATCCACAACTGGGAAGATCTTGACGTAGCTTTCTATAATAAATACCAATATAATGTTGATTTGGAGACTACCCGTACTCAACTTCAGAGTATGGCTATGGCTTCCAATGAGGGTTTCAAGGATTACGCACAGAAATGGAGAGATCTAGCTGGGAGAGTTCAACCCCCTCTGTCTGAAAGGGAGTTGGTGGACATGTTCTTAGGTACTTTATCGGGCCCTTACTTCAACCACTTGATTGGGAGCTCATCTGCTGGATTTACTGAGTTAATACTAACCGGAGAGAGGGTGGAAGCTGGCATAAAAAGTGGAAAGATTCAGAAGGATTCATCTGCCTCTACAGCTGTGAGAAAGCCTTTCATTGGGAAGAAGGAGGTATCTGCTGTTTATCCACAAAGTAACCAAGGGAGAGCTTAACACCGACCAATGGTAGCGGCTGTTATGATCCCAAAGCCTACATCTGATCAACCAAGAAGTAACCAACCGAGGGTGGAAAGGCCAGTCCGGCAATTCACCAGAATTAATATGACTCTAGCCCAAGTTTTACCGCACCTTCTGAAATCTAATTTGACAACTCTGAAGGAAGCTCCAAAGAACCTCAACACGGCATCCCCTCATTATCACCCAAATACCAGATGCGCATATCATTCTGAAAGCCCGGGTCACGACACTAACAACTGTTGGCCCCTGAAAAACAAAATTCAAGACCTTATAGATGCAAAAGAGATTGAGTTTGATGCTCCCGAGAAGCCAAACATCATTTCTGCTCATATGCCTAGGCATGGTCATAACACCAATGCTATCGAAGAAGATTTGTTTGCTACCACAATTGATGAACTCTTGACTCCACTCCTAATCATTAAGATGAACTTGTTGAAAGCCGGTGTATTTCCGGGTTGTAATGAAGATTTCCATATTTTCTTATCTTCACCAACTAATTGCCCTTTGTTGAAAACAGGCATTCAATGCTTGATAGACAACAAAGAGATTCTGTTTGAAAGTACTCCTGTTTTACCTGTTCCTGTTGAAGACGTTTCAATCATAACCATCTCCACAAATTCTTCCAGGGTCCCCAAAAGATCCGTTAGGATTACATCAGTTCCAAAAACTACTCCTCTTATAATCATTATGCCTGGGCCAGTCCCGTATGAATCAGACAAAACAGTGCCGTGGAATTACGGTGGAGACATATACTACCATGGTATCAAACAAGATGGGCTGGCCGCCGAAGAGATAAGCTCCAAAGAAGAAGACTCCAACATTAGCAATATTTCCGGAACCAGCAAGATTACCCGTAGTAGTAGAATCTTCTCTCCAGAAATTGCCCCTCCAAAGGCAGTTTTTGGACCCGTGGTTGCTCCAAAGGTTACCTCTGTACCAATAATCATATCTGCAAGTGCTCCTATTAACAAAGACGACAAAACCCCTGCTGTTATCCCTACCAACACTTCTACTGCTGAAACTTGAGGAAAAAGTATTCAAGAAGAGCCTGTCCAGACGAAGGCTCAACAACTGACTATCCCCGAAACCTCCAAGAAGGAAATGGAGGAGATCCTGAGAATAATAAAGAAGAGTGACTACAACGTGGTTGAACAGTTGGGGCAAACTCCCTCCAAAATCTCCATGCTGGCATTGTTAATGTGCTCCGAGGCACATGCGAAAGCCCTGGTGAAGTTTCTGAAGACAGCTCATGTGCCTCAAGAGACGTCTGCTGACCAATTTCAAGATTGTATGGCCATTTTGACGGCGGATAACGGCCTAGGCTTCTCGGATGCTGATTTGACATCAAGGGGAAAAAAGCACAACGAGGCATTGCATGTCTCTATGGAATGTAGAGGAACAACTCTGGCCCATGTCTTGGTGGACACTGGTTCATCTTTGAATGTTTTACCAAAGAAAGCTCTCGACTGACTAGACTGTGTAGGACTGACGTTGAAACCCAGTAACATAGTCGTAAGAGCATTTGATGGATCAAAGAGGATGGTCCACGGGGAGGTGGACATCCCCATAAAGGTTGGGACTCAAACTTTTAACTCAACCTTCTATGTAATGGACATCCGCCCCTCTTACTCCTGTCTACTAGGACGGCCATGGATCCATAATGCCGGTGCTGTCACCTCCACACTGCACCAGATGCTGAAATATCCGGTCCATGGAAAGATTATCACTATCCATGGAGAGATAGAGTATATGATTAGCCACCTTATTCTTTCCGGTATGTGGAATTGGACGGCGAGTTCATTGAAACTCCTTTTCAACATTTCGAAGAAGTCTCTCAAGAGGTAGCAGTAACCAAGACAGTGTCCCAGATCCCTAAGATCACAAGACCTCCACTCCGGATGTCATCTCTGAAGGACGCCAAGGAAGTAGTAGAGGAGGGTGGATGCACCATCTGGGGACAACTTCTGGATATTCCGTATAAATCTGATAAGTTCGGCTTAGGGTTCACTTCAAGCGCTCAGAAGGCTGTGCGCCGTGCCTGTGGTGGGGGCCACCCTTGAAGATTAGCAACCGAGAGGTCAATGAAGTGGAAGATGGTGAAGAGGATTGCAGCTTGGAGGATTGGATCTTTCCTACTGTCAACGGGGGACTTTGCAATTGGGAAGACAGAGACTTTGTCCCAATAACTTTCATCCCTTAGTAATTTATATTTTACATTTCTGTTGGACTTGTAATATTCACAAACAATTCGCACATTTAAAACCTTGTGTCTTGCCCGAGGCACAATGGTCCATTTGTAAGGGTTTTTATTTCATCTTCATATGACACTCAATGAATCATGGACGTTTTTCACATACAAACTTTTTGTGCTCATTGTTTTTCTTTTACATTTTATTTATAAAAAAAAGATGGATATACCCTTACACACACCCACACTCACAAATGTAGGTACCCTCCATTCTGGATCCCATGGGTAACGATACTGCTATGGCCTTTTGCGACTCTGAGGATCTAATCTACCAAGCCGAAGACGAAGGTGAGGAAGATTATGAAGTACCAGGGGAATTAGCCAGACTACTACAACAAGAGGAAAGAGCTATTCATCCTCATGAGGAACCGGTGGATACAATCAACTTGGGTACCGAGGAGGATAAAAAAGAAGTAAAGGTGGGTGCCAATCTACAGCCGAGTGTCAAGGAGCGTCTGATTCAGCTGTTGCGTGATTATATTGAGATCTTTGCCTGGTCATATGAAGACATCCCAGGACTCGATACATACATCGTGGTACATCGTCTCCCTACAAGAGAAGACTGTCCACCAGTAAAACAAAAAGTCTGCCGCATGAGACCTGACATGTCAGAGAAGATCAAAGCGGAAGTCATGAAACAATTCAATGTTAGATTCTTGACTGTTACACCCTATTCCCAATGGGTTGCCAACATTGTTCCCGTGCCTAAAAAGGACGACAAAGTATGAATGTGCGTGGACTATAGATATTTGAATCGGGCCAGCCCTAAAGATGATTTTCCACTTCCCTACATCGATATCCTGGTTGATAATACAGGGCAACACAAAGTGTTTTCCTTCATGGACGGATTCTCAGGTTACAACCAAATCAAAATGGCACCTGAGGACATGGAGAAAACTACATTTGTCACACAGTGGGGTACATTCTGCTACAAAGTGATGCCATTCGGACTGAAGAATGCTGGGGCCACCTACCAGCGCGCCATGGTAGCTTTGTTTCATGATATGATACATCATGAAATAGAGGTCTACGTAGATGATATGATAGCCCGATCACAAATGGAAGAAGAGCACCTTGATCACTTGCAAAAGTTGTTTGAGAGGTTGAAGAAGTATAAACTAAGGTTGAACCCAAACAAGTGCACATTCGGAGTACGATCCGGTAAACTCCTAGGCTTTATCGTCAACAACAAAGGTATTGAGGTCGATCCGGCCAAGGTTAAATCAATACAAGTAATTCCTGCTCCTCGTACAGAGAAGGAAGTCAGAGGATTCCCGAGACTCTTGAACTATATCGCCAGATTCATCTCTCACCTAACAGCTACTTGTGAGCCAATCTTCAAACTATTGAAGAAAGATCAAGTAGTCAGATGGAATGATGAGTTCCAGATTGCTTTTGACAAGATCAAAGAGTATTTATAAGAGCCTCCTGTTTTGATACCACCAGTCAAGGGAAGACCATTGATCATGTATCTGACTGTTTTAGAGAACTCAATGGGGTGTATATTGGGGCAGCATGTCGAGTCTGGCCGAAAAGAGCACACTATTTACTACATGAGAAAAAAGTTTACCGACTGTGAAACCAGATATTCACTGCTCGAGAAAACTTGTTGCGCTCTGGCATAGGCTGCTCGCCGGCTAAGACAGTATATGTTGACTAATACTACCTTGTTGATATCTAAGATGGATCCGATAAAATACATCTTCGAAAAGCCTGCCCTGTCTGGGAGGATAGCTAGATGACAGATGATCCTAACAGAATATGACATACAGTATACTACCCAGAAAGCTATAAAGGGTAGTGTATTGGATGATCATCTTGCTCATCAAGCTGTAGAAGATTATCAGTCCATGAAGTTTGAAATCCCGGATGAAGATATTATGACATTAGACAACCGTGAAGAAATTAGACCATATGATGGACCTGAACAAGGATCCCGATGGGCCATGTTCTTTGATGGGGCATCCAATGCACTTGGTAATGGTATCGGCACTGTACTCATGTCTCTAGAAGGGTGTCATACTCCATTTACTTCCAGACTTTGCTTCAATTGTACAAACAACATGGCAGAATACGAAGCATGCATCTTGGGTCTCAAGGCTTCCATAGATCTGGGAATCAAATCTTTAGATGTATTCGGAGATTCAGCTTTGGTCATCAATCAGATCAAAGGGGAATGAGGCACTAAGAACCCAAATCTTATCCCTTACAAAGAACATGTTTTGACATTGCTACCACATTTTGAGAAGATTACCTTCGAGCATTTCCCACAAGAAGAAAATCAGCTAGCAGACGCTCTAGCCACAATGTCATCTATGTTTAAACTTAATTGGGATAACGAGGCTCCCCAGATCACCATTGAACGAATGGATGGACTAACACATTGTCACGAGATTAATACTGAAGAGGTAGTGGACCAACCTTGGTTTCATGAAGTCAAGAGGTATCTAGAGGCTCAAGAATATCCAGAAGGAGCTTCAATCAATGATAAAAAGTTCTTAAGGAGATTCTCTGCTAAGTTCTTCCTGAGTAATGGCATCCTGTACAAACGCAATCATGACTCCATTCTGCTTCGGTGTATGGATAAGGTTGAGGCGGAAAAGATCATGGCTAAATTACATGAAGGTACTTTTGGCACTCACTCAAGTGGGAATACGATGGCGAAGAAAATCCTACGGGCAGGCTATTATTGGTCTACCATGGAAGAAGATTGCTATAAACACTCCCGAACCTGTCATAAGTGTCAAATTTATGCTGACAAGGTGCACGTACCCCCGGTTCCTCTGAATGTCTTGACGGCTCCTTGGCCCTTTGCTATGTGGGGAATTGACATGATTGGAGATATCAAGCCGACAACTTCCAATGGACATCGCTTCATCCTAGTGGCTATTGACTATTTTACAAAGTGGGTCGAAACAGCTTCCTTCGCTTCTGTTACTAAGAATGTTGTTGCCCGCTTCATCAAGCAAAATCTTATTTGCCGGTACGGTATCCCCGAAAGGATCATCAGTGACAATGGTACAAATATTAACAACACTATGTTCACCGCTTTGTGCGAGCAATTCAAGATTTAGCATCACAATTCTTCTTCCTATCGGCCAAAGATGAATGGTGTTGTCGAAGCTGCAAATAAGAACATTAAAAAGATCATACAAAAGATGACAGTCACATACAAATACTGGCATGAGATGCTACCATTCGCTCTCCACGGGTATCGTACCATGGCTCGCACATCAACTGGGGAAACACCCTATTCTTTGGTTTACGGCATGGACACTGTCTTGCCTATTGAGGTTCAGATCCCCTCCCTAAGGATTATGAAGGATGCAGGTTTGAGTGAAGACGATTGGATCCAGACTCGACTTGATCAACTGAACTTAATTGATGAAAAGAGACTTACTACTGTTTGCCATGGTCAAATGTATCAAAAATGGATGATCAAGGCCTTCAACAAGAAAGTCAGACGCCAAGTATATCAAGTTTGGGATCTAGTGATCAAACGTATCATCTTACCACAAAGTGATCCCAGGGGAAAATGGACTCCTACCTATGAAGGACCATTTGTAATCAAGAACATATTCTCCGGTGGGGCAATGATCTTGACCACCATGGACGGCGACGACCTGCCACACCCTGTGAACGCAGACATAGTCAAAAGATACTACACATAAGAGACCCGCTAGGTTGACACGCCTAGGCAAAACAAGGGCAACCCGGCGAACCAAAAAGGTTCGGGCAAAAATTAGGGATAAAATTAAAAAAAATCTCTACACCCGGAAAGGTAAAAACTCGAAAGGGCGACTTGGGCAAAAAAGGGTTTCCCGGTGGACTGAAAACCCGAAAGGGCGGTCCAGGCAAAAGTTAGGGAATTAAAGCGTATGACTGTGTCCCGTCGGATCACTTCACGGACAGCCTTTGATTTCCACGGACAAACTCGGAGTTCCTGATCAATCCAATAATCTTCGGACGAAGCAACAAATAGACAAGATGCTCAGAGATACGAAGGCTATAGCAGAATGGGAACCCCATGGGATTATTACACATAGCTATCTTTCTTTGTATAGATTTTTCTTGTTTTATGGAACCATTCTCTTACTAGAATGTTGTCTCCTTTGTACAAAATACTTATTCAAAGTCAATACAAAGATACCCCTTTCAAAGTACTAAAACCATTTGTCTTTTCTTTACACTTGTGTTTTATTTGCAAAAACGTCCAAGGATTCATTAATGAACATATGCATTTGAACATAATTACTGTTTACAAATAAACAAAATGAGAAAGACAATTACTGATAGGTTGAAAGGACAGAAAAACGTCTCTAGGCTATTCCATGAGTAATCCCCGCAGTACATCATTTAAATCCCCAGCGGAACAAATTTCAATCCCCAGTAGAAATCGTCAAATTTCTCAGGATTCCCCAAACAGATCTTACAAGTAGTACATGGCATTGAATTTACTTCTCTCAACAAGAGTTCGTCAGTACTTCAACTTCAAGACATGGAAATTTCAACATATCCTCAACAACATTCAAGGATTTATTTTCCTCAATCAAACAGCGATACAACCAATCATCTTACATGCGCATACATTACGTCCATATATCATAAACATTGATAAAACAAATACATTTCATCATACATTTCATGCAATATAACTTTGTTTCAGCTAACATTTTACCCTTTTCAGGATAAGATTAAAACAACTACCATTAACAACATGCAATCAGGATACAGTTCAGATACGCTCCAGACACGGATTCCATTCTGATACTCATTCAGATTTCAAGATACAGTTCAGATACGCTCCAGACACGGATGCCATTCTGATACACATTCAGATGCAACTGTTCAGATATAGTACGAATACGCTCCAGACACGGATGCCATTCTGATGCTCATTCAGATTTCAAGGTCAGATACAATTCAGATACGCTTTAGACACGGATGCCATTCTGATACTCATTCAGATTTCAAGATACAGTTCAGATACGCTCCAGACACAGATGCCATTCTGATACTCTTTCAGATGCAACTGTTCAGATACAGTACGAATACGCTCCAGACACAGATGCCATTCTGATGCTCATTCAGATTTCAAGGTCAGACACAGTTCAGATACGCTCCATACATGGATGCCATTCTGATACTTAGTCAAAATCAACTTTTAGATACAGTTCAGACACGCTCTAGACACGGACTTCGTCCTGATACTCATTCTTTCAGCTTACAACTTACAATTCAACAAACATATTTGGATGGAATCTATAAGCCTATCTCCAACAAGATTCTATCATTTCTCCAAATGGCATCTTTAAGCCCATTCCCTCAACTACACATCGACAAGTGCAAATTTATGGGCACTCTAGTGTCCAATCATCTTTCACCTTCGAGTCACGAATGGCAAAGCTCACCAATCTAACTCTTTAGGTTTAAGAAGATTGAACAGGGGCACCTGTTGTACCCCAAAATTTTCCCTCTCATTTATCAAGACTTTTCTCACAAGATCTCTTTGACTCAAGACTACATTAGGGTTTGACCAGCTCAAGACACCTCCTCATGCACTGATGACCAAAATTAGGGTTTGAGTTTGCACAAGGATTTTTGGACTATCAATGATTCATATGACTTTCAAACATCATTATGGACCCCTAATATTACTCATGACAAGTTTCAAGCCTTGAACCACATTTTGGACCAGTCAATTGGACAGTTTACCTAAAAATCAACTGTATTGGGGAAAAATCAACCATGGCCAATTTACAGTCAAACTTCATATTTTTTGATCCACTTCAACATTTTAGACTCATATTTATCATTTTATCAAGTTTGGATCACAATTCCTCAAGAAATTTGATCAAATCATCAAAAGGGAAAAATGGTCAAAATTAGGGTTTTGATTGAGGAAGGGCAATTTCTGATTTTTGACCTGGCAAATGACCAATTGATTTAAAGCATGATTTCAAAGGTTCATTTGTATCATCTTTACCTAATTACATGGTTCAAAAAATTTCAATTTCATTGGATAGACAGATGAAATTTGCAGTCAACTAGTCAAAAGTCAACTGTATACTGAAAAGTCAAAACTTTGACTTTTTTGGTCAAAATCAAGTGCCAAGAGTCACAATTCATCAAAACATGTCAAAATGTGAAACTTGTTCATCAAGAAATCAAATATTGAAGATTAGGTTTTAAAATTGGAAATTTTCTTAACTTAGAAAATTTTCAAAGTATAGAAAATTTCTTATTTTTTCTCAACTTTAAGCCATTTTTTCACCATGATACATGATGATTCAAGGAAAGTTCCCAACATGAAAGTTGTAGACCTCCATGAAATATACAACTTCGCTTTACACACTTTTCCCTAAGTATGCTTGGATCTCAAAATATAATTTTATGAATACATGCTCATGAACTAGATAACTTAGTGAAATTTTACCCTAATTTAGGCAGGTTTTGGATCCAACTTCATGGAAATTTTTCACCTAGTTCCAAGAGGCGTCTTGAAATGAATTTCAAAGATGAGTTATAGAGCACATTGCAAGCTTTCCAAAATGTCCAAGAACTCCTCAAGATCATTTTTGAGTAGGGATAATCGAAAAGATGAAGTTGGCAATTTCTCACTTTGTTTTCAAGCCATTTCGTGAAGAACAAAGTTTAAATCAGAACCTATGCTGCCTAATTCATGCTTTACAGGTCTCAAACTTATTTCTTACTCCATAATTTAATGTTTATTCAGTTGACAAAGCTTTAATCCAATCCCTAAAGTCTTTATCCAAGTTGTAATTCCATAAATGGCACAAAGTTGCCATTGCCATTTTGGAAAAGGTTCACTTTTGCAACTTTACAAATCTTGAGCATTGGACCTGTCCTCTCTGCACACACAAATCCTCCAGGCCTAAGGCAAATTGTACAAAGCTTATACCAACCCCAAGCAAGCCAGTACAAGCATGTGAAGACTTGTCCGCTCACTTTGCTTCAAAATCAAGAAAGTATGCCAAAAGGCTAGAACTCACAAATATGTTGGAGAGCTGACTTGAAACCTATACCATACAAATATACAAACACATTACACTTGAAAAGAGGATTGCAAAAGGCATGAAACACTAAAACACTGCATATCACCAAAAAACTGTCCAAACTTGCAGTTTTTACATAAGCATAGCAATCCATCATTTGGCTCGTGCGTTTCAAGTTTTAACCATCAAAACACTTTACTTACTTGAAATCTAAGTGATCCAGACCATCATCCTTGCACTGTAACTCATTCTCCCTCATCTGCCATTTATGTTTTCAAAGCTTGCAGGTTGACTTGGATAGAGAGTTTCAGGCACTTCCAAAGCAAGGCAAGGATTGGAACACACTCAGAGAGGTTCAAGCAAGCTCAAGCAATCATCAGGCCTTCATAAAACTCACTCAAACTCCATTCATGGTTTCAACTGAAAGAGGTAAAAATATCAACTTCTATGTCTTCATACAGGCATCCATTGGCCACGATTTGTGAATAAACAATGTAGACCTCATTGCTACGAAGTTGTACATATATATATCTTGCATTTATTTGGCCTGAGTTGAGAGAATTTTGAACTTGAAGTTCCTGAAAAAATTAGGTTTAAATTTAGGGATTTTAAAATTCATTTTGATCTTTGATTTTTAGCTTACATAATTTACATGGTTAGAATCGTGAGTCAAAATGCTACAACATTCATGTTATCAGTTTCCATTTTTATTGAGAGATGAGAAAGTTACAGAGCTTCTGGCCAGCTTGGGGAAGAAGATGAAGTACAGGGCAAGGACATTGTTTGTGTTATATTGTTTTTGTTTCACATAAATCAACGGATATATAGCCACCCCAGTGGCAAGGTAGCGCGCTGGTGAGGCCCAGGTCCTGGGTTCGAACCTTGGCGCTACCTTTTGTTTTTTTCACATTTTTCTATTTTCAGTTTTTGGCTTGTTTTGCAGGATTGGGCTTCAACGCTGGGCCTAGCTTTTTTTCTAATATAACACCATTTGATTGCTCAGGATACCCCCCTGGCCCAACTATTTTTATATTTTTATTTATTTGTTTTATTTTCATTTTTGATTATTAAATATTTTCTTTAATAAATAAAAATCCTAAAAAATATAAATATGATAATATTGCATTTTATTTTATTTTATTTTTATTTTTTCATAAAAAATGTATTTTATCTTCAATATATACTAACTATCTTTTCTAAATAAACTTGTAAACATAAATAAAATAGGTTTAGTTTAATTTGTTTTTCATTCCATACTTGTAAATATTTATTTTGGCATATATAAAAACTAAATATTTTTATAAAATATTATTCATTATTTTTAATACAAAAATACATAAAAAATAATACATAAGAATTTTATTTTCTTTTAAACTAGAAATTAGGGTTAACTTTGTTTTTTTAAGAATTAATTTCTTTTCCTTATTATTATTAGGGTTTAGGTTAAAACTTTTTCATATAAAAAACCAAACAAAATATTCTTTATATATACATATATCATTGCATATTTTATTTAAATATTGTATATTGTTTATTCCAATATTTGTACAAATTCGATTTGGTTGTAATAGCTTATTTAAATTTAAATCCCCATTCAAATTTGTATTCCCCTCCCATAAAGTGTTGTAACAGCTTAGTAATCTTTAAATTACGCAATTTACCGCTTTACATGCCATGTTAGTAATTAGGGTTTGTATGGCAAGATAAAAACAAATCAAATAGAAAACCCTAAATCCAAGACAAAATCAAAGCATGAAAATAAAACACTTGTACACAAGCACCTTTAGGGTTTCTCCACTTGGTTGCCTTATACAAAAATGGCCATATTACGCATGCGAAGTATCTTGGCAAAACAAACAAATATAAGATCATAGTCCATCGATGACGCTATTCAAAGTTTCCTTACAAAATGATCTTGGTCCCTCAAAAATTCTAAGATACTTTGCAATATTGCTAACTATGGTTATACGATGACCCACGCCCGTCCCGTTTACATCCAAAGATAGGGTTGCTTACCAAATCAATGGTAAGACAACAATGTCAAAGAAATATAAAATGCATAAGAAATACATTTGAGTAGGTAGATTACTTCTAGTTACTTGCTCTATCTTCAAACAACTATCCTTGCTATTTTACAAAACAAACACACACATTTCCAAACACTTTTACAAACATTGAAACATTTTTAAAAAGACGAACATCTTTGTATACATTCTTACGAACGAGAATCATTACAAAGATTGCCTAAAAGAATGGCCTCTTTTACAAAATACTTTCAAAACCACACCGAAGACATTTTTAAATAACAAAAGCAAGTGATCTAGCAAGTAACTAAGAGCCCATGGAAAACCATGGATGAAAAGGGTGCTAATACCTTCCCTTTTCATAATCTACCCCCCGAACTCAAGAAACAATGTCAAAGGTCTTTCCTTTGCTTTTCACCTTTCCTTTTGGATAAAAGAAAAGTCGGTGGCAACTCTTGTTAAACCGCAACATTTGCGATAAAACGCAAAACTTTCAAGTCAGTTCTCCCACCGTATCACAGCTACCTACTCACTAATAGTAGGATAGCACTGTCTAAAGGTTAGGAGGAAAAGAACGACCTTTTCGAGTATAAGTAGATAAGTTCATATATGCTTGCTCAAAATAAATTTTTGCACCTACACAAAAATATTTCAAAACACTTTAAAAAATATTCGCCTTGTCAACACTCTTGAGGACTGATACAAGAGTTATCACAAAGCAAATCGCCGCACTAAGGCATTTTCAAAACAATTTTTAAAACACACAAAGCACAAGCAATTTTCAAAACATGAGCTAAGTACCTAAGAGCCCGTGGAAAACCATGGATGGAAAGGGTGATAACACCTTCCCTTTCCATAATCTACCCCCTTACTCAGAAAACTCTCGAAAGGTATTTTTCTGTTCTTTTCACCCTTTCCTTTGTTGGATAAAATAAAAGTTGGTGGAAACTCTTACTTACCGCAACATTTGCAAACAAAAAATGCTAACCAGTATTAGACATTTGACTCTTCCACCGTATCACAGAACTGGAGACTCTGCCAGGGATGAAACTTTATAAAAGTGGGGTTTACCTTAGGATCTAGGTCATTTTAATTTGCTTCTTTGGCTTTTCTTGCTTGATTTATTTTAAGGGTGTCTGTTTGGGTTTGTTTGGATCCTAAACCCGGATCGGGGAACACCTTTTAGGTAAGTAGCAATAAATTGTAAGGGAACTGTGTGGGGTATACCGACACGGTTGAAGCAGTAGCTACATTGATGTGACACTTTGGTTGGTACCGGTAACCCTTGAGTCAATCAAGGAGAGTACGGGGCCGCTGCGTGGTGTCATAAAGCATCAACTGCCCTTAAAACCTTTAATTGCACAACCTGTCCAGTAGGACGTAGTGAGATGGCCGGCTTTGGTGTATTCCCAAGGTCGACAAATACTTGATGCTACACTCATTGAGGTTTGACTCCTGAGTTTTGTTCGGTTGCGAGTCAATCGCTTATTGAACGAAGCTTGGGGGAAAGATCAGTGATATTGAGATCCCTTAGAACCCAGTTACTATTTATAGGACAGGTTGAACCAATCTAGCTTCAAGAGGGTATTACCTACAAACCTCGTGCAAGCCTAAACCTAAGGATGCTTGTGTGACTTGTTTGCCTTCATTGTCTAACAACTTGAATTCTTTGCAGGGTTGTGTTTGTCACCTTACATATTTTCTTGATGCATAACATACGCATCATAACATCATGCCACAACATTTCCTTAACCATTTCAAGGATCTCAAGGGTCTGTGATGCAGGTTATGATGAACCAGACGTCTAGCAAGGGGAAATGGGATTTATGGTCCTCTAGCCAGTGCCGTCAAAAGACCAAAACATGACAACTTGAGTCAGGGGCTATGACCCACGTGATATGGTGAGCTTGACACTTGTAGAAGGACCTTCAATGATATGAAGTGCTTCAATCAAAACAGCAAAATTTCAACTTCTGACATTTTCTTGTTTACCCCGCGAGATCCTTGAAAACATTGCATACATATATCATATATATCATTGCATAACAGGTCTTCCAGTACATGTCTCTCATGTTCTTGTTGTTTATTTCAGCAATGGCTTTCCAACAAGACAACAAAGATCTTTAAACTCAAGAAGCTCAGTTCAGGGAGATGTTCCTAAACCTATCCAAGGGGCAGGAAGAGTTGAAAACACTCCTCGCTGGGAACTTGGTCAAGAAAAGTCCTGAAGACAATAAGGACGAACGGTTGAAACAACTGCAAGCTGAGGTAGATGCAATGAGAACCCAGATGCTGGGGCAGATGGCTCTTATCCAAGGCCTAGCCCGGGGACAAGAAGAGCTGAGAGCCATCATCAACCAACTTCATCAAGATGGATACAACCATATGAAGTAAACAGTCAAGGTTGGGGACCAGGTCATTGATCAACTTCCGAGAAGACAAGAGGCTGGACTTTTCCAAATTTCTACCACGTCACAGGTCCAACAACAACCTCTCCAAAAAAACGGGTTAATCAGAGTAAGCCGGATATACCTAAAATGCAGTTTACCAAACTCAATGTGTCGTTGTCTCAAGTTTTGCAACACCTGTTAAGGATGAATCTGATTACATTGATAGGATCTCGTCCAAATCCCAAGACTTCCTCTCCTAACTACAATCTGGATGCAAGGTGTGCTTATCATTCTGGAATCCAAGGGCACGATACTAATGATTGTTGGGCGCTGAAATACAAGATTCTAAATATGATTGATGCCAAGGAGATTGGATTCGACCCTCCTGAGACTCCCAACGTGATTACTGCTCCCCTGCCAAAACATGGCTAGGATCGAAAGAATTTTTGTTCATTTGAATTCTCAAGTTGTATTTTCTTTGTTTATTTGAACAATTATTGTCATGTCAAAACTTTGTTATTTCATTAATGAATTACACATGTTTGTCTTGAATTAATCTGTTTTCACTATGCTTAAACTACTTTATACTTCCTTTTCGTGATATTCAACTCTCAATTAAAAGCTCAAAGCCTTAGAGGGAGGATGACGAAAAAGATACCATAATCTCTACAGTTTGCTTTTAAACAGACCTTGCTGACGATATACAGGTGTTGCTTCAAATCCTAAATAGTGGAGTTATAAGGAAGATAATCCCTAGTCAACCCCTTCGAGCCAAAGAAGTAGTTTTTCTTTCATGCAAATTAAAACCCTTAATCACAACCTAGGGCAGGGTAGTTTTCTCAGTTAATTCAAGTGCGCATTCAGTCGCAATTTGCCGCTTCGTACACAATGAATGGAATCGAAGACGTCCTTCCAAAACAAAAGACGGTGATGGTTCCATATAATCGTCAAAACAAGCAGTCATCATTTCTCAAAATAAAAGCCCGTTAAGTCAAAACCTATGAAGGAAACTTAAGGAAAAACTGGGGCATCCCGCTGACTGTAATCACAAAAGAAACAATTCAGGCAAAAGACAGGGATAGTAAAACCAAAAAAGAGGTTACTACAAATCCTCGGCAAAAAAAAAAGATTACAAAATGACTGCCTTTTTCAAATAAACTTTCAGTATCTGAACCATCACCGGAATATCAAGGAAAATACTCCAGAACTCAACTGGGATTCTAAACGTGTGATTAACTAAGCATAGGACTGAAGGACATCATGAAGAACGGGTGGGTACAAATAAATTTTGATCCTTTATCCTTTGTTTCTTAAATCGTGAGCCATACCACGTTATAACCCTCAAAAGTCCTAGCTGAAGCATGGATTAGTTTGAGAGAATACTGTTACAAATGTATTCTGACTCCTGCAGGACTTGTTACAAATCCTGAGTTGATATCACATTCTTGCAAATTTTGTTTTACTACACAAAACACATTTTCAAAAAATGAACTTTCAAACTTCAAGACAGACATGAGTTTTGCATTCTTTAAATGACATTGTTTGCATATGACTAACTGTTTGACAGCGGAGAAATCCGCACAATGGATATTCAATGAACATACGCCTTCTCAATGGACAGAGTCACCTCGGCAGTAAAGACACTTCCAATAACAGGTCTTCCATAAGCAAGGGGCATGACATGATGTCTAACACAGCTGGGGCAGTCTCTCCAAAAGTGCCAAATAACAAGGGGAAAATCTCCATCTGAATCACTTAGGGAATTACGCACGCATTCTATTGTACCCTAAAATTTTCCCTCCCATATTTCTAAATACATGTCAAGTGAGGTCCTCAAATTGCTCAAGGAAGTCCAAGAGTTGACTAGACAAACTCTCTCCTAAGGCAGTTTATCTCAAATTAGGGTTTCATTTTACATCAAGATGCCTAAGTCCAAAGGATCCCAAATGCTTACCATTGTCCTAATATGTTCTCAATATCATCCATATCATGTTTCAAACCTTACAGAGGAAGCTTGCTCAATCAATTGCTCAAGTGCCTAGAAATTGATTGTGCTAGGGCAAAAGTCAATTGGGGCCCACATACAGTCAAACTTCAAGATTTTTGGTCAACATTCTCATTTTGAAGTATTATTCATCATTTGATCAAGGTTTGATCATGATTCCTCAAGGATTGCTCACAATTCATCAAAATCCAAAAGTTGCTAAATTAGGGTTTTACAGGAAAAGTCAACTCAACTTTGACCAAGCATAACTTTCTCATACTTTATCAAAAATGACCCATCCAAAGCTCATTTTGAAGAGGATGTAATTCCCTACAATTCATATTCAGCTCCCAAGATCAAAACATGCACTCACAAGAAGATATGAATTTGGACATTATAGGTCATTTTGGAAAGTCAACAAAAACACCTTTTGGGTCAAAGCTTCATACATGAACATGGAAGACTCAATTGAGATGAGACCAAAAGGGTTGCTTAGAGGAAATCCTAAGCCTTCTAAAAAGTCAAAGAACACATATCTAGGCTCAAAATTGAAAGAGTCATGTGTTGGCCAAGTTGACCCTTGTTGCAAAATTGCCAAAAGTCAAATGTGTCCAAAATTGCATTTTTTGCTAAATGGGCCCAATTTTTTATGCTTGCACTGAGTTCGTAATGTGATCCACGACCCATGAGCCCTTCCACTTGTCATTCTTTTATTTTTGTTATTTATTTTGATTTTATTTCATTTAAATCAAATAAAATCAAATAAAATCAATATAAAATAATGAAAATATCAAAAATCAATTAAATCTTGAGATTTTGTGCAGGATTAGAGTCACTATACAGCTGGAGACAAGACCAAATCGTGCAAGGCTTCATATGGACAAAAAAAGATTGAAATTGCTTGTTTTGGAAAGATTTGGTGCAAGGAATAAATCATTGATCAATCTTCTTAAATAGAAAAGATTTGATACAAACTTTAACCCTAATGTACTCTAGTATACATAGGGAATAAAGGCAGACCAAAGGGAGGGGATTGGAGGTCGTAAAAAATCACCAAGCAAACTCATACTTTTGGAAAAAAATTGTGGATCGGTTTTTCAGCTTAGGGGACGATTCAAGAAGATTCAAAGTCACTAATCAACTCCTGGACATCCTCTGAAGCGATTGCAAGCATCACTAAGCCTCCACGAGTCCAGGAACACGCTGCACAACCATCACGATTTGTTTCTCTTTCAAAATCCTATTATCACGATTCTTGCATTATAAACATGTTTTAATGGTATGTATGCGTTTGTTATCATGTTTGCAACATATTGATCTGGTTCAATTGATGTTTGAGGGCATATATTAACAGTTGCCATTGTTAGGGTTTGAGATTGTGTTTTAGGGTTTCTTGATACAGGTAAAATCAGGCCAAGAATTAGATACTAGAACGATCGTGGCATCCAGACCAATCGATCCATGGTCTTTAAATCTATTTATCATGCGTATTCTTGATGTTTGAGGCACGCAAGTTATAGCAACAACACCATGTCTGTAGGTAAAGGTTCAGAGTTTTAAACGACGGTTCCAGGGAGGAAGATGATAGCGTGTCACAGCCTGACTGGCTGATTCAAATTCTGGCGCATTATTCTGGCCAGAAGCTTGTAGTTCTGATATATTTGTTTGTTTCTATTATATTGATAAACTAACACCCAACGCAGTTGGTAAGAAGAAGTAAGTCAGAAGCTCATGATTCTGGATTCGATCCCAGGCGTGAGCTTTTAGAATTTTTCCCCTTTGTTGTCACCAGATCCAGCGCCTGCACTTTCTGAGGGTCATCTTCTGGTTCCATCAGCCAGAACCAGATCAGGCGTTCTCTGGTCATCTACTGGACCCATCAACCAGGACCAGATCAAGCATCCTCTAGGCATCATCCTCTGGACCCATCAGCCAGAACCAGATCAAGCATCCTCGGGGCATTATACTCTGGATTCATCAGTCAAAGCCAGATCCAGCACACCCCATCTTCTGAGGGCCACCATCCTCTGGACCATCATCCTCTGATCGGAGCCGCTGACAGCAGGCCCTTGGGTTATTTCTTATTTTTCTTTAATTTTCTTTTCTTTAGTTATTCTGCTTCTTTATCAACACCAAAATTACTTTTTTCTAAAAATAACAAACCAAAAATCACAAAAAGAAGACTTATTTTCTTAATAAGCATTTTTTTAATTAATTAGTTTAATTAATTTAAGGAAATTCTAATTTCTTTCATAATTAAAATTAATTATAATTTAGGATTTTCTATTTTTAATTCAATTATTTCATTACTTTCTTAAATAACAAAAAATGACAAAAAAATATGTTTACTTTAATCAATTACAATTAGGTTCAGTCATGGGTCAAAACCCTAGTCGCTTCGTATTTAATTCATCGCGCGTGTTTATTATTTTTTGCAATATTGATGTAACTGTTCACGGTATGTAATAGTTTAATCTAGGACTTTCTTTATTTATCGTCTTTTACGGGTTTGTTGGCTATGTAATTAATCCCTACCCCGAAGCCTTGTAATAGCGTAGGTTTATTTTCTCGCATTTTAATTCTCGCAAATATTAACTGTTTAGATGTATGTTGATATAATTGTATGACAAGATTGAATGATAATTTAAAATGGCTAGAGAACCCTAATGTGCAAAGATAATAACTGAAATCAAATCACTCGCACATGTGCACTCCTAGGGTATACTCTCACTTTGGTTGCCTTTCGGTAAATGATCATTAAGTATAGGGTGTCTTAGTAGTTGCCCTCCTATCTAAGAAAAGATCAAATGTCCCCTCGGAAATGTTGCCTCGGAAATGTCGCCTCAGAAATGTTGCCTCGAATATGATCTTAAGACTCTAGGGTTATTACTAAGATATCCTAACATTTCTTTAGTGATTGTACGTCCCTTTTGAATTGACCCTTACAATTCCAACGACGGTTCTACCTATTTCTCAATAGTGGGATAGCACTGTCTAAAGGAAATAAGAATAGAAACGAACTTTTTTCGAGTAGGTAGATGCTAGTAGGTACTTGCTAAAATCAAAAATTTTCACACTTACACTTTTCAAACAAATTTTCAAAACAACTTCGTCACACCTTTGACAACTGATACAAGGGTTATCACAAAGTCAAACTTTTTCAAAAAAAACAAAGCACATACACAAGCAATTTTTAAAAGATGAGCAAGTAACTAAGAGCCCATGGAAAACCATGGATAGAAAGGGTGCTAACACCTTCCCTTTCTATAATCTATCCCCCGTACTCAGAAACATCTCGAAAAAGGATTTTTTTTTTTGAATTTTTTCCTTTCCGATTGGATGAAATAAAAGTCGGTGGCGACTCTTACTTACCGCGACATTTTGCAAACAAAAAATGCAAAACGCAAACCAGTATTTAACAGTCGGTTCTGCCACCGTATCACAGAATTGGCGACTCTGCTGGGGAAAATATAAATGGGGTATACCTTAGGATCTATTTCATTATAATTGCTTCTCTTGTTTGTTTTGGTTGCTTTACTTTTAAGGGTTTTCGTTTGGGAGTTACTATAGATCCTAACCCGGATCTGGGGACACCTTTTAGGTAAGTAGCAATAAACTGTGAGGGAACTGTACGGTGTAGACCGATACGATTGAAGCAGTAGCTATGTTGATGTGGAACATTGGTTGGTATCGGTATCCCTTGTGGAGAAACGAGGAGAATACGGGGCCGCTGCGTGGTGTCGTTAAGCATCAACTGACCTTAGAACCCTTAATCGACCAACTTGGCCATTAGAAAGTAGTGAGATAGTCGGCCTTGGTGTAAAGCTGAGAACTGGTTGATACTTGATGCTACACTCATTGAGACCATACTCTCGAGATAGTTCCGGCCGCAAGAAAAGATTGTGTGAGCTGAAACCATGACCGATGGAGGATGGTCAATGATATTGAGATCCTCTAGAACCCGGTTACTTTTGCTAGGACAGGTTGAAACCAACTGAACTTCAAGAGAGTACTACCTTTGACCTCATGCAAGCCTTAAACTTAAGGGCTTTGTGTGACTTGTTTTCCTTTGCCATGCCTATTATCTGCTATACGTGTTGTTTTTTTACCCTGACATCATGCATCATAACATGGCATTCATACTTCATTATACTAACCATTTCAAAGACCAAGGGAATTTATCTTTGTTCTGTTTTGCAGATTATGGCTTCTGTGCGCAGAAATACCATCCGAGTTAACTTTGTGCGAATACCCACTCAACTTAAAGAGTTAGCCTCAAGAGTTTCTGAGACTACTATGTTCATTAAGAGACATGGTCAGCTTCTTAGCCTGGTCACCTCAAATATTGATGAGCAGATGATGAGTGTACTTTTCCAGTTCTTCGATCCTGTGCATCATTGCTTCACCTTTCCAGATTACCAGCTGGTCCCCACTTTGGAAGAGTTCTCTCACTTATTGGGCATATCCTTCCTTGAACAGGTACCCTTCACAGGTATGGAAGAGGTTCCTAGACCAGAAGACATTGCCTCAGCTCTGCATCTGAAACGAGCTGATGTAGTATCCAATTGGGAAACACGAAGCGGGGTCGAAGGTTTCTTAGCCAAATTTCTGATAGACCAGGCCCAACTATTTTGGGATAATTTGGATTTTCAGGCTTTCGAAGATATCTTGGCTCTTCTTATCTATGGGTTGGTCCTCTTCCCGAATCCACATTCCTTTATAGATTTGAATGCTGTCAAGATTTTCCTTTCTCGCAATCCTGTGCCTACTTTACTGGGTGATATCTTGCATGACCTCTACACTCGTACTGTGCGAAGAAGGGGAACTCTCATGTGTTGCATGTTGTTGCTGTCGAGGTGGTTTATTTCGCACCTCCCTATGTCTGTGCTGAGGAACGAAGAAGGTTTGGGATTGTCCTACAAAATAATGTCACTTGGCCATACAGACATTCTTTGGTGTTCCCGGGCTATGGAAGACACGGCTGTTATTGATCATTGTGGGGAATACCCTAATGTCCCATTGCTTGGAATCAAAGGGAGTATAACCTACAACCCTTATCTAGCTTTGCGACAATTTGGCCGTGCTCGGAGAGATGGTCCCCATGAGCTACTTATTGAGGATATTGCATTTAACTACAAGGAAGACATTGAGGAGCATCGCCGGAGGTTTATACGAGCTTGGGGCATGGTGAACAGATCTGACCCCCAAGAGTTGGGACCAAGGACTTCCCTTCCTATGCAGCCTTACCTCCAATGGGTCCGAGCTCATGCCCAGAAGCTCGGGATGCCCTATGAAGCCGTATTGCCAGTGATTTTGGAACCCACTAATGAAGAAGGCGTTCCTTACACAGTTCTTCATCCTTAAATGCCCACTGATCCTGGGGAGTTGCAGAGGTCTTGGATTCAGCTGATAGAGGAGAGGGATACTTATCGAGAGAAGTACCATGAGCAAGAAAGGAAGATTTTGAAGCTCACCAGACAGCTCGAGGAAGAAAGAGTGATCAATGACTACATCAACACAAAGAGGAAGCGTCCATGGGAATTTTGATTTTGGCCTTTTCTAGTTTAGATTTGTTTTCCATTTACTTTTTTGTAATGCCTCAAAGGCGTTGTTGAACCTTTTACAAGTTAATTTAATAAAGTTTGTTTATTTTTGGTTTGCAAATTTAAATCTCCCAAAGTCTTTGAAATCATTACATGCACATCCCATTATCATGCACGTCATTACAGGTGCCATTACAGGTTTCTCATCTTCTTCACTATTTATTTCCGCAGAAATGTCTTCTGATCAAGCCATCAAAGATCTTCAGGCACAAAACTCCCAATTCCAACAGATGTTCTTAAGCTTGGCTAAAGGGCAAGAAGATTTGAAGACCCTGATTCTGAAAGAGAAGAAGAAGAAGAAGAAGGTTAGTATTCTGAACATGGGTAGAAGGTTCGAAGAAAGGATAAGATAATCATCTGATCTGACCTCCTCATCCAAAGACGGGGAGAACCAAGAAAGGACAAAGGACCCTAGTCTTGCGGTTTCTGATAACGATACGGATTACGATGATGAGCAATATCCTCCTGCTAAGGATAGGTACAAGTAACTAGAAGACCATTTGAGTGCTATGGATATTCGGAAGACCCCTGATTTGGATTTTAGAGAACTGGGATTTGTATCAGGAGTGGTGATCCCTCATAAGTTCAAAGATCCAGTTTTTGCCAAGTACGATGGAGTATCCTGTCCAAAACTCCATCTACGCTCGTATGTCAGGAAAATCCAACCCCACACTGCTGATAGAAATTTGTGGGTACACTTCTTTCAAGATAGTCTGTCGGGGACTCAGCTTGAATGGTTTTATCAGTTGGAAGGAGCCAGTGTCCGAAACTAGGAAGACCTTGCTGCTGCCTTTTATAGGAAGTATCAGTATAACGCCGACCTTGATCCCACTCGTACTCAGCTCCAGGGTATGTCTATGGGTGCAAGTGAAGGTTTTAAGGACTATGCTCAAAAGTGGAGAGACTTGGCTGGAAGAGTCCAACCCCCTTTGTCTGATAGGGAGTTAGTTGACATGTTTTTAGGGACGCTATCTGGTCCATTTTTTAATCATTTGATCGGCAGTTCGTCGTCTGGGTTTACTGAGTTGATTTTGATTGGAGAGAGAGTAGAAGCTGGCATTCGAAGTGGTAAGATACAGAAGGATGCTTCATCAAGTGCAGTAAAGAAGCCTTTCACCGGTAAGAAGGAAGCTAATGCAGTCTATGACCCGAGGGGCCAAAGCAAACCTGAACACCGTCAAACGGTAAATGCTGTAGTGATATCAAGACCCATAGTTGCTCCACCATGCAACAATCAGCAAAGGGTGGAAATACCACAACGATAGTTTACCCGCATCAACATGACTTTGGCTGAAGTTCTGCCTCATTTGTTAAATTCCAACTAGGCAACCTTGAAAGAGGCTCCCAAGAATCTCAACACTGCTTCTCCCAGATACAATCCCAATTCCCGTTGCGCCTATCACTCCGAAAGTCCAGGTCATGATACAAACGATTGCTGGGCTCTTAGGAATAAAGTGCAAGATTTGCTGGAAGCTAAAGAGATTGAGTTTGATGCTCCCAAAAATCCCAATGTTATAACTGCTCCTATGCCCAAGCATGGTCATGGAGTCAATGCTGTGGACACCGATTCGTTTGTAACCTTTGTGGAAGAAATCTCTACTCCTTTAATGACGGTTAAGAAGAATTTGTTGTTGGCCGGTTTATTTCCGGGTTGTGGTGAAGGTTTCCACATGTGTTCAATTCTGCCTTTCGGTTGTTGTTTATTGAAGTTAGGTGTTCAGTGCCTGATGGATAATAAGAAAATTTTGTTTGAGAAGACTATGATTCCGTTTGAAGATATTGCCATTATCACCATTTCTGCCAACCCTTCCAAGGTTTCCTCAAGAAAACCTGTTAGGGTTACACCCATTCCAAGAATTTCTCCATTAATAATCACCGCTCCGGGTCCCATCCCATATACCTCAGATAAAGCTATCCCATGGCATTACGTTGCTGATGTATATTACCATGGTGTTAAACAACATTTGAGGGCTGAAGAGGCCGATATGGACATCAGTAATATTGTTGGGACAAGCAAGGTCACCAGAAGTGGAAGACTCTGTTCTCCTAAGATCTCCCCTCTGACTGTTCACAAACCTGTTGTCGTTCCATCTGCTATTACACCAACTACTATCCCGGTTCCTGCTCCAGTTATCACCCCGGTCGCCGAGCCATCGGGAACTCAGGGCAAAGAAATCATAGGCGAGCCTGCCTTGACGGAGGCACCTAAGAAGATCATTGTAGAAACCTCGAAATAAGAGATAGAAGAAATTTTAAAAATAATCAAGAAAAGCGACTACAACATAGTCGAACAGCTAGGGTAGACCCTGTCAAAAATTTCCATGTTATCCTTGTTGTTATATTATGAAGCCCATGCAAAGGCTCTAATTGCATTCCTCAAGACTGCGCATGTGCCGCAGGAAACTTCAGCCGACCAGTTTAAAGATTGTGTGGCTAGCCTGACTGCTGACAATGGGTTAGGATTTTCAGATGCGGATCTGACTGCTAAGGGGAGAAATCATAATGATGCTCTGCACGTCTCAATCGAGTGCAGGGGCACCACTATGGCCCATGTACTGGTGGATACCTGGTCCTCATTGAATGTTCTGCCAAAGAAAGCATTAGATTGTCTGGACTGTGAAGGTTTGATTCTAAAGCCGAGCAATATTGTGGTCAGGGCTTTCGACGGGTCAAAGAGAATGGTGCACGGGGAGGTGGACATCCTTGTTAAAGTTGGCTCTCAGACTTTTGCATCCACTTTCTATGTGATGGATATCAGACCATCATATTCTATCTTGTTGGGTCGTCCTTGGATTCATAAGCCTGGGGCAGTGACTTCCACACTCCATCAAATGCTGAAATACCTGGTGAAGGGAAAGATCGTCACGGTACAAGGTGAAGAGGAGTATATGGTGAGTCATCTCAATTCCTTCCGCTACGTGGAGATGGATGGAGAATTCATCGAAACCCCTTGTCAGAACTTTGAAGAGGTCCCTCATACTTTGGTGTCAACTGAAGTTGCTACCAAAAAACCTCCGTTGAAGATGGCTTCTCTCAAGGATGCCAGGGCTATAATTGAATAAGGTGGGTGTGCCAATTGGGGTTGGCTCCCTGATTTTGCTCACAAAACTGACAAATTTGGTTTGGGCTTTACTACAGGGGCTCAAAGGGCTGTTAGGCATGCACGGATTGGAAGACCTCCTCTACATATCAACAATCAGGGAGTTAATGCAATTGAAGATGGTGAAGAGGATTCAGACATCGACAACTGGATCTACCCTACAACCAATGGTGGACTAAACAACTGGACAGCGAAGGACTTCATACCTGTTTCTTTTATTCCGCAATAATTGACTTTTTGTTTTAAGATTTGTAATAAACAAGTTTGAAACTTTACGGCCCGATGCCTTGCCCGAGGCACCTTGGCTTTGCTTGTGAGGGCTTATTATTTGTCATTTCATATATCATTAATAAAACACTGGACGTTTCTTGAATTACAAATTTTGCGCTCTTTGTTTTTTTTTCTGTCTCTCGCTTGATCAAAACAACTATTCTCTTACACACACTCACGTATCAAAATGCAGATCCATATCCACTCTGGATCCCATCGATAACAGCTCTGCTACTGCCAGTTATGACTTCAAAAATCCGATCAACCAAGCTGAGGACGAAGGTGAGGATGATTGTGAGGTGCCTGGAGAACTTGCTAGACTATTACAACAGGAAGAAAGGGCCATACAGCCTCATGAAGAGCCAGTTGAGTCAGTGAATTTGGGTACAGAGGAAGACAAGAAAGAGGTTAAGATAGGTGTGAATCTGGAGCCTAGTGTCAAACAACGGTTAATACAGATGCTACACAACTATGTTGAAATCTTCGCCTGGTCCTATGAAGACATGCCTGGTTTGGACACTGATATTGTGGTACATCGATTGCTGACTAAAGAAGACTGCCCTCCAGTAAAGCAGAAGGTCCGCCGTGCACCCTGAAATGTCATAGAAAATCAAAGCTGAGGTCATAAAACAGTTTGACACGGAATTTTTAGCTGTCACTTATTATCCGCAGTGGGTTACCAACGTTGTTCCGGTGCCTAAGAAAGATGGTAAGGTACGGATGTGTGTGGACTATAGAGATCTGATCAGGGAAAGCCCCAAGGATGATTTCCCACTTCCTCACATCGATGTTCTGGTCGACAACACTGTACAACATAAGATCTTCTCCTTCATGGATGGTTTTTCTGGCTACAACCAGATCAAAATGTCTCCTAAAGACATGGAGAAGAAAACCTTCATTACACAGTGGGGCACCTTCTGTTACAAGGTAATGCCTTTCGGGTTGAAGAATGCTGGGGCAACTTATCAACGCGCCATGGTCGCTTTGTTCCACGACATGATTCACCATGAGATCGAGGTTTATGTTGACGACATGATCGCCAGGTCCCAGACTGAGGAAGAACACCTTGATCATCCCCAGAAACTGTTTGACAGGTTGAAGACGTACAAGCTAAGGTTGAATCCGAACAAGTGTACCTTCAGGATAAGGTCTGGAAAGCTTTTGGGTTTCGTTGTCAGTGACAAAGGTATTCAGGTGGATCCTACAAAGGTAAAAGCCATACAAGAAATGCCGGCCCCCCGCACAGAAAAAGAAGTTAGAGGTTTCTTGGGACGCCTGAATTACATTGCCAGGTTCATTTCACATATGACTGCTACTTGTGAGCCAATCTTCAAGCTGCTGAAGAAAGATCAAGTGGTAAAATAGGATGATGAATGTCAGACCGCTTTCGAAATAATTAAGGAATACCTTCAAGAGCCACCAATTTTGATGCCTCCAATTGAAGGAAGACCTTTGATCTTATACTTGACAGTACTGGATAGTTCAATGGGGTGTGTGCTGGGGCAGCATGACGAGTCTGGCCGAAAAGAGCACGCTATTTACTACCTTAGCAAAAAATTTACCGACTGTGAGACCCGATACTCATTGCTTGAGAAAACTTGTTGCGCTTTGGCATGGGCTGCTCGCCGGCTGAGACAGTATATGCTGACTCATACCACTTTGTTGATATCAAAAATGGATCCAATCAAGTATATCTTCGAGAAGCCTGCTCTCTCCAGAAGGATAACAAGATGGAAGATGATCCTAACTGAGTACGACATCCAATACACAACCCAAAAAGCAATCAAGGGGAGTGTATTGGCAGATCATTTGGCGCATCAGGCCGTGGATGACTACCAATCCATGAATTTCGAGTTCTCGGATGAGAACATCATGTTGGTGACCGACTACGAAGAACCTGGACCGGATGAAGGACCTGAAGAGGGATACCGATGGTCTATGTATTTTGATGGAGCATCAAATGCACTGGGTAATGGCATTGGCGCTGTAATTATATCTCATGAGGGCTTTCATACCCCGTTCACCGCCCGATTATGTTTTAACTACACCAACAACATGGCAGAGTATGAAGCGTGCATCATGGGCCTTCGAGCTGCTATTGACCTGAGGATTAAGTTCTTAAGTGTATTCGGAGATTCTTCCCTAGTGATCAGTCAGATCAAAAGCGAGTGGGATACGGAGCACCCAAATATTATTCCTTACAAAGAATATGTACTGACATTGCTCCTACATTTTGAGGAGATAAACTTTGAACACTTCACGAGAGAGGAAAACCAGTTAGCGGATGCACTAGCTACCATGTCTTCCATGTTCAAAGTCAAGTGGGACAATGAAGCTCCCCAGATTACCATCGAGAGGTTGGACGATCCCGCACATTGCTGTGACATTGAGATTGAAGACGTAGCAGATAAACCCTGGTTTCACGAAGTAAAGAGGTATCTTGAGACTCAAGAGTACCTCGAGGGTTCATCTGTTAATGATAAGAAGTTCTTGAGAAGGTTCACTGCAAAGTTCTTCATCAGTAATGGTGTCCTCTATAAGCGTAACCATGATTCGACCTTACTGCGGTGCGTGGATAAGAGCGAGGCAGAAAGGATCATGGCAGAGTTACATGAAGGTACCTTCGGAACTCATTCCAGTGGACATACCATGGCAAAGAAAATCCTACGGGAAGGATATTATTGGTCCACTATGGAAGCCGATTGTTATCAGCACTCTCGGACCTGTCATAAGTGCCAAGTCTATGCTGATAAGGTGCATGTACCTCCAGTTACTTTGAATATTTTGACAGCCCCTTGGCCTTTCACAATGTGGGGCATCGATATGATCGGCAAGATCAGACCTACTGCGTCCAACGGGCATCGCTTCATTCTGGTAGCGATTGATTATTTCACGAAGTGGGTCGAGGCAGCTTCCTTTGCTAGAGTAACCAAGAACGTCGTGGCGCGGTTTATCCGACCCAATTTGATCTGTCAATATGGTGTGCCAGAGAGAATCATTAATGACAATGGTACAAATCTCAACAATACAATGATCACCGAGCTCTGCAATCAGTTTAAGATACATCATCACAACTCTTCTCCCTACCGGCCGAAGACGAATGGGGCTGTTGAAGCGGCTAACAAGAACATCAGGAAGATTGTGCAGAAGATGACGGTGACATACAAAGACTGGCATGAGATGTTACCATTCGATCTTCATGGATACCGTACCTCAGCACGAACGTCAACAGGGGCAACACCCTACTCTCTGGTGTATGGCATGGAGGCAGTCCTACCCATCGAAGTCCAGATACCCTCTCTCAGGATTATGAAGGATTCAGGTTTAAGCAAAGACGACTGGATCCAGACCAGACTTGATCAGCTGAATCTAATTGATGAAAAGAGGCTTACTGCTATTTTTCATGGTCAGACATATCAAAAGCGAATGGTTAAGGCATTTAACAAGAAAGTCAGATGCCAAGAATATAAAGTCGGGGATCTAGTGATAAAACACATCATACTGCTGCAAGGTGATCCCAGGGGCAAATGGACCCCCACATACGAAGGGGCATTTGTGGTTAAGAACATTTTCTCAGGAGGATCTATGATTCTAACCACCATGGATAGTGACGACCTTCTTCACCCCGTCAATGCAGACATAGTGAAAAAATACTACGCATAATCAAAGACCCGCTAGGTTGACTGGCCTGGGCAAAATAAGGGCTTCCCGGCGAACTAAAAGGGTTCGGGCAAAAGTAAGGGATGAAAATGAAAAAACTGTACACCCGGCAGGTAGAAAACCTGAAAAGGAGGCTTGGACAAAAAAGGGTATCCCGGTGGATTGAAAACCCGAAAGGGCGGTCCAGGAAAAAATTAGGGATTGAAGCGTAACACTATGTCTCGTTGGATCATCTTGTAACCAGACTTCGGTATCGACTATCAAGCTCGGATGACGCCAAGCAATCTGATCCACCTCCGACCAAGCGACAAAGTGATGAGATGCTTGAAGATATAAAGGCAATAGCAGAGTTGGAACCCAATGGGATTGTTTCACATAGCTGTTTTTCTTTCTTTTTCACAAATTGTATCTTTCAGCGGCGTTCTCTTACTAGGACGTCAGCCTCTTGTACAAAACGCCTATTACAGGCCAACTTCAAAAATCAATACAATTCATTTTCACAAGAAATTCCAAATTGTTTTTCTTTTTCTGTTTTGTTTTGCAAGAATATCCAATGATTCATTTTTGATATATGCATTTGAAAATAATTACTGCTCATAAATATTTACATAAGAAACAAAAGACAATTACTCGTAATGCTAGGAACAGGGAAAAACAAGAAGCGCCCAAACCTTACAGTTACTCTACCCATCAAGTACCGGGATAGAGCCAGCTTGAGAACATGAGTAGTGGTACATACACTCCCCACAGAGTAAAAAGTATCCAAAAAACAGCGATTTTAGCTTTCCTGAATAGGATACAACTTTCCCCAGCTAAGGTTCACAACCACGAGTGAGTAGGTAAATTTTGCCCCAAGCAGAGTTTATTTCTCTCATAAACAAAAATTTAACCTCCGACAAAATTCATTATCACCAACAACGGAAATTCGTCCCAATTGAGTTTATTTCTCCAAATCAGCAGATCTACCAACAGAGTATCTCCTCTCTAACAGAGTTATTCCCCCGCAGAGTTATCCTCAAACAGGGTCTCTTCCGGCATAATGTTTACCAGCCAAGGGGCAAATCCCCAGCACGGTCATCTTTGTTCACCATCCCCAATAGAGGTGGAGGAATTGTGGTTTTCATGGCAATCAGGGATTTATTTTCCCCAATTCCGATTATCATGTAAGCATTTCATGTTCATACATCATGACGTATGCATACACCACACATAACATGGTCTCGTTTGTTTTGAGAACATCGACACACAATACATCTCATGCATAACATATAACTAACCCTGTATTTATTTTCGGAAATACATTATTATCAACAATTTCTAGTAAGCCCGTGATTGACACTCGAAGCTAAATAGAGTAATCATCGGCACAACAAGAGCAGCCCTACTATCCAGGCTCTCATATCGAAGAAACCCTACTATCCAGGTTCCTTCTTATAGCCCTACTACCCAGGTTCTCATATCGAATAAACCCTACTATCTAGGTTCCTTCTCAAAGCCCTACTATCCAGGCTCTCATATCGAAGAAACCCTACTATCCAGGTTCCTTCTCACAACCCTACTACCCAGGATCTCATATCGAAGAAACCCTACTATCCAGGTTCCTTATCACAGCCCTACTATCCAGGATCTCATATCGAAGAAACCCTACTATCCAGGTTCCTTCTCACAACCCTACTATCCAGTTACTCATATCGAAGAAACCCTATTATCCAGGTTCCTTCTCACAGCCCTACTATTCAGGCTCTCATATCGAAGAAACCTTACTATCCAGGTTCCTTCTCACAACCCTACTATCCAGGCTCTCATATCGAAGAAACCCTACTATCCAGGTTCCTTCTTACAGCCCTACTATCCAGGCTCTCATATAGAAGAAACCCTACTATCCAGCTTCCTTCTCACAGCCCTACTATCCAGGCTCTCATATCAAAGAAACCCTACTATCTAGGTTCCTTCTCACAGCCCTACTATACAGGCTCTCATATCGAAGAAACCCTACTATCCAGGTTCTTTCTCACATCCCTGCTATCCAGGCTCTCATATCGAAGTAACCCTACTATCCAGGTTCCTTCCCATAACCTTACTATCCGGGTTTACTTCCTCTATTATCCCTAGACAGCAGTCCATAACACTGTAAGACCGGGACCCAATCAAACATAATTGATTTCACATTTCCCCATAAAGTCGCGGTGCAACATATACCCCAACCAAGCATACATTTCGCTTCCGCTTCCCAAACCGGAATTATTCCCCAGTAGAGTAACGAACAACTGAAGTTCCTAAAGCTCTATCATTCTAAAGACAGAGACCAACATTCCCCAACAAAGTCCTCCTCAACAACAGTTACACGGGTTCTCGCAAAGGAATCTCTTATGTGATCGACACTTCTTAGGATGGCATCTTTAAGCCCATCTTCAGTCATTGACTTCCAAATGGCATCTATAAGCCTATTCCCGACATCGCAAGACAAATATCACTTCATGCGAGTGCAAATTTCTGGGCACTCTAGTGTTCAATCATCTTCCACCTTCAGATCACGAATGGCAGACAAGCCAATCTACATCCTCAGGTTTAAGAAGATTGAACAGGGGCCGCTGTTGTACCCCAAAATTTTCCCTCCCATATTTCTCAATACATGTCAAGTGAGGTCCTTAAATTTCTCAAGGAAGTCCAAGAGTTGACCAAACAAACTCTCTCCTAAGGCAGTTTATCTCAAATTATGGTTTCATTTTACATCAATATGCCTGAGTTCAAAGGATCCCAAATGCTCACCATTGTCCTAATATGTTCTCAAGATCATCCATATCAAGTTTCAAACCATGCAGAGGAAGCTTGCTCAGTCAATTGCTCAAGTGCTAGAAATTGACTGTGCTAGGGCAAAAGTCAACTGGGTCCCTCAAACTTCAAGAATTTTGGTCAACATTCTCATTTTTAAGTATTATTCATCATTTTATCAAGGGTTGATTATGATTCCTCAAGGATTGCTCACAATTCATCAAAACCCAAAAGTTGCTAAATTAGGGTTTTGTAGGAAAAGTCAACTCAACTTTGACCAAGCATAACTTTCTCATACTTTATCAAAAATGACCCATCCAAAGCTCATTTTGAAGAGGATGTAATTTCCTACAATTAATCTTCATCTCCAAAGATCAAACCATGCACTCACAAGAAGATATGAATTTGGACATTATAGGTCATTTTGGAAAGTCAACAAAAACACCTTTTGGGTCAAAGCTTCATACATGAACATGGAAGACTCAATTGAGATGAGACCAAAATCGTTGCTTAGAGGACATCCTAAGCCTTCTAAAAAGTCCAAGAACACATCTCTAGGGTCAAAATTGAAAGAGTCATGCATTGGCCAAGTTTACCCTTGTTGCAAAATTGCCAAAAGTCAAATGTGTCCAAAATTGCATTTTTTGCTAAATGGGCCCAACGTTTTATGCTTGCACTAGGTTTGTAATGTGATCCAAGACCCATGAGCCCTTCCACTTGTCATTCTTTTATTTTTGTTATTTATTTTGATTTTATTTCATTTAAATCAAATAAAATCAATATAATATAATAAAAATATCAAAAATCAATTAAATCTTGAGATTTTGTGCAGGATTAGAGTCACTATTCAGCTGGAGACAAGACCAAATTGTGCAAGGCTTCATATGGACAGAAAAAGAATGAAATTTCTTGTTTTGGAAAGATTTGGTGCAAGGAATAAATCATTGATCAATGTTCTTAAATAGAAAAGATTTGATACAAAATTTAACCCTAATGTACTCTAGTATACATAGGCAATAAAGGCAGACTAAAGGAAGGGGATTGGAGGTCGTCAAAAATCACCAAGCAAACTTATACTTTTGGAAAACAATTATGGACCGGTTTTTTAGCTTAGGGGATGATTCAAGAAGATTCAAAGTCACCAATCAACTCTTGGACATCCTCTGAAGCGATTGCAAGTATCACTAAGCCTCCACGAGTCCAGGAACACGCTGCACAACCATCACAGTTTATTTCTCTTTCAAAATCCTATTATCACGATTCTTGCATTATAAACATGTTTTAATGGTATGTATGTGTTTGTTATCATGTTTACAACATATTGATCTGGTTCAATTGATGTTTGAGGGCATATATTGACATTTGCCATTGTTAGGGTTTAAGATTGTGTTTTAGGGTTTCTTGATACAGGCAAAATCAGGCCAAGAATTGGATACTGGAACGATCGTGGCATCCAGACCAATCGATCCATGGTCTTTAAATCTATTTATCATGCGTATTCTTGATGTTTGAGGCACACAGGTTATAGCAACAACGTCATGTCTGTAGGTAAAGGTTCAGAGTTTTAAACGACGGTTCCAAGGAGGAAGACGATAGCGTGTCACAGCCTGACTGGCTTATTTAAATTCTGACGCGTTATTCTGGCCAGAAGCCTGTAGTTCTGATATATTTGTTTGCTTCTATTATATTGATAAACTAACACCCAGCGCAGTTGGTCAGAAGAGGGAAGTCAGAAGCTCATGATTTTGGATTCGATCCCAGGCCTGAGCCTTTGGCATTTTCCCCTTTGTTGTCACCAGATCTAGCGCCTGCACTTTCTGAGGGTCATCTTCTGGTTCCATCAGCCAGAACCAGATCAGGCGTTCTCTGGTCATCTTTTGGACCCATCAACCAGGACCAGATCAAGCATCCTCGGGCATCATCCTCTAGACCCATCAGCCAGGACCAGATCAAGCATCCTCAGGGCATTATCCTCTAGATTCATCAGTCAAAGATAGATCCAGCACACCCCATCTTCTGAGGGTCATCATTTGCTGGATCCACCAGCCAAGGGCAGGCCCAGTGACCCTATCTTCTGAGGGCCACCATCCTCTGGACCATCATCCTCTGATCGGAGCCGCTGACAGCAGGCCCTTGGGTTATTTCTTATTTTTCTTTAATTTTCTTTTCTTTGGTTATTTTGCTATGTTATGAACACCAAAATTACTTTTTTAAAATAACCAACCAAAAATCACAAAAAGAAGACTTATTTTCTTAATAAGCGTTTTTTTTAATTAATTAGTTTAATTAATTAAAGGCAATTCTAATTTCTTTCACAATTAAAATTAATTAGAATTTATGATTTTCTTTTTTTAATTCAATTATTTCAATACTTTCTTAAATAACAAAAAATGACAAAAAATATGTTTACTTTAATCAATTACAATTAGGTTCAGCCATGGGACAAAACCCTAGTCGCTTCGTATTTAATTCATCGCGCGTGTTTATTATTTTTTGCAATATTGATGTAACTGTTCACGGTATGTAATAGTTTAATCTAGGACTTTCTTTATTTATCGTCTTTATGGGTTTGTTGGCTATGTAATTAATCCCTACCACGAAGCCTTGTAATAGCATATGTTTATTTTCTCGCATTTTAATTCTCGCAAATATTAACTGTTTAGATGTATGTTGATAGGATTGTATGACAAGATTGAATGATAATTTAAAACGGCTAGAGAACCCTAATGTGCAAAGATAATAACTGAAATCAAATCACTCGCACATGTGCACTCCTAGGATATACTCTCACTTCGGTTTCCTTTCGGTAAACGATCATTAAGTATAGGGTGTCTTAGTGGTTGCCCTCCTGTCTAAGCAAAGGTCAAATGTCCCCTCGGAAATGTTGCCTCGGAAATGTCGCCTTGGAAATGTTGCCTCGAATATGATCTTAAGACTCTAGGGTTATTACTATGATATCCTAACATTGCTTTAGTGATCGTACGTCCCTTTCGAATTGACCCTTACAACTCCAACGACGGTGCTACCTATTTCTCAATAGTGGGATAGCACTGTCTAAAGGAAACAAGAATAGAAACAAACTTTTTCGAGTAGGTAGATGCTAGTAGGTACTTGCTCAAATCAAAACTTTTCACACTTACACTTTTCAAACAAATTTTCAAAACAACTTCGTCACACCTTTGAGGACTGATATAATGGTTATCACGAAGTCAAACTTTTTCAAAAAAAACAAAGCACATACACAAGAAATTTTTAAAAGATGAGAAAGTACCTAAGATCCCATGGAAAACCATGGATAGAAAGGGTGCTAACACCTTCCATTTCTATAATCTACCCCCCGTACTCAGAAACATATCGAAAAAGGATTTTTTATGTACTTTTTCCTTTCCGATTGGATGAAATAAAAGTCTATGGCGACTCTTGCTTGCTGTGAAATTTTGCAAACAAAAAATGCAAAACGCAAACCAGTATTTAACAGTCGATTCTGCCACCTTATCACACATTCTAGCAACAAATCATGTGCCATCAAGAAAACATCTTGATAATACTACAACACAACACTATGGACGGTGACAACTCCCTACATCCTGAGAACATGGACAGAGTCGGAAAAGACCACACATGAAAAATACCTGCTAGGTCGACTGGCCAAGGTAAAAATAAGGGCATCCCGACGAACCAAAAAGTTCGGGCAAAAATTAGGGATAAAAACAAAAAAATCTGTATACCCGGCAATTTAAAAACCTGAAAAGGCAGCTTGGGAAAAAAAGGGTATCCCGGTGGACTGAAAATCTGAAAAGACAGTCCAGGAAAAAGTTAGGGATTAAAGCGATTGACCATGTCCCAAAGAATTATCATTCTGATCGGCAGTTACCAAGCACCTCATGAGTTGGGATAACATTCAAGCTATCTACAAAGCCTCTGCAGGTACTTTCTCCAGCAAGTACAGGGGAAGAAAAGTCCTGATGCAAAGTCATTTCCGTATCCTCAACATGCGTCCCGGTGACATCTACACTCCCCACAGAGTAGAGACAACTAAACTTTGACATCGGCTTCCCCAAAAAGGAGTTACTCTCCCCAGCCGGGTCCCTTCAGAAAACTGACATCTATATTCCCCATCCGAATTCCATAATCGCAAACGGGTCAAAAAGTTTTCTCCCGAGCAGAGTTTATTTCTCTGAATACAGAAGCTCAATCCCCAACAGAGCTTATTACTTCAGCTACGAAAGTTCATCTTCCAACAGAGTTATTTCCCCGTAGATTTATTCTCAAACAGAGTCTCTCCCCAGTAGACTATTCGGAAACAGGAGTAAATCCACAACATAGTCATCTTCGTTCACCATCCCCAGCAGAAGTAGAAGAACCACTTTTTTTATGACGGTCAGGAATTCAATTTCCAGTACTCTCCGACAGTAGTCAGGGATTTATTTTCCCGAACTCAAATATGGCATAATAGCATCTCATGTTCATACATCGTGACATACGCACACATATTGCATAGAGCATAATCTCATTTATTTTGAGAACATCATCATACAATGCATTTCATGCATCACATATAATTAATCACGTACCTTTTCAGGAAAGATGGTTATCATCAACAATTTCCAACAGGTCCAAGATTAGCTCCTGAAACTAAATAGAGTAATTATCCGCGCGACCAGATGCAACTTTACACGGGTTTGTCACGAACCAATCTTACACAGGTTTCTCCTAAATACAGCTTCACACGGGTTTATCCTGAAAAAATATTACACGGGTCCCTTCTCATACATTTCCAAATAAAGTTTCACACGAAATCATCTCGAAGTAACCTTACCCAGGTTCCTTTTGAAGCCCTACACGGACTTATCCCGAAGAAACCTTACCTAGGTTCCTTCTCGGTTCAGATGCAGTTTTACCCAAACTCCCCACGAAGCAACCTTACCTAGGTTCCTTCTCGGTTCAGATACAATTTTACCCAAACTCCCCACGAAGCAACCTTACCTAGGTTCCTTCTCGGTTCAAATGCAGTTTTACCCAAACTCCCCACGAAGCAACCTTACCTAGGTTCCTTCTCGGTTCAGATGCAGTTTTATCCAAACTCCCCACGAAGCAACCTTACCTAGGTTCCTTCTCGGTTCAGATGCAGTTTTATCAAAACTCCTCACGAAGAAACCTTACCTAGGTTCCTTCTCGATTCAAATGCAGTTTTACCCAAACTCCTCACGAAGCAACCTTACCTAGGTTCCTTCTCGGTTCAGATGCAGTTTTACCCAAACTCCTCACAAAGTAACCCTACGACCCAGGTTCCTTCCCATAAGCCCTACTATACATGCTTTCATCTTGAAGTAACCCTACGACCCAGGTTCCTTCCCATAAACCCTTCTATCCAGGCTTCCATTTTGAAGTAACCCTACTATCCAGGTTCCTTCCCATAAGCCCTACTATCCATGCTTTCATCTTTAGGTAGCCCTACTATCCAGGCTTTCATTTCGAAGTAACCCTACGAACCAAGTTCCTTCCCATAAGCCCTACTATCCAGGCTTTCATCTTGAAGTAACCCTACTATCCAGGCTTTCATTTTGAAGTAACCCTATTATCCAGGTTCCTTCCCATAAGCCCTACTATCCAGGCTTTCATCTTGAAGTAACCCTACGACCTAGGTTCCTTCCCATAAGCCCTACTATCCAGGTTCCTTCCCATAAGCCCTACTATCCAGGCTTTCATCTTGAGGTAGCCATAGTATCTAGGCTTTCATTTTGAAGCAACCCTACGACCCAGGTTCCTTCCCATAAGCCCTACTATCCAAGATTTCGTTTCGAAGTAACCCTACTACCCAGGTTCCTTCTCAAAGCCCTACTATCCAGGCTTTCATTTCGAAGTAACCCTACTACCCAGGTTCCTTCGCATAGCCCTACTATCCAGGCTTTCATTTCAAAGTAACCCTACTATCCAGGTTCCTTCTCATAGCCCTACTATACAGGCTTTCATTTCGAAGTAACACTACTATCCAGGTTCCTTCTCACAGCCTTACTATCCAGCCTTTCATCTCAAAGTAACCCTACTATTCAGGTTCCTTCTCTTTTATCTCCGGACAACAGTTTACAACACTGTAAAACCTAGACCCGACCAGATACGGTCGATTTCACATTTCCCCAGTAAGTCGCTATGAAGCCTGGAATACTACCAGATAGCAGTCAGCCTTATCATCCTCAATCAGTCACTATTAAGTCTAGATCCTGACTAGATAAGCAGTTAATTTCCATCTCCTCAATCAAGAGATGACTCCCCAGTAGAATAACTGACAACTGAAGCTTCCAAACTTTATTCCCCAAGACAGAGACCAACATTCCTCAGCGAAGTTCTCCCTAACAACAGGAACAGGAATTCCCACGAAGGAATATCTCACGAAATCATCATTATTCTGGATGGCATCTTAAAGCCCATCTCCGACGACTCTCAGTCACATTCTCAGGATGGTGTCTTTAAGCCCATCTCCGATGACTTTCAGTCATCTTCTCCAAATGGCATCTATAATCCCATTCTCGACATTATCTACATAGTCAAGCATCATTACAGACGAGTGCAAATTTCTGAGCACTCTAGTGTTCAATCATCTTCCACCTTCAGATCACGAAAGGCAGACAAGCCAATCTAAATCTTCAGGTTTAAGAAGATTGAACAGGGGCAGTTGTTGTACCCCAAAATTTATCCTCTTTTCATACACGCATATTATTGGTTTTTATGATTATGGAATAAAGGTAAATTTATCAAGCTTCGTCAGGTTACAAGTGATGTTTATTTCGCCAATGGATGTTCTTAGAGTATTTTCCGTGCTGAAGATCGGTTCGTTGTTTTGCAACGATTCGCGGTTCAAAGATTCACAAGTCCAACCCGACGCATCATATTCAGGTGTTCTTTCACCAAGATATCTCTGATAACATATTCTCAAATTCAGGTTTGGCTCAAGAGTTAATTCTTTAAAGAAGGTCTCCGAATGTGTAAGCTTTCTCGAAGAAATATGGTGAAAAAGTGTGCTGAAAGTGCAATTTTTACACACTAAAAAATTCATAACTTGAAGATCGTGGCTTGTTTTGAACCCGTTCCGGTGGAAAAAATTCCATCTTAACGTCATATATGTTTTCATCTCTCACGGCTGGAAGCCAATTTCGATCAGAAGGTCTTTCAAAAATGCGGATTTATCAAGTATTTTCGTACAGAAAATTTATGACAAGTTTATTTGCATCATGTTCAGAAAATCATAACTTGGTCTATTTTCATCGTATCGAGCTGGTACTGGCGCCAAAATTTCAAAAATTGAGTTGGCTAAGTTTTCACAGGAGGTAATGAGTTTGAACGGTATCCAAAAGGCCTTCGTTTTTTGCTCAGAGTGCACGTGATGCACCGAAAATCCTGAATGCTGAATATTTTTTCATCTGGGTCAGAACTTCGAAAATTCATAACTCGGTCAATTTTTATTGGATCAGGCCCATCTTTTTACACAAGGTCACTGACTCAGAGATCTACAACTTTGCTTCCAAAGTCGAGACCAGGTTCTGCTTCGATCAATACCAGTTTTTTATTGTAGAACGTGTCAGAGTTGACACTGGAGCCCAAAATAAGTTTGTCTGAGGCGAAACTTCAAAAATTCATAACTAATTCACCATTTATCCGATTGAGCCCATTTTCAGACAGGAGTCTGTTATCTATGTCAGATACATTTTGTTATCACACTTCAACTTCAAAAATTGTACTTAAGCCCATGCGATTTAGCCTGGAACGTGAAAGACTCAAGTGAATAAAAATCTGCAATATTGCTTGTGGTTATTGGAGGTCCAATTGCACATTTAAAGCCCATATATTTGCTCTAATTTCCATTATATAATCTCATTCTTTTCACACAAACAGGACACGAAAAAAACCTTTGCCACAACCCTGTCAAAATATCAAATTCCTTCAAGAACCCTAAAAACCTTAAAATCCTTATTTCAAATCCCCATCTCACTACAAACAAGTCATCCTTTTTACAAACCCTCATCTCAGTACTTCTCTAATAAGGGTAAGGTTGGTTTGATCTCCATGATCAAAAGGATGTAGAAGCATTCATACATGCCATATCAGTCTTAACATTACAAAATTTCGTATATTTGCTTTATTTGTATTTCATGATATAGTAATTTATTTAATGTGTTCATGAGATTCAACACTGTAGATTTAGACAGAGTCCCATGCAGGGTTATTACAAAACACTGATGTCAAAACAAAACAACCACCAATGCATGACTCATGGCAAGGCAGACATCCTGAGGAGGTTAAGGGAGTGGGTTCAACACCCACCCCTATTGGTTTTGGTTTTCTTCCATTCTATTTATCCTTTTATCTATTTTACATATTTTCCTTCTTTCTGTTTTAAACTTTTTTCATAAAACCTAACATTTTTCACAAACCCTTGATTTTTCCTAATAAACTCAAATAATTAATTTTAGGTTTTAATTTAATTTTAGGTTTTTAATTTCATTGTTTGTTTTTGGTTTCTAACCAATTTGTCTTTTTCAATCTTAAATTCACTTAACCACAAAACTTTTTTTTTTACAAAAAAACTAATTTAATTTTTAGGTTAATTAATTTTAGATTAATTAACCTTTTTTCAAAACTAACTATTTTTTTAATTCAAACTAATTAGGATTTAGATATTTTAATTAACATTTTTTTATTAATTAAAACTAATTAGGTTTTTTAGGTTTATTTAATTAATTATCATAAATTATTTTTTTCATAAAAAATTACCAAAATATTTTCTTTGCTATTTTCATCTTATTTTTATTTTCCTAGATAAAGTGTATAGGGCGCATTCAACTGTAATAGCGTAGCTTTATTTTTTCCACTTTTTTTCATCATTATCATGTAATTGCTTCCGAGATGTAATAGTTTTAGGATTTCTTTTCCGCACTCTTCACTATTATGTAACTGCCCCAAAGCTCTGTAATAGCCTATGTTTACATTTCCGCCTTTACCTTCAGCTACTATATTTTATGCAATTCTTAGATTAATAGGATTGTATGGAAAGATAAAAATGAACGATAGAAAACCCTAATTGCAAGATAAATATAACTGAAAAAACACATTGTTGTACACTTGCACCCCTAGGGTACTCCCCACTTGGTTGCCTCAGAAAACAACGGTCATGTCCCTCGAACGTAGGGATATCTTAGCAAAAGACCCTCAATCTAAAAGTCATCATAAAGATCATAGTCCCTTAACGTCCCTCGAGTTGCCTACGAGAAATGATGTTGTCCCTCGATGTTGCCTATATGATGAAAGTCCCTTCGAACTGCTAAGGTATCCATATATGTTGCCTTCTATGACCATAACGATGACCCGCGCTTGTCCCTCATACATCCAACGATAGGGCTACCTACTCACTAATATTAGGATAACACTGTCTAAAAGTTAGGAGGAAATGAATGACCTTTTCGAGTATAAGTAGATAAGTTCTTAGATGCTTGCTCAAAACTACTTTTTGCACCTACACAAAAATATTTCAAAATACTTTCAAAAACATTCGCCTTGTCAACACTCTTGAGGACAGATACAAGAGTTATCACAAAGCGAATCGCCGCACTAAAGCATTTTCAAAACAATTTTCAAAACACACAAAGCACAATCAAATTTCAAAACATGAGCTAAGCACCTAATAGCCCGTGTAAAACCAAGGATGAAAAGGGTGCTAACACCTTCCCTTTCCATAATCTTACTCAGAAAACTCTCGAAAGGTCTTTTTCTGTTCTTTTCACCCTTTCTTTTGTTGGATAAAAGAAAAGTCGGTGGAGACTCTTCCTTACCGCAACATTTACGAACAAAAAACGCAAACCAGTATTAAACAGTCAGTTATTCCACCGTATCACAGCGTGCCATTTGTATTTTTTGAATTTCTGATTTTACATTTGATTCAGTGCTTTATTCGCTAAAGTCCATAACATGCACAACGCGCCAGGTCCACTTGATCTGTTTATTAACGTGTTTTGACAATGATCAGATGGCCCATATTATTTTGTTTGATATTTTATTTTCTAATTTTTATTTTAATTGTTTTAAACTTCAAAAAATAATAGAAAATTCATTTTTAGTCCAAAAAATCTGAAAAAATTATGAAAAATATTTTTGATTTTTCTCTTTCTGATTTTTTTTTCACAATTTTTTTTTGTGTTTTGATATTTTTTTATAAATTTTCACTTTATTTGAATTGTTTTAAATGTTTAAAAATACTTTTATATATTTTTTAATTCTGAAAAAAATATGGAATGATCCAATGATATTGTGACAAATATTGGTGACCTCATTTTTTTTTAATTTCTGACTTTGTTATTTTTTATCATTTTTGGTTTATTTTTACTCGTTTCTTTTAATTTTAAAATTAGTTTCTGACTTTAAAAAATTTACCAAAAATTTTATAAAAATATTTTAGTCTTTTCCTGATTTTTCTATGGTCTTACTTAATATTTCTTGATTAATTTGAACATAGTTGATATTTTTCTTTCTTATTTATATTTTAAAACATTTTAGAACCCTTTTTAATGTATATATTAAATGAAATAATATTTTGTGATTATTTTCTGGTTGATCTTGGGTTAAATTTTGATCATGAACTTTGTGAACATCATTGGATCCATGGTGTTGAGTCTAACTCCATAAAAATGGATGAATGATTTTAATAATAGTTTGATTAAATTTTAATTCAAATATGATTTGTATATTCTTTCCCACCCTTTTTCATCTTATCCCTTTCTTATTACACTAAGTGTTATTGGAGCATGATCTCTATATCATGTCTCAAAATAAATGGTGCATAGATTGCTATTGACTGACCTCAAAATAGGTGCGACTTCTACATAAGTCCACTTACGATTGCTTAACATAGCGTTAAGGTTTGTCCTGATTTGAATAAATGATTATTCGTGGCCCAAACCTATGTTTGTAAGCCCAAGTATGTTAATTTGATCTCTTTTATCCAATAACCATGAGATTCATTGTGTGGATGCTTTGGTTCTACCAATCCTCTAATGGATCTACAATACTTTTGATAAATGCGGATCACTTAAACATCGTTGATCATTAAATGTTACTCTCTTGAGGATTCCAAAATGAATGATATACTTGAAAAAAAGCAAATGCAACTTGTTGTGTTAAGGTTTTGGTTCTACCAATCCTCTAGTGAGTTCCAAATGCAAGTCTCAAGATGGTCATCCAACTAACCACTAATTATTAATAATTGATTTTACTTTATGCTTTTATTTTTATGCTTTATGTACCATTTACTTTAGCATTTACATTTCATGCCATTTTTCATCTTTGCTCATTTGAGAATTTACTATTCTTTCCTTTTTTTTAAATTTTTGCTCACTTGAGCTTTTCTTTTTAAGATACCTAATAATCAACATGAATCATAAAAATCTTTAATGATACTTGGACTATTTGGTTACTATCCTTGGCATTATGGAGTATTGGACTTCTTGGACTTAGGATTAGAGACCTTGATCATATGTTGGAGACCTTGTGACCTCAATTGATATTTTGTCTGGAGTTCTTGAGGTTCACCTCAAGATATTGGGTTGTTTGTTTGTTTTGCATGCAGGTTATTATGATTACATTCTTTGTTTGTAATCTGGAATGCACCCATATGCAACCGTTACTCTGCCCAATTTTTATGAAGACTTAATACACATGAAGTTTGGTTTTTCTCAAGAGGTCTAGTATCTTTGTTTGATTGGTTTCAATCCAAATAATGGGAATTCTATCTTGACTCATAATGTCAAGTATTAGTTTCTTGTTTGTTATATGGTTCTCATCCCTAGCTTTTACCTTATGCTTTAGGATAGTCTCTTCTTCTCCTCCCACCTTCTTTAATTTCAAAAATATTCTTCCTCCTTTTGAAAACTCTGCTTTATTTTTAAAAACATAAACTACTTTCATAATAAACTTGGACCTAGGTCCATGCATTTTCAAAACCTTTTCATCAATAAACTTCAATCAAATTAATAATACCTTGACATTTTTGTGAGAAGACTAAAAGTCAATCAATCTTATTTCAAACTATTTTTCCACTTTGGCTTTATATTTTAAAACTTTTATCAAAAGATTAGACTCTTGTCAATCCTTGTAGTGATGCAAACAACTATACTTCTACAATATGTAGTGAAGTGAGATATTTTCCAATTGGGTGTTGAGTGAGGCATTGTTGATTTTAAAATCTAAGCCATATCCTCCACTTTGAGATGATGCAAATTCTCCTTTCTCATGATTGTGGGTAGTAAGTATGTTTTCCACACGAACAATGAAGATGATGTATTATCTCATAAAATTAACCAACACACTTTAGTTTTCAAATTTTAAAAGAGGAACTGCGTGTACCCTGATCCTCTATTGCATGGAAGGTGATACATAAGCACTAAATGTTTGCAACCGCGGCGGGTGCAAAAATCATAAAAAAAACTTATTTTCTCACCTCCCCCATCTATTTTAAACACAACATTTTATAGCCAAAATATACAGATTTTACAAAGAGGTTCCTGCGGAGTACCGTAGATGTTTAGGGTGCTAATAACTTCCCTTTACATAACCAACCCCCTTACCTAGAATACTTCCCCCTCTTTTTGGATTATTCGCTCTTTTCCCATTCCTTTGGAAACAAGAAAGCGCGGTGGAGATTTTTATTTTGATTCGTATAAGTCTAGTCAATTCAATGGCTTAGTCTTAAACATTTCTACCGCTATAGAAAAAATGGAGACTTCACTGGGGAAAGATTGACCTCTTGCTGGTCCATCCCTAAGTGGGTTGAGCTTATCTTTATTTATATTTATATATGTGCTATTGTTGTTTATGTGTTATATGTTGTATATATGTTTGTCTGGATTTTCCTTGTTTTCAGGGTGCTTGGTGATTACTTATAAGTCCTATACCCGGACTTGGGCAAACTTTAAGATAATACGGGCGGTATAGTCATGTTAACTTTGATGGAGTAATCCCAAAAAAGGAGGCATGAGATCCCGCACTCAGTGGAGGTCCCTTTGACTGTAGTGTCATTTACCGAGTAATTGGAAAGACGTACTGCTTTTGACCTGGGAGCCTGCTGAAGCTGAGGACCATAGAATACCTAACCCATATTAGCCTTTTAGGTGTAGTGAGGAAGCTATGACGGATTAATCTAGAAATAGTTGTCACGCGATACTACGCTCATACGAGTTTTCTTGAGAATATTACTAATTACCGAGTTAATTGGGAAGTTGGTAATATCCGAAGGAAGGATGTAGACTCTGGGAACCTCTAGAACCTTGTTCGGCAGGTGATAACTTTTAGACCATACCTTATGGGTAGTACCTTCAACCTCATGCTCGTGACGTTGAACCTATGAACCCTATGTCTGTGATCTTGTGTGTGATTGTTGCATCATGCATCCATGCACTCATAAGCATCTTTTGAAGAAATTTTATTTCAAGGGACTTGAAGGTTGACCATTTGTGAATATCTCAGGTACCTTTTGACCATGGATTATGGAAAAAGAAAGACTGGAAAATACAGTTTCAAAGATCCCAAGATAGATGAGTTGATCAGTCTAATTCTCGAGATTGAGTGTTCTGCAGATTTTTGAAAGAAGTATGGATCCATCATTCCTCTCATGAAGCTTAGGATGAAGGAGGGTATTCTCTCGACCTTGGTCCAGTTCTAGGATCTGATGTATCATTGCTTTACTTTCCCTGACTATCAGTTGATGCCCACGCTAGAGGAGTATTCTTATCTGTTGGATGTACCTATTACCGATCATGTTCCTTTTACTGGTTTGGAGGGTGAGCCAAAACCATACGAGGTTGCTGCTTTGATCCATCTGGGGAAGTCTGAGGTTGAATCTCATATGACTGTTAAAGGAGGGGTTAGAAGATTACCAGCTCAGTTCTTATTGGAGAAGGCTCGTTACTTTTATAGGATGAATAGTACAGTCGCTTTTGAGTCCATCTTTGCTCTGCTTGCTTACGGGTTGTTTTTATTTCCTAATGTGGATAAGTTTGTTGACGTTAATGCTATCAGGATCTTCATGATTGGAAACCCAGTTCCTACATTGTTGGGTGATGCTTATTACTCTATTCATCTTCAGAATTCTTATCATGGGGGGATGATTATCTGTTGCACGCCTCTGTTGTACCGATGGTTTATTTCTCATATGCCTCAGTCTGATGCTTTATGGGGCGTCAGGAAGGAACCTCGTTGGGATCCTAAGATCATGGCACTTACTCACTCGGATATTGATTGGTATCATAATGCTTAACAGGAAGTAGAGATTGTTGATAGTTGTGGTAGTTTCCCCAACGTACCTCTTCTTGGTACAAAGGGAGGAATTAACTACAACCTTGTTCTTGCACGACGACAACTTGGTTATCCGATGAGGGATAAACCAAATAGTATTCATTTGAGTAGTTTTTTCCTGAAGAAGGGAGAAGACCATAAGGAATCTAGGGAGCAGATTGCGAAGGCCTGGCGTCACATTAATAGGAAGAGTAGGAAAGACCTAGGACCTAGGGGGCTATTACTTTGGAGCCTTATCTTCAGTGAGTCCAAACGAGAGCTATTCAGTTGAAGATGTCGTATTCTAGGGAAGCACCTATGTCTGATTTGTTTGTGAAGACCACTCATCCGTTATTAGATGATGTGGAAGAGCTACAACTTGATTTGGTCAGGATGCAGCAGGAAAAGGATGCTTGGAAGAATAAGTGCCAAACTTTAGAGATTTCCTATAGAGAAGACTTGAAGGAGAAAGACGACTTGATTGAGATTCTTGAGAGTCGGGCTATAGAGATGATGGAGAGGAAAGGGGATTTATTTTCTCCTAAGCCTCAGTCAGATGCTAGTTGCTCACTTCCTGATTCAGGTGATTGGAAGGAGGTTGCCACCATATATGCGGAAGAAAACCAGAGGATGAAGGCTGAGATTGCCAGGCTTACAGGGAAGCGCCAACATACAGAGTGATCTCCATCAGCTTTACTTCTTAGGGTTTTAGACTTTATTTTCATCTTGTACTTGGGATTATTGAAACTTGTAATCCATTTTGAAGTTATAATAATAATAAAAAATTTCAGTATTTCAAATGTGTTATTACTTTGATATTTGCAATGTGTCTATAAATCTTTAAGTCCCTTGAAATATTAATAATAAAATAAATCATGTGCATTGCATATCATGCACCATATTGCACATATTTCTTGCATTTGTTATGCATATCTAGGTGTCTTACCAAGCTTCTTTACTTTATTCAGCAAGATGTCTCACCACTATAATACTCGAGCTAATTACAGAAGGAAGATGGATAACTTAGAACAAGAGAATCGCGAGCTGCGCGAGGAAGTTTCTTCTCTAAAGGCCGGCATGGCCAATCTCACTGCTCTGATGGAATCTCTGGTGGCTGCTCAGAATCAGCCACCGAGTGTTCATCCTCAAAAAACAAGGGTTACTACTGAAGCTCCGACTGTTCCTGTGTCTGCTACTCCAACTGTTCTTCAGAATCGCATGCCTCAAGGTTGTCCATGGGGAATGCCAGAGAACTTTATCCCCGAAGGTTTCAATCTTGATCCTCAAGTTACTCCAATTGTCCAGACTACTATTACTCCTTCTCCTCCTGCGGTGCATGCTGCTCCTACTGCACCTCCTTCGGTGAATATGGTCCCATTTGCTAATGATGATATGTATCGTCATTTTACTCCACGAGGTGAAGACTTGGGTCTCTATGATAGAATGGATAATTTTCAAGAACAGTTTGACAAGATGCAGAGGGAGATGAAGGCCCTCAAGGGAAAGGAATTGTTCAGGCAGAATGTGAATGATTTATGCTTGGTCCCGAATGTCAAGATACCTACGAATTTTAAAGTCCCGGAATTCGAGATGTACAAAGGAAACACTTGTCCTCATGCTCATCTTGTGATGTATGTAAGAAGAATGTCTTCCCACACTAATGATCAGCGTCTGCTGATTCACTTTTTCCAGGATAGTTTGACTGGTGCTATGTTGAAGTGGTATATGAGTTTGGACAACGTCAATATCCATACTTTCAATGATTTGGGAGAAGCATTTATCAGAAAATACAAATACAACATGGACATGGAGCCTGACCGTTATCAACTCAGGGCCATGGTCCAGAAAGACAGGGAATCATTCAAAGAATATGCATAGAGATGGCGTGAGGTAGCCGCCCAAGTGATTCCTCCCATGGAAGATAAGGAGATGACTAAGATTTTCCTGAAGACTCTGGGTGATTTCTACTACGAGAGGATGGTAGCGAGTGCGCCAAGTGACTTTACTGAAATGGTGGGCATGGGAATCCGTTTGGAAGAGGCTGTAAGAGAGGGTAGTTTAACGAAAATTGAAAGTTATAGAAGTACGAAGAATCCATCCTATGGGTTTTCCAAAAAGAAGGAAGGAGATACAAATGTTGTTCTACAAGAGAGGAGGGTTAATCCTCCTAGAAGAAATTATCAGCGTCATCAACAAGTCGCTTCAGTAACTCCATTTGTTGGTGTAGCTCCAACCACCGTGGCTTATCAGAGACCATCCCATCAGGGGAATCAAGGGTATAATCAGAGAAGGGAGACTTATGACCCTATCCCTATGAGCTATACAGAACTACTCCCGGTGTTAATTCAGAAGAAGTTGGTTCATACCAGACCACCTCCCATTGTACCATCACCGTTGCCTTGGTATTACAAGGTAGACCAAACATGTGCTTTTCATCAGGGAGCACCAGGGCACAATGTTGATAATTACTATCCTTTGAAGACTGCAGTACAAAAATTGGTGAAGTCTGGTATCTTATCTTTCAAGGATGTTGGCCCTAATGTGAAATATAATCCTTTGCCCAAGCATGAAGGAGAAAATGTTGTGAACATGGTGGCCGGTTGTCCAGGCGACTTCCAGATTTTTGATGTTAATCTGGTTAGAGGAGATTTGGTAAAAATGCATGCAGACCTCTATGAATTTAGCTACTATACGTATGACCATGCCGGTTGTGCTATTTGCAATAGATATACAGGGTTGTGACAAGATAAAGGTTGATTTGCAGGAGATGATGGATGAGGGCCTTATCCACATAATTAGGCCTAGGGAAGATTATGAAGAGGAAGTAAACAAGGTATTTGAATATCCTGGAGAGTTCAGAATATTTGATGTGGAATATATGCTGAGACTAGCAGAGTGACCCACATTGGTCGTGTATTTACACCAGTTGTTCGTGGAGATGTTAGTACTGGAAAGAAAATTGTTGAAAGTGTTGAGCCCAAGAAGGAAGTGGGTGAATCTAGTGGAGCTATGCTAGAAAAAGAGGTGGATGATATTTTGAAGATGATCAAGATGAGCGACTACAGAATTGTGGATCAGCTACTGCAGACTCCTTCAAAAATATCTATCTTGTCTTTATTGATGAACTCCTCTGCTCACAGAGAATATTTGATGAGGGTATTGGACCAAGCTTTCGTGGAAAGTGATATGCATGTAGACCAATTTAACAGTGTGGTAGGGAACATTACATCATGTAATAACCTGGGTTTCTGCAATGATGAACTGCCCGATGAAGGAAGGAATCACAATCTGGCCCTCCACATCTCTATGAACTGCAAGAATGATTCATTATCCAATGTGCCTATTGATAATGGATCCGCATTGAACGTTATACCGAGGAGCACGCTTATGAAGTTAAAATATCAAGGAACGCCCATGTGCCCAAGTGGCATTATTGTGAAAGCGTTTGATGGATCAAGGAAATCTATTATTGGTGAAGTGGACTTGCCTATTCATATAGGCCCACATTTGTTTCAAATTACTTTCTACGTCATGGATATTATACCCGCTTATAGTTGTTTGCTGGGACGGCCTTGGATACATGAGGCAAGGGATGTAACTTCGACTTTACACCAGAAGTTAAAGTTTGTGCGTGAAGGAAAAGTGGTAATTATAAATGGAGAACATGCATTATTGATATCTCATTTGTCCTCTTTCAGCATTGAGGAGGCGAGTGAACCTGCTGTTGGAACCCAGTTCCAAGCTTTATCCATTGATAATGTAAGAGGAAATGAGAATTCTATAGCTTCGTTTAAGGATGCGCAACAGGTTGTGCGTAATGGCCATAGTGAAGTATGGGGACAAATTGTTGATCCACCTATAAACAAGAATAGAGCTGGCTTGGGGTTCTCTGTGAAGAATGATAAAGGTAAGAGCATGAAGCCGAAGTCTGCTGCAGGCAAGTATCAAGACATCTTTCGTAGCGGGGGTTATCTTCATCCAACTGTTTCCAGGATTAATTCCATTGAGGAAGATGAAGTAGAGCCAAAAATGCCAAATTATATGACGCACAGAGTTAGGGTTCAGAACTGGATCACCATTGATGTTCCCTCTTGCATACATGTTTCAAAGTAATTTGTTTTTTGTTAATATTTTTGAAAAAACTTTCACTCTTCCCAAGGTGAAAGTATTGATATTGTATGGGATTATCTACTTGCTTTGATTTTTAAAATCAATAATAAAAGTTGTCTTTGTTTCCCAAATTGTGTTTTTATTTTTTTCTTTTTTCTTGGAAAATGGTAATCAGAAAAAAAACTTTCAAAATAAATAATAACTGAAATTCAATTTGCATGATCACTTGTTATATGTGTCAGTTTCTAAAAGTAATCATAAATCATATATGCTGATTAATTAAAAAAATTCTTGAATATAATGAACCCGCACCCTCTGCCAACTTTGAATGTCCTGTGTATAGGGCCGAAGAAGAAGACTATGATGAGATTTCAGAAGAGGTATCATGGTTGCTTGAGAGTGAGGAGAATTCCTTTCAACCATATAAAGATCCATTGGAAGTAATCAATTTGGGTTCAGAAGAAGATCCGAAGGAAGTCAAGATTGGAGCATTACTGCATCCTGATGTGAAGAGCAGGTTGACTGAGATGTTGAAAGAGTATGTGGATATTTTTGCTTGGTCTTACCAAGATATGCCTGGTCTAGATACAGATATTGTAGAGCACCGTTTGTCGCTGAAGCCAGAGTGCCCGCCAATCAAACAGAAGTTGTGAAGAACTCAGCCAAATATGGCAGTGAAGATCAAAGAAGAAGTTCTAAATCAGATTAATGCCGATTTTCTCGTGACATCAGTGTACCCTCGGTGGATTTCCAATATTGTCCCAGTACCGAAGAAAGAAGGAAAAGTTCTCATATGCATAGATTACAGAGATCTAAATAAAGCTAGTCCAAAAGATGATTTTCCATTGCCACACATTGATATGTTAGTGGATAGTACAACAAAATTCAAAGTTTTTCTCGTTCATGGACGGATTTTCCGGGTATAATCAAATAAGGATGGCTCCTGAGGACATGGAAAAAACAACGTTTATCACACCCTAGGGAACATTCTATTACAGAGTGATGTCCTTCCGGTTGAAGAACGCTGGTGCAACGTACCAGAGGGCTATGACAACCCTATTCCATGATCTGATGCACAAGGAAATTGAGGTATATGTTAATGATATGATTGCTAAATCCCAAACTGAAGAAGGGCATGTAAAATATTTGTTGAAGTTGTTTCAGCGTTTGAGGAAGTATTGTCTCCGCTTGAATCCAAATAAATGCACCTTCAGTGTTCGATTAGGGAAATCATTGGGTTTCATTGTTAGCCAGAGAGGGATTGAAGTTGACCCTGATAAATTCAAATCAATTCAATAAATGGAAGCACCGAGAACTGAAAAGCAAGTCAGAGGGTTCCTCGAGCGTTTGAATTATATTTCCATATTAATTTCCCACATGACTGCAACGTGTGAACCGATTTTTAAGTTGTTAAAGAAAGATCAAGGTTGTGTATGGACAAATGACTACCAAAGGGAATTTGAAAGTATTAAAGAATACATGCTTGAACCTCCTATCTTGCTCCCTCCTGTTGAAGGAAGACCATTGATTATGTATCTGACAGTGTTAGATAATTCCATGGGTTGTATTTTGGGACAACAAGATGAAACAGGGAAGAAAGAGTATGCCATTTATTATCTCAGTAAAAAGTTTACTGATTGTGAATCATGGTATTCCATGATGGAAAAGACATGTTGTGCTCTGGCCTGGGCGGCAAAACGATTGTGGTAGTATATGTTGAATCACACTACTTGGTTGATCTCCAAAATGGATCCAATCAAGTACATTTTTGAAAAGCCTGCTCTTACTAGGAGATTTGCCCGCCGGCAGATGCTGTTATCTGAATATGACATCGAATACCGCACCCAAAAAGATATTAAAAGCAACATATTGGCAGATTTATCTTGCTCACTAACCAGTTGATGATTATCAGTCTGTGATGTATGATTTCCCCGATGAGGATGTGATGTTTCTGAAAGTGAAAGATTGTGATGAACCATTGCCCGAGGAAGGTCCTGATCCTGAATCTCGTTGGAGTATGTTATTTGATGGAGTTGTGAATGCTTATGGTAAAGGAATTGGTGTTGTGATTGTCACTCCACATGGATCACACATTCCTTTTACTTCAAGGTTGACATTTGATTGTACTAATAATATGGCAGAATATGAGGCTTTCATCATGGGTCTCGAGGAAGCTATTGAACTCAGAATTAAAATTCTAGATGTGTATTGCGATTCAGCTTTGGTAATAAATCATATTAAAGGAGAGTGGGATACTCGTCACCCCGGCTTGATCCGTTACAAAGATTATGCTAGAAGATTGTTACCCTTCTTTAATAAAGTTGAATTCCATCACATCCCTAGAGACGAAAATCAAATGGAAGATGCTCTGGAAACTCTTGCTTCTATGTATCAAGTGAATACTTGGAATGATATACCTTGAATTATAGTTCGACGACTGGATAGGCCCGCTCATGTGTTTACAACAGAAGAGGTAGCAGATGAGAAACCTTAGTATCATGATATCAAGCATTTCCTTCAGACTCAGGAATACCCGATTGGTGCATCGAATAAAGATAGGAAGACATTGAGAAGATTGGCTGGCAGTTTCTTCCTCAGTGAAAATGTGTTGTATAAGAGAAATTATGACATGGTCTTGCTCAGATGTGTGGATAGACACGAAGAAGACATATTGATACATGAGATTCATGAAGGTTCATTTGGCACTCATGCCAATGAACATTCGATGGCTAAAATGATGCTAAGGGCAGATTACTATTCGCTTACAATGGAATCTGATTGTTACAAATTTTCAAAGAAGTGCCATAAATGCCAGATTTATGTGAACAAAATTCATGTGCCTTCGACACTTCTCAATGTTATTTATTCCCCATGGCCTTTCTCTATGTGGGGTATCAACATGATTGGAATGATAGAACCCAAAGCTTCGAATGGACACCGTTTTATCATGGTAGTAATTGATTACTTCACCAAATGGGTGGAAGCTGCTTCATATGCTAATGTTACTAAGCAGGTGGTTGCGCGCTTCATCAAGAATAATATTATATGTCGGTATGGTGTACCGAGCAGAATTATCACTGATAATGGCTCGAATCTGAACAACAAGATGATGAGAGAACTTTGTGAAGAATTCAAGATTGTCCATCATTATTCCTCTCTATGCAGGCCGAAGATGAATTGGGCTGTTGAAGTTCTTAATAAGAATATCAAGAAGATCATCCAGAAGATGGTTGTTACTTATAAAGATTGGCATGAAATGCTCCCTTTTGCTTTACATGGATATCAGACATCTGTCCGCACTTCAACAGGAGCAACCCCGTTCTCCCTTGTGTATGGAATGAAAGTGGTACTCCCAATCGAGGTTGAGATTCCCTCTTTGCGTATGATAATGGAAGCCAAGTTGTCAGAGGCTGAATGGGTCCAGAACAATTTTGATCAATTGGATTTGATCGAAGAGAAGAGAATGACGGCTTTATGTCATGGGAAGTTATACCAGAAGAGAATGAAGAAAGCTTTTGATTAGAAGGTCAAACCTCATGAATTCAGAGAAGGCGACCTCGTGCTCAGGAAGATCATGTCTTTTAACGCTGATTCTAGGGGCAAGTGGACTCCCAATTTTGAAGGCCCATATGTTATCAAGAAATCCTTCTCTTGAGGTGCATTAATTCTTGAAACTATGGATGGCGAGGAGTTCCCATGTCCCATGAACGCTGATGTAGTCAAGAAATACTTCGCCTAAAGAAATAAAAGAACAGCTCGCTAAGTTGAAAACCCGAAAGGGTGGCTTAGGTAAAAAGGAGCATCTTGGTAGACCGAAAACCCGAAAGGGCGGTCTAGGAAAAATTAGAGACATAAACAGAATAAAATTTCCAGCTAAGTTGAAAACCCGTTGTTGTACCCCAATTTTCCCCCCTAAGATCCCTTCATCATACCATATTGATTCAATCACAACAAGATCACACTAGGGATTTTGGTTCTCCTCCCTATCTCTAGCTTTGCTCTTTGAGAAATCACCAAGCACCTTGACTTGTTTTTATTTTGTGATTATACATGTTTTGTTTTGACTTTCCTTTTAATTAATAAAATGCAATGTTGGTTTGTCTTACTTGTTAATAATGTAGGTAAAGGCAATGTGGCTTAGCAAGTTGATCCATGGGTCCATGAGTTTATTTCCATGCCCTAGTCAATAAAAGTTTGAGAAGTTCAAAACTCACCATTGGATTTCTTTTGGAAGAAATGGCATGGAAAGTTTATTTTGGTTCACCACATTTCAAAGTTATCAAGATTGATTCAAAAGTACAAGGGGTTAATTGAAGAAGTTGTCATGGTTGGACAAGGCTTTGTTCCCATTGGTCACAAGTGCATATTTCTCTCAATTATCAAGATATGGAAGTGGTTTTGGTGTCTATGAGTTCTCATTATCATCCTCAACAACTTCTGTTTACAAAGAAAAAGTGTTGGCACAAGAAGGTTATTCAAAATTGTCAAAGTTCCTCAAAGCATTTTCTTGATCTAGGAGCTAGGGTTTTGAACTTCAAAGAAGTATATCTTGCTCATATTTTGGTATTTTTGAGTGATTACAAATGCATCCTTCTATTTAAAGGGTTATTGACAAATCACTTCAAAAGTTTCAAGGAGTTTTCATGTGGAAGAAACTTGATGATGAAGAAAGATTACAAGTCCTCCAGATGAACCCCCAATTTCCCATGTGTGACTTCAAATGATCATAACTTGGTTAATTTTTATCACCTTGAGCCCACTCTTTTTCCAAAATAATCTTGAGGATGTGAAATTTATTCCTTATTTTATATGCAAAGTGAGAAAGTGGATAGAAGATGCCCTAAGGATACAAATTATTATAGGTCATTTTATGATATTTTGCCAACTTCAACAAATCATAGCTCTCTCAATTTTTGGAGATTTTGAATGGTTAAAGTCTCAAAATGTCATTAAAGAGGTCTATTTCATTCCATCTTTTTGGGTCAAGAGCAAATTCCAAGTGGAAGACCATGTTTGGATGCAAAACATTATAGGTCACTTTTGAAGAAAAATTTGAAATATTTCTTAGTATGGAAAGTCAACAATTTTTCCCTAACTTTGACTCATTACAACTTTCAGCTCAAGCATCCATTTGATTCCATTCTTTTCCCATTGCAAATTTTGTAATCTCATCTTTCTAAAGCATTAAGAATCATTCCCTAAGACCCCTTGAGCTGAGAATGCCATTGGATTGAACTTGGTAACTTGGAACTGATGTTTCTTCATAAGTCAGAATTTGAAATTCATGTTTTTGCTTCTAAACATAAAATTAGCACGGGTTTGTGATTTAAACATGTTTAACCAAGTTGCCAAAGTGGATTAGATCCTTAAAACACAAGGATTAGATGAGTTTTGATACAAAACAGATCACACCTTACTCGTGTACCAGGTTCACACAATTTCCCTCCAAACTTCATCATTTCACACGCTTGAACATTCCATTTGATTCCATATAAATAGAGGGTCATCCCTCATTCATTTCCTCAAGCTTGAATAGCCAGAATCACCCTGCCAAACTTGCTCCATAACTCAATTTTCTGTAACTTCGAAATCAGTGTTCAAGCCTTTTTCAATCCAATTTTTCTATCAATTCACCTTCCTTGATCTTCTCTGAAGTTAACCATACAATTACCTTCAAGGATCGTGCCCTATATTGATCCATAGAAGTCCAGTTTCAGAGCTCTACAAGTCAACTTCAATAGGTAGATTTCTCCATCAATTCTTCAAAACTTTGATATCATTGTAAAGCTCTCATTGCCCTGGTTCTAGTTGCAACACTTGCTTTTATCTGGAAACACGTTTTGACCATGAAATTTCAAATCCCTTTTCAAAGCTTTCTTTCCAAATTTCTTGATCTGCAATATATATAAATTTGTCGCGAAGGTGTGATTGCCTTCATCTTGAAGAGATGAAGTGAATGACATAGGTCTGAGCTTCTGAGTTTACAGATTGAGAGACCTGCAATTCACGTTGGCTGGAGGTTGAAGATGACCAACATGTCATCTTCCAACCAATGATGGCTTGCCATTTGTTTTTTTGAAATCTGATTTTACATTTGATTCAGTGCTTTATTCACTAATGACCATGATATGCATAACGCGTCAGATCCCTTGGATTTGATTACTAACGTGTTTTGACTCTCATCCAATGGTCCACATATTTTTTGACTTTATTTTTTATTTCTGATTTTTGTATTTAATTGTTTTAAACTTCAAAAAATCATAGAAAATTCATTTTAAGTCCAAAAAATATAAAAAAATTATGAAATATTTTTGATTTTTCTCTTGCTAATTTTTATTCTTTCACAATTTTATTGTGTTTTGATATTTTTTTAATAAATTTTCACTTTATTTGAATTTTTTTAAATGTTTAAAAATACTTTTATGCATTTTTAAATTATGAATTTTTTTTGGAATGATCGAATGATATTGTGACAAATATTGGTGACCTCATTTATTTTTTATTTTTGACTTTGTTATTTTTTATCATATTTGGTTTATTTTAATCATTTCTTTTAATTTTAAAAATAGTTTCTGACTTTAAAAAATTACCAAAAATTTTATAAAAATATTTGAGTTCTTTTTTGATTTTTCTATGGTCTTAACATTTTTTGATTAATTTGAATATAGTTAATATTTTCTCTCTTATTTCTATTTTAAAACATTTTAAAAACCTTTTTTAATGTATATATTAAATGCAATATAATTTTATGATTATGTTCTGGCTGATCTTGGGTTGAAATTTTGATCATGAACTTTATTAACATCATTGGATCCATGGTGTTAAGTCTAACTCCACAAAAATGGATAAATGATTTTAATAATATTTTGATGAAAATTTAATTCAAATGTGATTTGTATATTCTTTCCCATCCTCTTCATCTCATCCCTTTCTTATTGCACTAAGTGTTATTAGAGCATAATCTCTATATCATGTCTCAAAATAAATGGTGCATAAATTTCTATTTACCGGCCTCAAAATAGGCGTGACTTCTATATAAGTCCACTTACGATTTCTTAACATAGCGCTAAATTTTGTCCCGGTTCGAATAAATGATCATTCGTGGCCCAAACTTGTGTTTGCAAGTCCAAGTATGTTAATTTGATCTCTTTGATCCAATAACCTTGAGATTCATTGTGTGGAGGCTTTAGTTCTACCAATCCTCTAATGGATCTACAACACTTTTGGTCAATGTGGATCACTTAAACATCGTTGATCATTAAATGTTACTCTCTTGAGGATTCCAAAATGGATGATATGCTTGACAAAAAGAAAACGCAACTTGTTGTGTGGAGGCTTTGGTTCTACCAATCCTCTAATGAGTTCCAAATGCAAGTTTCAAGATGGTCATCCAACTAACCACTAATTATGTTTCAAGATGGTCATTTTTATTTTGGTCATTTGAGCTTTTCTTTTCTTTTTCAAGACACTTAATAATCAACATGAACCCTAAAAAATCTTTAATGATACTTGGACTATTTGGTTACTATCCTTGGCATTATGGAGTATTGGACTTCTTGGACTTAGGACTAGAAACCTTGGCCTATGTTAGACACCTTGTGACCTTAATTGATATTTTGTCTAGAGTTCTTGAGGTTTATCTCAGGACATTGGGTTGTTTGTTTGTTTCATGTGCAGGTTATTGTGATTACATTCTTTGTTTGTAATCTGGAATTCACCTGTATACAGCCGTTACTCTGCCCAATTTTTGTGAAGACTTAATACACTTGAAGTTTGGTTTTCTCTAGAGGTCTAGTATCTTTGTTTTTTTGGTTTCAATCCAAGGAATGGGAATTCTATCTTGACTCATAATGTCAAGTATTGGCTTCTTATTGGGTAGATGGTTCTTATCCTTAGCTTTTTACCTTTATGCTTTAGGATAGTCTCTTCTCCTCCTCCCATCTTCTTTAATTTCAAAAAAATTCTTCCTCCTTTTAAAAACTCTTCTTGTTTTGAAGCTTGAACCATTTTTATAATAAAATTGGACTTAGGTCCATGCATTTTCAAAACATTTTTCATAAACAAATATCAATCAACTTAATAATGCCTTGACTTTTTTTTGTGAGAAGACTAAAAGTCAATTAATCTCATTTCAAATCATTTTGCCACTTTGGCTTGTTACTTTAAAAATTTTCTCAAATGATTAAACTCTTGTCAATCCTTGTAGTGATGCAAACAACTATACTTCTACAATATGTAGTGAAGAGAGTTATTTTCCACTTGGGTGTTGACTGAGGCATTGTTGATTTTAAAATCCAAGCCATATCCTCCACTTTGAGATGATGCAAATTATCTTTTCTCATAATTGTGGATAGTAAGTATGTTTTCCACACGGACAATGACGATGATGTCTTATCTCATAAAATTAACCAACACATTTGTTCGTTTTAAAATTTTCTTAAAAGAGGAACTACGTGTACACTGGTCCCCTATTGCATGAAAGTGGTACGTAGGCACTAAAGGTTCGCAACCGCGGTGGATGCAAAAAACATAAAAAATATATTTCTTTTCTCACCTCCACCATCTATTTTACATACAACATTTTATAGCCAAAATATACAGATTTTACAAAGAGGTTCCTGCAGAGTAACGTAGATGTTTAGGGTGCTAATACATTCCCTTTGCATAAGAAACCCCCTTACGTTGAATCTTTCCCCCTCTTTTTGGGTTATTCGCTCTTTTCCCATTCCTTTGGAAATAATAAAGCGCGGTGACGATTTTTATTTTGATCTGTATAAGTCTAGTCAATCTAATAGCTTTGTCTTAAACATTTCTACTGCTACACCCGCAAGGGCAGCTTAGGCAAAAGTTAGGGACTTTCTTGGCAAGTTACTACATCAGACAAGACTTGATCGTTGAAGCAACAATCTTCTTGGATCCTCACCATACTTCAACAGAAACTGCTGCTCAAAATTTCAAAGTTGTTAGAGGGAATAGTGGTCATTGTATCTCAATGTATCTTTTCCATTATATATTACCATTTTCCAAACTTTGTAATTATCCATGGAGTCTCGCCATTCGCAGACTACCATTCTATCAATAAAATTTGAGCTTTTACCCAATTCTTTGTAATTCCTATTTTGTTTAGCTTACAAAGACTTCATTTATTATTGATAATAATTTTCAAAGCAAAAAGATTAAATAACAAAATTGTTTTTCAAAAAGAATTTACAGCTTACTTTTACTTTAGATTTTGTGATTCAAGAGGAAAACAAAAGTGGTGATCCCAGGAACGGACGAACTCCAGTAAATTTGAGAAGTTTTGTTCCCCCCAGGAAGGTTTTCTCAAGTCATTTTTGCTGGTATGCGTGTGTTGTACCCCAAAATCTACCCTCTCATTTTTCAAGACCTTTCTCAAAAGGATTCTCAAGGTTCAAGCTTGCACAAGTGCATTGGGATTTTCCAGTATCAAGATTAAAATAAAATTGTCAAAAAGGGAGAAAACAAATAAAAATAATATTTTGACAAATTTAGAGAAAAATCAAGTGCTCTTCGATTCAGCTCTTTGATTGGCCTTTTGGCCTCTTTTGATGCAAGCTTGGCTTGCATCCTTCGAATGGGCATGGGCCTCTGGCATGTTTTGGTTTGGATTCACAAGGAAAAAAGCCTCATGTAGTCTATTTCGTTTCCAAGGCAAAAAGCTCTCTTTTAGCATCCTTCGATTTTCACTTTTTTTTCCCTATATGCCTCTTTCGAATCTGGACATTTTGGCCTCCTACATGCACCTTTCATTTGGACATGTTGGTTCCCTTTATACAAGCTTTGTTTGAACATAGATCTTTTACATGTTGGCATGAAGTCGCAAGACAGGGACCCTCTATGTACACTCTTTCGTTTGGCCACATGTAACCCCTGGCAGGCAAGCTTTCGATTGGACATGAGCCACCTTCACACAAAAGCTTCAATTGGAGTTTTGGTTCCCTTCAAATCAGCATCTTTCACCCCCAACTCTGAATCCTTCGACGCAGCCTTCTTTAGTACATTTCTAGAACTCTTCGACACAAGTGGAAAATAGGATTTTGAAAGAACACTGATCAAATATTTGGACCATGCTACATGATCTTACTTTATAGGCCTTAATTCTTGTATTTCACTCCATAATTAATTACTTACATTTTAGATTAAGTTATTGTCCAGGTGATTAAACCTTTGTCCAGAAGATTATTTTCTTGAAAGTGAACTTGCTAGTACAAATCCTATCCTAAGTCCATTCTTTGCTTAAATCCTGTTTGTACTTCACCATAAGTCAGGGGAGTCAGCCCCTTTTAACCAACAACTTCAGTACTTCACCTTGGGATCTGAGAAAATCTGACTTAGCTTAATATTCACGTTTCAGCCAAACCACCTTTTTGTTTAAACACCCAAACCTTTTCTCTATAAATAGAGAAACCATTGACAAAGAAAGGGTCCAGATTTTTTGCTAGAGAGAAAAATCATAAAAATCCTCAAACACTCAAACTCTCCCATATTCTCAAACTCTCCAACATTCTCGAACCTTCAAAACTCTAAGATTTTTTTCATAAAAAAGCCTCATTAGTGTAGCTTTCAATTTACTTTCCCTAAACTGTAGCAACCTTCAATTCACGCATCACCATCATATACTCTCTTTCGATTCAGTGACTTCCCAAACCAAGCAGTAACAGAACTAGCTTCAGGAAGATCCCAGCGAAGCTCCCTCCACCATCAAAGAAATCACCTACAGCTCTCTCGATTAAACACTTCAAGAGGTAAGTTCTCTCTAAACTTGGAACTCTTTCATTTAAACATCATATGCACATGCCAATAAAGAAAAATGTAGTTATTTCTAGACCATGTTTTAGCATTCGATTCTGACTGCCCATATGCTGAAAACTCAACCTTAATTAGTTATACCTTGGACGTTGAGACCCATTGGTTTTTGTGCTAACCCCTGGACTGTAGTTATGTTTGGATGTTGCATTTTAAGAACTTAAGACAAGTTTGTTATACCCTTCGATTGGCTAGCTGCACAAGCCTTTCGAATCACAATCTGAGGGCCTAATATGCTTACAAGGAGTCAGCAAGGAGCCTGTGGAAAAGCCAAAACCTTGTTGTTTCCAGGCCTCAAACTAAAGGAAAAACCTTACTGACTCCAACCCCCATTCGAAGGAGACGAAAAGGAAAATCAAAGGGCATGACTCCACTGACTCCAGACCCCAAATTGAAGGAAGCCAAAGAACACATAATCGAGGGTTGTTCCTGCCTGAATCGAAAGACATTTTTTTTCTTGCCTTTATTTTATTTTTGCCTTTATATTTTCATGCTATTCAATATGGTTGTAATAGTGTAAGGTTTTATCTTTTTGCATTTTACTACTTTTGTATGCTTTCTAGTAAAATAGGAAATGTATGGAAAGATAAAATCAACAAGTAGACAACCCCTAATCAAATACTAAATGCACGCAAATCAAACACACTATTCATACATGCACCCCTAGGGTAATTACACTTGTTGCCTTATAAAAAATAGTCATGTTACGCATGTAAGGTATCTTAGCCAAAACAAGCAAATACAAGATCATAGACCCTCGATGACGCTATCTAAGTTGCCTTACAAATGATCTTAGTCCCTCAAGAGAAATTCTAAGATACCTTGCAATATTGCTAATCATGGTTATACGATGACCCACACCCGTCCCGTTTACATCCAAAGATAGGGTTGTTTACCAAATCAATGGTAAGACAACAATGTCAAAGGAAAAGAAAATGAACAAGAAAGACTTTTGAGTAGGTAGAATGCTCATAATTACTTGCTCAATTTCAAAGAAACATCCTTTCTATTTTCAAAACAAACACCTACACTTTCAAACATCTTACAAAATTGAAAACATTTTCAAAAGATCAACATCTTTGTATACATTCTTATGAACGAGAATCATTACAAAGATTGCCTAAACAATGGCCTCCTTACAAAATACTTTCAAAAACCACAAAAAGCACAATTTCAAACAAAAGCAAGTGATCTAGCAAGTAACTAAGAGCCCATGGAAAACCATGGATGAAAAGGATGCTAATACCTTCCCTTTTCATAATCTACCCCCCGAACTCAATAAACAATCTCAAAGGTCTTTCCTGTGCTTTTTCACCTTTCCTTCTGGATAAAAGAAAAGTCGGTGGCGACTCTTGCTAACCGCAAAATTTGCGATCAAATGCAAAACCTTCAAGTCAGTTCTCCCACCATATCACAACGTGTGATTCGTGTATATTGAAGACGATACCAATTGGTGTAAGGTGCAGTATCAGGTTTGTGATCCCAGTGTTCCCAGTCAAGCCTTGGTTCAGTTTTATGATTTTTTTAGGTTTGCATGGTCTGAGACCTCTATCCCAGATTCCACAGTGAAGTTTTCCCTCATATGACGAAAGACAGTTAGACCAAGGCAATATATTTTCTAAGAAGTGTTGAGGCAATTGTCAACTTTTGGGTTTTCACCTGCCCAGTGTTAGGTTTGATTTAAAATCCCCAAGAGTTTGACCTATTTCTGTAATGTTGACTTCTTGATTCCCCAGGAAGGCTATCCCAGGGCATCTTTTGTTGGAATAAGTTTGCATGATATGAAGACTCAATCCAAGTTTCCCCAGTGAAGGCTTTTCTATTTGAGAGAAGTCTTTTCTCCCCGTGCATGTTGAGATTTGACTCATTTATGAAGCATCTCCCTTTTGGTAGTACTTGCATTCTGTTTGATTGCCTGATAATCAGGAAAGGGCAGTGTTTTATTTAAGAAGTGTTGAGGAAGTTGTTAACTTTTTGGTTTTCACCTTCCTAGTGTTGGGTTTGATTTAAAATCCCCATAAGATTGATTTCTTGTTATAATGTTTGACTTCTTAACTCTCCAAGTTGTTGTCCCCATGAGGTTTCATACTTTTCCCCCAGAGAAGTTGGTGAAATACTTACTCTCAATATTGAAGAAGGTATCTCTGGTTTCCCCAGTGAAAAATGTATCTTGACTTTCCTCTCTTTGATATGGTGTTGACATCCCCAATTGAGTCAGCACGAGGTCCCCCGTTGATATCTCGATGATGAGGCACTATCTCCCCTAGTGAAGTCAGTATGATATTTCTCCATTAAAGTCAGCTTGAAATCCTCAGTTGATATTTTGCCAATATGGTTTCCATCCGCCTTATTTGAAATTAGTATTGTAATCCCCAATAGAAGTGTGGACCATGAAAACATTTGTTTTCCCATTGATGTCTGAGTGTTATTCCCCGGTGAAGCATGGAGAAGGATGTCATATCCCTGTATCTGTACTGTTTTATCACTATGATTTGATTATTTCCAGATTGTGTTCCTTCCTAGTGAAGTTGAGTCGCGAAATAGGATTTTTTTCCTCGTTTGGTGCTTATTTTCTTATGGAATGTTCATCTTGGATGTAATTTAGCCGAGTATTGACTCTACCCGAGTTGGTTTTGTCTGGTTATTCCCTGTGATATATGTCTATTTTGTTAGCATATGCATAATAACACTCATACATTCATACATACATCATGCATGGTTAAATTTAGTAAATCATTGCTCATTCACATTTGTTAATATTTTGTTGACATATTACCTTGTTTTGCAGATGTGTGTTGTCCTCTCTCCAATAGAGTGTCAGTCCTAAGCAAAAAAGTATATATTCTTTCAATTTCCCCACTGAGTTATCCCTCGTGGAAGATTTTTGCTTTAGCCTTCCTGTACAGCTCTTTGTCTGGATGATTTGGGTTTCCCTCTTGAGTTTATTTCTCAAAGAATTTATTTTGGTAGACTGTTTTACTCCAGTTTATTTTGGGTTTGAATCTTTGATCCTTAGCAATATTATTACTTATGATCTCTGTAAGCTTCGAGCTTTGGTTTGAAAATGTGCATTTATTTTGCACGAGGAGGCTTTATCTCCTCAGCAGGAATATATTGGTATTTCCCCAGGAAGTCATGATTCATTCCCCAGGAAGTCATATTGCTTTCCCCAGGAAGTCATATTTCTTTCCCCAGGAAGTCATGATTCATTCCCCGAGAAGTCATATTTATTTCCCCAGAAAGCCATATTGCTTTCTCCAGAAAGTCATTTTTACAATCCTCCATAACAGCAAGTAGCAGATCTCTTTATTTGAGCAACTTGTACTTCCCCATAAATGTCAACGTTACTTTTTTGCTATCTTCTCTATGAGTGGAAAGTTTGCAGTTTGTTGTCAAATTACTCTAGTGGATGGCAAGTCTTTTCGACATGACAGAGATAGTTCATTGTGAAATCTTTGCAAATGGTAGTCTCTTTATTTGAGACAACTTATATATTACCCCTTTCCAGGCAGAGTGCCTTGGTTAAAGAAGAAGTTGAGACCCATTCTAGGTGAAACGCCAAAATTTCGGAGAAACATGATATTTTCTTACCACCTTTAGTGAAAGTTGGTAGTTCATCACAAGTGAACGTCGATGATTGTTATCTTTTTGCTACCTTTAGTGAATGTTGGTAGTTCACTGTCAGTGAACGACAGTGCTATGATATTTTCTCTTACTACCTTCAGTGAAAGTTGGTAGGTCACCATCAATGAAAGTTGGTGATTGTTATCTTTTTTCTACGTTCAGCAAACGTTGGTAGTTCATTATCAGTGAATGACAGTACTATGATATTTTCTTTCCTCTACCTTCAATGAAAGTTGGTACGTCACCATCAATGAAAGTTGGTGATTGTCATCTTTTTGCTACCTTCAGTGAACGTTGGTAGTTCACTGTCAGTGAACGACAATGCTATGATATTTTCTCTTACTACCTTCAGTGAAAGTTGGTAGGTCACCATCAGTGAAAGTTGATGATTGTTATCTTTTTGATACCTTCAGTGAACGTTGGTAGTTCACTATCAGTGAACGACAATGCTATAATATTTTCTCTTACTACCTTCAGTGAAAGTTGGTAGGTCACCATCAGTAAAAGTTGGTGATTGTTATATTTTTGCTACCTTCAGTGAATGTTGGTAGTTCACTTTCAGTGAACGGCAGTGCTATGATATTTATTTCTATCTACCTTCAGTGAAAGTTGGTAGGTCACCATCAGTGAAAGTTACTGATTGTTATCTTTTTCTACCTTCAGTGAATGTTGGTAGTTCACTATCAGTGAACGGCAGTGCTATGATAATTTCTTTCTCTCTACCTTCAGTGAAAGTTGGTTGATCACCATCAGTGAAAGTTGGTGATTGTTATCTTTTTGCTACCTTCAATGAAAGTTGGTATTTCATCGTCAGTGAACGTCGATGATATTTTTTCTTACTACCTTTAGTAAACATTGGTAGCTCACCGTCGGTGAACGTCGGTGTTGTTATTCTTTTCTCTTACTACCTTCAGTAAAAGCTGGTAGGTCACCATCAGTGAAAGTTGGTGATTGTTATATTTTTGCTACCTTTAGTGAAAGTTGGTAGTTCATCGTCAGTGAACATCAATGATATTTTTCTCTTACTACCTTTAGTAAACGTTGGTAGCTCACCGTCGATGAACGTCGGTGTTGTTATTATTTTCTCTTTCTACCTTCAGTGAACGTTGGTAGTTTCACCTTCAGTAAAAGTTAGTGTATCCTTTGGTCTTTTACCATCCTCTATGAGTCGGGTCTTTTTTGATTCACCGGTGATTTATTTTCCTGGTCAAGTTTCTCTTTTGATCCTTATTTCCTTTGCTGCATCCCCAGTGGTGTTTTGTGCCCCTTTGAAGTTATTCATATGCATACATACTCATAAGAATTACATGGCATCTTAGGGCCAAATATAGGGTTTGTTTTATATATAAGTATCTTTGATCATGTCGGCACGAAGATTTTTAACCTTCGTATCTCCGGATAGAAGAAACTTAAATAAGGGCAGCTGTTGTACCCTAATTTTCCCCCCTAAGATCCCTTCATCATACCATATTGATTCAATCACAACAAGGTCACATTAGGGCTTTTGGTTCTCCTCCCTATCTCTAGCTTTGCTCTTTGAGGAATCACCAAGCACCTTGACTTGTTTTTCTTTTGTGATCATGCATGTTTTGTTTTGACTTTCTTTCTAATTAATAAAATGCAATGTTGGTTTGTCTTACTTATTAATAATGTAGGTAAAGGAAATGTGGTTTAGCAAGTTGATCCATGGGTTCATGAGTTTATTTCCATGCCCTAGTCAATAAATCTTGAGAAATTCAAACCTTACCATTGAAGTTGTTTTGGAAGAAATGGCATGGCAAGGTTTATTTTGGTTCACCACATTTCAAAGTTATCAAGATTGATTCAAAAGTACAAGGGGTCGATTGAAGAAGTTGTCATGGTTGGACAAGGCATTGTTCCCATTGGTAACAAGTGTATATTTATCTCAACTCTCAAGATATGGAAGTGGTTTTGGGTTGCTATAAGTTCTCAATATCATCCTCAACAACTTCTATTTACAAAGCAAAAGTGTTGGTACAAGAAGGTTGTTCAAAATTGTCAAAGTTCCTCAAAGCATTTTCTTCATCTAGGAGCTAGGGTTTTGAACTTCAAAGAAGTATATCTTGCTCATATTTTGGTATTTTTTTAGTGATTCCAAAGACATCCTTATCTTTAAAGGGTTATTAACAAATAACTTCAAAAGTTTCAAGGAGTTGTCACGTGGAAGAAACTTGATGATGAAGAAAGATTACAAGTCCTCCAGATGAAACCCCAATTTCCCATGTGTGACTTCAAATGATCATAACTTGGTCAATTTTTATCACCTTGATCCCACTCTTTTTCCACAATGATATTGAGGATGTGAAATTTATTCCTTCTTTTATGTGCAAAGTCAGAAAATGGAAGGAAGATGCCCTAAGGATACAAAATATTATAGGTCATTTCATGATTTTTTGCCAACTTCAACAATTCATAACTCTCTCAATTTTTGGATATTTTGAATGGTTCAAGTCTCAAAATGTCATTCAATAGGTCTACTTCATTCCATCTTTTTTGGTCAAGAGAAAATTCTAAGAGGAAGGCCATGTTTGGATGCAAAACATTATAGGTCACTTTTGAAGAAAAAACTTGAAATATTTCTAAGTGTGGAAAGTCAACTTCTTTTTCCCAACTTTGACTCATTGCAACCTTCAGCTCAAACATCCATTTGATTATATTCTTTTCCAATTGCAAAGTTTCTAACCTCATCTTTCTAAAGCTGTAAGAATCAGGCCCTAAGACCCCTTGAGTTGAAAATGCCATTGTTTTGAACTTGGTAACTTGAAACTGAAGTTTCTTCAAAAGTCAGAATTTGAAATCCTTGATTTAGCTTTTAAACACATTTTTTCTGCGTGTTTTTGCTTCTAAACATGTTTAGTGAACTTCCAAAAGTGATTAGCATAGCAAAACGCACGTTTTGGATGAGTTTTGATCAAAGTAGAAGTCACACTTTTCTTGTTTGCAACTTCACACGATTTCCCTCCAAACTTCATCATTTCACACACTTGAAAATTCCATTTGATTCCCTATAAATAAAGGGTCATCCCTCATTCATTTCCTCAAGCTTGAATAGACAAAATCACCCTGCCAAACTCATTCCATAACTCACTTTTCTGCAACTTTGAAATCAGTGTTCAAGCATTTTCCAATCCAATTTTCCTATCAATTCACCTTCCTTAATCTTCCCTAAAGCTAACCATACAATTACCTTCAAGAGTCGTGACCTATATTGATCCATAGAAGTCCAGTTTCAGAGCTCTGCAACTCAACTTCAATACGTAGATTTCTCCATCAATTCTTCAAAACTTTGATATCATTGTGAAGTTCTTATTGCCCTGGTTCTAGTTGTAACACTTGCTTTTATCTGGAAACAAATTTTAACCAAGAAATTTCAAATCCCTTTTCAAAACTTTCCTTCCAAATTGCTTGAGCTACCGTTTATATAAATTTGTCGCGAAGGTGTGGTTGTCTTCGTCTTGAAGAGACGAAGCGAATGACATAGGTCTCGTGCTTCAATTTTACAGTTTGAGTGACCTGGTTTTGAGACTGGCTGGAGGTTGAAGATGACCAACGTGTCATCTTCCAACCAATGATGGCGTGCTATTTATATTTTTTGAATTTCTGATTTTACATTTGATTCAGTGCTTTATTCACTAAAGTCCATAACATGCACAACACGTCAGGTCCACTTGATCTATTTACTAACGCATTTTAACAATGACCAGATGACCCATATTTTTTAGTTTGATATTTTATTTTTTGATTTTTATTTTAATTGTTTTAAACTTCAAAAAATCATAGAAAATTCATTTTTAGTCCAAAAAATCTGAAAAAATCATGAAAAATATTTTTGATTTTTCTCTTTCTGATTTTTATTTTTTCACAATTTTATTTTGTGTTTTGATATTTTTTATAAATTTTCACTTTATTTGAATTATTTTAAATGTTTAAAAATACTTTTATGCATTTTTTAATTCTGAAAAAAATATGGAATGATCCAATGATATTGCGACAAATATTGGTGACCTCATTTATTTATTTTTTATTTCTGACTTTGTTATTTTTTATCATTTTTAGTTTATTTTTACCCATTTCTTTTAATTTTAAAAATACTTTCTGACTTAAAAAAATTACCAAAATTTTGGTAAAAATATTTGAGTCTTTTCCTGATTTTTCTATTATCTTACTTAATATTTCTTGATTAATTTGAACATAGTTGATATTTTTGTTTCTTATTTCTATTTTAAAACATTTTAAAACCCTTTTAATGTATATATTAAATGCAATATTATTTTGTGATTATTTTCTCGCTGATCTTGGGTCGAATTTTGATCATGAACTTTGTTAACATCATTGGATCCATGGTGTTAAGTCTAACTCCATAAAAATGGATGAATGATTTTAATAATAGTTTGATTAAATTTTAATTCAAATATGGTTTGTATATTCTTTCCCAACCTTTTTCATCTTATCCCTTTCTTATTACACTAAGTGTTATTGGAGCATGATCTCTTTATCATGTCTCAAAACAAATGGTACATAGATTGCTATTGACCGGCCTCAAAATAGGTGCAACTTCTATATAAGTTCACTTACGATTGCTTAACATAATGCTAAATTTTATCCTGATTCGAATAAATGATCATTCGTGGCCCAAACCTATGTTTGCAATCTCAAGTATATTAATTTGATCTCTTTGATCCAATAACCTTGAGATTTATAGTGTGGAGGATTTGGTTCTACCAATCCTCTAATGGATCTACAACACTTTTGGTCAACGCGGATCACTTAAACATTGTTGATCATTAAATGTTACTCTCTTGAGGATTCCAAAATGGATGATACGCTTGACAAAAAGAAAACGCAACTTGTTGTGTGGAGGCTTTGGTTCTACCAATCCTCTAATGAGTTCCAAATGCAAGTTTCAAGATGGCCATCCAACTAACCACTAATTATTAACAATTGATTTTACTTTATGCTTTTATTTTTTATGCTTTATGTACCATTTACTTTAGCATTTACATTTCATGCCATTTTTCATCTTTGCTCATTTGAGCATTTACTATTCTTTCCTTTTTTAAAATTTTTTTTTTCTCACTTGAGCTTTTCTTTTCTTTTTAAGATACCTAATAATCAACATGAACCATAAAAAGCTTTAATGATACTTGGACTATTTGGTTACTATCCTTGGCATTATGGAGTATTGGACTTCTTGGACTTTGGATTAGAGACCTTGATCATATGTTGGAGACTTTGTGACCTCAATTGATATTTTGTATGGAGTTCTTAAGGTTCACCTCAAGACATTGAGTTGTTTGTTTGTTTCATGTGCATGTTATTGTGATTACATTCTTTATTTGTAATCTGGAATGCACTCGTATACAGCCGTTACTCTTTCCAATTTTACTGAAGACTTAATACACTTAAAGTTTGGTTTTTCTCAAGAGGTCTAGTATCTCTGTTTGCTTGGTTTCAATCCAAAGAATGGGAATTCTATCTTGACTCATAATTTCATGTATTGGCTTCTTGTTGGTTAGATGGTTCTCATCCCTAGCTTTTACCTTATGCTTTAGGATAGTCTCTTCTTCTCCTCCCACCTTCTTTAATTTCAAAAATCTTCTTCCTCCTTTTGAAAACTCTGCTTTGTTTTTAAAAACTTAAACTACTTTCATAATAAACTTGGACCTAGGTCCATGCATTTTCAAAATCTTTTCATCAATAAACTTCAATCAACTTAATAATACCTTGACATTTTTTTGAGAAGACTAAAAGTCAATCAATATCATTTCAAACCATTTTGCCACTTTGGCTTTATATTTTAAAACTTTTATCAAAAGATTAGACTCTTGTCAATCCTTGTAGTGATGCAAACAACTATACTTCTACAATATATAGTGAAGTGAGATATTTTCCACTCTGGTGTTGAGTGAGGCATTGTTGATTTTAAAATCCAAGCCATATCCTCCACTTTGAGATGAAGCAAATTCTCCTTTCTCATGATTGTGGGTAGTAAGTATGTTTTCCTCACGGGCAATAGCGATGATGTCTTATCTCATAAAATTAACCAACACACTTATGTTTTAAATTTTTTAAAGAGGAACTACGTGTTCCTTGATCTCCTATTGCACGGAAGGTGGTACATAGGCACTAAAGGTTCTCAACCGCAGCGGGTGCAAAAATCATAAAAAATACTTCTTTTCTCACCTCCACCATCTATTTTAAACACAACATTTTATAGCCAAAATATACAGATTTTACAAAGAAGTTCATGCGGAGTACCGTAGATGTTTAGGGTGCTAATACCTTCCCTTTGCCTAACCAACCCTCTTACCTAGAATCTTTCCCCCTCTTTTTGGGTTATTTTATCTTTTCCCATTCCTTTGGAAACAATAAAGTGCGGTGGCGATTTTTATTTTGATCTGGATAAGTCTAGTCAATTCAATGGCTTAGTCTTAAGCATTTCTACCGCTACATAAGGTTCAAGTTGATTATTAAGCATCTTCAAAAAGAAATGAAAAGCTCAAGTGAGCAAAATAAAAATGAAATAAAAGATAAATTCTCAAATGATCAAATAGGAAAATAGCATGAAATGTAAATACTAAAGTAAACCGTACATAAAGTAAAAAGCATAAGGTAAAAGCATAAATTAAAGTCAATTGTTAAAAGTTAGTAGTTAGTTGAATGACCATCTTGAATCTTGCATTTGGAACTCATTATAGGATTCTTAGAACCAAAGCCTCTCAACAACAAGTTGCATTTGCTTTTTGTCAAGTATATCATCCATTTAAGAATTCTCAAGGCAACATTAAATGATCAATGATGTTTAAGTGATCCACTTTGACCAAAATTGATGAAGATTCATTAGAGGATTTGTAGAACCAAAGCCTCCTAACAATGAATCTCAAGGTTATTGGATCAAAGAGTTAAAATTAACACCCTTGGGCTTACAAACATGGGTTTGGGCCATGAATGATCATTTCTCGAATCGGGACAAAATTTAGTGCTATGTTAAGCAATCATAAGTGGACTTATATAGAAGTCGCACCTATTTTGAGGCCGGTCAATAGCAATCTATGTACCATATGTTTTGAGACATGATATAGAAATCATGCTCCAATAACATTTAGTATAATAAGAATGGGATAAGATGAAGAGGGATAGAGAAATATTTAAAATAAAATAAAATAATCAAACTATCATTAAAATCATTCTCTCATTTTGGTGGAGTTAAACTCAACACCCAAGATTCAATGATGTTAATGAAGTCCATAATTAAAATTCAAAGTAGTCAGAATATGTACAAAAATAAAATAAAATTTAAAATAAAAGAAAAAGGTTTTTTAAATGATTTAAAAAATGAAAACAAGAGTGAAAAATAGCAATTATATTCAAATTAATCAAGAAAAATTAAGTGAGACCATAGAAAAATTAAAAATGAACTCAAATATTTTTATAAAACATTTGGTAATTTTTTAAAGTCAAACTATTTTTAAACTAATTTAAATTTCTCAAATAAAGGAAAAAAAGATCAAAAATAGTAAAAATTAAGATAAAATTTTACAATAAATTCAGAAGGTCAGAAATGATGAAAATAATTTTTATAAAAAATTTCAGAATTTAAAAATGTCAGAAAGTATTTTTAAAATAATTAAAATAAAGAAAACAAAACAAAAATTATGAAAAATATCAAACATCAAAATAAAAATATGAAAAAATATTCATAAAGTCAGAAATAATTCAAGGTATTTTTGTATTTTTCTTATAATAATTTTTGGATAAAAAATAAAAGAATTATGAATATTTGAAATTTAAAACAATTAAAATATAAAATAAGAAAATAAAAATAAAATTAAAAAGATGTCGACCATCAGATCATAATCAAAATGCGTTAGTAAGTTGATCAAGTGGACCAGATACGTTTTGCTTGATATGGACCTTATTTAAAAACACACTGGATCAATAAAAAGCCAACCAATAAGAATAAAACAATTGACGTGTTATCATTGGTTGAAACGAGACATGTCATCGTCTTCAACCTCCAGACACCCTGCAAATAGGGCAAACCTCAAGTTATTGAATCTGTAAGTTTAGGCGCTCATATTGGTACCAATAAACGTGTCTCTTCAAGACAATCACAATCATATCCTCGCGCCAAATTTATAAAAAAACAGAGTAGTCGATTTGGAAAAAACCAGAGATGTTTAAAAATGTCAAAATTGAAAATCAGAAGTACCAAATGCATTATTTCTCCAAAATTAAGCTAATGGCAAGCATCAGTGAACATCATAGACCACTCTAGTAATTTGAGTTAGAAGATTTGATGTCTTAAACTACGTGAACAAAGTCATATGAAGTTTCTCTATAAATGGATTTCTCTAGCACCATTCCGGGCACCTCAAGGCTTGATTCTTCTTCTGTTAGCTTCAGGGAAGTTCAAGAATGAAGGATCAAGGAAGAAATTGAATTGAAAAGTGGTAGAAATAAGAATTCGAAATCTCAGAAAAGGGTGTTATGGAGAGAGTTTGACAGAGTGATTTTGGCTCTTCAAGCTTGAGGAAATGAATGAGGGATGATCCTCTATTTATAGGGAAGTGAATGGAATGCTCAAGCATGTGAAATGATGAAGTTTGGAGGGAATTCGTGTGAATCTGCATCATGGGAAAAGCGTGACTCATTTTTTATCAAAACTCATCCAAACCTTGCGTTTTAATATGCTAATCCCTTTTGGAGGTTCACTAAATGTATTTAGAAGCAAAATCGCGCAGGAAAAATGTGTTTAGAAGCTAAAGCAAGGATTTCAAATTATGTCTTCTGAAGAAACTTCAGTTTCAAGTTACCAAGTTCAAATCAATGACATTCTCAGGTCAAGGAGTCTTATGACATGATTCTTAAAGCTTTAGAAATATGAGATCACAAGCTTTACAATGTGCAAAGAATGGAATCAAATGGATGCTTGAGCTGAAAATTATGATGAGGTCAAAGTTGAGAAAAATAGGTTGACTTTCTATACTTAGAAAATTTCTAAGTTTTCTTCAAAAATGACTTATAATTTCTTGCATACAAACATGACCTTCCACTTGAAATTTTCTCTTGACCAAAAAATATGGCATGAAGTAGATCTCTTGAATGAAATTTTAAGACTTGAACCATTCAAAATCTCCAAAAATTGGGAAAGTTATGACTTGTTGAAGTTGGCAAAAATTCATGAAGTGACCTATAATATTTTGCATCCCTAGGGAATCTTCCATCCATTTTCACACATTGCACTCAAAAGATGGGTTGAAATTCACATATTTAAGATCATTGTGGAAAAATAATGGGCTCAAGGTGATAAAAATTGACTAAGTTATGCTCATTTGAAATCACCTAATGGAATTTGAGAGTTCATCTGGAGGACTTGTAATCTTTCTTCATCATAAAGTTTCTTCCACACAAAATTTCCTTTAAACTTTTGAAGTGATTTATTAATAACCTTTTTAAGAGAAGAATGTCTTTGGAATCACTAAAAAATACCAAAAGATGAGTAAGATATACCCCTTTAAATTTCAAAACCCTAGCTCCTATAGCAAGAAAATGCCTTGGGAAACCTTTGCAATTTTGACCTACCTCCTTAGACAAATTCTTTTTTCATGTGAATATGAGTTGTTGAGGATGATAATTAGAAACCATAGCAACAAAATCCACTTTTAAATCTTGTGAATTGAAGGAGATGTGCACTCATGATCAATTAATCAAGGATTTGCCCAGTTGATTAAAAAATTCTTCAATTAATCCTTGTACCTTTGAACCATCTTTAACAACTTGAAGTATGAGGAATAATAATAGACTTTGTCATGATATTTCTTCAAAGTATCTTCAATGTTGAGGCTTGAGTCTCAATGAAACTTTATTGAGGAAGGCATAGAAATGAACTCATGAATCCATAGATCAATCTTGATGGAATGTATTATGCTTTCTCCTACAACATCATCAATTGGGGAAAACACTTATTATATTCATTAGTTAAAGGATAATCAAAACATATATGATCACAAAATACAAGTCAAGGTGCTTGGTGATTCCCCATAGAGCAAATCTAAAGATAGGGAGAAGAACCAAACCCTAGTGTGCGATCTTGTTGTGATTAAATTGATATGATGTGATAGAGGGATCTTAGGGTCAAAAATTGGGGTATAACACTCACAACAACCAATATTTTTTTACAAAGTGAAAATACAAAAGTAAAACAATACCATCAGTAAAAGAACCATTCCAAAAACATGGAACAAAATATACTAAATCATCATAATAAAAAAAGTTCCAAATAAACAACAAATTTTCTAATAATCTTCATCTTCGAGGCGTGAATTGGAAATAGAAGTAGCACCATCGATCAACAACTCACCTGTATTGAAAAATAAAAGTTAAAACATAAAAATTTAACTTGAATAATTTAATACAAATAGTATTAATAATACCTTCATCATCAGACTCCATTTCAGTGAGTAAAATAGCATTTTCATTTCCCACGTTAGATTTCAAATTACCTATCAATATAGTAAAATATAGTCAATGATAGTCTTGACAAGTAAAAATAAAAAATAAAAACAAGAAGGGTCTTACCATTATTCTCAGCACTCCATAACCAACTTCTTGCACACATCAAAGCTTCTAAAGTGGTCCAATAAAGTCGACTTCGATGAGGGCTTACGATATGATCACTTGTACTAAATGCAGATTCAGAAGCCACAATAGAAACATGAATTTCCAATACATACCTTGCAATTGATTGAAGTGTTGGATACGTAATTCCATTCAAATTCCACCACAATAAAATATCAAAATATGGACTTCTTGGTAAAACTTCCTCTTCTAAATAAACATCCAACTCCATTTTAACAGATGAATTTCCAACTCTTTTTTTTCTTATGACATACAAATCATAGTATTTCAAACCATCATTACTAACATTACCAACATTAGCATCCCACGTTTCAGATTCACTTCTAGAATCCTTGTTCATTTTCAATTGATAATCATAAAGCAACTCATAACACACTTGTCTGATTGACTTAACTTGGAAATCAGCATCATTCCCAAAGAAGACTCCATAGTAATATTCAAGCAAATCATTTTTATACCTAGGATCCAAAATAGCGGCAACCCCCATCATTTCATGAATCACACTCCAATATTTTTCAAACTTTACCAACATGTTTTCTGCCATTCTTTTTACCAATTCATCAGAGGATTCAATCCATTGAAGTAATGCAACTTTAATCTGAAAAATCTTAGGAAAGTATTCATTGGAAGTTAGATACTTAGTTTCAGAAAAAACTTCAGTGATAGAATTGAATAATTTCAATTTTCCACAAATCTCTTTTGCAAATTTCCAATGTAAACTTGGTGGCAAACAAGTGTACTGAGTTACATGGATTTCTAATCTATTAAATACTTCTTCATACAAAATAGCAACATCAAGCATCTTGTAGGTAGAATTCCATCTAGTTGGACAATCTAATACTAAATTCTTGGTGCAAGGTATTTTTAACTGTTTGGACGTATCCTCAAACCGCTCCTTCCTTTAGTGTTGCAGTCCAAAATGCAACACTATCTCAAATCCTCTCTATCCCATTTTTCACAACTTCTAACCCTTATTTTACTATCAAATTTAGTATATGTGCAAAACAATGCATATGAAGTAAGGCCCCATCGCTTAATAATGTATTCAGTTTCAACTTAGCCTTAATTTTTTCAATGATTGCATCATTTGTGCTACAATTGTCCAAAGTGATAGTAGACAATTTTGTATCAATGTTCCAATCCATCAAACATTCAACCAATGCACCACAAAGATTTTCACTACTATGAGGTGCAGGAACGTAAATAAACCTAACATAATAAGATTCAAAAAACTAGTATAAATGTGATTCATAAAACTATATATAATGAGAAGTTAAGAAACATTTTTTCATTTTTAATTCACAAAAGTAACATGTAGTGAGCATTTTAGATTTACCTCAAAATGTGACTCTATAAATTCTAGTTTCCATCAATGTAATGAGCAGTGACAGCCATATATCCCTTTTTTTGATTGGTCTAGGTCAAAAGGTCAGAAGTAATAGCCACTCTTTCTTTAAGATTTTCTAACAATCTCAAAGTTGATGATCTCTCCATATCGTATACTTTGAGTATCTCTTTTTTTATAGTATTTCTACAAGGAACTTGAAATATTGGTTGGAGAGAAGTTGAGTATATTTGAAAACCAATATGATCCACTATTGAAAGCGGATATTCATGCAAAATAATTGCATGTGCAAGCTCTTTCTTAGAATTTTATGCATCATAAATTCCAGTACTCAACTCTTGTTTACCTTGCATGGTTCTAGGCGTAAGAAATGTCTGTCCTTTATCAGATGGTTTCAAAAGCTTCTTTTTAGGAAAAGATCCCAAATGTCCTTTTAAATGTTTCATCCCATCATTTCATGATCCATTAAGCTGCTTTGAGCAATAATTACATTGAGCCTTATCTTTTCCATCAACTAATATCTTTGTAAAATGATCCCATACAAAACTTCTATGTCGGGATTGACGACTTACAGTTGTTTGGATATCAACCTCCATATTATCATTTGGTGTGGGGGGAGGAGCATCAACTGATTGGTTACCAATTTCATTGGGAATTGGTTGATACGTACTTTCTTGTGAGATAGGTAGACATTGTGTTTGAGAGGTACCATCATTTTCCATAACTAATTATCCTGTAAAGTAATTAAGTTGTACATAAGTCTCACAGTAGCATTTACAAGAATAATTAACTTGAAAAAGTGATTAATATCACTTAGAAAGAATAATACAAATGGTTAATTTTCTGTTAACTGCTTTAATAATCTGTTAGTTACTTCATTTTATATCCAGTTTTGAGGTAAGTTTTCCTAACTTTGAACTCTTCATACAAGCATCATTAATGGTTTATTTGTGAATAAGAAATGTAGATATCATTGTCCTGAAGCTAACCATGTCCTTAGATTTCATTATTGTTGCATGAGTAGTTAGAATTTTGAATCTGAACCTCTGAAAATATTTAGGTCAGGATTTGGTACCATTATAAATTCATGCTCATTTTTTAGAATTAGCTTAAGTTATTTACATATTTAGAATCGTGAGAAAATTTCTAACAAGTTTGATGTTGGAAGTTTTATGAATGGTTGAGAAATGATGAAGTTACAGGTCCTTTGGTTGGAGGTTGAAGATGAAGTGTATTCATGACTCATTTTGTATTATATATTTATCATTTCAGTTAAGTTAACTGATGTATAGCCACCCTAGTGGTAAAGGCAGCGCGCGTTTATGGTCAATGGCGTGGGATCAAGCCCTAGCGCTGCCACTTTTGCTATTTTTCTAACATTTCCTCTTTTTTATTCCAAAAACAGGCGCCTGGGCCTCCAAATGATTGGGCCTTGCCATTTTTTTGCTATGTCTGACCCCCTGCCTTATTGTTTACACCCCTGGCCCATTATTTTTCTTTGTTATTTTATTTTCTTTCTTTTTTTTTTTAATTTTATTTTCATTTTATATTTTCTTTATTATTATTATTATTATTATTATTATTATTATTAATGATAAAAAATCCATAAAAATTTTATTTATTTATTTGCATATTTAGAAAATGCTCATTTATATTTTATTTTCTTCATAAAAACAAAAGAACAAAAACATTTTCATTTAATAAATTAATTTCTTTTTTTTATTCAATAAATATTTAGACTAGGGCTTAACTATTATATTATTTCTTGTGAATAAAATTAATTTAGAACTTAGGTTTATTTTAATTAATTTATTTTCATTTGTATTTTCATTAAGATAAAACCTTTCATGGAAAAACCCTAAAAATACTTTTTTGACTTAACTTATTTCTTATTTAGTTTAAATTTAATTTTGTTTAATTTTTAGTTAATCATCTTCTTTAATTAGGTTAAAACCCTTTTTATGAAAAACCAAACAAAAATCATATTTTTTTTTACATTTATATTCTTGCATTTTTATTTATTCATTTTTTGTACAATATTCAATATGGTTGTAATAATTATTTAGATTTAATTTTCTTGCAATTTCCCATTTGTAATTTGTATATCCCCTCCCCTAAATGTTGTAATACCTTAGTATTTTTATTTTCTGCAATTTAATGCTTTAAATATAAATGCTAGTAATTAGGGTTTGTATGGAAAGATTAAAATCAATGCTTAGAAAATCCTAATCAAGACAAATCAAGCATGTACACCAATACACTTGCACACATACACTCTTAGGGTAAATCCACTTTGTTGCCTTATAAAATGGCCATATTATGCATGTGAGGTATCTTAGCAAAAACAAGTAAAAATACAAGATCATAGTCCCTTGATTATGCTATCAAAATTTCCTTTCAAAAATGATCTTAGTCCCTAAAGAAAATGCTAAGATATCTTACAACATTGCTAATCATGGCTATATGATGACCCTTGCCCGTCCTTTTTACATCCAAAGATAGGGTTACTTACCAAATCAATGGTAAGATAACAATGTCAAAGGAAAGAGGAAATAAACATGAAAGACATTTGAGTAGGTAACTTGTTCCTAGTTGCTTGCTCAATTTCAAAACCAAACATCCTTGCTATTTTCAAAATAAACACCAACACTTTCAAAAACATCTTTCAAACTTGAAAACATTTTCAAAAGATCAACACTTTTTATACATTCTTACGAACGAGAATCATTACAAATTTTGCCTAAACGATGACACCTTTTCAAAATACTTTCAAAAACCACACAAAGCATATTTTCAAACAAAAGCAAGTGATCTAGCAAGTAACTAAGAGCCCATGAAAAACCATGGATGGGAAGGGTGCTAACACCTTCCCTTTTCATAATCTACCCCCCGAACTCAAGAAAACATCTAAAAGGTCTTTCCTGTTCTTTTCAGCCTTTCCTTTTGGATAAAAGAAAAGTCAATGGCGACTCTTGCTAAACCACAACAATTGCGATAAAACGCAAAACAACCAAGTCAGTTCTCCCACCGTGTTACACTGTCCTTTCAACTAACAGGATAGAATGCAAAGTGCCTGATTAACCAATCATGTTACCTCTCTTTAGAGTATTGTAAGATCAAGTTTTCTCAAATTCGATTCAAGAATCACAAGGATTAAAAATAACCAATCCAGAACATAAGTTTCTATCAGCATTGAATCAAATATAAACTAATTCAAACAATTATCCCTAAAGATCTATCATAGCACCTCCCAAAATTGATTAATGGTCAACATGTTTAAAAAAGATTCCAACTCAATAACTTGGCTAAATTGAGTACAAAAAGACATCAAAGTAACCCCTTCATGTAACTTTTATACAGCTCCCAAATTGCTTACAAAACACATTCACAATGATATACAATTTACCTCCAAATATTTATTTAAGATTTGTTGTAATGTTTACCTCTATATCTAAATATTAGCACTTCCAATTCATTGCTCATGTTGCCATCAATGTCTTTCTCAAATATGTAAAGGATGAACCTACACAATTAAACAATATAATAAATATCAATCAATCAGTAAGAGTTGTTGCAATATATAAATAACATATTTTGTATATATAGGACTATATTCTCAAGTTTCCCAAGACTCAGTTCTCAAACGGTAAACTTTATAATGTTTCACAATTTTGCAAATTAAACTGGCAGAGGAAAAAACCAAAACTTGATGGTTGAAAAAGTGATACTTAACCCACCAAAATTAAATATTACTACTTAGTAGAAGAATAATCAAATTAAAATGTCAAATAACTTTCTTTAGTTTATGTCATTCAGTTTAGTCACTGGGTAGTGGGTTATTGCTAACAAATCTACCAACTCAATTTCCATAGCTACCAAAGGATTAATATCAATAGAAACAATAGAGAATAACATGTGTTTATTTATACACCATACACTATTATTCTATCCAGTATACATCACAGTAGCATATGTTTATTGATACTATTATTATTGATACAACTCCATTCGCACGAAGTCTACATCACAGTAGAAATTAAAATTCTAATCAAGGTTTCATGCGGTTTCTTCTTTTTGCTACTACTCAGTTTTGGTCTTTTGGGCAACATAGAAGAAAAGTTGTTACCATAACCACTATTCCTACCACTACCACCCTTACTTCTACTAACAAGTGGCTCAATTTCATTATGAACACCATTCTGTTGATACTTGAAACAACAATATCGAAACCCCGACACCAGAACTCTATTTTGTCTACCATAACACTCAAATTTCTTGTTCAATACAAACTCATGTTGAAAATTAAACTTCATTGAAGGAAAAACAAATGAACTAGTGCATAAACCTCTATGAACCCCAAAATATCTATTTTGTAACCTATTTGGGGTAAAAAATGACCCAGTACAACAAGGTAAAGAAAAACATGCCATTTTTATTCCAAAATCAACCATATATATCCATAAAATCTTCAAATGTTCTATAAACTGAATTACCTAACAAAATTTAAAAAAAAATTGAAGCTTGAAAATGAAGGGATAGAGAATTTTAGAGAAATAACTATAATAAGGAAAATTTGGATTACCAAATACCAAATATTATGTAAAATTCAAAAGCTTGAATCTTGTGCTAGAAGAGGAAGATGAAGAAAATAGTGTTTATCAGTTGGTTCTTTGGTGTTACTATTAATTCTGCATTGAGAGGAGAGTTTTTTAGTTTTGAGAGAAAATAGGGTTTTCACTTTCAGTTTTCACGATGTTATATGTCTATATAAAATAAGGGCATTAATGTAATTGTAGTACTCGAGGGCGGGTCGGGTATGGGTGCGGGCGGGTCTTAGTGTCTTACCGTCCCCTCCCCCGCGCCCGTAGTTAAAATCGGGTTTTACCCGCACCCACACCCAATTAAGCTGGGTTTTCCTCGTTAATGTCGGGGTGGGGCCGGGCGGGGCCCAGGTGGTTGGGTCTTTTTTCCATGCCTAGACACGGGCGTCCGTGTCACACGACACGGCCCGTGTCAAGTCATCTGAAGTGTACGATTTGGAGGAAGATTCACAGAAGTTGACACGGGTGCCTGTGTCCACTGATACGGCCCGTGTCAGCTCAGGCGCTGAAAATTCTTAAGTTTGGGAATTTTTAGTGTTTTTGAACCCTGGAGGCTACTTTGGCTTTTTGGCATCACCTAGGAAAAAGGAGACTACTTAAACCTATTTTGTAGAAGGAAAAGGTGGACTTTTGACGGGACAATAATTTCACGATAAAAGGTTGAAGCCTATGCAAGTTGTGGGAGAACAAAGACCTTTCATTTGCGGAAGTAATTGAAGATCAGAGTTCACCATCAATTTGTGTAATGTCTATCTATATTTTTATTAAAGCTTCCTTGAATATTATGTGCGGCTAAACCCCTCAATGTTAGGGGGTGTCCCTGATTTGCAATGTTAAGATTACTGATCTCTTTGTTTTATTTAACATAACAGTTTTTATGACACAATTTGATTGTTTAGAAGAATTTATAGTTTTACCCTATGGGACCATAGGGTTTCACTGTTTTTAACACATTAGAGTCGAACAGTCGTGTTAAGGTTTTCTAAATAATGATATTATAGATGATTTTACCTAGGACTAGGGCAATCCTATGATAACCAGAATAGTTCTTGATAATTGAATGCTTAACCTCGACACTAATTTGAATGGACATTGAAATTAGGGTAGAAGGTTAAAGGTTTTTCACTAAGGACTTAGGGAAAGATAATCTTAAGAATCGGTAATTGAGGTTGATGAACTTGTTGAAAAGATCAAAGAGTGAAGGTTATTTCATAGTAAATCATACACTCACCCCTAGCATATTTTAATCAAACAGAAAAAGTCACATTTTACTTCCAGTCGTTTAATCTTTTGCAAGGATTTATTCCAATCAAACTCCTAAACTATTGTTTTTGTTTAATTAAATTAATAATAAAACTCAGTATTTCCTACTGTCATACGGTGGGAGAATTGACTTAGTTTTGTGTTTTATCACAAAGGTTGCGGATAGTGAGAGTCGCCACTAACTTTTCTTTTATCCAATAAGGAAAGGGTTAAAAGAACAGGAAAGACCTTCAGATTTTCTTTTTGAGTTCGGGAGGTACGTTATGAAAAGGGAAGGTGTTAGCATCATTTTCATCTGTAGTTATCTACAGGCTCTAAATCGCTAGCTCACTTTTTGAAAATTCTTTTTGCCGTGTGTTTGAAAATATTTTGAAAATGCCAATATGAGGCAACTTTGTAATGATTCCAGTATCTTTCCTCGAGAACGCATACAAAGTGTTTGTTTGAAAATATTTTTGAAAAGTGTTTGTGAAAGAAGTTTTTTATTTTGAAATGTTTGTGAGCAAGTGATTAACAGAGGTCTACCTGCTCAAGGTATTTCTTGTAATTTCCTCCTCCTTTAGATAGTGTTATCCAACCATTAGTTGGTAGGAAGCCCTATCGTTGGATGTGAAATGACAGACGTGGTTCATTGTATAGTCATCGAAGGCAGTTGGTAAGGACGCTTTAAAAAAATAATTAAGGGAGTAGATCATTTACCGAAGGCAGCGTCGAAAGGGTCATCGAGGAACTATGATCTTTATATCGAGGGACTATGCTAAAGCGTCCCCACATTCGAGGGACATGACTATTTTTTCCTAAGGCAACGAGAGAGGTTACCCTATTGGTGTGAGTGTGAAAGTGATTTTTGATTCAGTTATTTTAATCTTTGATTAGGATTAGCTATCGTTTGTTTTTATCTTTCCATACATGACCTAATACTAATAGTAATAGTAAGATAGTAAAGCAGTAAATATGCAGAAAGTAAAAAGCGGAAAGTAAAGCCCTAGACTATTACAACACTTCGGGAGAATTACATAATAGAAATATGGAAAGTAAACCCTAATTACTATTACAAACCGGGAAACAATTACATAATTGGAACAAAGTGCGAGAATAATAAACCACGTAAAATTTAAAAATAGGAAAAAAGAAAGCGAACGTGTATTTTATGAATTTTTTGGATAAAAAAAGTTTTAATGATCAACCTAAAAAAACCTAATTAATTTTAAATATTAATTAAATTAGAAGCTTAAACCCTAATTTTGATTAGGGTTTATAAAAAGGCTTTGTTTGTGAATTTAGGGTTTGTAAATGCAAAATTAAGGAAAATATGAAGAAAAACAAAGTTTTAAAAGAATACTGCCATGGTGGGTGTTGAATCTACGCTCTTTTCTCTTTCCACCAAGACCTTCACCACTAGGCCAGGCGCGCGCATGTGTCTAGGAAAGGGAACCAACACGTTTTGTTATCTGCAAAATAGGAAAGTATGGAAAAAAACTCAAAATGCCAAAAGGCTGAGATTGAACCCTTGTCTTGGGATAATAATGTCTTTAGCACGCGCGTTTAACCAATGGGGTGGTGATACATCTACTGATATAAACAAAGAAAATTAAATATATTACAAAATTAATGCCTGGACCAGAGAGGCGCCAGAGCCCTAGCTCCGGTCGTCTTCTCCGGCGACTCTTTTTCTTTAAACCTGTAAAACAAACGTTGTTAGAAATCCAAGAATACCCTACCCCTCTAAATTGAGGCCTATGAATTAAACGGGATCATTATCTTGGGCTAAAATGCACTGGTTTGGGAGGTACAACAAAAATATCTTAAATCGGCATGGACATCGCTATGCACTATTCAGCCATCATGGGACTCCCACAGTGGATCATTCTTGCATCATTGAACCTCATGAACATGTTAGTAACGTTAGTATGCGTGAAAACATAATGTAATAAAAGATATGAAAATCATGTAATGAGGAAACTGACGAGGCACATATATATGATTTCATGCCCTTTTGACCATGTCAATTGATCCAACCTTACCCTATTGCGTCTCTGGAAGAGTTAGAATGCTTTGGGATTGGCTGCAAATAGGGTTTACAAGCTGCCCTAAAGTGAATGATTTTTTTTGTGATTTTGGAGGTGGTTTCTCACACAAGGTTTCGTGTCTTTTGATGTCTGAATGCATGCAATATATAGAGCTGAATTAGGTTAGAATAACATGGGTTTGGACTTGTATGAAAAAGCCCTGTCTTATTTTATTCTATTTTTACTTTTTATAAAATAATAAAAATAAAAAATAAATAAAATAAACCAAAGGGAGGTGTATGAACAAGTCTTGAGGTGTATATGAAGTATAGAACATGTTTGGACTTTGAAGTAATAATCCATTAGCCCAAAATTTCAAGTTTTCTCAATTTAAACTTCATGCATTTGCTTAAAATTTCCCAACTTGCACTTGTCATAATTCTCTCAATTTTTGTCTTTTTAAGGTGATCTTGGAATTTTTGGAAATCTGAAGATGTCCTCTAAAATCCATAATTTATCATTTTCGCATTTTAATACTTCATCTTGATGTAAATTGCCTTGACAAAAATTGTCTTTTTGTTGACTTTTGAAATGACCTATAATGTATTGGCTCATATCTCTTAAATGAAGCATTTTTTAGACTTGAGCTTAGAGAGACAAAGTTGTAGAGAATTGTATTTAATTCAAAATGAGATTTGGTTGTGGAAAATCTAATAAAGCATGTGAAAGTTATGCCTGGTTAAATTTTAGTTGACTTCTCCTTAAGAAAACCCTAATTTGGCAACTTTTGACTTTTGATGGTTTAAGTGTTTTTATTGATAAATAATGGTAAACCCTTGATCAAATGATGAATGTGACTTCAAAATGTTGATGTTGATCAACCCACAAGTTTAACTGTATGTTGACAATAATTTCCTTTTTACCCAATACAGTTTATTTTTAGTCATTTGAGCAATTGACTGAGAAAACTTGTGAAGTAAGGATTGAAATTTGGCATGAACATTCCTTGAGACATATAAGAGACCATGAAATCCACTTAAGGCCTCAGAAAACCAAACATCCTTGAGAAAATTAAAACCCTATTTGTAATTCCATTTCTTAGGAGGAGAATTTGTCTGATCAATTCTTGAGCAACCTTGAACATTTGAGAATCCTAGGAGAATGTCTTAAAAAAATGGGATGGAAAATTTTGGGGTACAACAACTTCCCTTATTCAACCTTCTTATACCCGAGGAGTTAGATTGACATGTCCTCCATTCGTGATCTGAAGGGTGAACTTCAATGCCTTTGCCGCTGACAACGAAACCTAAGAGCTTACTGGATCTTACTCCAAAGGTGCACTTATTCCGGTTCAACCTCAATTTGTACTTCTTCAGTCTTTCAAACAGCTTCTGTGGATGAGCAAGGTGCTCCTCTTCAGTCTGAGATTTAGCTATCATATTATCAACGTAGACCTCTATCTCGTGATGTATCATATCGTGAAGCAAAGCTACCATGGCGTGCTGATAGGTTGCCCCCGTGTTCTTTAACCCAAATGGCATAACTTTGTAACAGAAAGTGCCCCATTGTGTGACGAAGGTTATTTTCTCCATGTCCTCAGGCGCCACTTTGATCTGATTATATCCGGAGAAACCATCCATGAAGGAAAATACTTTATATTGTGCGGTGTTGTCAACCAGAACATCAATGTGGGGAAGCGGAAAATCATCCTTGGGACTTGCCCTATTCAGGTCTCTCTAATCCACACACATACGTACCTTACCGTCCTTCTTAGGTACTGGAACAACATTGGCAACCCATTATGGATAATAAGTGACAACTAAGAAACCAACATTAAACTATTTCATGACTTCAACCATGATCTTTTCTGACATCTCTGGCCGTATACGACGAACCTTCTGTTTCACGGGAGGGCGGTCTTCTTTTGTCGAAACGAGATGAACCACAATATCAGTGTCAAGTCCTAGAATGTCTTTGTATGACCAGGCAAAAACCTCAACATATTCATGTAACATCTGTATTAACCGCTCCTTGACACTATGCTCCAGATCTGCGCCTATCTTGACTTCTTTCTTGTTTTCTTCAGTACCCAAGTTAACTGTCTCAACCGTCTCTTCATGAGGTTGTATTGCCATTTCTTCCTGTTGTAACCGTCTGGCAAGTTCTCCTGGTACTTAACAATCTTCCTCACCTTCGTCCTCGGCTTGGTAGATCGGATTTTCAAAGTCATAACTGACAATAGCAGAACCGTTATCAATGGGATCCAGAGTGGATGTGGATCTGCAGTTTGATATGTGGGTGTGTGTAAGAGCATAGTTGTATATTTTTTTATAAAGTAAAAAGTCAGAAAAGAAAAACAAGGAGCGTACAATTTGTATGCAAAACATCCAATGTTTTATTAATGACATATGAAAATGAAGCAATGACCCTCACAAATAGACCACTGTGCCTCAGGTAAGACACAAGGCTTTAAAGTTTCAATTGTTCAAATATTACATATCCTCAAAAACAAAAAGACAAATTACTCTTAAACAAAAGTAATAGGCATAAAGTCTTTAGCCTCCCAATTGCTGAGTCCACCACTGATGGTTGGGAAGATCCACTTGTTCAGGTCATTATCACTATTACTGTCCTCCAGAGCATTAACTCCATGGTTGTTGATCCGTAAGGGTGGTCCCCTGGTGCGAGCACGGTGAACAGCTCTATGCGCTTCTAAAGTAAAACCCAAACCAAATTTGTCAGATTTGCAGGGAATATCCAGAAGTTGGCCCCAAATGGTACACCCACATTATTCGACTATTTCCTTGGCATCCCTAAGAGAAGCCATTTTCAGCAGAGGTCTGGTAGTCTTTGGAGTACTAGTAGCAGTTTTGGTCGCAACAACCATCTGTGGAACCTCCTTAAAATTCTGACAGGGGGTCTCAATGAACTCGTCGTCCATTTCAACAAACCTGAAAGAGTTCAGGTGGCTCACCATGTATTCCTCCTCCCCATGGACTGTGATAATTTTCCCATTGAATGGGTACTTCAGCATCTGATGTAGGGTAAAAGTAACAGCACCAGCCCCATGGATCCAGGGTCGACCCAATAGACAGGAGTAAGACGGGCGGATGTCCATCACATAGAAAATGGAATTAAAAGTTTGAGTACCCATTTTGATTGGGATGTCCACCTCCCTGTGCACCATTCTTTTAGAACCGTTGAAGGCCCTTACCACAATGTTACTAGGCTTCAGTGTGAGTACTTCGTAATCTAACCTGTCCAGGGCATTCTTCGGCAAGACATTCAGTGATGAACCTGTATCCACCAAAACATGAGCTAAGGTAGTGCCCCTGCACTCAATGGAGACATGCAGGGCATCATTGTGTTTCCTTCCCTTAGGAGTTAAATCTGCATCAGAGAATCCCAAGCCATTGTCAGCCGTTAAACTAGCCACACAATTCTCAAATTGATCAGCGGAGGTCTCTTGAGGAACGTGGGCAGATTTCAGGAATTTTACTAAAGCCTTAGCATGGGCTTCAGAGAAAAAAGTAAGGCCATCATTGAGATTTTTGAAGGGGTTTTCCCCAATTGCTCCATGATGTTATAATCACTTTTCTTGATTATCTTTAATATCTCTTCCATTTCCTTTTTAGAATCCTCAGAGATGACTTCTTTGTGCGCCTTCGTCTAGACAGACTCAACCAATACCTCTTTGCTCCGAGTCTCGTCTGACCCAGTAGTAGGGATAACAGCAGGAATAACAGTAGAAGTAGCAATGGGAATACTGACAGGAGCAGCAGCAGGGATAATCACAAGAGTGGCAATGGGGGTATTGATAGGAGTAGCAACAGTCTTTGGAGAGATCTTGGGAGAGAAAACTTTTCTGCTTCTCGTAATTTTACTGGTCCCGAAGATATTGTCGACGTCAGGATCAGTACCTTCAGAAACTTTGTCTTCAATAGCCAACAGGTCTTGCTTGACACCATGGTAATAGACGTCAGCCCCATAATTCTAGGGAACAACTTTATCCGAGGAATATGGTATTGGCCCAGGGAGGGTGATGATCAAGGGAGCAAATTTGAGAACAAATATAATCCTGACGGGTCTTCTGGTGGAGACCCTGGGAGGTTTGTCCGAAATGGTGATTATTGAGACATCTTGACAAAAACTTTTTACAGGGGGAACCTTTTCGAACAAAATTTCTTTGTTAACCATCAGGCACTGGACGCCCATTTTTGATAACAAACAGCCATCTGGTAGAGACATACATAAGTGGCAACCTTCACCACAACCCGGAAATAAACCAGCTCGTAATAGATTCCCTTTAACAGTTAGAATAGGAGTAGCTAACTCATCCACGGAGGAAACAAAATGGTTATCATCAACAACATTGACACCTTGGCCATGTTTGGGCATTGACGCTGTTATTACATTAGGTGTCTCTGGAAGGTCAAACTCAATCTCATTTTCCTCGATGAGATCCTGTACCTTATTCTTTAAATCCCAACAGTCTTTTGTATCATGCCCTGGAGTTTCAGAATGGTAGGCACATCGAGCATTTGGGTTATAGCAGGGAGATGCAGTATTGGCATTCTTCGGGGCCTTCTTTAGGGTCACCAGGTTGGACTTTATCAGGTGTGGAAAAACCTGGGATAAGGTCATGTTGATCCGAGTAAACTTTCTTCTAGGCACATCTGGTCCGCGCTGATTGTTTCGTTGTGGGTTTGATGCAGGATTGGAAATCAGAACAACCCTTACTGTCGGGCGATATTCAATTTTATTTTGATTTCTTTGGTCGTAAGTAGCACTGACCTCGTTCTTTCTAATGAAAGGTTTCTTTCAGTATTGGAGGATGCATCTCCCTGGATTTTACCACTTTTTATGCCAGCTTTCACCCGTTCACTAGTCAGTATCAGTTCCGTAAACCCAACAGACGAGCTTCCAATTAGATGGTTAAAGAATGGACCAGACAACGTGCCTAAGAACATGTCCACCAGCTCCCTATCAGACAAAGGAGGTTGGACTCTTCCCGCAAGGTTTCTCCACTTTTGGGAATAATCTTTAAAATCTTCGCCGGAACCCATAGACATACTTTGCAACTGTGTACGAGTTGGGGCGAGGCCAATGTTATATTGGTACTGCTTGTAAAAATCAGCAGCCATATCTTCCCAATTGCGAACGTTGGTTCTTTCCAGTTGATAGAACCATTCCAGTTGAGTCCCTGCCAAACTTTCTTGAAAGAAATGGACCCACAGATTCATGTCAGTAGTGTGGGGTTGAATCTTCCTGTCATACGACCTTAAATGCAACTTAGGACAGAAGACACCATCGTACTTAGAAAATATCGGGACCTTAAATTTCTGTGGGATGACCACCCCTGAGATCAGTCATAACTATTCAAAGTCTAGCCCGTGTATCCTCTAGATCTCCATAGCATTGAGCCGATCCTCCAGCTGTTTGTATTTATCATCGGCAGGAGGATACTGCTCCTCAAAATAGTCATGTTTATCTTCCTCAGACCCTGGATTATTGTTTTCTTTTGTCGGCTTCTCTTCTTGATTATCCCCCTCATTTGACGGGGTTGTGAAATCTAGAGCTCGCTTAGCCGGTCCCCTGAATCTTCTACAAAAATTCAAGACACCAGCTGGTTTCTTTGGCTTCTTAGTCTTCCTTTTAACGATCAGAGCTTTCAGATCTTCTTTCCCCTGGGCCAGAGCCAGAAGCATTTGTTGAAAATAAGCATTTTGAGCTTGGAAGTTATTGTACCCCAAAATTTTCCCTCTCATTTATCAAGATTATTCTCACAAGATTTCTTTGACTTAAGACTGGATTAGGGTTTGATCAACTCAGGACATCTCATCATGCATTGGCAACCCAAAATTAGGGGTTGAGTTTGCACAAGGATTTTTTAACTACCAATGTCCCATATGACTTTCATTGATCATTATGGACCCCTAAGATCACTCATGTCAAGTTTCAAGCCTTGGATCACACTTTTGCTCAGTCAATTGAGCAGTTGACCTAAAAATCAACTGTATTGGGGAAAAAGTCAACCATGGCCAATTTACAGTAAAACTTCATAATTTTTTATCCATATCAACATTCTAGTCTCATATGTATCATTTGATCAAGTTTGGACCACAATTCCTCAAGAAATTTGATCAAATCATCAAAAGGGCAAAATGGTCAAAATTAGGGTTTTGATTGAGAAAGGGCAATTTTTGATTTTTGACCTGGAAAATGACCAATTTATTTGAAGCATGATTTCAAGGATTCAATTTTATCATCTTGACCTAATGACATGGTTCAAAACATTGCAATTTCATTGGATTGACAAATGAAATTTGCAGTCAACTGATCAAAAGTCAACTGTATACTGAAAAGTCAAACTTTGACTTTTTGGTCAAAATCAAGTGCCAAGGATCACAATTCATCAAAACATGTCAAAATGTGAAACTTGTTCATCAAGAAATCAAAGATTGAAGATTTGGTTTTGAAATTTGAATTTCTCCTAACTTAGAAATTTTTCTAAGTATAGAAAATTTCTTATTTTTTCTCAATTTTAAGCCATTTTTTCACCAAGATACAAGATGATTCAAAGAAAGTTCCCAACATGAAAGTTGTAGATCTCCATGAAATATACAACTTTGCTACACACATTTTTCCCTAAATATGCTTGGATCTCAAGATATAATTTTGTGAACACATGCCCATGAACTAAAATAACTTAGTGAAATTTTGCCCTAATTTAGGCAGGTTTTTGACCCAACTTCATGGCAATTTTTCACCTAGTTCCAAGAGGTATATTGAAATGTATTTCAAATATGAGTTATAAAGCACATTGCAATATTTCCAAAATGTCCAAGAACTCCTTAAGATAATTTTTGAGTATGGAGAATCGAAGAGATGAAGTTGGCAATTTCTCACTTTGAATTCAAGCCATTTCATGAAGAACAAAATTCAAATCAGAACCTATGCTGCCTAATACTTGCTTTACAAGTCTCAAACTTGTTTCTCACTTCATAATTTAATGCTTACTCAGTTGAAAAAGCCTTAATCCAAGCCCAAGGGTCTTTGTCCAAGCTTTAATTCCATAAATGGCACAAAGTTGCCATTGCCATTTTGGAAAAGCTTAACTTTTGCAACTTTTCAATTCTTGAGCATTGAACCTGTCTTCTCTGCACACACAAGTCCTACAGACCTAAAGAAATTTGTATAGAGCTTATACCAACTCCAAGCAAGCCAGTACAAGCATGTAGAGACTTGTCCCTTCGCTTTGCTTCAAAAGCAAGAAAGTGTGCAAAAAGCCTAAAACTGAAAAATATGTTGTGGAGTTGACTTAAAACTTTCTCTATACTAATACACAAAGACATTACAACTTGGAACACGATTGCTAAAGTCCAAAAACACTCCAAAACTCCCTCTCACCAAAAACCTGTCAAAAACTTGCAGTTTGAGCATAAGCATAGCAATCCATAAATTGGCTTGTGCGTTTCAAGTTTTAATCATTCAAACACTTTACCTACCTCATATCTAAGTGATCCAAACCATCATCCCTGCACTGTAACTCCTCCTTCTTCATATGCCATTTTTGTTTTCCAAGCTTGCAGGTTGACTTGGATAGAGAGTTTCAGACACTTTGAAAGCAAGGTAAGGATTGGAACACACTCAAGGAGGTTCAAGCAAGCTAAAGGAATCTTCAGGCCTTCATAAATCTCACTCAAACTCCATTCACGATCTCAGCTAAAAGAGGTAAGAACTCCAACTTTTATCTCTTCATACAGGCATCCATTAGACACGATTTGTGAAAGAAAAATGTAGATATTATGGTGTTGAAGCCAACCATGTGCATAGATTCCATTTCTGTTTATTATGTGTAGAGAATTTTGAAGTTCAAATTTCTGTAAAAATTAGGTTTAAAATTAGGTCTTTCAAAATTCGTTTTAATCTTTGATCATTAGTTTCCACAAGTTACATGTTTGAAATCGTGGGAATGAGTACTATCATTTTCATGTTGGAAGTTTTCATTTTCATGGAGAAATGAGAAAGATACAGGAGTTCTGGACAGCTTGAGGAAGAAGATGAAGTACAAGGCAAGGAAGCTTATTATTTTATGTTTTTATTTTTTCATATAAACTAACAGATGTACAGCCACCCCAGTGGAAAGGTAGCGCACTGGCAATGCCCGGGTCATGGGTTCGAACCTTGGCGCTACCTTTTACATTTTTCTCATTTTTTCAGCTTCAGTTTTGGCGTTTTTGGCAATTTGGACTTGGTTCTTGGGCTTTCTTTTTTTCTTTCTAACACACTACTCCTTGTTTTCTTGCAGCACCCCTAGCCCAATCTTTTTATTATTTATTTTATTTTCATATTTTTTTTATTAAATATTTTCTTAAATACATAAAAATCATGAAAAATATAAAACATGATAAATTTTGCATTTTTGTTTATTTTATTTTATTTTCACATGAAAAATATTTTTATTAAACTATATATAAATTATTTCTTTCTTAAATAAGCTTGTAAATATAACAGAATTAGGTTAACTATTTTATTCCTTTTTTATTTCATACTTGTAAATATTTATTTTTGATATGTAAAAATACTAAATATTTTCACCAAATATTATTTATTATTTTTAATACAAAAATACACAAAAAATAATGGTTAAAGAACTTCATTTTCTTTTAAATTAGAAATTAGGATTAATTATTTTTCAAGAATTAGTTTCCTTTTTCTTAAGTTATTAGATTTAGGTCAAAACCCTTTTCACATAAAAAACCAAACAAAATATTCTTTTGCATTTAAATACCTTTGCATATTTAAATTATATTGTATATTGTTTATTTAAATATTTATACAAATTCGATTTGGTTGTAATAGCTTAATTAGATTTACATTATTGCAAATCCCCATTCATAATTTGTATTCTCCCCTCCCATAAAATGTTGTAATAGCGTAGTAATCTTTAAATTACGCAATTTATCGCTTTTACATACAATGCTAGTAATTAGGGTTTGAGTGGCAAGATAAAAACAAATCAAATAGAAAACCCTAAATCCAAGATAAAATCAAGGCATGAAAATAACACACTTGCACACAAGCATCCTTAGGGTTTCTCCACTTGGTTGCCTTATACAAAAAATGGCCATATTACGCATGCGAAGTATCTTGGCAAAACAAACAAATATAAGATCATAGTCCCTCGATGACGCTATTCTAAGTTTCCTTGCAAAATGATCTTAGTCCCTCAAAACTGCTAAGATACTTTGCAACATTGCTAATCATGGTTAAATGATGACCCATGCCCGTCCCGTTTACATCCAAAGATATGGTTGCTTACCAAATCAATGGTAAGACAACAATGTCAAAGGAATAGAAAATGAACAAGAAAGACATTTGAGTAGGTAGATTACTTCTAGTTACTTGCTCTATTTTCAAACAAATATCCTTGCTATTTTCAAAACAAACGCACACATTTCAAAACATATTACAATCATTGAAAACATTTTCAAAAAAGACAAACATCTTTGTATACATTCTTACGAACAAGAATCATTACAAAGATTGCCTAAACAATGGCCTCTTTTACAAAATACTTTCAAAACCACACCAAACACAATTTCAAACAACAAAAGCAAGTGATCTAGCAAGTAACTAAGAGCCCATGGAAAACCATGGATGAAAAGGGTGCTAATACCTTCCCTTTTCATAATCTACCCCCTGAACTCAAGAAACAATCTCAAAGGTCTTTCCAGTGCTTTTTCAGCTTTCCTTTTGGATAAAAGAAAATTCGGTGGCGACTCTTGCTAACCACAATATTTGTGATAAAATGCAAAACCCTCAAGTCATTTCTCCCACCGTATCATAGAAGTCCTTCACTGTTTGTTCAAGAGCCATTTCTTTTGCTGAAATAAACAGCGAGAAGAATAAGAAACCTATCTTGAAATACCTGCTTATGCAATGAAGTGTATGATATGCTTATGTGATGTTTTCAAGGACTTCGGGAAATTTAAATTTGTGAACCAAAATGAAACAAAGATTTTATTAGTAGAATCCAAATTACAATTGCCTTTTAGGCTTAAAGCTGAAAATTAAAAAAACTCTTAAAACCTAAACATCAGATTTCCCATGGGCGCTTCCTCTTCGTTTCGAGATAAACATTAAGAATTTTTTCTTCGTGAAGTTGCTTCGTAAGCTCCAACACTTTATTCTCATTGTAATAGAAATAATCTCTAAATGTATCTTGTTCTTTCTTCAACTGAATCCAAGATCTCTGCATCTCTTCAAGATCAATGGGCATGTCAGGATGGAGGATTGTATAAGGAACATCTCCTTCGGTGATAGGCTCCACAACCACTGGTAAGATGGCTATATACGGAATTATAAGGTTCTGAGCGCGAGCTCGTACCCATTTGAGATAAGGTTACATAGGAATGGAAGTCTTAGGCCCCAAGGTCTTGATATCAAATTCGTTTACCATGCCCCAAGCTTGTATGAACCTCAGACGATACCCTTGAACATCATCCTCGTAGTTAAACATATTTCCCTGGATAAGCATATAGTGGGGACCATCCGTTCGAGCATAACCAAATTGTCACAAAGCCAAAGAAGGATTATAAGTTATGCCTCTCCTAATGCCAAGTAGTGGGACATTAGGGAATTCCCCGCAATGGTCAATGACAAAAATATCTCCCATAGATCGGGAATACCAAAGAATATCCGAGTGAGAAAGTGACATTATCCTTCGCGACCAACCCAAACCTTCTTGATTCTTCAATACTGATTTAGGGAGGTGAGAAATAAACCACCTTGATAATAATGGCACACAACACATAAGAATCCCTTTTCTCTTCATGGTGCGAGTGTGGAGGGTATACAAGATGTCTCCGAGTAGAGTAGGCACAGGGTTGCGAGAGAGGAAACCATGATAGCATTCACATCTATGAGTAAGTCTTGATTAGGGAACAACATTAAACCATATATTAGAAGGTCCAGAACCTACTCAAAAGCTTGGAAATCCAAATCATCCCAAAATAGCTGAGCCTTCTCTAATAGGAATTTGACTAGAAAACCTTTGACTCTGCTTCTTGTTTCCCAGTTGGATACAATGTCAAACCGTTTCAGATGCAAAGCTATTGCAATGACTTCTGGTTTTGGAGCTTCTTCTTAATCGGTGAATGACATCTGATCAAGAATAGGTATACCCAATATTTGATAGAATTTTTCCATGGAGGGTACTAGCTGATAGTCTGGGAAAGTGAAGCAATGGTGTTTAGGGTCAAAGAATTGAAAGAGTACACTCATCATCTTCTCATCAAAGCCCGAGGTAACTAGATTAAAAAGTCGACCATATTTCTTGGTGAACAAAGAAGTCTTGGGAACCCTTGATACTAGCTCTTTGAGTTGGAGGGGTGTTCTTACAAAGCTGATTCAGATAGTGTTTCTACGAGCGGAAGCCATGATCTGCAAAACAGAACAAAGATAAATTCCCCTGATCCTTGAAATGGTCAGTGAAATGAAATATGGATGTTATGATGCATGATGTCATGTTTAAGCAAATTAATCACACACAAGAAAAACACACAAGACCTTATGTTAAGGCTTGCATGGAGTTTATAGGTAAATACACTCTTGAAGTTTAGTTGGTTCAACATGTCTTAGAAAAGTAACCGGGTTCTAAGGAGTCTCGATACCACTGATCTTTCTTTATCGGGCATTGTTTCAGCTTAGAAATCTATTCTTGCGGCCGAAACATCTGGAAAGTACAACCTCAATAAGTGTAGCATCGAGTATCAACCAATCCTCAGCTTTACACCGAGGCCGGCTATCTCACTACTTTCTAATGGCCAAGTTTGTTCAACTAAGGTTCTAAGGTCCATTAGTGTTTCACGACACCATGCGGCGGCCCCGTATTCTCCTCAATTCAACACAAGGGATATTGGTATCAACCAAAGTGTCACACCAACGCAGCTATCGCTTCAACCATATCGGTCTACACCGTACAATCTCCACGATCTATTGTTGTTTACCTAAAAAGACGCCCCCAGATCCGGGTGTAGGATCTATAGTAACAACCCAAACAACCCTCCAAGGATAAAGCATACAAAGCAAGCAATATAACAGTTTTAAAATGAACTAACTCTTAAGGTAACCCCACTTTTTAATATATTCCCCAGCAGAGTCGCCCGTTCTGTGATACGGTGGTAGAACCGACTGTTATATTGGTTTTGCGTTTGTGTTTGCAAATGTTGTGGTAAGCAAGAGTCGCCACCGACTTTTCTTTTATCCAAATTAAGGAAAGGGTGAAAAGAACAGAAAAAGACCTTTTCGAGAATTTTCTAAGTAAAGGGGGTAGATTATGGAAAGGGAAGGTGTTAGCACCCTTTCCATCCACAATTTTCTACGGGCTCTTAGATGCTTAGCTCATTTTTGAAATACCTTGTGCTTTTGTGTGTTTTGAAAAAGTAGTTTGAAAATGCCTTAGTATGGAGATTCACTTTATGATAACTCTTGTATCAGTCCTCAAGAGTGTTGATAAAGAATTTTTTGAAAGTGTTTTTGAAATGTTTTTGTGTAAGTGCAAAAGTTTGTTTTGAGCAAGCATTTAAGAACTATCTACTTATACTTGAAAAGGTTCGTTCTCTTCCTCCTATCCTTTAGTCAATGCTATCCTACTATTAGTGAGCAGGTAGCCTTATCATTGGATGTTTGAGGGACATTCGAAGGGACGTACAGTCATAAAGGCAACATATGGAGACACATTAGAAATTTTGTTTAAGGGACAAGATCATTTACCGAAAGGCAACACTGTAGGGTCATCGAGGGACTATGATCTTTTGATTTACAGGTCTTTGCTAAAGCATCCCCATTTTCGAGGGACATTACTATTTTATTTTTTGAAAGGCAACCAAAGTGGGTGTAGCCTAGAGGTGTATATGTGCAAGTGATTCAATTCAGTTATTTTAGTCTTTGTTATTAGGTTTGCTAGCCCTTTGTTTTCAGTCTTTCCATACAAGCCTAATTACTAACAGTTAATATTTTGCAGAAATTTAAAGTGTGGGAATCGTAAATCCTATACTATTACTGTGCTTCAGGGAGGAGGTATTTACATGTCCAAAAGTGAGGGAAAGAAAATAAAGAAAGCAGTAAAAGCCATAGTTAATTATCTATTACATATTGTCAGTAGATACATAAATATGAAAAAAATAGAAAGGAAATATTGAACACGCGCGAAATGTGGAAGAACGTCTAAAACCCTAGGAAATTACTAAGTAAAATAAGAAAACCTTTTTGGTTTTTTAATTATAAAAAAATGGTTAAATAAGGAAAACTAAAACTAGTCTAAATTAATTAAATAAGAAAAAAATGATTGTTAATTAAAATTAATTCTAATAAAACTAATTCTACTATTTTTGTTTTTGTATTTTTATATAGAAAAATATGAATGGAATAAATCTAAGCCTAATCAATTTGAAATTGATAAAATAAAAATTAAAATAGATAATTTAATTAAATTATTAAATTAATTTTAGAAAAAATACTAAGTCTAATTATTATATTTATTTTTTTGAATTTTATGATAAAAATATTTTCAAGAAAAGCCTAGAAAATAATTAAATAAGTAAAATAAAAAAACGAAAAGGATTGGGCCTGGATGTGTAGAAATAAAATGGGAGGTGTAAATCAGATTCTGTCAAGCCCAGTCAAAAATTGGGCCCAAGAGCTAACGTGTGATCCCGTGGGTAAGCACGCTTAGGAGTGCATCATAGTCATCATTGCCTTGGAGCACTTGATTTATAATCTGATGGTGCTGATTTAAGTCATATCACGCGCTTGTTAAACCTTATACACATTGGATCTAAAACAAATGTTAGAATTTTTTTTTGATTACAGCATGGGTCGAACCCAGGACTTGGAGGGGGTTAGGATGTGTGCGCAGCCGCTGGGCCATATTACTCATTCTTATATTAATCAAAACAAAACAATATAATATGAGATGGTAAACTGATTCCAGATCAGCATACACACGCGTCCAGTGGGTCCCATTAATATTCAAATGGGCGAATTAGGGAAAGTCATTTGGCCAGCAAACCCTTGACCGTCCTTTGCAAATGTTTCGCCGGTCGGAGATGGTGGAAACCACTGTCTTCTCCAGCGGTCTTCAACATCAAACCTGTAAAAACGTGTCAAATTGAAAAACAAAAGGTCTTATCCTGCATAAAATTTCACCCCGATTCCAAATCCGGGGTCAAAACTGGATGGAAACTAATGGAAAGAGAGTTACGACACAAATGTGAATCAAACGATTAAAAATGGAAAATAGCCATGTGCATGTCTGAGCTCGCATGTAAATCCTCATTTCAGTCTTAACCGTCACTCTGATCACATCTAGCCACAAAACATTAGTGAATAATGCATAGATTTAAAATTTCGGATGCAATAACTTTTACCGATCGGAGAATGTGGCTTGGCTTCTTCTGGGAACGACTAAGAGTGATCTTGGCCTGGATTTGTCCCTAAGAACGTTAGGAAGACGAATGGATTGTAGGAACTTGTTGAGAGTGACCAGAGAAAAAGTTTTTGGACTGCCCTAGCTTGAGAAATTTTTTTGAGAGCTTTTTGGTTCTTTTGAGATAACTTGCCCGTCCTCCCCATGTATGCTGAGCTTGCAGTATTTATAGAGGGAGTATAAGGTTGATAAACATGGTATTGAATCAAGCCATGAAGACTCTTCATCAAAACAAATCAAAATTTGAAATATTTCCACTTTTGTTATATCCTTGCCATTTTAAGCTTACAAAGAACCTGGTCACGTTTTTCACAGGCCTTATCATGACGTAATGGGCTTGCAAAATGGATGAATTCAACAAGCCCAAACCTTACTCTATATCTCCATTTTATTGGATTTTATTTATTTTTTAAATAAACAAAAATTCAAAAAAATAATGAAAATCAACAAAATGTGTGAATACCTTTTATAGGTCCTCTAGTGTGTTATGAGTGTGTTTGGATATCAAAAAACTAGTTTCATTGGTTCAAAATTGCAATTTTGCTCAATTTGTATTTCATGAATTTTCTCAAATTTTCCCAACTTAGGAAGCCCATAACTTGCTCAATTTTTATCTCATGATGATGATCTTAGACTTTTGAAAGCCCAAGATGTCTACTTAAATCCCTCTTTCTATCAATTTTTCATTTGAAGACTTTATCTCGATGTAAAAGGTCTTGGCAAAAAGTGTCTTTTGTTGATTTTCTGAAAATGACCTATAATGTATAAGCTTGTATCTTTCAAATGGTGCATCTCTTGAACTTTAGGACAAAAGAGAAGTTGTAGGGAATTGGATTCTCTTCAAGATGATATTTGTTTGGGTAAAAATGGATGATGTATGTGAAATTTATGCCTGGTCAAAGTTCACTTGACTTTTCCTATAGAAACCCTAATTTAGCAATTTTTGACTTTTGATAGATTAGGAGCATTTCTTGAGGAATCATGATCAACCCTTGATCAAATGATGGATATCAATTCACAATGTTGATGTTGACAAAAAACCTTGAAGTTTGATTGTATGTGGGCCACAATTGACTTTTGACCTAGTACAATTGATTTTCAAGCATTTGAGCAATTGATTGAGCAAACTTGTAGTGCAAGGCATGAAATTTGTCATGGATAATCTTGAAGGCATATTAGGGCAATGGAAAACATTTGAGACCTTTGGAGCTGACACATCTTGATGAAAAGATAAACCCTAGTTATAGGTTCATTTCTTCGGAGGAGAATTTGTCTGGTCAATTCTTGCTCAACCTTGAGCAATTGGGAACCTCAATAAGCATGTCTTGAGTAAAAATGGGAGGGAAAATTTTGGGGTACAACAGACTGCAAATAGGGTTTACAATCTTCCCTAAAGTGAATGATTTTTTTGTGATTTTGGAGGTGGTTTCTCGCACAAGGTTTCGTGTCTTTTGATGTCTGAATGCATGCATTATATAGAGCTGAATTAGGTTAAAATAACATGGGCTTGGACTTGTATGAAAAAGCCTTGTCTTATTTTATTGTATTTTGACTTTTTTTAAATAATAAAAATAAAAATAAATAAATAAACCAAAGGGAGGTGTATGAACAAGTCTTGAGGTGTATATGAAGTGTAGAACACGTTTCGACTTTGAAGTAATAACCCATTAGCCCAAAATTTCAAGTTTGCTCAATTTAAACTTCATGCATTTGCTCAAAATTTCCCAAATTGCACTAGTCATAACTCTCTCAATTTTTCTCATTTGAAGTTAATCTCTGACTTTTTGGAAATCTTAAGATGTCCTCTACAATCTATATTTTGATCATTTTCGCATTTCAGGAATTCATCTTGGTAGAAGTTGCTTTGACAAAAAGTGTCTTTTTGTTGACTTTTAAAGTAACCTATAATGTATTGGCTCATATCTCTTAAATGAAGCATTTTTTGGACTTGATCTTAGAGAGACAAAGTTGTAGAGAATTTAACTTCCTTCAAAATAATCTTTAGTTGAGGAAAATATAATGAAGCATGTGAAAGTTATACCTGGTCAAAGTTCAGTTGACTTGTCCTTAAGAAAACCTTAATTTGGTAACTTTTGACTTTTGATGGTTTGAGAGTTTTCCTTGATGAATCATGATCAACCCTTGATAAAATTATGAATGTGACTTCAAAATGTTGATAAACCCAGAGGTTTGACTGTATGTTGACCATAATTGACTTTTTACCCAATACAGTTGATTTTTAGTCATCTGAGAAATTGACTGAGCAAACTTGTGATGCAAGGCTTGAAATTTGGAATGAACATTCCTTGATACATATAAGAGACCATGAAATCCACTTGAGGCCTTATAAACCCAAACTTCCTTGATAAAAGTGAAACCCTAGTTATAAGTCCATTGCTTAGGAGGAGAATTTGTCTGATCAATTCTTGAGCAACCTTGAGCATTTGAGAATCCTAGGAGAATGTCTTGAAGAAATGGGAGGGAAAATTTTGGGGTACAACACCTACATAGTCCTCGAGATTAATAATTTGGGAAAACCCCATTATTACTACATCAGAGAAAATAGTACACTTGTTATTTTTCTTATCAAGTTTTTGGTGCCGTTGTCGGGGACTGCCAAAATATTGAGTTTCATTGTTATTCAACTGAAATTTTATTGCTCTGCAATTAAAATTTTATTTTTCAGTTATTTTTGTTTATTATTTTATTTCCACTAATCTTTTATGTGAGGTAAGATCTCAGCAGAACTTCTTTTTAACACAAAGATCGAAAGAACTTTTCACACAAGACGAAGACAAGCTACGTTAGCCAGACTGGCTTCCAAGGAAGATATTGCCTCAAATCACTCAGAGCACCAAGACACAGATTCAGAGCACTAAGAGACAGAGTCGGATTCAGAAACTGAAAACATGGATGAAAACCCACCTTAGAGACTACTTGGTGACCATGGTGGAAGTAATGCACCAACTAGTAGACTCACTATTGTAAACCACCCAATGAATTTTCCAAATTTGCAGTTGCATCTCAGTACTATCACTCAACTTGAGAGAAGGTCATTTTCAGGAAGGTTGAATGAAGATGCTAATAAGCATTTACAGAGATTTCTGACCATGAGCACCACTTTGAAGATAAATGGTCATACTGAGGAACAAAGGAATTCAAGAATGTTCCCCTTCACATTGGCTGATGATGCTGAAGAATGGTTGTTTTCTCTTCCGGCTGATAGTATAACAACTTGGGAAGAAATGGAGACTACTTTTTAAGGAATATTTTCCAGCCGCAATGTTCATAAGAAAAAGGTATGATATACTAAATTTCAAGCAAAAAGAGGGACAATCATTGGGGGATTCCTATAAAAGGTTCAAAAGACTCCTAGTGGCCTTCCCTACTCATAATCTGGACCAGACTGACAAAAAGCAAACATTTGTAAATGATCTAAGAATCAAGACAAAGCAGTTGATAAACACCGCACTGGTGGCTCATCAAATTTCTCAACAACCACTGGTGCGAAGAAGATAATAGAAGCAATTGTTGAAAATGAGCATTTGGAGCTATATGGAAGGGTCTCCATCAAGTCTGAAGGAGTCATTTATTTAAATTTGGAGCGCAACAGACAATTAAAAATTGAAGACACAATTGTTGTAGAGGTAGAAAAGAAGCTAAAAGCACTGAATTTATGTACTCATCAAGTTACCCAAATTCAACAAGCACAAAATTTTATGTGTGAAATCTGTAATGGGCTGCACAATACGATGCATTATTTGGCTTCTCCAACATAAATTGAAGACATTAAGTTCTTGAAGCAGAATAATCCTTATTCAAACACCTACAATATTGGGTGGAATAATCATCCCAACTTCTCTTGGAAAGATCAGCAACAACAAGTTCCTCAAAAGGCAGAGTTGGAGGTGGTTATTGAAAATATGGTTTCCCAAAACTCTGAATTTCAAGAAGAGACAAGGAGTAATTACAAGAATACCACAGCTGCAATAAAAATTTGGAAGTTCAAATGGTATAGATTGCTGATCGCACTAAATCGCACTATGTTTCTGACTCAAATATCACATGTTTTCCTTAGTTTTTATTGTCATTTTCTCGTATTATGTTCCTTTTTCCTTTGTTTTCAGGATTCTTGTCATTTCAGAGCCTTCTGTGAAGAAACGAGCCAAAACGCCAAGAAATTAGGGTTTTTCAAGATATTCTGCACTTATGGCGTTCAGCACCGCGCTGGCTACAGGAAACGCGATGACGTGGCCCACTTTCACCCAGAGATCAACTGCCACGTTCCCATGATGTGGCGGTTCCAGGCACCGCGCCCGCGGCCACCCTCACCGCGCCCGCGGCCTTCACAAAAAGGTTCCCGCTCAAAAGAAGTTAAGGGGCATGCTGGTCCTTACGCACCTCAAAGTTCCTCTATAAATAGCTTTCGATTCTCATTCTTTAGTTTCATCCAAGCTTAGTACAATCTTAAGCCATATACTATCAGTTTCTGTAAAGTGATAATCTCTTCACATCGGGGAGTTATTACGGTGTAGATTGAGTTGTAATCGAGTCTTGGAGCACTTTGGTTGAAGTTCATCATACCGGCCTTACTTTTCCGTAGATTTGTATCAGATTCAAGTCTCCGACCGGAGCAAGGTTCTAATTTATTGCATTTCTTTATTTAATTGCTCTTATCATAGTCTACACGTTTTATAGACTTTAAATGCTCTTACCATAGTCTACACGTTTTATAGACTTTAAATGCTCTTACCATAGTCTACACGTTTTATAGACTTTAAATGCTCTTACCATAGTCTACACGTTTTATAGACTTTAAATGCTCTTACCATAGTCTACATGTTTTATAGACTCGCACTTATTATGTCTGGCTAAACTATAAAGGTTAGGATGTAATGATTGTCATCGTGGTTGTGTTCCAATTGTCATGCTAGTGAAAATACTCTGGGGATGTTTTGCTTCTAACTTAAGTCAATTGTGTTTTAATGTTTATTGGGTAAGATCGAAAGCCGTCCAAACTAATGATACGACTTGATTATTATTTAACCAAACAAAAAGAGCGAGAGCCGTTGATTGGATAAATCGGAATCATTGACCCTTTTAGAAAACGATTTTGAAACTATTTTCGGACGCGTTTGTAGGTTTGAAATCTGACTCTTGGTCAAAAGCCAAAAGTCTCTTTAAGTTAATCTTTCCGAGTAAGATCACTTTTCTGTTAAGTCAAAACTATCAATTTCTTAAAAATAGGTTTACCTCTTTAACGCGGAAGGCACCCTTTATATGTGACAATAAAGGAATTTAATTTAAAGAGTAAACTCGGTTCTTAGTAGTCAAAAGCTACAAGTTCCCGTTAAACTGATTCTTTGCTATCAATAGAAAATACTGCCCCATAAGTAGGTTCATCTACGCATGACCGGACCAATATCTGATTACATGATTTACATTCCAACCTGTCTTTTAAACTGTTATTTCCCTCGCTCATTTACTTTGTGCACTGCACTCACATCAATATCCTTATTCGCCTTAGATAAGCACCTTAGCAATAGAGTTGATAGATTGACAATTGGTCTCTGTGGTTCGATAATCTTATATATTACTTCGATAGGCTGTACACTTGCAGTACTACATTTAGGCTATACGTTACAGATTAAACCCCATCAAGTTTTTGGCGCCGTTGCCGGGGACCAACTTCGTCAAATTTCGTACCCTATTGTTATCCCGTTTAGACTAAGGCTGTTCTAGCCGGTAGATGCGTAGAAATCGTAGCACCGGCAACCTAATAGATCCTTTAGTAGAACCTGAACGTTACGCTCATGCCTGTCTTTTTATTCGCAAGATAAGAAGAGCTATGGCAGAAGATCGTAACCAAAGACCGCTCAAGGAATTCGCCCAACCATCTAACGAGGAACCTAGTTCTAGTATAGTAAACCCTGCTATAACTACCAACAACTTTGAACTAAAGCCCTCGTTACTACAATTAGTACAACAAAACCAATTCGCTGGTCTCGCTACCGAGAACCCGAATCAACATTTAAAGGTATTTATCCAGTTAGCTGACACCCTTAAGGCAAATGGAGCCACGCCCGAAGCTATCCGATTAAGACTATTTCCTTTTTCCCTTAGAGGTAAAGCTCACGACTGGTTAGACGCCCTTCCAACTAACTCAATAACAACTTGGGAAGACCTTAGGAGAGCTTTTCTTGCGAGGTATTTTCCACCAAGCAAGACCGCTGTTCTTAGGAACCTGATCACTTGTTTCACCCAAAACCAAGGCGAATCACTTTTTGATGCCTGGGAGAGATATAAAGAACTTTTAAGAGCTTGTCCACACCATGGCCTAGAGCAATGGTTAATCATACATACCTTCTATAATGGACTCCATTACAACACAAAGATGTCCATAGACGCTGCCGCTGGCGGAGCGTTGATGAACAAACCTTACCCTGACGCTTGTGCCCTAATAGAGGACATGGCCCAAAACCACGCCCAATGGGGATTAGAACGAGCGACAGTAGAGAAAAAGGAGAGCCATGGAGGAAAGCATGAGGTAAGTTGCATGGACATGATTAATGCCAAGATGGACGCCCTAGCCTTGAGAGTCGAGAACATGTCTCAAAACCCAACCACAGTAGCAGCAATCCAATCGGAGTGCGAACTCTGTGGAACTCAAGGACATCAAACCGTTGACTGTAACCTTTTGAACGAATCAAGCTCAGACCAAGTTAACTATACTCAAGGGAACCCTTTCTCGAATACCTACAATCCTGGATGGAGGAACCACCCGAATTTCTCTTACAAAAACAACAACCCTATCCAAAATCCCGGACCTTCGAGACCTCAAGGATTCCAAACGCAAAAACAAAACCAACCTATGCAAATAGTACCCCCAAGACCAAACCTTAAAGAAACCATAGACACCTTTATTCAAGCTCAAACCCAGCAAAATAAGGAGTTTATGAACCAACACATTCACACGAACGAACTAGTTACTCAACTAGCAACCAAGTTTGACCAGATAATAACCCACACCAAAATGCTTGAGACTCAGATTTCCCAAGTAGCACAAAACACCTCTGTACAAGTTGCACCTGGAGGACAATTCCCTGGACAAACTCAACCAAATCCAAAAGGCCAAGCAAATTCTATCACACTAAGAAGTGGAACCGCTTATGAAGGGCCTAGAAATCCTGACTTAAGCACATCAGAAAAACCTATGGAAGATGCTACGCCCAAAGACCAGGTGGAGGAACCAGAGAAACCAGGAAAGCAATCAAAACCAGAAGTAGAGAAAAACACTCAACAACCTTATAAACCACCTATTCCATTCCCACAGAGGCTGAAAAACACCAAAGTAGAAAACCAGTACCAAAAGTTTATTAAGGTAATAGAGAAACTCCATGTTGAGATTCCTTTTACTGAAGCTATAACCCAGATACCATCATATGCTAAGTTTTTGAAAGATATTTTGACCAATAAACGGCGACTCGATGATCCCAAGCCTTTAGAATGTCATTTTATATCCGAAAATAAACTCGCCAAGAAAGATAAAGACCCTGGAAGTTTTTCTATCCCTTGCATCCTAGGTAACCATATGATAGACAAAGCATTTTTAGACCTAGGAGCAAGTGTAAGTCTGATGCCTCTGGCCGTCTGTAAAAGGTTAAAATTAGGAGAACTTCAACCTACTAAGATGTCCTTACAACTAGCTGATAGATCTGTCAAATATCCCATGGGTATTTTAGAAGACATACCTGTCAAGATTGGTCAGTTGTACATTCTGAACGACTTCGTCGTAATGGATATCAAAGAAGATGAAGACATCCCAATCCTCTTAGGAAGACCCTTCCTATCGACCGCCGGAGCTATAATAGATGTTAAGAAAGGGAAACTGACTTTCGAGGTAGGAGATGAAAAGATTGAGTTCATTTTATCAAAATTTCTAATGGCACCAGTGATAGGAGATGCGTGTTATGCCATTGACATCATTGATGAATGTGTAAATGAGCTCGAACAAAACGAATTCTTAACCAAATTACCATCAACCCCTATTTTAGAGGATGACGAATTTGAGAGTATCGAACCGTACATTGACGACAACCTTTTCGAATGCTTAGCTCTTACCCATGACCTTATGCCACGTACTGAGAAAACCACTATAGAACTTAAGGAACTACCCAAGAATCTAAGATATGAGTTTTTGGATGAGGAGATGAATAGACCTGTTATAATTAGCGCCACTCTAAACCAAATAGAAACAAATCAACTATTAGATACCTTGCGAAAATATCCCTCAGCTTTAGGGTATAAAGTTTCAGATTTAAGAGGTATAAGCGCATCCGTATGCATGCATCGGATTATGCTAGAAAAAGATTCGAAACCCTCAAGAGAACATCAAAGAAGAATAAACCCTATCATGAGTGATGTAGTCAAGAAAGAAGTTCTTAAGTTATTAGAAGCTGGTATCATATACCAAATTTCGGACAGTGAATGGGTAAGCCCAGTCCATGTGGTACCCAAGAAAGGAGGTATCACTGTTCTGAAAAATGAGAAAGGTGAGCATGTGGCAAAACGAACAGAAGGAGGATGGCGAATGTGTATAGATTACAGAAGGTTGAATAAGGCAACAAGAAAAGACCATTTCCCTCTCCCATTTATAGATCAGATGCTTGAACGTCTAGCAAGACACTCATGTTTCTGCTATCTTGATGGATATTCGGGATTTTTCCAAATCCCTATTCACCCAGAGGACCAAGAAAAAACCACATTTACCTGCCCTTATGGAACATTCGCTTATAGACGAATGCCCTTTGGACTCTGTAATGCACCTGCCACTTTCCAACGTTGTATGATGTCAATTTTCGCAGACTACCTAGATGGAATTATGGAAGTATTTATGGACGATTTTTCAGTGTGTGGGTTTGATTTCAAAAACTGCCTCTCGAACTTGGAGAAAATCTTAAAAAGATGTGTGGAAGTAAACCTTGTGTTGAATTGGGAAAAGTGCCACTTTATGGTAAGTGAAGGGATAGTCTTGGGACACATTATTTCTGAAAGAGGTATAGAAGTCGATAAGGCCAAGATAGAAGTTATAGAAAACTTAAACCCACCTAAGACCGTTAGGGAAATAAGAAGTTTCCTAGGACATGCCGGGTTCTACCGACGTTTCATCAAGAATTTTTCCGCAATAACAAAACCTTTAACTAACTTATTGATGAAGGATGTCGAGTTTGAATTCGACCAAAAATGTCTTGAGGCCTTTGAAGTTTTAAAACAAGCTCTTATTTCAGCACCTATCATAAGACCGCCCGATTGGACACAACCCTTTGAAATCATGTGCGATGCTAGTGATTTCGCTGTAGGAGCTGTACTAGGGCAAAGAAAAGACAAAAAACTGCATGCAATTTACTACGCTAGTAGAACACTAGACGCTGCCCAGCTAAATTATACAACCACAGAAAAAGAATTGCTAGCCGTAGTTTTTGCTATTGATAAATTTCAATCTTATTTGGTGGGAGCAAAAATAATAGTTTACACAGATCATGCAGCAATCCGGTATTTGTTAAGTAAGAAAGATGCTAAGCCTAGATTGCTCAGATGGGTTCTTTTACTCCAAGAATTTGACTTGGATATTAAGGATAAAAAAGGAGCTGAAAACTTAGTAGCTGATCATCTCTCTAGGTTAGAACACCTTAAGCCTGAACTTATACCTATAGACGATCACTCTACTTATGAAAGATTAATAGCTGGGATAAACTCAACTGAAGAAGAGACCTATGAGGAAATCTCAACCATGAACAACATACCATGGTACGCAGATATTGTGAATTATCTAGCCGCTGATATCATACCCCCTGACTTAAGCTACCAACAGAAGAAGAAGTTTTTTAGAGATGTTAAACACTTCTTTTGGGATGAACCCCTCCTATTCAAAAGAGGAATAGATAATATATTCCGACGATGTGTGCCGGAGGAAGAAGTAGGCAATGTCATTAAACATTGTCATGCTTCACCTTATGGTGGACATGCAAGCACGTCTAAAACATGCGCCAAAATATTTCAAGCAGGTTTTTATTGGCCTACTGTATGGCGCGATGTCCACACTTACATTACAAAATGTGACCGATGCCAACGCACTGGGAACATTTCAAGACGTGATGAAATGCCTTTAAGAAACATCCAAGAAGTGGAAATATTTGATGTCTGGGGTATTGATTTCATGGGACCTTTTCCTTCCTCAATGGGTAACAAGTATATCCTAGTAGCTGTCGATTATGTCTCAAAGTGGATCGAAGCTGTTGCATCACCCACAAACGATACCAAGGTAGTTATCAAACTGTTTAAGAATATTATTTTTCCTAGGTTTGGAACCCCGAGGTTAGTCATAAGTGATGGAGGATCGCATTTTATATCTAATATATTTGACAAGCTTCTAAGCAAATACGGAGTAAAACATAGAGTAACATCACCATATCACCCGCAAACCAGTGGCCAAGTAGAGGTATCGAATAGGGAGATTAAGCAGATCCTAGAAAAAACCGTATCACTATCCAGTAAAGAATGGTCTGGAAAACTTAAAGACGCCTTATGGGCTTATAGAACGGCTTATAAAACCCCTATTGGAACAACTCCTTATCAATTGGTTTATGGAAAGTCCTGTCATTTACCCTTCGAATTAGAACATAAAGCCTATTGGGCCATTAAATCCTTGAATCTAGATTACCTGAAAGCCGGAGAAAAACGTATCCTGGACATTCACAAGCTAGAAGAGCTTCGCTTGAATTCCTATGAGAATGCCATCATATATAAGGAAAGAACCAAAATGTGGCATGATAAAAAAATCATCAAGAAAGATTTCAACATTGGTAATCCTGTTCTCCTATTTAACTCAAGGTTACGACTTTTTCCTGGTAAGCTTCGTTCAAGATGGACAGGTCCATTTGAAGTGTCAAAAGTTCTAAAGTCTGGAGCAGTAGAAATCAAAAACAATTCATGCGCTCCATTTGTGGTAAATGGACAAAGACTGAAGCTCTACAAAGGAGGCGATTTGCCTGTTGACTACTCTAGTCATATTCTTATAGACCCACCAATACCCACATAAAGTAAGATCTAATCGTCAAGCTAAACGACGTTAAACAAGCGCTGCATGGGAGGCAACCCATGGTTTATTCTTCTTTTTTATTTTATTTTTATTTTAGTAATTTATATATTTTATCTGGACTAATTTCTTGTGTTTATATTTTCAGGATGCATTACCCCGATGGTATGGTTGTGATTTTCAGAGATGAAGCACAAAAGACCCGATTTGCTACCTTATATGCTAGACCTATGGTACCCACTAGGTACCCCGATCAGAGCTGCATGGAGGCACTCGGGATTGAGCCAAGTATTCGGTATCTATGCAACCAACTTAGCTGGGATTCTTATGCTGATGATGTCCACAAAACCTACAGGAACCTTACTCTGGAGTTTCTTAGCTCTATGGACTATAACCCACGAGTGGGTGAAGGAGATGAGCAAGGACGCCTGAGTTTCAGATTGTTTGGCACCGAGTATACCCTGACCACCAAAGAATTTGGGGATTTGCTTGGTTTCCAAACTGGACCGACCGCTATAACTGAGTTCCCATTGAGTTGCTACATGGACAGAGACATTGATAAATTTTGGCAGGACATTACTCATAGAGCCAGTCTTGACCCCTCTACCCAGCTGTCCCGGAAGATCCATAACCCGGCCTTCCGATACTTCGAGATGATCCTATGCCACACTTTCTTTGGGAGGAGTTACTGTGACCACTTGGTCACCGCTGAGGAGATCCTTTTCCTATACTGTGCTAGTCAGTCCAAACCTATAGCTAGTGGAGGTTTTCTGATAGAGAGCCTCGAGCAGACTGCTCAATCCGCTGTAGGGCTCATTCATTCCGGAGGGAATGTGACACAGATATCTTCTGCTTTGGGTTTAGACAGTATGATAGCACAGCTGACCCCATACTGTGGATATACTTTTCTGGATTTAGACTTTTGCATGGATCGTGGATTCATGAGGAGGGCCTCTTTCCACCCATATCGGTACAGATTGCTTATCAATGACCAGACAGTTTACACCTTCACCATTCCAGACCCTCAGATGACTTGTGTTTCCAACTCTGCTAATTGGAACTATTCTGTAGAAGGTTGGGGTGAGATATCAGAGTACACTCCAGAATACACTCCTGCTTCCGAAGATCTCACTCCAGAATACACTCCTGCTTCCGAAGATCCCACTCAGGACTACACTCCTGCTTCCGAAGATCCCACTCAGGACTACACTCCTGCTTCCGAGGACTCCGCTCCGGATCACACATCCCGACCCGAGGTTACACACACTACTGTTCTTACTAATAACCTCAGCTTGCAGGAACCTGATATTCGCACTCTATTGACTGCTATGCGCACTGAGATAACCACTCTCCGCAATGAGGTGGCTGACCTTCATTTGCAGTTGGAAGTGAATGATGTTACCTTTGCTGGTGAGTTAGATGAATTAGCTCACGAGGTGGCAGAGATTCGACGCCAGCTGACTGAGCTGCGTGGCCCAGGCACTCCTGCAGAGCATCCTACCGGTTGGCAATAGATCTGTATTGTTCACAAGATATCTAGTTTCAGTATTATTAGTATTATGTTGATTTCCTTTTCAGACTCATTTTTATTTTTTGCATTATCTGTTTCCTGAGTTGTTAATATTTATTTTGATGACCCAATGTCCGTACCTATATCTATATATATTTATGCATATGTTATATTTATTTACTAATGTTTTTGTTTTTCTAGGTCACCATAGTTTTAATATAAAAATAAAATAAATATACATGTGTATATGTATTCACGTACATATATGCACATTTATAATAAAAATAGGTACACCTCCAGAAATTGAAGATAATGGCGAGGAAGAAAAAGCCCAATGGAAAGAAAGCCAGGCCAGCCCAACTGACCTCGACCTCACCGCGCCCGCGGTAGGCCCTGTCGCGCCCGCGGTGACGCAACGGTCACCTAACGGCTAGTAGCTCGTTTTTCCCCCCATTTTACCACTTTTTTCATTTCCAATCCCATTTTCTTCCATTTTTTTACCCACTTTATTACCCATACCAACCCACTACATTTATTTCCATTATTTTCATCATAAATATTTACAACCACCATTTTCTTTCTTCCTTTCCTATAAATACCCCCCACTATTTCATTTTCTTCCTCACACCTTCATTACTTCTACATCCCATTCTTTCTCTCTTTTCATCCACAAGAAAATCCTATGGAATATCACGGTTACATTTTACGTGGTGGTCAAGCCGGAGAAAGGCAACTAAAGCGGCTTGAAAAATTGCTGACAACACCAATACACTCTACCAGGTATATCGATGAAAACTGTCTATATTCATTAGGTATATACCATAGTGTATTCTTCCTTCTAGATAAAATAGGTATGCATGATATTTTTGCTACTCAAGCACCAACCTACCCTAGGCTGACGTTCGAGTTTTTAAGTTCTTTAATTTATAACGTCTCCCCTAACACTGCTAGCACCGTAGGTGGAGTCAAATTTAGAATGTTTAATATCGAATATGATTACTCCACTGACGGTCTAGCCGCCATGTTAGGATTGCCTTATGGGGATGGTGCCATTTGTGAAGCACCTTTAGACACGGATTGGGCATTTGAAGCATTTTGGGCCAGAATTACTAAACAAAATGCTACATCTTTTGATGGCCTTCTTGCTTCTCACATCCACAATCCTGCCCTTCGTGTCTTTAGATTTCTTTTAGCATCCACCATCTTTGCTCGGGAAAACCCAAACAAGGTGAATGCTAAAGAATTAATTATCATGCAGAGCTGCCTCACAGACACCAAAGTTAATCCCGTCCCATTCATGATTGCCCACATGCACCATGTTTTAAGAAAAGGTGGGCCGATTTCCTTTGGTGGACTGATTACCACTATTGCCCGTGCCATAGGATTGGATACGGAACTTGCTACCCTAGAACCACTTCCTCCTCGGATTGCAAATCTTAAATTTTTCAGGGATATGCGTTTATGCAAGACGAGGAAGGAAGGTGGTTACTTCCTCATGGTTGGAGGTGCTGCTATACCCAGTATTGTTATGCGTTGCACCCGTCGTACTGATATTAGATTTGAGCGTAACTGGACCTACGATCTCAACGCTCCTGCTTTTATTGGTCCGTTACCCCCAAATCTACCTTTAAACGAGGGTAACAACACTGATGATGAGTACGATTTCCAAACAGAGGAACCACCCCATTTTTCACCACCACACACGGCACCTTCTACCTCTAACCCACATGCAGGTACAACTCCTAGTTTCCATGTCACTGAGGACATGTGGCGTGAGCATATGGCCCGAGAGGCCCAGAGGGACACCCTCCTTGCTACCTTGCAGCAACAGGCGGCCGACAACATAGCCTTCATGCAAGCGTCCCAAGAACAAAATGCTAGCTCTCTGCGCACTATTATGGAAAGTCAGCTGGCTTTCCAGAGAGAACAGCACCTACACCAGACCACATACGCTCGTCACTTCCAATTGATGGAGGCAACCCAAGGCACCCTCATTGGTCGGACCCAAGAGCTACAATCGGCAAATGCCGCCTTGTCAGAGAGACTGGAGCAGCTTGTTTTGGACCGAGATAGCCGCCGTCGCAGCCGTAGCCGCCGTTCCGGTCGTACCAACCAGGATGGTGAAGGTCCTAGTGGCCCCCACTAGTGTTTTCAGGTACCTCCTCCTACTTTATTTTGGAACATTGAGGACAATGTCTGATTTAAGTGTGGGAGGAGCATTTATCGCTTTTATTTCCCATTTTCGCTTTTATTTATCGCTTTTATTTTTCGTTTTTCCTGCTTTTATTTCCCTTCCGCATTTTTCCTTTTTTTATATTCGTAGTTAATAAAATGCATGTGATAGGCGAGTCTTTCTGCGTAGTGTACCCTTTCATTTCCCCCACCTTTTAGCCTTACAAAATTTTTATTTTTCAAAGATTTATGGTTATTTTTAAGGATTTGGGCTATGAGACAGGGCCTAGATAGGGTCTGTTTCTCGGACACTCACTTTTTGAAAAATTCGTTATCATTTTTACACCATAAGCCTTTTTGAATATTTAGATTAGATCCTTTCTCCCCAATATGCCATGATTTTGAATAAAACTGTACAAATAGGTCTTCAAGTAGTTTATCTTAGCAGTCAGCTCCGGCCTAAGCATGCTCTAAGTGTGGGATCGATGAATATAAGTGGATGATCTCTATTTTGCCTTAAAAATTATAAAATAAAGTATGAATACGACTACGAGTTGGGTGATCCTCACAAAGATTACTCAACTCAAGAAAGTTGTAAGCACCAATAAAAACAAAGAAAAAATATACATATAAGGCACATCCGTTGTAGTTGGTCCAGAGGTATCTGGTGCTGGACTTGGTAGGGCAGACTTCGGTCTGATCCCCCGCAACTGCAAATGGGTAAAATAAAAAGGGGTTAAACCAACTCTTGTACCAGAACCCCATCACTTGAGATCAGAGTTACTAACCGGTCACTACACCATGAGTATGTACGGATAACGGGCTTAATGTGATTGCGCCTGAATGAAAAAGGACCTCGTACAAAAAGAAGCCTTAGCATAGTAAGGATATTAGGATCGATCTGTATACTTATGAGGTTTATGTCCGCATTTCTGCGAGTAGTGTAATTACGATACCCTTGATTCAGATAGTTAGTGCCTGACAACACACCCTTACTCGGACTTAGAAGCCCTCTTTGCCCAAAACCTGTATACACCATAAATTTCTTTCATCTACTTTTAAGAGTTGTTGCTTGAGGACAAGCAAAGGTCTAAGCGTGGGAGGATTTGATCGCACTAAATCGCACTATGTTTCTGACTCAAATATCACATGTTTTCCTTAGTTGTTATTGTCATTTTCTCGTATTATGTTCCTTTTTCCTTTGTTTTCAGGATTCTTGTCATTTCAGAGCCTTCTGTGAAGAAACGAGCCAAAACGCCAAGAAATTAGGGTTTTTCAAGATATTCTGCACTTATGGCGTTCAGCACCGCGCTGGCTACAGGAAACGCGATGACGTGGCCCACTTTCACCCAGAGATCAACTGCCACGTTCCCATGATGTGGCGGTTCCAGGCACCGCGCCCGCGGCCACCCTCACCGCGCCCGCGGCCTTCACAAAAAGGTTCCCGCTCAAAAGAAGTTAAGGGGCATGCTGGTCCTTACGCACCTCAAAGTTCCTCTATAAATAGCTTTCGATTCTCATTCTTTAGTTTCATCCAAGCTTAGTACAATCTTAAGCCATATACTATCAGTTTCTGTAAAGTGATAATCTCTTCACATCGGGGAGTTATTACGGTGTAGATTGAGTTGTAATCGAGTCTTGGAGCACTTTGGTTGAAGTTCATCATACCGGCCTTACTTTTCCGTAGATTTGTATCAGATTCAAGTCTCCGACCGGAGCAAGGTTCTAATTTATTGCATTTCTTTATTTAATTGCTCTTATCATAGTCTACACGTTTTATAGACTTTAAATGCTCTTACCATAGTCTACACGTTTTATAGACTTTAAATGCTCTTACCATAGTCTACACGTTTTATAGACTTTAAATGCTCTTACCATAGTCTACACGTTTTATAGACTTTAAATGCTCTTACCATAGTCTACATGTTTTATAGACTCGCACTTATTATGTCTGGCTAAACTATAAAGGTTAGGATGTAATGATTGTCATCGTGGTTGTGTTCCAATTGTCATGCTAGTGAAAATACTCTGGGGATGTTTTGCTTCTAACTTAAGTCAATTGTGTTTTAATGTTTATTGGGTAAGATCGAAAGCCGTCCAAACTAATGATACGACTTGATTATTATTTAACCAAACAAAAAGAGCGAGAGCCGTTGATTGGTTAAATAGGAATCATTGACCCTTTTAGAAAACGATTTTGAAACTATTTTCGGACGCGTTTGTAGGTTTGAAATCTGACTCTTGGTCAAAAGCCAAAAGTCTCTTTAAGTTAATCTTTCCGAGTAAGATCACTTTTCTGTTAAGTCAAAACTATCAATTTCTTAAAAATAGGTTTACCTCTTTAACGCGGAAGGCACCCTTTATATGTGACAATAAAGGAATTTAATTTAAAGAGTAAACTCGGTTCTTAGTAGTCAAAAGCTACAAGTTCCCGTTAAACTGATTCTTTGCTATCAATAGAAAATACTGCCCCATAAGTAGGTTCATCTACGCATGACCGGACCAATATCTGATTACATGATTTACATTCCAACCTGTCTTTTAAACTGTTATTTCCCTCGCTCATTTACTTTGTGCACTGCACTCACATCAATATCCTTATTCGCCTTAGATAAGCACCTTAGCAATAGAGTTGATAGATTGACAATTGGTCTCTGTGGTTCGATAATCTTATATATTACTTCGATAGGTTGTACACTTGCAGTACTACATTTAGGCTATACGTTACAGATTAAACCCCATCAATTGCACAACAGGTAGTGTTGCGAGCACAAGAAAGTCAAAAAAGTCATGCGAATATAAATGCTGTCAAAATAAGGAGTGAGAAAGTTGATAGAGATAAAGAAGATGAGGTAAGGATTGATGACAATATCATAGAAGTAGAGCTGGAAGTAAGAGAGAACAAGAATAAACAAGAAGAAGTGGTATCTCCTGTGAAGCCAGTTGAAGAGAAGACTAAACCAGTGATCGAGTTCTTGTATACCTCTCAAGTGGCAAAGAAGGACACAAAAGAAAAAGATTTTGAAAATTTTGTCAAAATCTTCAAAAATCTAGAGATCCACATACCATTCTTTGAAGCACTCGAAAAATGCCTTTGTATCAGAAATTCATGAAGGATGTATTATCATAGAAGATATCAATAGGAGAGGGATCGGTACCCGTTAATGAGAAATTATGGGCAATTGTGCCCGAGAGAAAAATACATGTCAAGCAAAGGGATCTGGGGTCAGTTGTAATACCATGCACAATAAAAGGTAGAGCTTTCAAGTAGGTTATGGTTGATTTTTCCTCTAGTGTGAGTTAATGCCATTATAAATTTTCAAGAAGCTCGGTATTGAGAAGATAAGCAGGAGTGGGACAAAATTGAAATTTGCGGATCACACCATCAAGCAGTCATTTGGAATAGCTGAAGATGTTTTAGTAGAAATTGACAATTCTGTTGTCCCAATTGATTTTCAGATCATGGACATACCTGAAGATGAAGAGACTCTTATCATTCTTGGTCGACCTTTTATGCTGACTAGTCGATGCAATTTTGATATCGAGATAGGTAATCTGACACTAAATTCATTTGATGAGGAGATATCCTTGAAGGTGTTGGAGATAGGGAGCAAGGTGCATGTGGAAAGGATAAATCTTTGGTCGAAATTATCAAAGTAGAAGGATAAGGAAACAACTCAAAATCACAACCGAAAGAAGTCTTAGGAAAAATCTCTCAGGTGGCATCAATCAAAATTCATAAATGCAATCAACAAGGAAAGAAGATAAAGAAGAAGGAACACTAAGCTGAAAAGACGGAAATTGGAAGTGGCTGGAAGCATGAATGGGTTGAGACATTTGATCTGAATGAGTTCTAGATTACGGAAGAAACAAGCAACAAGGCGGGGAAGAGGAAGTACCCCCCCCCCCCCCCCCCCATAAGGGGATGAACCGTCAATCCATACGACGTTAATCGAAGTGCTTCATGGGAGGCAACCCAAACTTTTAATAACGTAGGGTTGCAAAACAGATTGAATCTTGAAGTGTTGATGAGATTTGATTTGATTATTTAGCCATATGCAAGCTTTCTAAATTGAGCCAAATTATCCCATTTTTGTACCAATCATGCTTGATTCGATTTGGTATTGATATATCAGCATAATTTGATTGAGATCCTGTCTAAAAATCATATCAAAACATATCTTTGATATTATTTACCAATTATTTGATTTTATTCAATTTTTAATAAATAAAAAATCAAAATAAAATAAATAATGAAGCAAATAATGTGTGAGTGGACATTTGGGTCGTGGACCATGCTACAAGTGAGGTGCAATCATGAAATGCTAAGCCCATTTGGTAAAAAAAATGCACTTTGAGCATATTTGACTTTTGACAATTTTGCAAAAAAGGTCAACTTTGACAAGGCATATCTCCTCCAATTTTAACCCTATAGAGGTGTTCTTTGACTTTTTAGAAAGCTTAAGATGTCCCCTAAGCAACCCTTTTGGTCTCATTTCAATTGGGTCTTCCATGTTCATGTAAGATGCTTTGACCCAAAAGGTGTTTTTGTTGACTTTTCAAAAGGACCTATAATATAGAAATTCATATCTTTTTATGAGTGCATATTTTGAGCTTGTGGGCTGAAGATGAGTTGTAGGTAATTGCATCCTCTTAAAAATGAGCCTTGGATGGACATTTTTTGATAAAGTATGTGGAAGTTATGTTTGGTCAAAGCTTGGTTGACTTTTCCTAAGGATCCCTAATTTAGCAAATTTTGGGTTTTGATGAATTTAGGGCATTCCTTGAATAATCATGATCAAACCTTGATTAAATTATGGATACCACTTCAAAATGTTTATTTTGACCAAAAATCTTAAAGTTTGACTGTATGTGGGCCACAATTGACTTTTGACCTAATACAGTCGATTCTCAAGCATTTGAGTAGTTGACTGAGCAAACTTCTTGTGCAGTGCTTGAAATTTGACATGGAGGGTCTTGAGAACATATTAGGACCATGGAGAGCATATGAGGTCTTTCGAGTTCACTTATCTTGATGAAAATGGAAACCCTAATTTGAGACACACTACCTTAGGGGAGAGTTTGTTTGGTCAACTCTTGGGCAAACTTGAGGAAATTGAGGATCTCTAGGACTATGTATTGAGTAAAATGAGAGGGAAAATTTTGGGGTACAACAGCTGCACCTGTTCAATCTTCTTAAACCTGAGGATATAGATTGGCTCGTCTGCCTTTCGTGATCTGAAGGTGGAAGATGATTGAACACTAGATTGCCCAGAAATTTGCACTCGCATGAAGTGACACATGATTTGTGATATCGGGAATGGGATTATAAATGCCATTTGGAAGTTTCTAGATAATTGTCGGATATGGAATTAAAGATGCCATCCAAGATATGATGGAGTACCGTCGGAGATGGGCTTAAAGATACCATCTAGAGGATGTTGATTTCCTGAGATATTCCTTTGATGAGAGTCCATGCTCCTGTCGTTGAGGAGGAATCTGCTGAGGAATGTTGGTATCTGGATAGAATTTTAGGAGCTTCAGTTGTCTGTTACTCTATTGGGGAATTAACTCTGGAGGTGAACTGCATATTTGGTCAATGTAAAGGCTGCATCACGACTTACTGGGGAAAGGTGAAATTGACCGAAACTGGTCAGGTCCAGGTTATACCGTGTTGTAAACTGTCGTATGGAGGTAAGAGAAAAGAAACTTGAATGGTAAGGTTATGAGAAGGAACCTAGATAGTAGGGTTACTTAGATATGAAATCATGGATAGTAGGGCTGTGAGAAGGAACCTGGATAGTAGGGTTACTTCAATATGAAAGCCTGGATAGTAGAGTTGTGACAAGGAACCTGGATAGTAAGGTTACTTCGAAATGAAATCCTGGATAGTAGGGTTGTGAGAAGGAACCTGGATAGTAGGGTTACTTCGAAATGAAAGCCTGGATAGTAGGGCTGTGAGAAGGAACCTGTATAGTAGGGTTACTTCAATATGAAATCCTGGATAGTAGGGTTCTTAGAAGGAACCTGGGTCGTAGGGTTACTTCAATATGAAAGCCTGGATAGTAGGGTTGTGAGAAGGAACCTGGGCCGTAGGGTTTCTTCGATATGAAAGCATGGATAGTAGGGTTGTGAGAAGGAACCTGGATAGTAGGGTTACTTCGAAATGAAAGCTTGGATAGTAGAGATGTGAGAAGGAACCTGGATAGTAGGGTTTTAAGAAGGAACCTGGGTCGTAGGGTTACTTTGATATGAAAGCTTGGATAGTAGGGTTGTGAGAAAGAACCTGGGTCGTAGGGTTTCTTCGATATGAAAGCCTGGATAGTAGGGTTGTGAGAAGGAACCTGGATAGTAGGGTTACTTCGAAATGAAAGCCTAGATAGTAGGGCTGTGAGAAGGAACCTGGATAGTACGGTTACCTCTAAATGAGAGCCTAGATAGTAAGGCTGTGAGAAGGAACCTGGATAGTAGGGTTACTTCGAAATGAAAGCCTGGATAGTAGGGCTGTAAGAAGGAACCTGGATAATAGGGTTACTTCGATATGAAAGCCTTGATAGTAGGGCTGTGAGAAGGAACCTCGATAGTAGGGTTACTTTGATATGAAAGCCTGGATAGTAGGGCTGTAAGAAGGAACCTGGATAGTAGGGTTACTTTGATATGAAAGCCTGGATAGTAGGGTTGTGAGAAGGAACCTGGAGTGTAGGGTTACTTCAAAATGAAAGCTTGGATAAAAGGGCTGTGAGAAGGAACCTGGATAGTAGGGTTACTTCGATATGAAAGCCTGGATAGTAGGGCTGTGAGAAGGAACTTGGATAGTAGGGTTACTTTAATATGAAAGCCTGGATAGTAGGGCTGTGAGAAGGAACCTGGATAGTAGGGTTACTTCAAAATGAAATCCTGGATAGTAGGGTTGTGAGAAGGAACCTGGATAGTAGGGTTACTTCGATATGAAAGCCTAGATAGTAGGACTGTGAGAAGGAACCTGGATAGTAGGGTTACTTCGAAATAAAATCCTGGATAGTAGGGCTGTGAGAAGGAACCTGGATAGTAGGGTTACTTCGAAATGAAAGCCTAGATAGTAGGGCTATAAGAAGGAACCTGGATAGTAGGTTTACTTCGATATGAAAGCCTGGATAATAGGGCTGTGAGATGGAACCTGGATAGTAGGGTTACTTTGATATGAAAGCCTGGATAATAGGACTATGAGAAGGAACCTGGATAGTAGGGTTACTTCGAAATGAATGCCTGGATAGTAGGGCTGTGAGAAGGTACCTGGATAGTAGGGTTACTTTGATATGAAAGCTTGGATAGTAGGGCTGTGAGAAGGAACCTGGATAGTAGGGTTACTTCGAAATGAAATCCTGGATAGTAGGGCTGTGAGAAGGAACCTGGATAGTGAGAAGGAACCTCGATCGTAGGGTTACTTTGATATGAAAGCCTAGACAGTAGGGCTGTGAGAAGGAACCTGGATTGTAGGGTTACTTCGATATGAAAGCCTGGATAGTAGGGTTGTGAGAAGGAACCAGGTTCGTAGGGTTTCTTCAATATGAAAGCCTTGATAGTAGGGCTGTGAGAATGCACCTGGATTGTATGGTTACTTCGAAATGATAGTGTAGATTAATTGACCCGTTTGGCTTCGGGAATTGAGTTTTCGTTGGTCGTCTGCAGATGTGACTTGCATAACTGCTGAATTTGTTGAAGCTAATCCTCTTTTCCTGGAAAGATATCAGGGTTAGTTATATGCGATGCATGAAATGCAGGGTGAGATTATATTCTCAAAATAAATGAGATTATGTTGTATATGATATGTATGCGTATGTCATGATGTATGTTCATGAAATGCTATCGGGGTATGCTCGCGTCTGGGAAAATAAATCCCTGACAGTTGCTGGAGATTTGTAAATATTCTGTCCGGAGGAGATGCTGCTTGAGAATAAACTTTGCGGGGAATGAACTTAGAAAATGTATTTTTGTAGCTGAAGTGATGAACCTTGCCGAGGATTGAGCCTCTGTATCTGGAGAAAAAAACTCTGCTTGGGGGATGAAATTTACTGACTCGCCCGCGATTATGAACCTCAGCTGGGGTGGTTACGTCTTGTTTCGGGAAATCTGACATCAATGCCTTTGGATACTTTTACTCTGTGGGGAGTGTATGTACCAATAATTATGTTCCCAAGCTGGCTCTATCCCGGTACCTGCTGGGCAGAGTAACTGTAGGGTTTGGCACTTCTTGTTTTTTCCCCTGTTTCTGGAATTACGAGTAATTGTCTTTTGTTTCTTATGTAAATATTTATGAGCAACAATCATTTTCAAATGCATATATCAAAAATAAGTCATTCGACGTTTTTGTACCCCAAAATTTGCCCTCCCATATTTTTCAATACATTTCAAGTGAGATCCTCAAATTGCTCAAAGAAGTCCAAGGGTTCACCAGACAAGCTCTCTCCTAAGGCAGTCTACCTCAAATTAGGGTTTCATGTTGCATCAAGATACTTGAGTCCAAGGGATCCCAAATGCTCACCATTGTCCTAATATGTTCTCAAGATCATACATGTCAAGTTTCAAGCCTTGCAGAGAAAGTTTGCTCAGTCAATTGCTCAAGGGCCTAAAAATCGACTGTGCTAGGGCAAAAGTCAACTGTGGCCCTCATAGAGTCAAACTTCAAGATTTCTGGTCAATATCCTCATTTTGAAGTATTATTCATCATTTGATCAAGGTTTGATCATTATTCCTCAAGGATTGCTCACAATTCATCAGAATCCAAAAGTTGCTAAGTTAGGGTTTTGTAGGAAAAGTCAACTCAACTTTGACCAAGCATAACTTTATCATACTTTATAAAAAATGACCCATCCAAATCTCATTTTGTATATGATGTGATTCCCTACAATTCATCTTCAGCTCCCAAGATCAAAATATGCACTCAGAAGAAGATATAAATTTGGACATTATAGGTCATTTTGGAAAGTCAACAAAAACACCTTTTTTGTCAAAGCTTCATACATGAACATGGAAGATTCAATTGATATGAGACAAAAATTGTTGCTTAGAGGACATCTTGAGCTTTCTAAAAAGTCCAAGAACACATCTCTAGGGTCAAAATTGAGGAAGTTATGCATTGGCAAAGTTGACCTTTTTCGCAAAATTGCCAAAAGTCAAATATGCCTCAAATTGCAATTTTTGTCAAATGGGCCTAACTTTCTGCGCTTATATTGAGTTGTTAACATGGTCCACGACCCATGAGCCCTGGCACTTGTCATTTTTTATTTTTATCATTTATCTTGATTTTATTTCATTTAAATCAAATAATATCAATAATAAATAATGAAAATATCAAAAATCATTTAAACCTTGAGATTTTGTGCATATTTCAGGTCCATGAATAGCTGGCAATGAGATCAAATTGTGCAAGGCTTGTTTGTACACAAAAAGATTGGATTTTGGCTTAATTTGGAAAGATTTACATGAGAATCAAATCATGATCAATGATCATTATTGGAGAATATTTGAAGCAAATTTGTAAACCTAATTCACTCAAGAGTACATATAGAACATTGGTAGACCAAAAGCAGGGGGATTGGAGGTGTGAGAGGCTGAGAGAAAACTTGAAAAAACTCAACAAAAGTGGCAATATGATTTCATAGTTCCAGGCTCTTTCAATCTATTCCAAGCATACCATTCACTTGTTGGACATCTAAGGACTCTATCCCAATCATTAGCAAGCATTTTCGTGCCCAAAAACGCATTGTAAGTACCTCACGACATCCCTTCTTTTTTGAAATCGAATCTCATGAATTTGGCATTGTTAGCATGATTGGTTTATATATTCTGAATCCTTGAAAAATTTGCAAGCTAATAAAAATAATTAATTGAACTTTTGTTAACCATACAGAGATTTTCCATGATTAGGGTTTAGGTTTCGTTTTTAGGGATTTTGATTACAGGTACAATTGGGCCACGATTGAGGTACCATGATGCTCATGAGGTTGTCACGAGTTGATTGGTACCATTGTTATATGTTTATCATGCTTGCAGGGATTTTTGGAAAATCACATGGGCTATACCTACAGAGAATGTCTGTAGGTAAAAGTCGTTTTACCTAAAACGACGGACAAGGGTAGACGACGACTGCATGGCAACACACCATTCATCCATTTAAATTCTGACGCGTTTGTTTGATAGCTGGCATTGTTTTTCATTATATTATTATTATTTCGTATACTAACAAATAAATTCAAGTGGCCCAGTGGTATCCAGGGAAGGCGTTAAGGCTTTGCAGGCATGAGGTCAGGGGTTCGACCCCTGCCTCCAACATTTTCCATTTTCTCAATTTCTCTTTACAGATCTTGTACCCCACGCGTCATGAAGCCTACCATATGCCATCAATGTTCAATCACCAGATCTCCAAAATGCCAGATCTAACACCCATCCATTGGAGGTCCATGATACACCCTAGTCAAGCAATGCACAGGATCATGAAAGGTCAACGTGGACCAAGGCTTATTGGGCCCAAAAACTGCTATGGACACCCCGTTCTTACCACTAACACCAGGCCCAATTCTCTCTTTTCTTTTCTTTTATATATTTTATTTTATTTATTTATTTTTGTTTAAATTATTTTCTAACATAAAAATTAATTCTTTTTTTACAAAAACTCATAAAATCAACTTTTTCATCAAATTAGAATTTTGTTTTTTTTATTATATTTTGTCAAAATTAATTTAATATTAGTTTAATTGTAGGGCAATTTTAACCTTTTGTAAATAATTTAAAACAAAATTAGAAAATTAGGGTTTTGTTTGATTTAATTTTTTTTCTTTTCTTAAAATAACCAAAATGCAAAAATAGGTCAAATTAATTATTTTTCTTAGTTTAAATTAATTAGTAATCAGGTTTGTACTTATTTAATTAAAACCTTATTTTTCTCAAAATAATCAAAAACAATAAAAAAATGAATTTTCTTTTAATTAGGTCTAGACGGGGTCAAAACCCTAATTTATTTCTCGTCCTCGATCCATCGCGCGCATTTATTTATTTTTTACAATATTAATGTAACTGCTTATGGGATGTAATAGTTTAATTAGGACTTTTATTTTATTTATCATTTTACGGGTTTTTGGCTATGTAATTAATCCCCCTCCCCGAAGCCTTGTAATAGCGTAGTTTTATTTCTCGCATTTTAATTTTCGCAAATATTAACTGTTAGATGTATGATAATAGGATTGCATGACAAGAATGTATGTTAATTTTAAAATGGTTAGCAAACCCTAAATGTGCAAAGATAATAACTTGAAATCAAATCACTCGCACATGCGCACTCATAGGGTATACTCTCACTTCGGTTGCCTTTGGTAAACGATCATTAAGTATAAGGTGTTTTAGTGGTCGCTCTTTTGTCTAAACAAAGATCAAATGTCTCATTCGGAAATGTTGCCTCAGAAAGGTTGCCTCGGAAATGTTGCCTCGAATATGATCTTAAAACATTAGGGTTATTACTAAGACGTCCTAACATTGCTTTAGTGATCGTATGTCCCTTTCGAATTGACCCTTACAACTCCAACGACGGTGCTACCTACTCCTTAATAGTAGGATAACATTGTCTAAAGGAAACGAGAATAGAAATAATCCTTTTTCGAGTAGGTAGATGCTAGTAGGTACTTGCTCAAAATCAAACTTTCACACTTACACTTTCTTTTTCAAACAAAGTTTTCAAAACCAACTTCGTAACACTCTTGAAGACAGAAGCAAGGGTTAAAACGAAGTAAAACAAAACTTTTCAAAACAAACACACACAATAAATTTTTTTAAATGATGAGCAAGTACCTAAGAGCCCGTGGAAAACCACAGATAGAAAGGGTTCTAATACCTTCCCTTTCTATAATCTACCCCCTGTACTCAAAATCTCGAAAAAAGGAATTTTTCTGTGCTTTTTTCCTTTCCAATTGGATAAAATAAAAGTCGGTGGCGACTCTTGCTTACCGCGACATTTTGCAAACACAAACGCAAAACGCAAACAAGCATTTTCTCAAAACATTCCGGTTCTACCACCGTGTCACAGAACTGGCGACTCTGCTGGGGAGCATTATAAGTGGGGTATACCTTAAGATTAGTTCATCATAAATAGCTTCTCTTGTTTGATTTGATTGCTTTACTTTTGAGGGTTTTGTATTGGGAGTTACTATAGATCCTAACTCGAATTTGGGGGACACCTTTTAGGTAAGTAGCAATAAACTGTGAGGGAACTGTACGGCATAAACCGATAAGGTTGAAGCAGTAGCTACGTTCGTGTGGCACATTGGTTGGTACCGGTATCCCTTGTGGAGAAACAAGGAGAATACGGGGCTGCTATATGTATCGTTAAGCATCAACTGACCTTAGAACCTATAATTGACCAACTTGGCCATAGGAAGTAGTGAGATAGCCGGTCTCAGTGTAAAGCTGGGAACTGGTTGATACTCGATGCTACACTCATTGAGACCATACTCTCGAGATAGTTCCGACTGCAAGAAAAGATTGCGTGAGCTGAAACCATGACCGATGGAGGATGGTCAGTGATATTGAGAACCTCTAGGACCCGGTTACTTTGCTAGGACAGGTTGAAACCAACTGAACTTCAAGAGGGTAATACCTAGACCCCATGCAAGCCTTAAACTTAAGGGCTTTTGTGTGACTTGTTTGCCTTTACCATGTCTGCTATCTGCTATACCTGTTGTGTTTTTTATCATGACATCATGCATCATAACATAGCATGCATACTTCATTATACTAACCATTTCAAAGACCGAGGGGATTTAAATTTGTTCTGTTTGTAGATTATGGCTTCCATGCGCAGAAACACCATCCGAGTTAACTTTGTGCAAATACTTGCTCAACTCGAAGATTTAGCCTCGAGAGTTTCTGATACTTCTTCATTCATTAGGAGACATGGTCAGCTTCTTAGCTTGGTTACCTCAAGGTTTGATGAGCAGATGATGAGTGTGCTCTTCCAGTTCTTCGATCCGGTGCATCATTGCTTCACTTTCCTGGATTATCAGCTAGTTCCTACTATGGAAGAGTTTTCTCACTTATTGGGCATATCCATCCTCGAGAAGATGTCTTTCACAGGTTTGGAAGAGGCTCCTAGACCAGAGGACATTGCTTCAGCTTTACATTTGAAAAGGGCTGATGTAGTATCCAACTGGGAGACACGAAGCGGGGTTAAAGGTTTCTTAGCCAAGTTTTTGATGGATCAAGCTCAACTGTTCTGGGATAATTTGGACTTTCAGGCTTTTGAATACATCTTGGCTCTCCTTATCTACGGTTTGGTTCTCTTCCCGAATCCAGATTCCTTCATAGATGTGAATGCGGTTAAGATCTTCCCGTCTCGCAATCTTGTGCCTACTCTATTGGGTGATATCTTGCATGCCCTCTACACTCGTACTGTGCATAGAAGAGGGACCCTCATGTGTTGCATGCCTTTACTGGCGAGGTGGTTTATTTCGCACCTCCCGAAGTCCGTATTGAAGATTGAAGAAGGTTTAGGATGGTCTTACAGGATAATTTCCCTTGCCCATACGAACATTCTTTGGAGTTCTAAGGCTTTGGAAAGCATTGCTGTCATTGATCGATGTGGGGGATATCCTAATGTCCCATTGCTTGGAATCAGAGGGGGTATAACCTATAATCCCTGCTTAGCTCTGCGACAATTTGGTCATGCTCGGAGAGACGGTCCTCATGAGCTTCTTCTTACCGATATTGCATTTGACTACAAGGAGGACGTTGACGAGCATCGTCGAAGGTTTATATGAGCTTGGGGTATGGTGAACAGGTCTGACCCTCAAGAGCTAGGACCGAGGACTTTTCTCCCTATGCAGCCCTATCTCCAAAGGGTCCGAGCTCATGCTCAGAAGCTTGGGATGCCTTATGAAGCTGTGTTGCCAGTGATTGTGGAGCCTACCAATGAAGAGGGTTTTCCTTATACAGTCCTTTATCCCTACATGCCCACTGATCTTGGGGCATTAAAGAGATCCTGGATTCAGTTTAAAGAGGAGAGGGATACCTACCGAGAGAAGTACCATGAGCAAGAAAGGAAGATCTTGAAGCTCTCTAGGCAACTCGAGAATGAAAGAACGATCAATGACTACGTCAGCACCAAGGGGAAGCGTCCATGGGATTTCTGATTTTGCTTTTTCTAGTTTAGATTTGTTTTTCATTTACTTCTTTGTAAACGCCTTAAAAGGCATTGTTAAACATATTTTACAAGTTTAATCTAATAAAGTTTGTTTATTTCTTGGTTTGCAAATTTAAATCTCCCAAAGTCTTTGAAATCATTACATACACATCCCATTATCATGCACATCATTACAGGTACCGTTACAGGTTTCTCATCTTCTTTGCTGTTTATTTCAGCCGTTATGTCTTCTGATCAAGCTATCAAAGATCTTCAGGAGTAAAATGCCCAATTCCAATAGATGTTCTTAAACTTGGCTAAAGGGCAAGAGGATTTGAAAGCTCTCATCCTGAAAGAGAAATAGAAGGAGAAGAAGAAGAATAAGAAGAAGGGTTTTCTTTTGAGTATGGGTAAAAGGTTTGGGGATAGGCTGAAACAACAAGTTGATATGTCCCTTTCCTCCAAAGGAGAGGAGGACCAAGAAGAAGAAAAGGGCCCCAGTCCTGTAGTTTCTGATAATGATACAAATTATGATGAAGAACAGTATCCTCCTGCTGAGGATAGGTACAAACAACTTGAAGACCGATTGAGTGCTATAGAGTGTCAGAAGATCCATGGTTTGGATTTTGGAGAGTTGTGATTGGTATCAGGAGTGGTGATTCCTCATAAGTTTAAAGCACCGGTTTTTGCTAAGTACAATGGAGTGTCCTGTCCTAAACTCCATCTTCACTCGTATGTCCGAAAAATTCAACCCCACACCGTTCATAAAAATTTGTGGGTACATTTCTTTCAAGATAGTCTGTTAGGGACTCAGCTTGAATGGTTTTATCAATTGGAATGAGCTAATGTCCGAAACTGGGAGGACCTTGCTATTGCTTTTTACAAGCAGTATCAATATAACGCCGACCTTGCTCCCACTCGTACTTAGCTTCAGGGTATGTCTATGGGTGCAAGTGAAGGTTTTAAGGACTATGCTCAAAAGTGGAGAGATTTGGCTGGAAGAGTCCAACCCCCTTTGTCTGATAGGGAGTTGGTGGATATGTTTCTAGGGACGTTGTCTGGTCCATTTTTCAATCATCTGATTGGCAGTTTGTCATCTGGGTTTACTGAATTGATCCTGACTGGGGAGAGATTAGAAGCTGGTATCCGAAGTGGTAAGATACAGAAGGATACTTCATCAAGTGAAGTAAAGAAGCCTTTCACCAGTAAGAAAGAAGCAAGTGCAGTCTACAGCTCGAGGAGCCAAAATTGACCTAAACGTCGTCAAGCAGTAAATGTGGTAGTAATATCAAGACCCATTGTTGCCCCACAATGCAACAATCAGCAAAGAATGGAGAAACCCCAAAGACAGTACACTCGGCTTAATATGACCTTGTCTCAAATTCTACCACAATTATTGAAGACCAACCTAGTAACTCTAAGGGAAGCCCTGAAGAATCCCAACACCACATCTCCGCTATATAATCCGAACGCCCGCAGTGCCTATCACTCCGATAGCCCAGGTCATGATACAAACAACTGTTGGGCCATGAAGAATAAGGTGCAAGATTTGATCGAAGCTAAATAAATTGAGTTTGACGCTCCGGAGAAGCCCAACGTCATGACTGATCCTATGCCCAAACATGGTCATGGAGTAAATGTTGTGGACCATGATTTATTTGTGACCTCTGTGGAAGACATTTCCACTCCTTTGATGATAGTTAAGAAGAATATATTGTTGGCCAGTTCATTTCTGGGATATGGCGAAGGGTGCCACCTATGTTCAATCCTGCCTGCTGGTTGCCATCTATTGAAATCAGGGGTTCAACGCCTGATGGATAGCAAAGAAGTCCTATTCGAGAAGACTATGATCCTGTTAATTCCAGTTGAAGATGTTGCCATCATAACCATTTCCACCAATCCTTCCAAGGCTTCCTCGAGAAAGCCTGTTAGGATTACATCTGTTCCAAGAATTGCTCCGTTAAACATTACTATCCCTGGTCCTATCCCATACACTTCAGATAAGGTTGTCCCTTGGCACTATGGGGCTGATGTGTATTACCATGGAGTTAAACAAGACTTGAAGATTGAAGAAGCTGATGTTGATGTCAGCAATATTGTCGGGGCTAGCAAGGTCACCAGAAGTGGAAGACTCTTCTCTCCTGAGATTTCCCCTCTGATTGTTCACAAACCTATTATCATTCCATCTACTAGTACATCATCTACTGTCCCAGTACATATTCCAGTTATCACCCCTGTCACCGAGCCATCTGACACCCGGGGCAAAGAAATCACAAGTGAGCCTGCCCGGATGGAGGCACCTAAGAGGATCATTGTAGAAACCTCTAAGCAGGAGATAGAGGAAATTCTGAAAATTATCAAGAAGAGCGACTACAACGTAGTCGAGCAGCTGGGGAAGACCCCGTTGAAAATCTCCATGTTATCCTTGTTATTGTGTTCTTAAGCCCACACAAAGGCTTTAATTGCTTTCCTCAAAACTGTGCATGTGCCTCAGGAAACTTCTGCCGATCAATTCAAAGACTGTGTAGCTAGTTTGACTGCCGACAACGGGTTGGGTTTCTCAGACGCAGATCTGACTGCTAAAGGAAGAAATCACAATGATGCTCTGCACGTCTCGATCGAGTGTAGGGGCACTACTATGGCCCATGTACTAGTGGATATCGGTTCCTCATTGAATGTTCTGCCAAAGAAAGCATTAGACCGTCTGGACTGTGAAGGTTTGATTCTGAAGCCGAGTAATATTGTGGTCAGGGCTTTCGACGGGTCAAAAAAATGGTGCACGGGGAGGTGGGCGTCCCTGTTAAAGTTGGCTCTCAGACTTTTGCGTCTACTTTCTACGTGATGGATATCTGACCATCATATTCTTGCTTGTTGGGTCGCCCGTGGATTCATAAGGCTGGGGCAGTGACTTCTACGCTCCATTAAATGTTGAAATATCCAGTAAAAAGGAAGATTGTTAGGTGCGAGGAGAAGAGGAGTACATGGTGAGTCATCTAAACTCCTTTCGCTATGTGGAGATGGATGGGGAATTCATCGAAACCCCTTGTCAGAACTTTGAAGAGGTTCCCTAGACTCTGGCGTCGACTGAAGTTGCTACTGACAAACCTCTGATGAAGATGGCTTCCTTCAAGGATGACAGGGATGTAATTGAAAAAGGTGGTTGTGCAAATTGGGGTCAGCTCCCTGATTTCACACACAAGACTGACAAGTTTGGTTTGAGCTTTACTGTAGAGCTCAAAGGGCTGTTCGGCACGCGCGGATTGGAAGACCTCCTCTGCACATCAGTAATCAGGGAGTAAATGCAATTGAAGATGATAAAGAAGAGTCTGATATCGAGAGCTGGAACTACCCGACTACCAACGGTGGATTGAACAACTGGACGGCAAAGGACTTCGTGCCCGTTTCTTTTATTACACAGTAATAGACTTTTGTTTTGAGATTTATAACAGAGAGTTTAAAACTTTACGGCCCAGTTCTTTTCCCAAGGCACCTTGGCTTTGTTTGTGAGGGTTTATTATTTGTCATTTTCATATATCATCAATAAAGCATTGGACGTTTATTGCATTACAAATATTGTGCTCCTTGTTTTTCTTTTCTATCTCGAACTTTATCAAAACAGCTATTGTCTCACACACACTCATATATCATGATGCATATCCACATCCACTCTGGATCCCGCTGATAACGACTCTGCTACTGTTTACCGTGGTTATTGGTAAACAACCGCTGATCCTCCAAATGGTTACTTATTTGGTTACTCGCAGGATCGATCAGATTGATCATAAGACATAGGTTGATTTTGAGGTTTTGATTAAGTTGGATAATGGTTAAATGACAATAAAATAAAGAGGCTTTAAGTAAATTGCATGAAGAAGTGGACTTTGATAAAATAAATGAAGGCTTGAAATAAAGGGCTTCGACAGGAAAAGTAAAGAAGAAAGCAAGTAAAGTTTCTGGAAAGTAAATGACTTTGATTAATAAAAGTGGTGTTTCACACATACATTCTCAACAATTCTTTCTCACACGCTGGGTACTCGAATCTATATGAGTGACTTTGTATATATTTGTGAACACACGCGAGAAACTGCGTGAACTACTACTATTTATACTAAAACATCCCAAGTAACCGTCGGGCAGTTACACCGCTTCGAGATGACTCCACTTGGCACGTTCTCAGCGTTCGACGCTCCAGATCTTTGCACGTTGCACTTGGTAACCGCTGAAAACCGTTTTCCCTCCAAACGCTTGAATTTCAAACCGTTCCACTCTGAACCATCGAACACCTTCGTCGAGAAGCATCTTCGACGAGAAACACCTTCGACGTCGAAGGCAACCAACTTCTCCCTTGGAAGAAATCCTCTAAGTACATTGCCATCTTTCGAAGGGCATTTCGATGGACCCAGCTGGTCGAAAACATCCTTCAGCTTTAATGGCTGATATTAATGAAACAAGGGTGTCGAATTTAGGAGCCAACAAATTGCCCCCCAAGAATGCCTTATTTCGACTCTGAAAGAAAAAGGCATTCTTTGAAATGCCATTCGACACCTGTCTTTTCATTCTTAGTCACAAATTAAATTGTGCACTTTTTGTTGTCTTCTACCAACCACTGACAATCCCAAGGAAAAGCCATCATTCATCCGTACCTAAGACGTCACTTCAGTACGGCGTGCAGTGTGCCAAACGTCTTTTCACAAATTGTCATCATGACAATTCCCAAAAACGAGGGCGCACGCTGCACCCTTCCATTTTTGCAGAACGGCTACAACAACAGGGAGACGCCACGTGTCCCACTACCTTCTGCAACATTAAATGGCATTTAATGTCCTCGAATTTGGGGATTTCCCCAACTACTATAAATAGCGGTAAGTACCCATTGTGGGACTTTTTTTACGCTACCTTGCTTTCAGAATTCCTCATTTGCATACAAACTCTTGTCAACTTTGCAAACCCCCTGTTCTTCACTTCGTCTTCAACCTTAGTACCAACAATGGCATCTGGTTCTTCCAACGCTCCTAGCGCCAACACTCCCTCTGGAAATGTCAAACCTAGGATTTTCTCCACCGCTCCCGTAGTGACTCCCACGGGCCAACGAAGGGTCCCTGAGCCTTTGGACATTGCTGTACGTGATGCTTATTCACGCCACCTCATGATTCCGGTTGGATATTCCAACCAAATCTTTGCTATGTCTGGCCCATTATACCCAAGCATTGCTGAAGCCATGAAGATCAAAAGTTACTTTCCGGTACTTGAGAGACTCAAACCGGTTGGATGCTCCAAGAAAGATGCATAGGATAATGAAGATCCTGCTAAGGAGAAAATCGACCTCCGTTTCTTCAATAAAGGTGTTAGGTCTTTCAGGTCTAGCCCTAGCCTCACTCCTGATTATAGTGCTTGGCTGGAAAAAATGGAGAAACGCCAGGCTTCGATCTGGAAAGACATGGGGATATTCGACCTGGTTATGCTGTCGAAGACAGGTCTTAACTATTCCCCAGAGATGTTGATAGCTTCTTTACTCTTCTGGGATTACACCCATTTCACCTTCCATCTTCCCTGTGGAATGCTGACTCCCACGCTCTTCGACGTGGCCGCCATCACTGGCCTTCGACCCACTGGGGACTACTTCGACCCGGAGGAAATGTCGGAGGATCAGATTGGATTCTCTGCCACAAAACCAACCTACACCACATTCATCAATCACTACCACGATAAGTCGACAGATGCTGTGTCGGATGTCGAACATAATGCGTTTCTAGCCTTATGGCTGACACGCTTTGTGTTTTGCTCCAAGTCTTTACAGGTGACCAAGAAGATGGTCACTCTCGCCACTCAACTCCACCATGGCCAAAATATCTGTTTGGCAGAATTGATTTTGGCGAGTCTGTACGAGTCGATTAGCAACGGAGCGACTCTTCTGAAGATCATCGAGAACAGAGCCAGTCTGCTGCTTGCTGGACCTTTTTGGCTGCTTCAGCTGTGGCTCAATGCCACCTTCGAGTCTTTCTTGCCTAAGAAGATTCAAATAAATGAGCAGGCTCCAGAAATAGCAAACAGGCGCATCGAAGGCACCAGATTGGCTCTGTTGACTCCAACGGAAGATGGGCTGGAGCTTCAACAAACTTTTACAAACTTCGTCCTGATGTTTGCGAAAAGGAAAGAATTTTCTTCGACCATGGCTCCGTTTGCTCGACGAAAGGTTGGCCCAGAGTGGTTCACGAGGCCGCATCCTAGGGCGTCGAGTGGTCCTCAGGTCGACGAATATACAACAGTGTGGGAGGCATTTCTCACACCAAGAATAATGCCTCTGCGATTCCAGAGCTCCAAGACTCACTTGAGTCTAATCGCGTATCAACCAAACCCGGTGTCTCGCCAGTTTGGTATTATCCAAACACTACCTTCTCCAATTTTCCCCAGGGAGAAGTCTATGTTATACTTCTGCAACGACTACACTGAAGAAGCTGCCACTAAGCATATCGGCAGATATGCTGGTCGAACAGTTCTTTCGTTGTTTGACTATCATCTTAACTTTCTCTGCTCACCATCCTTCGAGGAGTGGTGGAAAAGTTACTACACTGAGGAGTTTTTCGACGAGAAGGACTTCGTGGAAGAACTTCAGAAATCTTTTGTCCTTGTCTTGGACAAAATAAAGAAATGTAAGTTCATCCTTTCGAATTACTTTGTCTTTCCCTTTCGACTGGTAGCCTGTTAATTATTTTATCTACTTTCAGTTATTCGAAAGCCTGCAGCCAAGAAGGCTGCAGAGGGCCAACAGGGAGGAGGCCCCTTAACAAAACCTCCACCACCGGCGAAGACTATAGCGCCGGCGAAGACCACAACAAACCAACAGGGGGAAGGCCCTTCGAAAAAGCCTTCTGCATCGGTAACCAGACTTTCATTATTTTTTCTGGCTTTAACTTTCTGACTTTCGATGCAACTGCTAAATCGAACTCCTATTGATTTTTTCAGGCACCTTCACCCAAGAAACGGCCAGCACTGACGGTCGAATCTGGGAGTGATGAAGAAGATGATTCTCCCCCTGCTCCTCTTAAAAGGCGAAAGCTGAAGAAGGACGTTCCTCTTCCTGAGGCTCGAACAATCAGGATAAAGGTTGCTGGGAGAAAGCCCAGGCCACCTCCAGTAATCATTGAAGAGCCAACTGAGGAGGAACTAAATGTTCTTCTTAATAAACCTGTCGAAAGCGACAATTCCAGCCCTGGGGCTGAAGCTCCTATGCAGGTAATCTCTTCGATCCCTTTTTAACTCAGGTGTCGATACCCACGTTCGATTATGTCTCTTTCGAATTTAGAAGATTCTTCTTCTTCTCTTTTCAGGACACCACTGAAAGCTCAGCGCCAAGGACTTCTGAAACATTGGATTCTGCTGAACTCAGCAGGCCACAAGAAAAAGACTTGGCGAACGATGAAGCCAATACTGAAATAAATGAAGCCAATGCTGAGACAGCAGAAAAACCAACAGAAGATCCACAAACAGAAGAGCAACAACCAAAAGAGATTTAGGTGGTGGATCTGTCGGAAGAAAATTGTGACGAAGGGGACCGCGGTGACGCTGGCGAAGAGGATCAAGGTGACGCTGGCGAAGGGAACCATGATGACGCTGGTACTGCCGCAGTCCGAGTCGAAGAGAGTCAAGTCGAGGCAAATGCTACTCAACAGCCTCAAACCCAAGACAACGCTGTTGCAAAGGCTGTCACCTCAACAAAGCATAGGTCGAAAGAAGACTTAGAACTCCTGAAGCAAACTGATCCTGTTGGCTATCTGAATGCCATCATCGAGAGCAAAAGTTCGTCTGATGTTAGTCAGGAGGCTCCTACTCTGTCGGGGAAGTCCACTGAAACTTCTCCTCTCGATGAGGCTTTGACGAAGGTTAAGGCTCAGTTTTTCAAGAAGGACTTGATGAAAGCTTTGGAGGGGGACCCTACTGCTCCATCATATTTGGGGGTTGTTTTGAATGCCGTAGACTTGTTAGCTGTGCCTCCAGAAGTTTCAGGCTTTATCATGGAGTTACACTCCATTATTGATCAAGTCTCAGCAGATTATTGGCGACAAAGGGGCTTTAATAGCCAGCTTGAAGTGTTATATGGCAAAAGCTCTTCTGCATGGACTGCTGTAGCAGAGACAACTTCTCGAATTGCGGAGTTGTCGAAGCAAAAAGCATCTAAACAAGAAGAAGTTGATGCCATCGATCGAGAGAATGCTTCCCTTAAGGCGCAAATCGAAGAAATAGAGGCTAAGATAAATGCCAATACTAAGCGCAAGGAGGAACTTCTCTCGACTGTTCCAGACACCGAAAGTCAAGCTGAAATCACACAAGGCCTAGAATTTGCTGAGAAAGCTCAAGCCTTCGACGATCAAATTGCCAAGCTTGTGCAGGCGAATGCCTTGTGCAACAAAAGATTGGAGTTGCAGCAAACCAAATACCTTCGACTCAAGGACTCCATCCCCTTCTGATTGTTTCAGCCCTTTACCCATATATTGTAATATGTATTCGACAATATTGCCATTTTGGCTAATTTATAAAAAAATTTCCATTTTGGCTTATTTATGGTTAATTTAGTCGTTACTTGTTATTTATTTTTATCTTTTGGAGTGTAGGTTTATACTTTTTCAAATATTTACCATTTACTCTCAAGAGCCTTTTATCTTCACCTAGCTCTTCGACTTCATAAGCTCCACCGGAAAAAGTCTGGATAACTCTGAATGGTCCTTCCCATTTGGGTGACCATTTTCCCATGCTTCGATCCCTTCGATCCATGGGAAGAATCACCTTCCAGACTAGTTCTCCAGGAGAAAATGCCTTAGGTTTCACCTTTTTATTATAAGAGTCTTCTACTCTTTTCTTCTGAAGCCTGAGTAGGTCAAGAGCGCGCAATCTTTCTTCGTCTAAATCCACTAGTTCGTCTAACATCATATCCCAATAAATTTCAGAGGGAATATCATAATGTCTCTGAACCCTTGCAGATTGAAGACAGATTTCTGCTGGCAACACTGCGTCATGGCCAAACATTAGCCTATATGGTGTTGTACCTATGGCTTCTTTTGGGGACGTTCGACAAGCCCACAAAATCCGGTCTAACGTCTTATGCCAATTTTTGGGCTTCTTCCCAACATGCTTTTTTATCAAGCCAATCACTACTTTGTTCGCTGCTTCGACTTGACCATTTGCCTGTGCATAATAAGGCGTTGATGTTAGGAGTTTGAAACCTGTTTCCTGAGCGAATTCCTGCATCTTTCGACCGGTGAAAACTGATCCTTGATCAGTTGTTATAGTCTCAGGGATTCCATATCTAAAGATAATGTTCTTTTGAATAAATTCAATGACATTTTCTTGGTCCACATTGACTAAAGGGATAGCTTCGATCCACTTAGTAAAATAATCAATGCCTACCAATATATACTTCTGACTCTTTGATGATGCTGGTCGAATCTCTCCAATGAGGTCCAACGCCCATCCTCTAAAGGGCCAAGGTTTCACTATCGAGTGAAGTTCGCTTGCTGGTACATGTTGGATGCCTGTATGGACTTGACATTCTTGGTAACCTTTAGCGAACTCGACACAATCTTTCAGCATAGTGGGCCAGTATAGTCCTTGTCGAAACAACAACCATTTCATCTTATGGCCTACTTGGTGAGCCCCACATGCTCCAGCGTGCATAGTCGAAAGGGCTATGTATTCCTCAGTTTCACTTAAGCATTTTAGCAATACCCCTTCAGGCGTCTTTTTAAATAACTCATTACCCATGAGTACATAACTCAACGCCCTGTACTTTGTTTTTCGTTCTGTCGAAGCTCCTGGATTTTAAAGATAATCCACAATGGGCTTCCTCCAATCTTGCTCTGACAAATTATCTATGAACGAAATTTCGAAGTTACTTTGATCAGCATATCCTAGTCTTGTCGATTCCAAGTCTGTTGGTGATAGATAAGTTGCTTTTATCTTTTCTCGAACTTCGATTGCTCTTTGTAATCTCGTTTTTGAAATCTTGTACCCAGATGCAATTTGTGCCAAGTCGTTGGCTATTTGATTTTCCAATCTGGGTATGTCGAATATTGACCATTTCAAATTTTTTCAATAAACGATTTGCTATCACAAAGTACATAATGAGATTTTCTCTTATGCATTTATATTCTTTTGTGACTTGCTTAATGACTAACTCTGAGTCTCCCATTATTTCGACTCGAGTTGCCCCCAATTCAAACAATATTTCAAGGCCAGTAATTAGAGCTTCATACTCAGCCTCATTGTTCGAACAAGAACCTGATATCTTGTACTTGAATGTTGTTGGAATTTTTTCTGGAGAAATGATCAAGACTCCTACTCCTGTTCCATCTTTATGGCTGGAACCATCGAAGTAGAATTTCCAAGGTTCTATCTCCACATAATTAATATCCTCAACTTGAATCGAGTGGTCGACTATAAAGTCTGCAACCACTTGTCCTTTCACTTCCTTAAGAGGCATAAAGGTCAAGGAGTATTCAGTTAATGCTAGTGCCCACTTGCCAATTCGACTGTGCAAGATGGGTTTCGACAACATGTACTTGAAAACATCAAAATGAGACGAAACATACACATTAACTGGTTTTATATATTGCTTGAGTTTTGTACAAGAGAAATACAGACATAGACACAATTTTTCAACTTCGCTATATCTAGTTTCTGCATCGTTCAAAACTCTACTAAGATAGTAGATGGGTCTTTCGACTCCATTCTCATCTTCTTGGGCTAACATGCTTCCCAAAGTTTTGTCGGATGCAGCTATGTACAATCTCATACTCCTATTGCTACAAGGAGGCACCAAAATAGGTGGCTTGGTGAGGTACCCTTTGATTTTGTCGAAGGCTTCTTGTTGCTCTTGCCCCCATTCGAATCCCTCTTTATTCAGTCGAAGTAAGGGTGAAAAGGCTTGAGCTTTCCCACTTAGGTTAGATATGAATCTCCTTAAGAAATTTATCTTGCCTAACAGAGATTGCAGTTCCTTCTTATTCGATGGCGCTTTCGCTTCCAGAATAGCCTTCGTCTTGTTCTTGTTGATTTCGATTCCTTTCTTGTGGACAACGAAGCCCAAGAAATCTCCAGCTTTCACACAGAATGCACACTTCAAAGGGTTCATCTTCAGACCATGTTCTCTCATTCTTTCGAATGATTGTCGAAGGTGGTCAATATGATTCTTCCTGGAAACAGATTTTATAACAATGTCATCAATATATACTTGCATAAAAGTGTTAATAAAATCATGGAAGATAGAATTCATTGCTCGCTGGTATGTTGCCCCAGCGTTCTTTAGGCCAAAAGGCATCACTACCCATTCGTAAGTGCCTAGAGCCCCAGGGCATCGAAAAGCTGTTTTCGACACATCCTCTTCAGCAATGAATATTTGATTATATCCTGAATAACCATCGAGCATACTCAGGTATTTATAGCCAGCGGTAGAATCGACTAGCATTTCTGCCACAGGCATAGGATATTCATCTTTGGGCGTAGCAGCATTCAAATCTCTGAAATCTATGCACACCCTTAATGAACCATTTTTCTTAATTACTGGCACAATGTTTGCAATCCATTCGACATACCTTGTAACGCGTATGAATTTGCACTTCAGCAGTCTTTCGACTTCCATTTTGATCTTCGACAGTATTTCTGGAGTGAAGCGTCTTGGACTTTGCCTTATTGGCTTCTTCCCAGGTTTGATTGGCAACTGAAGTTCTACCAATCCTCTGTCGAGACCAGGCATTTCGTCGTAATCCCATGCAAAACAGTCCTTGAACTCTTTCAACAATTGGATTACTTCCAACCTAACTTCTGGGTCAATTTTGGCGCTGATGTAAGTTGGCTTTTTCTCTGACCCTTCGCCTAAGTTGATTTCTTCTAAAGGATCTTGCGCTAACATTTTAATGTTGTTCGCCAAAGGGTCCTTTTCGAAGCCCAAAGGCTCATCGTCATAGATGGCGTCGAGCCTCTGTTCCTGCATTCCTTCTGGCATGATATCAGGAGGTTCTGGATCGAAATCCTTTCCTGGACCTGCAGCAGATAACTGTTGATCATTGGCCTGTGTGGCCATGTACTTTACTTCGGCTTCGAGAGCCGTTATCATCTTTGTTTCGGCTACATAAGCCGAAATTCGCTTCAATGATTGTGACTCAGTCATTATCACTGAATTCACTTCCCCAACCAGTTGGTTGGATATCAGTTAACCCACTGAAGTCTATGTGGGACAAGTCTTCTCTGTCCCATTGAAAACCATGCTCTGGGTGCAGGTATAGGGAACAAAAAGTATTTGGCGCTGGCGCCAAGTCGAAGTCAGGTGTTGGACATGGCCCTATGTGAGCCAAGTTCTTGTCGAAATCTGCCAGCCCTAGGTGATTCACTTCGCCCAAGTAATAACTTTGATCTGCCTCTATGTTTTCGACCATCCTATCTGGACGCCATAGCAGCAGCCTCTGGTGCATTGATGATGGCACAGCTCCAACACCATGAATCCATTCACGGTCCAACAAAAGATTGTAGTTAGGTTTGGCCGATATGACCATAAACATCGTTGGTCGAAGGATAGATCCCACCTTGATATCCAGTTGGATCACTCCCATAGTGGTCCCTATGCCGCCCTCATAGTTCGACAGGACCATGTTGTGAGGCTTGATGTCCTCATCCCTTTTGCCAATTTTCCTTAGCATAGAGTGAGGAATAATTTTGATGGTTGCCCCACAATCCACCAAGATTTTATTCACTATAGTTTCTTCGAGTTTAGCCCTTATAAATAAAGGCTTGAGGTGATTTTTCATCGCCTCTGTAGGTGGTTCGAAGAACCCATTTTGTTCCTCAGTAGTGCCATTGTCCATGACGAAATAGCACACTGGCCTATGTTTGGCCATTTCTTGCTCCACTTCCCAATCACTTGCTTCGACCTCCACCTGTCGGTCGAACTCTCTGGGCAGCACTGAGACTATATTCACCATGATGTCCAAAGTATCATCAGACTCAGAACCATCTTCGTCCTCAATTTCACCTTGGTTAGGCCAAACTAGCCTGTTGGTTACTGGCTCTCTTTCTAGAGGTTTCCTTTGCTTCCTTAGAGGAATATTTGAACTGGTTTCTGCCTTTGGTTCATTGGCAGCCTCCCTCTCAGCTTTTCGTCTCCTTTGGTATCTCCTCCATTGAGATCGAGACATGGGATTTTTCCCTTTGTAGTTGCTTGACACCTGTGCAACTTTAGGGGCAGCAACTTGAGGTTCTTTCTTTTGTGTTAAAGATGAACCTCTTGGCACATTGAAAGAGTGCCATCTCTCCTCGCTTGGCCTCTTGAAACGAGATGTCTTGTACCAGGTATCTACTGGCACATTAGTTGGAGGCCTGAAAGTCAATGGCCTCTTTTCTTGGTTTGAACCTCTTTGGTAGGCTCTTCGGGGATCATGTCGAAGATCAACATTTTCCCTTCTCTTATTTGCTGCTCTTACGCCTTGAATATGTTCAGCAGCTTTTTTGTCAAAGATCGAACTGCATCTTGGACACAGCATTACTTCTGACTTTTTCTTCTGGCATCTTTGCAGGAAATCTGCCAGATTTTCATTTTCCCGAGGGAAAGCAGTCTTGTTAGCTTGTTCTTGCCTCATGGCCTCCTCTGACGCCTTTGGGTCAGAGACTTCGACCATGTTGACATTCATGGTATCTTTGTTGGCAAGAGTCAACTGCTTCATTTGAATCTCCAAGTCCTCTGTCTGGCCTTGAACTGTGGCCAAGTGAGAACTGGGTTTTGGTCCAGTTTTTTGGGCTCCAACTGTCTCCAGCTTTGGGCTTTCGACCGCTTTCTGAACCGCTTCAATTGTTTTTCTGGATAAATTCCCAGAAAAACTGCCAAAGATTGGCATGTTGATATGGTCCTTTGAGACTTCGACCATTTTGATTCCTGGCCTCTTCGACTGGCTCCTGGATGCCTCGATCACGTTCACCTCTGAAGGCTCAGCATAGTGGGCTTCAGCCTGCAACGGATTAGAGTCGACAGCCATGGGGGTCTTGTCAGCAAACTTCAACCTCCCTTCTTCGATAGCGTCTTGCACAAGATTCCTGAAAAGAAAACATTGAGAAGTTTTATGGCCCAAAAAATTATGATATTTACAAAAGCCTCTCTTCTTTCTTTGATCAAGAGGAGGCACTTTTACCCCTGGGGGTACTATCATTTGGCCATCTTTAACAAGCAAGTCAAAGATCTCATCACATTTTGTAATATCAAAACTATAAGTCTTTTTGGGGAACCTATCGTTGGTCCTTTCTGGACCAATGGGATTTTTCCCACTTGAGGGGACTAACAGTTTGCAAGAGTATGGTGGCCCTTGTTTTAGTTCCGCTAAATCGACTTCTCCTTCTTCGACAGCTATAGTATCGTCGAAGGATTCAGGATCTTCGTCATCCATCTCAACATACGCTATCCTCTCTCGCTTATGAGTTTTCGTTGCCTTTGCTTTTTCAGCTTTGAGGCGTTCTACCTGTCGAACTCTATCGGCCAGTTGGGCCATGTCTCTCAGGTATTGAGTGTCTAACTTCTTCCTAATGGAATAATCTAAACCGCCTGCGGCTATTTCGACTAACTCATGTTCTGGCACTTGTGTAAAACATCTTGCTTTGAGCAACCTAAACCTATTTAGATATTCGTCTATAGGTTCAGTGAAACGTCTCTTCACACTGGCCAATTCTTTCAGGCTTATCTTGGTTTGCCCCATGTAGAATTGTTCGTGGAACAATCTTTCCAACTGGGTCCAATGATGGATCGAATTGGGGGGGAGAGTTGTAAACCAAGTAAAAGCGTTCTTTGTTAAAGAACTTGGGAAGTACTTAATCCTCAGGTTTTCGTTGTTCGAAATATCTCCTGCTTCGATCAAGTATCTCGCCACATGTTCGACAGTAGATTCTGTCGTGTCCCCAGAGAACTTAATGAATTTGGGGACTTTACATCTAGGAGGTAAGTCTGTTTGTAACACGTATTCTGACAGCGGGGATGTAAAGTTGGGCCTTCGAAAGCCCATGTTCATCCCATTTTGAGTCATGATCCTTTCGATCATGGTTGCCAGATTATTTTCCAAACCCATGTTTTGGTATTGGATATGCTGACTTACTTCGTCAGCATTTTGGTTTCTGTTAACTAACCTTACCTCTGGGGTTATTACCCTAGGTTCCTCGACAGGTTGCTCCAATCGTGCCCTAAGGTTTTCTTCGACAGGCTGTTGGACTTGGTTGATAGTGGTTTCTTCCTCTAAGAATACACCCTGGTTTCCCCTTATTTGCGCCCTTTGGGGCTGTCGAATAGGTTGGGGTACTCCAAAGAAATCAGCCAAACGCGTCATTTGCGCTGTCATCTGCTGATTCGATTGAGTAGTGTTTTGTATTAGAGGGTTCAACACTGTACTTAAAGTTTGTGCCAACATTTGAACCATATCATGGTTGCTTTCGTCCATTTGTTGCCTCAAGACTGCTGTCGAGGCATTTGTAAGGCCATGTGCTACTTGGGACGTTCCTCCTAAGAGTTGGGTCCTATTTCTATTCGCCATACCTACTCCAGAACCTTGGAGTGGCGAAGAGGCACTCACTTAAGGGTCTGAAAAAGTGGACGCAGCATTCGTCAGGCTAGCCAAGTCAGAAGTTGGCATGCCATAGAGTGGTTCTCGATTATGACCGCCTGTCATAAATCCTGGGGGAACAAAAGGCCTTGTGCCTAAATTTCCCCTTGGTGGGGGAGTTCCCAAAGGCACTCTGGGGCCTGTGAACGGAGGTAATGGCCCCGTTGTTGTGACCGTTACTGCTGGTGTTGAACCAGCGGTTATCGCTTCACTTACGGTCGGGATAACCGTTGCTCCCACATTCGTTTGTGGGATTTTGTTATTGTTTGGCGGATTCGCCATCTCTTCCCTTGTTCTGGCAGTATTGGTATCGTTAGTGTATATTCTACCACTTCTCAATAACATACAACACTCCTCGAAAAAGATGAGATTATGTTTAAAAGGTTAAACTTCAAAAATCAACACACAGTCCCACCAGGTGTGCCAATTTGTTTACCGTGGTTATTGGTAAACAACCGCTGATCCTCCAAATGGTTACTTATTTGGTTACTCGCAGGATCGATCAGATTGATCCTAAGACATAGGTTGATTTTGAGGTTTTGATTAAGTTGGATAATGGTTAAATGACAATAAACTAAAGAGGCTTTAAGTAAATTGCATGAAGAAGTGGACTTTGATAAAATAAATGAAGGCTTGAAATAAAGGGCTTCGACAGGAAAAGTAAAGAAGAAAGCAAGTAAAGTTTCTGGAAAGTAAATGACTTTGATTAATAAAAGTGGTGTTTCACACATACATTCTCAACAATTCTTTCTCACACGCTGGGTACTCGAATCTATATGAGTGACTTTGTATATATTTGTGAACACACGCGAGAAACTGCGTGAACTACTACTATTTATACTAAAACATCCCAAGTAACCGTCGGGCAGTTACACCGCTTCGAGATGACTCCACTTGGCACGTTCTCAGCGTTCGACGCTCCAGATCTTTGCACGTTGCACTTGGTAACCGCTGAAAACCGTTTTCCCTCCAAACGCTTGAATTTCAAACCGTTCCACTCTGAACCATCGAACACCTTCATCGAGAAGCATCTTCGACGAGAAACACCTTCGACGTCGAAGGCAACCAACTTCTCCCTTGGAAGAAATCCTCCAAGTACATTGCCATCTTTCGAGGGGCATTTCGATGGACCCAGCTGTTCGAAAACATCCTTCAGCTTTAATGGCTGATATTAATGAAACAAGGGTGTCGAATTTAGGAGCCAACAGCTACTACCAGTTATGACTTCGAGAATCCGATCAACCAAGCCGAGGACGAAGGTGAGGATGATTGTGAAGTTCCTGGGGAACTTGCTAGACTGTTACTACAGGAAGAGAGGGCCATACAGCCTCATGAAGAGCCAGTGGAATCAGTGAATTTGGGTACAGAGGAAGACAGGAAAGAGGTCAAGATAGGAGGGAATCTGGAGCCTAGCTTCAAGCAACGGTTGATACAGATGCTACGCGACTATGTTGAGATCTTCGCTTGGTATTATGAAGATATGCCTGGTTTGGACATTGATATTGTGGTACACCGCCTGCCAACTAAAGAAGACTGTCCTCCAGTAAAATAGAAGGTTTGCCGTATGCGCCCTGAGATGTCGGAGAAAATCAAAGATGATGTCATGAAACAGTTTGACGCCGGATTTCTAGCTGTTACTTCTTATCCGCAGTGGGTTTCCAACGTTATTCCGGTACCGAAGAAGGATGGTAAGGTACGGATGTGTGTGGACTATAGGGATCTGAACAGGGCGAGCCCAAAGGATGATTTCCCACTCCCTCACATCGATGTTCTGGTCGACAACACCGCGCATCATAAGATCTTCTCCTTTATGGATGGTTTCTCTGGTTACAATCAGATTAAGATGGATCCCGAGGACATGGAGAAGACAACTTTCGTTACGCAATGGGGCAACTTTTTCTACAAAGTCATGCCGTTCGGATTGAAGAATGCTGGAGCAACGTATCAGCGCGCCATGGTCGCTTTGTTCCACGACATGATTCACCATGAGATTGAGGTGTACGTTGATGACATGATTGCAAGGTCCCATACTGAAGAAGAACACCTTGGCCATCTCCAGAAACTGTTCGACAGGTTAAAGATGTACAATCTGAGGTTGAACCCGAACAAGTGCACCTTCGGGGTAAGATCCGGTAAGCTGCTGGGTTTCGTCGTTAGTGATAAAGGTATTCAAGTGGATCCTACCAATGTGAAAGCTATACAGAAGATGCCGGCTCCCCGTACAGAAAAGGAAGTTAGAGGCTTTTTGGGACGTCTGAATTACATTGCCCGATTCATCTCACATCTGACCGCTACTTGTGAGCCGATCTTCAAGCTGCTGAAGAAAGATCAAGTGGTAAAATGGAATGATGAATGTCATGCCGCTTTCGAAAGGATCAAAGAATATCTCTTAGAGCCACCTATTCTGATGCGTCCAGTTGAAGGAAGACCTTTTATCTTATACTTAACAGTACTCGACAATTCAATAGGGTGCGTGTTGGGGCAGCATGACGAGTCTGGCCGAAAAGAGCATTCTATTTACTACCTTAGCAAAAAGTTTACTGACTGTGAGACCTGATACTCACTGCTTGAGAAAACTTTCTGCGCTTTGGCATGTGCCGCTCGCCGGCTGAGACAGTATATGCTGACTCAAACTACCCTATTGATATCAAAGATGGATCCAATCAAGTATATCTTCGAAAAGCCTGCCTTGTCCGGAAGAATAGCAAGATGGCAGATGATCTTAACTGAGTATGACATCCAATACACAACCCAAAAAAAAATCAAGGGGAGTGTATTGGCAGATAATTTGGCGCATCAGGCCGTGGATGATTACCAATCCATGAATTTCGAGTTCCCGGATGAGAACATCATGTTGGTGACCGACTGTGAAAAACTTGGACCGGATGAAGGACCTGAGGAAGGATCCCGATGGTCTATGTATTTTATGGAGCTTCAAACGCGTTGGGTAATGGAATTGGCGCTGTGATCATATCTCCTGAGGGCTGTTATACTCCATTCACCGCCCAATTATGTTTCAACTGCACCAACAATATGGCGGAGTATAAAGCATGCATCATGGGTCTTCGAGCTACTACTGACTTGAGGATTAAGTTCTTGAGTGTATTCGGAGATTCTGTTCTGGTGATCAGTCAGATCAAAGGCGAGTGGGATACGAAGCACCCAAATATTATTCCTTACAAAGAGTATGTATTGACATTGATCCCACACTTCGAGGAGATAACCTTTGAACACTTCCCAAGAGAGGAGAATCAGTTGGCGGACGCGCTAGCTACCATGTCTTCTATGTTCAAGGTCAGGTGGGACAATGAAGCTCCCCAGATTACATTGAGAGGTTGGACGAACCCGCACATTGCTGTGACATCTAGACTGAAGAGGTAGCAGATAAACCCTGGTTTCACGAGGTAAAGAGGTATCTTGAGGCTCAAGAGTACCCCGAGGGTGCATCTGTTAATGATAAGAAGTTTCTGAGGAGATTCGCTGCGAAGTTCTTCATCAGTAATGGTATCCTCTACAAGCGTAACCATGATTCAACCTTACTGCGATGTGTGGATAAAAGTGAGGCAGAAAGGATCATGGCAAAGTTACATGAAGGTACCTTCAGAACTCATTCCAGTGGACATACCATGGCAAAAAAGATCCTTCAGGCAGGATATTATTGGTCTACTATGGAAGCCGATTGTTATCAGCATTCTCGGACCTGTCACAAGTGCCAAGTCTATACTGATAAGGTGCATGTACCTCCAGTTCCTCTGAACGTCTTGACAGCTCCTTGGCCTTTTGCAATGTGGGGCATCGATATTATTGGCGAGATCGGACCTACTGCATCCAACGGGGATCGTTTCATTCTGGTGGCTATTGATTATTTCACAAAATGGGTTGAAGAAGCTTCCTTTCCTACAGTAACCAAGAACGTCGTGGTGCAGTTTATCCGACACAATATGATTTGTCGATATGGTGTACCAGAGAGGATCATTACGGACAATGGTACAAATCTCAACAATATAATGATCACCGAGCTCTGCAAACAGTTTAAGATACAGCATCACAACTCTTCTCCTTACCGGCCGAAGATGAATGGGGTTGTTGAAGCGGCTAATAAGAATATCAAGAAGATTGTGCAGAAGATGACGGTGACATACAAAGACTGGCATGAGATGTTACCATTCGCTCTTCATGGGTATCGTACCTCAGCACGGACGTCGACAGGGGCAACACCCTACTCTTTGGTGTATGGTATGGAAGCAGTCTTACCCATTGAGGTCCAGATACCTTCTCTCCGGATTATGAAGGATGCAGGTTTGAGCGAAGACGATTGGATCCATACCCGGCTTGATCAGCTGAATCTAATTGATGAAAAGCGACTTATTGCTATTTGTCATGGTCAGACGTATCAAAAGCGAATGATCAAGGCATTTAACAAGAAAGTTTGATGACAAGAATATCAAGTCGGGGATCTGGTGATTAAACGCATCATATTACCGCAAGGTGATCCTAGGGGAAAATGGACCCCTACGTACGAAGGGCCATTTGTGGTTAAGGATATTTTCTCGGGAGGAGCTATGATTCTAACCACCATGGATGGTAACGACCTTCCTCACCCCGTCAATGCAGACATAGTGAAAAAATACTACGCATAATCTAAGACCTGCTAGGTTGACTTGCCTAGGCAAAAATAAGGGCTTCCCGGCGAACCAAAAGGGTTCGGGCAAAAATAAGGGATGAAAATGAAAAAATATGTACACCCGGCAAGTCGAAAACCTGAAAAGGCGGCTTGGGCAAAAAAGGGTATCCCCGTAGACTGAAAACCCGAAAGGACGGTCCAGGAAAAATTTAGGGATTGAAGCGTAACACTATGTCCCATTGGATCATCTCGCAACCAGACTTCGGTATCGACTATCAAGCTCAGACGGTGCTAATCAATCTGATATACCTTCAACCAAGTATCAAAGTGATGAGATGCTCGAAGATATAAAGGCAATAGTAGAGTGGGAACCCAGTGGGATTGTTCACATAGCTGTTTTTCTTTGTTTTTCACAAATTGTATAATTTCTATCTTTCGGTGGTGTTCTCTTACTAGGACGTCAACCTCTTGTACAAAACGCCTATCACAGGCTAATTTCAAAAATCAATACAATTCATTTTACAACAAATTTCAAAATTGTTTTTCTTCTTCCGTTTTGTTTTGCGAGAACGTCCAATGATTCATTTTTTTATATATGCATTTGAAAATAATTGTTGCTCATAAAAATTTACATGCGAAACAAAAGACAATTACTAGTAATTTTAGGAACAGGGGCAAACAAGAAATGTCCAAACCTTACAGTTGCTCTACCCACCAGGTACAGGGATAGAGCCAGCTTGAGAAAATGACTAAAAGTACATACACTCCCCGCAGAGTAAAAGGTATCTAAAAACATTGATGTTAATGCTCCCCAAGCAGAGTTCATCTATCGCCGGCAATGGAAGACCATCCCCAGTGGAGTTTATTTCTTCCACAAGCAGAAACTCAATCCCCAACAGGGTTCGTTATTGCCAGCAACAGTAATTCATCCCCAGCCAAGGTTATTTCTCCAAATCAGCAGATCTTCTAGCAAAGTATCTCTCTTCCCTACAGAGTAACTCTCTCTCCAGTTTATTCTCCAGCAGAGTCATTCTCGCGCCAATTTATTCTCAAATCATCTTCGGTCGTTATCCCCAGCGAGCGAAACTCTTTGTACTCTCTAGCAACAGTCCGGGATTTATTTTCCCCAGCTAGAGAACGTCATAAGAACATTGCATATTCATACATCATGGCATACGCATAAGCATCATACAACATAATCTCTTTTATTTTGAGAACATCATTATTTGATACATGTCATGCATCATGACATTACATACGACTAACTCTTTACCTTTCAGGGAAAGATATAATCAAATTCTCACAATTTTCTCTGGTTCAGTCAAATCGGTTCTAAGATTTCTATTCCAGTTCAAGCTATGAAGCCCGGGTCCGACCAGATAATATCTTGATTTCTCCATCATACTGCGAAGCCCGGAGAACGACCGGATAACAGTATCAAAATACCGTGAAGCCTGGAATCGACCAGATAGTGGTTTATCTTAAATTTAAGCTATGAAGCACGGATTTGAACGGATAATAGTTTAATCCCCAACAAGTTATTGTGAAGCCTGGATTACGACCAGATAGCAATGCAAGTTACTGTGAAGCCTGGAATACGACCAGATAGCAGTACAAAACACCATGAAGCCTGGATTTGACCAGATAATGGTATGAAACATCGTGAAGCCTGGATTACGACCAAATAGCCGTAAAGGACACTGAAGCCTGGAATTACGACCAAATAACAGTACAAGACACTATGAAGTTTGGATTTCGACCAAATAGCAATTTACCTGGACAATTACTAAGAAGCCAGGAGTCGACCAAATATTAATGTGCCCTAAATTCAAATTGAAGCCCGGATGCGACCGAATAACAACTTGATTCCTTCTGAAGCCTGGAGCACGACCAGATAAGAAGTGAGAAATTGTGAAGCCTGGATTATGACCGGATAGCAAGTTTAATCTCATCTCCCCAGTAAGTCACTGTAAGGCCTGAAGCACGACCAGATAGCAGTCAATCTTATCACTATGAAGCTTAGATCATGACCAGATAGTAGTACATTTTCACCTCTTCGACCAAGAGACGATTTCCCAGTAGAATAAAGCACGATCGAAGCTCCTAAAACTCAACTTCTACCAAGACAGAGACTAGATTTCCCCAGAGAAGTCCTCCTCAATAACAGGTATACGAGCTCTCGCAAAGGAATCTCTTATGCGATCGACACTCCTTTGAATGGCATATTTAAGCCCATCCTCCATCATCAATCTCCAAATGGCATCTATAAGCCCATTCCCGATATCGCAAGACAAATACCACCTCATGCGAGTGCAAATTTCTGGGCACTCTAGTGTTCAATCATCTTCCACCCTCGGATCACGAAAGGCAGACAAGCCAATCTACATCCTCAAGTTTAAAAAGATTGAACAGGGTCAGCTGCTGTACCCCAAAATTTTCCCTCCCATATTTTTCAATACATTTTAAGTGAGATCCTCAAATTTCTCAAAGAAGTCCAAGGGTTGACCAGACAAGCTCTCTCCTAAGGCAGTCTACCTCAAATTAGGGTTTCATGTTGCATCAAGATACTTGAGTCCAAGGGATCACAAATGCTCACCAGTGTCCTAATATGTTCTCAATATCATCCATGTCAAGTTTCAAGCCTTGCAGAGAAAGTTTGCTCAGTCAATTGCTCAAAGGCCTGAAAATCGACTGTGCTAGGGCAAAAGTCAACTGTGGCCCACATAGAGTCAAACTTCAAGATTTTTGGTCAACATCCTCATTTTGAAGTATTATTCATCATTTGATCAAGGGTTGATCATGATTCCTCAAGGATTGCTCACAATTAATCAGAATCCAAAAGTTGCTAAATTAGAGTTTTGTAGGAAAAGTCAACTCAACTTTGACCAAGCATAACTTTCTCATACTTTATCAAAAATGACCCATCCAAAGCTCATTTTGAAGAGGATGTGATTACCTACAATTAATCATCAGCTCCCAATATCAAAATATGCACTCACAAGAAGATATAAATTTGGACATTATAGGTCATTTTGGAAAGTCAACAAAAACACCTTTTTTGTCAAAGCTTCATACATGAACATGGAAGACTAAATTGAGATGATACCAAAAGGGTTGCTTATAGGACATCTTGAGATTTCTAAAAAGTCCAAGAACACATCTCTAGGGTCAAAATTGAGGAAGTTATGCATTGGCAAAGTTGACCTTTTTTGCAAAATTGCCAAAAGTCAAATATGCCTCAAATTGCAATTTTTGTCAAATGGGCCTAACTTTCTGTGCTTATATTGAGTTGGTAACATGGTCCACTACCCATGAGCCCTTCCACTTGTCATTCTTTTATTTTTATCATTTATCTTGATTTTATTTCATTTAAATCAAATAAAATCAATAATAAATAATGAAAATATCAAAAATAATTTAAACCTTGAGATTTTGTGCATATTTCAGGTCCATGAATAGCTGACAATGAGATCAAATCGTGCAAGGCTTGTTTGTACACAAAAAGATTGGATTTTGGCTTGATTTGGAAAGATTTACATGAGAATCAAATCATGATCAATGATCATTATTGGAGAAGATTTGAAGCAAATTTGTAAACCTAATTCACTCAAGAGTACATATAGAACATTGGCAGACCAAAAGCAGGGGGATTAGAGGCGTGAGAGGCTGAGAGAAAACTTGAAAAAACTCAACAAAAGTGGAAATCTGATTTCATAGTTCCAGGCTCTTTCAAGCTATTCCAAGCATACCATTCACTTGCTGGACATCTAAGAACTCTATCCCAATCATTAGCAAGCGTTTTCGTGCCCAAAAAAGCACTATAAGTACCTCACGACATCCCTTCTTTTTTGAAATTGAATCTCATGAATTTGGCATTGTTAGCATGATTGGTTTATATATTCTGAATCCTTGAAACATTTGCAAGCTAATGATAATAATTAACTGCACTTTTGTTAACCATACAGAGATTTGCCATGATTAGGGTTTAGGTTTCGTTTTTAGGGATTTTGATTACAGGTACAATTGGGCCTCAATTGAGGTACCATGATGCTCGTGAGGTTGTCACGAGTTGATTGGTACCATTGTTATGTGTTTATCATGCTTGCAGGGAGTTTTGGAAAATCACAGGGGCTATACCTACAGAGAATGTCTCTAGGTAAAAGTTGTTTTACCTAAAACGATAGACAAGGGTAGACGACGACTGCGTGGCAACACACCATTCGTCCGTTTGAATTCTGGCGCGTTTGTTTGATAGCTGGGATTGTTTTTCATTATATTATTATTATTTCATATACTAACAAATAAATTCAAGTGGCCCAGTGGTAGCCAGGGAAGGCTTTAAGGCTTTGCAGGCATGATGTCAGGGGTTCGATCCCTGCCTCCAACATTTTCCATTTTCTCAATTTCTCTTTACAGATCTTGTACCCCACGCGTCATGAAGCATACCATATGCAATCAATGTTCAATCACCAGATCTCCAGAATGCCAGGTCTAACGCCCATCCTTTGGAGGTCCATGATGCACCCTAGTCAAGCAATACACAGGATCATGAAAGGTCAATGTGGACCAAGGCTTATTGGGCCCAAAAACTACTATGGACACCCCTTTCTTGCCACTAACACCAGGCCTAACTCTCTCTTTTCTTTTCATTTATATATTTTCTTTTATTTATTTATTTATTTTTGTTTAAATTATTTTCTAACATAAAAATTAATTATTTTTTTACAAAAACTCATAAAATCAACTTTTTCATCAAATTAGAATTTAGTTTTTTTTTTAATTATATTTTGTCAAAATTAATTTAATATTAGTTTAATTCTAGGGCAATTTTAACCTTTTGTAAATAATTTAAAACAAAATTAGAAAATTAGGGTTTTGTTTGATTTAATTTTTTTTTCTTTTCTTAAAATAACCAAAATGCAAAAATAGGTCAAATTAATTATTTTTCTTAATTTAAATTAATTAGTAATCAGGTTTGTACTTATTTAATTAAAACCTTATTTTTCTCAAAATAATCAAAAACAATAAAAAAAATGATTTTTCTTTTAATTAGGTCTAGACGGGGTCAAAACCCTAATTTTTTTTCTCGTCCTCGATCCATCGCGCACATTTATTTATTTTTTACAATATTAATGTAACTGCTTATGGGATGTAATAGTTTAATTGGACTTTTCTTTTATTTATCATTTTATGGGTTTTTGGCTATGTAATTAATCCCCCTCCCCGATGCCTTGTAATAACGTAGTTTTATTTCTCGCATTTTAATTTTCGCAAATATTAAATGTTAGATGTATGATAATAGGATTGCATGACAAGAATGTATGTTAATTTTAAAATGGTTAGCAAACTCTAAATATGCAAAGATAATAACTTGAAATCAATCACTCGCACATGTGCACTCCTAGGGTATACTCTCACTTCGGTTGCCTTCGGTAAACGATCATTAAGTATAGGGTGTTTTAGTGGTCGCTCTTTTGTCTAAACAAAGATCAAATGTCCCATTCGAAAATGTTGCCTCGAAAATGTTGCCTCAAATATGATCTTAAGACATTAGGGTTATTACTAAGACGTCCTAACATTGCTTTAGTGATCGTATGTCCCTTTCGAATTGACCCTTACAACTCCAATGATGGTGCTACCTACTCCTTAATAGTAGGATATCGTTGTCTAAAGGAAACGAGAATAGAAACAATCCTTTTTCGAGTAGGTAGATGCTAGTAGGTACTTGTTCAAAATCAAACTTTCACACTTACACTTCCTTTTTCAAACAAAGTTTTCAAAAACAACTTCGTAACACTCTTGAAGATAGAAGCAAGGGTTAAAACGAAGTAAAACAAAACTTTTCAAAACAAACACACGCAAGAAATTTTTTAAAATGATGAGCAAGTACCTAAGAGCCTGTGGAAAACCACAGATAGAAAGGGTTCTAATACCTTCCCTTTCTATAATCTACCCTCATACTCAAAATCTCGAAAAAAGGAATTTTTCTATGCTTTTTTCCTTTCCAGTTGGATAAAATAAAAATCAGTGGCGACTCTTGCTTACCGCGAAATTTTCCGAACACAAACGCAAAACGCAAACCATCATTTTCTCAAAACAGTCCGGTTCTGCCAACGTATCACATACATTCTTGCAAAACAAAACAGAAAACAAAAACAAACTCGAAGTGAAAATAATTTTGTATTGATTTTTGAAGTCGGACTGTAATAGGCGTTTTTGTACAAGGAGGCTGACACTCTAGTAAGAGAACGCTGCCGAAAAAAAAGAAGCTATACAAATTTATGAAAGAAAAAGAAAAACAGCTATGTGCAACAACCTCATTGGGTTCCAACTCTATTATTGCCTTTATATCTTCAAGTGTCTCATCACTTTGCTTCTTGGCCGAAAGCTGATCGGATTGATTGGTGTCGTCCGAGCATGATAGTCGATACCGAAGTCTGGTCGCAAGATGATCTAATGAGACATAGTGATACGCTTCATATCCCTAACTTTTTCCTGGACCGCCCTTTCGGGTTTTCAGTCCACCGGGATACCCTTTTTTTCCCAAGCCGCCCTTTCGGGTTTTCGACTTATCGGGTGTATGGATTTTTTCATTTTCATTCCTTACTTTTGCCCGAACCCTTTTGGTTCGTCGGGAAGCCCTTATTTTTGCCTAGGTCGGTCAACCTAGAGGGTCTTTGATTAGGCGTAGTATCTTTTCACTATGTTTGCATTGACAGGGTGAGGAAGGTTGTCACCATCCATGGTGGTTAGAATCATAGCTCCTCCCGAGAAAATGTTCTTAACCACAAATGGCCCTTCGTACGTGGGGGTCCATTTGCCCCTGGGATCAACTTGCAGCAGTATGATGCGTTTGATCACTAGATCCCCGTCTTGATATTCTTGACGCTTGACTTTCTTGTTAAAATCCTTGATCATTCTCTTTTGGTACGTCTGACCATGGCAGATAGCAGTAAGTCTCTTTTCATCGATTAGATTTAACTGATCAAGTCGGGTTCGGATCCAGTCGTCTTCGTTCAAACCATATCTTTCATAATCCTGAGATAAGGTATCTGGACTTCGATGGGTAGGAATGCCTCCATGCCATATACTGGAGAATATGGGTTGCCCCTATAGACGTCTGTGCTGAGGTACGGTACCCATGAAGAGCGAATGGTAACATCTCATGCCAGTCTTTATATGTCACCATCATGTTCTGTACAATCTTCTTAATGTTCTTGTTAACTGCTTCAACAGCGCCATTCATCTTCGGCCGGTAGGGGGAAGAATTATGATGTTGTATCTTGAATTGTTTACAGAGCTCGATGATCATTGTGTTGTTGAGATTCGTAGCATTGTCAGTGATGATTCTCTCTGGAACACCATATCGACAGATCAGATTATGTCGGATAAATCGTGCTACGACGTTCTTGGTTATTGTAGCAAAGGAAGCTTCCTCAACCCACTTCGTGAAGTAATCAATGGCTACTAAGATTAAGCGATGTCCATTGGAAGCGGTGGGCCTGATTTCTCCGATCATGTCGATGCCCCACATTGCAAAGGGCCACGGAGCTGTCAAGAAATTTAAAGGGACCGGAGGCACATGCACCTTATCATTGTAGATTTGGTATTTATGACAAGTTCGAGAGTGCTGATAACAATCAGCTTCCATAGTGGACCAGTAGTATCATGCCCGTAGGATCTTCTTTGCCATGGTATGTCCACTGGAATGGGTTTCGAAGGTGCCTTCATGTAGATCTGTCATGATCCTCTCTGCGTCATTCTTGTCTACACACCGTAGTAGTGTGGAGTCATGGTTGCATTTATAGAGGATTCCATTACCGAGGAAGAACTATGCAGCGAACCTTCTCAGAAACTTCTTATCATTGACAGATGCTCCTTAAGGATATTCTTGAGCCTCGAGATACCTTTTGACTTCGTGAAACCAGGGTTTGTCTGCCACTTCTTCGGTATCGATTTCACAGCAGTGTGCTGGTTCATCCAACCTCTCAATGGTAATTTGGGGAGCTTCATTGTCCCACCTAACCTTGTACATAGAAGACATGGTAGCTAGTGCATCCTCTAACTAGTTCTCCTCTCATGGGAAATGTTCGAAGGTTACCTCCTCAAAGCGTGGGAGCAATGTCAGTACATACTCATTGTAAGGAATGAGATTCGGGTGTTTCATATTCCACTCGCCTTTGATCTGACTTATCACCAAAGAGAAATCCATGAATACATTCAAGAACTTGATCCTTAGGTCAATAGCAGCTCGAAGGCCCGTGATGCATGCTTCATACTCCGCCATGTTGTTGGTGCAATTGAAACATAATCGGGCAGTGAACGGAGTATGACAACCCTCGAGAGATATGATTACAGCGCCAATGCCGTTACCTAGTGCGCTTGAGGCTCCATCAAAATACATAGACCATAGGGATCCCTCCTCATGTCCTTCATCCGGTCCAGGTTCTTCGTAGTCAGTCATCAACATAATATTCTCATCCAGGAACTCAAAATTCATGGGCTGGTAGTGATCCACGGCCTGATGAGCCAAATTATCATCCAATACACTCCCTTTTATTGATTTTTGGGTTATATATTGTATGTCGTACTCAGTTAAGATCATTTTCCACCTTGCTATCCTTCCGGAGAGTGCGGGCTTCTCGAAAATGTACTTGATCGGATCCATCTTTGATATCAACAAGGTAGTGTGAGTCAGCATATACTGTCTCAGTCGGCGAGCAACCCATGCCAAAGTGCAACAAGTTTTCTTAAGCAATGAGTATCGTGTCTCATAGTTGGTAAACTTTTTGCTCAGGTAGTATATTGCGTGCTCTTTTCGGCCAGACTCTTCATACTTCCCCAGCACACACCCCATTGAATTGTCTAGCACCGTTAAGTATAATATCAAAGGTCTTCCTTCAACTGGAGGCATTAGAATCGGTGGTTCTTGAAGGTATTCCTTGATTCTTTCAAAAGTGGTTTGGCATTCATCATTCCACTTTACCACTTGATCTTTCTTAAGAAGCTTGAAGATTGGCACGCAAGTAGCAGTCAGATGTGAAATGAACCTGGTGATATAATTCAGGCGTCCCAAGAAACCCCTAACATCCTTCTCTGTACGGGGAGCTGGCATTTCTTGTATAGCTTTTAACTTTGCAGGATCTACTTGGATGCCTTTGTCGTTGATAATGAAACCCATAAGTTTACCAGACCTTACCCCGAAGGTGCACTTGTTCGGATTCAACCTCAGCCTATACATCTTTAGCCTGTCGAACAGCTTTTGGAGATGGTCCAGGTTCTCTTCCTCATTCTGAGACCTGACTATCATGTCATCAACATAGACTTCGATCTCATGGTGAATCATATCGTGGAACAAAGCGATTATGGCACACTGATAAGTTATCCCAGCATTCTTTAACCCAAAAGGCATCACCTTGTAGCAGAAGGTTCCCCACTGTGTAACAAAGGTTATCTTCTCCATGTCTTCTGGAGCCATCTTGATCTGGTTGTAGCCAGAGAAACCATCCATGAAGGAGAAGATTTTATGCTGCGCGGTGTTGTCGACCAGAACATCAATGTGAGGAAGTGGGAAGTCATCCTTGGGGCTTGCCCTGTTCAAATATTTGTAATCCATACACATCTGTACCTTACCGTCCTTCTTAGGTACCGGGATGACGTTGGCAACCCACTGTGGATAAGAAGTGACAGCTAAGAACCCTGCGTCGAACTGTTTCATGACCTCTGCCTTGATCTTCTCTGATATTTTAGGGCGCATACAACAAACCTTCTATTTAATCGGAGGACAGTCTTCTTTAGTCGCCAGGCAATGTACCATAATATCAGTGTCCAAACCAGGCATGTCTTCATAGGACCAAGCGAAGATTTCAACATAGTCGTGCAACATCTGTATCAATTTTTGTTTGACGCTAAGCTCCAGATTTGCACCTATTTTAACCTCTTTTTTGTCTTCCTCAGTACTGATAACACAATTTTATATAGTATATTTGATTTAATTTTCATAAATAATGTTAGTATTTTTATTTAATTATTTCATTTTATTTCCATATTACGCCGGTATTTTTATTGTTTCAGGTATTTTATTTTAATTAGACAAATTGAGCAAAGTGAAGAAATTAAGAGAGTTATTGGACTAAATATGCAAGAAATGAAGAAAAGGGGTGTGCAAAGCAAAAATGATGGATCAAAAGGTTTATTATCTCCAAACTGGGCCCAAACGAAATCAGGCCCACGCAAGCAAGAGAGCCCTAAAGGCACGTGCAAGAGTGAGACGCACGTCTCAACTCCTCTCCTACAATTGAGGCGCCCGCCTCGGACCCACGCACGTCTCAACTCCTCTCCTACAATTGAGGCGCCCGCCTCGGACCCTCCCCTTAGTGGGAGGCGTCCATCTCAACTTCCACGTAGGCCCTAGGATGATACATGAGGCGCCCGTCTCAACGTGGTCAAGTGGATGAGTAAATCTCAGGACAACCACCTCCACTCAAAGCAGTTAGAACGAGAAATTTGGGGAAAAGTGGTACGAAAATATCTCAAAACGTGGTTACATTCTACCACTATAAAAGGACATCAGGAAATCAAAAAAAAGTGTCGTTTTTAGCATTATTTTCCAGTTTCAGAATTTACCTTCCCGCATTATTATTTTCCATTGTAATTCAGTTTCCAGCAGTTATTTTCCAGCCAGTTCCTTTTCAAATACTTAAATTTTATTTCTGTTGAAGAACCGGGATTTTGTACAAATTGATTCAAGCTTCAAGAATTATTTCCAGCATTTATTTAATTCAGGTTTCTTATTTACATCGCTTTAATTTATTTAATTAATTATTTGCATGAGAGATATTTATTTAGCCATGAATTTATTTACGAATGTTAATTCCTTTAATGTATTCATGTCTGCTTTTATGAGTATGTCTAGCTAAATTATTTAAATATCGGTATGTAACGAGTTAATTTGAATGGATCCGGAACAAACAGGCTTGATTATATTTTATAAAATAAACACTTTTTCTGATTTAGTTATATAATTTATTTTGTTAAAAAAGGTTTAGAAACCAACAGAGCGAAAGTTTGAGGCTAATAAACTGACTAAGATTAGAAACCAATAGAGCGACAGTTTGAGGTTTAAAATCAAATAGTAGATACTAGGTATTGTTTTTAAAGACTGCGACAGCGTTTTAAAACCAATTAAACTTTATTTATTTTCAAAAAGTAATTTTAAAATCAATGGGATAGCGAAAGCATACATCAGAGTTTAAAATTATAATTTACTTCAATAGAGCGAAAGTTTGAGAATAGATTTTTGAATAAATACTTTTTGCTGAAAAAGATATTATTATCATTTTTAGAAAATAAGCCAGTGGAAAGCCGGATTCTTTAATGTTAACGAAGTACATACCGATATTCGCATTATTATTATTTCAATTAGAATTAAGTTTTATTACCCAAAAAATCCCCTAATTAATTATTCGATAGCTATAGCTTTACACAGTAGTTTAGGTTACGTTAGTTCGATTTATAGTCCCTTAGGTTCGATATCTTTTAAAACTACGTGATAGGGATGTATACTTGCAGTCTCCCGATTAATTTAGACGATAAAGTCGCGATCAAGTTTTTGGCGCTGTTGCCGGGGACTATTTAAGTTGATATCGTAATTTTATTACGAAGTATAGACTATAGCAACTATTTCTTTTCCCTCTGTGTATGCCAAATACTCGCTCTCAAGGCGCGCCTTTGCATATACCTATATACGATATCGAGCGTTACCTTAGATTAAGAAGACGAATTCAAGAGTATTTAGAATGCAACAACCTTCCTTCGACCAAACTTCCTGACGTTGAAGAACTCAAGAAGATGGCTGATCCACCTGCTCCTGCTCCTCGTCCTCTTAAGGACTACGCTGTTCCTTCTCAAGCAGAGCCTCATGATAGTATTGCTGCTCCTGCTATCGCTCGAAACGATTTCGAGCTAAAACCTTCGCTTCTTTCCGCCGTTCAGCAGAACCAGTTTTCTGGAGCTCCTACTGACGACCCGAATCTTCATCTGTCAGTGTTTGTGCAGTACGCAGACACTGTGAAAGCGAATGGTGTTAACCTCGAGGCAATACGATTGCGCCTATTTCCTTTTTATCTCAGAAACAGAGCTTGCGCATGGCTCCAATCTCTTCCTTCCAACTCAATCACCACATGGGATGAGTTGAAGAAAGTCTTCTTGGCTAGATATTTTCCTCCAAGCAAAACTGCTATGCTTAGAGCCAATATCAATGGTTTCAGACAAAAAGACAATGAATCACTCTTTGAAGCTTGGGAACGTTATAAAGACATGCTTAGACTTTATTCTCATCATGGTTTAGAAGAATGGCTGATCATTAACACGTTCTACAATGGTCTCTTGTATAATACGAGATTGACTATAGACGCCGCAGCTGGTGGCGCACTGATGAATAAACCATATACTGAAGCAAGATAACTTATCGAAAGCATGGCTCAAAACCTTTACCAATGGGGTACGGAGAGAGTTAGCATAGAGAAATCTCAAATGAAAGGTGCCATGGTTGAAGTGAATAGTCTGGATCAAGTCAACGCTAAAGTGGAAGCTCTCACTTAAAAGCTCGAGAATCTTACCACCGCTCCCGCAGCTACTGTTGCTGCAATTGCTCAAACTTGCGACTTATGTGGTATTCAATCACATCTTGCTCCAGAATGCCCACTTTTAACAGGAGTTCCAGTTGAACAAGCGAATTACGTACAGGGTAATCCTTACAACAACACATATAACCCTGGCTGGAAGAATCATCCTAACTTTTCATACAAGAGTAATAACGCGTTATATGCACCTGGACAAGCTCCTGCTACACCACCTGGTTATCCTAAGGCTATTCCAAATCATCCTAATAATGGTCCTAACACGTCTAATGCTCCTAGGAAGTCTAATTTGGAAGTCATGATAGAGCATTTCATCGCTACTCAATCCCAAACCAATAATACTCAATCCCAGACTAATAAGGATGTTCAAAATCAGAATATACACATTAATGAGCAGATTAAGCAATTATCTAACAAGCTTGATGCCTTAGCTACACATAATAAAATGTTAGAAACACAAATCTCTCAGGTAGCTCAACAACAAGCGGCTTCTGCTGCTCCTGCTGGCTCATTTCCTGGACAGCCTCAACCTAATCCCAAAGGACATGCAAATGTTGTTATCTTAAGAAGCGGAACAGAGTATGATGGACCTGTAGATCCCAGAAACAATAGCCCAGCTATGCAACAAAATTCTGTTAAACAATCTGAAACTAAAGATAAAGAAGAAAAGGAAAATCAGAGAGATAATAATGAAGATACCACGCAAAAAGATGAAACTTATGTACCCCCACCACCTTATAAGCCTCATATCCCATATCCTCAAAGGTTAGCTAAAACTAAGAATGTGGGTCAATTCAAGAAATTCGTGGATCTTCTGAAACAACTTAATGTTACAATTCCTTTTACCGAAGCTATAACTCAAATGCCCTCCTACGCTAAATTCCTTAAAGAGATTCTATCCAATAAGAAAAAGCTAGAGGATAATGAAACTGTCATGCTTACTGCTGAATGTAGTGCAATTATTCAAGATACAATGCCTCCTAAACTCAAAGACCCTGGAAGTTTCTCTATTCCATGTGTAATTGGCAAATTTGTCATAGATAAAGCTTTATGTGATCTTGGAGCCAGTATAAGTGTGATGCCGTTATCTATATGCAAGAAACTTGAAATGGGAGAACTCAGACCAACCAAAATGTCCGTTCAATTAGCAGATAGGTCAATTAAATATCCTGCAGGAGTTCTCGAGAATGTTCCTGTACGCATTGGCCAATTCTATATACCAACCGATTTCATTATTATGGACATAAGGGAGGACGAAGTTACCCCAATCATTCTTGGAAGGCCTTTCTTAGCTACAGCCGGTGCAATTATAGATGTAAAAAGAGGAAAACTTACTTTTGAAGTAGGTGAAGAGAAAATCGAATTTATCCTCTCTCAATTCCTGAAAGCACCTGCAATTGAAGATACTTGTTACTTCATGGATATCATCGATGAATGTAGAAAAGAAGCTGAGCTTGAAAATGAAGACAATCTCGATGAAAATCTGAGTAGTAATCTAAGTGAATGCTTAGCTATAGCACCAGATCCTACACAATGTTTAAGGAAACCACCCCTAGAACTCAAAACACTTCCTAAAAATCTAAGGTATGAATTCCTAGATTCCGAACTCGAACGACCAGTGATAGTCAATGCAGAACTTGGTGAAACCGAAACTGAAAAACTTTTACAAATTCTGAGAAAATATCCAACAGCCTTAGGATATAATATCACTGATCTTAAAGGAATAAGTCCCTATATCTGTATGCATCGCATTATGCTAGAAGAAGATTGTAAAACTTCAAGAGAACACCAGAGGAGACTAAACCCGATTATGAGCGAGGTTGTGAAAAAGGAAGTTATGAAGTTGTTAGAAACAGGAATCATATATCCTATATCTGATAGCAAATGGGTTAGCCCTGTGCATGTTGTACCTAAGAAAGGAGGTGTCACAGTAGTCGAAAATGAGAAAGGAGAAATCATAACTAAAAGAGTCAAATCTGGATGGAGAATGTGCATCAATTATCGAAAACTTAACAAAGCCACCAGAAAAGATCATTTCCCTTTACCATTTATTGATCAAATGTTGGAACGTTTAGCTAGACACTCTCATTTCTGTTTCTTGGACGGTTATTTAGGTTTCTTTCAGATACCTATTCATTCTAATGACCAAGAGAAAACAACTTTCACATGCCCTTTTGGAACCTTTGCTTATAGAAGAATGCCATTTGGTTTATGCAATGCTCCTGCAACTTTTCAAAGATGTATGATGGCAATATTTGCTGATTTTCTGGACAATATTATGGAAGTCTTCATGGACGATTTTTCCGTCTGTGGACAAAGCTTTGAAGAATGTTTAGAAAATTTAGAAAGGGTATTAGAACGTTGTGTGAAGGTTAATCTAGTGCTTAATTGGGAGAAATGCCATTTTATGGTACAAGAAGGAATTGTTTTAGGACACATTATATCCAAAAGAGGAATTAAAGTCGATTCTGCTAAAATCGAAGTTATTGAGAACCTTCAACCTCCAAAAACTGTTAGAGAAATCCGAAGCTTTTTGGGGCACGCCGGTTTTTATCGACGATTCATTAAAGATTTCTCTAAGATAACTAAACCCCTAACTGAGCTATTAATGAAAGACGCTGAATTTATCTTCGACGAAAAATGTTTAGAAGCATTTCAAACACTTAAGAAAGCATTAATTTCTGCGCCTATCATGCAAACTCCAGATTGGAATGAACCTTTTGAAATAATGTGTGACGCAAGTGACTATGCCGTAGGAGCTGTTTTAGGACAGCGAAAGGATAAAAGACTCCACGTCATATATTATGCAAGCAGAACCCTGGACGAAGTGCAGATGAATTATGCTACAACCGAGAAAGAATTCTTAGCAGTGATCTTCGCATTAGACAAGTTTCGTTCCTACTTAGTAGGATCCAAAATAATCATATACACTGATCATGCTGCTATTAGATATCTCCTAACCAAAAAGGACGCTAAACCTAGACTCCTGAGATGGATATTGCTACTGCAAGAGTTCGATTTAGAAATCAAAGATAAGAAAGGAACCGAAAACGTGGTAGCAGATCATCTCTCTAGACTAGAAAATCTTAAACATGAACAAGTGCCGATCGATGATGAATTCCAGTATGATAAACTGATTGCCCACTTGGAAGACACGTAACCAGATAAACTCATGGAAACCACCTTAGCCGTCTCCTCGGCGCCTTGGTATGCCGATTTCGTAAATTACCTCGCTGCAGGCGTTTTACCACCTGAACTTACCTACCAACAGAAGAAGAAATTTTTCCATGATCTTAAACAGTATTATTGGGATGAACCTTTACTTTTCAAGAGAGGTCCCGATGGAATTTTCCGCTGATGTGTGCCAGAAGAAGAGATTGAAAACATTATAAAACACTGTCATTCTGCACCTTACGGAGGACATGCGAGTACATCCAAAACTTGTGCAAAGATCTTACAATCCGGTCTCTATTGGCCTAATTTATGGAAAGACGTACATGCCACCATCTTAAAATGCGACAGGTGTCAACGCACCGGTAATATATCTAGACGTGACGAAATGCCACAAAAAGGCATTTTAGAAGTCGAAATCTTTGATGTGTGGGGGATAGACTTTATGGGACCCTTTCCATCTTCATCCGGTAACAAGTATATACTCGTGGCTGTGGATTATGTCTGAAAATGGATCAAAGCTATAGCTTCTCCAACAAATGACACCCGAGTGGTACTTAAGCTGTTCAAGAACTCTTTCCTAGGTTCGGTGTACCCAGACTCGTTATAAGTGATGGTGGATCTCATTTCATTTCCAAAATCTTTGAAAAATTATTAGGAAAATATGGAGTTCGACATCGCATAGCTACACCTTACCATCCTCAAACTAGCGGACAAGTTGAAGTTTCAAATCGCGAGATAAAACAAATCCTTGAAAAAACTGTCGCTACGTCCAGAAAGGACTGGTCCTCTAAACTTCACGAAGCTTTATGGGCTTATAGAACTGCCTATAAAACTCCCATCGGTACTACTCCTTTCAAGCTTATTTATGGTAAGTCATGCCATCTCCCAGTTGAGTTAGAACACAAGGCCTATTGGGCCATTAAGAATCTGAACTTAAGTTACACTGCCGCTGGAGAGAAGCGTATCCTGGATATTAATGAATTGGAAGAACTTAGATAGGATGCGTACGAAAATGCTAGGATTTACAAAGAGCACACAAAGAAATGGCACGATAAGCATATATCTAGGAAAAATTTTAACATAGGTGACTTGGTATTACTATTTAACTCACGATTAAAATTATTTCCTGGAAAATTACGATCTAGGTGGTCCGGACCTTTTGAAATTACTCGAGTTTATCCAAGTGGTGCAATAGAGATTAAGGGACCTTCGATTGAACCGTTTATAGTAAACGGGCAGCGTTTAAAAAATTACCATCTAACTGAACTCGAGGGAAATTCTCAAACGATAAATCTAGACGAGCCACACGCTCAATTAGAAGCCTAGTCTTTAGTTTTATTTGTCGAGCTTACGACATAAAACAAAGCGCTTTATGGGAGACAACCCACCGTTTTTTATATTTCCTTCTTCTTATTTTTCATTTCTTCTTTAGTCTATTTTTAACAAAAACAAAAACAAAAATATATCTATTTCTTTTCTTTATATTATATTTCTCCTCTTTGTCTTATTTCTTTCTATTCTATGTTTTTGGAGGCATCATCACATCTTTAGCATATGCTTTAGGCCTTTCCGCCGAGCTATTTTCTTTGTTACAATATATGATGCCAGCCACTCTTCTTGATGTCGTCTATTGCCGAGATTCCCATATAATCTCTCCAAGACATGATGGCCGGTTTACATTAGTGATAAATCGTCGTCAAATTCCTGATTTTGTGTTACCTTGTCCGAATCGTATCGACGTCCGAGTCCGCGCCAATTGGCGTTATGCTCTTGATGCACCTGCCATCCAACAACCAAATAATCCCACAGCAAATTTCGCAGCTATGCAGGCTCATATGCTTCGTCAAGATCAGTTGTTCCATGCCATGCAACAAAACCAAGCTGAGACTTTACGTCTCGTACAAGAAGTGCAACGCCACCAACAAGGGATGCGACGCGAACAACAAGAATATGCCTTTTGCCATGATCGTAACCTCGAATCTTTGCAAGCTCGCATAGCAGACACACTTCATCTTAATGATTCTAATTCTAACGTACGACGAAGACCTCGTACTAGAGGACGAAGAACAAGAGATCATGATTCTCAAAGCAACGAGTGATCGCCTTTCTCTTTTCATCTGATTCTCCTTTGTTTTTATCGCATTGAGGACATTGCTCCTCTTTAGTATAGGGGAGTCAGATCATTTCCTTGTTCATTTCTATTTCCTTTGCTCTCTTTGTAGTATTTTTCCTTTTATTTCTTTTCTTGTATTGCAAAAATTTTAATTCAATAAAATACTTATTTATGCAAATTTTAATCTCTTATGCAAAAATTTGTGCTTACTCGAATTCCCCCTATTTCTTGAGCCATAACGAATAAAATAAAACAATTTTAACACGCATTTATAAACATTATTCAACTAGTATTAAGGTTGCCTATTATAAATAAGAATTCGAGCAACTTAGCAAAATTGCTATCGTCTTAACACTTCAAAACCCCCGATGTGTTGGATCGATTTAAGTACTTATTATACCAAAACCTTTAAAACTTAGTTTTAGATTAGCCCCGAGTAGTTTATTAAGCAGTCGGCACCGCCATAAACACAAACTACGTGGAGAGCTGATGAATATAAGTGATTGATCAAATATTCTTCGCTTTTATCTGAAGATGCACTTATTAAGTTAGATGGTCCTTACCAGATCATTTAATCCAACAGTTGCAGAAACTATAAATTTAAATGCAAAATAATCCATTATAAATTGGTTCAGTGGTCCTTGGTGCTGAACTTGGTAGGGCGAATTACGGTTCGATCCCCCGCAATTTTTAATTGGAAAAAGGGAGTACCATATGATTAAATTACCAGAACTCCTAGCTGGCTTACTAAGATCAAATTCACTAACCAGTTACTCCACTATGTGCGTGTAAGGTAAAGGGCTTAATGTGATTGCACTAGAATGAAAACGGGTGAAATAAAACGTAGTATTAGATTAAGCTATAATGACATGACTTAAATTGGTCTGCTTAAATGGGGTTGTCCAGTGTTCCTACGGTAACTTTGGTGTTTAAGTTCGACTTAAATTCTCTAACGAAAAATTCAACTTGCAACCTGGTACGAAGTGATGTATGTTCTTATATTTGTGTTTAACTGTGCGTCAGTGATTTTCATTTTTACTTTTGCTTGAGGACAAGCAACGGTTCAAGTATACGGGAGTTTGATAACACAATTTTATATAGTATATTTGATTTAATTTTCATAAATAATGTTAGTATTTTTATTTAATTATTTCATTTTATTTCCATATTACGCTGGTATTTTTATTGTTTCAGGTATTTTATTTTAATTAGACAAATTGAGCAAAGTGAAGAAATTAAGAGAGTTATTGGACTAAATATGCAAGAAATGAAGAAAAGGGGTGTGCAAAGCAAAAATGATGGATCAAAAGGTTTATTATCTCCAAACTGGGCCCAAACGAAATCAGGCCCACGCAAGCAAGAGAGCCCTAAAGGCACGTGCAAGAGTGAGACGCACGTCTTAACTCCTCTCCTACAATTGAGGCGCCCGCCTCGGACCCTCCCCTTAGTGGGAGGCGTCCGTCTCAACTGCCACGTAGGCCCTAGGATGATACATGAGGCGCCCGTCTCAACGTGGTCAAGTGGATGAGTAAATCTCGGGACAACCACCTCCACTCAAAGCAGTTAGAACGAGAAATTTGGGGAAAAGTGGTACGAAAATATCTCAAAACGTGGTTACATTCTACCACTATAAAAGCACATCAGGAAATCAAAAAAAGAGGTCGTTTTTAGCATTATTTTCCAGTTTCAGAATTTACCTTCCCGCATTATTATTTTCCGTTGTAATTCAGTTTCCAGCAGTTATTTTCCAGCCAGTTCCTTTTCAAATACTTAAATTTTATTTCTGTTGAAGAACCGGGATTTTGTACGAATTGATTCAAGCTTCAAGAATTATTTCCAGCATTTATTTAATTCAGGTTTCTTATTTACATCGCTTTAATTTATTTAATTAATTATTTGCATGAGAGATATTTATTTAGCCATGAATTTATTTACGAATGTTAATTCCTTTAATGTATTCATGTCTGCTTTTATGAGTATGTCTGGCTAAATTATTTAAATATCGGTATGTAACGAGTTAATTTGAATGGATCCGGAACAAACAGGCTTGATTATATTTTATAAAATAAACACTTTTTCTGATTTAGTTATCTAATTTATTTTGTTAAAAAAGGTTTAGAAACCAACAGAGCGAAAGTTTGAGGCTAATAAACTGACTAAGATTAGAAACCAATAGAGCGACAGTTTGAGGTTTAAAATCAGATAGTAGATACTAGGTATTGTTTTTAAAGACTACGACAGCGTTTTAAAACCAATTAAACTTTATTTATTTTCAAAAAGTAATTTTAAAATCAATGGGATAGCGAAAGCATACATCAGAGTTTAAAATTATAATTTACTTCAATAGAGCGAAAGTTTGAGAATAGATTTTTGAATAAATACTTTTTGCTGAAAAAGATATTATTATCATTTTTAGAAAATAAGCCAGTGGAAAGCCGGATTCTTTAATGTTAACGAAGTACATACCGATATTCACATTATTATTATTTCAATTAGAATTAAGTTTTATTACCCAAAAATTCCCCTAATTAATTATTCGATAGCTATAGCTTTACACAGTAGTTTAGGTTACGTTAGTTCGATTTATAGTCCCTTAGGTTCAATACCTTTTAAAACTACGCGATAGGGCTGTATACTTGCAGTCTCCCGATTAATTTAGACGATAAAGTCGCGATCAAGTACCCAAGTTCACTGTTTCAACCGACTCTTCATGAGGCTGTATGGCCCTCTCTTCCTGCTGTAGTAGTCTAGCAAGTTCTCCAGGCACCTCACAATCATCCTCACCTTCTTCTTCAGCTTGGTTGACCGGATTTTTGAAGTCATAACTGGAAATAGTAGAGTTGTTATCAATGGGATCCAGAGTGGATATGGATCTGCATTATGATACGTGATTGTGTGTAAGAGAATAGCTATTTGGATAAAGTGGAAAACAGAAAATAAAAATAGAGAGCACAAAATTTGTATGCAAGAAACGTCCAATGCTTTATTAGTGATATATGAAATGACAAATAATAACCCTCACAAGCAAAACCAATGTGCCTCAGGCAAGGCACAAGACGGTAAAGTTTTTAAATTGTTTATTACAACTCTCAAAACAAGTAAGACAATTACTGTGGAATAAAAGAAATTGGTATAAAGTCCCTAGCCGTCCAGTAACTCGGTCCACCGTTGGTAGTTGGGTAGATCCAGCTGTCAATGTCTGAGTCTTCCTCGTTGTCTTCAATGGCATTAATTCCCCGATTACTGATGTGTAGGGGAGATCCTCCAGCCCGAGTGCGTCGAACAGCCCTTTGAGCCCCTGTAGTAAAGCCTAAACCAAATTTGTCAGTTTTGTGAGTGAAATCAGGGAGCTGACCCCAATTGGCACACCCACCTTCTTCAACCACGGCCCTGGCGTCCTTGAGGGAAGCCATCTTCGGAGGAGGTTTGATGTTGGTAGTAGTGGCAGTCGATGCTAAGATCTGAGGGACCTTTTCTAAATTCTAACAAGGAGTTTCTCTGAATTCCCTGTCCATCTCTATGTACCGGAAGGAATTGAGGTGGCTCACCATATACTCCTCTTCACCCTGCACAGTGACAATCTTCCCTTTCACCGGATACTTCAGCATTTGGTGTAGTGTGGAAGTAACTTCCCCAGCCTCGTGGATCCAAGGACGACCCAGCAAACAAGAATATGACGACCTGATATCCATCACATAGAAGGTGAACCCAAAAGTCTTAGAACCTACTTTGACAGGGATGTCCACCTCCCCGTGCACCGTTCTCTTCGATCCGTCAAAAGCCCTTACCACAATGTTACTAGGCTTTAGAGTCAAACCCTTGCAATCCAACCGGTCCAACGCCTTCTTTGGCAGAACATTCAGCGAAGACCCAGTATCTACCAACACATGAGCCATAGTGGTGCCCTTGCATTCAATTGAGACATGCAGATCATCATTATGCTTCCTTCCCTTTGGTGTTACGTCTGCATATGAAAAACCCAGCCCATTATCAGCGGTCAGGTTGGCCACACAATCTTTGAACTGATCAGTTGAAGTTTCCTGTGGCACATGTGCAGTCTTGAGAAATGCAATCAAAGCCTTCGCATTGGCTTCAGAATACAACAACAAAGACAACATGGATATCTTTGATGGGGTCTGCCCCAGCTGCTAGACCACATTGTAGTCGCTCTTCTTAATTATTTTCAGTATTTCCTCTATCTCTTTTTTAGAGGTTTCCACAACAATTTTCCTAGGCGCCTCCATCCGGGCAGGCTCACCTATAATTTCATTGTCGCGGGTATCAGACGATTCACCGACAGAGGTAATAACTGGAGTAAGAACAGGAGCAGTAGTTGATGTACTAGCAGGAACAGGAGATGGAATGACAATAGGCTTGTTGACAGTCTCTGGGGAGATCTCGGGAGAGAAGACCCTTCCCCTTCGGATAACTTTGTTGGTTCTGACAGTGTTACCAATATCAGGATCAGCCTCTTCATCTTTCAAATCTTGTTTGATGCCATGATAGTACACATCGGCACCATAATGCCAGGGGACAGCTTTGTCCGAGACATATGGGACAGGACCAGGAATAGTGATTATCAGCGGAGCAATTCTTGGAGCAGATGTAATCTTAACAGGTCTTCTCGAGGAGACCTTGGAAGGATTGGCGGAAATGGTTATAATGGAAATGTCTTCAGATGGGACAACGGGAACCAAAGTTTTCTCGAACAAAATTTATTTGTTGTCCATCAGGCGTTGAACACCTAACTTCAGCAAACGGCAACTAGAAGGTAGAAACGAACACATGTGGCAACCTTCACCACAATCCATAAATAAACCGGCCAACAACAAATTCTTCTTCACAGTCATGAGAGGAGTAGAAACTTCATCCACCAAGGTCACAAACCAGTTGGTATCAACAGCATTAATTCCACGACCGTGCTTAGGCATGGGAATAGTTATGACATTGGGCTTCTCCGGAGTGTCGAACTCAATTTCCTTGGCTTCAATCAGATCTTGTACCATATTCCTTAGAGCCCAGTAGTCATTGGTATCATGGATAAGACTCTCAGAATGATAGGCACACCGAGCATTTGGATTATATCGGGGAGATGTAGTATTTGGATTCTTGGGAGCCTCTTTCAAGGTTGCCAAGTTGGAGCTCAGCAGATGAGGTAGAACTTCAGCCAATGTCATGTTGATTCGGGTAAACTACCGTCGTGGTCTTTCCACTCTTTGTTGATTGTTGCATTGTGGAGAAACTGCAGGCCTAGGTATCATTACCGCTTACTGTCTGACAATGTTCAGCTTTGTTTTGGCCCCTCGGGCTGTAGATGGCACTGTCTTCTTTCTTACCAGCAAAAGGCTTCTTTACGGAGCTCGAAGATGTGTCCTTCTTTATCTTGTTGCTCCGAATCCTAGCTTCTACTCTTTCTCCAGTTAGAATCAGCTCGATGAAACCAGCTGACAAGCTGTCGATCAAATGATTGAAAAATGGACCAGATAGCATCCCCAGAAACATATCAACCAACTCCCTATCAGACAACAGGGGTTGAACTCTTCCAGCCAAGTCTCTCCATTTCTGTGCATAGTCTCTATAGCCTTCACTTGCACCCATGGACATACTCTGGAGTTGAGTATGAGTAGGAGCAAGGTCGGCGTTGTATTGATACTGCTTCTAGAAAGCAGTAACCAGATCTTCCCAATTTCGGATATTGGCTCCCTCCAGCTGGTAGAACCATTCAAGCTGAGTCCCTGACAGACTATCTTGAAAGAAATGAACCCATAAATTTCTATCAGCGGTGTGGGGCTGGATCTTTCTGACACAAGAACGGAGATGGAGATTTGGGCAGGACACCCCATCATACTTAGAAAAAACTGGAGCTTTGAACTTCTGCGGGATGACCACTCCCGACACCAATCCCAATTCTTCGAAATCCAGTCCAGGTATCCTCTGAACTTCCATGGAACTCAAACGATCTTCCAACTTCTTGTATCTATCCTCAGCAGGAGGATATTGCTCATCATTGTAGTCGGTATCGTTGTCAGAAACTACAGAACTAGCGTCCTTCTCCCCTATCTCTTCTTATTGATTCTCCCCTTCCTTAGATGAAAAGGTCATATCGACTTGTCGCTTAAACCGCTCTCCAAACCTTCTGCCCATATTCAGAATACCGGCATCCTTCTTCTTTTTCTTTTTCTCTTTCAGGATGAGGGATTTCAGATCCTCTTGCCATTTTGCCAGACTTATGAACATTTGTTGGAACTGGGCGTTTTGTGCCTGAAGGTCCTTGATGCTTTTTTCGAAAGACATTTCTGCTGAAATAAACAGCGAAGAAGATGAGAAACCTATAATGGTACTTGTACATGCAATGTTATGAATGGCATGCACATGCAATGATTTCAAAGACTTTGGGAAATTTAAATTTGCAAATCAAAATAAACAAATATTTTATTATCTGAATTCAAAGTTCGAATGCCTTTTAGTTGTTACAATTAAAACAAATCTAAAATTATAAAAGACATCAAAATTCCCATGGATGATTCCTCTTCGTGCCGAGATAAGCATTAAGTCCTTTTTCCTCATGGAGCTGCTTTGTGAGCTCTAAAACCTTCCTCTCCTGAGCATGGAATTGATGCCTGTAAGTATCTCGCTCCTTCATCAACTGAGTCCAAGACCTCTGTAATTCCCTAAGATCAATGGGCATATAAAGATAGAGAACCGTGTAAGGAATACCCCCTTCAGTAGTGGGTTCCACAATCAATGGTAAAACGGCCACATAGGGTATCATAAGCTTCTAGGCGCGAGCTCGTACCCATTGGAGGTAAGGTTCCATATGAATGGAAGCCTTTGGCCCCAAAGCCTTGGCGCCAAATCTGTTTACCATGCCCCAAGCTCGTATGAACCTCTGGCGATACTCTTGAACATCATCCTCATAGTTGAATACAATGCCCTCGATAAGTAACTCATGGGGACCATCTCTTCGAGCGTAACCAAATTATCGCAGAGCTAAACAAGGATTATAGGTTATACCCCCTCTAATACTAAGTAATGGGACATTAGGGTACTCCCCGCAGCAGTCAATAATAGCAGTGTTTTCCATAGCTCGGGAACACCAGAGAATATCCGTGTGAGTGAGTGGCATTATCCTTTGCGACCAACCTAAAACTTCTTCATTCTTCAGTACAGACTTAGGGAGGTGAGAAATAAACCACCTCAACAGCAATGGCATGCAACACATAAGAACCCCTCTTCTCTTCATGGTACGAGTATGGAGAGCGTGCAAAATATCTCCGTGCAAGGTAGGCACAGGGTTGTGGGAGAGAAAGATCTTGATAGCATTCACATCTATGAATGAGTTCAGATTAGGGAATAGGACTAACCCATAGATTAGAAGAGCCAAAACCTCCTCAAAAGCCTGAAAATCCATATCATCCCAAAACAGTTGGGCCTTGTCTATCAGAAACTTAGATAGAAAACCCTTGACTCCGCTTCTTGTTTCGCAATTGGATACCACGTCGGCCCATTTCAAATGCAAAGTTGAGGCAATGACTTCTGGCTTAGGAACTTCCTCTATACCTGTGAAGGGCAACTGTTCAAGAATGGGTATATCCAACAGCTGAGAGAATTCTTCCAAGGTAGGCACCAACTGATAGTCTGGAAAGGTGAAGCAGTGGAGCTTGGGATCAAAGAACTGAAAGAGTACACTCATCATCTTTTCATTAAAGTTTTAAGTAACCAAGTTGAGAAGTTGACCGTGTCTCTTAGTAAATGCATAAGTTTCAGAAACCCTTGATACTAGCTCTTTGAGTTGGGAAGGTATCTTCACAAAGCTGATTCGGATAGTGTTTCTACGAACGGAAGCCATGATCTGCAAAACAGAACAAAGATAAATTCCCCTGGTCTTTGAAATGGTTAGTGCAATAAGAATGAATGTTATGTTATGATGCATGATGTCATGATAAACCACAAGTATAACAAACACAGACAAATCACACCAAGTTCTTAGGTTTAAGGCTTGCATGAGGTTAAAGGTCATACCCTCTTGAAGTTTAGTTGGTTTCAAACCTGTCTTAAAAAGTAACCGGGTTCTAAGGGATCTCAATATCACTGACCATCCTTTATCGGGAATTGTCTCAACTCAAGCAATCTTTTCTTGTGGCCGAAATATCCCTAAAGTCTGATCTCAATAAGTGTAGCATCGAGTATCAACCAATCCTCGGCTCTATACTGAGGCCGGCTATCTCACTAATTTATAATGGCCAAGTTTGTTCAACTAAGGTTCTAAGGTCCGTTAGTGCTTCACGAAACCACGCGGTGGCCCCGTACTCTCCTCGTTTCCCCACAAAGGATACCGATACCAACCAAAGTGCCACACCAACACAACCATCGCTTAAACCAAACCGGTTTACACCGTACAGTCTCCACGATCTATTGTTGTTTACCTAATAAGTGCCCCCAGATCCGGGCGTACGATCTATAGTAACCCAAGCAATAACCCATTAAGAATAAAGCAAACAAACAAGAAAGCAATTTGAAATGACCTAGATCCTAAGGTAAACCCCACTTTATTTAAACTCCCCAGCAGAGTCGGCAGTTCTGTGATACGGTGGCAGAACCGACTATTAATACTGGTTTGCGTTTTGCGTTTTTTGTTCGCAAAATGTCGCGGTAAGCAAGAGTTGCCACCGACTTTTATTTTATCCAATTAGGAAAAGGAAAAACAACAGAAAAAACCTTTTTCGAGAATATTTGAGTACGGGGGGGGGGGGGGGGGGGGGGTAGATTATAGAAAGGGAAGATGTTAGCACCCTTTCTATCCATGGTTTTCGATGGACTCTTAGGTACTTGCTCATCTTTTTAAAATTTCTTGTGTGTGCTTGTTTTCAAAAAAATGTTTTACTTTGTGATAACCCTTTTATCATTCCTCAAGGGTGTGACGAAGTTTGTTTTGAAAATTTGTTTTGTAAGGTGTTTGTGTGAAAAGTTTTGTTGAGCAAGTGCTTAAGATTCTACCTACTCGAAAAAAGGTTGTTTGTTCTCATTTCCTTTAGACAGCGCTATCCTACTATTAAGGAGTAGGTAGCCCCGTCGTTGGAGTTTATAAGGGACGTTCGAAAGGGACAAGTACAATCACTAAAGAAATAATTAGGAAACTTGAGTAGTAGCCCTAGAGTCTTAAGATCTTTCTGAGGCAACATTTCCGAGGCAACATTCGAATGGGACATTTGATCTTTTAGACAGGAGGACAACCACTAAAATCTCCTATGCTTAAATGACTATTTTACCGAAGGCAACCGAAGTGAGGCAAACCCTAGGAGTCAAATATGTGCACGTGATTTTTTTAGTTAATTAGTCTTTGCACATTAAGTGAGCTACCGTTTTAATTTTCAAACATCTTTCCATACAATCCTATTAACCATGCATCTAATAGTTAAAGATTACGGAAATTAAAAGTGAGAGAAAATAAACCTAGCTATTACAAGGCTTCGGGGAGGGGGATTAATTACATAACCAAAATCGGTGACAAAGCGATAAATAAAAACCCTAGTTTAACTATTAAAAACCATTGGCAGTTACAAAAAATACGAAAAGAATTAATTAAACGCGCGGCAAATTAAGTACGAGGACGCTTAAAAATAACCTAAAACCCTAATTGAGAGAAAAATATTTTTGTACATTTTTTATTTAAGAAAATAATTTAATTATACATTAATTAAACCCTAATTTCTAATTGGTTTTATTTACAAAAAAAAAAATTAACCTAGTTTCTAATTAAATTAATTAATTAAAGAAAATAAATATTTTATGAAAAAATGATTTTTGGTGTTTTTGTGGTTTTTGATTTTATTAATTAAAAAAGTTAATTTGTAAACATAAATGATTAAACAAATAAAATAAATAAAATAAATAAATGAAAGAAATTAAATTGGGCCTGTGCTGAATATCCCAAAGGGGAGTGTGATTCTGAATCTAACTTTGGGCCCAAGGTTGGTGGCCCAAGCAGGCGTGAGATCCCATGTGGTGGTCCTCTGATGGTGCACCATGCTCCTTCACTACAGGAGGCGTTAGATCTGATTGAGAGGAATCCACTGGATGGGTGATGGAGGCGTATGGTGAGCGTATGAGTGGGATGCACACCTGATCTGCAAAGAAAAAATAGCACAAAGGAAATAGTTGGGACCTGGGATCGAACCCAGGTCCTTATACTCACCACCAACGCGCCTCACCACTGGGCCAACTGGCTTATTTGTACAAATAATGGAAACAAAATATAATATATGAAAAATAGTGGTTAGTGGAAAATCGCGCGCAGAATTTCAAATGGCCCAATGGTTGGCTGCCACATAATCTTCTTCTACCTTCCTTCGTCGTATTAGACATCAGATCTATACCTACATACCATGTCTGTAGCTAAAACCCTGCACATTTTCAAAATTAAGTACAAGCAATAATAATTAATACTAATGGCATGAATCAATTGCTCATGACCTCCTGAATACAACTCCACTCTTTATATGGTCTAATTTGGCATGTACATGAAGTTCCCAATTTGTAACCTCAAACCCTAATAATGGCATATGTCCATATCTGCACTCAAACTTCAATCAAATCATACTAAAACATTGTAAACATGATAGTAAATAAAAATACATGATCAAAATGTGTTTATAGTGCATAAATCATGGAAATCGAATTTTAAAAATATTGCAAACCGTGATGTTCATACAAGGTGTTTCTGAGCGTGAAAGGACTTGTAATTGATCCAGTTAGCTTCAGAAACGTTCCAGAATGCGATTGGGAGTGTTGGAAGGCTTTGAATCATCCTCTATGATAGAGATCAAATCACCACTTTTTATCAAAATTTGATCTTTTCTTCTAGGCACTTCCACGACTGCCAACCTTTCTTTTATGCTTTGTTCTTGTTCATTATATACCCTTGAGTAAATTAGGGTTGCAAAACAGATTGAATCTTGAAGTTTTGATGAGATTTGATTTGATTCTTTAGCCATATGCAAACTTTCTAAATTGAGCCAAATTATTCCATTTTTGTACCAATCATGCTTGATTCGATTTGGTCTTGATATCTCAGCATAATTTGATTGAGATCCTGTCCAAAAATCATATCAAAACATATCTTTGATATTATTTACCAATTATTTGATTTTATTCAATTTTTAATAAATAAAAAATCAAAATAAAATAAATAATGAAGAAAATAATGTGTGAGTGGACATTTGGGTCGTGGACCATGCTACAAGTGAGGTGCAATCATGAAATGCTAAGCCCATTTGGTAAAAAATGCACTTTTGAGCATATTTGACTTTTGACAATTTTGCAAAAAAGGTCAACTTTGACAAGGCATATCTCCTCCAATTTTAACCCTAGAGAGGTGTTCTTTGACTTTTTAGAGATCTTAGGATGTCCCCTAAGCAACACTTTTTGTCTCATTTCAATTGTGTCTTCCATGTTCATGTAAGAAGCTTTGACCTAAAAGGTATTTTTTGTTGACTTTTCAAAAGGACCTATAATGTAGAAATTCATATCTTTTTATGAGTGCATATTTTGAACTTGTGGGATGAATATGAGTAGTAGGGAATTGCATCCTCTTCAAAATGAGCCTTGGATGGAAAATTTCTGATAAAGTATGTGGAAGTTATGTTTGGTCAAAGTTTGGTTGACTTTTCCTAAGGAACCCTAATTTAGCAAATTTTGGGTTTTGATGAATTTAGGGCATTCCTTGAAGAATCATGATCAACCATTGATAAAATGATGGATATCACTTCAAAATGTTTATGTTGACCAATAATCTTGAAGTTTGACTATATGTGGGCCACAATTGACTTTTGACCTAATACAGTCGATTCTCAAGCATCTAAGCAGTACACTGAGCAAACTTCTTGTGTAGTGCTTGAAATTTGACATGGAGGGTCTTGAGAACATATTAGCACCATGGAGAGCATATGAGATCTTTGGAGTTCACCTATCTTGATGAAAATGGAAACCCTAATTTGAGACACACTGCCTTAGGAGAGAGTTTGTCTGGTCAACTCTTGGGCAAACTTGAGCAAATTGAGGATCTCTAGGAGTATGTATTGAGTAAAATGAGAGGGAAAAGTTTGGGGTACAACAATATGATTCACCACGAGATAGAGGTTTATGTTTATGACATGATAGCCAGGTCTCAAACCAAGTAAGAACACCTTGATCATCTACGAAAATTGTTCGACAGGTTCAAGACATACAAGCTGAGGTTGAATCCGAACAAGTGCACCTTCGGGGTAAGGTCTGGTAAGATTTTGAGTTTCATCGTCAATGACAAAGGTATTCAAGTAGACCCTGCAAAAGTAAAGGCCATACAAGAGATGTCGGCTCCCCGTACAGAGATAGAAGTTAGAGGTTTCTTGGGACGTTTAAATTATATTTCCAGGTTCATTTCACATCTGACTGCTACTTGTGGACCCCTCTTCAAGCTTCTGAAGAAAGATCAAGTGGTAAAATGGAATGACGAGTGCCAGAAAGCTTTCAAAAGGATCAAAGAATATCTCCAAGAACCACCAATTCTGATGCCTCCGGTTGAAGGAAGACCTTTGATACTATACTTAATAGTGCTAGACAATTCAATGGGGTGTGTGTTGGGGCAGCAAGACGAGTCTGGTCGAAAAGAGGATGCAATATACTACCTTAGCAAAAAGTTTACCGACTGTGAGACACGATACTCACTTCTTGAGAAAACTTGTTGCGCTTTGTCATGGGCTGCTCGCCGACTAAGATAGTACATGTTGACCCACACTAGTTTGTTGATATCTAAGATGGATCCAATCAAATACATCTTCGAGAAGCCCGCTCTCTCCGGAAGAATAGCAAGATGGTAGATGATCTTAACTGAATACGATATACAATATACAACCAAAAAAGCAATCAAGGGGAGTGTATTGGCTGGTCATTTGGCTCATCAGGCCGTGGATGACTACCAGTCCATGAATTTTGAGTTCCTAGATGAGAATATTATGCTGGTGACTGACTACGAAGAACTTGGACCAGATGAAGGACCCGAGGAGGGATCCCGATGGACTATGGTTTTTGACGGAGCTTCGAACGCACTCAGTAACGGCATTGGTGCAGTAATCATATCTCCTGAGGGTTGTCATACTCCTTTCATTGCTCGGCTATGTTTCAACTGCACTAACAATATGGCGGAGTATGAAGCCTGCATCATAGGTCTCAAAGCCGCTATTGACCTCAGGATCAAGTTCTTAAATGTCTTAGGGGATTTAGCCTTGGTGATAAGTCAGATCAAAGGAGAATGGGATATGAAGCATCTGAATCTAATCCCATATAAAGAGCACGTGCTGACATTGCTCCCACACTTTTGGGAGGTAACCTTTGAACATTTTCCATGAGAGGAGAATCAGTTAGCGGACGTGCTAGCTACCATGTCTTCCATGTTCAAAGTCAAATGGGACAACGAAGCTCCCTAAATCACCATTGAGAGGTTGGATGAACCAGCGCACTGTTGTGAGATTGATACCGAAGAGGTGGAAGACAAACCCTGGTTTTATGAAGTGAAGAAGAACCTCAAGACTAAGGAGTATCCCGAAGGGGAATCTGTCAATGATAAGAAGTTTCTGAGAAGGTTTGCCGCGAAATTCTTCCTCAGTAATGGAATCCTCAGCAAGCGCAATCATGACTCTACCTTACTGCGGTGTGTAGACAAGAGCGAAGCAGAGATGATTATGATCGATCTACATGAAGGTACCTTCAGAACCCATTCCAGTAGACATACCATGGCTAAGAAGATCCTATGGGAAGGATACTACTGATCCACTATGGAAGCAGATTATTATTAGTACTCCCGAACTTGTAATAAGTGCCAAATCTACGCTGATAAGGTGCATGTGCCTCCGGTTCCCTTGAACCTCTTGACAGATCCGTGGCCCTTTGCAATGTGGGGCATTGACAAGATCAGAGAAATCATGCCTACTTCTTCCAATGGACATCGCTTCATCTTAGTGGCCATAGATTACTTCATAAAATGGGATGAGGCGACCTCCTTTGCTACTGTGACCAAAAATGTTGTGGCGCAGTTTATTTGACATAATATGATCTGTCGGTATGGTGTGCCAGAGAGAATTATTACTGACAATGATACAAATCTCAACAACACGATGATCACCGAGATTTGTAAGCAATTCAAGATATAACATCATAACTCTTCTCCCTACCGGCCGAAGATGAATAGCGTTGTTGAAGCGGCTAACAAGAACATCAAGAAGATTATACAGAAGATGACGGTGACATACAAAGACTGGCATGAGATGTTACCATTTTCTCTTCATGGATATTGTACCTCAGCACATACGTCGACAGGGGAAACACCCTACTCTCTGGTATATGGCATGGAGGCAGTCCTACCCATCGAGTTCCAGATACCTTCTCTCAGGATTATGAAGGATGCGGGTTTGAACTAAGACGACTGGATCCAGACTCAACTTGATCAGTTAAATCTAATCGACGAGAAGAGACTTACCGCTATATGTCATGGTCAGACGTATCAAAAGCGAATGATCAAGGCTTTTAACAAGAAAGTCAAACGTCAAGAATATCAGGTCAGGTATCTAGTGATCAAGCGCATCATACTGCCGCAAGGTGACCCCAAGGGTAAATGGACTCCCACGTACGAAGGGCCATTTGTGATTAAAAATATTTTCTCGGGTGGAGCTATGATTCTAACCACCATGGACGGTGATGACCTTCCTCACCCTGTCAATGCAGACATAGTGAAAAGATACTAAGCCTGATTAAAAGACCCGCTAGGTTGACTAGCCTAGGAAAAAATAAGGGCTTCCTGGTGAACCAAAAGGGTTCGGGAAAAAATAAGGGATGAAAATGAAAAAATATGTACACCCGGCAAGTCAAAAACCTGAAGAGGCGGCTTTGGCAAAAAAGGGTATCCCGATTGATTGAAAACTCGAAAGGGCAGTCCAGGAAAAATTTAGGGATGTAAAGCGTATCACTATGTCCCATTGGATCACCTTGCGATCCGACCTCATTATCGACTATCAAGCTGAAACGACACCAATCAATCTAATCAACTTCGGACAAGTAGCAAAGTGATGAGACGCTCGAAGACATATGGGAAATAGTATAGTTAGAACTCAATGGGATTGTTGCACATAGCTGTTTTATTTTTACACAAATTGTATAGCTTCTATTTTTAAGGTGGCGTTCTCTTACTAGAGCGTCAGTCTCCTTGTACAAAAACGCCTATTATAGGACAACTTCAAAAAAATCAATACAAAATCCTTTTCACAAGAAACTATGATTTTTTCCTTTTCTGTTTTATTTTGCAAGAACATCCAATGATTTATTCTTGACATATGCATTTGAATATGATTGCTGCTCATAAATATTTACATAAGAAATGAAAAGACAATTGCTCGTAACTTAAGAAACAGGGGCAAAAACAAGAAATGTCAAACCAGACAGTTACCTCGTGACAGGAAGTAAAAATATTCAAAGAATTGATGTCAACTTTCCTGAAACAGGAAGTAATCTCCCCAGCCAGGGTCTTTCAGAAACCTGATAGCTATATCCCCCAGCCGAATTTCATAATGGCAAGTGGGTCATTAATTTTTATCTCCCAGGAAGAGTTTATTTCTCTGAATACATAAGCTGAACCTCCAACAGAGTCTATTACTTTAGCTACAAAAATTCACCCTCCAAGTTAGTCCCCGCAGAGTTATTCTCAAACAGAGTCTCTCCCTGACATTATATTCACAAAGAACAAGGAATAAATCTCCAGTACAGTCATCTCCATTCACCATCCCCAACGGAAGTAGAAGAACCATAATTCTCTACAATAGTCAGGAATGCTATACCCTCCAGCAGCAGTCAGGGATTTATTTTCCCAAGCTTGGACATGTCCCAACAGCATTTCATGTACATACATCATGACATGCGCATACATATCATATACAACATAATCTCATTTATTTTGAGAACATCATCTCACAAGGAATTTTATGCATTACACATATAATTAACCTTGTTATCTCTTCAAGAAAGACAATTATCACCAACAATTCCAGCAGCTATACGTGTCATATCTACAGACAGCCAGTGGAAAATCAGTTCCCGAAGATCAAACGGGTCAACTAATCTATGCAACCAAACAAAGTAACCCTACTATCTAGGTTCCTTCCCATAAGCCCTACTATCCAGGCTTTCATTCCGAAGTAACCCTACTATCCAGGTTCCTTCTCATAAGCCCTACTATCCAGGATTTCATCCCGAAGAAACCCTACGACCCAGGTTCCTTTTCATAAGCCCTACTATCCAGGCTTTCATCCCAAAGTAACCCTATTATCCAGATTCCTTCCCATAAGCCCTACTATCCAGGATTTCATTTCGAAGTAACCCTACTATCCAGGTTCCTTCTCATAGCCCTACTATCCAGGCTTTCATCCCGAAGTAACCCTACTATCAAGGTTCCTTCTCACGGCCCTATTATCCAGGCTTTCATTTTGAAGTAACCCTACTATCCAGGTTCCTTCTCATAAGCCCTACTATCCAGGCTTTCATTCCGAAGTAACCCTACTATCCAGGTTCCTTCCCATAAGCCCTACTATCAAGGATTTCATTTTGAAGTAATCCTACTATCCAGGTTCCTTCTCATAATCCCTACTATCCAGGCTTTCATTCTGAAGTAACCCTACTATACAGGTTCCTTCTCATAAGCCCTACTATCCAGGATTTCATTCCGAAGTAACCCTACTATCCAGGTTCCTTCTCATAAGCCCTACTATCCAGGCTTTCATTCCGAAGTAACCCTACTATCCAGGTTCCTTCTCATAAGCCCTACTATCCAGGCTTTCATCCCGAAGAAACCATACAACCCAGGTACCTTCTCATAAGCCCTACTATCCAGGCTTTCATCCCGAAGTAACCCTATTATCCAGGTTCCTTCCCGTAAGCCCTACTATCCAGGCTTTCATTTCGAAGTAACCCTACTATCCAGGTTCCTTCTCATAGCCCTACTATCCAGGCTTTCATCCCGAAGTAACCCTACTATCAAGGTTCCTTCTCACAGCCCTATTATCCAGGCTTTCATTTTGAAGTAACCCTACTATCCAGGTTCCTTCTCATAAGCCCTACTATCCAGGCTTTCATTTTGAAGTAACCCTACTATCCAGGTTCCTTCCCATAAGCCCTACTATCCAGGATTTCATTTTGAAGTAATCCTACTATCCAGGTTCCTTCTCATAATCCCTACTATCCAGGCTTTCATTCCGAAGTAACCCTACTATCCAGGTTCCTTCTCATAAGCCCTACTATCCAGGCTTTCATTCCGAAGTAACCCTACTATCCAGGTTCCTTCCCATAAGCCCTACTATCCAGGCTTTCATTCCAAAGTAACCATACCCTCCAGGTTCCTTATTATAAACCCTACTATCCAGGATTTCATTCCGAAGTAACCCTACTATCCAGGTTCCTTCCCATAAGCCCTACTATCCAGGCTTTCATTTTGAAGTAACCCTATTATCCAGGTTCCTTCTCACAGCCCTACTATCCAAGCTTTCATCCTGAAGTAACCCTACTCTCCAGGTTCCTTCTCACAGCCCTACTATCCAGGCTTTCATCTTGAAGTAACCCTACGACCCAGGTTCCTTCTCATTAGCCCTACCATCCAGGCTTTCATTCCGAAGTAACCCTACGACCCAGGTTCCTTCTCATAAGCCCTACCATCCAGGCTTTCATTCCGAAGTAACCCTACTATCCAGTTTCCTTCTCTTTTATCTCCAGACAACATTTTACAACACTGTAAGACCTGGACCCGACCCGATAAGGTCAATTTCACAAATTCCCCAGTAAGTTACTGTGCAACCTGGACCCTGACCAGATATGCAGTTCACTTCCACTTCCTCAATCAGGAGCTAGCTCCCCAGTAGAGTAATGGACAACCGAAGCTCCTATACTTTATCTCCCAAGACATAAATCAACATTCCTCGATGAAGTCCTCTTCAACGGCAGGTACAGGAATTCTCGCAAAGGAATTCTTTTATGCAACCGATATCTTTTCTAGATGGCATCTTTAAGCCCATCTCCGACAATTCTATGTCGACTTCCAAATGGCATCTATAAGCCCATTCACGATATCACCAATCAGTATTACTTCATGTGAGTGCAAATTTCTGGGCACTCTAGTGTTCAATCATCTTCCACCTTCAGATCACGAAAGGCAGACCAACCAATCTACATCCTCATGTTTAAGAAGATTGAACAAGGGAAGCTGTTGTACCCCAAAATTTTCCCTCCAATTTTACTCAACATATGTTCATTAAGATCCTCAACTTGCTCAAGGATGCCCAAGAGTTGACCAGACAAACTCTCTCCTAAAACAATGAACCTCCAACTAGGGTTTCCATTTTCTTCAATTTTTGGTGAGCTACAAAGACCTCATATGCTCTCCATAGTCCTAATATGTTCTCAAGACACTCCATGTCAAGTTTCAAGCCTTGCACAAGAAGTTTGCTCAGTCAACTGCTCAGATGCTTGAAAATCAACTATATTAGGTTAAAAGTCAATTGTGGCCCACATACACTCAAACTTCAATATTTTTGGTCAACATCAACATTTTGAAGTCATCCATCATTTGATCAAGGGTTGACCATGATTCCCCAAGTAATCCTCCAATTCATCAAAACTCAAAAGTTGCTAGATTAGGGTTTCTTAGGAAAAGTCAACCAAACTTTGACCAGGCATAACTTCCTCATACTTTATCAGAAATTTCTCATCCAAGGCTCATTTTGAAGAGAATCCAATTTCCTACAACTCATCTTCATCCCTCAAGCTCAAAAAATCCACTCATCGAAAGATATGAATCCAGACATTATAGGTCATTCCAAAAAGTCAACAAAAACACCTTTTGGGTCAAAGCTCCTTACAAGAACATGGAAGATCCAATTGAGATGAAACCAAAGAAGTTGATTAGGGGACATCCTAATCTTTCTAATAAGTCCAAGAACACCCTCTTAAGATCAAAATTGAGAGAGATATGCATTGTCAAAGTTGGCCATTTTTGGAAATTTGCAAAAAATCAACAATGCCCAAAATTGCATTTTTTTCCACATGGGCCCATCTTTTCAAGATTGAATCTCAGTCCTAGCATAGTCCACGACCTATGGGACCCTCCATGATTTATTTATTTGCTTATTTAATTTATTTTGATTTTTATTCATTTAAAAATCAAATAAAATCAAATAAATCCAAATAAATCATAAAATTTGTTTTAGAAAAGATTTTGGTATTGAATAGAGATCTTATATGCTGTCAATAGCCAAGAGAAATGTGCAAGATTAAAAAGAGAAGAAATCTCTATGTTTGGAAAGATTGGATGAAAGAATTAACATTCATTATTCTTTGGATTCATTCCAATTTTATGGACCTAATTTGATTTTCACATTTATACAAGATCATTCTAACCTTTTAGGAAGAGAATTTACGTGCGCAACCTGCCTCCAAAGCAAGATTCAAAACTCAAAAATTTTGTCCAAAAGTGCAAGACCTATCTTCTTCTACAGACTACTTCAAGACGTTCTGAAGGTCAAATCTTGTTCCTGGGTGATCATTGGGGCGATAGCAAGCATCATCATGGCCTGAAGCATCAAGAGACGAGCGCTAGCCATAACACAGTTTGTTCATATTTTTGAAATTGGTTTTTACAATTCACGCATGATAAATGAGTTATAAGTATATGTTCGTGTTTATATCATGCTTTAGAATTTTTTTGCATACTTATTTGCATGTTTTGGTTCCTGTTGGATGAAACACCATTGTTAGGGTTTACAAGGCCGTTCTAGGGCTTTCAAACGCAGGAATAATTGGATCTCAAGATGGATACTATCATGATCAGAGGATCGAACCCAATCGATCCATGATCTCGAATCTAATTTATGTTTCCTGGACAAGATATTTAAGGTTTGCAGGTTTGTAGCTATGGCCAATGTCCGTGGGTAAAAGCTCTGGACCTAAGACGACAGTCCCCTGGAGAAGACGAATGTGTGTCACAGCCTGAGTGGGCAGTTTAAACTTTGCGGGCATTTTGGTTATAGTCACTGACCACCATTCAATATATTATTTATTGTGTTTATGCTAACAAATAGGAAGTTGGATCAGTTGGTGAAGCGAATGGTCTTGAGGCGTTCATGTGTAGGAGGTCAGGGGTTTGATCCCTGCCTCCTACATTTTATTTTCCATCATATTTCCTTGCAGATCCAGCGTATCTCAATGCCCAGCATCCACCCTACACCTCAGATCTCATCCCTAGGATCCATCATCGTGTAGATCTCACGCCCCAGTCTTGGGGTCCACCATGAATCATCAGAAGAGAGGTGCATTGGATCAGGCGCAGACTCTGGGCCTCCAGCTTTGGGCCTAACAAGAAATTTGGCAGCACACCCCCTTAATTCCTTCCAGCAACAGGCCCAAGTTTCAATTCTCTTTTAATTTCTTATTTCTTTATTTGTTTTAATTATTTTACCAAATCATTTGTTTTAATTATTTTACAATTAAAATGTTTTTTAATTAAATCATAAAAATCAGAAAATTACAAAAATATTAGGTTTAGTTAATTATTTTCATAAAATATTTATTTGCATTTAATTAATTAGTTTAATTAGGTTAACTTAAATATTTTCTTGTAATTAAAATTTAATAGAAATTAGGATTAATTTGAAAATTACGACTATTTTTTAATAAAGAAAATACAAACAAAAACATTTTTAATTAATTAGATTTCTTAGGTCCTAATTTGTTCCCTTTTTAATTTTCGCGCCCATCTTTACTTTCCCTATTCTTATTAATTATTGTAATTGTTCCCAAGTTGTAATAGTTAATTAGGTTTATTATTTCGCTTATCATTTTTCCCTAGTTTTTGATTATGTAATCCCCTCCCCGAAGCCTTGTAATAGTTAGGGTTTTAATTTCTCGCTTTTAATTTCCGCAACTATTTAACTGCTAGATGTATGGATAATAGGCTTACATGCAAAAGATAAAGGATTAATACAGTAGAAAACCTTAATTATGCAAAGATAATTAACTGAAAAAACACACTTGCACATGCTCACTCCTAGGGTTTTCCACACTTGGTTGCCTCAGAAATAATGGTCGTGTCCCTCGAATGTAGGGATACCTTAGCAATGACCCGCAACTCAAAATCGTCATAAAGATCCTAGTCCCTACTTGTCCCTCGAGTTGCCTACGAATTGATCTTATGACAATAGTCCCTTCGAAACGCTAAGGTATCTTTACTTGTTGCCTTCAGAGACCATTTTCGTCCCTTCGAACGTCCCTTTAAAATTCCAATGATGGAGCTACCTACTCCTTAATAGTAGGATAGCGCTGTCTAAAGAAAACAAAAATGAACAGACTTTTTTCGAGTAGGTAGAAAACTCTTAAGAACTTTCTCAAAACAAATTTTTTTCACACAAACAGTTTTCAAGAACAATTTTCAAAAATAACTTCATCACACTCTTGAGGACCGATATAAGGGTTATCACGAAGTAAATAAAAAATTTCAAAATAAGCAAACACAAGCAATTTCAAAATGAGCAAGCACCTAAGAGCTTGTGGAAAACCACAGATAGAAAGGGTGCTAACACCTTCCCTTTCTATAATCTACCCCCTGTACTCAGAAATATCTCGAAAAAAGGTTTTTTTCTGTTCTTTTTCCTTTTCCTTTGTTGGTTGAAATAAAAGTCGGCGATGACTCTTACTTACCGCGACATTTGCAAAGACAAAACGCAAACGAGTATTAACAGTCGGTTCTTCCACCGTATCACAGTATGCATGTGAGACATCTTAGCAAAAACAATAAAAAAATACAACATCATAGTCCCTCGATGACACTACAAATGTTGCTTTCAAATGATCTTAGTCCCTCAAGAGAAATGCTAAGATATCTCTCAACATTACTATTCATGAATATATGATGACCCACACCCGTCCCTTTACATCCAAAGATAAGGCTTCTTACCAATCAATGGTAAGATAGCAATATCAAAGGAAGGAAGAAATGAACAAAAGACTTTGAGTAGGTATAATGTTTTTAGTTTCTTGCTCACAGTCCATCTTCAAAAATAAAAACATTTTTTCAAACGCATCAAACACTTTCAAAACATGAAATATTTTCAAAAGTCCAACACTTTGTATGCATTCTTATAGAGACGAAAATCATTACAAAGTTTTCCTAAACGAAGGCGCTTTTCAAAAATACTTTTAAAAACCACCACAAACACATTTCAAACAAAGCAATTTCAAAAGTGATCTAGCAAGCAACTAAGAGCCCGTAGATAATTACGTATGAAAAGGGTGATAACACCTTCCCTTTTCTTAACCTACCCCCTGAAATTAAGAAAATATCTCAAAGGTCTTTCCTGTTCTTTTCACCCTTTCCTTTATTGGATAAAATAAAAGTCGGCGGAGACTCTTGCTATCCGCAACAATTGCGATCAAACGCAAAACAACCAAGTCAGTTCTCCCACTGTGCTACAGAACTGGCGACTCTGTTGTGGAGATATTTAAAAGTGGGGTTACCTTAGAGCTAGATCACATTTACTTGCTTTCATTGTTTGATTTGTTTGCTTTAAATTTATGGGTCCTTGTTTGGGTTTGTATTGATCCTCTACCCGAATCGGGGAACACCATTAGGTAAGTAGAAATAGATTGTGGAAACTGTACGACATAGACCGATATGGTTGAAGCAATGTCTATATTAGTGTGACACATTTTTTGGTACTGGTATCCTTTGTGTTAAATCGAGGAGAATACGGGGCCGCTGAGCAGTGTCATAAAGCACTAACTGGCCTTATAAGCTTTAATTTAACAACTTGGCCATTAGGAAGTAGTGAGATAGCCGGTTTCAGTGGAAAGCTGAAAATTGGTTGATACTCGATACTACGCTCAATGAGATCAAACTTTTGGGATATCTCGACCGTAAGAAAAGATTGATTGTGCTGAGGCAATGCCCAATGAAGAAAGATCAGTGATATTGAGATTCCCTAGAACCCGGTTACTTTGTAGGACAGGTTGAACCAACTAAACTTCAAGAGGGTACTTACCTATAAACTCCATGCAAGCCTAAACCTAAGGATTTGTTTTCTTTGTTTGCACATAACGACTTGTTTGGTTTTGCTTTTGTATGATTACTTGTACATAACATCTTGACATCATACCATAGCATTTTTCAATAACTATTTCAAGGATGTCAAGGGCCTATGATGCAGGGTCATGATGAACCAGACGTCTATCAAGGGGAAAGAGGATTTATTCTCCTCTAACCAAACGCTCTCAAAGACCAAAGCACGATAACTTGAGTCAAGGGCTATGATCCACTTGACATGGTGAGCTTGATTCTCGTGGAAGGATATTCAACAATACGAAGGTCTTCACTCAAAGATGTGATCAAATTTCAAATTATGACATTTTCTTGTGTATACCCTACGAGATCCTTGAAAACATTGCATCCACATATCATGCATGTCATTATAACAGGTTTTCCCCACACAGGTTTCTTATCTGCTTACTTTTATTTCAGTAGAGATGGCTTTAGAATAGACTGTCATAGATCTTCAGAACCAAAATGCTCAAATTCAAGAATTGTTCCTGAACCTATCCAAGGGGCAAGAAGAAATGAAAGTACTCCTCATTAAGAGCATGACCAAGAAGAATCCTGAGGACAGCAAGGATGACCAGTTGGAACAACTACAAACTAAAATGGAAACCATGAAAATCCAGATGATAGGACAGATGGTAGGTCACATGGCTCTTATCCAAAACATAGCTCGGGGACAAGAAGAGCTGATAGCCCTTGTCAACAATCTTCATCAAGAAGGACGCAACCATATGGGATAAACAGCTAGAATTAGGGATCCAGTTATTAATCAGTCTCTGATGAAACAAGGAGTTGGTTTGGTCGAGAGAACACCCTTCAAAATGGCTACTATACCAAGAGTTCAAAAGAGCCTCACCAACCACGACAGGGTGGTCAACATAAACAAGATACACCCAAAAGACAATTTACCAAGATCAACATGTCCTTGGCTCAAGAATTGCATCATATGTTGGAAGCCAAGCTAGTTACATTAAAGGATCCCACTTAAAAACCTAACACTTTTGCTCCCAACTACAAATACAATGAAAGATGCGCATACCACTCCAACAGTCAGGGACACGACACTAACCACTGTTGGGCATTATAGAACAAGATTCAAGACCTAATCGACGAAGGAGCATTAGAATTTTCACAAGATGGTCAGATTGAATTTTCCTATCGTCCCTCAAAGGCACACCATCTGAAGTGACCAGTTTAGGCAGAGAAATTTTTGTTCATTCAAATTTTTAGTTGTAATTTCTTTGTTTGCTTAAAGACTTATCTTTATATCAGACTTTGTTTATTTCATTAATGCATCGCATTTGTTTGTCTTGAATTAATCCATTCGTTTTTACTATATTTAAACTGTGATTTTACTCCCTTTTGTAATATTCAACTCTCATTAAAAATTTGTAAGCCTTTAGAGGGAGGATGACAAAAACAATACCATAGTCTCATATAGTATGCTTTTTGACAGATCTTGCTGACGATGTACAAGTGTTCTTTCAATCCCTAAGCACTTGATTTATAAGGAAGGTGATCCTAGCCAACCCCTTGAGCCAAAGAAGTTGGAGTTTTCTTTTTCGCACAAATTGAAACCTTTAATCATAACCTGGGGCAGGGTAGTTTTTTAGTCAATTCAAATGTGCGTTTAGTCACAAGCTTTCACTTCATACACAACGAATGACTTCAAGAACGCCCTTCTGAATCAAAAGACGATGATGGTTCCCTATAAAATAGGCAGTCATTATCTCTCAAAAGAAAAGCCCACTAAGTCAAAACCTACGAAAGAGACTTAAGAAAAATTGGGGCGTCCCGCTGATTGTAATCTCAAAAATAAGAAAAAACAGTCAAGCAAAAATCAGGGATAATAAATCTAAAAGAGGTCACTACAAATCCTCGACAACATGAAAAATGTTGCAAAAATGTCTGCCTTCACAAATAAATCTCAAGTATCCGAACCATCATCAAAACGCCATTCCAGACCCAATTGGAATTTAAAACGCACAATTAACTGAGTATAGGACTGGAGAACATCATGAAGAATAGGTTGGGTACAAATAAAGTTTGAGCATATTCCTTTGTTTCTTAAACCGTGAATCAGGCCACGTTATAACCCCTTAAAAGTCCTAACTGAAGCATGGGTTAGTTCGAAAGCATTCATGTATAAAAGGTATCCTGACTCCTGTAAGGCTTACTGTAAATCTTGAGTTGAATTCATATTCTTACAAAATTCTTGTATTTTCTAAAAGTGCATTTTCAAAACTTCTAGACAAACATGAACTTTGAATTATTTTGAATCTCGCTGTTTGCATATGGCTATTTGTTTGACAACAAAGAAATTCGCACGGCAAATATCCAATGAACGGAAATTCTCTCAAAGAACAAAATCACTTCAAAGGGAAAGACGCTCCCAATGACAAATTTCCCATAATCAAGGGGCATGGCAGGTTACTTTCCAAATCATTTGGGGCAGTCAAGTCGAGATTCCAAGAAATATCTCAAGAAGAGCTGAATAACAGGGGATGTCTGCATCTGAATCACTTGAGGCATTGAACATGAATTCCAGCAAAGGGTCACATATGACCAAGCACATATTTTATGGCAACGCTACAACACTTAGTACTATGGACAACGACAAGTCCCCATAGAGCCACCTCTATAAGGTTATCCCCACAGAATAATCTTAACGAATAAGGGTATAAACCCCACAAGGCCAAATTCATGGATATCCCCATAAAATTGGATCCATGCAATCCCCAACCAGAGTTTCAGTCTCCGGAAAACCTCTCCCATGCTGAGTTGGTCTCAAGAAGAATCCTCGAGGAGTTCTGCTAAAAGAAAGCACCTCCCCAACAGTTTGTCAAATATTCTCTTCAATAAAGTTTATTTCCCCAACAAACTACAGATTCCCCAGCTTGAGTTTGCCTCTCAGACTATTACAAATCAATATACCACAACCCCTAATCCCTAGTGAAGTCATCAACAAAGTCAGTGCTATCTCTGAAAGTTACTAAAGCCTGGACCCGACCAGATAACAGTTTGAGTAACTAAAGCCTGGACCCGACCAGATAACAGTAAATCTCAATTCTTAGTTACTGTAAAGCCTGAACCCGACCAAATAGCAGTTTAAAAGCTCCTCTTCCCCAGTAGAGTTTTCCACTATCCCCAGTGAGTTGCTATAAAGCTTTGGATCCGACCAGATAACAGTTAACTTCCTTATTCCCAGCAAGTTGGTTGAAACCTGGAATCCGACCAGATAACAACTAACTTTCAAGAGGTAATTCCTTACTAGAGTAACAGACGACTAGAACTCCTGAACTCTTTCCCTCAAGCAGAAATCAACACTCTCCATGGAGTTTCCTTCAAGCAAAGTCAATATTCCCCAGCGGAGTTCTCCTCAAACAACACAACAGAAATCCCCAACGGAAACATCCTAAAACAAGGTCTGAAGAGAAGCATACTCTTCATCCCCAACATCAGTCTGTGATTTCATTTCCCAAGGTTCCCCAGTAGTTGTCAGGGATCTATTTTCCCAAACATAGATACATTTTAATAACATTACACATTCCCACATCATGACATATGTATACAAAATGCATATAATACAATCTCATTTATTTTGAGAGCATCATTACGCAATGTATGCATTATGACATTGCATACAACTAACTCTTTACCTTTTCAGGAAAAGATCAATCAACAGATGAACGTTATCAACTATCTATAAACTTCTCCAAGACAAAATCAAGCTTGGATTCTTTCTGATACCTGTTGAAGTAGTAGCCGTCCAAGATTCCTTCATTACCTATTGAAGTAGTAGTCTTCCTTCATTACCTGTTGAAGTAGTAGTCGTCAGATTCCTTCATTACCTATTGAAGTAGTAGTCTTCAGATTCGTTCATTACCTGTTGAAGTAGTAGTCGTCAGATTCCTTCATTACCTGTTGAAGTAGTAGTCGTCAGATTCCTTCATTACACGTTGAAGTAGTAGTCGTCAAATTCCTTCATTACCTGTTGAAGTAGTAGTCATCAAATTCCTTCATTACCTATTGAAGTAGTAGTCTTCCTTCATTACCTGTTGAAGTAGTAGTCATCGGATTCCTTCATTACCTGTTGAAGTAGTAGTCGTCAGATTCCTTCATTACCTGTTGAAGTAGTAGTCGTCAGATTCCTTCATTACCTGTTGAAGTAGTAGTCGTCAAAGATTCCTTCATTACCTGTTAAAGTAGTAGTCGTCAAAGATTCCTTCATTACCTGTTGAAGTAGTAGTCATCACAGATTCCTTCATTACCTGTTGAAGTAGTAGTCGTCAGATTCCTTCATTACCTGTTGAAGTAGTAGTCGTCAAAGATTCCTTCATTACCTGTTGAAGTAATAGTCGTCAGATTCCTTCATTACCTGTTGAAGTAGTAGTCGTCAGATTCCTTCATTACCTATTGAAGTAGTAGTCGTCAAAGATTCCTTAATTACCTGTTGAAGTAGTAGTCGTCAAAGATTCCTTCATTACCTGTTTAAGTAGTAGTCTTCACAGATTCCTTCATTACCTATTGAAGTAGTATTCGTCAGATTCGTTCATTACCTTTTGAAGTAGTAGTCGTCAGATTCCTTCATTACTTGTTGAAGTAGTAGTCGTCAAATTCCTTCATTACTTGTTGAAGTAGTTGTCGTCAGATTCCTTCATTACCTGTTTAAGTAGTAGTTGTCAGATTCCTTTATTACCTGTTGAAATAGTAGTCGTCATATTCCTTCATTACCTGTTGAAGTAGTAGTCGTCAGATTCCTTCATTACCTATTGAAGTAGTAGTCGTCAAAGATTCCTTCATTACCCATTGAAGTAGTAGTCGTCAAAGATTCATTCATTACCTGTTGAAGTAGTAGTCGTCAAAGATTCCTTCATTACATATTGAAGTAGTAATCGTCATAGATACCTACATTACCTATTGAAGTAGTAGTCGTTAGATTCCTTCATTATCTATTGAAATAGTAGTCGTCAAAGATTCCTTCATTACCTGTTAAAGTAGTCGTCGTCAAAGATTCCTTCATTACCTGTTGAAGTAGTAGTCATAAGATTCCTTCATTACCTGTTGAAGTAGTAGTCGTCAGATTCCTTCATCACCTGTTGAAGTAGTAGTCGTCATATTCCTTCATTACCTATTGAAGTAGTAGTCATCAAAGATTCCTTCATTACCTGTTGAAGTAGTAGTCGTCAAATTACTTCATTACCTATTGAAGTAGTATTCGTCAAAGATTCCTTCATTACTTGTTGAAGTATTAGTCGTCAAAGATTCCTTCATTACCTGTTGAAGTAGTAGTCGTAAGATTCCTTCATGATCTGTTGAAGTAGTAGTCGTCAAATTCCTTCATTACCTGTTGAAGTAGTATTCGGCAGATTCCTTCATTACCTGTTGAAGTAGTAGTCGTCAGATTCCTTCATTATCTGTTGAAGTAGTAGTCGTCTGATTCCTTCATTACTTGTTGAAGTAGTAGTCATCAGATTCCTTCATTACCTATCGAAGTAGTAGTCGTCAAAGATTCCTTCATTATACATCGCAGTCAAGATTTATACTTACCAACAATAACTTTGGATGGCATCTATAAGCCCATCTCCGATGACTCTCCATCTTCTCTCCAAATAGCATCTTTAATCCCATTCCCTACACAATCAACTTACACATGGTCAGAGCAAATTTCAGGATACTCTGGTGCTCAATCATCTTCCACCTTCAAGTCACGAATGACGGACTCGCCAATCTTACTCTTCAAGTTCAAGAATATTGAACAGGGGAAGCTGTTGTACCCCAAAATTTCCCCTCTCAATTTCTCAAAGATTCTCTCACAAAAAATCTTCATTGCTCAAAATTTCATAAGGTTTGATCAGCTCAAGACACTTCCTCAACACTGATGACTCGAAACTAGGGTTTGAGTTTGCACAAGTATAATTGGACTTTTAATGCCCCATATAGCTTCCATGGATCATATTGGGTTTTCAAGCATCAGGTAGAAGAAAGGAGGAAGAGGAAAGTGTCGAAAGGGAAAAGCAGATCGAAAGGAGTGGTTGCAGATAACCATGTCGAATTCAAAATCTGGTTCGGGCTATTTGAACCACATGACTGATCGAAAAGGAGTGGTGGGAAGATTTTGAAAAGTCGAAGAAGATCAAGCTTACTTCGATCTACAAGATTCGATTGGAAATTGGTTATCTTTTAGAAACCTGCTTCGAACCACAAGCTTCGACTGGGCAATGGCTGTCTTCATGCATGCTTCAGTCCACAAGCTTGAACTGGGCAATGTCTATCTTCATGTTTTCTTCGATCCACAAGCTTCGATTGGGCAATGGCTTCCTTTGAGCAACCTGCTTCAGTACACAAGCTTCGACTGGACAATGGATTCCTTTGAGCAAGCTTGCTTCAGTACACAAGCTTCGACTGTGTAATGGCTTCCTTAGAGCAACCTGCTTCGGTCCACATACTAAACCCTTCGACACACATAGTTTCGACACTATAAATTACAATTTTATCTTCATGCTTGCTTCAATCCATAAGCTTCGATTGGGCAATGGTTTCCTTCGAGCAACCTACTTCGATCCACCTCTATACCCTTCTACACACATAGTTTCTACACTATGGATTACAATTTGAAGTTTGGACATTTGAACTTTCGACCACTTAATCAACTGATGGTTACTGGTAGGAAAGCAATCCAAAAATTCTTTCATTTTGACTATGCCAATGAGATTATCTTGCATACTCAAAGTGGTACATTCAGATGAATGTGGTCCATTCAAAGAACACATATTTGGTGGAAACAAATTGTTTTGTCTATTGATGAGCTTGGTTGAAGGTTGTAAGTGGTTTTGAAGAACACACAATTTGTGGAAACAAATATTGTTTTGTCTGTTGATGAGTTTGGTCGAAGGTTGGATCTATGTGATCAAGTTGAAGACAAAATTTTAAGAACATAACAAAATCCTTATGCTATGTTGCATAATATTATGTTGCAGGCCTTCTTGCTTGCTAATCCCATCATAATTTAATGCTTACACCCACTTTTGAGCTATTACCCAAGTGTTTAAGCCTTTGTCCAAAAGATCTTTACATTTATGGCATAAAGTAATCATTTCTATTCCTGGAAAGCAAACTTTTTGGTACAAGTTTTTCTTGAGCCCATACTTTGTTTTCTTATGATTTTTGCCCCACCATAAATCATAGAAAGCAACCCCTCTAAACCAGTAACTTTGGTACTTCATCTTGGGATCATGGAAAACTTGACATAACTTGATATTTGCATTCCAACCAAACCATAATTTGTTATCTTGCAAATCTGGTTACTTCAACTTCCCAAACCCTTTCTCTATAAATAGAGAGTCCACTTGCAAGTTAAAGAGGCCAGATTCTTGTGTGTTGAAAAATCCTCAAACACTCCCAAACTCTAAAAAATTCAGAACCTGCACATAAGCACAAAACTTGGCACATCCTGACTTTACACACAAAAATCTCAAATCCCTTCGTACGTTAGTGATCCTTTCGATTCACTCCAAGCTTCCATATACCAGCCTTAGAACATTCCTAAAACCCTTAAAAAAACCTCTCAAGGAAGATAGTGATCCTTTCGATTCACTCCCAACTTCCATATACCAGCCTTTCGATTCAGTGACTTTTAAAGCAAAGTAGTGATCCCACTAGCTCAAGGAAGGTGTTGCAAGCTTAATCCATCATCAAGTTATTTCTAGAAGTCATATAAAGTTCATTCGAATTGCACTTCAATAGGTAAGATTTCTTAACTGTGATATATTGATACAAGCATTTTTAGCACATACAAATAAAAGAAAAGATGTAGATATCATATCTAGGAAGCTGGCCATGCTCTCAGTTTTGATTTTCATTGTTTGTGTCTTAATAATTTCAACTCCGACCAGTTAGGTTTTGACTTTGGTACTGGAAAAAATTCATGCTAACCTATGATCCATAGCTTTCAAAAATTACATGGTTAGATTCATATTCAAATTTTTAGGCAGGTTTGATGTTTACACTTTTTAATTTGGCTGAGAAATGAAGCTTTTATAAGCTTAACAATGGTGATATACATCCCTGCACGCGCGAAGGAAGAAGATGAAGCCATGTTCAAATTTTCAGACATGAATTCATTTTATATTTAGTGCAAGTTAGATAACTAGCAGATGAAACAGACCACCCCAGTGGTACAAACAGCGTGCGCTAAAGCCTTGCCATGTAGAAGGTCCTGGATTCAAGCCCCAGTGAGACCTTTTGTATTTATTTTGTCATTTTTTCCACAAACTAACATGCAGGTTTATAACATATTGAGTGTTGACTATTTTGAATGGAAGGTGTGGAGAGCTTGGGTTCAAACTTTGGCAGGACCAAAACAAATTTTTATCACTTGTTTGTTTTCATTTTTTTTAACAAACTTCAACATTTTTCTAACCAATAAAAACAACTCCTTTTGAATTGATTTTTTGCACACTATTTGTTTACAATGTCTATTTTATGAATGTATACAAATATCAAAAAAATATTTTATTTTCATATTTGTTTTAATAAACCAAAATCCATTCCCTTTCAATTTCTATCCTTGTACATCATATACATTTTAGTTCTTGTACATTACTCAAGTTCAATATGGTTGTAATAGATAATTAGAATTTAATTTCTTGCAATCCCCATTTGTAAATTTGTACAACCCATCCCCAAATGATGTAATAGTGAAGTAAATTTACTTTCCGCAATTTATCGCTTTCATATAAATGTTAGTAATTAGGGTTTGTATGGAAAGATAAAATCAATGCTTAGAAAATACTAATCCAAGATAAATCAAGCATGAAAAACAAACACTTTGCACACTTGCACCTCTAGGGTTACCTCCACTTTTTGCCTTGAGAAAATGGTCATAGTATACATGTGAGATATCTTAGCAAAAGCAATGAAAAATACAAGATCATAGTCCCTCGATGACGCTACGAATGTTGCTTTCAAATGATCTTAGTCCCTTAAGAGAAATGCTAGGATATCTTTCAACATTGCTATTCATGACTATACAATGACCCACGCCTATCCCTTTACATCCAAAGATAAGGCTTTTTACCAATAAATGGTAAGATAGAAATATCAAAGGAAGGAAGAAATGAACAAAAGACTTTTGAGTAGGTAGAACGTTCTTGGTTGCTTGCTCACAATCCATCTTCAAAAACAAAATCATTTTGTCAAACACTTTCAAAACATGAAATATTTTCAAAAGTCCAACACTTTGTATGCATTCTTATAGATACGAGAATCATTACAAAGTTTTCCTAAACGAAGGCGCTTTTCAAAGATACTTTCAAAAACCACCACAAACACATTTCAAACAAAGCAATTTAAAAAGTGATGTAGCAAGCAACTAAGAGCCCGTAGATAATTACGGATGAAAAGGGTGCTAACACCTTCCCTTTTCTTAACCTACCCCCTGAACTCAAGAAAATATCTCAAAGTTATTTCCTGTTCTTTTCACCCTTTCCTTTATTGGATAAAATAAAAGTCAGTGGAAACTCTTGCTATCCGCAACAATTTCAATCAAACGCAAAATAACCAAGTCAGTTCTCCCACCGTATTACACCCATATTTTATAATAAACTATTATATATACCACAATGGTTGGAACATTTAACCGTGGTGAAAGGCTATTTTTATGTGCTTTATTTTTTATTGTAGTTGTGTATAGAACCCGTGCAACTATAATTATTACAACGGTTGTTTGAGTCAACCGTTGTGATAGACATTTTATAACAAAGGTCACTGAACTGTGATTGTAAGTGTCGAGTATACAACCATACTTTACACAAAAATGCCTAGACCCACATGATTATATGTGCTTCCCAACCGTTGTTAGATGGGTTTTCCATAGTAGTGCTTGCACGCCAAGACTCAAATGATTTTGAAGGTATGGTGGTTATGGCTGCAGTAGTGGATAACCATGTCGAATCCAAGATCTGGTTCCTCGACTTAGGTTGTTCGAATCATATGACTGTTCAAAAGGTGTGGTTGGAAGATTTGGACGAGTCAAAGAAGAGCAAGGTAGAACTTGCTGAAAATAGTTTATTGAAAGTAGAAGGTACTAACAACATAGTTTTTCAAATGAGTAATGAATAGAAAGCTATGATCAAAGATGTGCTCTTTTTCTTCTCCACTTTTTTCTTTTCTTTTACAACCTCATAGAAATTACAAAACATAAGCACATAAACATTTCTCTCCCTAACTTGAATTCAACCATCATCATAATATAAATACTCCCTACTTTCTAAGGCAAGACAAAAATTTAAACTATAAATCATAGTTAAGGGATCAAGAATACAAAGAATCAATGTCCATACAAAAAGATGAACTGAACACTCATAGACAAGCATTTAGCAAAAACAACATGGACATTGACAAAAAGACTCAAAGAGGTTACTAATGATCACACACTTACAAGGTGAATTGACTATTTGGCTAGAGTAGTTGTGCTCAAATGAAACAAAAAATACCTTGATCATTTTCATGATTTCATACAATCAACACAAACAAAAGATTAAACATAATGAAATCCAGTTAAAACAAGAATTATCACCTTCAGCATATATGAACAATGGAAAGCTTTCTCACATTTGGGTGTAAAAAGGGAACTAAAGTGATTCAAGTCATGAGTAATTAATGCAAACAAAATGAATGGTATGGTGATTATACAAATGAGAATTTACCTAAACATGTTATGATATAGAAAGAAATAAATGGGTACTTGGTGTGTACCAACTTCAAAAATTATCATTACCATGCATTCGCAAGTTGAATCAATCAAAATCAAAAAATCACCTCGAAATTCTTCAAGTTACTGGACCAAAATTGGACGACAAACAACAAACGAAAATTATTAGAAAAATAATAATAATGTTATTTATTACTACAAAGCCTTGGTGAAAGTGGAAAAAAGGAGGGCCATGTGAGATTAAAAATAATTCATTGGCGCAATATAGGAGAGTGTGCTAAGCAGGCTCTACTGCTCTAGGCGCACTACACAAGATGCAGAAATAGGACAACGGGAGATGGTGCAGTACCGCAACCTCCACAATCACCCTACACACTCAATTTACAACAATTACAATATTTACAATATTAACAAACTTCCTCAAGGTAAACACGACAAGCTTTTGGAAAAACACAAATTTACATAATAAAACAAATGAGTGAAAGTGAATTAACAAGTTTAAAAGTGAAGATTTAAGAGTTTTAAAACAGGTCCAATTTCAACTTGTTAAAACAACATTCACACATTACCTAAACTAGTACAATGAAAAACAACAAAACAACTAAAAACAATAAAAACATGCTTTTTTTTCACCGTAAGCTCGACGCCTGTTATTTAAGAATGTTCCTCCAAGTTGCTTCCACCCGGTTATTCCTAACCAACACACAAGCAAACGTGAAAGGAAATAATGATATAAAAAATTCATAAGTAAAGAAAACATGTACAAGTGTGGTAAACATAAACAAATAAATTTGAAGAAGTGAAAAACACAAGAAGGGGGGGTTGAATTGTAAAACTGAAAATCAATGCAATGAACAAGATATTTTTATCCTGGTTCGTTTGATCTCAAACTACTCCAGTCCACCCGTCAAGGTGATTTCGCCTCTCTCCAACGAGGTCTTAATCCACTATATTCAACTGAATATTACAGACTGCTTTAATAACTGCTAAAGCCTTCTTGATGCAAACCACAACCCGGTTTGTCAAGGAAACACTTTCTTACAAAGAAGATAAATCTAAGTGTGTGAATGTTTTCTACAAAACTGTATCACAACTGTGATGTATACACAACTTAAAGCTTAGAAACTAGATTGCTAAACAATGATTGAATAAGAGAATGTGTAGTGTTTAGCAACACGAGAGAAGGAAGATTATGATCAGCTTTTAGGCGTGTAAAGATTGGAGAGCATTAGCCAATTCAATCTTCAAAGTCTTGTTTATATAGCACTGAGATGTTGAACGTTGGAGCAATATTCTTGATTCAATGCTAATAACAAACTTTCCTTATCAAGCAGATCTTGTCTGGAATGAGGCCGTTGGTATTAATTTGTTTTCAATGCACAGTACCGTTGCTTACTTAATGCAAGTTCTGGCTTGGCTCATTCTGATTCTGCTTAGCTGCTGATGAACTGTTGTGTTTCTTTATCAGAGTGTTGAGCGCAGTTCTGTTCATCAGACTTCAGCATATACGTGAGTCAATCTTATGATTTTGACATTCTGATATGGCAACTTCTGATGCTGATGTCAGGAACCAAATTTCTGATGCTGATTAGATGTGATCTTGCTTTATACCAATCAAAGTATCTGCAAATCAGAACGTAATAATTTAGGCAGCAGATAGTTCATACATGAATCATATAAATATATCTTTTCACTTTGTTATCATCAAAACTTAAACATAGGGTAGTAGATTCAAACTTTGTTCTAACAATCTCCCCCTTTTTGATGATGACAAAAACTGGATATTTTTAATTGAAAATAACGTGAAAAGGTATCAGAGATATGTATCAGAGTAAGAGGTTATCAAAGATAAGGGATAAAAAGATATCAGAGTTGAGAGATACTCCCCCTGAGTTTATTACTTCCCTTTTTGATTACAAGTGTTCTTCAGGATCAGATCTTTTTGCCTTTCTTTGAACATCAGAGTATCAGAGTCTTTGACTATCAGAAGCTTTGGATCAGCATATCAGAGCAGAGCTTCAGATCAGCGTATCAGAGCTTTTCTTGTCAGAGCTTTGCTTTGGATCAGAGTATCAGAGCGGATCAGAGCTTTTAGTCTTCAGAGTGTCCAGGAGCTTCCTTGTACCTGTAGACTTTAAGCAAAACAGAAAACATTTTCAAGTATAATAGAGTTAGAATGTTCGAGAATTTCTGTCTAGTTAGCAGTTATTGTTTAAAATATCATTCTTGTTCTCCCCCTTTTTGTCAGCAATCAAAAAGTGTAGGTGATGTGCTAAAACAAATTAAGATCAGAAAAACTTGTCATATTAAGAGGGTTCAGAATCAAACAGAACATATTCAAACAGTACATCAGAAAATTAAAGAAAACATGAAAATGACATGAATAAAAAAAAACTAAGGTTGGGGAGGAAAGCGTGTGAATAGGTTCTCCAGCATGGCTTTGATCTGATCAGCAGTCTCATTCTGCTTGTGCACCATGCTGACAACAGTGTCAATCTTGCTATCCTGCACATCCATTCTTTCTTTCATCTTCTGGTCGTTTTCATCCATCCTCTGCTGCAGACGCATGTCATTCAGCTTCAGCTCTTCCAGAGTCTGCCTATCCAAGGCAGCTTGAGAAACATCAGAAGCAGGAAGCTTCTGAGAGCTTTCTGCAACATCTTCTGCTTGACTTGCTTCAGCTTGAATGGTCTTGTCTTCTTCTGGTTGCACCTTTGAGGCTAGCTGTTTCTCAGACCAAGGTTCACTATCCAGAGGGAGCACAGCTTCCTGAGGCAGCTGACTTTCAACTTCCTTCAGCAGCTTGCTGAAGTTCTATTGTGCCTGCTCATAGTTGATATCCTGCAACTTGAGGGCTTCAGCACGTACCCAAAGTCTGAATTGTGACCAGAGCTGGTCAGAGGCAGCTGGGTCAATCATTCCAGGACAGACTTGCTTCAGAGAAGCAATCCATTGCTGCAAACCTGTTTCAAATTTCATAATACCAGAGCCAACATCTGGTTGTTTTGGTTTTGGGATGGCTATTTTGTGTTTCAGATCAGCAAGACAGTCAAGGCTGGTTAAGTCTATGAATGTCCTGCTGGGGTTTTCGGTGGTTTGCTTGGCAGCTGTTTGTTTTGGAGATGGAGTGGGAGAATCAGAAATTATGATTGGACTGTTTGGTGTTTTGGGAGTATTTGGTGGTGTAGATTCTGGTGAGGATGGCAACTGTGCCATGGTGACTGTTGTTCCACATGGCAGCTGGATTTCCAGAGGTTGTGGTTCAGATGATTGAGGTGAATGAGGTTCAGAAGGTGGAGGAGTTTGAGTCTCAGAGTGATGAAACTCAGGTTGAGGTGATGGTGGATGAATTTCTGGTTGAGGAGAGGGAGACGGAATTTCTGGTTGTTCAGGGATAAGGGGTTCTTCTGGAATTGATGAGAGAGGTTGTTGTTGTTCTGGTTCTTCAGCAGATTGCTGTTGTTCTGGTTGTGGAGGAGGGACAATTTGTGGTTCAGAGTTTGGATTGGCGGAGTGATCAGAAGTGTGTTGATCAATGTCAGACAGCACTTTGTCAATTGCTGATGTTGTTGAGATTGTTGGTTTGGGATGTTTGGTTCTGGGTCTTCTGAGTTTTAATGCCTCAGAAGGGTCATCTTCTGGTTCAGTTTCATCTATTGTTGGGATGGGGATTGAGATTCTATGAGAGGTTGGAGGTGGAATAGATGCTGGAATAGTAGAAGAATTTAAAACAGAAGCAGCAGATAAATTACCTCTTTTCTTGGGTGTCTGCTGGGATGATCCTTCTGAAGGTGCCTTCCTCTTCTTCGTCTTCTTCAGAGTCACTTCTTGTTGAGGTTGATGCAGATCTTTGATAATCAGATTTGGATCTGTACCATCTGCCTTGCATGCATCTAGGTATCTGAGAACCACCTCTGGTTTGGATTCTATCTCAGAAAATAAAGGAAAGTCACTCAGTGGAACTCTTCTGCTGGTGATATCAGCAATAGGAGTTGCTCTGGGTTCCTTTTTGATATTCTCTATCAACTTCATTTTCTTCAAGTTCTTCGCGTTCAGAGGCTTCCCAATTGTTGGTTCAATGGTGCTTAACTCTTGAGCTTCTATCAGATGCTCTATCAGCCTATTCTCTGTTAGAATATCTGATATCAACCTTCCAAAGGGTATCCAATCCCTCTTGGTTCTTTCTTCTTCCCTGGTTTCCTTCACACTTGTCTTGAGGTGGTTGAACAGAAGATGAGCCAAGTTGATTTTTACCTTCTGATTAATAAAGTAGATCAGAAACTGCTGATCCACATTTATGTAATCAGGTGAACTAGTTGGCTTCCTATGGTTGAAGCACCCCAGAATTATCTTAGCCCAAACTCTGTGATGATCCTTCAGATCTTTGATCTTGCTGCTGGGCACCCCATGGGTGAAAATCCTTTGAGCTATCACGCCCACGTCAGCACATCTCTCAGCCATATCAATACAGCGGACGCCACCGCCACTGTAACCGATTAACCTTGCTATGTGATCCTCAGTGATCACAATCTTCTTCCCCATAACGAAGGAGGTGACTAGATGCGTTGAAGCCTTCGCATGAATCCAGAACTCCTTGACTAACATAGGGAATGTTGGTCCAACCAACCTATCAAAATACCTTTCCCATTTCTGTGCCCTAACTTCTTCTGTTAGGTCAAAACCGTTCTCCTTCAAGCTTCCAAAATCAATGATCAATTCAGATAACACTTCAAGATTCTTCACCGGAGTGAGGAGTGTTCTGAATGGCACTTGATACTGCTCAGATGATGCTTTCTTCTGAGGACCTGCAGAAGCACTGCTGGAGGTTACCATGTTCATACTAAAAGATTTTGAGAAGAAACTGAGAAAAAGAGGTTTTGCAAGAGATGAACACAGAAAAATGCAGAGAATGCTTGAGTATTAGTGAGAAACTGTAAAGAATTAGAATGAGAGGTTAATGTGTTTAAATAGAGTTTCGGAATATTTTGAAAAAAAATAAACGTTTTTAAGAAAGAGAAAAATCATGATTGCGTTTTAAAAGCATGATTACTTTTATTAAATGCTTGCTGATTTTGGGGGATTTTAGAAAGATACTTAAAAACGGTTACCAGACATGTGTCTCAATGCACCCAATCAGCGTTTTGCCTTCTCAGAAGCGTGCACGCGTTCTGCTTCAGAGATTTGCTGATGATTGGATGACACTTGTTTGATGTAGTGATCAGCACGTCTGTCTTTGAGCTTTAGACTCTCAGATCTTTAGACTTGCATCTGATACAATCTGCATGTTCTATCTTTCTGAAAGAAGATTGATCAGAAGTTCACAGTAAAACAATTACATTCTGAAGGTAAATATATGGAATTAAAACATTTTCACTCTGGGCAGACTTTCATGCTGAGATGTTTCAGAATGAAATTAAACCTATCTTCTGAAAGGGGTTTAGTAAAGATATCAGCCCATTGATGGTCTATATCTATAAATTTTAAGTTCAAAATTCCTTTCTGAATATAGTCCCTAATGAAGTGATGTTTTATTTCTATATGCTTAGCTCTAGAATGAAAAATGGGATTCTTACTTAAGCAAATAGCAGAAGTATTATCACAGAGTATAGGAATGTTACTCTCAAAAATCTGGAAGTCTTCAAGCTGACTTTTCATCCAGAGCATTTGTGTGCTACATCCTGCTGCTGCTATGTACTCAGCTTCTGCTGTTGATAGCGCAATTGTTGATTGCCTTTTGCTGGACCAAGAGATCAGATTTTCTCCCAGAAACTGGCAGTTTCTAGAAGTGCTTTTGCGTTCCACTCTGTCTCCAGCAAAATCAGCATCGCAGTAGCCTACTAAGCTGTAATCACTAGATTTTCTATAAAACAAACCCAGATTAGTAGTACCTTTCAGATACTTGAAAATTCGCTTAACAGCTGTTAAGTGAGATTCTCTAGGATCTGATTGGAATCTAGCACAGATACAAACACTGAATAATATGTCAGGTCTTGAAGCAGTCAGATAGAGGAGAGACCCAATCATACCTCTGTAGACTTTCTGTTCTACATTTTTTCTTACCTCTTCTCTTTCCAGAATGCACGTGGGATGCATTGGAATCTTTGATGGCTTACATTCTGAGAGGTCAAATTTCTTCAGAAGATCTCTGATGTATTAGCTCTGATGAATGTAAGTTCCCTCTGGAGTTTGATTGATCTGAATTCCTAGAAAGAATTTCAGTTCCCCCATGAGGCTCATCTCAAATTCTGCCTGCATACACTTAGCAAATTTTCTTCCAAGAGAAGGATTAGTAGAACCAAAAATAATATCATCAACATAAATTTGACAGACTAAGATGTCATTCTTAACTGATTTACAGAATAGAGTAGTGTCCACTTTCCCTCTGGTGAATTCATTTTCTAATAGAAAGTTACTTAGCCTTTCATACCAAGCTCTGGGAGCTTGTTTCAGACCATATAGTGACTTCTTTAGTTTGAAAACATGTTCTGGATGTTTTGTATTTTCAAAACCAGGGGGTTGGTGTACATAGACTTCTTCTTCTATATAACCATTTAAGAATGCACTTTTGACATCCATCTGATACAGAGTGATACCTCTATTAACAACAAATGAAATTAAAAGTCTGATAGATTCTAACCTGGCGACTGGGGCAAAGGTTTCTGTATAGTCTATCCCCTCTTGCTGACTATAACCTTGTGCAACCAGTCGTGCCTTGTTTCTGATGACTTCACCTTGTTCATTTAGCTTGTTTCTGAACACCCATCTTGTTCCAATGATGTTGAATCCTTTTGGTCTGGGAACGAGATCCCATACGTCGTTTCTGGTGAATTGATTCAGCTCTTCTTGCATTTCCAGAATCTAGTCATTATCCAGAAGTGCTTCATCAATAGAAGAAGGTTCAATCAGAGACACAAGTCCCATAAGTGTTTCTTCAGAGTTTCTGAAGCTTGCTCTTGTTCTGATTGGATCTTCCTTTCTTCCTAAGATAGTCTCTTCTGGGTGATCCAAGCTGCTTCTGGGTAATCTCTTCTGAGGTTGATCAGCAACTGTTGTAGGATTGCTAGCAGTGCTCCTTTCAGACGTTGAAGGAGTGTCTGTGTTGAGAGCTTCTGATGACTTGTCTTCAGAACCTGTAAATTCAATTTCCATACCTGCAAAAACTTCATTCTGCTTTGACTTTTCAGAGTCAAGCTTATCATCAAAACAAACACTGATTGATTCTTCCACAATCTCTGTTTCTGTATTGTATACTCTGTACCCTCTTGAGTGTTCAGAGTATCCTAACATAATACACTTCTGTGCTTTAGAGTCAAACTTGTTCAAATAATTCTTTGTATTTAATATAAAGCAAGTACATCCAAATGGGTGAAAATATGAAATGTTGGGCTTTCTGTTCTTCCACAATTCATATGGAGTCTTTTCCAGAATAGGTCTTATTGAGATTCTATTCTGAATGTAGCACGCTGTGTTTATTGCCTCTGCCCAGAAGGTCTTAGCAACGTTTGTCTCATTGATCATGGTTCTGGCCATTTCTTGCAATGTTATGTTCTTTCGTTCTACAACTCCATTTTGTTGGGGAGTTCTAGGACAAGAGAAATCATGCAGAATGCCTCTGTCATTAAAGAATGACTCAAAATCTTTGTTTTCAAATTCTCCACCATGATCACTTCTGACTTTAACGATTCTAAGATCCTTTTCATTTTGAACTTGGTTACAGAAGGTAACAAACACAGAGTGTGACTCGTCCTTGTGTCTTAAGAACTTTACCCATGTCCATCTGCTATAGTCATCTACGATTACTAACCCATACTTCTTGCCACTGACTGAAGCAGTTTTAACTGGTCCAAATAAGTCAATGTGCAGAAGTTCTAATGGCTTAGAGGTAGAAACAACATTTTTGGATTTAAAAGAAGGTTTTGCAAACTTGCCTTTCTGACATGCTTCACACAGAGCATCTGAATTGAACTTCAAATTAGGAAGTCCTCTGACCAGATTGAGTTTGTTAATCTGAGATATTCTTCTCATACTAACATGCCCCAATCTTCTGTGCCAGATCCACTGCTCGTTGTTAACAGACAGAAGACATTTTACATTCTGACTCTTTAGTTCAGAAAGTTTGATTTTGTAGATGTTGTTTTTCCCCTTACCATTAAACAGGATAGTCCCATCTTTTTGTGCTAAGCAGGCTCTACTGCTCTAGGCGCACTACACAAGATGCAGAAATAGGACAACGGGAGATGGTGCAGTACCGCAACCTCCACAATCACCCTACACACTCAATTTACAACAATTACAATATTTACAATATTAACAAACTTCCTCAAGGTAAACACGACAAGCTTTTGGAAAAACACAAATTTACATAATAAAACAAATGGGTGAAAGTGAATTAACAAGTTTAAAAGTGAAGATTTAAGAGTTTTAAAACAGGTCCAATTTCAACTTGTTAAAACAACATTCACACATTACCTAAACTAGTACAATAAAAAACAACAAAACAACTAAAAACAATAAAAACATGCTTGTTATTCACCGTAAGCTCGACGCCTGTTATTTAAGAATGTTCCTCCAAGTTGCTTCCACCCGGTTATTCCTAACCAACACACAAGCAAACGTGAAAGGAAACAATGATATAAAAAATTCATAAGTAAAGAAAACATGTGCAAGTGTGGTAAACATAAACAAATAAATTTGAAGAAGTGAAAAACACAAGAAGGGGGGGTTGAATTGTAAAACTGAAAATCAATGCAATGAACAAGATATTTTTATCCTGGTTCGTTTGATCTCAAACTACTCCAGTCCACCCGTCAAGGTGATTTCGCCTCTCTCCAACGAGGTCTTAATCCACTATATTCAACTGAATATTACAGACTGCTTTAACAACTGCTAAAGCCTTCTTGATGCAAACCACAACCCGGTTTGTCAAGGAAACACTTTCTTACAAAGAAGATAAATCTAAGTGTGTGAATGTTTTCTACAAAACTGTATCACAACTGTGATGTATACACAACATAAAGCTTAGAAACTAGATTGCTAAACAATGATTGAATAAGAGAATGTGTAGTGTTTAGCAACACGAGAGAAGGAAGATTATGATCAGCTTTTAGGCGTGTAAAGATTGGAGAGCATTAGCCAATTCAATCTTCAAAGTCTTGTTTATATAGCACTGAGATGTTGAACGTTGGAGCAATATTCTTGATTCAATGCTAATAACAAACTTTCCTTATCGAGCAGATCTTGTCTGGAATGAGGCCGTTGGTATTAATTTGTTTTCAATGCACAGTACCGTTGCTTACTTAATGCAAGTTCTGGCTTGGCTCATTCTGATTCTGCTTAGCTGCTGATGAACTGTTGTGTTTCTTTATCAGAGTGTTGAGCGCAGTTCTGTTCATCAGACTTCAGCATATACGTGAGTCAATCTTCTGATTCTGACATTCTGATATGGCAACTTCTGATGCTGATGTCAGGAACCAAATTTCTGATGCTGATTAGATGTGATCTTGCTTTATACCAATCAGAGTATCTGTAAATCAGAACGTAATAATTTAGGCAGCAGATAGTTCATACATGAATCATATAAATATATCTTTTCACTTTGTTATCATCAAAACTTATACATAGGGTAGTAGATTCAAACTTTGTTCTAACAAAATTCACAAGTAAACATAATCAAGTTCATTTACAAATTCTATACACCTTATACATTAATTACAAAACTCAAAAATAAAGAAACTATTGCAATGTGAAACAAGAAACACAAATCCTCGACAACGGCGCCATTTTGTTGCAGCGGCATAGTAGCAAGCAAAAAGTAAAGTATTATTTTTACCGGTTGATATTTAGGTTATATCATATTGTGTTCACAAAGATTAGTGTATTGAAATGTCGTTTGACAAATCTCCCGTTAATGAGTTTGGGATTTGAACGGGTTGAAAGGAAAGGTAAAAGGTATCAACAAAAAATAAATGTATAAAAAGGAAAGACAAACTTATTCAGCTCGAATGTATTCTACTCATCACAAAATTAAACCTATCGACCAATTATACTCAACCTACAATATTCATCAATGTCATCATATATCAACCGCAACAGTCACTATATCATATCGACTGCGATCTCTCAACCAACCTCAACAACACAGAAGTCAATTGTGCTAATCGCATCGACGATCTCTCAGAGCGATACAACCAACACATAGACATTAATCATAGAGACATTAATCACATATACCCAAAATGAATGTCATCTATATATCTATCTCTAGAATCCAGAAACTAACAGATAATCATCCTCAATAAGAATCCAAACAGTATATGTCTATAACAACCAAAATCCCTAGCACAGAGCAAAAATCAAGGACAACAATCGACAAAGATTTATATAACAAGTTTTATACAATGCCATGGGCGACAAAAATACACGAGTTCAAAGTGAAAATACATACAAAACCTAACAAAAGATAAATACATAGAGAGGAGAAGAGATAAACCAAAAATCTTCCGGTTTTTCAGTGTCGGTCGATGAGAAATACACCTCCAATCATCCATAAGCAAAGCCCTAGTGTTGTTTTCTAAGCTAATCTATCAAAAATAAGGTTGATGGAGTTTGGGAACAAAAACACCCCAAAAACCATAACATAAAATGAAATTAAAATGAAGTTATAAAATAAATCTTAGCAGACCGCGCTAAGCGGGCTCACTGCGCTAAGTGAGTTGTGAGATATTTACACATTAAACCTCCTAAACCGCGCTAAGCGTGCTATCCGTGCTAAGCGCACAATCTGCGTTAAGCGCTTTATCCTTGCTAAGCGCGCTAAGCGGGCTCAAAGACTATGCTTCTTTCAGAACAGTAATAGCACCCCGCGCTAAGAGGAACAAGCGCACTCGTCTGGACATAACTACTCAAAAATGGACTTTTATTCCATAAACGCACATTCAGAGCCGTTTCGTATACACCTTATTCCTTGATGCTCCAAATGTGCAACAAATACCTAGAAAATAAGTAAAGTCTATCAAACGATACACAAATGAATCGAAAACTAAATTATATACAAACTAAACATATTTACGAACAAAGTCAGGATTATTCACACGATATCAATAAAAAGCATCAATAAGTGCAACAAAACATATATATAAAATAGCTACAATTTGCACTTATCACTTGTGTGTTTGTTGATTGCTTATGTTTGGTTTGTAATTCCTTTAGGGTAGAGCCATTTGAGCATGATCCTTAGAGGACTTTAGTGTGTGTGTGTGTGTGTGTGTGTGTGTGTGTGTGTGTGTGTGTGTGTGTGTGTGTGTGTGTGTGTGTGTTAAGTCTTTACTTAGACACATTCTTAATCAGTGATTGATGATTTGAAGTATGTTAGAGTTTAGGCTCTTGTTGGTTTGTACTTGTTGATTGATGTTTGATTTTTATAATTAGGTGTTTTCTTGACTCTTAAGCCATATCTTTTTAAGTTTATAATCATGTTTGTTTCTTTGTCATTGCTTATGATAACATGTTCCCTTAGGATTTTAGTTACATTTTCTTTAATATGTGAATTAAATAAACTTTAGGTTCTAAACTAAGCATGATAACATTAGGTAGCTCCCTTTAACCTTGAACTTAGGTCCATCTTTGGATACTAACTTAGGTAGAAGTTTCCCTTTCATCCTAACCCTAAGAGAATCATTGTATGACAACATTAGGATCTCTAGTCTCCCTTAGACTTTTTTTTTCATTCTCTTTTTGCATCTTTAAAACTAAAACTTATTTTTCTTCTCAAACTTAACAAAACACTTAATCATAAAGAGGTGAACCATGTGTCATGAGCCTTAAGTGTTGAGGGAGAGTATGAGGGGGTGCATTCCTGAACCTTGTGCTTCCTTTCGATCATAGTCTCTAATGTGATTCGAATCACCAAATCCTTTTTCAAGGTAAAAAATGCAAACCAATTCAAAAAAAATTTCCTTCTAGCTGTCTTCAGGCTTTTCTTTTGAAAATCTTTTCATAGAAAAAAAGGATGTGTTATTTCCACTCTGCGCAATAACGACGCGTGATTCCCCAAAGGTCAGGTTGTAATATGTCAAATGTTAGAGTGTGAATGTAACATTATCTACCTAAAAGCACAAAATAAACCAAAACACCTTTTTAGGTGAACTACGAGTATCTTGATCCCCTATTGCACGGAAGGTAGTATGTAGGTACAAAGGTTCGCAACCGCGGCGGGCGGACTAATAAAAACTTTCTTTTTTGTAATATTTTGCATTCATGCATTTCCCTTTAGCTTGTTAGCTTTAGATATAGAACACACCCTTTGATTAGAACAACAAGAGCGGATCCCGTGAAGCACCACATACGCGAGGGGTGCTAATATCTTCCCCTTGCATAATTGACTCATGTACCCTTTCTCTTGGTCGTGATACCTTGATTTCTCCCTTCTCGGGTTTTCTTCGAGTTTTCCTTTCCCTACTGTGGGATAAATAAATATTCGATGGCGACTTCATTGTTTATTTTTTCCTAGTTGCTTCACCTAGTCACATGGAGACTCCAACTTATACAGATGCTACGACTTGTACTTCTACAAAGGCATGTGTTCACACTAGTAGAGCCTTCCTAAGAGGATCGAGTGATAGGTTTGTGCTCAGAGACTATGCCGACCATGTTCCCTACCATTTATGGAAGGGAGAGGTATATATATCATATGTTGAAGTTTAACTTACTTATGATTTATTATTGAAAATATGTTGATTTATTTAATTGTGTTTGTTACAGAACCATATCCCATTGAAGGTGACATCTCACATGTCCAAGTTGAAGGAATTGACATGGACTCTGATGCCTGAGCAGGTTAAGACTATTGTTTAGGATTTCAGTCTCCTCGACATAACCGGTTGCTCGTCGACCATGCTAGACGCTTCTCTCCTGTCTGCTTTCGTTGAGGGGTGGAACTCAAAGAGATATTCCTTTCATCTTCCATTTTGGGAGATGACAGTTATTTTTGGATAACGTCTCTGCGTTGTTCCATCTTCCCATTGGTGGTTTTTTTCACTGCTCCTATTATCAGCGAGATGGATGTTGTGACACCGATCATACAGGATATGAGAGTGACTGAGGAGAAGGTGATTAAGAAGTTTGGCCATGATATAAAAATAGAAAGTGTATTATTTTTGCCTCTTGTAATAATAGGGAGATTTCGCGAATGTCGATCTCAAGGATTGCGTATCAGTATTGAGTTTAATTTGTGGTTCAATTAAACAAAACTTGATATGGGGTTTTGGTTGTGAAATACTCACTTAACAAATAACAGGAATATAAATTGGCTTTTTACTAATACGAGGAGCATTCTAGGGTATGGTGTATAATTTTCCCTATAACAACATTGAATCCTGATTTCTTCAACAAGTTCATAAACTCAATTACCATCCCTTTAGATTATTTCCCCCTAAGTCCTTAGTGAGAAAACCTTTAACCATCCATCCTAAATCCTATGTTCTTAGAGATATCTGATGGAGTCAAGCCTTTGTTTTATCAAGAGTGATCGGGTAACTATAGGGTATCCTTAGTCCTAGATGATATCTACTATAGTCTAATTGTACAAAAAACTTAACATCTGTGGTCCAGCTGGTTGTTAACCGTAAATCAATCCTAAATGGTCTGATCAGGAAAGCATAAAAGCATTGCACGATTAAATTGAATATTAAAAACCATGTAATTGATAAAATCATAATTTCAAAGTCATTACAGATTCAAATCAGGGACACTACCTAACATTGGGGGGGTTAGCTACTCATATTGTTCAAAAAAAATCAATGATATAAAGATTAAAAATTACAGAGAAATGATGAACTTTGATCTTCAATCACTGCGGCTCATGAAAAATCGTCGTCCTCCAAGAATCTCATATGTTGTTCTCTACAATCCTCAATTCTTAGTGTGGCAAAAATTCCCCTAATTCCTCTTTCAAACTTGGATAAATAGTAAACAATCCAACTGTCTCGGTCGGAAATGCCCAAAATGCCCCTCTGGGTCCCAAATCATAAAAAATCATAAAACACTCAAAATCAACATCCTGACCAACACGGACCGTGTCACCTGACACAGGCACCCGTGTCGGCCTCTGTCCATTGCTCCAATAAACCTCTTGCCCAAGCCTTCTGACACAGGTCATGTCGCAGACACGAACACCCATGTCAACCTCTATTTTCCACGCTTTCCACGTCTTCCCCCTGACACGGCCGCCCGTGTCAGGCGACACGGACGCCCGTGTCAGGCGACACGGACGCCCGTGTCAGGCGACACGGACGCCCGTGTCAGGCGACACGGACGCCCGTGTCAGGGCTCTTGTAGCATTTCCTTGGAAACTTTGAATTATGCACTTATTCCGCCCCGATTTGTCCTGTTTTATTCTTCTAAACCTGAAAACACTAAAACATAAAACTAAAGCATATACGCGATAAAAAAAAATACCTCGATAACTAAAAGAAACAATTACTGAAATAACTTCTAATATCTGTGTAAAAACCACTAATCAAACTCCCCCAAACTTAAATCATTTCTTGACCTCAAGCGACCATTACAAGAACTCATGAAAATCACAGCAGCCTGGTACTCATACGTGAGACATCCGTTCAAATTTATTAAAAGGTAGTTTGTCCGATGTTCACATGACGTGAAAAGTTTGTTTAAGAATCTTTAAATCTCGAGCTTTCTCTTCAGATACCTCTCTAATTATGCTTTATACTTAAGTCTCTTTCCGATTTTCCTCCTTTTTCATTTGGACAGTCAAATTAAGGCAATGAGAGTTATGATGATCATTACATGCACAAGGCTAATCAAGAATTTTTTTTAGGCACCAAATAACAGCATTGGCTACTTTTAATTACCTATAAAATTTTCAAACTTTGCAGTTATATATTGTCCTTTTGGATTACGTTTGGGGATCAACCCTGTGATACGGTGGCAGAACCGACTGTTAATACTGGTTTTCATTTTTTGTTCACAAATGTTGCGGTAAGCAAGAGTCGCCATCGACTTTTATTTTATCTAACAAAGGAAAAGGAAAAAGAACAGAAAAAATCTTTTTCAAGATATTTCTGAGTACGGGGGGTAGATTATGGAAAGGGAAGGTATTAGCACCCTTTCCATCCATCGTTTTCCATGGGCTCTTAGGTACTTTCTCATATTTTAAAAATTTGCTTGGTGTGTTTGTGTGCTTTTGAAAAGTTTTGAAAATTGACTTAGTGCCGCATTTTGAAAAGTTTTGTTTTACTTCATTTTAACCCTTGTTTCTGTCCTCAACAGTGTTACGAAGTTTTTTTTGAAAACTTTGTTTGAAAAGTATTTTGAAAGTGTAGGGTGTAAAAAGTTGTTTGTGCAAGTACCTAACAGTTATCTACCTACTCGAAAAAAATGCGTTCTTTTCCTCCTATTCTTTAGACCGTGTTATCCTACTATTAGTGAGTAGGTAACCCTAGTCGTTGGATGTTGAGGGACTATCGAAAGGGACAAAATGGTCATTGAAGGTAACATGTAAGGATACCTTAGCAGTTCGAAGGGACTGTCATCATATATTCGTAGGCAACATCGAGGGACAAGATCATTTCTCGTAGGAAACTCGAGGGACATTAAGGGACTATGATCTTTATGATGATTTTTAGATTGAGGGTCTTTTGCTAAGATATCCCTACGTTCGAGGGACATGACTATTGTTTTCCGAGGCAACCAAGTGGGGAGTACCCTAGGGGTGCAAGTGTGCAACAGTGTGTTTTTTCTGTTATATTTATCTTGCAATTAGGGTTTTCTATCGTTCATTTTTATCTTTCCATACAATCCTATTAATCTAAGCATTGTATAAAATATAGTAGCAGGAGATAAAGGCGGAAATGTAAACCTAGGCTATTACAGAGCTTTGGGGCAGTTACATAATAATGAAGAGTGCAGAAAAGAAATCTTAAAACTATTACATCCCGGAAGCAATTACATAATTAGAAAAAAAATACGAGAAAAGATAAATCTACGCTATTACATTGATAATGCGATCTATACAATTTTTCTAAAAATTAAAATGTAAAAGAATAAATAAAAACAAATTAAGGAAAAATTAAAACTTAAAATTCTAAGTTAATGTTTTTGGTGTTTTTTGTAGAAAATAATTTTAAGTTAATTAAAAAACCTAATTCTAACTAATTTTAATAAAAAAAAAGTTAATTAACTTAATTTAATAATAAATGAAAAAAATCCAAAAATTCGGTTGCTAACTAAAACAAAAACCTAATCCTAATTTGTTAAAAAAATGGTTAATTAAGGGGTTAATTACAAAGAAAACCAAAAATCTAATTATTTTCCTAATTTGCAGAAAAAAAGTTAATTAATTAAATTAAAGAGTTAATAAAAAAAGAGTTAATAATAATAAAAAAAATTTAAAACCTAAATTAATTAGGGTTTGTAAAAAAAGTTAAGTTTTCCAATTAATAGGATTTTTGATTTAAATAAAATTAGAGTTTATATGAATTTAGAGTTTTTAAGAAAGATATTAAAGAGAAAGAAATTAGGCAAAAAGGGTTAAAAATAAGAAAAATTATACATATTGCCAGGGGTGAATGTTGAACCAAAAATTAATTTAAAACTTAAAATTAGATTAAAAAAACCTTAAAGTTAATTATTCGAGTTTATTATGAAAAATCAAAGGTTTGTGGAAAATATTAAGTTTTATGAAAAAGGTTTTAAATAGAAAGAATGAAAATAGGTAAAAGGATAAATAGAAAGGAAGAAAACCAAAACCAATAGGAGTGAGTGTTGAACCTACGCCCTTAACCTCCTTAACCTCCTCGGGATGTCTGCCTTTCCATGATTCATCTATTGGTGGTTGTTCTGTTTTAGTGTTTTGGCCTCAGCGTTCTGTAATGAACTTGCATGAGACCTTGTCTAAATCTGCAGTGTTGAATCTCATGAACACATTAAATAAATTACTATATCATGAAATACAAATAAATCACATATATGAAAAAAAATTAATGTTAAAACCGATATGGCATGTATGAATGCTTCTACACCCTTTTGATCATGGAGATCAAACCAGCCTTACCCTTACTAGAGAAGTAGTGAGATATGGGTTTGTAACAATGATGACTTGTTTGCAGTGAGATGAGGGTTCGTTGGGGGTTTGTAACAAGGATTTCAATATTTTTAGGGTTCTTGAAAGAATTTGATATTTTGACAAGGTTGTGGCAAAAGCCTTTTTTTTCTCGTGTTGTTGTTTGTATGAAAAGAATGAGATTATATAATGGAAATTAGAGCAAAGATATGGGCTTTGAATGTGCAATTGGGTCTCCAATATTCACTTGAGTCTGATGCATTCCAGGCTAAATCGTTGGGACTTAAGTGCAATTTTGGAAGTTGAAATATGAAAACAAAATGTAGCCGACATCGAGAACTAACTCCTGTCCAAAAATGAGCTCAATCGAATAAACGGTGAATTAGTTATTAATTTTTGAAGTTTCGCCTTAGACAAACTTATTTTGAGCTACAGTGTCAACTCTAACACGTTCTTCAATAAAAACTGGTATTGATCGGAGCATAATCCGGTCTCGACTTTAGAAGAAAAGTTATATATCTCTGAGCCAGTGACCTTGTGTAAAAATATGGGACCGATCCAATAAAAATTGACCGAGTTATGAATTTTTGAAGTTTCGACCCAGATTAAATAATATTCAGCATTCAGGATTTTCGGCGCATCACACGCACTCTGAGAAAAAAACAAAGGCCTTTTGGATATCGTTCAAACTCGAGACCTCCTGTGAAAACATATCCAACTCAATTTGTGAAATTTTGGCGCTGAAACCAGCTCGATACGATGAAAATCGACCAAGTTATGATTTTTTGAACATGACGAGAATAAACTTGTCACAAATTTCCTGTACGAAAATATTTGATAAATCCGCATTTTTGAAGACCTTCTGATCTAAATTGGCTTCCAAATGTGAGAGATGAAAACCTAGATGACATCAAGACGGAATTTTGGTCACCGGAACGGGTTCAAAACAAGCCACGATCTTCAAGTTATGAATTTTTTAGTGCGTAAAAACTGCACTTTCAACACACTTTTTCACCACATTTCTTCGAGAAAACTCACACATTCGGAGACCTTCTTTAAAGAATTGACTCTTGAGCATAACCTAAATTTGATAATATGTCACCTGAGATATCTTAGCAAAAGAGCACCTGAATATGATGCGTCGGGTTGGACTTGTGAATCTTTGAACCTCAAATCATTGTGAAACGACGAACCGATCTTCAGCACGGAATATACTCTGAGAACATCCGTTGGCGAAATAAACTTCACTTGTAACTTGACGAAGCTTTCTAAATATACCTTGATTCCATAACCATAAAACCAATAATATACGTGTATGAAAAGAGGGTAAATTTTGGGGTACAACAGCTACCCCTGTTCAATCTTCTTAAACCTGAAGATTTAAATTGGCTTTTCTGCCTTTCGTGATCTGAAGGTGGAAGATGATTGAACACTAGAGTGCCCAGAAATTTGCACTCGTCTGAGATGGTGCTTGACTGTGTAGGTATTGTCGGGAATGGGCTTACAGATGTCATTTGGAGGAGATGGAGGAAGGTCAACGGAGATGGGCTTAAAGATGCCATCTGAAAGATATGACGGAGAATCGTCGGAGATGGGCTTAAAGATGCCATCTAGAGGATGTTGATTTCCCGATATATTCCTTTGATGAGAATTCTTGTTCCTTTCATTGAGGGTGAATCTATTGAGGAATGTTGGTCTCTGTCTTGGGAGAGATAGAATTTTAGGAGCTTCAGTTGTCTGTTACTCTACTGGGGAATCATCTCTTAGTCGAGGAGACGAAAATGAACTACTATCTGGTTGTGCTCCAGGCTTTACAGTGATTTGCTAAGGATAATAAGATTAACTGCTATCTGGTCATGCTCTAGGTTTCACAGTGACTTACTGGGGAGATGAGAGTACACTTGCTATCTGGTCGTGCTCCAGACTTTGCAATTTCTTAATTCTTATCTGGTCGTGTCCTAGGCTTCAGAAGAAATTAAGTGGTTATCCGGTCGTATCCGGGTTTCAACTTAAATTTAAGGCATACTAACATCCGATCGATTTCCGGGCTTCATAGGAATTGGCCGAGTAAACTGCTATTTGGTCGAATTCCAAGCTTTGCAGTACCTTATATTGTTATCTGGTCGTGCTCCAGGTTTCACATTGTCTCTTGCCGCTATCTGGTCGTGCTCCAGTCTTCACAGCGTCTTATACCGTTATCTGGTCGTGCACCAGGCTTCACGGTGTCTTATACCATTATCTGGTCGATTCCAGGCTTCATAATATCTTGTACTGTTATCCGGTCGATTTCCAGGCTTCATATCTTGAATTGGAATAGAAATCTTAGTATCAATTTGACTGAACCAGGGAAAACTTGTGAGAACTTCAACTAGGAGAGAAATCTTAGTATTGATTTGACTGATCCCGGGAGAGGTCTCGGATTAACTTTGTCTGGCATAGAAATCAGGGGAATCTTAACGGTGATTCGGATGACCCAGATGAAAGTCTTAGAGCATCTTCAACCAGAATATAAACCTTAGTGCCAGTTTGACAGAACTAGAGAAAATGTTGGAATATCTGCAACTGGAATAAAAACCTTGGTGTCGGTTTGACTGAACCAGAGAGAACTCGTGAGAACTTGATTGCGTCTTTCCCTAAAAGGTAAATAGTTAGTCGTATGTAATGTCATGATGTATGAAATGTATTAAGTAATGATGTTCTCAAAATAAATGAGATTGTGCTGTATAACATGTATGCACATGCCATGATGTATGGATATGCAATGCTATTGTGATATTCTCTAACTGGGGAAAAAAATCTTGGACTACTACTGGAGAGTATGAGGAGTTGAGTTCTTCGTTTCCGCTGGGGATAGTGACCGAAGATGATGAGCTGGAGATTTACATCCATTCTGCCTGAGAATATTCTGCCGGGAGAGACTCTGTCTGAGAATAATTCTGCGGGGGAATGACTATGTGGGGAAGAGAGATACTCTGTTGGAAGATCTGCTAATTTGGAGAAATAAACTCAGTTGGGGATGAACTTCCATTGCTGGAGAGAAGAGCTCTGTTGGAGATCGAGCTTCCTCCGTCATAGAAATAAACTCTGCCAAGGAGAAAACATTATAAACTGCTTATGATTATAAAACTCGGCTGGGGAATGCATATATCAGCTTTTTGAATGAACCTGCTGGGGAAGGAATTCCTGCTTGGGGATACGGAGGTCGGACTTTGGTTGTCTCGGCCCTGTGGGGAGTATAGGTATCATTGGTTTATATGTGATAGTGAATTCGCTTCCAATTGTCTCTGCCCCTTGCACCATGCTGGAAAAAGTACATGCGGAGATTTTATGGATGGATCTATGTCGTGATTGTACTTGAACATGTATTTAATGAGTGTCAGGATGACATCCGTCTCTGGATCGTATCTAAATTGTACTTGAAACATGTGTTGAATGAGTGTCAAAATGACATCCGTCTCTGGATCATATATGAACTGTACTTGAAACATGTGTTGAATAAGTGTCAGAATGACATCCGTCTCTGGATCGTATCTGAACTATATCTGAAAGTTGAATCTGAATGAGTATCAGAATGGCATCCGTATCTGGAGCGTATCTAAACTGTATCGAAAAGCTGAACCTGAATGAGTATCATAATGGCATTCGTATCTGAAGCGTATCTGAACTGTATCGGAAAGCTGAAACTGAATGAGTATCAGAATGACATCCGTATCTAGAGTGTATCTGAACTGTATCTGAAAGCTGAATCTGAATGAGTATCAAAATGGCATCCGTATCTGGAGCGTATCTGAACTGTATCTGAAAGTTGAATCTTGCATAAGTACCAGGACAACATCCGTCTCTAGATCATACCTGAACTGTTTCTCAATGTATGAAAATCTCGAATAAGTAGCAGAATGACATCCGTATCTGGATCGCGTCTGAACTGTTTCTCAATTCTGGTGCTCTTGATGAATGATGATCCAGGTATAAGTCTTCCACTGATAGAAAGGTGACGAGACATAGTCGTACGTTTTAAATACCTAAATTTTGTCTGGACCACCCTTTCAGGTTTTCAGTCCACTGGGATACCTTTTTGCCCAAGCCGCCTTTTCAGGTTTTCAACTTGTCGGGTGTACAGATTTTTTTTATGTATATCCTTAACTTTTTCCCGAACCCTTTTGGTTCGTCGGGATTCCCTTATTTTTTCCTAGGTGTGTCAACCTAGCGGGTCTTTTTTTTTCATGCGTAGTATTTTCAGACTATGTCCACGCTTTCAGGATGTAGAGAGTTGTCACTGTCCATAGTGTTCTTTTGTAATACTGTCAAAAATGTTTTCTTGATGGCACATGATTCGTTGCTGGAATGCGTGCGTAATTCCCCAAGCGATTCAGATGGAGATCTGCCCTTGGTTATTTGGCACTTTTGGAGAGACTGCCCCAGGTGTGTTTAGACATCATGTCATGCCCCTTGCTTATGGAAGACCTGTTATTGGAAGTGTCTTTCCCGCTGAGGTAATTCTGTCCATTGAGAGCATGTCTGTTCATTGAATATCCATTGTGCGGATTTCTATGTTGTCAAGAAATTAGTCATATGCAAACAATGTTATTTAAAGAATGCAAAACTCATGTTTGTCTTGAAATTTTTTGAAAATGTGTTTTGTGTAGTAAAATGAAATTTGCAAGAATGTGATATCAACTCAGGATTCGTAACAAATCCTACAGGAGTCAGGATACCTTTGTAACAATATGCTCTCAAACTAACCCATGCTTCAGCTAGGACTTTTAAGGGTTATAACGTGGCTTAGTTCACGGTTCAAGAAAAAAAGGATAAAGGCTCAAATTTTATTTGTACCCAACCCGCTCTTCGTGATGTTCTTCAGTCCTATGCTCAGTTAGTTGCGCGTTTAGATCCCGATTGAGTCTAGAATCTTTGCTCTAATACTTGGTGATGATTCAGAATTTGAACATTTGTTTTGAAAAGGTAGTCATTTTTGTAATCTTCTTTTTGTCGAGGATTTGTAGTAACTTCTTTTTTTGTTTTCGCTATTTCTTCTTTTGCCTGAACTATTTCTTTTGTGATTACAGTCAGCGGGATGCCCCAATTTTTCTCTTAAGTCTCCTTCATAGGTTTTTACTTAATGGGCTTTTATTTCGAGAGATAATGATTGCATGTCTTGACAATTATACGAAACCATCACCATCTTTTGCTTTGGAAGGACGTCTTCGATGCCATTCATTGTGTATGAAGCGGCATATTGTGACTGAGTGTGTCTCTGAATTAACTGAGAAAACTACCCTGCCCCAAGTTATGATTAAGGGTTCTAATTTGTGTGAAAAGAAAAACTCCTACTTCTTTGGCTCGAAGGGGTTGACTAGGGATTATCTTCCTTATAACTCCACTATTTAGGATTTGAAACAACGCTTATACATCGTTAGCGGGGTCTGTTCAAAAGCATAATATAGAGATTGTGGTATCATTTTTGTCATCCTCTCTCTAAGGCTTAGAGTTTTTTAATCTAGAGTTGAATATCACAAAAGGAAATAAGAACGCATTTTTGAAATAGTGAATACGAATGAATTGATTCAAGACAAACATGTGCAATGCATTGATGAAATAACGAGGTTTGATATGAATAAATGTTCAAACAAATCAAAAGAAAATTACACATTGAAAATTCTAATGAACGAAAAGTCTTCTTGTGAGAACTTGTCACTTCAGATGGTATGCCTTGGAGGGATGGCAGAAGAACTCAGCCTGACCTTCTTGTGCAAATTCTAGCGCTCCTTCATCAATCAGGTCTTGAATTTTATTTCTCAACGCCCAACAGTTGTTGGTGTCATGTCCAGGACCGTTGGAGTGGTACACACATCTTGCATTTAGATTGTACCTTGGGGAGGCTATGGTGGGATTCTGAGGAGGGTCCCTTAACATAACCAACTTGGCCTTCAACATGCGTTGCAATGCTTGAGCCAATGACATGTTGATTTCGGTGAAGCGTCTTTCGGATGTATTCTTCTTATGCCAATTTCCCCGTTTTCGTTGGCGAGGTTGTGGTTGGGCTTGTGATGTAGTAGCAATCTGGAAAGGTCTGTTCCTGACCAAACCAACCTCTTCTCTCATTGGGGGGGGGGGGTAATTAATGACTTGATCCACAATTTTAACTATTTGTTTCATGGATCTGCATCCATCTTGGTGAAGCTTATTGAGGAAGGATCTTAGCCCTTCTTGTCCTCGAGCTAAGTTTTGGATAAGAGCCATCTGCCACAACATCTAGATTCTCATTGCTTCTACCTCAGCTTTCCATTGTTCCAATGGTTCATCCTTGTTGTTGTCAGGACGTTCCTTGGTCAGATTCCCGACGAAGAGTGTTTTTAGGTCTTCTTTCCCCTTGGATAGATTCAGGAGAAATTCCTTGAACTGGGCATCCTGAGCTTGGAGATCTCTGTTGTCTTGTTGGAGAGCCATTGCTGAAATAAACAGCGAGAACATGAGAGACCTGCTTTGGAACCTGCTTATGCAATGATATGTCTGATATGTATGCAATGTTTTCAAGGATCTCACGGAGTAAACAAGAAAATGTCAGAAGTTGAAATTTTCAGTTTTGATTGAAGAACTTTGTATCGTTGAGAGTCCTTCTACGAGAGTCAAGCTCACCATATCAAGTGGGTCATAGCCCTAGACTCAAGTTATCATCTTTTGATCTTTTGACGATATTGGCTAGAGGAAAATAAATCCCCTTGCCCCTTGCTAGACGTCTAGTTCATCGTAACCTGCATCGCAGGCCCTCAAGATCCTTGAAATGGTTAAGGAAATGTCAAGGCATGATGTTATGATGTGTATGTTATGCTTTTAAGCAAAGCTGCGAAGTGATGTAAGCAAGTAAACCCTGCAAGAAATCAAGTTATTGGATAATAACTGTAAACAAAACCTGCAAGGAACTCATGTTGTCAGGTAATAAAACTCTGCAAGTAGTTCCAGTTGAAAGCACACAAGTTACGCAAACAACCTTAGGTTTAGGCTTGCATGGGTTTTAAGGTCATACCCTCTTTAAGTTTAGTTGGTTTCAAACCTGTCTTAGAAAAGTAACCGGGTCCTAAAGATTCTCAATATCATTGACCATCCTTTATCGGGAATTGTTTTAGCTCAAGCAATCTTTTCTTACGGCCGAAATATCTCGAAATTCTGATCTCAATGTGTAGCATCGAGTATTAACCAATCCTCAGTTTTATACCTAGGTCGTCTATCTCACTACTTTCTAATGGCCAAGTTTGTTCAACTAAGGTTCTAAGGTCTGTTAGTGCTTCACAACACCACGCGGCGGCCCCGTATTCTCCTCGTTTCCGCATGAAGGATACATGTACCAACCGAAGTGTCACACCAACACATCCATAGCTTAAACCATATCGGTCTATGTTGTATAGTCTCCATGATCTATTGCTGTTTACCTAAAAAGTGTCCTCAGATCCGGGTGTAGGATCTTTAATAATACCCAAACAAAACCCTTGAATTTAAAGCAGGCATAGCAAAACAAGAAAGCAATTTTAAAATTACCTAGATCCTAAGGTAAACCCCACTTTATACTCCCCAGTAGAGTCGCCAGTTCTGTGATACGGTGGCAGAACTGCCTGTTAATACTGGTTTGCGTTATTTGTTTGCAAATGTCGCGGTAAGTAAGAGTCGCCATCGACTTTTATTTTATCCAACAAAGGAAAAGGAAAAAGAACAGAAAAAACCTTTTTCGAGATATTTCTGAGTACGTGGGGTAGATGATGGAAAGGGAAGGTATTAGCACCCTTTCCATCCATGGTTTTCAATGGGCTCTTAGGTACTTGCTCATCTTTTAAAATTTTGCTTGGTGTGTTTGTGTGCTTTTGAAAAGTTTTAAAAATTGCCTTAATTCCGCGTTTTGAAAAGTTTTGTTTTACTTCATTTTAATCCTTGTTTCTGTCCTCAAGAGTGTTACGAAGTTGTTTTTGAAAACTTTGTTTGAAAAGTGTTTTGAAAGTGTAGGGTATAAAAAGTTATTTGAGCAAGTACCTAACAGTTATCTACCTACTCGAAAAAAGGCGTTCTTTTCCTCCTATGCTTTAGACTGTGTTATCCTACTATTAGTGAGTAGGTAACCCTAGTCGTTAGATGTTGAGGGACTATCGAAAGGGACGAACTGGTCATTAAAGACAACATGTAAGGATACCTTAGCAGTTCAAAGGGACTGTCATCATATATTCTTAGGCAACATCGAGGGACAAGATCATTTCTCGTAGGCAACTCGAGGGACATTAAGGGACTATGATCTTTATGATGATTTTTAGATTGAGGGTCTTTTTCTAAGATATCCCTACGTTCAAGGGACATGACCATTGTTTTCCGAGGCAACCAAGTGGAGAGTACCCTAGGGGTGCAAGTGTGCAACAGTGTGTTTTTTCTGTTATATTTATCTTGCAATTAGGGTTTTCTATCGTTCATTTTTATCTTTCCATATAATCCTATTAATCTAAGCATTGCATAAAATATAGTAGCAGGAGATAAAGGCGGAAATGTAAACCTAGGCTATTACAAAGCTTTGGGGCAATTACATAATAATGAAGAATGCGGAAAAGAAATCCTAAAACTATTACATCCCGGAAGCAATTACATAATTAGAAAAAAAATGCGAGAAAACATAAATCTACGCTATTACATTGATAATGCGATCTATACAATTTTTCTAGAAATAAAAATGTAAAAGAATAAATAAAAAGAAATTAAGGAAAAATTAAAACCTAAAATTCTAAGTTAATGTTTTTAGTGTTTTTTTGTAGAAAATAATTTGAAGTTAATTAAAAAACCTAATTCTAACTAATTTTAATAAAAAAAAAGTTAATTAACTTAATTTATTAATAAATAAATAAAATCCAAAAATTTAGTTGCTATCTAAAACAAAAACTTAATCCTAATTTGTTAAAAAAAAATGGTTAATTATAAAGAAAACCTAAAATCTAATTGTTTTCTTAATTTGCAGAAAAAAAAGTTAATTAATTAAATTAAAGAGTTAATAAAAAAAAAGAGTTAATAATAATAATAATAAAAAATTCAAAACCTAAATTAATTAGGGTTTGTAAAAAAAGTTAAGTTTGTCAATTAATAGGGTTTTTTATTTAAATAAAATTAGAGTTTATATGAATTTAGGGTTTTTAAGGAAGATATTAAAGAGAAAGAAATGAGGCAAAAAAGGTTAAAAATAAGAAAAATTATACATATTGTCAGGGGTGAGTGTTGAACAAAATCAAAGGTTTGTGAAAAATGTTAAGTTTTATGAAAAAGGTTTTAAACAGAAAGAATGAAAATAGGTAAAAGGATAAATAGAAAGGAAGAAAACCAAAATCAATAGGGGTGAGTGTTGAACCCACGCCCTTAACCTCCTCAGGATGCCTGTCTTGCCATGAGTCATGTATTGGTGGTTGTTTTGTTTTAGTGTTTTGGCCTCAGCGTTCTGTAATGAACCTGCATGGGACCCTGTCTAAATCTACATTGTTGAATATCATGAACATATTAAATGAATTACAATATCATGACATACAAATAAAGCAAATATATGAAAAAAATTTAATGTTAAAACCGATATGGCATGTATGAATGCTTCTACACCCTTTTGATCATGAAGATCAAACCATCCTTACCCTTACTGGAGAAGTAGTGAGATGTGGGTTTGTAAAAAGGATGACTTGTTTGTAGTGAGATGAGGGCTTGTTGGGGGTTTGTAACAAAGATTTCAAGATTTTTAGGGTTATTGAAAGAATTTGATATTTTGACAGGGTTGTGGCAAAAGTCTTTTATTCTCGTGTTGTTCTTTGTGTGAAAAGAATGAGATTATATAATGGAAATTAGAGCAAAGATATGGGCTTTGAATATGCAATTGGGCCTCCAGTGTTCACTTGAGTCTGATGCATTTCATGCTAAATCGCTGGGACTTAAGTGCAATTTTTGAAGTTGAAATGTGAAAACAAAATGTAGCCGACATCGATAAATAACTCTTGTTCGAAAATGGGCTCAATCGGATAAATGGTGAATTAGTTATGAATTTTTGAAGTTTCATCTCAGACAAACTTATTTTGGGCTACAGTGTCAACTCTGATACGTTCTTCAATAAAAAAACTGGTATTGATCGGAGCATAACTCGGTCTCGACTTTGGAAGAAAAGTTGTAGATATCTGAGTCAGTGACCTTGTGTAAAAATTTGGGCCCGATCCGATAAAAATTGACCGAGTTATGAATTTCCGAAGTTTCGACCCAGATGAAATAATATTCAACATTCAGGATTTTGGAGCGTCACACACACTCTGAGCAAAAAATAAAGGCCTTTTGGATACCGTTCGAACTCGATACCTCATGTGAAAACTTAGCCAACTCAATTTGTGAAATTTTGGCGCCGAAACCAGCTCGATACGATGAAAATCGACCAAGTTATGATTTTCTGAACATGACGCAAATAAACTTCTGTCACAAATTTTCTGTATGGAAATACTTGATAAATCCGCATTTTTGAAGACCTTATGATCGAAATTGGCTTCCAGCCGTGAGAGATGAAAACGTAGATGACGTCAAGAAGAAATTTTGGCCACCGGAACGGGTACAAAACAAGCCACGATCTTCAAGTTACGTATTTTTTAGTGCGTAAGAACTGCACTTTCAACACACTTTTTCGCCATATTTCTTCAAGAAAACTCACACATTCGGAGACCTTCTTTAAATAATTGACTCTTGAGCATAACCTAAATTTGAGAATGTGTTACCTGGGATATCTTAGCGAAATAGCACCTGAGTATGATGCGCCGGGTTGGACTTGTGAATCTTTGAACCTCAAATCATTGCGAAACGACGAACCGATCTTCAGCACGAAAAATACTCTGAGAACATCCGATGGCGAAATAAACGTCACTTGTAACCTGACGAAGCTTGCTAAATATACCTTGATTCCATAACCATAAAACCAATAATATGCGTGTATGAAAATAGGGTAAATTTTGAGGTACAACAAACCCCCTTTGGGCTGACTAACCGGGTAAGGGCTACCCAACTTAGTGAGTCAGTTTTCTTTGACCTCCTTTTCATTATTTGGTGCCAAATTTATTTATTTCTCCATAAGTCATACATGCATGTGAATCTATATTATGCCAGACTGAAGGATAAACTACTTCAGGAGTACTTCTCAGGATTCAAATACTATGGTACAAATCTACATGTTAGACTCGTAACACTGTCACATTATTCTGAACTTCCTACCTCCCAACAATCATCCCTTTGTCTCTATATACTATTCCTGAACTCTATGAGAAATAAGTTCTTGGACAAAACAAAAAATTTTGGCAAAATTTGTGAAGGACTTCAACTCGTGGATTTACATAGCACTTAGCATAAAACCAACAAACAAATCGAACAGAAATCAGTAAAAGAAAAGCAATAAAATCCCCCAAACTTGAACTAAACATTGACCCAAACGTTTCAAAATAAGCTCGAGGAAGGTGACTCAGAGGGAAATACAACACTAGTTTCTTCCTCCTTGCTTTCACCAATAAGGCTCCCTTTTCATTACCTGCTGAAAAAATGAAACAAATACAAAAAAAACTAAGTTATTTAAAATTGTGGGCTGCCTCCCATGAAGCGCTTCGTTTAACGTCGCATGGCTCGACGGTTCTTCCCCTTATGATGGATACTTCCTCTTCCACACCATGTTGGTTATCCTTTATGCAGCCCAAAACTCATCTAGTTCAAAAGCATTGACCACTTTGTGCTTCAAGTCCCTTCCAACTTCCGTCTTCTCACCTTTGAGATTCCTTTTCTTTCTCTTCTTGACTTCTGGACAAAACTTAGAAATTTTTGTTGATGCCACCTGAGAGCTTATGTTGGAGACTTTCTCTGGGGGTGATTTTAAACTTTTGTTATCTCCTGCTAATTTGATCATACCATCTGAAGCTTGATTCTTTTCATCTGCACCCGAATTTTGGATCTCCAACACCTTCAAAGTTATCTCCTCATCAAATGATTTCAGTGTCAGATTACCAGTCTCGATTTCAAAATTGCATCGACTAGTTAGCAAAAATGGTCTACCAAGATTGATAGGAGTCTCTTCATCTTCAGGTATGTTCATGATCTGAAAATCAACTAGGAAAAATTGCAATTTCTACTAATACATCTTCAGTTATCCCATATGACTACTGTTGTACCCAAAAATTTTCCTTCTTTATTTTTAACTCTAAATTGGCTTGTACTCTTGTTAGTATATACATGCATGCATATCATTGGATCCATACAGATGGGATCAAGGGATTTCATCAATGCAACAAAGCTCTCATATTTTTCAAAGCATACTGAGTTGTGAAAGATTTGGATGTTTCTGGTAAATTTAAAGCAGTGCGAATTGGAAAGAGTATTTCAACCGATTTGAGTTTAAAATTTTGCATCTCTTGCTGGGGGAATGGTGTTTTGGGTTGATTCTTGAAGATTTGAAACCGTCTGGATGTCCTCTCCAACTTACATGTTCGAACCAAAGTTAATCCTCGAAGAAAGTTCTCTGAACATGTAGTTCTCTTGGAAGTTATACAATGAAAAATACAAAGAAAAGTATGTCCAACCGTGGTTTTATGTGCATTAGAAAATTCATAACTCCCGACTGAAATGTCGTATGTGCATGGTTTTGATTGCCAAAATTCTGTCTCGATGCCATCTTTATGTCTTCTTGGGAAATCAAAAGATGATTCACTAAGGAAGGACCCGTGAACTATGAGTTTCTGAAGATATGTTTGTGCTGAACCGGAATTCATTTGTATTAATATTTGATACGGTAAAATTCACATCTCGTTCGATTTTTATCTTATTGAGCTGAGCTCGAAGGTGTTGGTTCACAAATTTTGTCTACTACAGTTTCTCTTCAGATGCCAAAATCAAACTGTGACTCGACGGCTTCCATTTTTAGTCCGTTCCGTGTGTGACGCAATAAAAATACTGCACATGAAATTATTTTGCCTAACACAGTGTCAGTGAAACTTCAAAATTCATAACTTCCTCTTCATTTCTCCGATTGATCCCATTCTTTCAAAAATGTGTCACAAATTTGATGATCTTCATTTTTTGTTTTGGAGTCCGTTCGAAATTCCGTACAAATGATGATGTGACACTTTTTGTACTTATCAAGTTTACACTGTCAAATGGAGGCCCGTGTCAATTTCTCATCCAAGACCCAATTGGCCCATGTATATAATCTTGAAATCTGAATTTTCAAAGGAGAAGGCTCTCATAATTCACCAATTCAAAAAAACACTAGTCTAACAATTCTCCCAATTCTCAAGGATCAAATCAAAGTTTTCTCTACTTTTGGATCAAGAACACAATAATTTTATCAAGAATCCAAAGTCAAGATCAAGAGCAATTCTTCTTCGATCTTCGATCCGTTCGTCATGATATCTATACCTAAGCCTCCTCTTCACTTCTATCGATGAGTTTTCTTGAATTAAGCACTTTTAAAATAAGTGATTATTTGAGAAGCACTTTTTTGATCAAGCATGAATTGAATCTAGGTTGAATTTTGAATTGAGAACTTAGATCCAGTGTTATAATTGTGAACTGATTTTGGCAACCATGTGTAAATCCGGAATTGGATAATTGAATTAAGTTCTTATTTGACTTAAGTGATTTTTTTATGAAAGACCTTAATTGTTAAATGAAATGGTTGATGTTTCATGAAGCCTAATTGTTGATCTTATATCAATCATGTGTTATTTGAATCTAAACCATGGATTATGCAAAATCATGTGTTGAATTTATGGAGACTTTGTGTTTGATTAAATATCCAAGCCATTGAAAATGCTCAAAAATCTGTTAAAACTGCCTCTGACACGGGGGTAACCAGTCACCCGATTATGGTAACCGGTTACCATCCATTTCATTCACAAAAATTTCAAAGTTGTTACGTGGTAACCGGTTACCCAATTGTGATAATCTATTACCCCAAGTCAGAAGCAAATTTCCAAAATATTCAAGGTTTTGATAACTATTTACCCAATTATGGTAACTGGTTACCTCAAGTCAGTAGCTATTTTCCCAAATTCTTGAGTTAGGGTAACCGGTTACCCAAATTCTGATAATCGGGTTCCCATGCCAAAAATCAGCAACTTCCTTTTTTTATTTTGTTTAATTTCTCATTGTGTTTTCTCTTTTGGCTTAGTTTTTCCTTGTTATTTTTGACATGTGTGTTGATTGTGCAAGGACACGCACTAAGGAATTCTCATGATGATATTAATTCGTGTTTCACTTTATTTGGGGAACACGAATTCAATATTATTATTGATTCGTGTTTTGCTTTATTTGCAAGATACAGATGCGATTCAGACGATCTTATGTTTTGATCCTCTTGACTAGAGGAATACACATATTTGTTGTGTTTTTGTGTGGATTGTATTTCTACGCAGGACGAATTTTGTGATGGTGTCTAATGCATATCTTTTTTGTGATTTATTTTCACACCGTTTTCTTCGAGGCTTATTTTCGACATCTGATTTCTGACTTGCTTTGTTTGATGATGCTAGTTTACTCGAAGTTCTTTGGGTTTCTTATCTTTGCTTGCTTACTATGGATTATTATCCATTTTGTATTGCACTGCCTCCATTTTGTTTCTTTCACTCTTTACATTTTTCTAGATAGTTCTGGGAGCTCCCATGGTGGCAAAGTCGTTTTTTAAAGACCTGTAGCCGGAATTCCACACTTTATTTGCTATATGTGTTGTGCTTGTGTTTGCTTCCTTGGTTGTTGATCGATGAGTCACTTAATTTAGAAATTGAGATCACGACTTCTCTCTCGGTGCATGCTCCCTAAAGGATTTTATCGCTTTCCTTTTTTTTGTTGATCGATAAGTCACTCAGTTTAGAAATTGAGACCACGACTTCGCTCTTATTGCATGTTCCACATAGGATAGTTTTGTTAGACTTTCTTTGGCATGCTAGCCTAGATGGGATTTCTCTAGGTGTGCTCTCTTGAGCCTTTTGATTGTTGATTTGTTTTCCTACCTCGATCCTTAATGTCTTGGTTAGGCATTTGACATGGGTTAGCATGCGCTACTCATGAAACATTGTGTGTGCTCTCTTGAGCTAGCTCTCTTGAGTCTATTGACTTGTTTACTTGATTTCATCTTTGTGCATGTTTTTAGATGATATACCCTCGGCATGTTCCCTTAGGAGCTCTCGATTCATCTATAGATGATGATTCGAGATAGACATAGTTTTAGGTGATAGACCCTTGATATGCTCCTTTAGGGCTTCTTGATTCATCTATAGATGATGATTTGAGATATACATTAGGATTGTTATCCATGCATTTCAACATAGGGTAGAGATCTCCCTTCAAAACTCAACTTTAGGATCAATCATTGTATAATAACATTAGGGATTAGATTTAGATAGTCTCCCTTAGATGTTTTATTTTCTTTTGCATCCTTTGCATCTAAAACAAAAACCTTCTTTTTTCTCAGCAAATGCGTAAAACATCTAAAACTTTCAAATCCTTCTTTTAAGGTAAAAAAACACCAGTTAATTCTTTTCTTTTTTCCAATCGACTTTTCTCTTCTAAGAGCATGTTAGTTCCTTTCTGCTACAAGTCGTAAGTCTCCAAAGGTCGAGCAGTGGTGGAATGATTGAATTTAACATTGCTAAACTAAAAAACATAAACCCATCAAAACAAGTAACCTGAAATACGGCTGCTTTGATTCCTTAAAAGGGATGCGTAGGCGGAGGCTTTTTGTGGGGCCTAATCGAGCATATCTTTGTAAAAATATCTTTCTTTTCCCCACGCTTTCTTTTCCTTTTATTTTGCATGCATTCCCTCTTTCTTTTCACTTTAAAATTTAGACATAAATTTTGACCACACCCATTAGATTAAAACAACAAGAGTGGATATCGTAGAGTACTACGGGCATGTGGGGTGCTAATACCTTTCCCTCACCTAACAGACTCCCTTACCCGATCTCTCGATTGTTTGACCTTGATTTCAACCTTCTCAAGTTTACACGAGGTTTGATTTTCCCTTCCAGTGGGATAAAAAATGTTTTATGGCGACTTCATTGATTTCATTATCAGTTCACAGTTCATCCGGTTGTTTCAGCTGGCGAATTCACTGGGGAAATACTAACCTATTGCTGGTCCATCCCGGAGTCGATCCTAGATTTTATTTTCTCTTCTTTGGGTGTTTATTTTATGCTTTCAGTTTATTCATTTGTACATGTTTATCTGAGCATATGTTTGCATTGCATTTTACCGCTTTCTATATATTGGTGATACTGTTGTGCTGAATCTGTTTTCATGATTAGGTGGGTGTTACTATCAGTTAAAAGGCCTAATATCCAGGCCAAGTGACAACTATAGGAGCCCTAGGAATAGTATGGAACATGAATGACTAGTTGTAGCGATAAAAAATGTAGCGGGGTAAATCGGAGATCGAATTATTGATTAATTCGTCTCACAAGGCAAGAGTCGCCACCGCGCTTTATTGTTTCCAAAGGAAAAGGGAAAAGAGTGAAATAAAACCCTAAATATGCAATGTAAATAATACTTTTTCAAAAGTAATGAAAATACAAGGCGTTTTTGAAAAGAGATCTTATGGTTCGGGGGTTGGTTATACAATGGGAAGGTATTAGCACCCAATGCATCTATAGTACTCTATAGGAACCTTTTGAAATATCTGTTTATTTAAAATTTGATTGCTTGATAAAAATAAATCGTTTTGGCCGAAAAGGGATACGGATAGGTTTTTGAAGATACGACGACCTAACGTCGAAGTTTTTGCTTAAAGGGCGTAAATTTTGAAAAGATTGAATACTTGAAGGCAAATTATCCTAAGTTTTAATGAAAAATGCAAATATTCGCGCGATTAGACTTGAGGACATGAAGTCAACAAATTTATCGTTTTTCCTTTGGATTTAAACGTAAACGGAATAAACAAATAAATATGAAATAAATAAACAGAAAAAATTATGCGGATCATGATTAAGTAACAATAATTAAATGATAGACTAAATGATATAATGCATTTTATGATTTTGTTTAATATATGAAAAGAAAATGTTTTAATTGTTTCTTCATTTTTTACGTATTTTTCATATGGATGAAGGCAATGAGAATTAATTAAGGGGAATAAAATGTTTTTTTAGTTTTTATGTTTCTATTTTTTATGTTTTGATATTAATATAAAAGGTTATTATTTTTTAGAATTATTAAATAACTAAATTAATTAAAACTTAAAAGGTTATTAACCTAACTCTAATTTAAAAGGGAATATTTAAAATTATTAAATTAACTCCTAAAAGTTGAACTAATAAAATTAATTATTAAAAATGCTTAATTAAACTATGCCTATTTGATTGAATTACTAATTATTAAAATACTAAAATCCTAAAAAGAAAGAAAGAAATTGATAGAAAGGGGGGGTGCACAAGCAGCACGTTGGGCTTAAAGCAGGAAGCAGAGTCAAGGCCCATTTGTTCACAATCTTGTTCTTAGGGGTTAAACATGTTTAGTTCGTAAAAGGGATTAGGGTTTGGTTCGTGCAGAACGGCGCACATCTCTCTTCTTTGTCTTCGCGTCTTCTTCTCCATGCTTTCATGACAACGCCCGAGTCTTCCCTTGTCCGCCTCTGACTTGCTTTCGCCCAAGCTACCAACATCTCTTTCCCCATGCGTCGCTCCACGAAACGGTGAAGAGGTGATGATTCGCATTAAGTTATGATTTTTACATGTGACGATTTGATGTTATTTGATCCTGACTTCGTTTTTTCTTACATGATTTGTTGAGTTGGTAAAAAGAAAAGGGAAGAACAAAGCTACCTTTAATGGAGGAAGAGAGAGATGTTATGGAGGCTCGAGCGGCAAGGAAAACGGCGTTGCGGGATGGCTTCAGATTACTGGTATTCTGTATCTATTTTGTTTAATGATGAAAGTCCCTGAAAACAAAACCTTCTTTCTCTTGCTATCTTTCGTCTGCTTCGCTGTTGCCTTGAATTAAGTTACCTTTGATTGCATGCTTTTTCCTCTTCTTCTCTTGCCACTGTTGCTTTCAGTTGACTGCCTATGATGATCCAATCTGAGGCTTTTGTGGGTTTGGAAAATGGTTTTGGTTATGTTTGGATAATGCAGTACCAGGTTTTACTGTTTTTTTTTTGAAATGGTTTGGACAGTAGGTTTGATGGTTGTAACTGGTATAGGCAGGATTGGTTTATGACAGTAGGCTCCTACTGGTTTTTGTGTTTGGCCATAAGGTTTGATATGGTTATGGCAAGTTATGTGGTTTAGCAGTATGCAGGTTTTGGCATTTCGGTTTTAGGCCATGGAGGTTCGATATGGTTACAAGTTTGTGGTTTAGGCAATGTTTTGAAATGGCTTGCAGGTTTTACAGCAGGCTACGGTTTCTGGCCTTTGGTTTTAGACCATGATGGTTTGATATGGTTATGTCTTTTTTTTTAGGTAGCAGGTTTGGGTGATTGAGGTTTTAAAGCTTGAGGCTTTGAAATGGTTTATGCAGTTTGTGGTTTAGGCAATGTTTGAGAAAATGGCTTTTGCTTTGGTAGTTTTTGGTATAGGTTGTGAACTCTGTTTCTTGAAGGGGTTTTGGTTTTCTTATATCAATTGCTTGGCATTTTTTGTGTTTGATGGCTCAGGTTTACGTTATAGCTGGAGGTCTTCTGCACAATGTTGCTTCATACAGTTTGTTGTATTCCCTTTTGTGCTTCTTTCCTCTTACTGTGTTACTGCTGCATTTTGTTTTGTATCCATTTCTGCCTAATCAAAACCTGCAAAACCATATTTCTTCCTCTCTTCTCTCTCATGGGTACACTTGATACATAGAAATGATGTATTGTACTGCTGTTCTGAAAAGGCATAGGCTGGAACATGATGAAAAAGGAAATATATGTTTCTTGCATAAAATTGTTTTGAAACTGCATAATTATTTTTGTCTTGCATGGGAGCCTATGTTTTACTTCTTCCTATATGGCTGCATAGTTACGTTGGCTTTTGTTGTGTACCTTGCATATGCTGTTTTGAAATTATGCATGGACTTTGTATGCTGTGTATATTTAGAAATATGCATTGGACTTTAAAAAATGCAATTAATTTTAATTATGCAGTTTTGAAAATAAAATGAATTTGTGCATGTTTCAAAATTGTGCATTCATTTATGAAAAATTCCTCCTTTTTTGTGAACCGGGAGAAATCCCGTGATTTGCAAAAAAGGTAAACTGATTCCAGCCGTTTGATTTTAATGATGAACATTAAATTTATTTTTGCTTTTAATTATTTATTCAATTCTGACTTTTCTTTTAATTGTTTGCAGGTAAAAAAAGAAATCAAATGAGCAATTGGATAGAAGATGAAGATTTAGAATTTAGGAAAATAGCTTTTTATTTTACCTTAAGCATTTATGTAATTGCCATTATAAATATTTTGTAATAACACAATATTTAAATGGCAATTGTAATAAATAGAATAAAGTGAATAAAATTCTGTTATTTCCCAATTAATTCTTTTTCTTTCCAATTATTTATTTATTGTTTATAATTCTTTAAATTATATAATAACTGAAAATCAAATCTAATTATTAAAATTCAGAATGATAAACAAATAAATAAACATCATTGACCAATTAACAATTTAAATTATTTAATTCATTATTCATAATATTCTAAATTATAATAATTAAAATATAATTTTAATTATTTAACTTAGAATGATAAAGAATTAAATAATCATTGTTGACCAATTAATAAACCCATCCTCAAATGTTTATTTCATTATTCATAAGTCTTTAAATTATATAACAATTGAAAATAGATTTCAATTATTTAAATTTAAGATAATAAATAATTAATAAACGTCATTTAAGTCTTGATCAGTTAATAAATTTAGCGTTCAACGAATAAACAGCTCCCGACTCGAAAAAGTTATGAATTTTTACACTGCTTTGAAAATTTGATAAAAATAGGTCAAAACCCTTGCAATGCGAATGATGCAGATGGGAGATGGTATCTTAGGTCAAAATTTGGGGTACAACAGCTGCCCCTATTTAAGTTCCTTCTATCCGGAGATATGAAGATTAAAATCTTCGTTTCGACGAGATTGAAGGTACTTAAATACATAATTACGCAAATTTTGTCCTAAGATGCCATCATCATGCAGTGATATGAATGTAGTGCTTGAATTCACAGAGAAAGATATTGTATGAAACAAGACAATGCTGGAGGAATCGAACACCAACAAAACACAGAGACATGAATTATACGCTACTGGGGAAACGAGCTATCGACTTCAAACGACAGACTTCTGACAGCGAATAAAATTGAGGGGATACGACCTCTGACCCTAACAAAGAAGGCGTCTTGCATAGGCCGTAAAAAGATTATTGACCCAAAACAGTGAGTTCACAACCCAAGGTCGAAGATAGACAAAAAGTATCAAATTTGCTGATGACGGGTTACCAACTTCTGAAGGTAAGAATTCATAACAAACTTTCTCCGCGAGATTTCCGGAGAGATACCAATTAATGCTGAAGTAATAAGATTGTAGATACGCAGGTTGTTCAAATAAAGAAGCTTCCACTTGCTGTATTCCAAAGAAAATACCAATAACATACAAGTTGCTCAAATAAAGAGGCTGCCACTTGCTGTCGTCCAAAGAAAATACCGATAACATACAAGCTGCTCAAATAAAGAGGCTACCACTTGCTGTCGTCCAAAGAAAACCGATAACATACAAGCTGCTCAAATGAAGAGGCTACCACTTGCTGTATTCCAGAAAAGTAATAACGTACAAGTTGCTCAAATAAAGAGACCGCCGCTTGCCGTTTTCCGAAGAATAATAACGTACTGGTAGCTCGTGAAGAGCTGCTGTTTGTCGCTTTCAAAAAAGTAAATGACGCACTAGTAGCTCGTGAAGAGCTGCTGCTCGGTGCTTTCAAAAAAATAATGACGCACTAGTAGCTCGTGAAGAGCTGCTGCTCGGCGCTTTCAAAAAAGTAATGACGCACTAGTAGCTCGTGAAGAGCTGCTGCTCGGCGCTTTCAAAAAAGTAATGACGCACTAGTAGCTCGTGAAGAGCTGCTGCTCGGCGCTTTCAAAAAAGTAATGACGCACTAGTAGCTCGTGAAGAGCTGCTGCTCGGCGCTTTCAAGAAGTAACGTACAAGTTGCTCATGAAGAGCTGCTGCTTGTCGTTTTCCAACGGTGTCTATAACGTACAAGTTGCTCATGAAGAGCTACCGCTTGTCGTTTTCCAAATAATAACTCAGAAGGAAATTGCGATGATATTGGCAGAGAATAAAATCTTCATCAAAGAGAATCCTGAATCAATCCTACCCGAGGAGATCATATACTTAAATGTGCAAAATAAATGCACCAACCGTCTAGGTTGCAATTTCACTGGGAATAATCAATGAGATAGCCTATGCAAGAGGCGACCACTTTCCAATAACCAGAGGGAACAACAGTCAAACAAGACTCCACTCAATGAGATTCGATTGGGGATTCATCCAATCCAGAAATGGACAAGGTAAGCTGAATCAAAAATCATCCACGAGGATTAGCTCAGTTGGGGAATTTAGAAAGGAAGCATATTTTCTGCCTAAGCTAACCTTCTACTTGGAAGGACAAAAATGTACGTTGTTTGAATAAACAAAGTACGACCCAAAATCAACGGCAAACGTGGTATGCATGCTGATATGAGTGTAAATGAGTAAATGAATGTTATGCTGACAAAACAGACAGATGGAATATCTTGAAGATAATATGCTGTCACAGCAAAATAGATACTCGGCCAATCTTGAAAAGACGGAATATACCCGGAACTGGAAACACAAAGCAATGTCGGAGCGTAACGCTACAAGGCTCAAGTCTTTTGAGGAGAAAAGTATTCAAATCCAAACTTACAATACCAATAAACCACTGGCATGAGACGAAGTGTGCCGCACTTCAAAATCTCCAAACAAAGGTAGTCAAAACAACACTTAACTGGAACACCCGGGGAGTCACCAACTTAGCACCACTATAACCAAGCGTGCACACAGCCAACACTTCATGATGATTCGAAAGAAAAACAGGTTCATCACGCAAGTATAAATTACTGCACTGTTTTGCATTTCATGGCTTGACCATCTTCGGAACGACTGTTAATATTCCTTTCGTTGTTCACGACACCTTTTTTAGAAAATAATAATACTTTGTTTCAAATATTGCCGTAAAAATTAAAATTTTGCCCACAAAAGGTAATGCTCAAATTTCATTAATAAGCCGGTGGTTCGCTAACAGTGCGCCTCCAACAGTTTACAAAAGTTTGGGAAATAGTACATGAAATAAAAGATTACACAAAACAATGATCACTATTCTCCCTAGCAACTTTGAATTCCAAAATGTACTCAGATGCCACGGCCGGGATGACCAAGAACTTGCCTAAGCGAAATACTTCTTGACCGCATCGGCGTTCATGGGACGCGGGAGTTCTTCACCGTCCATATTGGTGAGAATCAAGGCACCTCCAGAGAAAACTTTCTTAACAACATACGGTCCTTCATAATTCGGAGCCCACTTGCCCCTAGAATCAGGTTGGAAAGATAAAATTTTCCTGAGCACAAGGTCACCTTCTCTGAACTCGCGTGGTCGAGCCTTCTTATCAAAAGCCTTCTTCATTCTATGCTGATACAATTGACCGTGACACAACGCTGTCAATCTCTTCTCTTCGATTAAATTCAACTGATCATATCTACTTTGACACCATTCAGCCTCAGAAAGTTTGGCTTCCATCAACACTCTCAGAGACGGAATCTCAACCTCCACGGGGAGTACAGCTTCCATACCATAAACTAGGGAAAAAGGGGTCGCGCCTGTTGAGGTTCGAACTGAAGCACGGTACCCGTGCAGGGCAAACGGAAGCATTTTATGCCAATCCTTGTAAGTTACCACCATCTTCTGGACAATCTTCTTGATATTCTTGTTAGCAGCTTCAACAGCTCCATTCATCTTCGATCTGTAAGGAGAAGAATTATGATGTTCGATCTTGAACTCTTCACAAAGCTCTCTCATCATCTTGTTATTCAAATTCGAACCATTATCAGTGATGATCTTGCTCGGGATACCGTATCGACAAATGATCTGATTCTTGATAAATCTAACTACCACCTGTCTGGTTACATTAGCATAAGATGTTGCTTCCACCCATTTAGTAAAATAATCGATCGCTACCAAGATGAACCGATGACCATTTGAAGCCTTGGGTTCAATCATTCCAATCATATCAATGCCCCACATAGAGAAAGGCCAAGGTGAAGAGATAACATTGAGGAGGGTCGGCGGCACGTACATCTTGTCCGCATAAATCTGGCATTTATGACATTTCTTCACATATCTGCAACAATCGAATTCCATTGTCATCCAATAGTAACCAGCTCTCAACATCTTTCGAGCCATTGTATGTCCGTTGGCATGAGTGCCAAAGGATCCTTCATGTACTTCTTGCATCAGCATGTCTGCTTCACGTCTGTCTACACATCTGAGCAAGACCATGTCATAATTCCTCTTATACAAAACTTCTTCGTTGAGAAAGAAACTGCTTGCTAATCTTCTCAACGTCTTCCTATCCTTATTGGATGCCCCAGGCGGGTACTCTTGAGTTTGAAGAACACGTTTAATGTCATGGAACCACGGTTTGTCGTCGGTAACCTCTTCTACTGAGAACACATGAGCAGGTCTGTCAAGGCGCATAACCCGGATTGTAGGCACATCGTTCCAACCATTCACTTGAAACATTGAAGACAAAGTAGCCAAAGCATCAGCCATTTGGTTCTCATCTCTAGGGATATGATGTAATTCCACTTTGTTGAAGAAAGTTAACAATCTTCTAGCATAGTCTCTGTAAGGGATCAAACCAGGATGACGAGTCTCCCATTCTCCTTTGATTTGATTAATCACCAATGCCGAATCTCCGTAAATATCAAGAATCTTGATCCTTAGATCCACTGCTTCTTCGAGACCCATAATACATGCCTCATACTCCGCCATGTTGTTCGTGCAGTCAAATTTCAATCTCGCCGTGAACGGGATATGAGTACCTCGGGGAGTGACGATGATTGCCCCAATTCCATTTCCATAGGAATTCACAGCTCCGTCAAATATTAAACCCCAACGGGATTCAGGATCAGGTCCTTCTTCAGGTAACGGCTCTTCACAGTCTTTAGCTTTCAAGTACATAACATCTTCATCTGGGAAATCAAACTTGATGGATTGATAATCGTCAATTGGTTGGTGAGCCAAATGATCGGCTAAAATACTTCCTTTGATCGCTTTCTGAGTGTGGTACTCAATGTCATATTCAGATAACAACATCTTCCAACGGGCTATCCTTCCAGATAAGGCGGGCTTCTCAAAGATATACTTGATCGGGTCCATTTTGGAGATCAACCAAGTAGTGTGATTAATCATATACTGGCGCAGACGGCGAGAAGCCCAAGCTAAAGCACAACAGGTTTTCTCAAGCAATGAGTATCGAGACTCACAGTCTGTGAATTTCTTACTCAGATAATATACAGCATGTTCCTTTCTTCCAGTCTCATCTTGTTGACCAAGCACACATCCCATGGAGTCTTCCAATATAGTCAGGTACATAATCAAAGGTCTTCCTTCTACCGGAGGAATCAAAATGGGAGGTTCAAGCAAATATTCTTTGATACTATCAAAAGCTCTCTGACAATCTTCTGTCCACACACATCCTTGGTTCTTTCTGAGGAGCTTGAAAATCGGCCCACAGGTAGCAGTCATATGAGATATAAACCTAGAGATATAGTTCAATCTCCCGAGGAATCCTCTTACTTGTTTTTCCGTCTTGGGTGCGGGCATTTCCCGAATAGCTTTGACTTTATCAGGATCTACTTCAATACCTTTCTGGATGACAATGAAACCCAGAAGTCTTCTAGAACGAACGCCAAAAGTGCACTTGTTGGGATTCAGACGGAGTTTGTACTTCCTCAAACACTGGAACAACTTCAACAAATGTTCCAAATGATCTTCCTCAGTCTGCGATTTGGCAATCATATCATCCACATACACTTCGATCTCCTTATGCATCATGTCATGGAACAAAGCAGTCATGGCCCTTTGGTATGTTGCGCCAGCATTCCTCAAACCAAACGGCATAACCCGATAACAGAAAGTTCCCCAAGGTGTAATGAACGCGGTCTTCTCCATATCTTCCGGTGCCATCTTGATTTGATTGTAACCGGAAAAACCATCCATGAAAGAAAAGACTTTAAACTTGGCGGTATTGTCGACCAATACGTCAATATGAGGTAATGGGAAGTCATCCTTCGGACTAGCTCTATTCAGATCTCTGTAGTCTACACACATCCGAACTTTGCCATCTTTCTTTGCAACAGGCACTACGCTGGCTAACCACTGAGGATAGACCGATGTAACAAGGAAACATGCGTTGATCTGCTTCTGAACCTCTTCTTTGATCTTGTCAGCCATGTCGGGACGAGTCCTTCTCAACTTCTGCTTGATCGTCGGACACTCAGGCCTCAACGGTAAACGATGCTCCACAATATTGTTGTCCAAACCTGGCATATCTTGGTAGGACCAAGCAAACACATCAACATACTCTTTGAGAAGCTCCAACATTTTCTCTTTAACCTCCGGGATAAGCAATGCTCCGACTTTGACTTCCTTTCTATCTTCTTCATCACCCAAGTTGACCAACTCTAAAGGTTCTTCAAATGGTTGAATGACCTTCTCATCATGCTCAAGCAAACGGGAAATCTCAACAGGAATCTCTTCATCATCCTCTTCTTCGGCTCTGAACACAGGGAATTCAAAGTTGGGAGAGGGCATAGGATCATTGTTTTCGATGGTTAAGTCATGGATTAATCTGCACATATGATTATGCTTTATTTTAGAAATCGATTTGTGCAAATAAAACAAAAGGTTATTAATTAATTTTCATTACTATTTCCCCGAAAAAGTGAAAAATAAAACAGTAGTGGACAAAATAAAATTTGTATTCATTAAAGGGAAATACTTGAAACAAAGAGCCCAGACATCTCTCTTTTGCCTTGGGCAAAGCAAAAGGAATTATTTTTCATAGCCCGACACAAAATACGTTTCGCCTTGGGCAGAGCGAATTTTTTCAAAGGAAAATAAACAAAACATTACTCGGAAATGTGCATAACCACAGGAACATCAACAGCTATCCAGTTTTGGCAAGCCAATCCAGGCGTCACAAACACGGACAAATCCTCCTCGGAATCATTATCTATGATAGCATCAACCTCAGGATGTACAAACCCTGCACTTCGGAAAACCTCTTGAATCGGACGAACAACCACCTCTTTCTTGACCCTTGCAGAAACTGGGTGAAAACCCAGACCTTCCCCAGACTTGTTCTCGGGTAACGTCAACACCTGGCCCCATCCTTCGGCCGAACCACTTTCCACCACTCGCCGTGCACCCTCAAAAGAGGAGATGGATGCCCCTTGCTTCTTCACTGTATTCTTAGCAACAGATAGACCCTGGAACTGGGTCCCCACATCCTCGTCAGCATCAATAAAAGAAAATGATGATAAATGGCTTACCACCATAGCTTGCTCTCCCCCAATCATCACTAACTTCCCATGCCTTACAAACTTTAGTCTCTGATGAAGCGTAGAGGTGACTGCCCCGGCATCATGGATCCAGGGACGACCCAATAAACAGCTGTAGGCAGCACGGATATCCATCACTTGGAAAGTGATTTGAAAAGTATGGGGACCAATCACTATAGGAAGATCCACTTCACCAATAACTGTCTTCCTGGAGCCATCAAATGCTTTAACAATTACTCCACTAGGCCTCATAGGAGCACCTGGATATGAAAGCCGAGATAACATAGTCTTGGGCATCACATTCAACGACGATCCTGTATCCACCAACACACTTGATAAGGTATCGTTTCCACAACTTACTGAGATGTGCAAAGCCATATTATGATTTCTCCCCTCCTCCGGGAGTTCTTCATCACTGAAACCAAGATTGTTACACGAAGTTATATTTCCCACAATCCCATCGAACTGATCAACCGTCACATCATGGTCCACGAACGCCTGATCCAAGACCTTCATCAAAGCTTCTCTATGCGCACCAGAATCTCTCAGTAAAGCAAGCAAGGAAATCTTGGAAGGTGTTTGCAAAAGTTGGTCCACGATCTTATATTCACTTCTCTTGATAAGCTTCAGGATCTCATCATCCTCAGGGTGAGGGATAGGTTCACTGGATCGGCCTATCTCAACCCTTGTTTCAACATTTCTTACTGGAATCTCCGCCGGTATGGGCCTCCTAACTTGAACTTCCGGTCTCTTCGAAGGTACTGCTGCAAAAACACGCCCACTTCTCGTAACTCTACTCACATCATCAATGTTAACAAAAGACGGTCTTGTTGGTATGGGGACTTCTACCCCATTCTCAATCATTGTGGCATTATACTTGTACGGCACAGCTTGGTCTGAATTGTAAGGCACAGGGCCAGGTGGGCAAATAATCAAAGGATCAACAGGTGCAACCTGACTGTCATAAGCAATCTCTACTGATTTAGGCAAATTAAATTGTGGTATGATAACATTCACTTCATCTTCCGGATTTCGGTCATAGGTAATAGTGATAACTCTCTGATCTAGCAACTTCTGAATATCCTCCTTCACAATAGGACAATCATCCTCTCTTGAACAAAACTCACAAACATCATAATCATGCTGGTGCCTAACAAAGGCAAGTCTTCTCAAACTCTGATGTAACCTGACCAACGACTCTCTTATATGTTCAACTTGAAAAACTCGGAACTTCCCCGGACAACCTTCCACCATATTCACCGAAGCTGCCCCATGTCGAGGCAAAGGATTATCTCTGACATTTGGATTAACATCCTTAAAAGACAAGATACCATTCTTAATTAATCTCTGTACGTCCGCCTTCAGAGAAAAGCAATTCTCAAGGTTATGCCCCGGCGACCCTTGATGATATTCACAAAACTGATCCGCCTTGTACCACAGAGAAGCACTGTTCGGTGCAACAGGAGGAGGCTTTGTCGTGATGAGACTCTTTCTGATAAGAGCAGGGAATAATTCAGTATAAGTCATAGGAATGGCATCGAACTGCGGTTTTCTGGGTGAACGGTTCTGATTGTTGAATGGATAAGCCTGTTGTCGAGGCTGCTGCTGAAAAGGCCGTTGTTGAGGCGGTGGGGTTTGATGAGCTGGGGTCATCAAAGCTGGGCGGACAGCCGGAGTGACTGCCGCAACGTGAGAGTACCCTCTCCTAGGTCTACCTGGAAACAAAGCGCTGACATCCTGCTCTTTTCTTTTCGGGAACACACTCCCAAACTTCTTAGCACTGCTGGACGGACTCCCTTCCTTAACCAAACACCCTTCGCGAATCCCTTCCTCTAATCGCATGCCCATGCTTACCATTTCGGTGAAGTCACTGGGTGCGCTGGCTATCATTCTTTCATAGTAAAAAGACCCTAAAGTCTTCAAAAATATCTTAGTCATCTCTTTCTCCTCCAGAGGTGGATAGATTTGAGCAGCGATTTCACGCCACCTCTGGGCGTACTCCTTAAAAGATTCCCGGTCTCTCTGTGACATCGCCCGGAGTTGATCCCGGTCCGGCGCCATGTCAACGTTGTACTTGTACTGATGGACAAAGGCTTCACTAAGATCGTTAAAGTTACGGATCCGAATACTGTCTAAACCCATATACCACTTTAGAGCAGCACCCGTCAAACTATCTTGAAAATAATGAATCAACAAGTCATGATCATCGGAATACGTAGACATCTTCCTTACGTACATTGTCAAATGACTTCTAGGACACGAATCACCCTTATATCTCTCAAAGTCTGGCACTTTGAATTTTGCTGGAATCTTGACGTTCGGAACTAAACAAAGGTCATGCGTATTCTTCCCAAACAAATCCTTCCCTTTTAATGCTCTAAGCTCCTTCTGCATTTCCTGGAATTGATCCTGAAATTCTTCCATTCTATCAAAGAGACCCAAACTTTCAGCAGGCTCGGCAGGATAAATAGGTTCATTCAAGTAAGGCACGAAGTGGACCACAGGAGCAACGGTCGTCATAATCGGTTGCGGAAAAGGTGTTACAGACGGAATTACTGGCGGCATGGCAGTTGTTTCTGGTTGAGGAAGAGACGAAGCAGGTTGAAATAAAGGTTGTACAGCAGGCTGATACCCCTCTGGCACAAAGTTGTAAGGCATTCCCCACGGAAAACCTTTCGGCATCTGATGTTGAAGCGAAGAGTTGATTTGAGTCACGGAGGCAGGAACTGTGACAATCTCGGAAACCACTGGAGTTGAAGTCTGAATCTCGGCAGCCGTAGTCGATGGCTGATTCTGAACAGCCACCAAACTTTCTACTAACGCAGTTAACTTTTCCATCTCGACACGAAGTGTAGCAACTTCCCCACGAAGCTCATGATTTTCCTGTTCCAAATCTTCCATTTTCTTTGGACGATTGGCCCGAGTGTCGTATCGGTGAGACAGCTTGACAACCTTTGGGAGTGGAAAAAGAACAAGGGTAAGACTCCAGAAAACATGTGAAGTGGAATGTGGAATGATGCATGATGGCGATGCAAATGATGACTCATTTTAAAAGTTTTTCAAGGAACTTTGATAATTTTGCATACATCAATGGTAAAGGAATTTGGAACAACAAAAACTCAATCCATTAATTGAAAGCGATAAATTACAACTTACAATTTGGAATATAAAAAATAGTAAATTACAACTTTGGGATAACAAATCCAATAATAAAAGAAATAAATTACAACTTCGAAACGTGGAATCCATAATGAAGTGATAAGTTACAATTTTACAACATGAAATCTAAAATAAAGCAATAAATTACAACTTCGGAGCATGAAGCCCATAATAAAACAATAAATTACAACTTCGGAGCATGAAGCCCTTTTACATAGTTTTACAAAATGACATCAATAAAACAAACTAAAAGCTAAAGGTCACTCGGAATCCTCAGATGAAGGACCAAACACCAGCTGTAACCGGAGCTTCTTGATCTTTTCTTCATAAAAGTCTTCCATCACTTTCTTCTCAGCTATCAGTCGATCGATGATTTCTTCCTGCGGATTAGGAACGAGAGCCACGCTTACCGAACCTTCCCTTTTTCTCTTCCTTTCACTCGCATACTTCTTCAGCAAGGCATCCTTCTAACGAAGCTTCTCATCATGGTCAATGAACCGGCCGTCTTGAATAAACAACAACTCCTCCTTCTCTTTTAACTGTCGAGTCAGGACTCGATTCTCATACTCAGACATATGGTACTTTTCCTTCCAAGCATCCCTCTCGGACTTCATCCTAGCCAGATTTCCTTGATATTCTCCTACATCCGCGATAGGGATAACAACAGATGATGGTGCAATGGTAGGGAATAAAGGTTTCTCAAGTTTATAGGGCATCTTGAGAGCACAAGCCCTAGCACGGACCCACTGTAGGTAAGGCTCCAAAGAAACGGCACCTCTATGTCCCAGCATATCTCTCCCTTTCCTATGGATATGGCGCCAAGCTCCTTCAATCTCCCTCTTAGCAGCCTGATGATCTTGTCCTTCCTGAAGAAAGAAACCACTCACATGGATGTTGTTTGGTTTATCTCTCATCGGATACCCGAATTGACGACGCACTAGAACAGGGTTGTAGTTGATTCCACCCCTCGTACCGAGAAGAGGGATGTTAGGAAAAGCACCACAACTATCAATGATCTCCACGGCGTGGTAAACTCGATTATACCAGTCAATGTCGAAATGAGTGAGAGCCATAATCTTTGGCGCCCAACGCGGTTCCTTCTCGAGATCCCAGAAAGCATCAGACCCAGGTAGATGCGAGACGTACCACTGATACAGCAACGGTACACAACAAATAATCATCCCTCCTTGATAAGAGTTCCGAAGGTGGATGGAGTAATATGTATCCCCTAGCAGCGTAGGGACCGGATTTCCAATCAGGAAAATTATGATGGCGTTAATATCCACAAACCTATCAACGTTAGGGAATAAGAATAGACCATATGCAAGTAAAGCAAACACGTCTTCGAAGGCAACAATATCCTTTGTCTCAGCAAAGTGGCGAGCTTTCTTCAACAAAAACTGCACCGGCAAACCCCGGATTCCCCCTTTTGTAGTCATGTTCTCCTCTACCTCTGACTTCTTTAAGTGGGTGATAGCTGCTATCTCGCGAGATTTGGGCTCCTCTTCTAATCCAGAGAAAGGAACGCGGTCGGCGATTGGCAAACCAAGAATATAGGAGTACTCCTCTAAAGTGGGCATCAACTGGTAATCCGGAAAGGTGAAACATCGGTACAAGGGCTCATAGAACTGAACCAACGTGTTGAGGATGCCTTTCTTCATCTTGCGCTTCATGAGCGGTACGATAGACCCATATTTCTTCTGAAAATCCGTCGGACTCTCGATCTTCGGAATCAAACTCTTCAGTTCTTCAATCTCAGGCTCCTTGAAACTAAAGCTTCGAGTATTTCTCCTTCCAAGTTCCATAATAACCTAAGATGTCTGCAAAAAATCATTCCGAAGTTCCTTGAAAAATAAGTTTTTTACAAAGATGTTGGTGAATGCATGAATGAATGATAATTCAACAGTCACACACAAGCTTGCAAACATGGTGTTCAAAGGTTCAACGTTCAGCATGGAGTCGAGGGTAAAGCCCACCCAAAGGTATGTACTAATGGTTCAATCACACCTATAAGACATGGTTCTAAGAGTTCCCAGAGTCTACATTCCTCCTTCGGATATTACCAACGTCTTGATTACTCAATAATTAGCAATATTCTCAAGAGAAACTCGTCCGAGCGTAGCATCGCGTAACAACTACTTCTGAATTACTCCGTTATAGTCTCCGCGCTACACCTAAAAATGCCAAGATGGGTTAGGGTTCTACGGTCCTCAACTTCTCGGGCTCCTAGGTCGAAAATAATAACGTCTTCCCGATTACTCGGTAAACAAATATTAAGTTCAAGAGGGCCTTCCATTGAGTGGGGGATCTCATGCCTCCTTCTTCGGGATTACTCCCTCAAAGTTAACATGACTATACCGCCCATCCTATTCCTTAAGTGTTACTTAATCCGGGTATAGGATTCGTCCTTTGCAAAAAACCCAAACAACCCCAATTTAAACACATAATCAAACAAAACAAATAATAATAAACAGATAAGACAAATTAGGCTTAACCCACTTAGGGATGGACCAGCAAGAGGTCAATCTGTCCCCAGCAGAGTCGCCAATTCTGTAGCGATAAAAAATGTAGCGGGGTAAATCAGAGATCGAATTATTGATTAATTCGTCTCACAAAGCAAGAGTCGCCACCGCGCTTTATTGTTTCTAAAGGAAAAGGGAAAAGAGCGAAATAAAACCCTAAATATGCAATGTAAATAATACTTTTTCAAAAGTAATGAAAATACAAGGCGTTTTTGAAAAGAGATCTTATGGTTCGAGGGTTGGTTATACAATGGGAAGGTATTAGCACCCAATGCATCTATAGTACTCTATAGGAACCTTTTGAAATATCTGTTTATTTAAAATTTGATTGCTTGATAAAAATAAATCATTTTGGCCGAAAAGGGATACGGATAGGTTTTTGAAGATACGACGACCTAACAAGAAGTTTTTGCTTAAAGGGCGTAAATTTTGAAAAGATTGAATACTTGAAGGCAAATTATCCTAAGTTTTAATGAAAAATGCAAATATTCGCGCGATTAGACTTGAGGACATGAAGTCAACAAATTTATCGTTTTTCCTTTGGATTTAAACGTAAACGGAATAAACAAATAAATATGAAATAAATAAACAGAAAAAATTATGCGGATCATGATTAAGTAACAATAATTAAATGATAGACTAAATGATATAATGCATTTTATGATTTTGTTTAATATATGAAAAGAAAATGTTTTAATTGTTTCTTCATTTTTTACGTATTTTTCATATGGATGAAGGCAATGAGAATTAATTAAGGGGAATAAAATGTTTTTTTAGTTTTTATGTTTCTATTTTTTATGTTTTGATATTAATATAAAAGGTTATTATTTTTTAGAATTATTAAATAACTAAATTAATTAAAACTTAAAAGGTTATTAACCTAACTCTAATTTAAAAGGGAATATTTAAAATTATTAAATTAACTCCTAAAAGTTGAACTAATAAAATTAATTATTAAAAATGCTTAATTAAACTATGCCTATTTGATTGAATTACTAATTATTAAAATACTAAAATCCTAAAAAGAAAGGAAGAAATTGATAGAAAGGGGGGGTGCACAAGCAGCACGTTGGGCTTAAAGCAGGAAGCAGAGTCAAGGCCCATTTGTTCACAATCTTGTTTTTAGGGGTTAAACATGTTTAGTTCGTAAAAGGGATTAGGGTTTGGTTCGTGCAGAACGGCGCTCATCTCTCTTCTTCATCTTCGCGTCTTCTTCTCCATGCTTTCATGACAACGCTCGAGTCTTCCCTTGTCCGCCTCTGACTTGCTTTCGCCCGAGCTACCAACATCTCTTTCCCCATGCGTCGCTCCACGAAACGGTGAAGAGGTGATGATTCGCATTAAGTTATGATTTTTACATGTGACAATTTGATGTTATTTGATCCTGACTTCGTTTTTTCTTACATGATTTGTTGAGTTGGTAAAAAGAAAAGGGAAGAACAAAGCTACCTTTAATGGAGGAAGAGAGAGATGTTATGGAGGCTCGAGCAGCAAGGAAAACGGCGTTGCGGGCTGGCTTCAGATTACTGGTATTCTGTATCTATTTTGTTTAATGATGAAAGTCCCTGAAAACAAAACCTTCTTTCTCTTGCTATCTTTCGTCTGCTTCGCTGTTGCCTTGAATTAAGTTACCTTTGATTGCATGCTTTTTCCTCTTCTTCTCTTGCCACTGTTGCTTTCAGTTGACTGCCTATGATGATCCAATCTGAGGCTTTTGTGGGTTTGGAAAATGGTTTTGGTTATGTTTGGATAATGCAGTACCAGGTTTTACTGTTTTTTTTGAAATGGTTTGGACAGTAGGTTTGATGGTTGTAACTGGTATAGGCAGGATTGGTTTATGACAGTAGGCTCCTACTGGTTTTTGTGTTTGGCCATAAGGTTTGATATGGTTATGGCAAGTTATGTGGTTTAGCAGTATGCAGGTTTTGGCATTTCGGTTTTAGGCCATGGAGGTTCGATATGGTTACAAGTTTGTGGTTTAGGCAATGTTTTGAAATGGCTTGCAGGTTTTACAGCAGGCTACGGTTTCTGGCCTTTGGTTTTAGACCATGATGGTTTGATATGGTTATGTCTTTTTTTTTAGGTAGCAGGTTTGGGTGATTGAGGTTTTAAAGCTTGAGGCTTTGAAATGGTTTATGCAGTTTGTGGTTTAGGCAATGTTTGAGAAAATGGCTTTTGCTTTGGTAGTTTTTGGTATAGGTTGTGAACTCTGTTTCTTGAAGGGGTTTTGGTTTTCTTATATCAATTGCTTGGCATTTTTTGTGTTTGATGGCTCAGGTTTACGTTATAGCTGGAGGTCTTCTGCACAATGTTGCTTCATACAGTTTGTTGTATTCCCTTTTGTGCTTCTTTCCTCTTACTGTGTTACTGCTGCATTTTGTTTTGTATCCATTTCTGCCTAATCAAAACCTGCAAAACCATATTTCTTCCTCTCTTCTCTCTCATGGGTACACTTGATACATAGAAATGATGTATTGTACTGCTGTTCTGAAAAGGCATAGGCTGGAACATGATGAAAAAGGAAATATATGTTGCTTGCATAAAATTGTTTTGAAACTGCATAATTCTGTTTGTCTTGCATGGGAGCCTATGTTTTACTTCTTCCTATATGGCTGCATAGTTACGTTGGCTTTTGTTGTGTACCTTGCATATGCTGTTTTGAAATTATGCATGGACTTTGTATGCTGTGTATATTTTGAAATATGCATTGGACTTTAAAAAATGCAATTAATTTTAATTATGCAGTTTTGAAAATAAAATGAATTTGTGCATGTTTCAAAATTGTGCATTCATTTATGAAAAATTCCTCCTTTTTTGTGAACCGGGAGAAATCCCGTGATTTGCAAAAAAGGTAAACTGATTCCAACCGTTTGCTTTTAATGATGAACATTAAATTTATTTTTGCTTTTAATTATTTATTCAATTCTGACTTTTCTTTTAATTGTTTGCAGGTAAAAAAAGAAATCAAATGAGCAATTGGATAGAAGATGAAGATTTAGAATTTAGGAAAATAGCTTTTTATTTTACCTTAAGCATTTATGTAATTGCCATTATAAATATTTTGTAATAACACAATATTTAAATGACAATTGTAATAAATAGAATAAAGTGAATAAAATTCTGTTATTTCCCAATTAATTCTTTTTCTTTCCAATTATTTATTTATTGTTTATAATTCTTTAAATTATATAATAACTGAAAATCAAATCCAATTATTAAAATTCAGAATGATAAACAAATAAATAAACATCATTGACCAATTAACAATTTCAATTATTTAATTCATTATTCATAATATTCTAAATTATAATAATTAAAATATAATTTTAATTATTTAACTTAGAATGATAAAGAATTAAATAATCATTGTTGACCAATTAATAAACCCATCCTCAAATGTTTATTTCATTATTCATAAGTCTTTAAATTATATAACAATTGAAAATAGATTTCAATTATTTAAATTTAAGATAATAAATAATTAATAAACGTCATTTAAGTCTTGATCAGTTAATAAATTTAGCGTTCAACGAATAAACAGCTCCCGACTCGAAAAAGTTATGAATTTTTACACTGCTTTGAAAATTTGATAAAAATAGGTCAAAACCCTTGCAATGCGAATGATGCAGATGGGAGATGGTATCTTAGGTCAAAATTTGGGGTACAACACTAGTTGACTTAGGTTTCACTATTTCCGTCATGTCGTTCACGCTTAGATGAGGTACAAATGAGGGGCTATCGTTTTCACTTAGGTGATACAACGATAGTTTTCAGTAGTACCCTCGATTATGGGTTACCCGGCCTTACTCTTACATATTTTTCACTCGTGAGTGGGGAGGGACTTGATTATCACAGGTACAGTTGGTGACTATGTTCCGTTGGTGACTATGTTCATATGGTGACTATGTTCTGTGGGTGACGGCTTTATTCTGATGGTTCTCAGATTTATTTTCTGAGTTTCTGATCCGCTGACCAAAAGGTTCATTTGGGTTCATGTTCCGGACTTTTGATCCTAGTGCACCCAACATGTTCAGAAAGGGCACAACAATTAATCAGCATTATGAAACCTTTGATCCCATGTTTGTTGCGCTTGCATCATGGCATATTTATTTTTCAAAAGAAATGTACAAAAAATATATACATGTCTAACCTGCATATGCATGTCATTTCCAGGATTATTCTAAAGTTGTCATTAGCATCAAGGATGGGTAGCAACATGGACACAATCACATAGCCTCTCAGAAACACTGTTGCTTCTCAATTTTTGTGCTTTGGCGGTCAATTGCAAGAGATAGGAGGTCTTGTGAGAGGGCCAAATGAAGAAGTTTTCAGAGGAAAATATGGAAACTTATTGCCATTGGTGAATGGTAATTTTGAAGAGTGGGTCGTGAGAACACTTCTTCAGTTCTATGATCCGTAGTTGCGCTGTTTTACTTTTTAGGACTATCAATTAGCACTGACTCTTGAGGAATATGCACATGTTTTGGATGTCAAGTTGACTAATGGTATTCCATTTGTTCAAGTACCAGAGACTCCGTACTACATGGAAATTGCCAGGGCTCTTTATTTGACCTGTGGTGAAGTTGAAAGTAATTAGATTAACAAAAGTGGCACGAGCGGTCTTTCGTTGAATTATTTTGTATCAAAGTCTAAGGTTTTTACGAGAGGTAAGAATTGGACCGTATTCAATGCGCTTCTGGAAGCTATGATTTATGGTTTGATTCTTTTTCTGGTTACTGAGAAGTTGGTGCATGTATCTGCATTATATGTCTTCATGAATGGTAATCCAATACCAACTCTACTTGCCGACACTTATTACACGATCCATTCCCCGCATGGGAAGAAAGGGAAATTTACGTGTTGTACGATTGTGCTTTACAAATGGTTGATGATGCACATGCCTACAAAAGGGCCTTTTGTTCATATTGTCGAGTCGTCTTTGTGGTTTCAGCGTATCATGGGACTTAATTTGTATAATATTGTCTGGAAAAGTGTGATGGGCTTAAAAGAGATCATTATAAGGTGTGGAGAATTCCCTAATGTTCCGCTCATAGGAACAAGGGGCTGCATTAACTATAATTCTATCTTGGCATGCTATCCATTAGGATTTGCGATGATGGATAGACCCACTGATCGAGAAGTGACGGAAACTGTTTATTTCGCTAAAGAGGAAGATGCAGTTTTGCTTGAAAAGGTGAAAGTGGCTTCGAAACATGTTCGCCATAAAGGGAAACTTTCTTTTAGCTAGAATGGAGGTGTAGATCATGATACTTATACAAGTTGGATTCAGGATCATATGAAAGAGATACTGCTACCTTACAAAAAGGGGAGGTTGCTATATCCTCAACCTAATTTTGACCCATTAATTAACGGTCAGGTGGATGATTCTTCATCTCGTATTGAATCGTCTTATGTACAGCCTGCGCCAGGAGGATCAGAATTTGTGCCTATGGTGTGTCTTAAGAATGTCAAGGCTAAAAATCTCAAACCCCAAGCTAAGCAAGAAGACATGAACATAGATCTCTCTTTTTCCTTGCAATACAAAAAGAAGCTTATGAAGGAGGTTAGGTTGAAAGACCAGTTGCAAAAGATATGGTTTACTTGAGCAGTCAAAGAAGCTTAAGATCGAGGGTTCTGGTACAGCTAGTCGACAAGTTGAAGAACTGTTGATTAGTCAGCAGGAGATAGAGAGGCTTTGGTTGGCTAAAGACAAGTTGGAAGTTAAACACTGCGAAGAGGTCAAGGCTTTGAAGAAAAAGCGCCGAGAAATATGATTGGTTGACTTAAGTGGTGAAGGAGTTAACAGTAATCAAAGCCCAGGTAGCAAACCAGGGAAGATTCCAGCTGAGGAAACTGAGATGGGAAATGCGGGTCCCGAAGATTGGGAGCTCAAGTACTATTATTTGTTGGCTTTGATGAAGAAGAAGTGCTTTGTGAATGAAGATTCATTTTCAAAGGATGATTAGCAAAGTGATCGGGCTTCACAGAGGAGTCTTTTCAGAACTTTATTTTTAGTTTTACTTGTTGATAAGATCACCACCAGTCTTGTTGGACGAGATCTTTATGATGATTGACTTTGTTTTTATTAAGAATATTTTGTATTGATGCTTGTTTGATTTTATGATATGAGCAGTTTCTATTCAGATGTTTTGTCTTTAGTTTCTTTGTCTTGTTGTTTATCCTATTGCTTATTAATGCTTGATGAAGGACTGCAGGATATTCCTAGAAATGATAAAACATTTCATGCATAACCATTCATACATGCATATCATATTATGACAGGTGGCTTTGACAGGTTTTCTAATCTGTAATTTGGGTTTCTTTTTAGAGGTTGCTACCACAAACTCTCATCATTATAATACTCGGAGCACTTCCAAGAGACAAATGGAACAAATTCAAGCAGATGTTGCGGCTATGACTACTAATATGGATACTCAAGTTGACCAATTGACGAAGATCATTCAGAACATGGCTCGTCAGTAAGAGGAAATTAGAGCCATGATCGTGAGGCCTGCTAAAACTGTGAACAATGGTGGTGAAACTTTGATTGTGAATCCTCAAGGGGTCGTCATCAACAATCCAAATGGTACTCTGGGTACTCAGAATGTGGCTGAGAATCTGGGAGGTGTTCGGAATGTGAATCTGAATTTGAATGTCGGTCTGAATATTCAGAACGAACAACCTATAAATATCCGCAATACTGCGAGTAACCAATGTATCCCTGTGATTCAAGTTGTGGGGAGTACTCCTCCATCTACTCCTATTCGTCAGAGCATTGAACAACTTGTGGTACCACCAAGGCCTGTTCGCATTCCTGTTAGGCTAGTGGAAGAATATAATTGGGAAGACTGGATGCCTAATGTTGATAAACAAACAAAGTATGACAAGAAGTTGCGTATGCTTGAAGAGAGGATGTGCAGGTTTGAAAGTCAAGGTGGAATGGGCTTTGACATGCCTGATTTGGGCTTAGTTCTTGGGGTGAACATTCCCCCAAAATTCAAGGTGCCTGATTTCGTGAAATACAAAGGCACTTCCTGTCCAAAGACCCATGTTAAGTCTTTCTACCGGAAGATGTCTGCGTATTCTGATGATGAGAAGTTATTGATGCATTTCTTTCAATACAACTTAACGGGTGGCCCACCCGAGTGGTACTTGTAGGTGGAAAGTAGTCGCACTCGTACATGGAGAAAGTTGGTCGAGGCTTTTGTTGTGCACTATCAGTATAACACTGATATGAATCCCATAAGAACCCAATTACAAAATTTATCCTAGAAGCGGGATGATTCTTTTAAAGAGTATGCCCAGAGGTGGAGAGAGATGGCTACAAAGGTTCAACTGCCCATGTTGGAGAGAGAGATGATGGAAATGTTTAGTAGTACATTACAGGGCCATTACTACATAACTTGCAGTATGCCAAGTACAATTGCCGAGATGGTAACACATGGAGAGCGAATTGAAATCGAAATTAAGTTAGGAAATATCCAAGATGTTGTTGCTGGAAATAATGCTGGTAACACCAAGAAGTCTTTTTATGGTCACCAGAAGAAAAAGGAGGGTGAATCCAGCGCAACCTATTCTCGAAAAGGGAAAGGCAGATGTTAGGGTTCAGATCATCAGATTGCTGCTGTAACAATATCGACTGATGCGCCTCAGAGATAAGCTTATGTGTCTAAGAAAGATAATCAACAAGACCAAAGGCGTCCTCCCAGGAAACTTGACGCACTTTCGATGTCTTATGATGATTTGTTACCTTATTTGCTTAAGTTGAAGCTAGTTGAGTTACGCCCTTGGAAGGTTGATCTAGAAAGGTTTCCATACAACATTCATGCTATCTCCCGATGTGATTTCCACTCTGGTGGGCAGGGGCACACTATTGAGAATTGTCATGCTTTCAAGCATAAAGTCCAAGACCTATTGGAATCTTAGGCCATTAACTTTAGACCAGTGCCCAATATTACTAATTAGCCTCTGCCACCTCATGACGGTGCCACCGTTGGTGCTGTCATGGAGGATGAAGGTTTGAATTTTGTTATGGATGTTAATCAGTTAACTACACCTCTCTCATTTGTGAAAGAACAGTTGTCAAGTAAAGGTGTATTCTTGGGCTACGTGATGGACTGTGCATTTTGCTTGAACCAGCCAGAAGGTTGTCAATTGTTGAAAGATGTGGTTTAAAGTCTGATTACCAAGGGGATTCTTCAGTTTGATCACAAGGTCGTTAAGCCTGAGGTTGATAATGATAAAGTGGATGTGATAACCATTCTACTCAAGCTGAAGTCTATCTTTGAGCATGTGACGATTCTAGTGTCTGCTTGGAAATCTCCACTACTTATCATTGTGTTTGGTCTTGTGTCATATGTTAGTGACAAGGCAGTTCCTTAGAGTTATGGCGGTAAACTTTACTATCAGTGGAAGAAGGATGTTACTCATAAGTGTGAGGAAAACAAGTCTGAAGAAGAGAAGCCCACAATGTTTAATATTATCAGCGAAAGCCGAATTACCCGTAGTGGTAAAATCTTTTCACCACCTGGAAAGCCTGAAAGTAGGGCAGATGCCGCAGCTAACACTAAGGGGAAGAAGATTATGGTCAATAGCGATAAGCTGGGGTTAAATCCTCATGTTCCTGCTTTGGATGCTAAAATGGATAATGATATAGCCAAGTTGATAAGATACATCAAGAAAAGTGACTATAAGATCATTGACCATTTGATTCAGACACCCTCAAAGATATTAATTCTTGCTTTGCTCAGAGATTCTAAATCCCATAGAAATGCTTTGATGAAGCTGTTGGGGACTTCTTTAGTTCCTCCAGAGATCTCGGTGAATTAATTTGAAGGGATTGTGAATACTATTTCTGTAAGTAATGGAATTGGCTTTTCAATCTTTGATCTACCCCCTGAGCGGAGAAAGCACAATAAAGAGCAACACATCTCCATGGAGATTGCAAAGACTACTTTGTCCCATGTGCTGGTTGATACAGGATATTCTCTCAATGTGTTTCTCAAGTTCGCTCTCATGAAACTTGATTATGATGGACTTGTGTTGAGGCCAATTGATTTGATTGTAAAAGTTTTTTATGGGTCGAAAAGGACAGTGTTCGGGGAGGTAGACTTTCCAATCAAGATAGGTCCCCAGGTGTTTGAAGTCACCTTATTTATCATGGGCATTAATCCTTCCTATTTTTGTTTGTTGGGCCATCCATGGATCCATGTGGCCGGTGATGTCACTTCCACTTTGCACCAAAAGTTGAAGTTCCTACTGAATAGGAAGGTGGTCACCGTTTTCAGTGAAGAGCATTATATTGTTAGTCATCTGAGTTTCTTTCGCTATGTTTAGGTGGAGGGAGAAATCCATGAGACTCTGTAGCAAGATTTTAAGACCATGCAGGTTGTCAGGACTCCTCGTCAAGAGGTTAAGAAGTCAGAGGTCTCCATGTCATCTTACCGTCAAGCACAAGCAGTTTTCTGATCTGGTCATCTAGAAGGTTGGGGCAGAGTGTTGAATCTCCCTACTCAGACAGACAAGAAAGGTTTAGGTTTCGTGGTTGATTGAAGCGTGTCAACTGTTACTCCTCTCAAGGTTCAAGGTATCCCTCCGCCAATTCAGTTTGTCAACGGTGGGATCATCCATGAAGAAGCTCGTGCTATGAGCGGTGATGGTGACAATGATTAAGAGATAGATAAGTGGGTTCGTTCTACCATGTTGGGTAAAGAGCTTGCTAATTGGTTTGTCGAAGACATCATTGAAGTCACTCATTATGAAGAGTAATTTTCTTTTATTTTCAATCATGCAATAATCCCTACGTTCTTCCTAAGACGTGGTGAACATGTTGTATGGCCACAATGTTTTCCATTGAAAATTTATCATCAATAAAGGATGTCTTTTTTGCATTCAAAATTTTGCTCCCTGTCTTTCTTTTAAATTTTTGGAAAAATGTGAGTTTTTATTTTCTTATTTTAATCTAAGACTAAAATAAAAATAAAAATAATCATGCAAATTATGTCCTCCGTTAATCCTGGAAATTTTCGAAAATGATTCTGCTATGGTTCTTTATGACTTTGAAAATCTGATCTATCAAGCTGAAGAAGATTGTGAACTTCCCAAAGAGTTAGCTAGATTGTTGAGGCAAGAAGAAAAGGTCATTCAGTTGCACCAAGAGACTACCTAGTTGATCAACTTGAGTACTGAGAAGGTCCAAAGAGAAGTCAAGATTAAGGTCGCTTTAGAAGACAGTGCCAAGCGAAGATTGGTTGAAATTCTTCGTGCGTATGCGGATATCTTTGCTTGGTCTTATAAAGATATGCTTGGGCTGGATACAGATATTGTTGTGCACAAACTTCCTCTTAGAGAAGAGTGTCCTCATGTTAAACAAAAACTTCAAAGAACTCATCGTGAGATGTCTAAGAAGATCAAAGAGGGGGTTCATAAGCTATTTTTTGTGAGTTTTTTGAAAATGACTTCTTACCCACCGTAGATCACGAATAGTGTACCGGTGCCTAAGAAGGATGGTAAATTCAGAATGTGTGTTGATTATAGGGACTTGAACAGAGCAAGCCCTAAAGATGATTTTATGCACCCTCATATTGATATTCTGGTTGACAATACTGCTCAAGCTAAGGTAATTTCCTTCATGGATGGTTTTTCTGGCTAAAATCAGATCAAGATGGCGCCAGAAGACATGGAGAAGACTACTTTTATTATACATTGGAAAACATTTTGCTACAAAGTGATGCCCTTTGGTTTGAAGAATGCAGGGGCGACATATCAGTGTGCAATGGTCAGTCTCTTTCATGACATGATACATAAGGAGATTGAAGTATACGTTGATGATATGATTGCCAAGTCCCAGACAGAAGAGGAACATCTTGTGCACTTGTTAAAACTGTTTGAAAGATTAAGGAGGTTTAGACTGAGGCTGAATCCAAACAAATGCACCTTCAGGGTGAGGTCAGGAAAGTTTTTGGGCTTAAGCATAAGCAAAAAAGGAATTGAGGTTGATCCTAGTAAGATAAAGCTATATAAGAAATGCATGCGCCGAAAACAGAGAAATAGGTTTGTGGTATTCTTGGGAGATTGAAATACATTGCTAGATTCATCTCTCATCTTACAGCCACTTGTGAACCAATTTTTAAATTGTTGAACAAAGATCAGATGGACAGGTGGAATAACAATTTCCAAGTGGCATTTGATAGAATTAAAGAATATTTGCTTGAACCTCCAATTCTCTTGCCTTCGGTGGAAGGTAGGCCCTTGATAATGTATCTGATAGTGTTGGAAAACTCCATGGATTGTGTATTCGGTCAACATGATGAGACAAGTAGAAAGGAACATGCCATCTACTACCTGAGCAATAAATTCAATGATTGTGAGTCGAGGTATTCATTTCTAGAAAAAACTTGTTGTGCACTCACGTGGGCAGCAAAGCGTCTCAGACAGTATATGCTGACTCATACTACTCTCTTGATATCCAAGATGGATCCAATCAAGTACATCTTTGAAAAGCCAGCTCTCACGGGAAGAGTAGCCTGTTGGCAAATGATTTTAACAGAATATGACATCTAGTATACTACCCAAAAGGCTATTAAAAGTAGTGTGTTGGCCGATCATCTTGCTCACTAGCCTATGGATGACGACTATCAGCTAATGAATTTTGAATTCCAGATGAAGGCATCATGTATTTATACGATTATTATATTCCAGGCCCAGAGGAAGGACCCGAATAAGGATCGTGATGGATGGTGGTGTTCGATGGTGCCTCCAATGCGTTGGGTAACGGTGTTGGTGTTGTGATTATTTCTCCTAAAGGTTTCCATACTCCTCTCACTGCTAGAATTTTATTTGATTGTACTAAAAATATGGATGAGTATAAAGCTTGTATCTTTGGGTTAGAAGCTGCTATTGGTTTGCGAATCAAGGTCTTGGAAGTATATGGGGATTCTGCTCTTGTGATTAGTCAAATCAATGGAGATTGGGAGACTCGTCACCCGAATCTGATTTCGTATCGTGAGCATGTGATGAAGTTGACCCCACATTTGATGAGCTTACTTTCAATCATATTCCAAGGGAAGAGAACAACTTAGGAGACGCTTTGGATACTCTATCATCAATGTTTAAATTCATATGGGCAAATGAAGCCCCTTATATCACCATTTTGAGGTTAGATGAGCCAGCATTTTATTATGAAGTAGAAGAAGATGTTGTTAATGAGAAACCATGGTTTTATGATATCAAGAGATATCTCGAAACAAAAGAATATCCAGAGGATGCTTCTGTCACTAATAAGAATACTCTATGGAAATATGGAGCCAAGTTTTTCCTCGATGGGGATGCTTTGTATAGGATAAACTATGATTCTGTTTTGCTCAGATGCATAGATAGACACGAAGAAAATAAGATCATAGAAAAAGTTCACGAAGGTTCCATTGGAACGCATTCTAGTGGGCATACTATGGCCAAGAAAATCTTGAGAGCAGGTTACTATTGGTCAACAATGGAAAACGATTGCTACACTCATTCCAGGACCTGTTACAAATGTCATATCTATGCCGACAAAATGCATGTGCCGCCCAACCCTCTGAATGTCTTGACTTCTCCTTGTCCCTTCATTATATGGGGTATTTATATGATTGACTGGATTGAGCCGACTGCTTCCAACAGGCACCGCTTTATTCTGGTGGCCATTGACTACTTCACCAAGTGGGTCGAAGCAGCATCTTATGCCAACGTCATTAGGCATGTGGTTGCTCGTTTCATCAAGCATAATATCATTTGTCGATACGGGGTTCCCGAGAATATTATTACCGCTAACAGGTCAAATCTAACCAATAATATGATGAAAGAGTTGTGCAAAAGCTTCAAGATAAAGCATCGCAATTCTTCTCCCTATCGTCATAAGATGAATGGTGCAGTTGAGGCAGCTAACAAGAATATTAAGAAGATTGTACAGAAGATGGTTGTCACTTATAAGGATTGGCATGAGATATTACCGTTTGCTTTACATGGTTATCATACCACTATGCATACTTCGACTTGGGAAACCCCCCTCTCGCTTGTATATGGCATGGAAGCAGTCCTGCCTGTGGAAGTGGAAATTCTTTCTTTAAGGATAATGACGAATGTACATTTGGATGAGGCCGAATGGATTCAGAATAGATTTGATCAATTTAATCTCATTGATGAGAAGAGATTGACGGCTATTTTCCATAGGCAGTTATACCATAGGAGGATGAAGAAAGATTTCGACAAGAAAGTACGTTTGAGGAATTTTCAAGCGGGTGATCTTGTGCTGAAGAGGATCTTGCCTCCTAATAATATAAATGTTAGGGGTAAATAGGCTCCTAATTATGAGGGACCATATGTTGTAAAAAAAGTTTTTTCAGGGGGATCTATGATGCTTACAACTATGGATGGAGAGGATTTCCCCCACTCTGTCAACACAGACGTAGTGAAAAAGTACTCCGTATAAAATGACCGCTGAGTTGACTGGCTCAGGCAAAAAAGGCATCCAAGAAAACCTAAAAGAGTGAGCAAAGGTTTGGGCAAAATTTAGGGACAAAATAAAGAATGAATGAGTGAAAAATAATCGTACACCCGCTAAGTTGGACCCGTTAAAGGCAATCTAGCAAAAAAAGGGTATCCCGGTGGATTGAAAACCTGAAGGGGCGGTCCAGGAAAATGTTAGGGATTAAAAGCGAATACTATGGTCTGTGTTGCATCTGTAATATCAATTTACATTGTTGTTGGGTTGGCTTGGGAGGTATTAGTCCAATCAGTTTGTTTAGAAAGCAAGATACTAAGGAGCTTTGAGGTCATAAGAGTTATAGAAGAGTCGGTCTTGATAAATCCGCACTCACATTGCCATATTTGTTTTCTCCTCTTTATGCTTTGTATGCAATTACCTCTTTTCAGGAATTGCTTCTTGTTGTAAATGCTTATTTACAGGCCGATCAATCAATAAAAATGTTTTTTTTTCAAATCGTGAAAATTTGTTTTTAATTTTATTATTTTGATTGCAAAAGACGTCCAATTTTTTTGATAAACTTTGTATTTAAAACATTAAAGCTTTACAGCACATGATATCAGTAATTGAAATTGCTTAAAGTTTCAGGTGTCTGATATGAAGGGTAAGGTAGCCATCCCATACTAGGGAATGTTATGGTGATCTCCACTTTGTGCAGGTATGGTTGAAGCATACCAGCAAGTAAATCAAGAAGGGTCAGTATGCAACCAACATAAGGATTTTTGTAGAATGGGATTCGATTTCCTTTAGTGAATGCACACATGTGCTCAGGATAGAATCATGTATCTCCCACGATGTTGTACCCTCGCTTGAGTATGCTCTACCTCGTTATTACAGTGTGTTCTTTCTGGGTTTCTTGAAATATTATTTATGTATTACCCTTAAAGGAGGCATTTTGTGGTTCCCCCAGTGATATTAGCCCTTGTCTTCCCCGTGAAGTACGCATGCTACTCCTCAGTGAAGTTTGCACTATTTTCTCCAGTGAGATCTGCCTGAATATAAGTTTTCTTGAAGATATTCCGAATTTCCCATTGGCGATTCTGGTTTGGTATTCCTATGGAGGCGGTTTTTCTGCCCGATTTGAATTAATTTCTTCTTTCCAGTGCAAATCTTTGGTGACGTGAATCTTGCAGGAATGATTGTTTCCAGCGCGGTTGGTGTTGTTATGCCACTATCCGATGCTTCTTTTTTACTCAATGGAAGATGAGGCTTTTTGCCCATTCGAAGCCGGATTTCAAGGATACTCTGGATTAATTTGCCTTTATCCCTTAGTGAAGCAAAATTTTATTTTCCCGTTGGAGTAGGTATCCTGCCTCCCCAGTGTGGTACACATTATGGTGCCATTCATAAGTCTTTTATCCCCGACAATAGAAGGTGTTTGAGATATCCCTAGTGGAACTTCTCTCCCAAGACGCATGTTTCTTCTCAAGATAAGATTTCCATCTTGTTGGTGTTATCTCCAGTGAGAATGATTGTTTGACTCCCCGTGAAGTTCGATTTTCCCTAAGGAATTTCGCCTTATATAGTTTTCTTGAGGAAATGATTGATCATCAGGCCTTCTTATCCCTAGTGGATCAAGTCTTTTTCTTTTTCTGGAGAAATATGCATTGACGTTTGTCATTCAAGGGTCTCTTATCCTCAGTAGGAGAGTATTGATGGAAGGTTCTCCGGTGGAGTTCCAAATTTCAAGTTGTGGTTTGAAGGTTTTCTCTTCTTCCTCAAGTGAAGTTTATCACCTCTAGTCGTTATTCCCAATATGGTCTGAATGTAATTCTTTACATTTAAAAGTTTCTATGGTCCCTAGTAAAAGTTTCTATTCCCAATGAAGTTTTCCTCATCATAGATAGGAAGGGATTTGATTTGTTCCCCAGGGAGTTGAGAGTTATATCAGAGTTCAAGATTCTTTCAGAGCTGCAATTTATATTTGCAGTATTCTCCCCAGGAAGTTATCTTCCCGATGATAGCAATCTTCAGAAGTTGTTGGGTCTGAATTGCGATTCCCCACTGAAGTTCAAATTGATTTCTAATTGCAGAAGATCAGATGTGCGAAGATAATCGTTCTAGAGTTCATTGTCTCCTCAACAGTCGATTATTGTCGTGTGTTCCCAATGCATCGCTAAAATATGCACCATTTCATCGCATCTACCAAAGTAGAAAGAAAAATTGAAACAAGCATGAGTATAAGCCAATTGTGTTTACCTTCAGTAACCAGGTTGTTATGCATGAAAATTTGATTTGTTCCCCCAGCTGAGTCTAACCATTATTCGGGTCTTTGGTATTCTCCATTTCTCCTGTAAGTTGTGGTTTCTTCTTGCCCTTGCAAGTCTTCGGTCATTTACCCGTGTTTGCTTTGTCGTTAGAGTGTGAGTAAGAGTTGGTGTATAACCTTTTTTATTTCTCAAGTATTTGAGTATCCATACTTGGTTTATGGTAATTCAGATGATTGCTACTCTTGAAGAATCGTGTCCCGTTTCTGGCCCGAGGGATATTGTAGTTCTTGTGCATTCACAACCTTTTTAAAGCCTAACCTGTGTTGGCAATCCTTATTAGAGTCCTCTCTGGCTAGTTTCTTTCTCTTTCCGAGTTCACCTTTGATCAGTCTCCTCTGGGGGTTCTTCTTAGTCGGTTCTTTGTCTTCGATGTATCTGCATTGATTGGGTTTTCCTTCCGTTAGCTAAGCTAATATCCCCTGTGAGAGTCTGTTTTGGGTCGGTCTCTTTCTTGTGTGTGTCTAATGTTGACCAGACATACATATCTTTATCTGCGACATGCCCATTTCAAAGTGGCGGTATTTTGTCAAAAGCATACCCTCAGTTAGTCTCGTTGTTGTTTTGAGTTCTCTTTTGATACAAGCTTCCTCTGTTCTATCTTTGAGTTTCTCTTTTGATTCAAGAGATCTCTATTTAATATTCGATTAAGATCAATTTGACATATTTCTTCCATCCTTGGTATCCGCTTGAGATCGATTTGACAGATTTCTTCCATCTTTGATATCCGGTTGAGATCAATTTGACAGATTTCTTCCATCTTTGATATCTGGTCGAGATTAATTTGACAGATTTCTTCCATCCTTGATATCTGGCCGAGATCAATTTGACAAATTTCTTCCATCTTTGATATTTGTTCGAGATTAATTTGACAAATTTCTTTCATCTTTGTTATCTGGTCAAGATCAATTTGACAGATTTCTTCCACCTTTGATATATGGTCGAGATCAATTTGACATATTTCTTCCACCCTTAATATCTGGTCGAGATCAATTTGACAGATTTCTTCCATCTTTGATATCTGGTTGAGATCAATTTGACAGATTTCTTCCATCTTTGATATCTGATTGAGATTGATTTGACATATTTCTTCCATCTTTGATATCAGGTCAAGATCAATTTGACATATTTCTTCCATCTTTGATATCCGGTTGAGATCAACTTGATAGATTTCTTCCAATCTTGATATTCAGTTGAGATCGATTTGACAGATTTCTTCCATCCTTGATATATGGTCGAGATCAATTTGACAGATTTCATCCACCTTTGATATCCGGTTGAAATCAATTTAACAAATTTCTTCCATCCTTGATATCCTGTTGAGATCAGTTTGATAGATTTCTTCCATCTTTGATATCTGGTTGAGATCGATTTGACAGATATCTTCCACTTTGATATCCGGTTGAGATCAATTTGGCAGATCTCTTCCGTTTCATATTTCTTCGATCGAGTTCCTGTCGTTAGGTCTCTTTTGTATCTAATATCTCTGATAGAGCCTGATGTAGTTGGTCTCTTTCTTGAATACTCGATAATTGTCCCGTATGTCTTATCTTGATCTAGCATACATCTTCTGATAAAAAAACCAAAGTTTCATCCTAACCCGACCGGTTACATAGTGAAAATTTTATGGTTCTAATAAGTATTCAATCCTCCTCCACCTTGGTTGATCGAAAGGCATACGTCAATCTCACCCCATGGTTAAAGAAGATTGAATAGGAGCAACTTTTGTACCCCAAAATTTCCCCTCTTCATTTTTAACTCTAAATTGGTTTGTACTATTGTCAGCATATACATGCATGCATATCATTGGATCTATACACATGGGATCAAAGAATTTCATCAATGCAACAAAACTCTCATATATTTCAAAGCATGCTGAATTTGAATGATTTGGGTGTTTCTGGTAAATTTAAAGCAGTGCGAATTGGAAATCGTATTTCAACCGATCTGAGTTTAAAAATTTGTATCTCCTGCTGGGGAATGGTGTTTTGGGTTGATTCTTGAAGATTTGAAACTGTATGGATGTCCTATCCATTTGTGTGTTCGGACCAAAGTTAATCATCGAAGAAAGGTCTCTGAATTTGCAGTTCTCTTAGAAGTTATACAGTGAAAAATACAAAGAAAAGTATGTTGAATCGTGGTTTCGTGTGCATTAGAAAATTTATAACTCCAGGATAGAATGTCGTATGCACGCGGTTTTGACTGCCAAAATTATGTCTTGATGTCATCTTGATGTCGTCTTTGGAAGTCAAAAGATGATTCACTAAGGACAGATTCGTGAACTTTGAGTTTCTGAAGACATGGTTGTGCTAAACCAGAATTCATTTGTATTGATGTTTTATACGGTAAAATTCACATCTCGTTCGATTTTTATCATATTGAGCTAAGCCCGGAGGCTTTGGTTCACAAGTTTCGTCTACTACAGTTTCTCTTCAGTTGTCAAAATCAAACAGTGAATCAAGGGCTTCTATTTTTGGACCGTTTCGTGTGTGATGCAATAGAAATATTGCACAGGAAATTATTTTGCCTGACACAGTGTGAGTGAAACTTCAAAAATTAATAACTTCCTCTTTGTTTATCCGATTGAACCCGTTCTTTTGGCAACGTTTCACAAATTTGATGATCTTCATTTTTTTGTTTTGGAGTCGGTTCGAGATTCCTTTTGGATGATGATGTGGCACTTTTTATACGTATCAAGTTTACACTGTCAAATGGAGGCCCAATTCAATTTCTCATCCAAGGCCCAATTGGCCCATGTATATAATCTTGAAATCTGAATTTTCAAAGTAGGAGGCCCTCATAATTCACCAACTCAAAAAAACAAAAGTCTAGTAATTCTCTCTATTCTCAAGGATCAAATCAAAGTTTTCTCTACTTTTTGATCAAGTACACAACAATTTTATCAAGAATCCAAAGTCAAGATCAAGAGCAATTCTTCTGCGATATTCGATCTGTTCGTTGCGATCTCTATACCTATGCCTCCTCTTCACTTATATTGATGAGTTTTCTTGAATTAAGCACTTTTTAAATAAGTGATTATTTGAGAAGCACTTTTTTGATCAAGTATGAATTGAATCTAGGTTGAATTTTGAATTAAGAACTTAGATCTAGTGCTAGAATAGTGAATTGATTTTGACAATCATGTGTAAATTCGGAATTGGATAATTTAATTAAGTGCTTATTCGACTTAAGTGATTTTTTTCATGAAAGTGCATAATTGTTAAATCAAATGGTTGATGTTACATGAAGCCTAATTGTTGATCTTATATCAATCATGTGTTATTTGAATCTAAACCATGGATTATGCAAAATCATGTGTTAAATGAATGGAGACTTTGTGTTTGATTAAATATCCAAGCAATTGAAAATTCTCAAAAATCTGTTAAAACAGCCTCTGACACGAGGGTAACTGGTCACCCGATCATGGTAACCGATTACCATCCTCTCATTCACAAAAAAAATTCAAATTTGTTACGTGGTAACCCAATTGTAATAACTGATTACCCCAAGTCAGAAGCAAATTTCCAAAATCTTCAAGGTTTTGGTAACCGGTTACCCAATTATGGTAATCGGTTACCTCAAGTCAGTAGCTATTTTCACAAATTTTTGAGTTAGGGTAACCGGTTACCCAAATTCTGGTAACCGGGTTCCCAGGCCAAAAATCAGCAACATCCTTTTTTATTTTGTTATATTTCTCATTGTGTTTTCTCTTTTGGCTTAGTTTTTCCTTGTTATTTTTTACATGTGTGTTGATTGTGTAAGGACTCACACTAAGGGATTCTCATGATGACATTAATTTGTGTTCCACTTAATTTGTGGAACACAAATTCAATATTATTCTTGATTCGTGTTTCGCTTTATTTGCGAGATAATGATGTGATTCAGACAAGCTTATGTTTTGATCCTCTTGACTAGATGAATACACATATTTTTTGTGTTTTTGTCTGGATTGTATTTTTATGCAGGAGGACTTTTGTGATGGTGTCCGATGCATATCATTTTTGTGATTTTTTTTTTGCACCATTTGCTTCGAGGCTTATATTGGACATCTGATCTTTGACTTGCTTTATTTAATGATGCTAGCTTACTTGAAGTTCTCCAAGTTTCTTATCTTTGCTTGCTTGCTACGGATTATAATCCGTTTGGTATTGCAATGCCTCCTTTTTGTTTCTTTCACTCTTTATAGTTTTTTAGATAGTTCCGGGAGCCCCTATAGTGGCAAAGTTTCTGTTTAAAGACCTGTAGCAGACATTCCACACTTTATTTGCTATATGTGTTGTGGTTGTTTTTTCTTCCTTGGTTGTTGATTGATGAGTCACTCAATTTAGAAATTGAGATCACGACTTCGCTCTTAGTGCATTCTCCCTATAGGATTTTATCGCTTTCCTTTATTTTTTTTGTTGATCGATGAGTCACTCAATTTGGAAATTGAGATCACGACTTTGCTTTCATTGCATGTTCCCCATAAGATAGTTTTGTTAGACTTTCTTTGGCATGCAAGCCTAGATAGGATTTCTCTAGGTGTGCTCTCTTGAGCCTTTTGATTATTGATTTGTTTTCCTACCCTGATCCTTAATGTCTTGGTTAGGCATTTGACATGGGTTAGTGTGCGCTACTCATAACACATTGTGTATGCTCTCTTGAGCCTATTGACTTGCTTACTTGATTTCATCTTTGTGTGCATGTTTTGAGATGATGTACCCTCGACATTTTCCCTTAGGAGCTCTCGATTCATCTATAGATGATGATTTGAGATAGACATAGTTTTAGGTGATAGACCCTTGCTATGCTCCTAGAGGACTTCTTGATTCATCTATAGATGATTTGAGATAGACATTAGGATTTTATCCATGCATGTCAACATAGGGTAGAGATTTCCCTTCAAAACTCAACTTTAGGATCAATCATTGTGTGATAACATTAGGGATTAGATTTAGATAGTCTCCCTTAGATGTTTTCTTTTATTTTGCATCTAAAACAAAAACCTTCTTTTTCCTCGGCAAATGCATAAAACATATAAGACTTTCAAATCCTTTTTTTAAGGTAAAGCATATAAGAGCATGTTAGTTCCTTTCCGCTACAGGTCGTAAGTCTCCAAAGGTCGAGCAGCGATGGAATGATTGAATTTAACATTGTTCAACTAAAAAAATACAAACCCATCAAAACAAGTGAGCCAAACTACGGCTTCTCTGATTCCTTAAAAGGGATACGTAGGCGAAGGCTTTTTATGGGGCCTAATCGAGCATTTCTTTGCGAAAATCTCTTTCTTTTCCCCATGTTTTCTTTTCCTTTTCTTTTGCATGCATTCCCTCTTTCTTTTCACTTTAAACTTTAGACATAAATTTTGACCACACCCATTAGATTAAAACAACAAGAGTGGATACGGTAGAGTACTATGGGCGTGTGGGGTGCTAATACCTTCCCCTCACCTAACAGACTCTCTTACCTGATCTCTCGGTTGTTTGACCTTGATTTCAACCTTCTCAGGTTTACACGAGGTTTGCCTTTCCCTTCCAGTGGTATAAAAATGTTCGATGGTGATTTCATTATCAGTTGATAGTTCAGCCGATTGTTTCAGCTGCTTGATGGTGTAATCAGCAAATTTCAATTGTTTCCCACTCCCGCTTATCTTCTCAATACCGAGTTTCTTGAAAATCGATAATGGAATTAAAATCACACTAGAGCAAGAATTAACCATAACCCTATTGAAAGTTCTTTCTTTTATGGTACATGGTATTGCAACTGACCCAAATCCTTCTGCTTGACAGGTATTTTCTTCTCGGGTGCAATTACACACAATTTCTCATCACAGGGTACCGATCCCTCTCCTGTTGATCTCTTCTTTGTTAATACTTCCTTCATGAATTTCTGATACAAAGGCATTTTCTCAAGTGCTTCAAAGGATGGTATATTGATCTCTAGCTTTTTGAACAATTTGACAAATTTATCAAACTCATTCTCTTTTGTGTCCTTCTTTGCAACTCGAGATGGATACGATAATTTGATTTCTGGTTTAGTCTTCTCTTCAACTGGCTTTATAGATGATACCACTTCTTCCTATTTTTTTCTTGTTCTCTCTCACTTCCAGCTCTACTCCTATGATATTGTCATCAAACTTCACCTCATCTTCTTTTTCTCTATTAACTTTCTCACTCCTTGTTTTGACAACATTCACATTCTCATGACTTTTTTTATTTTCTTGTGCTTGCAGCGCTACCTGTTGTGGAATCTGTCCTATTTGAACTTCCAAATTTTTGATTGCAGCTGTGGTATTCTTGTGATTACTCCTTGTATCTTCTTGAAATTGAGAGGTATGGGCAGCCATATTTTCAATAGCCACCTCCCACTCTGCCTTCTGAGGAGCTTGTTGCTGTTGATCTTTCCAGGAGAAGTTAGGATGATTCTTCCACCCAGGTATGTAGGTGTTAAAATATGGGTTATGTTGCCTCAAGAATTTTATCCCCTTAATTTGCTGTTGAGTTGCAACACATTACACAGTAAGGTGCGGTCCACTACAAATTTCACAAGCTACTTTATGTAACTGTTGAACCTGAGCTACCTGTTGAGTACCCATGTTCATTGCTTTCAGCTTTTTCTCTACTTCTCCAATAATTGCTTCTTCAATTTTCAACTGCTTATTAATTTCCAACTTCAAATTAACCACTCCCTCTGGTTTGCTTACAACTCTGTCATATAACTCCTGATGCTCATTTGCAGAAATGACTTCAATAATCTACTTCACACCAGTGGCTGTTGTAAAGTTAGATGAGCCACCGGCTGCTGTATGAGTATGTTGTTTTGTCTTCATTCGAAGGCCATTTATAAACATTTGCATTTTCTCCATTTGACCCATATTGTGAGTGGGACAGGCTACTAATAACCTCTTGAACCTCTTATAAGCATCACCTAGCGACTCTTCTTCCTTCTGCTTAAAATTCACAATATCATATCGTTTGCGAATATAAACAGAAGCAGGAAAGTACTCATGAAGAAAAGTCTTCTCCATCTGTTCCCAATTGATGATACTTCCAGCATGTAATGAGTAAAACCACTTGTCAACATCTTCAGACAGCGTGAACGAGAACATCCTTAATTTCTTGGCTTCTTCTGAGTGCCCCTCAATCTTCAAAGTAGTACTCATGGTGAGGAATCTCTACAAATGCTTATTGGCATCTTCATTGACCTTTCCGGTGAAAGATCTGTTCTCAAGATGGAGGATGGTTGAAGGATGAAGTTGAAAATTTCAACATTGATCGATTGATTCACGATATTCAACCGACCTATTGGAGCATTTTCTCCTCCATAGTCCCTAAGAAGTCTCTTCAATGGTGGTGGGTTTTCACCCATAGTTTCAGGTTCTGATACTGAACCTGAGTCTGTATATCAAAGGAAATTAAGCTGAAGGTTGTCCTTGCATGCAAAGATTAGAAAAAATAAGTAATAATAAAAAATTATAAAAATTACAGAAAAGAAAATTTTAGTTGTAGAGAAACAAAATTCTAATTGAACTCAAATTACACTCAATAACTATGCAGTCCCCAGCAACAGCGTCAAAAACTTGATAGGAAAAATAGCAAGTGTACTATTTTTTCCTCTTGTAATAATAGGGAGATTCCCAGAATTTCGATCTCAAGGACTACGTATCTGTATTGAATTGAATTTATGGTTCAATTAAACAAAACTTGATATGGGGTTTTGGTTGTGAAATACTCACTTAACAAATAGCAGGAATATCAAGTGGCTTTTTACTAATATGAGAAACATGCTAGGGTATGGTGTATAATTTTCTCTATAACAACCTTGAATCCTGATTTCTTCAACAAGTTCATAAACTCTATTACCAGCCCTTTAAATTTTCCCCTTAAGTCCTTAGTGAGAAAATCTTTAACCATCCATCCTAAATCCTAAGTCTTTAGAGATATCTGATGGAATCAAGCCTTTGTTTTATCAAGAGTGATCTGGTAACTATAGGGTATCCCTAGTCCTAGGTGATATCTACTATAGTCTAATCGTACAAAAACCTTAACAACTGTGATCCAGCTGGTTGTTAACCATAAATCAATCCTAATTGGTCCGATCAGGAAATCATAAAAACATTGCACGATTAAATTGAATATTAAAAACCATGTAATTGTCAAAGTTAGAATTTCAAAGTCATTACATATTAAAATAAGGGACATCCCATAGCATTGGAGGGCTTAGCTACTCATATTGTTCAAAAGAATTTCAATGATATAAAGATTAAAAATTATAGATAAATGATGAACTTTGATCTTCAATCGTTGTGGCTCATGAAAAATCTTCGTCCTCCAAGAATCTCATAAGTTGCTCTCTTAAATCCTTAATTCTTCATGTGGAAAAAAGTCTCCTAATTCCTATTTCAAACTTGGCTAAATATTGAACAAATCATTTGTCTCGGTCGGAAATTCCCAAAATGCCCCTCTGGGTCCCAAATCATAAAAAATCATAAAAACACTGAAAATCAGCATCCTGGCCAACATGGGACGTGTCACCTGACACGGCACCCGTGTCGGCCTCTGTCCATTGCTCCAAAAAACCTCTCATCCATACCTTCTGACACGAGCCGCGTCAGCTGACACGGGCACCCATGTCAGCCTCTATTTTCCATGTCTTCCCCCTGACACGGCCTGTGTCAGGCCAAACGGCCACCCGTGTCAAGGCTCCTGTAGTGTTTCCTCAAAAACTTTGAAATATGCACTTTTCCGCCCTGATTTGTCTTGTTTTATTCTTCTAAACTTGAAAACACTAAAACATAAAACCAAAGCATAATACGCGATAAAACGAAATAAAACCTCGATAAGTAAAAGAAATGATAACTGAAATAACTTCTAAGTATCTGTGTAAATACCACTGATTAGGCTACAACAGGGGGTCTTCACTTGCGGATGTCTTAGCTCCAGAAGAGGTACAATGACTTTGTGCTGGCAAAGATATATGAAGCTGGCGCTAAGGCGTACATGCTACATCTAGTAGCGTGTACCGTTCTTGCGGACAAGTCTCATAATTTTATTGATGCTTGGTATGTATGGTTGTCCTATGATCTTGACCATGGTAACTGGGCTTAGGGGTGTTGTGCATTGATCGTTCTCTATACAACTGCAATACCCCAAATTTTCCCTATTAATTTTTAATTAATTTATCCTTTATTATTGTCAGTTTCTTTATAAAGTCTAGATTACTAGGGATAACTTCATTGTGGGGTTTAAACCTTAAAAAAAGGAGGTGAGTTTTAATAAAGGTTTCATAGTTTTTTCTAAATCCGAAAAGCCCGTATAATTTGTTGTTAGGCCCATTAAGATAGTATTGTTGGCCTGATTCAAATAAAAAAGGGCTCGTGCGTTTTAATAAGAAGGGGGTGTACACTTTTTTGTTGCTTTGGTTTTATTGGATAGGACAATTGAATTGATGGCCCATATTCTTTTTGAAACCCATTGTGCTAAGACTATTGACTGGAATTAACGTTTTTATTCATTTATTTATTTATTTCCATAATTAAGTTTTATTAATTATTTCTTAATAACATTATTATTATTTATTAAGTTAAAATGTATTATTTATTTTATTGTCCGAAACATTGACTAGAGTAGACAAGACCAAAGCTAGGGTTTTTCAACCCAAACTCCCAGCGGCGCCCTTAGTAAACCCTTCATCACTTCAAGCCCAGATCCAAGCCCAAAAACTCATCAAAATAGTCATTGTACAAATCTAAGAAAACAAACGCATAATTAAATAGATCTAAAACAAATAAACCATATCAAATATAATCTAATCATATCTTTCCATTACAGACCAAATTGTACACAAATTACAAAAAATCTTTCTAAATCAATCACTAAATCAAATTGAATCCCTAAAAGCTGAATAATATCTGCTAATTCCTAAGAGATTACAAAAGTAAGGATAATCATAAAACATTTTCCTAATCTATCTAAAACCTAAAACTATAAATAGAACCTAAGAAAATTCTAAGGAGGGAGGAGAAAAATTAGAAGAACGCGGTTGATAGAACGGAGAAGGAAAAAAGTTTAGGGATTCAATATCTTAAACCCTAAAAATCTTCGCCGCACCACCTCTACAGTGCCACCACTATGGTACCTGCAAACAAAGACAAGAAGGAGTGAGAGATCAGAAGGAGGATTCAGGAAATCAATATACGACCAGTATCACAGCAGGAGAGGTAACACGAATAACTTAGATTTAGGGCTCTTAATTGCATGATTGATGTTTGAATATTTCGTTTCTGGAAATTTTGGGGTTTTTTAGGGTTAGAGTTCTAGCCTAAGGTTAGGGTTCTTAGATCCTTGGGTTAGGGTTCTTAGGGTTGTTTGAAGATTAGGGTTAGGGTTCTTCATTTTTTGGTGTTCTAGGTTTTTGGGCCAGTTAGGGTTCATCACGAACCCCTAAGGTTCTTAGGGTTCTATGAACCCAAATGAAGATTCACGGTGGAGAGTTTTAATGGTTGAAGTTTCTGGTTGAATATCAACTGGAAAACTGGGGAAAAGGGGTGGTTGGTGGTGGCAGATGGTGGACAGCGAAGCCAAGGTGATTTCCGGCTACCTGAGTTTTAAAGAGAGGTCATAGCCTCTCTCTCTAGGTTTTACAAAAGGGTTTTGTTGTTTCGTTGAAGAGAGAGAAAATGAAGGAAAAATTGGCTCTCAGCCCAGTGATTCATTTTTATAAACATTCCCTGATTCCGTGTTCTCACATCCATAATCCTTACCATGCGCTTCCCACCACAACCTTTAGATCATCATCAAGCGCTCCTGATCTACACGCCCATTGTAACATTGTGATCCCTCCCACACGTTGCCTAGATGGACCTCGTGTTGTTTTAGGCCTAAGCCTGTGATACTCACGCCCCCTATTCTATTGTTTTTGCTACGTCAACGAAACCCACACCCCCAGTGCTATTGGGCCAAGTCCAACATCTCAACTTGGGCCCTTAGTGACTAAACCCCATATTTATGCTGACCTGAACAAAACAACAACCCTCTCTGCATTTGGGCCTGAATTCAATATCTGAATTCAAGGCCCTACTTCCCATACCCCCCTGTTTTACTATCTCAAAACAAAATACATCCTCTACGTGTTTTTTAATTACTTTTATTATTTATAATTATTTTTTTATAATTAAATATGTTTATAAAATTCCAATATTATTTTACTATTATTATTAAAAATCAAATATTTATTTCCTAACTCATCCAAGTATTTATTTATTGCATTAAAATTATTTTTTAACCATGCATTAATAAGATGTTTTATATATTAATACATTTAAAAAATACTTAACCAACACTAACTCTTTTTTTAGAATAACTTAATTAATTTAAAACAATTTTCAAAAAGGATTACGAAATTATTTTAAGTCGACTTCGAACTTCGTCTAACAACTCTGCTATTCACACATCTAGACTTAGTACAAGGGAAATTCAAAACATCTTCATAATCCATAAAAAACACCAATCAACCGTGAACTACGAATTAGGACTCTGATTCCTCATAACAGGATACATAGGCATACGACTAAAATCGTGGTGAGTTCCTCTAATAAAAAATTAAAACCTTATTTCTCAAAGGTCGCGTTTCTAAGCTCTAGTATCCTTGTGAACAAGGTAGATGAGGGGTGTCTAACACCTTCCCTTCATCTAAGAATGAGTCCAACAACTTAGAATCTCTGACCACATTAGGGTTATCCTTTATATTTCCTTCTTAAAGATAAAAATTAAGGGTGGCGACTCTTATTTTAAAACCGATTACAACAGTTGGCGACTCTGTTGGGGACTCAACCTTAGGGTTATAAGCCTTTTTTGGATTTATGGTTTTAGGGTTTTTCTTTTTATTTATTATTTTATTACATTTATTTATTTTTGTTTATTTATTTTTCTACTTTTTTATCATGCTATATTCATTTGTGATGGTATTTTATTATTTTAAAAAATTATTTTTCAAAAACCATTAGAAAGAAGGTTCGTCTATTAGCAAAGGGGATACATCGGCTCTATGAGTTTATGTGACGACTTTTCCTAGAGTCGGTGGAATTCCACAAAAGGATTACGTCTCAGGAGACATCCTCTTAGGGGGTAGGACTTTGGAATGAAACCTATGAATCTTTGTATAACCCTTAAACCAAAATCTCATGACGATACCTTTCATGACCTAGAGACGAACGTTTTAGTTTGCAAAGAGGCTCCACTTAAGGGAGTCCCTTATGCCTTTCCCTCTAGTGTTATTCATGATACCCTTAAGGAAACCACCTTATAGGGAGGGTAGAATATCTGTAGGCCAAAACTAGGAGCCTGCCTTCTAAGGGTACCTTTCATAAAATATCGTCATTAAGCCTCACAATCATGCATTCATACATTTTGCATTTCATATATTCATTACCCTCCATTACTTTTTGTTTGTCTTATTCACAGGGTCAAAAAAATAATAACTAAAGGTTTTTGGTGAAGTGTCCTAAAAAATGAATGCCAAAGGGAAACAACTTATTCGTATCAATGTCGTCAAGCCAGATATGACAAAAGTCAAGGCTATAAAAGGGAAACTGTCTGAAAGAGCTCTGAAGATGTTCACTTGTTGTCATGGGGATACCCTTGAATTAACAAAAGTAAAGGTACAATTGGATGATGTTTATGCGCTAATTCAGTTCTACGACCCTCTATTGAGGTGCTTCACCTTCCAAGTTTTTCAGCTAGCACCGACTCTGAAGAATTTTATAGACTTTTGAATTTCTCTAAAGGGAGAGCTTATATGGGAATCAGGCAGACTATTAAGTCAGAATCTTGGCAGAGGGTTTAGGGATCCCTTATCCTGAACTGTCACTTAATTATAAAAAAGAAGGTGACGTACGAGGGAGTAAGAGATGTTATTTGGAGTCTAAGGCTTTTGATTTTTCCAATAATAAAGAATGGGAGTCTTGTATTGATTGTTTAGGACTGCTTGTGTTTGGTGTAATCTTATTTCCACAGACTTTGGACTATATTGACTCTGCAGCTATTAGCATATTTTAGGGTGTAAAAGTTTTCAATACGATACCAGTTCCCACTTTACTTGTTGATATTTATTATACGCTTTATACTCGGTATGAAAAGGGGAGGGGTACTCTAAATTGTTGTATCCCACTCTTATATTCTTGGTTTATGACTCATCTCTATAAGTAAGATTACATGATTCCAAATCTTACAATATATGAGTGGCCTCAAAAATTATGGTCCCTTACTGCTAATTCTGTATTGTGGTATGCAAGGAAGCTGAACATTGGAGATATCATCTATAGATGCGGAGACTTTCCTAATGTTCCATTGATTGGATCATGAGGTTGCATCATTTACAACCCTACCTTGTCCCTACGATAACTAGGGTATCCTTTGGAAGATAAACCCTCTGATGAACAACTCCAACAATTGATCATTCATGACATGAGCAAAAACGACCAAGAGTTGCTCAATAAGGTCATTCGAGCTTGGAGTAGGGTTAATAAAATAAAGGCTCAAAGGAAGAATGTTGTGGATAAAGAGCCCTACACTCAATGGATTTTGGAAAGGGTGCAAGTTGTTAAGTTACCATTTGACGTAGATCCTGAGTACAATCCAAATGTTCCAGATTCTCCACCAATGTCCCTAGAAGAAATAGACGATTTGAAGAATGATTTGAAACAAGCTCAAAGGGAGAAGGAAGAATTGGAGCTTAACCTCCACAACTTAACTAAGGAGAAAAGACATATGCAACGCATACTTAAATCAAAAGACCAATAGATTTAGAAAGATCATGAGGCATTTGAGAAGGAGTTTCTTAAGTTGAAGCTTTCAACTGAAGGATTGTTAAGTGCCACTTTCAATTTGGATTCCCACAACCAGCGGTGGGAGGATGCTGCTAGTGAAATCGGGAGATTAAATAGGTGGTATAAAAAGACAATGCAAGACAATAAAGTGATGGAAGAAGATTTGAGGGCTCAATCCAAAATCTAGCACAAGATTCTTTAGATTAAGAAGAACAAATGAAATATTTTACCACAAGACTCTGAGATAGTCAAGAATAAGAGGTAGGAGAATGCCTCAAAAGGATGATGGCAGAAAGATCTCTCACACAGAAGACTGAGGAATATGAGCAAGTGTGTCTTGAGTTATAAGACCTTCAAAAGGATTTCCTAATACAACGGAAACTCTATACGGAGATAAGGGATGAAAATTTATATTGAGAAGAGCAGTATGTAAAGATCGCCAAAGCAAGGGAACATAATCACAAGATAATTCCTGATCTCTACCGAGAATACCAATTCTACAAGGACAAACATGCAAAACTTGCCTTCTTAGCCAAATATCTCATTGAATACATCCCTTGGAGCTTGAGAGATTCAGAAAATGTGATGGTCCCTCATCTGAAAGACGTCGAAGACTTCCTCAAGCTTTGCAGGAGAATGGTTAATGGTTTCAGAGCAGACATCCACAGATGCACTTAGAAGACTTTTTGTTTCCCTTTGATTATTTCTTTCAGCAACTTTTAATGTTTTAAGTTTAAATAATATTCAATATCCGAATTGTATTATTTTAAAGACAATTACTATCTGTTGTATCCCAAAATATGCCCTCTCCTTTCATTCAAAAATATCCCTCCATACTCCTAGGGCTTTTAATCCCACTTCTGACACCAAGGTTCATGGTTGCGCAATATTAGGGTTTACATTTGAGTTTATCTTGAGTTAGGTTTTGATTCATGATAAAGGTTGTTAAGTTTGAGGATTCTTTGATGATACATTGTTTGCTTGTGAAGAAAATTAACTGAAGTTGAACTTGAAATTAGGGCTTTTACCCCTTTCAAGTGGTGAGCTTCATTTTCAGGTTTCTATGGCCAAGTGTTTTTTGGATTATTTATTGGTTCATTTTTTGAGGATGAATTTTGGAGTCTATTTTGCAAATAATTGTTTGGGATTTTTTATAGTACATCATTTTTGGGCATTTAGGATTTAAAGTGTTTGAATCATAAAGACTTCAATTAGAATTTAATTTTGTGATTCAGGCAATTTGTTGTTTTAAGATTTGTTTTCAAGATGCAAGTATAATTCAAGTCTCCATTCTGAGTTGTATCATGTAAAATGCAAGAATGTGCCAAGTTTCTCATTTTTCAAGTCATCACATCATTATTAGAACTTTTGTATTTTTCTTTCAAGTGATTACTAATTCAACATTCAAAAGTTACAGATTAGAATTGAAGTTCTAATAATTTTACAAAAATTATCCAAAATGGCCATGGCCTAAACTTCTTAAGAACTATTCCATTAAATTTACAAGGAGAACAAGATTCATAGCCTAAATTACAAGTCCTCAAGCCTTACAAAATTCAATTACAATTTTAAAGCAAAACTACAATTTTCCCATACAAAGCAAAAGAATTCTTCATTATTCTTGCTCCATTTCAAGTATTGCATCGGTTCCATCTTCAAAGTATCCTTTCATCATCTTTCCAAGCTCATATAAATGCCAAGTACATGAAACAAAAATAATAAAAAAATTAGTTGGCAAACAATCAAATTTGAATAAGAAATTTGCAAGGTATTGTAAAGTCATCATTAGGGTTTTATGTAGGGAATCAGATTTTAGGGCCTAACTTTATCCATTGCAAATCACAAAGCTATGTTGGTTCACAATAAACAAAGACAAAGAGGTTCAAAACAGAATTTCATCACAAAACAACCCAGTTACAACAGACACGGGTTCAAAGGCCCAAAGAGACAAAAATTCAAAAGTCAAAATTCACTATCAAGCCCAACAAAAGCCTCAAACAAATTTTGTTCTATCATTGGCCTAAGAAAATCCCTATTTCAAATAACAACGCAAAGTTTGGTTCTCAATAAGAAAAGACAAATCAAAGAGTCTGAATCAGAGTTAACATCATGCTTTCACGAACCAATCAAAAAGCCTCATATTTGTGTTGTTTCAATCATAAATCAGAATTGTAATGTCAAAGTCATAGGCCAAAAACTCTACTGCAAAATCTCAAACAAATAAATAAAGGTATTTGTTTGAAAAAAAGCTCAAAAGATATTGTACTACACAAGTATAGAATTAAAAAATCAGCAAGCAGCCAGTACAGAATCACAAAATTCAGCAACCAGTGCAAGGGCCAAGGCAGCACAACATAGAAAAATTCACAAAGTACCACAGAGTTGAGAAATCAGAAAAGATGATAAATCCAACAAAGCCTGAAAATCGAGTAAGAAAAGTGGCAAGTCCAGCTAAAGCAGTTTCTCTCAAGTCAGTGTCCAAACTTTAAAGAAATAAGTCAAAATGAACAAGCAGAATTTACAGTATATAAGAAATGTAATACAATCCTTACAAAGATATACAGGGACGGGTGGAATCACAACAGAAAAAAAAGCCTTTATTCATTCTCTTTCTGTAACACAACCACAACCATCAAACCCTTCAAAATCAAGTTCACAAAGCATACAGAAAACCGAGAGGGGAAACAACAACAAAACCTCATTCTTTTTTCTGTAATAAATATACAGAAAGAAGGCCGCGGAACTACAACAACAAATTAATTCGTTCATTTCTTTGTAACACAGATACAAAAAACAGAATCACAAGCCCAAACCCTAATTTTATTTTCTCATAATTTTCGTAAATCCTAAACCCTTCAGAATTTAAAAAAGAAGAAGAAAAAGAAATATCTCACCCGAAACCATGCGAAAAGGGAAAATCAGAACCGCTACAGTTTCGTTCCTCCCCTTCAAGATCTACTCGAAATCATGGACAACCTACAAAATCAAACCATGGATTAAAGATCAGCAGAAAAAGACAAACAAAACGATGTAAAAAATGAGGATCAAAGCCAAGCCGCCGTGAGTGCCGGCGTCGACCGCCATCCACCACCGCGAAGGGCGATTTCCGGCGAACCCTCTGGACAGAGAAAACGGAGAGAACAAAGGGAAGATGTACTTCTTTCTGATTAAATTCCAAGTCTTTTTTTTGTTTTAATTTTGTTAGTTTGTTTTAAAAAATATATAAAACTTAGTTTTTTTTTCTTTTTTCTATGATTATGTGTTTTTTTTATTATTTAACAGGATGTGTCCATCATATCCATCGTGGGCTTCAACCATCACCAGTCCAACAATTCCCTCCAAGCCCAGCGAAACTATTTTCAGCGCACCCCCTCTTTTATTTATGCTGCGCAGCAACAATTCGGATGGGCCTTGCACCTCATCTTTTTCTAGCCCATTTACATTTTTATTTTATTTTTATTATTTTTCTGACCATAACAAAAACTGTTTGGGTCTAAATTGTTCTATTTTCTAAAACACCCTCTTTTACTATCTAACCCCCTGACTTTTATATTTTATTTTATTTTATTTTCTTATTTTATTTTATTATTTTTATTTCTTAATCAAAAAACACAAAAAATATATTATTTTCTTAACTAATTAAATAAGGAGACCTTTATTTTTTATTTTTGACTTAAAACCCTTAAAAATATTTTCCTTCATAAATTAATCTAGATTTTAGGTTTTAATTTAATTTTGATTAATTAATTTAAATTTTAGGGTTTCAATTAATTTCTTTTTCAAATCAATTAGATTAATTAACTAGTTAGGTTAAAACTTTTTCCATCAAAAAACCATTAAAAAACAATTTTCTTTTCTTTTACATTATCTTCATATTCTTGTACATTTTATTTGGTATTACTCAATATGATTGTAATAGTAACTAGGTTTTAATTTCTTTTATCCTCATTTGTAATTTGTATCCCCGTCCCCTAAAGTATTGTAATAGCGTAGGACTTTAAATTTCCGCAATTTATCGCTTTTCAATATTTTTGTTAGTAATTAGGTTTGTATGGCAAGACATAAAATCAACAAGTAGACAACCCTAATTCAACACAAAAATGCATGGGAATAAAACATTTCGCACACTTGCACCTCTAGGGTTAACCCACAATTGTTGCCTTAGAATAAAACAGTCATGTCCCTCGAACGTGGCATACTTTAGCAAAGACTCTCGAATACAAGATCGTAGTCCCTCGATGACCCTTCGGCGTTGCCATCGGTAAACGATCTTAGACCCTTACAGCAAATTGCTTAGGTATCTCACAATGTTGCCTTCTCTGACTGTACGATGATCCACGTGTGTCCCTTCACATCCAATGATATGGTTGCTTACTAACTAATGGTAAGATAACACTATCCATAGGAGGAGGAAAAAAACTATGACTTTTTGAGTAGGTAGAACGCTCGTAGTTGCTTGCTCACAAACTAAAAATATTTCCACACTCACACTTTCAAAACATCTTTCTTCAAAACAAACATCTTCATGAAAAATTTTCAAAACCAACACTTTATATACATTCTTATAGAGACGAGAATCATTATAAAGTTTGCCGAAACAAAGGCGTTTTTAAAATACTTTCAAACCCACACAAACACATTTTTATAAAGTATTTCAAAGTGAGCTAGCAACTAAGAGTCCGTAGATAACTATGGATGAAAAGGGTGCTAATACCTTCCCTTTTCATAAACTACCCCCCGAACTCAAGAAAAATATCGAAAGGTATTTCCTATTCTTTTCACCCTTTTCTTTATTGGATAAAAGAAAATTCGATGGCGACTCTTGCTATCCACAACAATTGCGATAAAATGCAAAACACCCAAGTCAGTTCTCCCACCGTATTACAGAATTGGCGACTCTGGTGGGGAAATAACTTAAAAGTGGGGTTACCTTAGTGATAACACTTACTTTACACTTGTTTTTTACTCTGATTTCACATGTTATTTAGGTTTTTTTATTATTGTTTTCTCATATTATGCCTATCTTTTGTTTCCTTTTCAGGTATTTCAATTATCCGGAGCTCCCATGAAGAAATGGAGGAAAACAGGCTAAAAAACAAGAGTTTAGGTCAAATTTGCACTCATGGCGTCCAACATGGCGCAAGCCATAGGGTAGGCCATGACGTGGACCACCTCCCGCTGACCTCAACTGCCACGTTCCCCACTTCCTTTCATTTACACTCATGGCGGGCGCCACCTTTGGACGATGTTTTCCCCCCAAAAGGAGTTGGGGGGCATTCCTGTAATTTCCTGCATTTTTCATCCTCTATAAATAGAAGTTCCTGATTTCATTTCAATTCACCCAAGCTTAGTTGCAAACTTGATCAAACCATAGTTGCGAACTTAAGCCATATAATTTCACCATTGTAAACCCATAATTCTTCACATCGGGGAATTATTGCACTGTTGATTGAGTCTATGATCGAGTTCGTAGATAGAGTCTGTAATCGAGTTTGGAGCACTTCGGCAGAAGTTTATCCTACCACATTTATTTTCAACTACTGTTTATTTCCAGTCACATTTTACTTCCAGTTTGTACCAGATTTAAAACCTCCCCGTTTGGAGCAGGTTTCTATTTATATTTCCCGCACATGCTTTTACTTTGTTTATTTCCCACACCTGCTTTTACTTTGTTTATTTCCCGCACTTGCTTTTACTTTGTTTATTTCCCGCACCTGCTTTTACTTTGTTTATTTCCCGCACCTGCTTTTACTTTGTTTATTTCCCGCACCTGCTTTTACTTTGTTTATTTCCCGCATATGCTTTTACTTTATTTATTTCCCGCACCGCACTTTAAATTATTTACTTTCTCGCATGATTTATTTTAACATGTCTATTTACATTCCCATGTCAGGCTGAACCTTACTGGGCTAGAATGTAAGGAATCTAGTTAGATCGATATTCCAAATAATGTGTCAATAGAAATGCTTATGGGCTATTTTGGTTTTTAATACGAGTTTTCTATACTTTATTGTTGTTGGGTAAGATCAAAAGCCTTCCAAACCTTTGTTAAACTCGGTTAGTTATAACTGGTCAAAGGAAGCGAAAGCGCTTTGTTCGGTTAGTTAGGGATTTTTATTATCAAAGAAATCAATTTTGAAACTATTTTCGGACGCGTTTATAGGGTAAAAGTTAGGTCCCCTTTTCATTAGAAATTCCAGATCAAAATACTTTTCAACTTGGTCAAGTACTTTATTTCTTAAAAATAGGTTTATTACTTTAATGCAATGCGCGCCTTTTTATAAGTGACGATAAGCAGGTCTGGTTAGAGAGTAAACTCGGTTCTGATTACGCGAAAGTGACAGTTCCTGTTAAATTAGTTCTTTTCTTTAGTAGAACATATTTCCCTATAAGTAGTTCTATTCCAAAGCATTGTGAATATCATCTGACTATGTGAATTACATTCGACCCTGCTTTTATATCTGAAGTTTATTTCGCCGCAATTTACTTTCTTGCATGCTAAATTCCTTGTTTAATATTGACTTAGATAAACAATGTAACAATAGGAAATGATAGACTGACTATTGGTCTCTGTGGATCGATAATCTTTTATATTAATCTGACGCGATTCATACACTTGCAAATACACCGCATCAAGTTTTTGGCACTGTTGTCGAGGACCAATTTTGTCAAATTTTACACCCTATAGTCGCACCGTCTAGACTAAGTTTTACAGTCCGGTTAATGAGAAGATCTCGCAGCATCGGAACCTTATTCAATCCTTTAGCAGAACCTGAACGTTACATCCATTTTCTCCATAGAATTAGAAAAACTATGGTTCAGAATCGTAACCAAAGACCCCTTAAGGAATTTTCCCAACCGTCCGATGAGGAACCTAGTTCAAGTATCATAAACCCAACTATAACCACAAATAATTTCGAACTAAAACCCTCATTGCTACAATTGGTGCAACAAAACCAATTCGGTGGTCTCGCTACTGAGAACTCAACACTTAAAAACTTTTATACAATTAGCAGACACTTTAAAATGCAATGGTGCTTCGCCTGAGGCAATACGACTAAGATTATTCCCTTTTTCCCTCAGAGATAAAGCACGGGATTGGTTGGATTCCCTTCCACCCAATTCAATAACAACCTGGGAAGACCTTAGGAGAGTATTTCTCGCAAGATATTTTCCGCCCAGCAAAATCGTTGTCCTTAGAAACCAAATCACTATATTTAACCAAAACCTGGGAGAATCACTTTTTAAAGCATGGGAGAGATATAAGGACTTGTTAAGAGCCTGTCCACACCATGGCCTAGAACAATGGCTAATTATCCACACCTTCTATAATGGACTCCATTACAACACAAAGATGTCTATCGATGCTGCCGTTGGTGGCGCATTGGTGAATAAACCTTACCTAGAAGCCTGCGCTCTCATTAAGGACATGGACCAAAACCATTACCAATGGGGAACAGAACGAGCTACGGTAGAGAAAAAGGAGACCCAAGGAGGAAAACATGAGATAAGTTCTCTAGACATGATGAAAGTTAAAATGGACGCTCTTGCCTTAAAAGTTCAAAACATGTCTCAAAATCCTAATACTGTAGCCGCAGTAGCTTCAGTATGTGAACTCTGTGGGACCCAAGGACATCAACCTGCAGAATGTAACTTGTTGAATGAGTCTTGCTCAGACCAAGTAAACTACACCCAAGGAAATCCATTTTAAAACACTTACAACCCCGGATGGAGGAATCACCCAAACTTTTCTTATAAAAGCAATAGCCCAATACAAAACTCTGCACCTCCGAGACCTACAGGTTTCCAAGCCCAAAGACCAAATCAACCTATGAAAGTTGTGGCACCCAAACCAAACCTTGAGAAATCATGGAAAATTTCATTTAAGCTCAAACCCAGTAAAACAAAGAGTTCCTAAATCAGAATATTCACGTAAACGAACTAACCACACAATTAGGAACTAAGGTTGATCAGATAATTACGCATAACAAGATGCTTGAAACCCAGATCTCACAGATAGCCCAAACACAATCCCCACAAACTACACCTGGAGGAAAATTCCCTAGACAACCTCAACCAAATCCTAAAGGACAAGCTAATGCCATTTCCTTACAAAGTGGGACTACTTAAGATGGACCCAAGAATCCAGCCATGAGTACACCCTCACAACCTAAGACAAATGTTTTGCCTTTAGACCAAGGAGGAACCAGAGGAACCCGAATAGCAAAAACAACCATAATTAAAAGATAAAACTAATAAACCACCACCCCCGTACAAACCCCCAGTCCCATTTACGCAAAGACATAAACAAACCAAACTTGACAATCAATACCAGAGAATCGTTAAAGTTATAGAAAAACTCCATGTAGAGATTCCTTTCACCGAAGCCATCACTCATATACCATATTATGCTAAATTCCTAAAAGACATCCTGACCAACAAGCGTAGACTTGATGATCCCAAACCTATCGAATGCAATTTTATTTCAGAAAATAAACTTACCAAGAAAGAAAAGGATCCAGGAAGTTTTTCCATTCCTTGTATCTTAGGAAATCATACTATTGACAAAGCCTTCTTAGATCTAGGAGCTAGCGTCAGCCTTATGCCTTTAGCAGTTTGTAGAAGGTTAAACTTAGGAGAATTGCAGCCGACTAAAATGTCTCTCCAACTGGATGATAGATCATTTAAGTATCCTATAGGCATACTTAAAGACATACCAGTTAAGATCGGTCAGCTATATATCCCAACTGATTTCGTGGTTATGGATATTAAAGAAGACAACAAAATCCCAATCCTCTTAGGTAGACCATTCCTATCAACAGCCAGAGCCATAATTGACGTTAAAAAAGGAAAATTAACATTTGAGGTGGGTGACGAAAAGATAGAATTTATTCTTTCAAAGTTCTTAATAGCACCAATCATAGGAGATGCTTGTTATGCCATCGACGTCATTGTCGAGTGTATATTGGAACTTAAGCGAGAGGAATCTAACAAAAATATCAAGTTACCTTCGACCCCCATTATGGAGTACGATCGATTTAAAAGTTTAGAACCTTACATCGATGACGACCTCTATGAATTTTTATCGCTTACTCCCGATCCCATGCCTTGCCCTTTGAAACCATCTTTAGAACTGAAGGAACTTCCCAAGAACCTCAGATGCGAATTCTTAGATAAAGAGATGAACCGTCCTGTTATAGTTAACGCTATTTTAAGTCAAGACGAGACAACTCAACTCTTAGAGATCTTACAAAAATATCCCTCATCTTTAGGGTATAACATCTCCGATTTAAAAGGAATAAGTCCATCGGTGTGCATGCACCGGATCTTGTTAGAGGAAAACTCAAAACCCTCAAGAGAACATCAAAGAAGAATAAACCCTATAATGAGCAATGTTGTTAAAAGAGAAGTTCTTAAGTTACTAGAGGCTGGTATAATTTACCAAATATCATATAGTAATTGGGTGAGCCCTGTGCATGTGGTGCCAAAGAAAGGAGGCATCACATTCATAGAAAATGAGAAAGGTGAGCATATTGCTAAATGAACAGAAGGAGGTTGGTATATGTGTATAGATTATAGAAAATTAAACAAAGCAACCAGGAAGGATCATTTCCCTCTTTCATTTATAGATCAAATGCTCGAACTTCTAGCCAGACACTAGCACTTTTGTTATCTAGATGGATACTCAGGATTTTTCCAAATACCTATTCACCCTGAGGATCAAGAGAAAACATCCTTCCCTTCGGACTCTGTAATGCCCCTGCCACTTTTAAATGTTGTATGATGTCTATATTTGCAGATTACCTAGATGGAATAATGGAAGTTTTCATGGACGGTTTCTCGATGTGTGGATTCAATTTTAAAGATTGTCTCTCCAACCTCGAAAAAATCCTTGAAAGATGCGTAGAGGTGAACCTAGTTCTAAACTGGGAAAAATGCCATTTTATGGTTAATGAAGGTTTAGTATTATGACACATTGTCTCCGAAAGAGGCATTGAGGTCGATAGAACCAAAATTGAAGTTATAGAAAACCTAAGCCCACCTAAAACCATTAGGGAGATTAGAAGTTTTCTTGGACATGTTGGTTTTTATCGGTGTTTTATAAAATACTTCTCTAAAATAACAAAACCTTTGACTAATCTTCTAATGAAGGACATTGAATTTTTTTTTTGACGAGAAATGTCTCGAAGCTTTTAAATTTTTGAAACAAACACTGATTTCAGCTCCGATCATGCAACCCCCAGATTGGACACAACCTTTTGAAATCATGTGCGATGCCAGCGATTATGCAGTTGGTGCTGTTCTAGGACAACGAAAAGACAAGAATTTACATGTTATATATTATGCTAGTAGAACCCTAGATACTGCCCAGCTCAACTATGCAACAACAGAGAAAGAATTACTGGCAGTAATTTTTGCGATAGATAAGTTTAGGTCCTACCTAGTTGGAGCAAAGATCATTGTTTACACTGATTATGCTGCCATATGTTATCTATTAAATAAAAAGGACGCTAAACCTATATTATTTAGATGTATCTTGTTGTTCCAAGAGTTTGATCTAGACATTAAGGATAAGAAAGGCACAGAGAATGTTGTCGCTGACCACCTCTCTAGATTAGAACACTTAAAACCTGACTTATTGCCTATAAATGATGATTTCACCTATGACAGACTTATAGCTAAGACTGATAATTTTGAGCCTTACAGAGATAAAGATTTTGAAAAAAATTCAATAATGAAGAGCGTACCTTGGTACGCTGATTTTGTAAATTACCTAGCTGCAGATATCATACCCCCTGATCTAAATTACCAATAGAAAAAGAAGTTCTTCAAAGATGTTAAACATTTCTACTGGGATGAACCACTCCTATTCAAGAGAGGAATAGATAATATTTTTAGGCGTTGTGTCCCAAAAGGGGAAATAGAAGACATCATCAGACACTGTCATTTTGCACCTTATGGTGGACATGCAGGTATATCTAAAACGCACACCAATATTCTTCAAGCATGCCTCTATTGGCCAACTTTATGGCGCGATGTTCATGCCTACATTGTTAAGTGTGACCGATGCCAACGCACCGAGAACATATCAAGACGTGACGAGATGCCAATGAGGAATATCCAGGAAGTTGAACTCTTTGATGTTTGGGGTATAGACTTTATGGGACCATTTCCACCTTCAATGGGAAATAGGTACGTTTTGGTAGCTGTGGACTACGTGTCTAAATGGATTGAGGCTATTGCATCACCCACAAACGACACAAGAGTGGTAGTCAAGCTATTTAAGAATATCATTTTTTCGAGGTTTGGAACACCCCATCTCGTTATAAGTGATGGAGGATCACCTTTCATATCCAGAATCTTTAATAAGCTCTTGCGTAAGTATGGAGTAAAGCACAGAGTAGCAACACCTTATCATCCACAGACTAACGGCCAAGTAAAAGTGTCTAACAGGGAGATTAAACAAATCTTAGAAAAAACTGTTTCAATTTCCAGAAAAGATTGGTCTCAGAAGCTACATGAAGCACTATGGGCCAATATAACAGCTTTTAAAACCCCTATTGGAACAACCCCTTACCAATTAGTCTATGAAAAATCTTGTCATTTACCCTTCGAGTTAGAGCATAAAGCCTATTGGGCCATTAAGACCCTGAATTTGGAATATTTGACTGCTGGTGAAAGCGCATCCTTGACATTCATAAATTGGAGGAATTCCGCCAGTCTGCCTATGAGAATGCTATAATATATAAAGAACGAACCAAAACTTGGCATGACAGAAAAATTGTAAAGAAATATTTCAATATAGGCGACCTTATTCTCCTTTTTAATTTCAAGTTGCGACTTTTTCCTGGAAAGCTACGTTCAAGATGGACTGGTCTTTTTGAGGTCTCTAGAATCCTAAGATCTGGAGCAGTCGAGATCAAGAACAATTCTTGTAGCCCATTCATCGTCAATGGGCAGAGGTTGAAGCACTAAGAAGGAGGTGACATTCCCACCTACTACTCCAGCCACAGTCTGATTGACCCACCAGTACCAGTTTCCGATATATGAAGTTTACTCGTCAAGCTAACGACGTTAAACAAGCGCTGCATGGGAGGCAACCCATAGGTTTATTTTTATTTTTTGCATTTATTTACTTTTTACTTTATCAAATTTTATTTTTATCTTTATACTAACAGTTGCAAAATTTATGATTTCAGGCATCACCTGCTAGCCGTCTTTGCTAACTACATTTTTCAGGATGGAGCATTTCGATGATATGCATGTTTCCTTCCGAGATGACACTTAGAGACAACACTATGCGGTCCTTTCACAGCGACCCATGGCACCGACCAGATATCCATACCAGATTTTCATGGAAGCTCTTGGCTTTGAAGCCAGTATCAAGTATCTATGCGACCAACTAAAGTGGGACGAGTATGCAGATGACCTAAATGTGACCTACAAGAACCTCACCTTAGAATTCCTTAGTTCATTCGAGTTTGAGACCTATAATGGTCAGGATGGATATCTCACTTTCAGAATATTTAGGATAGAATATTGTTTTACCCATAGGGAGTTTGGAGACTTTCTAGGCTTCCAGGCCACACCCGATGTTGTACCTGAGCTACCAGTTGGCTATTTCATGACTAGGGACATAGAGAAATTCTGGAGAGATATTACTGTTGGAGGGAGCCTTGATCCTTCCACTCAGCTATCCCCTGTTATTCACAACCTCTCTTTCAGGTATTTTCATATGGTTATTGCTCACACTTTCCTAGGGAAGGCCGACACTGATACCCATGTTAGCGAGGAGGAGATCTTTTTCCTCTATTGTGCGACCCAGTCTCACCCTGTAGCATGTGGAAATTTTCTACTGTGGAATCTCACGATGACTTCTAATTCTGCTGAAGGTATCCTCCATGTGGGAGGGAAAGTGACTCAGATTGCTTCTGCTTTGAGTCATACAAGTAAGTTATCTCACCTTACCTCCTACTGTGGATATACTACAATGGACATTGATTTCTGTTTGGATCGTGGGCTGATGAGAAGAGTATACTTTAATCCCAACCAGTATAGACTCCTAATTGATAATGAAACTGTTCACTATTTTACCTTGCCTGATCCCATGATGACCAATGTCCATAACCCTTCCAATTGGACATATGCCTTAGAAGGTCTTGGAGAGACCATGGACGAGCGAAAATCACCTCCGGTACCTGAGTATCATCCATGTCCATCGCCAGAAAGGACCACTGTATTCTCTAATAATTTCTCTTTGCAGCAACCCGACATCTATGCACAGATTGATGAGCTGCGTAGAGAGGTAGCCCAACTTTGTCAAACAGTTGAAGACCTCTCTCTTCAGGTTATGGTTTCCGATGTTACTCACTCTACCGAGGCAGACCTCCTACAACAGGAAATTGATGATCTTCGCAGTAAGTTAGCTGCAGCTCGTGGTTCTGAGTCGACCAAGGACCCTACTACTCCTTGATGATCTTGATTCATATCTGCACTATTTTGCTGTTTTGTTGTTTCTTTTATCATGTTGTTTCCTTTTTCAGACTTATCTGTTTTTATGCCTAACTCTTGCATTCTACTTTCTTTTTATTTTTATTTTTCGTGACTTACCATAATTAAGTATATTTCTATTTTATCATTTTTTTCTCTTTAATTAATTGTTTATTTTATTTTTACGAGTTTATTATTTTCAAGTTATAAACGTAAAAGAAAAAAATTCAATACACCAACCCTTGGAAGCACCAAATGAAGAATTATTGTTTGCACCTACGAGAAGAGTTCACAGATTGCCTTGTCCGCCAGATTCGACCAGTTCGAGGCTTCTCAGAGCAGTCGTCATCGCAGCCGATCCCGTCATCCTAGAAATTCACCGCAGGATGGCAAGGGACCCAGCCAGCCTTAGTAATTTACCAGGTGACTCTTTCCTTATCTTATTTTGTAACATTGGGGACAATGTTCGATTTAAGTGTGAGAGGAGATTTACTCGCTTTATTTTTCTCGCTTTATTTTTCCTTTCCTGCATTTTCCTTCTTTATTTGCTTTAGTTTGATTGTTTTCTTTCTTTTCAAAATAATACATGTGTTTGATGAGTCATCTATATCTGTATTGTCTAGTGTATGTCCACTCCCCCATTTCTTGAGCCTAACCGAAAAAAAGTTCTAAGAAAAAAACTGTTTTGAACTTAGTTGGGCTATAAGACCTGGTTGAGATAGGATGTAGTATGACTTGGGAAAGCCCTTTTGAAGCACCGGCATCATTTTTACACCTTAAGCTTCATAAATTTAGGAATTCGATCCCGATACCCCCTATGTCGTGGCCTTAAAATTTTCATTCTTAAATCCTTGAATAGTTTATCCTAGCAGTCAGCTCCGGTCTAAGCATGCTCTACGTAGGGGACTTAAGAGAAGTGAATGATCTATATGCTATGTTCTTATTATAAACTACAACCCCAGGATAAGTGACCCTCACAAAGTCATTTAACTCAACAAAAGTTGTATGTTGAAAAATAAAGCAAAAGCAAAAGAAGAAGAAAAAGAAAAAGAAATTTTTTTAACCCATCTTTAGTTGGTTCAGAGGTATCTGGTGCTGAAATTGGTAGGGCAGATTACGATCCGATCCCCCGCAACTATAAATGGGTCAATAAAAGGGGTTACACCAACTTTTTGTACCAGAGCCCTGCGTTTTATGATCAGAATCACTACCCGGTCACTTTACTATGAGCATGTACGAATAACGGGCTTAATGTGATTGCGCCTGAAGGAAAAAGGATTTGAAAAAAAGGAAAAATATAGGCCTAAGCATAATGGCATGATAATGATTTGTTCGTAAAAGAACGAAGCTTATATTTGTTTTATAGAAGAGTGTCACTATGATATCCTTGGTTTGAATCAGCCAGTGCCTATCAATACATCCCTGTTTTAATTCCAGAGGCCCCTTGCAGCCCAACTTGTTCACTAACACCATTTTTCTTCTTAATCTATTTAAAGTTTTTGCTTGGGGACAAGCAAAGGTTTAAGTGTGGAAGAATTTGATAACACTTACTTTACACTTGTTTTTGACTCTAATTTCACATGTTATTTAGGTTTTTTATTATTGTTTTCTCGTATTATGCCTATCTTTTGTTTCCTTTTTAGATATTTCAATTATCCAGAGCTCCCCTGAAGAAATGAAGGAAAACAGGCTGAAAAATAGGAGTTTAGGTCAAATTTGCACTCATGGCGTCCACCATGGCGCCAGCCATAGGGTAGGCCATGAAGTGGACCACCTCCTACTGACCTCAACTGCCATGTTCCCCACTTCCTTTCATTTACACTCATGGCGGGCGCCATGGCTTCCATGGTGGGCGCCACCTTTGGATGATGTTTTCCCCCCAAAAGGAGTTGGGGGTATTCCTGTAATTTCCTGCATTCTTCATCATCTATAAATAGAAGTTATTGATTTCATTTCAATTCACCCAAGCTTTGTTGCAAACTTGATCCAACCATAGTTGCGAACTTAAGCAATATAATTTCACCATTGTAAAGCGACAATTCTTCACATAGGGGAATTATTACACTGTTGATTGAGTCTATGATCGAGTTCGTAGATTGAGTCTGTAATCGAGTTTGGAGAACTTCGGTAGAAGTTTATCCTGCCACATTTATTTTCAACTGCTGTTTATTTCCAGTCCCATTTTACTTCCAGTTTGTACCAGATTTAAAACCTCCCCGTTTGGAGCAGGTTTCTATTTATATTTCCCGCACCTGCTTTTACTTTGTTTATTTCTCGCACCTGCTTTTACTTTGTTTATTTCCTGCACCTGTTTTTACTTTGTTTATTTCCCGCACCTGCTTTTACTTTGTTTATTTCCCGCACCTGCTTTTACTTTGTTTATTTCCCGCACCTGCTTTTAATTTGTTTATTTCTCGCACCTGCTTTTACATTGTTTATTTCCCGTGCCTGCTTTTACTTTTTTTATTTCCCGCACCGCACTTTAAATTATTTACTTTCTCGCATGATTTATTTTAACATGTCTGTTTACATTCCCATGTCATGATGAACCTTACTGGGCTAGAATGTAAGGAATCTAGTTAGATCTATATTCCAAATAATGTGTCAATAGAAATGCTTATGGGCTATTTTGGTTTTTAATACGAGTTTTCTGTACTTTATTATTGTTGGGTAAGATCGAAAGTTGTCCAACCCTTTGTTAAACTCGGTTAGTTCTAACTGGTCAAAGGAAGCGAAAGCGCTTTGTCCGATTAGTTAGGGATTTTTATTATCAAAGAAACCAATTTTGAAACTATTTTCAGACGCGTTTATAGGATTAAATTTAGGTCCCCTTTTTATTAGAAATTCCAGATCAAAATACTTTTCAACTTGGTCAAGTACTTTATTTCTTAAAAATAGGTTTATTACTTTAACGCAATGCGCGCCTTTTTATAAGTGAGATAAGAAGGTCTGATTAGAGAGTAAACTCGGTTCTGATTACGCGAAAGCGACAATTCCTATTAAATTAGTTCTTTTCTTTAGTAGAAAATATTTCCCTATAAGTAGTTCTATTCCGAAGCATTGCGAATATCATATGACTATGTGAATTACATTCGATCCTGCTTTTATATCTGAAGTTTATTTCGCTGCAATTTACTTTCTTGCATGCTCAATTCCCTATTTAATATTGACTTAGCTAAACTACGTAACAATAGGAAACGATAGACTGACGATTGGTATTTGTGGATCGATAATCTTTTATATTACTCTGACGCGATTCGTACACTTGCGAATACACTACATCACTTAGAGACTAGATCACCTTTAAATGCTTTCGTTGTTTGACTTGCTTGCTTTACGTTATGGGTTATTTTTGGGTTTTGTATACATCCTCTACCCAGATCTGGGAACATTGTTAAGTAAGTAGCAAAGATCGTGGAGACTATACACTGTAGACAAATATGGTTGTAGCGATGGCTATGTTAATGTGACACATTTGTTGGTACCGGTATCCCTTGTGGTGAATCGAGGAGAATATGGGGCCTTTGTTTGGTGCCATGAAGCACTAACTGACCATAGAACCTTTAGTTGAACAACTTGGCCATTAGGAAGTAGTGAGATAGCATATTTGGTGTAGAGCTGAAGACCGGTTGACACTTGATGTTACACTCATTGAGATCGGACTTTTGGGATATTTCGGTCGCCAATAAAGAGGCTTGCGGTGAAACAATGCCCGATGAAGAAAGATTAATGATATTGAGATTCCCTAGAACCCGTTTACTTTCTAGGACAGGTTGAACCAACTAAAACTTCAAGAGGGTACTTATCTATAAACCCCATGCAAGCCTGAACCTAAGATTACTTGTATGACTTGTTTGAATTTATGATATGACAACTTGAACTCCTTGTAGGGTTTGTTTATATTCAATATCTAACCAAACTTGAATTTCTTGTAGGGCTTGTTTGTAGTCACCACCTTACACTTTTGCTTGGTGCATAGAATACGTATCATGACATAATGCCATAGCATTTTCAATAACGATTTCAAGGGTCTCAAGGGTCTGTGATGCAGGGTTATATTGAACCAGACGTCTATACAGGGGTAAGAGGATTTATTTTCCTCTAAACAAATGCTTTCAAAGATCAAAGCACGATAACTTGAGTCAAGGGCTATGACCCACTTGACATGGTGAGCTTGATTCTCATAGAAGGACATTTCAAAGATACGAAGTTCTTCAATCAAAGTTATGATCAAAGTTCAACTTCTGACATTTTCTTGTGTTTACCCTGTGAGATCCTTGAAAACATCACATATGTATACCATGCATCATATCATAACATGTTTTCCCCATACAGGTTTTCTCATTCGCTTACTGTTTATTTCAGAAAAAATGGCTCTCGAATAGATTGTCCAAGATCTTCAGACCCAAAATGACCAGCTTTAAGAATTGTTCTTGAATCTATCCAAGGGGCAAGAAGAAGTGAAAGCACTCCTCATTGAGAGCATGAATAATAAGAATCATGAATACAATGAGATGGCCTGATGAAAAAATTGCAAGCGGAGATAGCAACAATGAGAACCCAGATGTTGGGACAAATGGCTATTATCCAAAACTTAGCTCGAGGATAAGAAGAGTTGAGAATCCTCGTCAACAAGCTTCATCAAGACGAATACAACTGTATGGAACAAATGGTTAAGATTGGGGATTAATTCATTCATTATCCCCCAATGAGACAAGAGGTTGGCTTGGTCGAGAGTAGACCTTTCCAAACTACTGCTACATTGCAAGCCCAACAATGACCTTGCCAACAATGACAGGGTCGTCAGTGTAGGAAGAATACACTCGAAAGAAAATTTACCGAGATCAACATGTCCTTGGCTCAAGCATTGCATCATATGGTGGAGGTCAAGCTGGTTACATTAAAGGAGCCTCCTAAAAAACCTAATACTTCTTCTGCCTATTACAATCATAAAGAAAGGTGTGCATGCCACTCCAACAGTCATGGGCATGACACTAAAATTTGTTGGACGTTGAAGAACAAGATTCAAGACCTGATTAACGAAGGAGTGTTGAAATTCACACAAGATGGTCAAATTGAATTTTTATGTCATCCCTCAAAGTAACACCATCTGAAGTGAGAAATTTAAAGCGGAGAATCTTTTCGTTCATTCGAGTTTTCATTTGTAATTTATTTAGTTTGTTCAAACATTTATCTCTATGCCAAATTTTGGTTGTTCTCATTAATGCATTGCATGTGTTTGTTTTGAGTTAATCCATTTGTTTCCACTATACTGAAATTGTGCTTTTACCCTTTTTTTTATGATATTTAACTCTTGATTAAAAGCTACAAGACTTTAGAGGGAGGATGACAAAAATAATACCATAATTTCTATAGTATACTTTTTAATTGACCTTGTTGATGATGTACAGGTGTTGTTTCAAATCCTAAACAGTGGAGTTATAAGGAAGATAATCCTTAGTCAACCCCTTTGAGCCAACGAAGTAGGAGTTTTATTTTTTGCACAAATTGAAACCTTTAAGTCATAAACTAGGGTAGGGTAGTTTCTCAGTTAATTCAAATGCGTGTTCAGTCGTAAGCTTTCACTTTGTACACAATGAATGACATCAAAAACATCCTTCTGAATCAAAATACGGCAATGGTTCCCTGAAAATAGGCAGTTATTATCTCTCAAAAGAAAACCCCAGAGTCAAAACCTATGAAGGAGACTTCATAAAAACTAGGGCATCCTGCTGATTATAGTCTCAAAACAAAAACAGTCAGGCAAACATTAGGGATAATAAATAAAAAATAGAAGGTTGTTACAAACCCTCAACAACATAAAGTTGTTGCAAAAATGATTGCCTTCTCAAATAAGCATTCAGTATCTGAACCATCACCAAAATATCATTCTAGATCCTATTTGGAGATAAACGCATAATTAATTGAGTATAGGGATGAAGAACATCATGAAGAATGGGTGGGTACAAATAAAACTTTGAGCCTTATCCTTTTTTTCTTAAACCGTGAACCAGGCCACATTACAACCCTTTTAAAAGTCCTAATTGAAGCATAGATTAGTTCGAAAGCATACTGTTACAAAAGGTATCCTGACTCCTATAAGGCTTACTGTAAATCCTGAGTTGAATTCATATTCTTACAAAATTTTGTTGGTTGTTAAAAAAATGCATTTTTCAAAAAAATTCAAGACAGGCATAAACATTGCATTGTTTGAATACCACTGTTTGCATATGGCCAATTATTCGACAATGGAGAAATTCGCACGACGAATATCCAATGACATGATTATTGTCCAAAACATCATGAGCAGTCAAGTCGAGATTCAAAGAATCTTTCAAAAATTGTTTGATAGCTAGGGGCAGATCTCCATCCGAATCACATGGGGAAATAATACATTGATCAGGGGTTCTAACAAAAGCCACTTGATCAAAAAGAGCTTCGGTACTACTAAATTGCTTGTATATACCAGTAGTATCAAATGGTGTCAGTATCATGTCATCGGATCCTTCCATGACAGCTCTTAAAAAAATACTGAGGAATGTCAAAGATCTTCAATACCACCAAATTGCTTGTCTATACCAGTAGTATCAGATGTTGTCAGTATCATCTCTTCAGATCCTTCCATGACAGTTCTTAGAAAATACTGAGGAAGGCTATCATAAATTTGATCAAAATTAAGCCTTCGGTGCCACCAAATTTCTTGTCTGTGCCAGTAGTAGCAGATGGTGCCAGTATCATGACTTCAGATCCTTCCATGACAGTTATAAGAAAAGACACCTAGGAAGTTCCAGACTATCATAAATTTGATCAAAACTTCAAGTGCACCAGACTAACCTCAGGGGAAAACACGCTCCCACATATGAAAGGTCACGTACGATCAAGCAAATATTTTCTGGCATTTCTACACCACTTGTTATTATAGACAGTGAAAACTCTCCACACCCTATGAACACGGACATAGTCGAAAAATACTACGCATGAAAAGAGACCCGCTAGGTTGACATACCTAGGCAAAAATAAGGGCATCCCGGCGAACCAAAAAGGTTCGGGCAAAAATTATGGATATATACAAAAGATTGTACACTCGGCAAGTAAAAAACCTGAAAAGGCGGCTTGGGCAAAAAAGGGTATCCCGTTGGACTGAAAATCTGAAAGGATGGTCCAAGAAAAAGTTAGGTATTAAAGCGTACGACTATGTCCCATTATCTTATCATTTGTCTATCCGTAAAATATTTGTCACTCTGATCAACGTTTACTAAGGACTCTAGGAGATAAGACAAAGTTCAAGCTGTCCACAAATCCCCCACAGGGACACTTCCGTGGATTATCCCCACAAAGTAATCTTTACAAAATACATTACACACATCATGCACGTTCCCAAACAGATAGAGATTGTCGAGAGTGTATCATCTTCTAGATACAGTTCAGATACAATCTAAATATAGATTCATTATGACACTCATTCTAGATTATCTTCTAGATACAGTTCAGATACAATATAAATACGGATTCGTTCTGATACTCATTCCAGATTTTCAATGCAGATACAATCTAAATACAAATTCATTCTAACACTCATTCAAATGCATCTTCCTAGATACAGTTCAGATACAATCTAAATGCATATTCATTTTGACACTCATTCTAGATTCTCTTGCGGATAGAGTTCAGATACAATCTAAATACAGATTCATTCTGATACTCATTCCAGATTTTCTTGAAGATATAGTATAGATACAATATAGATATAGATTCCCTCTGGAACTCATTCTCTTACTGATACAGTTCAAATATGATCCAGATATGGATATCATTATGATACTCATTCATACATCCTCAGATACAATCAAGGCTTGGATTTAGTATGATATTCCCCAATCGAGTTTGGACCTCAAAAACTGGAAAAGAAACCTTACAAAAAGTTCTTCCCAAAAGAACCCATTTCCCCAGTAAGGCCTTCAGAATACTTTCCTCAACAGGGTTTATTTCCCCAACAGACTACAATTTCCCCAACTTGAGTCCATTCCTCCAACTACTACAAATCAACTGACAAAACCCCTCTTCTCCAATAGAGTTGATACTATCCCCAGAAAGTTGCTGCAAAGCCTGGAATCTGACCAGATACCAATTAACTTCATCCTCCCCAAACAAGTCGAAAGTTTAATCATCTCTTTTATCCCCAATCAGGGAATATAGGAATTAATTTCCCCATTAGATAAACAGACGACTAATGTTCCTAAACTATACTACCCAAGCAGAAATCAACATCCCCTGCAGAGTTTCCTCAAACAGCAAACGAGAATCCCTAGCGGAAGCAAGGTTGAAGATACACATACCCTTTGTCTCCGGCAATAGTCCGGGATTTAGCTTCCCAAAACTCCCCAATAGTAATCAGGGATTTATTTTCCCAGACAAAGATATACTTCAATAACATTTCACATTCATACATCATAGCATATGCATACAAAGCATATAACACAATCTCATTTATTTTGAGAACATCATTACGCAATGCATGCATCTGCATGCAACTAATTCTTTACTTATTTCACGAAAGATCAATCAAAAGACAAATACAGATTATTTGTTGGCTCAGATTAAGTTCTGATACTTCTTTCAGTGGATCTCTCTCCGGCTCAAATTAAGTTTTGATACTTCGTTCGGTTTGAAGACATAAAGACCTCTTCTAGTTCAGATTTACTTCTCCCAGTTAAAGACAGGAGAAGGAAAGACCTCTTCTGGTTTAGATTTACTTCTCCCAGTTAAAGACAGGCAAATGAAAGACCTCTTCTGGTTTAGATTTACTTCTTCCAGTTAAAGATAGGTGAACGAAAGACCTCTTTTGGTTCAGATTTACTTCTCCCGATTAAAAACAAGCGAATGAAATACCTCTTGTAGGTGTTTAGGTATTGGCTTGCATTTTTGGTAAATCCCAAGTGTATGTGTGAATGTCATGACTGATGTCATAACATTCTTGTTCAGTTTGTACTGGTTCATTAGGTACCTTTGCAGAAAAATATTGTAATTCAAATACTGATGCTTATAAGTGTGTATCTGAGCAATTTTGCAAAATGATCACATTTTGCTAAATCAGTAGACAGGTTTTCTCAGATGTCATAACAGATGTTATGACATCCTGTTCTGAACTAACAGGATTGCAGGATTGGATAAGTCTGAGTTTTTTCAGGAAATAACTCAGTCCTTTCTGAACAGAATCCTGCGTTTTTTGAGGGATAACCCAGCTCAACCCTAACCTGGTTAATAAAGTCCTGTGACCTGGTCTTTAGGTCAAACGGAATTAACCCTAGGTTTTTGGAAACCCTAACTGAAGTTGCAGCTGCTATATATTCAACAGAGCTGCTGTTTTTCAAGGATGGTTTTTGTTGATCAGAAGATCATTTGTAATCTGTATAGATTTGTTTTATTTGTACTCCAAGCAATTATCATTGTGATAAGTGCCTTGGAATAGGTTTCTATTTGTAAGGGTTGTGTAGCACTCAAAGCTTTGAAGCAAGAGTGTTTGAATGTTCCTTGACTAAAGCTGTGAAGCAGAGTCAAGTTAGTTGTGTACATCACTCAAAGCTGTGAAGCACGAGTGATTGTGTTGCTTGATTAAAAAGCTGTGAAGCTTAATCAAGTGTGTGTTTTTGAAGAGTGTCTTCATCAATTCTTAAGTCAAATTGGTTTATGTATCACTGCTGTGATTGAGGGGGAGTGAGTAGGAACTCAGGTTTAAGTAGTACTTAGATTAGAATTGCATTGGGTAGGTCTTAAGTGAAGAAGATAAACTGGTTGGTTTATTCCTGAATTAACATCTCTTATAGTGGATTCTCTCCCTGGCTTGGTAGCCCCCAGAGTAGGTGTTGTTGCACACTGAACTGGGTGAACAATTGACTGTGTTCTTTATTGCTTTTGTATTTACTGTCATATAGTAAGTCAGATACGGTGTCATAACATTGAACGTGACATTGAGTATCTGCAGCCAGAATTTCAATTGGCATCAGAGCAGGCACCCTGCCTGTATTACTGGGTGAGATCTAGGGATATCACTTTCTGGCACTATGGACAAAGAAGGAGTTTTTGGAAATAGACCACCCATTCTGGATGGAACTAATTATGACTACTGGAAACCTCGTATGATTGCCTTCCTAAAATCTCTGGACAAAAAGGCTTGGAGAGCTGCTGACAAAGGATGGATTCATCCCACCATAACTGAGATAGATGGGACAATCAGTCTGAAGCCTGAGGAAGATTGGAGTAAAGAAGAAGATGAGTTAGCTCTGGGAAATTCAAAAGCTTTAAATGCCTTGTTCAATGGAATTGATAGAAACATTTTCAGACTAGTACATCAATATGAACTGGCCAAGGAAGTTTGGGACACTCTCAAAACTACTCATGAGGGAACTTCCAAAGTAAAAATGTCAAGGCTTCAGATGTTGACCACCAAATTTGAGAATCTAAAAATGATGGAAGATGAAACCATTCATGAGTTTCACATGAACATCTTGGAGATTGCCAACACCTCAGGAGCACTGGGAGAAAAAATGTCAGAAGAAAAACTGGTGAGGAAGATTCTCAGATCCTTGCCTAAAAGATTTGCAATGAAGGTAACTGCCATAGAGGAAGCCCAGGACATTAGCAAGTTGAAAGTGGATGAACTTATTGGGTCTCTTCAGACTTTTGAGATGGGGATCACTGATAATGGTGACAAGAAGAACAAAAGCATAGCACTTGTATCCAACACTGATGTTGAATACAAGGAGGATGAAGAAGAAAACATATCAGAAGCTATTGCCATGCTTGGAAGACAGTTCAACAGGCTCATCAAAAGAATGGACCCAAAGTCAAGGTCTAATGTTCATAACATTCCCTCTGACATTGACAGTTCCAGCAGAAGACCAAGGTCAGAAGATAAGGGAAACCAAGGCAGAGGTATTTAATGCCATGGATGTGAAGGATATGGACATATTCGAGCTGAATGTCCTACCTTTCTTAAGAAGCAAAAGAAAGGAATGACTGTTACTTGGTCTGACTATGATTCAGAAAGTAATTCTGAAGAAGAATCGGCCAAACTAGTTACTGCCCTAACTAGTGTTTGTACTTCTGAAAGTGACACTAGTGATGAAGAAGTGACATTTGAAGAACTGGCTGATACCTACAAGAAATTGTGTATCAGAAGTGCTGAAGTCTGTGTGCAGAATGAGAAACAATCAAAACTCATTATAAAGCTGGAGGCTGAAAAGAGGGCAAATCTTGAAACTATAAGTCATTTAGAAGGAGAAGTTCAACTGATGAACTCACAACTGAATCAAATGACCAAATCTGTCAAGATGTTGACCAATGGAACAGACAAATTGGAAGAGATCCTTCAGGTTGGACAAAATGTGGGAAATAAATCTGGACTAGGATTTATGGAAGCAAAGAAATCTGGTACTGGTAAGCAAATGTCAAAATGGATGTCTCAACACAACTCTCAACATCAGGAACAGAGACATATGAAGAAAAGGTACCAAAGATGGAAATGCCATCATTGTGGTAGATATGGCCACATAAAGCCCTTCTGCTTCAGATTACATGGATACCCTAATCAGATCTCAGGTGTCAAACCTAAGTCTAAAAAGGTACCACATGCTCCTCAATGGAAGAAAAAGGCTACTGCACTGATAGCTCACACTTCCCTGAGGGTCTCTGCAAAGGAATATTGGTACTTTGACAGTGGATGTTCCAGACACATGACTGGATTCAAAAATCTCCTCAATAATGTTATGCCTCACACCACCAGTTTTGTGACCTTTGGAGATGGTGCTAAAGGTGAAGTCAAAGGAGTTGGTAATTTGGACTGCCCTGGAGTTCCAAGTCTGAATAAAGTACTGCTGGTAAAAGGGTTGACTACTAATCTCATTAGTATCAGTCAGTTATGTGATCTAGGATTCATGGTCAACTTCTCAAGATCTGAATGTCTAGTATTTAATGAAAAACTAGATGTTGTAATGAGGGGAATCAAATCCAAAGATAACTGTTATGTGTGGCAGCCTGAGAACACTGATATCTCCACTATGTGTCAAATCATCAAAGAAGAAAAAGAGATGAAACTGTGGCAGCATAAGCTTGGAAGAATAAAAAAAGCTATGGAAACTGTCAGAAGAACTCCAAAACTACAGGCTGATAATATATGTGATGTGGCAAATAAACTTGAAGAAGAATGTGTTGTCAGATCCTTAAGTCATCTTGACAAGGATGTTGGAAATAACAAGTCTCATAAATTTTGTTCTCAAAACATCTGGTCAAAGCAGATGCTCCCTGAGTACAATGTTACACAAGATGTTGTGACATTGTGTTGTGACAATCTGAAAACATTCAACATTTCCTTGAACCCTATTGACTTTGAAGAGAAGAAGTCATTTAAACTGGAACACAGTTTCTCTAAGCTTCAGCTGACTGATTCTTCTACCAAGGCTCTTGTTGGAAATAAACTTGAAAATTTGAGGGGCAGGTTGGGTATTCACCAACATGAGAAATTATAGCAATTAGTTTTGCTTAAAACAAGGGTTGAAGGGATTAATTTTATTAAGTCTATATTTAGTGGGTTAATCATATTCTTTCACAATTACTTCAAAAGCTTTAAGAAGTTGAAGAGACTCCCTTTTACTCCCTACCTCTCTCATCCTTGCAACCTGTTTCCTCCTCCCAATCAAAGATTTGTCTCAAACTGCTACTACTACTCAAAGTCAATCAAAATGTCTCAGACATCGTCTTCCACCATGGCGGCTTCGTCTTCCTCATCATCGGCATCATCTGATCAAGATTCTAGGGCAATCACTACATGCATAGAATCTGAAGTTCTTGAGGTCACTCCTCTCAGGGAGATGGCAACTGACCCAGCCAGAGTCAAAAAGCTCAGAACCAGACATGCAGGAAGAGCTCAAGCTACAGCCTCCGGTAATTCTTCTCATCCTTCGTCTTCTGTACCTAATAGAGAAGGATCAGTTCAAGTACACCAAGCTATTGCTAGGCTGGTTACTAGCATTCTGAGTGGCAACCAATCTGTACCAGGGATTTCTATCCCTTTAAATCAATCAGAAAGTCCAAATGTGGAAGGTTCTGAAAATGTAGATGTCACTGAGGATGGTGTGACACCAAAAGACAACATTCAAAACCCCTCTGAAAAGGCTGCTGATCCACCTATCATTGATGTGGATGAAGATTACTCAGATAATGAACTGATTGCTAATGTGAACCCTAGCATAGCTAGGAGATTGATGAAAAGAAAGAGTAGTCAGAATGATAAACCTGATGCTAAGAAATCCAAGGCTGAAGGGATGGTTGAGAAAAGTATTCAGACAAAAGGGAAGAAGGCACAGGTGCAGACTGCTAAACAACCAATCTCTAAGAAAAGTAAAGAACCTGAAACTTCTGATTCTGATGATGAATCAGAATTTGAGATTGATATTGAAGAAACTCCCATCAGAAGGAAGCTTCCCTCCAGCAAGATTGCTAGAGTGCCTGAAGTGCCAACAGACAACATCTCCTTTCATCATCCTGACAATGCAAACAGATGGAAGTATGTTTGCTTAAAGAGAATAGCCTTGGAGAGAGAACTCAACAATGATGCCTTGGAGTGCAAAGACATCATGGATCTGATCAGGAATGCTGGGCTAATGAAGACAGTGATGAAGTTTAACAAATGTTATGAAAATCTGGTTAAGGAGTTTGTAGTGAACTTGTCAAATGATTGTGCTGATGGAAGGTCAGCTGACTTTGAGAGTGTGTTTGTTAGAGGAAGAAGGGTCAAGTTCTCTCCATCAGAAATCAACAAGTTTCTTGGAAGAACAAATAAGGACTGTCCTGATCTAGAGGCAACTGACAATGAAGTGTGTCTGACCATCACAGCCAGGCAAGTAAAGTGCTGGCCATTGAAAGGGAAGCTGAATGCTAGTAAACTCAGCATGAAATTTGCCATCTTGCATAAAATAGGTGCAGCAAACTGGGTGCCTACAAATCACAAATCAACTATCTCCACAGGATTGGGGAGATTTATCTATGCTGTAGGAACCAAGACTGCCTTTGACTATGGAAGGTACATCTTTGAACAAACTTTAAAGCATGCTGGCAGTTATGCTGTCAAAGGACCAATTGCCTTTCCCTCCCTCCTTTGTGGAATCATCCTTGCACAATTCCCTAATATCCTTGTGGCAAGAGATACAGTCTGCAAAAGAGCTCCTGCCCTTGGCCTGCACTACAAATTGTTTCAGGGATCGCATGTTCCAGACATTGTCATAACATCAGCTGAGACATCGTCTGTGAAGACCCAGTCCAAGACTTCAGATGTCATAGCTGTTTTAAAAGAAACTTGCAAAGAGCTGGATACTAGAAAAAGGACCCTAGAACTTCTAATTGCCAGGCTAGAAAAGGAGGAAGCTGAAGAAAACAGAAGGGAAGAAGGTGAAGGACATCTCAACATTGAAGAAACTAGCTCCTCAGAATCTGATGACAGTGCTTGAAGGTTGATTGCTGTTTGGTGGTGTTGCTGGTTGGTGCTGATATCTGGTGGAGTTTGGAAGTTGTTTTTCTGCTGCTACTCTTACTATTTTGTTTTGGATAACTGTATAATTTTATTTAACATGTTTTCTTTGGCCCATTTGTGGCTAAAGAGGGGGAGAATATTTTGGTACTTGCTTAATTAGTACTTGACATTCTGTGTTCTATTTTTCTGCTGTCACTTATTTTCTGCTGCTATCTATCTCTGATTGTTTAGGGTCTTTAGCCAAAAATCTGCCAAAGGGGGAGTTTGTAGGTGTTTAGGTATTGGCTTGAATTTTTGGTAAATCCCAAGTGTATGTGTGAATGTCATGACTGATGTCATAACATTCTTGTTCAGTTTGTACTGGTTCATTAGGTACCTTTGCAGAAAAATATTGTAATTCAAATACTGATGCTTATAAGTGTGTATCTGAGCAATTTTGCAAAATGATCACATTTTGCTAAATCAGTAGACAGGTTTTCTCAGATGTCATAACAGATGTTATGACATCCTGTTCTGAACTAATAGGATTGCAGGATTGGATAAGTCTGAGTTTTTTCAGGAAATAACTCAGTCCTTTCTGAACAGAATCCTGCGTTTTCTGAGGGATAACCCAGCTCAACCCTAACCTGGTTAATAAAGTCCTGTGACCTGGTCTTTAGGTCAAACGGAATTAACCCTAGGTTTTTGGAAACCCTAACTGAAGTTGCAGCTGCTATATATTCAACAGAGCTGCTGTTTTTCAAGGATGGTTTTTGTTGATCAGAAGATCATTTGTAATCTGTATAGATTTGTTTTATTTATACTCCAAGCAATTATCATTGTGATAAGTGCCTTGGAATAGGTTTCTATTTGTAAGGGTTGTGTAGCACTCAAAGCTTTGAAGCAAGAGTGTTTGAATGTTCCTTGACTAAAGCTGTGAAGCAGAGTCAAGTTAGTTGTGTACATCACTCAAAGCTGTGAAGCACGAGTGATTGTGTTGCTTGATTAAAAAGTTGTGAAGCTTAATCAAGTGTGTGTTTTTGAAGAGTGTCTTCATCAATTCTTAAGTCAAATTGGTTTATGTATCACTGCTGTGATTGAGGGGGAGTGAGTAGGAACTCAGGTTTAAGTAGTACTTAGATTAGAATTGCATTGGGTAGGTCTTAAGTGAAGGAGATAAACTGGTTGGTTTATTCCTGAATTAACATCTCTTATAGTGGATTCTCTCCCTGGCTTGGTAGCCCCCAGAGTAGGTGTTGTTGCACACTGAACTGGGTGAACAATTGACTGTGTTCTTTATTGCTTTTGTATTTACTGTCATATAGTAAGTCAGATACGGTGTCATAACATTGAACGTGACATTGAGTATCTGCAGCCAGAATTTCACCTCTTCTAGTTTAGATTTACTTCTGCCAGTTAAAGACAGGCGAACAAAAGACCTCTTCTAGTTTAGATTTACTTCTCCCAGTTAAAAACAGGCGAACAAAAGACCTCTTCTGGTTAGATTTACTTCTTCCAGTTAAAAAAAGTAAAATGAAAGACCTCTTCTGGTTAGATTTACTTCTTCTAGTTAAAAACAAGCGAACGAAAAACCTCTTCTGGTTTAGATTTACTTCTTCCAGTTAAAGACATGAGAACGAAAGACCTCTTTTGGTTCAGATTTACTTCTCCCAGTTAAAAACAGGCGAACGAAAGACCTCTTTTGGTTAGATTTACTTCTTACAGTTAAAAACAGGCGAAAAAAGACATCTTTTGGTTAGATTTACTTCTTCCAGTTAAAAACAGATGAATGAAATACCTTCTAGTTAGATTTACTTCTTCCATTTAAAAAAAGGTAAACGAAAGACCTCTTCTGGTTAGATTTACTTCTTCCAATTAAAAACAGGCGAGCGAAAGACATCTTCTGGTTATATTTACTTCTTCTAATTAAAGACAGGAGAACGAAATACCTCTTCTGGTTAGATTTACTTCTTCCAATTAAAGACAGGCGAACAAAAGACCTCTTCTAGTTAGATACTTTTCTTCCAGTTAAAAACAGGTAGACAAAAGACCCCTTCTGGTTCAGATTTATTTCTTCCAGTTAAAAATAGGCAGACAAAAGATCTTTGTTGGTTCAGTTTAAATCGACCAATGATTTATCCTGATTCTGTTCTGATCGACAATTTCTCTGGTTCAGTTAAATCACTCCTAAGATTTATGTTGATTCGTTATCCAGTTAAAGAACATTCAAGACTTCAACTATTTTAGTTTAAATTGACCAATGATTTATCTTGATTTCATTCTGGTAGACACTTTCTCTGGTTCAGTTAAATCGCTCCTAATATTTAGGCTGATTTGTTATCCAATTAAAGACAATTTCAAGACCTTTGTTGGTTCAATTTAAATCGACCAATGATTTATCCTAATTTAATTCCGGTAGACACTTTCTCACATTCAGTTAAATCGATCCTATGATTTATTATGATTTGATATCCAGTTAAAGACCATTTTAGACCTCTGCTGGTTCATTTTAAATCGACCAATGATTTATCCTGATTCCGTTCTGGTAGACACTTTTTCTGGTTCAGTTAAATCTCTCCTAAGATTTAGGATGATTTATTATCCGATTAAATACAATTTCAGACCTCTACTAGTTCAGTTTAAATCGACCAATGATTTATCCTGATCTCGTTCCGGTAGACACTTTCTCTGGTTCAGATAAATCGCTCCTAAGATTTAGGCTGATTCGTTATCCAGTTAAAGACAATTTCAAGACCTCTGCTGGTTCAGTTTAAATCAACCAATGATTTATCCTGATTTGATTCCAGTAGACACTTTCTTTGGTTCAATTAAATCGATCCTAAGATTTATGCTAATTCGATATCCAGTTAAAGACCATTTTAGACCTCTAATGGTTAAGTTTAAATAAACCAATGATTTATCCTGATTCTGTTCCAGTAGACACTTTATATGGTTCAAATAAATCGACCCTAAGATTTATTCTGATTCGTATCCAGTTTAAGATGATTTCAAGAACTCTGTTGGTTCAGTTTAAATCAACTAATGGTTTATCCTGATTCCGTTCTGGTAGACATTTTCTCTGGTTCAGATAAATCAAACCTGAGATTTATTTTGATACTTCTTTCAATCTTTATCAACAAAAACTTTGGATGGAATCTATAATCCCATCTCCGATAAACCTTCATTACTTGTTTAAGTAGTAGTCGTCATAGATTCCTTCATTACTTGTTGAAGTAGTAGTCGTCAAAGATTCTTCATTACTTGTTGAAGTAGAAGTTGTCACAGATTCCTTCATTACCTGTTGAAGTATAAGTCATCACAGATTCCTTCACTACCTTTTAAGCAGTATTCGTCATAGATTCCTTCATTACCTATTGAAGTAGAAGTCATCACAAATTCCTTCATTACCTATTGAAGTAGTAGTCACCACAGATTCCTTCATTATCCATTGAAGTGGTAGTTGCATGCAAACTCTCTTCCCGATACATCTCTTAAAAGATCAAGCCAAGCATTAGACTTACCAACAGTCACTCTTGGATGGCATCTATAAGCCCATCTCTGATGCATCTCCATCACCTTTGGATGGCATCTATAAGCCCATCTCTGACAATTTTATGTCACCTTTGGATGGCATCTTTAATCCCATTCCCGATACAATCAACCAACAAAATTACTTCATGCACCAGCGAGTGCAAATTTCTGGGCACTCTAGTGTTCAATCATCTTCCACCTTCAAATCGCGAATGGCTGACACACCAATCTAATTTTCCAGATTTAAGAAGATTGAACATGGGCAGCTGTTGTACCCCAAAATTTGCCCTCTCCTTTCATTAGAAAATATCCCTCTATACTCCTAGGGCTTTTAATCCCACTTGTGACACCAAGCTTTGTGGTTCAATGGTTGCGCAATATTAGGGTTTACATTTGAGTTTATCTTGAGTTAGGTTTTGATTCATGATAAAGGCTGTTGAGTTTGAGGATTCTTAGATGATACATTGTTTGCTTGTGAAGAAAATTAACTGAAGTTGAACTTGAAATTAGGGTTTTGACCCCTTTCAAGTGGTGAGCTTCATTTTCAGGTTTCTATGGCCAAGTGATTTTTGGATTATTTGTTGGTTCATTTTTTGAGAATGAATTTTTGGAGTCTATTTTGCAAATAATTGTTTGGGTTTTTTTATAGTACATCATTTTTTGGCATTTAGGAGTTAAAGTGTTTGAATCTTAGAGACTTCAATTAGAATTTAATTTCGTGATTCAGGCAATTTGTTGTTTCAAGATTTGTTTTCAAGATGCAAGTATAATTCAAGTCTCCATTCCGAGTTGTATCATGGAAAATGCAAGAATGTGCCATGTTTCTCATTTTTCAAGTCATCACATCATTATTAGAACTTTTATATTTTCTTTCAAGTGATTACCAATTCAATATTCAAAAGTTACAAAATAGAATTGAAGTTCTAAATATTTTACAAAAAGTATCCAAAATGGCCATGGCCTAAACTTCTCAAGAACTATTCCATTCAATTTACAAGGAGAACAACCTTCTTAGCCTAAATTATAAGTCCTTAAGCCTTACAAAATTCAATTACAATTTTAAAGCAAAACTATAATTTTCCTATTTTGTTTCATATAAAGCAAAATAATTCTTCATTATTCTTGCTCCATTTCAAGTATTGCCTCGTGTGATACGGTGGGAGAACTGACTTGAAGGTTTTGCGTTTGATCGCAAATGTTGCGGTTAGCAAGAGTCGCCATCGACTTTTCTTTTATCCAAAAGGAAAGGTGAAAAAGCACAAGAAATACCTTTGAGATTTATTTCTTGAGTTCGGGGGGTAGGTTATGAAAAGGGAAGGTATTAGCACCCTTTTCATCCATGGTTTTCCATGGGCTCTTAGTTACTTGCTAGATCATTTGCTTTTGTTTGAAATTGTTTTGTGTGGTTTTGGAAAGTATTTTGTAAAGAGGGCATTGTATAGGCAATCTTTGTAATGATTCTCGTTCGTAAGAATGTATACAAAGATGTTGGTCTTTTGAAAGTGTTTTCAAGTTTGTAAGATGTTTTGAAATGTGTAGGTGTTTGTTTTTGAAAATAGCAAGGATGTTTGTTTTGAAATAGAGCAAGTAATTAGGAGCAATCTACCTACTCAAATGTCTTTCTTGTTCATTTTCTCTTCCTTTGACATTGTTGTCTTACCATTGATTTGGTAAGCAACCCTATCTTTGGATGTAAACGGGACGGGGGTGGGTCATCGTATAGCCATGATTAGCAATGTTGCAAGGTATCTTAGAATTCTTTTTTGAGGTACTAAGATCATTTGTAAGGCAACTTTAGATAGCGTCATCGAGGAACTATGATCTTGTATTTGCTTGTTTTTGCTAAGATACCTTACATGCGTAATATGGCCATTTTGTATAAGGCAATCAAGTGGATTTTACCCTAAGGGTGCTTGTGTGCAAGTGTGTTATTTTCATGCTTGTTTTTGTCTTGGATTAGGGTTTTCTATTTGATTGATTTTATTATTTCCATACAAACCCTAATTACTAGCATATTATGTAAAAGCGATAAATTGTGAAATTTAAAGTTACTACGCTATTACAACATTTGTGGGATTGCAATAATATAAACCTAATTAATCTATTACAACCAAATTGAATATTGTGCAAATAATTGAAGGAATATATAAAGTACAAATGTAAATTGAAAGAAAAGATTTTTGTGTTTGGATTTAGAGAAAAAGGTAATTAACTTAAATTAACTTAAGTTAATTAAGAAAAGAAATTAATTAAGAAAATATTTTAATTAAGAAAATATTTTTGAACAAAACCCTAAATCTATTTTAGTTGATTAAAGAAAAATAAGTTTAAAGAAAAAAGTTTTTTTTTATATTTTTGTCTTGAAAATAATATGTGGTGTTATGAAATATTTTGGTCTTTTTTATATTAAAATAAATATATTTAGATAAATAATAATCTAGTTTTATTTTAATTTACAAGGAAATTAATAAAAGTAAATAAAGTACAATAAATAAAAATAATTTTTTATGTGGAAAAATATTTAAATTATGTCAAAATATAAATCTATTATTTTTATACTTTTTATGATTTTTTTGGTATTTTAGAAAATATATTTAAAAGGAAAAATAAAATAAATAAGTGAATAAAAATAAATGGGCCAGGGGGTGTCACAAGTAAACAGGGGAGTATGCTAGCAGAAATAAATAAAAAATTTCCAGGTCCAAAGGGCTCAGCGCCTGCAAAAAAAAAAGTGTTAGGAAATCAGAAAAAATGAAAAAATGCAAAAGGGGGGTTGTTTCATCCGGTCATATAATCAAAGCATAAATATATATATTATAAACTACTTTCTGAAGGCAACTTCATCTTCAACCTCACGCCTAGCCAGACCACCTGTATCTTCTTCATCTCTCCACAAAAATGGAAAGTTCAAACATAAAAATTGTGGTGTTTCTTCCCACAAATTCAACCATATAACTTATGTAAGCTAAAAGTCAAAGATAAAATCTAATTTTGCTGGCCCTAAATTGAAACCTAATTTTCTCAGAAATTTTAAATCCAAAATTCTCTATACACAGTCAATATAAATGGGAACTATGAACATGGTCAGCTTTAGAGCAAAGATATCTACATTTTGTTTTCACAAATCAGGATAAAATGATGCTTGTATGAAGAGATAGAAGTTTGAGTTTTTACCTCTTAAAGCTGGAGTCGTGAATGGGTTTTGAGCAACTTTTGAGATGGCCTAAGGATCTGTTTAGCTTGCCTGGACCTCCTTGAGTGTATTCCAACTCTTACTTTGCCTTGAAAGTCCCTGAATATCTTTACTCAAGTCAACCTGCAAGCTTGATATTTGAAAATGGTGGATAATGATGGAGGAGTTACAGTGAGGAAACAAGGGTATGGATTGCTTTGGTATGATGTATAGAAAGTGTCTGAGTGATTAGTTTTCAAAACGCACGAGTGGAAATGAAGATCATGAGTTATGGTTCAAAATTGTCTGTTAATGGTGTTCTTGAACAAGTTTATGATTTTTGAGTGTTTGAGGTGGTTTTAGGGCACTAGCATTCGTGTGTCAACTTGCAAATAGTGTGTATACTTGTAAGCAAGAGTTTTTGAGGCTTGTAACAACTCAGAATTTGAAACTCACATGTTATGTCTTGGTTACTTGTTTTTGAAGCAAAGTTGATAAGCATGGTTTCAATGTAAGGTACAAGGCTTGTAGGGTGGCTTAAACCTTTAAAAAACACTTGTTCTAATTGTGTAGAGTGTGTTTATGCAGAAAGAAAAAATGCAAGGCTCAATGTAAGCTGACTTTGTATAAAGCTTGCGTTTCTAAAATGGCAATGTTGCCTTTCTTCCCAAAATGGAATTATATTTGTACAATGCATTGAATGCTTGGATTAAAGCTTCCAACAGCTGTGAAAACATTTAATTATGGAGTGAAAGTCAAGTTAGAAGCCTGCAAAGTGATATTTGTACAACATGCTTGAAGATTGGATCCAATGTTCATCATAAAAATGGCTTGAAAAACAAGAATAGAACTCTAACTTCATCTCTTCGATTCTCCCTACTCAAGAATGATCTCAAGGAGTTATTTGACATTTTGGAAAGCTTGAAATGTTCTCTACAACCCATATTTGAATTGCTTTTGAAGATTCCAATTTTAACTATATGAAAAAGTTCCATGAAGTTAGGTCAAAATCCTTGCCAAATTAGGGCAAAATTTCACTAAGTGTTTAGTTTCATGACCCTATGTTCTTGAAAGTATAACTTGAGATACAAACACTTTTGGAAGAAATTGTATGAAGAAATTTTGTATATTTCATGGAGATCTACAACTTTCATGTTGGAAGTTTCTCTTGAATCATCTTGCATCATGGTGAAAATTTGGCTCAAAGTTATGAAAAAACATGAAATTTCCAACACTTAGAAAAATTTCTAAGTTTAGAAATTTTGACTTTTCAAAATGAAATCTTGACTTTTTTATTTCTTGATGAATAAGTTTCATATTTTGACATGTTTTGATGAATTATAATTTTTGGCAATTGAATTTGACCAAAAAAAGTCAAAGTTTGACTTTTCAGTATATAGTTGACTTTTGATCAGTTGACTGCAAAATTCATCTTTCAATCCAATGGTCTTGCAATGTTTTGAATCATGTCATTAGGTCAAAATTATGCAATTGGAATCTTGAGATCATTCCTTTAACCAATTGATCATTTGCTAGGTCAAAAATCATAAATTGCCCTTTCCTAGTCAAAACCCTAATTTTGACCATTTTGCCCTTTTGGAGATTTGATCAAATTTCTTGAAGAATTATGGTCCAAACTTGATCAAATGATAAAAATGGGTTTAAAATGTTTATATGGATAAAACATTATGAAGTTTTACTGTAAATTCGCCATGGTTGACTTTTTTTCCAAATGTAGCTGATTTTTATTGACTGATCAAAAGTGTGATCCAAGACTTGAAACTTGACATGAGTGATCTTGGGAGTCCATAATGATCCATGAAAGCCATATGAAGCATTGATAGTTCAAAAATACTTGTGCAAACTCAAACCCTAATTTTGGTCATCAGTGCTTAAGGAGGTGTCTTGAGCTGATCAAACCCTAGTGCAGTCTTAAGCCCAATGAGATCTTGTGAGAAAATTCTTGATAAGTGAGAGGGAAAATTTTGGGGTACAACATCTTCCCATGTTCAATCTTCTTATGCCTGGAGAGGTAGATTGGCAAGTTTTTCCATTCGTGACTCGAAGGTGGAAGATGATTGGACACTAGAGTGCCCAGAAATTTGCACTCGGTGATGTGAGAGTCGAGGGAATGGGCTTAAAGATTCCATTTGGAGAGGTGATGGAAACTTGTTGGAGATGGGATTGTAGATTCCATCCAAGAATGATTGTTGAATTTTAATTTGTAAGCAGAAAGAATGAGTATCAGAATGGCGTCCGTGTTTGGAGCGTATCTGAACTGTATCTGAAGGCTGCTTTTGAATGAGTACCAGAATGACATTCGTATCTGGAACGTATCTGTATTGTATCTGAAAGAGGCTCTGAATGAGTATCAGAATGGCGTCCGTATCTGGAGCGTATTTGAACTGTATCTGAAAGTTGAGTCTGAATGAGTATCAGAATGGCATCTGTGTCTGGAGTGTATCTGAACTGTATCTAAAAGTTGAATCTGAATGAGTATCAGGATGGCGTCCGTATCTGGAGCGTATTTGAACTGTATTTAAAAGTTGAGTCTGAATGTGTATCAGAATGGCATCCGTGTCTGGAGCGTATCTGAACTGTATCTGAAAGTTGAATCTGAATGAGTATCAGGATGGCATCCGTGTCTGGAGCGTATCTAAACTGTATCAAAAGGTTTAATCTGAATGAGTATCAGGATGGCATTCGTATCTGGAGCATATCTATACTATATCTGAACTGTTGAATCAGAATGAGTATTAGGATGGCATCCGTATCTGGAGCATATCTGAACTGTATCTGAACTGTTGAATCTGAATGAGTATCAGGATGGCATCCGTATCTGGAGTGTATCTGAACTGTATCTGAACTGTTGAATCTGAATGAGCATCAAGATGGCATCCGTATCTGGAGCGTATCTGGACTATATTAAAAGGTTTTGAATATTGGTAATGGTAGCTTGTTAACCTTATCCTGAAAAGGGTGAAATGTTAGCTAAAATGCAAAGTCATGGTACATGAAATGTATGCATAGTGGTATTATGTTGTATGCATTCGTATTATCAATGTTTATGATATATGAATGTGATGTATGCATAGGTGGACTGATATGATGCACTGCTGTTGGATTAGGGAAAATAAATCCCTGATTGCTGATGAGGATATATAAGTCTTCATGTCTTGAAGTCGAAGTGTTGATGAATTTCCATTTAGAGAAATAAACTCTGTTGTAAGGGAAATGCCATGTGTTGCTTAAAATGTTTGTAGAAATTGGATGATTTCTACCGGGGGTTGATAATTTGAAGCTTTGTCCCACTGGGGATTTAAATGACGTACTGCGGGGATTTCTTATGGAATAGCCTAGAGGTATTTCCATATCCCTTCAACCTATAAGTAATTGCCATTTTTTCATTTTGTTTATTTGTAAACAGTAATTATGTTCAAATGCATATGTTCAACAATGAATCATTGGACGTTTTTGTAAACAAAATACAAGCGTAAAGAAAAACAGATAGTTTTTGCACTTTCAAAGAGATGTCTTTGTATTGACTTTGAGTAAGTATTTATGTACAAGGAGATAAACACTCTAGTAGGAGAATGCCGTCATAAAAAATGAAAATTTTAATGTACAGAAAAATAGCTATGTGTAATAATCCCATGGGGTTTCTATTCTGCTATAGCCTTCGTATCTCTGAGCATCTTGTCTATTTATTGCCTCATCGGAAGATGATTGAATTGATCATAAACTCTGAATTTTTTCAGTGGAAGCCAAAGGTTGTCCGTAAAGTGATCTAACGGGACATAGTCATACACTTTAATTCCCTAACTTTTTCCTGGACCGCCCTTTCAGGTTTTCAGTCCACCGAGAAACCCTTTTTTGCCCAAGTCGCCCTTTCGGGTTTTCAACTTGTCGAGTGTACATATTTTTTTTTGTTTTATCCCTAATTTTTGCTCGAACCTTTTGGTTCGTCGGGATGCCCTTGTTTTGCTTAGGTATGTCAACCTAGCGGGTCTCTTATGCGTAGTATCTTTTGACTATGTCCGCGTTCGCAGGATGCGGCAGGTCGTCACCATCCATGGTGGTCAAGATCATTGCCCCACCAGAGAAAATGTTTTTGATTACAAATGGTCCTTCGTAGGTAGGAGTCCATTTGCCCCTGGGATCACCTTGTGGCAATATGATGCGTTTGATCACTAAATCCCCAACTTGATACACTTGGCGTCTGAATTTCTTGTTGAAAGCCTTGATCATCTGTTTTTGATACATTTGACCATGGCAAACAACAATAAGTCTCTTCTCATTAATCAAGTTTAGTTGATCAAGTCGAGTCTGAATCCAATCTTCTTCATTCAGCCCTGCATCCTTCATAATTCTTAGAGAGGGGATCTGAACCTCAATAGGCAAGACGACTTCCATGTCGTAAACTAGAGAATAGGGTGTTGTTCTGGTTGATGTGTGAGATGTGGTACGATACCCATGTAGAGCGAACAGTAACATCTCATGCCAGTCTTTGTATGTGACTGTCATTTTCTGTATGAACTTTTTAATGTTCTTATTTGCAGCTTCGACAACACCATTCATCTTCGGCCGGTAAGGGGAAGAATTGTGATGTTGGATCTTGAATTGCTCGTACAAGGCGGTGATTATAGTGTTGTTAAGATATGTACCATTGTCAGTGATGATCCTCTCCGGGTTACCGTACCGGCAAATGAGATTTTGCTTAAAGAAACAGGCAACAACATTCTTAGTAACGGAAGAGAAGGAAGCTGCCTCCACCCACTTTGTAAAATAATCAATGGCCACTAAGATGAAGCGGTGTCCATTAGAGGTCGTCGGCTTGATTTCCCCAATCATATCAATTCCCCACATAGCAAAGGGCCAAGGAGCCGTCAAGACATTCAGAGGAACCGGAGGTACGTGCACCTTGTCAGTATAAATCTGACACTTATGGCAGGTTCGAGAGTGTTGATAGCAATCTGCTTCTATGGTAGACCAGTAATAGCCTGCACATAGGATTTCCTTCGCCATCGTATGCCCACTGGAGTGGGTGCCAAAAGTGCCTTCATGAAATTCAGCCATGATCCTCTCAGCTTCAACCTTATCTATGCACCGAAGTAACACAGAGTCGTGATTGAGTTTATATAGGATATTGTTACTAAGAAAGAACTTAGAAGAGAATCTCCTTAAGAACTTCTTATCATTGATTGAAGCTCCTTCTGGATATTCTTGAGTCTCGAGATACCTCTTGACTTCTTGAAACCAAGGCCGGTCCATTACTTCTTCAGTATTAATCTTGTGACAGTGTGCTGGTTCATCCCTTCGTTCAATGGTGATCTAGGGAGCATCATTATCCCATTTAAGTTTAAACATAGATGACATTGTGGCTAGTGCGTCCGCTAGCTGAATTTCTTCTCGCGGGAAATGCTCGAAGTTAATCTTCTTAAAATGTGGTATCAATGTAAAAACATGTTCTTTATAAGGAATAAGATTAGGGTGTTTGGTGTCCCATTCCCCTTTGATCTGGCTGATAACCAAAGTTGAGTCTCCGAAAACATCCAAGGATTTGATCCCCAAGTCTATGGCAGCTTTGAGACCAAAGATGCACGCTTCGTATTCCGCCATGTTGTTTGTACAATTGAAGAAAAGTCTTGCAGTAAAGGGAGTATGACACCCTTCCGGAGATATGCGTACAACACCAATACCATTTCCGAGCGTGTTAGATGCCCCATCAAAGAACATGGTCCATCAGGATCCTTGTTCAGGTCCGTCATATGGCCTAAATTCTTCAGTTATTTACCGTCATGATGTCTTCGTCTGGAAATTCGAACTTCGTGGATTGGTAGTCTTCTACAGCTTGGTAAGCAAGGTGATTAGCTAATATACTACCCTTTATAGCTTTCTGGGTAGTATATTGTATGTCGTACTCCGTTAGGATCATCTGCCATCTCGCTATTCTCCCAAAAAGAGCATGCTTTTCGAAGATGTAATTTATCGGATCCATTTTAGATATCAACAAGGTAGTATGAGTCAGCATATACTGTTTTAGCCGGCGAGCAGCCCATGCCAGAGCGCAGCAAGTTTTCTCGAGCAGTGAATATCTTGTTTCATAGTCGGTAAATTTTTTGCTCAGGTAGTAAATAACGTGCTCTTTTCGGCCAAACTCGTCATGCTTCCCCAATACGCACCCCATTGAATTTTCTAAAAAATAGTTAGATACATGATTAATGGTCTTCCCTCTACTGGTGGCATCAACATAGGAGGCTCTTGTAAGTATTCTTTGATTTTGTCAAAAGCAACTTGGCATTCATCATTCCATTTGACTACTTGATCTTTCTTCAATAGTTTGAAGATTGGCTCACAAGTAGCTATCAGGTGAGAAATGAATCTGGCAATATAGTTCAAACGTCACAAGAATCCTATGACTTCCTTCTCAGTACGAGGAGCTTGCATCTCTTGTATTGCTTTAACTTTGGCAGGATCGACCTCGATACCTTTGTTGTTGACGACAAAGCCTAGGAGTTTACCAGACCGTACCCCAAATGTGCATTTGTTTGTATTCAACCTCAGCTTGTACTTCTTCAGTCTCTCGAACAGTTTTTGCAAGTGATCAAGATGCTCTTCTTCTGTTTGAGATCTGGCTATCATATCGTCCATGTAGACCTCTATTTCATGATGTATCATGTCGTGAAATAGAGCTACCATGGCACGCTGATAGGTTGCTCCAGCTTTCTTTAGTCCGAATGGCATTACCTTGTAGCAAAGTGTGCCCCACTGCGTGACAAAGGTTGTTTTCTCCATATCCTCAGGCGCCATTTGATTTGGTTATAACCTGAGAATCCATCCATGAAGGAAAACACTTTGTGTTGTGCCATATTGTCAACTAGAATATCAATATGGGGGAGTGGAAAATCATCCTTAAGGATTGCCCTATTCAAATCTTTGTAGTCCACATACATTCGCACCTTGCCGTCCTTTTTGGGCACTGGAACAACATTGGCAACCCACTGGGGATAAGAGGTGACAGCCAAGAATCCAGCATTGAATTGCTTCATGACCTCTGCTTTAATCTTTTCTGACATATTCGGCCTCATTCGATGAACCTTTTGCTTTACCGGCGGACAATCCTCTCTTGTAGGAAGATGATGTACCATAATATCTGCATCAAGTCCTGACATGTCTTCATATGACTAGGAAAAGACTTCGACATAATCGTGTATCAACTGAATCAGATGCTCCTTGATACTGGGTTCCAGATTGGCACCCACCTTGACCTCTTTTTTGTCTTCTTCGGTGCCCAGGTTGATTGTATCCACGGGTTCCTCGTGAGGTTGAATGGTTCTCTCTTCTTCTTGTAGCAGTCTGGCAAGTTCCCCTGGTACTTCACAATCTTCCTCACCTTCGTCTTCGGCTTGGTAGATTAGATTCTCAGAGTCACAAAAGGCCATAGAAGTATCATTACCCATGGGATCCTAAATGGATGTATACCTGCATTGTGAGTGTGGGTGTGTGTAAGGGTATAGCTATCTTTGAAAAAAAAGTGTAAAAGAAAAACAATGAGCACAAAAGCTTGTATGCAAAAACGTCCATGATTCATTGATGTCATATGAAAATGAGATAATAACCCTTACAAATGGACCATTGTGCCTCAGGTAAGACACAAGGTTTTAAGAGTGCGAACTGTTTCAATATTACAGATCCAACAAAATGTAAAGACAAATTACTGTGGGATAAAGGTGATCGAGACTAAGTCTCTAGCCTCCCAATTTCTAAGCCCTCCATTGACAGCCGAGAAGATCCAATCCTCCAGGTTGCAGCCATCTTCACCATCTTCAATTGCGTTGACTTCACGGTTGCTGATCTTCAAGGGTGGTCCTCCAGCACGAGCACGACGAACAGCCTTTTGAGCACTTGAAGTGAAACCTAGGCCAAACTTGTCAGACATATATGGGATATCTGGGAGTTGTCCCCAAATAGTGCACCCTCCTTCTTCTACCACTGCTTTAGCATCCTTCAGAGATGACATCCAGAGTGGAGGCCTTGTAATCTTGGGAACCTGAGACACAGCCTTGGTCACTGCCACATATTGGGGGACCTCTTCAAATTGTTGAAATGGAGTTTCAATGAACTCACCACCTAATTCCACATATCTGAAGGAATTGAGATGGTTGATCATGTATTCTTCCTCTCCATGAACAGTGATAATCTTCCCTTGAACTGGATATTTCAACATTTGGTGTAACATAGAAGTAACAGTGCCAGCATTGTGGATCCATGGTCGGCCTAGCAGGCAGGAGTATGAAGGGCGGATGTCCATTACATAAAAAGTTGAGTTGAAAGTTTGGGTTCCAACCTTTATGGGGATATCCACTTCCCCATTTACCATCCTTTTCGAACCGTCAAAAGCCCTTACTACTATGTTGCTTGGCTTTAATGTCAGTCCCTCGCAGTCAAGTTTATCAAGAGCTTTTTTAGGTAATACATTCAGAGATGAGCCAGTGTCTACCAAAACATGAGCCAGAGTTGTGCCCCTACATTCCACTGAGACATGCAATGCCTCATTATGCTTCCTTCCCCTCGACGTTAGATCAGAATCCAAAAAACCTAGACCATTATCTACAGTCAAGCTGGCTACGCAGTCTTTAAATTGATCGGCAGAGGTCTCTTGAGGTACATGGGCGGTCTTCATGAATTTTACCAAGGCTTTTGCATGCGCCTCAGAACATAGTAGTAATGCCAGCATGGAGATTTTAGAGGGAGTTTGCCCCAGTTTTTCAACTACATCGTAGTCACTTCTTTTTATAATTTTTAGGATATCCTCCATTTCTTTCTTGGAGGTCTCAGGGATGGTCAATGACTGAGCCTTCGTCCGGACCGGCACAATCAGAATACTTTTCCCTCGAGTCCCGGTTAACTAAGCAGCAGGAGTGTCAGTAGGAATGATTACATGGGTTGTAACGGCTTTTTCAATTGGAGTATAGTTGGAGATAATTGTACGACCGGGAACAACTTTTGGGGGAGCAACAACATGAATGATTACGGGTCCAGAAGTTTCTTTTGGGGGAGCATTTTCTGGAGAAAAGATCCTACCACTTCGGGTAATTTTGTTAGTCCCTGCAATATTACTAACGTTGGAATCTACTTTCTCAGAATTTAAATCTTCGGTGGCTGGCCAGTCTTGCTTGATACCATGGTAGTAGACATCCCCTCCATAATTCCACGGTATGATTTTGTCTGACGCATATGGGACTGGTCCAGGAATTGTGATTATTAAAGGAGTTGCTTTCAGAACTAATGTAATTCTAACGGGTCTTTTGGTGGAGACCCTGGAAGAATTAGCGAAAATTGTAAGATAGAAACATATTCAAAAGGGATAGGTGGAACAGGAGTCTTTTCAAACAAAATTTATTTGTTATCTATTAGGCACTGAACGCCTACTTTCAACAAAGGACATCCGGTTGGTGAGGATAAACAGAGATGGAAAACTTCATCACAGCCCGGGAACACACCGGCATTCAACATATTCATTTTAATAGTCGGAAGTGGGGTCATGAGTTCATTAATTGAAGTAACAAACAATCCTTCTTCAATAAAATTGGTATTATGACTATGTCTGGGCATAGGGGCGGAAATGACATTTGGCTTTTCGGGCGCATCAAACTCAATTTCTTTGGCTTCAATGAGGTCTTGTATTTTGTTTTTTAGAGCCCAACAGTTATTAGTATCATGACCAGGACTTTCATAGTGATATGTACAATGGGCATTGGGATGATAGTGAGGAGATGTTGTATTGGGGTTTTTCGGAGCTTCTTTCAAGGTCACCAAGTTGGATCTTAGTAGATGCGGTAATACTTGAGACGGGGTCATGTTGATTCTGGTGAACTGCCTGACTGGCCTTTCCATCCTTGGTTAGTTATTTCTTTGCTGATTAGACGCAGGCTTAGGAATCATAACAGCCCCCACCATTGGTCGGCGCTCGGCCCTATCTTGGTTTCTTTGCGAATATAAAGTAGCCACCTCTTTCTTTCTGATGAAAGGCTTCCTTACGGTTGTAGAAGAAGATGAATCTTTCTGAATCTTTCCACTCTTTATACCGGCTTCTACCCTTTCTCCAGTCAATATTAGTTCAGTAAAGCCTGCAGATGAACTTCTAATTAAATGATTGAAGAAGGGACCAGACAAGGTGCCCAAGAACATGTCTACCAATTCTCTCTCAGATAGAGGGGGTTGAACTCTTCCAGCAAGATCAACATTATATTGGTATTGCTTGTAGAAAGTTACGGCAAGATCTTCCCAATCATGGACGTCGGCTCTTTCTAGTTGATAAAACCAGTCAAGTTGAGTTCCAGACAGACTATCTTGGAAGAAGTGCACCCATAAGTCTTTATTAGCGGTATGGGGTTGAATTTTCCTCACATATGACCGGAGATGCATTTTAGGGCATGAAACTCTGTCATATTTGGCGAACATAGGTGCTTTAAATTTCAGAGGAATCACAATCCCCGACACCAGAACCAATTCCTCAAAGTCCAAGCCAGGCACCTTTTGGATTTCCATCGCGCTCAAACGCTCTTCGAGATGTCTATACTTGTCATCAGCTTGAGGGTATTGTTCTTCGGAGTAGTCTTCTTCTTCCTCTTCCTCCTCTGATTCAGACGGGACGACTGTTTCCTTACCTTTCCCCTCCTGATTGTCTTTTTCTCCCGATGTTGTTGCAAAGTTTAAGGTCCTTCTTGTCTGCCCATGAAATCTTCTTCCCATGTTTAGGACTCCGGTTACCTTCTTTGTCTTCTTTTTCCACTCTTCAACCAGCAAAGTCTTTAATTCTTCTTTTCCCTTGGCTAGGGTCAAGAGCAACTGCCGAAACTGTGTATTCTGAGCTTGGAGGTCTTCCACTGTTTGCTCGAGATCCATCTTACTGAAATAAACAGTAAAGAGATGAGGAGACTTGTTGCAAAAGGCCTGCTTATATTTATGATGAATGGTATGTGCATATGTAATGATTTCAAGTATTTCAAAGATTCAAATTTGTTTTAGACAAAAAGGAAACACACGTTATATTAATAAATTAAAGCTTGAGTACATCAATGCCCCTTGGGCAAAATAATACAAACTCTAAGATAGAAAAGTAGTACGCATCCTCTTTGGTGCAATCTAGGCATTGAGAGTTTGCTCCTCATGAAGTAGCCTAGTGAGTTCCAAAACCTTCTTCTCGCTTGCGTAGAATTAGGCTTCGAAAGCATATCGCTCCCCCTTGAGTTGTATTCAATCTCTTTGTAGGTCTTCAAGAGAGGTGGGCATGTCAGGGTGTGGGATAGTGTATGGAACATCTCCTTCCATGACAGGCTCAATGATTACCGGGAGAATGGAGGGATAAGGCATCATTAGACTCTGAGCACGAGTTCGTACCCATTTTAGGTAAGGCTCAAGAGGGATGTAATTTTTATGCCCCAAAGTCTTGCTATCCACCTTGTTTAACATCCTCCAAGCTCGGATAAATCTCTAGCGAAGACCTTGATCATCGTTGTCGTAGTCAAATCCAAACCTTGAATCATTATCTCGTGCGGGCCATCCCTTCGAGCATAACCAAACTGTCTTAAGGTTAAACATGGGTTATAGGTGATACCTCCCCTAATGCCAAGTAAAGGGACATTAGGGAATTCTCCACAACGGTCAACAATGATAACATTCTCTTTGGATCGGGAGCACCAATGAATGTCTGAATGCTTGAGCGTCATCAACCTTTGTGACCACCTTGAACCTTGTTCATTCTTTAATACAGATTGGAGAAGATGAGAAATAAACCACCTTGCCAACAGAGGAGTGCAACACATAAGTACACCTCTCTTCCTCGTTGTGCGAGTGTGAAAAGAGTGTAGGATATCTCCTAGCAATGTAGGCACCGGGTTTAGGGATATGAAGATTTTGACAGTGTTGACATCTATGAATTGGTCAGGATTTGGAAACAAAACCATCCCATAGATGAGGAGAGCCACAATTTCCTCAAAGGCTTGCAAGTCCAAGGAATTCCAACAACTTTGGGCTTTCTCAAACAGGAACTTTGCTAGGAAACCTTTGACACTACTTCTTTTTTCCCAATGAGTTGTGACATCAGATGAGTGCAAATGTAGAGCTTGAGCAATCTCTTCTGGCTTTGGGTCTCTTTTCGTACCGTTGAAAGGTAGTTGATTGAGAATGGGAATCCTCAAGAGTTGGTAGAATTCTTCCAAAGTAGGCACAAGTTGATAGTCTGGAAATTTGAAGCAATGGTGTAAAGGATCAAAGAACTGAAAGAGAACCTTCATCATATCCTCATATGTGTTGAAGGTGACCAAGTTGAGTAGGCGACCATGTCTCTCAGTAAATGGAGAGTTTTCAGGAATCCTTGAAGCTAGATCCTTAAGTTGTGGAGGGATCCTTACAAGGTTGACTTGAATAGTTTTCCTGCGAAGTGAATCCATATCCTACAAAACAAGAACAAAGATGAATCCCAAAATCCTTGAAATGGTTAGTGGATGTATATGATGTTCATGATGTTGATGATGTTATGTACAAGTATGCATATACATAGAAAACAAGTCCCTAGGTTTAGGCTTGCATGAAGTTTTACAGGTAAGTATCCTCTTGAAGTTTAGTTGGCTTAAACCTGTCCTAGTAATAATAACCGGGTTCTAAGGAGCTCAATATCACTGGTTTGTTTCCTTGGTCATTGTTTCAGCACAAGCCTCTTTAATGGTGACTGAAATATCCCAAGAAACCAAACCTCAATGAGTGTAGTATCGAGTATCTACCAACTTTGGACGGCACCAAAGTCGGTCATCTCACTACATCCTAAAGGCCAAGTTAGTCAAGTAAAGGTTCTAAAAGTTCATTAGTGCTTCATGACATCACTCAGTGGCCCCGTATTATCTTTGATTAACTCAAAGGCTACCGGTACCCACAAATATGTTGCACTAACGTAGATATTGCTTAGACCATGTCGGTATACCCCATATATTTCCACAACGTATTGCTACTTACCTATAATGTATCCCAAATCCGGGTAGAGGATTCAAACTCAAACAAAGAACAATAATGTAAAGCATACAAGTCAAACAATGTAAGCAAATAAATGTGATCTAATCTCTAAGGTAACCTCACTTTTAGAATTTTCCCCAGCAGAGTCGCCAGTTCTGTGATACGGTGGGAGAAATGACTTGAAGGTTTTACGTTTGATCGCAAATGTTGCGGTTAGCAAGAGTCGCCACCGACTTTTCTTTTATCCAAAAGGAAAGGTTAAAAAGCACAGGAAAGACCTTTGAGATTTATTTCTTGAGTTCGGGGGGTAGATTATGAAAAGGGAAGGTATTAGCACCCTTTTCATCCATTATTTTCCATGGGCTTTTAGTTACTTGCTAGATCACTTGCTTTTGTTTGAAATTGTGCTTTGTGTGGTTTTTGAAAGTATTTTGTAAAGAGGTCATTGTTTAGTCAATCTTTGTAATGATTCTCGTTCGTAAGAATGTATACAAAGATGTTGATCTTTTGAAAATGTTTTCAAGTTTGTAAGATGTTTTGAAATGTGTAGGTGTTTGTTTTTGAAAATATCAAGGATGTTTGTTTTGAAATGGAGCAAGTAATTAGGAGCAATCTACCTACTCAAATGTCTTTCTTGTTCATTTTCTCTTCCTTTGACATTGTTGTCTTACCATTGATTTGGTAAGCAACCCTATATTTGGATGTAAACGGGACGGGCGTGGGTTATCGTATAGCCATGATTAGCAATGTTGCAAGGTATCCTAGCATTGTTTTTTGAGGGACTAAGATCATTTGTAAGGCAACTTTAGATAGCGTCATCGAGGGACTATGATCTTGTATTTATTTGTTATTGCTAAGATACCTTACATGCGTAATATGGCCATTTTGTAAAAGGAAATCAAGTGGATTTTACCCTAAGGGTGCTTGTGTGCAAGTGTGTTATTTTCATGCTTGTTTTTGTCTTGGATTAGGGTTTTCTATTTGATTGATTTTATTCTTTCCATACAAACCCTAATTACTAGCATATTATGTAAAAGCGATAAATTGTGAAATTTAAAGTTACTACGCTATTACAATATTTGTGGGAGGGGGTATACAATTTATGAATGGGGATTGCAACAATATAAACCTAATTAATCTATTACAACCAAATTGAATATTGTACAAATAATTGAAGGAATATATAAAGTACAAATGCAAATTGAAATAAAATATTTTTGTGTTTGGATTTTTGTATGAAGAAGGTTTTAACCTAAACCTAATTAGAGAAAAAGGTAATTAAATTAACTTAAGTTAATTAAGAAAAGAAATTAATTAAGAAAAGATTTTATTTAAGAAAAGATTTTTGAACAAAACCCTAAATCTATTTTAGTTGATTAAAGAAAAATAAGTTTAAAGAAAAAATTATTATTTTTTTTATATTTTTGTCTTGAAAATAATATGTGGTGTTATGAAATATTTTGGTCTTTTTTATATTAAAATAAATAAATTTAGATAAATAATAATCTAGTTTTATTTTAATTTACAAGGAAATTAATAAAAGTAAATAAAGTATAATGAATAAAAATATTTTTTTATGTGGAAAAATATTTAAATTATGTCAAAATATAAATCTATTATTTTTATACTTTTTATGATTTTTTTGGTATTTTAGAAAATATATTTAAAAGGAAAAATAAAATAAATAAGTGAATAAAAATAAATGGGCCAGGGGGTGTCACAAGTAAACAAGGGAGTATGCTAGCAGAAATAAAAAAATTGCCAGGCCCAAAGGGCCCAGCGCCTGCAAAAAAAAAGTGTTAGGAAATCAGAAAAAATGAAAAAAATGCAAAAGGGGGGTTCACATTGGTTCGAACCCTCGCCCTTTAAGTAATATATGACTTAGTACGCGCGCTTGCCACTGGGGTGGCTGTTTCATCCGGTCATATAATCAAAGCATAATATATATTAGAAACTGCTTTCTGAAGGCAACTTCATCTTCAACCTCACGCCTAGCCGGACCACCTGTATCTTCTTCATCTCTCCATAAAAATGGAAAGTTCAAACATGAAAATTGTGGTGTTTCTTTCCACGAATTCAACCATATAACTTATGTAAGCTAAAAGTAAAAGATAAAATCTAATTTTGCTGGCCCTAAATTGAAACCTAATTTCTCAGAAATTTTAAATCCAAAATTCTCTATACACAGTCAATATAAATGGGAACTATGAACATGGTCAGCTTTAGAGCAAAGATATCTACATTTTGTTTTCATAAATCAGGATCAAATGATGCTTGTATGAAGAGATATAAGTTTGAATTTTTACCTCTTGCAGCTGGAGTTGTGAATGGGGTTTGAGCAACTTTTGAGATGGCCTGAGGATCTGTTTAGCTTGCCTGGACCTCCTTGAGTGTATTCCAACTCTTACTTTGCCTTGAAAGTCCCTGAATATCTCTACTCAAGTCAACCTGCAAGCTTGATAATTGAAAATGGTGGATGGTGATTGAGGAGTTACAGTGAGGAAACAAGAGTATGGATTGCTTTGGTTTGATGTATAGAAAGTGTTTGAGTGATTAGTTTTCAAAACGCACGAGTGGAAATGAAGATCGTGAGTTTTGGTTCAAAATTGTGTGTTAGTGGTGTTCTTGAATAGGTTTATGGTTTTTGAGTGTTTGAGGTGGTTTCAGGGCACTAGAATTCGTGTGTCAACTTGCAAATAGTGTGTATACTTATAAGCAAGAGTTTTTGAGGCTTGTAACAACTCAGAATTTGAAACTCACATGTTATGGCTTGGTTACTTGTTTTTGAAGCAAAGTTGATAAGCATGGTTTCAATGTAAGGTACAAGGATTGTAGGGTGGATGAAACCTTTAAACACACTTGTTCTGATTGTGTAGAGTGTGTTTGTGAAGAAAGAACAAATGCAAGACTCAATGCAAGCTGACTTTGCCTAAAGCTTGCTTTTCTGAAATGCCAATGTTGCCTTTCTTCCCAAAATGGAATTATATTTGTACAATGCATTGAATGCTTGGATTAAAGCTTCCAACATCTGTGAAAACATTTAGTTATAGAGTGAAAGTCAAGTTAGAAGCCTGCAAAGTGATATTTGTACAGCATGCTTAAAGATTGGATCCAATGTTCATCATGAAAATGGCTTGAAAAACAAGAATGGAACCCTAACTTCATCTCTTCGATTCTCCCTACTCAAGAATGATCTCAAGGAGTTCTTTCACATTTTGGAAATCTTGAAATGTTCTATACAACCCATATTTGAATTTCTTTTGAATATTACCATTGGAACTATATGAAAAAGTGCCATGAAGTTAGGTCAAAATCCTTGCCAAATTAGGGCAAAATTTCACTAAGTGTTTAGTTTCATGACCCTATGTTCTTGAAATTATAACTTGAGATCCAAACACTTTTGGAAGAAGTTGTGTGAAGAAAGGTTGTATATTTCATGGAGATCTATAACTTTCATGTTGGAAGTTTCTCTTGAATCATCTTGCATCATGGTGAAAATATGGCTCAAAGTTATGAAAAAACATGAAATTTCCAACACTTAGAAAAATTTCTAAGTTTAGAAATTTTGACTTTTCAAAATGAAATCTTTACTTTTTGATTTCTTGATGAATAAGTTTCATATTTTGACATGTTTTGATGAATTATTATTTTTGGCAATTGAATTTGACCAAAAAAAGTCAAAGTTTGACTTTTCAGTATACAGTTAACTTTTGATCAGTTGACTACAAAATTCATCTTTCAATCTAATGGTCTTGCAATGTTTTTAATCATGTCATTAGGTCAAAATTATGAAATTGGACTCTTGGGATCATGACTTTAACCAATTGATCATTTGCTAGGTCAAAAATCAGAAATTGCCCTTTCCCAGTCAAAACCCTAATTTTGACCATTTTGCCCTTTTGGAGATTTGATCAAATTTCTTGAGGAATTGTGGTCCAAACTTGATCAAATGATACATATGGGTTTAAAATGTTTATGTGGATAAAAAATTATGAAGTTTGACTATAAATTGGCCATGGTTGACTTTTTTCCAAATGCAGTTGATTTTTAGGTCAACTATTCATTTGACTGATCAAAAGTGTGATCCAAGACTTGAAACTTGACATGAGTGATATTGGGAGTCCATAATGATCCATGAAAGCCATATGAAGCATTGATAGTTCAAAAATACTTGTGCAAACTCAAACCTTAATTTTGGTCATCAGTGCTTAAGGAGGTGTCTTGAGCTGATCAAACTCTAGTGCAGTCTTGAGCCCAATGAGATCTTGTGAGCAAATTCTTGATAAGTGAGAGGGAAAATTTTGGGGTAAAACACATCGGTTCCATCTTCAAAGTCTCCTTTCATCATATTTCCAAACTCATATCAATGCCAAGTACATGAAACAAAGAAAAAAGATTAGTTGGCAAACAATCAAATTTGAATAAGAAGTTTGCAAGGTATTGTAAAGTCATCATTATGGTTTTATGTAGGGAATTAGATTTCAGGGCCTATCTTTATCCATTGAAAATCCCAAAGCTAAGTTGGTTCACAATAAACAAAGACAAAGAGGTTCAAAATAGAACTTCATCACAAAACAACCCAGTTACAGCATACACAGGTTCAAAGTCCCAAAGAGACAAAAAAACCAAAAGTCAGAAATCACTATCAAGCCCAACAAAAGCCTCAAACAATTTTTGTTCTATCATTGGCCTAAGAAAATCCCTATTTCAAATCATAAAGAAAAGTTTGGTTCACAATAACAAAAGACAAATCAAAGAGTCCAAATCAGAGTTAACATCATGCTTTCACGAACCAATCAAAAAGCCTCATATTTGTGTTGTTTCAATCAAAAATCAGAATTGTAATGTCAAAGTCGTAGGACAAAAACTCTACTGCAAAATCTCAAACAAATAAATAAAGGGATTTGTTTGGAAGAAAGCTCAAAAGATATTATACTACACAAGTACAAAATTAAAAAATCAGCAAGCAACCAGTATAGAATCACAAAAGTCAGCAACCAGTACAAGGGCCAAGGCAACACAGCATCGCAAAAGTCACAAAGTACCACAGATTTTAGAAATTAGAAAAAGATGATAAATCCAACAAAGCCTGAAAAACGAGTAAGAAAAGTGGCAAATCCAGCTAAAGCCGTTTCTCTCAAGTCAGTGTCCAAAATTTATAGAAACAAGTCAAATTGAACAAGCAGAATTTACAATATATAAGAACTGTAATACAGCTCTTACAAAGATATATAAGGCCGAGTGGAATCACAATAGAAAAAAAATCCTTTATTCATTCTCTTTCTGTAACACAACCCCAACCATCAAACCCTTCAAAATCAAGTTCACAAAACATACAGAAAATCGAGAGGGGCAACAACAACAAAACCTCATTCTTTTTTCTGTAACAAATATACATAAAGAAGGTTGTGGAACTAAAACAACAAATTAATCCATTCATTTCTTTATAACACAGATACAAAAAACAGAATCACGAGCCCAAACCCTAATTTTATTTTCTCATCATTTTCCTAAATCCTAAACCCTTCATAATTTAGAAAAGAAGAAGAAAAACAAAGATCTCACCCGAAACCACGCGAAAAGGGAAAATCGGAACCGCTAGGGTTTCGTTCCTCCCCTTTAAGATCTACTCGAAAACCGTGGACAATCTGCAAAATCACACCATGGATTAAAGATCAGAAGAAGAGGACAAACAAAATGATGTAAAAAAAAGAGGATCAAATCCAAACCACTGTGAGAGTCGCCGTCCACCGCTGCTGAGGGCGATTTCCGGCGAACCCTCTGGACAGAGAAAATACAGAGAACAAAGGGAAGATGTACTTCTTTCTGATTAAACTCTAAGTCTTTTTTTTTTGTTTTAATTTTGTTAGTTTGTTTTAAAAAATATATATATAAAACTTAGTTTTTTCTTTCTTTTTTCTCTGATTATGTGTTTTTTTAATTATTTCACAGGATGTGTCCATCATAGCCATCGTGAACTTCAACCATCACCAGTCCAGCAATTCTCTCCAAGCCCAGTGAAACTATTTCAGCGCACCCCCTCTTTTACTTATGCTGCACAACAACAATTATGATGGGTCTTGCACCTCATCTCTTTCCATTCCATTTACATTTTTTTATTTTTTTATTTTTCTGACCATAACAAAAATTGTTTGGGCCTAAATTGTTCTATTTTCTAAAACACCCTCTTTTACTTTCTAACCCCCTGACTTTTATATTTTATTTAATTTTATTTAATTTTATTTTATTATTATATTTTATTATTATTATTTCTTAATCAAAAAACACAAAAGTATATTATTTTCTTAACTAATTCAATAAAGAGACCTTTATTTTTTATTTTTGACTTAAAACCCTAAAAATATTTTCCTTCATAAATTAATCTAGATTTTAGGTTTTAATTTAATTTTGATTAATTAACTTAGATTTTAGGGTTTCAATTAATTTCTTTTTCAAATCAATTAGATTAATTAACTAGTTAGGTTAAAACTTTTTCCATCAAAAAACCATAAAAAACCATTTTCTTTTCTTTTACATTATCTTTATATTCTTGTACATTTTATTTGGCATTATTCAATATGGTTGTAATAGTAAATAGTTTTTAATTGCTTTCATCCACATTTGTAATTTATATCCCCACCCCCTAGAGTATTGTAATAGCGTAGGACTTTAAATTTCTGCAATTTATCGCTTTTCAATATTATTGCTTGTAATTAGGGTTTGTATAGCAAGACTATTGTACCCCAAAATTTTCCCTGTCATTTCTCAAAGGATCACCCTGGATCCCCGGGTTTTCTTCCATCCATTTCCCATCCTTGAACTACAAATTTTTCAAGAAAGTTATTCACAAGGGAAAAATAGTCATTTACACACTGAAAAGACAAAGTTTGACTTTTGGATCAAAATCAAGCTTCAAGAATCATATTTCATCAAGACATGTTGGAATGTGAGATTTGTTTCGTCAAGAAATTCAAAAGTCAAATTTTACTTTGGAAAAGTCAAATTTCTAAATACTTGGAATTTTTCGAAGTGTTTAAGAAACATGACAAACTCAGAACTTCTGATCAGATTATCACCATAATGCAAGCTGATTCTGGAAGAACTTATGATACAATAGTTATAGATTTCAATGAGATCTAAAACAATGCGGAACAGAACATCTCCTAGAAATGCTGGGATTTCAAGTTATAACTCCTCAAAGACACGTCCTTGAAACTGAAACACTCAGCAAATTCTGGATACTTTCAAGACAGAGTTTGGTCAGAACTTCTGGGCAAGTTTTCACAAAGTTTCAGTCAGAGTTTTCAATGGTAATTCAAAGAAGTTTAAGAAGCATGCTGCAAGCTTCCTGGAAAGTCTGAGAGCTCCTTCACAACATGCTGGAGCCAGAAGATAAAAGGATCAGAAGATTGGATGCTACGCTGAAGCAGAACTTCTGATCCAGAATTAAGCAATGATGCAGAGTTTCACATGGCAGGATTTATGATTTGATAAATTTCATCATTATTTAATGCTCATTTAATGCTCACAACCACTTTTGAGTCTTTATCCAAAGAATTTCCCCCACGCAGACCTCTACAGTCTTGGGAAAGAAAACTTTTGTGCAAAAGTGTGCTAGGCTCATGCGCTGCTTTTGCTTATCCTTAATTCATGCTGACAAATCCAGCTTAGGCGCTGCTAAACCTGCTAACCATCCTACTTTATGCCTTGAACCATGCTTGTTTAAGCTTACTTCAAGAGTAAGTCAGCGTCTAGCGTATTACGTTGGTGCCACTTGACCTCTCCAAACTACAAAACCTTTGCCTATAAATTGAACTTCATTGGCCACTGTGGAAAGGGGGAAAATTTGAGAAAGAAAAGCCTTGAACCCCTGCAAAAATTCCAAGAATCCAAAAAACTATAAACAGAAAACTATAAAACATGTTAGCTTTTTTATTCTTGTATTCAAACTCCATTTTTTTCTCAAGTGCTTCTTGACCAAAACCACCCATACGATATATATTCAAAAGCCATCCAAAATTCTGTAGTCAAACTGTCACACATTCTCCATCAATGTCCACCTCAAAAAGTCAGAACTTTATCCCTTGGTTGTTCCAAAATTTTCTGATCATTTACAGCCCAAGTTGAAAGTTTCCAGCCTGCTGAACACGTGAGGAAGCTGTTCAGAACATCACAAGTGGCCAGAACCAGGTTCTAGCTCATAGGGTATTTTCCAGCTGCAAGGTAAGCTTATGCTGACTCTCATCATATTACTTAGGCATTGTCATATTTGCACGTTTAAAAATACAATGTAGACATTCTGATTCTGATGATGTCCATATTCTGAGATTTCATACATCTGCCTGCCTAAGTAGAGGGAATTCCAGCTCAGAGCTTCTTAAAGAAATTAGAACTCAGAATTAGGATTAGCAAACTCATGCTTGCTTCTGATTTATATTTCTGATATCTCTTATTTCTGAAACACTATGAAACCTATCATAATTGTTATATGCGCAACTTCTGTTCTGTTAAGAAATGCTAAGTTGCAGATGTTCTGACTAGTAAGGAGAGGGAGGAGAAATTCTGTCAGTGGCATCAGAACTTCTGAAAACTTCTGTGTTCTCAGCGGACCCAGAACTTCTGACTTTCCCTATTTCTATTAACGTTGTTTCTGTTTGTGCAGCGTGCTAGAGTCAGAACTTTTGACCTCTTCTTTTCAGCATTTACGTTGATTCTGTCTTCCCTCCCTTTATTATTTTTTACCATCACTTTTATTTTTTTTCATTAACCAAAAAAACACCAAAAATATTTCATATTCACATATTATATTTTATTCCTTTCAACACAAAAAGACCAAAAAATATTTTTCTTAAACAAAACTTATTTCTTTCCTTAAATAAATAAATATTTTACATTTTTCTTGTACATTCTTATCTATTTCAATGTGGTTGTAATAGTAACTTAGGTTTTAATTTGCAATCCCCATTTGTAAATATGTACACCCCATCCTCCCAATGATTGTAATAGCGTAGAATCTTTATTTTTCGCACTTTTATTGCTTTCATATATTGTTAGTAATTAGGGTGTGTATGGAAAGACTAAAACCAATGTTAAGAAAACCCTAATTTAAGATAAAATTATGCATGCAATCAAATACACTTGCACACTAGCACCCCTAGGGTTATTCCACTTGTTGCCTTACAAAAATGGTCATGTTATGCATGTGGGATGTCTTAGAACAAACAAATCAAAAAAATACAAGATCATAGTCCCTCGATGACGCTATCAAAGTTGCCTTTCAAAATGATCTTAGTCCCTTAAAAAAATGCTAAATCATCTCACAATATTGCTATCATGGTTATACGATGACCCGCGCCCGTCCCTTCATATCCAACGATGGAGCTTTTTATCAAAACAATGGTAAGATAGCAACGTCTAAAGGAGGAGAAAAAGAACACCTAAAGACCTTTTTGATTAGGTAGAATGCTCTTAATTACTTGATCAATTTCAAAAACAAACATCCTTGCTATTCTCAAAAACAAACACCAACACTTTCCAAACGTCTTTCAAAACTTGAAAACATTTTCAAAAGATCAAGACTTTGTTTACATTCTTACGAATGAGAATCATTACAAAGTTTGCCTAAACGATGGCGCCTTTTCAAAATACTTTCAAAAACCACACAAAGCACAATTTCAAACAAAAGCAAGTGATCTAGCAAGTAACTAAGAGCCCATGGAAAACCATAGATGAAAAGGGTGCTAACACTTTCGCTTTTCATAATCTACCCCCCGAACTCAAGAAACATCTCTAAAAGGTCTTTCCTGTGCTTTTTCACCTTTTCTTATTGGATAAAAGAAAATTCGGTGGCGACTCTTGCTAAACCGCAACATTTGCAAATACAAAATGCAAAACACCCAAGTCAGTTCTCCCACCGTATCACAGAACTGGCGACTCTGCTGGGGAAAAGATACTTAAAAGTGGGGTTACCTTAGGGTTAGATCACATTTACTTGCTTTCATTGTTTGGGTTGTATGCTTTACATTATGGTTCTCTGTTTTGGTTTACTTTGATCCTCCACCCGGATCTGGGACACCTTTTAGGTAAGTAGCAATAGATTGTGGAAACTGTACGGCGTAGACCGATATGGTTAAAGCAATAGCTACGTTAGTGTGATGCATTTGTGGGTACCGGTATCCCTCGTGGTGAATCGAGGAAAATACGGGGCCACTGAGTGGTGTCATGAAGCACTAACTGACTTTAGAACCCTAATTGAACAAACTTGGCCATTAGGACGTAGTGAGATAATCGGTTTCGGTGTAAGGCTGAAAATTGGTTGATACTCGATACTACACTCATTGAGGCCGGACTTTTGGGATATCTCGGCCGCAAGAAAATATTGATTGTGCTGAGACAACGCCTAAAAGAAAGGTCAGTGATATTGAGATCCTTTAGAACCCGATCACTATTACTAGGACAGGTTAAGCCAACCAAACTTCAAGAGGGTACTTACCTATAAAACCTCATGTAAGCCTAAAACATAGGGATTTGTTTGCTTTGTGTGTATATACTTACTTGTACATAACATCATAAACATCATAAGCATCATACGCATACTCACTAACCATTTCAACGATTTAGAAATTTATCTTTGCTTTTGTTTTGTAGGTCATGAATTCCGGCCGAAGAAACACCATCCGAATCAGTTTGTAAAAGCACACCCTCAGCTTCAAGAGTTAGCCTCAAGAGTGCCCGGGGATTCTCCTTTTACTAAGAAATATGGTCGACTCCTCAGTTTGGCTACATCCAACTTCCAAGAGGAGATGATGTGTGTGTTGTTCCAATTCTTTGATCCTGTACATCATTGTTTCACTTTCCCGGACTATCAGTTAGTACCTACACTGGAAGAGTTCTCTCTACTCTTAGGAGTGCCCGTGCTTGATCAGATAACGTTCACCGGCCTAGAAGGGATTCCAAAGCCTGAAATCATCGCCGAAGCTTTGCATCTGAAAAGAGTTGACGTCATAACCAATTGGGAAACAAGAAGCGGGGTCAAAGGTTTCCTAGCCAAGTTTCTATTGGAAAAAGCTCGTTCCTTCTGGGACGACATGGATTTTCAAGCTTTTGAAGACGTCCTGGCTCTTCTCATTTATGGTTTGGTTTTGTTCCCCAACTCGGACCAATTCATAGATGTTAATACCATCAAAGTCTTTCTCTCTCGCAATCATGTACCTACTTTATTGGGAGACATCTTGCATTGCCTTCATACCCACACCATGAAGAAAAGAGGTACGCTCTTGTGTTGTATTCCCTTACTCGCTAAATGGTTCACTTCACACCTACCTTAATCAGCATTGAAGAACGAGCAAAAACTGACATGGTCTCAAAGGATAATGTCCCTCACCCATTCTGACATCCGTTGGTGTTCAAGATCCTTGAAAGACGTCTCTATCATTGACCGCTATGGGGAATTCCCTAACGTCCCTTTGCTTGGTATTAGGGGAGGTATCACCTACAATCCCTGCTTAGCTCTTCGACAGTTTGGGTATGCCCAAAGAGACGGCCCTCATGAGATTCTCATTCAAGGTCTGGTGTTCGACTATGACAAAGAAGACCAAGATTACCGCCAAAGGTTTACACGAGCTTGGAGAATGGTAACCAAGGTGGAAAGTAGGACTTTGGAACACAAAAACCCTATCCCTCTCGAGCCTTACCTTAGGTGGGTACGGGCTCGTGCTCAGACACTTGTAATGCCTTATCCTTCCATTTTACCAGTCATCGTGGAGCTTGTGGTCGAAGGAGATGTTTCCTACACTATCCTCCATCCCAACATGCCTACCTCTCTCGAAGACTTACAAAAGGGTTGGATCCAACTGAAGGAAGAACGAGATACTTTCGAGGCTCAGTTCTATGCTAGTGAGAAGAGGGTCTTGGAGCTTACGAAACAGCTACAAGAAGAGCAGAATGTGAACGCTTATCTCGTACCAAAGAGGATGCGTTCTGTCTTTTTATCATAGAAAGTTATTTTGTAAGCACAAGGGGCATAATGTAATTGTGATACAGTGGGAGAACTGACTATTTTTGGAATGCTGGTTTGCGTTTTGCGTTTGTTTTTGCAAAATGTCGCGGTAAGCAAGGGTCTCCACCGACTTTTATTTTATCCGACAAGGAAAGGAAAAAAGCACAGAAAAATTCCTTTTTTGAGATATTTCTGAGCACGGGGGGTAGATTATAGAAAGGGAAGGTATTAGCACCCTTTCTATCCGTAATCATCTACGGGCTCTTAGGTACTTTCTCATCATTTTCAAAATGTTTTCTTTGTGCTTGTGGGTTTTGAAAAGTTTTTAACTTCGATTTAACTCTTTCTTCTGTCCTCAAGAGTGTAATGAAGAGTTTTGAAAAACTTTGTTTGAAAAGGAGTGTAAATGTGAAAAAGTTTTGTTTTGGATAAGCAAGTATCTAAGAGCTATCTACCTACTCGAAAAAGGAACCGTTCTATGCTAATTTCCTTTAGACTATGCTATCCCACTATTAATGAGTAGGTAGAACTGTCGTTGGAGTTTGAGGGTCAATTCGAATGCGGGACATACGGTCACTAAAGCAATATTAGGACGTCTTAGTAGTAACTCTAATGTCTTAGAACATTTATCCGAGGCAACAATATCCGAGGCAACCTTTCCGAGGCAACTATGATCTTTGGACAAAAGGACGGCCGCTAAAATATCCTATACTCAATGACCGTTTACCGAAGGTAACCAAGTGGGAGTGTACCCTAGGAGTGCGCATGTGCGAATGTTTCAATTTCAGTTTATTTATCTTTGCACATTTAGGGTGATCTAACTCTTTTAAATTTAATCATACATTCTTGTCATGCATCCTATTATCATACATCTAACAGTTAATAATTTGCAGAATTTAAATTGCGGAAATTAAACTAAGTTATTACAAGGCTTCGGGTATTTACAAAGCCAAAAACAAACCCTTTGAAAATAAAGCGATAATGAAAAGTAAAAGTCCTAATTAAAACTATTACAAACTGTGAGCAGATACAATAATTGGATAAAAATAATAATAAAGCGTGCGATGAGAATTAGATCGACGAGAAACTAGGGTTTTGACCCTTCTAACCTAATTAAAAGAAAAAATGTTTTTTTGTTGTTTTTAATATTTTTTAAAGAAAAGAATTAAGTTTTTCTAAATTAAATATGAAAATTAATTAGTGATTAAACCGTAAAAATAATTAAATGACCTATTTTTGGTTTTTTTGTTATTTTAGGAAAAAAATAAAATATAATTAAGTTAGTAACAAAATCCTAATTGTTCTAATTAATTTTAGTTTATTTACAAAACAATTAAAGTTACCTAAAATTAAATTAAAACCTAAAATTAATTATTCGAATTTATTATAAAAAATCAAAAGTTTGTGAAAAATGTTAAATTTTATGAAAAAAAATTTAAACAGAAAGAATAAAAATAGGTAAACGGATAAATTGAAAGGAAGAAAATCAAAATCAATAGGGGTGGTTGTTGAATCCATGCCCTTAACCTTCTCAGGATGTCTTCCTCGCCATGTATTGGTGTCATGTGTAAGCTGTTCTGTTTTAGCCATTTGTGTTTTGGCTTTTGGCCATTTGTGTTTTGGCCTCAACGTTCCTTAACCTTCTCAGGATGTCTGTCTTGCCCCGCATTAGTATCATGTGTAAGTTGTTTGTTTTGGTCATTTGTATTTTGGCCTCAATGTTATGTAATGAACCTGCATGGGATCCTGTCTAAATCTGCAGTGTTGAATCTCATGAACACATTAAATAAATTACTATATATCATGAAATACAAATAAAGACAATATATGAAGAAATTGAATGTTTAAGTCAATATGGCATGTGTGAATGATTATACCCTTTTGATCATGGAGATCAAATCAGTCTTACCCTTACTGGAGAAGTAGTGATATGAATGCTTTTATGCCCTTTTGATCATGGAGATCAAGCCAACCTTACCCTTACTGGAGAAGTAGTGAGATGTTGGTTTGTAACAGGGATGACTTGTTTGTAGTGAGATGGGGATTTGTAATAAGGATTTCAAGGTTTTAGGGTTCTTGAAAGAATTTTATATTTTGGCAGCATTGTGGAAAAAGCTTTTTTTTTCTCCTCCTTCTTGTTGTGTGAAAAGAATGAGATTATATAATGGAAATTAGAGCAAAGAAAATGGGCTTTGAATGTGCAATTGGGCCTCCAATGTTCACATGAGTTCGTCACATTGCAGGCAAAATCGTAGGGGCTTAAGTGAAACTTTTAAAGTTGAATTGTGAAAAAAAATGTAGCCGACATCGAGAACTAACTCCTGTCCGAAAATTGGCTCAATCGGATAAATGGTGAATTAGTTATGAATTTTTGAAGTTTCAGCTCAGACAAACTTATTTTGGACTCCAGTGTCGACTCTGACACGTTCTTCAATAAAAAACTGGTATTGATCGGAGCATAATTCGGTCTCGACTTTTGAAGCAAAGTTGTAGATCTCTGAGTCAGTGACCTTGTGTAAAAAGATGGCCCAATCCGATAAAAATTGACCGAGTTATGAATTTTCGAAGTTTCGGCCCAGATGAAATAATATTCAGCATTCAGGATTTTCGGCGCATCACACGCACTCTGAGCAAAAAACGAAGGCCTTTTGAATACCGTTCAAACTCGATACCTCCTGTGAAAACGTAGTCAACTCAATTTGTGAATTTTGGGCGCCAGAACCAGCTCGATACAATGAAAATCGACCAAGTTATGATTTTCTGAACATGACGCAAATAAACTTCTATCACAAATTTTTTGTACGAAAATACTTAATAAATCCGCATTTTTGAAGACCTTCTGATCGAAATTGGCTTCCAGCCGTGAGAGATGAAAACGTAGATGACGTCAAGACGGAATTTTGGCCACCGGAACGGGTTCAAAACGAGCCACGATCTTCAAGTTATTAATTTTTTAGCGCGTAAAAACTGCACTTTCAGCACACTTTTTCACCATATTCCTTTGAGAAAACTCACACATTCGGATACCTTCTTTAAAGAATTGACTCTTGAGCCCAACCTGAATTTGAGAATACGTTATCAGAGATATCTTGGCGAAAGAAAACCTTAATATGATGCTCCGGGTTGGACTTGTGAATCTTTGAACCCCGAACCGTTGCAAAACGGCGAACCGATCTTCAGCACGGAAAATACTCTGAGAATATCCATTGACGAAATAAACGTCACTTGTAACCTGAAGAAGCTTGATAAATACCTTTATTCCATAACCATAAAACCAATAATATGGGTGTATAAAAAGAGGGCAAATTTTGGGGTACAACAGTAATCGTTCTTATTTTGACTAATGAAAGTTAACGTTTGTTCATTCTTTTGTCTATACAAATTTAAATTTCATCAATCCTTGAAATCATTCGTATATGCATATTCATGCATCATACCATGATAGGTTTTCGCATAACATGTTTCCTTATCTCTCCGATGTTTATTTCAGCAAGATGGATCTAGAGAAAACTGTGACGGAACTCTAATCCCAGAATTCTCAGTTTCAGGAAGCTTTACTTGCCCTGGCCAAGGGGCAGCAAGATATGATGGCTTTGTTGGCCGTTAAGAAGAAGCCAAAGAAGAAATCACTACTCAACATGGGTAGAAGGTTCAAGGAGACAATCTGTCAAATCCCAGTAGGAGAAGACTTATCTAAAGAGGATGAGAACCAAGTTGGCAAGGTCAAGAGTACTCAGGCTGAGTATGTCAATGATCAAGAATTTGATGATGATTATTTCAACGAACAGTATCCACCCGCTGACATCAAATACAAGCAGTTGGAAGACAGGTTGAAAGATCTTGAAATCCAAGCCGTCCCCGGTTTAGATTTTAATGATTTGGGCTTAATCTCTGGGGTAGTCATTCCCCACAAATTTAAAATACCAATCTTTGCCAAGTATGATGGGATTTCTTGTCCAAAACTCCATTTGAAGTATTATGTGCGCAAGATACAACCGCACACTGTCGATAAGAAGCTATGGGTTCAATTTTTCCAAGAGATTCTGGATGGAACACAACTTAATTGGTTTTATCAAGTAGATGGTTCTCGTATCAACACTTGGGAGGATCTAGCTACTACCTTCTATCATCAGTACCAATATAATGCCGACTTGGCACCAACGAGGGTTCAATTGCAAGATATGACCATGGGAAAAAACGAAGGATTTAAGGAATATGCGCAAAAGTGGAGAGACCTTGCTAGTAGGGTACAGCCTCCCCTGACTGATAGGGAGCACATCGACATGTTCATGGGTAATTTATCTGGTCATTTCATTAATCTGTTGGTTGGCTGCTCTTCTTCTGGTTTCACCGAATTAATCTTAACCGATGAAAGAGTTGAAAGTGGCATTAAAAGTGGGAAAATCTCTGTGGCATCTACCTCCACTCTCAATCCTATCAAAAAACCTTTTTCTACAAAGAAGGAAGTTAATGTTGTGTATGGGGAAAGGGCCCATACCAAGAAGAATAATCATCCATCTGTCAATGTTGTCCGAATCTCCAATCTAACTCCTACTCCAAGACCATCTGCAAATCATCAACGTTTTGAAGCTCGAAGAAGACAGTTTACAAGGTTAGGCATGTCATTATCTCAAGCCCTTCAACATTTGCTCAAGGCTAATTTAGTGACATTGCGTGATAATGCCGCCAACCCTGACACCTCGTCACCAAAATATAATCTGAATGCAAAGTGTGCTTACCACTCAAACAGCCTCAGGCACGAGACTGACCAGTGTTGGGCCTTGAAAAACAAGATCCAGGATTTAATTGACAACAAGACTATTGAATCTGATCCTCCTCCGACGCTGAATGTAATTACCACTCCAATTCCAAAGCATGACAAAGGTGTTAATATTGTCGAAGATACAATTTTCATTGCTTCCGTTGAAGATTTGACTACTCCGTTGAATATAATCAAGAACAATCTGTTGAAAGTTGGGATTTTCCCTGGCTGTGAAAAAGACTATGTGTGTTGTACGAAACAATACAATGGTTGTGAAAGGCTGAAGAAAGGTGTACAATGCCTGATGGATAGCCACGAAATTCTTTTTGAAAAGACTCCGCCTTCCAAGAGTTTGGTTAACAAATGTGAAGACCTCTCCATTATTACCATCTCCAACAAACCTATTAGGATCACCTCCAAAGGTCCTATTAGGATTTCAAATGAACTCACTTATGATCCCTTAATAATTACCAATCCCGGACCAATTTCCTACTCTTCAAATAAAGTGGTACCATGGAATTACGGTGCTAAAGTGTTCTATCATGGGATTAAACAAGATGCCTGGATCAAATAGGGAAAAGATGACAATATTGGCAACAAAGCTGGCTCAAGCAAAGTAACTAGAACCGTGAGGATATTCTCACCCAATATCTCGCCTCCAGTAGTTACGAAAATGCCCATCCGCTTTACTGCTGCCAAGACAAATACCGATACCAGAGGGAAAGGGAAGGTTGTTGAGCCCGATGTGATTGAGGTACCTTCCAAAGATATAGCTGACGAAGAACCTTCCGCCCGTGAAATGGACGAGATTTTGAAAATCATCAAGAGAAGCAACTTCAAAATTGTAGAACAGTTGGGGAAAACTCCCTCTAAGATTTCAATGTTGTCATTTCTTCTTTGCTCCGATGCCCATGCTCGGACATTAATCAAGTTTCTGAAAAAAGCTCATGTCCCCCATGAGACAACAACAGACCAATTTGAGAATTGCATGGCTAGCCTGACAACTGATAATGGCCTGGGGTTTTCAGATGCTGACTTAATGATAACGAGAAATCGTATCATATATTTACTATGAAATTAAACCGCTTTATATCGTATTGACCCGATTAACTCTCGAATACTCTGAGTTTTGTATGATTTTATGCAGGTACAACATATCTTAGCTCAAACTAGAAAGAAACGTGAAATGTACAAGATTGCGGCCAAGACCAGAAGAGAAAAGATAAATCTGTCAAAAATCCAAGATTTGTTGCTATTACGGTCGTCACACCCTTGCCACGACCGTAAGACACTTCAGAAGCGTGTTACGACCGTCATGCATTGGCCACGACCGTAACGCGCTATTTCATGGAATCTGCACGTAACACACCAGCCACGACCGTAACAAGCATTATATTAGTTATTTTGAACGTGCAGTACGTGGTCAAGTAACGAATGCATGTGTGCCTTATTTTTCTCCAACGACCAAGACCACCTTCTCCTTATTTTTCTTAGCAAGCCAAGAATCTAGCAACGTGAAATATAATTCCAACTGTATTCATTCTCTATAAATAGCTTGGACTTCAAAGAAGAAGGGGGACAGTTCAGTTTATAAAATTCTTGCGGAAGCTCTGCCGATTTAAAACCTGATTCTATTTTCCGATTTTATTTTATTCTTGTTATTCCCTTTCCTTTCAGAACCTTTAATAGCATTTCCAACATCAGGAAATTGCTATTGTAGTTAGGATTTCTTTCAAGCCTCAACATTTTGTTTATTTAATTTTCATTCCGACGTTCCGATCTTACCGGCTTGTGGAAGAAGGATCTAGGATATTATTGTTTTTCAGGTTTTTTTATCGTATTCAATATAATTGCAATTTATTTATGTTAAATTTCTGTTCTTTATTTATAATGCATGTGTTATTGTTTTCTGATTTTATTTCCCGCATTTTAATTCCGAGCATTATGAGTAGCTAAATACCCGTAGTCGGGGTGTGATGAAATAACCGAATGAATTAATGTATTTCTAAGCTAAAACCTTAATTAACTTAATTTCTGGCCGTGACTTTTTATAATTAAAAATTAAGCTTTTTGTTACGAGAGTAAGGAAAGTAAAATAGGGAGAAATCAAGACCACGAGAGTGTGAGGTTTTAATCGGATAGCTAAAGTTAGGCATTCGATTTAAATACAGCGAGAGCGCTTTAAAACGAATTAGATTTATTTAGTTTTCAAAAAGATGCTTTCTAAACACTTATGGGCTAGCGAGAGCAGACATTTGGCTTTAGGAGTATGATCCGAGGTAAGACCACGAGAGTGTGAATCGAGGGTTTTTAAACTGATAAGTACTACAGAACAATTTAAGTTAAATATTTTTATATGCTTAGGTACAATTTAATTCGCATAGGTTCAAAACATTACACTCCGGCCACTTTAATATTATAATTCTTTTAATTTAATTTAGTTTCTCCTTTAGTTTTAAACTTCTAAAAACCAAACGTGACAATTTCCGCCTTAGCTAAACTAACTTGTTTCATAACACTAGAGTGATTACGAAGTCCCTGTGGGTTCGACATCTTTTTATTACTACCGCGATAGACTGTGCACTTGCAGTTAAGATACCGTTAGACACATTAGGTCAATCGCACATCAAGTTTTTGGCGCTGTTGCCGGGGACTTTAGTTTAGTCACTAGTGTATTCTGAAAACAACGCTGTCTAGACTAAGGCAACATTTTATATTTCCCTCTGTTGTATGCCAAACACTCATTCTCAAAGCGAGCCTTTGCATCTACAAATTAACGATATCGAGCGTTACTTAAGATTAAGATGCCAAATTCAAGAATACCGATCTCTCAACAATCTTCCTCCGACTAAAATTCCTGATATCTCGTTACCAGAATTTATCGAAGAATCGACAATGGCTGACGTACCAAATCCTCCTCGCGCTCTTAAGGACTATGCAGTTCCTTCGCAAGCGGAACCTCACAACAGCATTGTCGCTCCTGCTATTGCTCGAAACGATTTCGAGCTGAAACCTTCGCTTTTATCCGCCGTTTAGCAGAACCAATTTTCTGGATCTCCTACTGACGACCCTAACCTACATCTGTCAGTGTTTATGCAGTACGCAGACACTGTAAAAGCGAATGGTGTAAACCCCGAGGCGATACGATTGCTCCTATTTCCTTTTTCTTTAAGAGACAGAGCCCGAGCCTGGCTCAAATCTCTTCCTTCAAATTCAATCACCACATGGGATGAATTGAAGAAATTCTTCTTGGCTAGATATTTCCCACCAAGCAAAACTGTTATGCTTAGAGCTAACATCAATGGTTTTAGACAAAAAGATAATGAATCACTTTTCGAAGCATGGGAACGTTACAAGGATATGATTAGACTCTGTCCTCATCATGGTTTAGAAGAATGGCTAATCATTCATACGTTTTATAACGGTCTCTTGTATAACACAAGATTGACTATAGACGCCGTTGCAGGTGGCGCACTGATGGATAAACCATATGCCGAGGCAAATCAACTTATCGAAAGTATGGCCCATAACCACTATCAATGGGGAAGCGAAAGAGCCAATGTGGAGAAATCCCAAACCAAAGGTGGAATGTCTGAAGTCAATATTCTAGACCAAGTCAATGCTAAAGTGGAAGCTCTTACCCAAAAGTTAGAAAACCTTACCACTACTCCTGCAGCTACCGTAGCTGCAGTTGTCCAAACTTGCGATCTATGTGGTCTTCAATCACATCCTGCTCCAGAATGCCCACTTCTAACGGGAGTTCCAGCTGAACAAGCAAATTACGTATAAGGGAACCCTTATAGCAATACCTATAACCCTGGTTGGAAAAATCATCCGAATTTTTCATACAAAAGTAACAACGCGTTATACGCACCTGGACAAGCTCCTGCCACACCACCCGGTTATCCAAAAGCTATCCCAAATCATCCTGGTAATGGACCTAATACTCCTAGGAAATCTAACCTAGAAATCATGATAGAACACTTCATTGCTTCCCAAGCTCAGACTAATAAAGACGTTATAAATCAGAATTTACATACTAATGAGCAGATAAAACAATTAGCTAGCAAAGTTGATGCTTTAGCCACCCATAACAAGATGCTTGAGACGCAAATTTCACAGGTAGCTCAACAACAAGCACCTACTGCAGCACCGGCTGGAATTTTTCCTGGTCAACCACAGCCCAACCCAAAAGGACATGCTAATGTTGTGATACTGAGAAGTGGAAAAGAACTCGACGGACATGTTAACCCAAGACTAGAAAGTCCATCCATGTACCAAAAACAAAGCGAGCCAACTGAAAAAGCCAATGAACCTAAAGAAAAAGAAAAGGAAAACGAAACTCAAGAGGCAGTGGAGCAAGAGAAGCCTTATGTACCTCCACCGCCTTATAAACCACCAATTCTGTATCCTCAGAGACTTACAAATTCCAAAACGATGGGCCAATTCAAGAAATTCGTTGAACTTCTGAAACAACTCAATATCACAATACCTTTTACAAAAGCCATCACTCAGATGCCCTCGTACGCTAAATTTCTCAAGGAAATTATATCTAACAAGAAAAAGATAGAAGATAACGGAACAGTTACACTCACTGCCGAGTGTAGCGCGATCAGTCAAAACAATATGCCTCCTAAGTTAAAAGACCCAGGTAGTTTCTCTATACCTTGTAATATTGGAAAGTTTGTCATAGACAAAGCTCTATGTGACTTAGGAGCAAGTATTAGCGTCATGCCCCTATCTATCTGCAAAAAGCTAGAGATGGGAGAACTCAGACCCACTAAAATGTCTGTTCAATTAGCTGACCGATCAGTTAAATACCCTGTAGGTATACTGGAAAACGTTCCAGTTAGAATAGGTCAATTCTATATCCCGACCGATTTCATCATGATGAACATAACCGAGGACTTAGTTACCCCTATCATATTAGGAAGACCCTTCCTAGCCACCGCCGGAGCTATAATTGATGTAAAGAAGGGCAGACTAACATTCGAAGTTGGAGAAGAAAAAGTGGAATTCATCCTTGCTCAATTCTTACAAGCACCAGCCATGAACGACACATGCTATCTTCTAGATGTCATAGACGAGTGCGTAAGAGAGATGGAAGCAGAACAGAAGAAATATTCTGAGATAATGGAAATCCAAACCCCTCCAATATTCGAAAACGATGACAGTCTAAACAAAAGCTTAGCACTCACGCCCGATCATATGCCATGCTCGAAGAACCCCAGTGTAGAATTGAAAATCTTACCTAAGAATCTAAGATACGAATTCCTTGATACCGAACACACACGACCAGTAATAGTAAACTCCAACTTAGGAAAGCTCGAAACTGAAAAACTTTTAGACGTCCTAAGGAGATACCCAACCGCACTAGGTTATAACATATTTGATTTGAAAGGAATATGTCCTTCAATTTGTATGCACCGTATTATGCTAGAAGAGAATTGTAAAACCTCTAGAGAACCTCAAAGAAGGATTAACCCGATTCTTAGCACTGTAGTCAGAGATGAAATTACAAAGCTTATGGAAGCTGGAATCATATACCCGATCTCTAATAGTAAGTGGGTGAGCCCAGTACACGTGGTGCCCAAGAAAGGAGGTATCACAGTTGTTAAGAACGCAAAAGGCGAACCAATAACGCAAAGAGTAGTCAATGGACATAGAGTGTGTATAGATTATAGAAAACTAAACAAAGCCACTCGTAAAGACCATTTTCCTCTACCCTTCATAGACCAAATGCTAGAACGGTTAGCCAAACATTCCTATTTCTGCTATTTAGACGGTTACTCCGGATTCTTTCAAATTCCCATTCACCCTGACGATCAAGAAAAGACTACTTTCACGTGTCCGTATGGAACGTTCGCATATAGACGAATGCCTTTCGGATTGTGTAATGCCCCAGCAACCTTCCAACGATGTATGATGTCAATCTTTGCAGATTTTATAGACAACATCATGGAAGTGTTCATGGATGATTTCTCAGTGTGCGGGGAAAGTTTCGAAGGATGCCTATCAAACCTAGAGAAAGTCTTAGAAAGATGTGTAAAAGTAAACCTCGTGCTCAATTGGGAAAAATGCCATTTCATGGTCAGAGAAGGAATCGTACTAGGACATGTCATATCCAATAAAGGGATTGAAGTTGACAAAGCCAAAATAGAAGTCATAAAAGAACTTCGACCACCTAAGACCGTTAGAGAAATACGAAGCTTTTTAGGACACGCCGGTTTTTACCGGTGATTCATTAAAGATTTCTCAAAAATTACTAAACCACTTACCGGTCTATTAATGAAAGACGATGAGTTCGTATTCGACGATGATTGTCATAAAGCGTTTGAAACTCTAAAATCAGCCCTTATCACCGCACCAATCATGCAACCGCCCGATTGGAATTTACCCTTCGAAATCATGTGCGACGCGAGTGATTACGCCGTAGGCGCAGTTCTTGGACAAAGGAAGGACAAGAAACTACACGCCATTTACTATGTTAGTAGGACGCTAGACCTAGCCCAAATGAACTACGCCACGACTGAGAAAGAGCTGTTAGCAGTCGTCTTCGCGCTTGACAAATTCCGTTCCTATCTAGTAGGAGCGAAAATCATCATCTACACGGACCACGCTGCTATAAGATATCTATTAAATAAGAAAGATGCAAAACCAAGGCTCCTCAGATGGATCCTACTTTTGCAAGAATTTGATTTAGAGATTAAGGATAAAAAAGGGACCGAAAACGTCGTAGCGGATCACTTGTCAAGATTGGAAGATATAAAACCTGAACAAGTGCCGATTAACGATGATTTTCCATATGAACAACTGATAGCCCAAATAAGGAGCGACATGGCTCAGTTAAACCTAAACGAACCAAAACCCAAGGAAGTCGTAAAAGCAATCCATGCAACCATGGGACTGCCATGGTATGCCGACATAGTTAACTATCTAGCTGCAAACGCGCTCCCACCAGACCTTACCTACCAACAGAAAAAGAAATTCTTCCACGATCTCAAATACTATTATTGGGACGAACCCTTACTGTTTAAAAGAGGACCAGACGGAATCTTTCGTCATTGCATACCTGAAGAAGAGATAGAAGATGTCATTTCCCACTGTCATTCATCTCTGTACCGGGGACACGCAAGCACTTCCAAAACTTGTGCAAAGATCTTACAAGTCGGCCTATTCTGGCCTAATCTATGGAAAGATGTCCACATTGCTGTTAGAAATTGCGATCGGTGTCAACGCACCGGTAATATTTCAAGACGCGATGAAATGCCTCAAAGAGGAATCCTAGAGGTAGAAATCTTCGACGTATGGGGAATTGATTTCATGGGACCCTTCCCATCTTCTTTTGGAAACAAATATATACTCGTCGTGATCGATTATGTTTCAAAATGGATCGAGGCAATAGCCTCTCCTACAAATGACACACGAGTAGTAATCAAACTCTTTAGAAACATAATCTTTCCAAGATTCGGTGTACCGAGACTCGTCATTAGTGACGGTGGCTCCCATTTCATCTCAAAGATATTCGACAAATTACTATTTAAGTATGGAGTGAAACATCGTATAGCGACACCATACCACCCACAAACCAGTGGACAAGTCGAAGTCTCAAACAGAGAAATTAAGCAGATCTTAGAAAAAACTGTAGCCACATCCAAGAAAGATTGGTCATCAAAGCTCAACGAAGCTTTATGGGCTTATAGGACGGCCTACAAGACCCCTATAGGAACTACACCCTTCAAGCTCGTATACGGAAAATCCTGTCACCTCCTAGTAGAATTAGAACACAAAGCGTATTGGGCAGTTAAAACGCTCAACATGAACTACACTGCTGTGGGAGAAAAACGAGTCCTGGATTTAAATGAATTAGAAGAATTAAGATTAGATGCTTATGAGAATGCTAAAATATACAAAGAGAGAACTAAAAAATGGCATGATAAGCGTTTATCTAGGAAAGAATTTAGTGTGGGAGATCTTGTACTATTATTTAACTCAAGACTTAGGCTTTTCCCTGGTAAATTAAAATCTAGATGGTCAGGTCCGTATGAAATTACAAAAGTGTTCCCTAGCGGAGCAATAGAAATTAAGGGTAGAAATACTGACCCGTTTACAGTAAACGGGAAGCGGTTAAAACAATACAATAACATTGAAAATAGAGACTATACGAATAGTCTAAGACTTTTAGAATTGCCCAATATTTCACCCGAATAATCTGCTGCTAGGCACTATGTCAGGCTTTTGACGTTAAAAATAGCGCTAAGTGGGAGGCAACCCACTTATTTGTTAATTGTTACTTGTTTCTATTTATTTATTTATTATACTTTTCGTTTTTGCATTTATTCCTATTTAAGTTTTATTTTTCAATTTCTTTCTTTTGTTATAATTTTCATAAAACTACTGCTGATTTCAAAAATAATTTTAATTGCCACAGGATTTCTGAAAAGTTTTTGTTTCTCTTCTACCTTCTCTCCTGACTTGTTTCCCTGACTAATAATAACCATGGAACCAAAACCACATAATTTCTTGGAAACCACCTTTAGGGGTAGAAACCAAAAGAGAAAATTCGAGGAATTATCAAAAAGAAACATTGGTATGATACTTTATTATGATGAACCCACTATGAATGCTTTAGGTATATTGGATAGTATTTTGTACTTGTTTAACCAGCTGGGGTGGGAAAAAGCCCACATTAAGAATAGGTTTGCCACCTACCGTGAGCTCACCTTTGAATTTCTAAGCTCACTAGTCCATATACCCGAACATGGAAAAGGAACCCGAAAAGGATTTATAAGTTTCCGTCTTTTTGGCATTGATTTTGTTTACACTCATAAGGAACTAGCTTACCTGTTAGGATTCCCTAGCGGCCCTTTTGCTTACTCTACTACCCAGGTTGAACTGATGGATATTGAGCTAGATTACTTTTGGGGAACTTTAACTGGTAATTATCACCCTGATCTAGATAACATGGATAATGATGAGATACATAACCCTGTTATCCGCTACTTCCATAAGATTCTAGCCCACACTGTATTCGGGAAAGAGGAGAACCATATTGCAGTGTCTAAGGACGAGATATTTTTACTATATTGTATGAACCAAGGCCACCCCGTTAATGTCGTGCCATTCCTAATGCAAACCTTTTACCGCATTATCGATAACCCTGACGAACCAATCATCATAGGTGGCCTGGTCACAATGATTACAAATGCCCTCGGCCTTAGACACCAGCTGAATAGGTGCCCACATTTTGGTACGATTCGTCCTATGAATATTACTTTTTGCTTTGACCGCCGTATAATAGCAAACCATGATCGCCCACCTTATGAGTATTTGATAAGAGATGAAGTTGTAAACCTATTCACCCTTCCAAACTATAACAAAGTAAGTGTCCATAACCGTGATAACTGGCTTTATGAGCTAAACCCACCCGACCACCCTCCTACACCTGAGACACCACAAGATTATCAAATTTATGATGATGTTATGTCCGACATGGGTGACCCTGAGACTCCTCCTGGTTACTACGAAAACTTCAACATGGCAAAGGCCCATGAAGCCTCTGAAACAACCAAGAAGGATTACACTGATAATCTGAATAAAATTGTTACCACACTTGATACCTACCAGACTAACATTAATGGAATAAAAGATGAAATAAAAATCATGCGTCTGGAGATAATCGGATTAACCGACATAACCGTGGAGCAATTTTATCACATTCATAATACACTCGAAGACATAAAAGCAAAGCTTGGATGAACTCACAAAAAGCAGCTCTAGTTTTATATTTCCTTTTGTTTTGTTTCTAGGAAGTTTCCCATTTTCGCATATTTTCAGTTCGTTTTAATTTGGAACAAATTTACTTTTATGTAGTTTTTGAATTTCTGGTGTTGAACAAGCAAATTTATGGAATCAAAGTTTCAGTTATTTAGTATTCATTTGCTAGTTTCATTTATGCCAATTATAATGTTATACATAAAATTGCGAGCTTTGCTCTGATCGATTGATGTTTTGGAATATATATATTTGCATTTGCTTGGTATAACACTAAATGTATACTGCTATTGAAATGCCTCTGTGTAAAGATAGGATGTTGCAAAATTGGTACAGAACTGTCTGCTAAAAATTACATATTTTGCTGCTGTTACGACCGTCACAAACCCCTTACGATCGTCACGCGCCTTTTAGCGTGTTACAACCGTCATGCCTGTGTTACGACCATAACACGAGTTATATCAGTAACCCCTATAGCAGACAGAAGCTCTTCTTCTTCAACCTTTCCCTCTTCCGATCAGAAAATCAACGCCGCACCCTTCCTCTTGGCCCATATTCATTCCATTTGCACTCGAGGCGGCAAACCTTTCTACTTCGGAGGGCTTGTCACTTCTATTGCCTTGGCTTTGAATCATGGCGACACCCTTGCCCATCTGCCCTCCAGAGCACCGGTTTTGCTCACCTTGGACCATTGCAAATCTGCTCATCTCATTCACGAGCGGGACGACGGCAAGTTCAACCCAGTGATTCGTAACGTTGTTTATTCTAACATTGTTCTGCCTTGCAGGGACCGTATCGATCCATACAACCAAGCCAATTGGCTATTTGATGCCCCTGACGGCCATGCTCCCGTGCATGATGACCAGCCGGATGCTCCAACTGACGAGATCCAGGAGGAATTGGACCGCGAAGCACCTGCTCCCGACATTCCTGAGTCCTCTTCTGCACCACCTCCTTTCACTATGGAGGACATCCTCGGAGCCCTCCATCAGCAAAATCAGATGGTTGTAGCTCTTGAAAGGAAGCATCAGGAGCAGTATGACACTCTATATGCACAGAACGTCCAAATTCTGAGCGGCCAGCGCAACGTCAACGAGAAGCTGGACGAGGTTTTCTCTGAGCTTAATGCCTTACGGATGGACGTAACCGCTCTTGGCTCACATGATACCGACCTTGAGGCCACACCTACCCGACGCTCCCGCACCCGAAGCAGAGGTAGAGGCCACCAGTAGTTCTCTTTTGTTTTTGTATCTGTATTTCATTCATTTCCCTTTTCCGTACCGTTTTTCTATTTGTAATCCTTCCTACCATATATCATCACATTGAGACAATGTCTGATATAGTGTGGGAGAAGCACTATGCTTTTCATTCCGCACTTTCTTCATGTTGCAAATTCTAGTAATTTTATGGTAATTTTATGATATTTTCAAGTTTTTCAAGTTTTCCCCGTATTATAAGCCATACCAAAAAAATTCTCAGTTCGCATAGCTCGACATACCTACCTTAAACGAAAACCTAGTTAGGAAGACGAGAACGAGTAAACAAAATCAATACGATTATGACACCGCAAACATCCTGCTTATGCAACCCGTCTAAACAAAACGTTATACGTACACCTCGATTTTTAAGTTCTGAAGTAACCCCTAGTAGTTTATACTAGCAGTCAGCACCGTCTGGACACAAACCACGTGGGGAGCCGATGAATATAAGTGTTTGATGCCTAATCAATGAAACACCCTTCTCATCTCGATGCTAAGCAAAGAAAATCTTGTGCCAAAAGACAAAGATCGCATACGAGACATAAGTATAAGAGAAGAAGTCCATTGTTGGTTGGTTTAGAGGTATCTGGTTCTGAACTTGGTAGGGCGTGCTACGGCTCGATCCCCCGCAACCTCCGATTTGGAAAAATATAGGGTAACCACATCCGTGTACCAGACCCCGTGAAAAAAAAATAGGATCAAAATCACTAACCGGCTACTCCACTACGTGCGTGCAAAGACAAAGGGCTTAATGTGATTGCGCCAGAACGAAACCGGGCGAAAAAGCACGAGAGGATTGAGGTTGACATGTGACGAAACGATTAAGCGGTTTGTTAAAGTGGAAATACGCGACTCAATTGTGTCATTGGCGTATCACTAACGTTTTACTCAAGTACCGGCCGACTGACGATTGGTTTTATGTGTTTTATCTCGAAAATCAAAGGTATGTCGTGCATGTGCGTCTGACGAACACTTGTCCAATTTTTACGACTATTTGCTTGAGGACAAGCAAAGGTTTAAGTATGGGAGGATTTGATAACGAGAAATCGTATCATATATTTACTATGAAATTAAACCGCTTTATATCGTATTGACCCGATTAACTCCCGAATACTCCGAGTTTTGTATGATTTTATGCAGGTACAACATATCTCATCTCAAACTAGAAAGAAACGTGAAATGTACAAGATTGCAGCCAAGACCAGAAGAGAAAAGATAAATCTGTCAAAAATCCAAGATTTGCTGCTATTACGGTCGTCACACCCTTGCCACGACCGTAAGACACTTCAGAAGCGTGTTACGACCGTCATGCATTGGCCATGACCGTAACGCGCTATTTCATGGAATCTGCACGTAACACACCAGACACGACCGTAACAAGCATTATATTAGTTATTTTGAACGTGCAGTACGTGGTCAAGTAACGAATGCATGTGTGCCTTATTTTTCTCCAACGACCAAGACCACCTTCTCCTTATTTTTCTCAGCAAGCCAAGAATCTAGCAACGTGAAATATAATTCCAACTGTATTCATTCTCTATAAATAGCTTGGACTTCAAAGAAGAAGGGGGAGAGTTCAGTTCATAAAATTCTTGTGGAAGCTCTGCCGATTTAAAACCTGATTCTATTTTCCGATTTTATTTTGTTCTTGTTATTCCCTTTCCTTTCAGAACCTTTAATAGCATTTCCAACATCAGGAAATTGCTATTGTAGTTAGGATTTCTTTCAAGCCTCAGCATTTTGTTTATTTAATTTTCATTCCGACGTTCCGATCTTACCGGCTTGTGGAAGAAGGATCTAGGATATTATTGCTTTTCAGGTTTTTTTATCGTATTCAATATAATTGCAATTTATTTATGTTAAATTTCTGTTCTTTATTTATAATGCATGTGTTATTGTTTTCTGATTTTATTTCCCGCATTTTAATTCCGAGCATTATGAGTAGCTAAATACCCGTAGTCGGGGTGTGATGAAATAACCGAATGAATTAATGTATTTCTAAGCTAAAACCTTAATTAACTTAATTTCTGGCCATGACTTTTTATAATTAAAAATTAAGCTTTTTGTTACGAGAGTAAGGAAAGTAAAATAGGGAGAAATCAAGACCACGAGAGTGTGAGGTTTTAACCGGATAGCTAAAGTTAGGCATTCGATTTAAATACAGCGAGAGCGCTTTAAAACGAATTAGATTTATTTAGTTTTCAAAAAGATGCTTTCTAAACACTTATGGGCTAGCGAGAGCAGACATTTGGCTTTAGGAGTATGATCTGAGGTAAGACCACGAGAGTGTGAATCGAGGGTTTTTAAACTGATAAGTACTACAGAACAATTTAAGTTAAATATTTTTATATGCTTAGGTACAATTTAATTCGCATAGGTTCAAAACGTTACACTCCGACCACTTTAATATTATAATTCTTTTAATTGAATTGAGTTTCTCCTTTAGTTTTAAACTTCTAAAAACCAAACGTGACAATTTTCTCCTTAGCTAAACTAACCTGTTTCATAACACTAGAGTGATTACGAAGTCCTTGTGGGTTCGACATATTTTTATTACTACTGCGATAGACTGTGCACTTGCAGTTAAGATATTGTTAGACACATTAGGTCAATCGCACATCACTTAACACCTCTCGGGAAGAATCACAATAAAGTTTTATATGTTTCTATCGAGTGCAAAGGGACTACCTTAGCACATGTGCTAGTCGACACTGGGTCTTCTCTGAATGTATTACCCAAGGGGGCATTAGACCGTCTCGACTGTGAAGATTTGATCTTGAAGCCAAGTGATATCATCGTAAGGGAGTTTGATGGATCAAAGAGGACCGTTCACGGGGAAGTAGATCTTCCAATCAAAGTGGGCTCCCAAACCTTCACCTCCACCTTCTATATTATGGATATTAGTCCAGCCTATTCTTGCCTGTTAGGTCGCCCGTGGATTCATAAGGCTGGGGCAGTGACCTCAACCCTCCATCAGAAACTCAAATACCCAGTTAAAGGCAAAATAGTCACCATCTGCGGGAAGAAGAGTTTATGGTAAGCCACCTTAATTCTTTCAAGTACATAGAGATGGACGGAGAATTCATTGAGACCCCATGTCAAGCCTTTGAGGTTGTACCACCAATGATTGCTGCTACTAAATGTTCTTCTGATAAGTCTAAAACTGTTAAGGCCACGCCAAAGATGGTTTCAGTCAAGGATGCCCGTGCAGCGATTGAAGAAGGAAATTGTGATACTTGGGGAAAACTCCTCGATATCCCTTTTAAAGCAGACAAATTTTGTTTGGGCTTCACCGTCAAAGCACAGAAGGAAGTGAGGCGTGCTCGTGCTGGAAAGAAACCTCTTCACATTGGAATCCACAAAGTCAACGCCGTCGGTGATTCTGAAGAAGAAGTTGCATTTGAGGAATGGGTGTACCCAACTACAACGGAGCTGAAGAATTGGCATACAAAGGACTTTGTGCCCATCTCCTTCATTGAGGAGTAATCTACTTGTTATTACTTTTTCGTCAATTCAAGAACCTGCTGTCTGTAATATTTTGATAATGACTTTTAAAGCCATGTGCCTAGCCCGGGGAACTTTGGTCCATTTATCAAGGGTTTTATTTATGTTCATCTAATCATATGATCATTCAGTACATTTGACTCTTTTGTATTCAAATATTTGTGTTCATTGTCTTTCCTTTCTTTCAAATACATTTTCAAAAATAGCCATGTATCTTACATGCACACACACACACACACTCTTACAAGTCTACATCCACTCTGGATCTTATTGCCAGTGACTCTACTATTGCTGACTATGACTTTGAATATCCTATCAACCAAGCCGAAGCCGGAGGCGAGGAAGAATGTGACATACCAGGAGAACTAGCCAGACTTCTATTACAAGAAGAAAAAGCTATTCAACAACATGAAGAGTCAGTTGAGGTTATCAACTTGGGTACTGAGTCAAATAAGAAGGAAATCAAGATCGGCGCTAACTTGGAAAGCAGTGTCAAGAGCGGGTTGGTTCAGATGTTGCATGATTATGTGGATGTTTTTGCTTGGTCTTATAAAGATATGCATGGGTTGGATATCAACATTGTAGTTCATCGTCTACCAACAAAAGAAGACTGTCTTCCTGTCAAGCAAAAGGTTCGCCGCATGAGGCCTGATATGTCTGAAAAGATCAAAGCTGAAGTGATGAAACAATTTGATGCAGGGTTCCTAGCTGTGACATCCTACCCTCAATGGGTTGCCAATATAGTGCCAGTGCCAAAGAAATATGGGAAAGTTCGCATGTGTGTAGACTATAGGGATCTGAATAGGGCAAGCCCCAAAGATGACTTCCCTCTACCACACATTGACGTCTTAGTTGATAATACTGCTCAGCATAAGGTCTTCTCATTCATGGATGGCTTCTCAGGCTATAATCAAATAAGGATGGCTCCCGAAGATATGGAAAAGACTACTTTCGTTACGCAATGGGGCACCTTTTGCTACAAGGTCATGCCATTCGGATTAAAGAATGCAGGGGCAACATATCAAAGGGCTATGGTTGCCTTATTTCAGAACATGATCCATCATGAGATAGAGGTATATGTGGATGATATGATTTCCAAATCACAAACCGAAGAAGAACATCTCCATCACCTGCACAAACTATTCGAGACACTGAAGAAGTACAAGCTGAGATTGAACCCTAACAAGTGCACGTTTGGAGTACGCTCTGGGAAGCTTCTAGGTTTTGTTGTCAGCAATAAAGGCATTGAAGTTGATCCTGCCAAGGTAAAAGCCATACAAGAAATGCCAGTCCCTCATTCTGAAAAAGAAGTCAGAGGATTCTTGGGTCGTCTCAATTACATTGCCTGTTTCATATCACACTTAACTACTACTTGTGAGCCACTCTTCAAACTCTTGAAGAAAGATCAGGTAGTCAGGTGGAACGATGAATGCCAGATTGCCTTTGACAAAATCAAATAATACCTACAAGAACCTCCTATTCTCATGCCTTCGGTTGAAGGAAGACCCTTGATCATGTACTTGACAGTACTAGAGAATTCTATGGGGTGTGTTGGGCCAACATGACGAGTCTGGCCGAAAAGAGTATGTTATTTATTACCTGAGCAAAAGGTTTACCGATTGTGAAACCAGATATTCAATGCTCAAGAAAACTTGCTGCGCTCTGGCATGGGATGCTCGCCGGCTAAGACATTATATGTTGACTCATACCACCCTGTTGATTTCTAAGATGGACCCAATCAAGTACACCTTCGAGAAACCCGCCCTCTCTGGACGGATAGCCAGATGGCAAATGATCTTGATTTAGTATGACAATCAATACACGACTCAAAAAGCCATCAAAGGAAGTGTATTAGCGGATCATTTGGCCCATCAAGCTGTGGATGATTATCAGTCAATGAACTTCGACTTCCCTGATGAGAACATCATGCTGGTAACCGACTGTGCGAAACCTAGACCATATGACAGACCTGAACCAGGATCCCGATGGACTATGGTATTCGATGGGGCTTCCAATGCCTTAGGTAACGGAATTGGTGTTGTGATCGTCTCTCCCGAAGGTTGCCACACTCCTTTCACTGCCAGACTATGCTTCAATTGCACAAACAACATGGTCGAGTATGAAGCATGCATCTTAGGACTGAAATCTGCTATTGACTTAAAGATCAAGCATTTGGATGTGTTCAGGGATTCCTCCCTAGTGATCAGCCAAGTAAAAGGAGATTGGAACACTAAACACCCTAATCTTATCCCTTACAAGGAACTTGTGTTATCCCTGATTCCTCACTTAGAAGAGATCACTTTTGAGCACTTCCCCAGGGAAGAAAACCAGTTGGCTGACGCCTTGGCAACCATGTCTTCAATGTTCAAGGTCAGATGGGACAATGAAGCCCCTATGATAACAATGTAAATATTCGATGAACCTGCACATTTCTATGAGCTTGACACCAATGCAGAAAAACCATGGTACCATGAGGTGATGAGATACCTTGAAGCACAAGAATATCCAGAGGGACATCTATCAATGACAGAAAATTCTTGCGAAGATTTGTAGCCAAATTCTTCCTAAGTAACGATATATTATACAAGCGCAACCATGATTCAACTCTACTCCGATGTGTGGACAAGAAGGAGGAAGAGGAGATTATGGAAGACATGCACGATGGTCTTTTCGGTACTCACTCAAGTGGACATACAATGGCTAAGAAAATCTTAAGAGCAGGTTACTACTGGCAAACGATGGAGACCGATTGCCATCAACATTCAAGAACTTGTCACAAATGCCAAATCTATGTTGACAAGGTCCATGTGCCTCCTATCCATCTGAATGTCATGACTGCTCTGTGGCCATTTGCAATGTGGGGCATTGACATGACCAGAGAGATCAAGCCCACAGCTTCTAACGGACATCGCTTCATTGTTGTTGCTATCGACTATTTTACCAAATGGGTCAAAGCCGCTTCTTTTGCCTCAGTCACCAAGAATGTGGTAGCCAGACTCATCAGACATAACCTCATATGCGCCAAAAGGATTATCACCGATAATGGGACTAACCTCAACAATGCTATGATCAAGGAGTTGTGCACTCAGTTTAAGATCAAGCATCACAATTCTTCTCCATATAGACCGAAAATGAACGGCACAGTCGAGGCGGCCAACAAAAATATCAAGAAGATTGTGTAGAAAATGGTGGTAACCTATAAAGATTGGCATGAGATGTTGCCGTTTTCTCTACATGGCTACCGTACTTCAGCTAGAACATCAACTAGGGCAACTCCCTTTTCTCTAGTATATGGTATAGAAGTTGTTTTGCCAGTGGAAGTTCAAATTCCCTCGCTGAGGAATATGACTGAGGAAGACCTAGGCAAAGACGAGTGATTCAAACGAGATTGGATCAGCTGAACTTGATTGACAAAAAATGATTAGTTGTTGTTTGTCATGGTCAGACGTATCAAAAACGAATGATTAGGGCTTTCAATAAAAAGGTCACGCCTCGAGTATATCAAGTTGGTGACTTAGTGATAAAACACATCATTTTACCACAAGGTGACCCTAGAGGCAAATGGACTCCCATTTATGAAGGGCCAATTGTTGTCAAGAGAGTTTTCTCTGGTGGTGCCATAATGCTAACTACCATGGACGGTGAAGATTTCCCACATCCTATAAACGCGGACATAGTTAAAAAATACTATGCATAAGAGACCCGTTAGGTTGACACACCTAGGAAAAATAAGGGCATCCCGGCAAACCACATGGTTTGGGAAAAATTAGGGATATATGCAAAAGATTGTACACCCGGCAAGTTGAAAACCTGAAAGGGCGACTTGGGCAAAAAAGGGTATCCTGGTGGGCTAAAAACCCGAAAGGGTAGTCCAGGCAAAAATTAAGGATTAAAAGCATACGACTATGTCCCGTGGAATCAACACAGTCAATTCTATCACCAAGGTCCAAGTTCAAATGGTCCAAGATTAATCCAATCAACTTCGATTAACGTCAAGGGACGTTCGAAGACATTGGGGCAATAGTAGAGTTGGAAGGCAATGAGATCATTTCACATGGCTATTTGTTTTCATTCTCAATTTTGTTTTCCTTTCGACGATTTCCTCTTACTAGGATCTCCGTCTCTCTGTACAAAAAAACGCCTATTCATGGGTAAAATATCAATACAAATACACTTTCAAGTGCAAAATTTCTGTCTTTGTTTTGAATACAAATTTGTCCAATGACTAAAATTGAATGAACATATGCATATGAACATAATTAAAACTATTTGGCACATGTGTCCTACTAAGAATCAATAAGCATCACTTTAATGTATATGGAATAGTCCCACAGAGTTATCTCATCATCATTATCCCCACAAGGACGGCGGCAATAAACCTTTCCCCAACAGAGTTGCCCACAAAGTCTATTTGCATAGGATAATCCCTAACCAGAGTTTCAATCTCTTGGAAGCTCTCTCTCCAGCTAAGTCAATTTTTACAAGTTAAAGCCTCGGGGATCTCTTCCTAAAGGAAATTCACTTCCTCAACATGGTTTATTTCCCAACAAGGTTATTTCCTCAGTCGAGTTCAAATTTCTCAACATACAACAATCAAGACACCACGAAGTTTCCCAGCTGAGCCTATCATCCCCAGCTGAGCCTATCATCCCCAGTTGAGCATATCTTCCCCAGCCAAGGCTATTATCTCCAAATGGAGTCTATCATCCCCAGTTGGGTGTATCCTCCCCAAGCTGAGTTTATCCTACTCAACTCGGTCGACACTCTCCAGTTTGAATTTCCCTTTCAGATTATCACAAATCACAGGGCCGCAACCCCTAATCCCCAGTAAAGTCGTCAGCAAAGCCTTTACTATTTCCAAGATGCTATGAAGCCTGGATCCGACCAGATATTAGCATAATTTTCAAGTTATTACTGAAGCCTAGACCCGACCAGATAACAGTTTGACTTCTTCAATTATTGAAACCTGGACCTGACCAGATAACAGTTTGAGTATCTGAAACCTGGATCCGACCAAATAACAATTGATCTCAATTTCAAGATGCTATGAAGCATGGATTTGACCAGATATTAGCACAATTTTCAAGTTATTACTGAAGCCTGGACCCGACCAGATAACAGTTTGACTTCTTCAATTACTAAAACCTGAACCCGACCAGATAACAGTTTGAGCATCTGATACCTGGATCTGACCCGATAATAGTTGATCTCAATTTCAAGATGCTATGAAGCCTGGATCCGACCAGATAGTAGCACAATTTTCAAGTTATTATTGAAGCTTGGACCCGACTGGATAACAGTTAATCTCAATTCCAAGATGCTATGAAGCCTGGACCCGACAAGATAATAGTGTAACTCTTCAAATATATAGAAGAACCTGAACTCAATCCGACCAAGGTTTAACTTCTTTTCCCCAATAGAGTTGCCTCCATATCCCCAACAAATTGCTGAGAAACCTAGACCCGACCAAATATCAGTTTTCATTTCCATCTTCTCAAACGGTTTATTGTGAAACCTGGATTCGACCAGATAGCAATCATCCTCAGAGATTTATTCTGAAACCTAGACCCGACCAGATAACAATTGATCTCATCAACCTCAGAAATCTACAAAGCCTGGACCCGACCAGATGACAGTTTTTCAAATAGTTTATTGTGAAACCTGGAGCCCGACCAGATAACAATTAACTATGATCCCCGGAAATACACTATGAAGCCTGGACTCGACCAGATAATAGTACAACTTTCCAAAAACCATGAAGCCTGGATCTGACCAGATAACTATTCAATTTCAGGAATTTACTGCGAAGCCTGGATCCGACCAAATAGTAGTTACCATTTCAAGTTACTGCAAAGCCTGATCCGACCAGATAACAGTTAACTTCTATATCCCCAGCAAATTGTTGTGAAGCCTGGATCCGACCAGATAACTATTCAATTTCAAGGAATTTTCTGCAAAGCCTGGGATCCGACCAAATAACAGTTAATTCGTCTCTTCCTTCGGTAAATTGTTGTGAAGCCTGGATCCGACCAGATAGCAATCGACTACTTCATCCTCAGTAACTGTGAAGCCTGGATCCGACCAGATAACAACTGACATTTGAACGATATTCCCCAGCAAAAGCATCCTTTCAACAAGATTTGAAGATATGCATATTCTTCATCTCCAACGACAATCAGGGATTCAACCTCCCAGAATTTCCTCAACAATAGTTAGGGATTTATTTTCCCGGACAAAAATATACACTTCAGATTCATACATCATAGCATGCATACCGTATGCATTTAGCATAATACCACCTGGTGAACATCATGCAGGCATCTGCATTTTACTAATTCTTTTTCTCACAGGTAAAACATCAAGTTCTAGTATAAATCAACAAGAGATTTGTGCTAATACTTCTTCCAGCGTTTACCAACACTCCTCCAAATGGAATCTATAAGCTCATTCACCATCCATCTTCGAGAGAAAATTTCTGGGCACTTTAATGTTCAAATCATCTTTCACCTTCAAGTCATGAATGGCGGATCCGCCAATCTAACTCTTCAGGTTCAAAAAGTTTGAACAGGGGCAGCTGTTGTACCCCAAAATTTTCCCTCTCATTTCTCAAAGGATCACCCTGGATCCTCAGGTTTTCTTCCATCCATTTCCCAGCCTTGAACTACAAATCATTCAAGAAAGTTATTCACAAGGGTAAAATTGTCATTTGTACATTGAAAAGTCAAACTTTGACTTTTGGATCAAAATCAAGCTTCAAGAATCATATTTCATCAAGAAATGTTGGAATGTGAGATTTGTTTTGTCAAGAAATTCAAAAGTCAAATTTTACTTTGGAAAAGTCAAATTTCTAAATACTTGGAATTTTTCTAAGTGTTTAAGAAACATGACAAACTCAGAACTTCTGATCAGATTATCACCATAATGCAAGCTGATTCTGGAAGAACTTCTGATACAATAGTTATACAGTGAGATCTAAAACATTGTGGAACAGAACTTCTCCTAGAAATGTTGGGATTTCAAGTTATAACTCCTCAAAGACACGTCCTTGAAACTGAAACACTCAGCAAATTCTGGATACTTTCAAGACAGAGTTTGGTCAGAAATTCTCGGCATGTTTTCACAAAGGTTCAGTCAAAGTTTGCAAGAGTAAATCAAAGAAGGTTAAGAAGCGTGCTGCAAGCTTCCTGGAAAGTCTGAGAGCTCCCTCAGAACATGTTGGAGCCAGAAGATAAAAGGATCAGAAGATTGGATGCTACGCTGAAGCAGAACTTCTGATTCAGAATTAAGCAATGATGCAAAGTTTCACATGGCAGGATTTCTGATTTGATAAATCCCATCATCATTTAATGCTCACAACCACTTTTGAGTCTTTATCCAAAGAATTTCCCCCACGCGTACCTCTACTGTCTTGGGAAAGCAAACTTTTGTGCAAAAGCGTGTTAGGCCCATGCGCTGCTTTTGCTTTTCCTTAATTAATGCTGACAAATCCAGCTTAGGCGCTGCTAAACCTGCTAACCATCCTACTTTGTGCCTTGAACCATGCTTGTTTAAGCTTACTTCAAGAGTAAGTCAGCGTCTAGCGTATGACGTTGGTGCCACTTGACCTCTCCAAACTACAAAACCTTTGCCTATAAATTGAACTTCATTGGCCACTGTGGGAAAGGGAAAAATTTGAGAAAGAAAAGCCTTGAACCCCTGCAAAAATCCCAAGAGTCCAAAAAACTATATACACAAAAATATAAAACCTGTTAGCTTTTTTATTTTGTATTCAAACTCCATTTTTTTCTCAAGTGCTTCTTGACCAAAACCACCCATACGATATATATTCAAAAGCCATCCAAAATTCTGTAGTCAAACTGTCACACATTCTCCATCAATGTCCACCTCAAAATATCAGAACTTTATCCCTTGGTTGTTCCAGAATTTTCTGATCATTTACAGCCCAAGTTGAAAGTTTCCAGCCTGCTGAACACGTGAGGAAGCTGTTCAGAACATCACAACTGGCCAGAACCAGGTTCCAGCTCACAGGGCATTTTCCAACTACAAGGTAAGCTTCTGCTGACTCTCATCATATTACTTAGGCATTGTCAGATTTGCATGTTTAAAAATACAATGTAGACATTATGATTCTGATGATGTACATATTCTGAGATTTCATACATCTGCCTACCTAAGTAGAGGGAATTCCAGCTCAGAGCTTCTTAAAGAAATTAGAAATCAGAATTAGGATTAGCAAACTCATGCTTGCTTCTGATTTATATTTCTGATATCTCTTGTTTCTGAAACACTATGAAACTTGTCATAATTGTTATATGCGCAACTTCTGTTATGTTAAGAAATGACTAAGTTACAGATGTTCTGATTAGCATGGAGAGGGAGGAGAAATTATGTCAGTGGCATCAGAGCTTCTGAAAACTTTTGTGTTCTCAGCGGACCCAGAACTTCTAACTTTCCCTATTTCTATTAATGTTGTTTCTGTTTGTGCAGCGTGCCAGAGTCAGAACTTCTGACCTCTTCTTTTCAGCATTTGCGCTGATTCTGTCTTCTCTCCCTTTATTATTTTTTACCATCACTTTTATTTTTTTTCATTAACCAAAAAAACACCAAAAATATTTCATATTCACATATTATATTTTATTCCCTTCAACACAAAAGACCAAAAAATATTTTCTTAACCAAAACTTATTTCTTTTCTTAAATAAATAAGTATTTTATATTTTCTTGTACATTCTTATCCATTTCAATGTGGTTGTACTAGTAACTTAGGTTTTAATTTGCAATCCCCATTTGTAAATATGTACACCCCATCCCCCCAATGATTGTAATAGCGTAGAATATTTATTTTTTGCACTTTTATTGCTTTCATATATTGTTAGTAATTAGGGTGTGTATGGCAAGACTAAAACCAATTTTTAGAAAACCCTAATTTTAGATAAAATTATGCATGTAATCAAATACACTTGCACACTAGCACCCCTAGGGTTATTCCACTTGTTGCCTTACAAAAATGGTCATGTTATGCATGTGGGATGTCTTAACACAAACAAATCAAAAAAATACAAGATCATAGTCCCATGATGACACTATCAAAGTTGCCTTTCGAAATGATCTTAGTCCTTAAATAAAAATGCTAAATCATCTCACAACATTGCTATCATGGTTATACGATGACCCGCGCCCGTCTCTTCATATCCAACGATGGGGATTTTTACCAAAACAATGGTAAGATAGAAACGTCTAAAGGAGGAAGAAAAGAACACCTAAAGACCTTTTTGAGTAGGTTGAATGCTCCTAATTACTTGCTCAATTTCAAAAACAAACATCCTTGTTATTCTCAAAAACAAACACCAACACTTTCCAAACGTCTTTCAAAACATGAAAACATTTTCAAAAGATAAACACTTTGTATACATTCTTACGAACGAGAATCATTACAAAGTTTGCCTAAACGATGGCGCCTTTTCAAAATACTTTCAAAAACCACACAAAGCATAATTTCAAACAAAAGCAAGTGATCTAGCAAGTAACTAAGAGCCCATGGAAAACCATGGATGAAAAGGGTGCTAACACCTTCCCTTTTCATTATCTACCCCCCGAACTCAAGAAATATCTCTAAAAGGTCTTTCTTGTGCTTTTTCACCTTTCCTTATTGGATAAAAGAAAAGTCGGTGGCGACTTTTGCTAAACCGCAACATTTGAAAATATAAAACGCAAAACACCCAAGTCAGTTCTCCCACTGTATCAAAAATACATAAAATCAACAAGTAGACAACCCTAATTTAAGAAAAAAATGCATGGAAATAAAACACTTTGCAAACTGGCACCGCTAGGGTTAACCCACACTTGTTGCCTTAGAATAAAACAGTCATGTCCCTCGAGTGTGGGATACTTTAGCAAAGACTCTCGAATACAAGATCGTAGTCCATCGATGACCCTTCGACGTTGCCTTCGGTAAACGATCTTACAACCTTACGAAAAATTGCTTAGGTATCTCACAATGTTGCCTTCTATGACTGTACGATGACCCACACATGTCTCTTCACATCCAATGATATGGTTTCTTACTAACTAATGGTAAGATAACACTATCTAAAGGAGGAGGAAAATAACTAAGAATTTTTTATTAGGTAGAATGCTCGTAGTTGCTTGCTCATAAACTAAAACCATTTCCACACTCACACTTTCAAAACATATTTCTTCAAAACAAACATCTTCATGAAATATTTTCAAAACCAACACTTTGTATACATTCTTGTAGAGACGAGAATCATTACAAAGTTTACCGAAACAAAGGCGTTTTCAAAATACTTTCAAACCCACACAAACACATTTTTACAAAGCATTTCAAAGTGAGCTAAAAACAAAGAGCCCGTAGATAACTACGGATGAAAAGGATGCTAATACCTTCCCTTTTCATAACCTACCCCCCGAACTCAATAAAATTCTCGAAAGGTATTTCCTTTTATTTTCACCCTTTCCTTTATTGGATAAAAGAAAAGTCGGTGGCGACTCTTGTTATCCGCAACAATTGCGATAAAACAAAAAACACCCAAGTCAGTTCTCCCATCGTATTACAGAACTGGCAACTCTGCTGGGAAAATAACTTAAAAGTGGGGTTGCCTTAGACACTAGATCACATTTAATTGCTTTCAATTTTTGACTTGTTTGCTTTACATTATGGGTTATGTTTGGGTTTTGTATAGATCCTCTCCCCGGATCTGGGAACATTATTAGGTAACTAGCAAAGATCGTGGAGACTGTACGGCGTAGACCGATATGGTTGAAGCAATGGCTATGTTAGTGTGGCACATTTGTTGGTACCGGTATACCTTGTGGCGAATCGAGGAGAATACGGGGCCGATGTGTGGTGTCATGAATCACTAATTAACCATAGAATCTTTAGTTAAACAACTTAGCCATTAGGAAGTAGTGAGATAGCCGGGTTTGGTGTAGAGCTGAATATTGGTTGTTACTCGATGCTACGCTCATTGAGATCAGACTTTCAGGATATTTCGGTCGCCAATAAAGAGGCTTATGCTGAAACAATGCCTGATGAAGAAAGATCAATAATATTGAGATTCCCTAGAACCCGTTTACTTTCTAGGACAGGTTGAACCAACTAGACTTCAAGAGGGTACTTACCTATAAACCCCATGCAAGGCTATTATCTCCAAATGGAGTCTATCATCCCCAGTTGGGTGTATCCTCCCCAAGCTGAGTTTATCCTACTCAACTCGGTCGACACTCTCCAGTTTGAATTTCCCTTTCAGATTATCACAAATCACAGGGCCGCAACCCCTAATCCCCAGTAAAGTCGTCAGCAAAGCCTTTACTATTTCCAAGATGCTATGAAGCCTGGATCCGACCAGATATTAGCATAATTTTCAAGTTATTACTGAAGCCTAGACCCGACCAGATAACAGTTTGACTTCTTCAATTATTGAAACCTGGACCTGACCAGATAACAGTTTGAGTATCTGAAACCTGGATCCGACCAAATAACAATTGATCTCAATTTCAAGATGCTATGAAGCATGGATCTGACCAGATATTAGCACAATTTTCAAGTTATTACTGAAGCCTGGACCCGACCAGATAACAGTTTGACTTCTTCAATTACTAAAACCTGAACCCGACCAGATAACAGTTTGAGCATCTGATACCTGGATCTGACCCGATAATAGTTGATCTCAATTTCAAGATGCTATGAAGCCTGGATCCGACCAGATAGTAGCACAATTTTCAAGTTATTATTGAAGCTTGGACCCGACTGGATAACAGTTAATCTCAATTCCAAGATGCTATGAAGCCTGGACCCGACAAGATAATAGTGTAACTCTTCAAATATATAGAAGAACCTGAACTCAATCCGACCAAGGTTTAACTTCTTTTCCCCAATAGAGTTGCCTCCATATCCCCAACAAATTGCTGAGAAACCTAGACCCGACCAAATATCAGTTTTCATTTCCATCTTCTCAAACGGTTTATTGTGAAACCTGGATTCGACCAGATAGCAATCATCCTCAGAGATTTATTCTGAAACCTAGACCCGACCAGATAACAATTGATCTCATCAACCTCAGAAATCTACAAAGCCTGGACCCGACCAGATGACAGTTTTTCAAATAGTTTATTGTGAAACCTGGAGCCCGACCAGATAACAATTAACTATGATCCCCGGAAATACACTATGAAGCCTGGACTCGACCAGATAATAGTACAACTTTCCAAAAACCATGAAGCCTGGATCTGACCAGATAACTATTCAATTTCAGGAATTTACTGCGAAGCCTGGATCCGACCAAATAGTAGTTACCATTTCAAGTTACTGCAAAGCCTGATCCGACCAGATAACAGTTAACTTCTATATCCCCAGCAAATTGTTGTGAAGCCTGGATCCGACCAGATAACTATTCAATTTCAAGGAATTTTCTGCAAAGCCTGGGATCCGACCAAATAACAGTTAATTCGTCTCTTCCTTCGGTAAATTGTTGTGAAGCCTGGATCCGACCAGATAGCAATCGACTACTTCATCCTCAGTAACTGTGAAGCCTGGATCCGACCAGATAACAACTGACATTTGAACGATATTCCCCAGCAAAAGCATCCTTTCAACAAGATTTGAAGATATGCATATTCTTCATCTCCAACGACAATCAGGGATTCAACCTCCCAGAATTTCCTCAACAATAGTTAGGGATTTATTTTCCCGGACAAAAATATACACTTCAGATTCATACATCATAGCATGCATACCGTATGCATTTAGCATAATACCACCTGGTGAACATCATGCAGGCATCTGCATTTTACTAATTCTTTTTCTCACAGGTAAAACATCAAGTTCTAGTATAAATCAACAAGAGATTTGTGCTAATACTTCTTCCAGCGTTTACCAACACTCCTCCAAATGGAATCTATAAGCTCATTCACCATCCATCTTCGAGAGAAAATTTCTGGGCACTTTAATGTTCAAATCATCTTTCACCTTCAAGTCATGAATGGCGGATCCGCCAATCTAACTCTTCAGGTTCAAAAAGTTTGAACAGGGGCAGCTGTTGTACCCCAAAATTTTCCCTCTCATTTCTCAAAGGATCACCCTGGATCCTCAGGTTTTCTTCCATCCATTTCCCAGCCTTGAACTACAAATCATTCAAGAAAGTTATTCACAAGGGTAAAATTGTCATTTGTACATTGAAAAGTCAAACTTTGACTTTTGGATCAAAATCAAGCTTCAAGAATCATATTTCATCAAGAAATGTTGGAATGTGAGATTTGTTTTGTCAAGAAATTCAAAAGTCAAATTTTACTTTGGAAAAGTCAAATTTCTAAATACTTGGAATTTTTCTAAGTGTTTAAGAAACATGACAAACTCAGAACTTCTGATCAGATTATCACCATAATGCAAGCTGATTCTGGAAGAACTTCTGATACAATAGTTATACAGTGAGATCTAAAACATTGTGGAACAGAACTTCTCCTAGAAATGTTGGGATTTCAAGTTATAACTCCTCAAAGACACGTCCTTGAAACTGAAACACTCAGCAAATTCTGGATACTTTCAAGACAGAGTTTGGTCAGAAATTCTCGGCATGTTTTCACAAAGGTTCAGTCAAAGTTTGCAAGAGTAAATCAAAGAAGGTTAAGAAGCGTGCTGCAAGCTTCCTGGAAAGTCTGAGAGCTCCCTCAGAACATGTTGGAGCCAGAAGATAAAAGGATCAGAAGATTGGATGCTACGCTGAAGCAGAACTTCTGATTCAGAATTAAGCAATGATGCAAAGTTTCACATGGCAGGATTTCTGATTTGATAAATCCCATCATCATTTAATGCTCACAACCACTTTTGAGTCTTTATCCAAAGAATTTCCCCCACGCGTACCTCTACTGTCTTGGGAAAGCAAACTTTTGTGCAAAAGCGTGTTAGGCCCATGCGCTGCTTTTGCTTTTCCTTAATTAATGCTGACAAATCCAGCTTAGGCGCTGCTAAACCTGCTAACCATCCTACTTTGTGCCTTGAACCATGCTTGTTTAAGCTTACTTCAAGAGTAAGTCAGCGTCTAGCGTATGACGTTGGTGCCACTTGACCTCTCCAAACTACAAAACCTTTGCCTATAAATCGAACTTCATTGGCCACTGTGGGAAAGGGAAAAATTTGAGAAAGAAAAGCCTTGAACCCCTGCAAAAATCCCAAGAGTCCAAAAAACTATATACACAAAAATATAAAACCTGTTAGCTTTTTTATTTTGTATTCAAACTCCATTTTTTTCTCAAGTGCTTCTTGACCAAAACCACCCATACGATATATATTCAAAAGCCATCCAAAATTCTGTAGTCAAACTGTCACACATTCTCCATCAATGTCCACCTCAAAAAGTCAGAACTTTATCCCTTGGTTGTTCCAGAATTTTCTGATCATTTACAGCCCAAGTTGAAAGTTTCCAGCCTGCTGAACACGTGAGGAAGCTGTTCAGAACATCACAACTGGCCAGAACCAGGTTCCAGCTCACAGGGCATTTTCCAACTACAAGGTAAGCTTCTGCTGACTCTCATCATATTACTTAGGCATTGTCAGATTTGCACGTTTAAAAATACAATGTAGACATTATGATTCTGATGATGTACATATTCTGAGATTTCATACATCTGCCTACCTAAGTAGAGGGAATTCCAGCTCAGAGCTTCTTAAAGAAATTAGAAATCAGAATTAGGATTAGCAAACTCATGCTTGCTTCTGATTTATATTTCTGATATCTCTTGTTTCTGAAACACTATGAAACTTGTCATAATTGTTATATGCACAACTTCTGTTATGTTAAGAAATGACTAAGTTACAGATGTTCTGATTAGCATGGAGAGGGAGGAGAAATTATGTCAGTGGCATCAGAGCTTCTGAAAACTTTTGTGTTCTCAGCGGACCCAGAACTTCTAACTTTCCCTATTTCTATTAATGTTGTTTCTGTTTGTGCAGCGTGCCAGAGTCAGAACTTCTGACCTCTTCTTTTCAGCATTTGCGTTGATTCTGTCTTCTCTCCCTTTATTATTTTTTACCATCACTTTTATTTTTTTTCATTAACCAAAAAAACACCAAAAATATTTCATATTCACATATTATATTTTATTCCCTTCAACACAAAAGACCAAAAAATATTTTCTTAACCAAAACTTATTTCTTTTCTTAAATAAATAAGTATTTTATATTTTCTTGTACATTCTTATCCATTTCAATGTGGTTGTACTAGTAACTTAGGTTTTAATTTGCAATCCCCATTTGTAAATATGTACACCCCATCCCCCCAATGATTGTAATAGCGTAGAATATTTATTTTTTGCACTTTTATTGCTTTCATATATTGTTAGTAATTAGGGTGTGTATGGCAAGACTAAAACCAATTTTTAGAAAACCCTAATTTTAGATAAAATTATGCATGTAATCAAATACACTTGCACACTAGCACCCCTAGGGTTATTCCACTTGTTGCCTTACAAAAATGGTCATGTTATGCATGTGGGATGTCTTAACACAAACAAATCAAAAAAATACAAGATCATAGTCCCATGATGACACTATCAAAGTTGCCTTTCGAAATGATCTTAGTCCTTAAATAAAAATGCTAAATCATCTCACAACATTGCTATCATGGTTATACGATGACCCGCGCCCGTCTCTTCATATCCAATGATGGGGATTTTTACCAAAACAATGGTAAGATAGAAACGTCTAAAGGAGGAAGAAAAGAACACCTAAAGACCTTTTTGAGTAGGTTGAATGCTCCTAATTACTTGCTCAATTTCAAAAACAAACATCCTTGTTATTCTCAAAAACAAACACCAACACTTTCCAAACGTCTTTCAAAACATGAAAACATTTTCAAAAGATAAACACTTTGTATACATTCTTACGAACGAGAATCATTACAAAGTTTGCCTAAACGATGGCGCCTTTTCAAAATACTTTCAAAAACCACACAAAGCATAATTTCAAACAAAAGCAAGTGATCTAGGAAGTAACTAAGAGCCCATGGAAAACCATGGATGAAAAGGGTGCTAACACCTTCCCTTTTCATTATCTACCTCCCGAACTCAAGAAATATCTCTAAAAGGTCTTTCTTGTGCTTTTTCACCTTTCCTTATTGGATAAAAGAAAAGTCGGTGGCGACTTTTGCTAAACCGCAACATTTGCAAATATAAAACGCAAAACACCCAAGTCAGTTCTCCCACTGTATCAAAAATACATAAAATCAACAAGTAGACAACCCTAATTTAAGAAAAAAATGCATGGAAATAAAACACTTTGCAAACTGGCACCGCTAGGGTTAACCCACACTTGTTGCCTTAGAATAAAACAGTCATGTCCCTCGAGTGTGGGATACTTTAGCAAAGACTCTCGAATACAAGATCGTAGTCCATCGATGACCCTTCGACGTTGCCTTCGGTAAACGATCTTACAACCTTACGAAAAATTGCTTAGGTATCTCACAATGTTGCCTTCTATGACTGTACGATGACCCACACATGTCTCTTCACATCCAATGATATGGTTTCTTACTAACTAATGGTAAGATAACACTATCTAAAGGAGGAGGAAAATAACTAAGAATTTTTTATTAGGTAGAATGCTCGTAGTTGCTTGCTCATAAACTAAAACCATTTCCACACTCACACTTTCAAAACATATTTCTTCAAAACAAACATCTTCATGAAATATTTTCAAAACCAACACTTTGTATACATTCTTGTAGAGACGAGAATCATTACAAAGTTTACCGAAACAAAGGCGTTTTCAAAATACTTTCAAACCCACACAAACACATTTTTACAAAGCATTTCAAAGTGAGCTAAAAACAAAGAGCCCGTAGATAACTACGGATGAAAAGGATGCTAATACCTTCCCTTTTCATAACCTACCCCCCGAACTCAATAAAATTCTCGAAAGGTATTTCCTTTTATTTTCACCCTTTCCTTTATTGGATAAAAGAAAAGTCGGTGGCGACTCTTGTTATCCGCAACAATTGCGATAAAACAAAAAACACCCAAGTCAGTTCTCCCATCGTATTACAGAACTGGCAACTCTGCTGGGAAAATAACTTAAAAGTGGGGTTGCCTTAGACACTAGATCACCTTTAATTGCTTTCAATTTTTGACTTGTTTGCTTTACATTATGGGTTATGTTTGGGTTTTGTATAGATCCTCTCCCCGGATCTGGGAACATTATTAGGTAACTAGCAAAGATCGTGGAGACTGTACGGCGTAGACCGATATGGTTGAAGTAATGGCTATGTTAGTGTGGCACATTTGTTGGTACCGGTATACCTTGTGGCGAATCGAGGAGAATACGGGGCCGATGTGTGGTGTCATGAATCACTAATTAACCATAGAATCTTTAGTTAAACAACTTAGCCATTAGGAAGTAGTGAGATAGCCGGGTTTGGTGTAGAGCTGAATATTGGTTGTTACTCGATGCTACGCTCATTGAGATCAGACTTTCAGGATATTTCGGTCGCCAATAAAGAGGCTTATGCTGAAACAATGCCTGATGAAGAAAGATCAATAATATTGAGATTCCCTAGAACCCGTTTACTTTCTAGGACAGGTTGAACCAACTAAACTTCAAGAGGGTACTTACCTATAAACCCCAGCTTCAAGAATTTTTCCTGAATCTATCCAAGGGGCAAGAAGAAGTGAAAGCACTCCTCATTGAGAGCATGAGTAAGAAGAATCCTGAAGACAACGAGGATGGCCTAATGAAACAATTGCAAGCAGAGATAGCAACGATGAGAACCCAGATGTTGGGAAAGATTGCTCTTATCCAAAACTTAGCTCGGGGACAAGAAGAGTTGAGAATCCTCATTAACAAGCTTCATCAAGATGAATACAATTGTATGGAACAAACGGTTAAGATTGGGGATCAAGTCATTAATCAGCCCCCAGTGAGACAAGAGGTTGGCTTGGTCGAGAGTAGACCTTTCCAAACTACTGCTACATTGTGAGCCCAACAACGACCTCGCCAACAACGTTAGGGTCATCAGCGTAGGCAGAATATGCTCGAAAGAAAATCTTCCGAGATTAACATGTCCTTGGCTCAAGCATTGCATCATATGTTAGAGGCCAAGCAGGTCACATTGAAGGGGCCTCCTCAAAAACCTAATACTTCTTCTCCCCGTTACAATCATAAAGAAAGGTGTTCATACCACTCCAACAGCTGTGGACATGACACTAACATCTGTTAGACGTTTAAGAACAAGATTCAAGACTTGATTGATGAAGGAGTTTTGGAATTCACACAAGATGGTCAAGTTGAATTTTTTTTGTCATCCCTCAAAGGCACACCATCTGAAGTGAGAAATTTAAAGTGGAGAAGCTTTTCATTCATTCGAGTTTTCAGTTGTAATTTCTTTATTTTGTTCAAAAAATTATCTTTAAGCCAAATTTTGGTTGTTCTCATTAATGCATTGCATATGTTTGTTTTGAGTTAATCCATTCGTTTCCACTATACTGAAATTTTGCTTTTACCCTTTTTTTATGATATTCAACTCTTGATTAAAAGCTACAAGCCTTTAGAGGGAGGATGACGAAAATAATAGCATAATCTCTACAATATGCTTTTGAACAGACCTTGTTGATGATGTACAAGCGTTGTTTCAAATCCTAAACAGTGGCGTTATAAGGAAGATAATCTTTAGTCAACCCCTTTGAGCCAACGAAGTAGGAGTTTTCTTTTTCGCACAAATTGAAACCTTTAAATCATAACCCGGGGCAGGGTAGTTTCTCAGTTAATTCAAATGCGTGTTCAGTCGTAAGCCTTCACTTTATACACAATGAATGACATCAAAAACATCCTTCTGAATCAAAAGATGGTGATGGTTCCCCGTAAAATCGGCAGTCATTATCTCTCAAAAGAAAAGTCCACTTAGGCAAAACCTATGGAGGAGACTTAAGAAAAACTAGGGCATCCCGCTGATTGTAGTCTCAAAACAAAAACAGTCAGGCAAAAATTAGGGATAATAAATCTAAAAAAAGGAGTTCGTTACAAACCCTCAACAACAGAAAGAGGTTGCAAAAATGTTTGCCTTCTCAAATAAACTTTCAGTATCTGAACCATCGCCAAATTATCATTCTAGATTCTATTGGGAGATAAACGCACAATTAACTGAGTATAGGGCTGAAGAACATCATGAAGAATGGTTGGGTACAAATAAAACGTTGAGCCTTATCCTTTGTTTCTTAAACCGTGAACCAAGCCATATTACAACCCTTTTAAAAGTCCTAATTGAAGAATAGGTTGGTTCGAGAGCATACTGTTACAAAAGGTATCCTGACTCCTGTAAGGCTTACTGTAAATCCTGAGTTGAATTCATATTCTTACAAAATTTTGCTGCTTGTTAAAAAATTCATTTTTCAAAAAAAATCAAGACAGACATAGACTTTGCATTGTTTGAATACCACTGTTTGCATATGGCCAATTGTTCGACAATGGAGAAATTCGCACGACAAATATCCAATGAACAGAAATTCTCTCAATGAACATAATCACTTCAAATAGAAAGATGCTTCCAATGAAAATCAAGGGGCATGACATGATTATTGTCCAACACATCTGGGGAAGTCAAGTCGAGATTTAAAGAATCTCTCAAAAAGTGCTGGATAGCCAGGGGAGGATCTCCATCCGAATCACTTTGGGAAATAATACATTGATCAGGGGTTTTAACAAAAGCCACTTGATCAAAAAGAGCTTCGGTACCACCAAATTTCTTGTCTGTACCAGTAGTATCAGATGGTGTCAGTATCATGTCTTCGGATCCTTCCATGACAGCTCTTAAAATAATACTGAGGAATATCAAAGATCTTCAGTACCACCAAATTGCTTGTCTGTACCAGTAGTATCAGTTAGTGTCAGTATCATGTCTTCGGATCCTTCCATGATAGTTCTTAGAAAATACTGAGGAAGACTATCAGAAATTTGATCAAAATTAAGCCTTCGGTGCCACCAAATTGCTTGTTTGTGCCAGTAGTAGCAGATGGTGTCAGTATCATGACTTCAGATCCTTCCATGACAGTTCTTATAAAAGACACCTAGGAAGTTCCAGACTATCAGAAATTTGATCAAAACTTCAAGTGCACCAGACTAACCTCAGGGGAAAACGGGATCCCACATATGAAAGGTCACGCACGATCAAGCAAATATTTTCTGGCATTTCTACACCACTTTCTATCATAGACAGTGATAACTCTCCATGGAAACATTACGGCGTAGACCGATATGGTTAAAATGATGGCTACGTTAGTGTGACACTTTAGTTTGTACAGGTGTTCCTTGAGTCAGTAGAGGATAACACTAGGCTTCCGCATGATGTCTTAAGCACTAATTGTCCTTTAGAACCTTAATTGACCCATCTTGGCCATTAAAAGGTAGTGAGATAGCCGGATTTGGGGAAGTCCAGAGTTAGTTGATACTCGATGCTACACTCATTGAGATTCGACTTGCGAGATGTTTTGGTGGCAAATCAGTTGTTGTACTAAAATAAAACCTTCGAGAAAGATTCATGATATGAGATTCCTAGAACCCGGTTACTTTTTAGGACAGGTTGAGCTAACTTGACTTCTATAGAAAGGGTACTTACCTACGGACCTCATACAAGCCTTTAAATCTAAGGATCTTGTGTGCTTTGTTTGTGTTTGCTATATGTTCAAACATGACATCATGACATCATAACATCGCATTTTCAATAACCATTTCAAGGATATCAGGGACCTGGGATGCAGGTTTATCATGAACCAGATTGTTAGCAAGGGGCAAGGGGAATTATTTTCCTCTAACCGAATTTCATCAAAGACTGGAGTACGTTCCCCTGATTCAAAGTCTAGGATCCACTCGACATGGTGAGTTTGATTCTCATAAAAGGATGTTCAAAGACGTAAAGTTCTTCAGTCAAAGCTACAACCAGAATCAACTTCTAACATTTCACTTTTGTCTATCACACGAGATCCTTGAAAACATTGCATATGCATACATATACATCATACCATAACATGTATTTCCCAAGACAGGTTTTCTCATCTTCTTGTTGTTTATTTCAGTAAAAGATAGCTCTCGAAAAAACCGTCAAAGAACTTCAAGCTCAAAATTCTCAATTTCAACAAATGTTCCTGGACTTAGCCAAGGGGCAAGAAGAGCTGAAGACCATCATCACCAAAGAGAGGAAGAAAAAGACTAAGAAACCAGCCGTCATCCTTAATATGGGTAGAAGATTCAAAGGTCCGGTCAGGAGGGCTCTAGATTTTGAGGTCCCGTCAAATTAGGATGATAACCAAGAGGAAGATGGTAAGAGTGTGAAAGCTGACGAGAATAACAACCAGGGTTCAAATGAAGCAGACTACAAAGATGAATAGTATCATCCGGCTGATGACAAATACAAACAGCTGGAAGATCTTCTCAATGTTATGAATATCTAGAGAGTGTCGGGGTTGGATTTTAAAGATATGGGTTTAATCTCGGGAGTTGTAATTCCTCAAAAACTCAAGGTCCCTACTTTTGCGAATTATGATGGTGTTTCCTGTCCAAAGCTTTATTTAAGGTTGTATGTTCGGAATATTCAACCCCATACTGCTGATAGGAAGTTATGGGTGCACTCTTTTTCAAGAAAGCTTGTTGAGAACACAATTGGAGTGGTTCTATCAGCTGGAAGGGACTGATATCCGTACTTGGGAAGATTTAGCTTCTCCTTTTTACAAACAATACTAGTACAATGCTGATCTTGCACCAACTCACGTGTAATTACAAAGTATGACTATGGGCTCGAACGAAGGCTTCAAAGAGTATGCCCAGAATTGGAGGGATCTAGTTGGAAGAGTTTAACCTCCTTTATCTGATAGGGAGATGGTTGATATGTTTATGGGAACTTTGACAGGTCATTTCTTCAATCATCTGATTGGAAGCTCTTCAGCCAGATTCACCGAGCTGATATTAACAGGGGAACATGTTGAAAGTGGAATCAGGAGTGGAAAAATTCAGGTGACTGCATATTCAAATACTGTGAAGAAGATTTTCAATGGTAAAAAAGAAAATAATGTTATGTATGGCCAGAAGGGTCATGCTAGAAATGACCATAACTAGTCTGTGGGAGCTGTGCTGATTTCTAATCATGCACCAGCACAACAACATCAACAAGGAAATCAGCGTAGGACAGACGCACCTAGGAGACAATTTACTAAGATCAAGATGCAATTGTCTCAGGCATTACAACATCTATTGAAGGCAGAGTTGATAAGGTTAAGAGATCCGCCTCAGAATCCCAACACTTCCTCCCCCAAGTACAATCCTAGTGTAAGATGTGCCTATCATTCCAATAGTCTCAGACACGACAGAAATAACTGTTGGGCTTTGAAAAATAAATTCAAGATATGATTGACAGTAAAGAGATTGAATTTGACCCTCCCAAGACCCCCAATGTGATTACCGCTCCTATGCCCAAGCACGACAAAGGCATTAGTGATATTGATGATGTTTTGTATGTTTTAACTGTGAGTAACTTAACTACTCCCCTCCTAATTATTAAGAAGAATTTGTTGCAAGCCGATTTATTTTTGGGTTGCATTGAAAGATGCTATTGCATTGCAGCCTAACCCAATGGTTGCAAATTGCTGAAAGAAGGTATTCAGTGTCTAATGGATAACCATATATTTTAGTTGAGAAGACTCCTTCTATTGAGAGTTTGTTCCAAGACTTGGAGCTTAAAGAGGTATCTGTAATTTTTGGTACTCCTATAAGAGTCACTGCCAAAGGCCCTACGAGGATTACAACTGAACCTAGAGTTGCTCCTCTGATAGTTACTATGCCCGGACCAATTACATACTCCTCTGACAAGGCTATCCCTTGCAATTATGGGGCTGATGTTTACTACCATGGTGTCAAGCAAGAATCGTTGGTTGTAAGATGTCGGAGTTACTGATCCCAATGTTGATAATATTGTCGGGACCAGTAAAGTTACCGGAAGTGGAAGGGTTTTCTCTGTTACCAGTTCGTGTTACTGCTGCCAAGTCAACTACCGAGACTCTAGGTAAAGAACAAATGACTAAGCCTGCCCAGACGGAGGCACCGAAGTAGGTTACTGCTGAAGATACCTCCAAGCAAGAGATGGAGGAAATACTAAAGATCATCCGAAAAAGTTACTACAAGATTTTTGAATAGCTGGGGAAGACCCCATCCAATATATCTATGTTATCCCTGTTGTTGTGTTCAGAAGCCCATGCTCAGGCTTTGGTGAAGTTCTTGAAATCCGGTCACGTACCACAAGAAATTTCTGCTGATCAGTTTGAAAACTATGTTGTTATCCTAACGACTGATAATGGGCTAGGTTTTTCTGATGCTGACCTGACTCCTGAAGGAAGAAACCATAACAAGGCCCTGTATGTCTCTATTGAGTGCAGGGGTACTACCTTAGCGCATGTGTTGGTTGACACAAGTTACTCACTGAATGTTTTACTGAAGGGTGCTTTAGACAGGCTTGACGGTGAATGGGTTATGCTGAAACCCAGTGACATTGTGGTTAGAGCCTTTGATGGTTCAAAGAGGATGGTGCACGGAGAGGTGGATCTCCCGATCAAAGTAGGTTCATAGATCTTTGACTCTACCTTCTAAGTGATGTACATTCGTACGACCTATTCATGTTTACTTGGACGCCCTTGAATTCATGGGAAAGGCGTTGTTACCTTCACTCTACATCAAAAGGTGAAATATCCAGTGAAAGGAAAGGTTGTTATGGTTTGTGGTGAAGAAGTGTACATGGTAAGTCACTTGAACTCATTCAAGTATGTCGAGATGGACAGCGAATTCATCGAAACTCTCTACTAGACTTTTGAAGTTATTCCTTGAACAACTATTGTTACTGAAGACGTTTTTTCTATTCCTAAGGTTACCAAGGCTCCGCCTAGAATGGCTTCTCTGAAAGACGCCAGAGTTGTGGTAAAAGAAGGTGGTTGTACTACTTGGGGTCAGCTTCATGACATTCCATACAAGTTTGACAAATTTCGTTTCAGTTTCACTGTAGAGGCTCAGAGGGCTATTTGTCGTGCTCACGCTGGAAGACCACCATTCCATGTCAGCAACAATGGAGTCAATGCGGTAGAAGATGTTGATAGTGACTACGACCTAGACAACTGGATTTTTCCCATCACCTGCAATTGACCCAGCAATTGGAAAACTAAAGACATTATACTGATCTCCTTTAGTCAGGAGTAAATGCTATTTTCTTTTTCTTTTTTCTTTCAAGTTTTGGCCATGTAACTTTTTAAAACAATAACTTTAAGCCTTATGCCTTACCCGGGGCACAACGGTCCATTTGTTAGGTTTGTCATTTCATCCGCATATTTTCATTCAATAAAACATTAGACGTTTGCATTCAAATTTTACGCTCTATGTCTTTATTTTACTTTATTACTTTCAAAATAGATATGTGTTCTTACACACACCCACACGAAAAATTACAGATCCACATCCTCTTTGGATCCCATCGATAACAATTCTGCTAATGCCAATTATGACTTTGAAAATATGATCTACCAAGGTGAGGACGAAGGTGAGGAAGATTGCGAAGTACCTGGAGAGCTTTCTAGGATGTTAATGCAAGAAGAAAGAGCCATACAACCGCATGAAGAGTCAGTCGAGGTTGTGAACTTGGGTACTGAAGAGGACAAGAAAGAAGTCAAGATAGGTGTCAACCTAGAAGATAGTGTCAAGAACAGATTAATCCAAATGTTGCGTGACTATGTTGAGATCTTTTCTTCGTCATACGAAGACATGTCAGGGCTCAATACTGATATTGTGGTTCACCGTCTACCGATGAAAGAAGGTTGTTCTCCAATAAAGCAGAAAGTTTGTTGTATGTGACCCTCGATGTCTGAAAAGATCAAAGTTGAGGTTACGAAGCAGTTCAACACAGGTTTCTTGGTTGTTACGTATTATCCTCAGTGGGTTGCGAATGTGGTTCTAGTATCGAAGAAGGATGGTAAGGTGTGTATGTGTGTAGACTATAGGGATCTGAATAGGGCAAGCCCCATAGATGACTTTCCACTTCCACATATTGATGTTCTAGTTGACAACACCGCTCAACACAAAGTGTTTTCCTTCATGGCACCTGAAGACATGGAGAAGAATACTTTTGTCACACAGTGGGGAACTTTTATCTACAAGGTTATGCCTTTTGGGTTAAAGAACGTTGGTGCAACATATCAACGTGCTATGGTAGCTTTGTTCCATGACATGATACATCACGAGATAGAGGTTTACATCAAAAACATGATAGTCATATCTCAGACTGAAGAAGAACATCTCGACCACCTACGCAAACTATTTGAGTGGTTGAAGAAGTACAAGCTGAGATTGAATCTAAACAAGTGTACCTTTGGGGTAAGATCCGGTAAACTCCTAGGTTTCGTCTTCAGTGGTAAAGGTATTGAGGTTGACCCCGCCAAGGTCAAAGCCATTCAAGAAATGACAGATCCCCCTACTGAGAAGGAAGTCAAAGGTTTCTTAGGAAGATTAAACTACATTTCCAGATTTATTTCCCATTTGACCGCTACTTGTGAGTCGATATTCAAGTTGCTGAAGAAAGATCAAGTAGTAAAGTGGAACGATGATTGTCAGATAGCTTTCGACAAAATCAACGAGTACCTCCAGGAACCTCCAATTCTGATGCCACCAGTTGAAGGAAGACCTTTAATCATGTACCTAACAGTGTTAGAGAACTCAATAAGGTGTGTACTGGGGTAACTTGACGAGTATGGTCGAAAAGAGCATGCGATATACTACCTTAGTAAAAAGTTTACCGAATGTGAAACAAGATACTCATTGCTCGAGAAAACTTGTTGCGCTTTGGCATGGGATGCTCGCAGACTAAGACAGTATATGTTTACTCATACTACTTTGTTGATCTCTAAGATGGATCCGATCAAATACATATTCGAGAAGCCCGTTATCTCCTGAAGAATAGCAAGATGGAAAATGGTCTTGACAGAATACAACATTCAGTACACCACTCAGAAGGCAATCAAAGGAAGTTTATTGGCAGATCATTTGGCTCATCAAGTCGTAGACGACTACCAATCTATGAATTTTGAGTTCACAGATGAGAATATTATGCTAGTTACAGACTATGAAAAACCAGAACCGTATGAAGGACATGAGTCGGAATCCCGATGGACTTTGGTTTTTGATTGAGCTTCCAACATGCTGGGCAATGGAATCAGTGATGTGATTATCTCTCCCAAGGGTTGCCATACGCCTTTCACCACTAGACTTTGCTTTGACTATACCAAAAACATGGTCGAATACGAAGCATGCATCATGGGTATTAAGGCTGCTATCAACATGAGAATCAAGTTATTGGACGTGTATGGGGACTCAGCCCTAGTGATCAGTCATATTAAGGGAGAATTGGATATGAAGCACCCAAATATCATTCCTTATCAAGAGCATGTTTTGACATTAATTTTGTACTTCGAGGAAATCACTTTTGAACATATTCCACAGGAAGAGAATCAATTGGCAGATGCATTAGCTACCATGTCATCCATGTTCAAAGTCAGATGGGATAACGAAGCTCCTCAAATTACTATTAAGAGACTATACAAACTGGTACAGTACTGCGAAGTTGATAATGATAGAGTAGAGGAAAAGCCTTGGTACCACGAAGTGAAAAGATACCTCAAAGCTCAAGACTATCATGAGGGGACGTTGATTAACGATAAGAAATTCATATGGAGATTCTCTGCCAAATTCTTTCTGAGCAATGGAATTTTGTATAAGTGCAATCACAGTTCAACTTTGCTTCGTTGTGTAGACAAGAATGAAGCTGAGAAGATTATGGAAGATATGCACGAAGGTATCTTTGATACTCATTCCAGTGGGCCTATAATGGCTAAGAAAATTCTGAGAGCGGGTTATTATTGGTCGACTATGGAAACTGATTGCCATATTCATTCAAGAACTTGTCACAAATGCCAAATTTATGCTGACAAAGTCCATGTGCCTCTGGTTCCTCTGAATGTCTTGACTGCTCTAGCCGTTCACAATATGGAGCATTGATATGATTGGAGAGATTAAGCCTACGGCTTCTAATGGGCATTGTTTCATCCTCGTCACCATTGATTACTTCACGAAGTGGGTTGAAGCAGCCTCATTTTCCTCTATTACCAAGAATGTTGTGGCCCGATTCATTAAGCATAACCTTATATGTCGGTATGGTATCCCCAAAAGAATTATCGCAGACAATGGTACCAATATTAACAACATTATGATCACATAACTCTTCATGCAGTTCAAGATTAAGCACCACAACTCTTCTTCGTATCGACCGAAGATGAATGACACAGTGGAAGCCGCCAACAAGAACATCAAGAAGATCTTGCAGAAGATGACAGTGACATGCAAATATTCGTATGAGATGTTACCATTTGCTCTTCATGTCTATCACACTTCAGTATGGACATCAACTGGGGAAACCCCATTCACCCTAGTCTACGGTATGGAAATTGTCCTACCTATCGAAGTCCAGATTCCTTCTCTAAGAATTATGAAAGATGTAGATTTATACGAAGACGATTGGATTCAGACTAGGCTAGACCAGATAAATTTGATCGACAAGAAAAGGATTGTGTCTATTTGTCATGGTAAGATGTTTCAGAAGCGTATGATCAAAGCCTTCAACAAGAAAGTCAAACATCAGGTATACCAGGCTGGTGACTTGGTAATAAAGTGCATCATCTTACCACAAGGTGATCCCAGGGTAAAATGGACTCCCACATACAAATGGTCGTTTGTGATTAAGAGGATATATTCTGGCGGCACTATGATACTGACCAACATGGACAATGAAGATTTCCCGCACCCTGTGAACATGGACATAGTCAAAAAATACTACGCATGAAAGAGACCCGCTAGGTTGACTGTCCTAGGCAAAAATAAGGGAATCCCGGCGAACCAAAAGGGTTCGAGGAAAATTAGGGATATATATAAAGATTGTACACCCGACAACTCGAAAACCTGAAAAGGCGGCTTGGGAAAAAAGGTTATCTCGGTGGACTGAAAACCCGAAAGGGCGGTCCAGGAAAAAGTTAGGGATTAAAGTGTACGACTATGTCCTGCTGGATCATCTATTCACAACAAGCTTTATTTTAAATGTCAAGTTCAAATGGTACAAATTGATTCAGTCAACTTCTTCCGACAGTAAGGGATGAGATGCTTGAAGATATATGAGAAATATCAGAGTTAAAACCCGATGGGATTGTTTCCACAGAGTTGTCTTTTTTTTTCTTTGTACTTTCTTCATTTTTATGAAGATTTCTTCTTACTTGGATCTCTGTCTCCTTGTAAAAAATTGCTTGTTTATAGGCAAACCATCAATATAAATATAATTAAAAATTCAAACTTACTTTCTCTGTTTTGTTTGCAAAAATGTTCAATGACTAAATTGAGTGACCATATGCATACGAATATGATTATTGTTAACAAATATGTGAATAAGAATAGGGTTATCATTTACTAAAGACTCTAGGAGTTGGGATAACGTTTAAGTCATCCACAAATCTCCACAAGGAGTCTCTACAGAGCTACCTTTACAAACTCATCCTCGACAGAGATACATTCCTCAGCAAGTCTAATATACCTTCAGACAGAAATTGAGGTATCTTCTAGAAGTTCACTTGATCAGCTTCCCCAGTAGATCCCTAGCAGGTAAATAAGTGTGATCATTTCCCCAACATACAATGGAAACTTCCTCCGTATAACCTATGACATTCCAATTCCCATCATAAATTATTCCCTCAGCACAGTTTATAGGAATTTAATCCCCCAGTGGAGCTTGTTCCTCCAACACTATAAAATCCTCAACATAATTCTCTCCCCAGCAGGGTTTATTTCCTCAGCAGAGGTTTATTTCCCCAGCAGGGTTTATTTCCCAAATAGAGGTTATTTCTCTGATTATCGCAATTCCTAGACAAAATTCTCTTCCCAGGTCAGATGTCATTCAACTTTGTCCTCTCCAGAAGAGTGGGAGTCCCTGCATCAAAGGATTATCGATCTCTTTTATCCCCATTCAACATACATAAGAATCAAATCCTTCAAGAGAACGATGAACGACTAATGTTCCAGAATTCTTATATCCTCAAGAAGAAGTCGAACATCCCCAGCGGAATATCCTCAAACAAAGCGGAAATCCCCTGCAAAATTAGTCCCAGAAGAGGGGAGATTCATACCCTTCATCCCCAGCAATAGTCAAGGATTTATTTTCCCTAGCCTAAGAAGTTATACGGAGCTACCGTTTTCGTCAGCAACATCTCATATCCATACATCATTTATAAAACATCATAACATATGCATACGAAACGCATATGGAACTCTCATTTATTTTGAGAACATCATTACGCAATGCATTACATACATCATGGCATTGCATAAAACTAACTTTGTTTCTTCTAGGTTATTCTGCAAACAGATGAATATCATTGGCAATTTTCAAACGGGTCAAAGATTAATTCCAGAAATAAGACGGGACAATTATCTATACGACCAGGGGGTGTGAATTCCTGAAATTAGACGGGTTTACCATCAAAATGTGGGTTAGAGATTAATTACCGAAAGAAGACGGGGCAACTATCTATACGACCAAGCGGTATGAATTCCTGAAACAAGACAGGTTTACCAACAAAAGTGGGTCAGAGATTAATTCCCAAAACAAGACAGGACAACTATCTATATGACAAGGCGGTATGAATTCCTGAAACATGACGGGTTTACCAACAAAAAGCGGGTCATAGATTAATTCTCGAAACAAGACGGGGCAACTATCTATACGACCAGGCGGTATGAATTCCTAAAACAAGACGAGTTTACCAACAAAAAGTGGGCCAGACATTAATTTCTGAAATATGACAGAGCAACTATCTATACGACCAGGCGGTATGGATTCCTGAAACAAGACGGGTTTACTAACAAAAACGGGTCAGAATTTAATTCCCGAAGCAAGACGGGGAAACTATTTATATGACTAGGCGATATGAACTCTCGAAGCATGATATGTTTACCAATGAAGAACAGATTGCAGATCAATTCCCGAAACAGGACAGGGTGACTATCTGTATGACCAAATGATTTCCCTCAGAGACTGAATTATGAAAAGCATCTCCCTTCAGAGACTGAATTCTAAAAAGTATCTCCTTCAGGTCCTTCATTTTGAAAAGCAATTTGCTTCGAAAATTTTTATTCCATCAGATCAAGTCGAGCATTGACTCATTCTAATACTCCTATCAACAGTTACTTTAGATGGCATCTATAAGCCCATCTACGACAACACTCTATCATCTCCCTGAATGGCATATTTAATCCCATTCAAGCAATACAATCAATTAAGAATGTTACTTTGTGCACATGCAAGTGCAAATTTCTGGGCACTTTAGTGTTCAATCCTCTTCCACCTTCTGATCACGAATGGCGAGCATGTCAATCTAACTCTTCAGGTTTAAGAAGATTGAACAGGGGCAGATTTTGTACCCCAAAATTTTCCCTCCCATTATCCAATACATTCTCCTAGGGTTCTCAATTGCTCAAGGTTACTCAAGAATTGATCAGACAAATTCTCCTCCTAAGCAATGAACCTACAACTAGGGTTTTACTTTTCTCAAGGAATATGGAGTTTATAAGGATTCAAGTGGATTTCATGGTCCCCCATATGTCTCCAAGAATTCTCATGACAAGTTTCAAGCCTTGCATCACAAGTTTGCTCATTCAAATGCTCAGATGATTGAAAATCAGCTGTATTGAACAAAAAAATCAATTTTGGTCAACATACAGTCAAACTTCAAGATTTTTGGTCAACATCAATATTTTTGAAGTCATATTCATCATTTGATCAAGGTTTGATCATGATTCATCAAGAAAATTCAAGATTCATCAAAAGTCAAAAGTTACCAAATTAGGGTTTTCTTAAGGAGAAGTCAACTAAACTTTGACCAAGCATAACTTTAACATGTTTCATCATATTTTCGTCAAACAAAACTCATTTTGAAGGAAATTCAATCCTCTGCAACTTGGTCTCTCTAAGCTCAAATCCAAAAAATTCTTCATTTGCGAGATATGGGCCAAAACATTATAGGTCATTTCAAAAGTCAACAAAAAGACACTTTTTGTCAAGGCAACTTATATCAAGATAAATTCTTCAAATGCAAAAATGGTCAGCATCTAGATTGTAGATGACATCTTTATCTTTCCAAAAAGTCCAAGATCACTTTTAAATGATAAAAATTAAGAGACTTATGATGGATACAAGTTGGAAAATTTTAAGAAAATGCATGAAACCAAAAGTGATCAAACTTGGTATTTTGGGCTACTGGGCTGATGTTTCAAGGTCCAAACGTGCATAAGGATTCATTGTGAACCTCTGAACTTATCCGTACACCCCTATGATTTTTATTCTTTTTATTTTTTTATTTTTATTTATTTAAAGTCAAAATAAATTAGATAAAATTCAAGGCTTTCTTACAAAGGTCTAAGCCTGACCTTTTGACCTAATTTCATCATTATATATTCCATACAATTCAAACAAGCATGACAAGAAGCCCTTACAAGAAGAAGCCGTTATAAAATTCTCAAAAATTAGGGCAAATCAAGAATCTTAATTGCATCCACTTTCAAAATAAACCAGCCGTTCCAAACGACCTATGAAGTGTTGTAGGGTAAGATTGGATCGATTGTGATGATCCAAAGGACCTGAAATGCATGAACATGCATCAACGGTTTTACATTCTTGCATGAATCTGTATTTTTATTTTCTTTATGTTTTAGTGCTTACTAACATCACTAATATGTTTTTGAGGTTCAATAATGCAGGATAGGCTCATCGTGTGAGCACCATAACGAATGGACCATGAACTACCATGTTTACGCCATTTTGAGTTACCTTCATCGCATATCATAATACAACGTGTTTTAGCCAAAACTAATACTTCCATTGAGTTCAAGGCTTGAATTAAGGGAGTAGGGTCCCTGGGAATCACTAACATCCTTTATTTTTACAGGTTAAAAAATATAGTCATCAGAGAAGACGACCGGAGCTAGGGCTCTGGTGCTTCTCCGGTCCATGTAATAATGTATGTTTTATATTTAATTTGTTTCAGAGATATACTAGATGAAATAGCCACTCTAGTGGCAATGAAGCGCGTGTTAAGGCATTAGTGTACAAGGGCGTGGGTTCGATCCCTGCCTTTTGTCATTTTTTATGTTCTACAATTTCATAAGTTTTCTTATATTTTATGCAGTGCGCATTTTGCAAACACTAGTGCACGCTTCTTGCAGTGGTGAACCTATTGGGGGAAAGGCAAAGGTAGTGGGTTTAACACCCACCCCTGGCAGTTTGTTTTGATATTGCTGCTAACTTGTTTTTTCCTTGTTTTTCCCCTTAACCCTAATTTCACTTAACCATAAAAACAACAAAATCTTTTTTTACAAACCCTAAAATAATTAGGTTTTAGGTTTTTATTAACATTTTTTAATTTCATTAATTAGCCTTTTTTAATTAAAATCAACTAGTTTTTTTAGGTTTAATTAATTAATTATCATCAAAATCTCTTTTCATTAAAAAACATCAAAAACACATATTTTTCCTTCGATTCTATTTTCATTTTACATTTTTAGATCGACTGCATAGATTTCACAATTATAATCTTTATTTGTAGCTTTCTTTTTTCATTATTATATAACTGCTCCTGGGTGTAATAGCTTATGATTTCTTTTCTACACTGTCTATTATGTATCTGCCCCAAAGTGATGTAATAGTTTAGGGTTTACGTTTTTGCTTTATTTCCTGCTATTATATTTACTATACTACTGCTTAGTAATTAGGGTTGTATGGAAAGATAAAAACCAAACGATAGAAAACCCTAAATCCAATTATAAAATAATTGAATACAATACACTCACACACTCACACCTCTAGGGTAACCTCCCTTGTTGCCTTCAGAACAAAACGGTCATGTCCCTCGAAAGTGGGGACACTTTAGAAAAGTCCCTCAAATAAAAGATCATATTCCCTCGGTGACCCTTTCGACGTTTCCTTTCGATAAATGATCTAGTCCCTTATGAAATAGCTAAAGCATCCTTACAAGTTGCCTTCGATGACCCTTCGTCGGTCCTTTCATATCCGACGATAGGGCTTCCTACTAACTAATGGTATGGATAACACTATCTAAAGGAGGAGGAAAAGTACAAGAACAACCTTGAGTGGGTAGAACTTTTAATTGCTTGCTCACAAAAAAAACAAAACATTTTACATAAACACTTTCAAAGATATTTTCAAAACACGTTGTACGAATTCTTGAGGATCGATACAAGAATTGTTATAAAGTTCAAACTTAAAAATATTTTCAAAGTGAGCTAAGCGATTAAATTCCCGTAGATAACTATGGATGAAAAGGGTGCTAATACCTTCCATTTTCATAACCTACCCCCAAACTCAAAATCTTCAAGGTTTTTCCTGTTCTTTTCACACTTTCCTTATTAGATAAAAGAAAAGTCGGTGGCGACTCTTGCTATCCGTAACATTTGCGATAAAATGCAAAAACAAGTCAGTTATCCCAACGTATTAGACATGCCTATGCTCAAGACCAGAAGTTGATGATACATTGTTTCCAAGATAGTTTAAGTGGGGTATCCTTAGATTGGTACATGCATTTGGAGCGGGTGCATGTCCAGACATGGGTAGATCTTTCTAACGCTTTCCTGAGACATTACAAGTACAACTTGGATATGGCGCCTAACCACATGAAACTCCAGAACATGTCTCAAAAAAGGAAGAGTATTTCAAGGAGTATGCTCAAAGGTGGAGATAAATGGCAGCCCGAGTATAACCACCACTTCTGGAGAAAGAATTAGTCGATATGTTCATAGGAACTTTACAAGGGTTGTACAATGAAAAGATGGTAGGAAGTGTCTCTTCCGGATTTTCTAATTTAGTGAATATTGGTGAAAGAATTGAAGCTGGCATAAAGAGCAGGAAGATACAAGGGGCATCATCTAGTACCCCTTATAATGAAAAAGGACATGTTCCTAACTTCTCGAAAAAGAAGGAGGGAGAAATTAATGTTGTAGCCTCACATCCAAGGGTACAACAACCATTAATAATTCCACGAGAATAAAAACAAAACATATTTGAAAGGCTGCCAAGAAAGTTTGACCTGCTCCCTATGTCACACAGTCAATTATTGTAACACTTGGTCAAGGAGTCTTTAGTAGAGCTAAGACCTCTAGCTCCTCCAATCAGGGCACCCCCACCAAGGCACGATGCCAATGCCAGATGCGAGTATCATACCAATTCTCCCTAGCACACTATAGAAAAATGTTGGGCCTTCAAACATAAGGTTCAAGATTTGTTGGATTCTCAGTATATCACTTTTGATAAACCGAATATCAAGTCAAACTTCATGCCTCCGCATGGTGGACCAGTAATAAACGCAATTTAAGTAGTCACTGACTTTGGGGCAGTTAAAAGAGTAAATTCCCTAATAAATCTTTAAAAGGAATATTTTTTGGAGTGTGGGTTCCTCTTGGAACATAATGAAACTTTTGAGAAGACGTTACAAAAATTGGTGGATCAGGGGATAGTCCAATTTGGACCATACCCTAAAGAAGAATATGTAGTTGCGATCTAGGAAAGTACAAAGAAGACACTGGTAATTCCTTTCCAAGGGCCAAATGTTGTACACCAAAATTTGCCCTCACACTTTTATCTCAAGACACACTTTCAAGGCTTCTCAAATATCCAAGGCACTCAAGGGTTGACCAGTCAACCCATCTCCTAAGGCAAAGGCCCATAACTAGGGTTTGGAGTTTCTCAAGGAAATTTGGTTTGAAAAGGTATCAAGTGGCTTCCATGGTTCTTCATAGGTCCTCAACAAGGTTCATGTCAAGTTTCAAGCCCTACATCACAAATTTACTCAGTCAAAGGCTCAGATGATTGAAAGTTAACTATATTGATCAAAAAGTCAAATATGGTCAACATACAGTCAAACTTCAAGATTTTTTGTCAACATAAACATTTTGAAGTGATATTCATCATTTGATCAAGGGTTGATCATGATTCCCCAAGGAAAGCTCTCAAATCATCAAAAGTCAAGAATTGTCAAATTAGGGTTTCCTTAGGAGAAGTCAACTGAACTTTGACCAGGCATAACTTTCACATGCTTCATCAACTTTCCCCCAACCAAAGCCCATTTTGAAGAAAATTCAATTCTCTACAATTTTTATTTTTTTTCTCAAGTCCAAAAAATGCTTCGTTTGGAAGATATGATCTCATACATTATAGGTCATTTTCAAAAGTTAACAAAAGACACATTTTGTCAAGGCAACTTAAATTAAGATAATGTCTTTAAAAGAGAAAATGATCAACATAGATATTGTAGAAGACATATTGGGATTTCCAAAAAGTAAAAGATCATATTCAAAAGATGAAAATTTAGAAAGTTATGAGTTGCACAAGTTGGGGAATTTTAAAGTAATTCATGAAGTGAAAATTGAGCAAAACTGCATTTTTGACCCAATGAGCCTAGTTCCTGATGTTCAAACATGTCCATGACATCTTAGAGGACCTCTAAGTTCATTTATGTATGGAATTGATCTTTATTTATATTTATCTTGATTTTATTTAATTTAAAATCAAATAAATTAAATAAAACTACAAAGAAATCATGGCCTATGTATGTGGGCTTGACTTGACCAATTTTGAGGCCCATTAACTCGTGGAACCTAATGCAAGACTATCCAGGTTCATGCAAGAATGGAAATGGCAAAAATACAACACATATGGTTATTTTTTGAAAAAATGATTTTTCTTTTAAATACCATGGTTAATGTACTTATTATTTTCCATATTTGTTTACCTCCTTCCTCCCTCTATATAAAGAACAAGAGTGCAAGCAAAAGACACGCACAAGTTTCATAACAAAGCTCTACAAAATTTCACAAAAAATCTCAAAGTTGTAAAATTCAAAAATCCAACTTCTAGCCATCCTTGATCCAAACCAATCATATTTTCATGTTCCTGAGACTCCCAGAAGCTCATACCAGCCATTATTTAAGCCTAAAGCACGCCCAAAACAGCCACACCGAGCCCACTGGTTTTTGGTAAAATTCTGGATCCCAAACTCTTTAATTACATGATTTAAACTAGTTTTATGCACATATTCATGTTGTTATTGATGATTGAAGTAGATCTAACGTGCTACATGCGAGATTAGGTGCTTTAATCCCAGAACACCATGGTTAGGGCTCAAGTATTTTTGAGCTTTGGATTAAGTGATGCAAGGACTTTCAGTCCAAATCGAGGCCAAATTTGAACTAAGGGGGTGATTTTACATGGAATGGACCTCTTAGTTGTCCATGAATCTAACATTTTTGCAGATTTTGATTTTTGTTTGGTTAGAGAAGACTATCGGAGTTTGACTCCGACGTCTCTGACTTCTGTTGACTCTGGCGAGGCTTGCATGGACAAAAGCCATATTCTAATTGGCCCATTTAAATCCATCTGGCGCGCGCGTCTTGAATTTAAAAGATGTGATTAAACTTTATTTTATATTATTATTGTTTTATTGTATCTAACAAATGAATAGAATGGTCCAGCGGTAATGTGCATGCGCTTAAGTCACTCCCTCTCTAGGTCCTGGGTTCGATCCCAGGTTTTGCATTTGTGTTCTTTTTCTAACATTTTCTTGTAGATCCAGTGTGTTACACTCCAGCGCTCCTATCATGTGCATTCAATCTTCAGTCATCAGATCACCACAAGGCTAGATACAGCGCTCTGCAAAGTTTCCCCATGGTGCACCCCCAGGAGCCAAGCCTCACAAGATCAGACGCAACCTTGGGCCTCCCCCTTTGAGCCTGAATCATTTTTTTCAATTCACCCCCCCCCTTTTTTTCTACTTCAACAGAGGCCCAATCAAGTTTCTTTTTTTAATTTTCTTTATTTTATCCCAATTAACATTTCTTTTTCTTTAATCAGTTTTATTTTTTAATTCAAATCATAAAAAATCAAAAATCACAAAACATAATTAGACTTAGATTTTTATTAATTAAAATTAACTTTAATTAATTACTTAATCATCTTTTTTTCTTAATTAATTAAGTTAATTAGAATTAGGGTTTTCTTCAATTTAATTTAACTATTTTTTTAAGCAAAAAAATGCAAAAACAAAAAAAAAATTCTTTTCTTACCATTTAGAGATTTTTTAGGGCTTTCTCTTCTCCGCGCATTTATTCGCATTATTATTTTTTCAAATATATGTAATTGTGCATGAGATGTAATAGTTTAACTAGGAAAATTTACTCTTTTATTTCCCCATTTTTGGTTTGTAATTCCGCCCATCACAAAGCATTGTAATAGCGTAGATTCATTTTCTGTACTTTATTTTCTGTACTTATATATAATTAACTGCTAGATGTATGCTAATATACTTGTATGATAAGACTAAAAGCAAACGCTAGTAAACCTAACACTCAAGATAAACATAAATGATACACAACACACTCGCACACGCTCACCTCTAAGGTACCTCCACTTGTTGCCTTCGGAATAAAATGCTCACATCCCTCAAATGTGGGACACTTTAGCAAAGACCCTCGATTAAAAAGATCATAGTCCCTCGATGACCCTTCAATGTTGCCTTCGGTAAACGATCTAGTCCCTTATGATAAAATTTCTAAAGTGCCCTACGAGTTGCCTTCGTGACTGTACGATGACCCGCGCTTATCCCTCAAACATCCAATGATGGAGCTACCCACCAACTAATGGTGGGATAGCACTATCTAAAGGAAAAGAGGAAAAGAATAAAGACCATTTGAGTAGGTAGATCGCTTATAGTTTCTTGCTCACAGAAAATAAAACAAACAATTTTTTTCACATACACAAGCTTTTCTCTAAAATATTTTCAAAGACAAAATACTTTGTATACATTCTCAATGATACGAGAAACATTACAAAGTTCGCCGCACTAAGGCGTCTTTTCAAAAATATTTTCAAACACACTTACACAAAAAGAAAGCATTTTCAAAGTGAGCTAGCAACTAAGAGCCCGTAGATAACTACGGATGAAAAGGGTGCTAATACCTTCCCTTTCCATAACCTACCCCTCGAACTCAAAATCTTTAAAAAGGTCTTTCCTGTTCTTTTCACCCTTTCCTTTGTTGGATAAAAGGAAATTCGGTGGCGACTCTTGCTAATCGCAATATTTGCAATAAAACGTAAAATACCAATTAACTCAGTTCTCCCACCGTATTACAGAATTGGCGAATCTGCTGAGAAAGTACTAAAAGTGGGGTTACCTTAGAGATAGATCATATTTAAAAATTCTTAACTTGTTTGACTTGCTTGCTTTACATTTCGGATTATGTTTGGGTATTCTTGCATAGATCCTATACTCAGATCTGGGGCATATTAGGTAAGTAGAAATAGATCGCGAGGATTGTGCGGCGTAATACCAACATGGTTAAAGCGATGGCTACATTAGTGTGACACATTTTTTGGTACCGGTATCCCTTGAGTCCCGTCAAGGAGAATACAGGGCCGTTGTGTGGTGTCATAAAGCACTAACTGACCGTAGAACCTTATTTGAACAACTTGGCCATTAGAAAGTAGTAAGGTAGCCGGCTTTGGTGCAAGAATAAAGTTTGTTGATACTCGATGCTACACTTATTGAGGTCGGACTTTAAGGATATTTCGGTCGCTAATAAAGCAGCTTGAGCTGAAACAATGCCCGAGAGAAAGATCAGTGATATTGAGATCCTTTAGAACCCGATTACTTTCTTTAGGACAGCTTGAACCAACTAAACTTCAAGAGGGTACTTACCTATAAACTCCATACAAGCTTTAACCTAAGGCCTTGTGTGTTTTTTTTATGTGTGATTAAATTGTTCGAACATAACATCATGCATCATAACATTCATACCATTTCCTAACCATTTCAAGGACCATGGAATTTATCTTTGTTCTGTTTTGCAGACTATGGCTTCCGCCCGCAGAAATACTATCTGAATCAACCTCATAAGGGTGCCTCCTCAACTAGAAGAGTTATCTTCAAGGGTTCCTAAAAATTCTTCGTTTACCAAAATATATGGTCGACTTCTCAATCTGGTTACCTCAAGCCTTGAAGAAGACATGATAAGGTTGCTCTTTCAGTTCTTTGACCTTGTATATCATTGTTTCACTTTCCCCGATTATCAATTGGTGCCTACAATGGAATAATTCTCTCAACTACTAGGAGTGTCTATTCTTAATCAAATACCCTTCACTGGTTTAGAGGAAACTCCAAGACCGGAAGTTATTGCTAAGGCCTTACATCTGAAGAGTCTGACATTATAAATAATTGGGAGACAAGAAATGGGGTCAAAGGATTTTTGGCTAAATTCCTGATGGAGAAGGCTCGACTATTTTGGTATACTTTGGATTTACAAGCTTTTGAGTAGATCTTGGCTCTTCTAATCTATGGGTTTGTGCTTTTTCCTAACCCTGACTAACTCATAGATGTGAATGTTGTCAAAATTTTCCTTACTCGTAACCTTGTGCTTACATTTCTTGGAGATATTTTGCATTCTCTTCATACTCGCACCATGAAGAAGAGAGGGACTCTTATGTGTTGATTTCCTTTGCTGTCTAGGTGGTTTATTCCGCACCTTCCTCGATCATTATCAAAGAATGAGCAGGGTTTGAGGTGGTCGCAAAGTTTAATGTCGCTTTCTCATACGGATATCCATTGGTGCTCTCGATCCCAAGAGGACATTACCATCATTTACCATTGTGGGTAGTTCCATAATTTCCCACTCTTGGGCATTAGGGGTATCACTTATAACCCTTCTTTGGATCTACGACAATTTGCCTATGCTCGAAGAGATGGTCCATACGATGCACTCATTCAAGGTATTATATTCGACTTCGAGATCGATGTCCAAGGTTATCATCGAAGGTTCCTACATGCTTGGGGCATGGTAAGCAAGGTTGATAGTAATACTTTGGGGCATAAGAATCACTTTCCTCTTGAGCCGTATCTCATATGGGTATGAGCTCGTGCTCAAAGTCTCTTAATGCCATATCCAGCCATCCTACCAATAATCGTGGAGCCTGTTGTTGAGGGAGATATTCCTTATACCATTCTCCACCCTGGTATTCCTACTGATCTTGAAGAGTTGCAAAAGCCTTGGATTCAACTGAAGGAAGAACGGGACATCTTTGAGACCCAATGCTATGCAAGTGAGAAAAAAGTGTTGGAACTCACAAGGAAACTTCAAGAGGAGTGGAGTCTTAATGCTTACATCAGTACAAAGAGGAAGCATCCTTGGGAGATTTGATTCTTAGATTTTAGGAGTTCATTTTATCTTTGAAAGCTTTTGTAAGCATAAAAGGAAATTGTAATTTGAACTTTGCTAATAAAATTTTTGTTTCTTGTTTCCTCCTGTTTAGAAAATTTAAATTTCCTAAGGTCCTTAAAATCATTGCATTTACATATCATGCATCATTTCATAACAGCTTTTTCGCACATGTTTCTCATTTTCTCGTTGTTTATTTTAGCAGAAAAATGGCTCTTGAACAAAATGTCAAAGATCTCCAAGCTCAGCATGCACAGTCCTAGGAAAATCTTCTGAACCTGGCCAAGGGGAAGCAAGAAATAATGACGTTCCTTGCTAAGAAAAAGAGAAGACCAAGAAGCCTGATGTCCTCAACCTGGGGAGGAGATTCAAGGGGCCTGCTCAACCAGTCCAGGTAGAAGATGACTCTTCTAAAGAAGATGACAACAATGATGAGGATGACAAAGACAAACAGGATTATGAGAATACTCCTGAAGACAAAGACTTTGCTGATGAACATACCCCCCTGAGGATAACAAATATAAACAGTTGGAGGACAGGCTCAAGGAAATGGAAGTCCAGAAGGTGCCTGGACTGGATTTTGGTGATTTAGGTCTGGTTTTGGGGGTGGTTATCCCACCTAAGTTCAAGGTCCCTATTTTTGATAAGTACGATGTGGTCTTCTGTCCTAAGCTTCACTTGAGGTTGTATGTCAAAAAGATCCAACTTCACACTGATGAATGGAATTTATGGGTCCATTTTTTCCAAGATAGTCTGGCTGGCACACAACTGGAGTGGTTCTATCAACTGGAGGGAACCAATATTCATACTTGGTAGGACTTGGCTGCTTCTTTCTACAAGCAGTACCAATACAATGCTGACTAGGCACCAACTCGGGAGCAACTGCAGAATATGTCCATGGGCTCTAATGAGGGGTTCAAAGAATATGCTCAGAAATGGAGAGACTTAGCTGGCAGAGTGCAACCTCCTCCGCATGATCGAGAAATGGTAGACATGTTTGTGGGCACTCTGACAGCCTCGTTTTTCAATTTGCTGATTGGGAGATCCTTATCGGGTTTTATAGAGATGATTCTGACTGGAGAAAGGATCGAAAGCAGTATAAAAAGTGGGAAGATCCTGATGGCTGCATCTTCTAGTGTTGTGAAGAAGTCGTTCGGAGGTAAGAAGGAAGTTGGTGTTGTCTATGGCCAGAAAAGCTCTAGAAAAGTTAATCGCCATGAGTCTGTGGGAGCGGTTTTGATTTCCAACCTGACACCTGCACGACAACAACAATATAATAACCATCAAAGGTCGGGCGCTCCAATAAGGAAATTCACTAAGATTAATATGCATTTATCTCAAGCACTACAACACTTGCTAAAAGTTGAGCTCATTTCTCTGTGGGATCCTCCTCAGAATCCTAACACATCCTCTCCAAAGTATAATCTGAGTGCAAGGTGTGCTTATCATCCAAACAGTCCTGGTCATGACACCGACCATTGTTGGGCCTTGAAGAGCAAGATCCAGGACATGATTGACAGCGAGGAGATTGAGTTCGATCCTCCAGAGACCCCAAATGTGATTACATAACCTATGCCCAAGCATGATAAATGCATAAGTGTTGTCGAAGATATTCTATATGTTACTTCTGCGAATGATGTAATTACTCCACTCTCTATAATAAAGAAGAATTTGTTACAAGTTGTTTTATTTATAGGTTGTGTTGAAGGTTGTTATTGTTGTGCGGCCAAACCTAATGGTTACGGGTTGCTAAAGAGGAGTGTTCAAAGATTGATGAATGAAAATATTATTCTGATTGAAAAAGTTCCTCCTACCAACAATTTCTGCCAAGATCTGTCTGTTATCTCTGGTACTCCTTTTAGGATCCCTTCCAAAGGTCCTATAAGGATTACCGCCAATCCGAAAGCTTCTCTACTGGTTATTACAATGCCCATGCCTATCATGTATTCCTCAGATAAAGCAATTATGTGGCACTATGGGTCTGACGTCTATTACCATAGCGTCAAACAAGATATGTCCGATGAAGAGAATGAAGAAGTTGATCCCAGTATTGTCAATATTGAAGGGACCAGTAAGATTACCAGAAGTGGAAGGATTTTCTCTCCGGAAATGTCTCCACCTGCTCATATTATAGTATCCAATGCGACTGCTGGGGCTCGGGGTAAAGAGCCAATGATAGAGCCTACCCGGACGGAGGCTCCAAAAGAAGCTCCTACCAAATATACTTCTGGGGAAGATTTAGAAGAGGTTCTAAAGATTATTCATTGAAGTTATTATAAAATTGTCAAATAGTTGGGGCAGACCCCATCCAAAATATCTATGTTGTCACTACTGCTGTGTTCTGGGGCCCATGCGAAGGCTTTAGTAAAATTCTTAAAGACTTCTCATGTGCCGCAGGAAATTTCAGTAGATCAATTTGGAAGTTATGTGGCCAGTCTGACAACTGACAATGGTTTGGGTTTCTCCGATGTTGATTTGACTCCGGAGGGGAGGAATCACAATAGGGCCTTGTACGTCTCCATTGAGTGCAAGGGCACTACATTGGCCCATGTATTGATTGACACGGGATCATCTTTGAATGTTCTGCCGAAATGCACTCTCGACTGGTTAGATTGTGAAGGGTTGGTGCTGGAGCCCGACAATATCATAGTTTGAGCCTTCGACGGATCGAAACGAATGGTGCATGGAGAGGTAGACCTCCCTATCAAGGTGGGTTCACAAATTTTTGAGTCCACTTTCTATGTCATGGACATCTGACCTACTTACTCTTGTTTACTGGGACGCCATTGGATCCATGGGTCAGGTGCTGTCACTTCCACCCTACACCAGAAGCTGAAATATCCGATAAAAGGGAAAGTTATTACTGTTTGTGGAGAGGGGGGATATATGGTCAGCCATCTCAACTCATTCCGATACGTGGAAATGAATGGAGAATTCATTGAAACACCTTGTCAAACCTTTGAAGTGAGCTCTCCCGCTTCTGTTAAAGATGTCTCATTCATTCCGAAGATCACCAAAGCTCCACACAAGATATCCTCCTTGAAAGATGCTAAGGTTGTTATTGAAGAAGGTGATAGTACAATTTGGGGTCAGCTTCCTGATATCCCCTATAAATCTAACAAGTTTGGCTTGGTATTTACTGTATAAGGTCAGAGGGCTGTTCAACGCGCTTGTGCTGGGAGACCCCCGTTCTGCATCAGTAACCACGGGGTCAATGCTATAGAGGATACAGATTGTGATTGTGACTTCAACAATTGGATTTTCCCTACTATTGGTGATGGACTGGATAACTGGAAGGAAGAAGACGTGTTCCCTATCTCTTTCATCCAGGAGTAATGGCTTTATTCTTGCTTTTATTGCTTTGAAAGTTTTGGTTATGTAAAGTTTGAACAATGACTTCAAAACCTTGTGTCTTGCCCGGGGCAAAATGGTTCATTTGTTAAGGGTTGATTAATTCATGAACATTTGCTCATTCAATAAAAACATTGGACATTTTGCATGCGAATTTTGTGATCCCTATCTTTCCTTTTATCTTATTGCATTTTTTTAAAATAGCTATGTGTTTTCACACACACCCACACACTACATTGCAGATCCTCATCCACTCTGGATCTCATCAATAACGATTCTACTATTGCCTCATATGATTTCGACAATCCGATATACCAAGCTGAGGGCGAAGGTGAGGAAGATTGTGAAATACCTGGAGAACTTGCCAGACTCTTTATACAGGAAGAGAAGGCTATCCAACCACATGAAGAGCCATTCAAGGTGGTGAACCTAGGTACCGAGACAGATAAGAAGGAGGTCAAGATAGGCGCTGACTTAGACAATAGTGTCAAGAGTAGGTTAATCCAGATGCTACATGAATATGTTGAAATCTTTGCCTGGTCGTACGAAGACATGCTAGGGCTCGATACCGATATTGTGGTTCACCGTCTACTAATGAAAGAGGGTTATGCTCCGATAAAATAGAAGTTTTGTCACATGCGCCCTGAAATTTCAAAAAAGATCAAGGTTGAGGTTATGAAATAGTTCAACGCGGGGTTCTTGGCAATGATGTCATATCCTTAATGGGTGGCTAATGTTGTTCCAGTACCAAAGAAAGACGGCAAGGTACGTATGTGTGTAGATTATAGGGATTTGAACAGGGAAAGCCCCAAATATGATTTCCCACTACCACACATCGATGTTTTGGTCGACAACACCGCCCAACATAAGGTATTCTCCTTCATGGATAGCTTCTCAGGTTACAATCAGATCAAAATGGCACCTGAAGACATGGAGAAAACTACCTTAGCCACACAGTGGGGCACTTTCTGTTATAAGGTTATGCCTTTTGGGTTGAAGAACATCGGGGAAACCTATCAACGTGGCATGGTAGCCTTATTTCATGATATGATTCACCACGAGATAGAGATCTACGTTGACGACATGATAGCCAGCTCGCAAACTGTAGAAGAGCATCTCAATCACCTGCACAAATTGTTTGAAAGGCTGCGGAAGTACAAGCTGAGGCTAAACCCGAACAAGTGCACCTTTGGGGTGAGATCCCGTAAACTCCTGGGTTTCGTCGTCAGTGGTAAGGATATTGAGGTTGATCCAGCAGAAGTTAAAGCCATCCAAGAGATTCCAGCTCCTCATACTGAGAAGGAAGCCATAGGTTTCTTAGGACGATTGAATTTCATAGCTCGTTTCATTTCTCATCTAACTGCTACTTATGAACCAATCTTCAAGCTGCTGAAGAAAGATCAAGTAGTAAAATGGAACGACGATTGTCAAATAGCCTTTGATAAAATTAAGGAGTACCTACAAGAACCTCCCATTCTAATGCCACCAGTCGAAGGAAGACCGTTAATCATGTACTTAATGGTGCTAGAGAACTCAATAGGGTGTGCACTGGGGCAGTATTATGAGTCTGGTCGAAAAGAGCATGCAATATACTACCTTAGCAAAAAAATTACTGACTGTGAAATAAGATATTCACTACTCGAGAAAACTTGTTGCGCTTTAGCATGGGTTGCTCGTCGACTAATATAATATATGTTGACCCATACTACTTTGTTGATCTCTAAGATGGATCCCATCAAGTACATATTCGAGAAGCCTGCTCTCTCCAGAAGGATTGACCGGTGGCAGATGGTCTTAACAAAATATGATATCCAGTACACCACTCAAAAAGCAATCAAAGGAAGTGTATTGGCCGATAATTTGGCGCATCAGGTTGTAGACGAGTATCAGTCCATGAACTTTGAATTCCCGGACGAGAACATCATGCCAATAACAGATTGTGAGGAACCTGGACCATATGAAGGACCTGAACAAGGATCTCGATGGACTATGGTTTTTGATGGAGCTTCCAATGCTCTTGGCAACGGAATTGGTGTTGTGATCATTTCCCCCGAAGGTTGCCATACACCTTTACTGACAGACTATACTTTGACTGCACCAACAATATGGCGGAATATGAAGCGTGCATCATGGGTCTTAGGGCTTCTATTGACCCGAGAATCAAGTTTTTAAGCGTATATGGAGACTCAGCTTTGGTAATAAGCCAGGTTAAAGGAGATTGGGATACGAAGCACCCGAATCTCATCCCTTATAAAGATCATGTGCAAACCCTGATCCCGTATTTCGAGGAGATTACCTTTGAGCACATCCCACGAGAAGAGAATGAGTTGGCAGATGCTCTGGCTACCATGTCATCAATGTTTAAGGTCATATGGGACAATGAGGCTCCCATAATTACCATTGAAAGATTCGAAGAACATGCACACTATTATGGAATTGATACTGATGAAGTAGATGAAAAACCCTGGTTTCATGAAGTCAACAAGTACCTAGAAACTCAAGAATACCCTGAAGGGGCATCTATCAATGACAAGAAATTCCTATGAAGGTTCTCGGCTAAATTCTTCTTGAGAAATGGAATTATGTACAAGCGTAATCATGATTCAACCTTGTTTCGTTGTATGGACAAGAAAGAAGTAGAAGAAATTATGCAAGACATGTACGCGGGTGTCTTTGGTACTCACTCTAGTGGGTATACTATGGCTAAAAAAATATTGAGAGCTGGTTACTATTGGTCGACCATGGAAGCTGACTGTCACCATCACTCGAGAACTTGTCATAAATGTTAAATTTATGCCGATAAAGTTCATGTACCTCCAGTACCATTGAATGTCATGACTGCTACTTGGCCATTTGCAATGTGGGGCATTGATATGATTGGAGAAATCAAGCCTACAGCCTCTAACGGACATCGCTTCATCCTCGTTTCCATTGATTATTTTATAAAGTGGGTTGAAGCAGCCTCATTTGCCTCTGTTACCAAGAATGTGGTTGTCCGGTTCATCAAGCACAACATGATCTATCGGTATGGCATCCTTGAGAGGATCATCACAGACAACGGTACCAATATCAACAATACAATGATCACAAAGCTCTGCATGCAGTTCAAGATCAAGCATCATAACTCTTCTCTGTATCGACCTAAGATGAATGGTGCAGTGAAAGCCGCCAATAAAAATATAAAGAAGATCATACAGAAAATGGTTGTGACATATAAAGATTGGCACGATATGTTACTGTTTTCTCTTCATGGCTACCGCACTTCGACTAGAACATCCACTGAGGCAACCCCTTTCTCTCTGGTTTATGGTATGGAAGTTGTCCTACATGTTGAAGTTCAGATTCCTTCTCTAAGAATCATGAAAGATGCAGACTTGGGTAAAGACGAGTGGGTTTATACTAGGTTGGATTAGCTAAACCTAATTGACAAGAAAAGGCTTTCAGTTGTCTATCATGGTCAGATGTATCAGAAACACATGATCAAGGCATTCAATAAGAAGATTAAGCATCGGGTATATCAGGCTAATGACTTGGTAATAAAGCGCATTATCCTCCTGCAAGGTGATCCTAGGGGCAAAGGGAATCCTACCTATGAAGGTCCATTTGTAATTGTTGTACCCCAAAATTTTCCTTCCCCTTTTCTTCTCAAGACATTCTTTCAAGGCTCCTCAAGTACTCAAGAATCTCAAGGGATGATTAGTCAAATGCTTCTCCTAAGTCAAGAGCCTACAACTAGGGTTTGGAGTTTCTCAAGGAAATTTGGTTTGAAAATTTCTCAATTGGCTTCCATGGTTCTCCTTAGGTCCTTAACAAGGTCCGTGTCAAGTTTTGAGCCCTACATCACAAGTTTTCCCAGTCAATGGCTCGGATTATTAAAAATTAACTGTATTAGTCAAAAAGTCAACTATGGTCAATATACAGTCAAACTTTAAGATCTCTGGTCAACATCAAAATTTTGAAGTGATATTCATCATTTGATCGTGATGACGTGATATTCATCAAAAGTTTGATCATGATTTCTCAAGAAAGCCCTCAGATCATCAAAAGTCAAGAATTTCCAAATTAGGTTTTCCTTAGGAGAAGTCAACTGAACTTTGACCATGCATAACTTTCACATGCTTCATTAACTTTTCCCCAGCCAAAGCCCATTTTGAAGAAAATTCAATTCTCTACATCTTTGCTTTTAATCTCAAGTCCAAAAAATGCTTCATTTGGAAGATATGAGATCATACATTATAGGTCATTTTCAAAAGTCAACAAAAAGACACTTTTTTTCAAGGCAACTTACATCAAGATAATCTGTTCAAAAGTAAAAATTATCAACATATAGATTGTAGAGGACATCTTAAGCTTTCCAAAAAGTCAAAGATCATCTTCAAAAGATAAAAACTGAGCAAGTTATGAGTTGTACAAGTTGGGGAATTTAAAGAAATTCATGAAGTACAAATTGAGCAAAATTGCAATTTTGAACCAATGAGCTTGGTTTTTGACATTCAAAATTGATTATTAGATGTGATAGGACCTCTAAAAACATTCACACTTGCACATGATTTTTATTGTTTTTATTTGAATTTTTTATTCATTTAAAAATGAATAAAATTGGATAAAAATGAAAATAGAGTATAGAGACCTGGGCCTTTGGATTTTCTCTCCTCAATCCCATCACAAATTCATGCTATCCCACTAGCTAGATGTCTAGGTTCATGCAAATGGAAAGTGGAAAGAAATATTGCAAGTTTGGCAAGAATTAAAGTTATTTTATCCTTGTTTAAACTATGCCATCATGGCTTGATTCCATTCCTTATTTTCCATCTCATTCACTCATCTATATAATGCAAGAAAGAGAAAACCAAGAGGAACAAGAAATATTTGCACAAAAATCTCTCCAAAAGCTCTCCAAAAAGCTCTCCAAAAGCTCCCAAAAATTCTCAAAATTTCTCAAAGTTGCACAAATTCGTAACTACATTTCCAGGCGCTATCAATCCAAATAAACGACCAAATCACATTCATAAGGCTTACAAGAATTAAACCAAGCTCATAACCAAGTCGTTTCAAGTCCAAAACGCCTCCTCCCATTCATGTCGGTTGGTAAGTGTGGTGAAGATTCGAAACTATGATCTCAGGCATTATTAATCGTTATTGACATAATTAATTTGTTCATATGTATCATTGGAATGTATTTGACGTTTTACATGTGAGTCTTGATACATAAATAAGATCATGCCATTGTTAGGGCACAAAGCTTTCAAAGATTCAGATCTCACATTACAGGTGTCTTTAGGCCAAACTAATGGCACCACTGAGATCGCAGGGTCCAATATAATGGATCTAGAGTTTTGCTTTTTTTTGTTTGATTGATTTTGCAGGTTTTGAAGAAAAAACCCCATCGAAGATTATGGTGTTTTCCACCCTCCATGGTGGTTTGAAAAATGCATAGGAGATCAACGCGGGTGTGGCAGAATGAAATTGTCATGATTGACCCATTCCTCTTTCTTTTTTTTAATTTATTTATTTAACTTTCTTTAATCTTTTCTTTTATAATCATAAAATCACAAAAATATTATATTTAATTTTTTTAACTAAATTAATTTTTGTTAATTTTAATTAATTTAATTTAACCCTTCTAAGTTTATTTTGTTAATTTAAAATTAAGTAGGATTAGTACTTCATAATTCATTTTCCATTTTTAAACAATAAAAATACCAAAAAGAAAGAATTTTTCCTTATACTTAGAATTTTTTTAAAGATTTTAGATATTTCCTCTTTTCAATTCTCCGCGCATTTGTTTAATTTTTTCGTATTATTTTCATGAATAGTTGTAACTGTACAAAGGGTTGTAATAGCTTGACTATAACTTTTTATTCTTTATTTCCCCATTTTGGTTTATAATTCCCCACATCCCGAAGCGATGTAATAGCGTACATTCAATTTTCTGTACTTTATTTTTCATACTTGTATATATTTAACTGCTAGATGTGTGCTAATAGGCTTGTAGGGAAAGACTTAAAAACAAACGTTAGCAAACCTAACACTCAAGATAAACATAACAGAAACACAACACACTGGCACACACGCACCTTTAAGGTACCTCCACTTATTGTCTTTGGAAAAACAATCATGTCCCTCGAACATGGGACACTTTAGTAAAGACCCCCGGTTAAAAAGACTGTAGTCCCTCGATGATCCTTCGATGTTGCCTTTGGTAAACGATCTAGTCCCTTACGATAAAATTGCTAAAGTGCCCTATGAGTTGCCTTCTTGATTGTATGATGACCTACGCTTGTCCCTCAAACATCCAATGATAGGTCTACCCACCAACTAATGATGGGATATCAATATCTAACGGAAAAGAGGAAAAGAACAAAGACCATTTGAGTAGGTAGACCGCTTATAGTTACTTGCTCTCAAAAAACAAAACAAACAATTTTTTCACATACACAAGCTTTTATCTAAAATATTTTCAAAGACAAAACACTTTGTATACGTTCTCAACGATACGAGAAACATTACAAAGTTCGCCTCAGTAAAGCGTCTTTTCAAAAGTATTTTCAAAAATACACTTACACAAAAAAAAAGCATTTTCAAAGTGAGATAGAAACTAAGAGCCCGTAGATAACTACAGATGAAAAGGGTGCTAACATCTTCCCTTTCCATAACCTACCCCCCAAACTCAAAATCTTTAAAAAAGGTATTTCTTGTTCTTTTCGCCCTTTCCTTTATTAGATAAAAGAAAAGTCGGTGGCGACTCTTGCTAACCGCAATAATTGCATAAAAAACAAAACTAGTAAAGTCAGTTCTCCCACCATATTACAGTAATCAAGAAGATATTTTCTGGTGGAGCTATGATACTGACCACCATGGACGGTGAAGGTTTCCCTCACCCCGACAAACCAAAAGGGTTCGAGAAAAAATCAGGGATATATATGAAAAGACTATACACCCGGCCATTCGAAAACCTGAAAAAGGAGGCTTGGGCAAAAAAGGGTATCCTGGTGGACCGAAAACCCGAAAGGGCGGCCCGGGCAGAAGTTAGGGATTAAAGTGTATGAATACGTCCTCATTGGATCACCTACAACGAGCTTTATTACCAAAGTCAAAGTTCAAACAATACAGATCAGTTTAATCACCTTCTTCCGACAGCAAGGGATGAGATGTTCGAAGACATGGGGGAAATAGCAGAGTTGGAACTCAACGAAATTATTTCCACATAGCTATATGTTTTGTTTTCACTTTGTAATCTTCTCTTAGATGACTTCCTCTTACTGGGATTTTTGTCTCTTTGTACAAAATCGCATGTTTATGGGCAAAATTATCAATACAAAAACAATTTCAAAGCCAAATTATGTTTTTACTTTTTCTGTTTTATTTGCAAAATGTCCAATAACTAAAATTCAACGAGCATATGCATATGATAAAATTGACTATTAACAAATGCATAAAAACAAGAATAAGTATTTACTCAAGACTGTAGGAGTTGGGACAATGCCCAAGCCACACATGAATCCCAATAGAGCAACTTCCATGAGACTATCCCTACATGGTAATCTTCACAAGTTCATACATTCCCCGCAATCCTCCCAGCAGATCGCTCTGGGAGATAAAGGAGTATGGGCTTCCTCCCAGTAATATTGCATATCTACATAATCCCAATCATTACAGTTTATGGGAACCCTTCTCCCCAGCTGAGTTTTCAAAACTGTAAAAGCCCTTGCAGGCTACTATACTCTAGCAGAGCTCATTCTCTTCAGCAAAGAGTTCCCCTCAGCAGGATATTCCTCCATCAACAAGGTTTACTTCCCCAGCGGAGTTCAGACTTCCGTCAATATGGTTTATTTCCCCAACAGGGTTTATTTCCCCAATGAGGTCCAATCTCCCCAGCTTGAGTCTATACTCAAATGGCCATAAATCTCCATCAAAATTTCCTTCCCCAGTGAAGTTGCCACTATCCCCAGAGAGTTGTTATTGAATTTAAAACCATATCGGTTGTCAATTAACTTTATCCTCCCCAAACGGGCCGGAAGGTTATCCATCTCTTTTATCCCCAGTCAGGGTATACAAAGAATTATAATTCCCCAATAGAGAAAAAGACAACCAAAGTTTTGAACTTTTCTCCCCCGGGAAAGAATTAACATTCTCCATCAGAATTTACTCAAAGCAGAAATCAATGTTCCCCAGCGGAGTTTCCTCAAACCACAAACAGGAGTCCCCAGCGGAAACAATCCCCAAAAGATCGAAGATACACATACTCTTCATCTCCAACGACATTCAGGGATTTATTTTCCCCAGACAAAGATGTTGCTCAAATTTACAAATGCATTTCAACAACATTCCACATTCATACATCATTTACAAAATATCATAGCATATGCATATGAAATGCATATAGCACAATCTCATTTATTTTGAGAACATCATTACACAATGCATTTCATGCATCATGACATGGCATACAAATAACTCTTTACCTTTTCGGGAAAGACCAATTAATTAACAAACGTTATCAACTACTTATACAACCTGGCAGTCTTCTCAAAGGCTACATTTGATGAATAGCTATTTCAGCAGTTTCCTCAAAAGGTCATTCTCAAAAAGACCTCTTCTGGTATGAGTTTATCTCTTCTAGCTAATGACATGTGAAAGACCTCTTTTGGTATGAGTTCATCTCTTCCAGTTAAAAACAGGTGAAAGACCTCTTCTGGTATGAGTTCATCTCTTCCAGTTAAAAACAAGCGAAAGACCTCTTCTGGTATGAGTTCATCTCTTCCAGTTAAGAACAGACGAAAGACCTCTTCTGGTATGGGTTTTTATATCTTCCATTTAATGACAGGCGAAAGACCTCTTCTGGTATAGGTTTATCTCTTCCAGTTAATAACAGGTGAAAGATCTCTTCTGGTATGCACTTATTCTTCCAGTTAATAACAGGCAAAAGACCTCTTATGGCATGGATTTATTCTTTCAGTTAATCACAGGCGAAAGACCTCTTCTGGCATGGATTTATTCACAGGCGAAAGATCTCTTCTGGTATGGTTTTATCTCTTCCAGTTAATGACAGGTGAAAGACCTCTTCTGGTATGAGTTCATCTCTTCCAGTTAAAAAATAGGCGAAAGACCTCTTCTGGTATTAGTTTATATCTTCCCGTTAATAACAGGCGAAAGACCTCTTCTGGTATGGACTTATTCTTCCAATTAATCACAGGTGAAAGACCTCTTCTGGAATGGATTTATTCTTCCAGTTAATCACAGGCGAAAGACCTCTTCTAGCATGGATTTATTAATCACAGGCGAAAGACCTCTTCTGGTATGGGTTCATATCTTCAAGTTAATCACATGAGAAATACCTCTTCTGGTGTGGATTTATCCTTTCAGTTAAAAACAGGAGAAATACCTTTTCTTTTTTAGATTAAATCGACCAAAGATTTATTCTGATACTTCTTCTAGTTGAAGTCGGCTATTATTTTGGATGGCATCTATAAGCCCATCTCCGACAACTCTATGTCATTTCTCCAAATGGCATCTATAAGCCCATTCTCAGTATACTCAACCAACATTATTACTTCTTGAACAAACGAGTGCAAATTTCTGGGCACTTAAGTGTTCAATCATCTTCTACCTTCAAGTCACGAATGGCGATCAGACCAATCTAACTCTTCAGGTTTAAGAAGATTGAACAGGGGCAGTTGTTGTACCCCAAAATTTTCCCTCATATTTTTCTCTCAAGACACTCTTTCAAGGCTTCTCAAATACCCAAGGCACTCAAGGGTTGACCAATCAACTCACCTCTTGAGGAAAAGGCCCACAACTAGGGTTTGGAGTTTCTCAAATAAATTTGGTTTGAAAAGGTCTCAACTGGATTTCGTTGTTCTTCATAGGTCCTCAAAAAGGTTCATGTCAAGTTTCAAGCCCTACATCGCAAATTTGCTTAGTCAAAGGCTCAGATGATTGAAAGTCAATTGTATTGATCAAAAAGTCAATTATGGTCAACATACAGTCAATCTTCAAGATTTTTGGTCAACATCAATATTTTGAAGTGATATTCATCATTTTATCAAGGGTTGATCATGATTCCCCAAGGAAAGCTCTCAAATCATCAAAAGTCAAGAATTGTCAAATTAGGGTTTCCTTAGGAGAAGTCAACTGAACTTTGACTAGGCATAACTTTCACATGCTTCATCAACTTTTCCCCAACCAAAGACCATTTTGAATAAAATTCAATTCTCTACAATTTTTCTTTTTTTCTCAAGTCCAAAAAATTCTTCATTTGGAAGATATGATATCATACATTATAGGTCATTTTAAAAAGTCAACAAAAGACACTTTTTGTCAAGGCAACTTACATTAAGATAATGTCTTCAAAAGCAAAAATTATAAAAATAGAGATTGTATATGGTATCTTATGCTTTCCAAAGAGTCTAAGATCATCCTCAACAAATGAAAATTGAGTAAGTTATGAGTTGCACAAGTTGGGGAATTTTGAAGAAATCATGAAGTGCAAATTGAGAAAAATTGCATTTTTGAACCAATGAGCCTAGTTCCTGATGTTCAAACATGTCTGTAACATATTAGAGGACCTCTAAGTTCATTCATGTATGGACTTGATTTTTATTTATATTTATCTTGATTTTATTTAATTTAAAATCAAATAAATTAAATAAAATTACAAAGGAATTATGGGTTATGTATGTGGGCTTAACTTGACCAATTTTGAGGCCCATTAACGTGTGGAACCCAATGCAAGACTATTTAGGTTCATGCAAGAATGGAAATGGCAAGGATACAACACATATGGTTATTTTTCAAAAAAAATATTTTTCTTTTAAAGACCATGGTTAATGTGCTTATTCTTTTCCATATTTGTTTACCTTCTTCCTCCTTCTATATAAAGAACAAGAGTGCAAGCAAGAGACACACACAAGTTGCATAACAAAGCTCTACAAAATTTCACAAAAAATCTCAAAGTTGTAAAATTCAAAAACCCAACTTCTATCCATCCTTGATCCAAACCAATCATGTTTTCGTGTTCCTGAGACTCCTAAGAGCTCATACCAGCCATTATTCAAGCCTAAAGCATGCCTAAAATAGCCACACCGAGCCCACCGGTTTTTGGTAAAATTCAGGATCCAAAACTCTTTAATTACTTGATTTAAATTAGTTTTACACACATATTCATGTTATTATTGATGATTGGAGTAGATCTAACGTGCTACATGCGAGATTAGGTGCTTTAATCCCATAATACCATTGTTAGGGCTTAAGTATTTTTGAGCTTCGGATTCAGTGATGCAGGGACTTTCAGTCCAAATTGAGGCCAAATTTGAACTAAGGGGATGATTTTACATGGAATAGACCTCTTAGTTGTCCATGAATCAAACATTTTTGCAGGTTTTGATTTTTGTTTGGTTGGAGAAGACGACCGGAGTTGACTTCGGCATCTCTGACTTCTATTGATTCTGGCGAGGCTTGCATTGACAAAAGCCATATTCTAATTGGCCCATTTAAATCCATCTGGCGCGCGTGTTTTGAATTTCAAAGATATGATCAAACTTTATTTTATATTATTATTTTTTATTGTATCTAACGAATGAATAGAATGGTCCAGCGGTAACGTGCATGGCCTTAAGTCACTCCCTCTCTAGGTCCTAGGTTCGACCCTAGGTTTTCCATTTGTGTTCTTTTTCTAACATTTTCTTGCAAATCCAATGTGTTGCACACCAGTGCTCCTATCATGTGCATTCAATCTTCAGTCATCAGATCACAACAAGGCCAGATCCAGCGCCCTGGAAAGTTTCCCCATGGTGCACCCCCAGGAGCCAAGCCTCACAAGATCAGGCGCAACATTCCCCCCCCCCCCTTTGAGCCTGAATAATTTTTTTACAATTCACCCCCCCCCCCCCCTTTTGCTACTTCAACGCAGGCCCAATCAAGTTTCTTTTTTTAATTTTCTTTATTTTATCTCAATTAACATTTATTTTTCTTTAATCACTTTTATTTTTTAAATAAAATCATAAAAAATCAAAAATCACAAAAATTAATTAGACTTAGATTTTTAATAATTAAAATTAATTTTAATTAATTATTTAATCATCTTTTTTTCTTAATTAATTAAGTTAATTAGAATTAGGGTTTTCTTCACTTTAATTTAACTATTTTTTTCTAAACAAAAAACTGCAAAAGATCGTAGTCCCTTGATGATCCTTCGAAGTTGCCTTTGGTAAACGATCTAGTCCCTTACGATAAAATTGCTAAAGTGCCTTGCGAGTTGCCTTCGTGACTGTACGATGACCCGCGCTTGTCCCTCAAACATCCAATGATGGGGCTACTCACCAACTAATGGTGGGATAGCACTATCTAAAGGAAAAGAGGAAAAGAACAAAGACCATTCGAGTAGGTAGACCACTTATGGTTGTTTGCTCACAGAAAACAAAACAAATAATTTTTTCACATACACAAGCTTTTCTATAAAAAAAATTTAAATACAAAACACTTTGTATACATTCTCAACGATACGAGAAACATTACAAAGTTCACCGCACTAAGGCGTCTTTTCAAAAATATTTTTAAACACACTTACACAAAAAGAAAGCATTTTCAAAGTGAGCTAGCAACTAAGAGCTCGTAGATAACTATAGATGGAAAGTGTGCTAATACCTTCCCTTTCCATAACCTACCCCTCGAACTCAAAATATTTAAAAATGTCTTTCCTGTTCGTTTCACCCTTTCCTTTGTTGGATAAAAGAAAAGTTGGTGGCGAATCTTGCTAACAGCAACATTTATGATAAAACGCAAAAAATCAGTAATGTCAATTATCCCACTGTATTACAGAAATGGCGACTCTACTGAGGAAGTACTAAAAGGGTGCCTCCTCAACTTAAAGAGTTATCTTCAAGGGTTCCTGAAAATTCTTTGTTTACCAAATTATATGGTCAACTTCTCAATCTGGTTACCTCAAGCCTCGAAGAAGACATGATAAGGGTGCTCTTCAGTTCTTTGACCATGTACATCATTGTTTCACTTTCCTTGATTAGCAATCGGTGCCTACAATGAAAGAATCATCTCAACTACTAGGAGTGTCTGTTCTTGATCAAATACCCTTCACCGGTTTAGATGAAACTCCATGACTCGAAGTTATTGCCAAGGCCTTACGTTTGAAGAGTTCTAACATTATAAATAATTGGGAGACAAGAAATGGGGTCAAAGGCTTTTTGGCTAAATTCATGATGGAGAAGGCTCGACTATTTTGGGATACTTTGAGTTTACAAGATTTTGAGGAGATCTTGGCTCTTCTATCTATAGGTTGGTGCTTTTTCCTAACCCTGACCAACTCATAAATGTGAATGCTGTCAAAATTTTCCTTACTCGTAACCCTGTGCCTACATTGCTTGGAGAAATTTTGAATTCTCTTCATACTCGCACCATGAAGAAGTGAGGGACTCTTATGTGTTGCTTGCCTTTGCTATCTAGGTGGCTTATTTCGCACCTTCCTCGATCATTATTGAAGAATGATCAGGGTTTGAGGTGGTTGTAAAGGTTGATGTTGCTTTCTCATACGGATATCCATTGGCGCTCTCGATCCCAGGAGGACATTACCATCATTTACCGTTGTGGGGAGTTCCCTAATGTCCCACTTTTTGTTATTAGGGGGTATCACTTATAACTCTTCTTTGGCTCTACGACAATTTGGCTATGCTCGAAGAGATGGTCCCCACGATGCACTCATTCAAGGTATTATATTCGACTTCGAGAAAAATGTCCAAGGTTATCATCGAAGGTTACTACATGCTAGGGGAATGGTAAGCAAGGTTGTTAGCAAGACTTTGGGGCATAATAATTTCATCCCTCTTGAGTCGTATCTCAAATGGGTACGAGCTCGTGCTCAAAGTCTCTTGATGCCATATCCAGCCATCCTACCAATAATCGTGGAGCCTGTTATTGAGGGAGATGTTTCGTATGCCATTCTCCACCTTGGTATGCCTACTGATCTTGAAGAGTTGCAAAAGTATTGGATTCAACTGAAGGAAGAACGAGACATCTTTGAGACCCAATGTTATGTAAGTGAGAAGAAAGTGTTGGAACTCATAAGGAAACTTCAAGAGGAGAAGAGTCTTAATGCTTACATCAGTACAAAGAGGAAGCGTCCTTGGGAGATTTGATTCTTAGATTTTAGGAGTTCATTTTATCTTTGAAAGCTTTTGTAAGCCTAAAAGGCAGTTGTGATTTGAGCTTTGCTAATAAAATTTTTGTTTCTTGTTTACTCCTGTCTAGTAAATTTAAATTTCCTATGGTCCTTGAAATCATTGCATTTACATATCATGCATCATTTCATAACAGGTTTTTCGCACAGGTTTCTCATTTTCTTGCTGTTTATTTCAGCAGAAAAATGGCTCTTCAGCAGAATGTCAAAGATCTCCAGGCTCAGCATGCACAGTTCCAGGAAACTCTTTTGATCCTCGCAAAGGGGCAGCAAGAAATAATGACGCTCCTTGCTAAGTAAAAGAAGAAAACCAAGAAGCCTGTTGTCCCCATCCCGGGGAGGAGATTCAAGGGGCCTGCTCAACCAGTCCAGGTAGAAGATGACTCTTTTGAAGAAGATGAAAACAATGATGAGGATGACAATGACAAACAGGATTATGAGAATACTCTTGAAGACGAAGACTTTGCTGATGAATAGTATCCCCCTGCAGATGACAGATATAAACAGTTGGAGGACAGGCTCAAGGCAATGGAAGTCCAGAAGGTGCCTGGATTGGATTTTGGTGATTTAGATCTGGTTCAGGGGGTGGTTATCCCACCTAAGTTCAAGGTCCCTGTTTTTCTAAGTACGATGGGGTCTCTTGTCCTAAGCTCCACTTGAGGTCGTAAGTCAGAAAGATCCAGCCTCACACTGTTGACCGGAAGTTATGGGTCCATTTCTTCCAGGAAATTCTGGCTGGAACACAACTGGAGTGGTTCTATTAGCTGGAGGGAACCAATATTCATACTTGGGAAGACTTGGTTGTTGCTTTCTACAAGCAGTACCAATACAATGCTGACCTGGAACCAACTCGGGTGCAACTGCAGTATATGTCCATGGGATCTAATGAGGGGTTCAAAGAATATGCTCGGAAATGGAGGGACTTGGCTGGCAGAGTGCAACCTCCTCTGAATGATCGGGAAATGGTAGACATGTTCATGGGCACTCTGACAGGCCCATTCTTCAATTTGTTGATTAGGAGTTCCTCATCGGATTTTACAGAGATGATTCTGACTAGAGAAAGGATCGAAAGCGGTATAAAAGTGGGAAGATTCCGACGGCTACATCTTCTAGTGCTGTGAAGAAGCCGTTCGGAGGTAAGAAGGAAGTTGGTGTTGTCTATGTCCAGAAAAGCCATAGCAAAGTTAATCTCCATGGGTATGTGGGGCAGTTTTTATTTCCAACCTGACACTTGCCCGACAACAATAACAGAATAACCATCAAAGGAAAGACGCTCCAATAAGGCAGTTCAATAAGATTAATATGCCTTTATCTTAGGCACTACAACACTTACTAAAAGCTGAGCTCATTTCTCTGCAGGATCCTCCTCAGAATCCTAACACATCCTCTCCAAAGTATAATCTGAATGCAAGGTGTGCTTATCATTCAAATAGTCCTGGTTATGACACCGACCATTGTTGGGCCTTGAAGAGCAAGATCCAGGACATGATTGACAACAAGTAGATTGAGTTTGATCCTCCAAAGACCCCAAATGTGATTACAGCACCTATGCCCAAGCATGTTAAAGGCATAAGTGTTGTCGAATATATTCTATATGTTACTTCTGTGAATGATGTGATTACTCCACTCTCTATAATAAAGAAGAATTTGTTACAAGATGGTTTATTTATAGGTTGTGTTGAAGGTTGTTATTACTATGCGGCCAAACCCAATGGCTACGGGTTGCTAAAGAGGGGTGTTCAAAGCTTGATGGATGAACATATTATTCTAATTGAAAAATTTCCGCCTACCAACAATTTCTGCCAAGATCTGTCTGTTATCTCCGGTACTCCTTTTAGGATCCATTCCAAAGGTCCTATAAGGATTACCACCAATCCTAAAGTTGCTCCGCTTGTTATTACAACGCCTGGTCCTATCCCGTATTCCTTAGATAAAGCAATTATGTGGCACTATGGGTCTGACTTCTATTACATGGTGTCAAACAAGAGTTGTCCGATGAAGAGAATGAAGAAGTTGATGTCAATATTGCAGGGACCAGTAAGATTACAAGAAGTGGAAGGATTTTTTCTCCGGAAATTTCCCCACCTTCTCAGATTACAGTATCCAAGACGAATGTTGGGGCTCAGGGTAAAAAGCTAATGATAGAGCCTACCCGGACGGAGGCTCCAATAGAAGCTCCTGTCAGAGATACTTAAGGGGAAGATTTAGAAGAGGTTATGAAGATTATTCTCCAAAGTGATTATAAATTTGTCGAACAGTTGGGGCAGTAGTTCCCAGTAGTTCCCAAGACAAACTCTGAGGATACCAGTAGTTCCCAAGACTACAATGGTAATTAGGGGACCATCTCCCACCCCTTACGAAAGTGATAAAGCAGTAGCATGGAGTTATGATTCTACTGTATACGTCAATGGTTTAAAACAAGAAATTGAGCCGGCGACAAGTCAAGGACCTACAATCTCAAATATAGCAGGAACATGGGGCATGACTCGTAGTGGTTAAATGTTTGGCTCTGAATCACAAAAAAAAAAGAATAATGTTATGGTAAAAAATAAGAGGGATGTTGTGGTTAAAGATAATATTGATGCTTTAGGGAAGGATAAAGGAAAAGCAGTGTTAGAGGCAAGTCAAGAACAAGAGCCTCCGAACAAGAACTTTACCACTTAAGAGGCGGAAGACTTTTTGAAAATAATCAAGAGGAGTGATTATAGGGTGGTGGATCAAATTCACCAAACCCCAGCCAAAATTTCTATACTCTTGTTGCTCATTAATTCATAAGCGCATCGAGACTCTCAAATGAAGGTTCTAAGTTTTGCTCATGTCGCAAAGAAAATTATTGTAAACTAATTTGACAATGCTGTAGCAAATCTGACATCTGGATCATATTTGGGTTTTAATGACAGTGAGTATCCCCACAAGACCGACTCACAACAAAGCATTGCACATCTCTATCAGATAGAAACTACAAGTTTATCCAGGGTACTCACCGATACTAGTTCTGCCCTCAATGTGTTACCAAAATCTAGCTTGATGAAGTTAACACTAGACGGTGTTGTGATAAGGCCCAGTTTTACGATAGTTAAAGCTTTTGACAGTTCTTAAAGTTAGGTATTCGGAGAAGTGGACCTTCCTATAAAGATCGGCCCACATATGTTCTATGTCACTTTTCAAGTCATGGATATAGAACCAGTGTATATGTGTTTACTTGGGCGACCCTGGATTCATGCAGCAGGGGAAGTCACTTAAACTTTAGATCAGAAATTGAAGTTCTTCGTTGAAGGAAGATTGGTCATAATCGATGGTGAAGAGGACATTTTTGTAAGTCACATAGAATCCTGTAGGTATATCAGTACCGATAAAGACTGTATAGCCACACCATTTCAAGTCTTAGAGGTTGCCTCAATGGTAACCGTATCGGTGGAAAAAATCAAGAAACCTACTGTGACTTCGTGGAGAGATTTGCAAATAGCGGTGGAAAGTGGTACCTCAAAGGGTTGGGGTAAACTTCTGGAAATACCAGAAAAGAAGAATCGTTTTGGTTTGAGCTACGAATTATGAAAGGCTACTCTGAAAGGCAAAGTACAATTTCCTCTAATCCAGGAAACCTTCGTCAACAAAGGAGTGGAGCATGGTGGATATGTGGCAATGATATCTAACAAGAGAAACATCAAAAGGGCATTTGATTTCATCCATGAATGTGCCCTAGGCGAAGAACTCAAGAATTGGACAGATATGGAGATTCTAGAGATCTTTTTCTTGCCAAAGTAATTTTTCTTGTTTTTGAATGAACTTATGTCAAGCCCGAGGCATAGGGGTCTATTGTAAGGGTCCCCCAACTTGTTTCAGACATATTCATAATTAATAAAAGTTATATTTTGCATTCAATTAAGATCCCTGTCTTTCTCTTGCATTTATCTCTTATATTTAAAAATGGCAATACTTTTCTTCATATGTATTTTCCAAATTCACATACTAAAACTGCACCAAAACATGATAAATGTCCAAATCCATGCCTAAAATCACCGATAATGTTACTGCTGCCATTCGATATAATTTTGATGCACCCATCAACCAAGCAGAAGAGGAAGATGATGAAGATCGTGAACTTTCTAAAGAATTAGCGAGGGAGATAGAGCAAAAAGCTGACAATATACAACCATACCAGGAATCTATTGAGACTATTAACTTCGAAACAGAGGAAGATCCGAAAGAGATCAAACTAGGGGCAACATTGGAGAAAATCATCAAAGAAAGGTTGATCAAGTTGTTACATGAATACGTGGATATATCCTCCTGGTCTTACAAAGATATGCCAGGATTGGATACAAACATTATGGTGCACATGTTACCTCTCAAGGAAGGTTACTCACCAGTCCGGCAGAAGCTCGAGAGAACTAGTCCAGACATGTCCAACAAAATTCGAGAAGAGGTCCTTAAACAATTTGACACAGGGTTCTTAGCAATGGTAGATTATCCACCTTGGATATCTAACATCGTTCCAGTACCCAAGAAGGATGGCAAAGTACACATGTGTATAGGTTATTGGGATCTGAACAAAGCAAGTTCCAAAGACGACTTCCCGTTACATCACATAGATGTTCTGGTGGACAATACAGCTCAAGCTTCGGTATTCTCGTTCATCGATGGTTTCTCACGCTATAATCAAATCAAAATGGCACCCGAAGATATGGAAAATACTACCTTCATGACTCCTTGGGGAAATTTCTATTATAAGGTAATGTCGTTTTGTCTAAAGAATGCATGGGCAACTTATCAACGGGCTATGGTCACACTATTCTATGATATGATTCATAAAAAGGTTGAGGTGCACATAGAAGATATGATTTCAAAATCTCATACGAAGGAGGATCACATCATACATTTACAAAAGCTATTCGGGCGTTTGTGAAGGTTCAAACTAAGGTTGAACCTAAACAAGTGTACATTTGGTGTCAGGTCAGGAAAGTTACTGGGTTTTATTGTAAGTCTGTGTGGTATTGAGGTTGACCCAGACAAGGTAAAATCCATACAAGAAATGCCATCTTCGAGGACAAAGAAAGAGGTTTATGGTTTCTTAGGACGATTGAATTACATTTCAAGGTTCATATCACACCTAACTGCTACGTGCCAGCCTATTTTAAATTACTACGAAAATATCAGATAGTGGTATAGAATAATGATTTCCATACAACTTTCAAGATAATAAAGCAATATTTACAAGAGCCACCAATCTTGACGCCGCCTGTTCTTGGAAGACTGCTCATCATGTATCTAACAGTGCTTGAAGGGTCAATGGGATGTGTATTGGGACAACATGACAAAACGGGTAGAAAAGAGCACGCAATCTACTACCTCAATAAGAAATTCACCAGCTGCAAAACCAGGTACTTACTTCTCGAGAAGACTTGTTATGAATTGGCTTAGGCTACTAAAATACTGAGGCAATATATGTTAACTCACACCACGTGGTTAATAGCAAGAATGGATCCTTTAAAGTATGTGTTCGAAAAACCAGCTCTTACAAGAAGGATTTCCAAATGGCAGATGTTACTATTAAAATACGACATCCAATACGTTACTCAAAAGGCCATCAAGGGTAGCATATTAGTCGACCATATAACTCATTAGCCACTACCAGAATATCAACCAATGAAGTTCGAATTTCCAAACGAAGATGTCATGGTTATAGGTGACTACGAAATACCAGGGCCCAATGAAGGACCCGAACCAGGGGCACGTTGGACACTCATGTTTGACGGGCTTCAAATGCACTGGGGCACGGCATCGATGCAGTTTTGACTTCTTCGAAGAATTTTCACAAACCTTATACTACAAGGTTATGTTTTAACTGCACCAATAATATCGCTGAATACGAAGCTTGTATCTTGGGTCTGGAAGCTGCCATCGATCTAAGAATAAAACATCTTTATGTATTTGGAGACTCAACACTAGTCATATACAAAGTAAACAACGAATGGGACACTAAGCATCCTAGATTGGTTCAATATCGGGATCATGTTCTAAATCTAGCTACAGAATTTACCAAGGTTACCTTCAGTCATATTCTGCAAGAAGAGAATCAGATGGCAGGTGCCTTGGCAACTTTATCAGTCATGTTCAAAGTAACTTGGCCAAACCATGAACCATGCATTACAATCAGACATTTTGAAGATCCTGCACATTTCCTTGTTATTAAAAAGGAACCAAATAACAAGCTTTGGTTATATGACATCAAGAGGTACATTAAGAAACAAGAATATCCAGAAAATGCCTTTATCATTGACAAGTGAACTTTACGAAAGCTAGCCTCAAAATTATTTGAGTGGTGATGTGTTATACAAAAGAAACTATGATACGGTGTTACTCAGGTGTGTGGAGAAACAGAAAGCAGATACACTTATGAGAGAAATCCATGAAGGTGCTTTCGGAACTCATACAAATGGACATGCCATGGCTAGAAAAATCTCGCGAGCGGGTTATTATTAGCTGACGATGGAAGCCGACTACTACCATTATACAAATACATGTCACAAGTTCCTAATCTATACCGAAAAAATGAATGTACCACCAACTCCTCTGAATGTCATGAGCTCTCCTTGGCCATTTTCAATGTGGGGAATTGATATGATATGCATGATCGAACCGAAAGCATCCAATGGACACCGATTCATACTAGTTGCCATTGATTACTTCACCAAATGGGTAGAAGAGACATCCTATACAAATGTGATAAGTCAAGTGGTTACTCGATTCATCAAGTAAAATCTCATATGCAGATATGGGGTCCCAAGAAAAATCATTACGGACAACGGGTCCAATTTGAACAACAATGTGATGAAGGAGTTATGCGTTAATTTCAAGATCTAGCATCATAATTCCTCACTGTAATACGGTGGGAGGACTGACTTTTAGGTTTTGCATTTTATCGCAAATGTTGCAGTTAGCAAGAGTCGCCATCGACTTTTCTTTTATCCAATAAAGGAAAGGGTGAAAAGAATAGGAAAGATCTTTTGAGAATTTTCAGAGTAAGGGGGGTAGGTTATGAAAAGGGAAGGCGTTAGCACCCTTTTCATCCGTAGTTATCTACGGGCTCTTAGTCGTTAGCTCACTTTGAAAATGCTTTGTGTTTATGTGTTTGAAAATATTTTGAAAAGATGCCTAAGTGCGGAAAACTTTGTAATAATTCTCGTATTGTTGAGAATGCCTACAAAGTGTTTGTCTTTGAAAATATTTTAAGAAAGAGTGTATGTGTGAGAAATGTTTTTGATTTGTGAGCAAGCGACTACGAGTTATCTACCTACTCAAAAGGTCTTTGTTTTTTTCCTCCTTTCCTTTAGATAGTGTTATCCTACAATTAGTTAGTATGAAGCCCTATCATTGAATGTTTGAGGGACAGACGTGGGTCATCGTATAGTCACAAAGGCAACTCGTACGACACTTTAGCAATTATACTAAGGGACTAAGATCATTTGTCGAGGCAGCATCGAAGGGTCATCGAGGGACTATGATCTTTTACCCGAAGGATCTTTGCTAAAGCATCCCACATTCGAGAGACATGACTGTTTAAGTCTGAGGCAAAAAGTGAGGGTCACCCTAGAGGTGCGCGTGTGCTAAGTGTTTTATTTTTAGTGATTTTTCTGATTTAATAAAATTGATTAAAAAAAGAAAATAGTGAACTAAAACAAAAAAAAAAAGAACAAATGGGCCTGCAAGAATAAAAGAATATGGGGAGATGTAAACCTGAAATCCCTAGGCCTGTTTCAAGGAGCCCAGGTTGCTACACTGGATCCAGTGAGGACCATTCCTGAAGGCGCGCGGTGGGGTGTGTGTTTGATGCATTGGATCTGACTTTGATGAGATCTGATGGTCAGGGGTTGGAGATGCATGGTGCACACGTTGGATCTGGTTTACACTGGATCTGCAATGAAAATATTGAAAAAAATAATATGCCATACAAATAAATCTTAGCTAAAAATTATATGCCTTTATTACGCTTGTCCTACCGCTGGGGTGGTCATTACATCCAGTATTGTAAATATAATCCAAAAATTATATTTTAAAATGGAAATTAATCTTATCCAAACAAATAAACGCACGCACGGTGGGTCGTTGAATTTTTGAATCAGCGAATGGAAAGAAACCGCGCCAACCCTGACTGTTCAGACCACCATGCACGGAGGAGGAACATCATCTTCTCCGGTGATGTTTTTTTGGAAAACCTGCAAAACAAAAACAAAAGCTCGAATCCTTGGACCTACCCCCCACCCCCACCCCCTAAATCATATGATGTAATTTCAACCATGGAATTAGTTTGGTCTGAAATCCAGTATTTACATGGATATGATTAACCTGTCTCTCAAAACCGTAACGCTAGCATCTATCACAAGGGACGTCTAACCTCACATGTGATCGTGCCAACCTGTTCTACATGATCTAATAAACACATCTGGATAAAAAGATCATGTTAAAATCACATAAAAATTCAAATTCGAAAACAAAAATCCTTACCTCACCGGTGGAATTGTAGGGACGGTATTTGATCATGTTTTGGCTTGAATGAGGACCCGGTTTGATCCCCGGTACCCTCAGGAAGGTGACTGAATGCCCAAAATTGGTTGAAACTGGTTGGAAACTAGAGTTTGTGTTTGTTCTAACTCTTGAATTTTTTGGTGATTTTGTTTTCTTTCTTAGACAAAATTTCCGTATCCTTTGCATCTGCTTGGCTCTCCTTTATATAGAGGAAACAAATGGCTCATTAAAGATGGAATGAAATCAAGCCATGATGGCTCTAATCAAACAAGATCAAACATGTTTAAAACTTCCCAAATTTGAGATTTTACTTGTCATTTTTAAGCTTGCAAGGTTTTGGCATGTTCTAATTGGCTAGCATGAGTTGTATTGGGCCTTAAGAAAGTCCATCATGCGCTTGGCCCAAAGGTTTTCTATTTTATTTATTTATTTTAAATTTATTTGAATAAAAACAAAATAAATATAAATAAAACAATAATAAAACACAAGGCAAGATATGAGTGATCTTAGGAGTCTCTCATAAGTTCATGGACATTTTTAAAACCCAAAAAGTTAGGCCATAAGTCCAAAATTTCAAGTTTGTACATTTTGCATTTCATGCATTTCTTCAAAATTTACCAACTTGTGCAACTCATAACTTGCTCAATTTTTATTTTTTGAAGGTGATCTATGACTTTTTGAAAAGTTCAAGATGTCCTCTACAATTTATATTTTTATCATTTTTGCATTTGGGGACTTATCTTGATGTAAGTTTTCTTGACAAAAAGTGTCTTTTTGTTGACTTTTGAAAATGACTTGTAATGTATTAGCTCATATCTTTCAAATGAAGCAATTTTTGGACTTGAGCATAAATACAAAGTTGTATAGAATTGAATTTCCTTAAAAATGGGCTTTGGTTGGGGAAAAGTTGATGAAGCGTGTGAAAGTTATGCTTGGTCCAAGTTCAGTTGACCTCTCCTAAGGAAACCCTAATTTGACAATTTTTGACCTTTGATGATTTCAGGGCTTTCCTTGAGGAATCATGATCAACCCTTGATCATAAAATGTTGATTTTGAAAAAAATAAATCTTGAAGTTTGACTGTATGTTGACCATAGTTGACTTTTTACCCAATACATTTGATTTTCAATCATCTAAGCCATTGACTGAGCAAACTTGTGATGTAGGACTTGAAACTTGACATGAACATTGTTGAAGAACTATGGAGAACCATGGAAAACATTTGAGACCTTTGCAACCCAAATTTCCTTGAGAAACTCAAAACCCTAGTAGTAGACCCTTGGCTTAGGAGGAGCATCTTGACTTGTCAAACCTTGAGATTCTTGAGTATTTGAGACATTTGTGAGCATGTCTTGAAGAAAAATGGGAGGGAAAATTTTGGGGTACACACTCACCATATCGAACCAAGATGAACGGGGCCGTTGAAGTTTCCATTAAGAACATAAAGAAAATCATTCAAAAAATGGTAAAGACATACAAAGATTGGCATGAAAAGCTTCCCTTAGCTTTACATGGCTATCGTACTTTCGTACATACATCAACATGTGCAACTCCTTTCTCTCGGGTATATGGCATGGAAGAAGTACTCTCAGTTGAAGTAGAAATTCCATCAATTCAAGTTCTAATGGAAACATAGCTTGAAGAAGAAGAGTGGGTTCAGACACGACTTGACCAACTTAACCTCATTGAAGAGAAATGCCTGACAGCTTTATGCCACGGTCAGTTATACCAAAAACGGATGAAGAAACCATTCGACAAGAAGGTTCGTTCTCGAGTGTTCAAAGAATGGGATTTGGTGCTCAAGAAGATTATGCTACCTCGCCTTGTTTCACATGGTAAATGGACACCCAACTAAGAAAATCTATATGTGGTAAAAACGACATTCTCCGATGGTGGTATCATCCTCGCAATAATGGATGGGGAAGAAGTACCACATCTGGCAAATTCAGACGCAGTAAAAAATTACTATGTATAAAAAACTCACTATGTTCGAACCCTAAACGGATGACTTAGGCAAAAAGGAGCGTCCCAGTGGATAGAAAACCCTAAAGGGCGATCCAAGAAAAAATTAGGGACATACAAAAAAATTATCCCAGTTGATTTAAAACCCGAAAGAGCAATCCAGGAAAAATTAGGGATTTTATTCAAAAAAATAAAGAACAAAAAGACTGCGATCTAAGAACCACGATTGCGACCAAAAAGGAAGGGATTGATCCAAATAATTTGACTCAGAAGCAAAGGATATTGGAGTTATCAAAAGGATATTGGGGAAACAGTAGTACGATTATCATTTCCATTGCCATTTTTAGTTTTAAAACTTTATGTAATTACCTATGTTTTTCCTTTTTGGACTTGTTTGCAAAATACTACGATTATTTTTGTGAATACTGCGTTGAAATCATTTTTAGGATTTGGCAAATAAAAGCATTTGATGAAACATCAAAAAGAATTTTGGTTATAAAAACATCAAAAGAGAATCCACGCCTACGTCCACGTCCATGCTTACGTCCACGTCCACGCGTACGTCCATGTTCACGTCAAATGTCCATGTCCACGCTTGCATCCACAACTACGTCCACATATACACCAGTGCCTGCAATACCAATATCAAGATCTTTCTGACACCTTTCAAATTAAATCAAAAATACCACAACATCACAACATTGGAGGGTTGGTAACACAAAACCAATGGTTTAAAAGTATAGAATGTAAAAAAAACATTTTTTATTACATTTTGGAACATATACACACATTTGGTGCATTTGGGGCATACACAAAATACTTGATGCATATACATTCTAGGTTCCATATTAATCTAGGATATTATGCATATAAATCATACATGACATTTTTCAAACACACTTTGGGTAAAATTAATATCTTGGGGCCCTTTTGCAGATTATCACAAAGGCAACTCGTACGACACTTTAACAATTATCCTAAGGGACTAAGATCATTTGTCGAGGAAACATCGAAGGGTCATCGAGGGACTATGATCTTTTACCCGAAGGATCTTTGCTAAAGCATCCCACATTCGAGAGACAAGACTGTTTAAATCTGAGGCAACAAGTGAGGGTCACCCTAGAGGTGCACGTGTGCAAAGTGTTTTGTTTTCAACTATTTGTCTTGAGATTATGTTTTCTAATGTTTGTTTATATGTCTTTCCATGCACTCCTAATTACTATACAGTTAAATATATACATGCGTTCATACATAATTACGGAAAGTAAAAATGCGGGAAATAATCTACGCTATTACAATGCTTCGGGGATGGGGAATTACAAACCATAAAATTGGGGAGAAAAGCAATAAACCCTAATTATCTATTACAAACTTTTGAGCAGTTACATAATTATATTAATGCGAAAAATAAACAAACACGTGAGATGGTGAAGGGAAAGATGTCAAAACCCTAAAAAATTTCTAAGAGGTTAAGAAAATATTTTTGTTGTTTTTGTTTAGAAAAATATTTGAAGTGTAAAATAAAAATGAAACCTAATTCTAATTAATTTATTAGTTAATAAATAAAACCAAAATATGATTAAATTAAATTAATTTTAATTATCAAAAATTAAATTAATTAATAAAAAAATTAAATCTAAATTTTTATGATTTTTTGTGATTTTTCTGATTTAATAAAATTGATTAAAAAAACAAAATAGTGAACTAAAACAAAAAAGAACAAATGGGCCTGCAAGAATAAAAAAAAAGGGGGATGTAAACCAGAAATCCCTAGGCCCGTTTCAAGGAGCCCAGGTTGCTACGCTGGATCCAGTGAGGACCATTCCTGAAGGTGCACGGTGGGGTGTGTGTTTGATGCATTGGATCTGACTTTGATGAGATATGATGTTCAAGGGTTGGAGATGCATGGTGCACGCGTTGGATCTGGTTTACACTGGATCTGCAATGAAAATATTGAAAAAAATAATATGCCATAGGCAGGGATCGAACCCCTGCCCTGGAATATTAATGCCTTTGTTACGCTTGTTCTACCGCTGGGGTGGTCATTACATCCGGTAATGTAAATATAATCCAAAAATTATATTTTAAAATGGAAATTAATCTTAGCCAAACAAATAAACGCGCGCGCGGTGGGCCGTAGAATTTTTGAATCAGCGAATGGAAAGAAACCATGCCAGCCCTGACTGTTCAGACCACCATGCACGGAGGAGGAACATCATCTTCTCTGGTGATATTTTTTAGGAAAACCTACAAAACAAAAACAAAAGCTCGAATCCTTGGACCTACCCCCCCTAAATAATATGATGCAATTTCAACCATGGAATTACTTTGGTCTGAAACCCAGTATTTACAGGGATACGATCAACCTGTCCCTTAAAACCTTAACACTGGCATCTATCACAGGGGACGTCTAACCTCACATGTGATCGTGCCAACCTGTTCTACATGATCTAACAAACACATCTGGACAGAAAGATCATGTTAAAAGCACATAAAAATTCAAATTCGAAAACAAAAATCCTTACCTCACCGGTGGGATTGTAGGGACGGTATCTGATCATGTTTTGGCTTGAATGAGGACCCGGTTTGATCCCTGGTACCCTCAGGAAGGTGACTGAATGCCCAAAATTGGTTGAAACTGGTTGGAAACTAGAGTTTGTGTTTGCTCTAACTCTTTAATTTTTTGGTGATTTTGTGTTCTTTCTTAAACAGGATTTTCGTGTCCTTTGCATCTGCTTGGCTTACTTTATATAGAGGAAACAAATGGCTCATTGAAGATGGAATGAAATCAAGCCATGATGGCTCTAATCAAACAAGATCAAACATGTTTAAAACTTCCCAAATTTGAGATTTTACTTGCCATTTTTAAGCTTGCAAGGTTTTGGCATGTTCTAATTGGCTAGCATGAGTTGTATTGGGCCTTAAGAAAGTCCATCATGCGCTTGGCCCAAAGGTTTTCTATTTTATATATTTATTTTAAAATTATTTGAATAAAAACAAAATAAATATAAATAAAACAATAATAAAACACAAGGAAAGATATGAGTGAGCTTAGGAGTCTCTCATAAGTTCATGGACATTTTTAAAACCCAAAAAGTTAGGTCATAAGTCCAAAATTTCAAGTTTGTACATTTTGCATTTCATGCATTTCTTCAAAATTTACCAACTTGTGCAACTCATAACTTGCTCAATTTTTATTTTTTGAAGGTAATCTATGACTTTTTGAAAAGTTCAAGATGTCCTCTACAATTTATATTTTTATCATTTTTGCATTTGGGGACTTATCTTGATGTAAGTTGTCTTGACAAAAAGTGTCTTTTTGTTGACTTTTGAAAATGACATGTAATGTATTAGCTCATATCTTTCAAATGAAGCAATTTTTGGACTTGAGCATACAAAGTTTTATAGAATTGAATTTCCTTAAAAATGGGCTTTGGTTGGGGAAAAGTTGATGAAGTGTGTGAAAGTTATGCTTGGTCTAAGTTCAGTTGACCTCTTCTAAGGAAACCCTAATTTGACAATTTTTGACCTTTAATGATTTCAGGGCTTTCCTTGAGGAATCGTGATTAACCCTTGATCATAAAATGTTGATTTTGACAAAAATAAATCTTGAAGTTTGACTGTACGTTGACCATAGTTGACTTTTTACCCAATACAGTTGATTTTCAATCATCTAAGCCATTGACTGAGCAAACTTGTGATGTAGGACTTGAAACTTGACATGAACATTGTTGAAGAACTATGGAGAACCATGGAAAACATTTGAGACCTTTGCAACCCAAATTTCCTTGAGAAAATCAAAACCCTAGTAGTAGACCCTTGGCTTAGGAGGAGCATATTGACTGGCCAACCCTTGAGATTCTTGAGTATTTGAGACATTTGTGAGCATGTCTTGAAGAAAAATGGGAGGAAAAATTTTGGGGTACAACACTCACCATATCGAACCAAGATGAACGGGGCCGTTGAAGTTTCCAATAAGAACATAAAGAAAATCATTCAAAAAATGGTAAAGACATACAAATATTGGCATGAAAAGCTTCCCTTAGCTTTACATGGCTATCGTACTTTCGTACATACATCAACATGTGCAACTCCTTTCTCTCGGGTATATGGCATGGAAGCAGTACTCCCAGTTGAAGTAGAAATTCCATCAATTCGAGTTCTAATGGAAACATAGCTCGAAGAAGCAGAGTGGGTTCAGACATGACTTGACCAACTTAACCTCATTGAAGAGAAATGCCTGACAGCTTTATGCCACGGTCAGTTATACCAAAAACGGATGAAGAAAGCATTCGACAAGAAGGTTCATTCTCGAGTGTTCAAATAATGGGATTTGGTGCTCAAGAAGATTATGCTACCTCGCCTTATTTCACATGGTAAATGGACACCCAACTATGAAGGTCTATATGTGGTAAAAACGACATTCTCCGATGGTGGTATCATCCTCACAATAATGGATTGGGAAGAACTACCACATATGGCAAATACAGACGCAATAAAAAAAATACTATGTATAAAAAACTCGCTATGTTCGAACCCTAAACGGATGACTTAGGCAAAAAGGAGCGTCCTAGTGGATTGAAAACCCTAAAGTGCGATCCAGGAAAAAATTAGGACATAGAAAAAAATTATCCCGGTGGATTTAAAACCCGAAAGGGCAATCCAGGAAAAATTAGGGATTTTATTCAAAAAAGTAAAGAACAAAAAGACTGCGATCTAAGAACCACGATTGCGACCACAAAGGAAAGGATTGATCCAAATCATTTGACTCATAAGCAAAGTAGATTGGAGTTATCAAAAGGATATTGGGGAAACAACAGTACGATTATCATTTCCATTGCCATTTTTAGTTTTAAAACTTTATGTAATTACCTATGTTTTCCTTTTTGGACTTGTTTGCAAAATACTACGATTATTTTTGTGAATACTGTGTTGAAATCATTTTTAGGATTTGGCAAATAAAAGCATTTTATGAAACATCAAAAAGAATTTTGGTTAGAAAAACATCAAAAGAGAATCCACGCCTACGTCCACGTCCATACTTACGTCCACGTCCACGCCTACGTCCATGTTCACGTCAAATGTCCATGTCCATGCTTGCATCCACAACTACGTCCACACATACACCAGCGCCTGCAATACCAATATCAAGATCTTTCTGACACCTTTCAAATTAAATCAAAAATACCACAACATCACAACATTGGAGGGTTGGTAACACAAAACCAATGGTTTAAAAGTATAGAATGTAAAAAAAACATTTTTTATTACATTTTGGAACATCTACACACATTTGGTGCATTTGGGGCATACACAAAATACTTGATGCATATACATTCTAGGTTCCATATCAATCTAGGATATTATGCATATAAATCATACATGATATTTTTCAAACACACTTTGGGTAAAATTAAAATCTTGGGGCCCTTTTGAAGATTATCAAAGCAAGAAATTAACTTGTTTGAGAAACAGACACAACCGGTAAAACTCCGATCTTATCTTTGATCTAGTTATCTAAGATTCAATCACCAAAACACTTTTCAATCACCTACCCCCTAGGTTGTGGTAGATGTGTGAATTACCAGGTTCATATTATTCATTCCCTAGGTTGTAATGAATACATGAGTCTATGTTTGTGTCGTTTAACCCCTAGGTCATGGTAAACACACAAAATTTTCAAACATTTATTCTCTAGTTTGTGATAGGTACATGAATTTCCAGGGTTATACTATGCATCCCCTAGGTTGTGATGAATAACATAAGCCAACCCTTGTTGTCTTTTATCCCTTAGGTTGTGATAAATGCGCAGGTTCATCCTCGTATTGTTTACTCTCTAGGTCGTAGTAAGCATAACAAAATATGTATAATTCATTGTGTCAGTCTCCATGCAGCAATATGTTATCAAATTATGTTCATCCTATAGGTTGCAACGAATAGACGAAATATGCGTTACAAACTTACTATATTAGTCTCAAAGCATTAGTAAGTCAAATTTTCAAACTTGTACTATTTTACCTTCTAGGTTGTGGTAAAAATGCAAAAATCTACAATCTCTTTTAGATATCGATGAGTTATCTGCGTCATCGTATCTAAGTCAAAACAAAAACTTTCTGTTCAAACCCTGGTAAGATGATACATCATTATCTATGCATATTTTTCATACTCTTGGGAACGTTGTACAGCATATCCTTATAAATAATTCAGATAAATTTTGGGGGTCTTCCATTATTTAATAAACCTCTGATTCGAATGTGTGATACCTGTGTATTCTCGCACTATCCAATCAAAGAATAATTAAATAGGGGAATTTTTCATACCCCAAATTTACCCTATTGATTTTTAATTAATTTATCCTTTATTATTGTCAGTTTCTTTATAAAGTTTATATTACTAGGGATAATTTCATTGTGGGGTTTAAACCTTAAAAGAAGGAGGTGAGTTTTAATAAAGGTTTCATGGGTTTTTCTAAATCAGAAAATCTTGTATACTTTGTTGTTAGGCCCATTAAGATAGTATTGTTGGCCTGGTTCAAATAAAAAAAGGGCTCGTGCATTTTAATAAGAATGGTGGTGTACACTTTTTTGTTGCTTCAATTTTATTGGATAGGCCCATTGAATTACTGGTCGATATTCTTTTTGAAACCCATTGTGCTAAGACTGTTGAATGGAGTCAACGTTTTTATTCATTTATTTATTGCCATAATTAAGTTTTATTATTTATTTATTAATAACATTATTATTATTTATTAATTTAAAATGTATTATTTATTTTATTGTCTGGAACGTTGACTAGAGTCAACCAGGCCAAAGCTAGGCTTTTTCAACCCAAACTCCCAGCGGTGCCCTTGTTAAACCCTTCATCACTTCAAGCCCAGATCCAAGCCCAAAAACTCATCAAAGCAGTCACTGTACAGATCTAAGAAAAGAAACGCATAATTAGAATAGATCTAAAACAAATGAACCATATCAAATATAATATAATCATATCTTTCCGTTAGACCAAATTGTACACAAATTACAAAAAATATTTCTAAATGAATCACTAAATCAAATCGAATCCCTAAAAACAGAATAAAATCTGCTATTTCCTAAGAGATTACAAAAGTAAGGATAATCATAAAACATTTTCCTAATTTATCTAAAACCTAAAACTATAAATAGAACCTAAGAAAATTCTAAGGAGGGAGGACAAAAATTATAAGAATGCAGTTGACAGAAAGGATACGGAAAAAATTTTAGGGCTTCAATATCTGAAACCCTAAATATCTTCGCCGCACTTCCGCTATAGTACCACCCCTCTGGTACCTGCAAACAAAGACAAGAAGGAGTGAGAAATCAGAAGGAGAATTCAGGAAATCAATATACTACCAATATCACGGCAGGAGAGGTAACATGAATAACTTAGCTTTAGGGATCTTAATTGCATGGTTGATATTTGAATATTGTGTTTCTGGAAATTTTGGGGTTTTTTAGGGTTAGAGTTCTAACCTAGGGTTAGGGTTCTTAGATCCTAGGGTTAGGGTTCTTAAGGTTGTTTGAAAAATTATGGTTAAGGTTCTTCATTTTTGGGTGTTCTGGGTTTTTGGTACAGTTAGGGTTCTTAGGGTTCTATTAACCCAGATGAAGATTCACGGTGAAGGGTTTGAATGGTTGAAGTTTCCGGTTGAATATCAATTGGAAAACTGGGGAAAAGGGGTGGTTGGTGGTGGAAGAAGGTGGACGGTGCAGCCAGGGCGATTTCTGGCCGCCTGAGTTTTAGAGAGAGGTCAGAGCCTCTCTCTCTAGGTTTTACAAAAGGGTTTTGTTGTTTCGTTGAATAGAGAGAAAGAGAAGAAAAAAATGGACTCTCAGCCCAGTGATTCATTTTTATAAATGTTCCCTAATTCTGTGTTCGAGTGCCTATAATCCTTACCATGCACTTCCCACCACAACCTTCAAATCATCATCAAACGCTCTTGATCTGCACGCCCATTGTAACACTGTGACCCCTCCTACACGTTGCCTAAACGAACCCCATGTTGTTTTGGGCCTAAGCCCATGATATTCACGCCCCATATTATGTTTTTTTGCTACGTCAACGAAACCCACACCCCCCAACGCTATTGGGCCAAGTCCAACATCTGGACTTGGGCCCTTGCTGACTAAACCCCCTATTTATGCTGACCTGAACAAAACAATATCCCCCTCAGTGTTTGGGCCTGAATTTAATATCTGAATTCAAGGTCCTACTTCCCATACCCCCCTGTTTTACTATCTCAAAACAAAATACACCCCCCTGCTTTTTTTTAAATTCCTTCTATTATTTATAATTATTTTTCTATAATTTAATATATTTATAAAATTCCAATATTATTTTACTATTATTATTACAAATCAAATATTTATTTTCTAACTCATACAAGTATTAATGTATTGCATTAAAATTATTTTTTAACCATGCATTAATAAGATGTTTTATATATTAATACATTTAAAAAATACTTAACCAACACTAACTTTTTTTAAAAATAACTTAATTAATTTAAAATAATTTTCAAAAAAATTACGAAAATATTTTAAGTCGACTGCGAACTTCGTCTAAAAACTTCATTATTCACACATCTAGACTTAGTACAAGGGAAATTTAAAACATCTTCGTAATCTATAAAAAACACTAACCAACTGTGAATTAGGAATTAGGACTCTAATTCCTCATAAGAGGATACATAGGCATACGACTAAAATCGTGGCGAGTTCCCCTAATAAAAAATTAAAACCCTATTTCTCAAAGGTCGTGTTTCTAAACCCTAGTATCCTTGTGAACAAGGTAGATGAGGGGTGCCTTACACCTTCCCTTCATCTAATAATGAGTCTAACAACTTATAATCTCTGACCACATTAGGGTTATCCTTTATATTCCATTCTCAAAGATAAAAATTAAGGGTGGTGACTCTCATTTTAAAATCGATTACAACAACGGTGCTAGGAGTTGTGACTGTCTTTAAGACAAAGCATATTTGTGGATATTTGAGTCTACTCCAAGCATGTGGTCATATTATTTATAGTAGTTATTTTACTGTTAGCTGTAACATTTGGTTGTGACATTACTTGTTTATTAATTGTTGTTTTTGTTTTTTGTTATTAGTGTTGGATATATGAACACTTCCCACGTATCGTTGACAGGAGGGAGCATCATGTCGCAGCAGATGCACCACAGGCGAGGAGAAGGAGGTCCAGACAGGCTCATTCAAGAGGGTTGCTAGAGTACATGAGGAGTCTGAATGCCTTGACATTTAAGGATGTCATCTAGACACCATACGATGGTTACAGGGCCCACCGTTCATTTGATTCGAGTTCTTTGTTTCAGAATATTTGAGGTGGGAGAGCATGGTGGCTAGGCACCTGCCCGAGAGGTGTCTGTGACACTATGGGCATGTCCAAAGCATCCCATTGTTTGTTCCAAGTATTCTTAGTGGTGGAATTGGCATTGATAGATGGTTTTAGAGTAACATCCCCAACTCAACCTGTTCCATTATAGAGAGCGGTGAGGGTTCAGAAGGGGTCACAGTGTAAGGATGGATACATGGAGTGGTACCTTATTGTGTCCCACCCTCGTTTTATCCCACCTATAGTGGATCATTCAGATGTCGGTGTTTCTGAGACTCAGGTTCCTATTGATGATGATGTGCCACCCTCCCCCCCGGCACAGAGGAGTGCCTCCAGATCATTGCTTCCATCATGGATAACCTCATGGGTTTGGTAAACCCGAAAGGGGAGGTTTATACAGGCTTGGCGCGAGCAGCACACATAGCCCGTGGGGGGCCTATGTAGGTTTTTTTTGTTATTGTTGTATTATATTTATCATTTTGACACAGATTTGTTATTAGCATGAAACTTTTATTATCACTTTATTTTGAGCGTTACATCTTTCGCACACTAACACAACTTGAAATATAACATAGCTCATATCTTAAAACATAACAACTTACATAACTTAAAACATAAAAACATAGACACTACATGATGATTCTGCATGTTCTAACATCTTAATTACATTGCCAACAGATCTGGAAAGTCGCGCTTCCAATTTCAATTGCCCCTTAGTTAGCCTACGACAGTATGATTTCCACATGGCCCTCATATCTTCGTCGCTCTTCAACTAAACAACGTTTTAACTAACCCTTTCGTCAACATCCATGCTCCAATTTTCACGATATGAAATCTTCCTCACCCTTCTATTATCAATATCAGACAACAATTCTTCCAATTTTTCCGTCAGTGACTCGAGGACTAGAAACTCATCCAGAATTCGAAAGTTCACAGGATGTTGTGCTCCAGTGAAGTGCACTGACGCGTTAACAAAAAATTGAGGAAGATGCATTTTGCGATTCTGATTATTTCTCAACAACAGCTGACCCCTATTTATACAGCTTTCGGTGCATTCTTAATCACACAAAATTGACAGTGAAATCACAACCCTATAAAACTGTCAGCAAAATCATAATCGTTGGATAAAACATATTTTTATAACCTATCGTAAATTTCAACTTCAACTAAATTTCCAATATGTTATCGGAAATATTTAAATTTCTGAAATTATTTGTGACATACCGGAGTTTTCAAATTGAACTACCAGAAATTTTAACTTTACCGAAATTTCAAAGTTATACCAGAAATTTAGTTCGGAATACTCTTATATTTCATCGTAATGGGCATTTTGGGCATTATGAAACTCTAGGGGGTGCCATGTATAAATTTGGGGGTGGCATGTTAAAATCTCAAACCCAACTCACTTAAACTTATTGAGCCTTGAGGCTTGCCATGACACTAGAAATCCCCAAAGCCCAACTCACCTAAATTTTTTCATATAAAAAATGACATTGACCTCCTTTAATTTTAAAATGTGCACCAACCTTCCATTAGAATACATATACCAACAACAAAATTTAATGAAAGACTAAAAATCTTAGGTAAATATTGTATATACCTAAGACTTTTGGTTGTCACTAAAAATAAGAGGGAATTCCAATTCATTTTTAATAGATCTTAGAGAGGATCAATGCATATTTAAAACTAGAGGAAGTGTACCATATTAATAGATCTCAAAGGAGGTAAGTATATTTCCCTATTATAAATTTTCATAATTGGATTTGCAATAACGAAAAGAAAGATGCTAATCAGTTGGGAATGTAAGGTTATCATACTTGGAAGGATTGGTTTATGGTCCAAGATCATCAATAGATGGGTGGTAATGACGACCTCCAAACCCAACAATAGCATGTATGGCAACCATCAAGAGTTGGTTGGGTGAAGTGTAATGTGAATGCAGGATTCAATAAACACCTAAGTACGACTAATAGAGGTTGGTGTTATAGAGATTTCTCTGGGAGTTTTATTATGGCAGGTACATCGTGGGACTTTGGGCATTACTCTGTCGTTAAAACGGGGACTTTAGCTTTGAAAGAAGCAGTCCATGGAATCATTCACATGCAATTGGAGCGCATCATCTTTGAAAATGACTTGTAAATGGTGGTGCAAGCTATTAGTGCTAATTATGCTAGTACTTCTAAAATTTAGTATGATTATTTCTAATATTAAAAATCTTTTAGATTTACATCACGATTTTAAGGTTAAATTTGTTAAATGCCAAATAAATTTGATTGCTCATAATTTAAATAGGATGACTAATTATTGATCTAGATATATGGTGCTCTAACTTTTTGTATTGAACATTGATTAGATAATGAAGTGAATTGAGTTTCTCTTTGTAAAAAGAATTGGACAAGAATTTGGTTCACAAGTAGGGGTGTGCAAAAAAACTGGTTACTGATAACCAAATTCATATCTAAATTGTTCCATTTATTAAAACTCAATCCAAATATTAAATATTGGATTTGGTGGTCCATCTATGGTCAAAGTGGTAAACCGGTACCCATAAAATGGTTATTGGGTATCCAAATTTCTTTCTCATCAAATTTTTCTGCTTTCCAATTTTCACACTTTCTCAAGAAAATAAGCACTACACATTTTCATAAAAATTGAATGATATTTAACACTTTATTTCAAATGACTAATTATAAAATAAATATAAAAATGTTTAATTATAGTTAAAAAAATATGCAAACACTCTCAAATAAATTGAAAGATATAGTATACTAAATATTTAAAAAGCAAGATATATTATTATCACTGAAGACAAATTTAAATTTGAAAGAAATTTGTTTGAACTTGATCTCTTTTCATTCAATATACATATACTTTATATAAGAAAACGAATGTACATAGTAAATTAATTAATATTATCTCAGTATTAATTGATTTTTCTTTTAGGATTGATAAAACAAAAAAGATCATTTAAATATAAAAAGGTTTTTAAAAAATGCTTTGTGTGAGAACGACTGCGACAAAATGTTTTGGACATATGTCGATATCGATACTTTGACATCTGTTTTATATTAAAAAACAAATTATAATTAATAATCTATACTGCGACGAACACAATCAATGTCGTAACACCTCTATCGACCGAAATTGAAAAAATTATAATACGACCGCGACAATTTTTTAAAATCTGCTTAAAATTAAATTAAGGATGTATTTTATTAATGTTTAAAAAAATTAGTACTGAATTAGTTTTAAAATTTTATTAATTAAAATGAATTGAATATATATTAAATTATATTTAAATAATTTGAATTAAAATTAAAACTGGTTTCAAACCGGTTTTAATCCGATTTGAAATCAATTATATTTTTTAAATCAGTTTTTGTGATTAATGATTTAGTTTGTAAACCATAATCATAAAAGTGGATTGAATCATAATATATGGTAACTATGCAAACCCTTATTCACAAGTTATTTTACCATTAGTTTTGTCCTACCTTTAAATAAATATTTCTGCTAGTGAACAATGGGTTTAATCCTTTTAAATTAATTGAATAAATATTTCTGCTAGTGAACAATGGGTTTAATCCTTTTAAATTAATTGAATAAATATTTCTGCTAGTGAACAATGGGTTTAATCCTTTTAAATTAATTGGCCTCAAGGTCAGGCGAGATAAAAGTTTTTGAAAAAATATCACCAATAAGGAAAATTTCTGCCAACATTAATTTCATTTCAACCACTTAAAAGAAATAGGCCAACCAAACTAGACTCTTATGAACCATTAATGATTGCTAAATACACTCAAATGCAAATAAGCACCATTTCCACTTCTCAAAGCTATTTGATTAATTTTCAATGGAGATTATGGTCAGAGTCTTTAGCAACCTTTGACAGTCATTGATGAACATTCTCTAGAAGATTTGACATGTGTTTGAGTGCGCATTTAACAATCACAAGTTTTTAATATGGAGTAATTACTTTTGTAAAGTTGATTAGCATGGCTACAACTAAATCTATCATATTATTTCTATTTTAAGATTAATCAATAGAATTGCAAAACGTTAGTTAATTAAGTCAATCTTTCTTTTTAAATATGTTATGGTAATGCTACTAACGAATACTTTAAGAACAAAATGCTCTTAGAGCTTAAATTATCTTTACAGCATCATATCTTACTTATGTAACTGTGCATATTTGCTTCATTAGTAGCAAATTATGCTGACTTTTATGAAGTGGAATGATGTTTGCCTTTTTTATTTAAAGTGAACTAAATAACTTCATGAATCTCTCAACGAATCTTTTAACCGTAGTAAATGTTACAAAGGGGCATGGTGCTTTTATGGGGCCAAAGACACCATGCTTTTAGTTAATAATGATAAGTTTTTTATTATTAAAAAGTAAAATGAAACTCACAAAGGCAGGCTACTTTTGTCGCCCTGAAGTTAGTTAAACCTGATTCGTTATAAAGAGATCCGTTACAAAAATAAATAAATAAAACAAGTTTATAATTCTTTTCAATACCAATCGTAAAGTACACACATGTAAAATACACATTATTGTTAGCTTACTCGTGTAAATGAAAGTAGTGAACTTAACTTCTAATCTTATTGATTTTATCAGTTGATCAGAATTTGAGAAGTGGTCGAAAGATGATTTGTAGTCGGGCTGTGATGTCGAGAAGAAAAAGGGGATTGTGCCTGCAAGGTACTCCGACGATCAAATAAGAGTGGGAACAAGGAGATACAAACAAAGTATTAGGTGGTGAATAGTGAATATTTGATATCTGGCTCTCACAGGTGTGAGGGTATATATAATGGCTCTGACGCGTGGCTATTGGTTCCTAATTTCGCGTCTGGATATGTGGGTTCCTGAAATCAGGTAACTGCCAGGACTTGGCCAAACCGGACAGTTGTGCCCGTAACTAGCCATTGGTTCCGAGGAGGGAGCCAGTTATGGGCATCTCTCTGGTCGGTTCCTGGCGGCCTGTATGACGTTGATGTCGGACAGGCTGAGAGGATGCTCGTCGGTCATCCTAGGACAGTCCTGGCTTGGGATGCCAAATGATTGATATTGCCTGACGGATAGCGGGCGGTTCAGGTTGCGGGCGTGCGGGCCGTACCAAAGGAAAGGTCTGGACTGGGCCAATTCAAGCTGTCGGGCCAGTCCAGAACAATAGCCCCCCAAGTCGTTGCTTCTGGGTACAAGAGTGGTGACTTTAACACCTGCTCGAGGAACGGGCGCGTCTTACAGGTAAATGAGCGTTGCTTGTTGCGCTTTTCTCGCGAGGAGATGAGGAGTTGGTCGTTAGGACCTTTGAATTTGAAGAGGTAGCGTGTTTTGAGAAGCGTGCTAGCAAAGCGATGTGATGATGACCTAGGGCTAGGGTGTAATAATGACGACCCTAGGGTTCTCCAGGCGCGTGTTTTGTACGTGTGGATTGTTTCAGCTATAAATACGAGAGGAACATGGCGTTTAGTATTTTTCGTCTTCTCTCTCAACTGCTCGTATTAGCTCGATTGTCGGTCATCGTTGTTCGTTTGAGTTTTTCTGCTCGCAGTTGCTTACTTTCATCCTTTCTTCTACTATTAACTGGTAAGTTTCTAATCCTTCATTGTTGTTCGCTCTCAGTAGTTCACATTTTCGCCTTTTACTTTCTAGAGATGTATGTGGTTAGGATTTAGGGTTCCATTTGCGAGGATGTCGTTAGAGAGGGTTGGTGGTAGACAATGTTTTTGTAGTTTAGAATCACTGGAGCCGCTGTGGAGTGTCCTCAGGGACCGCGTGGTGTGTCGTAGACTGCTCATTAGGGCTTAGGGATTTTTCTATAATTCTTGCTCGTTGATATGCCTTAGTGAGGGTTCTGGTCGGGGACACGATCCTTGTTTCCCAGCGCCCTTTCGCTTGTTTAGTGGTGAAAGGGTGGTTCTGGCATTGATCTCGAGCTCATCTTTTTCCTCTGCTTTTCAGGTGCTATGGTTGATAATGCCCGAGTCAATATTTCGAGCGAATCCACACAGTCCTCGGGAAGTTCCTCAGACGAGACGAGTAGTTCATCAAACATCCTGGAAATTTTCGAGGATGCGTGGAATCAAATGGAACAACAAACGGGAGGGGGCAACGTGGAGATGACTTCCACCGACCAGGGTTGCCTATTTCCTCCTGGGAACAAGGAGGAACCTCGGGATTTGGTCACGAATGACCCCTGGGACTGGCCGTCGTATTTTTATGAGCACGAGGAGGATGTCTTTACGAATGTGTACACTCACGAGGAGGGGGCCCAGGAGGAATGGTCGTTATACATCCCCGGGAAGGAGAGAAAAATCTGCTCGAAATACAACAAGAGGCGGATCCCAATGTATGACATCATATTTCATGAGATGGGTCTTCGCCTCCCCTTCTCTGACTTCGAGGTTACCGTATTCAGGCACTTGCATGTGGCTCCTTCCCAACTGCATCTGAATGGAATCGCATTCATGCGAGCATTCGAAATAGTTTGCGATCATTTGAAGATAGGGTCCACCATTCCCTTGCTCTTCTACTGCTTCCACCTTCAGAGGAGTAAGGTCGATGGAAAGTGGGGATGGTTTCCCTAAAGCAAGGCAACGGGGAGCTATTTAAATCCTATTTGGAGTATGTACACCATTTCAAATATAAATACATTTTGGTGTTGCCTTCCTCGACCAAGGCGATGTTGAACCCCTTGAGGACCGCACCGACGGTAAATGAGGACGATACTCCATGTATGAGCAAGCTAGGGGAGCCCGTTGTGAAGCTGGTTTACAAGTTCTCGTTCCAATGGATGAGGAAGCATTTTAATAGCGAACTGAGCTCTTATGTTTGGAGAGAGGGGGAGCTCGAAGAATAGGATCTGGAGAGCTTCACTGTTCTGACCGTGTTTGTGGCTCGAATCCCTCAGGTTCAACGAGTTGGTCGGGGAGGTAGGTCTGTGTTGGATAAAAATGGGGAGCCCGTATATGAGTCGGGCCTCATAAACGTCAAGGAGCTCCTCGAAAGTGAGGACCTCGGGGTCAGGCGACTCATCTTCAGCCCAGGCTACAGTCGCTCTTTCCCCTGTTGTTGTTTCCTCAGAGGTGAAGAGGCCGCGAGCTGAGGGGAGTGTCAACCTGACTGGGGAAAAGGGAAAGAAACGTACGACCTGCCTCCCTACTAGATGGAGAAGTCTTTTTTCGAGGGCGCGACTCTCCGTCTTCCCCGGGCCGAATCTCTCCATCTCGAGGGAATGGGCCAACCGGATAAGAGGGCGATGTTGGTGCAAGATGTTGGCGGTTTGATGTGGATCTTGAATATGGAGGTCGCTTACACCGAGGGGAGTTCCTCTCAAGAGACAAAGATTAAGAACCTTCGGGCCAAGCTGGCTACGAGTGAGAAGGCCTTGGTCGACAAAGATAAAGCCTTGAAGCTGTCTGAGGAAGAATCTGGGAGGCTCTCCGAGGAACGTAGGGCTCTCTTCCTTGAAAAAAGGTACCTTGAGGGAAAGGTGGTGGCCCTGACTGCCGAGATTATGCCCGCTGAAGATGAGTCAGAGGATACTAAGGATCTGAAGACTCGGGTCGAGCTGGTTGCTCGTTTTTAGTTGGTCGTGGACGACGCCCAGACCGCTTCCGAGGGGAGCTTCAAAAATGCTGTAAAGCAGTTGCGCATGTTGAACCTCGGTGTTGAGCTCAACACCTCAGGAATAGGGGTCAATTATTATGTAGCTGTCGGTCATATTTTAGTCCCTTATTATCTCAAGGATATTGTAGCCCAGTTGGCCGGAGGTCCCTCCCGTCTGTCGCCCGTTGCTGAGGGAGAAGCGGAAGCATGATTGTTTTATGTTTATTTCGGTATACGTGCCGCATTCGTTGTATTTATTTTTCCGGGAAATTTCCCGTTTATGTAATATTCGCACATCATCGGCCCAAGTGGTCGTTTTATTTAAATCTCGGCCAATGGTCGTTTGTTATGAATATTTTAACTTGTGTTTTTTACATGTTTGTTGACAAACTAGCCCGTTTAGGACGTTTTTTATTTTGGTAAAAGTTTATAGCGGGGATTTGCTTGTTTGGTATGTTTGTCAGTGTGGGGAAACTGATCAAACGATCAGGGTGGATATCAGGCGAGGGCCGAAATCCAGGTCTCGTTTTGAGGTACCCGGGTTCAGCGACGTGAACTTCCCGTTGCGATTCGGGCATTCTACCGTTACGGAACAAGGACTATGGAGCTTTATTGAGTTATCTATGTCGAGATGAAGGTGCGCTGGGCAATAGAGCGTAGCCTCACCCCTTCTGAATACTTCAGGTGCTATGTGTATGCCTAGGCATGCACGCGTGGTTGGGCCTGGGTGAGTTTGTTTTTATCGACCAAACTCGTCGACTGATCAGTGTTTTAACTGTAATATTGTTTTAGCTTTTCAGCATTCCATGATCGAACGAGTTGTTCCCCTTGTAAGTTTTCCAAATAATACGTTCCAGTCCCCATTTTCACGTAGACGCGATAAGGCCCTTCCCAGTTTTCTCCGAGCTTGCCTTCGCAAGATTCTTTGCAATTTCTCTTTAAGACAAGGTTGCCGACCTCGAACTCTCATCATATGACCTTGGAGTCGTAGCGCATGGCTATTTTTTGTTTGAGTGAGGCCTCTTGTAGGGCCGCTCCTGTTCTGATTTCTTCCACTAGATCCAGTTCTTCACGGAGGACGATGTCGTTCATCTCCTTGTCAGGAGGTGCCTCGGTTCACTTGGAAGGTTCCTCGATCTCTACGAGAATGACAACCTCTATCCCGTAAGCTAGTTGAAAAGGAGTCTACCCAGTGGACGAATGTGCAGTCGTTTGGTATCCCAAGAGTACACTGTGTAACTCCTCGACCCATCGCTTTTTGGTTTCGTCCAACCTTCTCTTGAGGCCCCTGAGTATTACTTTATTCGCGGACTCGGCTTGGCCGTTTATCTGGGGATGCTCGACAGAGGCGAAGTGTTGGGTGGTGCCCTGTTTGGTGATGAATTCTTGAAAGATGTGGTCCGTGAATTGGGTCCCGTTGTCGGTGACTATCGCTTGTGGGATGCCAAAGCGAGCAAGGATATTTCTTTTATAGAAGTGAAGGACATTTTGGGCGGTGATTTTGGCCAAAGCTTTTGCTTCTATCCACTTGGTGAAGTAGTTGACCACCACGATTAGGTATTTGCTCTGATTGGTTCCGACCACGAATGGACCGAGGAGATCCAGTCTCCACCAGGCGAAGGGCCAGGGAGAGGAAAAGGATTTAAGATCGTTAGGAGGAGCTAAATTCATGTCTCCATTCCGCTGGCATTTATCGCATTTCTTCACGTGCTCTTTCGCGTCATGCTGCATGGTGGGCCAGTAATATTCTGCCCGTAAGGCCTTTCTCGCGAGTGATCTCCCACCTAGTTGTTGGTCGCCGATGCCCTCGTGGATTTCGAGCAAGACGCACTTCGCCCCGCTTCGGTTGACGCATTTGAGAAGTGGAATGGAAAATCCTCTTCTGTAAAGTTTGCCTTCGACCAAAACGTACGAGCTAGCTCTCCGTCTGACAACGACCGCTTCTTTCGGGTCTTCAGGGAGTTTTCCCTTAGTGAGATAGTGTGTACAGGGGTCATCCAGCAATCATAATTCTTGATGGTGAACACTTCTAAGGTAAAACATAGCTTTTGGGTGCTCGGTCGAGGAAGTATTTCCTGTATCACCGATTTATTCCCTCATTTTCTCTTCATGCTCGCCAACTTAGATAAGATATATGCGTGAGTGTTATGCTTGTGGAGAATGTGTTGTACATCCACAAATTTAAATTTCTTTTTCCTCTCCTGGACCAGGGCCCAATATTCGACGAGTTGGTCATTTTGACTTGATATTCGCCTCAGACTTGAGAGGCGACCAACTGAGAGTCGGTGAAGATTTTTGCTTCCTCGGATCCCAGATCTTCGGTCAGTCGTAAACTTGTGAGGAATGCCTCGCATTCGGCCTGATTGTTGTAGATTGGAAAGGATAGGGCAAGGGAGACCTCGATTAGAGTCCCTTCCTCGTTTTCCAGTATAATGCCTGCACCGCTTCCGGTCGAACTGGAGGCTCCGTCGATGAAGACCATCCAACAACGTGATCTGTCAAGATCTACGGGCGAGGCCATTTTATCTACAAAGTCGGACAAGGCCTGGGCCTTAAGGGCTTTCCTTCTCTCATATTGGATATCAAATTCAGAGATCTCCAAAAACCACTTCAGCATTCTGTCGGCCATGTCTGGTCTTCTGAGCAGTTTTTTTATTGGTTGATCTGTCCGGACCACTATGGTGTGGTCCAGGAAGTAGTGTATGAGTCCCCTCGCTGTGTTAACAAGTTCTAGAGATACTTTTTCGATTTTTTGATATCTTTCCTCTGGGCCCTGCAGGGCCTTGATCGTGAAGTAAATTGGTCTTTGTCCTTCTGGAGTTTCTCTTATCAGTGATGCGCTTATTGCCTCGGAGGCAGAGACCAGATAGAGGTAGAGGACCTCGTCTTTCTCAGGCCGAGAAAGGATGGGTGGTTGCGATAGCGCTCAATTCAAATGAATGAGGGCTTGTTCGCATTCTAGCGTCCACTCGAAGGTGGCTTCCTTGCGCAGAAGTTTGAATAAGGGAAGCGCGTACTAGAAGGACTTTGCCACAAATCGAGAGAGGGAAGTGAGCATGCCGTTCAAGATCTGGATGGACTTTTTCGAGGTGGGCGTTGTGATCGGTGGATCTGGAACTGACTGTTTTAAAGCTGGTTCGCGAAATGTCGCGGAAGCAAGAGTCGCCACCGTCTTTTATTTTCTCCAAATGGAAAGGACAAAAGCACAGAAAAATTCCTTAAAGAGATTGCTCTCGGTTCGGGAGGTAGGTTATAGAGAGGGAAGGTGTTAGCACCCTTTCTATCCATGGTTATCCATGGGCTCTTAGATACTTGCTCATTGTGTTTTCAAAAATGTTTGCTTGCTTTTCAATGTGGGTTTCAAAAATATTCTTTGAAAAAAGTTTCAGTTCAACTCGTACGTCAGAGTGTTTGAAAAGTTTGTTTTGAAAGTCCTTGAAAATGTGTCGGTGTGAAAAGAGTTTTTGAGTTTGTTTTGAGATTAGAGCAAGTATCCTTGAGAACCTACCTACCCTAAGGAATTCGTCTGTGTAAAAGTCCTTGAAAGTAGTGCTATCCCACCATTGAGAGGTAGGTAGCACCACCGTTGGAGGTGTTCGGGTCATTTCGAGTTTTAGGGACGTGGTGATCACCAGAGCAATGGGAAGACACCTTAGAAGCTACCCTCATGCCAGGTTCCCGGATCATGAGGACTTACTAAGACATCCTCTACTCGACGATCACCTTTCGAAAGGCAACAATGAGGCGTACCCTAGGGGTGGTGTGTGCGGTTCGTGTGTCATGTTTCAATTATTTTTGTCTTGTCATGTTTGTTGTGATCTACGCTTGATTTTATTTTTGGGCATTCATTCTTTCATGTTATTGTTTAACAGTTAAAAGTGCAGGAATTTAAAGTGCGGAAAAGATAAAAGTCCTACGCTATTACAAAGGGCGCGGGTCTACAACGCCAAATTAATCCAGACCCGATTTAAAATAAATTGCAGAAAAGAAATGTCTAATAGCTATTACATGGCTTTGGTACATATACATAATTATTTAAACGATATAAAATAAATGTGCAAAATAAAGGAATTAAACACGAAACTAGGGCGTTGGACCCTTTTACAAACAATTAATATTAATAAGGAATTTAAAATTAAAATTAAATGAAAATGGTATTTTTGTGTTTTTTAGATTTAATGAGAAAAAAGGAGTTAATTGAAATTAAATTAAATATTAGACCTAATTCTATTGTTTTTTTAAGTTTATTATGAAAATATTGACTTTTAACCTAATTTAATTCTAAATTAATTTATGTACATTTTTTAATTTATGAAAATAAATAAATAACATTATTATTCTGAAAAAAGGGAAAAAATAAAAAAAGAAAATAAAAGTCATTAAACCTAAATTCTAGTTTTTTGGATTTTTATTAAAAAAGATTAAAATTATACCCTAATTAAACTAAGTAATTTACATACAATTTATTTAGAAAATAATTAAAATATAAAAATTATATTTTTTGGCCTTTCTGAATTTTATGATGTTTTTGCATTTTTTTGTAAAAATAATTAACTAAATACATAGCAAATAAAAGAAATAAAAAGAAAAATTAAAGAAAGAAATAAAAGAAATAATAAGGCAAACCCGGGGGGTATAGGCCTAGCAAATCAGGCCCATTAGGCTTTGAAGTCCATTGACTTTTTTGATCAGGTGTGATGCATTTGACCAAGTGCAGCGTACTCCTCAGACCTAAGCCTTGGATCTGATTCCCTTGGACACATGGCCGTTGATCCTTGGCAGCGTATGGTGGAATGTTTTACTGAGCCTGCATGGGAATTAGAATAGAAAAATATTATGGAAATTGTGTAGACCTGGGACTTGAACCCAGGTCATGAAGGTCAACACCCACTAACCTCACCACTGGGGCACTCAGCGCATTTGGTTATTAATTAATATGAAAATAACATAAAGCAAAAGTGTTGGTGAATGGATTTCCAGCGCGAAAATTTAAATGGACGAATCATTGTTTGACACGCCTTCTTCTTCCTCCCCGTCCCTGTAACATAAAGCAAATAGGAAACGGTTTCTTACGCGTTTCATTAGACAACTTTTGAAAAAATAGCGATTAGAGTTATGAGCTTCATAAATTGTTCGCGAGGTATGTCTCTTGTTCGTTGGAGCACGCTGATTGCAATGGTAATGGTCTTGAGTTCCAATTGTTCCTTGGGTGAGAAACCCCAATTCAAGAACTCTGAAAACCTAAATTTCAATCATGGTGAAATCCCATACGCGATGCAAAAATCAAATTGAATATAAAGGTTAGCTTTGAAACTTTGTAAGGAACATGAATATACAATTAAAATGCAATGATCATGCTTAGAATTGAGAATACGATTTCAAAAAATTTGGGACACAGTCTGAGTTGTAGCTACCGTTTCTTCGCGTTTTGATTGAGGTTAGGGGTTGGCACACCTTCAGAGTTTGTCTAGGAATCTATTAGGAAAAGAATTGAGGCTTAAAACTCCCTCCAAACTAGTTTTCAGTTTTGCATTATATGGCTCATTTTTCAAATTTCCAATAGGCTCTTCAGCGCAGCATATGGTATCCTATGGTTAGGGTTTGACTCAGTGCATATGCTGGAATGGAATTGGCTTGCTAACTGACCTTAATTCATGCTCATGGAAGAACAAGTCTTAGGGTTTTTATCATTAACCAAGTTTCCTTCTTTTTAGCCAAGACCTAGACCTAGTGTGCAATTTAACCCTAGCCTGAGTTCTTGAGTTGGCCCATGATACATGGAAGTTGTCCAAATTCACATGACACTATTCCATTGGTTTTTGAATTTTATTTGAATTTTCAAAGATTTAAAATGAATTAAATTATCAAAAATTAAATAAAATAGAAAAATCAATATTTGGTCTTGAAACTAATCATGGGACACGTGTGTGGCATGACAAGGATGAACCAAGTGGAAGAAAGTGGGCCCTTTTGTCAAAAATTGGAGTTTCAAGGATAGTTGACTTTTGCCATTTCACAAAAATTTCCCAACTTCTACAAGGCATAACTTGCTCAATTTTTAAGCTTTTCACATGTTCTTGGACATTTTGGAAAGGTCTTTAAGTCCTTTAACCAATGACTTTGGTCCCATGTCATTTTGATTTACCAATCTCAAGTTATGGCCTTTGACTTAAAGTCCCTTTTTGTTGACTTTTGAAAATGACCTGTAATGTTGAAATTGATAACTTTTTGTGAGAGCATTTCTTGGACTTGAAGTATGAAGATGAGTTGTAGGAAATGTCTTTCTCTTCAAAATGAGCTTTGGATGGAATTTTTTTGATAATCCATGTGAAAGTTATGCCCTGGTCAATTTCAGTTGACTTTTTCAGCTGTCCAAATATAACAACTTTTGCATCTTTGATGATTTCTGAGCCAAATTTTGAGAGTCATGATCAAGCATTGATCAAATGATGTTTGTGGCTTCAAAATGATATGTTGACCAAAAATTTGAACTTTTGACTGCCAAATGACCATTTTGCCCCTACAGTTGACTGTAGTGCAATTTAGGGTTTTGACTGTGCAATTTTGAGCTGAATGCCTTGAAACTTGATATGAGGATGTTTGACCATGTTTGTAAGCATATGAGACTTGATTGAGCCTTTGAAAACTTCCTTTTCTTGATCAGACTCAAAACCCTAGTTTTGACTGTATGGGAGACTGTTGCACTACACAACCCTTGGGGAATTTTCTAGCTTGGCTTGGCAATTTCTTGAGGAATATGGGAGGGCAAATTTTGGGGTATAACAGTTGTCCCTGTTCAATCTTCTTAGACCTGAGGATGCAGATTGGCTGACGTGCCTTTCGTAATCCGAGGGTAAAAGATGATTGGACACTAGAGTGCCCGGAAATTTGCGCTCACATGTTAGCAATGAGGGTGGAATGGGCTTATAGATGCCATTTGGAGATTGCTGGATTGGATGACGGGCTTATAGATGCCATCTGGATGTTGATCGCGTAGGAGATTCTTTAGCGAGAACCTGCATACCTGCAAAACAGAAAATGAGTACCTGACACGTTGCAGGAGCTGAGTCTGGAGCTTCAAACGACGATGAAAGAACCAGGGATGATTACTTCCTTAGCATGAATGGTAAGAGAGCCTTGGGCGACTTTAACTTCAACAACGCTCGTTGAGAAAAATCTGGGGTATCTTCTACTGGGATAAGAATCAGGGAGATCTTAGGGTCGATCTGACTGAACCAGAGAGGCCTTTGACTGGGTAAGAATCAGGGAAATCTTGGGGTCGATTTAACTGAACCGGTCTAGGTCTTGAAATGTCTTCAACTGGATGAGCATCAGGGAGATCTTAGGGTCGATCTGACTGAACCAGAGAAGGCCTTTGACTGGATAAGCATCAGGAAAATCTTGGGACGATTTAACTGAACCGGTCTAGGTCTTGAAATGTCTTCAACTGGATAAGCATCAGGGAGATCTTAGGGTCGATCTGACTGAACCAGAGAAGGCCTTTGACTGGATAAGCATCAGGAAAATCTTGGGACGATTTAACTGAACCGGTCTAGGTCTTGAAACGTCTTCAACTGGATAAGCATCAGGGAGATCTTAGGGTCGATCTGACTGAACCAGAGAAGGCCTTTGACTGGATAAGCATCAGGAAAATCTTGGGACGATTTAACTGAACCGGTCTAGGTCTTGAAACGTCTTCAACTGGATAAGCATCAGGGAGATCTTAGAGTCGATCTGACTGAACCAGAGAAGGCCTTTGACTGGATAAGCATCAGGAAAATCTTGGGACGATTTAACTGAACCGGTCTAGGTCTTGAAATGTCTTCCACTGGATAAGCATCAGGGAGATCTTAGGGTCGATCTGACTGAACCAGAGAAGGCCTTTGACTGGATAAGCATCAGGAAAATCTTGGGACGATTTAACTGAACCGGTCTAGGTCTTGAAATGTCTTCAACTGGATAAGCATCAGGGAGATCTTAGGGTCGATCTGACTGAACCAGAGAAAGCCTTTGACTGGATAAGCATCAGGAAAATCTTAGGACGATTTAACTGAACCGGCCTAGGTCTTGAAATGTAGCTTGAGAACTTAACTGGATCTTTCCTGAAAGGTAAAAGTCAGTCATATGCAATGCATGATATGGATCAAGCAATGATGTTCTCAACATAAATGAGATTTGTATGATGCAGTGCGTTATGCATGCTATAATGATGTATGTGACGTTTTATGTATGTTTTCGTCTAGGAAAATAAATCCTTGACGGGTGCCGGGGAGTCGTATCCTGGGCTGATGTTGAAGAATAGGTTTTGCTTCCGCTGGGGATGATAACTGCAAGGATACCGGTAGGAGAAGATAACTCCGTTGCGGAATAAACTTGGCGAATGGAAGATTCTGCGGGGAGAAAAGATACTCTAGCGATCATGCTGGGAAGCAATACTCTGTGGGAAGAGAGATGCCTTGCTGAGTGTTGATAACTTGCTGAGGATACCGTTGTTATATTGGAAGTATTGATGGACTTCGCTGGGGATAGGAAAGAACTACGTTGACGACGACCTTTCCTTGGCTTTTGGCTGAGGATAACCCAGTTATATCCTGTTAAGGAAATAACTCTTTAAACGAAGCCGGACGACGCGTTCATGCTCTGCTAGGGGATGAGCTTCCAGAATATACTGGGGATAAGCTTACTGCTTGGGGAGATGAATTCCATCTTTCCTGGGGAACTTGGATGGGATTCTCCTGGGGAAGTTTTGATATGTTGGGGAAGTGATTCCTTTGAATGTTGATGTATGCCGCCGGGGAACAATCTTTAGACCAAGACTGCCGGGGATGCTTGTTAAGAATATATGCTGCTGGAGGAATATTGGGATCTACTGAAGAATACCCAATTTCCTTGAGACTTGTTAACTTTGTTTGGGGAAGAATGCACTGACTTGCTGTCTCACTCTCTGGGGAATTTAAGATGCCTGGTTAGGTTCTTTAGCTGAACCTACCTTGGTACCTTGGAGGATAAAACAATTAGACTGCTCAGACAACTCTTTATTGCCCCTGTTTCTAGTGTCACCTGCAATTAATTCTTTGTTTCGTATGCAAATATTTATGAGCTAGCAAATTATTGTCAATGCATCTATCACAAATTGAACCTTGGACATTCTTCACAAAACAAAACAGAAAAAGAAAACACAGTTGGCACGTTTAACTGAAAAGTATATTTGTATTGATTTTGAATAGCCTGTGAATAGGCGTTTTGTGTACAAGAGGCTGACGTCCTGGTAAGCGGAACGTCGCCGAACAAGAGAGTTTATACAAGTTTTGTACAAAAGAAAATAAACAGCTGTGTGAAATATGAATGATCCACTGGGTTTCAACTCTGCTATCGCCTTTATAACTCTGAGCGTCTCATCACTTGATGACCTTGGTTGAAGATGAAGCTGACTGATCGATGCCGTCTGAACTTGATGTAGATACCGGATTCTGGATGCAAAGTGATCCAATGAGACATAGTATTACGCTTTTATCCCTAATTTTTGCCTGGACTGCCCTTTCGGGTTTTCAGTCCACCGGGATACCCATTTTTGCCCAAGCCGCCTTTTCAGGTTTTCGACTTGCCGGGTGTACAGATTTTTCATTTTCATTTTCATCCCTTCATTTTGCCCGAACCCTTTTGGTTCGACGGGAAGCCCTAATTTTTGCCTAGGCATGTCAGCCTAGCGGGTCATTTTTTCACGCGTAGTATTTTTTAACTATGTCTGCATTGGCGGGATGAGGAAGGTCGTCACCATCCATGTTGGTTAATATCATTGCTCCTCCTGAGAACACATGCTTAACCACAAATGGCCCTTCGTACGTAGGGGTCCATTTGCCCCTTGGATCACTCTGAGGAAGGATGATTCGCTTGATCACCAGATCCCCGACTTGATATTCCTGTGGTCTGACCTTTTTGTTAAATGCCCTGATCATTCGCTTCTGATACGTCTGACCATGACAAATAGCAGCAAGTCTCTTTTCGTCAATAAGGTTGAGCTGATCAAGTCGTGTCTGGATCCAATCATCTTCATTCAGATTTGCATCCTTCATTATCCGGAGAGAAGGAATTTGTACTTCGATCGGCAAGACTGCCTCCATGCCATAAACCAGAGAGAAAGGAGTTGCCCCGGTTGACGTCCTAGCTGAGGTACGATACCCATGCAGAGCGAACGGTAACATCTCGTGCCAATCTTTATACGTTACTGTCATCTTCTGCACGATCTTCTTGATGTTTTTATTAGCTGCTTCTACAGCCCCATTCATCTTCGGTCTGTAAGGAGAAGAATTGTGGTGCTGTATCTTGAACTGTTCGCAGAGCTGAGCGATCATCTTATTGTTCAGATTGGTACCGTTATCTGTAATAATCCGCTCAGGGACGCCGTACCGACAGATCAGGTTATGCCGAATGAACCGTGCTACAACAGTCTTGGTTACCGTAGCATAGGATGCTGCCTCAACCCACTTCGTAAAATAATCAATCGCCACTAGGATGAAGCGATGTCCATTGGATGCCGTAGGTTTTATCTCGCCGATCATGTCTATGCCCCACATTGCAAATGGCCAAGGCGCAGTCAGAACATTCAGGGGAACCGGAGGAACATGCACCTTGTCTGCATAAACCTGGCATTTGTGGCATGTCCTGGAATGTTGGTAGCAATCAGCTTCCATGGTGGACCAGTAATACCCTGCCCGTAGGATCTTCTTTGCCATGGTATGTCCACTGGAGTGTGTACTAAAGGTCCCTTCATGTAGCTCTTCCATGAGTCTTTCTGCTTCAGTCTTATCTACACAACGCAGTAGGGTTGAATCCTGGTTTCGCTTGTACAAAATGCCGTTGCTAAGAAAGAACTTGGCTGCAAACCTCCTCAGGAACTTCTTATCATTGACAGAGGCACCTTCAGGGTATTCCTGAACTTCCAGATATCTCTTCACTTCGTGGTACCAAGGCTTCTCAGTCACCAATTCAGTTTCGAGATCACAACAGTATGCCGGCTCGTCCAGTTTCCAGATGATGATCCGGGGAGCTTCATTATCCCATTTAACCTTGAACATTGAAGACATTGTAGCTAACGCGTCCGCCGGCTGATTCTCTTCTCTGGGAAAGTGCTCAAATGTTATTTCTGTGAAGTAGGGGATCAGGGCCAACACGCATTCTCTGTAAGGAATCAAGTTTGGATGTTTCGTATCCCACTCTCCTTTGATCTGATTGATCACGAGAGCGGAATCTCCGAAGACACTCAGAAATTTGATCCTCAGGTCGATCGCAGCTTGAAGACCCATAATACACGCTTCATACTCCGCCATGTTGTTGGTACAGTTGAAACACAGCCGGGCGGTGAGTGGAGTATGAGTACCTTGTGGAGATACAATTATGGCACCGATACCATTTCCCAAAGCATTGGAGGCTCCGTCAAAGTGCATAGACCATCGGGATCCTGGTTCAGGTCCTTCATCCGGTCCAGGTATTTCACAGTCAGTTACTATCATAATGCTTTCATCTGGAAACTCGAAGTTCATTGATTGATAGTCATCCACAGCTTGATGTGCTAAGTGGTCTGCCAATACACTTCCCTTGATGGCTTTTTGGGTCGTGTACTGAATGTCGTATTCCGTCAAGATCATCTGCCATCTTGCAATTCTCCCAGACAGAGCAGGCTTTTCGAATATGTACTTTATAGGATCCATTTTTGAGATCAACAAGGTAGTGTGAGTCAGCATATACTGTCTCAGCCGGCGAGCAGCCCATACCAAAGCGCAGCAAGTTTTCTCAAGTAGTGAGTATCGGGTCTCACAGTCGGTAAACTTTTTGCTAAGGTAATAAATGGCATGCTCTTTTCGGCCAGACTCGTCATGCTGCCCCAGCACACACCCCATTGCATTATCAAGCACTGTTAGGTAAAGTATCAAAGGTCTCCCTTCAACTGGTGGCATAAGGATGGGTGGTTCTTGGAGATATTCTTTGATTCTGTCAAAAGCAGCCTGACATTCATCATTCCAACGTACTACCTGATCTTTCTTCAGCAGCTTGAAGATTGGTTCACAGGTAGCAGTTAAGTGTGAGATGAACCGAGCAATGTAATTCAGACGTCCTAGAAAGCCTCTGACTTCCTTCTCTGTCTTAGGAACTGGCATCTCTTGAATGGCTTTGACCTTAGCAGGGTCCACTTGAATTCCCTTGTCGCTTACCACAAAGCCTAGCAACTTTCCAGATCTTACCCCGAAGGTGCACTTGTTCGGGTTCAATCTCAGCTTGTACAATTTCAACCGGTCAAACAACTTCTGCAGATGATCTAGATGCTCTTCCTCAGTTTGGGACCTAGCGATCATGTCGTCCACATACACTTCGATCTCATGGTGGATCATATCATGAAATAAAGCAACCATGGCACGTTGGTAGGTTGCCCCAGCATTCTTTAGTCCAAAAGGCATGACTTTGTAGCAGAAGGTGCCCCACTGAGTAACAAACGTAGTCTTTTCCATGTCTTCAGGAGCCATCTTGATCTGATTGTAGCCTGAAAAGCCATCCATAAAAGAGAACACTTTATGCTGAGCTGTATTATCAACAAGGACATCAATGTGGGGTAGAGGGAAGTCATCCTTGGGGCTGGCCCTGTTCAGATCCCTGTAATCGACACACATCCTGACCTTGCCGTCCTTCTTAGGTACCGGCACCACATTAGCAACCCACTGAGGGTAAGAAGTTACTGCAAGAAAACCGGCATCAAACTGCTTCATAACCTCGGCTTTAATCTTCTCAGACATTTCTGGACGCATACGGCGGACCTTTTGCTTAACCGGAGGGCAATCTTCTTTAGTTGGTAAGTGATGGACCACAATGTCGGTATCCAATCCGGGCATATCTTCGTAGGACCAGGCAAAGATTTCTTTATAATCATGCAGCATCTGAGTCAACCGTTGCTTCACGCTGAGTTCTAGGTTGGCACCAATCTTCACCTCTTTCTTGTCTTCCTCAGTACCCAAGTTTATTATTTCCACTGGCTCTTCATGGGGTTGAATTGCCCTCTCCTCTTGTTGTAACAGTCTTGCAAGTTCACCAGGCACTTCGCAATCATCTTCACCTTCGTCTTCGGCTAAGTTGATCGGATTTTCGAAGTCATAACTGGCAGTAGCAGAGTCGTTACCAGTGAGATCCAGAGTGGATTGAAACCTGTATGAGTGAGTGTGTGTGTGTGTAAATACAGCTGTTTTGCAATATGTAAAGAAAGGAAAGAAAAGGAGCGCAAAATTTGAAATGTGAAAAACGTCCAATGCTTTTATTCATGATATATGACAGTGACAAACAAAAGCCCTCATAAATAAAACCACGGTGCCCCGGGTAAGACACCGGGCCATATAGTTTCAAATTATTGTTTATTACAAATCAAAAAACAAAGAAATTCATTACTGGGGAACAAAAGTTATGGGTGTAAAATCTTTAGCAGTCCAATTGGTCAATCCACCGTCGGCCGTCGGGTAGATCCAGCTATCGAACTCTGACTCTTCCACTTTGACTTCCTCTCCGATAGCATTTACTTCTGAGCGGGTGATGAGCACAGGAGGTCTTCCAATTCTTGCCTTGCGCACTGCTTTCTGAGCTTCTGTGGTGAAACCCAGCCCAAACTTGTTAGTCTTAGGAGTAAGATCAGGGAGCTTGCCCCAGTTTGCACATTCACCTTTTTCGATCACAGCCCGGGCGTCCTTTAAGGAGGCCATCTTCATAGGAGAAACCTCTTCATCTGCTTCTGCTGCTGCCAGGGTTTGTGGTACTTCCTCAAAATGTTGAAAGGGGGTTTCAATGAACTCCCCATCCATTTCTACATATCTGAAGGAGTTGAGGTGGCTGACCATATACTCCTCTTCCCCTTGCACTGTTACGATCTTCCCCCTGACCGGGTATTTGAGCTTCTGATGCAATGTGGAAGTCACAGCTCCAGCCTTGTGGATCCACGGGCGACCCAGCAAACAAGAATAGGACGGATGGATGTCCATCACATAGAATTTTGAATCGAATACTTGTGACCCAACCCTGATTGGGATGTCCACTTCACCATGTACCATTCTTTTGGACCCGTCAAAGGCCCGGACAACAATGTTACTTGGTTTGAGCTCTAGACCCTCACAATCCAGCCTATCCAGAGCCTTCTTGGGCAGCACGTTTAATGAAGAACCTGTGTCAACCAGCACATGAGCAAGAGTAGTGCCCCTGCATTCAATGGAGACATGCAGGGCATCATTATGGTTCTTCCCCTTTACTGTCAGATCGGCATCAGAGAAACCCAGGCCATTATCAGCGGTTAGGTTGGCCACACAGTCGGTGAACTGGTCAGCAGTCGTCTCTTGGGGTACGTGGGTTGTCTTTAAGAAAGCAATCAGAGCCTTTGCATGGGCCTCTGAACACAGCAGCAGTGACAACATGGAGATTTTAGAGGGGGTGTGCCCCAGCTGTTCTACAACGTTGAAATCACTTTTCTTTATTATCTTGAGGATTTCTTCCATTTCCTGCTTGGAAGCCTCAACAATGGTCTTTGGTGCCTCCGTCCTGGCAGGCACATCAGCAGCAATCCCCTTGCCCCGAGTATCAGATGACTCAGCAGCAGGGGTGGACACTTGGTCAGGGGGAGAAACAGGCTCTCTGGCAGGTGTGAAGATCAAAGGCCTATGAATTGCCGGAGGAGCAATGTCTGGCGAGAACAGTCTTCCACTACGAGTGACCTTAGCAGGCCCGGTGATGTTGGAGACACCAGTATCAATGTTGCACTCTTGTTTCACACCTAGAACATAAACATCCGCCCCATAGTGCCATGGGACAGCCTTATCAGATTTGTAGGGTATAGGCCCCGGAACAGTAATGGTGATGGGAGCACTCTTGTGAACTGACAAAATTTGTATAGGCTTCTTTGAAGGAGCCTTGGAATGGTTGTTGAAGATGGTAACGATCGACACTTCTTCAACAGGAGCAGCAGGAACAGCAGTCTTTGTGAACAAAATTTCTCTACTATCTATCAGGTTTTGGACGCCTGACTTCAGCAGAGAACAACCAGCTGGGGAAGCAACACATAGAGGGCAACCTTCGCTACATCCCGGAAATAAACCGGCTAGCAACAGATTCCTCTTGACCATCAGCAACGGAGTAGCAACATCATCCACCGAAGCTACATACAAATCCTCCTCAACAGCATTCACTCCATGCTGGGGCATGGGAGCAGTTACAACATTCGGCTTCTCGGGCGCCTCAAACTGTATTTCCTTTGCATCAATGAGGTCTTGAACCTTATTCCTTAGGGCCCAACAGTCATCTGTGCTATGCCCCGGGCTATCAGAGTGATAAGCACAGTGAGCATTTGGATTGAACTTGGGGGATGCAGTATTGGGAAACTTTGGAGCCTCCCTGACAGTCACTAAATTGGTGGATAGCAACTGTGGCAGGATCTGTGATAAGGTCATGCTTAACCGGGTAAACTCTCTCCGGGGTCTTTCAAACTTTTGAGGATTAGTTGGCCGAGGAGCGACAGCAGGTTTGACAATCATTACCGCACTGACAGATTGGCGGTGTTCAGGTCGCTCTGTTCTCCGGGAGCTATATACAGCACTAGTCTCCTTTTTGAAGGGCTTCTTCTCAGTACTGGAGGAGGCAACTTTCTGTATCTTCCCCGATTTTATACCAGCCTCGATCCTTTCACCAGTCAGGATCAGATCAGTAAACCCAGCAGAGGAATTACCAATGAGATGATTGAAAAATGGACCAGATAGGGTCCCCAAGAACATATCTACCAGCTCCCGATCCGTCAATGGTGGCTGCACCCTGCCAGCCAGGTCTCTCCATTTCTGGGCGTACTCCTTAAAACCTTCACCCGACCCTAGCGACATACCCTGGAGCTGGGTACGCGTAGGAGCGAGGTCGGCATTATACTGATACTGCTTGTAAAAAGCAGTGGCCAGATCCTCCCAGTTACGAATGCTGATTCCATCCAGCTGATAGAACCAATCGAGGTGAGTCCCTGAAAGACTCTCCTGGAAGAAGTGGATCCAAAGGTTCTTGTCTGCTGTGTAAGGCTGGATCTTCCTTACATAAGAACGGAGGTGCATCTTGGGACAGGAAGCCCCATCATATTTCACGAAGGCAGGTGTTTTGAACTTGTGTGGGATCACCACCCCAGTAGATAACCCCAAGTCTCCGAAATCCAATCCAGGCACCCGCTGAACTTCCATAGCCTTTAATCTGTCTTCCAGCTGTTTGTACCGGTCTTCAGCAGGAGGGTACTGTTCGTCGTTGAAGTCTGTTTCAGTATCAGAGCCCACAGGAGTAGTGACCTCCCTTTCTTGGTGACTACCTTCCGTCACAGATGGAGGAGTCCTTTCAGCTTCAACCAAAGTGTTCCCGAGTCTGCGCCCAGTGTTAAATAGCACAGTCCTCCTCTTCTTCTTAGTCTTCTTCAGAAGCATGGTCTTCAACTCTTGTTGACCCTGAGCCAAGCCCTTGATCAGCTCCTGAAATTGGGCGTTCTGCGCCTGAAATTGGACATTTTGCGCCTGAAGAGCCTTGATAGATGCCTCGGTTGATGATTCAGGATTCATGATGCTGAAATAAACAGCGAAGAACAGTAAACAACCTGAAAAGAAGAGTACCTATGATGCACATGATGAATGATATGTGTTTATGTAATGCATTCAAGGGTTCGAAAATTCAAATTTGTTGTAGACCAAAAGGAACACACGTTATTATTAAGAAAATCATTGTTTAATACATCAAAGCCTCATGGGCAAAAGTACAAAAAGATCAAATCAATCCCAAAATATGTTGCGCATCTTCTTTGGAGCTATGTAAGTGTTGAGGTTCCTTTCCTCGTGCAACAGGCGGGTGAGCTCCAAGACCTTCTTTTCACTGGCATGCAAACTAGTCTCAAGAGAATTCCGCTCTTCCTTAAGCTGGATCCAGCTCTTCTGCATCTCTTCCCAGGATGTGGGCATATCAGGGTGCTGAATAACATGAGACACCTCTCCTTCCAAGGCAGGCTCTTTGATTACTGGAAGCATGTGGGGATAAGGCATTACTAATTTCTGAGAGCGGGCTCGTACCCACTTGAGGTAAGGCTCCAAAGGGATGGAGTTCATGTGCCCCAGTGTCTTGCTGTCTATCCTACTAGGCATCCTCCAAGCTCTGATAAATCTCTGGCGAAGTCCTTGAGTATCGTTGTCGTAGTCAAAAACTATGTCAGGAATCAACATGTCATGAGGACCATCCCTCCGAGCATAACCAAATTGTCTCCAAGCCAGGCATGGACTATAAGTAATACCCCCTCTGATTCCAAGTAAAGGAACATTAGGATACTCCCCGCAACGATCAATGATAGTGACATCTTCCCTGGACCTAGGGCACCAATGTATATCTGCATGTGTAAGAGTCATCAACCGTTGTGACCATCTCAAACCCCGCTCATTTTTCAGGACTGATTGTGGAAGGTGCGAAATAAACCACTTTCCCAGGAGAGGAGTGCAACACATAAGGACACCTCTTTTTCTCATGGTTCGAGTGTAACATGAGTGAAGGATGTCCCCCAGCAACGTAGGTATAGGGTTCCTGGACATAAAGATCTGGACAGCATTGATATCAACGAGCTGGTCTGGGTTAGGGAACAACACCAAACCATAAACAAGGAGGGCCACAACCTCTTCAAAAGCTTGCAAGTCAAGGGAGTTCCAACATTCATAGGCCTTTTCAAACAGAAACCTGGCTAAGAACCCTTTAATACCACTTCCGACTTCCCAATGTCCCTTGAGGTCAGATGACTGTAGGTGCAAGGCTTTAGCAATCTCTTCAAGCTTAGGTTCCTTTTCTGTACCGTTGAAGGGTAGCTGATCAAGGATAGGGATCTTCAGGAGTCGGGAGAACTCCTCCAATGTAGGTACCAATTGATAGTCCAAGAAGGTGAAACAGTGATGCAGAGGGTCAAAGAATTGGAACAGGACCTTCATCATATCTTCCTCAATGTTGGTATTGACCAAGCTGATGAGACTTCCATGCCTTTCACTGAATGAAGAGTTCTCGGGAATCCTGGATATAAGCTCCTTAAGCTGAGGAGGGATCCTTACAAGACTGATTGGAATTGTCTTTCTACGAACAGTTTCCATGTTCTACAAAACAAGAACAAAGATGAAAATTCGAACCCCTGAAATGGTTAGTCAATGCGTATGATGCTGGATGATGTCATGATGCTATGATTAAACACATCACAGATATGTACAACGACAAACATGTAAGGCACACAAGGCACACAAGACAGGCCCTTAAGGTTTAAGGCCAGCATGGGGTCTGGGTGGTACCCTCTTGAAGTTGGTGGGTTCAACCTGTCCTAATCAAAGTAACCGGGTTCTAAGGTTCCCAATATCACGGGATTGCTTTCATTGTTCATCGTTTCGATTTAGCCACTGAACTGGCGACCGAAATATTCCAGGAAAGCAACCCTCAATTGAGTGTAGTATCGAGTATCAACCAACCTCGGACTGCACCAAAGTCAGTTATCTCACTACCCTAAAGAGGCCAAGATGGTTCAATTAAGGTTCCTAAGGTCTGTTGATGCTTCATGACACCACATGGAGGCCCCGTACTCTCCTTGACTGAACTCAAGGGTTACCGGTACACACCAAAGTGCCACATCAACGTAGCAGACTGTTTCAACCATGTCGGTATACCCCGCACAGTTCCCTCACAGCCTTGTTGCTACTTTCTAAAAAGGTATCCCCCAGACCCGGGTTAGGATCTATAGAACTCCCAAGACGGTCCCACAATAATAAAGCAAGCAAGTCAATACAATTGAAAACACAATGATCTTAGTCCTAAGGTACACCTCACTTTAAGTTTCTATCCCCAGCAGAGTCGCCAGTTCTGTGATCGGTGGATCTGGAACTGACTGTTTTAAAGCTGGTTCGCGAAATGTCGCGGTAAGCAAGAGTCGCCACCGTCTTTTATTTTCTCCAAATGGAAAGGACAAAAGCACAGAAAAATTCCTTAAAGAGATTGCTCTCGGTTCGGGAGGTAGGTTATAGAGAGGGAAGGTGTTAGCACCTTTTCTATCCATGGTTATCCATGGGCTCTTAGATACTTGCTCATTGTGTTTTCAAAAATGTTTGCTTGCTTTTCAATGTGGGTTTCAAAAATATTCTTTGAAAAAAGTTTCAGTTCAACTCGTACGTCAGAGTGTTTGAAAAGTTTGTTTTGAAAGTCCTTGAAAATGTGTCGGTGTGAAAAGAGTTTTTGAGTTTGTTTTGAGATTAGAGCAAGTATCCTTGAGAACCTACCTACCCTAAGGAATTCGTCTGTGTAAAAGTCCTTGAAAGTAGTGCTATCCCACCATTGAGAGGTAGGTAGCACCACCGTTGGAGGTGTTCGGGTCATTTCGAGTTTTAGGGACGTGGTGATCACCAGAGCAATGGGAAGACACCTTAGAAGCTACCCTCATGCCAGGTTCCCGGATCATGAGGACTTACTAAGACATCCTCTACTCGACGATCACCTTTCGAAAGGCAACAATGAGGCGTACCCTAGGGGTGGTGTGTGCGGTTCGTGTGTCATGTTTCAATTATTTTTGTCTTGTCATGTTTGTTGTGATCTACGCTTGATTTTATTTTTGGGCATTCATTCTTTCATGTTATTGTTTAACAGTTAAAAGTGCGGGAATTTAAAGTGCGGAAAAGATAAAAGTCCTACGCTATTACAAAGGGCGCGGGTCTACAACGCCAAATTAATCCAGACCCGATTTAAAATAAATTGCAGAAAAGAAATGTCTAATAGCTATTACATGGCTTTGGTACATATACATAATTATTTAAACGATATAAAATAAATGTGCAAAATAAAGGAATTAAACACGAAACTAGGGCGTTGGACCCTTTTACAAACAATTAATATTAATAAGGAATTTAAAATTAAAATTAAATGAAAATGGTATTTTTGTGTTTTTTAGATTTAATGAGAAAAAAGGAGTTAATTGAAATTAAATTAAATATTAGACCTAATTCTATTGTTTTTTTAAGTTTATTATGAAAATATTGACTTTTAACCTAATTTAATTCTAAATTAATTTATGTACATTTTTTAATTTATGAAAATAAATAAATAACATTATTATTCTGAAAAAAGGGAAAAAATAAAAAAATAAAATAAAAGTCATTAAACCTAAATTCTAGTTTTTTGGATTTTTATTAAAAAAGATTAAAATTATACCCTAATTAAACTAAGTAATTTACATATAATTTATTTAGAAAATAATTAAAATATAAAAATTATATTTTTTGGCCTTTCTGAATTTTATGATGTTTTTGCATTTTTTTGTAAAAATAATTAACTAAATACATAGCAAATAAAAGAAATAAAAAGAAAAATTAAAGAAAGAAATAAAAGAAATAATAAGGCAAACCAGGGGGGTATAGGCCTAGCAAATCAGGCCCATTAGGCTTTGAAGTCCATTGACTTTTTTGATCAGGTGTGATGCATTTGACCAAGTGTAGCGTACTCCTCAGACCTAAGCCTTGGATCTGATTCCCTTGGACACATGGCCGTTGATCCTTGGCAGCGTATGGTGGAATGTTTTACTGAGCCTGCATGGGAATTAGAATAGAAAAATATTATGGAAATTGTGTAGACCTGGGACTTGAACCCAGGTCATGAAGGTCAACACCCACTAACCTCACCACTGGGGCACTCAGCGCATTTGGTTATTAATTAATATGAAAATAACATAAAGCAAAAGCGTTGGTGAATGGATTTCCAGCGCGAAAATTTAAATGGACGAATCATTGTTTGACACGCCTTCTTCTTCCTCCCCGTCCCTGTAACATAAAGCAAATAGGCAACGGTTTCTTACGCGTTTCATTAGACAACTTTTGAAAAAATAGCGATTAGAGTTATGAGCTTCATAAATTGTTCGCGAGGTATGTCTCTTGTTCGTTGGAGCACGCTGATTGCAATGGTAATGGTCTTGAGTTCCAATTGTTCCTTGGGTGAGAAACCCCAATTCAAGAACTCTGAAAACCTAAATTTCAATCATGGTGAAATCCCATACGCGATGCAAAAATCAAATTGAATATAAAGGTTAGCTTTGAAACTTTGTAAGGAACATGAATATACAATTAAAATGCAATGATCATGCTTAGAATTGAGAATACGATTTCAAAAAATTTGGGACACAGTCTGAGTTGTAGCTACCGTTTCTTCGCGTTTTGATTGAGGTTAGGGGTTGGCACACCTTCAGAGTTTGTCTAGGAATCTATTAGGAAAAGAATTGAGGCTTAAAACTCCCTCCAAACTAGTTTTCAGTTTTGCATTATATGGCTCATTTTTCAAATTTCCAATAGGCTCTTCAGCGCAGCATATGGTATCCTATGGTTAGGGTTTGACTCAGTGCATATGCTGGAATGGAATTGGCTTGCTAACTGACCTTAATTCATGCTCATGGAAGAACAAGTCTTAGGGTTTTTATCATTAACCAAGTTTCCTTCTTTTTAGCCAAGACCTAGACCTAGTGTGCAATTTAACCCTAGCCTGAGTTCTTGAGTTGGCCCATGATACATGGAAGTTGTCCAAATTCACATGACACTATTCCATTGGTTTTTGAATTTTATTTGAATTTTCAAAGATTTAAAATGAATTAAATTATCAAAAATTAAATAAAATAGAAAATTCAATATTTGGTCTTGAAACTAATCATGGGACACGTGTGTGGCATGACAAGGATGAACCAAGTGGAAGAAAGTGGGCCCTTTTGTCAAAAATTGGAGTTTCAAGGATAGTTGACTTTTGCCATTTCACAAAAATTTCCCAACTTCTACAAGGCATAACTTGCTCAATTTTTAAGCTTTTCACATGTTCTTGGACATTTTGGAAAGGTCTTTGAGTCCTTTAACCAATGCCTTTGGTCCCATGTCATTTTGATTTACCAATCTCAAGTTATGGCCTTTGACTTAAAGTCCCTTTTTGTTGACTTTTGAAAATGACCTGTAATGTTGAAATTGATAACTTTTTGTGAGAGCATTTCTTGGACTTGAAGTATGAAGATGAGTTGTAGGAAATGTCTTTCTCTTCAAAATGAGCTTTGGATGGAATTTTTCTGATAATCCATGTGAAAGTTATGCCCTGGTCAATTTCAGTTGACTTTTTCAGCTGTCCAAATATAGCAACTTTTGCATCTTTGATGATTTCTGAGCCAAATTTTGAGAGTCATGATCAAGCATTGATCAAATTATGTTTGTGGCTTCAAAATGATATGTTGACCAAAAATTTGAACTTTTGACTGCCAAATGACCATTTTGCCCCTACAGTTGACTGTAGTGCAATTTAGGGTTTTGACTGTGCAATTTTGAGCTGAATGCCTTGAAACTTGATATGAGGATGTTTGACCATGTTTGTAAGCATATGAGACTTGATTGAGCCTTTGAAAACTTCCTTTTCTTGATCAGACTCAAAACCCTAGTTTTGACTGTATGGGAGACTGTTGCACTGCACAACCCTTGGGGAATTTTCTAGCTTGGCTTGGCAATTTCTTGAGGAATATGGGAGGGCAAATTTTGGGGTATAACAGGCGTCATAAGTTCAGAAAATGCCCGACATTTATCGGGGTTTGCCTCAATGCCTCGATCCGTCAGATAGAATCCGAGGAACTTTCCTTCCCGTACATCGAAGGTACATTTTTCCGGGTTGAATCGCATCCGGCACTTTCGAGCTTGCTCAGACACTTTCTTTAAGTGAACGGCATGGTCAAGATATTTTGTGGACTTGACGATCATGTCTTCTGTATAGACTTCAATCATGTCGCCTATCTCATTGTGAAAAACTTTGTTCATCATGCGCTGATATGTAGCGCCCGCGTTTTTCAGGACGAAGGGCATTACGTTGTAGTAATAGTTTCCCGGCTCAGTCATGAAAGTGGTGTATTTTTTATCCGTTTTCGCCATGGGGGTCTGGTTATAACCATAGTATGCATCCATGAATGATAGAAATTTAAAATCGGCCGAGTTGTCGACCAGTTTGTCAATATTAGGGAAGGGATAAGCATCTTTCGGACAAGCCCGGTTGAGATCAGTATAATCAATACACATGCGCCATTTTCCATTAGATTTTTTCACAAGGACTACATTTGAGAGCCAGGTTGTGTACTGGGCTTCAGAAATAAAATGTGTCTCTAGGAGGTTTTTTATAGCTAGTTTTGTAGTCTTTGCTTTCTCGGACGACTGCTTTCTTCTGCGTTGCGCGACCGAATTGATGGCAGGATCTATAGTCAAGTGATGGCATGCGACCTCTGGATCTAAACGGGGCATCTCGGCCTCACTCCAGGCGAACATATCAGTGCTCTCCCTTAGGTAAGCTTTGAGTTTCCTTTTTTCTAGGTCGGGGAGGTCTACTCCGATCTTTACTCCTCTGGTGGGGTCTTCTTCAAGGGGGACTAGTTTAAAGTCTCCGTTTTGGATGGGTCGTGCATGACTCGAGAGTTCTTACGATCAGTAGAGGAGGTCGGCCCTTCTTCTTCGACCATAGGCTCCTTTCTTTTCCTTCTTTGCTTGACACAGTCTTCGTTGGAGAAGCGGCTGTCGAGGTTAATGGTATCAAACCTCAGCAGAGGCTTGACTTCCTCGGAGCTGGAGGGTAGTGTGGCTCTAGTGGTTGTTCGAGGTTGAATACTGATGGAACTGAGGCCCTTGGTTGAAGCTTCAAAACACCTTCTTTCTGCTTGGATGTCCCCGTGGAGGGTGGCGACCAAGCCTTCGGCGGTGTAGTACTTCATCTTGAGATGCACGATGGAAGGGACCGCGATGAGTTTGGCGAGAGTGGGTCTCCCAAAGATGCACTAGTAGAGAGACGGAAAATCTACCACCAAGAATTGGGTCTTGATGGCTCTGGCCATTACCCCTCTCCGGAATGTGACGATCAGCTCGACATATCCCTAGGGTTTCATGCTGGCTCCATTGAATCCCTAGAGTTTTGATCCCATGTAAGGGGTCAGATGGCTTTCATTCAGCTGTAAAATGGTGAACATCTGGGTGTACATGATGTCCACCGAGCTTCCTTGGTCGACCAGTATGTGACGCATGTTAAAATTTACCATGCAAGCTCTCACGAGTAGTGGGATGCTCGAATTCGGGGCCTCGCCCGATAATTCTTCTTTGTAGAAGGCGGAGGGATGAAAGCCTCCTCGAAATTTATCGAGTGCGCCGTCCATATCTGAGTTGGCTTCGATGAGTTGGTCGAATATCCTCCTCATTGACCCAACTATATGTCTATTGAATCCTCCATTGGAGATGACCATGGATGCGAGGAAGGATTCCCAAGGACTGTGGGAGGAGAAGTACAAAGGGACGTTCTCCATGTCCAGATAACATAAGTCTTTCGGCCATGAGATGCTCATGGCGACCGGAATATCGTCGAGGTCGGGGGACTTCTTCCATTCCTCAATGTTTTTGGTTTCTGGTGCTTCGTCACGAGCACCCTCCTTCTTTTTATACTGCTTGAGGTACCCGTCTTTGATCAATATTTTGATTGCATCCTTGATATGAATGCAATTCTCTATGTTATGCCTGTGACTCTTGTGGAACCTGCAATATTTGCTCTTGTCGGTTCCCGACTTGGACGATGTTTTCCGGGGGAAGTGCACCCCAGCTTGCTTGAATTCAGAATTGACGCATTCAGAAAGAATGCGCTTCCTTGATGTAGTTAGAGGGGTCTTCGTCAAGGTATGTTGTTCCATCATAGGTTCCCAATAGAGGTGGCTTCTCCAGGATGACAGGGAGTGGGGCCCTAGTAATCTCCCTCGATAGCGGGCCACAGGGCTCGTTATCCTCACTATCTACAGAAGATGGAGAGAGGGAGTGATAGTTTCTTCCCCGTTGATCGTCACGGTCTCGTTGGGGGGAGGGGATCCTCCATTTTTGCTTTGGCTCGGGTGAAGGCAGCCGAGCACGATCGATATGCCAATTGTCTTTCCTCTTCTTGAATGAAGGGGAGTCTTGGTCTCTTGTAGGAGGCATGCGGTTGCGTTTCTTGAAGAAATAAACGTTGCGCCTCTCCTTTCTGGGTGGTGGGCCACGCCTATATGGCGATATACTGGGGGAGTTTCATCGTCGGGTTCTCCGAGGAGGAGATCTCGATCGTCTGTTTTCCTAGGCCCATATCCTTTGATTTTGTTGTAGGATGAGGGTGTTAGTCTGATTGATAGTAGCGAGCAGTGTTGCCATGGTCGGGTCGGTGTTGAGAGGGATGAGAACTGGTTGCATGATCTATGGCAGTTCCTCGGTGGAATTTTTAGGATGTCCCTTGTCCAAGAATTGGTCTTCACTGCGTTAGGTGTCTGTTGAATCTGGAGACGCGATCTGTCCACCCCAGAAACCCAGGTTATCCTCGAGGTGAGGATGTTCCTGACATCCGTCGGTTTTGCGAGAAGGGAAAAAAATAGTCTTCTCGGGCAGATGAAGATCATCATGGTCGGCCATGATTAGTGAAAGGAATTTTGAAAAAGTTGCTTTGATCTTAAGTTTTGAGGAAAGAAAGATGGGGAGAGCAGATTCCCACAGATAACGCCATTGATCTTACCAGTTGATCAAAACCTGAGAAGTGGTCAGAAGATGATCTGTAGTCAGGCTGTGATGTTGAGGAAAAAAAGGGGGTTGTACCTGCAAGGCACTCCAATGATCAAGTAAGAGTGGGAACAAGGAGATACAAACAAAGTATTAGGTGGTGAATAGTGAATATTCGATACATGGCCCTCACAGGTGTGAGGGTATATATAATTCCCCTGGCGTGTGGCCATTGGTTCCTGAATTCGCGCCTGGATATGCGGGTCCATGAAATCAGGTAACTGCCAGGACTTGGTTAAACCATGAAGATGTACCCGTAACTAGCTGTTGGTCCCGAGGAAGGGGCCAGTTACGGGTATCTCTCTAGTCGGTTCCTCGTGGACGGCACGATGTTGATTTCGGGTAGGCTGAGAGGATGCTCGTCGGTCATCCTAGGGCAGTGCTGGCTTGGGAGGCCAAATGATTGATATTGCCTGACAGATAGCGAGTGATTTGGGTTACGGGCATGCGGGTCATACCAAAGGAAAGGTCTGGACTGGGCTCATTTAAGCTGTCGGGCATGTCCAGGACACTTACTAATGAGGATAAGTAAGATCTCAATATCTAAGTTTTGTGTCCGCCTTTTTCTTTTTCGACGAGCACATGTTTATATAGTATTTTCACGATTTCCCGTAATTAAGACTCCTTAAAGGCCATTAAAACTCTAATTCTCTAATTCAAGGATACTAATTAACGGTCATTAGGGTGATGACCCTCACTCCTGGGTCTAGTTTATAATTCTTATTCATTTACTTTAAATAAATTATCCATACATTTAAGTCTTATCTAGATAATCCCTTACCTTAGTTTTAAGTTGGACCACCCAACTCGGCCTTTTAAGTAGTACAAATTTATCTTGTTATCATAGGAATGTTCATGATACTCTTGGTTGATCTCTTAGTACTCTTGATTGAGCTCTTGTTACTCTTGTTCACGCTTTTGATACTCGAACGAGCTCTTGCTACTCGGTGACCTCTTAAAAGTTGGGTGGTCTCTTGCTACTCTTGATTGAGATTTTGCTAGTGGGGCGAGCTCTTGCTACTCTTGGCCGAGCTCTTGATGGTTGTTCGAGATCTTGATACTCTAGAAAACTCTTGATAGTTGGGCAAGCTTTTTCTATTCTTGACCGAGCTCTTGCTACTCTTGACTAACTCTTACTACTCTTGGTCGAGATCTTAATAGTTAGGGGAGCTCTTTCTATTCTTGGTTGAACTCTTGCTACTTGGGCAAGCTCTTTACACTTCGGCATATAACCCGACCTACTCCACTGGTATGTTCTCTTCATCATACTATTTTAAGTTTCTTGGTTCATAATAGGATTAAATGTACATAATCGCTAAGCACGGGGCACATAGGAAAGAAGTACTTTAGTTGAAAATCCATGATACTATATTGTCCCCCGAAAATGAGGCATATAAGGGTGATTTTTTTTTTGTTTAAAATCCATGACACTACATAGTCCCTCAACCATGAGTCATTGTAGGGATGGAATGCTTTAGTTGGAAGTCCATGACACTATATAGTCCCCAAGCATCAGGGGCGTACGGGAGAATTACTTTAGTTAAAATGTTTTATAATTTTATTTTCAAATATATAATTTATGTAAATTTATAATGTCTGATTGATTTTCATATGTGTGTTTAATATACCATTTTAACAAAATCTCCCATAAGAGGTAAAATATTATGTGAGTCTTCAATAGGCGCAAGGAGAGTCTGGTGGGTGATGAGTGCAAAATAGTCGTTATGTATTTTAGGGGCACTTATCGACTCATTTTTATTGTAATACTTTAAATAAACCTCAACTTGTGTGTGTATTTGTATATATTGAGTATAATCGTGTTTTTGTGTAAATATTGTATTATTTGATAGTTTTGTTTATCTCTTTTATAGGTATTCATTCATGTTTGTAGCATTGAGCAATATGGAGTCGAAGTCATAGCTTCAAAGAGGCGATTTTGACTAATCCATCAAAGAATAAGGCTCAAATCAAAGAATAGGAAATCATTAATTTCATTGATATTTATACATTCTTAGATAGATCATTGAATAATATTTCCAACTCTTTAAACTATGCGTAAATCAGAGTTATGATTCTCAAGTTATGACGAAAACAAGTGCTGAATTTTTTCGACACAACAGGTTTGGCGCTGAGCGCCCTCTGTGTGTGCTTAGCGTGCACTGCAACTTCAAAACTCATTAAATAGATAAAAACACATTTTTAGGTTATGGGTTGGGTAATTTTGAGTCCCAACACCATCACCTTCATTCTTTTGAGGAGAGAAGCTAGAAAATAACATTGGAGCTTACATTTGGATGATCGGAAGTCAGATTTCTCATCAATCGGGGCTGACAACCCGTGAGATGTTTGGTTTTTCTTCTTTTCTTATCTATGTATTTCTCTATTTTTTGGGTTTTTTATATGCTTACTATGAAAATATGTATATGTATTGATCATGGTGTTGTATAAAGTTTGCTTTACAAATCATTATCGATGTCTTCCTTGATCTTTTTGCTTTATGTTTGGATTTGTGTTGTTGTAGACATATACCTCAGAAATATTGATTAAGGATGGATATCTATTAGTTTCTAGACTCTAGAGATAGATTTAGAGCTAATATTTACTTTGGGTGCTAAAACTTAATGCCTCCGTATTATTGTAGCGCGCAAGACATTATCGATAGAGTAATACGATTGGTCTCGCGACTTTGCATTACACATAACCTTCATTGTGGGTACATCTCGTGGTATCCATGATGATTTTGACGAGTAGAGTAGGTTGAGTACACTTGATCGATATGTTTAAGTTTGTGACGAGTAGTGTAAATTCATGTCGGATAAGTTTCTCCTTTCCAAACAATGTATTTATTTTCTTGTTAATAGTTTTTACCCCCTTCCTTACAAACCATTTAAAAGCAAGCTCATAACCATATAAACTATTGAATGGCCTTATTTCACTCACACCAATCTCTTTGTATATAATAAAACTTGAAATACTTCTAAATCTTTTGCTTGCTGCTTTACTGCATCAACAAAATGGCGCTGTTGTCAGGGATTGGTGTTTAATATTGGATTTCATTGCGATAGTTTCTTTGTTTTTAAGTTTTGCAGATAATATTCATATTGTTTATAATGTGTAAATATAAACTTGTTTATATTAATACTAGTTTATGTTTATCATACTTGTAAATTGTACATGTTTTTGTATACTTGTCAATATTTGATTATGTTTGTTTATACATGTTTTGGGTTTGTATTTCCACACTTGTTATGTTTGTGTTTCTCAAGTTATTCAAGTGTGTGTGTAAATGTATTGTGTGTCAAATGTTGTTCAAGTATTGTTGTGAATTTTCTTGTTTTCGTAATGTTTGTTCAAGTGTTTGGTTGGGACACTTCCTTTAGGTTTGTGCGGTGTGGCAACGCCATGACATGATTTGAGGAAGTTACTAGGTAGCACAATAAAAATGTCGAGCTAAAGACGTAAAACAAGCATGTTTTTCTGTTTTTGTTTGTGTATTATTTTTCATTGTAGCAATATAGGTAGTATGGTGAATATTGGTTAAACAAGTTAAAATCGAACCAGCTCTGAAATTCTCAAATCTTCACTTTTCAACTTGTTTATCCAGTTTTCATCCATTCTTTTAGTATGTTTATAGTATTTGTTTTAATGTGTTATTTTTGTGTTTGTCCTTGAGCTTGTTTTGATTAGCTTGAGGAAATTTGAGGTGGTTTCCAAGTTTGATCGTTTCGACTTGCGAATGCATGGTAATGATATTGTTTATAGTTTGGCACATTTCTAAGGTATGTGTTTATCGCTTTCTAGATTATGACATGTACATGAAACTTAGGCTTTTTACAAATTCCATGCGATTCATTCTTTTGTACTACTTGTTCATGAATTGAATCACTTTATTTCCCCATTTTTGTGAGGCTGGTTTCCATTATTTACATATGCCGGAGACCACAATTCTTGTTTTAACTGGATTTTGTTATGTTAAATTTTTTATTTGTGTTGATTGTATGGAAGCATGAAAAGGATTAAGGCATTTTGTTGATTTTGAGCACATATACCTAGTCAAATAGTCAATTCACCTTGTGAGTGTGTGATCATTAGTAACCCCTTTGAGTTTTTTGTTGTTGTTGTCAATATCCATGTTGTTTTTGAAATTAATGCTTGTCTATGAGGGTTAGTTCACATTTTTGAATGGATGTTGATTCTTTATTTTCTTAAACCCTCAACTATGACTTTTGGTTATAATTTTTACATTGCCTTAGAAAGTAGGGAGTATTCACACTTTGATGTTGGTTGAATTCAAGTTGGGGAGAGGAATGATTGCTTACTTATGTTGTGATTGGTGTGCGGTAGTGAAAAAGAGAAAAATAAAAAGAAAAGAAAAGAGAACGAAAAGAAAATGAAAAGAAAAAAGAGAAATTTTTTGAAAAATAAAAACAAAAAGAGTATCAAATAGAATAATTTTCTGTTGAATAAGTATTGTGATTGCTGTGCAAATTTGGGATGAAAGAAGAAGTTTGATTTAAATTTTGTGTTTGAAACTATGTGAGTTGATCACTCCCTTAGGTTTAGACAAGTTTTTGTTTCAATTATCTTTAGGAATTATTCCTTGTTTGTTAACCAAGCCACATTACAACCATAAAATCCCTTGTGATTTTTGCATTCTTATGTTGAATGTGAATTTTAGGATGAATTCATAATTTAGTCTCTTGTTTGCAAGGTTGTTGGATGAGTGATAAGATTGTCACTTTTGTGTGTTTTTCATCTATCGATGATTTTTGCTAGGTGTGATTCATGATTGAACTCGTGTTGTTTTAGAATGTTTGGCATGATTTTTGTAATTAGCATTTGTTTCGTGCTTATATTGTCGTTTTAGTTTAGTGGTAAGTATGTTGCCTTGTGTGTACCGTTTTCATTTGAACTATGCATTTGTTTACCGTTTTTAAAACCTGTTGAATCGTGATTCTTGGATTATCATCTTTTGTTTATTTAAGTTGTTTGAATTTGTTTTAGGACAAACAATGTTTTAAATTGGGGAGAGTTTGATGAGTGCAAAATAGTTATTATATTTGTGTATATTTTAGTGGCACTTATAGACTCATTTTATTGTAATCCTTTGAATAAACCTTAAATTGTGTGTGTGTGTGTGTGTGTGTGTGTGTGTGTGTGTGTGTGTGTGTGTGTGTGTGTGTGTGTGTGTGTGTGTGTGTGTGTATTTGTACATATTGAGTATAATCGTGTTTTTGTGTAAATATTATATTGTTTGATAGTTTTTATCTCTTTTTTAGGTATTCATTCATGTTTGGAGCATTGAGCAATAAATAGCCGAAGTCATAGCTTCAAAAAGGCAATTTTAAGCAATCCATCAAATAATAAGGCTCAAATAAAAGAAGAGGAAATCATTAATTTCATTTATATTTATTAATTTTTATAGATCGTTGAATAAGCTTCCCAACTCTTCAAACCATGCATAAATCGGAGTTACGATTCTCAAATTATAACGAAAACAAGTGCTGAACTTTTTCGACACAGCAGGTTTGGCGCTAAGCGCCCTCTGTGCGCGCTTAGCATGCACTGTGACTTCAAAACTCATTAATAGGGGGGAAATCACATTTTTAGGTTATGGGTTGGGTATTTTTGGGTCCCAAAACCACCACCTTCATTCTTTTGATGAGAGAAGCTAGAAAATAATATTGGAGCTTGCATTTGGATGATCTGAAGTTATATTTATTATTAATCGGAGCTGACAATCCGTGAGATGTTTGGTTTTTCTTCTTTTCTTCTCTATGTATTTCTCTATTTGTTGGGTTTTGTTTATATTCTTACTCTGAACATATGTATATGTATTGATCATGGTGTTGTATAAAGTTTGCTTTACAAATCGTTATTGATGTCTTCCTTGATCTTTTTGCTTTATGTTTATATTTGTGTTGTTATAGACATATACCTCACAAATATTGATTAGATATGGATATCTATTAGTTTCTATACTCTAGAGATATATTTAGAGCTAAAATTTACTTTGGCTGCTAAAACTTAATGCCTTCGTGTTGTTGTAGCGCGCAAGACATTACGGATAGAGTAATACGGTTGGTCTCGTGACTTGGCATTAGACATAACCTTCGTTGTGGGTACATCTTGTAGTGTTCATAATGATTTTGAAGAGTAGAGTAGTTTGAGTACACTTGATCGATATGTTTAAGTTTATGACGAGTAGTGTAAATTCATGTCGGATAATTTTCTCCTTTCCAAAGAATGTATTTATTTTCTTGTCAATAGTTTTTACCCCTTTTCTTACAAATATTTAAATGAAAGCTCAGAACTGCGGGAATTGTTGAATGACATTATTTCCCTCACACTGATCTCTGGATACGATAAAACTTGGAATACTTCCAAATCTTTTGCTTGTCGCTTTACTGCGTCAACAGTGGGTTCATGTGTCCTTCTATTTTAGGATTTCTAAGTAAATGCAAGGAGAGACTGGTGGGTTCTTGTGTTGGCACTTTCATTCAGAGTCTTGACTTGATGCAAGGAAAGTCTGGTGGGTTCCCATGTTATTCTCCATTAGAAGTCTTAGATTGGTGCAAGGATATCCAGGTTGATTCCTTCTTGGTGTTCTTTTAAGAGCCTTAGTTTGCATAAGGATAACCCCATGAGTTCCTACTTGAGTCTCTTTAAGAGTCTTATATTTATTCAAGGAAAGCCCGATGAGTTCCTTTTTGGTGCTCTTTTAGAATTCTTAGATTCATGCAAGAAGATTCATGTGGGTTATTGCATAATAACCTATAGGGCCTCGAAGGATTGTTGGCATATAAGATGTTGGAGTCAAAAGTGAGAGATTGAAGGACAAGTACCTTTTGCTGAATAATGAGCAAATAGACGTGACAAATGTTTGTGAAAGATTGAGGGACAATTACGCTTTGTGTGTGTATGTTTTTGTAGGAATCATTTAATACTTTTAGGAAGAAAGAGATCTACTTCATGTGTTTGTATCGATTAATGGATTTGGCAAGATCAAATGTGTAACGAATTCTGAAAGAATATGATGGTGTTTGTTGAATATCTTCAAGCTCATCCCATTAAATATTTACGCTAGTGAAATAGTGAGGGAGCATTTTGTTACCTTTCTTAATTGAATAGAGATATCTAAGAATATTGGAGAACCGAAAGTGATAGCCCTTAGTGAATCTTTTGTGAAGTTCATCTTATAGCTCGAAGACAGAATCAAAGTGAATCGTGCTCTTAGCAACATACGGTGACAGGATTCTCTTGATCCAATAAGGCACCTAGTTGTTTGCTCGATACCATATCTTGAAATTAGGGTTAAACAAATAGGGTTTCATTAGGGTTCCATTTAGAAATGATTTTATTCTTAGATGTTAGAGCATGTCGCATTGATTTACTCTAATAGTGGTAGTTATGATCATCAAGCGGTGATGCTACAAGGTTTGCATCAAGGTTTTCACATGGATGTGGGTAGTAGAGGCTTCGAATATTGATTGTTGGGTAATTGGGGAAAATGGTGGCAGTGGAATAATCGTCGTCATTGACGAATTCATTTATATGGTTGGAAACCATGAAGGATATGTGGAAAATGAGTGTTTTGGAAATGAAATTGAAATGGAGAGATGAAGAACCCTAAATTTTTAATGTGTAAGAAAGAAAATTGGAAAATAATAAAAGAGGCTGATATTTGGTTGTTTGTTATATGCATAAAACTAAAACATATAATGAATAGCCAAAAGGCTTATCACATTAATTAAGTAAAAGTGTTATTCCCTTTGGCCTCTGTTTTTTATTATAAGTTGCTATAGAGAATAATTTGTACTAAATTATAAGTCATTTTACAATATCAATAAATCATTAATATTATTTCCTTTTTACTCTTAAATATTTATTATTCTCTCAATTTAATTTTGTAAAATTATCTTCCTCGTACAATTTATGAAACTACAATTTTGTAAATCCTTTTTAGTTTGTCATTTTTCTTAAATAATAATTATATTTCTTAATACACGTCAAAAATCCAAAATAATTTATAATAAAATACAAAGGAAGTAATACAATTAAATTATCAAGATATTATATATAATATATCTTAAGTGATTGACTAACTTAATATAATGTCAATTAGTCTAACAAACTCAATAACAAGGCATGCACCTTCATCTAGAGTTTTAAAACTCAATTGAGATCAATAGGTTAAATTGGCCGAATCAAAAACCAAATGGATAACCAACTTGAATTAAGACTTAATTGTAGTTTTGATCCTCCTATTATCCTTTTTTTTCATTTTGGATTCCCTTATTTTAAAATCTGGAATTTTGGTCCCTCTGCAAATCTGAGGGCCATTTTTGATGATATGGCGCATAATCTCCTTACATGATCATATGCCAACTCATTTTATTTAATAATTCAAATTATTTTATTTATTTCATATTTAATTTAACGTGATTTTAAAAACACTTAACATATTAAAACAATATAATGTTATTAGAAAAACATAAATCAATAGATTAGAACCCTAAAACATTAACGTGAGATGTGAAATCAAGTAGCTCTCTTCTTCCCTTTGCAACCCAGCAGCTTTATCCATTGTTTTTCTATTCCTTCTAATTTCTTCTTCATCTTTTCACCCCATTTTCGTTATTTCTCTTCTTTTCCACTAATGACTGACTCAAATTTCTCATTTACCTCAACAAACCAATCAGGTCTTAGAAAAAGAGGGAATAGATGCTGGTGTGATCTTGATCCCCCATTGATGACTTCATAGACGTATAAAAATCCTAGAAGAAGGTATTATAGTTGTGGTAATTTTAGGGTGATAAAAAAAAGATGCAACTACTTTCAATGGATTGATGAAGAAATGAACAGTCGTGCAAAAGAAGTGCTTCGATCTTTGAAAGATAAGAGTGAGGAGCTTACAAATATGATTAGGGACACAAAGAGAAATGAAGAAATGTTGAAGATGAAAATTGAGTTCATGGGTTATTTTTTGATTTTTTGATTTTGTCATTATTGTTTTTATTGTTAGTTGTGTCTGTCTTAGTTGCAACACATGTAATGAAATGCTGAAATTGATTTGTGTAAAATAGACAACCTTACATGCATTGTACAACCATTATCTTGTCATTTTTTCTTAAGACAACATTCTTCTTGTTATCCATTGCATACTCTTTTATAGCACCTCTAACTTGTAACTTGTCTTTTAACATCGTTCCTAACTCAAATTTCTTGCTACCTTTAAAAATTGGAAACCTCCTCCATCTCATCTTCAATATCACTTTCTGGTGGTGTCTGAAGCTCATCTAAATCAAAACTCTCATTATCAGAAATAACATTATAACTTGAACACTGTTGAGTTTGATCTTTGGCCAACATTGTTGTCCAAGCTACATTAACATCAGGACCTAAATCAGTATCACATTCATCCTCATTCTCCTCACTAGCCTCATAATCAGGATTTGTTTCACTTTCATCTTCCTCCACATTAACTTCACCAGCTTGCACATCCTCCATATTCACTTCATTAGCCTGCACAACCTCCACATTCACTTCAGTAGCCTGCACATCCTCCACATTTACTTTATCAACTTGAACATTAACCAGATTAGTAGCTTGCACATTATCCATATTTACTTTATCAAATTGCACATTTACTTCATCAAGTTCAACATAATCAGGTATTTCAATTAGGTGTTCAACATAAACATCAATGACATTATATCCTTTAACATCTCCAATAAAGGTTAGAACATCTTGGTCATTTTCAATGGTCGAAGGCCTCGAGTAAATGAAAACACGGGGTTGCAATACAAAAGACATTTTATATTGCCATGTCCTTCACTTTTAATCATGGTTTCAAGCTCCATATAGGACATTAAGTCCAGGTCCCAATCACACTTCATTTTAGACACTACTTCGCCTACGTACAACTTTACAGGATAATATATGAATTCTCCCTTATGGTGTATCCTAAGTCTTCCAGTTTGTTTTGTTGTTGGCCTACACAAAACATGTACAACAAATAACCATTAGGGACATGGGGACCACAACCAGAACTTTGTAATAAAATACTCATGGAATAGATTTGGGACCACAACCAGATAAAGTACTATGTAATACATTTGGGACCATACTTTGCAATAAAGTAGCATTAACATGTGAAAGCAACATAATGGAGTTGGATACGACAGATACGATATTTTCTACCAAGAGTCATAAAAAGCAAAAAGAGTTGAAACACATAACCATCTACCTCGATACATAGGTTGAATTTGACATTATAAACTTAGACAAAATCAGCTTCACAACTTGAACAAACAAGCGTAGGAGTTGGATACGACATATATGAAGGACTTGAAGTAAACAACCGCAAGCGTTAGAATACAAAGAACTTGAATACGAAGGACTTGGATACGATGAACTTGAGATTGAAGACGGAGATGATGGACCTACCAATTAGCTTCTAGATGACAAACACGAATGACCCGCGAATCGTCTTCTGGATGTCGAAGATGAAGGGCTTGCGAAACAAACAGTGATGAAAACAATGGGGAATATGTGTAAATCCAATTAGGGTTCAGTTAAAGGAACTGTCATTCTAAAAAATAATTGTTTAATTTATTATTCTGAAATAAAAAATATAAATAAAATATATATTATGTAATTTTAAAAAACATTAAAATATATCTGAAATAAATAAAATGAGTCGGCATGTCACACGTCAGGAGATTATGCGCCATGTCACCAAAAATGACCCTCAAATTTGCAGAGGGATTAAAATCATTAAAAAAAACCATAGTTAAGGGACCAAAATTTTAGATTTTAAAATAGAAAAACCAAAATTAAAAAAATAGATAATAAAGGGATCAAAATTGCAATTAAACATTAAATTAATTATTAGATTGATCATATAATTAAATTGATGAAAATCGAGATAAATTAGTCACAATTAAAAAGAAATAATGAATTAATAATTTATACGAACCAAAAAACTTAACTTATTTTTCAAAAAACTCAAATCAAACATTGTTTTATAATAATTATTTTCATTTTAAAAATGAATAAACTATAAAATAGAAAATAATTTTTTTAATTTAAAATTTTCAGAAAAAAAAAACAATACACACATAAAACCAAATTTTTTTCCTAGACGTTATGATTTTCTTAAAAAAATTTAAATATCTAATTGATACAAAAAAAATCAATCATCTTTGAATTATATAATCGAGTCAATCGATTTTAATATCAACAAAGAGTTCATCAATCAATGAACTTATAGTTCGATCTTATAAAGTTGTCTAATCGATTTTCAAAACATTTTCCATTTTTTATAATATAAAAATTAAATATTTATTTTAATTTCACATATTCTTATCCTTCCCAAAATAACTAAATCCACCTAACTATAACAGCAACATTAATACCAACCTGAATCAACATACATAAAAACAAAAGACACGTTTCATGTGAAGCAATCAAAAGGGTTATTTTCAAACATCACCACTAAAAAAATCAAGTAATGTCAACAAACCCTTTGAATTTTAACACCATCAAACCAAATTCATGTTCTTGTACTGTTTCTTTCATCTCTCTTTATTACTCTTGACTGCAAAAATCTTCAGTTTCTATCTTTTCAGTTTTCACAACCAAAAAGTAACTTCATCTCCAAAAACCACACCTTTTTCTTCCATGGACACTCAAAATCTAACTATACATTTCATTCTTCTGATTTTCATTCCCTTTTCATTCTCTTCTTTCATTCCTGTAGACAACTATCTTCTCAACTGTGGATCAAATACCAATGTTACCCTTTTCAACAGGCTTTTCATAGGTGATGATTTCACCAACAAAGGTTCAATTTTGATCTCTGCAGACCAATCAATTTCCTTAACCAACCAAAACCCTCCTCCAAATTTGTCTACTTTGTATCAAACTGCAAGAGTTTTCACCAAAATGGGAAGTTACAGATTCCTCTTGAAGCAAAATGGTACCTTCTTTGTTCGTTTTCATTTCTCATTTTTTAAGGCTCAAGGTTTTGATCTAAAAGATGCAAACTTTAGTGTCTTGGTTGGTGGAAAATTGATTTTGAATAGTTTCAATCCTAAGGCTGGTACTAATGATGAAGTTATTAAAGAGTTTGTTTTGAAAGTGGAATCAAATTTGCTTGAAATTGTGTTTATACCTGTTAGTGATTCTGGTTTTGGCTTTGTTAATGGTATTGAAGTGTTTTCTGCTCCTGAAGATTTTGTTGTAGATTATGGAGCTAGATTTGTTGACCCTTTTGGTGTTAGGGAATACAAGAATCTTTCTTACGATGTTTTAGAAACGGTTCATAGGATTAATGTTGGAGGTGTGAAATTAACTCCATTTAATGATACCCTTTGGAGGACATGGATTCCTGATAGTGATTTTCTGGTTTTTAAGGAAGCAGCTAAGGCTGTAGTGAGCACTCACACACCAGATTATCAGAAAGGAGGCGCGACTCGAGAGATCGCACCCGATAGTGTTTATATGACTGCTCAGGAGATGAATAGGGATAATCAATCTATTTTAGCTTCACAGTTCAACATAACATGGAATTTTCAAGTGGCTTCTGTTGGTGTTCGACACTTGGTTCGGCTGCATTTTTGCGATATTGTTAGTCCTTCTCTTAATTTGCTATACTTTGATGTGTATATTAATAGTTATTCTGCGTATAAGGATGTTGATTTGTCGTCGCTTACTTTCCATATGCTTACATCTCCGGTTTATGTTGATTTCGTTGTTGATTCTGATGACTCGGGTGTCATTCAAATAAGTGTTGGTCCTTCTAGTCTTAGTAGTTCAATGAGGATAAATGCGATACTTAATGGCGCCGAGATTATGAAGGTTGTGAGTGTTATGGATTTGAGTTCACATGTTGCTTCTAGGAAGAAAAGGTTGTTGGAGGTGTTAGTTGGTTCAATTGTTGGTGGAATTATTGTTTTACTTTTAGTTATAGCTGTTTTTCTAGTTTGTCGCGGACGCAGGAAGAAGAAACCAAAACTAAGGACAGTTGAAAGTGTTGGATGGACGCCTTTACGCATGTTTGGAGGGAGTTCACTTAGCAGAATGTCAGAAGGGACAGCTTATCAGTCGCCCGGTTCGTATGGACATTTCGGCTTGAAAATTGCTTTTGCTGATATACAATTAGCAACTAACAATTTCGATGAAAGTCTAGTTATAGGATCGGGCGGATTTGGTATGGTTTACAAAGGTGTTCTAAGAGACAATTTGAAAGTTGCTGTCAAAAGAGGCATGCCTGGATCAAGACAAGGCCTACCTGAATTCCAAAGTGAAATAACAATTTTATCCAATATCCGCCATCGCCATCTTGTTTCTCTAGTTGGATTCTGCGAAGAGAATTCGGAAATGATACTTGTCTATGAGTATGTAGAAAGAGGGCCACTCAAAGATCATCTATATGGTTCAGAAGGACTAGTTCAACCTTTGTCGTGGAAGAAGCGTCTCGAGATATGCATTGGCGCGGCTCGAGGTCTACACTATCTTCACACAGGTTTCACACAAGGAATCATCCACCGCGACATTAAATCAACCAACATTTTACTCGACGAAAACTACATTGCTAAGGTTGCTGATTTTGGTCTGTCGAGATCAGGACCTTGTATCGATGAAACACACGTGAGTACTAATGTGAAAGGTAGTTTCGGTTATCTTGATCCAGAGTATTTTCGAAGGCAACAGCTTACGGATAAATCAGATGTTTATTCGTTCGGCGTTGTTCTTTTCGAGGTTCTTTGTGTTAGACCTGCTGTTGATCCACAACTTGACAGGGAACAAGTGAATTTAGCAGAATGGGCTCTTAAATGGCAGAAGAAAGGTATGTTGGAACACATTATTGATCCTTATCTTGTTGGTAAGATCAAAGAAAGCTCATTGAAGAAATTTTCTGAAACCGCGGAGAAATGTTTGGCCGAATACGGCGTTGATAGGCCGTCTATGGGTGATGTGTTATGGAATTTGGAACATTCACTTCAGCTTCAAGAAAGTGATCAAGAAGTGAATGTCACATATGCTAATAGCATTGGTGATTCAGAAGTGAATGTTACATCTTCTATAGTTCTTAGGAATCCTCCTAGCAACATAAGATTAGAGGGAGATTATGATAACAATTATTCTGATGTAAGTACTACTAAAGTTTTTTCTCAACTAATCACTAGGGAAGCTCGATGAGGTTATGTTTGGATATTTTAAAACTTGCAAACTGAATTGAAATAGAGTTTTTGTTTGAGTATTTTATGACATAACCGAACATGTAGTTCTGAAATGTATTGATAGGGGCAAGGACATTCATACTTTCTTATAAATGTTTGGATAAGTTTACATTTCTTTTTCTTTTTTATTGTGACATTTAAGAGATATTCTTTAACTACATAGTGTAACTTTATCTAGTGTAACTATTCTGTGGACATAGAAATCAATTTTGAACTTTTCTTTAAAGAATTTTTTATAATATTCTAAACATACTTGAAAAAAAGGACTATTTAAAAGTAAATTTTTAAAGACAAACAAAAAAATATTTTAAGTCTCTTATTTAATAAAAGTTACATTTTGATCCCTTAAAAACTGATTTTAAAATTTTTTTTAAAGATTTTTTTATAATATTTTAAATATACTTGAGAAAAAACTATTTAAAAGTAAATTTTTTTAAAGACAAAAATATAAATATAGGTTTAATTAATCTCGAAGTCTCTTGACTTAATTTCGTATTTCACCAGTCTCTTATAATGGTTGGAAAAAAAAATGTTAAGTTGTGATGATGTGACATGACAAAAATCAAAACAATGAGTTAGCAATTTAATTAAGTGGCTAAAATAAAACCTTATATTTAGCTAAGGGACCAGACAGACTCAGGACGACGGTAACCAAACTCTGATTAAAGTGACCTTATCAAAATTTCATTATATTTGTACTGGTCAAAAAGTACATGTGTGTAAGTTCCCTTTGCTAAGGCAGGGAGACTCAGAGGTCTTAGTAGGTTTATAAAACTATATAGTTGTTAGGATTTTCCCACGACGGCGAGAAGTCATGTATGTGTTTCTCTAACAATCGCTAGCCTCTTATTAAATGTTACTTGCAGGATCGACTACAATAATCTTAGACTTAGTGTTTTGAGTGTTTTTGGGTTGAAACTGGTTGATACTAAATAAAGGGACAAAAATAAAAGAGAATTGCAACGTAAAGAAATTAAAGACAAGACTTGTAATTTAAATCGAAAACTAGAAATTACTATGAATTTAAAGGTGGAAGCATTCATACATTGTTAAGCCTGAAACTCGTTTCTCTCTTAGATGCGGGTACTTTGAGTGTAACGCTCTAAATGTGAAGAAATATGACCTTTAAATACCAACATTTGTTTAAATAGAAATCCTAAGCATGTAATCGTCGACGGCTACTAGCCCACGTTGGGGCTTTTTGGAGAAAATGCCCTAAACTGCTTTGAACATTCCCACGTTCATACTGGCTTGCGTGTTGGTAACCGTTTCCGCCACCACGTATCTTTGTTCGTCGACCTCTATGTTTGTCGATGGCTACCTCCGAATCTCATGTCCTCGTCAATTAGTTCTTCTGGTCGATGTCCTTTAACTTAGTCGACACATCCTGTTGTTTTCTACAAACTCATGTCTTTCTAGCCACAAAAATCTTAAAGCTTAAAGGTTTATTTCCCTAGTCGAAAATTGCTTATAAACAAATTACCCCCTAAAACATCACGTTCGACAGAGCCTTGTCGATGGGAGAACTCTGGCATTTTCTCTTCTATATTTTCAACCACATGCCTCTTTGGGATGACATCATGCATAATCATGACTACTTTCTATGCAACAGTTTTCCATGTCACTTCAATCACTCTTCATGATTAATCTTAGGTTTTAGGGCATGGGTTTTTGAACAAAACCCCGCAAACTTTTCCACTTATTTAGCTTCGTTATTGTTGAATCATTGCCACTTGTCGATGATCGACGAGTTTGAATTTTCTTTAAATACCCTTTTTTGGGCTACCACCATTTCTTCTTTCGTTTTCATCTTTTCTTCTTGATCACAAAAAAAACCCTTCATTTCACGCATTTTCTTTCAAGCTAATCAACTAGACACTACAATGTCAGCTTATGGTTCTGCTCCCGTTTCTACTTGTACTAACCCAATGGCTTTTGCTCTTACAAATAATGCCACTCTGCCAGTTATTCCGCAATCAACATCCACTGATGCTAGCAACACTGAAACCTGGCAAAAACAAATGCTCATTCCATTCGCTATTTCTGGGGAACTCCATGCTTTTCATGGTCCGTATCCAAACCCAAAAAATGATCCCAAAAAATTTCAGGAATTTTTTCCCTGCGAAACCCCTTGTGTTTACTCAAGATTTTATGCTTGATGTAAAGTTTGTGGATTCTTCTTCCAGGCCCTTTCGTTCTACTCCTACTCTTGGAAATTCGGCCTAGCTCGACAAGGTCCAAGCTAAGAAAAGGTCTTTCTGGGAAGCATCTGGAATTTCAACGCAATCCAGCTGTCAGGAAATGCTCATAATATTAATCCTTGCATGATTAAGGCGTCAATGTTCTTTTGCGAAGGTTTGACCAACACTTTTCATCTTCCTTGTGGGATGTTAACGCCCACCGTCTTCGACGTAGCAGCCATTACGGGCTTGTCTCCCTTGGGTGCGGTTTTTCGATCCCACTTTATCGACAATGGTCAAATTTCGCTTTGACAGATCTAGCCTTGCAAATTATATTGAAGACCATCATGATACTCAAAGCGCAAATGTTTTTGATGAAGAACACGTTGCTCCTGTTGGCTTACCTTTATCACACTTTTGGTGTTGCTTCCTCTAGGCTCAAAAGTCTTTTTGGAAATCCTAAGGGACCAGCTCTCTTAGGGCCATTTTGGCTTTTACAACACTGGTTGAATGCTACCTTTGTGCATCGACTGGCTTCTCCCTTATCAGAAGTTGTTGAACGCTCTTTGGCGACCAGATCCATTGAGGGGTTGAGGTTGTCGCTGCTCACTCCTCAAGAAGCTTCGACTAGGTATGTCTTTATGAAGTATGTTAATTTATTCATAGAGAAGTCTTCTTTTTTCGAGAATATGGCCTCATTCGTAAGAAGACCCGTTGGTCCTACATGGTTTACAGATCATTTTCCTGAAGTTAGCCCTAAAGTGACTGCTAAATCGAACACTGTGTGGAGAGCATTTTTTACTCCTACATTTTTTCCTCTCGACTTAACACTTGATTAAAAGGCTATGACTTTGTGCCATACCAGCCGAGTCTGGTTGCCTGACAATTTGGTCTTAGCCAAATGATTCCAAAATCTCTTATCTCCCATCCTCGGGTTATCCTTTGGTTTGGATGACAATTGGATGATGGAGAATATATGGAATGTCTCCATTATGTGAGAAACTCTCCACACCTTGAACTATTTGTGTTCAAGTTTAAACCTTTCTTCTTTTATACCAAAGAGTTCGACAATTGGTGGTCTTAGTACCAGACAAAGTATTTTTCTGCTAATGCCTTCTTGCAAAAATTAATGGACGCCTTCGAGGCCTGGGAAGCCAGTCGAACTTCGGTTGATATCATTCCAGAGGTTCCACCTGTTCACCAGTGGGAAAATCCTAATGTTGTCAAAGCTCAAACTACCAAGGTACCCTCGTTTTCTTTCACTTTTCTATTATCTCGACAAGACCTTTGTGATCTTATTCTATTGTTTTCAGAGGGTGAAAACGTTCTTTGACCGTTAAAAACATTGTCGCTGCACCCTCATTGAAAAAAAAAGTTTCGACTACCCAGGTACATATACACATTCTTCTTCCATACACTTTCTCACACCGTTGTAGATTAGCATCTAAAAACCTTTCATGCTCCACTAGGTTTCTGAAAAGAAGCTATCACCTTCTACTGATCCAGATGGTTCCGACCATAGTGATGGTTCCCATATTTTTTCTTCATTCAAAGCTTCGACTCCTACCAAGCCCAAAGGGCCTAATAGAATCAAAAGAATCATCCTCAAAACCACCACCTCGAAAACTAATACTATTGGTGCTGATGCTCCATCTTCTCCCACTCATGATCAACAGGAAACTTCATGTCCTCGACAACCGACTCCAACAATTCCAATTCAGGAAGAACAAAATGTCCAACCCACTGAAGAGGTATTTATTTCTTATACCACTTCCTTTTACGAAAATAAAATCTTCTTTAACTCTTGTACTATTCTCAGGCACAAGTTCATGAGGAAGCGGTTGAAACTACTCCATCCATTGACACAACTTCAGCCAGAGATGTCGACGCCTTAGAAACTGGGAATGATCCCTCGACCGACATCACCTCCCACTCGACTTCGCCAGATGGTCTTACTCATTACTCAACTGCACACACCAGTGAGGAAAACACTGAAGCCAATAGAGATCCTACTACTGATAATTCTCCTCCTCAGGAAAACCCTAACCAACAAGTTCTAATTGGAAATGATTTGGTACAGTTTACTTCTGTCAATCCCTTGTTTCACATCCTGCAAGACACTAGCTCCAATAGTTCTTTAAGCTAAGCAGAAATTCTGGCAATGAAATAATGGCATCCGACTGAGACTTTGCAGAGACTTCAAAAGCTCCGACAAGAACCTGTCGTCCATGTTTCTACAACTTCCTTTGTTGCTGGTGTTGACTCTGATGTGACTCTCAAATTGAATCATTTTAAAAGTGTACCTGATCAATGGTGATTTTCTCTTTGTCGCTGTCGACGAGTAATTTGGTGGCTGATGTTTTCAAATTATTCGACGAGATCTCTCAGCATACCATCCCAGAAGCTTAGGTTCAATACTTTATCAACCTCGAGGAATTCTTCCGCCAAGTTATCAATGATCTCTCTTTGAGCAAACAAATCGACAACCAACTCCAAGCTAGCAATGCCGATATGGAAGTTGAGTGGAATCTCAGTAAAGCTTATGAAGATAAATTGACTACCCTTGAGTCTGAAAACCAAGCGTGTGTTGACAAACGCTCCGCCTTTGATCAGCAGATTTCTTCCTACAAAACCCAAATATATGATCTTTAGAAGAAAATAGATGACGTCGGAAGCAAGAATGCCCTGTTGGATTTGGCTGAAGTTCTCCCAAGACAAAGCAAAATTGATGAAGAAATGCAGAAAGGAATTGCGCATGGTGAAAAGTCTTTAACGATTAAAGGCATGATTAGGGAGCTGGTGACGAAGAAAACACACCTCAACAATAAGATTGTTTTTGAAAAGGTCCGCTTTGAATACTTTAAGTCTCGTCTTCTTGCTTGAAAATATTTATGGTTGCACTTTTATATTTTGTTAAGATTGACTCCCCCCTCTTGGATCTGTAACCCCTTTTGGGAAACTTATGGTTACTATTTTGGAGTTTTTTTTTGCTACCACTAATTTCACATTACCCTTATGATTATTTCCCATATGTATGATCGACTAGCTTTCTTATGATTATATTTCGCCAATATGTGTCTAACAAAATAATCAATGGCCAAAACTTTCAAAAGTTTTTAAAAATTTTAAACTAATTCAAACTTCTGCCATTTTATTAGAAAACTTGAAAAACTTAAAAATTTCAATAATTCAATAATTTGTATCCCCCCCCCCCCATTTTTGAGATTGATCATTTTGGCGGCAAACACAAACCAAACCTTGAAATCAAAACTTAGTTAACGTTGTTAGTATCCATTAGCCAATTCGACTTCGTAAGTTTGATCTGGACAACATTCGTGTAATATCACAATGAGACGAAACATCAACATCAACTAATTTAGACTTTTATTGAAATTTAATAAGTGAGAAGTACAATCATAGACATAATTTTCTGTTATGCTATATCCAGTCTCCGCACCTATTAGCGAGTGACGTTTAAGCCCCAAATGCTTATTCTAGCCTTCAGCTTTCTGAAAGGTTATGATCATTATCACAGAAAGGTTATGTCAGATCACATGACATTCTCGTCACTTGGGTAACAGTGATGTGTTGCTAGATACCGTTCATTGTTTATAATATTAAATAGGTAATTTAATATTATTGTCAATGTTACGAGAACCTACAGGGTCACACACATAGAGTGCTTATAGTGGAATTGAGTATTAAATTAAATATGATTTAATTTAATTATGTGTTAATAATATTTAAATTATTTAATATATTAATGCATATAATTTATTTGATTAAATATGATTTAATTAAATAAATGAGAATTGAAAATTGATTAAATTAAATATGATTTAATTTAATTAATTTTTTATTTAGTTAAAAGAGTTTAATTAAATATAAATAATATTTATTTAATTAAAATAGTTTGATTAAATAAGATTGGACTTATTTTGGAAAAACCCAAAATCACAGCATTAGGATTTTAGTAGTCCACTATAAATAGAGAAGCTTTTTCCATTACAATGCTAATAGTCAATTTTGTCATTCTCTAAAAACGGCTAGCACCGCCTTCCACTTTGCACTCGTGCGGACTATGTAGAGACGCCGTTATCTTCCGTTGTTTGTGATCAAAAGAGAAAGCACGCTTCAAGAGGTATTATTGGAATCCTTTGATATTCTGTTTGTGATTAATGATTTAATCAAGATCCTATCATTGAGATTGTTTCGCTAAGAGGATCAAATTTTTGAAAACCCCTCTTAAATGCCAACGGGTGGACTAGACTAGCTTGATAATTTTCAAGTGAACTAGTATAAACATACATTGTTCTTTACTTTCCATTCTTACTCATTGTTATTATCAAGAGTGAAGGAAAAAGCATTTTTATTTAAAGGGGGATATTTTCAAGGAATAGTTTTATTTTTAAAAAACTCAATTCAAACCCCTATTTCTTGTGTTTTTCACACCTTTAAAAAGAAGATTTCAACAAGATGTAATTCAACTATCATCATATACATCTTGGATGAAAGAGAAGAAGCAAGGAGTTGTTGCTCTTAGCTTGCTCAAGAAGAAGAAGAATACAAGATGTTATTCAAATTTCAATCACATACATCTTGGTAGATCTCAAAAGAAGCAAGGAGTTGTTGCTCGAAACTTGCTCAACAAGAAGATGAATAAGAACACTACAAGATGTTACTCAAACTTCTGATCATATACATCTTTGTAGAACATTGAAATGAACACAAGAGTTGTTGCTTGTATTGTGTTTCTGTTAGAATATCTTCATGTAAATTATTTTAACACTTGAGTTGTTGCTCGAAAAAGTGTTAAACAATATGTGCTTAAAACACTTGTGTAATCTACTTAGAAGAAGAAATCATGTAAACACAAGAATACCATCAACTAGTGTTGATTGATTCCTTGGGAGACTTGGTGAAGGTCGGATCTCAAGAAGATAATGGTTGCAGTCATTATAGGAAATCCTATTAGGAGATCTTGCGGGATCAAACTATGTTGGGTCAATGGTAGTAATATCTCAAAGGGGACCAAGTGAAGGTCAGACTCTTGTGAGATCACTGATAGATATCATTGTGAAGAAATCCTGGTAAAAGATCTTGAGGGATCATATTCTATTTGGTCAATGAACGTTATATCTGGTTGGATCACTGAACGTGTCATTGTGTATTAGTTATCAGTGGTTTCCCATGCACTTGTAATTAGTTTGGTTATAGTGGATTAAGTCCTTGGATAAGGCAAAATAATCCTCGAGGGGGTGGACAGGAGTAGCCTAGTTAACGATGAAACTGGATAAGTTACTTGTGTTCTTTACTCTTCATTGCCTTTATAGCTTTTATCATTTGAGTGCTTATAATTTCTAAAAGGGAATATTTTCTATGAACACAATTCAAACGCCCATTTCTTTTGTTTGATCTACCTTTAATTGGTATCAGAGCCCGAGTTTGTTATTGATTTAAGAATCAAACACTTAACCGTATAGAGGGATTCACTTAGAGAAATTTATATAGTTGCCAGCCACTCAAATGATATAAAGCTTTTCTGATTCAAAAACCATTCTATAGAGGATTCAAAACTCTGGAAAAGAATCAGAAATATGAAGACAGAATCCCTGAAACAAGTTTATCATGATTCTGAAGCCTCAAGTACCTGATGGAAACGAAATTCATCTTCTCAATCAACATAAGCTCTCTATCATAAGCAAAGGTCAACTTTAAGCACCTTAACTCAACTGAAGTTGTCATCCAAATGGCAAACCGCTACAAGCTGCAAAGGATCAAATCAACGTCATCCCAAGAGGATCCGTCAAGTGCTCATAAAGGATTAATACTTCTCTCAAAAGTACAAACATGATTGGGAGAATATCAGAAGTTATACTTCCTGAAGAAAGCGTTTCAAATCAACAATTGGTGTCCAGTAAGTCAAGGAGTATCAAGCTAGCCCTATCAGAAAGAATGCTTTGGAATGTGCATATGAAGATCCAAGTCAGTCAAGAAAACTATAAATGTAGGAAACCATCATTCAGAATCTGAATATAAGGGAGCTGCTGAAAGATCAAGAAGTGAAAGAATCTCTTCCAGAAGCTTTTGATGCCTACGAAGAGGATTAATCGAAGGATTCATTGTCTGAAGAAATGTTCCTGGGTTTAGTGACTGGTCATGACACATGATTCAATTGAAAAAGAATCTCAGCATAAAGGATGGAATATGGAGATATAAAAAGAATACAACAGAAGGGATGATCAAACAAGCTCAATGATCAAGTTAAACTCTTCACAAAACAAGACTTACCAGGTTAGAATTTACTTGGGTTCTCTCAAAAGTATTTATTTTACTCTCATTAGCCATAAGTTGATTCATTTTAATATTAGTCAAAATGAAGAACAATTTCCCCAAACATTTGATTGTTTTAGCATACAAGATTTTCTATTAAAATAATGTCTTCAAAATTTAGGAATATTCTAAGTAGAAACAATCCTAGTTTAAACTCTATTTTGTTTCTTGAAAACTAAAAAGGTTTATGCATTAAATGCACTGTCGTAATAGTAAAAAAATTGTTTTAATTTTAAGATAGTTGTCTTTTTGAACCACTTCTGGCGTTTGAAGTGACACATGAGAAGTGAGATAGTATTAAGAATAGAATAAATATCCATATACCTCACCCTTTGTCAGATTCTAGCACTCTCTCATAGATTAATAATAATTGCAAAATCTACATAAAATCCACTCACTCCACTCCCTTCTCTTTAGTCTTAGCCCAAAACCCTCAAAACCCTAAAACTCTCCACTCACGTTTGAATCTGTTCATATTCAACAATGTATTCTCAAGAATCAACTAATGGCTCTTTATCTCATCCAAATCAAACGGGTACCAACTTTCTTGATCTTAAATGCTCCATTCCTACATCTCAATTACGGGTCTTATTTGAATCTATAGTGAATTTTGAAAATCTCAAAGAAAATGGTTATGATATCCTTCTAGATGTCTCCCTTCAAGGATGGGAAACCTTCTTTGAAATTATGAAAGGTCCTACCTTTCCTGATTTGGTAAAATAGTTATGGGTTATGTCAAATGAATCAAGACAAGAGATCATAACAAACATTGTTGGAATGCCAGTCGTGATTACTGAAAAATCTATTGCACAACTACTTAATCATGATGAGACTGGATTAAAGTGATGTAGCTTAAACAACAAGTGCATTAGCAGGAAACAGAAAATGAATGTTTCCTCCAAAATCTTCATGGAAAAGAAGAGCTCTAAGCGGTTCAAGGATCTTCAACCTTATCTCAATATCTGAGGAATAATTATCTTAGAATGCATTTATCAGAAACCTCTCACAAACAAGCTGCCTTTGATCGACAATGATGTAAAAGAAATCTTGTACAACTTGGCATAAAAAAGAAAGATTAATCTTCCCTTCATTATTTTCAAGCATTTGAGAAATGCTATCAACTGCTCTAAAAGCCATGAAAATAGTCGTACCAAATGGATACCTCTAGGAAGACTCATCATTGTTCTCCTAATCAACTGTGAATTAGTTGATTCCCTCGTTCATTTGAACATGCATGAGTATATGACTCTTTGACCTGGAAAATCCTTTGATGGTAGAAATTTAAGATCCATGCTGCCATTTGTTATGCCTCCGTTAAAAGATTTTGTGTCAAACTCTTCAAACTATTATACACCTCAACCTGAAGATAATCATGTATTCATTACTGCAGATGGACCGGAAATTTGTTTCTCTTATCTAAAAGAATGTCTGATCAAGGATGTACCAAAAAGTATGTCCTCTGAAGCCTTCGCATCAATCCTTCATGGTCCTCCTGAAATTCTCTCCCGAAGATTCATTCAATGCATCATTAGAATAACTAACAACTATGGATACAAAGAAAGACTTCCATCTATTTCTGAAGTTCGTGCCATAATCCATCAAAAATATATGGACCTTAATCAAAAGTTTGATGACTCGTTCTATGAAGAAGATTTGCACCCTTCATCACCAAAATCTCATATGCCTCCTTCCGATGAACCTAGTCCTCTTTAAACCATTCTCCCCACACTATCTTCTTCCCCTTTCGAAAACCCTCATCAAGTTGAAAAATTTCTTGAATCTCTTGATAGAGAAACATCCTCTAACTCTATTGATATAGTTGAGGTGTCATCTAACTCTGAGGAGGAAATCGATCATCCATTCACACTGAGTTTTGTGAACCTGATCTTCCTCAACAAAAACCTAATCCTTTGCCTGATCATGGTTCCCCTGTCAACTCCTATCATGACCTTCCCCAATGATTCTCTCTTCTCGACCTTCAATCAGAAATAAGTAAAGTATATCTTCCATCCATCATATCTTACAACTTGCCTTCAACTCCCTTTCATCTTGCCTTTTATCAAACCTCAATCAGGCCACTAACCTTGTCTGAACCCTTCCAAAAGTTTCAACAACTTTCTTTAATCTCTCTTGAAAATATATTTAGAATCTCTTCCTCCATCATGGATCCTTTCAAAACTGAATCTGCATGGATTAACTTCAGACATGTAATGGATGTCAACTCTGACATCATGCAATCTGTCTGCTGTCAAGAAGCTAAAAGAGAATATGAAGACCTTCTTGAATCCTTATCCTCACCTCCCTTATGTTTACATGCTCCAGAACCTACAATACAAGTGGTTCTTGGCTTAGAAGTTGTGCGCCCCACCAATACTCCTGAAACTATTTTAGTAACAGTTGAAAACCAACCCTCTTGCTCTGGTGTAAAGTCTACTATGGATGTAGAAAAGGAAATTTATGGGATAAAGGAAACCTTTTAGAAGATGAAAGAATCTAATAGGATTATTCAAGAGCGTTTGGAAAGATATAAGGAAACAAGTCTAGCTCGAGCTACTTACGTAAATTAGATGGCTGAGATGTTGAAACAGTTTATGGACAAGTTTAACAAGGAAACTTAGGATTAGAACTTTGTCTTAGAACTTAAGATTTCTTCTTTTGTTTCTAAAACAATTATATCCTTTGAACCTGTTGGTTATCAACCAAAGTTTATTTCTCTATTTCCTTATTACCTTTTTGATTTCTGACAAGGGGGGGGGGGGGGGGGGGAATTAAATGATATTTTGATCAGAATCTTAAACTCAAACATATAAAATGTTGTTGCCACTAACTGTTTGTTTGATGTTTTCAATCCAGGAACTCTAAACAAGTTCACTGAGTTTATTCTAAGACAGATTGAAGATGAAGATCCTGATGCTAAGGTTGATAACCTTATGGATGAAATCAACTCTGATTTTATATCTGAGAAGTTATACACTTTGTGAATATATGAATACTCAAACAGATATACCAAACACAATTCAAAAGTTATAAACTTACTGAAAGTAAGGTAATCTTGCTTGATATCATAGTGTTCAGAAGTTGTGAACTTTCTGAAAGTATGGAATTCAGACTTAAAGCTTGAGAAGTTGTGCTCTCCTGAATGGAAGACAAGTTAACATTCTGATGCATGCTCTCATACAGAGATACCACTCAAAATTTGTGCTCTGATACATGTTATTATGCAACATATACTATTCAAAAGTTATGAACTATTTGAATGTCGGATACAATGAATATATCAGGTCAAACGCTGATACTTGAGACGTAGTGAACTTCTCTAGAAGTATAGTGTTTTGGTTGTGATATCAGAATCAAGGTACAGAAGTGCTGATACATGATGTGTGGCATTATTCAATCAGGCTCAAAATAAAGTTTTAATTCTTCATTCGGGGCTAATAAACACCAGGTTATAAGATGAAGACCAGGTGTTCTAGTCAATGACGAGTTCTTGTAGGGAAGTGCCACTTCTTTATCTATGTTTTGAATACTCAAAATTTATTTTGTGAGTCTTGGGTTCAGGGGAGACTCCGAACAAGCTTAAATAAATTTTTAGGTTTAATAGATTCAGAGGGAGCTATGAGCTTAAATTTGAATTTGTCGGTTACGGTGATTACCCTGTATAATTTTTTCTATAAAAATACATGGTTTTATCATCATAAAAAATGGGGAGATTGTAAGGACAAGAAGTGTTTCTACACTTGGCCTTAGGATTTTGATGATAAATTTACATGTCATCTTAGTGAACAATTGTATACACTAATGGTTTCATTCTAGTGTGTAGCTGCTTCTATAATGTTCTGACTTTGGTACTAAGGCATGTGATATCGTCAGGTTCTGAACATACACTACTGAAAGAAAACGTATGGTTACGTGTTACAATTGAAGTCAAGATTCTGGAATCTGTCTTTCAGCAACGTGTCTAAAGAACGTTAGTATAAGAAGTTTTGGTCGTGACTTTGTGGTTAAGCTTTGGAGGCCTTCTAAAGCTTTACTTCCATGTGTTACTAGTTCTGAAGATTATAAAGACGAGGTTCTGCTGAACAAGTTCTGATGATCTTAAGAAAAGCAAGTTCTTTCAACCAAATGCTGAAGACTCTGAAGACAAGGTTCTGTGTGACAAGTTCTGAAGACTCCAAGACTTAGGTTCTAAGACTTAAGAAAGAATCTTCTACAACAAGCTTCAACGTTCAACATTTAAATATCTGAAGCCTCTGATGATAAGAAGAAAGTTTAAATGGTTAACGTGTGATGTTGTACAAAGGGCACATAAATTGTCTGTGACCTCTACCCTCTAGGGTGGCGTAAGAATAATCCTTCATATTGTATTGTCAACCACTCTCACTATGATCGTTGGGAACAAACGATTGGATTTACAACTATCTTTCTTTACTTAACAAATCTCTGTTTACAAGCTTAATAGAAAAACATTATTCAGAGAAAAGGTGGAAAGCTATCATTGAACATTGACTGGATATAGAAAATATTATTTTATATTGTCTAAACTCTTACACCTTATTCTATCCGTTGGGAACTAACCGTTGGTGCAGAAAAAGACTTCTCTTTCCTCACCAACGTCTCTCTCTATTAAAGCTATAAAAGAAGATCAAAGATTCAAAGGAAAGTTGCCTTTGGCCAAACAGAGCTTCTCCTGTGAAAGGAAAGTAGTGGATGTTGAATATGTTAAAGCTGCAATGCTACACATTCTGAAGACCACCAAAGAAGAGAGAAAAGAAAGAAAGAAGATTTCAATAAGATGTAATTCAACTATCATCATATACATCTTGGGTGAAACATAAGAAGCAAGGAGTTGTTGCTCGTAGCTTGCTCAAGAAGAAGAAGACTACAGGATGTTATTCAACTTTCATTCACATACATCTTGGTAGATCTTAGAAGAAGCAAGGAGTTGTTGCTCGAAACTTGCTCAACAAGAAGATGAAAAAGAACACTACAAGATGCTACTCAAACTTTTGATCATATACATCTTTGCAGAACATTGTAATGAACACATGATTTGTTGTTCGTATTGTGTTTCTCTTTGAATCTCTTCATTTAAATTGTTTTAACACTTTAGTTGTTGCTCAGAAATGTATTAAACAATATATGCTTAAAACACTTGTGTAATCTTCTTAGAAGAAGCAATCATGTAAACACAAGAACACCATCAACTATTGTTGATTGATTCCTTGGGAGACTTGGTTAAGGTCAGATCTCAAGAAGATAATGGTTGAAGGTCATTATAGGAAATCTTGATAGGAGATCTTGTGGGACCGAATTATGTTGGGTCAATGATAGTCATGTTCAAAAGGGACCGAGTGAAGGTTAGACTCTTGTGAGATAACTGATGGATATCATTGTGAAGAAATCTTGGTAGAAGATCTTGAGGGATCATATTCTATTGGGTCAATGAACGTTATATCTGGTTCGATCACTGAATGTGTCACTATGTGTTAGCCACCGGAGGTTGCCCGTGCACTTGTAATCAATTTGGTTATAGTGGATTAAGTCCTTGGATAAGGCGAAATCATCCTTGAGGGGGTGGACAGGAGTAGCCTAGTTAACGGTGAACCTGGATAAATTACTTGAGTATTTTAATCTTCATTGTCTTTATAGATATCATCTATTGAGTGCTTAGAATTTCTAAAAGGGGATATTTTCTATGAACACAATTCAAACCCACTTTCTTGTGTTTTCTCTACTTTCAGGATTGTCGTCACGAGGGTGTGCCAATCTCTACATGTAGCATGGAGTTTTCCCCGTATACCATGGAAATCAAGGTTTCCTTGCTGGTGGAGTATGGAGTGGTGTGGTATGACCGTAGTATGTCATGGAGTAGTTCCGCCCACTAACCTTTGGTGTCGTCAAGTTTCTTCATCAGTCTCTTAAGAATTACTTTGTTCACCGATTCCGCTTAACTGTTAGCTTAATGGTGTACAAAAGATACGAATTTCATTTGTACTCCCTAATATTTACAGAAGTCAGTGACCATAGTGTTGGCGAATTAGGTCCCATTGTTGGAGACAATGGCCCCGGGGATTTCATATCTGCACATAATCTTCTGCCACTAGAAACAATGCACTTTTTCCGTTGTAATCTTGGTTATTGCTTTTGATTCTATCCATTTAGTGAAGTAGTCGACTCTTAATATTATGAACTTCAGTTGACCTGGTGCCAAGGGTGTCCATGCCTCATTGGTAGAAAGGTCAGAGCAAAATCATCGACTGAAGAAGTTTTATTGGGGCGTGTTGAAGGTCAACATGTCTCTGACATTGATTACACCTCTTGATAAAGGCGATGCTATCTTTCATTAGGGTAGGCCAATAATACCCCACTTTTAATAATTTGTGTGCGATTTGTGAGAGCTTTTCCTTCAATGTTTCTGGTGAAGACGCCCTTGTGTACCTCCACAAGAACCATGGTGGTTTCATGCTTGCACAAACATCATAACATGGGACAGACTCTCCCCATTTTATATAATTTTCCAAAAGAGCAGGGTGTACTTAGCAGCCTATTTCAGATCCTTCTTACATCTCCCTCGCCTTGTGGAAATTCGCAAGTCTGTATATAACGCAGTATGGGCAACATCTAACTGAATTCTGGGATAACCTCAAGGGAATACACGTCGTCTACCTCTAGTGGCGGATCTTGCACAAATTATTAGGAGAGCGGTAAATTTCGACTAAAATATTATAGTTAAAATTTATAAAAGTATATAAATATAATTTATTTTTCTTAAGTTTAATAATTGTATTCCTTTAGAAAATACAGAAATAAATTAAAATATTACCAAATATCAAGAATTTAATTTTTACAACATCAATATAAAATATTCAAACTAAAACCATTAAATAATATTCAAATGACCAACTCTTATCAATTTTTTATATGTTTAATTTTATAATAATAATAATAATAATAATTATTATTATTATTATTATATTATTATTATTATAATATTTTTAAGACTTCAAACTAATTTACAATAAAAAGACAGGACACTTATGATTAAAGAGAAAAATAAGACCTTTTTTTTTATAGAAAATAGACTTAATAAAAAACAAGACTTTTCAATTAAAAAATATCATTATTATCTATTAAATATTAATCTGTTAGGATATTTTAAGTAGGCTTAGTACATTAGTCCAATGATGCTGGGTTAGTAATAAAAAGTTCAAGTCCGTAACATAAAGTAATCCTAATTTGATAATTTTCTTACACCTCTACCAACCAGTTGTCTCTAATATTAGAGCATCCACATCCATCATCTCTTCACGGGTTCTTTAAATGGGACTCACTTAATTTTTTATATTATATCACACTTTCACATTTTCTAAACAACCCAATTATATTTTTTAAATATCCATACAACCCATCAAAAACTTTAAAATGGATCCCACCAAATCTCACAATATATTTCACATTATTATTATTATAAAAAATATATAATTGAAACAATTTAATTCAAATATATCAAAATACATTAAAAAGAATTGTACATTTAAAATGAAATAAAATTTAAATAAATGAATAATTAAATATATTACTTAAAAAATATATTAAAAAACATAAACGTTAAAATAAATTACTTAAAAAATACATTAAAAAACATAAACGTTAGAATAAATTACTATAATAAAATACAAGAAAACGATATATTTAAAACATGTTTCAATTGTTACTATTCTCTGGTCCATAACGTTGCCATATATGTTCTATCAAGTCACGTTGAAGGTGTCGATGAATTTGTTTATCACGAACATCAAATCTTCTACGTAGGAACTCTTGAAAATCAATATTAGAATCATTCGGCAATGTTGTCGCGTCATTGCTCAAATGATCATAAGAAAAATCAAAATTTCCACCATATGTGGAACGTTCATCTTCAACAATCATGTTGTGTAATATTATGCATGTATTCATTATGCGCTGGAGTGTGTCTAAGTGCCACGATCGTGCTGGGTTACGTATGATCGCAAATCGGGATTGAAGAACTCCAAATGCTCATTCAATATCCTTTCTCGCGGCTTCTTGATGTTGGGCAAACAATTTTCTCTTATCCCCTTGTGGCATCAGGATACTTTTCACAAACGTGGCCCATTCAGGATAAATACCATCTGACAAATAATAACCCTTGTTGTATTCAGTACGATTGATTGTATAGTAAACCTCGAGAGCTCCTCCTTGTAGAACATCGTTGAAGACATTAGATTGGTTCAACACATTAATATCGTTGTTTGAACCCGCTACCCCAAAGAATGCATGCCAAATCCACAAGTCTTGTGAAGCCACTGCTTCAAGCATAACAATTGGTTTCCCATGATCGCCTCGAACATACTGCCCCTTCAATGCAACCAGACAACTTTTCCATTCCTGGTGCATACAATCGATGCTCCCTAACATACCTGGAAATCCTCGCGCCTCTCCCATTCGCATTAGGCGTTCAATGTCTTCAGTGTTTGGCCTTCGTAAATATTGTGGCCCAAAGATGTTGATCACTCCTTTTGTAAACTTATCAATACATTTTAGTGTTGTGGTTTCACCAATTCTCAAATAATCATCCACACTATCAGCAGATGTACCATATGCCAACATACGGATAACAGCAGTGCATTTCTATAATGGTGAAAGACTTGACCTACCAGTTGCGTCAACCATCATTCGAAAATACTCATCATGCTGACCCAGAGCTTCAACAATACGAAGGAACACGTGTTTATGCATTCGGTACCTTCGACGAAACTGCTCATTCGTGTATACCGGAGTTTGTGAAAAATAATCATTGAACAATCGATCATGTCCATCTTCACGATTCCTCTCTATATTCCTTCTTTGACGTCTAGGCCTTTTAGAGCTCGGGGCTTCTTCTTCCATAACCAACCTCACAAGTTCTTCATCCATATCATCATTCATATAATCCATGAACATTTTTGCGATATGGGAAGGATTGGAAGGATCCATGTGAAAAGAAGTTTGATATTGAGTGGAAGATGATAACAAATTCTATAGAATGAAAAAGGTTGAGAAATCTATGAAGCTTAGTGTGCATGTTAATACTATTTATAGGACTAGTTTCTAACGGCTAGTTTGACTTTGAATAACGGCTAGTTTGAATAACGACTAGTTTGACTTTGAATAACAGATAGTTTGAATAACGGCTAGTTTGAATAATCAAAATTTAAAAATAGATAATCTTACTAATTAAGTCCATACCAATTAAATTTAAAATACATAATCATACTAATAAAGTCCAAAATACATAATTATTCTAATTAAGTCCAAAATACATAATCCTACTAATTAAACCCAAAATACATAATCATACTAATTAATTCCATATTTTTCTCTAATCATGTCGCACAATATTTCATGAGCTTGTAGTTGTCGTGTATCCATATTTGATGTATCTTTGGAGAGTATTTACAGATCATTCATCTTCAATCTTTCCTCCGCACTCTCAGCCTTCTTAATCTTTGCATCAACCTTTTTTCTTTCTATCTCAACTTTTTCACCCTCAATGCGTGCGTAGTCTCGTGCAAACGTTGACATCAAATCAATTTTTTTTTTAAAGTCATCTTTCAAAGACTCATATTTGACATTGGGAGTAGTTGACATTTACACAAACTTTTCCTTCTCTTTCCTTTTGGCTTCCTTTTGACCGATTGGACGACGTGACAAAGTAGGCGATGGTGGATTGTATCCGCTACTCGTTGGTGTCGGTGGATTAGAAGATGAAGAATATGCTCCTGAAGCTGAATTCTTTGTTCTTTTTGTAGAAGCTTCCGATGAAACCGCGAGCCATTTAGGTTCATCTTTCAATAATCTCCATGCAGCCTCAAATATAAACTTTTCACCTTCATCTTGAAAATAAATTTTATATGCAGCTTGCATGATATTGCTCTCGGAGCTCCCACTTTGTTGTGTAGACACAGCTTGTTTGTAGCATCCAACAAACTTTTGAACAGATGGATTAATTTTGTGCCATCGACCTTTAAGTGCCATCGGTTTCCTCTCTTTGTAATTGGTGTCACGATGCTTGTTGTAAGCTTCGCCAATCCTGTTCCAAAAACTATCTCCTTTTTGATCAACCCCAACAATTGAATCCTTTGAAACATTGAGCCATGATTGAATAAGAACTTCATCCTCTTTTGTTGGAACCTTTGTTTAGGCGTTTTTGCAACCAGTGCAGATGCAACTTCTTCACCAAGGTTAATAGTTTCTACGCTACCTTGAGTGTAAAATTGTTGTGTTTCATGTTCTTGATCATTTGATTGCACACCACTACTGCCTATTTGAGCCACATGAGGAATAGTGGGGTTAGTTGGTTGAGATGTAAGTTATTGATATTGATATGGATAAAGTGGAGTATGATATGAGTAATTTCCAAAGTGTGGATTATTTTGTGAATTTGGGATAAAATGAGAGTTTTGAAAATTTGGGTTATGGTGTGAATTTGAGATAAGAGGTACATTTCCGATGTATGAGTTGCTTTGTTGATTTGGAATTGAAGGAAGAATACCACCATTTTGCATAAAATTAGACCAAGAGTTATGTTGATTGGGATCCATTGACAAATGAATGTGCAAGAAGAAAAAAATAAAAATGATATAAAATAAATAGTTGAAAATTAAACTAGTGGTAAATCAAAATTATAATAAAATGAGGAACTATTTATTATGTTAAAAATTCTTACCGTTAGAAAATTCTTACTGTTGCATTCTTTCAACTTTCAAAAAAAATTGAAATTAAAATTAATATTTATGGCTTGTAACAATTTCCATTAATGATATAACCATTACTTTTTTACACTTGGCAAAAAAATCAGTTAGAGAGCGTGGTTAAATAAGAGAACATGCATGAATGTAGGAACGCTACTTTATCTCAATTATCCAAATATTAAAAACAAATTTATTAAAAACTGTGTAGCAGCGACACTTTGTCAGCCGATAATTATGCTCTTATCTCTTTTCTCTGGCTTTCTTTTTAGCTTATAGTTTTTTATTTCCTTATTTTTATTTTTTTAAATATAGATTTTCATGTTCTTTCGGCATTCTCTAACACACATTTTAGAACTATTTGTTTCTATTTTGTTTATGTTTTTCAGACTTGAACATCATGTGTATTTTTTAAAAAAAAATTAAAAAATGGATGGGTACTACTGCACCTACCATCCCTCTAATAGATTCGTCAGTGTCTACCTCTATATTTAGGAAGGCTATGGTCTCCTAGATTATTGCTTTTTTAAACCTCGTCGTATTTGACGTGACTAGTTTGGATAGAAAGTTTGTTCATAAGTTTTGTTCGCGGGGGACGTGTTCTGTTTCAAAGGAAGAGAAGTAAGAGGATAAAATTTGCACCTTTTGAAAATATCTTATCAATTGAGACTCCTTGGCTTGGTACATCCCAGAGACTTGGTTGGCGATTAGTTGGGAGTCACTGTCGGCCTTCAACTTGAAGTTCCCATTTATAAGGTGGGAATTATTTCGATGATGAGAGCCTCGTACTTCGCTTGGTTGTTGTTGGCGATGAACTCGAATTTTAAGGCTTGCTCGATGAGTATGTTTCTAAGTCCTTTTAGGACTATCCCGGTACCTCTCCCTTTTATGTTGGAGACGTTGTCTACATATAACACCCACTTTATGGGCATCTCCTTGTCTACAAGCGAGTTTAATGATGCTACAAAATCTGCCAGAGATTGTGACTTTATGCTCCCCCTATTGACATATTGGATGTCGTATTCTGAGAGCTCCACTGTTAATTTCTTAAACAAGGACTGGGCTTTTCTCCTGATTTATGGCCGAGAGGTAGAGTAACAACGACGACCCCTCTCTCCAGAAATTTAAGACGGGTGTGAGGTGTGAGGAATTTCTTGACTTTGGTGAAAGCCTCATCGCACTCAGGATTCCACTTGAATCTATCCTTCTTATTTAAGGCACTGAAGAAGAAAAAGGATTTGTTGCCTGCACAGGAAAGGAAGGGAGAGTTCTTATCTTTATGTCTCCAGCCTACTTGGGTAGCGCTCGCGAGCCACCTTTTAGTCCCATCGGATTGTACCAACTCGTTGATAACACGAAAAATTATAGCATTTTCCATCTGAATTACATAGATAAAGCTTCTGGTTCTTCATTTATTATGTCACATTATATCTCTATTTGTAGTATTTGCAGCATATTTCAGGTATTTAGTTTCTGCAAAGCATACATGAGAAAAGGAAGAAGAATATTGGAGAAATGAAGAAGAAATGACACTTTAGCAGCAAAAACGCAAACATTCTGTATCAGAAGCCATGCCGCCCGTCATAGGCGCATGCCTCCCGTCACAAAGTCCAAAAGTGTACCCCTCAGCACACTTCTTATCCCGACCGACACTGAATGAAAATATGTGCCCCATGCCACAACGCATGACACTCGTTACAAGTCACATATCAGTTACGAAAATGTCTCCATGAAGTGCACGATTTGCTGAAAATTCTCCATGATTGAAGAACGAGGATCAAGGGAGTATTCCTATTTTTGCTCAACACATGGAATCTATAAAACCAAGACAGTTACCAAAAAATTTTACGTTCGCACACCTGCTCCAAATTTCTTATTCTTTCTGCATACTGCAACATTGCTATTTCATTCCAGTTTTACAGTTTTTGATATTTTTCCAATTTCGTTTAGAATTTTCGTAAGAAAAGAAAACCATTACCATTAAAGTAATATTTCTTCACATCGGAGGTATATTGCAACTTTAGTTTCTTTCTAGCTTTTAGAATTTCGTTTAGGTTTATTTGTATTTCGTCAAGATATTTTATTCCAAAGTTAATCCTACCAGCTTATAGAGGATAGCATACTGCACTATTGTTTTATTCATGTTCCAATTTTAAATATAGTTTATTTATTTTTTTACCATGCCTATGTTACTGTATTCATGCTTTTATTTTATGTTGTTATGCAATAAAATTATGTTTGGCTAACTTTTCCGATACCAGTATGTGAAGTCCTAACCGAAGGGATTCAGTAATTAATTGGCATAAATATTTTACAAAAGACTTTTCTGGTTTTGATTTCCAATTTGGATATTAAATTGTTTTGTTACGAGAGTAAAAGACAGACTAAGGATAAAATCAACAGAGTGAGAGTTTGAGATTTTAATCAGATAGTGGTAATTGAACATTAATTTTAAAAACAGCGATAACACTTTAAAATTAATTGGACTCTATTTATTTTCAAAAAATACTTATAAATTTTAAATGACACAGCGAGAGCGCTCATTTGAGTTTAATAATATGGCCTGAATCGATAAAATGAAAGTGTGATACAAGGGTTTTTTAATTAATAGTTTCCACTAAAACAATGTTTTAATACTTAAAACTATGCCAATGACTTATTGAATCCTTGAAGTTGACAAATTACATACCGATGTCCCGTTATCAATTATTAGATTTTATTTAATTCTCGTTTAAACCCCAACATCCTAATTTTATAATTAACTTTAGCTTTACATAGTGGCCCTAGATAACAGTAGTCTGACCATCAGTCCTTGTGAGTTTGATATCTTTTAAAACTACGCGATTAGATTGTAAACTTGCAGTCACTACACCCGACAGACTCTCAAAGTCGTGATCACTCATTCATCGGGGAGCAAATATTTTACAGTCAGGTACACAGTGGATACTTTTGCTCCCAGGGCCTTGATAGCCAACCTCCTAAGAATGATGTCATATGGTAATGCAGCATCTACAATGAGGTAGCTGACGTCAATTGCCTTGGCATCAGTTCCTTCGCCACATATGGTTTCCAGGGTTTTGTGGTCCATTATTTGTACCTCTTCACCTAATAACCCTGTCAAAGAACCACTAAACGTTTTTATGTCGTTAGAATTTAGTTGTAGTTTCTGGAAGATGTCCCAAAATAAGACGTCATCAGAGCTACCATGGTCAATCAAAAACACATTTGATATCCGAGTTCCCTTGTTGCATAATGATGACCAGAGGATCATTATCGTGGGGGTTGAGACCGAGGTCATCCTCCTCAAATAAGATGATATTAACCCTTGTTTCCCTTGAGAGATTTTGGGGAAGCCATGGGATATTACATTTTCTGCTAATACCTACCTTACGTATTTGCTTCGGGAAGATCTAGAGTTACCCCTACCGATAAAGCCTCTGACGCTGGTGTTTGCATTCTAGGTTTTGTTTTTTCCATCCATATTCAGAAGAAAGATGGAGAAAGTTAGATTAGTAGTGTGACCCATATTAATTTTATTGGGGGCCCACAATGGACGCCACTGTAATGATAAAAAATTATAGGTATGTGTGTGTGTGTTCCCCTTACAAGGGTGAGGAGATTTAAAGGCCTTAGTAGGTTCATAACACGGTATGATTGTTATGACTTGTCCACTGCGGTGAGAAGCCTCGTACGATGGTGTTTTGAGGTATTTTAGGAGTCCTAATCACGTGAGGTAAGAGGCTCTGCTGATGACCAGTGATGCTTGGGAGAAAGCGTATGGTTACAATTAGTTGTGTGTTATGACCTTAGTGAGCATTGTGCTCTTTAGGGTGTATAGAATGTGTATGACTTAAGATTTGTCCCTTCTCCCCTTGACGTCGAATTTGAGAATACCAAATTAAGTTCAACCTTCCCGAATTCAATCTTCCTGACTATTCTCTTCCCGACCCAAGAATGGCTGAAGGACCCCAAAATTACCCTCTGAAGGATTATGCTGCCCCATCGCAAGAGGAAACCCACAACAGTATTGCTGCTCCCACCATTGCACGGAACAATTTCGAGTTAAAACCTTCGTTATTACAAGCTGTCCAACAAAACCAATTTTCAGGATGTCCTATGGATGATCCAAACTTTCATTTGTCTGTGTTTTTGCAGTACACAGACATAGTGAAAGCAAATGGTGTCATCCCTGAAGCAATAAGACTTCGTATTTTTCCTTTCTCATTACGAGATAGAGCTAGAGCATGGCTCCAGTCTCTTCCATCCAACTTTGTTACCACATGGAACAAGTTGAAGAAAGTTTTCCTAGCATAATATTTTCTGCCAAGTAATACGACTATGCTAAGAGACAATATCAACGGTTTTAAACAAAAGGAAAGCGAATCTCTCTTCGAAGCATGGGAAAGATACAAAGACATGTTGCGACTCTGTCCGCATCACAGTCTAGAAGAATGGCTGATCATCCACACCTTTTACAATGGTCTCTTGTACAACACAAGACTAACGATTGACGCAACTGCTGTCGGTGCACTGATGGATAAACCATACCAGGATGCCTATCAACTTATCAAAAGTATGGCTCAAAATCATTATCAGTTGGGAAGCGATAAAACCATGGTGGGGAAACCTCAAACGAAAAGCGGTATACACGAAGTTAGTAGCTTAGACCAAGTTAACGCTAAGGTAGAAGCCCTTACCCAAAAGATAGAAAGCTTGACCATAACTCCTGCAACCACCATGGCTGCAGTAGCTCCAACATGTGATTTATGCAGACTTCACGTGCATGCTGCACCCGAATGTTCACTCTTAACAAGAGTACCAATTGATCAAGTGAATTATGCTCAAGGGAACCCCTATGGAAATAACTATAACCCTGCTTGGAAGAATCATCCAAACTTCTCATAGAAAAGAAACAACGCTTTGTACACATCTGAGCAAGCTCCTAATACACCTACAGGATATCAGAAAACCACCCAAAATGTCTCAAATATTCCGAATATCCCTAGGAAGTCCAACATTGAAATAATGATAGAAAACTTTGTAGCCACCCAAGCTTAAACTAATAAAGATTTCATGAATCAAAATATTCACACAAGTGAACAAATTAAGCAACTGGCAAATAAGATTGATGCTCTTACTACACATAACAAAATGTTAGAAACACAAATATCCCAAGTGGCTCAACAGCAAGCAGCTCCAGCTGCTCCAGCTAGAACATTTTCTGGACAACCCCAACCAAATCCAAAAGGACGTGCTAATGCCATAACACTTCAGAGTGGGACAGAACTAGGAAGACCAACTGAACTTAGAGTCGAGAACCCAACCATGTACTAGAAACATGAAAAAGGAATTGAGAAGGAAGTTAATCCGAAGGAAGTAGAAAAAGAAGGTGATGGTGAAGAAGAGAGGAGAAATAAGAACCTTATGTGCCTCCTCCACCCTATAAACCACCTATCCCATATCCTCAAAGATTTTCTAAGTCTAAAAATGTAGGGCAATTCAAGAAATTCGTTGAACTTCTGAAATAACTTAACATTACCATACCTTTTACAAAAGCTATCACACAAATGCCCTCATATGCTAAATTTCTTAAAGAAATATTATCCAATAAGAAAAAGCTTGAGGATAATGAAACTGTATGCTCACTGCTGAATGCAGTGCTATAATCCAAAACAACATGCCTCCTAAACTTAAAGACCCAAGTAGTTTTTCCATACCCTGCGTAATCGAAAAGTTTGTCATAGACAAAGCACTATGCGATTTAGGATCCAGTATTAGTCTGATGCCCTTATCGATTTGCAAGAAACTTAACATGGGAGAACTAAGACCAACGAGGATGTTAGTACAATTGGCGGATCGATCAGTGAAGTTTCCTTTAGGCATGTTAGAAAACGTTCTTTTACGTATAGAACAATTCTATATCCCCACTAATTTCATAATCATGGACATTAAAGAAGACTCCAATATTCCTATTATATTAGGTAGACCATTCCTAGCCACTGCATGAGCCATCATAGATGTTAAAAATGGAAAACTAACTTTCGAAGTCAGAGAAGAAAAAGTTGAATTCATCTTGTCTAAATTCTTAAAGGCACCAACCATCGATGATTCATGCTATTTCTTAGATGTAATCGATAAATGCGTAAAAGAAATGGAGAAACAACAAACCACATATTCGAAGTATTCAAGATTCTTATACCTCCAATTCTTGTAGATGATAATTGGCACCATGAATATCAAGATGAAAATATGAGTGAATGCCTAGCTCTAACTCTTGATCCTATACCTTGTCCAAAGAAGCCAACCATAGAACTCAAAACACTACCCAAAGACCTAAGATATGAATTCCTAGACACAAAACTTGAATGACCAATTATAATCAATACAGACCTAGGACAAATAGAAACTAAAAAATTATTACATGTCCTAAGAAAATACCCAACCGCTTTAGGTTATAACATCTCAGATCTAAAAGGAATAAGCCCTTCTATCTGCATGCACCGTATTATGCTAGAGGAAGACTGTAAGACCTCTAGGGAACATCAAAGAAGAATCAATCCTATTCTGAGCGATGTAGTAAAAAAGGAAGTAGAAAATTTATTGGAAGCAGGAATCATATACCCAATATTCGACAGTAAATGGGTTAGCCCAATACATGTCGTACCTAAGAAAGGAGGCGTTACAGTTGTAAGCAACGCTAAAGGAGAATCTGTAGCGCAACAAACTCACACCGGGTGGAGAATGTGCATTGACTATAGAAAGCTAAATAAAGCCACTCATAAAGATCATTTCCTTTACCTTTCATTGAACAAATGCTTGAACGACTAGCTAAACACTCGCACTTCTACTATTTAGACGATTATTCAGGATTTTTCCAAATTCCTATTCATAGTGACACCAAGAAAAGACAACTTTCACTTATCGAAGAATGTCATTCGGGTTATGTAATTCCCCTACAACATTCTAGAGATGTATGATGTCCATCTTCTCTGATTTTCTAGATGGTATGATGGAAGTTTTTATGGATGAATTCTCCGTCTGTGGAGAGAGTTTTGAAGGATGCTTATCGAACCTTAAAATGGTACTAAAAAGATGTGTAAGTGTCAACCTCGTGCTAAATTAGGAAAAATTCCACTTCATGGTTCGACAAGGAATTGTCTTAGGGCACATTGTATCCGAGAGGGGAATTGAAGTGGATAAAGCAAAGATTGAAGTAATAGAAAATCTTCAACCACCCAAAACTGTTAGAGAAATAAGAAGTTTTCTAGGACACGCTGGTTTTTATCGACGTTTCATTAAAGACTTCTCTAAAATAACCAAACCTCTGACCGAACTGCTAATGAAAGATATTGAGTTCATATTCACCGGTAAATGCTTGGACATATTTACAACACTAAAAAAGGCGTTAATTTCAGCACCTATTATGCAACCTCCTGATTGGAACAAGCCATTTGAGATAATTTGCGATGCTAGTGACTATTCCGTAGGCGCGGTTCTAGGACAGAGAAAGGATAAAAAGCTTTATGCAAACTACTACGCAAGTAAAACCCTAGATCCTGCATAGACAAATTGCGCCACCACAGAAAAAGAACTGTTAGCTGTTGTGTTTGCTTTAGATAAATTTTGTTCTTACTTAGTAGGAGAACGAATAATTATCTATACCGATCACATTGCAATACTGTATCTCTTAAGTAAAAAAGACGCCAAACCAAGATTACTAAGGTGGATCTTACTTCTACAAGAATTCGATTTAGAAATCAAAGATAAGAGAGGCATTGAGAATGTAGTAGCTGACCACCTATCTAGAATAGAAGGCATCAAATCAGATCGTGTACCTATCAATGATGATTTTCCTTATGAATGCCTTGTAGCCCAATTAGAATTGGAAAGTATTACAACTAAATTCCCTGTGACTTATGAAGACACGACACAAATGAAATTGTGGAAGCAGTCTACACTAAAACCGTACTGCCATGGTATGCCGATTTTGTCAACTACTTAGCTGTTGGAGTGCTTCCACCTGATATATCTTATCAACAAAAGAATAAATTATTTCATGATCTTAAATAATATTATTGGGATGAACCTTTGCTTTTCAAGAGAGGCGCCGATGTTATTTTTCGTCGATGTGTTCCCGAAAATGGAATTAAAACATAATTTTCCACTATCATACTGCTCCCTATGGAGGACATGCAAGCACTTCAAAGACCTGCGCTAAAATATTACTAGCTGGCCTCTATTGGCCTAATCTGTGGAAAGATGTCCATATCGCAGTTAAAAATTGCGACCACTGCCAATGCACTGGAAACATCTCTAGACGCGACGAGATGTCTCAAAAGGGCATTCTAGAAGTTGAAGTCTTTGACGTATGTGGAATTGACTTCATGGGACCTTTCCCGTATTCCTTTGGAAATCACTACATACTAGTTGATGTCGACTATGTTTCAAAATGGATCGAGGCTGTAGCCTCTCCAATAAATGATGCACGAGTAGTATCCAGGCTTTTCAAGAACATAATATTCCCAAGATTCGGTGTACCGAGATTCGTCATCAGCGACGGTGGCTCCCATTTCATTTCCAAAATATTAGAAAAATTATTATTGAAGTATGGAGTCCGACATCGTGTATCAACACCTTATCATCCACAAACAAGTGGGCAAGTAGATGTATCCAACAAAGAGATTAAGAAAATCTTAGAAAAAACGGTAGTAACCTCTAGGAAATATTGGTTATCTAAGTTACACGAAGCTCTATGGGCATATAGGACGGCCTACAAAACTCCAATCGGAACCACACCATTTAAATTAGTCTACGGAAAATTATGTCATTTCCGGTATAAATTGAACATAAAGCTTATTGGGCCATTAAGACCCTTAATTTAAACTACACCTCCGCGGGTGAGAAAAGAATCTTAGATATCCACGAACTTGAAGAACTTAGATTAGACGCTTATGAGAATGCTCGGATTTATAAGGAGAGAACTAAAAAGTGGCATGATAAATGCATATCCAGGAAATAATTCAATGAAGGTGATATAGTACTCATATTTAATTCTAGACTTAAACTATTTCCGAGAAAACTTCGCTCTAGATGGTCTGGTCCCTTCGAAGTCACTAAGGTTTTTCAAAATGGAGCAGTAGAAATTAAAGGAATGTCTAGTGAACCTTTTATCGTAAACGGGAAACATTTAAAACATTATCATTGCATCAATAATAAGGAATATTCCACAACATTTAAGTTAGATGCGCTTCCACCCCACTCATTAGATTAATCACCTGTTATGTCGAGCTTACGACTTAAAATATAGCGCTTATTGGGAGACAACCCACTTTTTAGTATTTTCTTTTTGCTTTACTTATTTTTAATTTTTCTTTTCTTTTCTTACTTTTGTTATTGCTTATTTCTATAAAACTATGCAGTATTGTTTCTCTACTATTACCCACTACTAACTTAATTCTAAATGTCAACTTACTTCAGGCTAACTTATCTATTAGCTAACTTCACTAACCATGATGAATCTAGTTGACACGATAGGAATTATTTTCAAAGGAAGAAACCAGAGGAGGCGTTTTGAGTCGTTATCTGATAGGGAGATGGGATTGAGTATCTACCCTGATGGACTTGCTATGACCACACTAGGGATTAGAGACAGTGTCTTGTTTCTGTTAAGCCAAATAATCTGGGACACATTTGCCTTAAGAAGAAGATTTAGTTCCTACCGTAGATTAACCCTAGAGTTTTTGAGCTCTCTTGTCTACAAGCCTAACAATGGTCTAGGGTTTAACAGGGGACTAATTAGGTTTAAGATGTTTGATATTGAATACACCTATACCCATAGGGAATTGGCGGAACTGTTAGGATTTCCAAACGGCCTTGATACATTCACAATAATCCAAGAGGAACATTTTGATATGGGTGAACTCGACTATTTTTGGGGTAGTATTATAGGTATAAGTAACCCTGATCCTAATGAACGCACTCAGAAAACATTCATAACCCCGCCATATGCATATGACTATCAAGTCAACAATACAATTCCTTTCCTTGGATTTTGACATAAATACTAATACAATGAGGTATAAACATAAACCATTATCACATAAACATTTAAAGGGTCGATATTAAAGCAAAGAATATGCAAGCTTCATGGATTAGGGTTTCACATAGTTAAACAAGGCATTAATCAAAACGTCATACACATGGTAAGAACAAAACCCTAATGAGAATTATCAAGAAAAAGTAACAAGTCATTTGAATCAATTATATCCATGGTATTAACATGAATTAATCATAATATAGAACTTTAAAAATCACACTTAAGTAAATACATTAAAGTATCATGGTATTAAGAAATTCATTTAATAAAAATATTCACAAAGAGTTTAATCGAAAGAAATATCAACATTTAAACAATTTAAACAAAGGAACTAATTTTTTGGTTTTTTAATAATTATTAATATATTAAACAAAATAAAAAAATATATAAAAATCAAAGATGAATAAAATATTTTGTTATTTTAAAATATTAATTTTTTTGACACAATAAAATCAAGAGAGAAAGTAAAATAAATGAATGAACTAAAACTAAAAGGAAAATAAAAGAAAAAAGACATAGAAACAAAAAATAAAGAAAAGTAGTGTTTAAAAAATAAGGAAAGGTGACCACAAGGGCCGAACTCACGCCCTCAAGGTTGTTGCATAAAATACTAGCCTCTAAGCCACACACTATAGCTTGACATAATATGCATTCACAATAATAAATATAAAACCAAATGCTGAATGGTTTAAAAAAATAAGCAAAAGGTCTAGGGCGAGGGGGATTTGAACCCCAAACCTCTCACTACACACAAACACACAAATACCAGCGCATGACCATTAGAGCGCATTATAAATTAGTTAATAAAATGACTTCAACTAAATATATTATAAACTAATATTTTAAATCAAATTTTCGCGCCAGACAACCATCATCTTTAACCTTGAGACATCATCCATTGTTCAAAATCGTGTTTCTTCGTTTCTCAACCAAATTCAAAAATGTAAAAAACTAAGTTGCTTGAAGTTTCACAGGATTTCATAAATGTGCTTAAAGTTAATTTATATCCAATGTATCAAACAAATTTCAATCAAAACCAGAAACCCTAATTTTTTTCATAGTTAAATTAAATTTCATACAAGCTCAACCAATGCCTATTTTCATTGGGCTTCAGTTTATGAGACTCAAACAAACACAATGGTATCAAGAAATTCTTAAAATGATGCTTAGAATTTAGAGTTTAAAGTATCATGAAAGTTACCTATTGGAGCAAGGTCCAATGCCTATTTCAATGCTTCCAGATGAAAGATAATGATCTCTCTAGCACCCTTGATGTTCCATGAATGTATTGCAATTGATAAACTGCCTTGAAACTTCTTCAAACTTTCTGACCAAGTCAATGTGTAGGGGTGAATTCGTGGGATTTGGATGGAGTGATTGAGGTGTTTTAGTGATGAACTTTTGTATACATTAGTTCAATTATGTCATATTGATTGCGTTTCAATGGAAAATTTGAGTAAAACTTGCAAGGATTTAGAAAACCAAGTTTAAGGTTTTTGGTGCAATAATGGAGCTTTTGGGATTTTTCTCTATGTGTTTATATGTTTGAGGGAGAGTTTTTCTATGTGTTTTGAAATGACAAGATTTCCTCTATTTATAGAGAAATTTGAGGGATCAAGGGCTGGTCAGATTTCAAGTTTACAAGTTATGGTTTTGTTGGAATGCAAATTTTGAAGTTTCATGAGATATGGTGATTCCCATGTATAGCTTGAGTCATTTTCGGGACAATATGGAGGCTTTAGGTGTTGCTTAAGATTTCATAGATAAATTGTGACTAGGGAGAACAAAGTATGGGCTCAAAGCAATATTTTTTGAGAAAAACAAGATTTATGAAAATAATATGTGACTTTTTTGCAAAATGCTCTCAAAGTGGTATGGAATTTGGACAATGCATCAAACACTTTGTGTAATACACTTAGGGCTTGTTTATAACAACAAATATGCAGATATTTATAAGAAACAAGGACTGTAAAGCAAGATCACATGTATTGGTTTAGGTTTGACATGAACATTGAACCTCAAATCTGACTTGTAAAACCACTTCACCATGGCTAAATCATTTCTTCGAAACTTAATGCTCAAGCAAGATAAATTCATGATATTGGTACCATTTGAAATATGGTCCCATACTCTAAAACTTTTATGTTGATCATTTGGCTTGAATCAATGAGAAAACTGGCCAACAAAATTGGTCTTTCAAGCTTATCAACTTTGAGATGCCAACTTGATCAACTCATATCTTCAAATTCTTATGATCTTTTTGGTAAATTCCTTCCGCAATGTTGAAGTGTGTAGGATCATCTTTAAATACATCCCTTGGGAATGAAAAATGGTTGCTTGAGGAAGAAGTTACAAGCTTGTCAAGTGGGATAAATGAACATGAAATTTAGTAACAGAGAAATTTTCAAAGCCCTAAATTTCGCATCTTTGATTCTTTTTCTTGGTCTTCTTGATTAAATTTGATCAAATAAGTTCATCAATCATATTTTCATAATTCTTGTCTAGAGGAGTCCATGGTTTACCAAAAAACTCAAAAGTCGAACTTTGAATGTGAGTAGTTGACTTTTCATTGGATGAATTTCAAATCTTTAACTTATCAATGAATCATACTTATTTATATAATTTGAACACATGAGAGGTCCATAAGGAAGCATATGATAACCTTGGATCAAGTTTCAAACCATTAGATCAAGCCTTAGTTCAAATGTCAACATTTAGTCAACTTTGATCAAAAACCCTAATTTGAGGTGCAAATGAATTTGAAACTTGATGAAATTGAAATGATGCACACTTAAGCTCTATTATTGATGAGGGGAAATTACTTGACCATCATAAATGAATGAGAAGCTTGAATCATTAAGGAACCCATATGTCTCTAATAAATCAAATACTTGAACTTATTGATCCAACACATCTATCTTGTGAAAGTAGTAAACAATACAAACCCTTGCACATGCATGAGGTTAGTGAAGTCAAGATGACTGATATGATATCTTGATGATATGTGTCATACCCCAAATATGCCCTGTTATTTTTCAATAATTTTTTCTTTTCCAAAAAATATCATCTCGCGTTATAATGTAATCATATATATTCAGGGGGTTTAAGGTTTATAAAGGTTTTTTTTATCTTATGAAGAAATTAATGGGCCTTGCTAAATCAGAAAAGCCCATGAAAAGTAGATAGTCCATCAGGTTTTTAGAGAGGAGGTGTATGGACTCTTTAGCTCATATTTTGAAAAGCCCATTGCGTTTAAGCTAGGTTCTTGTTCCATTTTCAGCCTAATTTATATCTTGAAAGGTTTATATTATTAAGAGTTTTTTGACCTTTCTAAATCAGAAAGGCCCATATATAAGTAAGGGCCCATTCAGTTTCTTTTGTAAGAAAGGTATTTGCTAAGCCCATTTCAAATGTATGGAGGGGGTTTACTTTGTGGAGAATCCTTGGGCCTTTTCTAAAACCAAAAAGGCCCATTTAGGTTTTGAATAAGGTTGAAAGGGGTATAGGCAATTCATTTTTTAGGTGGCCCAATAAGTTAAAACGTTTGACTCATTTCAGGATTTAAATTGTATTTTGTTATTAAGATTATTATTTATAAAATGTTACAGTAATTAAAATCATTATATTATAATTAAATAATTGTTTTATTAAATTGGAAACAACGTTTGATTAAGGAGGCCATTGCATGGTCCATTAAGGCCCAAAACGCTCATTATGGCCCAAAATCAAGAACAACTATTGTACAAATCATTGAAAGAATAATGCTTGTTTAAAGGCAAAAATGAATATTGTGCGAATATAAAATGAAAACATAATCAAATCTTGAATTTTTATTACAAATCAAATATTGCATTAAAGTTTTTCAGAACATAACAACCAATACAGAAACAAATCGAGCCTTTACAAAACAAAACCTTGACTAAATCCAAAATTATACGGATCTGTATCAAAATTACAAAATTAATCCCTAATTTCTCTAAGTAACGACAAAATCATAAAAATATTTCCTAAATCATCTAAAAACAAACACTATAAAACCTAAGAAAATCTACAGAAAAGGGGGAGAGAGGAGAAAAATTGAAGAGGGGGTGGGAGACGAAGCTTGTTATAGAAAGAAAGTTGAAGAAGGGATCCGGGTTTCAATCTATGAAACCTCAGATCCAAGACGCCCCCCCTCCCTCATCCTCAAGCGTCGCCGAGTCTTCGTCTTCATTCGTCGTATTCGTACCTGCAAAGACAAAAATGAAAAGTGATCAGAAGAAGGATCACATAGAGAAGGCTCATAGAACCGTAGAGATCAAGGGTAAAGAAAACATAACTTTTTTACGCTTTTATTTTGACAAATGTTGTGATTGGGGTTTGTTTATGGCTTAATTTGGGGTCCGATCTCCGCCAATTAGGGTTCGTGGGGGTAGCGGCGGCGATATAGGGTTTTTGGTGTTTCTGTTGTTGCATGGTTCAAAGAAGAGAGATAAGAGAACAGAGAGAGAGAGAGAGAGAGAGAGAGAGAGAGAGAGAGAGAGAGAGAGAGAGAGAGAGAGAGAGAGAGAGAGAGAGAGAGAGAGAGAGAGAGAGAGAGAGAGAGAGAGAGAGAGAGGGAAAAATAACAAAGTGAGGTGAAATATTTTTTAACAAAGGAATATAGTGCTTTCAGTAATCTTGTGCCTGCATGTCCATGAGTCTACCATGCGTCCACACTCATGAATGTCCTATTGATAATCATCACACGACACTAAAACACATGCCCATCACATTAAAATACGCCCTCCTGCATGGAGTCCAAACAGACTCCCAAAGACCTTTGGGCCATGCCCAATCACTGGTTACACCTCCCACCATTCTCATTTTGCTAGCACACGCAAATTCATACTCCCCAATGTCAATGGGCCAAGTACAATATCTGGACTTAGACCCTTACTTTCTCACACCTCCAGCTTTTACTACGTAGTGTAAACTCACCCCCTGTCTTTTGGGCCTGGATTCAATATCTGAATTCAGGGCCATAATACATACACCCTCCATTTTTACTAGCCTAACCTAATTTACATCCCCATGCATTTTATTTAATTTCTTCTAGCATTTTATTATAATTATTTTCTTATATTATCTTAAATATATTTATAATTTTAATATTATTATTATTATAAATCAAATATATTTTCTAAAACTCATCCAAAATATTTTATTTATTGCATTAAATTATTTTAATCATGCATTAACTAGACATTTTTCACAATTAATACACTAAAAAAATATTTAACCAACAATAAATCCTTTTTCATAATTAAATTAAATTCAACAATCGATTTTCAAAAAGGATTACAAATATATTTTAATTAATTGCGTGCTTTATCCAAAACCTCCGCAAGTGTTCTGAGGGTACAAAACTAGGAGCCTACCTTCTAAGGGTACCATTCCTAAAATCCCGTCACTAAGCCCTACATTCATGCATTCATACATTTTTTTTTGCATTTCATATATTCATTATCCTCTATTTCCTTTTGCTTGTCTTATCCACGAGGTTAAAAAAATATAATAGTCAAAGGTTTTGGTGAGTGTATTAAAGATGAATACTAAAGGGAAACAACTTGTCTGTATCAATGCCATAAAGCCAGATATGACAAAAATCAAGGCTATAAAAAGAAATTGTCTGAAAGGGCTCTGAAAGTATTCACTCGTTGCTAAGGAGATACCCTTAACTTAACTAAAGTAGAGGTGCAATTGGATGTTATTTATGCCCTAATTCAGTTTTACGACCCTCCATTGAGGTGCTTCACCTTCCAAGACTTTCAGCTAGCACCGACTCTGGAAGAAATTGATAGAATGTTGAACTTCTCTAAAGAAAAAGCTTATGTGGGTATAAGGCATACTATTGACATCAAAATCTTGGCAGGAGGTTTAGGGATCCATTATCTCGAATTGTCACTTAATTACAAGAAAGAAGGTGACATACGAGGAATTAAGAGATGCTACTTGGAGACTAAGGCTTTAGATTTTACTAATAACAAAGAATGGGAGTATTGTATTGATTGTTTAGGACTGCTGGTATTTGGTGTAATCTTATTTCCATGGACTTTGGACTATATTGACCCTACGACTATTAGCATATTTTGGGGCACAAAAGCTTTTAATGTGGATCCAACTCCCGCTTTACTTGCTGACATTTATTATGCACTTCATACCCGCTACAAAAAGGGAAATGGTACTCTAAACGGTTGCATCCCACTATTGTACGCTTCGTTCATGACTCACCTATACAAGGAAGACTACTTGATTCCAAATCTAACAAGATATGAGTGGCCTCAAAAATTAAGGTCTCTTACTGCTAATTTTGTGTTGTGGTATGGGAGGAAGCTGGACATTGGTGATATCATCCATAGCTGCGGCGACTTTCTTAATGTTCCATTGATCGGATCACGAGGTTGCATCAACTATAACCCTACTTTAGCCCTACAACAACTAGGGTATCCTTTGGAAGATAAACCATCAGATGAACAACTCCAACAATTGTTCATTCATGACATGGGCAAAAATGACCAAGAGTTGCTCAATAAGATCATACGGGCTTGGAATAGGGTTAATAAAAATAAGGCTAAAAGGAAGAATGTTGTGGCAAAAGAACCCTACACTCGATGAGTTCTGGATAGGGTACGAATTGTTAAGCTACCATTTAAAATATATCCCAAATATAAGCCAGAGGTCCCAGAGGCTCCGCCTATGTCCTTAGAAGACATAGACAACTTGAAGAATTCCTTGAAACAAGCTCAGAGGGAGAAAGAAGAATTGGAGTTGAACCTCCATAACTTAGCCAAAGAGAAAATACAAATGCAACACATCCTTGAGTCAAAAGATCAACAGATTCAAAGAGAATGTGAAGCATTTGAAAAGGAGAGCCTTAAACGGAAGCGTTCGACTGAAGGGTTGTTAAGTGCTACTTTCGACTTGGATTCTCACAATCAAAGCTTGGAGGATGTTGCTAATGAAATCGGGAGATTGAACAGGTGATACGAAAAACCAATGCATGATAAAAAGGAAATAAAGGAGAGTTTGAGAACCCAAATTCAAAGTTTGGCCCAAGCCTCTCTAGACCAAGAAGAGAAAATGCAATACCTTACTATGAGACTCAAAGATAGCCAAGAATAAAATGTAGGGGAACGCCTCAAGAGGATGAAAGTGGAAAGGGTTCTCTCCCAAAAGACTGAGGAGTACGGGAAAGTATTCCTTGAGTTAGAAGGCCTCCGAAAATATTTCCTAATACAACAGAGACTTATACGGAGATAAGTGCTGAAAAGTTGTACTGGGAAGAGCAGTATGTGAAGATCGCCAAGGCAGGAAAGGATAATCATAAGATAATTCCTGATCTATACCGAAAATGTCAATACTACAAAGACAAACATGAAAGACTCGCCTTCTTAACCAGAAATATCATTGAAGACATCCCTAGGAGTTTGAGAGACGCATAAAATGTGATGGTTCCTCTCCCAAAAGATGTTGAAGACTTCCTCAAGCTTTGCAGAAAAATAGCCGATCGTTGCAGAGAAGACATTCGCATGCGCACTTAGGAGATTTTGTTTCCCTTGTTATTCAGCAGTTTAATTTTGATGTTTTAGAAAACTTTCAATATCTGAATTGTATTCTTTTCTTTAAGACAATCATTGCTTCAATAAAGACATTATGTTTCGATATATCATTTGCGTATTTATTTTTTAGATACTCACCAATAAAAAGAAAAACCTGAAATATATATATATATATATATATATATATATATATATATATATATATATATATATATATATATCATACAAAATAAGACATTCAAAAGCAAAAATCTTAGCATATTCACACATCTTCATACGCATGCATGCATTCACTAACATTTGCATTTCATAAAAAAACTCATCTTTTTCAAAAACTTCTCCAGTTAAACCATTGGTAGAAGAAAAGCACCGCCTCTCCGACCATCATACCGAACAAGAGCCCATCAACTAAAAGTGATGGAACAGATTGAAGAGAACCAAGCATCGTTCAAAGAGGATTTGGAGAAAGTAAAAGGCAACGTCGAATCAATGAGAGGAGACATGAGTCAAGTTCTTCTAGCCTTGAAGAACATCATCAAAAGACAGGAGAAAATTCCCAGGGCAGCCTTTGAAGAAGTAGCCCAAACTATTGGTGCATCAAGCGGTCACCAACCAAGGAAAGATCCAGAAGCATGACCTCAAAAGTCAACTATGGCCCAACAAGATACAAGACAAGCTGGTACTGAAGGGTTTATCCAACCTCCACCTAAGGTAGGGGCATATCATACCCTACAGATTTCGGTTAATGACACAGTCAACTACTTGGACTTGTAATATGGAGACCAGGACTTAGAGGATGTCAATCAAGCGCCTCAAAGAACAAACCATACTCATGCTACTAAGAATCCCTTGGTTCTTAGCTAGACAAAGCTCTGGAGGAAAGGTTAAAAGCTGTGGAGGGTTATGATGCTTCCGATGTAGACGCTCTCAAAATGGGTCTAGTTCCTGATGTGGTGATCCCGCCGAAACTCAAAGTACATGACTTTGGAAAATACAAGGGGCTTACATGCCCAAGAAACCATCTGCATGTGTATTACAGGAAGATGCATGCTTATGCTCATGACTAGATGCTGATGATTCATTATTTTCAAGACAGTTTGAGTGGGGAATCCCTAGATTGGTACATGCAGCTGGAACGGGTTCATGTCCAGATGTAGGAAGATCTTGCTAATGCCTTCCTAAAACAATACAAATATAACTTATATATGGCGCCTACCCACATGCAACTCCAGAACCTGTCTCAAAAGAAAGAGGAATCCTTCAAGGAATATGCCCAAAAGTGGAGAGAAATGGCATCCAGTGTACAACCACCACTTTTGGAGAAATAACTAGTCGATATGTTCATGGGAACTTTGAAAGAGATATACTATGAAAATATGGTAGGAAGCATCTTGTCCAGATTTTCTGATTTGGTGACTATCGGCGAAAGGATCGAAGCAGGGATAAAGAGTGGAAAGATACAAGAGGCATCTTCTAGTACCCCCTTACAATTAAAAATAACATGTTTCTAATTTCCCGAAAAGGAAGGAGGGAGAGATTAATGTTGTAGCCTCACAACCAAGGGCACACCAACCATTGAGAATTCCACGAGAACAACAGGAGAACCGGTTTGAAAGGCCACAAAGAAGATTTGATTATATCCCCATGCCGCACAGTCAATTATTGCAACATTTAGTCAAGGTATCATTGGTAGAGCTAAAAACTCTAGCTCCTCCAATCAGGGTACTCCCACCAAATTATGATGCCAATGCCAAATGCGAGTATCATGCCAATTCTCCTGGGCATACCATAGAACAATGTTGGGATTTCAAGCATAAAGTTCAATATTTGTTGGATTCTCAGGACATTTGATAAGCCAAATATCAAGTCAAACCCCATGCCTCCGCATGGTGGACCAGCAATAAATGCAATTGAAGTAGTCACTGACTTTGGGGCAGCCAGATGATTAAAGGCCTCAATGAATTTGTTGAAAGAATATCTGTTGGAGTGTGGGTTTCTTTTGGAACATAATGAAGTTTTTGAGAAGACATTGCAAAAATTAGTGGATCAGGGGATAGTCCAATTCGGATCATACCCTGAAGGAGAATATGTAGCTGCAATTGAAAGAAGTGCAAAGAAGCCATTGGTAATTCCTTGCTAAGGGCCAAACCTTAATAAGAAGACTCTTATGATTCCATGGGGAGAATCAATAGAAACACCTGCAATGACGCTAAGACAAACTCTAAGGATACCGGTATTCCCAAAGAATACAATGGTAATTAGGGGGCCATCTCCCACCCCTTACGAAAGTGACAAAGCAGTATCATAGGGGTAAGATTCAACTGTATACGTCAATAGCTTAAAATAAGAATGTGAGTCATCATCAAATCAAGGACCTGCAATCTCAAATATAGTAGGGACATGGGGCATGACCCGCAGTGCTTGGATCTTTGGCTCCAAACCACAAAATAAGAATGATAGTGTGGTAAAAAATAAGGATGATACGTTGGTAAAAGACAATGGAAAAGCAGCGGTAGAGGAAAATCAAGAACAAGAACCTCCGAGCAAGAACTTTACTGATCAAGAGGCAGATGAATTTCTAAATATAATCAAGAGGAGTGATTATAGGGTGCTGGATCAACTTCACCAAACCCCATCCAAAATTTCTATACTCTCAGTGCTCATCAATTCGGAAGTGCATCGAGACTCACTAATGAAAGTTCTAAGTTCTGCTCATGTCACCGAGGAAATAATTATGAACCAATTTGACAATGTTGTAGCAAATATGATATCTGGATCATACTTGGGTTTTAACGACATGAGTTACCTCCACAAGACCGAGCTCACTACAAAGCATTGCACATGTACATTCAGATAGGTACTACAAGCCTGTCCGGGGTACTCACTGATACTTGTTCTGCTCTCAATGTGTTACTAAAGTCCAGGTTGAGGAAGTTAACATTAAATGTGTTTTGATAAAACCAAGTTCTGCGATAGTTAAAGCTTTTGACAGTTCTCAAAGTTCATTATTTGGAGAGGTAGACCTTCCTGTCAAGATTGGCCCACATATGTTCTATATCACTTTTCAAGTTATGGATATAGAACCAGCATATACATGTTTACTCGGGCAACCCTAGATTCTGTAGGATCAAGCGCTTACCACTGAGCTAAAAGAAATTGCTTGTAGCCAAGGTGCTACTCTATTTCCTTATAGAGAATCTAACAAGGGGCCTACCTGGCCCACCTAACACACCTGTGTAGGCTCCTGTGGAGGGATGTTAAGCCCTTCAAATCCCTAAGGTTGACGCTGGATATTTTAATCCAACAATCTCCCCCCCTAGTGTCAGCCGGGGGGATTCAAACCCATGACCTTGCTCTGATACCACTTAAAGATGTGAAAAACACAAGAAGGGGGGGGGGGGGGGGGGGGGGGGGGGGTTGAATTGAGAACTTGAATCTAAACGCTTAATGACACAATATTTTTATCCTGGTTTGTTTGATCTCAAACTACTCCAGTCCACCCGTCAAGGCGATTTCGCCTCTCTCCAACGAGGTCTTAATCCACTAATCTCAATAAGATTACAAAAGCTACTTTAACAACTGTTAAAGTCTTCTTGAGTACAACCACAGTCCGGTTAATCTCAAGGGACACTTTTTCAATATAATTATACAATATGTGTGTTGTTGTTTTTCTAATAAAAAACTGTTTATCACAACTGTGATAAACTACACAGGATTATAGCTTAGAAAAGTAAAATGAAATTGCTTGCAGCTTGAATATGCGTGAGTGGTTATGTTGCAAATCTTCTTGATTTTGGAAGCTAACTATGTTTAAATAGACAGTGGAATGACGTTGATCATAAAGCATATTTAATGTCATTAACACACTTTCCTTTTGGAGAAGATCATGTCTGAAAGAAGCCGTTGGAATTGATGCTGTCTTAAATGATCAGTAATGCTTCAGAATCTTATCTCCTTTCTTGCTGATGACGCTTCAGAATGCTGATGACTTGGATTGGTATGTTCTTGTTCAGAATCAGAGTTTACTTTGATTAAGCGCAGGTTCTGGTCATCAATCTTCAGCGTATGTTCTGATTGCTTCAGTGTGTATCACTTATGGCTTATCTTCTGATGCTGATATGATCATAACTTCTGCATACATAAAACATAATTTTTAAGGTGCATATTTGTTCTTTGTATTTTATATTTTATTCTTTGTATTTGTTATCATCAAAACTCTAATCAAGGGTTGTAGAATCAAACTATGTCCTAACAATCTCCCCCTTTTTGATGATGACAAAACTAGATTTTTCAATTAAAAGTAAAGAATAAAAGGTTTAGAAGAAACTCCCCCTGAGTTGATTGCTTCCCTTAAGTTCCTTGAGCATCAGAGTTTAGCTTTATCTTTCATCAGAGTTTGTACCTGTTCAAGCTTTTCAGAAGATAGGGGTTAAGTAATTCAGAATGTTTGAGACTTCTGTCTCAGTAAACCATTATTGAAAATATCTTACTTTCTCCCTCTTTTTGTCAGTTATCAAAAAGGCAATATAATCAGAGCCAAAAATAGTTGAATTATATTAAACGCAAGAAGCAATGATACGTTCCAGAACAGAAGTGGAAAGAAAAAAAATTAAGCGTTACAAATACGAATTTAAAACAGAAAAGAGTCTAAGAGGGAGGAGGAAGACGTGCAAACAAAGCTTCCAACAAGCCCTTGATCTAGGTATTAGATTCTTCTTGTTTTCTCAAGATGATCTTGATCTCTTTGTTTGTGTCCTCCTGCTTATCTAACCTTTCCTGGATAAGAGAATTTTCTCTCTTCAACTCTTCCAGAGTTTGCATGAATGAGGAAGGTGCTGGAGCTTCTTCAGTAGTTGGACGCTTCTCAGAGCATTCTGTAGCTTGTTCACAGTGAACCATTTCCTCTGCTGTGATCATCTCTTCTAGAGCAGCAGTCAGGGAGAGACCTTCTGATTCTGGTTGAACTTCATCTTAGGGATGATGCTCTGACCAGGGAGCATTATCCAGAGGGAGAATATCCTTCTTGAGCAGATGGCTCAAAACTTGGTCTTCAAAAGCCTTTAGCTTAGCACTGAAATTTCGTTGAACCTGTTCATAACTCTGTTCCTTAAGATTTAGTGTTTCAGAACTCAACCAGTTTATGAATCTTGTCCATATATAATCAGAAGCAGTAGGATTAGTCATCTCTAGACTAGCATGCCTCAAGGAATTTATCCATTTCTGTACCCCTGTTTCAAAAATAAACAAATTTGTACCAACATCTGATGTGGTTTCAGTTGGTTTTGGTTTGGGAATGGCAGTTTTGTGAGAGATAGCAGCTATTCTTTCCATCGCAATTGGATCAATGACAAGTCTTACGTTGTCAGCTGGACTGCTATTGGGTGAAGGAGTGGGAGAGTCAGGTATGATGATTGGACTGGTAGGGGAGTTTGGTGGTGTGGATTCCAGCGATGAAGGAATTTCTGGAATGTCGTGGATGGTGAGAGGCATGCGAATGGCAAGTGGTTCAGTGATTCCAGGTATTAGGATTGTATTAGAATCTAAATGAGGTTCTTCAGATTAGTTTGTTGAAACATGGTGATGTTCTAGTTCATGGATATCAGAGGATTGATTCTCAGAAGGTTGAGCTTCTGGTTGTTGTTGTTCAGGTTGAGGTGATGATGGATGAGGAATATCTTGTTGTGGAGAGAGAGGTTGTGGAATATCTGATGTGGTATCAAAGTTTGGATTATCAGGGAGTTGAGGATTTGGATTTTATGGTATGGGAGCTGAAAGTTCTTGGTCAAATGAATCAATATTAGATAGAACTTTGGCAAGTTCTGGTTGAGTTTGTTCAGGGTTTGGATTATGAGAAAAGGGGTGAGTTTCATTCAGATCTAGAGTTTCTGATGGATCAAACCCTATGTCAAAGTCTTCAAATTTTTTTGGGGTTGGATGTTCTGGTTGAGTAGTTATGGTTTCAGATGTTGATAAATTAATTGATTCTAAAACAGGAACAGAGGAAGGATTACCTTTCTTTTTGGCAGCTTTTGGAGTCCTCTGAGATGGTCCTTCTGCTGCAGCTTTCCTCTTCTTGGTCTTCTTCAGAACAACTTCTGGAGCAGCCTGATGCAAGTCCTGGATATTGATTTGTGGTGCAGTACCATCTGGCTTACAAGCATCCATATATCTGACTATTATTTCTGACTTGGAGTCAATCTCAGAGAAAAGAGGAAAATCATCCAGAGGAATTCTTCTTGAAGTGATGGTTGCAAAAGAAGTAACGTTGGGTTCCTTCTTGATATTCTCAATGATTTTCATCTTCTTCAGATTTTTTGCGTTCAGAGGCCTCCGAGCAGTTGCTTCCAGTGAGCTGATTTCTTGAGCTTCAGTCAAATGCTCTATCAGCCTATTCTCTGTCAGAATATCTGATATGAATCTTCCTAGGGGTATCCAGTCCCTTTTGGTACATTCATCTTCTCTAGTTTCCTTTACACTGGTTCTAAGATGATTAAACAACAAGTGTGGGAGGTTTACCTTAGTCTTCTTTGAAATAAAATAGATCAAAAATTGCTGATCAATGTTGATATAATCAGGAGAGCTAGTTGGCTTCCTGTGGTTGATACACCCCAGAATTATTTTAGCCCAAATTCTGTGATGATCCTTCAGATCTCTGATTTTGCTGGAGGGAAGTCCAAGAGTAAATATTTCCCTTGCAATAGAAGCTACATCAGAGCATCTTTCAGCCATGTCAACACATCTGACACCTCCACCGTTGTAACCAATAAGCCTTGAAATTAGGTCTTCTGTAATGACAATTTTCTTCCCCATGACATAAGAGGTAACTTGATGATTTGAAGAATAAGCATGTATCCAGAATTCTTTGACAAGAATTAGAAGTGTTGGCCCTAGAAGACGGTCAAAGTATCTGTTCCAACCTTGAGCATTGACGTCTTCATACAGATTGAAGCCGTTTTCTTGCAAGCTTTCAAAGTCAATAATCAGTTCTGAAAGAACTTCCAGATTATCAATGGGAGTGAGTAGCGTTCTATAAGGTTCTTCATACTGTTCCATTGAAGCAGTTTCCTGAGTTCTGATGTTTTGGACGCTTGAAGAAGCCATTGTTCACACGAGATTTGAGAAAGATGAAAGGGTTTTTGAAAGTACGAACTAGAAACGATAGAAAGTATTGAGAGAGTAAAAGTGAAGGAATGTAAAGAGTAAAATTTAAGTTTAAATAGTTTTTCTTGAAAACATAAACAGTAAGAAAGAGAAATAATTAGTCATGATTATAAGCATTAATGACAGCTGAAATTAGGAGATTCAGAAAGATACTGGAACAGTTATCCATGACGTGTGTCTCAATGCACCCAATCAGCGCTTTTGACCTTTCAGAAAAGTGAACGCGTGTTCAGCCTCAGAAAGTGGCTGATGAATGGATGACAACTGTTTGATTATGTGAACAACATACTTCTATCTTTGAAATGTAACGTTCAGATTTTTATGGATAGATTCTGATGCAATCTGTACTTCTAAAACTCTGAAGGCAGGTTGATCAGTAGTTCACAGAAAATAACAAAATTGATGGTTTAAGATATGTAAATAAAACAATTTATTTTGGGCATAACTTCATGCTGAGATGCTTCAGAATGAAGTTAAACCTATCTTCAGAAAGAGGTTTTGTAAGGACATCAACCCATTGATGGTTAGTGTCAATGAATTTTAAATTAAGAATCCCTTTCTGAATATAGTCCCTAATAAAATGATGTTTTATTTCTATATGCTTAGCCCTAGAATGCAGAATTGGATTTTTACTGAGACAAATAGCAGAAGTATTATGACAGAGGATAGGAATGTTACTCTCAAATATATTGAAGTCTTCAAGTTGACTTTTCATCCAGAGCATTTGCGTACTACATCCAGCAGCTGCTATGTATTCAGCTTCTACTGTTGATAGTGCTATATTGGATTGTCTCTTGCTGGACCATGAGATCAGATTTTCTCCCAAAAATTGGAAGCTTCCAGAAGTGCTTTTATGTTCTACTTTGTCTCTAGGGAAGTCAGCATCACAATATCCTACTAAGCTGTAATCATTTGATTTTCTATAAAACAAACCTAGATTAGCAGTACCTTTAAGATACTTGAAAATTTTCTTAACTGCTGTTAAGTGAGATTCTCTAGGATCTGATTGGAATCTAGCACAAATGCAAACACTGAATAAAATGTCAGGCCTTGAAGCTTTCAGATAGAGAAGAGAACCAATCATACCTCTGTAGACCTTCTGTTCTACCTTTTTACTTACCTCTTCCTTTTCCAGAATGCACGTGGGATGCATTGGAATCTTTGAGGGCTTACATTATGAGAGATCAAATTTCCTCAGAAGTTCTCTGACATATTTGTTGTGATGAATGTAAGTTCCTTCTGGAGTTTGGTTTATTTGAATGCCCAGAAAGAATTTGAGTTCCCCCATTAGGCTCATCTCAAACTATGCCTGCATACATTTAGCAAACTCTCTTCCTAGAGAGGGTTTAGTAGATCCAAATATAATGTCATCAACATAAATCTGACATACTAACATGTCATTCTTAACTGTTTTACAGAATAAGGTTGTGTCCACTTTCCCTCTGGTGAATTCCTTTTCTAACATAAAGTTACTTAGTCTTTCATACCAAGCTCTGGGAGCTTGTTTCAGACCATAAAGTGACTTCTTTAGTTTGAAAACATATTCTGGATTTCTGGAATTCTCAAAACTAGGAGTTTGGTGCATATATACCTCTTAATCTATATAGCCATTTAAGAATGCGCTTTTGACATCCATCTGATACAGAGTGATGCCTTTATTAACAGCAAATCATATTAAGAGTCTGATAGATTCTAACCTGGCGACTGGAGCAAAGGTTTCTGTATAGTCTATCCCCTCTTGCTGACTATAACCTTGTGCTATCAGTCATGCTTTGTTTATGATGACTTCACCTTGCTCGTTAAGTTTGTTTCTGAACACCCATTTTGTACCAATGACGTTGAATCCTTTTGGTTTGGGAACCAGATCCCATACGTCAGTTCTGGTGAATTGATTTAGTTCCTCTTGCATTGCTAGAATCTAGTCATTGTCCAGAAGCGCTTCATCAATTGTTGTTAGTTCAATCAGAGAGACCAGTCCCATGAGGGATTCTTCAGAGTTTCTAAATGTTGATCTTGTTCTGATTAGATCATCCTTCTTTCCTAGTATTGTATCTTCTGGGTGATCAATGCTGCTTTTGGATAGTCTTTTCTGGAGTTGATCAACAAACGGTGCTGGATTGCTTACAGTGACTCTTTCTGATGTTGAGGGAGTGTCTCTGTTGAGAACTTCTGATGAATTGTCTTCAGTACCTGTGAGTTCAACTTCCATCCCTGCAAGGAGTTCATTCTGCTTTGACTTTTGAGGGTCAAGCTTATCATCAAACCTAAAACTGATTGACTCTTCAACAATCTGCGTTTCTGTATTGTATACTCTGTACCCTCTTGAGCGTTCAGAGTATCCTAACATAATACACTTTTGTGCTTTAGAGTCAAACTTGTTCAAATAATTTTTTGTATTCAGAATAAAACATATACATCCAAATGGATGAAAATAAGAAATGTTGGGCTTTCTGTTCTTCCACAATTCATATGGAGTCTTTTCCAGAATAGGTCTTATGGAGATTCTATTCTGAATGTAACACGCTGTGTTAATTACCTCTGCCCAGAAGATCTTAGCAACGTTGGTCTCGTTGATCATGGTTCTGGCCATTTCTTGCAATGCTCTGTTCTTTCGTTCTACAACTCCATTTTGCTGGGGAGTTCTAGGACAAGAGAAGTCATGCAAAATGCCTTTTTCATTAAAGAATAATTCAAAAAATTTATTTTCAACTTCTCCACCATGATCACTTCTGACTTTGACAATTCTAAGATCCTTTTCATTCTGAACTTGGTTGCAGAAGGTAACAAACACAGAGTGTGACTCATCCTTGTGTCTTAAGAACTTTACCCATGTCCATCTGCTATAGTCATCTACTATTACTAACCCATACTTCTTGCCACTGACTGAAGCAGTTTTTACTGGTCCAAATAAGTCAATGTGCAGAAGTTCTAATGGCTTAGAGGTGGAAACAACACTTTTGGATTTGAAAGCAGGTTCTGCAAATTTTCCTTTCTAACATGCTTCACACAGAGCATCTGAGTTGAACTTCAAGTTAGGAAGTCCTCTGACCAGATTGAGTTTGTTGATCTGAGATATTCTTCTCATACTAACATGCCCCAATCTTCTGTGCCAGACCCATTGCTCATTGTTAACAGAAAGTAGACATTTTACATTCAGACTCTTTAGTTCAGAAAGTTTTATTTTATAAATGTTGTTTTTCCTCTTTCCATTAAATAGGATAGTCCCATCTTTCTGACTGACAACTGTGCATAAATTTTGATTGAAGATTATATCATAACCATTATCACTTAATTGACTTATGGATAATAGGTTATGCATTAATCCATCAACTAATAAAACATTACTTATAGAGGAAAGATTTCCATTACCTACTGTTCCAGAGCCAATGATTTTTCCTCTCTGATTGCCTCCAAAGCCCACGTAGCCTCCAGGCTTAAGTTCCAGGATTTGGAACATATGCCTTCTCCCCGTCATGTGTCGCGAGCAGCCAGAGTCCAGGTACCATGATTGGTGTCTTAGCCTTGCTGCTAAAGATATCTGCCACATGTATGATTTTATCCTTAGGTACCCACATTTCCTTGGGTCCTGATTTGTTAGTTTTACCAAAATTCTGATTGAATTTTGGTTTGACAGAATAATCACTACTTGTGTATTTTATGTCATGCGTGTGCCCATATATAAAACGTGAATTGAGTGGTGTGCGTTTTATAACTAAGTCCATGGCATTTTTGTATGTGGCTACCTTACCTTGATATCCTATCCCTTTTCTGCCATTTCTGCTAACTCCATAGATCATTGAAGCCATCTTGCTTCTGTCTATGTTTTTAGCTAGAAACTTCTGAAAGCTGTGATCATACTCTTTGGTGATCTTATCAGCATTGCTGGGAGTTTCAGAGATTGTTTCCTTCTGAGAGTTTTGCAAATCATTTTCTAATTTTGAAATTTTTTCTCTTAACTCAGAATTCTCCAATTTGAGACTCTCATACTTTTCAGAGTCAAAAGCAAGATTCCTTTTCAGGTTCCTGAATTTGACTCTGATTTGCTGATACCTTTCCAGAATTTCATTTAGACTTTCTACGAGTTCAGCCTTAGTAAAGTTTATAGTAAAGTTAGGGAATACCTCTTCAGTGTCTGATTCTGAGTCTGAACCAGAAGCTTCACTGTCTTCTGATACGTTTTCCATGAGAGCTATGTTTGCTCTTTCATCATATGATTCTGAGTCAGCTTCATATGTGTCACAATCATCCCATGTAGCCATGAGGCTTTTCTTCTCTTCCTTTAGAAACTTTTTTTTGGGCTTTTCCTTCTGAAGCTTCGGGCAATCACTTTTGTAGTGCCCTTGCTCATTACACTCATAGCAGATGATGTACTTGTTGTTTGGCTTTATGTATCCTGAAGAACCTTCAGATCTTCTGTGTCCAGAGGAAGACTCAGATTTTTTGTATCTGGAGGAGGATTCATTCTGATTCTCTAATCTTCTGGGATTTCTGAACTTCCTTTGTCTCTGCTTCCACAGTTGGTTCACTCTTCTAGAGAGGAGAGACAGTTCATCTTCTTCTGATGAGGATCCATCAGAGGTTTCTTCCACAGCCTGCAAAACCTTAGAGTCATATTTTATGTTAGATTTTAAAGCTAATGGCTTACCTTGCTTTTGAGGCTCATCTTCTTCTAGCTCTATCTTGTGACTTCTGAGGGAGCTAACAAGTTCCTCCAGAGAAATTTTGTTGAGATCTTTGGCTAGCTTAAGTGCTGTGACCATTGGCCTCCATTGTTTGGGCAAGCTTCTGATGATCTTCTTAACGTGATCAACAGTAGAATACCCTTTGTCAAGAACCTTTAGTCCAACAACAAGAATTTGAAATCTTGAAAACATAGTTTCTATTGATTCACTATCTTCCATCTTGAATGCCTCATACTTCTGAATGAGCGCAAGGGCCTTGGTTTCTTTGACTTGAATGTTGCCTTCATGCGTCATTCTCAGAGAGTCAAACATATTCTTGGTAGTTTCTCTGTTTGATATTTTCTCATATTCTGAATATGAGATGGCGCTGAGGAGAATTGTCATGGCCTTGTGGTGGTTTCTGAATTCACGCTTTTGCTGATCAGACATCATTTTTCTGTCTATCTTCTGACCACGTCCATCCACTGGATGCGTGTATCCATCAGTCACCATGTCCCACAGATCAGCATCATGGGCCAGAAAGAAACTCTCAATTCTGTATTTCCAGTAGTCAAAGTTTTCTCCATCAAAGACTGGAGGTTTTCCACTGAATCTGTCCTTGTCTTCATGGTTGTCATTGCTGATGTTTTGGCTTGGTCCCACCATAGTGTTTTTCTGAAGCTTGGATCTTGTACTGACACAGTTAAGTGTTTAAGCTCAGAACCAGGTGCTCTGATGCCAATTGTAGGATCAAGCGCTTACCACTGAGCTAAAAGCAATTGCCTGTAGCCAAGGTGCTACTCTATTTCCTTATAGAGAATCTAACAAGGGGCCTACCTGGCCCACCTAACACACTTGTATAGGCGCCCATGGGGGGATGTTAAGCCCTTCGAATCCCTAACGTTGACGCTGGATATTTTAATCTAACAGATTCATGCAGCAGGGGCAGTCACTTCGACTTTACATCAAAATTTGAAATTCTTTGTTGAAGAAAGTTTGGTCATAATCAATGGTGAAGAGGACATCTTTGTAAGTCACATAGAATCTTACAGGTACATCAGTGCTAATGAAGACTGTATAGCCACACCATTTCAAGTCTTAGAGGTTGCATCAACGGTAACCCTACCGATGGAAAAGATCAAGAAACCTAATGTGACTTCGTGGAGAGATTTATAAATAGTAGTGGAAAGTGGTGCCTCAAAGGGTTGGGGAAAGCTCCCGGAAATACATGAGAAGAAGAATCTCTTCGGCTTGGGTTACGAATTATCAAAGGCTACTCTGAAAGGCAAAGAACGGTTTCCACCAATCCAGGAAACCTTCGTCAACAAAGGAGTAAAGCATGGAAGACAAATGGCAATGATATATAACAAGGATAACATCAAAAAGGCAACTTATTTCATCCATGAATGTGCCCTAGGCGAAGAACTCAAGAATTGGACAGCTGTGGAGATTCCAAAGATCTTTTTCTTTCAGAAGTAATTTTTCTTGTTTTTAAAAGAATATATGTCAAGCCCGAGGCATAGGGGTTTCTTGTAAGGGTCCCCATTTTTGTTTCAGACAGCATTCATAATTAATGAAAGTTATATTTCGTATTCAATTAAGATCCATGTCTTTATCTTGCATTTATCTCTTACATTTAAGAATGGCAATACTTTTTCTTCATATGCATTTTCAAAATTCACATACTAAAAACTACACCGAAACATGATAAATGTGCAGATCCATACCCAAAATCACCGATAATGTTACTACTTCTATCCGATATAATTTTGATGCACCCATCAACCAAGCTGAAGAGGAAGATAATGAAGATCTTGAACTTTCTAAAGAATTGGCGAGGGAGATATAGCAAAAAGATGACAATATACAACCATATCAGGAATCTATTGAGACCATTAACCTTTGCACAGAGGAAGATCCAAAAGAGATCAAGCTAGGGGAAACATTGGAGAAAAACGTCAAGGAAAGGCTGATCAAGTTATTGCATAAGTATGTGGATATATTTTCATGGTATTAATGGGATATGTCATAATTGGATTCAGATATCGTGGTGCACAGACTACCTCTCAAGGAGGGTTGCCCTCCAGTTAGGCAGAAGCTCAGAAGAACTCATCCTGACATGTCCAACAAGATTCAAGAAGAGGTCCTTAAACAATTTGATGCAGGATTCTTAGAGGTGGTAGATTATCTGCCTTGGATAGCTAACATTGTACTAGTACCTAAGAAGGATGGCAAAGTACGCATGTGTGTGGATTATCGAATTCTAAACAAAGCAAGTCCCAAAGATGATTTCCTGTTACCTCACATAGATGTTTTAGTGGAAAATACAGCTCAAGCTTCGGTATTATCGTTCATGGACGGTTTCTCAGGCTATAAGCAAATCAAAATGGCACCCGAAGATATGAAAAACACTACTTTCATGACACCTTGGGGCACTTTCTGTTATAAAGTAATGTCTTTCAGTCTGAAGAACGCAGGGGAAACTTATAAACAGAATATAGACACACTATTCCATGATATGATTCATAAAGATATTGAAGTATATGTAGATGATATGCTTGCTAAATCCCATACAGAGGAGGATCATATCATACATTTACAAAAGTTATTCGAACGTCTGCACGGGTTCAAACTAAGGTTGAATCCAAACAAGTGTACATTTGGTGTCAGATCAGGTAAGCCACTGGGTGTTGTACCCCAAAATTTTCCCTCCCATGTTTGTCAATACATTTCAAGTAAGGTCTTCAAATTGCTTAAGGAAGTCCAAGAGTTAACCAGACAAACTCTCTCCTAAGAAGTCTACCTCAAATTAGGGTTTCATTTTGCATCAAGATGTTTGAGTCCAAAGTATCCCAAGTTCTCACCATTGTCCTAATATGTTCTCAAGATCATCCATGCCAAGTTTCAAGCCTTGCAGAGGAAGTTTGCTCAGTCAACTGCTCAAACGCCTGAAAATCGACTATGCTAGGTCAAAAGTCAACTGTGGCCCACATGCAGTAAAACTTCAAGATTTTTGGTCAACATTCTCATTTTGAAGTATTATTCATCATTTGATCAAGGGTTGATCATGATTCCTCAAGGATTGCTCACAATTCATCAAAACCCAAAAGTTACTAAATTAGGGTTTTGTAGGAAAAGTCAACTCAACTTTGACCAAGAATAACTTTCTCATACTTTATCAAAAATGACCCATCAAAAGCTCATTTTGAAGAGGATCCAATTCCCTACAATTCATCTTCAGCTCCAAAGTTCAAAATATGCATTCACAAGAAGATATGAATTTGGACATTATAGGTCATTTTGAAAAGTCAACAAAAACACCTTTTGGATCAAAGCTTAATACATGAACATGGAAGACTCAATTGAGATGAGACAAAAGGGTTGCTTAGAGGACATCTTAATATTTCTAAAAAGTCCAAAAACACCTCTCTAGGGTCAAAATTGAGAGAGTTATGCATTGGCCAAGTTGACCCTTTTTGCAAAATTGCCAAAAGTCAAATGTGGCCAAAATTGCTTTTTTTGCTAAATGGGCCCAACTTTTTATGCTTGCACTGAGTTTGTAATGTGACCCATGACCCATGAGCCCTTCCACTTGTCATTCTTTTATTTTTGTTATTTATTTTGATTTTATTTCAATTAAATCAAATAAAATCAATATAAAATAATGAAAATATCAAAAACTAATTAAATCTTGAGATTTTGTGCATGATTAGGTTCATTACACAGCTGGAGACAAGATCAAATCGTGCAAGGCTCCATTTGAACACAAAAAGATCGAATTTGATTGATTTGGAAAGATTTGGTGCAAGGATTGAATCATGAATCAATATTCATAATTGGAAGAGATTTGATACAAAATTGCAACCCTAATACACTCTAGTATACACGAGGAACAAGTGCAGATCAAAAGAGAGAGGCTAGAGACGTGCAAAGGCAAAGAACAAATTGTAAAAATTCAAGGAAAAAGTGCAAACTGATTTCCAAGTTTTAGGCCATCTCAAGCCATTCTAATCATACCAATCAATCGCTGGACTCCCCAGGATCGTGTTTCAATCCCTACCAAGCTTCCCCACGCCTTGAAACGCCCTGTAAGAGTCACACAGTTTGTCTCCTTTCTTGAATTCGAATATCTTGATTCTGGCATATTTAACATGATTGATTGGCATAGTTTTAATCCTTGAGATGTTTGCAAGCTAATGGTTATATTTAATTGCATTTTTTTGACTGAACACGAAACTGCCATGGCTAGGGTTCTTTCTTTGTTTTTAGGGGTTTCTTGTACAGGGAAAATTGGCCAGTGATAATGGTACCATGATGCTCATGAGGTTGCAACGAGTTGTTTGGTACCATTGGTTTTGATTTATCATACGTGTACAAGGTTTTGGAAATTCACAGGGGATATACCTACGCTTGATGTCCGTAGGTAAAGGTCTTTTTTCTAAAATGACGGAAGCAACGAAGAAGACAATGGTGTGGCAGTATGTGAGTGGCTCTTTTGAATTTGCGCGTGTTTTGGGAGGCGTGGCACGTTATTTGTATTATATTTTATTTGTTACATTATTATTACAACTAACAAGCTAGCGCAGATGGTGAGGTTGTTGGCCTTTGATGCACATGTCCTGGGTTCGATCCCAGGCGTGTGCATTTTATTTTTAGGGCAATCCAGTGTATCATAGGGCAAGGGATCCATCATGTATCATCCAGATCTGGCCGTCCCATCCATCAAATGCCCCAGATCCAAGGCTATCCCTTGAAGGACCACCATGCACCTAAATCAAGCTTGCATACAAGATCCAACAAAGTCAACAAGGCCTGGACTTGTTGGGCCAGGAATTTCCAAGCAACACCCCCCTTTTACTAATATCAGGCCCATTACTAATTTTCTCTATATTTCTTTTTTCTTATTTCCTTTTTCTTTTAATTTTCTTTATTCATTTAATTTACAAACTAATTAATTTTTTTCATAAAATCATAAAATCAAGAGTTTCACAAAAAAATTAGAATTAGGTTTTTATTTTATCAAAATTAATTTTGTTAATATAATTTAATTTAATCTAGGGTAATTCTAACTTTTTATATATAATTAAAATCAATTAGAAAAATTAGGGTTAAGCTTGTGATTTAATTTTTATTTCTTTCTCAAATAAAATAAAAAATACAAAAAGATAGGCTAATTTAATTATTTTTCTTAACTAAAATTAATTAGTGATTAGGTTATTTTTATTCAATTGAACTTTATTTTCTCAAAATAGCACAAAAAACGACAAAAAAATGATTTTTCTTTTAAATTGCAATTAGGTATAGTGGGGTCAAAACCCTAATTATTTTGCATTCGATTCATCGCGCGCGTTTATTATTTTTGCAATATTAATGTAACTGTCAACAATATATAATAGTTAATCTAGGATTTTCTTCATTTATCGTCTTTTACAGGTTTTTTTGGATATGTAATTAATCCCTACCCCGAAGCCTTGTAATAGCGTAGGTTTTATTTTCTCGCATTTTAATTCTCGAAAATATTAACTGTTTAGATTTATGTTAATAGGATTGCATGACAAGATTGCATGATAATTTAAAACGGCTAGAAAACCCTAATGTGCAAAGATAATAACTGAAATCAAATCACTCGCACATGCGCACTCCTAGAGTATACTCTCACTTCGGTTGCCTTCGGTAAACGATCATTAAGTATAGGGTGTCTTAGTGGTTGCCCTCTTGTCTAACAAGGATCAAAAGTCCCATTCAGAAATGTTGTCTCGGAAACGTCGCCTTGGAAATGTTGCCTCGAATATGATCTTAAGACTTTAGGGCTATTACTAAGACGTCCTAACATTGCTTTAGTGATCGTACGTCCCTTACGAATTGACCCTTATAACTCCAACAATGATGCTACCTATTTCTTAATAGTATGATAGTACTGTCTAAAGGAAACAAGAACAAAAACAATCTTTTTTCGAGTAGGTACTTGCTCAAATCAAGCTTTTTCACACCAAACACTTTTTTTCAAACAAAGTTTACAAAAAACAACTTCGTAACACTCTTGAGGATAGAAACAAGGGTTAAAATGAAGTAAAACAAAACTTTTCAAAACAAACACACACAAGCAATTTTAAAAGATGAGCAAGTACCTAAGAGCCCATGGAAAACCATAGATAGAAAGGGTGATAATACCTTCCCTTTCTATAATCTACCCCCCGTACTCAGAATATATCGAAAAAGGATTTTTCTGTGCTTTTTTCCTTTCCGGTTGGATGAAATAAAAGTCGGTGGCGACTCTTTCTTACCGCGACATTTTGCGAATACAAAACGCAAAACGCAAACCAGCATTTTCAAAATAGTCGGTTCTGCCACCGTATCACACTGGGTTTCATTGTAAATCACCATAGTATTAAGGTGGACCCTGACAAGGTAAAAGCCATACAAGAAATGCCATCTCTGAGGATAGAAAAAGAGGTTTGTGGTTTCTTAGTATGATTGAGCTACATTTCAAGGTTCATATCGCACCTAACTGCTACGTGTGAGCCTATATTCAAATTACTGCGAAAAGATCATACGGTGGTATGAAATAATGATTGTCAAAAAGATTTTGAGACAATAAAGCAATATTTACAAGAACCACCGATATTAATTCCACCAGTTCTTGAAAGAGCACTCATCATGCATATGACAATGCTTGAAAGATCAATGGGATGTGTATTGGGAAAACATGACAAAACAAGTAGAAAAGAGAATGCAATCTACTATCTCAGCAAGAAATTTACTGACTGCAAAACTAGGTACTCACTGCTCGAGAAGACTTGTTATACCTTGGCTTGGACTACTAAAAGATTAAGGCATTACATGTTAACTCACACCACGTGGTTAATAGCAAGAGTAGATCCTTTGAAGTATGTTTGAAAAACTAGCTCTTACCGGAGGAATTTCCCGATGGTAGATGTTACTATCAGAATACGACATCTAATATATTACTCAAAAGGCCATCAAGGGTAGTGTACTAGCTGACCATCTAGCTCATCAGCCATTACCAGAATATCAATGAATGAAGTTCGACTTTCCATACGAAGATGTCATGGTTATAGGTGACTATGAAAGATCAGGGCCCGACGTAGGACCTGAACCAGGGGCACGTTAGACACTCATGTTCGACAAAGCTTCAAATGCATTGGGGCACAACATTGGGACAGTTTTGACTTCTTCGAAGAATTATCACAAACCTTATACTGTGAGGTTATATTTTGACTGCACCAATAATATCGCCAAATACGAAGCTTGTATCCTGGGTCTAGAAGCGGCCATCTATCTAAGAATCAAACATCTCAAAGTATTTGGAGACTTCGCGCTAGTCATATACTAAGTCAATAATGAATGGGACACTAAACATCCCGAATTGATTACATATCGAGATCATGTTTTAAAACTAGCTACGAAATTCACTAAGATCACCTTCATCCATATCCCACGAAAAGAAAATCAGATGGTAGATGCCTTGGTAACTCTATTTGCCATGTTCAAAGTAACTTGGCCAAACCACGAACCGCACATTACAATCAGACATTTCGAAGAGCCTGCACACTACCTTGCTATTGAAGAAGGACCAAATAACAAGCCTTGGTTCTATAACATCAAGAGGTACCTTGAAAAACAAGAATATCAAGAAAAATGTCTCTATCATTGACAAATGAACTCTCTGGAAGCTAGCCTCAAAATTCTTTCTGAGTGTCGATGTGTTATATAAAAGAAACTACGATATGGTGTTACTCAGGTGTGTGGAGAATTAGGAAGCAGATACGCTTATGAGAGAAATCCATGAAGGTACTTTTGGAACTCATACAAATGGGCATGCCATGGCTAGAAAAATCCTGCGAGCGGGTTATTATTGGTTAACAATGGAAGCCGATTGCTACCATTATACAAAGACATGTCACAAATGCCAAATCTATGCTAACAAAATGAATGTGCCACCAACTCCTCTGAATGTCACGAGCTCTCCTTGGTAATTTGCAATGTTGGAAATTGATATGATAGGTATGATCAAACCAAAAGCATCTAACGAACACCGGTTTATACTGGTTTCCACTGATTACTTCACCAAATGGGTAGAAGTGGCATCCTACACGAATGTAACAAGTCAAGTGGTTACTCGATTCATCAAACAAAATATCATATATAGATATGGGGTCCCAAGAAGAATCATTACAAATAATAGGTCCAATCTAAACAACAAAATGATAAAGGAGTTATGCGATAATTTCAAGATCGAGCATCATAACTCCTCACCATATCAACTCAAGATGAACGGGGCCATTGAAGCCTCCAATAAAAACATCAAGAAAATCATTCAGAAAATGGTGAAGACATATAAAGATTGGCATGCAATGCTTCCCTTTTCTCTACATGGATATCGTACCTCTGTACTCACATCAACGACTGCAACTCCTTTCTCTCTAATATATGGTATGGAGGTGGTACTCTCGATCAAAATATAGATTCCATCACTTTGAGTTCTAATGGAAACAAAGCTTGAAGAAGCAGAGTGGGTTCAGACGCGACTTGATCAGTTCAACCTCATTGAAGAGAAACGCTTGAAAACTTTGTGCCACAGTCAACTATATCTGAAGCGGATGAAGAAAGCCTTCGACAAGAAATTCCGCCCCCGAGTTTTCAAAGAAGGGGATTTGGTACTCAAGAATATTTTTCTACCTCATCTAGATTCACGTGGTAAATGGACACCCAACTATGAAGGTCCATATATGGTAAAATCAACATTCTCTGGTGGTGGTCTCATCCTCACAACAATGGATGGGGAAGAACTACCACATTCGAAAAATTCAGACCTAGTCAAAAAATACTATGTATAAAAAAGCTTGCTAAGTTCGAACCTTAAACAAATGACTTAGACAAAAAGGAGCGTCCTGGTGGATTGAAAACCCTAAAGGGAGATCCAGGAAAAAATTAGGGACATACACAAAAAAATATCCCGGTGGATTGAAAACCCAAAAGGGAGGTCCAGAAAAAAGTTAGGGATCTTACTCAAAGAAATAAAGAACAAAAAGACTGATCTAATAACCACGACCACAAAGGAGAGAGATGGGTCCAAATCACTTGACACAGAAGCAAAGGAGATTGGAGCTATCAAAAGGAAATTGGAGAAACAATAGTAGCAATTATCATTTTCATTTCCATTTATAGTTTTTATTAAAACTTTCTGTAATTACATCTTTCAAGGAATTGCATCTTGTACTCTCGCCTATTCAGAGGCATATTTATCAATAAAACTTTGACTGTTTTTTCAATTTTGTTTTTCTTTTTAAGACTCATTTGCAAAATACTACGATTATTTTTATGAATACTGTGTTGAAATCATTTTGTGGAATTGACATACAAATAAGAGCATTTAATAAAAGCATCAAAAAGAATTTTGGTTAGAAAAACGTCGAAAGAAAATCCACATATGCGTCCACGCCTACGCCTGCAATACAATTATATATGACACATTGACATTGTTCACCATGCTTTATCAAAATTTAAATAGACTAGTAGATACAAAAACTAGCAACAAACAACGTTGGAAAGTTGGAGACTATAAGAACCCAATGGTTTAAAAAATGAGAATTATAAAATAAAAAAAACATTTGGGCTATACACATACAAAACATTTGGGGCTTATACACACATAAGCATTTTTTTACATGAGAATTTAAAACATTTGGGGGCATATATCCCACTTGGGTAGCACATCAATTTAGGGCATTATGCATATACATCATGCATGGCATTTTGCAAAACTACTTTGGTTAAAATTGAGAATTTTCTTGAGGTCCATCATTAGGAAGCTTATCTGCGTAAACTAAATAGTTCAAAATTTAAGATATTTGGGGTTTATTTCTTCATGATGATAGTCTTGGTTGAGGTCTAACTCAACCGACATCATCGATGAATTTGGGGTTTATTTTTGGTGATAGTCTTGGTTGAGGGCTGACACAACTGACATCATTGATGAATTTGGGGTTCATTTCTTCATGATGATAGTCTTGGTTGAGGGCTGACATAACCGATATTATCAATGAATTTGGGGTTTATTTCTTTGTGTTGATAGTCTTGGTTGAGGCCTAACACAACCGCAATCATCGATGAATTTGGGGTTTATTTCTTCATGATGATAGTCTTGGTTGAGGGTTGACACAACCGACATCATTAAAGAATTTTAGGTTTATTTTCTTCATGTTAATAGTCTTGGTTGAGAGATGACACAATCGATATCATCGATGAATTTGGGGTTTATTTCTTCATGTTGATAGTCTTGGTTGAGGGATGACATAACCAACATCATCAGTGAATTTGGGGTTCATCACTTTGAACATAGAATATTTCATTTGGTTATCAAGGCTTGGTTGAGGGCTGACATAACCGACACCATCTTTCCAAGTTCCAAATATCTGGTTTCAAGCTCCTATTATCTATCCTCTAGGTTGTTGTAGGTATGGGAAAATCTTGGCTCATTGTGTTAGTCTCGAAGCAACAATAAGTTATCTTTCTCAGCGACATAATTCAGTGTGTTAGTCTCCATGCAGTAATGTATTATCAAGCTTTATTTTATTCATCCCCTAGGTCGCGATGAATATACAAAATATGCGTCACAAAATTACTATATTAGTCCCCAAGCATTAGTAAGTCAACTTTTCAAACTTGTATCATTTACCTCTTAGGTTATGGTAAATATGCAAAAATTTACAATCTCTTTTAGATACTGATGAGTTATCCGCGTCGTCACGTCTAAGTTAAAACAAAACTTTGATTCAAACGCTGGTAAGATAATACATCATCAACTATGCCTACTATTCATACCTATGGGAACGTTGTACAGCGTATCCTTATAATCTTTCGAACAAATTTTGGGGTCTTCCATTATTTAATAAACTTCTGATCAGAGTGTGATCGGTGGAAATAGAACTGACTGTTTAAAGTTGGATCGCGTATGTCGCGGTAAGCAAGAGTCGCCACCGTCTTTTATGTTCTCCAACATGGAAAGGACAAAAGCACAGCAAAATTCCTTATTGAGAATGTCTCTCGGTTCGGGAGGTAGATTTATAGAAAGGCAAGGTGTTATCACCCTTTCTATCCATGGTTATCCACGGGCTCTTAGGTACTTGCTCTTATGTTTTCAAAATGTTTGCTTTTCAAATGTGAGTGGGTTTTGAAAAAAGTTTCATTTTTGAAAGATTTCTGAATGACTCTTGTATCTGTCCTCAAGAGTGTTTGAAAACTTTGTTTTGAAAGCTTTTGAAAGTGTCAATGTGAAAAGATTTTGTTTGTTTTTTAAGAGAGCAAGTACCCATGAGTCATCTACCTACCCTAAGGAATTAGGCTGTGTAAAAGTCCTTAAGGTAGTGCCATCCCACCATTGAGAGGTAGGTAGCACCACCGTTGGAGGTGTTCGGGTCAATTCGGTTAAGGGACAGTGTGGTCACCGAAGCAATAGTAGGACACCTTAGAAGTAACCCTAATGTCCTAGATCCTTTTTAATCCGAGGCAACTGTTTCGAGGCAACTGGATCTTAGACATAAGGGCGACCGCTAAAACACCCTATACTCGACGACCACTTTCGAGGCAACGAGTGAGGCGTACCCTAGAAGTGGCAGGTGCATTGTGTGTTGTTTTCATGTTAACATTTATCTTTGATCATGCAATGGTGAGCTACGAGTTGTTTTTAATTATCATACATTCTTTCATGCAATTTAGCAGTTAGGAGTGCGGAAAATAAAATACGGAAAGGTAAAGCTACGCTATTACAAGGCGCGGGTCTATACATCGCCAAAAAATAAAGACCCGTTTTTGATAAAGATGCGGAAAGTAAAAAAACAATAAACCTAATTACTATTACATCCTTGGAAGCAGTTACATAATAATCCGATAAAAAAAACGCGCAAAATAGAAATTATAATCAAGACGTCCTAGGGTTTTGGACCCTTTTGAGAAATTAAGAGCTTTTTTGTCCTTTGCTTGAAATTAAATTAAAATTAAACCTAATACTAATTTAATTAATTATTTACAAGAAAGATGTTTTTTATGTTTTTGTATTTAATGAAGATAAAATAAATTAAAATCAAAAGAAAACCCTAGTTCTAAGTTTATTTTAATTATTAAGAAAATGTTAAAGTTAACCTAATTTAAGCTAATTAATTAATTTTCATGTTATTTACAAAAATAATAATTAATTAATAATGATGATAATAATAAAATGATTAAAAAAAGTCAAAACCTAATTCTATGCAATTTTTATTTATTAAGAAAAAGGATTAAAATTAAAACCTAAATTAAACTAAATTAGTTATTAGTATTTATTTACAAAAATAGGTTAATGGTGAAATTAATAAATAATTAAAATATATTTACAATTTTTGATTTTCTGATTTTTATTTGGAAAAATTAATTTGTGGTGAATTGAGAAAAAATAGTTAAAACAATTAAAAGAATTTAAAAGAAAAGAAAATAAAAATTAAAAAAATGCAAACCAAAGGGGGTGTGATGGCCCAAAGTGGAGGTAAAATTCCGGAATTCAGGCCCAAGAAGCACAAAGCCTGGTTGACTTTTCTGATTGCTTGCACATTGATTGACTAGGACACACCCTGGTCTTCAACTCCTGGTCACTGGATGTATTTCATGGCCACTTGGCAAGCTTAGGCGTGAGGGTGTATGATGGAACTTTGGATGAACGCTTCATTGGAACGCCTTGAAAAAAATAAGAACAATTATATGGGGGACCTGGGAATCGAACCCAGGTCCCAGTGTTTGCCAGCCACGTCTCCAACCATTTGAGCCATGATGCGCGTTTGTAAACATATTGATAAACAAATATTATATAAAATACAAACAATTATTATGATGCAAGCAAAAATACGCGCGCTGAGTTTGAACCACCCAGTCACACGTTGCCACCTATTGTCTTCTTCGTTTTTACCTGTAAACATAAACAAGATAGCGGGGGTTTTAAACCCCCACAAAACAAAAGTGTCAATAATAGCGATTAGCAGCAGGCATCACATAAATTGAGCGCGAGGGTTCCATTCAATTCGTCTTGTTGCAACGAATCCAGTCATATGCATCACTAGTCCTAATTGTTCTGGGTTTAGAAAGCCCCAAATTTGAAACTGAAGAACCCTAGAATTTGTTCATGGTGATTTTGGATTCAGCGCGTTTCAGTTCAATTAAACTGTTTCACTAGCTTCAGAATGTTCCTAACAACACAAACCAATCAAGAAAATGGATTAAAAACGCATGAATCGTGTTATGCAATTTTGGAAATATATTCAAACCGTGGGACTGGTGTTCTTTGATTCTTCGCGTGTTAGGACTGGTTCTTGATGGCAATGACTTCCTGGAGACTCAGGCAAGAGGTTTGAATCAAAAAGAGGCTTTGAATTACGCTGCAAATAGGAATTCAGTCTCACACTTTTCTTCAATTTTTTTAAATTTGGTTATGGAGTTCTATGGCAGCTTTCACGTGTCCAAGAATAGGGTTAGCTTTTGCCTTTGTATTGGAACAAAATTAGGTTAAAATTAAGCCCATAAATCCATTGCATTCATGTTTGAATATATGATTGACAATCAAATCTTTTTTCAATATTTTCTTTCATAAAACCTTGCCAATCATGGATATTTTGAGGTCCTTGAGGTGCACACGAATTGCCAGCTTGCCCTAGCCTTATTTTCTTCACAAAAAGATTTAAAAAGCATATCTTTTGAATTTTCCTACAATTAAAACCAATTAAATGAATTAATATTAATATAAATTCAATTAATTAATTAAAAATAAGAAAATAAATCAAATTAAGTTCAATGGGTCGTGCATAGGCTTTGGGTAAAGATTCAAGAAAGAATTTGATGCCCATTAGCAAAAATGAAGTGTTTTAGGCAAAGTTGACTTTTGAAAGTTCCCAAAACTTTCCCAACTTCTCCAATGCATATCTTGCTCAATTTTGAAGCTATGAACATGTTCTTGGACATTTTGGAAAGGTCTTGAAGTCCTCTAACCAATGCCTTTGGTACCATGTCATTTTGATATACCAATATCAAGTTATGGTCTTTGACTTAAAGTGCCTTTTTGTTGACTTTTGAAAATGACCTATAATGTAGAAATTGATAACTTTTTGTGGGAGCATTTCTTGGACTTGGAATGTGAAGATGAGTTGTAGGAAATGTCATCCCCTTCAAAATTAGCATTGGATGGGATTTTTCTGATGAACCATGAAAAAGTTATGCCTTGGTCAATTTACAGTTGACTTTTTCAGCTATCCAAAAATAGAAACTTTTGCATCTTGAGACTTTTTGAGCCATGCTTGTGGAATCATGATCAAGAATTGATCAAATGATGATTGTGGCTTCAAAATAAGATGTTGACCAAATTTTTTGACTTTTGATTATCAAATGACCATTTGGCCCCTGCAGTTGACTATGACGCATTTAGGGCTTTTGACTGTGCAACTTGGTGCTGTGAGTCTTAAAACTTAACATATAGATGCTTGAAAATGTATATAGGCATATGGGACTTGATTGGACCCTTGAAAACCTCAATTTCTTTGCAAGAAGCAAAACCCTAATTTTGACTGTGTTAGGAGGGAATTGGACTGTGCAACTCTTGAGAGATTTTGAACCATTTGGAGATTGATCTTGACAAATCTTGAAGAATATGGGAGGGAAAATTTTGGGGTACAACAGTTGCCCCTGTTCAATCTTCTTAGACCTGAGGATGTAGATTGGCTGGCGTGCCTTTCGTAATCCGAAGGTGGAAGATGATTGAACACCAAAGTGCCCAGAAATTTGCACTCGCATGGTGTAGTATCAGCAATGTGATGTCTGGAATGGGCTTACAGATGCCATTTGGAGAGATGATGGATAGGAGAATGGGCTTATAGATGCCATCTGGAGATGTGATAGAACCTTGTCGGGAATGGGCTTATAGATGCCATTTGGAAGTGTAATGGATAGTTGTGGAGATGGGCTTAAAGATGCCATCTGAAGGTGTCGATCGTGTAAGAGATTCCTTAGCGAGAACTTGCGTACTTGAGAAAGAAAGATAATTTACTGGCCTGTTACAGGGGTTGATCTTCAAACTCTTCATGCAGATATGTCCTGGCTAGATACAGGCATCGAATCTGGAATTAGTCGTCTACAGATATGCCCTGACTGGATACAGGTGTCGAATCTCTAAACTCTTCATGCAGACATGCCCTGGCTGGATACAGGTATCGAGTCTACAATCAGTTACTCACAGATGTGCCCTGGCTGGATATAGGAATCGAATATGGAATTAGTCGTCAACAGATATGCCCTGGCTGGATACAGGAATCAAATCTTCAAACTCTTCAGACGCGCCCTGGCTGGATACAGGAATCGAGTCCGGAATTAGTTGTCAACAGATATGCCCTGGCTGGATACAGGAATCGAATCTTCAAACTCTTCAGACGTGCCCTGGCTGGATATAGGAATCGAATCTGGAATTAGTCGTCAACAGTTATGCCCTGGATGGATACAGGAATCGAATCTTCAAACTCTTCAGACGTGCCCTGGCTGGATACAGGAATCGAGTCCGGAATAGTCGTCAACAGATATGCCCTGGCTAGATACAGGAATCGAATCTTCAAACTCTTCAGACGTGCCCTGGCTGGATACAGGAATCGAGTCTGGAATTAGTCGTCAACAGATATGCCCTGGCTGGATACAGGAATCGAATCTTCAAACTATTCAGACGTGCCCTGGCTGGATACAGGAATCGAATCTGGAATTAGTCGTCAACAGATATGCCCTGGCTGGATACAGGAATCGAATCTTCAAACTCTTCAGACGTGCCTTGGCTGGATACAGGAATCGAGTCCGGAATTAATCGTCAACAGATATGCCCTGGCTAGATACAGGTATCGAATCCACATGTAATCGCTCACAGATATGCCCTGGCTAGATATAGGTATCGAATCTGGAATTGCGACAGTTGATAGTAATCATCTTTGTATTGACTTTTATCCTGAAAAGACAAAACGTTAGTTGTATGCAATGTCATGATGTATGAAATGCATGACGTTCTCAAAATAAATGAGATTGTATGTTCATGATGCGTATGTGCATGCTATAATGTATAAAGATATGATGTTTATGAATGTATTTTTGTCTAGGAAGGTAAATCCTTAACGAATGCCGGGAGTTTGTTGAATTCTGGGCTGATGTTGAAGAGTAGAGTTCTTCATTTCCGCTGGGGATGACGGTTGCGAGAATAAACCTGTAGTAGAAGATGACTCTGTTGCGGAATAAACCTTGTTGTAGAGATTACTCTGCGGGGAATGACTCTGTGGGAAGAGATAATTCGCTAAGGTTTGATGATAACTCCGCTGGGGATACCGTTGATAAGTTATGTTAGAAGAATTTGATGAACTCCGCTGGGGCATAGGAAGAACTTTGCCGAGGACGATCTTTCCGTGGCAATTGGCTGAGGATAACCCAGTTATATCCTGGTGGGGAAATAACCTTTGAATAAAGCCGGGGAGATGCATTCGTATCTACAGAGGATAAGCTTCCAGAATCTACTGGGGATAAGCTTCCTACTGGGGAGATTTATTCAACTCTCTTGGGGGGTCTTTTGAACTGTATTAGGGAACGGCTCCACTGGATGCCCGATATTCCGCCGGGGAACAATCTTAGATCAAGATTGTCGGGGATGCTTGTTAGGAATGTTTGTATACTCCGTTGGGGAATATTGGGGTTTTCTGGGGATAATCCAACTTCCTTGAGGCTGACAGTAGACTAACTCTGCTCAGGGTGAGTGTTGCTGACTTGCTGGAGATAATGTGCCTTTTTAGGGCTGATTGGAGACCAACTGCTTGGGAGAGAGTATTGCTGCATCTTATCTTACTCGGCGGGGAGTGAAGGTATCTGGGTTACATTCTTCAGCCGAACTTACCTTGGTACCTTGGTGGACAGAGCAATTAGATTGCTTAGACAACTCATTATTGCCCCTGTTTCTGATGTCACTTGCAATTAATCCTTTGTTTCGCATGCAAATATTTATGAGTTAGCAATTAGTGTCAAATGCATATATCAAAAATGAACATTGGACGTTCTTTGCAAAACAAAACAGAAAAAGGAAAATAATTGGCAATTTATCTGAAAAGTGAATTTGTATTGATTTTTGGAATTTTCCTGTAAATAGGCGTTTATGTACAAGAGGCTGACGTCCTAGTAAGAGAACGCCGCCGAACAAACAGAGTTTATACAATTTTTTTGTGAAAAAAAAGAAAACAAAACAGCTATGTGAAAAGAATAATCCCACTGGGTTCCAACTCTGCTATCGCCTTTATATCTTCGAGCGTCTCATCACTTGGCTGCTTAGTTGAAGATGAAGCTGACTGATCGATGCCGTCTGAACCTGATGTTTGATACCGGATTCTGGATGCAAGGTGATTCAATGAGACATAGTATTACGCTTTAATCCCTAACTTTTGCCTGGACCACCCTTTCGGGTTTTCAGTCCACCGGGATACCCATTTTTGCCCAAGCCGCCTTTTCAGGTTTTTGACTTGCCGGGTGTACAGATTTTTCATTTCATCCCTTATTTTTGCCCGAACCTTTTTGGTTCGCCGGGAAGCCCTTATTTTTGCCTAGGTGTGTCAACCTAGCGGGTCTTTTATTCATGCGTAGTATCTTTTTATTATGTCTGCATTGGCGGGGTGAGGAAGGTCGTCACCATCCATAGTGGTTAGAATCATAGCTCCTCCTGAGAAGACATGTTTAACCACAAATGGCCCTTCGTACGTAGGGGTCCATTTTCCCCTGGGATCACTCTGAGGAAGAATGATGCGCTTGATTACCAGGTCTCCGACTTGATACTCTTGTCGTCTGACTTTCTTGTTAAATGCCCTGATCATCCGTTTTTGATACGTTTGACCATGACAAATAGCAGTGAGTCTCTTTTCGTCGATTAGGTTTAATTGATCAAGCCGAGTCTGGATCCAGTCATCTTCGTTCAGATCTGCATCCTTCATTATCCGGAGAGAGGGTATCTGGACTTCAATCGGCAAGACTGCCTCCATGCCATAGACCAAGGAAAAGGGGGTTGCCCCGGTTGATGTTCTTGCTGAGGTACGGTACACATGAAGAGCAAACGGTAACATCTCGTGCCAATCTTTATAGGTCACTGTCATCTTCTGCACAATCTTCTTGATATTCTTATTAGCTGCTTCTACAGCCCCATTCATCTTCGGCCGGTAGGGAGAAGAGTTGTGGTGCTGTATCTTGAATTGCTCGCAGAGCTCAGTGATCATCTTGTTATTAAGATTGGTACCATTATCCGTAATGATCCTTTCCGGGACGCTGTATCGACAGATCAGGTTGTGTCGAATGAACCGTGCCACGACGTTCTTGGTTACGGTAGCGTAGGAAGCTGCTTCAACCCACTTTGTAAAGTAATCGATCGCCACCAGGATGAAGCGATGCCCGTTGGATGCCGTAGGTTTGATCTCGCCGATCATATCAATGCCCCACATTGCAAAAGGCCAAGGTGCCATCAAAATGTTCAGAGGTACTGGAGGAACGTGCACCTTATCAGCATAGATCTGGCACTTATGACATGTCCGAGAATGTTGGTAACAGTCGGCTTCCATTGTGGACCAGAAATATCCTGCCCGAAGGATTTTCTTTGCCATGGTATGTCCACTGGAATGCGTTCCGAAGGTACCTTCATGTAGTTCTGCCATGATTCTTTCTGCTTCAGTCTTATCCACACAACGCAGTAAGGTTGAATCATGGTTTCGCTTGTAGAGAATGCCATTGCTGAGGAAGAACTTTGTAGCGAACCTTCTCAGGAACTTCTTGTCGTTGACAGATGCACCCTCGGGGTATTCTTGAGCTTCCAGATACCTCTTCACCTCATGATACCAAGGTTTTTCAGCTACCTCTTCAGTCTCAAGATCACAGCAATATGCAGGTTCATCCAACTTCCAGATAATGATTCGGGGAGCCTCGTTGTCCCATTTGACTTTAAACATAGAAGACATCGTAGCCAGCGCGTCCGCCAACTGATTCTCCTCTCTTGGGAAGTGTTTAAAAGTTATCTCCGTGAAATGGGGGATCAATGTCAACACACACTCTTTGTAAGGAATGAGATTTGGGTGTTTCGTATCCCACTCGCCTTTGATCTGATTGATCACGAGAGTGGAATCTCCAAAGACACTCAGAAACTTGATCCTTAAGTCAATTGCAGCTTGAAGACCCATGATGCATGCCTCATACTCCGCCATGTTGTTGGTGCAGTTGAAACATAACCGGGCAGTAAGTGGAGTATGAGTGCCTTTGGGGGATATGATCACAGCGCCGATACCATTACCCAAAGCGTTGGAGGCTCCGTCAAAGTGCATAGACCATCGGGATCCTTCCTCAGGTCTTTCATCCGGTCCAGGTACTTCACAATCAGTCACTACCATGATGTTTTTGTCTGGAAATTCGAAGTTCATTGACTGGTAGTCGTCTACTGCCTGGTGTGCCAAATGGTCTGCCAATACACTTCCTTTGATGGCTTTCTGAGTTGTGTACTGGATGTCGTATTCTATCAAGATCATCTGCCATCTTGCTATTCTTCCATACAAGGCATGCTTTTCGAATATGTACTTTATTGGATCCATCTTTGAAATCAACAAAGTAGTGTGAGTCAGCATATACTGTCTCAGCCGGCGAGCAGCCCATACCAAAGCGCATCAAGTTTTCTCGAGCGGTGAGTATCGGGTCTCACAGTCGGTAAACTTTTTGCTAAGGTAATAAATGGCGTGCTCTTTTCGGCCAGACTCGTCATGCTGCCCCAGCACACACCCCATCGAGCTGTCAAGTACTGTCAAGTATAGTATTAGAGGTCTCCCTTCAACCGGTGGCATAAGAATGGGTGGTTCTTGGAGATACTATTTGATTCTGTCGAAAGCGGCCTGACATTCATCGTTCCAACATACTACTTGATCTTTCTTCAGCAGCTTGAAGATTGGTTCACAGGTAGCAGTTAGGTGCGAGATGAATCGGGCAATGTAATTCAGCCGTCCTAGAAAGCCTCTGACTTCTTTCTCTGTCTTGGGAACTGGCATCTCTTATATGGCTTTAACCTTGGCAGGGTCCACTTGAATACCTTTGTCGCTCACGACGAAGCCTAGCAACTTCCCAGATCTTACCCCGAATGTGCATTTGTTTGGATTCAATCTTAGCTTGTACAACTTCAGACAGTCAAACAGCTTCTGTAGATGGTCGAGGTGTTCCTCCTCAGTTTGAGACCTTGCAATCATATCGTCGACGTATACCTCTATCTCATGGTGGATCATGTCATGAAATAAAGCAACCATGGCACGTTGGTAGGTTGCCCCAGCATTTTTCAACCCAAAAGGCATGACCTTGTATCAGAAGGTGCCCCACTGAGTAACAAAGGTAGTCTTTTCCATATCTTCAGGAGCCATTTTAATCTGATTATAACCTGAAAAACCATCCATGAAGGAGAACACCTTGTGTTGAGCAGTATTGTCAACCAGAACGTCGATGTGAGGCAGGGGGAAGTCATCCTTGGGGCTCGCCCTGTTCAAATCCCTATAGTCAACACACATTCGGACCTTACCGTCTTTCTTCGGCACTGGAACCACGTTGGCAACCCACTGAGGGTAAGAAGTCACTGCAAGAAAACCGGTGTCAAATTGTTTCATAACCTCAGCTTTGATTTTCTCGGACATCTCTGGACGCATACAGCAGACCTTCTGTTTAACCGGAGGGCAGTCTTCCTTGGTAGGCAAGTGATGAACTACAATGTCGGTATCCAACCCAGGCATGTCTTCGTAGGACCAGGCAAAGATTTCCACATAATCATGCAACATCTGAATCAGCCGTTGTTTCACGCTGAGCTCTAGGTTGGCACCAATCTTGACTTCCTTTCTGTCCGTCTCAGTACCCAGATTTACCGTTTCCACTGGCTCTTCATGTGGCTGAATGGCCCTCTCTTCCTGGAGTAACAGTCTTGCAAGCTCGCCAGGCACTTCACAATCATCTTGACCTTCGTCTTCGGCTAAGTTGATCGGATTTTCAAAGTCATAACTGCCAGTAGCAGAGTCGTTACCAGTGAGATCCAGAGTGGATTGGAACCTGTATAGGTGAGTGTGTGTAAATATAGCTGTTTTGCAATAAAGAAAGAAAGAAAGGGAGCACAAGATTTGAAATGCGAAAAACGTCCAATGTTTTTATTCATGATATATGGAAATGACAAGTAATAAGCCCTCACAAATGAAACCAACGGTGCCCCGGGTAGGACACTGGGCCATAAAGTTCCAAATTATTGTTCGTTACAAACTTAAAAAACAAAAGAGTTCATTACTGAGTAACAAAAGTAACAGGTATGAAATCTTTAGCAGTCCAATTGTTCAGTCCACCGTCGGTCGTCGGGTAAATCCAGCTATCAAACTCAGATTCCTCCGCATTGCCTTCAATAGCATTCACTCCTGGATTGGTGATGAACACGGGAGGTCTTCCAATCCTTGCTTTACGTACCGCCTTCTGAGCCTCTGCAGTGAAACCCAACCCAAACTTGTCAGTCTTTGGAGTAAAATCAGGGAGCCTGCCCCAGTTTGCACATTCACCTTTCTCAATCACAGCCCGAGCGTCCTTTAAGGAAGCCATCTTCAAAGGAGAGTCTTCTTTAATCACTGTCTCAGCTGACGCCAATGTTGGAGGCACCTCTTCAAAATGTTGAAAGGGGGTTTCAATGAAGTCCCCGTCCATCTCTATATACCGGAACGAGTTAAGATGACTAACCATGTATTCTTCCTCCCCCTGCACTGTAACAATCTTCCCTCTGACAGGGTATTTAAGCTTTTGGTGTAGAGTGGAGGTCACAGCCCCAGCCTTGTGGATCCAAGGACGACCCAGCAAACAAGAATAGGATGGTCGGATATCCATCACATAGAATGTTGAATCAAAGACTTAAGAACCAACCTGGATTGGAATATCTACCTCACCATGTACCATCCTCTTCGACCCGTCAAAGGCTCGGACAACGATATTACTAGGCTTCAACTCCAAACCCTCACAATCCAACCTGTCTAAGGCCTTCTTGGGCAATACGTTCGGTGAAGAACCAGTGTCTACCAACACGTGTGCGAGAGTAGTGCCCCTGCATTCAATGGAGACATGCAGGGCATCATTATGGTTCTTTCCCTTAGCGGTCAGATCAGCATCAGAGAAACCCAACCCATTGTCAGCGGTCAAGTTGGCCACACAATCAGTAAATTGATCAGCCGACGTTTCTTGTGGCACATGGGCCGTCTTTAGGAAGGAAATCAGGGCCTTGGCATGGGCCTCTGAGCATAACAACAATGATAGCATAGAGATTTTAGAGGGGGTATGCCCCAGCTGCTCAACGACGTTGAAGTCACTTTTCTTGATAATCTTGAGAATTTCCTCTATCTCTTGCTGGGAGGCTTCAACACTAACAGTCTTTGGTGCCTCCATCTGGGCAGGCATATCAGCAACCCCTTTGCCCCGAGTGTCAGATGACTCGACAGCAGGGGTAGAGACTTGATCAGGGGGGGAAACAGGCGCACTTGTAGGCGTGATGATAAGAGGTCTTCGGATGACTGGTGGCGCAATGTCAGGCGAGAAGAGCCTGCCACTGCGAGTAACTTTAGCGGGACCGGTGATGTTACTGATACCGGTACTAGTGTTGAACTCCTGCTTCACTCCAAGCACATAAACGTCTGCCCCATAATGCCATGGGACAGCCTTGTCAGATTTATAGGGGAGGGGCCCCGGAACAGTAATGATGATAGGTGCAACAGACACGATCTTGACTGGCTTCCTCGGGGGAGCCTTGGTAGGATTGTTGAAAATGGTGACAACGGATATTTCTTCAGTAGGAACAATAGGAACAACAGTCTTCTTGAACAAGATCTCTTTGCTATCCATCAGGTTTTGGACGTCTGACTTCAGCAACGGACAACCAGTAGGTGAAACAACACATAGAAGGCAACCCTTGCTACAACCCAGAAATAAACCGGCTAGCAACAGGTTCCTTTTTACGGACAACAACGGAGTCACAATATCATCCACAGAGGTTACATACGGGTCTTCCTCAACAGCATTCACTCCATGCTAGGGCATGGGAGCAGTCATAACATTGGGCCTTTCGGGCGCCTCAAACTGTATTTCCTTAGTGTCGATAAGGTCCTGAACCTTATTCCTCAGGGCCCAGCAATCATCAGTAGAATGCCCCGGGCTATCAGAGTGATAAGCACAGCGGGCGTTGGGGTTATACTTCGGAGAAGTTGTGTTTACCACCTTCGGATCTTCTCTGATAGTTACCAGGTTGGTTGACAGCAGTTGCAGCAAGATCTGAGACAAGGTCATACTAAGCCGAGTGTATTCTCTTCTGGGTCTCTCACCCCTTGGTTGGTTAGGTTGCCGAGGAGTGGCAGCAGGCTTTGAAATCACCACCGCATTGACAGCTTGGCGGCGTTCCGGTTTATTTTGTCTCCTGGGACCATACACAGCACTGGCTTCCTTTTTAAAAGGCTTCTTTTCAGAACTTAAGGATGCACCCTTCTGTATCTTCCCTGATTTCATACCAGCTTATATCCTTTCACCCGTCAGAATGAGATCTGTAAACCCTGCAGAAGAATTACCAATGAGATGATTGAAGAACGGCCCAGACAGGGTCCCCAAGAACATGTCCACGAGTTCACGGTCAGTCAACGGTGGCTGCACCCTGCCAGCCAGGTCCCTCCACTTCTGCGCGTACTCTTTAAAACCTTCTCCCGATCCTAGCAACATACCCTGGAGTTGGGTATGTGTAGGAGCGAGGTCGGCATTGTACTGATACTGCTTATAAAAAGCAGTAGCCAAGTCCTCCCAGTTACGAATCTTGGTTCCATCCAGCTGATAGAACCATTCGAGATGAGTCCCTGAAAGACTCTCCTGGAAGAAATGGATCCATAAGTTCTTGTCCACAGTATATGGTTGGATCTTCCGCACATAAGATCTGAGATGTAGCTTAGGGAAGGAAGCCCCATCATACTTCGCAAAAGATGGTGCCTTGAACTTGTGTGGGATCACCACACCAGAAGATAAACCCAGATCTCCAAAATCCAACCCAGGCACCTGTTGAATTTCCATGGCACTCAGACAATCCTCTAACTGCTTGTACCTGTCCTCAGCGGGAGGGTACTGCTCTTCATTGAAATCCGTCTCGTTGTCAGAGACCACAGGACTAGGAACCCTTCCCCCTTAGGGACTGCCTTTCCCTACAGAAGAACCAGCTTGGTCAGCCTCATTTTGCAGTGTATTGCCAAACCTCCGGCCAGTGTTGAATAGTACAGTTCTCTTCTTCTTCTTCTTTACCAGCAGAGCCTTCAACTCCTCTTGACCTTGGGCTAAACTCTTGATCAACTCTTGGAACTGGGCGTTCTGAGCCTGGAGGGTCTTGATGGATTGCTCAGTAGATGATTCAGGATTCATGATGAGATTGCTGAAATAAACAGCGAAGAAGATTAAGCAACCTGTAGGAAAAGAGTACCTGCTATGCTCATGATGCATGATATGCTGTTTATGCAATGCATTCAAGGATTTGAAAGTTCAAATTTGTTGTAGACAAAAAGGAACACACGTTATTATTAAGAAATAATCTGTTCAGTACATCAAGGCCTCATGGGCAAACATTACAAAATAATTTAATCCCAAAAGACACTGCGCATCCTCTTTGGAGCTATGTAAGTATTGAGAGTCTTTTCCTCGTGCAATAGGCGGGTGAGCTCCAAGACCTTCTTCTCGCTGGCATGTAGGCTGGATTCAAGAGAATTCCGTTCTTCCTTTAGCTGGATCCAGCTCTTCTGCATTTCTTCCCAGGATGTAGGCATGTCAGGATGTTGAATGGTGTACGGGACCTCTCCTTCCAACACTAGCTCTTTGATCACAGGGAGAACATGAGGATATGGCATCACCAACTTCTGGGAGCGGGCTCGTACCCACTTGAGATAAGGCTCCAAAGGGATGGATTTCTTGTGCCTCAGTGTCTTGCTATCTACCATGTTGGGCATCCTCCAAGCTCTGATAAATCTCTGGCGAAGTTCTTGTGCATCATTGTCGAAGTCAAAAACTATGTCGAGAATCAACATGTCGTGAGGGCCATCCCTCTGAGCATAACCAAACTGTCTCAAAGCCAGACACAGGTTGTAAGTAATACCTCCTCTGATTCCAAGTAAAGGAACATTAGGAAACTCCCCGCAACGATCAATGATAGTGACACTCTCTCTGGACCGAGGACACCAATGTATATCAGCATGCGTAAGAGTCATTAATCGTTGTGACCATCTCAAACCCCGCTCGTTCTTCAAAACTGATTGTGGAAGGTGCGAAATAAACCACCTTGCCAGAAGAGGAGTGCAGCACATGAGAACACCTAATTTTTCTCATGGTTCGAGTGTAACATGAGTGAAGGATATCCCCAAGCAACGTAGGTATAGGATTCATGGACATGAAGATCTTGACAGCATTGATATCTATAAGCTGATCGGGATTCGGGAACAACACCAACCCATAGACAAGGAGAGCCACAACTTCTTCAAAGGCTTGTAGGTCAAGGGAATTCCAACATTCTTGGGCCTTCTCAAACAGGAACTTTGCCAAGAATCCTTTGATACGACTTCTAACTTCCCAATGTCCCTTGATGTCAGATGGTTGTAGGCGTAATGCTTTAGCAACCTCTTCAAGTTTTGGTTCCCTTTCCGTACCGTTGTAGGGTAGTTGACTAAGGATATGGATCTTCAGAAGCTAGGAGAACTCTTCCAAGGTAGGCACCAGTTGATAATCCGGGAAAGTAAAGCAGTGGTGCAACGGGTCAAAGAACTGGAAGAGGACCTTTATCATATCTTCCTCAATGCTGGTGTTGACCAAGCTGATGAGTCTGCCATGTTTCTCACTGAAAGAAGAGCTCTCGAGAATCCTGGATGTAAGCTCCTTAAGCTGAGGAGGGGTCCTTACAAGGTTGATCTGAATTGTCTTTCTGCGGATAGTTTCCATGTCCTACAAAACAAGAACAAAGATGAAGATTCGAACCCTTGAAGTGGTTAGTGGATGCATATGATGTTGTATGATGTTATGATGTTATGATAAGGACACACCACAAGTATTCACAAAAAGCAAACATGATAAGGCACACAAGTCACACCATAGCCCTTAGAGTTTAGGCCAGCATGGGGTTTGGGGTACTACCCTCTTGAAGTTGGTGGGCTCAAAACGTGTCCTATCAAAAGTAACCGGGTTCTAAGGATCTCAATATCATTGGGTTGTTTTCTATGTTCATTGTTTTGATTTAGCCACTGAACTGGCGATCAAAATATTCCAAGAAAACAACCCTCAATGAGTGTAGTATCGAGTATCAACCAACTTCGGACTGCACCAAAGTCGGTCATCTCACTACCCTAAAGAGGCCAGGATGGTCAAGTAAGGTTCCTAAGGTCAGTTGATGCTTCACGACACCACGCGGCGGCCCCGTACTCTCCTTGACTTGACTCAAGGGTTACCGATACTCACCAAAGTGCCACATCAACGTAGCAAACTGCTTCAACCGTGTCGATATACCCCTCACAGTTCCCTCACAATCTTGTTGCTACTTTCTAAGAGGTATCCCCCAGATCCGGGTTAGGATCTATAGAACTCCCCAAACAGGCCCACAATATTAAAGCAATCAGAACAGGCAATTGAAAACATAAGTATGATCTATCCTAAGGTACACCTCACTTTAAAGATCCCCAGCAGAGTCGCCAGTTCTGTGATCGGTGGAAATAGAACTGACTGTTTAAAGCTGGATCGCGTATGTCGCGGTAAGCAAGAGTCGCCACCGTCTTTTATGTTCTCCAACATGGAAAGGACAAAAGCACAACAAAATTCCTTATTGATAATGTCTCTCGGTACGGGAGGTAGATTTATAGAAAGGGAAAGTGTTAGCACCCTTTCTATCTGTGGTTATCCACGGGCTCTTAGGTACTTGCTCTTATGTTTTCAAAATGTTTGCTTTTCAAATGTGAGTGGGTTTTGAAAAAAGTTTCGTTTTTGAAAGATTTCTGAATGACTCTTGTATCTGTCCTCAAGAGTGTTTGAAAAATTTGTTTTGAAAGCTTTTGAAAGTGTCAGTGTGAAAAGATTTTGTTTGTTTTTGAAGAGAGCAAGTACCCATGAGTCATCTACCTACCCTAAGGAATTAGGCTGTGTAAAAGTCCTTAAGGTAGTGCCATCCCACCATTGAGAGGTAGGTAGCACCACCGTTGGAGGTGTTCGGGTCAATTCGGTTGAGGGACAGTGTGGTCACCGAAGCAATAGTAGGACACCTTAGAAGTAACCCTAATGTCCTAGATCCTTTTTAATCCGAGGCAACCGTTTCGAGGCAACTGGATCTTAGACATAAGGGCGACCGCTAAAACACCCTATACTCGACGACCACTTTCGAGGCAACGAGTGAGGCGTACCCTAGAAGTGGCAGGTGCATTGTATGTTGTTTTCATGTTAACATTTATCTTTGATCATGCAATGGTGAGCTACGAGTTGTTTTTAATTGTCATACATTCTTTCATGCAATTTAGCAGTTAGGAGTGCGGAAAATAAAATACGGAAAGGTAAAGCTACGCTATTACAAGGCGCGGGTCTATACATCGCCAAAAAACAAAGACCCGTTTTTGATAAAGATGCGGAAAGTAAAAAAAACAATAAACCTAATTACTATTACATCCTTGGAAGCAGTTACATAATAATCCGATAAAAATAACGCGCAAAATAGAAATTATAATCAAGACATCCTAGGGTTTTGGACCCTTTTGAGAAATTAAGAGCTTTTTTGTCCTTTGCTTGAAATTAAATTAAAATTAAACCTAATACTAATTTAATTAATTATTTACAAGAAAGGTGTTTTTTATGTTTTTGTATTTAATGAAGATAAAACAAATTAAAATCAAAAGAAAACCCTAGTTCTAAGTTTATTTTAATTATTAAGAAAATGTTAAAGTTAACCTAATTTAAGCTAATTAATTAATTTTCATGTTATTTACAAAAATAATAATTAATTAATAATGATGATAATAATAAAATGATTAAAAAAAGTCAAAACCTAATTCTATGCAATTTTTATTTATTAAGAAAAAGGATTAAAATTAAAACCTAAATTAAACTAAATTAGTTATTAGTATTTATTTACAAAAATAGGTTAATGGTGAAATTAATAAATAATTAAAATATATTTACAATTTTTGATTTTCTGATTTTTATTTGGAAAAATTAATTTGTGGTGAATTGAGAAAAAATAGTTAAAACAATTAAAAGAATTTAAAAGAAAAGAAAATAAAAATTAAAAAATGCAAACCAAAGGGGGTGTGATGGCCCAAAGTGGAGGTAAAATTCTGGAATTCAGGCCCAAGAAGCACAAAGCCTGGTTGACTTTTCTGATTGCTTGCATGTTGATTGACTAGGACACACCCTGGTCTTCAACTCCTGGTCACTGGATGTATTTCATGGCCACTTGGCAAGCTTAGGCGTGAGGGTGTATGATGGAACTTTGGATGAACGCTTCATTGGAACACCTTGAAAAAAATAAGAACAATTATATGGGGGACCTGGGAATCGAACCCAGGTCCCAGTGTTTGCCAGCCACGTCTCCAACCATTTGAGCCATGATGCGCGTTTGTAAACATATTGATAAACAAATATTATATAAAATACAAACAATTATTATGATGCAAGCAAAAATACGCGTGCTGAGTTTGAACCACCCAGTCACACGTTGCCACCTATTGTCTTCTTCGTTTTTACCTGTAAACATAAACAAGATAGCGGGGGTTTTAAACCCCCACAAAACAAAAGTGTCAATAATAGCGATTAGCAGCAGGCATCACATAAATTGAGCGCGAGGGTTCCATTCAATTCGTCTTGTTGCAACGAATCTAGTCATATGCATCATTAGTCCTAATTGTTCTGGGTTTAGAAAGCCCCAAATTTGAAACTGAAGAACCCTAGAACTTGTTCATGGTGATTTTGGATTCAGCGCGTTTCAGTTCAATTAAACTGTTTCACTAGCTTCAGAATGTTCCTAACAACACAAACCAATCAAGAAAATGGATTAAAAACGCATGAATCGTGTTATGCAATTTTGGAAATATATTCAAACCGTGGGACTGGTGTTCTTTGATTCTTCGCATGTTAGGACTGGTTCTTGATGGCAATGACTTCCTGGAGACTCAGGCAAGAGGTTTGAATCAAAAAGAGGCTTTGAATTGCGCTGCAAATAGGAATTCAGTCTCACACTTTTCTTCAATTTTTTGCAATTTGGTTATGGAGTTCTATGGCAGCTTTCACGTGTCCAGGAATAGGGTTAGCTTTTGCCTTTGTATTGGAACAAAATTAGGTTAAAATTAAGCCCATAAATCCATTGCATTCATGTTTGAATATATGATTGGCAATCAAATCTTTTTTCAATCTTTTCTTTCATAAAACCTTGCCAATCATGGATATTTTGAGGTCCTTGAGGTGCACACGAATTTCCAGCTTGCCCTAGCCTTATTTTCTTCACAAAAAGATTTAAAAAGCATATCTTTTGAATTTTCCTACAATTAAAACCAATTAAATGAATTAATATTAATATAAATTCAATTAATTAATTAAAAATAAGAAAATAAATCAAATTAAGTTCAATGGGTCGTGCATAGGCTTTGGGTAAAGATTCAAGAAAGAATTTGAGGCCCATTAGCAAAAATGAAGTGTTTTAGGCAAAGTTGACTTTTGAAAGTTCCCAAAAATTTCCCAACTTCTCCAATGCATATCTTGCTCAATTTTGAAGCTATGAACATGTTCTTGGACATTTTGGAAAGGTCTTGAAGTTCTCTAACCAATGCCTTTGGTCCCATGTCATTTTGATTTACCAATCTCAAGTTATGGTCTTTGAATTAAAGTGCCTTTTTGTTGACTTTTGAAAATGACCTATAATGTAGAAATTGATAACTTTTTGTGGGAGCATTTCTTGGACTTGGAATGTGAAGATGAGTTGTAGGAAATGTCATCCCCTTCAAAATGAGCATTGGATGGGATTTTTCTGATGAACCATGAAAAAGTTATGCCTTGGTCAAGTTACAGTTGACTTTTTCAGCTGTCCAAAAATAGAAACTTTTGCATCTTGAGACTTTTTGAGCCATCCTTGAGAGATTTTGAACCATTTGGAGATTGATCTTGCCAAATATTGAAGAATATGGGAGGGCAAATTTTTGGGTACAACACAGAGCATGCAAGACCTGCATATTATCGCACCATTCAATCCAAAGGTAATTAAATAGGGGCAGCTGTCATACCCCAAACTTGCCCTGTTGTTTTTCAATCATTTTTTCTTTTTCAAAAAATATCATCTTGCGTTAGAATGTAGTCATATATATTCAGGGGGTTTAAGGTTTATAAAGGGTTTTTTTATCTTATGAATAAATTAATGGGCCTTGCTAAATCAGAAAAGCCCATGAAAAGTTGATAGTCCATCAGGTTTTTAGAGAGGAGGTGTATGGACTCTTTAGCTCATATTTTGAAAAGCCCATTGCGTTTAAGCTAGGTTCTTGTTCCGTTTTCTGCCCAATTTATATCTTGAAAGGTTTATACTATTAAGAGTTTTTGGACCTTTCTAAATCAGAAATGTCCATATAGAAGTAAGGGCCCATTCGGTTTTTTTGTAAGAAAGGTATTTGCTAAGCCTATTTCAAATGTAGGGAGGGGGTTTTAATTTGTGGAAAATCCTTGGGCCCATTCTAAAATCAAAAAGTCCCATTTAGGTTTTGATCAAGGTTGAAAGGGGTATAGGAAAATCATTTTTTAGGTGACCCAATAAGTTAAAATGTTTGGCCCATTTCAGGATTTAAATTGTATTTTGTTATTAAGATTATTATTTATAAAACGTTACAGTAATTAAAATCATTATATTATAATTAAATAATTGTTTTATTAAATTGGAAAAAACGTTTTATTAAGGAGGCCATCGCATGATCCATTAAGGCCCAAAAACACTTACTATGGCCCAAAATCAAGAACAACTACTGTACAAATCATTGTAAGAATAACGCTTGTTTAAAGGGAAAAAATGAATATTGTGCAAATCTAAAATGGAAACATAATCAAATCTTGAATTTTTATTACAAATCAAATATTGCGTTAAAGTTTTTCAAAACATAACAACCAATACAGAAACATATCGAGCCTTGACTAAATCCAAAATTATACAGATCTGTATCAAAATTACAAAACTAATCCCTAATTTCTCTAAGTAACGAAAAACTCATAAAAATATTTCCTAAATCATCTAAAATTAAACACTATAAAACCTAAGAAAATTGACAGAAAAGGGGGATAAAGGAGAAAAATTGAAGAGGGAGTGGGAGACAAAGCTTGTTACAGAAAGAAAGAAAGTTGAAGAATGGATCCGAGTTTCAATCTCTGAAACCCTGGATCTGAGACGCTCCTCCGCCCTCATCCTCAACCGCCACTGAACCTTCATCTTCATTTGTCGTATTCGTACATGTGAAGACAAAAATAAAAAGTGATCAGAAGAAGGATCACATAGAGAAGGCTCATAGAATCGTAGCGATCAAGGGTAATGAGAACCTAACTTTTTTACGCCTTTCTTTTGACAACTGTTATGATTGGGGTTTGTTTAGGGCTTAATTTTGGGTTTGGGTTCCGATCACCGCCGATTAGGGTCTGTGGGGGTAGCGGCGACGATCTAGGTTTTTTGGTGTTTCTGTTATTGCATGGTTCAGTGAAGAGAGATAAAAGAACAGAGAGAGAGAGAGAGAGAGAGAGAGAGAGAGAGAGGAAAAAACCAAATGAGGTGAAATATTTTGTAACAAACGAATATAGTGCTTTCAATAATCCTGTGTCTGCATATCCATGAGTCTACCATGCGCCCACACTGAATGTCTTGTTGATCATCATCACACGGTACCAAAATGCACGCCCATCACATTACCATACGCCCTCCCACATGGAGTCCAAACAAACTCCCAAAGACCTTTGGGCCAGGCCCAATCGCTGGTTACACCTCCCACCATTCTCATTTTACTAGCACACGCAAATTCACACTCCCTAATGCCAATGGGCCAAGTCCAATATCTGGACTTGGACCCTTACTCTCCCATATCTCCAGCTTTTACTACGTATTGTAAACTCACACCCCTATCTTTTGGGCCTGAATTCAATATCTGAATTCAGGACCCTAATACCTACACACTCCGTTTTTACTAGTCTAACCTAATTTACACCCCTCTGTGTTTTATTTAATTTCTTCTAGCATTTTATTATAATTTTTTATATATTTTATATCTTTAATATATTTATAATTTTAATATTACTGTTATTATAAATCAAATATATTTTCTAAAAATCATCCAAAATATTTTATTTATTACATTAAATTATTTTAATCATGCATTAATTAGACATTTTTCACAATTAATACACTAAAAAACATTTAACCAACAAATAAATCCTTTTTCATAATTAAATTAAATTCAACAATCGATTTTCAAAAAGGATTATGAATATATTTTAATTAACTGCGTGCTTTGTCCAAAATCTCCACTATTCACACACCCGGACTAAGTATAAGGGGAATTCAAATATCTTCGTAATCCATAAAAAACACCAACCCATGCAAACTACGAATTGAGACTCTGATTCCTCCTAAGATAATACATAGGCATACGACTAAAATCGTGGCGAGTTCCCCTAATAAAAACTAAAACCCTATTTCTTAAAGATCGCGCTTCTAAACCCTAGTATCCTCGCGAACAAGGTAGATGATAGGTGCCTAACACCTTCCCTTCGTCTAAGATCGAGTCCAAAAACTTAGAATCTCTAACTTTTTTAGTTTTATTCCTTTATACTTCCTTCCTTAGGATAAAAATTAAGGGTGACGACTCTTATTTAAAAACCAATTACAACAATATGTAAATGATGCAAAAAGAGGTGGGATCTTAGGTCAAAAATTAGGGTGCAACACTATGCATCTAAGACTCATTAAAGGCCATGAAGACCATTGTTCCCCTGATTGTGCGAGACCAATTAATGGTTATTAAATGCATAATTCCATTGCCTGAACTCCACCCATAATGTTTATTAACTTATCTTGAATGCATTGTCTATGCATTAAGTCTCTTTCTTTGGTTGTCTAACTTATGTTTGTTTTGCATTGGATGGGTTAACCTGGTCTTCTAACTCAATTAGCTTGACTTTATTATCTTGGGAAGGACCTCCCTAATCTTGGGGAACGCTGTTGTTAATCTAGGACGAGCTTTTTCTACTTTTTCCAACAACTCGATCCACTCCTAAGGCGTGTGCATCCATCGTGCTATCAAGTCTATCAGCACCAAATATTCCTAAAGGTACATTGTTCCCTAAGCATGAGTCACGTAGGGTGTGATCGGTGGAAATAGAACTGACTGTTTTTAAGCTGGTTCGCGAAATGTCGCGGTAAGCAAGAGTCGCCACCGTCTTTTATGTTCTCCAATATGGAAAGGACAAAAGCACAACAAAATTCCTTCTTGGAGAATGTTTCTCGGTTCGGGAGGTAGATTTATAGAAAGGGAAGGTGTTAGCACCCTTTCTATCCGAGGTTATCCACGGGCTCTTAGGTACTTGCTCTTATGTTTTCAAAATTTGTTTTCTTTTCAAGTGTTTGTGGGTGTTGAAAAAGTTTCGTTTGAAAGACTTCTAGGTAACTCTTGTATCAATCCTCAAGAGTGTATGAAGTATTTGTTTGAAAACCTTTTGAAAGTGTAGGTGCGAAAAGATGTTTTTTTGTTTGAAAGAGCAAGTACCCTGGAGAAATCTACCTACTCTAAGGAATTAGGCTGTGTAAGAGTCCTTTAGATAGTACTATCCCACTATTGAGAAGTAGGTAGAACCATCGTTGGAGGTATTCGGGTCAATTCGATTAAGGGACATGTGTGGTCACCGAAGCAATGGTAGGACATCTTAGTGGTAACCCTAACGTCCTAGATCCTTTTTATCCGAGGCAACCGTTTCGAGGCAACTGGATCTTTTAGACAGAAGGGCGACCTCTAAGACACCCTATACTTGATGACCACGCCGAGGCAACCAGTGAGGCGTACCCTAGGAGTGGCATGTGCATGTGTGTTGTTATTTCAGTTAATGTTTATCTTGTACATGTTATTTGTGAGCTACGGATTGATTTTATTTTTCATACATTCTTGCAGGCATAATTAATGGTTAGGGGTGCGGAAAATAAATTGCGGAAAGGTAAATCTAACTATTACAAGGCGCGGGTCTATACATCGCCAAAAACAAAAACCCGTTTGGAAATAAGAAATGCGAGAAATTAAAAGAAAGCAATAAAATTCTAATTAACTATTACATTTCAGGAAGCAGTTACATAAATATAATGAATTAAAATAAGAATGCGCGCGAAAGAATGAATCAGGACGTCCTGAGGGTTTTGACCCTTTTTGAGAAAGAATTGAATTTTTGTCCCTTTTTTGCAATTAATTAAAAATTAATCCTAATTACTAATTAATTATTTATTTATTAAAAGAAAAAAAATGTTTTTTGTATTTTTTATGTTTTTATGAAATAAAATAAAAAAGAATTAAAAATGTCAAAAGAAAAGCCTAAGTCTAAATTTGTTTTTATTTATTGTAAAAAGAAGATTAAAATTAAACCTAATTTAAACTAAATCAATTTATTAGTGTCTTATTTACAAAAATAATTAATAGTGAATAATAAAAAATATTTACATTTTTTATTTTTTTTTTGAATTTTTATGAAAAAAAATTAATTATGTTAATTTTGGTGGTAATAATAATAATAAATAAATAAATAATTAATAACTAAATTAGAAAATATAAAACAAAAAGAAAAAGAAAGAACCAAGGGGGGTGTTGGACCCTTAAGGAGGTGAATCTGGAAATTTAGGCCCATTAACCAGCCAAGCCACATTGACTTTCTTGCTTGCCTATGCACAAGGCTGACCAGGAGCATGGTGTGCGTCATCTTTAGGCCACTGGATGGACGCTTGAGGACACTTGGCATCTGGATGAGGAAGGTGTATGATGAACCTTCTTTTGGAACCTACACACAAGCATGTAAAGAAAAAATGTATAGAAATTTTGGGGGACCTGGGAATCGAACCCAGGTCCCAAGGGACAATTCAAGGACACATCCACCAACTGAGCTGTGGCGCTTTTCTGTTGATAAAACCAAACCTGATTATTATATGCAATAAAGTAATTAATGTTCTAAAAAACAAAAACAAATGGCGTGCTATTTGAATGGGCCACTAATACCTTGCCAGTGCACCGTCTTCTTCGTTTTGCCTGTAAGAAAGAAATCAAATAACGGGGGTTTTTAACCCCCACAAAACAAGATGACAGAAAATAGCGATTAGGCCCCTGATGATCAGAAATTGTTCGCGAGGGTAGTGTTAGCTTCGTCTGGATGTCACGAGTTCAACCATATGCGTGAGAAGGTCTACTTTTGCTGGATGTGTAAACCCCCAATTCGAAGGTTTATGAACCCTAGAATTTGAACATGGTGGTTTATGATTTAGGTCGTTTCAAAGCAATTAAACCATACCATTAGTTTCCTGTGGACTCATACAACACAAAACAAGCAACAAATTATGTTAACGATGCATAAATGTAGAGCTATGATTCAGAAAAAAATGACAAACCGAAGGTCTGTGAATGGTGAATCCTTGAGTGTTAGCACGTGGTTTTGATTCCAAATCACCCCTGAAGCTTCCAGCAATATGTCTGAATCTTTAAATCTCCTTGAAAGGGCCTCTAAGGTGGAATTCAGTTTCAAAATTTCTTTGACTTTTTTCAATATGGTAATGGCCGTTTGTGCAGTGCTTGGATCGTGAATTAGGTCTGCAATGCTTGCATATGTATATGTGAATGCAATTAGGTTATCAACTAGGCTTGTGATCCATTGTATTGATGTCTTGAGATTTTTGTTTATCACCATTAAAGACCTTCCATATTTGGTTCAAAATCAAGATTTTGTGCACAAAAAGCCTTAGCACGAAATTGTGAGCTGGCATATCATACATAAAAGCTATTCAAACCAAAAATATGTCATTCAATTAATTTTTTAGATTTATTTGAATTATTATGGATTTAAAATGAATTAAATCCATAAAAATTAAATAAAAATGAAAAAATAAATGTTTGGTCTTGAAATTAATCATGGGACACGTGGGTGGCATGACAAGGCTGAATCAAGTGGAAGAAAGTGGGCCCTTTTGTCAAAAATTGAAGTTTTAAGGATAGTTGACTTTTGCCATTTCACAAACATTTCCCAACTTCTCCAATGCATATCTTGCTCAATTTTGATCATATGAACATGTTCTTAGACATTTTGGAAAGGTCTTGAAGTCCTCTAACCAATGCCTTTGGTCCCATGTCATTTTGATTTACCAATCTCAAGTTATGGTCTTTGACTTAAAATGCCTTTTTGTTGACTTTTGAAAATGACCTATAATGTTGAAATTGATAACTTTTTGTGAGAGCATTTCTTGGACTTGGAATGTGAAGATGAGTTGTAGGAAATGTCATCCCCTTAAAAATGAGCATTGGATGGGATTTTTCTGATGAACCATGAAAAAGTTATGCCTTGGTCAAGTTACAGTTGACTTTTCAACTGTCCAAAAATGGAAACTTTTGCACCTTGATGATTTTTGAGCCATTCTTGTGGAATCATGATCAAGACTTGATTAAATGATCATTGTGGCTTCAAAATAAGATGTTGACCAAATTTTTTGACTTTTGACTGCCAAATGACCATTCTGCCCCTGCAGTTGGTTGTGGAGCAACTAGGGCTTTTGACTGTGCAACTTGATGCTATGAGTCTTGAAACTTGGCATGTAGATGCTTGACAATGTATATAGGCATATGGGACTTGATTGGACCCTTGAAAACCTCAACTTCCTTGAAGGAACCAAAACCCTAATTTTGACTGGCTTAGGAGGATGGTTGACTGTGCAACCCTTGAGTAGACATGAGCAAATTGAGATGATGCTTGTCAAAAATTTGAAGAATATGGGAGGGAAAATTTTGGGGTACAACAGTTGCCCCTGTTCAATCTTCTTAGACCTGAGGATGTAGATTGGCTTGTGTGCCTTTCGTGATCTGAGGGTGGAAGATGATTGAACACTAGAGTGCCCAGAAATTTGCACTCGCATAGTAGAATGTCAGCAACGTGATGGCGGGAATGGGCTTAAAGATACCATCTGGAGACGTGACAGAATCTTGTCGGGAATGGGCTTATAGATGCCATTTGGAGATTTAAAGGATAGTGGTGGAGATGGGCTTAAAGATGCCATCGGGGGTGTCGATCGCGTAAGAGATTCCTTAGCGAGAACTTGCGTACCTGAGAAAGAAAGATGGTTTCCAGGATTGCTACAGGTGTTGATCTTCAATCTCTTCGTGCAGATATGCCCTGGCTGGATACAGGTATCGAATCTACAATCAATCGCTCACATATATGCCCTGGCTGGATACAGGTATCGAATCCGGAACTAGTCGTCTACAGATATGCCCTGGCTGGATACAGGTATCGAATCTCTAAACTCTTCATGCAGACATGCCCTGGCTGGATACAGGTGTCGAATCTACAATCAATTACTCATAGATATGCCCTGGCTAGATATAGGAATCGAATCTGGAATTGGTCGTCTACAGATATGCCCTGGCTGGATACAGGAATCGAATCTCTAAACTCTTCATGCAGATGTGCCCTGGCTGGATATAGGAATCGAATCTAAAATCAGTTACTCACTGATATTCCCTGGCTAGATACAGGAATCGAATCCAGAATTCTTCGTCTACAGATATGCCCTGGCTGGATACAGGTATCGAATCTCTAAACTCCTCATGCAGACATGCCCTGGCTGGATACAGGTATCGAATCTACAATCAGTCACTCACAGATATGCCCTGGATAGATACAGGAATCGAATCTGGAATTGGTCGTCTACAGATATGCCTTGGCTGGATACAGGAATCGAATCTCTAAACTCTTCATGCAGACATGCCCTAGATGGATACAGGTACCGAATCTACAATCAGTCACTCACAGATATGCCCTGGCTAGATACAGGAATCGAATCTGGAATTAGTCGTCTACAGATATGCCCTGGCGGGATATAAGAATCGAATCTGGAATTGCGACGGTTGATAGTAATTATCTTTGGATTGACCTTTTTCCTGAAAAGGCAAAACATCAATTGTATGCAATGTCATGATGTATGAAGTGCATGATGTCATGATGTTCTCAAAAATAAATGAGATAGTGTGTTATGATGCGTATATGCATGCGTCATGGTGTATGATAATGTGATGTTTATGAATGTACTTTCGTCTAGGTAAATAAATCCTTGACGAATGTCGGGAGCTTGTTGAATCCTGGGTTGATATTTGAAGAGTGGAGTTCTTCGTTTCCGCTGGGGATGATGATTGCAAGAATAAACCGGTAGGAGAAGATGACTCCGTTGGGGAATAAACTTGTTGGAGAGATTACTCTGCGGGGAATACTCTGTGGGGAAGAGATACTTCAATGAGATTTTGATGGTAACTCCGCTGGGGATTCCGTTGATAAGTTATGTTGGGGAATTTGATGAACTCCGCTGGGGGATAGGAAGAACTTCGCCGAGAACGATCCTTCTGTGGTAATTAGCTGAGGATAACCCAGTTAGACCCTGGTGGGGAATAACCTTTGAATAGAGCCAGGGAGATGCGTTCGCACTCTACAGGGATAAGCTTCCAGAATCTACTGGGGATAAGCTTCTAGAATCTTACTAGGGAGATTGATTCAACTCTCCTGGAGAAACTTTTGGACTGTACTGGGGAATGGCTCCACTGGGGTGTCTGTATTCCGCCGGGGAACAATCTTATATTAAGACTGTCGGGGATGCTTGCTTGGGAACATCTGTATACTCCGCTGGGGAATATTGAGATCTTTTGGGGATACCCAACTTCCTTAAGGCTGACAGTAGACTAACTCTTCTTGGGGAGAGTATCGCTGACTTGCTAGGGATATTGTGCCTTTCGGGGCTGATTGGGAGACCAACTATGCTTGGATGGAGTGTTGTTTAATCTTGCCTTACTCTGTGGGGAGTGGAGGTATCTTGGTTACATTCTTCAACCGAATCTAACTTGATACCTTGGCGGACAGAGCAACTAGATCGCTTGGACAACTCATTATTGCCCCTGTTTCTGATGTCACCTGTAATTAGTCCTTTGTTTCGCATGCAAATATTTATGAGTTAGCAATTAATGTCAAATGCATATATCAAAAATGAACATTGGACGTTCTTTGCAAAATAAAACAGATAAAGGAAAAACAATTGGCAATTTGTCTGGAAAGTGAATTTGTATTGATTTTTGAATTTGCCTGTAAATAGGCGTTTTTTGTACAAGAGGCTGACGTACTAATAAGAGAACGCCGCCGAACAACATAGAGTTTATACAATTTGAAAAGGAAACAAAACAGCTATGTGAAAAATAATCCTGCTGGGTTTCAACTCTGCTATCGCCTTTATGTCTTCAAGCGTCTCATCACTTTGCTGCTTAGTTGAAGAAGAAGCTGATTGATTGATGTCGTCTGAACCTGATAGTTGATACCGAATTCTGGATGCAGGGTGATCCAATGAGACATAGTATTACGCTTATCCCTAACTTTTTCCTGGACTACCCTTTCGGGTTTTCAGTCCACCGGGATACCCATTTTTGCCCAAGCCGCCTTTTCAGGTTTTCGACTTGCCGGGTGTACATATTTTTTTTCGTTTCATCCCTTATTTTTGCCCGAACCCTTTTGGTTCGCCGGGAAGCCCTTATTTTTGCCTAGGTGTGTCAATCTAGCGGGTCTTTAATTCATGCGTAGTATCTTTTTACTATGTCTGCATTGGCGGGGTGAGGAAGGTCGTCACCATCCATGGTGGTTAGAATCATAGCTCCTCCTGAGAAGATATGTTTAACCACAAATGGCCCTTCGTACGTAAGGGTCCATTTGCCCCTGGGATCACTTTGAGGAAGAATGATGCGCTTGATTACCAGGTCTCCGACTTGATACTCTTGTCGTCTGACTTTCTTGTTAAATGCCCTGATCATCCGTTTTTGGTACGTTTTACCATGAAAAATAGCCGTGAGTCTTTTTTCATCAATTAGGTTTAATTGATCAAGCCGAGTCTGGATCCAGTCGTCTTCGCTCAAACCTGCATCCTTCATTATCCGGAGAGAGGGTATATGGACTTCAATAGGCAAGACTGCCTCCATGCCATAGACCAAGGAAAAGGGAGTTGCCCCTGTTGACGTCTGTGCTGAGGTACGGTACCCATGAAGAGCAAACGGTAACATCTCGTGCCAATCTTTGTAGGTCACTGTCATCTTCTGCACAATCTTCTTGATATTCTTATTTGCTGCTTCGACAACCCCATTCATCTTCGGCCGGTAGGGAGAAGAGTTGTGGTGCTGTATCTTGAATTGCTCGCAGAGCTCAGTGATCATCTTGTTGTTAAGATTGGTACCATTATCCGTAATGATCCTCTCAGGTACACCGTATCGACAGATCAGGTTGTGCCAAATGAACCGTGCCACGACATTCTTGGTTACGGTGGCATAGGAAGCTGCTCCGACCCATTTCGTGAAGTAATCAATCGCTACCAGGATGAAGCGATGCCCGTTGGATGCCGTCGGTCTGATCTCGCCAATTATATCAATGCCCCACATTGCAAAAGGCCAAGGTGCTGTCAAGACATTCAGAGGAACTGGAGGAACGTGCACCTTATCAGCATAGATCTGGCACTTATGACACGTCCGAGAATGTTGATAACAGTCAGCTTCCATTGTGGACCAGAAATATCCTGCCCGAAGGATCTTCTTTTCCATGGTATGTCCACTGGAATGCATTCCGAAGGTACCCTCATGCAGCTCTGCCATGATTCTTTCTGCTTCCGTCTTATCCACACAACGCAGTAAAGTTGAATCATGGTTTCGTTTGTAGAGAATGTCGTTGCTGAGGAAGAACTTTGCCGCGAACCTTCTCAGAAATTTCTTGTCATTACCAGATGCACCCTCGGGGTATTCTTGAGCTTCAAGGTACCTTTTTACTTCATGATACCAAGGTTTTTCTGTTACCTCTTCAGCCTCAAGATCGCAGCAATGTGTAGGTTCATCCAATTTCCAGATAATGATCCGGGGAGCCTCGTTGTCCCATTTGACTTTGAACATAGAAGACATCATAGCTAACGCGTCCGCCAACTGATTCTCCTCTCTTGGGAAGTGTTCAAAAGTTATCTCCTCGAAGTGGGGGATCAGTGTCAGTACATACTCCTTGTAAGGAATAAGATTTGGGTGTTTCGTATCCCACTCGCCTTTGGTCTGATTGATCACGAGAGCGGAATCTCCGAAGACACTCAGAAACTTGATCCTTAAGTCAATTGCATCTTGAAGACCCATGATGCATGCCTCATACTCTGCCATGTTGTTGGTGCAGTTGAAACATAGTCGGGCAGTGAGTAGAGTATGAGTGCCTTTGGGGGATATGATCACAGCGCCGATGCCATTACCCAAAGCGTTTGAGGCTCCGTCAAAGTGCATAGACCATCGGGATCCTTCCTCAGGTCCTTCATCCGGTCTAGGTACTTCACAATCAGTCACTACCATAATGCTCTCGTCTGGAAATTCAAAGTTCATAGACTGGTAGTCATCCACTGCTTGGTGTGCCAAATGGTCTGCCAATACACTTCCCTTGATTGCCTTCTGAGTCGTGTACTGGATGTCGTATTCTGTCAAGATCATCTGCCATCTAGCTATTCTTCCAGACAGAGCAGGCTTTTCGAATATGTACTTGATCGGATCCATTTTTGAAATCAACAGAGTAGTGTGAGTCAACATATACTGTCTCAGCCGGCGAGCAGCCCATACCAAAGCGCAACAAGTTTCTCGAGCAGTGAGTATCGGGTCTCACAGTCGGTAAAATTTTTGCTAAGGTAATAAATGGCGTGCTCTTTTCGGCCAGACTCGTCATGCTGCCCCAGCACACACCCCATTGAGTTGTCCAGTACTATCAAGTATAAGATTAGAGGTCTCCCTTCAACCGGTGGCATAAGAATGGGTGGTTCTTGGAGATACTCTTTGATTCTTTCGAAAGCGGCCTGACATTCATCGTTCCAACGTACTACTTGATCTTTCTTCAGTAGTTTGAAGATTGGTTCACAGGTAGCAGTTAGATGTGAGATGAATCGGGCAATGTAGTTCAGTCGTCCTAGAAATCCTATGACTTCTTTTTCTGTCTTGGGAGCTGGCATCTCTTGTATGGCTTTCACCTTGGCAGGGTCCACTTGAATACCTTTGTCACTCACGACGAAGCCTAGCAATTTTCCAGATCTTACCCCAAAGGTGCACTTGTTTGGGTTCAACCTCAGCTTGTACAACTTCAGACGGTCAAACAGCTTCTGCAGATGGTCAAGGTGTTCCTCCTCAGTTTGGGACCTTGCAATCATATCGTCGACGTATACTTCAATCTCATGATGGATCATGTCATGAAATAAAGCGACCATGGCACGTTGGTAGGTTGCCCCAGCATTCTTCAACCCAAAAGGCATGACCTTGTAGCAAAAGGTGCCCCACTGAGTAACAAAAGTGGTCTTCTCCATGTCTTCAGGAGCCATCTTGATTTGATTATAACCTGAGAAGCCGTCCATGAAGGAGAATACTTTATGCTGAGCAGTGTTGTCAACCAGAACGTCGATATGAGGCAGAGGGAAATCATCCTTAGGGCTCGCCCTGTTCAAATCCCTGTAATCAACACACATTCGGACCTTACCATCCTTCTTCGGCACTGGAACCACGTTGGCAACCCACTGAGGGTAAGAAGTTACTGCAAGAAAACCGGCGTCAAATTGTTTCATAACCTCAGCTTTGATTTTCTCGGACATCTCTGGGCGCATATGACGAACCTTTTGTTTTACCGGAGGGCAGTCTTCCTTGGTAGGCAGGTGATGAACCACAATGTCGGTATCCAACCCAGACATATCTTCGTAGGACCAGGCAAAGATTTCCACGTAGTCATGCAGCATCTGAATCAACCGTTGTTTCACACTGAGCTCTAGATTGGCACCAATCTTGACTTCCTTTCTGTCTGTCTCAGTACCCAGATTTACCGTTTCCACTGGCTCTTCATGTGGCTGAATGACCCTCTCTTCCTGGAGTAACAGTCTTGCAAGCTCACCAGGCACTTCGCAATCATCTTCACCTTCGTCTTCGGCTAAGTTGATCGGATTTTCGAAGTCATAACTGGTAGTAGCAGAGTCGTTACCAGTGGGATCCAGAGTGGATTGGAACCTGTATAGGTGAGTGTGTGTAAATATAGCTGTTTTGCAATGTATAAAGAAAGAAAGGGAGCGCAAGATTTGAAATGTGAAAAACGTCCAATGCTTTTATTCATGATATATGAAAGTGACAAATAACAAGCCCTCACAAATGAAGCCACGGTGCCCCGGGTAAGACACCGGGCCATAGAGTTTCAAATTATTGTTCGTTACAAATTTAAAACAAAGGAGTTCATTATTGAGTGACAAAAGTAATAGGTGTAAAGTCTTTTGTAGTCCAGTTGCTTGGTCCACCGTTGGTCGTTGGGTAGATCCAGCTGTCAAATTCGGATTCCTCCACGTCGTCCTCAATAGCATTTACTCCCGGGTTGGTGATGAACACGGGAGGTCTTCCAATCCTTGCCTTGCGAACAGCCCTCTGAGCTTCTGCAGTGAAACCCAAGCCAAATTTGTCAGTCTTTGGAGTGAAATCAGGAAGCCGGCCTCAGTTTGTGCACTCACCCTTCTCAATCACAACCCGGGCATCCTTTAAGGAAGCCATCTTCAAAGGAGAACCCTCTTCAATCACAGTTTCTGCTGCTGCCAATGTCTGAGGCACTTCTTCAAAGTGTTGAAATGGGGTCTCAATGAACTCCCCATCCATTTCTATGTACCGGAACGAGTTGAGGTGGCTGACCATGTATTCTTCCTCCCCTTGAACTGTTACGATCTTCCCTCTGACCGGGTACTTAAGCTTCTGATGTAAGGTGGAGGTCACAGCTCCAGCCTTGTGGATCCAAGGACGACCCAGCAAACAAGAATAGGATGGACGAATGTCCATCACATAGAAAGTAGAATCAAAAACTTGAGAACCAACCCTGATTGGAATGTCAACTTCGCCGTGTACCATCCTCTTCGACCCGTCAAAGGCCCGGACAACAATGTTACTAGGCTTGAGCTCTAAACCCTCACAATCCAACCTGTCTAGGGCCTTCTTGGGTAATACGTTCAATGAAGAACCGGTGTCTACCAACACATGGGCAAGAGTAGTGCCCCTGCATTCAATGGAGACATGCAGGGCATCGTTGTGGTTCTTTCCCTTGGCAGTTGGATCGGCGTCAGAGAAACCCAACCCATTATCAGCAGTTAAGTTGGCCACACAATCGGTAAATTGATCAGCAGACGTTTCTTGTGGCACATGGGCCGTCTTCAAGAAGGAGATCAAAGCCTTGGCGTGGGCCTCTGAACACAACAACAATGATAGCATAGAGATTTTAGAGGGGGCATGCCCCAGCTGCTCAACCACATTGAAATCACTCTTCTTGATAATTTTAAGAATCTCTTCCATCTCTTGCTTGGAAGCTTCAACATTGGTCTTTGGTGCCTCCGTCCAGGAAGGAACATCAGTAGCAATCCCTTTGCCCCGAGCGTCAGATGACTCGGCAGCAGGGGTAGAAACATGGACTTGGTCAGGAGGGGAAACGGGCACACTGGCAGGTGTGATGACAAGAGGTCTTTGAATAGCTGGTGGCGCAATATCAGGTGAGAACAGCCTACCACTACGAGTAACCTTGGCAGGCCCGATGATGTTACTGACGCCGGTACTAGTATCAAACTCTTGTTTTACTCCGAGCACATAAACATCTGCCCCATAGTGCCACGGGACAACTTTGTCAGATTTATAGGGGATGGGCCCCGGAACAGTAATGATGATGGGGGCAATCTTCTGTGTGGACATGATTTGGACAGGCTTCTTTGAGGGAGCCTTAGGAGGTTTGTTGAAAATACTGACAATAGAAACTTCTTCGGTACGGACAGCAGGGACAACAATCTTCTGGAACAAGATTTCTTTGCTATCCATCAGGTTTTGAACGCCTGACTTCAGCAAAGGACAACCAGCGGGTGAAACAGAACATAGAAGGCAACCTTTACTACATCCCGGAAATAAACCGGCTAGCAACAGGTTCCTTTTGACGGCCAATAACAGAGTAACAATCTCATCCACAGAGGCTATATACCGGTCTTCTTCCACAACATTCACTCAATGCTGGGGCATGGGAGCAGTCACAACATTGGGCCTTTCAGGCGCCTCGAACTGTATTTCCTTAGCATCAATAAGGTCCTGAACCTTATTCCTTAGAGCCCAAGAATCATCGGTAGTATGCCCCGGGCTATCAGAGTGATAGGCGCAGCGGGCGTTGGGGTTTTACTTTGGAGAGGTTGTGTTCACAACCTTTGGAGCTTCCTTGACAGTTACCAGATTGGTTGACAGCAGTTGCAGCAATATCTGAGAGAGAGTCATACTGAGCCGAGCGTACTGCCTTTTGGGCCTCTCACCCCTTGGTTGGTTGTATTGCTGCGGAGCAGCAGTAGGCTTTGAAATTACCACCGCATTAACAGCTTGGCGGCGTTCCGGTTTGTTCTGTCTTCTTGGACCATAAACAACACTGGCTTCCTTCTTGAAGGGCTTCTTTTCAGTGCTCGAGGAGGCACCTTTCTGTATCTTCCCCGATTTGATACCAGCTTCGATCCTCTCACCAATCAGGATCAGGTCTGTAAACCCAGCAGAGGAATTACCAATCAAATGATTGAAGAAAGGACCAGACAGGGTCCCCAAGAACATGTCCACGAGTTCACGGTCAGTCAACGGTGGCTGCACCCTGCCAGCCAAGTCTCTCCACTTCTGCACGTACTCCTTAAAACCTTCACCCGTCCCAAGTGACATACCCTGGAGTTGGGTACGCGTGGGAGCGAGGTCGGAATTGTACCGATACTGCTTATAAAAAGCAGTAGCCAAGTCCTCCCAGTTACGAATATTGGTTCCATCCAGCTGATAGAACCATTCAAGTTGAGTCCCTGAAAGACTCTCCTGGAAGAAATGGATCCATAAGTTCTTGTCGGCAGTGTAAGGTTAGATCTTCCTTACATAAGAACGGAGGTGCAGCTTAGGACAGGAAGCCCCGTCGTACTTCATAAAGGCAGGTGCCTTGAACTTGTGTGGGATCACCACCCCAGAAGATAAACCTAGATCTCTAAAATCCAACCCAGGCACACGTTGAATCTCCATAGCATTTAACCTGTCCTCTAGCTGTTTGTACCTATCCTCAGCAGGAGGGTACTGTTCATCATTGAAATTTGTCTCGGTGTCAGAGACCACGGGACTAGGAACCCTTCCCTCTTGGTGACTGCCTTCCCCAACAGATGGAGTAGTCAGCTCAACTTCATTCTGCAGTGTATTCCCGAGTCTGCGTCCAGTGTTGAACATCACAGTCCTCTTCTTCTTATTCTTCTTCAAGAGCAGATCCTTCAACTCCTGTTGTCCCTGGGCTAAGCTCATGACCAGCTCTTGAAACTGGGCGTTCTGGGCCTGGAGGGCCTTGATAGCTTGTTCAGTAGTTGGTTCAGGATTCATGATGATTGAGTGAGTGCTGAAATAAACAGCGAAGAAGATTAAGCAACCTATAGAAAAAGGGTACCTGTTATGCACATGATGCATGATATGCTATTTATGCAATGCATTCAAGGGTTCAAAATTTCAAGTTCGTTGTAGACAAAAAGGAACACACATTGTATTAAGAAATAATTTGTTCAGTACATCAGGGCCTCATGGGAAAAACATTACAAAATAATTAATCCTAAAAGACACTGCGCATCCTCTTTGGAGCTATGTAAGTGTTGAGAGTCTTTTCCTCGTGAAGTAGACGGGTGAGCTCCAAGACCTTCTTCTCACTGGCATGTAGACTGGTTTCAAGAGAATTCCGTTCTTCCTTGAGTTGGATCCAGCTCTTTTGCATTTCTTCCCAAGACGTTGGCATGTCAGGATGTTGAATGGTGTAGGGCACCTCTCCTTCCAAAACTGGCTCTTTGATCACGGGGAGAACATGAGGATATGGCATCACCAGCTTCTGGGAGCGGGCTCGTACCCACTTGAGATAAGGCTCCAAGGGGATGGAGTTCTTGTGCCCCAGTGTCTTGCTATCTACCCTGTTGGGCATCCTCCAAGCTCTGATAAATTTCTGGCGAAGTCCTTGTGCATCATTGTCGAAGTCAAAAACTATGTCAGGAATCAACATGTCATGAGGGCCATCCCTCCGAGCATATCCAAACTGTCTCAAAGCCAGACATGGGTTGTAAGTAATGCCCCCTCTAATTCCAAGTAAAGGAACATTAGGAAACTCTCCGCAACGATCAATAATAGTGACATTTTCTCTGGACCGGGAACACCAATGTATATCAGCATGTGTAAGAGTCATCAATCGTTGTGACCATCTCAAACCCCGCTCGTTCTTCAAAACTGATTGTGGAAGGTGCGAAATAAACCACCTTGCCAGGAGAGGAGTACAGCACATGAGAAGACCTCTTTTTCTCATGGTTCGAGTGTAACATGAGTGAAGGATGTCCCCAAGCAACGTAGGTATAGGATTCCTGGACATGAAGATCTTGACAGCATTGATATCTATAAGCTGATCCGGATTTGGGAACAACACCAACCCATAGACAAGGAGTGCCACAACTTCTTCAAAGGCTTGTAGGTCAAGGGAATTCTAACATTCTTGGGCCTTCTCAAACAGAAACTTTGCCAAGAATCCTTTGATACCACTTCTAACTTCCCAATGTCCCTTGATGTCAGATGGTTGTAGGCATAATGCTTTAGCAACCTCTTCAAGTTTTGGCTCCTTTTCTGTACCGTTGTAGGGTAGTTGACTAAGGATAGGGACCTTCAGAATCTGGGAAAACTCTTCCAAGGTGGGTACCAATTGATAATCCGGGAAAGTAAAACAGTGGTGCAAAGGGTCAAAGAACTGGAACAACACTTTCACCATGTCCTCTTCAATGTTGGTATTGACCAAGCTGATGAGTCTACCATGCCTTTCACTGAAGGAAGAGTTCTCGAGAATCCTGGATGTAAGCTCCTTAAGCTGAGGAGGGATCCTCACAAGGTTGACCTGAATTGTCTTTCTGCGGATAGTTTCCATGTCCTACAAAACAAGAACAAAGATGAAGATTCGAACCCTTGAAGTGGTTAGTAAATGCATATGATGCTGTATGATGCTATGATGTTATGATAAGGACACACCACAAGTATTCACAAAGGCAAACATGATAAGGCACACAAGTCACACAAGACAGCCCTTAGAGTTTAGGCCAACATGAAGTCTAGGTACTACCCTCTTGAAGTTGGTGGGCTCAAAACCTGTCCTATCAGAAGTAACCAGGTTCTAAGGAGCTCAATATCATTGGGTTGTTTTCTGTGTTCATTGTTTTGATTTAGCCACTGAACTGGCGATCAAAATATTCCAAGAAAACAACCCTCAATGAGTGTAGTATCGAGTATCTACCAACTTCGGACTGCACCAAAGTCGGTCATCTCACTACCCCTAAAGAGGCCAGGATGGTCAAGTAAGGTTCCTAAGGTCAGTTGATGCTTCACGACACCACGCGGCGGCCCCGTACTCTCGTTGACTTGACTCAAGGGTTACCGGTACTCACCAAAGTGCCACATCAACGTAGCAAACTGCTTCAGCCATGTCGGTATACCCCGCACAGTTCCCTCACAGTTTTTTGCTACTTTCTAAAAGGTACCCCCCAGATCCGGGTTAGGATCTATGAAACTCCAAAACAGGCCCACAATTTTAAAGCAAACAAAACAAGCAATTGAAAACATAAGAGTGGTCTAATCCTAAGGTACACCTCACTTATACGGAATCCCCAGCAGAGTCGCCAGTTCTGTGATCGGTGGAAATAGAACTGACTGTTTTTAAGCTGGTTCGTGAAATGTCGCGGTAAGCAAGAGTCGCCACCGTCTTTTATGTTCTCCAATATGGAAAGGACAAAAGCACAGCAAAATTCCTTCTTTGAGAATGTTTCTCGGTTCGGGAGGTAGATTTATAGAAAGGGAAGGTGTTAACACCCTTTCTATCTGTGGTTATCCACGGGCTCTTAGGTACTTGCTCTTATGTTTTCAAAATTTGTTTGCTTTTCAAGTGTTTGTGGGTTTTGAAAAAGTTTCGTTTGAAAGATTTCTAGGTAACTCTTGTGTCAGTCCTCAAGAGTGTATGAAGTATTTGTTTGAAAACTTTTTGAAAGTGTAGGTGCGAAAAGATGTTTTTTTGTTTGAAAGAGCAAGTACCCTGGAGAAATCTACCTACTCTAAGGAATTAGGCTGTGTAAGAGTCCTTTAGACAGTACTATCCCACTATTAAGAAGTAGGTAGCACCATCGTTGGAGGTATTCGGGTCAATTCGATTATGGGACATGTGTGGTTACCGAAGCAATGGTAGGACATCTTAGTGGTAACCCTTACGTCCTAGATCCTTTTTATCCGAGGCAACCGTTTCGAGGCAACTGGATCTTTTAGACAGAAGGGCGACCTCTAAGATACCCTATACTTGATGACCACGTCGAGGCAACCATTGAGGCGTACCCTAGGAGTGGCATGTGCATGTGTGTTGTTATTTCAGTTAATGTTTATCTTGTACATGTTATTTGTGAGCTACGGATTGATTTTATTTTTCATACATTCTTGCAGGCATAATTAACAGTTAGGGGTGCGGAAAATAAATTGCGGAAAGGTAAATCTAACTATTACAAGGCGTGGGTCTATACATCGCCAAAAACAAAAACCCGTTTGGAAATAAGAAATGCGAGAAATTAAAAGAAAGCAATAAAATTCTAATTAACTATTACATTTCCGGAAGCAGTTACATAAATATAATGAATTAAAATAATAATGCGCGCGAAAGAATGAATCGGGACGTCCTGAGGGTTTTGACCCTTTTTGAGAAAGAATTGAATTTTTGTCCCTTTTTTGCAATTAATTAAAAATTAAGCCTAATTACTAATTAATTAATTATTTATTAAAAGAAAAAAATGTTTTTTGTATTTTTTATGTTTTTATGAAATAAAATAAAAAAGAATTAAAAATGTCAAAAGAAAAGCCTAAGTCTAAATTTGTTTTTATTTATTGTAAAAAGAAGATTAAAATTAAACCTAATTTAAACTAAATCAATTTATTAGTGTCTTATTTACAAAAATAATTAATAGTGAATAATAAAAAATATTTACATTTTTTAGTTTTTTTTTGAATTTTTATGAAAAAATATTAATTATGTTAATTTTGGTGGTAATAATAATAATAAATAAAAAAAATTAATAACTAAATTAGAAAATATAAAACAAAAAGAAAAAGAAAGAACCAAGGGGGGTGTTGGACCCTTAAGGAGGTGAATCTGGAAATTTAGGCCCATTAACCAGCCAAGCCACGTTGACTTTCTTGCTTGCCTATGCACAAGGCTGACCAGGAGCATGGTGTGCGTCATCTTTAGGCCACTGGATGGACGCTTGAGGACACTTGGCGTCTAGATGAGGAAGGTGTATGATGAACCTTCTTTTGGAACCTACACACAAGCATGTAAAGAAAAAATGTATAGAAATTTTGGGGGACCTGGGAATCGAACCCAGGTCCCAAGGGACAATTCAAGGACACGTCCACCAACTGAGCTGTGGCTCTTTTCTGTTGATAAAACCAAACCTGATTATTATATGCAATAAAGTAATTAATGTGCTAAAAAACAAAAACAAATGGTGCGCTGTTTGAATGGGCCACTAATACCTTGCCAGCGCACCATCTTCTTCGTTTTGCCTGTAAGAAAGAAATCAAATAACGGGGGTTTTTAACCCCCACAAAACAAGATGACAGAAAATAGCGATTAGGCCCCTGATGATCAGAAATTGTTCGCGAGGGTAGTGTTAGCTTCGTCTGGATGTCACGAGTTCAACCATATGCGTGAGAAGGTCTAATTTTGCTGGATGTGTAAACCCCCAATTCGAAGGTTTATGAACCCTAGAATTTGAACATGGTGGTTTATGATTTAGGCCGTTTCAAAGCAATTGAACCATACCATTAGTTTCCTGTGGACTCATACAACACAAAACAAGCAGCAAATTATGTTAACGATGCATAAATGTAGAGCTATGATTCTGAAAAAAATGACAAACCGAAGGTCTGTGAATGGTGACTCCTTGAGTGTTAGCACGTGGTTTTGATTCCAAATCACCCCTGAAGCTTCCAGCAATATGTCTGAATCTTTAAATCTCCTTGAAAGGGCCTCTAAGGTGGAATTCAGTTTCAAACTTTCTTTGACTTTTTTCAATATGGTAATGGCCGTTTGTGCAGTGCTTGGATCGTGAATTAGGTCTGTAATGCTTGCATATGTATATGTGAATGCAATTAGGTTAGCAGCTAGGCTTGGGATCCATTGTATTGATGTCTTGAGATTTTTGTTTATCACCATTAAAGACCTTCCATATTTGGTTCAAAATCAAGATTTTGTGCGCAAAAAGCCTTAGCACGAAATTGTGAGCTGGCATATCATACATAAAAGCTATTCAAACCAAAAATATGTCATTCAATTAATTTTTTAGATTTATTTGAATTATTATGGATTTAAAATGAATTAAATCCATAAAAATTAAATAAAAATGAAAAAATAAATGTTTGGTCTTTAAATTAATCATGGGACACGTGGGTGGCATGACAAGGCTGAATCAAGTGGAAGAAAGTGGGCCCTTTTTTTCAAAAATTGAAGTTTTAAGGATAGTTGACTTTTGCCATTTCACAAAAATTTCCCAACTTCTCCAATGCATATCTTGCTCAATTTTGATCATATGAACATGTTCTTGGACATTTTGGAAAGGTCTTGAAGTCCTCTAACCAATGCCTTTGGTCCCATGTCATTTTGATTTACCAATCACAAGTTATGGTCTTTGACTTAAAATGCCTTTTTGTTGACTTTTGAAAATGACCTATAATGTTGAAATTGATAACTTTTTGTGAGAGCATTTCTTCGACTTGTAATGTGAAGATGAGTTGTAGGAAATGTCATCCCCTTCAAAATGAGAATTGGATGGGATTTTTCTGATGAACCATGAAAAAGTTATGCCTTGGTCAAGTTACAATTGACTTTTCAGCTGTCCAAAATGGAAACTTTTGCACCTTGATGATTTTTGAGCCATTCTTGTGGAATCATGATCAAGACTTGATCAAATGATGATTGTGGCTTCAAAATAAGATGTTGATCAAAAATTTTGACTTTTGACTGCCAAATGACCATTTTACCCCTGTAGTTGGTTGTGGAGCAACTAGGGCTTTTGACTGTGCAACTTGATGCTATGAGTCTTGAAACTTGGCATGTAGATGCTTGACAATGTATATAGGCATATGGGACTTGATTGGACCCTTGAAAACCTCAACTTCCTCGAAGGAACCAAAACCCTAATTTTGACTGGCTTAGGAGGATGGTTGACTGTGCAACCCTTGAGTAGACTTGAGCAAATTGAGATGATGCTTGTCAAAACTTTGAAGAATATGGGAGGGCAAATTTTGGGGTACAACATAGGGGAAATGGTTTTCTTAGACCGATTAAGAGGTTAGACTTTTACACAGTCTCCCAAGCATGAGTTGCATAAGGATTAAATGATTTGGGAATGGAATTCTTCTCTGGCGAGTTTCTTCTAACTTTGTGGATTTGATGAACTATGGTCATGATCGACCACTATTTATTGGTTACCTAAACTTAATTTATGTCTTTTCCACTTATCCTAGGTGTGGCACCTTTTACATAGCTATAATTATTACTAGATACTTTGGGAATCATAGAACCATTATGGGATACTACCATTCTATGCATTTCTAGGATAATAACTTTTAATGATGTTGTTTTCTTGTTTTCCATTTCTGCCTTTAAGTAGGGTCATGTATCACTTCTTTCCCCATTTTCCTAGTTTTATCACTTCAACTTTTGCTTTGCTTTGCACCTCCTATCATTTCTATCTTAAATTATCTTGCAGTTTCTTTGTCTGTTTATAACATCATGTAAAGTCTTATCCCTTTTGTGATTTTTATTTTTATTTAATTTCTATCTCTTCTTTATACTTATGGTTTTTTATTCGGAGGTGACTTATTTAGGAGGGTCATAAAACCTCATAAAGATTCTGAGAGGTGTGTGTGTTATGGACTTAATGTTTGAGGAGCTCAAAATAAGGTACGAGGAAGGTAGATTAGAAGTTTATTGAGATGGAGATTTTTTGTAGTTATGATAGTTTATCTAATGATGGTTTCGAGATCGGATTGCCTAGTGATGGTGACACCGACTTATTGTCTTCTTCCCAAAGATTGGCTAGATCTTTCATGGTGTTCCTTACTTCCAACCACAACTCCTTTTACAAAGAGGTTGTTAATATTGACTTCATATGTCTAGCAGATAATTGGGTGCAAGTGTTGAAGCATATTTTGGTTTTGAATCTAACAAACTATTTTTCTAAGTAAACTTTAATACAATTCACTTGAAGTAAAGTCAACTACTAAGTAATCAAAAGACTTAGCAAGAATTTTTCAAACAAAGGCTTCATAAAGCTTGAAGGTTCACAAACTGTATTAAAGGATAAACTACTCTCAATGATAAGAAACATCTGAGGTTAACCAGTATTCGAGGATAAGAACCGTACGAGGATAAGCATTATTCAAGAATAAGAAAATACAAGGAGACACAAGTATTGTACAAAAAGTGCACTCCTCAGCTTTTGTCAAGATCTTCTAGAGGACATCTAAAAGTATCTACTCATATCCTCTGGACCATTTCGTGATTTCAAAGAAAGACAAAGGACATACTTAAAAAATGTTTCAACAACTTTATTTGTTCTTCTGTAAAATGAAACTCATGTTTTGTTTAAAACACACAACACCAATCAGAGAAAATTAGAAACATTATCAAGCAAAAGCATCATACATCTTATTCATATACTCGCTATCATATAGTGAGCACTAAAATCTTATTGTTAACATAATATAAGCCTCATATTCATTTCACATCCCCACAGTCATATAGTGAGTACTCAAATCTTGTAGTATAATAATATCATAAATACACAAACTCAATACTCTTGTAAGCTCCCTGAAAACTTTATCATTCATAAGTGTAAGCCCGATGAGGCTGTAGAATACAAAGAAAGAAAATAAATTGCAAGGAGAATCAATAAAGGATAATCTAACTAAGTGTGAGGATTGGACTAACCAAGTTGGCGAACCAGGATAAGTTATTTGTGTTCATTCTATTATTACTTTTCTGCATTTGTTTTATACCACACAAACAAGCACTCTCTCACTTATTACTAATTGTTTTAACTAATCATGTTAGCTATAAACCATTTCATTTCTTATACTCATAATATAGTTTATCCTCAAGTAATTCTTATAACATCACTATAAACTATAATTTTAAAAAGGGCACAATCCAACCCCTTTTTTGTGACAATTCTTTTTACATCAGCAAGTGTTGACGCAGTAAAGCGGAAAAAGATTGGAAGTATTATGGGTTTTATCGTATCCACATAGATCGGTGTGAGGGAAAGAATGTTATTCAACACTTTTCGCGGTTATGAGCTTAGTGTTGAATTGGATTGAAAGTAAAAGGTATTAACAGAAAAATAAATGCATTCTTTGGAAAGGAGAGAACTCTTTCGGGTTTGAATTTTATCTACCCTATCAAATACTTAAATGTATTACTCAGTTGTACGTATTATAAATCACTTGTCAACATCATCATGTATCTCCCAGAAAGAGGTTATCTCTAACATAAAGTGAGATATCAACCGTATTGCTCTCAGAGGAGATGTCTCACGCATCTAAAACAACACGGAGGCATAAATAACAGATTCAGGTCTGACACGCTAAGCACTACTTCACTTAAGTTACACAGTAAACCTCCTAAATCCCGTTAAGCGGGCTAACTGCGCTTAGCGGGCTCAGAAAGATACGCCTCTACCAAACTACTCAAAATTGTGGTAGCATGCTAGAGGAGGCGCTTAGCGGTCTCCACTAAACTTTTATTCTTGAAAACACGCATTTGGAGTTGTGTCGTCGACACTTTATTTCTCAATTCTCCAAACATGCACCAATACCTACAAAATGAATGAAAAACTAGCAAACGGTACACAATTGACACAAAAACGCAATAATACACAAAGTATACATATTTCCACAAAAGTTAGGCTTCCTTCAATGAATGTTAATATAAATTTTCGATAAGTGCAACAAAGCTTATATACAAAAATGACTACAATTTGCACTTATCAAACTCTCCCCAGCTTATAACATTATTTATCCTCAAACAAAGTCAAACAACTTAAAGAAACAAAAGACGATAATAAAAGAATCATGAATCAACAGGTTTCGAAAAACAAAAACAAATGTATGGTTCAACAAAAACATACAAGCAAAGTAAACTTACCATAATCCTACAACGAAAACATGAGAATGAAACGAATCCTAAGTACAAAAATAATACTAAACATTCTAAAACAGAACATGCTCAATCATGAATCACACCTAACAAAAATTCATCAAGGGATGAAAAACACACAAAAGTAAGGGACTTGACACTCATCCAACAATCTTGCAAACAAAATACTAAATTATGCATTCATCCAAAAACTCATATTGAAAACATAAAAGCAAGAATCACAAGGGCTTTTCAAGGTTGTAATGTGGCTTGGTAAACAAACAAGGGGAAATTTCTAAAGCTAATTGAAACAAAATTTTGCTTAAACCTAAGGGAGTGATCAACTCACAAAGTTTCAAACACAAAATATCAATCAAACTTCTTCTACATTCCTGTTATACCCCAATTCCCCCCCCCCCCCCCCCAAGATCCTCTGTCATCTACAAGCATCACAAACATTTTTCTTGGCAAAATTCCTCAAGATACAAATTTGTCTTCATAAAAAATTCCTCAAATAACAAGTGCATTATTAGGGTTTATCCTATGTACTCAAGATTTCATCATGATTACAATTGATGGTTCTTGAGATAGAGTATTACTTCTCTAAACATCTCAAGCCTTCTCCACAAATATGCACTCAAGATCCAGAAAGTTAGGGGGTTTCTCCTATGAAAGTGCTTGGACATTAGTGTTGGTTATTCAAAATGGTTCATTGAGGTCAATTTCTCCTCAAGGCCACCAAAGGTCATTGTTCTTTCTTTATTTCAAGTGCATCAATCATGTAGAGTTTCCCTTAATTACTTGCTCTACGAGTCATTTCATTTCAAGAAGTCTAGAAGATTGAATCATGGTTCTCTTCTTGTGGTGAGACTCGCTAAATAATTAAGTGTGGCTTTGGGTGTTTTCAACAAGATATTTTGTTGATTGAAGAGCGAGTATACAACATGGTAGGAGTTTTAGGATTCTTTATAATCAAGACCTTGTTATCTTTTCAATTTCTTGATTGTTTAGAAGTTGACTTGAGTTTGAAGATGGGAGTAGAGAATGGATTCATTATTGTGAAGAGTTTGCTTTAAGATTGATGGTTTGTGTTGAATGCAAAGTCGTTAATTCAAATGCATTTCAATTTTCTCAAGAATTGATTCAAAAGTTTAGGCTCACTCATGTGCCGTGTTTGGAATTCAGGATACATCAATCTCGTACAAGAATTTCAAAGTCTAAATGATTCATGATTCAAGAAATCATGTTTCTTAGAGTTCAAGGCCTTATCCAAAGTTCAAACTTCTACCAAAATTATTCAAGAGATATTCATACTTCAAAAGGAAATTCAAGATTGTCAAGAGTTCATATTCATAATTTCAAGTTCATTTTTACAAGTCAACATTCAATCAAGGGTTTTTAACGTCCATATCAGTTCATCAAGAATCATCAAGATCAAGTTTATTCAATAGTACAACAAATAAAGTGGTTAAGTTTTACAAGCATGTCTGTGGTCCTAAAGTCATCCTTGTTCTCTCATGGGAGTTATGAAAAGTTCCATGCCTTTCAATGCCAAACGCATTTCTTTTTAATCAAATGCCTACACCAAATCTCATTTTTGAGCCAAGATTTTACATTGAAGTTCAGATTGTCCAATGCTTGCGGAGCTTGATACGAAACCAATGCAAATTTCCATGTCTCCATATCACTGTAAACGTGTCCGAAGGTTTGGTTTCCACGTGCTTCAAACAAGCTTTACCAAGGAATCAATCCAACTATCCTAGAACAGTTCAAAGTAGTTCTTATCATGCCATAAGCCAGTCACAATTCAAGCTAAAACCGGTTCATAAAATAACCCCTACACAAACTCAGTAAGCCAGTCCAGATATCAAGATACAAATAGCCTTGCTCATTCAGTTAAACTCAGTCAGAAGAATGTATCCAAAGTCCAGACAGTTTTAACATTCAAATTACCAATGTTTACCATGTATAAACTAACCTAAACAAGCACATAACAGAAGTTCAGGGGGAAACTCCCTAATCAAAACAAAATTACTAACTTAGGAAAAAGATTAAAATCAGGGAATTATCAAAGCATAAAGTTAAATAAAAAATCAGAGAAAGAGACACAGGCAAAAAAAATTAGGAAATCAGATAATTAGATGCAGAAGGAAACTTTGCAAGTTAAACTAGGATTCAATCTCGACCCTTCAATTGGTTGTAACTTACTTTCAATCCGAAGGCTTAGACTCACATATTTGTAACTAACTTTAATAGTCTTAATCGGTTATATAACAGGACTCAAACATAATTGAGAGGGGATTCACTTTCACGATTCATTTTGAGAAAATTCACAAGAGGCTTCATAAGCATCATTTTAAGCATTTCTTGACACCATTGTGTTTGTTTTGAGTCTCATAAACTGAAGCCCTGTGAAAATAGGCATTGGTTGAGCTTGTATGAAATTTAATTTAACTATGAAAAAACTTAGGGTTTCTGGTTTTGATTGAAATTTGTTTGATACATTGGATATAAATTAACTTTAAGCACATTTATGAAATCCTTGTGAAATTTCAAGCAACTTAGCTTTTTTACATTTTTTAATTTGGTTGAGAAACGAAGAAACACGATTTTGAACAATGGATGATGTCTCAAGGTTGAAGATGATGGTTGTCTGGCGCGAAAATTTGATTTAAAATATTAGTTTATAATATATTTAGTTGAAGTCATTTTATTAACGAATTGGTAATGCACCCTAATGGTCATGCGCTGGTATTTGTTATTTGTGTGTAGCAAAAGGTCTGGGGTTCAAATCCCGTCGCCCTAGACCTTTTGCTTATTTTTTAAAACCATTCAACATTTGGTTTTATATTTATTATTGTGAATGCATGTTATGTCAAGCCATAGTGTGTGACCCAGAGGCTAGTATTTTATGCAGCAACCTTGAGGGCGTGAGTTCAACCCTTGTGGTCACCTTTCCTTATTTTTTAAACACTAATTTTCTTTCTGTTTTGTTTCTATGTCTTTTTTCTTTTATTTTCCTTTTAGTTTTAGTTCATTTATTTATTTTACTTTCTCTCTTGATTTTATTGTGTCAAAAAAATCAATATTTTAAAACAACAAAATATTTTGTTCATCTTTGATTTTTATATTTTTATATTTTGTTTAATATATTAATTATTATTAAAAAACCAAAAAATTAGTTCCTTTGTTTAAATTGTTTAAATGTTGATATTTCTTTCAATTAAATCCTTTGTGAATATTTTTATTAAATGACTTTCTTAATACCATGATACTTTAATGTATTTACTTAAGTGTGAATTTTGAAGTTCTATACTATGATTAAGTGATGTTAATACCATGGATATAATTGATTCATATGACTTGTTACTTTTTCTTGATAATTCTCATTAGGATTTTGTTCTTACCATGTGTATGAGGTTTTGATTAATGCCTTGTTTAACTATGTGAAACACTAATCCATGAAGCTTGCATATTCTTTTCTTTAATATCAACCCTTTAAATGTTTATGTGATAATGGTTGATGTTTCTACCTCATTGTATTAGTATTTATGTCAAAATCCAAGGAAAGAAATTGTATTGTTGACTTGATAGTCATGTGCATATGATTGTCTTATGTTCATCTTTATGTGTTTACCTTTGTATATCACCCTTTGTAAATGTTCACCCTTGTACCTTTAAACCCTAATTTAAAACTTGAACTTCTTTCATATAAAAAACCTTGACTTTATGTCATTACATTTTCAAACTTTCTTATTTAATAAATGCTTCAATACACTTAAGCATATTAAACAATTTCAAAAGAATAAAATAGATTCAATCTCACCCAAATCCTTTTGCCACTAGGCTTTTCAATTTAAAATCTTTTCTCAAAGAGATTAGACATAATTTATCTCCATAGTTGAGATACAATCATCCTATCCCGACAATAATTTTTGAAGTAAATGTGATTCTTTCCACTTGAGGAAGCTAGTGGAAAACTTGTTGATTTTATATCCAAGTTAAGAACTCATTTATCATAATGATGAAAGACCCACCTTCTCATACTTGTGGTGGAATTAGTTGAGTATTCTCCTTAAGATGATAACTTGTCTCTTATCCTAAAATCAACCCACAAATCTTTTTTGTTATTTTTACCACGAACTACGAGGTTTTGATCCTTCATTGATACGTAGGTATAAGACTATATGCATTTCCAAACAAAAATATAATAAAAATACATTTCCTCCACCTCCACACTCTTTTAGCAAACAACCTATTTTAGCCAAAAATAGATATTAAAAGAGGTTCCTATAGAGTATTATAGATACATAAGGTGCTAATACCTTCTATTTTTATAACCAACTCTCATACCTTAGATCTCTCCTTTGTTCTTTGCTTTTAGTTTTTGCTTCTTGGATTGCATGATAAATATAGGGTTTTGATCTTTTCCTCTTTCCTTGGAAATAATAAAGTTCGCTGGAGACTTCTTAATTTGTGAGTCAAGTTAGTCAATAGCTTGGTCTCCTAATTTTTCACCGCGACACATATAATATCAAAAGTATTCTATAAACTTATGATCATAGACGAATGAAGAGATACACAACTCATTACCAATACTATTGAGACTTTACCAATCCTTGGTAAAGTTACATTGGTGTACTTTTTCTAGTACCGAGCTAAATATGTGTTTTGTTTCTACAAAATCACGAAACTTATACTTTACCCCATTAAAAATCACACCTCTTAACCATTACAAAGTTATTTTGTAAACAATTTTAGTTTTTGTTATTAGGGGATCTTATATTTTTTATATTAATGCATCGTTTGGTATATTAACTTAATTTAATGTTTCACTTAAGTCCCTTAAATGTTACATATTAGTCCCTTAAAATAGTTATGTTATCCCACTTAATCATTTCTATTAAATAATGAGAATTTTTTTAACTTTTTCATATGCGGGAGTCTAGGTGGTATTGTGTTATCTCACATGTTTTTTTTTTAATATTTTGAATTTATTAGTTTTTGAAATGAAAAGCTTGATACACTTTGAAGCCTAGTTACATTTCATTTAGTAACCAAAGGTGAAAAACAAATAGGAGAAGAAGGAAAGAAGACAATTGCAAACTCTGGTTTCAGAGAGATAAGAAATAAGAGATAGATGAAGGTGAGTATTTGTTTCTCTTCAAGCGCATTCATCTTTGTTTCATTTCATTTAGTAACCAAAGTTGAAACACGAAGAGGAGAAGAAGGAAAGAAGACAATTGTAAGCCATGGTTTCAGAGCAACAAAGACAAACACGCTTGAAAAGCAACAAATATTCACCTCTCTCTCTCTATCTCTCTAAACTCACACAAGAACCATCTTCAACCTTCACCACCATTCCCTTCAATGTTCTTTGTAACCACTCTTTGAATATCCATGATATCTTCAAACTTCAACATTATCATCAGTTTCTACATATTACAGCAACAATTCACGAATCAAAGTCAAAAAACTCAAGAAGTAAAAGTAGAAGAAGCATAAGTTATTACCAGATTCTACGAATTTCCCTGGTTCTTGTCAGCTTCGTAGTCGTTTAAGACGCCATCAGAGCGACTTCGATAAGTAAGCGCTCTATCCTTCCTCACTCTTGTGTAAACATTTTTGTTGTTGTTTATTATCTCCTGGTTGTTATCGTTGTTCGCACGAAGTTGCTACAAACCGCAAGAGAACGAAATTGCTAAAGCAGTTTGAATGGAAGTCCGAGATGAGAAAGGCGAGATCGCTTGGTTTCATGGCGCGTTCAAAGATAAAAGGCGAAGACGGTGATGTCTCGTCGAAGGAGGAATTCATAGATGATGATGATCGTGGTGCTGAGATGGAGGAAGGAAATCAAAATTGCATCACAACGGCAACGCTAATGACGGAGAATCGGTCGTAGACAGAGGAACCATGGATACCGAGTGAAATAAAAGCAGCAAGATGAAGGTTGAGACTTGAATAGAAGTAGAAGAGGAGTGGAGGAAGGAGAGGGATCGTGCACTGTCGATGAAAAGGAGGAAAAAGAACTCTGAGTTCTCCTAGAAGCCTAATCGTCATACCCAAACTCAACCCTAATTTTCTCATTTTCATTTCAATTTGTTTTTTTCCTCTCTCAACAATTTAATTTGTTTCTTTTATATAAACTAGAAAATTAATAATAAAAATATGATGAGTAATAAAAAAATTGAAAATAATTTTTGATGGACTGAAAAACACTTCTTCCTAAGGCTTAGCATTTTTTTGTGATTTGGTTTCTTGTGAAGAAAAAACTCCTTGGACTATGTTATTGGTTTATTTTGATTTAGTTTTTATTTTGGTTTAATTTTCTTCCAAATTTCTTAATAAAAATTAGTGATAAAAGATTACAAAAATCCAATGAAGATTTATTTTATTCGTGATTAATCGATTACTTGAGATTTGTGATTCACTTTTACTTGTTGAGTTTGGAGTCTTATGTAGGTTTATTATGTGATATACGGATATGCTTGAGTTTCCGATTATGATTTATTTTTACATTGATGATGCTTCGACACTTATTCTGAGCATTCGATCTCTGACTGTTTGTTTGTTGATGTTAGCTCGCGTGAAGTATTCAGGGTTTCTCTGCTTTGCTTACTTTGCTACGAACTCTTGTTCGTTTGGTATTATACTAATTTTGGTTTATTTTTTCCGCATTATTTACTGCTTTCCTTGATATGAGAAGTAGGATATAGATGCATGTTCTAGGAGTCCCTTTGAGGAAAATATGGTTTATTTAAAGACTTGTTTAATGCAATTCCTACTTGTGTTTGTTTACAAATTGGAATATTTACATTTGTGCCAAAGACCTCGATAAAGGCATCCCATTCTAATTCCCCGTTGATAAGTCCTCAAAAAGAGGCAAGGCGATAAAGGGTCGGTAATCGACCCCTCCATTTCTTGTCTTTATCGTTCCTAGCTCGCGCCATGCGTTGATGCTTTGAACTGTGCTGCTCATGTTATCGAGTCGATCAAGTGGAATACAAGGATCTGTAACCAACCCCCCACACTTTGTATTTAGCTCGCATTTGTGAAACATTGACGCTTTGATGTGATCTCATTATTGCCTTCTATCTCCTACCTTGATTTTTGATATCTTGGTCAGGTGTTTAGTCGCTTATGACGATTCACTTTTGTTCTTCTCTTGTCTCGATTATGTAATATCTTGGTTAAGAGTGGACACCCCTTTCTTTCTTTCCCTAATGCATTGATATCACGGTTAAGAGCCACTATTCCCCCATTTTTCTTGTCTCGACGATTCGATGTCTTAGGTAAGTATTCATTTATCCTACCTTGATGATTTGATATCACGGTTAGGTATCCCTCTTCCCTTATCCTACCTCGATGATACAATATCGCGGTTAGGTATCCCTTTCCTTATCCTATCTTGGTGTCATGCTACCTCGATTAGGTGTGTGCTACTTGAGTGAGTAGATACTCCTCAAGCATTATTTGCTTGTTTTGGTTTTGACTTTGTGTGATCGCACTTGTGTATGTGTGTGTGTGTGTGTGTGTGTGTGTGTGTGTGTGTGTGTGTGTGTGTGTGTGTGTGTGTGTGTGTGTGTGTGTGTGTTCTTTAGGTTTTGAACCTTTACTATGCTCCCTTAGGAATAATCACTTGTTTCGTTTCCGATTCAAGTTAGACATTAGGATTGTTATCCATGCATGCTAACATAGGTAGAGATTTCCCTTTCAAAAGAAACCTCAACTTTATGGCCATCATTGTATGATAACACTAAGGATAGAAATAGGTTAGTCCCCTTTAGACTTTTTCTCTTCCCCTTTTGTATAACTAAAACTAAAACCTTTTTCTTTGGAAAATGCATAGAACATTTAAAAATTATCAAATTCTTTTTCAAGGTAAAAAAAACACAAACCAATGCAAACCTTTTTGTCTTTGGATTTTCTCCTTCTTTTAAAACCTTTTCAATAAGGATGTGTTGTTTCAAATTCGAACAACTTGGAAAAGCTAAGTGTGCGAGGGACTGAGCATGAGTCTCTTTACGAGTTACAATGCAAAAAACGAATTGAAATCCTAACCATAAGGATTCGAATACGGAATTATCCATAAAAATACAAAACAAACGAAAACTATTGAGCCGAACTACGGTTCTCTGATTCCTTAAAAAGGATACATATGCATTTGATCGTGGGGCTCAACCGAGGAAACTTTGTAAATATTCTTTCTTTTCCCTGTGTTTTCTTTTGCGTGCATTTTACATTTATCTTGATTAGCATTTAGATATAAACACCCTTTAGTTTAGAACAACAAGAGTGGATCCCGTGGAGTACCACGGACGTGAGGGGTGCTAATACCTTCCCCTTGCATAATCGACTCCCGTACCTAATCTCTCGGTCGTAAGATCGCAAATTCTCCCTTCTCAGGTTTTTCTTTGATGATTTTCCTTTCCCTTCCTATGGGATAAATAAATACTCGATGGTGACTTCATTGATTCACTCTTGATGATTTTACGCCGGTACCTTCAATTCCCAAATTATCACACCAATCACATAACTTATTAACACAACATTATTTGAAACTCTTTTTTTTTTGTTTTTATTTTTCAAAACTTTTATCTTTTTTCTTTCTTTTTTCTTTTCTTTTCTTTCTTTTTTTTTCTTCTTTTCTTTTCTTTTTTAATTTTTCTCAACCTCATAGCAACCAAACAAATAAGTAAGTCAACATTTTTCTCCTCAATTTGAATTCAACCAACATCGAAGTGTGAACAAAAAGAATCAAAATCAATTCAAAAAGGGTGAACCAAACAATCATAGACAAGCATTAAGTTTAAATGAAACATGGATATTTACAAAAGCTCAAAGAGGTTAACAAATGTTCACACACTCACAGGATGAATTGACTATTTGATTAGGTAGTTGTGCTCAAAATGAAACAAGGTGCCTTGATTCTTTTCATGATTTCATACAATCAACACAAGTAAAAGATTAAACATAATAAAATCTTGTTAAAACAAGAATGTTGGTGTCCTGCATATAGTGAACAATGGAAAACTTCCTCACATTTGGGGGTAAAAAGGAACTAAAGTGATTCAACCATAAACAAGTAATACAAAAGAATGAATTGTATGGTAATTATAGCAATGAAAAGTTTCCTAAACATGTTATGCTATAGAAAGCGATAAACGAGTACCTGGTAAGTACCAACTTTGAAACACTATCATTACCATACATATTCAAGTTGAAATAATATATCTTGGAAAATAACCAAAAGCGACCTCAAGCTAACAGACCAAAATTTGAGTCCAAACAACAACAAAAGAACTAGAAATTAATACTACTATTATTTAATACTCTAAAGCCTTATTAAAAGTGGGAAAATGGGGGGCCAAGTGAAGAAAAAATATCATTGGCAAACATCTAAGAGTGCTAAGCGGGACATAGCATGCTAAGCGGCTGGAGAAAAAATAGGGTGCGCTAAGCGGGCCTGGCCACATTAAGTGGTAGCATGAAAATGTAGAAAAATCAGAACAACCTCTGATTTCTCATGCACAACCTCCACTAACACCTACACATCTTAGCTACAAAATATACAAAATTTACAATGGCTAAGGTTCCTCCCAATAAGTGCTTGTTTTATGTCGTTAGCTTGACACCTTTATTTACACACACATGCTCCTCCATGTTGCTTCGTTCACTAGCATCTACCAATAATCTGGGAAACACTTGAGCAAATGTAAACGAAAAATAAGTATATACAACCACACTTGAACAACATTGAAACACAACACATATATACACACACTTGAACACAACAAAAACACATACATGACAAGTGTGGAAAACAAACATACAACAAGTATAAATCAAACAAGTATATGTTATACAAGTATAGTAAACATAAACAAGTCAATTTACAAGTGAAAAATACATAATATATGCGTTATATATGAAGCCCAAAACCATATAACCTATTGTGATGTAATTCAATATCAAAACACCAATCCCTGGAAACGACACCATTTTGTTGACACGGTAAAATGGAAAGCAAAAGATGGGAAGTATTCCAAGTTTTATCGTATCCAGAGAGATCGGCGCGAGGGAAAGAATGCCATTCAACACTTTCCGTGGTTATGAGCTTAGGGTTGAATTGGGTTGAATGTAAAAGGTATTAACAGGAAAATAAATACATTATTTGGGGAGAAGAGAACTTTTTTGGGTTTGAATTTCATCTACCCTATCAAATATTTAAACGTGTTACTCTGTTGTACAAACCTAAATCACTTGTCAACATCATCACGCATCTCCCACACATAGGTTATCTCTAACACTGAGAGAGATATCAAGTGTATTGCTCTCGGAGGCGATATCTCGCGCAACTCAAACAAAACAGAGGCATTAAGAACCGATATCCACGTGAATACTAAGCCTAAATCTATTCCTATAATCTAAAACCTAATAGATGTTCATCTTAAGTCCAGATTCAAATTGTACATGTCTGTAGTAACTCAAACCCAAACAAAGTAAGAAATCATCAATATTGATTTAAAAAAGAGGTTTTATACAACATTATGAGCAATAAATATACATATAATCAAGGTAAAATTACATACGAACTCCAACAAATAGAGAATACAAAGAGAAGAGAATAAGAAGAAGAACCAAACATCTTTCAGTTTGTTCACTTTGATTGATGATAAATCTGATTCCGGATCATCAAGATACAAGTTCCATTATTGTTTTCTACACTCAATCATCAAAGAATGGAAGGTGATGAAGTTGGGACAAAAATACCCAAAACTCCATCACCCTAATAAATGAATTACAAAAGAATATAAATTGCAAAATCAGCATACCACGCTAAGCGGGTCTGGCGTGCTAAGCGCGACTTCATTTAAGTTACACATTAAACCGCCTAAATTGATGAGTTCTAAATTGTTGTGAATTTGAGTGTGAATAATTAGCGATCATCAGCTTAATTTGTTTGCTTTTTGTCAATAAAACTCAACTTTAGTGTATATTCGGTATAGTTTACATTATAGTGTATTTATTGCGTTATTATATAAATATCATTGATTTTAGTTGATTTTATCTCATTTTTGTAGGTATTCAAGCTTTGATATTTAGGCATTTTTAGAAAGAGCATTGAATAAGCTTTCCAACGCTTCGAAATGGGTGCAAATCAGAGTTACGGTTCAAAAGTTATGGTCGAAATAGTGCAAAATGTTGTGCTGGTTTTTCAACTTTCTGTCATCTCTCGCCGGGCGACGCTTTTGGTCGTCGGGCGATGATAGGCGAGCTGTAGCGTGGGAAAAACAATGTTTTGGTTGCCGGGCGACGCTTTTTGGTCGTCAGACGATGCTGGACAATCAGAAATGCGTATTTAGGTGTAAAAACACATTTTTGTGTATGGTTTTGGGTATTTTTGACCCCCAACTCCATCATCCTTCATTTTTTGATAGTTAGAGCTTAGAAAGTAACATTGAAGCTTGCATACGGATGATCCGGAGTGGATTGCTCATCAATCGGCACTGACAAATCGGTAAATTTGTGGTTTATTTCTCTTCCTTTTTGTGTATTATTTATGTGTTGGGTTTGTATATGTATTTATTTTTAACTCATGTATATTTGTCGCACATGGCATTATATTAAACTTGCTTTACAAATCTTTGTCGATTACTATCTTAGATTTTTGCTCTGTGCTAGGGATTTGAGTTGTTATAGACATATACTGCTTAAATTCTTATCTAAGATGATTATTTGTTAGTTTCTAAACTCTAGAGATAGATTTAGAGCTAGCATTCACATAGAGTATCAGAGCCTAATGCCTCTATGTAGTTGTGTTATGCTGAATGATTGTCAGTGTCATTACATAGTTGTCTTTTATGTTGTTGAGGAGGTAGAGAGATCATTTCCTTGGTGATACAGTCAATCTCTTAATTTGGGTTAGAAATGACTTAGGTTGTGAGTGATACATGGTGACATTTATGAGTATTGTTAGGTTGAATGTAACTGGTCGATAGATTTAAGTCTGTGATGAGTGGAGTATATGCAGGCTTGATAAGTTCTTCCTTAGTTTTTTTTCTTTTGTTTACATTTCTTTTCTGTTGATAACATTTTCTTTACAAAAACCCATTTATCCTCAAACTCATATACGCGAGAATTTGTCGAACGACAATTCAATAACCAATCTCCGTGGACACGATAAATTCCTCGATAAATATTTGCAAAACTTTTGTTGCTTGCCGCTACACTGCTTCCAACAAAATGGTGCCGTTGTCGAGGATTGGTTCTATTCTTTTCGCATTGCGATAATTCTTTTGTTTTTGAGTTTTGTAATTAATATATATGTTGTATACAAATTGTATATTAACTTGTATATGATATTTGTGCATATATGTCTTTTCACGTATTGTTGTAAATTGTCTCGTTTTTGTAACATTTGTTGTGTGATTATTATGACACTTTCTTTAGGTTTGCGCGGTGTGACAATACCATGGTATGATGAGAGGAGGTTACTAGCTCGCACAATAAAGGCGTTGATATTATGACGTAAAACAAGCATGTTTGTTTGTATTTATTTATATGTATGGTGATTTGTGCTTTAACAAGTTTAAACAAGGAAATGTCCTGAATTTCAAATCTTCACTTTTCGACTTGTTAATTCATTTTCACCCAGTTTTCATATCGTTATTTGTATTTTTTGTTATGTCAATTTGTGTTTTCCGAAAGCTTGTTGTGCTTAGCTTGAGGTGTTTTCTTTGTTGTATATATTGTAAATTTTTTACATTGAAATTTTGTAGGAATTATTATTTTTCTAATTCTTTTATTGTTGTTTGCACTCAAGTTTTGGTCCGGTAACTTGTAGAATATTGAGGTGAATTATCAAGTTTGATCGTTTCGACTTGTGAATGCATGGTAATGATTTTGTTAAAGTTTTGTACACATTCGAGGTATGTGTTTATCGCTTTCTATACTTTAGCATTATCATGATACTTAGACTTTTTACAATTTTTATGTCATTTATTCTTTTGTATACTTTTTCATTTGTGAATAACTTTAGTTCCTACCATTTTTGTGAGGTAGCTTTTCATTGTTCACATATGCTGGAGACCACAATGCTTGTTTTAACTTAATTTTATTATGTTTAATCTTTTATTTGTGTTTATTGTATGAATGCAAGAAAGTGATTATGATACAGTGGGAGAACTGACTTGAGGGTTTTGCGTTTGATCGCAAATGTTGCGGTCAGCAAGAGTCGCCACTAACTTTTCTTTTATCCAAAAGGAAAGGTGAAAAAGCACAGGAAAGACCTTTGAGATTATTTCTTGAGTTCGGGGGGTAGATTATAAAAAGGGAAGGTATTAGCACCCTTTTCATCCATGGTTTTCCATGGGCTCTTAGTTACTTGCTAGATCACTTGCTTTTGTTTGAAATTGTGCTTTGTGTGGTTTTTTGAAAGTATTTTGTAAAGAGGCCATTGTTTAGGCAATCTTTGTAATGATTCTCGTTCGTAAGAATGTGTACAAAGATGTTTATCTTTTGAAAATGTTTTCAAATTTGTAAGATGTTTTGAAATGTGTAGGTGCTTGTTTTTGAAAATAGCAAGGATGTTTTCTTGAAATTGAGCAAGTAATTAGGAGTAATCTGCCTACTCAAATGTCTTTCTTGTTCATTTTCTTTTCCTTTGACATTGTTGTCTTACCATTGATTTGGTAAACAACCCTATCTTTGGATGTAAACGGGACGGGCGTGGGTCATCGTATAACCATGATTAGCAATATTGCAAGGTATCTTAGCATTTTTCTTTAGGGGCTAAAATCATTTGTAAGGAAACTTAGATGGCGTCATCAAGGGACTATGATCTTGTATTCGTTTGTTTTTGCTAAGATACCTCAAATGCGTAATATGGTCATTTTGTATAAGGCAACCAAGTGGGATAACCCTAGGGGTGCTTATGTGCAAGTGTATTGTTTTCATGCTTGATTTTGTCTTGAATTAGGGTTTTTCTAAGTATTGGTTTTAGTCTTTCCATACAAACCCTAATTACTAGCATTTGTATATAAAAAGCGATAAATTGCGGAATTTTAAAGTTACTACGCTATTACAACATTTGTTGGGAGGGGGTGTACAAATTGAATGGGGATTGCAAGAATGTAAACCTAGTTAATCTATTACAACCAAATTGAATGGGTATTAATGTGCAAGGAATTAAAATAAGTAATGTACAAAATGAATAAGTGCACAAAAATGCAAAATATAAACAAAATGGGTCTTTGTTTGATTTTCATGAGAAAGAGGGAAATTGTTTTACCCTAATTAATTTAAAGAAAATAATTAATTAAGTTTAAATTTATTAAGAAAAGATTTTGAATAAAACCCTAATTCTATTTAGTTGATTAAAAGAAAATAAGTTTAGAAAAAAGTATTTTTTGGTATCTGTCTTGAAAATATTTATGGCATCATGAAATATTTTTAGTCTTTCTTATATCAAAAATAATATATTTTAATAGGTGTAAAAGAAAAATAAATATTAACCTAGTTTTAATTAAATTTACAAGGTGATTTGTAAAAAATAAATAAATTATAGTTAATAAAAATATTTTTTTGGTGAGAAAAAATAAAATAAACTAAATTAAAATGAAGATAGTTTTTTTTATTTATGATTTTTAATATTAGTGAAAAATAATTAAGAAAAAACAAATAAAATAAAAATAATAAAATAGAATAAATTGTGCCAGGGGTGCATAAGCAGGCAGGGAGGTCAGTTAGCAAAAATAAAAACAATACCAGGCCCAAAGGGCCCAACGCCTGTAAAAAAATGTTAGAAAGTTAAAGAATATGAAAAATGGGCAAAAGGGTACCACTTAGGCTCGAACCCAGGTCCCATAGGTTAACAGGCGCGCGCTTTACCACTGGGGTGGCTATACATATGTTCATATAAATAAAAAAATAAATATGTAAGGTAAATCAAGTCCTGATGACTTCATCTTCAACCTCCAGCCGGTGTACCTGCAACTTCTTCATTTCTCAACAAAAATGGAGGATGACAAAATGAAAGTTGTTGCATTCTTCCTCACGAATCTAACCATGTAAATAACTAAAGCTAAAAGTCAAAGATAAATGAGAATTTCTCTGGCCCTAATTTGAACCCTAAAAATTTCAGAAACTTCAACTCTAAAATTCTCTAAATTCAGGCCATATAAATGCAAACTATGGATATGTACAACTTCGTGGCAATGAGGTCTAAATTTCTCCTTCACAAAATAAACATTAATGATGCTTAAATGATGAGATAGAAGTTCAAGTGAAATACCTCAAAACTGGAAATCGTGAAATGCAAATGAGCTTGATTCAAAGTGTTGCAAGGATCAGGTTAGCTTCCTTGAGGTCCCAGGAAGCTAATGCAATGATTAGCTTGAGCTAAAAGTGGCTGAGGAGCTCTGGAGAAGTCAAGTTGCAGTCCCCTGTTTTTGAAAATGGAACTTGATGATGGAGGTGTTACAGTTAAGCAAATGGACTTTGGATGATTTGTATTTGATGTTTAGAAGCTTTTGGAAGTGAAAGGCCAAAGAACGCACGAGGGGATTTGGAGTTTGGTATGTAAAGTCAGAATTTGCACAGCAATGGTGTTTTGAGACAGTTTCTAGCTAGAGGGAGTTTGAGTGAGTTTAAGGGTCTTCAAGCTCATGTCCTAAATCACAAATAATACTTCTATTTATAAGCAACAAGTTTGGGATGCTCTAGTTGATCAGAATTCAAATTTACATCCTTAAGCTAAACATGTGATTTTTTGACAAAACAAGTTTCAAAGTCTTGTATACTTGCTAAGATAGAGTGGTTATGCTTTAAACAAGCTCGCTTATGACTTTATGTATGGAGTGTGATCAGAGGGAACAAGTTAGAGGCTCAATGTGAACTTTATGCAAAAAGCTTGCTTTACAAGAATGACAATGTTAACTTTGTGCCATTAATGGAAATGCAACTTGGATAATAGCTCAATTGCTTGGATCAAAGCCCTAACAGCTGTGTAAACATTTAATTATGGAGTGACAAACAAGTTTTAGGCCTGCAAAGCAAATATTATGCAGCCTAGCTGGATTTGGTTCATGTGTTCATCAAAAATGGCTTGTAATTCAAGTGACAAAACCCTAACTTCATCTCTTCGATTCTCCCTACTCAAGAATGATCTCAAGGAGTTCTTGGACATTTTGGAAAGCTTGCAATGTTCTATACAACCAATATTTAAATTGATTTTGAATATTACCCTTGGAACTATATGAAAAAGTGTCATGAAGTTAGGTCAAAATCCTGACCAAATTAGGGCAAACTTTCACTAAGTGTTTAGTTTCATGACCCTATGTTCATAAAATTATAACTTGAGATAAAAGACATTTTGGAAGAAGTTGTGTGAAGAAAAGTTGTAGATTTCATGGAGATATACAAATTTCATGTTGGAAGTTTCTCTTGAATCATCTTGCATCATAATGAAAAAATTGCTCAAAATAATGGAAAAATAAGAAATTTTTGACAATTAGAAAAATTTCTAAGTTTAGAAATTTTGACTTTTCAAAATGAAATCTTGATTTTTTGATTTCTTGATGAATAAGTTTCATATTTTGAAATGTTTTGATGAATTGTGATTTTTGGCACTTGAATTTGACCAAAAAGTCAAAGTTTGATTTTTCAGTGTATAGTTGACTTTTGATCAGTTGACTGCAAAATTCATCTGTCAATCCAATGGATTTGCAATGTTTTTGAATCATGACATTAGGTAAAGATGATGAAATTTTACTCTTGAGATCATGCCTTGAACCAATTGACCATTTTCTAGGTTAAAAATCAGAAATTGCCCTTTCCCAATCAAAAGCCTAATTTTGACCATTTTGCCCTTTTGGAGATTTGATCAAATTTCTTGAGGAATTGTGGTCCAAACTTGACCAAATGATACATATGAGTCTAAAATGTTGATGTGGATAAAAAATTATTGGTTTTGACTGTAAATTGGCCATGGTTGACTTTTTTCCCAATACAACTGATTTTTAGGTCAATTGTTCAATTGACTGAGCAAAAGAGTGATCCAAGGCTTGAAACTTGGCACAAGTAGTCTTGGGAGTCCATAATGATCCATGAAAGTCATATGGGGCATTGGAAGTTCAAAAATCCTTGTGCAAACTATAAACCCTAATTTTGGTCATCAGTGCATAAGGAGGTGTCTTGAGCTGATCAAACCCTAATGCAGTCTTGAGCCCAAGGAGATCTTGTGAGAAAATTCTTGATAAGTGAGAGGGAAAATTTTGGGGTACAACAGCTGCCCATGTTCAATCTTTTTAAACCTAGAAAGTTAGATTGGCGAGTTTTGCCATTCGTGACTCGAAGGTGGAGAATGATTGGACACTAGAGTGCCCAGAAATTTGCACTCAGTGATGTGATGGTTGAGGGAATGGGCTTAAAGATGCCATTTGGAGAGGTGAAAGAAAGTTGTAGGAGATGGGCTTAAAGATTCCATCTAAAAGTGATTGTTTGTATTGTAATTTGTAAGCTGGAAGAATGAGTATTAGAATGGTGTTCGTGTCTGGAGCGTATCTGAACTGTATCTGGGAGCCGATTTTGAATGATTATCAGAATGGCATCAGTGTCTGGAGTGTATCTGAACTGTATCAAAAGCTAGTTTTGAATGAGCTTCAGAATGGCATCAGTGTCTGGAGCGTATCCAAAATGTATTTGAGAGTTGAATTTTGAATGATTATCAGAATGACATCCGTGTCTGGAGTGTATCTAAACTGTATTAAAAGGTTGAATCTGAATGAGTATCAGGATGGAATCTGTGTCTGAAGCGTATCTGAACTATATCTGAGAGTTGAGATTTTGAATGAGTATCAAAATGGCATTCGTATTTGGAGCGTATCTGAACTGTATCAAAAGGTTGAATCTGAATGAGTATCAGGACGACATCCGTATCTAGAGCGTATCTGAGAGTTGAATCTAAATGAGTATTAGAATGGCATCTATGTCTGGAGTGTATCTAAACTGTATCCGAGAGTTGAATCTGAATGAGTATCAGAATGGCATTCGTGTTTGGAGCGTATCTGAACTTTATCTGAAAGCTTGAATCTGAATGAGTATCGGAATGGCATTCGTATCTGGAGCATATCTGAACTGTATCTGAAAGCTTGAATCTGAATGAGTATTAGAATGGCATCCGCATCTGGAGCGTATCTGTACTATATCTGAAAACTTTGAACATTGTTAATGGTAGCTGTTAACTTTATCCTGAAAAGGGTAAAATGTTAGCTAAAATGCAAAGTCATGTTGTATGAAATGAATAGTATAATGCATCCGCATTATCAATGTTTATGACATATGGATGCAATGTATGCGTATGTAGCTAGTTTGCTGCACTGCTGTTGGATTGGGGAAAATAAATCCCTGATTGTTGCTGAGGATATGGAGCATAAGTCTTCATGTTGTGAATTTGAAGTGTTGATGAATTTCTGCTTAGAGAAACAAACTCTGTTGTAAGGGAAATGCCGTGTACTGCTTGTAAAATCCTGTTAGGAAATCCTGAGAAATTGAACAACTTCTACTGGGGATTGATAACTGGAAGCTCTATTCCGTTGGGGATTAAACTGTACATTGTAGGGGATTTATGGAAATAGCTTAGAGAGATTTCCCTACCTCTTAAAGCCATTAGTAATTGTCTTTTATTTTGTTTATTTGTAAACATAAATTATGTTCAAATGCATATGTTCAACAATGAATCATTGGACGTTTTTGTAAACAAAACACAGGCGTAAAGAAAAACAAATAGTTTTTGCACTTTCAAAGGGATATCTTTGTATTGACTTTGAGTAAGTATTTTTGTACAATGAGACAAACATTCTAGTAAGAGAATGTCGTCGTAAAAATTGAAAATTTTAATTCAAGAAAAGATAGCTATGTGCAATAATCCCATGGGGTTCCCATTCTGCTATAGCCTTTGTATCTCTGAGTATCTTGTCTATTTGTTGCCTTGTCCAAAGATGATTGAATTGATCAGAACCTCCGAGTTTGCAGGTTGTCCGTAAGGTGATCCAACGGGACATAGTCATACGCTTTAATTCTCTAACTTTTTCCTAGACCGCCTTTTCGGGTTTTCAGTCCACCGGGAAACCCTTTTTTGCCCAAGTCTCCCTTTCGGGTTTTCAACTTGCCGGGTGTATAGATTTTTTATTTTATCCCTAATTTTTACCCAAACCTTTTTGGTTTGCCGGGATGCCCTTGTTTTTCCTAGGTATGTCAACCTAGCGGGTCTCTTATGCGTAGCATCTTTTGACTATGTCCGCGTTCACAGGATGTGGCAGGTCATCGCCACCCATGGTGGTCAAGATCATTGCCCCACCAGAGAAAATGTTTTTGATTACAAATGTTCCTTCATAGGTAGGAGTCCATTTACCCCTGGGATCACCTTGTGGTAGTATGATGCGTTTGATCACTAGATCCCCAACTTGATACACTTGGCGTCTGACCTTCTTGTTGAAAGCCTTGATCATCTGTTTTTGATACATTTGACCATGGCAAACAACAGTAAGTCTCTTCTCATCAATCAAGTTCAGTTGATCAAGTCGAGTCTGGATCCAATCGTCTTTATTTAGACCTGTATCCTTCATAATTCTTAGAGAGGGGATCTGAACCTCAATAGGCAAGACAAATTCCATGCCGTATACCAAAGAATTGGGTGTTGCCCCGGTCGATGTGCAAGCTATAGTACGATACCCGTGGAGAGAGAATGGTAGCATCGCATGCCAGTCTTTGTATGTGACTGTCATTTTCTGTATGATCTTTTTAATGTTCTTATTTGCAGCTTCGACATCACCATTCATCTTCGGCCGGTAAGGAGAAGAGTTGTGATGCTGAATCTTGAATTACTCGCACAAGGCAGTGATCATAGTGTTGTTGAGATTGGTACCATTGTCAATGATGATCCTCTCCGGGATACCGTACCGGCAAATGAGATTTTGCTTGATGAAACGGGAAACAACATTCTTTGTAACAAAAGCGAAAGAATCTGCCTCCACCCACTTTGTAAAATAGTCAATGGCCACTAGGATGAAGCGGTGTCCATTGAAGGCCGTTGGCTTGATTTCCCCAATCATATCAATCCCCCACATAGCAAAGGGCCAAGGATCCGTCAAGACATTCAGAGGAACCAGAGGTGTGTGCATTTTGTCAGCATAGATCTGACACTTGTGGTAGGTCCGAGAGTGTTGATAGCAGTCTACTTCCATGGTAGACCAGTAATAGCCTTCCCGTAGGATTTTCTTTTCCATCATATGCCCACTGGAATGGGTGCCAAAAGTGCCTTCATGTAACTCGGCCATGATCCTTTCAGCTTCAACCTTGTCTACGCACCGAAGTAACTTAGAGTCATGGTTGTGTTTGTAAAGAATGCCAATACTAAGGAAGAATTTAGTAGAGAGTCTCCTTAAGAACTTCTTATCATTGATTGAAGCTCCTTCTGGATATTCTTGAGCCTCAAGATACTTCTTAACTTCGTGAAACCAAGGCTGGTCCACTACTTCTTCAGTATTAATCTTGTGACAGTGCACTGGTTCCTCCATTCGTTCGATGGTGATCTGGGGAGCCTCGTTATCCCAATTAAGTTTAAACATAGATGACATTGTGGCTAGAGCGTCTGCTAGCTGATTTTCTTCTCGCGGGAAATGCTCGAAGGTAATCTTCTTAAAATGTGGTAGCAACGTCAAAACATGTTCTTTGTAAGGGATAAGGTTTGGGTGTTTGGTGTCCCATTCCCCTTTGATCTGGATGATAACCAAAGCTGAGTCTCCGAATACATTCAAAGATTTGATCCCCAAGTCTATGGCAGCTCTGAGACCAAAGATGCATGCTTCGTATTCCGCCATGTTGTTTGTACAAAAGAAGAGTCTTACGGTAAAGGGAGTATGACACCCTTCCGGAGATATGAGTACAACACCGATACCATTGCCAAGTGCATTGGATGCCCCATCAAAGAACAGGGTCCATCGGGATCCTTGTTCAGGTCCGTTATATGGCCTGAATTCTTCACAGTTGTTTACCATCATGATGTCTTCATCTGGGAATTCAAACTTCATGGACTGGTAGTCTTCTACAGCTTGGTAAGCAAGGTGATCAGCTAATACACTGTCTTTTATAGCTTTCTGAGTAGTATACTGTATTTTATATTCCGTCAGGATCATCTTCCATCTCGCTATTCTCCCAGAAAGAGCAGGCTTCTCAAAGATGTATTTTATCAGATCCATTTTAGATATCAACAAAGTAGTATGAGTCAGCATATACTGTCTTAGCTGGTGAGCAGCCCATGCCAGAGCGCAGCAAGTTTTCTCGAGCAGTGAATATCTGGTTTCACAGTCAGTAAACTTTTTTCTCAGGTAATAAATAACATGCTCTTTTCGGCCAGACTCGTCATGCTGCCCCAATACACACCCCATTGAGTTTTCTAAAATAGTCAGATACATGATCAATAGTCTTCCCTCGACTGGTGGTATCAACACAGGAGGCTCTTGTAAGTATTCTTTGATTTTGTCAAAAGAAACTTGGCACTCGTCATTCCATTTGACTACTTGATCTTTCTTCAACAATTTGAAGATTGGTTCACAAGTAGCTATCAGGTGAGAGATGAATCTGGCAATGTAGTTCAAACGTCCCAAGAACCCTCTGACTTCCTTCTCAGTACGAGGAGCAAGCATCTCTTGTATCTCTTTTACCTTGGCAGGATCGACCTCGATACCTTTGTTGCTGAAGACAAAGCCTAGGAGTTTACCAGACCGTACCCCAAATGTGCATTTGTTTGAACTCAACCCCATCTTGTACTTCTTCAGTCTCTCAAACAGTTTTTGTAAGTGATTAAGATGCTCTTCTTCTGTTTGAGATCTGGCTATCATATTGTCCACGTAGACCTCTATTTTGTGATGTATCATGTCATGAAATAAATCCACCATGGCACGTTGATAGGTTGCCCCAATATTCTTTAGTCCGAATGGCATCACCTTATAGCAGAAAGTGCCCTACTACATGACAAACGTTGTTTTCTCCATGTCCTCAGGCGCCATTTTGATTTGATTGTAACCTGAGAATCCGTCCATGAAGGAAAACACTTTGTGTTGTGCCGTATTGTCAACTAGAATATCAATGTGGGGGAGTGGAAAATCATCCTTAGGGCTTGCTCTGTTGAAATCTCTGTAGTCCACACACATTCGCACTTTGCCGTCCTTTTTGGGAACGGGAACAACATTGGCAACCCATTGGGGATAAGAGGTGACAACCAAGAATCCAACGTTGAATTGCTTCATGACTTCTGCTTTAATCTTTTCTGACATATCAGGCCTCATACGATGAACCTTTTGCTTTACTGGCGAACAATCCTCTCTTGTAGGCAGACGATGTACCACAATGTCTGCATCAAGTCCCGACATGTCTTCATACGACCAAGAAAAAACTTCAACATAATCGTGTAACAACTGAATCAGACGCTCCTTGACATCGGGTTCCATATTGGTACCCATCTTAACCTCTTTTTTGTCTTCTTTGGTACCTAGGTTGATTGTATCCATGGGTTCCTCGTGAGGCTGAATGGTTCTCTCTTCTCGTTGTAATAGTCTGGAAAGTTCCCCTGGTACTTCACAATATTCCTCACCTTCATCTTCGGCTTGGTAGATTAGATTCTCAGAGTCACAAAAGGCCATAGCAGTATCGTTACCCATGGGATCCCGAATGGATGTATACCTGCAATGTGAGTGTGAGTGTGTGTAAGGGTATAACTATCTTTGAAAGAAATGAAAATGTAAAAAGAAAAACAATGAGCACAAAAGTTTGTATGCGAAAACGTCCATGATTCATTGATGTCATATGAAAATGAGATAATAACCCTTACAAATGAACCATTGTGCCTCGGGTAAGACACAAGGTTTTAAGAGTGTGAATTATTTTAATATTACAGATCCAACAAAATGTAAAGACAGATTACTGTGGGATAAAAGTGACCGGGACAAAATCTCTAGCCTCCCAGTTGCTGAGCCCTTCACTGAGAGTTGGGAATATCCAGTCCTCCAAGTCACATCTATGTTCATCATCTTCTACGGCGTTGACCTTGCAGTTGCTGATCTTCAGGGGTGGTCCTCCGGCACGAGCGTGGCGCACAACCTTCTGGGCACCTGAAGTGAAACCCATGCCAAACTTGTCAGACTTATATGGGATATCCGGGAGTTGTCCCCAGATAGTGCACCCACCTTCTTCTACCACTACTTTGGCATCCTTCAGAGATGACATCCGTAGTGGAGGCCTTGTGATCTTGGGAACATCCCTGGTTACTGCCACATCTTACGGGACATCTTCAAAGTGTTGGAATGGAGTTTCAATAAATTCACCATCTAATTCCACATATCTGAAGGAATTGAGATGGCTGATCATATACTCTTCTTCTCCATGAACAATGATAATCTTCTCTTGAATCAGATATTTCAGCATTTGGTGCAACGTAGAAGTGACATCACCAACATTGTGAATCCATGGTTGGCCTAGCAAGAAGGAATATGAGGGACGGATATCCATTACATAAAAAGTTGAATCAAATGTTTGGGTTCCAACCTTTATGGGGATATCCACTTCCCCATGTACCATCCTTTTCGAGCCGCCAAAAGCCCTTACTACTATGTTACTTAGCTTCAATTTCAATCCCTCATAGTCAAGTCTATCAAGAGCTTTTTTAGGCAATACATCCAGAGATGAGCCAGTGTCCACCAAAACATGAGCCAGGGTCGTGCCCCTACATTCAACTGAGACATGCAATGCCTCATTATGCTTCCTTCCTCTTGGCGTTAGATCAGCATCCGAAAAACCTAGACCATTATCTGCAGCCAAGCTGGCTACGCAGTCTTGAAAGTGATCGGCAGATGTCTCTTGGGGTACATGGGCAGTTTTCAGGAATTTTACCAAGGCTTTTGCATGCGCCTCAGAACATAGTAATAATGCCAGCATGGAAATTTTAGATGGAGTTTGCCCCAGCTGTTCAACTACATCGTAGTCGCTTCTTTTTATGATCTTCAGAATTTCCTCCATCTCTTTTTGGGATGTCTCAGGGATAGCTAATTCCTAAGCCTTCGTCTGGACAGGCTCAATCAAAATACTTTTACCTCGAGTCTCGGTTAACTCGGCAGCAGGAGTGTCAGTAGGAATGATAACAGGGATTGTAACAGCTTTGTTAGTTGGAGTATTAGTGGGGATAATTGTAGGACTGGGAATAGCCTTCGGAGGAGCAACAACAACAAGAATGATTATGGGTCCAGAAATTGCTTTTGGGGGAGCAATTTCTGGAGAGAATATCCTTCCGCTTCAGGTAATCTTTCTACTCCTTGCAATATTACTAATGTCGGAGTTAACTTTCTCGGAACTCAATTCTTCGACGGCTGGCCAATCCTGCTTGATACCATGGTAGTAGACATCCCCTCCATAGTTCCATGGTATGGTTTTTTCTGACGAATATGGGACTGGTCCAGGCATTGTAATTATCAAAGGAGTTGCTTTCGGAACCGATGTAATTCTAATGGGTCTTTTGGTGGAGACCCTAGAAGAATTGGAGGAAATGGTAATGATAGAAACATCTTCAAAAGGAACAGGTGGAACAAAAGTCTTTTCAAACAAAATTTCTTTGTTATCTATTAGGCATTGAACGTCTGCTTTCAACAAAGGACAATTGGTTGGTAAGGATAAACAGAAATGACAGCCTTCATCATAGCCCGAAAACACACCGGCATTCAACAAGTTCACTTTAATAGTCAGGAGTGGGGTCATAAGTTCATCAACTGAAGTAACAAACATATCTTCCTCAATGGCATTGGTATTATGGCCATGTTTGGGCATAGGGGCAGAAATGACATTTGGATTTTCGGGCGCATCGAATTCAATCTTTTTGGCTTCAATGAGGTCTTGTATTTTGTTCTTTAGAGCCCAACAGTTATTAGTGTCATGGCCGGGACTTTCAGAGTGATATGCGCAACAGGCATTAGGATGATAATGAGGAGAGGTTGTATTGGGGTTTTTTGGAGCTTCTTTCAAGGTCACCAAATTGGATCTTAGTAGATGCGGTAATACCTGAGATAGGGTCATGTTAATTTTGGTGAATTGTCTGACTGGCCTTTCCATCCTTTGTTGGTTGTTTCTTTGCTGATCAGGCGCAGGTTTAGCAATCATAATAACCCCCACCATTGGACGACGCTCGGCCCTATCTTGATTTCTCTGAGGATAAACGACAACCACTTCTTTCTTTCCGATAAATGGCTTCCTTATAGCAGCAGAGGATGTATCTTTCTGAATCTTTCCACTCTTTATCCCGACTTCTACCCTTTCTCCAGTCAATATCAATTCAGTAAAACCTGCCGATGAACTTCCAATTAGGTGATTGAAGAAGGGACCAGACAAGGTGCCTAAAAAAATGTCCACTAATTCTCTTTCATATAGGGGAGGTTGAACTCTTCCAGCCAAGTCTCTCCATTTTTGCGCATAGTCCTTGAAACCTTCATTGGAAACCATGGCCATACTCTGGAGTTGAGTACGGGTAGATGCAAGATCAGCATTATATTGGTATTGTTTGTAGAAGGCTGCAGCAAGATCTTCCCAGTTATGAACATTGGCTCTTTCTAACTGGTAAAACCAATCAAGTTGAGTTCCAGACAGGCTGTCTTGGAAGAAGTGTACCCATAAGTCTTTGTCAGCGGTATAGGGCTGAATTTTCCTCACATAGGACCGAAGATGAATTTTAGGGCATGAGACTCCGTCATATTTGGCGAACACAGGTGCTTTGAATTTGAGGGGAATGACAATCCCCGACACTAACCCCAATTCCTCAAATTCCAAGCCAACACTTTTTGGATTTCCATCGCACTCAACTGTTCTTCGAGATGTTTATAATTGTCATCAGCTGGAGGGTATTGTTCTTCAAAATAGTCTTCTTCTTCCTCTTCCTCTTCTGATTCTGACGGGACAACTGTTTCCTTGCCTTTCCCATCTTGATTGTCTCTCTCACTGGATGTCGTTGCAAAGTCTAAGGTCCTTCTTGCCTGCCCATGAAATCTTCTTCGCATGTTTAGGACTCCAGTTACCTTCTTTGTCTTCTTTTTCTTCTCCTCAGCCAACAAAGTCTTCAACTCTTCTTGTCCTTTGGCTAGGGTCAAGTGAAACTGTTGAAACTGAGTATTCTGAGCTTGGAGCTCCTTCACTGTTTGCTCGAGATCCATCTTACTGAAATAAATAGTAGAGAGATGAGGAGAATTGTTGCAAAAGACCTTCTTATGTTATGATGAATGGTATATGCATATGTAATGATTTCAAGGATTTTAAGATTCAAATTTGTTTTAGACAAAAAGGAAACACTTGTTACATTAATAAGTTAAAGCTTGAGTACATCAATGCCTCTTGGGATTATAAGGACATACAAAAGCTCTAATATAAAAAGGTAGTTCGCATCCTCTTTGGCGCGATGTAGGCATTGAGAGTCTTCTCCCCATGAAGTAGTCTGGTGAGTTCCAAAACTTTCTTCTCCCTCGCGTAGAATTGGGCTTCGAAAGTATCTCGCTCCCCTTGAGTTGTATCCAATCCCTTTGTAGGTCTTCAAGAGAGGTAGGCATGTCAGGATGTAGGATAGTGTATGGAACATCTCCTTCCATGACAAGCTCAATAATTACCGGGAGAATGCAGGGGTAAGGCATCATAAGACTTTGAGCACGAGTTCGTACCCATTTGAGGTAAGGCTCAAGAGGGATGGAATTCTTATGCCCCAAATTCTTGCTATCCACCTTGTTTAACATCATCCAAGCTCGGATAAATCTCTGGCGAAGACCTTGATCATCGTTGTCGTAGTCAAATACCAAACCTTGAATCAGCATCTCGTGCGGGCCATCCCTTCGGGCGTAACCAAACTGTCTTAAGGCTAAGCATGGGTTGTAGGTGATACCTCCTCTAATTCCAAGTAAAGGGACATTAGGGTATTCTCCATAACGGTCGGTAATGATAACATTCTCTTTGGACCGGGAGCACCAATGAATGTCCGAATGTTTGAGCGACATCAACCTTTATGACCACGTTGAACCTTGCTCATTTTTTAACACAGATTGGGGAAGATGCAAAATAAACCATCTTGCCAAGAGAGGAGTGAAACATATAAGGACACCTCTTTTCCTCATTGTGCGAGTGTGAAAAGAGTGTAGGATATCTCCTAGCATTGTAGGCACCGGGTTGCGGGATATGAATATTTTGACGGTGTTGACATCTATGAGTTGGTCAGGATTTGGAAACAAAACCATCCCATAGATGAGGAGAGCCACAATTTCCTCAAAGGCTTGCAAGTCCAAGGAATTCCAACAATTTTGGGCTTTCTCAAACAGGAACTTTGCTAGGAAACCCTTGACACCACTACTTGTTTCCCAATGAGTTGTGACATCAGATGAGTGCAAGTGTAGAGCTTGAGCAATCTCTTCTGGCTTTGGGTCTCTTTCCGTACTATTGAAAGGTAGTTGATTGAGAATGGGAATCCTCAAGAGTTGGGAGAATTCTTCCAAAGTTTGCACAAGTTGATACTCGGGAAATGGGAAGCAATGGTGTAAAGGATCAAAGAACTGAAAAATCACCTTCATCATGTCCTCATCTGTGTTGGAGGTGACCAAGTTGAGTAGGCGATCATGTCTCTCGGTAAATGGAGAGTTTTCAAGAATCCTTGAAGCTAGCTCCTTGAGTTATGGAGGGATCCTCACAAGATTGACTTGAATAATTTTTCTGCAAAGTGAATCCATATCCTACAAAACAAGAACAAAGATGAATCCCAAAATCCTTAAAATGGTTAGTGGATGTATATGATGTTCATGATGTTCATGATATTATGTACAAGTATGCATATACAAACAAAACAAAAAAATACTTAGGTTTAGGCTTGTATGGAGTTTTATAGGTAAGTACCCTCTTGAAGTTTAGTTGGTTTAAACCTGTCCTAGTAATAGTAATCGGGTTCTAAGGAGCTCAATATCACTGGTTTGTTTCCTTGGTCATTGTTTCAGCACAAGCCTCTTTAATGGCGACCGAAATATCCCAAGAAACCAAACCTCAATGAGTGTAGTATCGAGTATCTACCAACTTCGGACTACACCAAAGCCGGTCATCTCACTACATCCTAAAGGCCAAGTTGGTCAAGTAAAGGTTCTAAAAGTTTATTAGTGCTTTATGACATCACTCAGCGGCCCCGTATTCTCTTTGATTAACTCAAAGGCTACCGGTACCCACAAATATGTTGCACTAACATAGCTATTTCTTAGACCATGTCGGTATACCCCGCACAATTTCCACAATGTATTTCTACTTACCTATAAGGTATCCCAAATCCGGGTAGAGGATTCAAACCCAAACAAAGAACCATAATGTAAAGCATACACGTCAAACAATGTAAGCAAATAAATGTGATTTATCCCTAAGGTAACCCCACTTTTAAAATATTCCCCAGCAGAGTCGCCAGTTCTATGATACGGTGGGAGAACTGACTTGAGGGTTTTGCGTTTGATCACAAATGTTGCGGTTAGCAAGAGTCTCCACCGACTTTTTTTTATCCAAAATGAAAGGGGAAAAAGCACATGAAAGACCTTTGAGATTATTTCTTGAGTTCGGGGGGTAGATTATGAAAAGGGAAGGTATTAACACCCTTTTCATCCATGGTTTTCCATGGGCTCTTAGTTACTTGCTAGATCACTTGCTTTTGTTTGAAATTGTGCTTTGTGTGGTTTTTTGAAAGTATTTTGTAAAGAGGCCATTGTTTAGGCAATCTTTGTAATGATTCTCGTTTGTAAGAATGTATACAAAGATGTTGATCTTTTGAAAATGTTTTCAAGTTTGTAAGATGTTTTGAAATGTGTAGGTGTTTGTTTTTGAATAGCAAGGATGTTTGCTTGAAATTGAGCAAGTAATTAGGAGTAATCTACCTACTCAAATGTCTTTCTTGTTCATTTTCTTTTCCTTTGACATTGTTGTCTTACCATTGATTTGGTAAACAACGCTATCTTTGGATGTAAAAGGAACGGGCGTGGGTCATCGTATAACCATGATTAGCAATATTGCAAGGTATCTTAGCATTTTCTTTAGGGGCTAAGATCATTTGTAAGACAACTTAGATGGCGTCATCGAGGGACTATGATCTTGTATTCGTTTGTTTTTGCTAAGATACCTCACATGCGTAATATGGTCATTTTGTATAAGGCAACAAAGTGGGATAACCCTAGGGGTGCTTGTGTGCAAGTGTGTTATTTTCATGCTTGATTTTATCTTGAATTAGGGTTTTTCTAAATATTGGTTTTAGTCTTTCCATACAAACCCTAATTACTAGCATTTGTATATAAAAAGCGATAAATTACGGAATTTTAAAGTTACTACGCTATTACAACATTTGTGGGGTATTAATGTAAACCTAGTTAATCTATTACAACCAAATTGAATGGGTATTAATGTTCAAGGAATTAAAATAAGTAATGTACAAAATGAATAAGTGCACAAAAATGCAAAATATAAAGAAAATGGGTCTTTGTTTGATTTTCATGAGAAAGAGGGAAATTGTTTTACCCTAATTAATTTAAAGAAAATAATTAATTAAGTTTAAATGTATTAAGAAAAGATTTTGAATAAAACCCTAATTCTATTTAGTTGACTAAAAGAAAATAAGTTTAGAAAAAAGTATTTTTTGGTATTTTTGTCTTGAAAATATTTATGGCATCATGAAATATTTTTAGTCTTTTTTATATAAAAAATAATATATTTTAACAGGTGTAAAAGAAAAATAAATATTAACCTAGTTTTAATTAAATTTACAAGGTGATTTGTAAAAAATAAATAAAGTATAGTTAATAAAAATATTCTTTTGGTGAGAAAAAAGAAAATAAACTAAATTAAAATGAAGATAATTTTTTTTATATATTTTTTATGATTTTTAATATTAGTGAAAAATAATTAAGAAAAAACAAATAAAATAAAAATTAGAAAATAAAATAAATTGGGCCAGGGGTGCATAAGCAGGCAGGGAGGTCAGCTAGCAAAAATAAAAACAATACCAGGCCCAAAGGGCCCAGCGCCTGCAAAAAAATGTTAGAAAGTCAAAGAATATGAAACATGGGCAAAAGGGTATCACTGGGCTCGAACCCAAGTCCCATAGGTTAACAGGCACGCGCTTTACCACTGGGGTGGCTATACATCCGTTCATATAAACAAAACAATAAATATGTAAGGCAAATCAAGTCCTGATGACTTCATCTTCAACCTCCAGCCGGTGTACCTGCAACTTCTTCATTTCTCACCAAAAATGGAGGATGACAAAATGAAAGTTGTTGCATTCTTCATCACGAATCTAACCATGTAAATAACCAAAGATAAATGAGAATTTCTCTGGCCCTAATTTGAACCCTAAAAATTTCAGAAACTTCAACTCTAAAATTCTCTAAGTTCATGCCATGTAAATACAAACTATGGGTATGTACAGCTTCGTGGCAATGAGGTCTACATTTCTCCTTCACAAAATAAACATTAATGATGCTTAAATGATGAGATAGAAGTTCAAGTGAAATACCTAAAAACTGGAAATTGTGAAATGCAAATGAGCTTGATTCAAAGTGCTGCAAGGATTAGGTTAGCTTCCTCGAGGTCCCAGGAAGCTAATGCAATGATTAGCTTGAGCTGAAAGTGGTTGAGGAGCTCTGGAGAAGTCAAGTTGCAGACCCCTGTTTTTGAAAATGGAACTTGATGATGGAGGTATTACAGTTAAGCAAATGGACTTTGGATGGTTTGTATTTGATGGTTAGAAGCTTTTGGAAGTGAAAGGCTAAAGAACGCACGAGGGGATTTGGAGTTTGGTATGTAAAGTCAGAATTTGCACAACAATGGTGTTTTGAGACAGTTTCTGGCTAGAGGGAGTTTGAGTGAGTTTAAGGGTCTTCAAGCTCGTGTCCTAGCTCACAAATAGTGCTTCTATTTATAAGCAACAAGTTTGGGATGCTCTAGTTGATCAGAATTCAAATTTGCATCCTTGAGCTAAACATGTGATTTTTTGACAAAACAAGTTTCAAAGTCTCGTGTACTTGCTAAGATAGAGTGGTTATGCTTTAAACAAGCTTTCTTATGACTTTGTGGATGGAGTGTGATCATAGGGAACAAGTTAGAGGCTCAATGTGAACTTTATGCAAAAAGCTTGCTTTACAAGAATGACAATGTTAACTTTGTGCCATTAATGGAAATGCAACTTGGATAATAGCTCAATTGCTTGGATCAAAGCCCTAACAGCTGTGTAAACATTTAATTATGGAGTGACAAACAAGTTTGAGTCCTACAAAGCAAAGATTATACATCCTAGCATGGATTTGGTTCATGTGTTCATAAAAAATGGCTTGTAATTCAAGTGACAAAACCCTAACTTCATCTCTTCGATTCTCCCTACTCAAGAATGATCTCAAGGAGTTCTTGGTATTTTGTAAATCTTGCAATGTGCTCTATAACCCATATTTGAATAGATTTTGAATAATCCCCTTGGAACTATATGAAAAAATTCCATGAAGTTAGGTCAAAATCTTGGCCAAATTAGGGCAAAATTTCACTAAGTGTTTAGTTTCATGACCCTATGTTCATAAAATTATAACTTAAGATCCAAGAACTTTTGGAAGAAGTTGTGTGAAGAAAAGTTTTAGATTTTATGGAGATATACAACTTTCATGTTGTAAGTTTCTCTTGAATCATCTTGCATCATAATGAAAAAATTGCTCAAAGTTATGAAAAAATAAGAAATTTTTGACACTTAGAAAAATTTCTAAGTTTAGAAATTTTGACTTTTCAAAATGAAATCTTGATTTTTTGATTTCTTGATGAATAAGTTTCATATTTTGACATGTTTTTATGAATTGTGATTTTTGGCACTTGAATTTGATCAAAAAGTCAAAGTTTAACTTTTCAGTATACAATTGACTTTTGATCAGTTGACTGCAAAATTCATCTGTCAATCCAATGGGTTTGCAATGTTTTTAAATCATGTAATTAGGTCAAGATGATGAAATTGGACTATTGAGACCATGCCTTAAACCAATGGACCATTTTCTAGGTCAAAAATCAGAAATTGCCCTTTCCCAGTCAAAACCCTAATTTTGACCATTTTGCCCCTTTGGAGATTTGATCAAATTTCTTGAGGAATTGTGGTCCAAACTTGACCAAATGATACATATGAGTCTGAAATGTTGACGTGGATAAAAAATTATGGGGTTTGACTATAAATTGGCCATGGTTGACTTTTTTCCTAATACAACTGATTTTTAGGTCAACTGTTCAATTGACTGAGCAAAAGAGTGATCCAAGGCTTGAAACTTGGCATGAATAGTCTTCGGGGTCCATAATGATCCATGAAAGTCATATGGGGCATTGGAAGTTCAAAAATTCTTGTGCAAACTATAAACCCTAATTTTGGTCATCAGTGCATTAGGAGGTGTCTTGAGCTGATCAAACCCTATTGCAGTCTTGAGCCCAAGGAGATCTTGTGAGAAAATTCTTGATAAGTGAGAGGTCAAATTTTGGGGTACAACAGTGATCAAGGCATTTTTTGGTTCCATTTTGAGCACAACTACCCCTTAGCCAAATAGTCAATTCACCTTGTGAGTGTGTGATCATTTGTAACCCTTTGAGCTTTTTGTCGATATCCATGTTATTTTTGCTAAATGCTTGTCTATGAGTGATTCGTTGTTTGCATGGATGTTGATTCATTGTTTTCTTGAACCCTCAACCATTATTTTGGTTTGAATTTTTACCTTGCCTTAGAAAGTAGGGAGTATTCACTAAGATGTTGGTTGATTTCAAGTTGGGGAGAAGATTGTTTATATGCTTATGTTGTGATTTCTATGAGGTTGAAAAGAAAAATATAAAAAAAGTGAGAAAAGAAATGAAAAAAAAGTGATAGAAAAAAAAATAAAAAAAAAGAAAATCTTTGAAAAAAAACAAAAAGAGTATGGAATAATGTTGTGTTGAATAAGTGATGTGTGTTGGTTTGAAATTTGGGATGAAGAAGAGGTTTGATTGAAATTCTATTGTTTGAAATTTTGTGGAAGTAATTACTCCCTTAGGTTTAGACAAGTTTTTGTTTTTATTAGCTTTATGACTTATCAATTGTTTGTTAACCAAGCCACATTACAACCTTGAAAAGCCCTTGATATTCTTGCTTTTATATTTTCAATGTAAATTTTTGGATGGATGTATAATTTAGTCTATTGATTGCAAGATTGTTGGATGAGTGAAAATATCCCATTTTGTGTGTTTTTCATCTAACGATGATTGTGTTTGCTAGGTGTGATTCATTTGTGAACTAGTATTATTTTAGAATGTTTGACATAATTTTTGTATTTAGTATTTGTTTCGTGTTTATGTTATAGTCGTAGTTTAATGGTAAGTGTTTACTTTGTGTGTACTAATTTTCATTTAAACCACTGCATTTATTTTTTGTTTTCAAAACCTGTTGATTCGTGATTCTTTGATTATCGTCTTTTGCTTCTTTAAGTTTATTTGACTTTGTTTGAGGATAAACAATGTTTTAAGTTAGGGAGATTTTGATGAGTGCTAAATTGTTATGAATTTGAGTGTGAATAATTAGCACTCATCGGCTTAATTCATTTGCTTTTTATCAAGAAACTTCAACTTTAGTGTATATTCGGTATAGTTTATGTTATAGTGTATTTATTGCATTATTATGTAAATATCATTGAGTTTAATTGATTTTATCTCATTTTTGCAGGTATTCAAGATTTGATATTAGGCATTGTTAGAAATAGCATTGAACAAGCTTTCCGACGCTTCGAACCGGACGCGAATCAGAGTTACGGTTCAAAAGTTATGGCCGAAATAGTGCAGAATGTTGTGCTGGTTTTTCAACTTTCTGTCATCCATCGCCGGACAACACTTTCGGTCGCCAGACGATGCTAAGCGAGCTATAGCATGAGAAAAACGCTATTTTGGTCGTCGAGCGACGCTTTTTGATCGTCAGGAGATGCTGGACAGTCAGAAATACGTATTTAGGTGTAAAAACACATTTTTTGGGTATGGTTTTGGGTATTTTTGACCCCAACTCCATCATCCTTCATTTTTTGATAGTTAGAGCTTAGAAAACAATATTAAAGCTTGCATACGGATGACCCGGGTTGGATTGCTCATCAATCGGCACTGACAAACCGATAGATTTGTGGTTCATTTCTCTTCCTCTTTATGAATTCTTTATGTGTTGAGTTTGTATATGTATTTACTTTGAACTCATGTATATTTTTCTCCCATGGAGTTATATTAAACTTGCTTTACAAATCTTTGTCAATTATTATCTTATATTTTTGCTGTGCTAGGGATTTGAGTTGTTATAGACATATACTGCTTAAATTCTTATCTAGGATGATTATATGTTACTTTCTAAACTCTAGAGATAGATTTAGAGCTAGCATTCACATAGAGTATCAAAGCTTAATGCCTCTATATGGTTGTGTTGTGCTGAGAGATTGTCATTGCGATTACATAGTTGTCTTCTATGTTGTTGAGGAGGTAGAGAGATCATTTCCTTGGTGATACAGTCAGTCTCTCAATTTGGGTTAGAAATGACTTAGGTTGTGAGTGATACGTGGTGACATTGATGAGTATTGTTAGGTTGAATGTAACTGGTCGATAGATTTAAGTCTGTGATGAGTGGAGTATATGCAGGCTTGATAAGTTTTTCCTTAGTTTTTTTTATTTTGTTTACATTTATTTTCTGTTGATAACATTTTCTTAACAAAAGCCCATTTATCCCCAAACTTATAAACGCGGGAATTTTTCGAACGAGAATTCAATAACCAATATCTGTGGACACGATAAATTCCCAGATAAATATTTCTAAAACTTTTGTTTCTTGCTGCTACACCGCTTCCAACAAAAATCCCACTAAGCAGGATAACCATTCTTAGAGGGCTCATAAAGCTACGCATCTGCCAAATTGCTCAACATTTTGGTAGCGCACTAGAGGAGGCTCTTAGAGGGCTCCATTAAACTTTTATTCCTTAAAACGCGTATTTGGAGTTATGCCTTCGACACTTTATTTCTCAATGCTCCAAATATGCATGAATACCTACAAAATGAATGAAAAAATATCAAATGGTACACAAATGACTCAAAAACACAGTAATATGAAAAATATACATATTTACACAAAAGTTTGGCTTTATTCAACGAATATTAAAAAAAGTATCGATAAGTGAAGCTAAACTTATATACAAAAATGACTACAATTTGCACTTATCAAACTCTCCTCAACTTACAACATTGTTTGTCCTTAAACAAAGTCAAACAACTTAAAGAAACAAAAGACGATAATCAAAGAATCACGAATCAACAAGTTTCAAAAAACAAAAATAAATGTATGGTTCAACAAAAACGTATAAGCAAAGTAAACTTACCACAGTCCTACAACGACAACATGAGAAAGGAACGAATCCTAAGTACAAAAATCATACTAAATGTTCTTAAAAAAAACATGCTCAATCATGAATGACACCTAGCAAAAATTCATCAAGGGATGAAAAATACACAAAAGTGATGGACTTTTCAAACAAAACACTAAATTATGCATTCATCCAAAAACTCATACTGAAAACATAAAAGCAAAAATAACAAGGGCTTTTCAAGGTTGTAATGTGGCTTGGTTAACAAACAAGGGGAAATTTATAAAGCTAATTGAAACAAAAACTTGCTTAAACCTAAGGGAGTGATTAACTCACAAAGTTTCAAACATAAAATCTCAATCAAACTTCTTTTACATTCCCAAATTGCGACACCAATCACATAACTTATTAACTCAACATTATTTGCTACACTATTTTTTTTATTTTTCTTTTTCAAACCTTTTCTCTTTTCTTTTCTTTTCTTTTTCACTTTTTCACAACCTCATAGCAACCAAACAAATAAGTAAGACAACATTTTTGTCCCCAACTTGAATTCAACCAACGTCAAAGTGTGAATACTCCCTGCTTTCTAAGACAAGGTAAAAATTCAAACAACAACTCAAGGTTGAGGGTTCAAAAAACAAAAAGAATCAAAATCCATTCAAAAAATGTGAATTAAACACTCATAGATAAGCATTAAGTTCAAATGAAATATGAATATTGACAAAATCTCAAACGGGTTAACAAATACTCACACACTCACAGGGTGAACTGACTATTTGGTTAGATAGTTATGCTCAAAATGAAACAAAGTGCTTTGATTCTTTTCATGCTTTCATACAATCAACACAAATAAAAGATTAAACATAATAAAATATAGTTAAAATTATAATGTTGGTCTCCTGCATATATTGAACAATGGAAATCTTCCTCACATTTGGGGGTGAAAAGGAACTAAAGTGATTCAATCATAACCAAGTAATACAAAAGAATGAATGGTATGGTAATTGTACAAATGAAAAATTTCTTAAACATGTTATGCTATAGAAAGTGATAAACGAGTATATGGGAAGTACCAACTTTGAAACACTATCATTACCATACATCCGCAAGTTAAAACAATTAATCTTGGAAAATCACCAAATGCGACCCAAGCTAGCTGACCAAAATTTGAGTTCAAACAATAAAAAAAGAATTAGAAATTAATATTATTGTTATTTACTACTCTAAAGCCTTGGTGAAAGTGGGAAAAAGGGGATCAAGTGAAGCAAAAATACCATTGGCATATAGCTAAGCACGCTAAGTGGGGCACAATGTGCTAAGCGGCTGCAGAAAAAATAGGGCACGCTAAGCGGTAGCAGGAAAATGTAGAAAAATCTGAACAAACTCGTATTTCTCATGCACAACCTTCACTAAAACCTACACATCTCACCTATAAAATATAAAAAAATTTACAACTATTTGGGTGCCTCCCAATAAGCGCTTGTTTTACGTTATTAGCTCGATGCGTTTATTTACATACACATTGTGATACGGTGGGAGAACTGACTTGAGGTTTTGCATTTGTTTTCGCAAATGTTTCGGTTGAGCAAGAGTCGCCACCGACTTTTTATTTTATCCTAAGGAAAGGTTAAAAAGCACAGCAAAAACCTTTGAGATGTTTTCTTGGGTTTGGGGAGTAGATTATAGAAAGGGAAGGTATTAGCACCCTTTCTATCCATGGTTATCCATGGGCTCTTAATTACTTGCTTAGATCAACTTGCCTTGATTTTCAATTGTTTAAAATGGTGCTTTGTGTGTGGGTTTGAAAAATATTTTGAAAAGAGGCCAATGTGGTGACAACCTTTGTAATGATCCATGTTGGGATGTATACAAAGGTGTATGTCTTTCGAAAAAGTTTTCAATGTTTTTGAAAGTTGTTTTGAAAGTGTCGTGAGGTGTGGTTTTGAAAAAATAGGCAAGTGTTTTTGTTTTGCAAGTTGGCAAGTAACCAAGAGCTATCTACCCTAAATTTCTCAAAGATCTTTGCTATGTTTTAACCCTTTTAACAATTTTGTTCCACCATTGTATTTGGTGGACAATCTTGTGTTAGGATGTGAACGGGATGGGCGCGGGTCATCGTATGGACCATGATTGCAATGGTGCCAAGTATCTTTGGGCAACTTTTCTTTAAGGGACTTGATCATTTTTAGGCAACTTTCGAAAGCGTCATCGAGGGACTATGATCATTTGAATTTGTTTTTGTTTTGCCAAAGATACCTAACATGCAATATGGCCCATTATTGAAGGCAACAAGTGGAATAACCCTAGGGGTGCAAGTGTGATTGGTGTTGTCCATTTTCATGCTTGTTTATCTTGAATTAGGTCAAACTATTTTTTGGTTGATTTTTGCATACAAAACCCTAAGTCTATCATGGCATATTTAGAAAGCTTTAAAGTGCAAAATTTAAAGGTCCTAAACTATTACAACACAAATATGGGATGGGGGGTACAAATGTTCAAATGGGGATATTTTAGCAAGAAATTAAATCCTAAACTATTACATCCAAATTGAATTATACAAATTATTTAATTGCACAAATTAAATAAAATAAATATGCAAGATGCAAAAAATGATTTTTTATATGTATGTAAAAAGTGTTTTTTATGTGTCAAATAAACAAAAATAAAATGAATTAATTTTTGGTATTTTTATGTTCTAGGGCAAACCCTAATTTTGCTAAATAAAGATATTAATTATTTAATGTATGCAATATTTATTAATTATGTACAAAAAATAAATAAAAGAAAGTATATTGTCAAAAAGTGATTTTTTAAGTTAAATATTAATAAAAATAAAAATGTGGTATTTTTTGTATTTTTATCCTAAATATTCTAATAAGTATATATAAGTATTTATAATATTTACTAAATATATTAAATATGTACAAAAAATAAAATATTTATTATTTACAAAAAAGAGTATATTTTTTACAAAATGTTTTCAAAAGATAAAATAAAATAGAATCAGAAAATAAAATGCATTTTGTATTATTTTTGTATTTTGAATAAAAGGTATATATGTTATTTATATGTATAAACTTCAAATAAAACAAATAAAATTCAAATAAAATGCAAAAATAGTTGAAAAAATGTTTTTTAATATTTTTTTATGTTTTGTCAAAAAATAACAAGTCAGAATAAAAAAGAAAAAGTCAAAAATGATTAAGAAATAACACAATGGGCCAAGGGGGTGTATGTGTGAAACAAAGGTGCAAACAGAAAAAAGAACCAAGCCCAGCCCAAGAGAGGTTGTCTTCAACCTCCAGACTTGTTTGAACAACAACAACACGCGTTTCCTATCTCCTGATTCCTGGACTTTCAAGCAAAACTCATAACATAAGAAATGTAGAGCATCAAAAGACGAATCCAGACATATAAAAAAAAATTAACTTACCTCTCAAAAATGAGAGAGAATTTCTCCATCCCTAATTCTTAACCTAAGTTTTTGTCAATGTTCAGGTCTTAAATTCTCTCAGCATATGCAATATAAATGGAAAGTGAGGATATGTATAGCTTCAGGGACATGAACATGACACTTTTCATTCACAAACTTAAAGCTAACTCTTCCTAGATTGAGAGATAGAAGTCCATGAACTTACCTGTTCAGCTTGGATCGTATCTGGCAATGGAGGTACTTTCAGTGCAAGGTGAGGATTGGTACAGCTTGCTTGAAGGTCAGGGATGCTTCTCCAACCTTTAGTTTGCTTTGAAACCAAGTGAATCAAGCTATAGCAATCAACCTGCAAAACAGAAAATGTGAAAATGGTGAAGTTGGTTAGAGGTGTTACAGGCCGTGTCTAATGCTTGGGATAGTTTGTATAGGTGGTATGGAGTGTGTATGAACTGGTTTTGGCCAAGGCGCACGAATGGATTGAGCTGTAGAAGTCCAACTGCAGAGGTGACTCTGTTTTCTGCAGTAGGATGGTGTTTTGAGGTTTGATGAGGTTTGGAAGGTGTTTTTCTCGTGCCTCAGCTTAGGTTTTATGTTTGGAAGGTGTACAACAAGTTTGTCTTAGCTTGTGTTGGCAGAAGTGAGAGTTGTTGTTCAAAATGCCAAGTTTCTTCCTATGTAAGCAAAAGTTGTCAAGTTAGGTTGTAGGCCAAGGCAGGTCCCTCAAGCATGCTGCATAATCTCTCCTTGATCAGTGGGATTAGTTCATAAACTTGTGCCAAAAGGATTTGCATTGTACTTCTTGGATTTGTGTTTGACATAAAGTAATGCTTTACAAGAATAGATAATTTGCTTTTTCCAAATAAGGATTAATTCTTCATGTAATGTCCAAATGCACAAAATAATGTCTTGGCACAATGGATTGGCATTTAATTTATGAGTGTAAATGAGATTAGAGGCCTGTAATGTAGCTTGCACATGCTGAGTTTGAAAATGCACAAGTTATGGACATGGAAATGGCTCATGAACAAAGTGAGTTTTGCCTATATTGCCAAATTCGATTCTCCCTAACCACAAGGTTGTTTGATGAGTTCTTCGATATTTTTGAAAGCTTGGAATGTGTATTACAATCCATATTTGTAATGCAAATTGAAATTCCAAGTGGAAGCTTGTGAAAAGTGGCCATGAAGTTGGGCAAAAATCCTGCCTAGAATAGGTCAAAAGTTTTCTAAGTTAAGAATGTTTTGCACCCTTGTTCCAAAAATTGTAACTTGAGCTACAAGCTTCTTTTGAGGAAACTTTGTGAATCAAAATTGTAGATTTTGCAATGGACTACAACTTTCATGTTTTGAGTTTTCCTTGAATCCAAATGTATCTTGATGAAAAAGTGGGACAAAGTTAGGAAAAAATTAGGGATTTTCATAACTTAGAAAAATTCTAAGTTATGAAAATTCTTCATTTCAAACCCTAATTTGCAATTCTTGATTTCTTGATGAACAAGTTTCATGATTTGGCATGTTTTGATGGAAAATGAATCTTGACACTTGATTTTGACCAAAAAGTTAAAGTTTGACTTTTCAGTATACAGTCAAATTTTGCTCAGTTGATTGGAAAAGTCATCTGTCAAACTTGTGCATTTGGGATCTTTTGAACTTGTTGAACATGTCAAGACAATGCCATTGAGTCCTTGACTCCATATGTGAGCTTGGTTTTCCATTGGCTAGGTTAAACAATCAAGAATTGCCTTTGTGCAGTCAAAACCCTAAAAATGACCATTTTGCCCTTTTGGTGATCTGATCAAATTTCTTGTGGAATTGTGATCCAAACTTGACCAAATGGTTTATATGAGTTCCTAATGTTGATGTGGGTGAAAAATCATGAGGTTTGACTGTCAATTGACCACAGTTGACTTTTTTCCCAACACAGTTGATTTCTAGGTCAACTGTCCAATTGACTGGGCAAAGATTGTAATCAAGGCTTGAAACTTGGTATGGACAAACTTGGGAGTCCAACATGAAGCATGAAAGTCATCTTAGGCATTTTAGGTCAAAACATCTTTGTGCAAACACAAACCCTAATTTGGGTCAACAGTGCAAGGAGGAGTCTCGAGCAGAGGAAACCCTAACTGGATCTTGAGCTCCAAGGGTCTTGTGATGAGAAAATGTTGAGGAAATGGGAGGGAAAATTTTGGGGTACAACAGTTGCCCCTGTTCAATCTTCTTGAACCTGAAGAGTTAGATTGGCAAGTTTGCCTTTCGCGACTCGAGGGTAAAAGGAGATTGGACACTAGAGTGCCCTGAAATTTGCACTCGCATGCTAGAGTATCAGCAATGTGGTAGCGGGAATGGGCTTACAGATGACATTTGGAGATATGACAGAACCTAGTCGGGAATGGGCTTATAGATGCCATTTGGAGGTGTTGATCGCGTAAGAGATTCCTTAGCGAGAACTTGCGTACTTTGAGAAAGGAAGATGTTTTCCTGGCTTGTTACAGGTGTTGATCTTCAGTCTCTTCATGCAGATATACCCTGGCTGGATACAGGTATTGAATCTACAATTGGTTGCTCACAGACGTGCCCTGGCTAGATACAGGAATCGAATCTGGAACTGTTGTCTAAAGATGTGCCCTGGCTGGATACAGGTATCGAATCTGGAATTAGTCGTCTACAGATTTGCCCTGGCTGGATACAGGAATCGAATCTTCAAACTCTTCAGACGTGCCCTGGCTAGATACAGGAATCGAATCTGGAATTAGTCGTCTACATATTTGCCCTGGCTGGATACAGGTATTGAATCTTCAAACTCTTCAGATATGCCCTGGCTAGATACAGGAATCGAATCTGGAATTGGTCGTCAACAGATATTCCCTGGCTGGATACAGGAATCGAATCTGGAATTAGTCGTCAACAGATATGCCCTGGCTGGATACAGGAATCGAATCTTCAAACTCTTCAGACGTGCCCTGGCTAGATACAGGAATCGAATCTGGAATTAGTCATCAACAGATTTTCCCTGGCTGGATACAGGAATCGAATCTTCAAACTCTTAATACATGCCCTGGCTAGATACAGGAATCGAGTCTGGAATTGTGATAGTTGATAGTAATCATCTTTGGATTGACCTTTTCCTGAAAGGCAAAACATCAGTTTGTATGCAATGTCATGATGAAATACATGATGTCATGATGTTCAAAATGAGATAGTGTTGTATGCACTTTATCATGTATGTAAGCAGGATGTATGAAATGTGAAATGTCTATGAATGTATTTTTGTATAGGAAAATAAATCCTTGACGACCGGCCGGGGAATCAAATCCTGGGCTGATGCTGAAGAGTAGAGTTCTTCGTTTCCGCTGGGGATGATGGTTGCAAGAATAAACCGGTAGGAGAAGATGACTCCGTTGGGGAATAAACTTGTTGGAGAGATTACTCTGAGGGGAATTACTCTGTGGGAAGAGATACTTCGTTGAGGTTTTGATGAGAACTCCGCTGGGGATTTCAATGATGAACTCCGCTGGGGATATCAATGATAAACTCCGCTGGGGATTCCGTTGATAAGTTATGTTGGGGAACTTTGATGAACTCCGCTGGGGATAGGAAGAACTTCGCCGGGGACGATCTTTCCATGGTAATTAGTTGAGGATAACCCAGTTATACCCTGGTGGGGAAATAACCTTTGAATAAAGTCGGGGAGAGATGTATGTACTCTGCAGGGGATAAGCTTCCAGAATCTACTGGGGATAAGCTTCAGAATCTATCGGCGACTTCACTGGGGATGTGGATTCCACTCTCCTGGGGACACTTTAAATTGTACTGGGGAATGGATACACTGGATATCTGTATTCCACCGGGGAACAATCTTATATTAAGACTGCCGGGGATGCTTGCTGAGGAATGTTCATACTCCGCTGGGGAATGTTGAGATCTTCTGGGGATACCCAACTTCTTTAAGGCTGACAGTAGACTAACTCTGCTTGGGGAGAGCCTTGCTGACTTGCTAGGGGGATATGGTGCCTTTTCAGGGCTGATAGGAAACCAACTCTACCTGAGGAGAGTATTGCTGAATCTGGTCTTACTCTGTGGGGAGTTGAGGTGACTTGGTTACGTTCTTCAGTCGAACCTACCTTGGTACCTTGGTGGACAGAGCAACTAGAACGCTTAGACAATTCTAAACTGCCCCTGTTTCTGATGTCACCTGTAATCAGTCCTTTGTTTCGTATGCAAATATTTACGAGTTAGCAATTAATGTCAAATGCATATATCAAAAATGAACATTGGACATTCCTTGTAAAACAAAACAGAAAAAAAGGAAAAACAATGGATAATTTGTCTGAGATTTTGAACTTGTATTGATTTTGAATTTTGCCTGAAAATAAGCATTTTTTGTACAGGAGGCTGACGTCCTAGTAAGAGAACGCCACCGAGCAACATAGAGTTTATACAATTTGAAAAGGAAACAAAACAGCTATGTGAAAAATGATCCCACTGGGTTCCAACTCTGCTATCGCCTTTATGTCTTCAAGCGTCTCATCACTTTGCTGCTTAGTTGAAGATGAAGCTGATTGATCGATGCCGAAGTCTGAGCCCGATAGTTAATGCCGAATTCTGGATGCAAGGTGATCTAATGAGACATAGTATTACGCTTTAATCCCTAACTTTTGCCTGGACCGCCCTTTCGGGTTTTCAGTCCACCGGGATACCCATTTTTGCCCAAGCCGCCTTTTCAGGTTTTCGACTTGCCGGGTGTACAGATTTTTTTTATTTTCATCCCTTATTTTTGCCCGAACCCTTTTGGTTCGCCGGGAAGCCCTTATTTTTGCCTAGGTATGTCAACCTAGCGGGTCTTTTAATCATGCGTAGTATCTTTTTACTATGTCTGCATTGGTGGGGTGAGGAAGGTCGTCACCATCCATGGTGGTTAGAATCATGGCTCCTCCTGAGAAGATATGTTTAACCATAAATGGCCCTTCGTACGTAGGGGTCCATTTGCCCCTAGGATCACTTTGAGGAAGAATGATGCGCTTGATTACTAGGTCTTCGACTTGATACTCTTGTCGTCTGACTTTCCTGTTGAATGCCCTGATCATCCGTTTTTGGTACGTCTGACCATGACAAATAGCAGTGAGTCTCTTTTCGTCAATTAGGTTTAATTGATCAAGTCGAGTCTGGATCCAGTCATCTTCGCTCAAGTCTGCATCCTTCATTATTCGGAGAGAGGGTATCTGGACTTCAATAGGAAAGACTGCCTCCATGCCATAGACCAAGGAAAAGGGAGTTACCCCTGTTGACGTCCTTGCTGAGGTGCGGTACCCATGAAGAGCAAACTGTAACATTTCTTGCCAATCTTTGTAGGTCACTGTCATCTTCTGCACAATCTTCTTGATGTTCTTATTTGCCGCTTCGACAGCCTCATTCATCTTCGGCCGGTAGGGAGAAGAATTGTGGTGCTGTATCTTGAATTGCTCGCAGAGCTCAGTGATCATCTTGTTGTTAAGATTGGTACCATTGTCCGTAATGATCCTCTCAGGTACACCGTATCGATAGATCAGGTTGTGCCGAATGAAACGTGCCACGACGCTCTTGGTTACGGTGGCGTAGGAAGCTGCTTCAACCCACTTCGTGAAGTAATCAATTGCTACCAAGATGAAGCGATGCCCATTGGATGCCGTCGGTCGGATTTCGCCGATCATATCAATGCCCCACATTGCAAACGGCCAAGGTGCCGTCAGGACGTTCAGAGGAACCGGAGGAATATGCACCTTATCAGCATAGATCTGGCATTTATGACAAGTTCTAGAATGTTGGTAACAGTCGGCTTCCATTATGGACCAGAAATATCCTGCCCGAAGGATTTTCTTTGCCATGGTATGTCCACTGGAATGTGTTCTGAAGGTACCTTCATGTAGCTCTGCCATGATCTTTTCTGCTTCAGCCTTATCTACGCAACGCAGTAAGGTTGAATCATGGTTTCGCTTGTAGAGAATGCCGTTGCTGAGGAAGAACTTTGCCGCAAACCTTCTCAGGAACTTCTTGTCATTAACCGATGCGCCTTCGGGGTATTCTTGAGCTTCCAAGTACCTTTTCACTTCATGATACCAAGGTTTTTCAATCACCTCTTCGGCCTCAAGATCGCAGCAGTGTGCAGGTTCATCCAATTTCCAGATAATGATCCGGGGAGCCTTGTTATCCCATTTGACTTTGAACATAGAAGACATTGTAGCCAATGCGTCCGCTAACTTATTTTCCTCTCTTGGGAAGTGTTTAAAAGTTATTTCCTCGAAGTGGGGAAGCAATGTCAGCACATACTCCTTGTAAGGAATAAGATTTGGGTGTTTCGTATCCCACTCGCCTTTGATCTGATTGATCACAAGAGTGGAATCTCGAAAGACACTCATAAACTTGATCCTTAAGTCAATTGCAGCTTGAAGACCCATGATACATGCCTCGTACTCTGCCATATTGTTGGTGCAGTTGAAACATAGCCGGGCAGTGAGTGGAGTATGAGTGCCTTTAGGGGATATGATCACAGCGCCGATACCATTACCCAAAGCGTTCGAGGCTCCGTCAAAGTGCATAGACCATCGGGATCCTTCCTCAGGTCCTTCATCTGGTCCAGGTACTTCACAATCAGTTACTACCATGATATCCTCGTCTGGAAATTCAAAGTTCATCGACTGGTAATCATCCACTGGTTGGTGTGCCAAATGGTCTGCCAATACACTTCCCTTGATTGCTTTTTGAGTTATGTACTGGATGTCGTATTCCGTCAAGATCATTTGCCATCTTGCTATTCTTCCAGACAGAGCAGGCTTTTCGAATATGTACTTGATCGGATCCATTTTTGAAATCAGCAGAGTAGTGTGAGTCAACATATACTGTCTCAGCCGGCGAGCAGCCCATACCAGAGCGCAACAAGTTTTCTCGAGCAGTGAGTACCGAGTCTCATAGTCGGTAAACTTTTTTCTCAGGTAATAAATGGCGTGCTCTTTTCGGCCAGACTCGTCATGCTGCCCCAACACACACCCCATTGAGTTGTCAAGTACTGTCAAGTATAGTATTAGAGGCCTCCCTTCAACTGGTGGCATAAGAATGGGTGGTTCTTGGAGATACTCTTTGATCTTTTCAAAAGCAGCATGACATTCATCATTCCAACGTACTACTTGATCTTTCTTCAGTAGTTTGAAGATTGGTTCACAGGTAGCAGTTAGGTGTGAGATGAATCGGGCAATGTAGTTCAGCCGTCCTAAAAAGCCTCTGACTTCTTTCTCTGTCTTGGGAGCTGGCATCTCTTGTATGGCTTTCACTTTGGCAGGGTCCACTTGAATACCTTTGTCGCTTACGATGAAGCCCAGCAATTTTCCAGATCTCACCCCAAAGGTGCATTTGTTTGGGTTCAACCTTAGCTTGTACAACTTCAGACGGTCAAACAGCTTCCGTAGATGGTCAAGGTGTTCCTCCTCAGTTTGGGACCTTACAATCATATCGTCGACATATACTTCTATCTCATGGTGGATCATATCATGAAATAAAGCAACCATGGCACATTGGTAGGTTGCCCCAGCATTTTTCAACCCAAAAGGCATGACTTTGTAGCAAAAGGTGCCCCACTGAGTAACGAAAGTGGTCTTCTCCATGTCTTCAGGAGCCATCTTGATCTGATTATAACCGGAGAAGCCGTCCATGAAGGAGAACACCTTGTGCTGAGCAGTATTGTCAACCAGAACGTCGATATGAGGCAGAGGGAAGTCATCTTTGGGGCTGGCCCTATTCAAATCCCTGTAATCAACACACATTCGGACCTTACCATCCTTTTTCGGCACTGGAACCACGTTGGCTATCCACTGAGGGTAAGAAGTTACTGCTAGAAACCCGGCATCAAATTGTTTCATAACCTCAGCTTTGATTTTCTCGGACATCTCTGGACGCATACGGCGGACCTTCTGTTTTACCGGAGGGCAATCTTCCTTGGTAGGCAGGTGATGAACCACAATGTCGGTATCCAACCCAGGCATGTCTTCGTAGGACCAGGCAAAGATTTCCACATAGTCATGCAGCATCTGAATCAACCGTTGTTTCACACTGAGCTCTAGATTGGCAACAATCTTGACTTCTTTTTTGTCTGTCTCAGTACCCAGATTTACCGTTTCCACTGGCTCTTCATGTGGCTGAATGACCCTCTCTTCCTGGAGTAGCAGTCTTGCAAGTTCACCAGGCACTTCACAATCATCTTCACCTTCGTCTTCGGCTAAGTTGATCGGATTTTCGAAGTCATAACTGGTAGTAGCAGAGTTGTTACCAGTGAGATCCAGAGTGGATTGAAACCTGTATAAGTTAGTGTGTGTAAATATAGCTATTTTACAATATATAACAAAGAAAGAAAAAGGAGCACAAGATTTGAAATGCAACAAACGTCCAATGTTTTGATTAATGATATATGAAAATGACATACAAAAGCCCTCACAAATGAATCCGCGGTGCCCCGGGTAGGACACCGAGCCATAAAAGTTTCAACACATTGTTTGTTACAAATTGAAAACAAAAGAGTTCATTACTGAGTGACAAAAGTAATAGGTGTGAAGTCTTTGGCAGTCCAGTTGCTTGGTCCATTGTCGGTTGTTGGGTAGATCCAGCTATCAAATTCTGATTCCCCCACGTCGTCTTCAACAACATTCACTCCCGGGTTGGTGATGAACACAGGAGGCCTTCCAATCCTTGCTTTGCGAACAGCCCTCTAAGCCTCCACGGTGAAGCCCAGCCCAAACTTGTTAGTCTTTGGAGTAAAGTCAGGAAGTCGGCCCCAGTTTGTGCACTCGCCCTTCTCAATCACAGCCCGAGCATCCTTTAAGGAAGCCATCTTCAAAGGAGGGTCTTCAATCACAGTTTCAGCTGACGCCAATGTCTGAGGCACCTCTTCAAAGTGTTGAAAGGGGGTTTCAATGAATTCCCCATCCATCTCTATGTATCGGAACGAGTTTAGGTGGCTGACCATGTACTCTTCTTCCCCTTGAACTGTAACGATCTTTCCTCTGACTGGGTACTTAAGCTTTTGATGTAGTGTGGAGGTCACAACTCCAGCCTTATGGATCCATGGACGATCCAACAAACAAGAGTAGGATGGACGGATGTCCATCACATAGAAAGTAGAATCAAAAACTTGAGAGCCAACCCTGATCGGAATGTCAACTTCACCATGTACCATCCTCTTTGAACCATCGAAGGCTCGGACAACAATTTTACTAGGCTTGAGCTCCAGACCCTCACAATCCAATCTGTCTAGGGCCTTCTTGGGCAATACATTCAATGAAGAACCGGTGTCTACCAACACATGGGCAAGAGTAGTGCCCCTGCATTCAATAGAGACATGAAGGGCATCATTATGGTTCTTTCCTTTGGCAGTCAGATCAGCGTCAGAGAAGCCCAATCCATTATCAGCAGTCAAGTTGGCCACACAATCAGTAAATTGATCAGCAGACGTTTCTTATGGCATATGGGCCGTCTTCAGGAAGGAGATCAGGGCCTTGGCATGGGCCTCTGAACACAATAACAGTGATAGCATAGAAATTTTAGAGGGGGTGTGCCCCAACTGCTCAACAACATTGAAATCACTTTTCTTGATAATCTTGAGTATCTCCTCCATCTCTTGCTGGGAGGATTCAACAGTGGTTGTCTTTGGCGCCTCCGTCAGGGAAGGCAAATCAGTAGCAACCCCTTTTCCCCGAGCGTCAGATGACTCGGCCGCAGGGGTAGACACAGGAACTTGATTAGAAAGTGGAACATGCACACTTGCAGGTGTGATGATAAGGGGTTTCTGAATAGCTCGTGGTGCGATATCTGGCGAAAACAACCTACCACTGCGAGTAAATTTGGCAGGTCCGGTGATGTTACTGACACCGGTATTTGTATCAAACTCTTGCTTCACTCCAAGCACATAAACATCTGCCCCATAGTGCCACGGGACAGCTTTGTCGGACGTATAAGGGAGAGGCCCCGGAACAGTAATGACGATAGGAGCAATCTTCTGAGTGGACATGATTTTGACAGGCTTCTTTGAAGGAGCCTTGGGAGGTTTGTTGAAAATAGTGACAATAGAAACTTCTCCGGCGGGGACAGCAGGAACAACAATCTTCTCGAACAAAATTTCTTTGCTATCCATCAGGCTTTGGATACCTAATTTCAGTAAAGGACAACCAAGAGGCGAAACAACACATAGGAGGCAATCTTCACCATATCCCGGAAATAAACCGGCTAGTAACAAATTCCTTTTAACAGTCAATAACGGAGTAACAATCTCTTCCACGGAGGCTACATATCGGTCTTCTTCCACAGCATTCACTCCATGCTGGGGCATGGGAGCGGTCACAACATTGGGCCTTTCGGGCGCCTCAAACTGTATTTCCTTAGCATCAATAAGGTCTTGAACCTTATTCCTCAGAGCCCAGCAATCGTCCGTAGTATGCTCGGGGCTATCAGAGTGATAAGCGCAACAGGCGTTGGGGTTGTACTTTGGAGAAGCTGTGTTCACTACCTTTGGAGCTTCTTTGACAGTTACCAGATTGGTTGATAGTAGTTGCGGTAAAATCTGAGACAGGGTCATACTGAGCCGAGTGTACTGCCTTCTGGGTCTCTCACCCCTTTGTTGATTATACTGCTGAGGAGCAGCAGCAGGCTTTGAAATTACCAATGCATTGACAGCTTGGCGGCATTCCGGTTTAACTTGTCTTCTAGGACCATAAACAGCACTAGCTTCCTTTTTGAAGGGCTTCTTTTCAGTACTCGAGGAGGCACCTTTCTGTATCTTCCCTGACTTGATACCAGCTTCTATTCTCTCACCCGTCAAGATCAAATCTGTAAACCCAGCAGAGGAATTACCAATCAGATGATTAAAGAACGGACCAGACAGGGTCCCTAGGAACATGTCCATGAGTTCACGGTCAGTCAATAGTGGCTGCACCCTGCCAGCCAGGTCTCTCCACTTTTGTGCATATTCCTTGAATCCTTCGCCCGTCCCCAGTGACATACCCTGAAGTTGGGTACGCGTGGGAGCGAGATCAGAATTGTACTGATACTGTTTATAAAATGCGGTAGCCAAGTCCTCCCAATGTCGAATACTGGTTCCATCCAGATGATAAAACCACTCGAGTTGAGACCCCGAAAGGCTATCTTGGAAGAAATGGATCCAAAGGTTCTTGTCCGCAGTGTAAGGTTGGATCTTCCTCACGTATGATCTGAGATGCAGCTTAGGACAGGAAGCCCCGTTGTACTTTGCAAAGGCAGGTGCCTTGAACTTGTGTGGGATCACCACCCCAGAAGATAACCCTAGATCTCTGAAATCTAGCCCCGACACATTTTGAATCTCCATGGCACTTAAACGGTCCTCTAGTTGTTTGTACCTGTCTTCAGCAGGAGGGTACTGTTCATCATTGTAATCCGTCTCGTTGTCGGAGACCGCAGGACTAGGAGCCCTTCCCCCTTGGGGACTGTCTTTCTCTGCAGAGGAGGTAGCCTGATCAGCCTCATTATGTAGTGTATTCCCAAACCTCCATCCAGTGTTGAACAACGCAGTCCTCTTCTTTTTCTTCTTCTTCAAGAGCAGAGTCTTCAACTCTTGTTGACCTTGGGCTAAGCTCATGACCAGCTCTTGAAACTGGACGTTCTGGGCCTGGAGGGCCTTGATAGCTTGTTCATTAGATGATTCAGGATTCATGATGACTGTTCCAAATAAACAGCGAAGAAGATTAAGCAACCTGTAGAAAAAGGGGTACCTGTTATGCACATGATGCATGAGATGCTATTTATGCAATGCATTCAAGGATTTTAGAAATTCACAATTGTTGCAGACAAAAAGAACGCACGTCATATTAATAAGAAGAAATTTATTAGTACATAAATGCCCCATGGGCCAAATATTACAAAAAAACTTCTCAAGGTAAAAAGACGTTGCGCATCCTCTTTGGTGCGATGTAGGTGTTGAGGGTCTCTTCCTCGTGGAGTCGGCGGGTATGTTCCAAAACCTTCTTCTCACTGGCGCGGAAGCTGGCTTCAAAAGTGTTTCGTTCCTCCTTGAGTTGGATCCAACTCTTCTGCATCTCCTCCCACGATGTAGGCATGTCAGGATATAGGATGGTGTAGGGAACCTCTCCTTCCTTAACGGGCTCTTTAATCATCGGGAGAATATGACGGTAAGGCATCATTAGACTCTGGGCCCGGGTTCGTACCCACTTGAGATAAGGCTCAAGAGGGATGGAATTCTTGTGTCCCAGTGTCTTGCTGTCAACCTTGTTAGGCATCCTCCAAGCTCTGATGAATCTTTGGCGAAGTCCTTGCGCATCGTTGTCGAAGTCAAAAACTAGGTTAGGAATCAACATGTCGTGAGGGCCATCTCTCCGTGCATATCCAAATTGTCTCAAAGCTAGACAAAGGTTGTAGGTAATACCTCCTCTAATGCCAAGCAATGGAACATTAGGGAACTCTCCACAACGATCGACGATGATGACATTTTCTCTGGACCGAGAACACCAATGTACATCAGAGTGAGTGAGGGTCATCAACCGTTGTGACCACCTTAGGCCTTGGTCATTCTTCAAGACAGATTGTGGAAGGTGCGAAATAAACCACCTTGCAAGGAGAGGAGTACAGCACATGAGAACACCCCTCTTTCTCATTGTTCGTGTGTAAAATGAGTGAAGAATGTCCCCAAGCAATGTTGGTATTGGATTTCTGGATAAGAAGATCTTGACGGTGTTGACATCTACAAGCTGGTCAGGATTTGGGAACAAGACCAACCCATAGATGAGGTGGGCCACAATTTCTTCAAAGGCTTGTAGGTCCAATGAATTCCAACACTCTTGTGCCTTCTCAAACAAGAATTTTGCTAAGAAGCCTTTGACACCGCTTCTAGTTTCCCAATGCCCCTTGATGTCAGATGGCTGTAGGTGTAGTGCTTGAGCAACATCTTCAGGCTTTGGTTCCTTTTCCGTACCGTTGAAAGGTAGTTGATTAAGGATAGGAATTCTCAAGAGTTGAGAAAATTCCTCCAAAGTGGGCACCAATTGGTAGTCGGGGAAAGTGAAACAATGGTGAAGGGGGTCAAAGAACTGGAATAGCACCTTCATCATGTCCTCTTTAATGTGGGTGTTGACTAGGCTGAGCAGTCTACCATGTCTTTCACCGAAGGGAGAGCTTTCCGGAATTCTGGATGTGAGCTCCTTGAGTTGAGGAGGGACCCTCACAAGGTGGACTTGGATAGTTTTCCTGCGAGGAATTTCCATGACCTACAAAACAAGAACAAAGATGAAGATCCAAACCCTGATGATGCTTTATGATGCTCATGATGTATGCACAAACATATGTACAAGCAAATCACACCAAACCCTAGTTTCAGGCTTGCATGGGGTTTCATAGGTAAGTACCCTCTTGAGTGTAGTTGGCTTAAAAACCTGTCCTATAAATAGTAACTGGGTTCTAAGGAGCTCAATATCACTGGATTGTTTTCATTGTTCATTGTTTTGGTTTAGCCACTTAACTAGCGACTAAAATATTCCAAGAAAACAACCCTCAATGAGTGTAGTATCGAGTATCTACCAACTTCGGACTGCACCAAAGCCGGTCATCTCACTACCCCTAATGAAAGGCCAAGATGGTCAAGTAAGGTTCTAGGTCATTAGTGCTTAGTGACATCACTCAGCGGCCCCGTACTCTCCTTGATTGAACTCAAGGGTTACCGGTACTCACAAATATGTCGCACTAATATAGCTATTGCTTCGACCGTGTCGGTATACCCCGCACAGTTTCCACAACGTATTGCTATCTATGAATGTTTCCCCAAATCCGGGTGTAGGATTTCAAACCCAAACAAGAGAGCCAAGATATAAAGCAATCAAAGCAAACAATTAGTCATGCAAGAGGGTGATCTAAGCCCTAAGGTTACTCCACTTTAAAAATTCTCCCCAGCAGAGTCGCCAGTTCTGGTGATACGGTGGGAGAACTGACTCGAGGTTTTGCGTTTGTTTTCGCAAATGTTTCGGTTGAGCAAGAGTCGCCACCGACTTTTTATTTTATCCTAAGGAAAGGTTAAAAAGCACAGCAAAAACCTTTGAGATGTTTTCTTGGGTTCGGGGAGTAGATTATAGAAAGGGAAGGTATTAGCACCCTTTCTATCCATGGTTATCCATGGGCTCTTAGTTACTTGCTTAGATCAACTTGCCTTGATTTTCAATTGTTTGAAATGGTGCTTTGTGTGTGGGTTTGAAAAATGTTTTGAAAAGAGGCCAATGTGGTGGCAACCTTTGTAATGATCCATGTTGGGATGTATACAAAGGTGTATGTCTTTCGAAAAAGTTTTCAATGTTTTTGAAAGTTGTTTTGAAAGTGTCATGAGGTGTGGTTTTGAAAAAATAGGCAAGTGTTTTTGTTTTGCAAGTTGGCAAGTAACCAAGAGCTATCTACCCTAAATTTCTCAAAGATCTTTGCTATGTTTTAACCCTTTTAACAATTTTGTTCCACCATTGTATTTGGTGGACAATCTTGTGTTAGGATGTGAACGGGACGGGCGCGGGTCATCGCATGGACCATGATTGCAATGGTGCCAAGTATCTTTGGGCAACTTTTCTTTAAGGGACTTGATCATTTTTAGGCAACTTTCGAAAGCGTCATCGAGGAACTATGATCATTTGAATTTGTTTTTGTTTTGCCAAAGATACCTAACATGCAATATGGCCCATTATTGAAGGCAACAAGTGGAATAACCCTAGGGGTGCAAGTGTGATTGGTGTTGTCCATTTTCATGCTTGTTTATCTTGAATTAGGTCAAACTATTTTTTGGTTGATTTTTGCATACAAAACCCTAAGTCTATCATGGCATATTTAGAAAGCTTTAAAGTGCGAAATTTAAAGGTCCTAAACTATTACAACACAAATATGGGATGGGGGGTACAAATGTTCAAATGGGGACATTTTAGCAAGAAATTAAATCCTAAACTATTACATCCAAATTGAATTATACAAATTATTTAATTGCACAAATTAAATAAAATAAATATGCAAAATGCAAAAAATGATTTTTTATATGTATGTAAAAAGTGTTTTTTATGTGTCAAATAAACAAAAATAAAATGAATTAATTTTTGGTATTTTTATGTTCTAGGGCAAACCCTAATTTTGCTAAATAAAGATATTAATTATTTAATGTATGCAATATTTATTAATTATGTATAAAAAATAAATAAAAGAAAGTATATTGTCAAAAAGTGATTTTTTAAGTTAAATATTAATAAAAATAAAAATGTGGTATTTTTTGTATTTTTATCCTAAATATTCTAATAAGTATATATAAGTATTTATAATATTTACTAAATATATTAAATATGTACAAAAAATAAAATATTTATTATTTACAAAAAAGAGTATATTTTTTACAAAATGTTTTCAAAAGATAAAATAAAATAGAATCAGAAAATAAAATGCATTTTGTATTATTTTTGTATTTTGAATAAAAGGTATATATGTTATTTATATGTATAAACTTCAAATAAAACAAATAAAATTCAAATAAAATGCAAAAATAGTTGAAAAAATGTTTTTTAATATTTTTTTATGTTTTGTCAAAAAAATAACAAGTCAGAATAAAAAAGAAAAAGTCAAAAATGATTAAGAAATAACACAATGGGCCAAGGGGGTGTATGTGTGAAACAAAGGTGCAAACATAAAAAAGAACCAAGCCCAGCCCAAGAGAGGTTGTCTTCAACCTCCAGACTTGTTTGAACAACAACAACACGCGTTTCCTATCTCCTGATTCCTGGACTTTCAAGCAAAACTCATAACACAAGAAATGTAGAGCATCAAAAGACGAATCCAGACATATAAAAAAAATTAACTTAACTCTCAAAAATGAGAGAGAATTTCTCCATCCCTAATTCTTAACCTAAGTTTTTGTCAATGTTCAGGTCTTAAATTCTCTCAGCATATGCAATATAAATGGAAGTGAGGATATGTATAGCTTCAGGGACATGAACATGACACTTTTCATTCACAAACTTAAAGCTAACTCTTCCTAGATTGAGAGATAGAAGTCCATGAACTTACCTGTTCAGCTTGGATCGTATCTGGCAATGGAGGTACTTTCAGTGCAAGGTGAGGATTGGTACAGCTTGCTTGAAGGTCAGGGATGCTTCTCCAACCTTTAGTTTGCTTTGAAACCAAGTGAATCAAGCTATAGCAATCAACCTGCAAAACAGAAAATGTGAAAATGGTGAAGTTGGTTAGAGGTGTTACAGGTCGTGTCTAATGCTTGGGATAGTTTGTATAGGTGGTATGGAGTGTGTATGAACTGGTTTTGGCCAAGGCGCACGAATGGATTGAGCTGTAGAAGTCCAACTGCAGAGGTGATTCTGTTTTCTGCAGTAGGATGGTGTTTTGAGGTTTGATGAGGTTTGGAAGGTGTTTTGCTCGTGCCTCAGCTTAGGTTTTATGTTTGGAAGGTGTACAACAAGTTTGTCTTAGCTTGTGTTGGCAGAAGTGAGAGTTGTTGTTCAAAATGCCAAGTTTCTTCCTATGTAAGCAAAAGTTGTCAAGTTAGGTTGTAGGCCAAGGCAGGTCCCTCAAGCATGCTGCATAATCTCTCCTTGACCAGTGGGATTAGTTCATAAACTTGTGCCAAAAGGATTTGCATTGTACTTCTTGGATTTGTGTTTGACATAAAGTAATGCTTTACAAGAATGGATAATTTGCTTTTTCCAAATAAGGATTAATTCTTCATGTAATGTCCAAATGCACAAAATAATGTCTTGGCACAATGGATTGGCATTTAATTTATGAGTGTAAATGAGATTAGAGGCCTGTAATGTAGCTTGCACATGCTGAGTTTGAAAATGCACAAGTTATGGACATGGAAATGGCTCATGAACAAAGTGAGTTTTGCCTATATTGCCAAATTCGATTCTCCCTAACCACAAGGTTGTTTGATGAGTTCTTGGACATTTTGGGAAGCTTGGAATGTGTACTACAATCCATATTTGTAATGAAAATTGAAATTCCAAGTGGAAGCATGTGAAAAGTGGCCATGAAGTTGGGCAAAAATCCTGCCTAGAATAGGTCAAAAGTTTTCTAAGTTAAGAATGTTTTGCACCCATGTTCCAAAAATTGTAACTTGAGCTACAAGCTTCTTTTGAGGAAACTTTGTGAATCAAAATTGTAGATTTTGCAATGGACTACAACTTTCATGCTTTGAGTTTTCCTTGAATCCAAATGTATCTTGATGAAAAAGTGGGACAAAGTTAGGAAAAAATTAGGGATTTTCATAACTTAGAATAATTTTAAGTTATGAAAATTCTTCATTTCAAACCCTAATTTGCAATTCTTGATTTCTTGATGAACAAGTTTCATGATTTGGCATGTTTTGATGGAAAATGAATCTTGACACTTGATTTTGACCAAAAAGTCAAAGTTTGACTTTTCAGTATACAGTCAAATTTGGCTCAGTTGATTGGAAAATTCATCTGTCAAACTTGTGCATTTGGGATCTTTTGAACTTGTTGAACATGTCAAGACAATGCCATTGAGTCCTTGAGTCCATATGTGAGCTTGGTTTGCCATTGGCTAGGTTAAACAGTCAAGAATTGCCTTTGTGTAGTCAAAACCCTAAAAATGACCATTTTGCCCTTTTGGTGATCTGATCAAATTTCTTGTGGAATTGTGATCCAAACTTGACCAAATGGTTTATATGAGTTCCTAATGTTGATGTGGGTGAAAAATCATGAGGTTTGACTGTCAATTGACCACAGTTGACTTTTTCCCCAACACAGTTGATTTCTAGGTCAACTGTCCAATTGACTGGGCAAAGATTGGAATCAAGGCTTGAAACTTGGTATGGACAAACTTGGGAGTCCTACATGAAGCATGAAAGTCATCTTAGGCATTTTAGGTCAAAACATCTTTGTGCAAACACAAACCCTAATTTGGGTCAACAGTGCAAGGAGGAGTCTCGAGCAGAGGAAACCCTAACTGGATCTTGAGCTCCAAGGGTCTTGTGATGAGAAAATGTTGAGGAAATGAGAGGGAAAATTTTGGGGTACAACACACATGCTCCTCCATGTTGCTTCGTTCACTGGCATCTACCAATAACCCGGGCAACACTTAAGCAAACGTAAATGAAAAACCAGTATATACAACCACACTTGAACAACATTGAAATAAAACACGTATATACACACACTTGAACATAATAAAAACACATACATAACAAGTGTTGAAAACAAACACATAACAAGTATAGATCAAACAAGTATACATTATACAAGTATAGTCGAAGAAACTAGGAAAATCATAAACAATGAAGTCTCCATTGAATGTTATTTATCCCAAAGAAGGAAAAGGAAAACATCGAGTAAACTTGAAGTAAGCGAGAACAAAGTCTTGCGATAAAGAAATGGGTGCGGGAGTCGATTACACAAGGGGAATGTATTAGCACCCCTCGAGTATGTGGTAATCCAAAGGATCCACTCTTGTTGTTCTAGTTAAAGGGTGTGTCTATCTAAACTTACAAGCTAAGGGAAATCCATGCAAAAGAAGATACAGGAAAAACAAAGGTTTTAAATGGTTGTGCTTGCTTAGGCCCTGCAACCTAATGCCTATGTATCCCTTTTAAGGAATCAGAGTGTCGTAGTTTGGCTCAAAAGTTTTGGTTTGATTGTATTTTTTAATGAATGATGCTAATTTTTCATTATACTAGCACTCGAACTTTAAAGACTCATGCAATTATCATAGAAAAGAACTAACATGTTCTTATCTGAAAAGGTTTCAAAAGAAAAAGCCCGAAGGCAGCCCGAAGGAAAAAGAATTTGAATTTGTTTAGTTTTTTTGGTAGGAGATCCCTCAAGTGGTCCCCTGGGGGGTACTTGAATCCATCACCTTTAAGTTTTGAAAATATTTGAGACACGTATCTGTTAGCTAGTGTGATACCGTGGGAGAACTGACTTGGTGTTTTGCATTTGATCGCAAATGTCGCGGTTAGTAAGAGTCGCCATCGAATTTTCTTTTATCCAACAAGGAAAGGTGAAAAAGCACAGGAAAGACCTTTAGAGATGTTTTCTTGAGTTCGGGGGGTAGATTATGAAAGGGGAAGGTATTAGCACCCTTTTCATCCATTGTTTTCCATGGGCTCGTAGTTGCTTGCCTGATCACTTGCTTTGTTTGAAAATATGCTTTGTGTTGTGGGTTTGAAAGTATTTTGAAAATGTGACTTTGTAATGCTTCTCGTTTCTATAAGAACACATACAAAGTGTTGTTTCAAAAATAGTTCAAAGAGGTGTTTGTGGAATGTGTTTTTTGAAAGTGATTTTGAAAAGGGTGTCTTTGTAATGGCTCTCGTTTCTATAAGAACGCGTACAAAGTGTTGTCTTTTGAAAATGTTTCAAAATGAGAGTGTTGGTGTATAAAATGTTTTTATTGTGAGCAAGTGAGAAACTAGGAGCAAATCTACCTACTCAAAAGGTCTTTAGTGTTCTTTTCCTCCTCCTTTAGATGTTGCTATCTTTACCATTGTTTTGGTAAGAAGCCCCATCGTTGGATGTGAAGGGACGGGCACGGGACATTTTTGTATATTCATAGAAGGCAACTTATGGGACGTTTTAGCAATGTCGTTTTAGGAACTAGATTGTTTACCGAAGGCAACATCGAGGGTCATCGAGGGACTACGATCTTTTATCGAGGGTCTTTGCTAAAACGCCCATATTCGAGGGACATGACTATTTTCAATAGGCAACAAGGTGGGATTACCCTAAGGGTGCTAGTGTGCAAGTGTGTTTGTTGCATGCATTTTGTCTTGTATTTAAGAGTTATCTATTTGTTGATTTTATATTGCCATTGTGATACGGTGGGAGAACTGACTTGAGGTTTGCGTTTGTATTCGCACTTGTTCGGTTTAGCAAGAGTCACCACCGACTTTTTATTTTATCCTAAGGAAAGGTTAAAAAGCACAGGAAAAACCTTTTGAGATGTTTCGTGGGTTCGGGGGGTAGATTATGAAAAGGGAAGGTATTAACACCCTTTTCATCCATGGTTATCCATGGGATCTTAGTTACTTGGTTTTAGATCACTTGCCTTTGATTTTCAATTGCTTGAAATTGTGGTGTGTGTGTGTGTGTTTTGAAAATGTTTTGAAAAAGATGCCTTGTCTTAGGCAATCATTATAATGACTCGTGTTTGAGTGTTTTACAAAGGTGTGTATCTTTTCGAAAAGATGTTTCAAATGTTTTTGAGAGTTTGTTTTGAAAGTGTTTGTGGAGTGGTTTGAAAAGTAGGAAAGTGTTTTTGCAAGTTGATCAAGTAACTAAGAGTTGTCTACCCCTATTGTACTCAAAGGTTTTTCTCATGTTTTAACCCCTTTTAACAATTTTGTTCCACCATTGTATTTGGTGGGCAATCTTGCGTTAGGATGTTTAACGGGACAGGCGCGGGTCATCCTATGGACCATGAATGCAATGGTGCCAAGTGTCTTTGGCAATTTGGAGGGACTATGATCATTTTGATAGGCAACTTTCGAAAGCGTCATTGAGGGACTTATGATCATTTGAATTGTTTTTGCTAAAGAAACTCGACGTGCAAGCATGGCCCATTTTGGAAGGCAACAAGCGGGATTACCCTAGGGGTACAAGTGTGATTGTGTATTGATTTCATGTATTTGTCTTGTATTAGGTTATCTAGCGTTTGATTTTATGTACATACAAACCCTAGGTCTAACCATGGTATATTTGAAAGCGGTAAATTGCGGGAATTTAAAGTCTACGCTATTACAAATAAGTATCCGGGAGTGGGGGTACAAATTTACAAATGGGGATGAGACTTAAATGGGATAGTGTCCAAATAATTACAACCAAATCGAATTGCGCAAATGTAAAATATAAGGTATAGCAATGTATAAGAATAGCAAATGTGTATGTATCAATGTACTTGTGTAAGTGTATGATTATTTACAAGTTGAGAAATGTGTTTAACTTAATGAAAAAATTAAGTGTTTTGTTTATGTATTGTTATCATGTCTTGTATTTTTGTTAATATGTACAAAGCAAAATATTTTAAGAAAAGAAAAGAATGTTTTAGGTATTTTATTGTTTTTATGTATAAAATCTAAATTAAACAAAAAAATGTTCAAATTTAATAAAATTAATATTTATGTTTTAAAATGTAACAAAAGGAAACAAATAGTAAAATTTGTATGAAAAGGTTTATTAAAGAGAGTTTTTAATCTATTAATTCAATCTAATATTTATGTGTTCTTTTTAATATAACGAAATAAAATACAATTTTTAGTATAAAGTGAAGTATTGTTTTATTTGACAAAATAAAGAAAATGTATTAGTTTAAGTTATAAAAAGAAAAATGAAGTGGTAAGTAAAAAATGTTAAAAGAAGGAAATGAATGGGCTTTATGAGCTTGTGCTGGCCCAAACAAAACTGACTGGGAATCAAAAGAAGGGGGGGGGGGGGGGGTGCGCGTATAGGAATGGGCTTAAGCGTGTTGTGTTTGAACCGGCCCAATGCTTTGAACAATATTTTTTTAGGGTTTCTTTGGTTTTGTATCATTTGGGACTAGGGTTTCAGATTGAGGCGCGCCGTTCTCTTCGTTTCCATCCTCTTCATCTTCTTCGCCAAGCGCCTGAATAATGTCATCTGCCCAAGGCCACTAGTGCCACCATCTATCCTCCTCCTCACGTTCACTCAAGCGGCGGTAAAAAAAAAGGTACGACTTTTATCTCAACGCGTTAGGGGTCTTGGATTTTTAACCTTGCATGCTCTTATCTGTTCTGATTCTTGGATTTTGTTATGTGTTTGTACGAGGTATTCAAAGAAGGGGAAAAATAAGTTTTATACCTTTGTTGGCTCGTTGCTTGAAGAGGAGGAGAGACGGAGAAGGAGGCGCTGTGGGCGGCCAAGGGTGGAGGACGCGTGATGTTGAGCTCGCTTGCTTTGTTGGAGAACCTGGTACTCTGTTTCACCCCTTTTTTAGGTTTCGTGATGAACAACTGAAAACCTTTTGTATGATTTCTTTTCCTCTTCTGTCCACTTTACCTCTGTTGCCTTGTATGCTTCGTATGCTTTGTATGCTTGCTGGTATGTTGTGCCCTGTGATGAGGCTACCTCTGAGGGCCTGGTTGGTTCGAAGGTTTTTGTGTATTTGATGCTTTGAATAAAGTTTGGCTTGACAGTTTGTATGTGCTTCTGATTTGAGCCTGGATAAGTTTAGGCTCGAGGCCTATGGCTGTTTGATTCAGGTTTGTGTTCATCAGTTGGCTTCAGAGTTTTGGCTTGCAACAGGTTGAGGCTTGAACAATTCAGGCAGGTTTGACAGGTTTAGGTTTACAAGTTTGGGTGTTTACCAGCTTGTGGTTTGTTTTGATTGTCTGAAGTTGGGTTGAAACAGGTTTGGCCTCTTTTGCTTTTAGGCTTGCTTGGAACAAATTTAAGGCCTGGAAGTTTGGCTATTTGTTTCAGGTTGATGGCTTTTTTGGGTTGTTTTGTATAGCTTTGATGCAGGATGTATGAGGTTTAGGCTAGGTGAACAAGCTTCAGTGTTAATGTAGGTTTAGGACATTTGGGCTTTTATGCAATAACTGGTTTGCTGTTTGACGTGAAGCAGGTTATGATGTTTGGAGCTTAGGCTTCAAGTTTGTGGAGATAGTTTGCAATATATTTTCTGTCTTACCGTTTGTGGTATCCTCTTTTTGTGATATCTCTCCCTCTTTTTCTGATATGCTGGTATATCTTTTCTTATATCTTTTTCAGCCTAAGCCCTGTAAGCCTATCTTCTATTCTTCTCTTTTTCTCTCTCCAGTACAGACTAAAGCATAAAAATATTGCTTAGATTTGTCCTTATTCTGAAAAGGCAGCTGGCCATAGGAAAATGATGTGATTTAACATGCTTGCTTGCAATAGTTGTTTTACTCTGCATACTTTTATCTCTTTCTCCAGCTTTCCTGCATCTTTGTGACAGCATTCTGCACTTTGATATCTTGATATCTTTTTGGACAGCTTTTTGGATATCTTGTGGAAAGTTTGAAATTGGAACTTTGGTTAGGCTATTCAGTTCAGTTTGCATTTGGACTTTGTTTGGAATTTTATGAACTATGCAGCTTTTTTGACCCTTTTTTGAAATTGTGCAATATTACAATTTTGTGCATTCATACTTAATTGCAAGCAAACTTTCATCCCTCTTTGTGAACCGGGAGAAATCTCGTGATTTGCAGAGAGGGCAAACTGATTTCGGCCAGTTGCCTTTAATGATGAATTTTAACTGTGTATGCTCTTTCATTTATTTTATCTGCTTTGACTTCTTCTTTTCTTTTTGCAGATAAAAAATCAAATGAGCAGAGGGAGCATTGGATAGAAGATGAAGACTTGAAGACTTAGAAATATTTAGGATAGTTTTGTTTTCAATTTAAATTATTTGTAATAATATTAATGTAAATAACTGTAAATAAATTTACAGCATTTAAATAATATCTATAACAAACAATTCAAAATGAATAAACATCCCTATTCTTTTGATCAGTTAATTCTTCTTCCAATTCAATGTTCAATTAATTATTTGAGTTTCTTAAATTAAAACAATTGGAAATAAATCCAATTATTCTGACTCAGAAAAAGAAATAATTAATAAACGTCCGGCGTTCCGAATTAAACATAGCAGTGCACAGTCAAATCAACCAAACATCTACATGTCCTTTTTCACTGATTAATTCCAACACTGCAAACTTAATCCAAATGCTTCAGTCCAAATTTCAGAGTAAACTGAAAAGCACTGTAGAATTAATTCTTTCTGAGAAAGCACGCACAAAACCCTGATTCTTGATTAAATGTCAAAGAAACGTTCGCCTGATTAAAACCTGAGCCAAACTCAAACAAAACCCTAGCAATTTGCTTGAACTGTTCTAAAATCAATGAAAACCCTAATTTTGTCTGACTGATAAGAAAAGTCTGTTTGACTGAATCTTACGCCAATCTGAAAAATCAGGAAACGCCCGAGGCTGTGATTTCTTGTGAAAAAAATGCGAGGGAAAATTTTGGGGTACAACAACCATACATTCTAATTACTAGAAATATATGAAAGCAAAAACTAAAATGCGGAAAATAAAATCCTAAGCTATTACATCTTGAGGGGGATAGAGGTTCAATTTGCAAATAGGGATGAAATAAATGTCTAATTATTACAACCACATCGAACTAATGAAAAATATATGCATAAACAATATAGAAATAGGAAGAAACTGCTTTTTGAACCATTATGTGTCAACACATGCTGTTATGCATCGACACATAACCTTTTCCTGCTCCTGTAAAGAAAAATCAGCTCAGTATGAGTCGACACATAATGGGATGTGTCGACTCATACACCTTCTTTGTGTCGACGCATACGCTTTTTGTATCGATTCATGGACTTTTCAACCTTCTGTTTTGGGACCTGGGATCAGTATGAGTTGATTCTTGGGTTCATGTGTCGATTCATACCCTGTTTTTTTACCAGGACGAGTCAACACATGTGTGTATGTGTCGATACACATTGCATTTTTCTGCCTTAAACATTATTTTATTGTCCATACATGGCAGTTTACAACATATGATTGATAAATATAAACTGCAAGCAAACGGTTAGCTAAAATGGGGCAACGATTACTACATCTCATCTTCAAGAATAAATCATTAATGATGTATGAAAAAAATACCAAGTCAAGAAGACTTACCTGGAAACTACACTTGGTGTTTGAAATCTGAATACTTTTCAAGATGTTGCGAGGGCTCCAATGAATCTCCAAGAAACTTATTCCAAACTGTTGAAACCCAGTCAAGGCTTGTTCCAAACTGTTGAAACCCAGCCAAGTTGTACAGTATTGTTTTTATGTTTGGATGGTGAGGATAATGGCACTAACAGAGACTGTTTTAGTGTTTTTACACTCTCTACGTGCTAAGGTGTTTGGTTTATGGGAGAGTTTGTAAAATGGATTGAGGTTCTGTTTTGAATGAGATTAGAGCTGGTTTCTTTCTGAATGAGTCAAAGTTACAAAGAACACTATTTTTCTGTTCAAAACTCTTTCTTCTCTCCAAATATTCCAACCCATATGTCTTATGAAACAGTCCCTTTTGTAGACCCTTGACTGAGGTTTAGGGGGGAAACAAAATAAGTCATTTTGAATTGTTTTTTCCTAATGTTTTGATGCTTTATTCACACAATTTTCCTTTGCCATTTTGGTGCAATTTTGGGGGCTGTTGTGATGCAGGTTGGTGCAGACTGCATAAAGCAGTTTTGGACTGTATAGGACAACATATGCAGATTTGTGGTGCAGCATAGCACAAGGTTTTTTGTAGGACAACAATGGAGCAGGTTTTGAGGTGTTGTGGCAATGCAGCATATCATACTTTGTTCAACTTGGACATCAAGATTTGTAGCATGAAACAAACTTAGTCTTGTGGAGTATTTTATGCACATTGTATCAAGGACAAAACATTGTGGCAAGGTTTTGAGTCAAAAGGGAAAAGTCCAGGCAATACCAAGTTTAGGGTTTGTAAACTTGCAAAAAATGTCACTTTGTAATAACTTGAATTATTTGCCTCATTTTAAATTATTTGGAATTGTAGTAAAAAAATGTCATGAAGCAAATGAAATTAACAAGTATAGAAAATACTTAGAAAAATTTCAAATACTTGCAAAAGTTGGATTTTTTTATTCTCTTGATTTTTGATGATCAAATTTCACATTTTGGATGTCTTGACGCAATGTGATTTTTGGGACTCAAATTTGGTCAAAAAAGTCAAAGTTTGACTTTCAGTGTGTTTTTGACCATTTTGCCCTTATGAATGACTTTCTTGGAAAATTTGTAATTCAAGGCTTGAAATTGGATGGAAGCAAACCTGAGGGTCCAGGATGATCCTTTGAGAAAAGAGAGGGCAAATTTTGGGGTACAACAGCTTCCCCTGTTCAATCTTTTTAAACCTGAAGAATTAGATTGGCGGATCCGTCATTCGTGACTTGAAGGTGGAAGATGATTGGACACTAAAGTGCCAAGAAATTTGCACTCGAAGATAAATTGTGAATGGACTTATAGATGCCATTTGGAGGAATGATCGAGAGTTGTTGGAGATGGGCTTAAAGATGCCATTAGAAGGTGATTGTATCTGGACCGTATTTGAGTGACAGAATGACATCCGAATCTGGATCGTATCTGGATTGTATTTGAATAAGTGTTGAAGGAATCTTTGACGATTATTACTCCAAAAAGACGATGAAGGAATCTTTGACAATTACTACCTCAACAGGATGATGAAGGAATCTTGGATGATTACTACCTCAGCAGGACGATGAAGGAACCTGGAACAATTACTACTTCAGCAGGATGATGAAGGAATCTTGGACGATTACTACCTCAGCAGGATAATGAAGGAATCTTCGACGATTACTACCTTAAAAGATGATGAAGGAATCTTGGACGATTACTACCTCGGCAGGATGATGAAGGAATCTGGGACGATTACTACCTCAGCAGGATGATGAAGGAATCTTCGATGATTACTACCTCAAAAGGATGATGAAGGAATCTGGGACGATTACTACCTCATCAGGATGATGAAGGAATCTTGGACGATTATTACCTCAACAGGGTGATAAAGGAATCTTCGACAATTACTACCTAAAAAGATGATGAAGGAATCTTGGACGATTTCTACCTCGAAAGATGATGATCTTTGTCTGTTGATTGATCTTTCCTGAAAAGATAAAGAGTTAGTTGTATGCAATGTCATGATGTATGTATTGCGTAATGATATTATCAAAATAAATGAGATTTATGTTATATGTATTTTGTATGCATATGCTATGAATGTTGTTGAAATGTAATTTTATCTTGGAAAATAAATCCTTGACAAGTGTTGGGGATTCATTAAATCCCGGACTCCTGTTGAAGAGTAGGTGTGTCTTCAAACTTTTCCGAGAATGTTTCCACTGAGGATTCCTTTTTTATTGAGGAGAACTTCGTTGGGGAATATTGACTTTGTTTGAGAATACTCTGTTGGAGAGTGTTGATTCCTGAGTGGAAAAGAGATCAGGAGTCTCGATTGTTCGTTGCTCTACTGGGAGTTATCTCTTGATGAACGAAGTTGAACTGATATCTGGTCAGGTCCAGGCTTCATAGTAACTTGCTGGGGATTATAGAGTAGTCTACTGGGGAAGAGGAGTTGTGGTCCTTTGATTTGTAGTAGTCGGAGAGGAAAACTCAAACTGGGGAATCTTGCCATTTTTTGGGGAAATAAACCTTGTTGCTCAGTCTGTTGGAGAAGCGGCGACTTCACTGGCAGAAATCCTCGAGGATTCTTGAAGTCGACTCAATTGGGAAGAGGTTTTTAGAGATTGAAAATCTGGCTGGGGAAACCTTCTATGAGAAGGATTCTGGGGAGATTTGTCGCTGCCCCTAGTAGCAAATGTTTGTGGCACTTCCAAAAAATGTTTGATTATACGTAACCTTTTGCTGAGATTGGCGTTCAATGCCTCAAGTAATTGAGATGGAGACCTGTCCTTGGTTATTCACCATTTCTTGAGATATTTCTTAGAATCTTGACTGGACTGCCCCAGGTGTGCTGGATAGTGACATGTCATGCCCCCTTGTAGATAGGAGATTTGTTATTGGAAGTGTCGTCCCACTTGAAGTGATTTAGTTCACTGAGAGAGCTTTGGTTCACTGGTTGTTCGTTGTATGAATTTCTCCACTGTCAAACAAATAGCCATATGCAAATAGTGATATTCAAGTAATGCAAAGTTTATGCTTGTCTTAAATTTTTTTTTTGAAAAATGCGTTTTAGCAAGTAAATAAATTTCAACTCAGGATCTAGGGTAAGCCTTACAAGAGTCAGGATACCTTTGGTAACAATATGCTTTCGAACTAACCCATGCTTCAATTAGGACTTTTGAAGGGTTGTAACTTGGCTTGGTTCACGGTTTAAGAAACAAAGGATAAAGGTTTAAAGTGTATTTGTACCCACCCGCTCTTCGTGACGTTCTTCAGTCCTAAGCTCAGTTAATTGTGCGTTTGAACTCCAATCGAGTCTGGAATGTCACGTTGGTGATAGCTCAGACAAGTTAAGTTTGTCAGAAGGGAGTTATTTTTGCAACATTTTTCATGTTGTTGAGGATTTGTAGTGACCTCTCTCCTTTGATTTGTTATCCCTAATTTTGCCTGACTGTCCTTACAGTCAGCATGATGCCCCAGTTTTTATTAAGTCTCCTTTATAGGTTTTGACTTAGTGGGCTTTTCTCTTAGAGAAAAAATGAATGCCTATGCGATAGGGAACCATCACTGTCTTTTAATTCCAGAGGAATGTTTTTGATGTCATTCGTTGTATTACGAGATGAGAGTTTGTGGCTAAACGCGTGTTTGAATTAACTGAGAGACTACCTTGCCCCAGGTTTTGATTAAAGGTTTCTATTTGTGTAAGAAAGAAAACTTCTACTTCTTTGTCTCAAAGGGGTTGACTAGGGATTATCTTCCTTATAACTCCAGTGTTTAGGATTTGAAAGAACGCCTGTACATCGTCAGCAAGATCTGTTCAAAAGCATACTGTATGGGATTTATGGCATTGTTTTTGTCATCCTCCCTCTAAAGGCTTGTAACTTTTAGCCAGAGTTGAATGTCATAAAGAGAGCAAAAAAAAAGTTGAAATATAATAAAAGCGAATGGATGAATTCAAGACAAACATATGCAATGCATTAATGAAATAAAGTTTGAAATTAATAGATAATTGTTTGAATAACAAGAGAAATTACAATTGAAAATTCAAAATGAACAAGACGCTCTCAATGATTTGGCATAGGAGCAATGATCACATTTGGAGTCTCCGGAGGGTCAAACTCAATCTCCTTGGCGTCAATCAAATCTTGAATCTTGTTCTTCAAAGTCCAATAATTGTCAGTGTCATGTCCAGGACTATCAGAATGGTAGGCACATCTTACACTTGGATTGTACTTAGAAGAGGAGGTATCGGGATTTTGAGGAGGATCCTTTGGCGTGATCAACTTCAACTTCAGCAAATGTTGTAATGCTTGAGACAAAGGCATGTTGATGTTAGTGTATTTCCTTTCTTGATATCTTACCCTACACCTATTGCTCTATCTTTGTTGAACAGGTGTAAGATTAGAGATCCGGATTGCCCCTACATGTTGATCATGACGACTCTTTTGACCATACACAACATTAGACTATTTCTTCTCACTGTATGGCTTTTTGTGAGCATCGTAGCTCCTTGGATTTTTCCACTTTTGATGCCAGCTTCGACCCTTTCGTCGGTCAGTATTAGCTTGGTGAACCCGGCCGAGGAACTTCCGATTAAGTGTTTGAAGAAAGGTCCCGTCAAGGTTCCCATAAATATGTCAATTAGCTCCCTGTCAGTTAAAGGGGGCTGCACCCTACCAACCAGATCTCTCCATCTTTGGGCGTATCCTTTGAAACTCTCGTCGGAACCCATGGTCACGTTTTGCAATTGCACACGAGTTGGTGCAAGATCAGCATTATACTGGTACTGTTTGTAGAAAGCAACAGCTAAATCCTCCCAGGTGTGGATGCGAGAACTCTCCAATTGATAGAACCATTCAAGTTGAGTCCCTACCAGTCTCTCTTGGAAGAAATGGATCCAAAGCTTCGAGTCAGTTGTGTATGGTTGAATCTTGTGGACATAAGACTTTAAGTGCATCTTAGGGTAAGAGACTCCATCGTACAAGACAAAGGTAGGGATTTTGAACTTTGGGGGGATGACCACTCCAGAAACCAAATCCATGTCTCCTAAATCCAAGCCGGGTATCTGTTGAATCTCCATAGCACTGAGGTGATCCTCTAGCTGTTTGTACTTGTCAACAGTGGGAGGAGATTGTTCCTCAGAGTAGTCAGCTTCGGCTTCATCAATCTCCAGATTGTTGTCTTCTTCATGATTATCCCCCATGTTGGATGGAGTTGAAAGATCTAGAGCTCCCTTGACTGGTTCTCTAGGTCTTCTTCTCAAGTTCAGGATGCCTACTGACTTCTTGGAATTTTTCTTCTTTTCTTTGAGAAGAAAGGTCTTCAGGTCCTCTTGCCCCTTAGCCATAGCCATAAACATTTGTTAGAATTGAGTATTTTGAGCTTGGAGATCTTTCACCGTTTGTTCCATATCCATCTTACTGAAATAAACAGTAGGAAGATAAGGAGACCTGTATGGGAGAAACCTATCATGATATGATGCATGATATGTGGATGCATGTTTTCAAGGATCTCGCGGGGTTAGTAGTCACTTACAGTTTTGGATTGGAGAACTTTGTAACGGTGGATGTCCTTCCACGAGAATTAAGCTCACCATGTCAAGTGGGTTGTAGCCTTTGACTCCGGTTTGTTGTACTTGATTTTTGATGGTGTTTGGTTAGAGGAAAATAAATCCTCTTGCCCATTGGTAGACGTCTGGTTCAACGTGACCCTGTATCATAGGTCCTCGAGATCCTTGAAACGACTATTAAAAATGCTATGGTATGATGTTATGTACAAATATGCGAGGTAAGCAAGTTTATATACAAATAATCATATTCATACAAAGTAGACAAGTCCTTAGGTTTAGGCTTGCATGGAGTTTGTAGGTAAGTACCCTCTTGAAGTTTAGTTAGCTCAACCTGTCCTAGGTAATAGTAACCGGGTTCTAAGGGATATCAATATCACTGACCTTTTTTTTAGGCATTGTCTCAGCTCAATCAATCTTTTCTTGCGGCCGAGATATCCCAAAAGTTTGGGCTCAATGAGTGTAGCATCGTGTATCAACCAACTTCAGACTGCACCAAAGTCGGCTATCTCACTACTTCCTAATGGCCAAGTTGGTCAAGTAAGGTTCTAAGGTCAGTTAGTGCTTCATGACGCTGCTCAGCGGCCCCGTATTCTCCTCGTTTCAACACAAGGGATACTGGTACCAACAAATGCGTCACACTAACGTAACTATTGCTTAGACCATGTCGGTATACACCACACAGTTTCCACAATCTATTGCTACTTACCTAAAAAGGTGCCCCAGATCCTGGTTGAGGATTAAAACAAACCCAAACAAGGAACCAATAATGTAAAGCAAGCAATTCAAACAAATGAAGTCAAGTAAATATGATCTAACCCTAAGGTAACCCCACTTTTAGAGATTTCCCCAGCAGAGTCGCCAGTTCTGTGATACGGTGGGAGAACTGACTTGGTGTTTTGCGTTTGATCGCAAATGTTGCGGTTAGCAAGAGTCGCCACTGACTTTTCTTTTATCCAACAAGGAAAGGTGAAAAAGCACAAGAAACACCTTTAGAGATGTTTTCTTGAGTTCGGGGGGTAGATTATGAAATCGGAAGGTATTAGCACCCTTTTCATCCATGGTTTTCCATGGGCTCTTAGTTGCTTGCTAGATCACTTGCTTTGTTTGAAAATATGCTTTGTGTTGTGGGTTTGAAAGTATTTTAAAATGTGACTTTGTAATGGTTCTCGTTTCTATAAGAACACGTACAGAGTGTTGTTTTGAAAATAGTTCAAAGAGGTGTTTGTGGAATGTGTTTTTTGAAAGTGATTTTGAAAAGGGTGTCTTTGTAATGGCTCTCGTTTCTATAAGAACACGTACAAAGTGTTGTCTTTTGAAAATGTTTCAAAATGAGAGTGTTGATGTATAAAATGTTTTTGTTGTGAGTAAGTGAGCAACTAGAAGAAAATCTACCTACTCAAAAGGTCTTTAGTGTTCTTTTCCTCCTCCTTTAGATGTTGCTATCTTTACCATTGTTTTGGTAAGAAGCCCCATCGTTGGATATGAAGGGACGGGCACATAACGTTTTTGTATAGTCATAGAAGGAAACTTATGAGACGTTTTAGCAATGTCGTTTTAGGGACTAGATCGTTTACCGAAGGCAACATCGAGGGTCATCGAGGGACTACGATCTTTTATCGAGGGTCTTTGCTAAAACGCCCATATTCGAGGGGCATGACTATTTTTCGATAGGCAACAAGGTGGGATTACCCTAAGGGTGCTAGTGTGCAAGTGTGTTTGTTGCATGCATTTTGTCTTGTATTTAAGAGTTATCTATTTATTGATTTTATCTTGCCATACATTCTAATTACTAGCAATATATGAAAGCAAAAATAAAATGCGGAAAATAAAATCCTAAGATATTACATATTGAGGGGGATGGGGGTTCATTTTGCAAATAGGGATGAAATAAATGTCTAATTATTACAACCACATCGAACTAATGAAAAATATATGCATAAACAGTATAGAAAATGGGAGAAACTGCTTTTTGAACCATTATGTGTCGACACATGCCGTTATGCATCGACACATAACCTTTCCTTGCTCCTGTAAAGAAAAATCAGCTCAGTATGAGTCGACACATAATGGGATGTGTCGACTCATACACCTTCTCTGTGTCGACGCGTACGCATTTTGTATTGATTCATGGACTTTTCAACCTTCTATTTTGGGACCTGGGATCAGTATGAGTCGATGCATGGGGTTTATGTGTCGATTCATACCCTGTTTTTTACTAGGATGAGTCGACACATGTGTGTATGTGTCGATACATACTGCATTTTTCTGCCTTAAACATTGTTTTATTGTCCATACATGGTAGTTTACAACATATGATTGATAAATATAAACAACAAACAAATGGTTAGCTAAAATGGGGCAACGATTACTACATCTTATATTCAAGAATAAATCATTAATGATGTATGAAAAAAATACCAAGTCAAGAAGACTTACCTGGAAACTACACTTGGTGTTTGAAATCTGAATACTTTTCAAGATGTTGTGAGGGCTCCAATGAATCTCCAGGAAGCTTGTTCCAAACCGTTGAAATCCAGTCAAGGCTTGTTCCAAACTGTTGAAACCCAACCAAGTTGTACAGTATTGTTTTTATGTTTGGATGGTGAGGATAATGGCACTAACAAAGACTGTTTTAGTGTTTTTACACTCTCTATGTGCTAAGGTGTTTGGTTTATGGGAGAGTTTGTAAAATGGATTGAGGTTCTGTTTTGAATGAGATTAGAGCTGGTTTCTTTTTGAATGAGTCAAAGTTACAAAGAACACTATTTTTCTGTTCAAAACTCTCTCTTCTCTCTAAATATTCCAACCCATATGTCTTATGAAACAATCCCTTTTATAGACCCTTGACTGAGGTTTAGGGGGGAAATAAAATAAGTCATTTTGAATTGTTTTTTCCTAATGTTTTGATGCTTTATTCACACAATTTTCCTTTGCCATTTTGGTGCAATTTTGGGGGCTGTTGTGATGCAGGTTGGTGCAGAATGCATAAAGCAGTTTTGGACTGTATAGGACAACATATGCAGATTTGTGGTGCAGTATAGCACAAGGTTTTTTGTAGGACAACAATGGAGCAGGTTTTGGGGTGTTATGGAAATGCAGCATATCATACTTTGTTCAACTTGGACAGCAAGATTTGTAGCATGAAACAAACTTAGTCTTGTGGAGTATTTTATGCACATTGTATCAAGGACAAAACATTGTGACAAGGTTTTGATTCAAAGGGAAAAGTCTAAGCAATACCAAGTTTAGGGTTTGTAAACTTGCAAAAAATGTCACTTTGTAATAACTTGAATTATTTGCCTCATTTTAAATTATTTGGAATTGTAGTAAAAAAATGTCATGAAGCAAATGAAATTAACAAGTATAGAAAATACTTAGAAAAATTTCAAAGTCTTGCAAAAGTTGGATTTTTTTTATTCTCTTGATTTTTGATGATCAAATTTCACATTTTGGATGTCTTGATGCAATGTGGTTTTTGGGACTCAAATTTGGTCAAAAAAGTCAAAGTTTGACTGTTCAGTGTGTTTTTGACCATTTTTCCCTTATGAGTGACTTTCTTGGAAAATTTGTAATTCAAGGCTTGAAATTGGATGGAAGCAAACCTGAGGGTCCAGGATGATCCTTTGAGAAAAGAGAGGGAAAATTTTGGGGTACAACAACTAGAAATTTTGATAAGAGGATGTAAAAGATCAAGAGTCAAAGACTATGTTATTTTTAAGAAAGATGCTTGATGGAGATTTCGACTGACTATTTGATTAAGTGGTTTGAATGATTGTTTCTAATTGGACGGTCAAAGATCAAGTACGTAAAGAGGAATATGTGTTGAAGAGTTCAAAGTATTTAAATTTAATCTTGTTGAAGTTTTGGCGCTCTCCATGAATAGAGGGATTCAAAATTCAAGTCTTTTGATCTTATCCAGAAGACGCGTGGAAGTCTAATAGTTCGAAGAATCTATATGTCGCGAATGTGGCATCTAGATGTAGAAAGACCGTTAGGGTCAAATTAGTATATATAGGGGTCTTAGCAATAGGATTTGTGTGTTCATTCGTTTGTACAAAATCTCATAAAACTCAAAGTATTTGCGCGTTGAGAAAAGAGACATATGAGAAATATACGTGTAAACACCTTTTATTTTAATAAAGTTTATCATTCTAGAAATCTATTCTAGCAATTTACTTTCAGTTGTTTTACTTCATTTTATTTACAAGTTTCGTAAACTTTACTTTAGAAAGTTATTTGAATCGAAACCAATATTTTCAAAGAACTATGAATGATGTCGAAGTATTCTTCATTTCCAAGAACAAAAGTTTAAATTAGAACACATGTCTTAGGATCAATCTAGTCGATCATTTGAGTAACTAAAGACTTTTTGTTGTTTTTAGAAGACTAGTGCTTGTTTACCAATTTTCACGGTAAATAAATTGGCACACCCGGTGGGAATGTGTTCAATTAAAAATATTTTCTTGTTCTTGTGAAAAAAATTTAAAAACAAATCTTCATCTTTTTCTTGTACTATTCTTTGTTGCATGAGACTTAGAAGTGGTAAATTAGCCACAAAAAACAAGGAAATACCCAAAAGAAAGTACGTTAGGAAAATGGAAAACCAAAGTCAGCCAAGTAATCAAAATCCTCCTAACAATAATGAAGTACCACCTCCAGTCACTTTGGCAGAAGGAGAAATGGTCTATGCGCCTTTTTCAGAGACTATATTGTCTACAACGAATATGACACTTATGCAGTTGAACCCTCGTAGTAACCCTATTTTGACTTACATAGGACCACAGGGTCCACTAGGGACCCCCTCCCCCCAGGGGGAAATGCTTTTCATAGGCCCCAAGGGCCTCCTGGCTTTCCTATGCCTAAAAATGGTCGTGAAAGAGCTTATGGAATGCCATCATCATTTATGGTGGGTTTGCATAATTCCACTTCAACATATTCAGATTTTGTAATGAACGTCACTTCGCCATTCAAGGTTATGTATCTGCTGTTAATGATATCGGTCGAACTATCCAACCCTATGGAGAAGGATTTTATTCCCAAATGCCAAACTTGACAAATCACTTTGCAGTAATGATTAGGCAGCAAGTGGACGAAAGTAACCATGAAATGGTTCTAATGCTTGCATAAACCATGAGTACAATTTTTAACCCTTTAATTCAAAACACCACTCAAGAAAACCAACAAATAGGAGCGCAAATGATGCACATCGTTGAATTCTTTGGTGTACCTCAGCCCCAACATCTTCAGAGGGAATGAGTTAGAGAAAATCAAGGGATAACCTTCGAAGAAGACCCAACGATTAACCAAATTCAACAAAATCAAAGAAACCCACCTCAAGTGAATCTGATAAATCAGGGAGTGGAAGTATAAATACCTATCTAGGGTAGAAATACCTAGAGTCGAACCCCCTAGACAGGAACAACAGATCCATGGGGAGGCAGAACCTTGGGTTATAATGGTGAATAGGAATCAAAATGCTGATGAAGTCATATAGCAAGTTCGACAAGATAATATGGAAGTAGAAAATAATCTTTCAGCCATGGTCGAAAGGATTATGGCTCAAAATGGAATGAATGTTGGCCTTTACAGACCAAGTTACACTCCGTCGTTAAGTGAGTACTTTTTACAAATAGATATACCCCCAAGGTGAAAATTCCCAAATTAACTAACAAGATTTTGTTCTGTAATATTATCTCTGAGTTTTGATGATAACAAATGAGTATATTTGTATGAACAATTTTGATACTCTAATGTTTGTTATTTTTTAGTATTTAACAAACATGTTTCGCTTCTGATGGATGGCGTGGCCAAGACATTAAAAGAGAATTAATTCTGATTCTGTACTACACAAGTTCTGATGAACATTAGCAAGACACTCCAGAAGAATATGAAGTGTAGGCTCTAATATTAAGTCTAAAGAAACCAGTCAGAATATCTGAAGACAGAAATTTCTACGGAACTCCAGATGCTAAAGACTCATGTTTCTAAAGACAACAAGTTCAAAAGAAACAAGTCATAAGATCGGAAGACAGAAGTTCTACTTAAGTCCAGATGCTAAAGACTCATGTTTCTGAAGACAACATGTTATAAATAAATCAGTCAGAAGATCTGAAGACAGAAGTTTCTACTTAAGTCCAGATGCTAAAGACTCAAGTTTCTAAAGACCTAAGGTTCTAGAAAAGGTTCTCACGACCAAGTGTTGAAGAATCTGAAGACGCAATTCTGAAGACTCTGAAGACTTGAAGTTCTAAAAACCCAAGGTTCTAGAAAAGGATCTCAAGACCAAGTCCTGAAGCTTCGAAGACAAGGTTCTGAGTGAACAAGTTCTGACGATTGAAAACTTGATTATCTAGAGATTCTAATGTCACGACTCTACACATACTTCAATCATCTACCATCAAAAGCCTCTAATGCGTCGAAGACAAATGTTACCGTTAGCAATAATAAGTACACAGTACGAAAAATCCTTATCCCACTACCTCTACACTAGCCTGAATTATGGGGAAAAGAAAAGGACGTAGCAGTACTATTTTCATCATTGGGTAACGAATCTTTTTCAATAGCCAATGGCTCTATTTTGCTTGGCTATATAATAAAAGGATCATATGCTTAAAACGATGGTGTTCAATGTTCAAATGAAAGCTGTCATTATTGGAACACAACCAAAAACGATCAATCACTATAACAACGACAAGAACAATTGTTATCAAATGATTCTTGAATCATGTTATTGATGATTACCAGATAGCAATGAGGTCTTTGATTCACAACATGCTTAATTTCATATACTGCAAAAAGCTAGCTAAGACGTAGAAGATAAAGAAGATGAACATGGAAGCTCTAATTACAAATCCACAACATGAATTTTGTTCTATAAAGTGATCATTGATTTAAATAGAACAAGGGTTGTTGTCCAAAATGTTCTAAGATGACTCAAGATGAAGAAGTTCTTCTCTTTACTACATCAAGATCAACAAAGCTTTCAGAAGCTTATGAAGAAGAACACTTTAATGATTCAAGTGCTTTAGTCTGTTTCCCATGAAGACGCTACTTGAAGAAAAATAAGACCACACATTAAAGCTCCAATGCAATGTAATATTTTTAGTGTGTATTAGGATCTTGTAATACTTAATTGAGTTCACACTTGCTTTTTTAGAAACATTCTTTTGTAAACAAACCTTGTAAAAACAAATAAGAGATTGTGCGGGATCAGATTCTATCGAGTCAATAGTTGTTATATCCGTTTGAATCATTGAACATATCATTGCAAGGTTCCTTGAGAGACTTAGTGAAGGTTTGATCTCAAGAAGATAATGGTTGCGATTGTAACACCCCACTTTCATACAATAGCAATTACATTAACATATATCAGAGTACATAAGTAGGACATCACATACTTCAAATATTCATAAAGTTTAAAGTCACTTTATTACTTCTTTTATTCAAACATAATCAATTCGGAAGCAGAATAATAAAATTAGTTCAATTCCATGTCATTATAGCTTAAGCAACAAATAAAACTCCACAAATGCGTGGTCCAACATAAATAAAATGGAAGATACGTAAAAAATGAAATAAAGTAAAACATAGAAAAGATTCCCAATTCTCGTGTTATATATCAGAGCGAATCCTAGGATCGATCAGGTAACACTCACTCCAAGCACTACTCAGGTACCTAATTATCTATACTCCCAGGGGAGCACAGACACAACAACACAAAAGGGGTAAGAGTTTATTCAATAAATATATGGTGAATATCACATGCTAAGGAGTAGTAATCACACAATTCACACATCACACAATACTTCACAACATAACTCATTATTCACATAATACATCATCAACTCAAAATAATGCAATGTAATGAGACCGATATCAACTCAATGCATGTGGTACCATCAGGGCATAAGCCCTCATCATAATTGCCAATTTTGGAAATAACAGGGCATAAACCCTTATCACAACACCATTTACAAGCCAACAACAGGGCATAAGCCCTCATCACTATGCAACATGCGACATCATATGCAACAATATGATTATGCAACCACAAGGCATAAGCCTTCAACATTCATCAATACAGACCAACATCATCATCATCATCATCATAAAACATAAATTCCACATAAAATACCATGTTTTAAACTTAATTTATTATTATTAATAGCCTTCTTATGTCCTCCTAAGCCTTACTAGTCATTATGGATAGAGAGAATACACTCCACACGCAAAAATGGGAAGAAATCGCGAAAATGGGAATTTTTGCACCTTCGCCTTCCCATACGTGTAATGCTACCTGTGTTATGCATATTTCCTTGCTACCTGCCATGCCTTACGTGTAATGCTGCCGGCATTACGAGCAATTCCTTTTGTCCTTCCCTGCCTTACGTGTAATGCTTCCTGCATTACGAGTAATGCCTTCTGTCATGCCCTGCCATACGCGTAATACTCCTGCCTTACGTGTAATACTGCCTGCATTACGAGTAATTCCTTTTGTCCTACCTTACCTTACGTGTAATGCTTCCTACATTACGAGTAATGCCTTATGTCTTGCTCTGCCTTACGTGTACTGCTCATGCCTTACGTGTAATGATGCCTACATTACGAGTAATTCCTTCTATCTTGCCCTGCCTTACGTGTAATGCTTCTGCCTTACGTGTAATGTTGTCTGCATTACGCGTAATGGTGCCTGCTGTAGCGGTAGAAATGTTCAAGACTAAGCCATTGAATTGACTATACTTTATACAAATCAAAAATAAAAATCGCCACCGCGCTTTATTGTTTCCAAAGGAATGGGAAAAGAGCGAATAACCCAAAAAGAGGGGGAAAGATTCAAGGTAAGGGGGTTGGTTATGCAAAGGGAAGGTATTAGCACCCTAAACATCTACGGTACTCCGCAGGAACTTCTTTGAAAAAATATGTATATTTTGGCTATAAAAATGTGTTGTATAGAAATAGATTGTGGAGGTGAGAAGAGAAATATTTTTTATGATTTTTGCACCCGCCGCGGTTGCGAACCTTTAGTGCCTATGTACCACCTTTCGTGCAATAGGGGATCAGGGTACACATAGTTCCTCTTTTAAAAATTTGAAAACACAAGTGTGTTGGTTAATTTTAAGAGATAAGACATCATCGTCATTGTCCGTGTGGAAAACATACTTACTACCCACAATCATGAGAAAGGAGAACATGCATCATCTCAAAGTGGAGGATATGACTTGGATTTTAAAATCAACAATGCCTCACTCAACACCCAAGTGGAAAATATCTCACTTCACTACATATTATAGAAGTATAGTTGTTCGCATCACTACAAGGATTGACAAGAGTCTAATATTTTGAGAAAAGTTTAAAGATAAAAAGCCAAAGTGGCAAAGTGGTTTGAAATGAGATTGATTGACTTTTAGTCTTCTCATAAAAAATGTCAAGGTATTATTAAATTGATTGAAGTTTATTCATGAAAATATTTTGAAAATGCATGGACATAAGTCCAAGTTTATTATAAAAGTGGTTTAAGTTCCAAAACAAGAAGAGTTTTCAAAAGGAGGGAGAAGATTTTTGAAATTAAAGAAGATGGGAGGAGAAGAAAGAGACTATCCTAAAGCATAAAGTAAAAGCTAGGGATAAGAACCATCTAACCAACAAGAAGCCAAAACTTGACATTTTGAGTCAAGATAGAATTCCCATTCTTTGGATTGAAACCATGCAAGCAAGGATACTAGACCTCTTGAGAGAACCAAAACTTCAAGTGTATTAAGTCTTCACAAAAATTGGGCAAAGTAACGGCTATATACGAGTGAATTCCAGTTTACAAACAGCGAATGTAATCACAAAACCTGCACACAAAAACAAACAAGAAACCCAATGTCTTGAGGTAAACCTCAAGAACTCCAGACAAAATAATCAAATAAGATCACAAGGTCTCCAAGATAGTCCAAGGTTTCTAATCCTAAGTCCAAGAAAAAATCCCATGCTCCATAATGCCAGGGATAGTAACCAAATAGTCCAAGTGGCGTTAAAGATTTTTAGGGTTTATGTTGATTATTTAGTATCTTAAGAAAGGAAAAGAAAAGCTCAAGTGAGCAAAGTAAAAATGGCAAGAAAATAAATGCTCAAATGAGCAAAGATGAAAATGGCATGAAATGTAAATGCTAAAAGTAAATAGTACATAAAGCATAAAAAATAAGAAAAGCATAAGATAAAACAAGTCAATAATTAGTGGTTAGTTGGATGACCATCTTGAAACTTGCATTTGAAACTCATTAGAGGATTGGTAGAACCAAAGCCTTTACACAATAAGTTACATTTGCTTTTTGTCAAGTATATCATCCATTTGGAATTCTAACAAGTACCATTTAATGATCAACGATGTTTAAGTGATCCGCGTTGGCCAAAGGTGTTGTAGATCCATTAGAGGATTGGTAGAACCAAAGCCTCCACACAATGAATCTCAAGGTTATTGGATCAAAGAGATCAAATTAACATACTTGGGCTTGCAATCATAAGTTTGGGCCACGAATGATCATTTATTTGAATCGGGACAAAATTTAGCGCTATGTTAAGCAATCATAAGTGGACTTATATAGAAGTCGCACCTATTTTGAGGCCGGTCAATAGCAATCTATGCACCATTTGTTTTGAGACATGATATAGAGATCATGCTCCAACAACATTTAGTGTAATAAGAAGGGGATGAGATGAAGAGGGATAGGGTAAAATGAATGTACAAACCACATTTGAATTAAATTTTAATCAAACTATTATTAAAATCATTCATCCATTTTTTGTGGAGTTAAACTCAACACCCTGGATCCAATGATGTTAATAAAGTTCATGATCCAAAATCTAACCCAAGATTAGCCAGAAAATAAACACAAAAGTAATATTATATTTAATATAAAAAAATGTTTTTAAAAATAGAAAATAATGAGAAAAATATCAATTATCTTCAAATTAATCAAGAAATGAAAAGTAAGGCCGTAGAAAAATCAGAATTGGATCCAAATATTTTCATAAAAATTTTGGTAATTTTTAAAAGTCAGAAACTATTTTTAAACTATTTAAAATTGTTCAAACAAACATAAAATAGGTCAAAAATAGTAAACCTCAACATAAAATTCCATAAAATTTTCAGAAAGTCAAAAATATGCAAAATAATATTTATGAATTTTTCCAGAATAAAAAAATGTCTGAAAGTATTTTGTAAGTAATTAAAAGAAAGTAAATAATACAAAAAATATAAAAAAAATACCAAATGTTAAAATAAAAATGTGAAAAAATAGTCATGAGATCAGAAATAATTCAAAGTATTTTTTTGAATTTTTTCATAATTTTTGGATAAAAAATAGAGTTATAAACTTTTGAAAATTTTATCAATAAAAATATAAAATCAGAAAATAAAATAAAACCAAAAAGATGTGGACCATCAGATCATAGTCAAAACGTGTTAGTAAGCTAATCTAATGGACCAGACGCGTTGTGCTTGATATGGGCCTTAGTGAAACACACATGTGGTCAGAAAAAAGGAAACCAATGAAATTAAAACGTTTGGTATGCTATCATTGGCTGAGACGAGATATGTCATCATCTTCAACCTCCAGACACCCTACAATGGGGATTTTGTGAGATCCTTCAAATGGAAAAATTAGGATCCCAGGCTAGCATCATTGAACTCGTCTCTTCAAGACAATTCTAACACAACCATCGCGCAAAATTTATATAAGGTATGGAGAGAGATATGAATCAAAAACTTAGAAAATAGCGATAACCTTCAATTTGAGATTTCTCTCTCAATTCTCAATGGATTTAAAAATTGTAAGCAGCATTAGAATCAGAAGAAGGAGTAGAATAGATTAGTGCTTGATTTGGATCCAAATGGTGGAGAATTCTACCTTTTCGAAGTTCAAGTAAGAAGCTCTAAAACTGGACTTCTGTAGCTTGAATTATGGCTCGTTTTGATTGGTTTAAGTGTTGGATAGTTTATATGATGCTCAAGGATGATGAATGCGCAAAGAATTTTGGAAAAGGAAGCTTAAATCTCAGAAACTGAATTCAAAAAAATGGATTTGTGTGAGGTTTTGGCAGGGTGTTCTTGGCTCTCTAAGCTTGGAATAATGGATGGGGGATGACCCTCTATTTATAGGGAAGTGAATGGGAATGAAAATTTAAAGAAACAAGGAAGTTTGGATGGAAATTGAGTGAAGGTCGAGCACGAGTGAAGTGTAACTTCATTTCCATCAAAACTCAGCCAAATCTTGCGTTTTGGGGTGCTAATCACTTCTGGAAAGTTTTCTAATCAAGTTTAAATCAAAAACGCGCATAAATCTTATGTTTAGAAGTCACATTATGGATTTCAAAATTATGACTTTGTGAAAAATTCAGTTTCAAGTTACCAAATTCAAATCTATGGCATTTCCAACTCAAGGGGTCTTAGGGCATAATTCTTGATGCTTTGGAAATATGAGATTACAAACTTTGCAATGGAAAAAGAATGGAATCAAATGGATGCTTGAGCTGAAAGTTACATGGAGTCAAAGTTGAATAAAAAGAGTTGACTTTCCATACTTGGAAATATTTCAAATTCTTCTTCAAAAATGACCTATAATCTTTTGTATCCACACATGGCCTTCCACTTAGAATTTTCTCTTGACCAAAAAAGATGGAATGAAGTAGATCTCTTGAATGACATTTTGAATTTTGAACCACTCAAAATCTCCAAAAAATGAGCAAGTTATGACTTGTTGAAGTTGGCCAAAAATCATGAAATGACCTATAATCTTTTGCATATTTAAAGAAACTTCCATCCATTTTCTCACTTTGCACATAAAAGAAGGCATAAAGTACACATATTTAAGATCATCATGGAAAAATAATGAACTCAAGGTGATAAAAATTGACCAAGTTATGACCATTTGAAGTCACATACCGAAAATTGTGGATTCATCTGGATGACTTGTAATCTTTCTTCTTCACCAAGTTGCTTCCACATGAAAACTCCTTGGAACTTTTGAAGTTATTTGTTGATAACTCTTTGAAGAGAAAGATGTCTTTTGAATCACTCAAAAATACCAAAAAGTGAGCAAGATATGCTCCTTTGAAGTTCAAAACCTTAGCTTCTAGATCAAGAGAAAGCTTTGAGGAACTTTGACAAGTTTGAACAAACTTCTTATGCCAATATTCTTGTTTTGTGAATAGAAGTTGTTGAGGATGATGATGAGGACTCATAGCCACCAAAACCACTTCCATGTCTTGAAATTTGAGAGAAATATGCTCTTGTGACCAATAGGAACAAGACCTTGTCCAATCATGACAACTTCTTCCCTCAACCCCTTGTACTTTTGAATCAATTTTGATAACTTTGAAATATGTTGAACCAAAATAAGCCTTATCATGCCATTTCTTCCAAAACAACTTCAATGGTGAGGTTTGAATTTCTCAAGATTTATTGACTAGGGCATGGAAATAAACTCATGAACCCATGAAGCAACCTGCTAAACCTCATTGCCTTTACCTACATTATTAACATGTAAGACAAACCAACATTGCATTTTATTAATTAGAAAGAAAATCAAAACAAAATATTCATGATCACAAAAGAAAACAAGTCAAGGTGCTTTGGGATTCCTCAAAGAGCAAAGCTAAAGATAGGGAGAAGAACCAAAAGCCCTAATGTGATCTTGTTGTGATTGAATCAACATGGTATGATGAAGGGATCTTAGGAGCAAAAATTGGGGTACAACACCTGCCTTATGCGTAATGGCAGTCTGTGACCAAAATAACTCGGTTTTCGCATCAGAACGATTTCCACTCATTTTGAGCACTTTCAACCTCCAAAATTGGGTCCAAAACAACATTCTTTCACATATTAACTTAGGGATTTCATTCTACTTCATTATTCTACAATTCTACACCAATTTGTACATCAATTCCTCTAATTCTCGTCACATTCTTAGATCTATAATTTTTCAGATTTGGGATTTTATGAACAACACAACAACAGCAAAAACCAACTGCAACTACATGTTCATTGTATATATTGGATCATGAATTTCACACAAAAATCACATGGAATCACATAATTCAAACCAAGAAGACATTCATCAATTCATTCATAAAAAACCTAAAGAGGGTAGGAACCCTCACTACCCTATCATGTTAATATCACCAATTTAGAGAACCCATTCACCCCTTACCTTAATTTGCAGCTTTGATTCTTCAACAATGGATAATTTTCCTTTGCCCCAGTTCTCTCTTCTCTTCTCTTCTCTTCTCTTCTCTGTTTCTACGTGACAATAGTTTTTCTCCCAACTGGTCTAACCTTATTCTATTGTATTTTATTATTACTAACACTTAACTAATAATAATAATAATATTAATAACAATATTAATAATCTTAATAATAACTATAATATTAATAATAATAATATTATCCCTCAATTCCATTATCATCAATATTTCCCTAAAAACTAAGTTTCACCATAAAAATGACAAAGTAATTCAAATTCAACAAACAATGACTAAGTATTTAAATAGGGCGTTACAACTCTCCCCCACTTATAATATTTTCGTCCTTAAAAATTACCTTACATGAACAATTCTGGATAAGACTCCCGCATCTTGCTTTCTAACTCCCACGTCATACTTTCTCGAGATGCTCCTCCCAAAACTACTTTCACTATAGGGATTTCCTCGCCTCTCAGATTCTTAATTTCATGGCCTTCGATCCTCACTGGTAAGGTATCTACCATAAGATTATCCCCCACTTGTATGTCATATATCAGAATTACATGAGATGGATCCGCAATTTACTTCCAAAGTTGTGACACATGGAACGCATCATGCAAATTAGACAGGTTGGGAGGTTGCGTCACCCTATAAGCGACACTTCCCAACTTTTCTGAAATTTGATATGGACCAATAAACCGAGAAGTCAGTTTCTTTGACTTTAGAGCATGACCTACACCAGTTACCGGTGATACTCTAAAGAATATACGACCTCCCTCTTAAAACTCAAGATCCTTCCTCCTCCTATCATGGTAACTATTTTGCCTGCTCTGCGAAGCTTTCATTTTCTCTTGGGTTATCCTTACTTTCTCCGTAGTCTCTCTTACCATCTGAGGTCCGAGCACCACACACTCACCAGATTCATACTAACACAAAGGTGTTCTACACCTCCGACCATACAGTTCCTTGAAAGGTTCCATACCAATACTAGCATGGTAACTATTGTTATAGGTGAACTCAATCAAATAAAGACAACTATTCCATGTACCTCCTTTCTCAAGAACACACGCCCTCATCAAATCCTCTAGAGACTAAATAGTCCTCTCCGTCTGACCATTTTTCTGTGGATGATATGCGGAACTCAATTTCAGCTTCGACCCTAATGCATCCTGCAGACTCTTCCAAAAAGTAGAAGTAAATCTCAGATCTCTATCCGACACAATGCTAGACAGGACACCGTGTAGCTTCACGATCACGCGAAGATAAATCTCTGCCAACTTCGGTACAGGAAAATTAATACTAATCGGAATGAAATGAGTTGATTTTGTTCGCCTGTCAACAATCACCCTAATTGCATCATGCTCCCTTGGAGTACTTGGCATCCCCGTCAAAAAGTCCATTGATATACTATCCCACTTCCATTCTGGAACATCTAAAGGTTTCAACAACCCTGTAGTTTTCTGATGTTCGACCTACGATTTCTGACAAGTCAAACATGCATACACAAACTGTGCCACATCTCGTTTCAGTCCAGACCACCAAAACAATTTCTTCAAATCGTGGTACATCTTGGTAACTCCCGGATGAATACTCAAACTACTTCTACGGCCTTCTTCCAAAATCATATTTCTCATTCCCACATTATCAGGAATACAAACCCTGTCACGGAATCTCAACACACCTTGGGCATCTACTTTAAAGTCACTGTCTTCAAATTTGTCATTTGCAACCATTAAGTCTACCAATTTCACATCTAGTTTCCGAGCTTCTCTAATATCATCCAAGGAATCATTGTTAATTTTCAAAATTCCTAACTAACACTTTGCGGTGTCACTTCATAGACTAAACTCATGTCTCTGAATTGTTCAATTAACTCCAATTCTCTAACCATCATAGCAGACATATGTAAAGTTTTCCGGCTCAAAGCATCGGCTATAATATTAACTTTACCCGGATGATAATTCAAGCCAAAGTCGTAGTCCTTCAACAATTTTGACCACCTCCTTTGCCTCATATTTAGTTCCTTTTGATCAAACAAATACTTTAAACTCTTATGGTAGCTAAACACTTCAAATCTAGAACCATAGAGATAATGTCTCCAAATTTTTAGCACGAACACCACTGCAGCTAGTTCTAGATCATGAGTAGGATAATTCCTCTCATGGATTCTCAACTGCCTCGATGCGTACGCCACCACTTTATCATTATTCATAAGAACACCACTTAAACCCAACTTAGAAGCATCACAATATACAACAAACAATTCTTCAGGATTAGGTAATATCAAAATTGAAGTCGTTGTCAATCTCTTCTCCAATTTAACAAAACTCTCTTCATATTAGATGTCCCATATAAACGCTTTGCCTTTACAAGTCAGCTGAGTTACTGGTAGTGCTAACTTGGAAAAGCCTTTGATAAATCTTCTATAATAACCAGCTAGACCCAAAAAGCTTCTAATCTCTGTAACCGACTTTGGAACTTCCCACTGCAACACTACATCTACTTTTGACGGATTTACTGCAATGCCATCACTTGAAATAATATGACCAAGAAAACTGACTTTCGTTAACCAGAACTCACACTTTGACAACTTCGCATATAACTTCTTCTCTTTAAACACTTGCAATAAAATCTGCAAATGCTCAACATGCTCTGCTTCAGATTTAGAATAAATCAAGATATCATTGATGAATACCACAACAAACTGATCCAAATAAGTGTTAAAGATATGATTCATATATTCCATAAACACACCTGGTGCATTAGTAACACCAAAAGGCATCACTAAATATTCATAGTGTCCATATCGAGTTCGGAATTCTATCTTCTGAATATCCTCACCCTTTACTCAATTTTGGTGATATCTCGACCTCAAATTAATCTTTCTAAACACGCATGCATCTACCAATTGATCCATCAAATCATCTTTTCTCAGAAGGGGATACTTGTTTTTGATTGTCACTTTGTTCAATTGTTGGTAGTCCACAAAGAGTCTCATACTACCATCCTTCTTTTTCACCAACAACACCGAAGCTCCCCAAGGTGATACACTTAGTCTAATAAATTTATTTTCAAGCAATTTTTCCAATTGTTTCTTCAATTCTGCTAATTCAAATGCTAACATTAGATAGGGTGCCATAGAAACAGGTTTGGTACCCGAAACAAGATCAATAGAAAATTCTACTTCCCTTTCTGGTGGCACGTCTGTAATGTCATATGGGAAAACTTCTAGAAATTCATGCACTACTTACAACTTATCTATAGCAGCCTGATTCTCAATGGATAAGGATGCCATTAATGAAAGTACCAGAGCTTCATCTTGCATCAAATCCTTCAATTTTCTAGCAGATAAGAATCCCGCTTCCTCTTCCTCTTCAGGAGTAGAAAATCACACTGACTTGTTATGATAGTTTCTATGAACATATATATATATTCCAACCAGTTCATACCCAAAATTACATCCAGACCACTCAACGGTAAACAAATTAGATACACAAGGAAGTCTCTGTTATAGATGGACAAAGGACACTTCAAGCATACTAGAGAAGTAGTCACTGATCCCTTAGTTGGAGTATCGATACCATTTCTCCATTCATAGAGGATAACTCGAGACCCAATCTTTTAGCATAGTCAGCAGTAATAAAACAATGCGTAGCACCAGTATGAATAATTGTAATTAAAGGAGTATTATTAATGAAGCAAATACCTTTAATCAAACGGTGTCCACTGGATATATGAGTTCCAACTAAAGCAAAAACTTTTCCACCAGAACAAGCTTGCTTCGGTTTATGACACTGAGCACCGACATGTCCTTCTTCACCACAGTTAAAACAGATTAGCTCTTTGTGTCTACATTCAGTCATCTCATGTCCAGTCTTGCCACAACGGAAACACCTCTTCACTTCTTCAGTACATGCATTACTTTGATGTCCAAGTCTTCCGCATATGTAACATACAATTCCAGTAGGAGCACCTCACCCACCTGGCATCTTACCATTATAAGATATCTATTTTCCATTGTCAGTCAGAGCATTATAAGGCTTACCACGATTTTGTTGTTGTCTACCTCTTTTCTCAGTTACAACTTTGTAGTGAGCCTTATTGTCCTCCTCATAAATTGTGCATCTATTCACCAAATCTGGAAATTTATGGATTCGCTGAAACCCAATTGCCTTCTTGATCTCAGAACGTAAGCCATTTTCAAACTTAACACACTTAGATAATTCAGAAGTCTCCTCAGTGTAATGAGGATAGTAGTTTTCCAATTCCACGAACTTGGTAGTATAATCAGCCACCGATAAGTCTCCTTGCTTCATTTCTAGATACTCAATCTCTTTCTTTCTGCAGACATCTTCAGGGTAATACTTTACCAGGAATTCTCTGTGAAACACAACCTAAGTAACAACCTCACTTGTGCCTTCCAATCTCTGGAAAGTAGCAACCCACCAGTCATCAGCATCTCCTACCAGCATGTGCGTACCAAAATGCACATTTTGTGCATCAAAATAGTCGATGACTCGAAAGATCCTCTCAATATCCTTGAGCCACTTCTACGCTCCTTCAGGATCATGCTTCCCTTTGAACATAGGTGGATGGTTCCTCTAGAATGTTTCCAAATCACGAGTTCCATCGATCCACCAACATTAGGCTAATTCTGCATTGCCTAAGCCAAAGCCTGCAACATATTAGCAAGTGTACCATTTCCTCTTCCATCCATTTCTCTGTTTCGCATCACAACATCAAACAACTGTTAGATAGAAAAACATCAACAATATTCAACTATCACACTACACTAACGACTCAACAACCTGGACGGACGGGCCAATCTGCTCTAATACCAAATTTTAACACCCCACTTTCCCATAATAGCAATTACATTAACATATATCAGAGTACATAAGAAGGATGTCAAATACTTCAAATATTCATAAAGTTTAAAGTCACTTTATTACTTCTTTTATTCAAACATAATCAATTCGGCAACAGAATAATAAAATTAGTTCAATTCCATGTCATTATAGCTTCATTCACAAATAAAACTCCACAAATGTGTGGTCCAACATAAATAAAATGGAAGATACGTAACAAACAAAATAAAGTGAAACATAACAAAGATTCCTAATTCTCGTGTTATATATCAGAGCGACTCCTAAGACTCGATCAGGTAACACTCACTCCAAGCACTATTCAAGTACCTGATTATTTGTACTCCCAGGAGAGCACAAACACAACAACACAAAAGGGGTAAGAATTTATTCAATAAATATATGGTGAATATCACATGGTAAGGAGTAGTAATCACACAATTCACACATCACACAATTCACACATCACACAATACTTTGCAATGTAACCCATCATTCACATAATACATCATCAACTTAAAACAATGTAATATAATGAGATCGATATCAACTCAATGCATGTGGTACCATAAAGGTATAAGCCCTCATCATAACTGCCAATTTGGGAAATAATAGGGCATAACCCCTCATCACAACACCATTTACAGGCCAATAACATGGAAAAATCCCTTATCACTATGCAACATGAGACATCATATGCAACAACATAATTATGCAACTATAAGGCATAAGCCTTCAACATTCGTCAATACATACCATCATCATCATCAAACAACATAAATTTCACATAAAATGCCATGTTTTAAACTTAATTTTTTATTATTACTAGCCTTCTTATGTCCACCTAAGCCTTACTAGTCATTTTGGATTGAAAGAATACACTCCACATGCGAAAACGGGAAGAAATCGTGAAAATCGGAATTTTTGCACCTTCACATGCCCATATGTGTAATGTTGCCTGCGTTACGCGTATTGCCTTCTTGCCTGCCATGCCTTACGTGTAATGCTTCCTACATTAAGAGTAATTACTTATGTCCTGCTCTACCTTAAGTGTAATGATACCTGCATTATGAGTAATACCTTTTACCCTACCCTTCCATACGCGTAATGCTCATTCCTTACGTGTAATACTGCCTGCATTACGAGCAATGCCTTATGTCCTGCCGTGACTTACGCGTAATGATGCCTACATTATGAGTAATGCCTTATATCCTGCCCTGCCTTACGTGTATTGCTCCTTCCTTACGTGTAATGATGTTTGCATTACGAGTAATGCCTTTTGTCCTGCCTTGCCTTACGCGTAATGATTTTGCCTTACGTGTAATGTTGCCTGCATTACGTGTAACACTTCCTGCCTTACGTTTAACAGCAGTCCTTGACCAAAAGGACTTTGTTTTTGCATTAGAATTATTTCCACTCATTTTGAGCACTTTCAACTTCCAATATTGAGTCTAAAACAACATTCTTTCACATATTAACTTAGGGATTTTATTCTACTTCATTATTCTACAATTCTACACTAATTTCTACATCAATTCCTTCAATTTTTGTCACATCCCTAGATCTACAATTTTTAAAATTTATGATTTTATGAACAACACAACAATAGCAAAAACCAACAGCAATAACATGTTCATTGAATATATTGGATCTTGAATTTCACACAAAAATCACATGGAATCACAAAATTCAAACCAAGAAGACATTCATCAATTCATTCATGAAAAACCTAAAGAGGGAAAGGAACCCTCACTACCCTCTTATGTTAATATCACCAATTTAGAGAACCCATTCACCCCCCTTACCTTAATTTGCAGCTTTGATGCTTCAACAATGGAGAATTTTCCTTTTCCCTAGTTCTCTCTTCTCTTCTCTATTTCTACGTGACAATAGTTTTTCTCCCAATTGGTCTAACCCTATTCTATTGTATTTTATTTTTACTAACACTTAACTAATAATAATAATAATAATATTAAAAAATATTAATAATATTAATAATAACTATAATATTAATAATAATAGTATTATCCCTCAATTTCATTATCATCAATATTTCTCTCAAAACTAAGTTTCACCATAAAAATGCCAAAGCAATTCAAATTCAACAAACAATGACTAAGTATTTAAATGGGGTGTTACAACGGTCATTATGGGAAATCCTGATAGGAGATTATGAAGAATCATATTATGTTGGACCAACGAACATTATATCTAGTTTAGATCCCAGAACGTGTCATTGTATGTCATTCACTGGAAATTACCCGTGCATATTGTAATCAGTTTGGTTATAGTGAATTAAGTCCTTGAGTTCAAGGAGAAATCACCTTGGTAGGGTGGACTGGACTAACTTGAGGGTTTCTCAAGTGAACTAGGATATATCATGTGTTCCTTACTTTTGCTTATGCTTAATTGTTTATGCTTATACAACACATTCAATAGCATCACTCAACACAACAATGTTAAGAATTGAAAGTTTTTTAAGAAAGGAAAACCCAATTCAAACCCCCATTTTCTTGCGTTTTCTTCACATCTTCAATTGGTATCAGATCCCGGTTCTTTTATTGATGGATATAAAACACCTAATAGTGTCAGATAAATATCCAAATGTTGTGGGAAGAAATACTTTGGGTGATAGTTACTTCACCTTCAATTACAGTCTCATATGAGAAGATGATGATTGAGTACTGAAGTGTAACCAAACGGATTACCTTGAGCAAGTCTCTGATTCTTAGAAAATAAAAAATGTCATTAACAAAATCTTCTCTTTTGGAGATAACATGTTCAAAATACAAGAAGAAGATACCAGAAGCTGTAACATCAAAAGCTCCCAATTCAGATGCAGTTATTGCTCATTCTCATCTGTCAAGATGAAAAGCAGAACCACAACCTCTCCTTCTGAAAAAATGATTCTGGGAGATAAAGAACCTTTTGTCATAACCAAATAAGATTTTAAACCTCCTGAATAAATTCTTATGGGTTGGTGTCCTTGATTGAGCCAATCTCTTCTGACGATGAACAATGTATTTGCTCAAAGATCAAATCATCAGAAAACAAGAAATTTTTCTTTCTAAAGATTAATTCCTTGTGAATATGAGATGTTTTCAAGAAATGGATGAGTCCACCCTTGACTTAATCATAAAAATCTCATTAGAAATTTCTCCAAGTAAAGAAGGAAGATTGTTGTCTTCTGTTTTTGATACATAGGAACTTCATGATGAAGTCTGTAGAAAATTGTCATAAATCTTGAATAGAGAAACTCAAATTTCTAAGAAATAATTTCTGAGTCAGAATGTCTGAAGCCTAACCAATCAAGCAGGTAGAAGATCTAATGCAGAAATTCTGAATATTGTTTCCTTTGGAAATTTTCGTAGAAAACTAAAAACCACTTAGGAAAGAAAGCTTTTATTTTATTCATCAAGAATCAAAAGAATTCTTGATATATGAATTATTGAATGGAAAATGTTTTAAAAGATGCAAAGACAAAATCCGTTCACTTTGAAGTATATATACTGACAAGCCTTTATAGACTAACTCTAAACAAGTTAGCTCAGCATTGCAAAAACAAGATTGTCAAACAAATTTGTCAAAGTTTGATGATAATTGTATTAGAAGAGATTCTGCAATTTGTTCAAGGAATCAGAAATTCAGAAGACGTTAGGAAATGTTAGTTAATTCTCTCAAGCACGTAGCTTCTCAGAAGTTCATGAAATATTTACCTTCTGAAAATTAAGCTTATGTCCAAAGGAAGCTTGACGAACAGATGGATGCTCTAATAATAAAGAATCAAAATATCTATGGTATGAGGATTACTCTCAAGAAGTTAGGTGGGTGATCCTAAACAGAAGAATGAAGAGACCATCTGAAAAGAAGATTGATTCTAGCTCTCAGATTAGATATTACAGTTCAGAAGAAACATATACTCCTCAAATTCAAAAAACAGAGAACCTCTAAAGAAGTAAGAGGATCCAGTAAGTACAAGTTCAGAACCTCTGATGGATCACTCTGAAGAAAGCTAATCAGAAGCTCTATCAAGGACAAGCTAAAGTCAAAAATTAGAATGTAGAGCACTCAGATAAAAGAATTACAGTGAAGATTTGAGAATTACAAAGGTATGTGTGATACGGTGGGAGAACTGACTATTGTTTTGCGTTTGTTTTCGCAAATGTTTCGGTTGAGCAAGAGTCGCCACTGACTTTTTATTTTATCCTAAGGAAAGGTTAAAAAGCACAGCAAAAACCTTTGAGATGTTTTCTTGGGTTCGGGGAGTAGATTATATAAAGGGAAGGTATTAGCACCCTTTCTATCCATGGTTATCCATGGGATCTTAGTTACTTGCTTAGATCAACTTGCCTTATTTTTCAATTGTTTGAAATGGTGCTTTGTGTGTGTGGGTTTGAAAAATGTTTTGAAAAGAAGCCAATGTGGTGGCAACCTTTGTAATGATCCATGTTGGAATGTATACAAAGGTGTATGTCTTTTGAAAAGGTTTTCATTGTTTTTGAAATTTGTTTTGAAAGTGTGTTGTGATGTGTGATTTGAAAAAAATAGGCAAGTGTATTTGTTTTGCAAGTTTGATTTAAGTAACTAAGAGGTTATCTACTCCAAAATTTCTCAAAGATTATTGCTATGTTTTAACCCTTTTAACAATTTTGTTCCACCATTGCATTTGGTGGACAATCTTGTGTTAGGATGTGAAAGGGACGGGCGCGGGTCATCGTTTAGACCATAATTGCAACAGTGCCAAGTATCTTTGGGCAATTTTCTTTAAGGGACTTGATCATTTTTAGGCAACTTTCGAAAGCATCATCGAGTGACTATGATCATTTGATTGTTTGTTTTGTTTTTGCCCAAAGAGACCTAACATGCAATATGGCCCATTTATTGAAGGCAACAAGTGGAATACCCTAGGGGTGCAAGTGTGATTAGTGTTGTCTATTTTCATGCTTGTTTATCTTGAAATTAGGTCAAACTATTTTTGTTGTTTTTGATTCGCATACAAATCCTAATTCTAGCATGGCATAATTAGAAAGCATTAAAGTGCGAAAAATAAAGTCCTAAACTATTACAACACAATATATGGGAAGGGGGATACAAATGTTCAAATGGGGATTTTTGACAAGGAATTTAAACCTAGACTATTACATCAAAATTGAATTATTTACAAGATATTTAGTATACAACAATTAAATGAAAATGGAATAATTATGCAAGATGCAAAAATGTTTTTTATATGTATGAAGAAAAAAGGTATTTTTATATGTCAAGTAAACAAAATAAAAAGTATTATTTTTTTGGATTTTTTATGTTTAGGGCAAAACCCTAATTTTATTAAGTAAAAGTATTAATTATTTAATATGTACAAAATTTATCAATTATATATAAAAATAAAATAAAAATGAAGTATATTTGTAAAAAGGTATTTTTTTAATGTTAAATATTAATAAAAATAAAAATGTGTATATTTTGTATTTTTTTTCTAAATATGCTAATAAATAAGTATGTGTTTGTATTATTTACTAAATATATATTATATACAAAATAATAATATTTAATATTTATAAAAAAAGTATATTTTATATAAAATATTTTCAGAAGATAAAATAAAATAAAAATGGAAAATAAAATGTGTTTGCATTATTTTTAGTATTTTTGAATAAAAGTGTATCTATTTATTTATTTATGTACAAATAACCATCTAAACAAATAAATGCCTAATAAATTCAAAAATGGTTTAAAAAATTATTTTTATATTTTTAATATTATGAGAAAAAATAAATAAGTCAGAACAAAAAAGAAAAAGTCAAAAAATCATAAAAATAAGCTCAATGGGCCAAGGGGGTTCAAAAGCAAAAATGAGGTGTAAACAGAAATGACCAATCAGGCCCAGCCCAAAGGTTGTTGTCTTCAACCTTCAGACAACATTTTCAAAAAAAACGCGCGCCTTCCTTCTCAAATCTCTAACTCCTGATTCTTTGATCTTTTGCCAAATCTTCCAACATGAAACCTGTAGAGCTTGAAGCCACGATTCTAGACATATAAAGAAGTCAATCTAACTCTTAGAAATGAGAGAGAATTTCTTCTCCCCCAATTCCTGACCTAGTTTTTTATCAATGTTCAGACTTAAAATTCTCTAAGCATACATAATATAAATGAAATCTAATCACATGGGCATGTTCAGGGCTATGAATGTGACATGTTTTCTTCACAAACCTAAAGCTAACAATGTCTATATTGAGAGATAGAACTTCATGAATATACCTGTTCAGTTGAAGTTGTATCTGGTGATGGAGGTGTCTTCAATGCAAGGTGATGATTGGTACAGCTTCCTTGATGTCCAGGGATGCTATTCCAAGCTTTACTTTGTCTTGAAACCTTTTGAATCGTGCTATGGAACTTCAGCTGCAAAACAAGAAAATGAAAATGGTGATGATGCCTGGGAGTGTTACAGGTCGTGTTTGAGGTTTGGAATAGCTTCAAGGGATATTGTGGGATGTGTTTGATGTGTTTTTAGCAAGAATGCATGGAAGGTTTGAGCTATGGAACTCAAACTGCAGCAGATGCTCTATTTGGGCAGTTTTAGGGTGATTCTGGGAATGGGGAGGCAATAGAGATATTAGGGTCGTGTTCTAGCTCAGAATGGATGTTTAGAATACGTTTGACAAGTTTTCCTAAGCATGTGTTAGCTGATATGAGAGTTGTTGTGTGTTATGGCAAGTTTCTTAAACTTTAAGCAAGAGATGGCAAGTTGGTGTTCTAGACAGGTAGAGGCCCCCATTCTATGCTGAACCACTTAGTCTTGATCAGTGTAATTAGTCTAATAACTTGTGCCAAGAGGATATGATCTGTACTTGCTTGGATTTGCATTTTGACATAAAGTTCACTTTTCCAAAATGGATATAATGCTTTATCTAAAAATGGATTAAACTTGCATACAATGTCCAAACTCATAGAACAACACCTTGGCACAAAGGATTGGAATTAAATTAAGGAGTTTAATTGAGATAAAAGACCTGTAATCAAGGAAAGCATGCTGAATTCAAAATGGCACAAATGTATGAACATGTAACTTGGCCAAATCAAAAGTGAGTTTTTCCCATATTGCCAAATTCGATTCTCTCTAACCATGAGGTTGTTTGATGAGTTCTTGGACATTTTGGAAAGCTTGGAATGTGTACTACAATACATATTTGAAATGCAAATTGAAATTCCAAGTGGAAGTATGAGTAAAGTGGTCTTGAAGTTAGGCAAAAATCCTGCCTAAAATAGGTCAAATTTTCTCTAAGTTAAGAATGGTTTGGTACCCTTGTTCCAAAAATTGTAACTTGAGCTACAAGCTTCTTTTGGGAAAACTTTGTGAATAAAAGTTGTAGATTTTGCAATAGGCTACAACTTTCATTTTTTGACTTTTCCTTGAATCCAAATGAATCTTGGTGAGAAAGTGGGACAAAGTTAGGAAAAATTTAGGGTTTTTCATAACTTAGAAAAATTCTAAGTTATGAAAAATCCTCATTTCAAACCCTAATTTGCAATTCTTGATTTCTTGATGAACAAGTTTCATGATTTGGCATGTTTTGATGAAAAATGAATCTTGACACTTGATTTTGACCAAAAAGTCAAAGTTTGACTTTTCAGTATACAGTCAAAATTGATCAATTGACTGGGAAATTCAACTGTCAATCTTGTGCATTTGGGATCTTTTGAACTTGTTGAGCATGTCAAGACAGTTCCATGGGGTCCTTGAGTCCATATGTGAGCTTGGTTTGCCATTGGCTTGGTCAAACAGTCAAAAATTGCCTTTGTGCAGTCAAAACCCTAAAAATGACCATTTTGCCCTTTTGGTGATCTGATCAAATTTCTTGTGGAATTGTGATCCAAACTTGATCAAATGGTCCATGTGAGTTAATAATGTTGATGTGGGTCAATTTTCATGAGATTTGACTGTCAATTGACCACAGTTGACTTTTTCTCCAATATAGCTGATTTCTAGGTCAACTGTCCAATTGACTGGGCAAAATTTGGAATCAAGGCTTGAAACTTGGTATGGATAAACTTGGGAGTCCAACATGAAGCCTGAAAGTCATCTTAGGCATTTTAGGTCAAAATATCTTTGTGCAAACACAAACCCTAATTTGGGTCAACAGTGCCAGGAGAAGTCTTGAGCAGAGGAAACCCTAATTGGATCTTGAGCTCCAAGGGTTTTGTGATGAGAAAATGTTGAGGAAATGGGAGGGCAAATTTTGGGGTACAACAGTTGCCCCTGTTCAATCTTCTTGAACCTGAAGAGTTAGATTGGCAAGTTTGCCTTTCGTGACTCGAGGGTAAAAGGAGATTGGACACTAGAGTGCCCGGAAATTTGCACTCGCATGTTGGAGTATCAGCAATGTGATGTCGGGAATGGGCTTATAGATGCCATTTGGAGAGATGGTGGATAGGGAGATGGGCTTATAGATGCCATCTGGAGATGTGACAGAACCTTGTCGGGAACGGGCTTATAGATTCCATTTGGAAGTGTTGATCGCATAAGAGATTCCTTAGCGAGAACTTGTGTATTTGAGAAAGACAGATGTTTTCCTGGCTTGTTACAGGTGATTGATCTTTAATCTCCTCATGCAGATATGACCTGGCTAGATACAGGTGTCGAATCTACAATCGGTTGCTCACAGATGTGCCCTGGCTGGATACAGGAATCGAATCCGGAAATAGTCGTCAACAGATATGCCCTGGCTGGATGCAGGAATCGAATCTTCGAACTCTTCAGACGTGCCCTGGCTAGATACAGGAATCGAGTCTGGAAATATGGTCAACAGATATGCCCTGGCTGGATGCAGGAATCGAATCTGGAATTGTGATAGTTGCTAGATATGCCCTGGCTGGATACAGGAATCGAATCTTCAAACTCTTCAGACGTGCCCTGGCTAGATACAAGAATCGAGTCTGGAAATGTGGTCAACAGATATGCCCTGGCTGGATGCAGGAATCGAATCTGGAATTGTGATAGTTGCTAGATATGCCCTGGCTGGATACAGGAATCGAATCTTCAAACTCTTCAGACGTGCCCTGGCTAGATACAGGAATCGAGTCTGGAAACTGATCACTCACAGATGTGCCCTGGCTAGATACAGGTATCGAATCTGGAATTATGACAGTTGAAGGTAGTCATCTTTGGGATTGTATTTTTCCTGAGAAGGCAAGAACATCAGTTGTATGCAATGTCATGATGTATGAAATGCATGATGTCATGATGTTCAACATGAGATAGTGTTGTATGCACTTTATCATGTATGTAAGCAAGATGTATGAAATGTGAAATGTTTATGAATGTATTTTCGTCTTAGGAAAATAAATCCTTGACGACCTGCCGGGGAATTAAATCCTGGGCTGACATTGAAGAGTAGAGCTCTTTACTTCCGTTGGGGATGATGGTTGCCAGAACACACTGGTAGGAGAAGATGACTCCGTTGGGGAATAAACTTGTTGGAGAGATTACTCTGCGGGGAATTGCTCTGTGGAAGAGATACTTTGCTGAAGTTTTGATGAGAGGCCCGCTGAGGATTTCAATGATGGATTCCGCTGGGGATAATGATGATAAACTCCGCTGGGGATTGGCGATGTTAAACTCCGCTGGGGATTCTGTTGATAAGTTATGATGGGGAATTTTGACGAACTCCGCTGGGGATAGGAAGAACTTTGCCGAGGGCGATCTTCCGTGGCAATTAGCTGAGGATAACCCAGTTATAAGCCCTTGTGAGGAATAACTTTGAATAAAGCTCGGGAGAGACGTCCGTACTCTGTAGAGGATAAGCTTCCAGAATCTTCAGGGGATAAGCTTCAAAACCTGCTGGGGATAAGAATTCCTACTTTCCTGGGGAAACTTTTGGAATTGCACTGGGGTATTGATATTCCACCGGGGAACCATCTTAGGTCAAGACTGCCGGGGATGCTTGCTAATGAATGCCTATACTCCACTGGGGAATGTTGCTATCTTGTCTGATTCTGTGGGGAGTTGAGAGAACTTGATCACATCCTTCAGTTAGATCTACCTTGGTACCTTAGTGGACAAAGCAACCAGACTGCATCAGACAACTTTACATTGCCCCTGTTTCTGATGTCACCTGTAATTAGTCTTTTGTTTCATATGCAAATATTTAACAATTTTAATGTCAAATGCATATATCAAAAATGAACATTGGACGTTCTTCGCAAGACAAAACAGAAAAAGAAAAAACAATTGGCAATTTATTCAAAAAGTGAACTTGTATTGATTTTGAAATTTGCCTGTAAATAGGCGTTTTTGTACAAGAGGCTGACATCCTAGTAAGAGAATACCGCCGAATAACATAGAGTTTATACAATTTTGAAAAGGAAACAAAACAGCTATGTGCACAATATTCCCACTGGGTTCCAACTCTGCTATCGCCTTTATGTCTTCAAGCGTCTCATCACTTTGCTGCTTAGTTGAAGATGAAGCTGATTGGTCGATGCCGAAGTCTGAGCCAGATAGTTGATGCCGAATTATGGATGCAAGGTGATCCAATGAGACATAATGTTACGCTTTATCCCTAACTTTTGCCTGGACCGCCCTTTCGGGTTTTCAGTCCACCGGGATACCCATTTTTGCCCAAGCCGCCTTTTCAGGTTTTCGACTTGCCGGGTGTACAAATTATTTTTCATTTCATCCCTTATTTTTGCCCGAACCCTTTTGGTTCGCCGGGAAGCCCTTATTTTTGCCTAGGTATGTCAACCTAGCGGGTCTTTTATTCATGCGTAGTATCTTTTTACTATGTCTGCATTGGCGGGGTGAGGAAGGTCGTCACCATCCATGGTGGTCAGAATCATGGCTCCTCCTGAGAACACATGTTTAACCACAAATGGCCCTTCGTATGTAGGAGTCCATTTGCCCCGGGGATCACTTTGAGGAAGGATGATGCGTTTGATTACCAGGTCCCCAACTTGATACTCTTGTGGTCTGACTTTCTTGTTAAATGCCCTGATCATCCATTTTTGATAAGTCTGACCGTGACAAATAGCATTGAGTCTCTTTTCGTCAATTAGATTTAGCTGATCAAGTCGAGTCTGGATCCAATCCTCTTTGCTCAGATATGCATCCTTCATTATCCGGAGAGAGGGTATCTGGACTTGAATTGGTAAGACTGCCTCCATGCCATAGACCAAGGAAAAAGGTGTTGCCCCGGTTGACGTCCTTGCTGAGGTACGGTACCCATGAAGAGCAAACAGTAACATCTCGTGCCAATCTTTATAGGTCACTGTCATCTTCTGCACAATCTTTTTGATATTCTTATTAGCTGCTTCGACAGCCCCATTCATCTTCGGCCGGTAAGGAGAAGAGTTGTGGTGCTATATCTTGAATTTCTCGCAGATCTCAGTGATCATCTTGTTGTTAAGATTGGTACCATTGTCCGTAATGATTCTTTCCGGGATCTCCGTACCGACAGATCAGGTTATGCCGGATGAAACGTGCAATGACGCTCTTGGTTACCGTGGCGTAGGAAGCTGCCTCAACCCACTTTGTGAAATAATCAATTGCTACCAAGATAAATCGATGCCCGTTGGTTGCCGTCGGTCGGATCTCGCCGATCATATCAATGCCCCACATTGCAAAAGGCCAAGGTTCCGTTAGGACATTCAGAGGAACCGGAGGGATATGCACCTTATCAGCGTAGATTTGGCATTTATGACAAGTTCGAGAATGTTGGTAACAATCAGCTTCCATTGTGGACCAGTAATATCCTGCCCGAAGGATTTTCTTTGCCATGGTATGTCCACTGGAATGTGTTCCGAATGTACCTTCATGTAGTTCTACCATGATCTTCTCTGCTTCAGTTTTATCCACACAATGCAGTAGAGTTGAATCATGATTTCGTTTGTAGAGAATGTCGTTGCTGAGGAAGAATTTTGCAGCAAACCTTCTCAGAAACTTCTTGTCGTTGACAGATGCACCTTCAGGGTATTCCTTAGCTTCCAAGTACCTTTTTACCTCATGATACCAGGGTTTCTCGATTACCTCTTCGGCCTCAAGATCGCAACAGTATGCAGGTTCGTCCAACTTCCAGATAATGATCCGGGGAGCCTCATTGTCCCATTTGACTTTGAACATTGAAGACATCGTAGCTAGTGCGTCCGCTAGCTGATTCTCCTCTCTTGGGAAGTGCTCAAAAGTTATCTCTTCGAAGTGGGGAAGCAAAGCCAATGCATACTCCTTGTAAGGAATAAGATTTGGTTGTTTCGTATCCCACTCGCCTTTGATCTGATTGATCACGAGAGCAGAATCTCCGAAGACACTCAGAAACTTGATCCTCAAATCGATTGCAGCTTGAAGACCCATGATACATGCCTCATACTCTGCCATGTTGTTGGTGCAGTTGAAACACAACCGGGCGGTGAGTGGAGTATGAGTGCCTTTGGGGGATATAATCACAACGCCGATTCCATTACCCAAAGCGTTCGAGGCTCCGTCGAAATGCATAGACCATCGGGATTCTTCCTCAGGTCCTTCATCCGGTCCAGGTACTTCATAATCAGTTACCACCATGATATCTTCGTCCGGAAATTCAAAGTTTAATGATTGGTAATCGTCCACAGGTTGGTGTGCCAAATGATCTGCCAATACACTTCCTTTGATTGCTTTTTGAGTTGTGTACTGGATATCATATTCTGTCAAGATCATTTGCCATCTTTCTATTCTTCCAGACAGAGCAGGCTTTTCGAATATGTACTTGATGGGATCCATCTTTGAAATCAACAAAGTAGTGTGAGTCAACATATACTGTCTCAGCCGGCGAGCAGCCCATACCAGAGCGCAGCAAGTTTTCTCAAGCAGTGAGTAACGAGACTCACAGTCGGTAAACTTTTTGCTCAAGTAATAAATAGCATGCTCTTTTCGGCAAGACTCGTCATGCTGCCCCAGCACACACCCCATTGAATTATCAAGCACTGTCAAGTATAGTATCAGAGGTCTCCCTTCTACTGGTGGCATAAGAATGGGTGGTTCTTGGAGATATTCTTTTATCTTTTCAAAAGCAGCCTGACATTCGTCGTTCCAACGTACTACTTGATCTTTCTTCAATAATTTGAAGATTGGCTCATAGGTAGCAGTTAGATGTGAGATGAATCGGGCAATGTAATTCAATCGTCCTAGAAAGCCTCTGACTTCTTTCTCTATCTTAGGAGTAGGCATCTCTTGTATGGATTTCACCTTGGCAGGGTCTACCTGAATACCTTTATCGCTTACAATGAAACCTAGCAATTTTCCAGACCTCACCCCAAAGGTGCATTTGTTTGGGTTCAACCTCAGCTTGTACAACTTCAGTCGGTCAAACAGCTTCCGCAGATGGTCAAGGTGTTCTTCCTCAGTTTGGGACCTTGCAATCATATCATCAACGTACACTTCAATCTCATGATGGATCATGTCATGAAATAAAGCAACCATGGCACGTTGGTAGGTTGCCCCAGCGTTCTTCAACCCGAATGGCATGACCTTGTAGCAGAAGGTGCCCCACTGAGTGACAAAGGTAGTCTTTTCCATATCTTCAGGAGCCATCTTGATCTGATTATACCCTGAAAAACCATCCATGAAGGAGAACACCTTGTGTTGAGCAGTATTGTCAACAAGAACGTCAATGTGAGGCAGAGGGAAGTCATCTTTGGGGCTTGCCCTATTCAAATCCCTGTAGTCAACACACATTCTGACCTTACCATCTTTCTTTGGCACTGGAACCACGTTGGAAACCCATTGAGGATAAGAAGTCACTGCTAGAAACCCGGCATCGAATTGCTTCATAACCTCAGCTTTGATCTTTTCGGACATCTCTGGACGCATACGGCGGACCTTTTGCTTTACCGAAGGGCAGTCTTCCTTGGTAGGCAGGTGATGAACTACAATGTCGGCATCCAAACCAGGCATATCTTTGTAAGACCAAGCAAAGATCTCCATATAGCCATGTAGCATCTGGATCAATCGTTGCTTCACGCTGAGCTCTAGATTGGCACCAATCTTGACTTCTTTTCTATCTGTCTTAGTACCCAGGTTCATTGTTTCCACTGGCTCTTCATGCGGCTGAATGGCCCTCTCTTCCTGGAGTAGCAGTCTTGCGAGTTCCCCAGGCACTTCGCAATCATCTTCACCTTCGTCTTCGGCCAAGTTGATCGGATTTTCGAAGTCATAACTGGCAATAGCAGAGCTGTTACCAGTGAGATCCAGAGTGGATTGGAACCTGTATAAGTGAGTGTGTGTAAATATAGCTGTTTTGCAATATATAACACAGAAAGAAAAAGAGCACAAGATTTGAAATGCAACAAACGTCCAATGTTTTGATTAATGATATATGGAAATGTCATACAAAAAAGCCCTCACAAATGGAGCTACGATGCCTCGGGTAGGACACCGAGCCAATAAAAGTTTCAACATATTGTTTGTTACAAATTAAAAATCAAAAGAGTTCATTACTGGGTGACAAATGTAATAGGTGTAAAATCCTTTGCCGTCCAGTTGCTTGGTCCGTTGTTGGTGGTTGGATAGATCCAACTGTCAAATTCTGCTTCCTCTACATCCTCCTCGATAGCATTCACCCTTGGATTGGTTATGAACACCGGAGCCTTTTTGATCCTCTCTTTGCGAACAGCCCTCTGTGCCTCTGCAGTGAAGCCCAGCCCAAACTTGTCGGTCTTTTGAGTGAAGTCAGGAAGCTGACCCCAGTTTGCGCACTTGCCTTTCTCGATTACATCTCGGGCATCCTTCAGGGAAGCCATCTTTAACAGAAAGTCTTCTTCAACCACTGCCTCAGCTGATGCTAATATTGGAGGTACCTCCTCAAAATGTTGAAAGGGGGTTTCAATAAACTCCCCGTCCATCTCGATATACCGGAATGAATTCAAGTGACTTACCATGTATTCCTCCTCTTCCTGCACAGTAACAATCTTCCCTTTGACAGGGTATTTGAGCTTTTGGTGTAGAGTGGATGTTACTGCCCCAGCCTTGTGAATCCAGGGTCGACCCAATAAGCAGGAATAAGATGGACGAATATCCATCACATAGAAAGTTGAATTAAAGACTTGGGAACCCACACGAATAGGAATGTCTACCTCACCGTGCACCATCCTCTTGGAACCGTCGAAGTCTCTAACAATGATGTTACTAGGTTTCAATTCCAGGCCCTCACAATCTAAACGGTCCAAGGCCTTCTTGGGCAAAACATTCAGGGATGAACCGGTGTCCACCAGCACGTGTGCAAGAGTAGTTCCCCTGCACTCTATGGAAACATGCAGGGCATCATTGTGGTTTTTTCCTTTGGCGGTGAGGTCAGCATCTGAGAACCCCAAACCATTGTCAGCTGTCAAATTAGCCACACAGTCAGTGAATTGATCTGCAGAGGTCTCTTGCGGCACATGGGCCGTTTTCAGAAATGAAATCAGAGCCTTAGCATGGGCCTCTGAGCATAACAGCAATGATAGCATGGAGATCTTGGAGGGGGTATGCCCCAATTGCTCAACGACATTAAAGTCACTCTTCTTAATGATTTTAAGGATTTCCTCCATCTCTTGTTGGGAGGCTTCAACAACAGTCTTTTTTGGTGCCTCCGTCCGGGCAGGCAAGTCGGTAGCAACTTCTTTTCCTCGAGCATCAGAGGACTTGGTGGCCGTAGTAGACACAGGAACTTGATTTGAAACATGCACACTTGCGGGTGTGATGATGAGAGGTTTTCGGATAACTGGCAGTGCAATGTCGGGCGAGAAGAGCCTGCCACTGCGGGTAACTTTTGCGGGACCAGTGATGTTACTGATACTAGTACTGGTGTTGAACTCCTGCTTCACTCCAAGCACATACACATATGCCCCATAATGCCATGGTACAACCTTGTCAGATTCATAGGGGAGAGGCCCCGGAACAGTAATGGTAATGGGTGCAACAGACATTATTTGGACTGGCTTCCTCGGGGGAGCTTTGGTAGGATTGTTGAAAATTTTGACGACAGATACTTCTTCAGCGGAAACAAACGGAACAGAAGTTTTCTTGAATAGAATTTCTTTGCTATCCATCAGGCTTTGGATGCCTGATTTCAGCAGCGGACAACTGGTAGGGATAACAGCACACAGGAGGCAACCCTTGCTACAACCCGGAAATAAACCGGCTAGTAGTAGATTCCTCTTAACAGTCAATAGAGGGGTAGCAACATCATTCACCGAAATAGCATACAAATCTTCCTCGACGGCATTTACTCTATGCTGGGGCATAGGAGCAGTTACAACATTTGGCCTCTCAGGCGCCTCAAACTGAATTTCCTTTGCATCGATAAGGTCTTGCACCTTATTTCTCAGGGCCCAGCAATCGTCAGTAGTGTGCCCGGGGCTATCAGAATGATAAGCAAAACGGGCATTTGGGTTATATTTAGGAGATGCAGTGTTCACGACCTTTGGAGCCTCTTTGATGGTCACCAAGTTGGTTGATAATAGTTGCGGTAAGATTTGTGACAAGGTCATACTCAGCCGAGTATACTGCCTCTTGGGCCTTTCACCTCTTTGTTGATTGTACTGCTAAGGAGCAGCAACAGGTTTTGATATTACCAAAGCATTGACGGCTTGGCGGCTTTCTGGCTTGACTTGTCTTCTAGAACCATAGACGGCACTAGCCTCCTTCTTGAAAGGCTTTTTCTCAACACTTGCAGCGGCACTCTTCTGAATCTTTCCTGACTTGATGCCAGCTTCTATTCTCTCGCCTGTTAAGATCAAATCGGTAAACCCCGCAGAAGAGTTACCAATCAGATGATTGAAAAATGGACCAGACAAGGTCCCTAGAAACATGTCAACCAATTCACGATCAGTTAAAGGAGGCTGCACCCTGCCAGCCAAATCTCTCCATTTTTGCGCATATTCTTTAAACCCTTCGCCTGTTCCCAGAGACATACCCTGAAGTTGGGTACGTGTGGGAGCAAGGTCAGAATTGTACTGATATTGTTTGTAAAAAGCGGTGGCCAAGTCTTCCCAGTTTCGGACACTGGTTCCCTCTAGCTGATAGAACCACTCCAGCTGAGCCCCAGAAAGGCTGTCTTGAAAGAAATGGATCCAAAGGTTCTTATATGCCGTATAGGGTTGGATCTTCCTCACGTAGGACCTGAGATGCATTTTTGGACAGGACAGCCCGTCATACCTCACAAACACTGGCACTTTGAACTTTGGGGGAATCACAATCCCAGCAACCAAACCCAAGTCTTCGAAGTCTAAACCCGGAACTCTCTGCAGCTCCATGGCTGCCAACCTGTATTCTAAACCTTTGTATTTATCATCGGCCGGAGGGTATTGTTGATCAGAGTAATCTTCATCCTCTTCAGCCTCCTCTTCTTCCATATCAGACTCGGAAGGTACCGCAGCCACACCCCCTTTACTGGTCCCCTCCTCAGAAGTAGGGGGAAATTCAAGCACTCTCCGGGCCTCTCCTTCAAATCTTCTCCCTAAAGTGGCCACCCCGATTCTCTTTTTCTTCTTCTTCACTTGGTCCTTGTTCCCTATTAGGGTCTTGAGATCCTCCTGACCTTTAGCCAAGGTCATCAGGAGTTGCTGGAACTGTGCATTTTGAGCTTGCAAGTCTTTTACTGTTTGCTCGAGATCCATCCTACTGAAATAAACAGCAGAAAGATAAGGAAACCTGTTGAAGAGACCTGTTTATGCACATGATGAATGTATGCTTATGTATGCAATGCATTCAAGGATTCAGAACATTCAAAATTGTTGCAGACAAAAAAAGAATGCACGTCATATTAATAAGAATAAATTTGTTAGTACATAAATGCCCCATGGGCCAAATATTACAAAATAACTTCTCAAGGTAAAAAGACATTGCGCATCCTCTTTGGTGCGATGTAGGTGTTGAGGGCCTCTTGCTCATGGAGTCGGCGGGTGAGCTCTAGAACCTTCTTCTCACTGGCGTAGAAGCTGGCTTCAAAAGTATCCCTTTCTTCCTTGAGTTGGATCCAACTCTTATGCATCTCCTCCCACGATGTAGGCATGTCAGGATGTAGGATAGTGTAGGGAACCTCTCCTTCCGTAACAGGCTCTTTAATCACAGGGAGAATATGAGGGTAAGGCATCATCAGAATCTGGGCTCGGGCTCGTACCCACTTGAGATAAGGCTCAAGAGGGATGGAGTTCTTGTGTCCCAGTGTCTTGCTGTCAACCTTGTTGGGCGTCCTCCAAGCTCTGATGAATCTTTGGCGAAGTCCTTGCGCATCGTTGTCGAAGTCAAAATCTAGGTCAGGAATCAGCATGTCGTGAGGGCTATCTCTTCGTGCATATCCAAATTGCCTCAAAGCTAGGCAAGGGTTGTAGGTGATACCTCCTCTGATTCCAAGTAAAGGAACATTAGGAAACTCTCCATAACGATCGACGATGATGACATTTTCTCTGGACCGAGAACACCAATGTACATCAGAGTGAGTAAGAGTCATCAACCGTTGGGACCACCTCGAGCCTTGGTCATTCTTCAAGACAGATTGTGGAAGGTGCGAAATAAACCACCTTGCAAGGAGAGGAGTACAACACATGAGAACACCCCTCTTTCTCATTGTTCGAGTGTAAAATGAGTGAAGAATGTCCCCAAGCAATGTTGGTACTGGATTTCTGGATATGAAGATTTTGACGGCATTGACATCCACGAGTTGGTCAGGATTTGGGAACAAGACCAACCCATAGATAAGGAGTGCCACAATTTCTTCAAAGGCTTGTAGGTCCAATGAATTCCAACATTCTTGTGCCTTCTCAAACAAGAACTTTGCTAAGAAACCTTTGACGCCGCTTCTAGTTTCCCAATGCCCCTTGATGTCAGAAGGCTGTAGATGTAATGCTCGAGCAACATCTTCAGGCTTTGGTTCCTTTTCCGTACCGTTGAAAGGTAGTTGATTGAGGATAGGAATTCTCAGGAGTTGAGAAAATTCCTCCAAAGTGGGAACCAACTGGTAGTCGGGGAAAGTGAAACAGTGATGAAGAGGGTCAAAGAACTGGAATAGCACTTTCATCATGTCTTCTTCAATGTTGGTGTTGACTAGGCTGAGCAGTCTACCATGTCTTTCACTGAAGGATGAGCTTTCCGGAATTCTTGAGGTGAGCTCCTTGAGTTGAGGAGAGATTCTCACAAGGTTAACTTGGATGGTTTTTCTGCGAGGAATTTCCATTACCTACAAAACAAGAACAAAGATGAAGATCTAAACCCTTGAAATGGTTAGTGAATGCATATGATGCTTTATGATGTTTATGATGTATGCACAAAACATATGTACAAGCAATTCACACCAAACCCTAGTTTCAGGCTTGCATGGGGTTTCATAGGTAAGTACCCTCTTGAGTGTAGTTGGCTTAAAAACCTGTCCTATAAATAGTAACCGGGTTCTAAGGAGCTCAATATCATTGGATTGTTTTCAATGTTCATTGTTTTGGTTTAGCCACTTAACTAGCGACCAAAATATTCCAAGAAAACAACCCTCAATGAGTGTAGTATCGAGTATCTACCAACTTCGGACTGCACCAAAGCCGATCATCTCACTACCCCTAATAAAAGGCCAAGATGGTCAAGTAAGGTTCTAGGTCATTAGTGCTTAGTGACATCACTCAGTGGCCCCGTACTCTCCTTGATTGAACTCAAGGGTTACCAGTACTCACAAATATGTCGCACTAATATAGCTATTGCTTCGACCGTGTCGGTATACCCTGCACAGTTTCCACAATGTATTGTTATCTATGAATGTTTCCCAAAATCTGGGTGTAGGATTGCAAACCCAAAACAAGAGAGCCAAGATATAAAGCAATCAAATCAAACAATTAGTCATGCAAGAGGGTGATCTAAGCCCTAAGGTTACTCCACTTTTATTACAGTATCCCCAGCAGAGTCGCCAGTTCTGTGATACGGTGGGAGAACTGACTATTGTTTTGCATTTGTTTTCGCAAATGTTTCGGTTGAGCAAGAGTCGCCACCGACTTTTTATTTTATCCTAAGGAAAGGTTAAAAAGCACAGCAAAAACCTTTGAGATGTTTTCTTGGGTTCGGGGAGTAGATTATAGAAAGGGAAGGTATTAGCACCCTTTCTATCCATGGTTATCCATGGGCTCTTAGTTACTTGCTAAGATCAACTTGCCTTATTTTTCAATTGTTTGAAATGGTGCTTTGTGTGTGTGGGTTTGAAAAATGTTTTGAAAAGAATCCAATGTGGTGGCAACCTTTGTAATGATCCATGTTGGGATGTATACAAAGGTGTATGTCTTTTTAAAAGGTTTTCATTGTTTTTGAAATTTGTTTTGAAAGTGTGTTGTGATGTGTGATTTGAAAAAAATAGGCAAGTGTTTTTGTTTTGCAAGTTTGATTTAAGTAACTAAGAGGTTATCTACTCCTAAATTTCTCAAAGATTATTGCTATGTTTTAACCCTTTTAACAATTTTGTTCCACCATTGCATTTGGTGGACAATCTTGTGTTAGGATGTGAAAGGGACGGGCGCGGGTCATCGTTTAGACCATAATTGCAACGGTGCCAAGTATCTTTGGGTAATTTTCTTTAAGGGACTTGATCATTTTTAGGCAACTTTCGAAAGCGTCATCGAGGGACTATGATCATTTGATTGTTTGTTTTGTTTTTGCCCAAAGAGACCTAACATGCAATATGGCCCATTTATTGAAGGCAACAAGTGGAATACCCTAGGAGTGCAAGTGTGATTAGTGTTGTCCATTTTCATGCTTGTTTATCTTGAAATTAGGTCAAACTATTTTTGTTGTTTTTGATTCGCATACAAATCCTAATTCTAGCATGGCATAATTAGAAAGTATTAAAGTGCGAAAAATAAAGTCCTAAACTATTACAACACAATATATGGGAAGGGGGGTACAAATGTTCAAATGGGGATTTTTGACAAGGAATTTAAACCTAGACTATTACATCAAAATTGAATTATTTACAAGATATTTAGTATACAACAACTAAATGAAAATGGAATAATTATGCAAGATGCAAAAATGTTTTTTATATGTATGAAGAAAAAAGGTATTTTTATATGTCAAATAAACAAAATAAAAATTATTATTTTTTTGGATTTTTTATGTTTAGGGCAAAACCCTAATTTTATTAAGTAAAAGTATTAATTATTTAATATGTACAAAATTTATCAATTATATACAAAAATAAAATAAAAATGAAGTATATTTGTAAAAAGGTATTTTTTTAATGTTAAATATTAATAAAAATAAAAATGTGTATATTTTGTATTTTTTTTCTAAATATGCTAATAAATAAGTATGTGTTTGTATTATTTACTAAATATATATTATATACAAAATAATAATATTTAATATTTATAAAAAAAGTATATTTTATATAAAATATTTTCAGAAGATAAAATAAAATAAAAATGGAAAATAAAATGTGTTTGCATTATTTTTAGTATTTTTGAATAAAAGTGTATCTATTTATTTATTTATGTACAAATAACCATCTAAACAAATAAATGCCTAATAAATTCAAAAATGGTTTAAAAAATTATTTTTATATTTTTAATATTATGAGAAAAAATAAATAAGTCAGAACAAAAAAGAAAAAGTCAAAAAATCATAAAAATAAGCTCAATGGGCCAAGGGGGTTCAAAAGCAAAAGTGGGGTGTAAACAGAAATGACCAATCAGGCCCAGCCCAAAGGTTGTTGTCTTCAACCTTCAGACAACATTTTCAAAAAAAACGCGCGCCTTCCTTCTCAAATATCTAACTCCTGATTCTTTGATCTTTTGCCAAATCTTCCAACATGAAACCTGTAGAGCTTGAAGCCACGATTCTAGACATATAAAGAAGTCAATCTAACTCTCAGAAATGAGAGAGAATTTCTTCTCCCCCAATTCCTGACCTAGTTTTTTATCAATGTTCAGACTTAAAATTCTCTAAGCATACATAATATAAATGAAATCTAATCACATGGGCATGTTTAGGGCTATGAATGTGACATGTTTTCTTCACAAACCTAAAGCTAACAATGCCTATATTGAGAGATAGAACTTCATGAATATACCTGTTCAGTTGAAGTTGTATCTGGTGATGGAGGTGTCTTCAATGCAAGGTGATGATTGGTACAACTTCCTTGATGTCCAGGGATGCTATTCCAAGCTTTACTTTGTCTTGAAACCTTTTGAATCGTGCTATGGAACTTCAGCTGCAAAACAAGAAAATGAAAATGGTGATGATGCCTGGGAGTGTTACAGGTCGTGTTTGAGGTTTGGAATAGCTTCAAGGGATATTGTGGGATGTGTTTGATGTGTTTTTAGCAAGAATGCATGGAAGGTTTGAGCTATGGAACTCAAACTGCAGCAGATGCTCTGTTTGGGCAGTTTTAGGGTGATTCTGGGAATGGGGAGGCAATGGAGATATTAGGGTCGTGTTCTAGCTCAGAATGGATGTTTAGAATATGTTTGACAAGTTTTCCTAAGCATGTGTTAGCTGATATGAGAGTTGTTGTGTGTTATGGCAAGTTTCTTACACTTTAAGCAAGAGATGGCAAGTTGGTGTTCTAGACAGGTAGAGGCCCCCATTCTATGCTGAACCACTTAGTCTTGATCAGTGTAATTAGTCTAATAACTTGTTCCAAGAGGATATGATCTGTACTTGCTTGGATTTGCATTTTGACATAAAGTTCACTTTTCCAAAATGGATATAATGCTTTATCTAAAAATGGATTAAACTTGCATACAATGTCCAAACTCATAGAACAACACCTTGGCACAAAGGATTGGCATTAAATTAAGGAGTGTAATTGAGATAAAAGACCTGTAATCAAGGAAAGCATGCTGAATTCAAAATGGCACAAATGTATGAACATGTAACTTGGCCAAATCAAAAGTGAGTTTTTCCCATATTGCCAAATTCGATTCTCTCTAACCATGAGGTTGTTTGATGAGTTCTTGGACATTTTGGAAAGCTTGGAATGTGTACTACAATCCATATTTGAAATGCAAATTGAAATTCCAAGTGGAAGTATGAGTAAAGTGATCTTGAAGTTAGGCAAAAATCCTGCCTAAAATAGGTCAAATTTTCTCTAAGTTAAGAATGGTTTGGTACCCTTGTTCCAAAAATTGTAACTTGAGATACAAGCTTCTTTTGGGAAAACTTTGTGAATCAAAGTTGTAGATTTTGCAATAGGCTACAACTTTCATGTTTTGACTTTTCCTTGAATCCAAATGAATCTTGGTGAGAAAGTGGGACAAAGTTAGGAAAAATTTAGGGTTTTTCATAACTTAGAAAAATTCTAAGTTATGAAAAATCCTCATTTCAAACCCTAATTTGCAATTCTTGATTTCTTGATGAACAATTTTCATGATTTGGAATGTTTTGATGAAAAATGAATCTTGACACTTGATTTTGACCAAAAAGTCAAAGTTTGACTTTTCAGTATACAGTCAAAATTGATCAATTGACTGGGAAATTCAACTGTCAATCTTGTGCATTTGGGATCTTTTGAAATTGTTGAGCATGCCAAGACAATTCCATGGGGTCCTTGAGTCCATATGTGAGCTTGGTTTGCCATTGGCTAGGTCAAACAGTCAAAAATTGCCTTTGTGCAGTCAAAACCCTAAAAATGACCATTTTGCCCTTTTGGTGATCTGATCAAATTTCTTGTGGAATTGTGATCCAAACTTGATCAAATGGTCCATGTGAGTTCATAATGTTGATGTGGGTCAATTTTCATGAGATTTGACTGTCAATTGACCACAGTTGACTTTTTCCCCAATACAGCTGATTTCTAGGTCAACTGTCCAATTGACTGGGCAAAATTTGGAATCAAGGCTTGAAACTTGGTATGGATAAACTTGGGAGTCCAACATGAAGCCTAAAAGTCATCTTAGGAATTTTAGGTCAAAATATCTTTGTGCAAACACAAACCCTAATTTGGGTCAACAGTGCTAGGAGAAGTCTTGAGCAGAGGAAACCCTAATTGGATCTTGAGCTCCAAGGGTTTTGTGATGAGAAAATGTTGAGGAAATGGGAGGGAAAATTTTGGGGTACAACAGTATGTTTTCCTTTATCTATAATTTATTAGAACTCCTAATAAAAATACTTCTACAAGTTAGAAGATGTTTTAAACAGAAGCATTCCAAATATTAGTGCAACTCCAAGTTGTGAATTTTCTGGTTAGTGAAAATTTTATGACCTGGAACATTCTCTCTTCCCAAGAAAAAAAATTTCAATCAATTCTCTGGATAATGTGAATACGTAAATTTTCTTGAGAATGAGCGAAAATTTTATGCATAATGTGTGTGATGATAGTTTCTCATTTAAGCAACCATGTTCAATATTTTTATGTATGTCATTTTTCGGCTTGCCTCTTCTAAATGATGATTCACTCAAAGTCTTATATGGAACTTGTATGGTACTCTGTTCTTTATGAAGACTGGTTCACTCCATTCCTTTTCTTTAAAATTCTTGTCTTTTGTTATGTAAGTGATCTATGTCATTCTTACAGTATGGTACAATCTGTTTCACCCACTTGAGTGTATTTAAATCAATAGTGATATATCACACTTATCTCTTTCTCTCATAAACCTATCTCTATCTAGAATCCTTCATCTCATTTGTCTATAATGCTTCAGCCAACATTTCTTGGAAATGAAGATCTTTTTGAGATCATCATCGAAAAATAAATTAAACTTTCTTCTCTTGAAGGTAACATGTATTCCAGCATCTCAGGTGTGTCCTACTCTCAACAATAGACAAGATACTTCACCATGCTTAAGAAACCCCTTTATGTGAATCTTGTCAAAGAATTCTGAAAACATGTGTATCTTGATTTTTGAGAATAGTTATATTCACTCATATATCTTTGAAATTCCCATCTCCATTAATCTCTTCCCAATCATCCTTGCCACTGGATATGAAAATATAGGTGTCACGGATGACTATGTCAAGTATAAGTTTGTTATGTCTGATAAATTTTATTCTCTTCAGGATATGAACCTATCAACCCTGAAAATCTCCTACCTATTCCCAGAGTTTGGTTCAAGCTTGTGTTGTCCAACTTTCTTCCCAAAGGGCATAATCAAGACCTTCTGAGGTATGATGACCAAGCATTCGTCTATCTTCTGATGAATGATACTCAAGTAAACCTGCCACATTATATCTTCATCTGTCTTTGGAAGTCTATTTTTGAGTCTAGGAATCACATTAAGTCTTACATTCATTATGAAATTTTTTTGTGTGAAATTATTTTCCAAGAGGCAATAGTGGATATGTTCAAGGAAATGTTAGCATAAGTTGGTCCAGAAAAATGTCCTGAAGATTTCTTGTTGAAATCTGAGTGCGAGATTTTCATTAGCTAGGAAAATATGACTTGTCTCTTCAAAAGTGTGGTTGTTTTTATTGCTTGATCATTTCATCTGATTAGTTCTTCATTTTTGAACTTGTATCTGTTGAATTGTCTTAATTAATGAAGTCTTTGTTTTATGATAAATTGTTGTTTGTTAATTATGCACTATCTTGAAATGACAAGTAACAATACAATATATTCTCTTATGTGTATCTGAGGAATAGGTCTAAAATCTTTGGCGTGTGTCAGTTACTTCCCCCACAAATTAAAGGATAATTGTGAAACTTATTTTCATGAATACTTAATATTCTCTTTATAAATAAGATTAATTACTCTTTGTCCTTCCCAATATATCTAGGTTTCCTAGTATTCACTAAGATAATCATAACCTATCTAATAGATGCCATACATAGGTTCACTATCAGTATCTATAAATAGTTGATGTCTCCTTTTCACCATTCATCATCCTCAGTTCAAATAAAAACCCTTTAAATCTTCCTTCGCCTGATTTAACAATGTCTGCTATTACTTTTTATGGAAATGAGGAAACTCTTGAAATCATTCAAGAAAAACGACCCAATCTTCCCAGACTTAAACACCATGGATTGGACCTAAAAAGAAGTATGCAACTCCAATCTTGGATAGGCTACTTTACTCTGCTTAGAGATCCCATCTTCATTGTCCTTGTGAAGGAATTTTGGAAGTATGCCAAAATTAGTGATGATGGCAACACCATTTTGTCTGAAATCTTCAGACTTCCCATTGATGTCACCATCTCTTCCATAGTAAGAGTCACTGGGTGTGTCTCATCTGGAGTCACCATTGATGAATATCAATCATACCTAAGTATTGTTGAAAGGTTTAGGGTTCTTCATGATAGTTCAGTATCATATGAACCAACTAATCCTGGAACCCTTCTTCCTTCAGCCAAGACTTGGTTTAGGTTCTCCCTTTCCAACCTCCATCCTCAAGCCACAGCAAGAAGAACTTTGTCTCATGATGACATCATTTTTGTCTTCCTCTTGATCCATCACTTCAAGATCAACCTTCCAAAAACCATCTTAATTCGTCTGAAACACGCCATTGAAATATCAAGAACACAGACTCAATCATATATTCCTTATGGAAGGATACTATCTGAGATAATGATTCAAGACAAGATTTGGGAGTTGATAAAGAATAATGGACCAGATAATGCACTGGTTGAAGAAAGGTGTGCTAGAGATGATATAGTTCAAGACCTTGATGATTGAAATATTGTCTGTAATGATTTTAGAAAATATTTATTTTAGCTATTTCTTGTATTAGTCTAAGTTTTCTTCTATTTTTCTGTTTTCTCTTGATGTACTCTAAAATTCCTTGAATGAAATATGTATTTAAAATCTCTTTGACTTATATTGCTTAATCATAAAACACTGCTATGAAATATCATGTTTAGATGTTCTAACTTTTTTAATGATGTCAAAAAGGGGGAGAAATATTTATGATTTTGATGAATCTTAAAAAATGCATTTAACACTAATATGTGCTTCTGTATTTTAACCAAGGAAATCTAAACAAGTTCACTAGGCATTCTAAAGACAGTTCAAAATGAAAGCACTCTGAGTAAAGTGTACAAGTATTACATATGTTCAAGAATCAGATAGAACCAACACTGTTCAGAAGTTGAAGAACTTTCTAAAAGTTAAAGTTATCTTGTTCCTGGTATCACAATATTTAGAAGATGTAAAATGTATGAGAATGTAATATTTAGAATATAAGAATCAAAAGCAGAAGCAGATGCTTTCTAGAAAAACTGAGCGAATCAAAAGTGGAAGACTATATGAAAAATCGAATCAGAAGTTAAATACTATATGAAAAATCTGGATAAAAGATTCAATAAGAAGAAGCTCTGATGAATTCAATATCTCAATTGGTTCTACAGACATCTAGAGTCAAGACTCTCAAGATCTCAATATATGATCTATTGGGACCAGATGGAGTTTTACTCAAATGGTTCAGAGTTAGGATATTTGATCTTCATCAAATCATTAACTCAGGGGGAGTTTCATAAAAAGGATAAGTATTCCTTACCTTTTTATTTTTACTTTTTCTGATTATATGAACAAAATTGTGTCATCAAAATACATAGTTTTGTCATCATCAAAAAGGAGGAGATTGTAAGAACAAGAATTGGTTATATTATCTTTGAGTTTTGATGATAAAAAATGAGTATGTTTGTATGAACAATTTTGATACTTTAATGTTTGTTATTTTTGAGTATTTAATAAACAGGTTCTTCTTCTGATGGGTGGCGTGGCCAAGACATTAGAAGAGAGATAATTCAGCTTCTGCGCTACACAAGTTCTAATGTGTTATATCCCAAAATTTTCTCTCCCGTTTTTAAGAAAAATCAATTCAGGATGCATCCTCATGCTCATTAAGGTCTCAACTGCTCAAGACTTATCAAGGGTTGACCAAACAAACCCTCCTCCTAAGAAATCAACCTACAATTAGGGTTTTTCTTTTCTCAAAGGAAATTGGACTTATAATACCTCAAGTGAATTTCATGGTTTCTCATTTCTTAAAGTATTCTCATGCCAAGTTTTAGGCATTGCAGTACAAGTTTGCTCACTCAATTGCTCAGATGATTGAAAATCAACTATATTGGACAAAAAGTCAACTTTGACCAACTTACAGTCAAACTTTAAGATTTTTGTCCAACATTAATATTTTGAAGTCACATTCATCATTTGATCAAGGGTTTATCATGATTCATTAAGAAAACTCAAGATTCATCAAAAGTCAAAAGTTACTAAATTAGCATTTTCTTTAAGAGAAGTCAACTAAACATTGACCAGGCATAACTTTCACATACTTCATCAAAAATTTCTCAACCAAAGCCTATCTTGAAGTAAATCTAATTATGTACAACTTTGTCTCTCTAAGCTCAAGGACAGATATGTTTCATTTGAGATATATGAGCCAAAACATTACATGTCATTTTAAAAGTCAACAAAAAGACATCTTTTGTCAAAGCAATTTACATCAAGTTAAAGACTTCAAATGAAAAAATGACCAACATGAAGGTTGTAGGGGGTATCTTGAGCTTTCCAAAGATTGAGAGAGTTGTGATTGGTGCAATTTGAGAAATTTTGAGAAAAGGCATGGAGTTCAAATTGAGCAAAATTGGATTTTTGGGCTAATGGGCCTATCTTTTAAGGTCCAAACGTGTTCCTGGCCTCATAATAGATCTCTTAATCCATTCATTTATTTTTGTGGTTTTTATTTCTTTTTATTTTGATTTTATTCAATTAAAAGAAAAATAAATCAAATAAAATACCAAACAAATGATATAAGGTATGAGGATCTATTTTTGAATCAAATCATAAACCCAAAAAACTGGTGACAACTTGCAAAAAACGTTTAGAGATAATTGGTACATGATTGGCCTAAAAAAGAAAGATTTCATGCAAAAATTCCAATCGAATATTTGGTCATAAAATACAGATATTTGATTCATGTTTGTTGACCTAATCACTCTCCTATAAATACATAACACCTTCATTTCGATATTTCTGCATTTTGTGATCTTCAAGAGGCAAAAGGTACTTCAAATTATTTTGGGAGTGAAGTGGTGTCTCTCAATTGTATTTAAAGTTATGTTTATATTATACTAACCCTTTCCTTACATTCATATAAAGCGTCCGAAGCCTGGGTGGATATCAATAGAAATCATCACCGATACAATAGAAGGTAAGTTGATTTTCATGAATTTCTTTATTTAAAATTCTTTTCTGTGCTGAATATTTGAATCAATTCATTTTATATTTCAGCAGAGCAAGACAGCAACATCGACTTAAAACCAGAGAATTAGCAACATATCAGAGCAAGACAACAACATAATTATGGCAAAATTGTTGATGTCCACATCATGTCTGTTAAAATTCCTTAATTAAACACTCAACCTTCATCAATAAAATCGGTTGAACCGTAAGACATTTATACAGTAATGCTTATTATGTCTTGTCGAACAGTTTTACTTAATATGTTAAATCTTCATATTAACAGTTTTGCTTATTATGTTAAATCTGCATATTAACGGTTTTGCTTATTATGTTAAATCTGCATATTAAATCTGCAAATTTTAACAGTTTCTCTTCATGCTAAATCTGCATATTTTATTAGTAGAAGTCGAACTCAGTACTAATGATAATGATCTTTTTTGCTATATGTTTGTTTTATTTTGCAGGAAATGTTGATTGTGCCTCTATTGTACATTATTGGAGCATTTATACCATCAACTATGATCGACGTGCTTTACTACTTTGATCACAGCGTTGCATCATAACTCGTGCAGCAAAAAGAATTCAATCTAAGAAAACCTTTGCCTTATCATTATGACTTACTACTCCTGGGATTTTTTATATGTTTTGAAATACTTGGCATTGATGTTGCAGGTGGTGTTTATGGTTATGAAGGAAATGCAGTAGCACATAGTAGGTTTTAAATTATGGTTATCCAAGTTCCATACCTTTTAGATTTCTGCAACAATTTAATTGAGAGTGATTGGAATATGGTAAATCGGGTAAATCTATTTCATATAGAATAGAATATGTAATTGGTAGCAATAAAAGACATTGGAATATGGAAAATCATGTTTCATTAATTTTGTCATAGCCAAAGCCAACATGAAAAATAATACTAAATAAAATTTTATCTACTTGCAATTAATTGGCTCAATTGTGCTTATTCATCTACTTACATATCAAACAACAATGTTAAACAAAATTGTTTGGAACTGATCAGATGGGATTGGGGTCTAAATTTTACGTGGTCGTTGTTTCCATGGGCTGACAAGTTGTTCGGAACTGTCTTAAGCACATACCTCACAGGTTGCTTGATTAAATTGTTTGTTCAAACACAATCTTATTTAGCTTATTCATAGTTTTGTTCTATTGACATTAAATGTTTTTTAAAATTACAGGCTAGCAGGTGCAATGCTCTTAACGTCGGTCATTATTTTGGTGGGGTGATCTTCCCACAAACCTAGCTACTGAAGCCTATAACCAATATAAATTACGTGAAAAATGGGCTATTTTGGTTGCTCATTCACTCGATGGCTAACGTACTGGTGGAACACTAAAAAATGGTTCCCAATCTGCAGTGTGATTTCTCATAGTCAAGATATATTTTCAAAACAAGACAAAGAGCTTTGAAGAGTGATCATGTTGATCATACAGAGATGCAGCTATTGTTGCATAGTAAACCTGCTGAAACACTTTATGAAATATTGAAGGCTCTACATAAAGATCACTGCTAATACGTACATGTTCATGTTTGGTTATTAAAGCTAATTACCCTCTCTGAGTTTATATTAGTATGTAATTTTCTTCCTTTTGAAGATTGACAAGAGGCTGCTATATTTACCTTTTTAGTGTGCTCTAATTTTGTATCTTCACACTTGGTTTCAAACTTAACTGAGTTTTTCTCCTCTTCTATTTGAAGCAGCGTCTAGATGAGTAAGTGATCAAACATCTTTTATATTAACATGTTTCTTTTCTATTTATGCCTCTAATATTCAATGGTTTTTAAATGCAGAATATTCAGGTCTTGGATATGAAAAAGCTTCATGTGGATCCCTGTGTTGCTATGCATCTAATTTTCTTCCATCAGTTATAGTGAAGGCATATATTTATGTGTAGTATGTATATCTTTTACTTTCCTTATAGTTGATACAATGTTTTGTGTGTTTGTATGGATCTGTTGTGTTTTTTTGTGTCATGTTGCAAAGTCTGTTTTGTGTGTTTGTATGGATTAGTTTGTGTTTTTTGTGTTTGCTTTTAGTTTCGAATCAGGTGTTGTTTTGTTTTGACGTTGTTTTGTGTTACAGTACATTACATCATTTCAATTTGGTTCATATCTAAGTTACAACATTGGTTTTACGGTTTAAACACGGTAAACTTCGTTTTTGCGGTTTCGACATAATTACGGTTTCGCTATAGCTTATGATTGGGAGCTGGTTTTGGTTTGAATTAAATACACAAGAAGCAATTATGAAGATGAATTGGAGGATTACTCATATGTTGAAGCGACAAGGAAAATAAAATCTCGCTTTCAATCTTGCTTACAAAGTGTTCGATGAAATGCCTTCGCTGATTTCTTGATTCTCTCTCTTCTGTTTTCTATGGTTTTTTGCTATAGCGTTGTTGTTATGTTGACATGAGAAATATGTTCAAGTTTTTATTTTACCTTATTATATTGATATTCCATCCTCTAATGTGAGATGCGAGATGATGTAATTCCATCTCGATTGTGGTTTCAACAACTGCCACCATAAAATGTCACACACCACTGATTGAATTACACCGCGATTCTGCACTATATATATATCTGCACAATTGACAGCCCATTTTCAAACCAAAACAATTATTAATGACAATCGAAATGGCGTAGGAGTTTGTTCGATGGTCAATTTAAGTTTGTTTGGCAGTCAATTTAATTACCGGTGCATTTATCGGTGCATTAAAGTTTAGAATCAGTTATTCGACAGTTTCAAAACTTATGCATATGTGATTATTGAAATTTTCTTCTTCCATTGTTCATTTTAGTCAATGTGCATGGTTCCACGGTGAGTGTGTATCTAAGAAGGTAACCAAGTTTCCAGTACTTATCCTTATTCTCCCATATGACTATGAACTGAATTGTTTGTGGACATTGATGATTGAGTCTACTTGAACTATTTAATTAGTTTTTCATAGGAGAACAATTATTATTTTTTAATTCTTAAGATTTTTTTGTAGGATGGAAGATTTGGTTCCCATATTATTACACTATGTTCAAAGCCATCAAAAACATGGGGGATACGTGTTATGGGTTGCTCATAATGCTCGTACTTTTGGCGTACCGTTCATCATTAATGAGTTACGTCAATGTTCTACACTGATTCCTCCAAATTGGTTGTTTATGGACAGTCTTTCTATATCACATCAACTAAATCCCGGAGGTTCATTTCTGTTTGTTTCAAAGGCTTATCAAACATTCACACACACACACACTAACAAACAAGTCCTTGCTGTTTTTGTATGAAAGCCGTAAAATTTTCTGTATACTGGAACAAAACTTCCTTCAGTATCCCTTGATGCCCTTAGAAAGTTCCATGAAATTAAAGTGGATAGCTCACAGAGCCATGGTTGATGTGAACACATTATCTTTGACTCTTACTAGGTTGACCCGTGGTTTGAAATTGACCATGTCCGACCTTGTTGAAAGATTATTTAGAGAAGTTGATATGAAGAAGAAGATTTCAAAATAGTTTTCTGATGGTATTTTACATTGATATGTGACCAAAAACATTATTTGTAATCAAGAAATGAACTCAATATTTGAAGAAAAGAAACACTTTTATTCTCAATAGAACTATCATTACCATGTATTGTACCAACTGCTGAAGTTTTTACTTTACACTGAGAATATTACTGATTTGGCTTTAGTGGATAGCATAACTCTACTGATGTTTGTAAATACTTAGCATTTCATATCATATCAGTGGATACAAATTGCATTCAGGCAGTAGACACATATGTAGCATTTTATTAAATTGAAAATACAAGTATAAAATTTAGATTGTCCAATTTTAATCGGGCAGCTACAAATGTGACGACTGCATACAACAATCTGGATTGCATATTTGTTCAACATGATTTTCTTTCAAACCCTTAAATTTATCTTTCATGGTTTTAAGACACAGAGGGAGTAAAATTGAAGTTTCATGAAACTTTCCATAAATTTTCAGCGAAGAGTTTTTGTAAAATGAAATGTTTATAGTTTATGGATCATCTTGCTCAAAGCTTTCAGCACATAATTTAATTTTCTTGGTCAATATAGCTTATAGGGATGAAAATGAATGTTTATGATTTAGCAGAAAACGTTGTTTCAAAAAATAAGAGGAGTTGAGGGATCCGGTGTAAATACTTGTATCTTCTATAATATGCATGTGATTACTGATTCTGTACTTATATAATGTGCATGTGATTACTAATCCTGTACTTATATAATATGCATGTGATTACTGATCATGTACCTATATAATATGCATGTGAAATAACAATTATATATCAACAACGACCAAGATTTATCGAATTATCTAAGATATGAAATAACTTATTTTTCTTTTTGGGGTATGGTTTTTCTATTAGATACCAAAAAGTATCCCCTTTTGTTGGGGCTAATTACAAAACTCATTCTTTCATGTCGTTGTTAACGTTAATATTGTCCTTGAATATAACACTGTAGTCACATCTTGCTACTATTTTACATTTTATTACATACATATTATATCATTTTAATTATAAATTTTACTTAAAGTTACAAATGATAGAACCCGTGCAAACGCACGGGTCTTCTACTAGTTTTTGAATCAAATCATAAACCCAAAAAGCTGGTGACAACTTGCAAAAAATGTGTACAGATGATTGGTACATGATTGGCCTAAAAAAGAAAGATTTCATGCAAAAATTCCAATAAAATATTTGGTCATAAAATACAGATATTTGATTCATGTTTGTTGACCTAATCACTCTCCTATAAATACATAACACCTTCAGACCATCAAAGAAACGAAATTTGCCTCAAGAACACACCCTCAAAATCTCAAAAATTGTCAAAACTAGGGCAACTTGAAACCCTTATCTCTAGCCTCTTTCAATCCATTCCAAGCATTCCATCATGTTCCTGAATTTCCCAGGAGTCTATCCAAGCCAACCTTGAAGCCTGAAGCACGCCAAAATAGCCACATCCAAGTACACCGGTTTGGTAATTTTCGTGATTATCAAACTTTTAATTTATGCATATTTAATAAATTTGATGCATGTATACATGTTCATGATCATGTTTAGGACTGTTTTGATCCATTATTTGCGAGATATAGCGCATGGATAAGGATTTTCATTGTTAGGGTAGTTTGAAGCGTTTTCTTCAAATCTTATGATGCAGTCGTTTTCAGGCCAAACTAACACCACCATTGGATTTGTAAGGGTTAAATTAGGGGGATAGGGTCCCTTTTATGATCTAACTCATGTTATTTTGCATAATGGAATTTGGCATCATCGGAGAAGATGACCGGAACTAGGGCTTCAACGCTTCTCTCATATATGTTTTATTACATATTTATTTGTTTTTGTTCTATGACACAAAAGCAGCGTGACACAAATGGTGAATAATACGTTTGTATAATATAAGGGGCGTGAGTTCGATCCTTGTGTCTTGTAATTATTTTTGTTATTTTTCCAAAACTAACATGCAGGTTTATTACATAATGATTTGTTCCTATTTTTGTATCACAAATAACAGCATGGCCTAGTGGCAGGAGGGCACGCCTATGAGATCCAAGGTGTGGGTTCAACACCCACCCCATGCAAATTCTTTTTAACTTATTTTTTCTAACCTAACTATCTTTCTTTTTCAATTATCTTTTTAATTAATCATTAACAAAACCTTAAAAAATTTTAAAACTATAATAAATTAGGGTTAGATTTTTTAATTAGTAATTAAATTCTTGACATATTTTTTATTAATTAATTAATTTATTTATTAAAAATTTTCTTTTTATTAAAATTAATTAGAAATAATTAGGTTTCACTACACCAAATTTGTCTTTTAGCAGCACCCCTACTAAAGCGCTTTTTGTAAAAAGCGCTGGTATAGGTTGCGCTAAAACAAAATAAAAAAACACGCTAAAAAAGCGCTCTTAAAGGGGGGGGGGTTACAAAAGCGCTTTCAGAAAGCGCTCTTAGAGGCTGGGGTACGAAGGCGCATTTGAAAAGCGCTCTTATAGTGGAGGGGGTATGAAAGCGCTTTCTGAAAGCGCTCTTATAGGGGGCTTATGAAAGCGCTTTCAAAAGCGCTGATATAGGGGGTGGGGTACAAGAGCGCTTTTATCCTCAAAAGCGCTGGTATAGCCTTAGTTACGAAAGCGCTTTTCAAAAGCGCTGTCATACCCTCTTTACAATTAAAATTTTTTAAAACAAAATTATACTAAACGCGTTCTTCGTTTCCAAATCCCTAATTTCTGCTGAAAACGCACAAAATCTTGCATTCTCAGAAAACTCACAAAATCGTTTCCAAATCCCTAATCGTTGAAAACTCACATCGTTTCAATCGTTCTCCGTTCTCAATCGTCTTCTTCGAAAGAAAAAAAGCTTGGAATACTTAAGGATCAAGAGCTTGCTTCATCAAGTCGTCTCCAATATTTCATCATCATCTTCTTCCTAGAGGTGAGTTCATAGTTAAATTTTAGCTTTGAGAGAAAAATCCATGGTTGGGAAGTTAGGGTTTGTGTTGTTGTTGTTATGAACATGAAACTTGATGACGATACATGCTTACTTGTGTGATTTCATGTTGAATGTGTTGTGGTGTTGGTATTATAATTATTTTGGATTATGTTGGAATCATGAGATATGTTTGATTGTTGTTGATTCTTGAGAGTTTACATGTGGATTTCACTAATGTTAGAATATGGTTAGGGTTGATGGGGATGGTTTAGAAATGATTTGTATGTAGAAAATTGGGTATTTTTAGCCTAGTTGTTGTGGTAATCAATTACCACTTGGTAGTATTCGATTACCAGCTTAAAAATTGGGTTTTGGATTGTTTTGAGGACTGATAATTGATTACCACATACTGGTAATCGATTACCACTGACCATATGGAAAATTACCAAATTGAAAATGATGTGGCTTGAGTTTCATAACTCTATTTTGGACGCGGTCGGAAGCGTTAAAAAGCTAACACTGAGGGATATTACATAGATAAGTTTCCATGAGTTTATTTAAATTTACTTTTCCCGTTGAGTCTGGTTAACCCCATCATAGGATGATTCGATAGGCGCTTACTATGTGGCGTGAAAGTGGAATAAGTTAGAATGAGACGAGTCATATGATGGCTCTGCCTAAGGTTTATAGGGATATGTTAGACTATCATGTGTGTTTCATGTATGCTTATGATTTATGCAATGGATTGGTTCCTTGTGTCCACCATAAAACAAGAATCTTATCTGATTATTGTGAGGTCGAATATATTAGAAAGTTAGTCAAATGCCTCGTCAATTGATGAGAAGAAATCATGATTGAGCCATGACTAATGTTTGGGTATTGGTAATGAATTGGTTATGTGTGTTTTTGAATCATATTATGAATTGTTGTTTGTGTTTATTGAATGATAATTGAGCAAAAACTATGATGAAAAGTGAAGTTAAATCTAGATTTGTACTAAGTGAATGACTTAGAAAGATAACTTAGGTAATGAAAATGATTTAGGTAGTGTGGCTTGGACGCAATGATACCTCGGTGTGTATCACAGACAAGTATTCGCTTGATTTTAAGAATAGTTGAGCATATTTTAAAGTTGTTGTGTTCTCTTGACAGTTGTTTTAAGATAAGTTGTCGACTAGACAAAACTTACTAAGGCGCAAAATCCTCTAAGATTATAGTTTTGGAGGGTTTTCAACGTGCAGTGGGCAAGAGAAGTCAACAAATTACCTCTTTATTTTTTACGAGGTTATTTGTACCATTTGGTATAGAGTTTTTAGGCGAGTAGGAAAGTCGATGCCTTTTCCACACTCGAATACCAAGGATTTTGATTTGTTCTAGAGTTTTGGTTATAGGAAACATACCTCTTTAGACTTGATTTCGATATGATATTTTGTAGTCTGAATTATTTAGAAAATATGAAACAAAGTTATTTTTATAGGGAAACATTGACGGTTAATTAGTGGATGTTGATGATAATTAGCTTGACATGGAAATACATTCAAGGCCATGTGTCGGATTTGGTCATTTCTCTGATTGAATGGATCAGTAGACCTTCTTACTGACACTATAGAAGGTACGGTTTCTTTTGAAGTTTTCTTTGCAACTCATTTGTCGATGTATTCTATTTTGATTTTGAATTTCATTTCATCTTTCAGGGGGAAGGAAACCTTCAGTTGCTGCTATTGATGGTCTTGCCCTGGGTGGAGGGTTAGAGCTTGCGTGGTTTTGAGAATAAAGTTTTGGTATTGCTTCTCAATCGTCTTCCATCTTTGCTGCTGCTTTTTGATGTTTTGCTATTTGAATTGAATCTACTCACATCTTCGTCTAAGGTGATTTTCATTATTTTATTATTATGCCTTACAGTGTAGCTTTTTTGGTGAATATCATTATATTATATATCTTTTTTTGAATTTCTTTTCAATATGCTTGAAATAGATAGATCAATCAATGTCTCTAATATTGCTCTTTAGATATTGTTTAACATCCAGCATATGGCTTAGTAGTAGTAAGCTTAGATGCTGAGTTTGTATAGTTAAGAGTGTGAATCTGCTGAAATTAAATGCTGAGTTTGTATAGTGAAGTGAAAATATGGATTAAGGGATAAAATGTGTATAATTGATATTGATATAACTGTAATCATAGTAATCACTAATTACATCCTAACCCCCCAAAAACTTTCTATCATTGTTATTTTTACTTTATATTTTTTTATGTTCAAAACATTTTTCAAACAAAGCTCTTGTTTGCTTAGAATAGTAATTATTACATATAAATTGTATTATCATCTTTCCTCGTGGACTCATAATTTTAGTCATTGTATTTTGATATTTGTTGACACATCTACTACACATACAATAAAAATTTTAAACAAGACTATCAAAAATTAAGTTCAAACTTAAAACATCTTTTTATTTAAAAGAGATTTCTTACAATTTTAATTTCATATATTTATCTATCGTTAAGTGAGGTACTTACTAACTTTGTGAATTGAATTCGCCATAGGGGTTACTTGTGAAGAGTGAAAGTTTGACCGTTTTTGTTTAGCTTAATTAAGACATGGATAAGACATGGATGAATTCAAACCGATTGTCGAAAGAGTACGAGAAAGGGGTATGGGAATTTGTTGAGTTTGCGGTTGCGCACTCCAAAGACCCGCTTCGAATGCCGTGTCCTTGCTTGGGTTGCTGTTATGCCGGGGGTAAGGTTGACGGGAATCAGTTGGGATCTCATTTACTACGGTTTGGAATTGATAGAAGTTATACATGTTGGACAATGCATGGTGAGAAAAGTACCGGGAATGCTGAGTCGAGTTGTAATAGGAAGTATGCTTCAAACGACGATTGCACAGACACATACGATTGTGATCGAGTCGAAGAGATTGCAGAAGCGCTTGAAGAAGATCTTGCGGATTATCCCAAAATGTTTGAGAGGTTGGTAAGCGATGCAGAGAAACCGTTGTATGTTGGTTGTTCAAAATTCACAAGATTGTCTGCGGTGTTAAAGTTGTACAACTTAAAGGCGGACAATGGATGGTCGGATAAAAGTTTCACAGAGTTATTAGCCCTTATGAAAGATATGCTACCAGAGGATAATGTTCTTCCCAATCGAACGTATGAAGCCAAAAAGATGTTGTCTTCTATTGGAATGAGCTATGATAAGATACATGCATGTCCAAACGATTGCGTTTTGTTTCGAAACGAGTATGCAGCGTTGAATGAGTGTCCTAAATGTGGTGCCCCTCAATATAAGAAAAAGTTGTCTCCTGCTAAAGTCTTATGGTATTTTCCTATAATTCCGAGATTTAGACGCATGTATCGTAGTGAGACCGATTCAAGACACTTGACTTGGCATGCAGATGAAAGAATTATTGATGGAAAGTTGCGACATCCGGCAGACTCACCACAATGGAGTAAAGTTGATACTGAATATCCTGAATTTGGAAAAGAAGCAAGAAACCTTCGGTTGTCATTGTCTACTGATGGAATGAACCCGCATGGTATTCAAAGTATCTCGCATAGCACATGGCCTGTGATTCTTATGATTTATAACTTACCTCCGTGGCTATGTATGAAGCGTAAGTACATGATGTTATCTATGCTAATTTCTGGGCCTAAACAACCAGGGAATGACATAGACGTATACTTGGCACCCTTAATCGAAGATTTAAAGTTTTTGTGGGAGAGAGGTGTGGAGGTTTACGATGGGTATAGGAAAGAAAGTTTCAACTTGAGGGCGATGTTGTTTGGAACAATTAATGATTTTCCAGCATACGGAAATCTATCCGGGTACAGCAACAAGGGTCAAAAGGCGTGTCCTGTTTGTGAAGATGAAACCGATACGACACGATTGGCGCTTTGTCAGAAGAATGTCTTTCTCGGCCATCGTAGATTCTTAAATTCTAATCATCACTACCGTGGGTGGAGAAAAGCATTCAATGGAGAGGCCGAACATCGTACAGCCCCGCCTTTTTTGTCAGGTGATCAAATTTTTGAAAAGGTGAAAGATGTGAGCACTCAGTTTGGCAAGCCTTTTGCACATTCAATTGTCAAGGGTGGGTGGAAGAAGAAGTCAATTTTCTTTGAACTTCCATATTGGAAGTCGTTGTACGTAAGACATTTCCTGGATGTTATGCATATTGAAAAAAATGTATTTGACAGCGTTATAGGTACGCTACTCAATATACAAGGAAAGTCTAAGGATGGCGTTAACATAAGGAATGACATGGTAAACATGGGGATGAGAACTGAATTGGGGCCCGTGACGAAAGGAAGACGAACATATCTGCCACCTGCTGTTTACACTCTATCTAGAAAGGAGAAGAAAACATTGTGTAAGTTCCTCAGTGAAGTAAAAGTTCCAGAAGGCTACTCTTCAGATATTAGAAGACTTGTGTCCATGAAAGACCTCAAGTTAAAGAGTTTGAAGACGCATGATTGCCATGTTATAATGGAACATTTTTTACCAATAGGTATACGTTCTATTCTGCCAGAAAAAGTAAGAAGCGCAATAACTAAGCTGTGTTTCTTCTTCAGGTCTATTTGCAGTAAGGTGGTCGATCCCGCGATCTTACCAACATTGCAAAATGAGATAGTTGTTACTTTATGTGATCTTGAAATGTATTTTCCTCCCTCGTTTTTTGACATAATGGTTCATCTAGTCGTTCATCTTGTGAAAGAGACACAACTGTGCGGACCAGCTTATATGAGATGGATGTACCCTGCTGAACGTTATATGAAAATATTAAAAGGGTACGTGAAAAACAGAAGTCGACCAGAGGGTTGTATTGCCGAGCGATACGTTGCTGAAGAAGCGGTTGAGTTTTGTACTGAATATCTGTCAAATGTTCAATCAATTGGACTCCCCAAATCTCATATTGTCGAAAAAAAAGAAGGAAAAAGGCTAATTGGAAATAAAGTTGTGACAGTATCAATGGTCGAACGGGATCAAGTGCACTTGTATGTTCTGCACAATGAGATTGAGGTTGAGCCGTTTGTTGAAATGCACAAAGTTGTTCTCCGAGATTTAAATCCAAATAGAAATGAGAACTGGATAGTACGAGAGCACAATCGAAGTTTCATACCGTGGTTTAGAGATCATATTTATTCAAAGTATCGTTCAGATCCTGCTTCAGTAACAGAAAGGTTGAGATGTTTAGCCTATGGTCCATCTGTAATTGTGCTTTCTTATAGCGCATACGCAATTAATGGATACACATTTTATACCAAAGAACAGGATGATAAAAGTACTATGCAAAATAGTGGTGTTACCTTGGTAGCTGAAGCTATGCACATATCAAGTGCGAATGACTTAAATCCGAAATTTGCAAATTTGTCATATTTTAGGGTTATCGAGCGCATTTTGGTGTTTGATTACGCGAAGTTTCAGATTCCTGTATTTGGTTGAAAGTGGGTTGAAAATAATAGTGGCGTACGAATGGATAAGTCAGGATTTTTGCAAGTGGATCTCAATAGGGTAGGGTACAAAGATGAGCCTTTCATTCTAGCCTCTCAAGCTAAACAAGTGTTCTATGTCAATGATCCGACAAGTACGAAATGGTCTATAGTGCTTTTATCTAACAAAATAGTTGATGAAAAAATTGAAGATCAAGGTGATATTGGTGTTGGCATTGAATCTTGTACAAGAAACGATCAAAATGAGAATGAATCTTGTATTAGAAATGATCATAATGAGGGTATTTGGATCAATCCAACCGTCCGCATTGTTAAGAGACGCGTAGTACACAATCCTACCAAGAAAAGAAAGAGACGTTAGTGATAAAGTAATGGTCTCGATAACCTTCACTCGCTTATGTTTAGTAATGGTCTCATTTTTATATTTTTTAATTATTATATTTAGTAATCTGGCATCGAATATGTGAAAATCTTACAATTTGTACTTTAAACAATTAATAATGGATTGAATATCTTCACGTTGAACAATTAATAATGGATTGATTTTTTTTCTTCTTATAATAACTTCTATGTTGTAATTTTTTGAAATGTTTCTCATATAAAGTTAGTGTTAATAGTGTACTAATGTGCTTTAGTTTGTTTGATACAGGTTCAATGGCTCCAGATAGAGATGCTCCACCTGAAAACCCACCTGAAAACTCACAAGAAAACTCACAAGAAAGAGTTGCTTCGGATACAAATGCTCCACCTGATACTGAAGCAAAAGAGGTTGCATGAGGCATCACTATTATGAAGGGAATCATTCGACATAGAGACCAAGGATTAGTATACCGATTGGAATGGAATTCTGATAAACAACCAATTGGTCCTAATTCTGCAAAGTTGACAAGTTATATTGGTACACTTGTCCGTATGCATATTCCGGTCTCCGTAGCTACCTGGAAATCGAAAACGAAAAATTTAGAATTGGAGGAGAAAAAACAAGCGATTTGGGAAGAGCTTCAGGTATATATCATATATGGTTAATTGTTGTTATTATCTTGACGATAAATTGTTTAAATTACTTATACTAACACACTATGCGTACGTTTTTTTGCAGAGGACTTTTGAGATACCAGATGAACGTAAAAGCTACATACTTAGTTTGGCCGGCAAAAGATATAGAGGGTGGAAAAGTTTTTTGACAAACACCTATCTTAAGGATAAAGATGGAAAATTTCTTGAAGAGGCACCGGGATGGCCAACAAAGTATGCGACCTTCATTGATGAAGCAGATTGGGCTGAGTTTGTAAAGCAAAGAGATGAAGCTTTTCAGAAAAAGAGTGCCACGAATAGTGAGAGAGCATCCAAACCCGCGTATCCATACAAAAAAGGGCGTTTGGGATATGCACGCTTAGAGGATAAAATTGTAAGTAAATAGAAATGCGTTTTAATTAATTGTCTACATGTGCATGTTTTAATTGACGATTTTATCGTTTGTGTCAATGCATAGTTAGAGGAGACTAAAAGTGAGGAAGCTTCACTTCCTGTACATGTGTTGTGGAAGGAAGCTCGTGTGGGCAAGAATCAAGCTGTCGATCCCGATGTTCAGAGAGTTTATACTGAATGTGTAAGTATAATACCGTGTCTTTAATTAAATCAAATGTTTTTTAATATATAAATGATTTTTTATCTCCACTAATAATTATTTAAATGTAAATGAATTACAGGAGACCTTGTCGCAATCGGCATCCACCGGTGAGGAGAGCGTACTTAGTAGAGTACTAGATGCTCCCGAGTATCCCGGTCGGGTGAGGGGTAAGGGTCATGGTGTGACTCCAACCTCTTTTTATAAGAGTTCTAGGAGAAGATCAAATCTTACCAATGAAGAAGTGTTGCAAAAGTTGCAGGAATTGCAAGCACAGGTCTCTGAATTGCAAAGAGATAAAGATATGTATATGAGAGAAAATTGCAACACTTCATCGGTGAGAGAAACTAGTGATAAGGCTAGTATCAACTATCAAAAGAAATTTCCCGAGGTAATTATAAGTTTTTTTCCTTACAAACTGTTCTATTTTATTAATGATAATGACTTTATATTTTCTATTTGTTTAGGGCATTTCATCTTGCCAACTATACTTATCGTCACCGAATTATCGACTAGTTGGCAAGGGAAAAGTGCGCAACACTTCGGGAGATTTACTTCACCACAGACCGCTCCCGGATGGACACCTGAAAGTATCGGTGGATGTTGTATTAGATCGTGATGCGATTCTACCGGTACCTGACATGGTCTCAGAGACGACATTGCTGCGAGATGCAATAGGATCATTTGTTGCATGGCCCTCGGAGCTCATTACCATTAGTGATGAGGTATACTGAAAACGATTATGAATCATTTAGTTTTCGAATGTCAATTCTAAACCGTTTATTAATTATTTTTTACATTTTAATTTTAGACTGCTCCTATAAAACCCGCAATTAAGGGTAAAGGGATTTTACAGGAGGAGGAGTCTGTTGCATCACTAAAAGAGGTACATTTAAAGTGTTAATATATAGTCTGAATCTAAATCTGCATGATTTTATATTTTACCTAACTTATATGATTTTTAGGCATCCGCTCGGGAGTCACAACAAGTGACGCAGCAGGTTCGTAGCTTACCACCCACTGGTCCTCCGAAGCAAGCGGCAAAAAAAGGCGGTGCTTTTGTGCCTCGATACCGTTCGACACTCGCAACAATGGTTGATATGTCCGATTTGAAGGATGGTGGTTTACGTGAAATCAACATGGATGAAAGTGTCTTCGGTATTGAATTCCCGTCACATATTACATTTGATGACTTGGAAGAGATTTTTAGGCATGATCAACTAGGCGTCAGTAATATGCACTCATACATCCGATAATATTCACTCATCCGATATATTATTTAATTAGTCCCACAATATAATTTATTTACACATTTCAATGAAAATAATCTAATGTTTATTATGTTTTTATTTAAGGTTGTTGTATGACAGAGTGTTGCGCGGGACTGCATTGTCTAACAGATTCTGTTTCGTGTCTTCCGCCCATTGCAGCGGAATGACAATTGCTTCGGAACCGGAATCAGTTAGACAGCGCTTAGTAGATAGATTCATGTCCACCGGCAATACAGAAAGTCTGCATCTTTGGGCGTATAATACCCGACCAGTAGGGTTAGTTTCTCATTCTTGGTTCATCTAATCTCTGTTTCTTTTGTGTATAGCAAAATTTTCATATAACCTATTGTTTTAATTTATAGAGCACACTGGTTGCTGCTTGCTATCAACCCGATAAGAGAAGTCGTGTATTATCTGAATTCGGTAAATGGTGAATGGACCAATTATCCGGCTATGAAGGAAATCGTTGATTTGTAAGTGGGATCGTTCTAAATATATATTCGTGTATATTTATATATTTTCTTATTTGTGGGATTGATCTAAACATATGCTTTTATATATTTAATAATTAGATCAATACAAGTGTTCCGTAGTCAACGGGACGCACAGGTATCCCGGACTAAATCAAACAACATCACTTGGATCCAAGTGCAGGTACATTACTTTTCACAATTTTGCTTATAATATTTATGCTACTTGGTAAAACAAGACAACTATAGAATCTTATTTGTTTTATTATGTAGTGTCCGCAACAGCGAAACAGTCATGATTGCGGATACTTTGTTTTGAGGTTCATGAAAGAAATCCTTCAGGCGAATCAATTAGAGATTCCGCTCACGGTATGAATTTATAACTTAAGATAATTTCATATAATTTATTACATTTAACTAAATATATCATTTATATTATGTTTTTGTTTTGTAGTACCTTGACGAATTCCGTGCTGCTGGGTACCCGAAGCTTAAGTTGGAAGAAATTAAAGAAGATTTGTGTCAATATTATATTAAGCAATTTTTCATGTAGGATTTGTGTCGATTTGAACTATAATATTATTGATGTAATGATGTATATATATAATTTTGGATATTATAATGGTATTATATTAGTATATATATTGTCTTACTGATGGCTGAAATAATAGCGTCGAAAATATATTACAGGTCAAAAATATATTACAGGTCGAAAATATTACAGGTCGAAAACATTACAGGTCGACTGGGAGGATTAAATTATAGGCTGCACATAAAAATACCTCATTTAGAAACGACAGCGCTTTTAAAAAGCGCTCTTAAAGGTCCACCTACTAAAGCGCTTCTTAGTAAAAGCGCTGCCAAAGACCAGTAAAAAAGCATAAAAAATTAAAAAAAAACGCAGCATACAAAAGCGCTTTTGGAAAAGCGCTCTTATAGGGGGGCCTATCAGAGCGCTTTTTCCAGAAAAAGCGCTCTCATAGGGGGGCCTACCAGAGCGCTTTTCCAAAAGCGCTTTTGTATGCTGCATTTTTTTTTAATTTTTTATGCTTTTTTACTGGTCTTTGGCAGCGCTTTCTGGGAAAAGCGCTCTTAAAGGGGGGTCTACCAGAGCGCTTTTTCCAGGAAAGCGCTCTTATAGGGGGTCCTACCAGAGCGCTTTTTCCAGGAAAGCGCTCTTAAAGGGGGGGTCTACCAGAGCGCTTTTAGAAGCGCTTTTGTTACCTACGCCAGCGCCAGCTATTAAAGCGCTTTTAAGCGCTTTTAAAGGCCAAAATAAGCGCTTTAAAAGCCCTTTTCCGTAGTAGTGTTTTAATTAATTATTATCACATAAATTAATTTCTACACAAAAACATTTTAACATTCTTTTTCTTATTTCTTTACTATTTAATTTTCTTAGACAAAATGTATAGGTTGCACTATCATTGTAATAGCGTAGATTTACATTCTCACATTTTTTCTGATTATGTAACTACTCACAGGATGTAATAGTGTAGATTTACTTTCCCGCAAATTTCTATACTTATGTATCTCTCTGAAAGCCATGTAATAGCTTAGGTTTTATATTTCGCACTTTATTTTTCTGTACATTTAGCTGCTAGTAATTAAGGTTTGTATGACAAGACTAAAAGCAAAACAAAGAAAACCCTAATTTCCAAGATTAACATAATTGAAAATAACACACTTTTCACACTTGCACCTCTAGGGTAACCTCTCTTGTTGTCTTATGAATATTGACCACGTCCCTCGAAAGTGGGGATACTTTAGCAAAAGACCCTCAATCAAATCATCATAGTCCCTTCGAATAAAGATCACAGTCTCTCGATGACCCTTTGAGTTACCTACAAAATGATGATAGTCCCTCCGATACAATTGCTAAAGTATCCTTACATGTTGCCTTCGATGACCATACGATGACCTTACTCTTGTCCCTTCATATCCAATAGATGGGGCTGCCTACCAACTAATGGTATGAATAGTACTATCTCTAAAGGAGAAGGAAAATAATAAGAAAGGACATACTTAGTGGGTAAGAATTCCTAATTTCTTGCTCACAACTTTTGTTCACGAACAACACATTTTCATTACACAAAACAACAAATATTAAAAAAAAACACTTTGTATACATTCATGAGGACTGATACAAGAATCATTACAAAGTATGTCTTTCATTGCATTTCAAAATATTTTCAAATCACACACACATAAAGCAAGTTTTACAAGTGAGCTAAGCAATTAAGAGCCTGTAGATAATTACGGATGAAAAGGGTGCTAACACCTTCCATTTTCATAACTTACCCCCTGAACTTAAAACCTATCAAAGGTTTTTCCTGTTCTTTTCACCTTTCCTAAATATTGGATAAAAGAAAAATCAGTGGTGACTCTAGCTATTCGTACATTTGGATAAAACCAAAAAGTTAGTTCTTCCACCGTATTATAGAAAGGGCGACTCTGTTGGGCACTACTGAAAAAAGGAGGGGTTACCTTAGAGTTTAGATCACTTTTACTTGCTTTAATTGTTTGAATTGTTTGCTTTAAATTTAAGGGCTTGTTTGGGTATTATTGCTAGTGTAAAAGATCCTACACCCGAATTTAGGGATTCCTTAGGCAAGTAGCAATAGATCATAAAGATTGTACGGCATAGACCGATATGGTTAACATGATAGCTACAGTTAGTGTGATACTTTGGTTTGTGATGATGTTCCTTGAGTTAGTCAAGGATAACATTAGGCTTCCGTGTGGTGGCTTTAACATTAAATTAATTTTAGAATCCTAATTGATCCATCTTGACCATTAGAAAGTAGTGAGATAGCCGGCTTTGGTACAATCCAAAGTTAGTTGATACTCGAAGCTACGCTCATTGAGATTCGACTTTCAGGATGTTTTGGTGGCAAACCAGTTGCCGTGCTAAAATAAAGCCTGCGGGAAAGATTCGTGATATGAGATTCCTAGAACCCGATTACTATTTTAGGACAGGTTGAGCCAACTTAACTTCGATGGAGAAGGGTATTTACCTATGGACTTCATGCAAGACTTTAAACATAAGGCTCTTGTTTGACTTGTTTGTGTTTGATACATATCTAACATGAACATAACATCATAACACCATAACACCATAACATAACATTTTCACTAACCATTTCAAGGACCTAGGGATTTATCTTTGTTCTTTATTGCAGGTTATGGCCTCGGCTCGCAGAAATACTATCCAAATCAACTTTGTAAGGGTACCTTCCAAGCTTAAGGAGTTAGTCTCTAAGGTTCCCAAAAACTCTCAATTCACCAAGACACATGGTTATCTACTCAATTTGGTTACCTCAGGTTTCGAAGAAGACATGATGACTGTTTTGTTCCAGTTCTTTGATCATAAGCATAAATGTTTTACTTTCCTAGATTATCAGTTGGTACCCATAATGGAAGAGTTCTCTAAGCTACTTGGAGTACCTATTCTTGATCAGACACCCTTCACTGGTTTAGAGAAAGTTCCAAAACTTGAAGTCATTGTAGCAGCCTTACATCTGAAGCGGTCATACATTGTGTCTAATTGGGAAACAAGAAGTTGGGTTAAATGGCTTCTTGCTAAATTTCTGATAGCGAAGACTCAGTTGTTTCTAGATGCTATGAGTTTTCATGATTTGGAAGAGATATTGGCTCTGTTGATTTATGGTTTGGTACTATTCCCTAATCCAGACCAACTCATAGATGTGAATGCCATCAAAATATTTCTTACTCATAATCTTGTGCCTACTTTTCTTGGAGATATTTTGCACTATCTTCATACTCGTACTATGAGGAAGCGAGGGATTCTCATGTGTTGAATACCTTTTCTATCCATGTGGTTTATCTTACACCTTCCCTGATCAGCGATAAAGAATGAACAAGGATTGAGATGGTCTCAAAGGATGATGTCACTCTCTAATTTAGATATCTATTGGTGTTCCGATCTCAGGAGGACATCACTATAATTGACAACTGTGGAGAGTTCCCTAATGTGCCACTCCTTGGCATAAGGGGAGGTATTACCTACAACCCTTCTCTAGCTCTACATCAATTTGGTTATGCTCGAAGAGATGGTCCTCATGATTTGCTTATTCGGGGTATTATATTCGATTACGAGAATGATCCTCGAGGTTACCATAAAAAGTTTATACGTGCTTGGGGCATGGTGAATAAGATTGATAGCAAGACTTTGGGACACAAAAACTCCATCCCTTTGGAGCCCTACCTCAGACGGGTGCGATCTCGTGCTCAAAATCTTATAATGCCATATCTTGTTGTCCTACCAATAATTGTGGAGCATGTTGTTGAAGAAGATATTCCTCATACCATTCTTCATCCAGACATGCCTACTGACCTTGAAGAGTTACAGAAGTCTTAGATTTAACTGAAAGAAGAAAGGGATACTGTGATACGGTGGGAGAACTGACTTGAGGGTTTTGCGTTTGATCGCAAATGTTCCGGTTAGCAAGAGTCACCACCTACTTTTCTTTTATCCAAAAGGAAATGTGAAAAAGCACAGGAAAGACCTTTGAGGTTGTTTCTTGAGTTCGGGGGGTAGATTATGAAAAGGGAAGGTATTAGCACCCTTTTCATCCATGGTTTTCCATGGGCTCTTAGTTACTTGCTAGATCACTTGCTTTTGTTTGAAATTGTGCTTTGTGTGGTTTTTTGAAAGTATTTTGTAAAGAGGCCATTGTTTAGGCAATCTTTGTAATGATTCTCGTTCGTAAGAATGTATACAAAGATGTTGATCTTTTGAAAATGTTTTCAAGTTTTGTATAATGTTTTGAAAGTGTATGTGTTTGTTTTGAAAATAGAAAGGATGTTTGTTTGAAATTGAGCAAGTAATTAGGAGCATTCTACCTACTCAAAAGTCTTTCTTGTTTATTTTCTTTTCCTTTGACATTGTTGTCTTACCATTGATTTGGTAAGTAACCCTATCTTTGGATGTAAATGGGACGGGCGTGGGTCATCGTATAACCATGATTAACAATGTTGCAAGGTATCTTAGCATTTTTCTTTGAGGGACTTACGGTCATTTGAAAGGCAACTTAGATAGCGTCATCGAGGGACTATGATCTTGTATTTGCTTGTTTTTGCTAAGATACCTCACATGCGTAATATGGCCATTTTGTATAAGGCAACCAAGTGGAATAACCCTAGGGGTGCTTGTGTGCAAATTTATTGTTTTCATGCTTGATTTTGTCTTGAATTAGGATTTTCTAAGTATTAGTTTTAGTCTTTCCATACAAACCCTAATTACTAGCATTTGTATATAAAAGCGATAAACTGCGGAATTTAAAGTTACTATGCTATTACAACATTTGTGGGAGGGGGTATACAAATTGTAAATGGGGGATTGCAAGAATATAAACCTAATTAGACTATTACAACCATATTGAATTGGTATCAATGTACAAGGAATTAAATGAATACAATGTACAAAATGAATAAATGTACAAAAATGCAAAATGCGAAGTAAATGGATATTTTTGGATTTTTATGAGAAAAGGTTTTTTTTGTTTAACCTAATTAATTAAAAGAAAATAATTAATTAAAATAATAAAAGTAAACCTAATTCACTAAGAAAAGAAATTGATAAAACCCTAATTCGTTAATTGATTAAAGAAAATAAGTTTAAGAAAAGTATTTTTTTGGTATTTTTGTCATTAAAATAAAATATATTTTAATTGGTGTAAAAAAATAAATAATAACCTAGTTTTAAATTAAATTTACAAGACTAGTTAGTAAAAATAAATAAAATGTAGTTAAATAAAATATTTTTTTGTGAGAAAAATAAAATAAACTAATTCAAAATATAAATCTATTATTTTTTTATATTTTTTTATGATTTTTTAATATTAGGAAAAATATTAAAGAAAATAAATGAAATAAAAATAAGAAAATAAAATAAACTGGGCCAGGGGCGCAAATAGTCTACAGGGGGTTAGAAAGCAATAAATAAAATATAAAAAAAACAATAAAAGCCCAATGAGGCACAGGCGCCTGCAAAAAAGTCAGAATGATGAAAAAAAATGTGAAAAAACACAAAAGGGTACCATTGGGGCTCGAACCCAGGTCCCAAAGGTTACAGGCATGCGCTTCTACCACAGGAGTGGCTATACATCCGTTAACATAAGCAAAACAATAAGTATATGATACAAAACGCGCCCTGACTACTTCATCTTCAACCTCCGGCCAGACCAACTGTAACTTGCTCATTTCTCATCAAAATATGAAAGCTGTAAACATGAAACTTGTAGCAAATTTCCTCACAGTTTCAAACATGTAAATCATTAAAACTATAGATTAAAGATAAGCGTGAATTTTAATGGCCCTAATCTGAACCCTAAAAATCTCAGAAACTTCAAACTTAAAATTCTCTAAGCTCAACCAAAATTAATGGAAACTATGAACATGGTTAGCTTTAGGACAATGATATCTACATGTTTTGTTCACAAATAAATAATTGATGATGCCTGTATGAAGAGTTCAAAGTTAAGAAAACTTACCTCAAAACTGGAAATCGTGTTTTGAGTTTGAGCTTGTTTCAAGTGATGGTGATGATCAGGTTAGCTTCCTTGAGGTCCCAGGAAGCTAATGCAATGATTAGCTTGAGCAATGGATGGCTGAAATGGCCTGGAGAAGTCAATGTGTAGAGCTCTGTTTTTGAAAATGGAGGATAGTGTTAATGGTGTTACAGCTCTGTAACAGGGTGTGGGATCAGTTCTATATTATGTTTAGAAGCTTTAAAAACCAAAAGGCCAAGAAACGCACTAGTAGATTATGAGTTTCAAGATTTTGGTCAGTTTGTGTGAAAATGGAGGTATGGAATGTGATTCTGAGTTCTAGATCTTTTCAGGGCATGAGAATCCGTGTGTTTATGTTCTAAGGTTTGTGTATGTATAAACAAAAGTGTTTGAGAGCTTTGGACAATCAGAAGTACAAGTTTTCTAGCTTTTGGCTAGGTTACTTGATTTTGAAGAAAAGAGGGAAACAAGTTTCAAGAGGAGGTACAAGCATGGGCTGGGTGATTGTAAGTGTCTAAAACATTTCTTATGGGTTATAGGACTTGTTTGATCAGAAGAGAACAAGTGTGAGGCTCAAGAACAAGTTTTGTACAAAAAGTCACTTTATCAAAATGGCAATGTAATCTTTCTTCCAAAAATGGGTATAAAGCATGTCCATGCATTGAATGCTTGAAGTGAGACCTCTAACAGCTGTGTAAACCATTAATTATGGAGTGCCTAACAAGTTTGAGGCCTGCAAAGTAGTGTTTATGCAGCATAGTTTGAATTTTGAATTTTGTTCATCACAAAAATGACTTGTAATTAAAGTGATAAAACCCTAACTTCATCTCTTCGATTCTCCCTACTCAAGAATAATCTCAAGGAGTTCCTGGACATTTTGGAAATCTTTCAATGTGCCCTAAAACCCATATTTGAATTGCTTTTGAATATTCCCCTTGGAACTATATGAAAATATTTTATGAAGTTGGATCAAAATCCTGACCAAATTAGGGCAAAAATTTCACACAGTGTTTTGTTTCATGACCACATGTTCTTAAAATTATAACTTGAGATCCAAGCACTTTTGGAAGGAGTTATGTAAAGAAAAGTTGTAGATTTTATGGAGATCTACAACTTTCATGTTGGAATTTTCTCTTGAATCATCTTGCATCATGGTGAAAATTTTGCTCAAAGTTGTGAAAAAAACATGAAATTTCCAAAACTTAGAAAAATCTCTAAGTTTAGAAATTTTGACTTTTCAAAATGAAATCTTGAATTTTTGATTTCTTGATGAATAAGTTTCATATTTTGACATGTTTTGATGAATTGTGATCTTTGGCATTTGATTTTGACCAAAATAGTACAGTTGACTTTTGATCAGTTGACTGAAAAATTTATCTGTCAATCCAATGGACTTGCAATATTTTGAACCATGTTATTAGGTTAAAATGATGCAATTGGACTCTTGAGATCATGCCTTAAACCAATTGATCATTTACTAGGTCAAAAATCAGAAATTGCCCTTTCTCAGTCAAAACCCTAATTTTGACCATTTTGCCCTTTTGAAGATTTAATCAAGTTTCTTGAGGAATTATGGTCCAAACTTGATCAAATGATACATATGAGTTTAAAATGTTGATGTGGATAAAAAATTATGAAGTTTGATTGTAAATTGGCCATGGTTGACTTTTTCCCCAATACAGTTGATTTTTAGGTCAACTACTCAATTGACTGAGCAAAAGTGTGATCCAAGGCTTGAAACTTGACATGAATAATCTTGGGGGTCCATAATGATCCATGAAAAAAATATGGGGCATGGGAAGTTCAAAAACCCTTGTGCAAACTCAAACCCTAATTTTGGTCATCAGTGCTTAAGGAGGTGTCTTGAGCTGATCAAACCCTAGTGCAATCTTGGACCCAAGGAGATCTTGTGAGAAAATTCTTGATAAGTGAGAGGGAAAATTTTGGGGTACAACAACTGCCCCTATTCAATCTTCTTAAGCCCGAAGAGTTATATTGGCTAGTTTTGCCATTCGTGACTCGAAGGTGGAAGATGATTGGACATTAGAGTGTCAAGAAATTTGCACTCGGTGATGTGAAGGTAGAGGGAATGGGCTTAAAGATGCCATTTAGAGAGATGATGGAAAGTTGTTGGTGATGGGCTTGTAGATGCCATCCAGAAATGATTGTTGAACCATAAGCTGAAACTGAATGAGTATCATAATAGCGTCCGTGTCTGGAGCATATCTGAACTATATCTGAAAGAGACTCTGAATGAGTATCAGAATAGCGTCAGTGTCTGGAGCGTATCTGAACTGTATCTGAAATTTGACTCTGAATGAGTATCAGAATGGCGTCCGTGTCTGGAGCGTATTTGAACTGTGTCTGAAAGTTGACTCTAAATGAGTATCAGAATGGCATCCGTGTCTGGAGCGTATCTGAACTGTATCTGAAGGTTGACTCTGAATGAGTATCAGAATGGCATCCATTTCTAGAGCGTATCTGAACTATATCTAAAAATTGAAATCTGAATGAGTATTGGAATGGAATCCGTGTTTGGAGCGTATCTGAACTGTATCTGAAAGTTGACTCTGAATGAGTATCAGAATGGAATCCGTGTCTGGAGCGTATCTGAACTGTATCTGAAGGTTGACTCTGAATGAGTATCAGAATGGCATCCGTGTCTGGAGCGTATCTGAATTGTATCTGAAAGTTGACTCTGAATGAGTATCATAATGGCATCCGTGTCTGGAGCGTATCTGAACTGTATCTGAAAGTGAGACTTTGAATGAGTTTTCAGGATGGCATCCGCATCTGGAGCGTATCTAAACTGTATCTGGAAAGCCTTTGAACATTGTTAATGATATATGTTGATCAACCTTATCCTGAAAAGGGTAAAATGTTAGCTAAAATGCAAAATCATGTGGTATGAAATGCATGCTATAATGCATTCGTGTTATCAATGTTTATGATATATGGATGCGATGTATGCGTATGTGAGCTAATCTGCTGCACGGTTGTTGGATTGGGGAAAATAAATCCCTGACTACTACTGAGGAAATGAAGTGTAAGTCTTCATGTCGTGAAGTTGAAGTGTTGATGAATTTCCACTTAGAGAAATAAACTCTGTTGTAAGGGAAATGTCGCGTACTGCTTGTAAAATCCTGTTGGGAAACCCTGAGAAATTGAACGAATTCTACTGGGGATTGATAACTGGAAGCTTTGTATTGTTGGGGATTAAGCTGCATACTGCGAGGGATTTTATGGAATAGCTCAAAGATATTGCCCTATCTCTTAAATCCATTAGTGACTGTCTTTCTATTTTGTTTATTTGTAAACAGTAATTATATTCAAATGCATATGTTTAACAATAAATCATTGGACATTTTTGTAAACAAAAGTAAAGAAAAACATATAGTTTTGCACTTTCAAAGGGATATCTTTGTATTGACTTTGAGTAAGTATTTTTGTACAATGAGACAAACATTCTAGTAAGAGAATGTTGTCGTAAAAATGAAAATTTTGATACAAAGAAAAGATAACTATGTGCAATAATCCCATGGGGTTCCCATTCTGCTATAGCCTTCGTGTCTCTGACCATCTTGTCTGTTTGTTGCCTTGTCCGAAGCTGATTGGATTGATCAGAACCTCTGAGTTTGTCAGTTGAAGCCAAAGGTTGTCTGTAAAGTGATCCAATGGGACATAGTCATACACTTCAATTCCATAACTTTTTCCTGGACCGCCCTTTCGGGTTTTCAGTCAACCGGGATACCCTTTTTGCCCAAGCCTCCCTTTCGGGTTTTCAGCTTGTCGGGTGTACAGATTTTTTTGTTTTATCCCTAATTTTTGCTTGAACCTTTTTGGTTCGCCGGGATGTCCTTGTTTTTCCTAGGTATGTCAACCTAGCGGGTCTCTTATGCGTAGTATCTTTTGACTATGTCTGCGTTCGCAGGGTGCGGTAGGTCATCGCCATCCATGGTGGTCAGAATCATTGCTCCACCAGAGAATATGCTTTTGATTACAAACGGTCCTTCGTATGTAGGAGTCCATTTGCCTCTGGGATCACCTTGCGGCAGTATGATGCGTTTGATCACCAGATCCCCGACTTGATACACTTGGCATCTGACCTTTTTGTTGAAATCCTTGATCATCCATTTTTGATACATTTGACCGTGACAGACAGCAGTAAGCCTTTTCTTATCAATCAAGTTTAGTTGATCAAGTCGATTCTGGATCCAATCTTCTTCATTCAGCCTTGCATCCTTCATAATTCTTAGAGAGGGGATATGGACTTCAATAGGCAAGACAACCTCCATGCCGTATACTAGAGAGTAGGGTGTTGCCCCGGTTAATGTGCGTGTTGTGGTACGATACCCGTGGAGAGAGAATGGTAGCATCTCATGCCAGTCTTTGTATGTGACTGTCATTTTCTGTAGGATCTTTTTAATGTTCTTATTCGCGGCTTTGACAACACCATTCATCTTTGGCCAGTAAGGGGAAGATTTGTGATGCTGGATCTTGAATTGCTCGCACATGGAAGTGACCATAGTATTGTTTAGATTCGTACCATTGTCTGTGATGATCCTCTCTGGGATACCGTACAGGCAAATGAGATTCTTCTTGATGAAACAGGCTACCACATTCTTGGTGACGGAAGCGAATGAGGCTGCCTCAACCCACTTTGTGAAATATTCAATGGCCACTAAGATGAAACGATGTCCATTAGAGGCTATTGGCTTGATTTCCCCAATCATATCGATGCCTCACATAGCAAAGGGCCAAGGAGCCATCAAGACATTCATAGGAACCGGAGGTACGTGCACCTTGTCTGCGTAGATCTGACACTTATGGAAGGTTCGAGAGTGTTGATAGCAATCTGCTTCCATGGTAGACCAGTAATATCCTGCCCGTAGGATTTTCTTTGCCATCGTATGCCCACTGGAATGGGTGCCAAAAGTGCCTTCATGTAATTCAGCCATGATCCTTTCAGCTTCAACCTTGTCTACGCACCGAAGTAACACATAGTCATGGTTGCGTTTGTAAAGAATGTCGTTACTAAGGAAGAATTCAGCAGAGAATCTCCTTAAGAACTTCTTATCGTTTACTAAAGCTCCTTCTGGATATTCTTGGGTTTCGAGATACCTCTTGACTTCGTGAAACTAAGGCTGGTCCACTACTTCTTCAGTATTAATCTCGTGACAGTGTGCTGATTCATCCATTCGTTCAATGGTGATTTGGGGAGCCTCGTTATCCCATTTAAGTTTAAACATAGATGATATTGTGGCTAGTGCATCTGCTAGCTGATTTTCTTCTCGCGGGAAATGCTCGAAGGTAATCTTCTCAAAATGTGGGAGCAGTGTCAAAACATGTTCTTTGTAAGGTATAAGGTTAGGGTGTTTGGTATCCCATTCCCCTTTGATCTGGCTGATGACCAAAGCTGAATCTCTGAATACATTTAAGGATTTGATCCCCAAGTCTATGGCAGCTTTGAGACCAAAAATGCACACTTCGTATTCCACCGTGTTGTTTGTACAATTGAAGCAGAGTCTTGCCGTAAAAGGAGTATGACAACCTTCAGGAGATATGAGTACAACACCAATACCATTGCCGAGTGCATTGGATGCCCCATCAAAAACCAGGGTCCATTGGGATCCTTGTTCAGGTCCTTCATATGGTCTGAATTCGTCACAGTTGTTTACCATCATGATGTCTTCATCTGGGAATTCGAACTTCAAGGACTGGTAGTCTTCCACAGCTTGGTGAGCAAGGTGATCAGCTAGTACACTGCCCTTTATTGCTTTATGAGTAGTATACTATATGTCATATTCTGTCAGGATCATCTGCCATCTCGCTATTCTCCCGGAGAGGGCAGGTTTCTCGAAGATGTATTTTATTGGATCCATTTTGGATGTCAATAAGGTAGTATAGGTCAGCATATACTGTCTTAGCTGGCGAGCAGCCCATGCTAGAGCGCAGCAAGTTTTCTCGAGCAGTGAATATCGTGTTTCACAGTCGGTAAACTTTTTGCTCAGGTAATAAATAGCGTGCTCTTTTCGGCCAGACTCGTCATGCTGCCCCAGCACACACCATTGAATTTTCTAAAACAGTTAAATACATGATCAATGGTCTTCCCTCGACTGGTGGCATCAATACATGAGGCTCTTGCAGGTACTCTTTGATCTTGTCGAAAGCAGTTTTGCACTCGTCATTCCATTTGACTACTTGATCTTTCTTCAGTAATTTGAAGACTGGTTCACAAGTAGCTGTCAGGTGAGAAATGAATCTGGAAATGTAGTTTAAACGTCCCAAGAACCCTCTGACTTCCTTCTCAGTACGAGGAGCAGGCATCTCTTGTATCGCTTTCACCTTGGAGGGATATACTTCAATACCTTTATTGCTAACGACAAAGCCTAGGAGTTTACCAGACCTCACCCTAAATGTGCACTTATTTGGGTTCAACTTCAGCTTGTATTTGTTTAGTCTCTCGAACAGTTTCTGTAGATGATCAAGATGCTCCTCTTCTGTTTGAGATCTAGCTATCATGTCATCCACATAGACCTCTATTTCGTGATGTATCATGTCGTGAAATAGAGCTACCATGGCACGCTGATAGGTTGCCCCAGCATTCTTCAGTCTGAATGGTATAACCTTGTAGCAGAATGTCCCCCATTGTGTGACAAAGGTTATCTTCTCCATGTCCTCAGGCACCATTTTGATTTGGTTGTAACCTGAGAAACCTTCCATGAAGGAAAACACTTTATGTTGAGCCGTATTGTCAACTAGAACATCAATGTGGGGAAGTGGGAAATCATCCTTAGGGCTTTCCCTATTCAAATCTCTGTAGTCTACGCACATTCGTACCTTGCCGTCTTTTTTGGGCATGGGAACAAAATTGGCAACCCACTACGGATAGGAGGTGACGACTAAGAATCCAGTGTTGAATTGTTTCATGACTTCTGCTTTGATCTTCTCCGACATATCTGGTCGCATACGACGGACCTTTTATTTTACCGGTGGACAGTCTTCTTTTATTGGTAGACGATGTACCACGATATCTGCATCAAGTCCTGGCATGTCTTCATACGACCAGGCAAAGATCTCAACATACTTGTGTAGCAACTGAATCAGGCGCCCTTTGACATTGGGTTCCAGATTGGCAGCCACCTTGACTTCCCTTTTGTCTTCTTTAGTACCTAGATTGATTGTATCCACCGGTTCTTCGTGGGGCTGAATGGTCCTCTCTTCTTGTTGTAGTAATCTGGCGAGTTCCCCCGGTACTTCACAATCTTCCTAACCTTCGTCTTCGGCTTGGTAGATTAGATTTTCAGAGTCATAAAAGGCCATAGCAGAACCGTTACCCATGGGATCCCGAATGGATATAGACCTGCATTGTGAGTGTGAGTGTGTGTAAGAGTATAGCTATCTTTGAAAGAAATGAAAATGTAAAAAGAAAAAACAATGAGCACAAAGTTTGTATGCAAAAAGGTCCATGATTCATTGATGTCATATGGAAATGAGATAATAACCCTTACAAATGGACCATTGTGCCTCGGGTAAGACACGAGGTTTTAAGAGTCTGAATTGTTTTAATATTACAGATCCAACAAAATGTAAAGACAAATTACTGTGGGATAAAAGTGATCGGGACAAAGTCTCTAGCCTCCCAGTTGCTGAGCCCTCCACAGACAGTTGGGAAAATCCAATCCTCTAGGTCATAGTTGTATTCATCATCTTCCACTGCATTGACTTGGTGGTTGTTGATCTTCAAAGGTGGTCCTCCAGCACGAGCGCGGCGTACAGCCTTTTGGGCACCTGAAGTGAAACTCAGACCAAATTTATCAGATTTGTATGGGATATCTGGAAGTTGTCCCCAAATAGTGCACCCACCTTATTCTATTGCTGCCTTGGCATCCTTTAAAGACAACATCTTGAGTGAAGGCCTTGTGATCTTGGGAATTTGAGACACAACATTGGTTACTTCCACAGTCTGCGGGACTTCTTCAAAGTGTTGGAATGGAGTTTCAATAAATTCACCATCTAACTCCACATATCTGAAAGAATTTAGATGGATGACCATATACTCTTCTTCTCCATGAACATTGATGATCTTCCCTTGAATCAGATATTTCAGCATTTAGTGCAACGTAGAGGTAACAACGCCAGCATTGTGGATCCACGGTCGACCTAATAAGCAGGAGTACGAAGGGCGAATATCCATTACATAAAAGGTCAAATCAAATGTTTGGGTTCTAACCTTTATGGGGATATCCACTTCCCCATGCACCATCCTTTTGGAGCCGTCAAAGGCTCTCACTACTATGTTGCTTGGTTTCAACGCCAATCATTCACAGTCAAGCCTATCAAGAGCCTTTTTAGGCAACACATTCATAGACGAGCCATTGTCCACCAAAACATGAGCCAAGGTTGTTCCCCTGAATTCAACTAAGACATGCAATGCCTCATTATGTTTCCTCCCTCTTGGCGTTAAATCAGCATCTGAAAAACCTAAACCATTATCTGCAGTTAAGCTAGCTACGCAGTCTTGGAACTGATCAGCAGATGATTCTTGAGGTACATGGGCAGTTTTCAGGAATTTTACCAAGGCCTTTGCATGCGCCTCAGAACATAGTAATAAAGCCAGCATGGAAATTTTAGATGGAGTTTGCCCCAGTTGCTCAACTACTTTGTAATCGCTTCTTTTTATGATCTTTAGAATTTCCTCCATCTCTTTTCGGGAGGTTTCAGGGATAGCCAGTGATTATGCCTTCGTCTGGACAGGCTCAATCAGAATACCTTTACCTCGAGTTTCAGTTGACTCGGCAGCAGGAATGTCTATAGGGGTGATAACTGGGATTGTAACAGTTTTGTCAACAGGGGTATTATCAGAGATGATTGCAGGACTAGGAATAGCCTTTGGAGGAGCAACATCAACAAGAATGATTATGGGTCCAGAAATATATTTTGGGGGAGCAATTTCTGGAGAGAATATCCTTCCGCTTCGGGTAATCTTACTGGTCCCTGCGATATTACTAACATCGGAATCAACTTTCTTGGAACTTGAATCTTCGGTAGCTGGCCAATCTTGCTTGATACCGTGGTAGTAGACATCCCCTCCATAATTCCATGGTACGGTTTTTTCTGACGAATACGGGATTGGTCAAGGCATTGTAATTATCAAAGGAGCTACTTTAGGAACTGATGTAATTCTAACGGGTCTTTTGGTGGAGACCCTCGAAGAATTGTCGGAAATGGTCATGATGGAAACATCACTATAAGAAACAGTTGGAATAGAAGTTTTCTCGAATAAAATTTCTTTGTTATCTATTAGGCACTGAATGCCTGCTTTTAACAAAGGACAGTTGGTTGGTGAGGACAAACAGAGACGACAACTTTCATCACAACCTGGGAATACACCGACAATCAACAAATTCTTTTTTATAGTCATGAGCGGGGTCATAAGTTCATCGAATGAAGTAACAAACATCTCTTCCTCAATGGCGTTGGTATTATGGTCGTGTTTGGGCATAGGGGCATAAATGACATTGGGTTTTTCTGGCGCATCGAATTCAATCTCTTTGGCTTCAAGGAGGTCTTGTACTTTGTTCTTTAGAGTCCAACAGTTATTAGTGTCATGGTCGGGACTCTCAGAATGGTATGCACAACGGGCATTAAGATGATAGTGAGGAGAGGCTGTGTTAGGGTTCTTTGGGGCTTCTTTCAAAGTCACTAGGTTGGACCTTAATAAATGTGGTAATACTTGAGATAGGGTCGTGTTAATTCTGGTGAATTGTCTGACTGGTCTTTCTATTCTTGGTTGGTTGTTCCTTTGCTGATCAGGCGCAGGTTTAGGAATCATGACTGCCCCTACCATTGGACGGTGTTCAGTCTTATCTTGATTTCTCTGAGGGTATACAACAACCACTTCTTTCTTTCCGATGAATGGTTTCCTTACAGCAGCAGAGGATGCATCTTTTTGAATCTTTCCATTCTTTATCCAGGCTTCTACCCTTTCTTCGGTCAATATCAATTCGGTAAAACTTGTCGATGAACTCCCAATTAGGTGATTGAATAAGGGACCAGACAAGATGCCTAAAAACATGTCTACCAACTCTCTTTCAGATAGGGGAGGTTGAACTCTTCCGGCCAAATCCCTCCATTTTTGCGCATATTCTTTAAAGCCTTCACTTGAAACCATGGCTATACTCTGGAGTTGAGTACGGGTGGGCACAAGATCAGCGTTGTATTGGTATTGTTTGTAAAAGGCAACTGCCAGATCTTCCCAGTTATGAACATTGGCTCTTTCTAACTAATAAAACCAATCCATTTGAGTTCCAGACAAACTGTCTTGGAAAAAGTGCACCCATAAGTCCTTGTCAGCGGTATGAGGTTGGATTTTCCTTACATAGGACTAGAGATGCATTTTGGGACATGAAACTCCGTCATACTTGGCGAACACAGGTGCTTTGAATTTTGGAGGAATGACGATCCCAGACACTAACCCCAACTCCTCAAAGTCCAATCCAGGCACTTTTTGGATTTCCATCGCACTTAACCGTTCTTCTAGATGCTTATACTTGTCATCGGCTGGAGGATATTGTTCTTCAGAATAGTCTTCTTCTTCCTCTTCCTCTTCTGACTCTGATTGGAAAACTATTTCTTTGCCTTTCCCATCTTGATTGTCTTTCTCACCGGATGTCGTTGCAAAGTCTAAGGCCCTTCTTGTTTGCCCTTCGAATCTTCTTCCCATGTTTAGAACTCCGATTATTTTATTTGTCTTCTTCTTTTTCTCTTCAACCAGCAAGGTCTTCAACTCTTCTTGTCCTTTGGATAGAGTTAAGAACATCTTTTGAAACTGGTCATTTTGAGCTTGAAGGTCTTTCACCGTTTGCTCGAGATCCATCTTACGGAAATAAACAATAGAAAGATGAGGAGACTTATTGCAAGAAACCTGCTTATGTTATGATGAATCGTAAATGCATATGTAATTATTTCAAGGATTTTAAAGATTCAAATTTGTTTTTAGACAAAAAAGGAAACACACGTTATATTAATAAATTAAATCTTGAGTACATCAATGCCTCCTTGGGCAAAAAAATACAAAAACTCTAAGATAGAAAGGTTATACGCATCCTCTTTGGTGTGATGTAGGCACTCAGGTTCCTCTCCTCATGAATTTGCTTAGTGAGTTCCAAAACCTTCTTCTCGCTTGCGTAGATTTGGGCTTCGAAAGCATCTCTCTCCCCCTTGAGTTGTATCCAATCCCTTTGTAGGTCTTCAAGAGAGGTGGGCATGTCAGGATGTAGGATAGTGTATGGAATATCTCCTTCCATAACAGGCTCAATGATTACCGGGAGAATAAAAGGATAAGGCATCATAAGACTTTGAGCACGAGTTCATACCCATTTGAGGTAAGGCTCAAGAGGGATGGAATTCTTGTGCCCCAATGTCTTGCTATCTACCTTGTTCAACATCCTCCAAGCTCGGATAAATCTCTGGCGAAGACCTTGATCGTCGTTCTCGTAGTCAAATACCAAACCTTGAATGAGCATCTCATGAGGGTCATCCCTTCGGGCGTAACCAAATTTTTTTAAGGCTAAGCAGGGGTTGTAGGTGATACCTCCTCTTATGCTAAGTAAAGGGACATTAGGGAATTCTCCACAACGGTCGACAATAGTAACATTCTCTATAGATCGGGAACACCAATGGATGTTTGAGTGTTTGAGCGCCATCAACCTTTGTGACCACCTTGAACCTTTCTCGATCTTTGATACAGATTGGGGAAGATGCGAAATAAACCATCTTTCCAAGAGAGGAGTACAACACATAAGGACACCTCTTTTCCTCATAGTCCGAGTGTGAAAAGAATGCATAATGTCCCCTAACAATGTAGGTACCGGGTTGCGGGATATGAAGATTTTGACGGTGTTCACATCTATGAGTTGGTCAGGATTTGGAAACAAAACCATCCCATAGATGAGGAGAGCCACAATTTCCTCAAAGGCTTGAAAATCTAAAGAATTCCAACAGTTTTGGGCTTTCTCGAACAAGAACTTTGCTAGGAAACCTTTGACACCACTCCTTGTTTCCCAATTGGTTGTGACATCGGATGAGTGCAAGTGTAGAGCTTGAGCAATCTCTTCTGGCTTTGGGTCTCTTTCCGTACTGTTGAAAGGTAGTTGATTGAGAATGGGAATCCTCAAGAGTCGGGAGAATTCTTCCAAAGTAGGCACAAGTTGATAGTCAGGAAATGTGAAGCAATGGTGTAAGGGATCAAAGAACTGAAAGAACACCTTCATCATGTCCTCATTTGTGTTGGAGGTAACCAAGTTGAGTAGGAGACCTTGTCTCTCGGTGAATGGAGACTTTTCAGGAATTCTTGAAGCTAGCTCCTTAAGTTGTGGAGGGATCCTAACAAGATTCACTTGGATAGTTTTCCTGCAAAGAGAATCCATATCCTACAAAACAGAACAAAGATAAATCCAAAAATCCTTGAAATGGTTAGTGAATGTGTATGATGTTATGATGTTCATGATGTTATGTACAAGTAATATATGTACAAAAATATCAAACAAGTCCTTAGGTTTAGGCTTGCATGGAGTCTCATAGGTAAGTACCCTCTTGAGGTTTAGTTGGCTCAAACCTGTCCTAGTAATAGTAACCGGGTTCTAAGGAGCTCAATATCACTGGTTTGTTTCCTTGGTCATTGTTTCAGCACAAGCCTCTTTAATGGCGACCAAAATATCCCAAGAAAACAAACCTCAATGAGTGTAGTATCGAGTATCTACCAACTTCGGGCTGTACCAAAGTCGGTCATCTCACTACATTCTAAAGGCCAAGTTGGTCAAGTAAAGGTTCTAAAAGTTTATTAGTGCTTCATGACATCACTCAGCGGCCCCGTATTCTCTTTGATTAACTCAAAGGCTACCGGTATCCACAAATATGTCGCACTAACGTAGCTATTTCTTAGACCATGTCGGTATACCCCACACAGTTTCCACAACGTATTGCTACTTACCTATAAGGTATCCCAAATCCGGGTTGAGGATTCAAACCCAAACAAAAAACCATAATGTAAAGCAAACAAGTCAAACAAAGAAAGCAAGTAAATGTGATCTAACCCTAAGGTAACCCCACTTTTAGAAAACTCCCCAGTAGAGTCGCCAGTTCTGTGATACGGTGGGAGAACTGACTTGAGGGTTTTGCATTTGATCTCAAATGTTGCGGTTAGCAAGAGTCGCCACCGAATTTTATTTTATCCAAAAGGAAAGGTGGAAAAGCACATGAAAGACCTTTGAGATTGTTTCTTGAGTTCGGGGGGTAGATTATGAAAAGGGAAGGTATTAGCACCATTTTCATCCATGGTTTTCCATGGGCTCTTAGTTACTTGCTAGATCACTCGCTTTTATTTGAAATTGTGCTTTGTATGGTTTTTTGAAAGTATTTTGTAAAGAGGCCATTGTTTAGGCAATCTTTGTAATGATTCTCGTTCGTAAGAATGTATACAAAGATGTTGATCTTTTGAAAATGTTTTCAAGTTTTGTAAAATGTTTTGAAAGTGTATGTGTTTTTTTTGAAAATAGCAAGGATGTTTGTTTGAAATTGAGCAAGTAATTAGGAGCATTCTACCTACTCAAAAGTCTTTCTTGTTTATTTTCTTTCCCTTTGACATTGTTGTCTTACCATTGATTTGGTAAGCAACCCTATCTTTGGATGTAAACGGGACGGGCGTGGGTCATCGTATAACCATGATTAACAATGTTGCAAGGTATCTTAGCATTTTTCTTTGAGGGACTTAAGATCATTTGAAAGGCAACTTAGATAGCGTCATTGAGGGACTATGATCTTGTATTTGCTTGTTTTTGCTAAGATACCCCACATGCGTAATATGGCCATTTTGTATAAGGAAACCAAGTGGAATAACCCTAGGGGTGCTTGTGTGCAAATGTATTATTTTCATGCTTGATTTTGTCTTGAATTAGGATTTTCTAAGTATTGGTTTTAGTCTTTCCATACAAACCCTAATTACTAGCATTTGTATATAAAAGCGATAAATTGCAGAATTTAAAGTTACTACGCTATTACAACATTTGTGGGAGGGGGTGTACAAATTGTTAATGGGGATTGCAAGAATATAAACCTAATTAGTCTATTACAACCATATTGAATTGGTATCAATGTACAAGGAATTAAATGAATACAATGTACAAAATGAATAAATGTACAAAAATACAAAATGTGAAGTAAATGGATATTTTTAGATTTTTATGAGAAAAGGTTTTTTTTGTTTAACCTAATTAATTAAAAGAAAATAATTAATTAAAATAATAAAAGTAAACCTAATTCACTAAGAAAAGAAATTGATAAAATCCTAATTCATTAATTGATTAAAGAAAATAAGTTTAAGAAAAGTATTTTTTTGGTATTTTTGTCTTGAAAATATTTATAGTATTATAAAATATTTTTGGCCCTTTTTTACATTAAAATAAATATATTTTAATTGGTGTAAAAAAATAATAACCTAGTTTTAAATTAAATTTACAAGGCTAGTTAGTAAAAATAAATAAAATATAGTTAAATAAAAAAAACATTTGTGAGAAAAATAAAATAAACTAAGTCAAAATATAAATCTATTTTTTTTTGTATTTTTTATGATTTTTTAATATTAGGAAAAATATTAAAGAAAATAAATAAAATAAAAATGAGAAAATAAAATAAACTGGGCCAGGGGCGCAAATAGTCTACAGGGGGTTAGAAAGCAATAAAAGCCCAATGAGGCCCAAGCGCCTGCAAAAAAGTCAGAATGGTGCAAAAAATGAGAAAAAACACAAAAGGGTACCACTGGGGCTCGAACCCAGGTCCTAAAGGTTACAGGCGCGCGCTTCTACCACTGGGGTGGCTATACATCCGTTAACATAAGCAAAAAAAAATAAGTATATGATACAAAATGTGCCCTGACTACTTCATCTTTAACCTCCAGCCAGACCAACTGTAACTTGCTAATTCCTCATCAAAAAATGAAAACTGTAAACAAGAAATTTGTAGAAAAAATTTCCTCACGGTTTCAAAAATGTAAAGCATTAAAACTATATATGAAAGATAAGCATGAAATTTAATGACCATAATCTGAACCCTAAAAATCTCAGAAACTTCAAACTTAAAATTCTCTAAGCTCAAGCAAAATTAATGGAAACTATGAACATGGTTAGCTTTAGGGCAATGATATCTACATGTATTGTTCACAAATAAATAATTGGTGATGCCTGTATGAAGAGTTCAAAGTTAAGAAAACTTACCTCAAAACTGGAAATAGTGTTTTGAGTTTGATCTTGTTTCAAGTGATGGTGATGATCATGTTAGCTTCCTTGAGGTCCCAGGAAGCTAATGCAATGATTAGCTTGAGCAATGGATGGCTGAAATGGTCTAGAGAAGTCAATGTGCAGAGCTCTCTTTTTGAAAATGGAGGATATTGTTAATGGTGTTATAGCTCTGTAACAGGGTGTGGGATCAGTTCTATATGATGTTTAGAAGCTTTAAAAACCAAAAGGCCAAGAAACGCATGAGTAGATTATGAGTTTCAAGTTTTTGGTCAGTTTCTATGAAAATGGAGGTATGGAATGTGATTTTGAGTTCTAGGTCTTTTCAGGGAATGAGCATCCGTGTGTTTGTGGTCTAAGGTTTGTGTATGTATAAACAAAAGTGTTTGAGAGCTTTGGACAATCAGAAGTACAAGTTTTCTAGCTTTTGGCTAGGTTACTTGATTTTGAAGAAAAGAGGGAAACAAGTTTCAAGAGGAGGTACAAGCATTGGCTGGGTGATTGTAAGTGTCTAAACCATTTCTTATGGGTTATAGGACTTGTTTGATCAGAAGAGAACAAGTACAAGGCTCAAGAACAAGTTTTGTACAAAAAGTCACTTTATCAAAATAGCAATGTAACATTTCTTCCAAAAATGGATATAAAGCATGTCCATGTATTGAATGCTTGAAGTGAGACTTCTAACAGCTGTGTAAACCATTAGTTATGGAGTGCCTAACAAGTTTGAGGCCTGCAAAGTAGTGTTTACATAGCATAGTTTGAATTTTGAATTTGGTTCATCACAAAAATGACTTGTAATTAAAGTGATAAAACCCTAACTTCATCTCTTCGATTCTCCCTACTCAAGAATGATCTCAAGGAGTTATTTGACATTTTGGAAAGCTTGAAATTTGCCCTACAAACCATCTTTTAATTGATTTTGAATATTACCTTTGTAACTATATGAAAAAGTTCCATGAACTTGGGTCAAAATCCTGACCAAATTAGGGCAAAAATTTCACTAAGTGTTTTGTTTCATGACCACATGTTCTTAAAATTATAACTTTAGATACAATCACTTTTGGAAGGAGTTGTGTAAATAAAAGTTGTATATTTTATGGAGATCTACAACTTTCATGTTGGAAGTTTCTCTTGAATCATCTTGCATCATGGTGAAAATTTTGCTCAAAGTTGTGAAAAAAACATGAAGTTTCCAACACTTAGAAAAATTTCTAAGTTTAGAAATTTTGACTTTTCAAAATGAAATCTTGACCTTTTGATTTCTTGATGAATAAGTTTCATATTTTGACATGTTTTGATGAATTGTGATCTTTGGCATTTAATTTTGACCAAAAAGTGAAAGTTTGACTTTTCAGTACAGTTGACTTTTGATCAGTTTACTGAAAAATTCATCTGTCAATCCAATGGACTTGTAATGTTTTGAACCATGTTATTAGGTTAAAATGATACAATTGGACTCTTTAGATCATTCCTTAAACCAATTGATCATTTACTAGGTTAAAAATCAGAAATTGCCCTTTCTCAGTCAAAACCCTAATTTTGACCATTTTGCCCTTTTGAAGATTTAATCAAGTTTCTTGAGGAATTGTGGTCCAAAATTGATCAAATGATACATATGAGTTTAAAATGTTGATGTGGATAAAAAATTATAAAGTTTGACTGTAAATTTGCCATGGTTGACTTTTCCCCCAATACAGCTGATTTTTAGGTCAACTGCTCAATTGACTGAGCAAAAGTGTGATCCAAGGCTTGAAACTTGACATGAATAATATTGGGGGTCCATGATGATCCATGAAAACCATATGGGGCATGGGAAGTTCAAAAACCCTTGTGCAAACTCAAACCCTAATTTTGGTCATCAGTGCTTAAGGAGGTGTCTTGAGCTGATCAAACCCTAGTGCAGTCTTGGACCCAAGGAGATCTTGTGAGCAAATTTTTGATAAGTGAGAGGGAAAATTTTGGGGTACAAAAGATACCTTGAATACTCAGTTCTATGCTAGTGAGACGAAAATATTGGAGTTGAGAAAACGACTTCACAAAGAGCAGAGCCTTAATGCATATGTCAACACAAAGAGGAAGAGTACAAGGGAGACTTGAATTCATTTTTTGTTTCCTTGTGCCCCTTTTTATTTTCATTGCAAGCCTAAAAGGCTGTTATAATTTAAACTTACTAATAAGAATCTTTGTTCTCATTTTGTATTAACAAATTTAAATCCCTCGAGATCCTTGAAAAGATTGCATATGCATCTACATACCATACAAATCATCGCATAACATGTTTCCAAGACAGGTTTCTCATCTTCTTGTTGTTTATTTCAGCAGATATGGCTCTCGAACAAATAGTCAAAGAACTCTAGGCTCAAAATGCTCAGTTCTAAGAGATATTACTAAACTTAGCCAAGGGGAAGAAGAACTGAAGGCGCTCATCGATAATAGGAAGAAGAAGAAGATAAATCTGATACGGTGGCCAGAACCGGGACGTGTTTCCCTTTTTTAAAGGAATTTGCTGGTTTGCGTTTTGCTTTATGTTCGCAAAATATCGCGGTAAGCAAGAGTCGCCACCGACTTTTATTTTATCCAACAAGGAAAGGAAAAAAGCACAGAAAAATTCCTTTTTTGAGATATTTCTGAGTACAGGGGGTAGATTATAGAAAGGGAAGGTATTAGCACCCTTTCTATCCGTAGTTTTCTACGGGCTCTTAGGTACTTGCTCATCATTTTCAAAATTGTTTTCTTTGTGTTTGTGCGCTTTGAAAAGTTTTTGTTTTGACTTCGATTTAACTCTTGCTTCTGTCTTCAAGAGTGTAATGAAGTGTTTTTGAAAATTTTGTTTGTAAAGGAGTGTAAGTGTGAAAAAGTTTGTTTTGATTGAGCAAGTACTTAAGAACTAATCTACCTACTCGAAAAAAGAATCGTTCTATGTTTGTTTCCTTTAGACAGTGTTATCCTACTATGAGTGAGTAGGTAGCACCGTCGTTGGAGTTTTGAGGGTCAATTCGAAAAGAGGACGTACGGTCACTAAAGCAATGTTAGGACGTCTTAGTAGTAACCCTAATGTCTTAGATCAATTATCCGAGGCAACAATATCCGAGGCAACCTTTCTGAGGCAACTTTGATATTTGGACAAAAGGACGACCACTAAAGCATCCTATACTCAATGACCGTTTATCGAAGACAACCAAGTGGGAGTGTACCCTAGGAGTACGCATGTGCGAGTGATTCAATTCCAGATTTATTATCTTTGCACATTTAGGGTGATCTAACTGTTTTAAAGTTACATACATTCTTGTCATGCATCCTATATCATACATCTAACAGTTAATAATTTGTGGAATTTAAAATGCGGAAATTAAACTACGTTATTACAAGGCTTCGGGTATTTACATAGCCAAAAACAAACCCTTTGAAATTAAAGCGATAAACGTAAATAAATGTCCTAATTAAACTATTACAAACTGTAGGCAGTTACAATGATGGGATAAAAATAATAATAATAGCGCGCGCGAAGAAAATCAGATCGGGAAGAAATTAGGGTTTTGACCCTTCTATCCTAATGAAAAGAAAAAAAGTTTTTGTTATTTTTAATATTTTTTAAGAAAAGAAGATTAGGTTTTAAAAATAAATGTACAAATTAATTAATTAATTTAAATTAATTAATGAAAATAATAAAATGAACTATTTTTGGTTTTTTTGGTTATTTTAGGAAAAAATAAAATATAATTAAATTTGGAATAAAAACCTAATTGCTCTAATTATTTTAATTTATTTTACAAAAGGAATTAAAATTGTCTAAAATTAAAACCTAATTGAATTATTTAATTTTTTGTATAAAAAATAAAATCTAAACCTAATTTGTGAAAGTTATTATTTTTTATGATTTTTTGATAAAAGAAAATAATTATTTATGTTAATAAATAAATAAAATAAATGAATTAAATAAAATAAAACAAAATATAAAAAAAAAGATGAAGAAGAGATATTGGGCCTGCAATTTGGGGGTGCAAGAAGCAGAATTCTGGGCCCAAAGATCTGAAGTCCACGTTGACTGGTGAGATCCAATACTACGCGTTTGACTAGGCATTTGGTGCTCCCTCCTGGATGGCCATCAGATTTGGCCATCTGACCACTTGGCAGACCGAATCTTGAGATCACATGATAGACCCTTGGCTTGTGCATTTTGAACTGCTATGTGTCGACCCATGCTGCTATGCATCGACACATAGCTTTTCCTTGATCCTGCAAAACAAAATCAGTTCAGTATGGGTCAAAACATAATGGGATGTGTCGACTCATGCACCTTCTTGTATCAACGCGAAACGCGTATGTATCGACTCGTAGGCTTTTCCAGCTTCTGTTTTGCAATATGAACTCAGTATGGGTCGATGCATGGGGGTTATGTGTCGACTCATACCCTATTTTTTCACTAGGATGAGTCGACACATGAGGATATGTGTCGATACCTGCTGTATTTTCCTGCCTTAAACATTGTTTTTCTTGTCTGTACAGGTTAGCTTACAACATATGATGGATATATGTAAATAACAAATGAGTGAATAAGTCTAAATCATAAGCAAACGACTAGTTCAAAGGGATAATAAAATACTACATCTTATCTTCAAGAACAAAATACTGTTAATGATGTATAAAAAGATCTGAATGCCTTTGGGATGCACTGGTTGTTTTAGATCTGAATGCTTTTCCAAATGCTGTGGTGACTTTGTGAGTCTTCATAAAGCTGCTCCGGACTGCTGGAACTGAGTTGGACTGTACTGTAATATTTTTGGTATTTTTGATGGTGAAGATGAATAGCACTACAAGGACTGTTTTTATGTTTTTGGATGCAGGTTCTCTGTTTTGCTCTGGTTCATACGCCTCTCTTTTTTTTCTCCTTGTTTTTGGTCTGCATTTGTTCTATTTGTATCAAGGAATGGATTAGGGTTGATATAATGCACTCAATCTTCTTCCATTATTGAATTTGATTGTGATTTGATTCTCTTGAATATCCTTCCAAAATTGGCCTAAAATCAATCTTTTTGTGCACACATGCCTTCACACGAATTTGAATACTTGCTAGCTGTAATTTAAGACCTGAAACAAGCATAAAATCTTGTGTTTTCAATATTTTAGATTTTATATGATTTGTTTTGATTTAAATTAATTTAATTCAAATAAAAATCAAAACAAATAATAAAAATAAGATATTGACAAGTGGCAAAGGCTAGAGCTCGTGGACTATGTTTCCAATTCAAAACAGCTGAAAAAGATTGGGCCCATTTGGCAAAATTTGAATTTTTAGGCATAGTTGACTTTTGGCAATTTTGCAAAAAAGGTCAACTTCACCAATGCATAACTTCCTCAATTTTGAATCTTTGGAGGTGTTTTTGACTTTTTAGAAAGCTTGAGATGTCCTCTAATCAACCCTTTTGGTCTCATCTCAATTTGATATTCCATGCTCAAGTATGAAGCTTTGACAAAAAAGGTGTTTTTGTTGACTTTTCAAAATGACCTATAATGTCCAAATTCATAACTTCTTGTGAGTGCATATTTTGATCTTGGGAGATGAAGATGGATTGTAGGTAATTGTATCCTCTTCAAAATGAGCTTTTGATGGGTCATTTCTCATAAAGTATGAGAAAGTTATGCTTGGTCAAAGTTGAGTTGACTTTTCCAGCAAAACCCTAATTTAGCAACTTTTGAGTCTTGATGAATTATGAGCAATCCTTGATGAATCATGATCAATCCTTGATCAAATGATGTCATATAATTCAAAATGAGGATGTTGACCAAAAATCTTGAAGTTTGACTGTATGTGGGCCACAGTTGACTTTTGCCCTTACACAGTCGATTTTCAGGCCTTTGAGCAATTGACTGAGCAAACTTCCTCTGTAGGGCTTGAAACTTGACATGGATGATCTTGAGAACATATTAGGACATTGGTGAGCATTTGGAATCCCTTGTAATCAAGTATCTGATGCAACATGAAACCCTAGTTTGAGGTAGACTGCCTTAGGAGAGAGCTTGTTTGGTCAACCTTTGGACTACCTTGAGGATCTTTATTGAAATGTTTTGAGAAATATGGGAGGGAAAATTTTGGGGTACAACAATAAAGAAACCAATTGGTATCCTTAACATGGGGAGAATGTTCAGAGGTCCAGTCAAGCAAGCTCGAGATCTTGATATCCCATCAGATGAAGATGACAAACGGGATGAAGATGGTAAAAGTGTTAAAACTGAAAAAAGCAATCATGGTTCTAACAAATATTCTGATAGAGAGGAAGAGGATTACTTGGATGAATAATATCCCCTGCTGACGAGAAGTATAAGCTATTAGAAGAGCGTCTAAAAGTTATGGAGATCCAGAATGTGCTTGGCTTTAACTTTGAATAATTAGGGTTAGTCTCAGGAGTCGTCATTCCTCATAAGTTCAAAACTCCTACCTTTGGTAAGTATGATAGCGTCTCTTGCCCGAAGCTTCCAAGTGGCTACCTCTTCGAATACTGCGAAGAAGTCATACAATGGTAAGAGATAATCCAATGTTGTGTATGGCCAGAAGAGTCATAATAAAAGTGACCACAACCAATCTGTGGGGGAAGTTCTGATCTCTAATTCTGCACCAATGTAATAACAATAACAGAATAATCAGCGTAGACAGGATGCACCCAGGAGACAATTCACCAAAATCAATATGTCGTTGTCTTAAGCATTGTAACACATGTTGAAGGCAGAGCTGATTACATTGAAGGATCCTCCTAAAAATCCCAATACTTCCTCTCCCCGTTACAATCCCAATGCAAGGTGTGCCTATCATTCCAATAGTCCCAGACATGACACTAACAGCTGTTGGGCGTTGAAAAATAAGATTCAAGATATGATTGACTCTAAGGAGATTGAATTTGATCCTCCTGAGATTCCTAATGTAACCACTGAACCTATGCCTAATCATGACAAAGGTGTTAATACTATTAATGATGTTTCTTATGTTTCTACTATGAGTGACTTGACTACTCCTCTAATGATCGTTAAGAAGAAGTTATTGCAAGACGGTTTATTTCCGGGTTGCATTGAAAACTACTACTACTGTGCGTCCCAATCCAATGGTTATGTACTGCTAAAAGAAGGTATTCAGCGTTTGATGGATGACCGTTTAATTCTATTTGAGAAGAATCCTTCTATAGAGAGTATGTCTCAGGACCTGAAGCTTGAAGACGTGTATGTGATTACAATTTTCGGTACTCCTGTAAAGATCACTTCTAAGGGTCCTGTGAAGATTACTGTCGAGCCTAGGATTGCTCCTCTGATCATTATCGCACCTAGGAAAATTCCATATTCCTCTGACAAGGCTATCCTTGGAATTATGGAGCTGATGTCTACTATCATGGCATCAAGCAAGAACCACTGGTTGTCGAAGATGCAAATACTGAATCTATTGATCCCAATATTGGAAATATTCCTAGGACTAGTAAGGTTATAATAAGTGGAAGAGTTTTCTCTCCAGAGATATCTCCAAAATCTACTACACCAGTTCGTATCACTGACACCGAATCAACTACTGAGACTCGAGGCACTAAAAGAGGTTACTGTTGAAGATACCTCCAAGCAAGAAATGGAGGAGGTGCTAAAAATTATTCAAAAGAGTGACTATAAGATTGTTGAACAGTTGGGGCAGACCCCCTCCAAAATATCTATGTTATCTTTATTATTTTGCTTTGAAGCCCATGCTCATGCTTTGGTAAAGTTTATGAAATATGCTAATGTACTGCAGGAAATCTCTGTTGATCAGTTCGAAAATTGTGTTACTAGCCTGACAACTGATAGTGGGCTAGGCTTTTCTGACGCCGATTTAACTCCCGCAGGAAGGAACCAAAATAAGGCCTTGCAGGTCTCTATTGAATATAGGGGCACTACCTTTTCTCATGTGTTGGTGGACACATGTTCCTCATTGAATGTATTGCCCAAAGTTGTTTCAGACAAACATGACTGTGAGGGGATTGTGCTAAAACACAATGACATTGTGGTGAGAGATTTTTATGGTTCGAAGATAATGGTGTGTGGAGAGGTTGATCTTCCACTCAAAGTGGGTTCCTAGGTCTTTGACTCTACTTTCTATGTGATGGACATTCTTCCAGCCTATTATTGTTTGCTTGGACGCCCTTGGATTCATGCGGCAGGTGCTGTTACTTCTACTTTATACCAAAAGTTGAAGTATCCCGTGAAAGGAAAAATCATTACCGTTTATGGTCAAGAAGAATACATGGTGAGCCATTTGAGTTCCTTCAAGTATGTTGAGATGGATGGTGAATTCCTCAAGACTCCTCGCCAGACCTTTGAAGTTATTCGTCAACAACCCCTGTTGCTAAAGCTGCTCCTACTATTCCTAAGGTTACTAGGATTCCACCAAAGATGGCTTCTCTGAAAGATGCTAAGGTTGTGGTAGAAAAAGATGGTGGCACTATTTGGGGTCAGCTTCCCGACATTCCTTACAAGTCCAAAAAATTTGGTTTGGTTTTCACCTCAGAGGCTCAGAGGGTTGTCCGTCATGCTCATGCTAATTCTGGGAGACCGCCATTCTGCATCAACAATAATGGAGTTCACAAATATCTAAGTCAACACTATGGAAGCCGCTGATAGCGACTGTGACATGGACGGTTGGATTTCCTTACTACCGCCAGTGGGATCAATAATTGGAAGGCTAAATACTTTATACCAATCTCCTTTAGTCAAGAGTAAATGCTATTTTCTGTTTTCTTGCTTTCAATTTTTTGGTTATGTAATTTGAACAATAACTTTAAGCTTTGTGCCTTATCCAGGGCACATCGGTCCATTTGTTAGGGTTGTCATATTTCATTTACATATTTTCATTTAATAAATCATTGGACGTTTGCATTCAAATTTTTTACTCTTTGTCTTTCTTTTACTTTATTGCTTTCAAAATAGATATGTGTTCTTATACACACCCACATGAAAAATTGAAGATCCACATCCACCCAGGGTCCCATTGATAACAATTCTGCTATTGCCAATTATGACTTCGAAAATCCGATCTACCAAGTCGAGGAGGAAGGTGAGGAAGATTGTGAAGTACCTGGAGAGCTTGCTAGACTGTTAGAGAAGGAAGAAAGAGCTATACAACCGCATCAAGAGCCAGTCGAGGTTATGAAATTGGTTACTGAAGAGGACAAGAAAGAAATCAAGATATGTGTCAACCTAGAAGGCAGTGTCAAAAAGAGGTTAATCTAGATGTTACGTAACTATGTTAAGATCTTTGCTTGGTCTTATGAAGACATGCCAGAGCTTGATACTGACATTGTGGTTCACCATCTACTGATGAAGGAAGGTTGTCCTCCTATAAAATAGAAGGTCCGTCGTATGCGTCCCAAGATGTCTGAAAAGATCAAAGTTGAGGTCATGAAGCAGTTCAATGCAGGTTTCTTAGCTGTTACGTTCTATCCTGAATGGGTTGCAAATGTGGTGTGGGTGCCTAAGAAGGAAGGTAAGGTCCACATGTGTATAGACTACATAGATTTGAATAGGGTAAGCCCCAAAGGTAACTTTCCGCTTCCGCATATTGATGTTCTGGTTGACAACACCTCTCAACACAAAGTATTTTCCTTCATGGATGGTTTCTCTGGTTATAATAAAATCAAGATAGAACCCGAAGACATGGAGAAGACTACCTTTGTCACACAGTGGGCACTTTCTGTTACAAAGTTATTCCTTTTGGTTTGAAGAACATCGGTGCAACATATCAGCGTGCTATGGTAGCTTTGTTCCATGATATGATCCATCATGAGATAGAGGTTTACATTGATGGCATGATAGCCAAGTCTCAAACCGAAGAAGAAAATGTCGACCACTTACACAAGCTGTTTGAGAGATTGAAGAAGTACAAGTTGAGGTCGAATCCTAACAAGTTTACCTTTGGGGTAAGATCCAATAAACTCCTAGGTCTCATCGTTAGTGGTAAAGGCATTGAAGTTGATCCTTCCAAGGTTAAAACCATTCAAGAAATGCCAGCTCCCTATACTGAGAAGGAAGTCAGAGGTTTCTTGGGACGATTGAACTACATTGCCAGATTTATTTCCCATTTAACTGCTACTTGTGATCCAATCTTCAAATTAATGAAGAAAGATCAAATAGTTAATTGGAACGATGATTGTCAGATAGCCTTCGACAAAATCAAGGAGTACATCTAGGAACCTCCAATTCTAATGCCATCAGTTGAAGGAAGACCTTTGATCATGTGCTTTATAGTATTAGAGAACTCAATGGGGTGTGTATTAGGGCAACATGAAGAGTCTGGTCGAAAAGAGCATGCAATATATTACCTTAGAAAAAAGTTTACCGACTGTGAAACAAGATAATCACTTCTCGAGAAAACTTGTTGCGCTTTGGCATGGGCTGCTCACCGACTAAGACAATATATGTTAACTCATACTACTTTGTTGATCTCTATGATGGATCCAATAAAATACATATTTGAGAAACTCGCTCTCTCCAGAAGAATAACAAGATGGAAAATGGTCTTGACAGACATTCATTACACTATACAGAAGGCAATCAAAGGAAGTGTACTAACAGATCATTTGGCTCATTAAGCTGTAGATGACTATCAATCTATGAAATTTGAGTTCCCAGATGAGAACATCATGCTAGTTACTGATTATGAATAACCTGGACCATATGAAGGACCTGAACCAGGATCCCGATGGACTATGGTTTTTATGGATCTTCCAACACGTTTGGCAATGGAATTGGTGATGTGATTGTCTCTCCCAAGGGTTGTCATACGCCCTTCACCGCCAGATTGTGTTTTGACTATACCAACAATATGGCCGAGTATGAAGCATGCATCATGGGTATCAAAGCTGCCATCGATATGAGAATTAAATTCTTGAATGTATACAGGGACTCGGCTCTAGTGATCAGTCAGATTAAAGGAGAATGGGACACGAAGCATCCAAATATCATTCCTTATCAAGAGCATGTGTTGACGTTAATTATGTACTTTGAAGAAATCACTTTTGAACATATTCCACGAGAAGAGAATCAATTGGCAGACGCATTAGCTATCATGTCATCTATGTTCAAAGTTAGATGAGATAATGAAGCTCCTCGAATTACTATTGAGAGACTAGATGAACCGGCGCATTTCTACGAAGTTGATATTGATAAAGTAGAGAAAAAACCTTGGTACCATAAAGTATAAAAAAATATCTCGAAAATCAAGAATATCCCAAAGGGGCATCTATCAATGATGAGAAATTTCTAAGGAGGTTCTCTTCCAAGTGTTTTGAGTAACAAAATCTTGTACAAGCGCAACCACGATTCGACTTTACTTCTTTGTGTAGACAAGAAGGAAGCTGGGAAAATTATGGAAGATATGCACGAAGGTGTATTTGGTACTCACTCTAGTGGACATATAATGGCTAAGAAGATTCTGAGAGCAGGTTATTATTGGTCTACCATGGTAGCCGATTGCCATCATCATTCCAGGACTTGCCACAAATGCCAGGTTTATGCTGACAAAGTACATGTGACTGGTTCCTTTGAATGTCTTGACTGCTCCTTGACCCTTTTCAATGTGGGGAATTGACATGATTAGAGAGATTGAGTCGACTGCTTCCAACGGGCATTGTTTCATCCTTGTCGCACAAAGTGGGTAGAGGCCGCCTTGTTTGCTTCTGTTACCAAGAATGTTGTGGCTCGGTTCATTAAGTATAACCTTATCTGTCAATATGGCATCCCTGAAAGGATCATCACAAACAATGGCACCAATCTTAACAATAATATGATCATGGAACTCTTCATGTCGTTCAAGATTAAGCATCACAATTCTTCTTTGTATCGACTAAAGATGAATGGCACATGGCGCAGTGGAAGCTGCCAACAAGAATATCAAGAAGATCTTGTAGAAGATGACGGTAACATATAAAGTTTGGCATGATATGCTACCATTTTCTCTTCATGGTTATCACACTTCTGTATGTACATCAACTAGGGAAACCCCATTCTCTCTAGTCTATGGCATATAGGTTGTCTTACCTGTTAAAGTCTAGATTCCTTCCCTAAGGATTATGAAAGACGCGAGCTTAGATGAAGACAAATGGATTTAGACTCGATTGAACCAAGTAAATTTGATTGATGAAATAAGACTTGTGGCTGTTTGTCACAGTCAGATATATCAGAAGCGCATGATCAAGGCTTTTAACAAGAAAGTCAAACATCAGGTGTACCAGACTGGTGATTTGGTAATAAAGCGCATCATCCTACCACAAAGTGATCCCAAGGGAAAATGGACTCCCACGTACGAAGGACCATTTGTGACCAGGAGGATATTTTATGGTGGTACTATGATACTTACCACCATGGATGGTGAATATTTTCCGCACCCTTTGAATACAGACATAGTCAAAAAATACTACGCATGAAAGAGACCCGCTAGGTTGACAGACCTAGGAAAAAATAAGAGCATTCGGCGAACCAAAAGGGTTCGGGCAAAAATTAGGGATATATATAAAAAAATTGTACATCCGGCAAGTCAAAAACCTAAAAAGGCGGCTTGGGCAAAAAAGGATATCCCAGTAGACTGAAAACCCAAAAGGGCGATCCAGACAAAAGTTAGCGATTAAAGCGTACGGGTATGTCCTATTGGATCACCCATCTACCTACAGTCGGCTTTATTACTAATGTCAAGTTCAAACGGTACAGATCAATTCAATCATCCTCAGCCAACAGCAAGTGATGAGATACTTGAAGACATAGGGGAAATAGAAGAGTTGAAACTCGAGGGGATCGTTTCCACATAGCTATTTTTATTTTTCAATTTTACGAAGATTTCCTCTTTCTAGGATTTTTGTTTCCTTTTATAAAATTGCCTGCTTATAGGCAAACTTTCAAAATCAATGCAAATATATTTCAAAATTCAAAATTGTTTTTACCTTCTCTGTTTTATTTGCAAAAAAAGTCCAATGATTACGTTGAATGAGCATATGTATTTGAATATGATTATTATTTACAAATATATACATAAAAATAGGATTAACACTTACTAAATACTCTAGGAGTTAGGATAATGTTCAACAGTTATCTACAAATCCCCACAGAGCAATCTCCATGGAACTATCTCTATAGGGCTATCTTCACAAGCTCATTCCCAACAGAGATATATTCCCCGACAAATCTGATATACCCTCATAAAGAAATTGGGGAATCTTCCAATGGTTCACGTCCATATCTCTGAGGGATAGCTTGACATGATTATTTTCCCCAATAGGTCCCCTGGAAGATAAGGAAGTTGGACCATTTCCCCAACATACAGTGGAAACTTCCTCATCGCAACTTATAAACCTCCAGTCCCTATTAGAGGTTATTTCCTCAACACCGTCTACATGATTCATTTCCCCAACGGAGTTTATTTCTCCAATATCGCAATTCCCTAACAGAATTCTCTTCTCCAGCCAAATGTCATTCAACGTTGTCCTCCCCAGAAGAGCTGATACCTGTATCTGAAACCTGGTCAAATAGAACATCAGAGGCTTATCCATCTCTTTTATCCCCAGTAAGGGTACATAAGAACCAAATCCTTCAATAAAAAGAACGACAAACAACCAACTTTCCTGGAATTCTTCTATCCCTAAGTAGAAGTCGAACATCCCCAGCAGAGTGTCATCAAATAGAAAACAGGAATCTCCAGTAAAGTCAAAAGTTGAAAAATTACTTTCTTCATTCCCAACAACAGTCAGGGATTTATTTTCCCCAACAGAGTTATTATACGAAGCTACCGATACGCTCCAACAAAATATTGCATCCTTACATCATTCACAAAATATCATGACAAATGTATACAAAATGCATATAATATTCTCATTTATTTTGAGAGCATCATTATGCAATGAATTGCATACATCATAACATTGCATAAAACTAACTTTGCCTTTTCAGGTTAAGTTCACAAACAGATGAATATTTTAGCAATTTATACACAAGTTGCAGATCAATTCCCGAAACAGGATGGGATGACTATCTACGTGACCAGACGATTCCCTTCAAAGATTCATTCTGAAAAGAACTCCCTTCAGAGATTCATTCTGAAAAGCATTCCCATCAGAGACTAATTACAAAAAGCATTTCCTTCAGAGATTAAGTCTGACGAGCATTTCCTTCAAAGATTAATTCTTACAAGCATTTCCCTCAGAGATTAATTCTGACAAGCATTTCCCTCAAAGATTAAGTCTGACGAGCATTTCCTTCAGAGATTCATTCTAAAAAGCATATCCCTTAGATAAAATCAGATAGATTCATTCTGAAAAGCATCAGTCAGATACAACCAGACGAAAGTTCATTCTGACACTCTTTTGGATACAGTCAGGCATAGACTCATTCCAACGCTTTTCAGATACAGTCGGATGAAGACTCATTTTGATCCTCTTCTGGATACAGTCAGGCGTAGACTCATTCCAATACATCATTCAGATACAATCGGGCATAGATTCATTCTGATACTCTTTTGGATACAGTCAGACGATGACTCATTCCAATACATTATTCAGATACAGTTGGGCGAAGACTCATTCTGATTCTCTTATAGATATAGTCAAGACGTAGACTCATTCTAGAACATCATTCAGATACAATCATGACATAAGATTCATTCTAAAACTCCTCAGCATGTCTGTTAAATACAGTCAGACACATACTCATTTTAGTATACTTTTTCAGATACAGTCGGGCAAAGACTCACTCTGATCCACCTTTAGATACAGTCAGGCGTAGACTTATTCTAATACTTTTTTAGATACAATTGGGCATAGACTTATTCTGATACTCCTATTAACAGTTACTTTGGATGGCATCTATAAGCTCATCTCCGACGGTATCCCGTCACCTTCTCCAAACATAATATTTAAGCTCATTCAAGCAGTACAATCAACCAACAGTGTTACCTCGTGCACATGTGAGTGCAAATTTTCTGGGCACTTAAGTTTTCAATCCTCTTCCACCTTCAGATCACGAATGGCGGGCATGCAAATCTAACTCTTCAGGTTTAAGAAGATTGAACAGGGGCAGCTGTTGTACCCCAAAAATTTTCCTCCCATTTTTAAGACAAATTAATTCAAGATACCTCCTCATGCTCATGAAGGTCTTAATTGCTCAAGACTCATCAAGAGTTGACTAGACAAACCCTTCTCTTAAGCAATCAACCTACAACTAGGGTTTTGCTTTTCTTAAAGGAAATTGGACTTCTAATACCTCAAGTGAATTCCATGGTTTCTCATATGTCTCAAAGTATCATCATGCCAAGTTTCAGGCATTGCAATACAAGTTTGCTCAGTCAATTGCTCAAATGATTGAAAATCAACTGTATTGGACAAAAAGTCAACTTTGACCAACTTACAATCAAACTTCAAGATTTTTGGTCGAAATTAATAATTTGAAGTCACATTCATCATTTGATCAAGGGTTGATCATGATTCATCAAGAAAACTCAAGATTCATCAAAAGTCAAAAGTTACTAAATTAGGGTTTTCTTTAGGAGAAGTCAACTAAACTTTGACCAGGTATAACTTTCACATACTTCATCAGAAATTTCTCAACCAAAGCTTATCTTGAAGTAAATTTAATTCTCTACAACTTTGTCTCCCTAAGCTCAAGGCCATAAATGCTTCGTTTGAGAGATATGAGCCAAAACATTATAGGTCATTTTAAAAGCCAATAAAAAGACATCTTATTTCAATGCAATTTACATCAAGTTAAAGATTTCAAATTAAAAAATGATCAACATTAAGGTTATAAGGGATATCTTAAGCTTTTCAAATAGTCCAAGATCACCTTCATATGACAAAAATTGAGAGAGTTATGATTGGAGCAAGTTGGGCAATTTTGAGATAATGCATGAAGTAAAAATTGAGAAAAATTGGATTTTTTGGCTAATGGGCCTATCTTTTAAGGTCTAAACGTGTTTCGGACCTCATAATAGGCCTCTTATCCATTCATTTATATTTTTGGTTTTTATTTATTTTTATTTTTATTTTATTCAATTAAAATCAAAATAAATCAAATAAAATACCAAACAAATGATATAAGGTATGGGGATCTATTTTTGAATCAAATCATAAACCCAAAAAACTGGTGACAACTTGCAAAAAACGTGTAGAGATGATTGGTACATGATTGCCTAAAAAAGAAATATTTCATGCAAAAATTCCAATAACATATTTCGTCATAAAATACAAATATTTGATTCATGTTTGTTGACCTAATCACTCTCCTATAAAAACATAACACCTTCAGACCATCAAAGACACAAAATTTGCCTCAAGAACACACCCTCAAAATTTGTCAAAACTAGGGCAACTTAAAACCCTTCTCTCTAGCCTCTTTTAGTCCATCCTAACCATCCTTGAAGCCTGAAGCATGCCAAAATAGCCATATCCAAGTACACTGGTTTGGTAATTTTTCGTGATTCTCAAACTTTTAATTTATGCATATTTAATAAATTTGATGCATGTATACATGTTCATGGTCATGTTTAGGATTGTTTTGATCCATTATTTGTGAGATATAGCACAGGGATAAGGATTTTCCATTGTTAGGGCAGTTTGAAGCATTTTCTTCAAATCTAACGATGCAATCGTTTTCAGGCTAAACTAATACCACCATTGGATTCACAAGGGTCAAATTAGGGGGATGGGATCCCTTTTTTGATCTAACTCATGTTATTTTACATAATGGAATTTGGCATCATTGGAGAAGATGACCGGAGCTAGGGCTCCGGCGCTTCTTGGATATACATTTTGTTACATATTTATTTGTTTCTGTTCTATGACACAAAAGCAGTATGGCGCAGATGGTGAATGACGCATTTGTATAATATAAGGGTCGTGGATTCGATCCCTGCATCTTGCAATTATTTTTGTTATTTTTCCAAAACTAACGTGCATGTTTATTATATAAGTTTCGTATCACAAACAATAGCTTGGCCTAGTGGCAAGAGGGCGCACCTATGAGATCCAGGGTGTGGGTTCAACACCCACCCCATGCAAATTCTTTTTACCATATTTTTTCTAACCTTACTATCTTTCTTTTTTAATTATATTTTTAATTAGTCATTAACAAAACCTTGAACTTTTTTAAAATTATAATAAATTAGGGTTAGGTTTTTTAATTAGTAATTAAATTCTTGACATATTATTTATTTATTAATTAATTAATTATTAACCTTTTTCTTTATATTAAAATTAATTAGAAACAATTAGATTTTAATTAATTATTATCACTTAAATTATTTTCTACACAAAAACATTTTAACATTCTTTTTCTTATTTCTTTACTATTTAATTTTCTTAGACAAAATGTATAGGTTGCACTATCATTGTAATAGCGTAGATTTATATTCTCGCATTTTTTTTATTATGTAACTGCTCATAGGATGTAATAGCGTAGGTTTACTTTCCCACAAATTTCTATACTTATGTATCTCTCTCAAAGCCATGTAACAACTTAGGTTTTACATTCTGCACTTTATTTTTCAGTACATTTAGCTGCTAGTAATTAGGGTTTGTATGACAAGACTAAAAGAAAAACGTAGAAAACCCTAATTTCCAAAATTAACATAACTGAAAATAACACACTTTTCACACTTGCACCTCTAGAGTAACCTCTCTTGTTGCCTTACGAATATTGGTCACGTCCCTCGAAAGTGGGGATACTTTACCAAAAGACCCTCGATCAAATCATCATATTTCCTTGGAATAAAGATCATTGTCCATCGATGACCCTTCGAGTTTCCTACAAAATGATGATAATCCCTCTGATACAATTGCTAAAGTATCCTTACACGTTGCCTTTGATGACCATACGATGACCATACGCCTGCCCCTTCACATCCAATAGTAGGGGCTACCTACCGATTAATGGTATGGATAGTACTATCTCTGAAGGAGAAAGAAAAGAATAATAAATACCATACTTAGTGGGTAAGAACTCCTAATTTCTTGCTCACAACTTTTTTTCACGAACAACACATTTTCATTACACAAAACAACAAATATTTTCAAAAAAACACTTTGTATACATTCTTGAGGAATGATACAAGAATCATTACAAAGTCTGCCTTACATTGGCATTTCAAAATATTTTCAAATCACACACACATAAAAGCAAGTTTTACAAGTGAGATAAGATATTAAGAGCCCGTAGATAACTACGGATGAAAAGGGTGTTAACACCTTCCCTTTTCATAACTTACCCCCCGACTCAAAATCTATCAAAGGTCTTTCCTGTTCTTTTCACCTTTCCTAAATATTGGATAAAAGAAGATTCGGTGGCGACTCTAGCTATCCACACATTTAGATAAAACCAAAAAGTCAGTTATCCCACTGTATTACATGATGAACAGTATCAAGACACTCCAAAAGAATCTGAAGTGTAGGCTCTGATATGAAGTCTATAGAAACCAATCAGAATATCTGAAGACAGAAGTTTCTACTGAAGTCCAGATGCTAAAGACTCATATTTCTAAAGACAACATGTTCTAAAGAAACAAGTAAGAAGATCTGAAGACAAAATTTCTACTTAATTCCAGATGCTAAAGACTCGTGTTTCTAAAGACAACGTGTTATAAAGAAACTAGCCAGAAGATCTGAAGACATAAGTTTCTACTTAAGTCCAGATACTAAAGACTCAAGTTTCTAAAGACCCAAGGTTCTAGAAAAGGTTCTCATGACCAAGTGCTGAAGACTCTGAATACGCAGTTCTGAAGACTCTGGAGACTTGAAGTTCTAAAGACCCAAGGTTCTAGAAAAGGATCTCAGGACCAAGTGTTGAAGTTTCAAAGACAAGGTTCTGAGTGAACAAGTTCTGACGACTGAGGACTTAATTATGTAGAGATTCTAATGTTACAACTCTACTCATGCTTCAATAATATACCATCATAAGCCTCTGAAGCTTCAAAGACAAATGTTATTGTTAGCAACGATAAGTACACAGTACGAAAAATCCTTATCCCACTACCTCTACACTAGCCTGAATTGTGGAAAAGAAAAGGACATGGCAATACTATTTACATCATTGTGTAATGACTCTTTTTCAATAGCCAACAGATCTATTTTTCTTGGCTATATAAGAAAAGGATAATATGCTTAAATGTGTTCAATGTTCAAATGAAAGTTGTCATTATTGGAACACAACCAAAAACGTTCAACCTCTATAATAACAACAAGAACAATTATTATCAAATGAATCTTGAATCATGTTGTTGATGATTACAAGATAGCAATGAAGTCTTTAATTCACAACGTACTTAATTTCTTATACTACAAAAAGCTAGCTAAGCCTCAAAAGATAAAGAAGATGAACATGGAAGCTCTAATTAGAAATCCACAACATAAATGTTGTGATTTAAAGTGATAATTGAATTAAATAGAACAAGGGTTGTTGTCCATAATGTTATAAGATGAATCAAGATGAAGAAGTTCTTCTCTTTACTACATCAAGATCAACAAAGCTTTTAGAAGCTTATGAAGAAGAAGACTTCAGTGATTCAAGTGCTTTGGGTTGTTGTCCATGAAGGATCTACTTGAAGAAAAAGAAGACCACACATTAAAGCTCCAATACAATATAATATTTTTAGTGTGTATTAGGACATTCTGATGTACTTAATAGAGTTTACACTTACTTGTTTAGAAGCATTCTTTTGTAAATAAACCTTGTAAAAACATATAGGAGATTCTGCAGGATCAGATTCTATCGAGTCAATGGTTGTTATATCCGGTTGGATCACTGAACATGTCATTGCAAGGTTCCTTGAGAGACTGAGTGAAGGTCTGATCTCAAGAAGATAATGGTTGCGGTCATTATGGGAAATCTTGATAGGAGATTCTGAAGAATCAGATTTTGTTGGGTCAATGAACATTATATCTAGTTTAGGTCCCTGAACATGTCATTGGATGTTAGTCACTGGCGGTTGCCCGCGCAGATTGTAATCAGTTTGGTTATAGTAGATTAAGTCCTTGAGTTCAAGGCGAAATCACCTTGGTATGGTGGACTAGACTAGCTTGAGGGTTTCTCAAGTGAACCTGGATATATCATGTGTTCCTCACTTCTGCTTATGCTTAATAGTTTATGCTCCTACAACACATTCAAAAACATCACTCAACACAATAATGTTAAGAATTGAAAGTTTGCTAAGAAAGGAAAAGCCAATTCAAACCCTCCCTTTCTTGAATTTTCTTCACACCTTCAGAAATACCTAGGGTAGAAATATCTAGATTCGAACCCCCTAAACAGGAACAGCAGATCCACATGGAGGAAGAACCTAGGGTTATGATTGTGAATAGGAATCAAAATGTCGATGAAGTCATATACCAAGTTTGACAAGATAATATAGCAGTAGAAAATAATCTTGCAGCCATGGTCGAAAGGATTATGGCTCGAAATTGCATGAATGTTGGCTTCACATGCCAAGTTACACTTTGTCATTAAGTGAGTACATTTTACAAACAGATATACCCCCAAGGTGGAAAGTTCCCAAATTCACTAAATTCTCTGAGGATACTAATGAATCCATTATTGAACATGTGGCTAGATACCTAATAGAGGTAGGTGAAATTGCCAATAATGAAAATATTAGGATTAAATACTTCCCAAGTTCACTAACAAAAAATGCCTTCACATGGTTCGCCATATTACCAACAAATTTAACTCATAGTTGGGATCAATTGGAAAGATTGTTCCATGAAAAATTCTACATGGGACAGACTAAGATTAGTCTGAAGGAATTGGAAATTGTTCAGCGTAAATTCACGGGACCCATATATGACTATCTAAATCGATTTTGTTTGCTCAAGGACAGATGTTTCACTCAAGTGCTTGAGCATGAGTTGGTCGAAATGGCTGCAGGGGGTCTAGATTATTCCATTAGGAAGAAATTAGATACCCAATACTTGAGGGACATGGCCCAGTTGGCTAATAGGGTTTGACAAATAGAACACTTAAAAATCGAAAAGGCTAGAGAAAGTAAGAATAACAGAAAAGAAAGAATAGCCTATGTTGAATTCGACGAAGGTGATCAGGGGTCATATGAAGAGCATTTAGATTTTAATGAAGGAGGAATAGATCTTGTTGAACTTAAGCAAAGGCCCCCTTATTCTTGGAAAGGTTTAGCACCTTCAAATGGTAAAAACCCAGTCGAACTTGATAAGGGCAATAGATTCCCTAAGAGAACCTATACTTTTGACGTCACTAAATGTGAAAAAAATATTTAATAGTCAAAGATGGCCAAATGATGGTGCCTCCCAGTGCTAAAATACCCCCTTTGGAACAAAGGAAAAAGAGGGGTTTTTGTAAATATCATAACTTTTTGGGTGATAAAACATCTCAATGTTTTCTTTTCAAAGATCTTGTTCAAAATGCAATCAAAGAGGGAAGGCTCAAGTTTGGATACAAATTGAAACCCCAGATGAAGGTTGATGCTGACCCCTTTCATGTAGCTAAGGCCCATTATGCTGAGCCTACTCCAGTTAACATGGTAGCAGTCACTGAAGATTGTGTCAAAGAAGTATTCATGGTCGAAGTTGAAGGTTTACAAAGGGATTTACTGAGGATTCCACCTAGATGTTAGCAACAATAGAAACTACTAATGGTTTCATGCAGGATTATAACATATCAAAGGCTACTGAAGGTCTTGTGGTTGAAACTACTAACGGTTTTGTGAAGATTGATCACATATTGAAGGCCACTGAAGGACTTGAAGCATAAACTACTGATGGTTTCATGAAAATTGATAACATGACTGAGGCTACTGAGAGACTTATGGTCAAGTTACATGACATAGGCATCATTGAGGATGCAGGCGTCGAAGTGAACATGATTGAAGCTTCATAAAAGACTGAGATGGAAATGGACAAAGAGGCTAATAGACAAGAGGAATATAACCAGATGGCGTATCCTAAAAAAGTTAAAAGTTTGTTGGAGTTTGTTTCTCCATAGGTGCCAAAGGACAAAGTCTGAGGTTATGCTTTACCCCGGATGTCGTTCGGTCTTTGACAAGAAAGTTGTTGAAAACATTGAAGGATATTGAAGGATTAAGGAAAGAAGAAATCAGAAATATGTCAACAACAGGTTCAACTTCGATCAGAGGGGAGTTCTAAGAAACCATAACCAGGGAGGACAAAGGTTCCGTGCGAACATCCAGTCTTCTTTTAAATCAACCGCTGAAGTCCCTAAGGGGAAATGGGCAAAGCCTTCTCACATGTGGGATCAAGACCAGGATAAATGGGAAATTTTTGAGGTTGGAAGAGGATCTTAGATGGAATATAAAAAGGAATTTCAAGTTACTAGGCAGAAAGCATATGGATCAAGTAACTACAAGGGGAAGAACCCTATGTCCCGTTCCTAGTGGCGTAGGGAGAAAAGAAAGCGCAAAGCTGAAAGAGAGGCCAAAGAGACAATGGCTACAAAATAAAGTAGTAATATGCCTTCAGAGACAATGAAGGATGTAGTGAAGGAAACTGAGAGGTTGTAGAGGCTCTTTGAAGTAGAAGACTTTGGAGATAAAGTCGAAGGTGTAAAGAATGAAGATGAACTGCTAAAAGACCACTTCGACACAGGCTCAGAACTAAGCCTCGATATCTTCTGAAATGTAGTGTCTATTCTACCAAGGGACTACAACCAGATTACAAAGTTTGAATAACCAGAAGAGAATGTTGAGGCTGAAATGGCCAGACACAGGCCTGTTTGTTACTATGTGATGATGGGTGTGTCGAAGAACAAAATGCCTTTTTCGAAAGGCCAGATGAAGCTATGAAAAACCATCTGAAACCTCTCTTCATAAGAGGTAAGTTGGAGAATATGGCTATAAACAAGATATTGGTTGATGGGGGTGCTGCAGTGAATCTCATGCCTTACACTACCCTAAAGAAGTTAGGAAAAACTGATATGAACACAAAGCCATACAACATGGTTTTGTTGAATTATGAGGGTAAGGTAGGATCAACCCTGGGTGTTATCCAAGTTGATTTGACCATTGGTATAATAACAAGGCCAACTATGTTTATGGTGGTAAAATCAAAAGCCAACTATAACTTGTTATTGTGAAAAGAATGGATACATGGCATATGAGCAGTGCCATCCTCAATGCACCAAAAGATAACTATCTGGCACAATGATGGTATAGTGGAAAATATTGAAGCTGACCAGAGTTATTTCATGGCAGAAGTTAACCATGTCGAAAGGTGCCATTTCGACAAAACTTTGGCGAACATTTCTCCTTTCAGTCCTGCCGAATTTTCATTTTCATCTTATGATAATGCATAGTATTCCCTTTATTTACATCTTACTTAAGGTTTCTAGTGGGATAGACAGGTTGTAGGAAATGATGACCTAGGTTTTTGGGGAACAGAAGGTATCCAACCAACTGGTTAGGGTAACGAATTCAGTGAAGATGTAACACCCTATTTCTACCCAACAAATATTAATAAAATCAGAGTTATAGAATTTTGACATACAAATAGGATGCTACACTTACTACTTAAAAACAACTTCATTAATCGTATGGGAAACAGATACATAACACTTAAATCATCATATGAACAATAACAATACTTTTAGTCTTTAAAACAAAACAACTTTCGTTGCTACGCAGCGGATTCACAAATTTAATTGAAAACACCATAACATCTTGTCCAACTCAAAACGTCTTTAAGACAACAAGTCTTTAATGAAAACAACTTAAAAATTCAGCAACATGGAAAAAACCGACAATAAAGAAAACATGTGTTCATCTCCCTCGAGTGCTACGTACCAGAGCGACAACACCGACTCGAACTAACGAAGGTAACAAATATCCTTCTTGATTACCTACATGTTACCAACAGAGGGCAACATTCAAGCAGAAGGGGTGAGATATAAAACAATATAATCAGATGTATGATAAATAATATATTAGAATCAGATTATACAAAATCACCACTTTATAGCTTTTAAACGACATCCTTTACAACCAAGTCATCAACATAATATCACAACTAATTTGTCATCACAACAACTCAAGATGAAACATGGAATGCGACTCATTTTTATGCACATGCATGTGGTACCAACAGAGCAAAACTCCCAACTTAATAATCTTACCAATTAATATAGGCAACAATAAGTATGAATGTAATAACAATCAACAACAATTAATTCAACAACGATTCAACATAATTCAACATTGGCAATAAGCCTACAACTTGATATTGCCAATAATTAGAGGCAACACAACCAAATTTATCACTACCGGTAACTTCACAATTAACAACAATATCATTACAGCAACTTAATAATTGCCCCTGCTAAAGCATGTCAACTTTGTCATCTATTAATCCTACCAGCTATATATGCTAATCTATAATTTCTTTACTTTGGTAACTAATAAATACTCTCTGCTATTATTTATTTTTGCTAACTCTGCTACATAACAATTTTGTAACTAATTAAACAACTTATATATATATATATATATATATATATATATATATATATATATATATATATATATATATATATATATATATATATATATATATATATATATATATATATTCTATAGTTATTTAATTATTCTCTTCTGCGGATTAACTTGCCAAAACCATAGTAAATATTGATTACTTAATCTCTACTACCTATAATTCATTGCTTCTATGATAACTGTGATACGGTGGGAGAACTGACTTGAGGTTTTGCATTTGTGTTCGCACTTGTGCGGTTTAGCAAGAGTCGCCACCGACTTTTTATTTTATCCAAAGGAAAGGTCAAAAAGCACAGGAAAGACCTTTGAGATGTTTTCTTGGGTTCGGGGGGTAAATTATGAAAAGGGAAGGTGCAAGCACCCTTTTCATCCATGGTTTTCCATGGGCTCTTAGTTACTTGTTTATATCACTTGCTTTTGCTTTTCAATTGTTTGAAATGGTGCTTTGTGTGTGGTTTTGAAAATGTTTTGAAAAGAGGCCTTGTCTAGGTAACCATTGTAATAATTCTTGTTTGAATATATACAAAGGTGTTTGTCTTTTGAAAAGATATTTCAATGTTAGAAATTTTGTTTTTGGGAAATGTTTTGAAATTGTATTGTGAAGTGTGTTTGAAAATAGCAAGGATGTTTTTGCAAGTTTTGATCAAGTAAATAAGAGTTGTCTACCCTATCTTATTCAAAGATCTTTCCTACACATTTTTAACCCTTTTGACAGTGTTGTTTTACCATTGCATTTGGTAAACAACCTTGTGTTTGGATGTTAAACGGGACAGGCGCGAGTCATCGCATACAATCATTGAAGGCAACTTGCGAGACGCTCTAGCAATTTTGTAAGGGACGAGATCGTTTTATCGAAGGCAACATCGAGGGTCATCGAGGGACTACGATCTTTGTTTATTGAAGGGTCATTTGCTAGAGTGTCTTATATTCGAGGGACATGATTGTGTTTCCGAGGCAACAAGCGAGGTTACCCTAGAGGTGCACATGTGAGGAGTGTATTGATTTCAAGTTATTTATTCTTGGATTAGGTCATCTAGCGATTGATTTTTAAATCTTTCCATACACGCCTAGTTACTACACAGTATATCGAAAGCAATAAATTGCGGGAATTAAAAGTCTAAGCTATTACAAAAGTATCCGGAAATAGGGGTACAATCATTACAAATGGGGATGAATCTCATAAGAATAGCAAAGTCCAAATATTACAACCAAATCGAATTGTCGTGATTCAATACAAAGCTATAACAAATTATGAAATAAAGAAAATCAATCAATCATGGAATGCATGTATTTATTAAAAAGAGATAAATAAAATCTATTCTAAAAGATTAAAAATTATTATTATTCTTTTTTGTATTTTATTAATTTTAAAAGGAAAAGTTTAAAGAAAGAAAATTTAATTAAACAAAATTTTTATTATTTTTTGGTATTTTTATTAAGTGCAAGAAAAATAATAAAAAGAAAATGATTAAAATAAAAAAAACTAATTAAGAAGATCAAATTTATTTTTCAAAAAAAATGAAGTTTTAATGTATTTCTAGTATATTTTTAACAAAAGAAATAAATAAATAAAAAGATAAATTAAAAGAAGAAAAAGAAAATTAAATTCAAGATTAAAAAAAGTATTGAGTTTTTTTTTTATGAAATTGCTAACAAAAAAGAAGTAAAAAAAGGTAAAAATGGGCTTTAAGATTTGTGGATGTTTGAGGCCCAAATAAAAAAAAGGGAAGAGCCAGAAATGGGGGGGTACGAGCCATCAAGCGTATGGGCTTTGTGAGGTTCGGGGGCGGACAGGCCCACTTCCATAACTCAGTTTTAGGGTTTTTTTATTAGGCTTTGTTGTGTTTTTCCTCACAGCGGCGCCGTACCCTTCGTTCTCTCTTCTTCATCTCTTTCTCACTCAACGCCTCTCTGATCTTCCCTTCCCTATTTCGCCACCGGAGTGCCCCTCACTCTCTAATCCTTTGAACGATTCTCAAAGCTATTTTTGTGAAAGGTACAATTTTGCTTTGGCTTAACGGTTTCGTTGTTTTTTTTTTGTACGTTTTGTTCATGTTTGCTTCGTTAATCAATTTTAGTATTCTCTGAGATGCAGGAAAAGGTTTGAGGAGAATCGTACCTTGGGAGCTTTTCTGGAGAATGGAGAGGAAAGAGATTCGAGCTGGGTGTTCCTTGGCGGCCGGAAGTGGGAAAGGGGAGAAATGATGATGGCGAGGCGCGAGCTTTGGTAACTTCTCTTTGTCTATCCTATTTTCTGAATGAGGATGGTAACGTTTCTGATTTTGTTGATGATTATTGCTTCTCTTTTGACTTGGTTGGATAATGATTTTTTCTTCTGATTTGAACTTGTTGGTGATGTTACTCCACCTCTGACTTTGTTATTTCTTGTAAGTTTGTTGGATGATTGTTGATTCTGAAACTTTGTTTTGTAAGTTGTTGATGATGATAGTTTGTTCTGAAACTTTGTTATTTCTTTCCTCTCTCTTTGAACTTGAATGATGATAGTGTTAAATGCTTCTGAAACTCTTTCCTCTCTCTTGAACTTGAATGATGATGGTGATGTTTTCCTTCTGACTTGTTAGTTAATGATGGATAATGATGATGATTATCCTGAGACTTTGATTTGTTGGTTTGCTGTTTCTGAAACTTGGTTTTGTTTGGGGATATTTGACAATTTGGCCAAATACTCTGAGTTTTGTGGTGGCTACAGTTGTAGGTTTGAAGGTTGTTGGACTGTTTGTTTGATAACAGGTTCTTTGTTGTTGTGATTTGGGACTGTTGGTTTTGGAGACTTGGCTGTTTGGGGATATTTGACAGTTTGGCCAAATACTCTGAGTTTTGTGGTGGCTACAGTTGTAGGTTTATTACAGGTTGTGTATTTGTTGCAGTTTGAATATGCAGGCTTTGACTATTTTGATTGTTAGGCAGTGTTTTGGTGTCTGGGAATTATTTATGCAGGTTTAGCAAGAGTTGTTCTTGCTATGCAGGTTTTGACTGTTTGTTTGGTTGTGCAGTTTTGAACTGCTAACAGGTTTTGTGGTTTGGCAGTTTCAGGCTTGTTTTTCTGGTTTGATATCAGGTTTTGGGTTGTTGAAACTTGTTATGCCATTTTGAAATGTTTCTCTTTTTTGGTGAGGTTGTTGTTTGAAACTGTTATATGTTTTGGAGGTTTGTGAAATGTTTGCACAGGTTTGGAAGTTTGATAACAGGTTTTTTGGATCTGTTGTGTGAAACTGTTATATGGTTTTAACAGGTTTGGGAGCCTTGACTTTTTGAAGAGAGTTTCCAATCTTTGAATGTTTGACAAAACTGACCCCCCTTTCTCTTCTTGCTGTTTGATCGTATTATATCCTTTTGCTTTTGTTTTGTAACTTGTGACAGATTTGCCAAACTGTACAATCCCAACAAAAAGGTGATATCTTTTCTCTCTCTCCTCTCTCAATGATAAAGCAGTTTTCTTTTCTACTTTTTTCTGAAAAGTTTGCCTAATTTCTTGGAAAATGATGATAGGCTATGAAACAAGCCTTTTGCTTGTAATTTGGTTCACCATGCTTTGTACCTTTGGTCTATCTGCTGTTGTACTTGTCCTGCTGCATTGTACTTTGTTTGCATTCAGTTTGGTTGCTTTGTATGCTGCATTGCTTAGTTTGCCTTTGTATGCTGCATTGTCCAACTTGCTTGCATCCAGTTTGGTTTGCTTTGTAATGTACAGTTTGGCGCCTTGTTTGTGCTGTTTGGACAACATGTTTCAGTTTGCCTTGTGCTTTGCATTTGAATAATTTTTGCTTTTGCATTCTTCTTTTGCATTTTTTTTTCTCTTTGTGAACCAAGAAGATCAATCTTCTTGTGATTTACAAAGAGGAAAATAAAAACGTGATGAAAAATAGCCCTATGATTCCAAATGGCAAACTTTAATGATGAAAAAATTTTCTTTCTCTTTGTTTTGAAAACTCTATCTAATTAACTGTATTAATCCCTTTTTTTCTTTGTTTTTCTTTCATGTGAGCGCAAGTTGGACAGTGACAAAGCAAAGGAAGCAGGAGATTCTTTGTGGCGAGCATGGGAGCAATGGAAGCTTAGGCTTAGATTTGTGACTTAGAGATTTTCCATTAGTTGTAATAATTTATTTTTTCAAGAACTATAAGTTGTAAAAACCTAAAGCATATGAATAATAAATTATTTTTGTAACAACATTTGAAATGAATGAAGAAAGTTTTTTATGAGATAATCTGATATCCAATAAAAGTCCATTATTGTCAATAACTTGCAATTCTTTCTTTGCATCCTCACTAATCCTTTAAGATTCTTGATAAAAAAATAACTGAAATTGCATTCCAATAATTCCAATACAGATAACTTAAACCTTAAGTAATCCAAAAACTTTGTAATCTCGTAACCTTGCAACAGTATTCCACTCAAAATACACACTGTGCATTCCAATAAACAAGCAAACGTTTCATTCCATTAACAAAGCAAATGTCTTAACAGACGCACATTATCTGGTTAACCTAGATCAGACAAAACCTGAATATTCCAAATGACAGTCTCAGCTCCCACTTCTTGTCCCAGATAAACAGGCCTTGAGAACAACCAGTAACCTTTCAGTAAAACTTGAAAAAAAAAGCATGAAAACATGTGACAGTTAATTGAATTTCTGAGAATTCAGTTTCTTATGAGAAACGCGAGAGAAAAACCCTAATTCTTGATTTACTGACATGGGAGAAAATCTGTCTGATTGATTCCTGAGTCAATCTTGAGTATTTGAGAAAACCCTAGGGTTGTGATTTCTTGTGAAAAATGGGAGGGCAAATTTTGGGGTACAATAATAACAATTAGTAACCAATTATTAAAGTAGCAGACACAGTAGCAGACAACACAATAAAAGAAAATTTGGGGTTTATGAGTGTGTGCCCCTCCGCACACTATGTGCCCCTCAGCACACTATGTGCCCCTCGGCACACATGTTGTGCCACTCGACACATTTTTCCTTCACATGGTGTCGGTCGGCACCCTTCTTTCCCCCGCCTGACACATTTTTCCATTGTGTGCCCTTCGGCACACCCTGTGCCCTTCGGCACTATATGCTTTCACGTAGTTTCAACATAGAAGCTCTAATAATTTTCCTTCGATTACAGGTCTCATACTAAAATAATATATATTTGCAGCAACATAAATTTTCATCGAAACAACAATTTTACAGAGACGATAATTTTACACAATTAATAACATGAAAATAGACGATGATTCAGCATGTTTCTCAACAACATTTATACACAGTAGTAGTCTCTTATAACCCAATCCCCACATAATATTAATCATATACCCAATTATAGAGTCAGAACCCCACCCTTAACTTGGATTGAAGGTTTCTCTATAATTTTTCGATCGAACATAGCCTTGCCTCTTTTCTTTTTCCTCTTCTCTGTAACTTATCACGTACTGCTCTAAGACTTTTCTCCTCTTTCTAATTAACCTAATTTCTTATTATTATAACTAAACCTAATAATAATATTATTATTCCTAATGGGCTCAACTAACACACCCCACCTATTACTACTTTTAACCATCAAAATAGGTCCAACTAATATTCTATACTTTCTAATATTATTTATTAATATTGTTAATCAACTTAATTTAATCAACTAGTTTAACTGACTAATAATAGCACTGCAACTTATGTCAATAACTCACAACATAACACAACATTTCAACAAATAATTCTAAATTAATCGAAAATATCTAATGAAATAATTAATTAAGCCAATCGGGCGTTACAACTCTCCCCCACTTAGAATATTTCCGTCCTCGAAAATTTACCTTATTCAAACAACTCGGGATAGGAGTCCCGCATCTTGCTCTCCAACTCCCACGTCATGCTTTCTTTGGCATCTCCTAACTAAACTACTTTCACCAGAGAAATATTCTTGCCTCTTAGAGTCTTCATTTCATGATTCATGATCCGTACAGGCATCGTCTCCACAGTAAGATTATCCCGTACTTGAACATCATCCATATGAATCACATGAGATGGATCTGAAATATACTTCTGGAGTTGTGACACATGAAACACATCATGCAAATTCGAAAGATTAGGCAGTAAAGCCGCTATATAAGAAACATTCCCAACTCTGTTCGAAATCTGATACGGACCAATAAAACGAGGAGTGAACTTCTTAGACTTTAATGCTCGCCCAACATCGGTCACAAGCATGACTCTCAAAAACACATGGTCACCTGCTTGAAATTCTAAATCTTTCCTTCATTTGTCATGATAACTCTTCTGTATACTTTGGGAAGCTTTCATCTTATCTCGAATTAACTTCACCTTCTCGATAGTCTCTCGAACAATTTTAGGTCCAAGCACTACACTTTCTCAAGATTCATGCCAACATAAAGGAGTTATACATCTCCGACCATACAACGCTTCAAAAGGTGCCATTCCAATACCATAATGGTAACTATTATTATAAGTGAACTCTACCAACAGAAGATAAGTATCCCACAAACCTCCCTGCTCAAGAACACATGCTCTCAACAAATCTTCTAACGACTGAATAGTCCTTTCAGTTTGACCACCCATTTGGGGATGATACGCCGAACTCAACCTCAACTTAGAACCCAACGCCTCTTGCAAACTCTTCCAAAAATCAAAATTAAACCTCTGATCTCTATCCGACACAATACACAAAGGAACACCATGCATCTTTACAATTACACTAGTGTAAATCTTCGCCAACTTTGATATTGGAAAACTGATATTAATAGGAACAAAATAAGCCGACTTCGTAAGCTTATCAACAATCACCCAAATCAAATCATGTCATCTTGGAGTGTTAGGTAATCCCATCACAAAGTCCATTGAAATGCTATCCCATTTCCATTCTGGAACTTCTAACAGTTGCATTAACCTTGCCTGCTTATGATGTTCAACTTTCGACTTCTGACAAGTTAAACATGCATACACAAATCGAGACATATCACTCTTCATTCCAGGCCACCAAAACAAATTCTTCAAATCATGATAAATTTTTGTAGCTCCCAGATGAATGCTCAACTTTCTTCTATGACTTTCCTCGAGAATCACTTTCTTCATCTCCGCATCATCATGAATACAAATTCGATTACGAAATCTCAACACACCTTGCGCATCTAACTTGAAATCACTATTTTTAGACTGATCGATCCCAACCATTAAATCTACCAATTTCACATCTAACTTCTGAGCTTCTTTGATACTATCTAGAAAATCATTATTAATTTTCAACATCCCAACATAACACTCTGCAGTGTCACCTCGCAAACTAAGCTCATATCTCTGAACTGTTCAATTAATTTCAACTCTTTAACCATCATTGCTGACATGTGTAAAGTCTTTCAACTCAATGCATCAGCCACCACATTTGCTTTACCTGGATGATAATTCAAACCAAAATCGTAATCCTTTAACAACTCCAACCATCTTCGTTGTCTCATATTCAATTTCTTCTGATCAAATAAATACTTTAAACTCTTATGGTCGCTATATACTTCAAATCTAGAACCATAAAGATAATGCCTCCAAATCCTTAACATAAAAACAACTGCAACAAGCTCTAAATCATGCGTAGGATATTTCTTTTCATGAGTCCTCAACTACCTTGACGCATAAGCAACTACCTTTTCATTCTGCATAAGCACACCTCCTAAACCCATCTTAGAAGCATCATAATACACAATAAAAGGTTCTTTTGGATTAGGTAATGTCAAAATCGGAGCCGACGTCAACCTCTTCTTCAATTCTGTAAAACTCTCTTCACACTGAACAACCCTCACAAAAGCTCTACCTTTACAAGTCAACTTAGTTAACGAAAGTGTCAAATTAGAAAAACCTTCGATAAACCTTCTATAATAACCAGCTAATCCCAAGAAGCTTCTAATCTTGGTATCCGACTTTGGAGTTTCCTACTACAACACTGCATCTACTTTAGATGGATCTACAACAACGCCACTACCTGAGATCACATGACCAAGAAAACTAACTTCCTTTAACCAAAATTCACACTTAGACAACTTTGCATATAAATTCTTCTCTTTCAAAACTTGCAATACTATTCTTATGTGTTCTGCATGCGCTTCTTCCAATTTAGTGTAAATCAAAATGTCATCAATGAACACCATTACAAATCGATCCAAATAAGTATGAAAGATACGGTTCATGTACTCCATGAATACTCCGATGCATTAGTAACACCGAAAGGCATCATCGAATACTCATAATGTCCATAACATATTCTGAAATCCATCTTCTAGATATCTTCATCCTTCACTTTAATCTGATGGTAGCTCGACCTCAAATCAATCTTACTAAAAACACGAGCATCCACCAATTGATCCATCAAGTCATCTATTCTTGGAAGCAGATACTTGTTTTTAATTGTCACTTTATCCAATTGTCTATAATCAACACAAAGCCTCATACTTCCATCTTTCTTCTTTACTAGCAACACTAGAGCTCCCCACGACGATACACTTGATCTTACAAATTTCTTTTCAAGTAACTCTTCCAATTGCTTCTCTAATTCTACTAATTCAGATGCAGACATCCTGTATGGTTCCATAGAAACAGGTCTAGTACCAGGTACAAGATCAATAGCAAATTCGACTTCTCTCTTTGGAGGTACATCAGGAATTTCACCAGGGAAAACTTCAGGAAATTCACGCACCACTTCCAATTCCTCAATTATAGCTTGATTCTTGACAAATAGTAACGCCATCAATGAGAACATCTGAGCCTCTCATTGCATCAACTGTCTAGCAGACAACAAACCATCTTCCTTTTCTTCAGGAGTAGAAAACCTAACAGACTTGTTATAACAGTTAATATGAACATGGTTATGCTCTAACCAGTTCATACCTAAGATCACATCCAATCTACCTAAAGGCAAACAAACCAAATCAACAGCAAAGTCTCTATTGAATATCAAAAAAGGACACTTTAAACACACAAAAGAAGTAGTCACTGAACCCTTGGCTGGAGTATCAACGACCATCTCTCCATTTATAGAAGATAACAAAGACCTAATCTTTCAACATAATCAGCAGCAATAAAGTAATGAGTAGCACCAATATCAATAATAGTAATTAAAGGAGTTTTATTAATGAAACATGTACCTCTGATGAGTCTATCCTCATTAGCCGTATGACTCTCAGCCAAAGCGAACACCTATCCATTGGTTTGCACCTTCTTTGATTTCTGACACTGAACACCAATGTGTCATTCTTCACCATAGTTGAAACAAATCATCTCTTTATGCTTGCACTCAGATATAGCATGCCCCGTCTTACCACAACAGAAACACCTCTTCACCTCAGCAGTACATATGTTACTCTTATGACCAAGTTTTCCACATTTGAAACAAACCACATCAGCAGGAGCATCTCCCCTACTAGTTCTCTGACCCTGAGCAACTTTCTGTTTATCTTTACCAGCTGGGGAATCGTAACGCTTACCACGATTCTGTTGGTGCTTACCCCTCTTCTCATTGATAATCTTATAGTGAGCATTATTATCTTCTTCGTAGATCCTGCAACTATCAATCAAATCGGAAAAAACATGAATCTTCTGGTATCCAACTGTCTTCTTGATCTCTGGACGCAACCCACTCGCAAACTTAATGCACTTTGAAAACTCAGCATTTTCCTCGCTATAGTGCGGATAAACTTAGCCAACTCAGCGAACTTTACAGCATATTCAACAACCGACACACTCCCTTACTTCAGCTCAAGAAACTCAATTTCCTTCTTACCACAAACGTATTCAGGGAAATACTTCCTCATAAATTCCCTCTGAAACACATCCCAAGTGACATTTTCACCTGCAGCTTCCAATTTCTGACAAGTCTCTAGCCACCAATCATCAGCCTCGACTGCTAGCATATGAGTGATATAACGAACCTTCTGCACTGCAATGCATTCTATCACACGGAAGATTATCTCAATCTCCTTCGACCATTCTAACACTCCGTCAAGATCATACTTTCCCTTGAAGGTAGGCGTATTCTCCCTCTAGAAGGTCGCCAAGCTACAAGATCCAGCATTCTCGTCAGTGTTCGGTTGATTCTCCATAGCATGCGCCATAGCTTCTAAAGCATCAGCAAGTATAACGTCATTCCTTCCATCCATCTCAACTTATCACTACAACATAACCAATGGTTATAACTCAAGTTAACAATACTCGATTATTAGACAAACTACGACTCAACAACTTGGTCAGACGAACCAACTTGCTCTGATATCACTAATGTAATACCCCATTTCTACCCAACGAACATTAATAAAATCAGAGTTATAGAATTTCAACATACAAATAGGATGCTACACTTATTACTTGAAAACACCTTCATTAATCGCATGGTAAATAGATACGTAACACTTAAATCGTCGGATGAACAATAACAACAATTTTAGTCTTTAAAACAAAAAAACTTTCATTGCTATGCAGCGGATTCACAAATTTAACTGAAAACACCATAAAATCTTGTCTAACTCAAAACGGCTTTAAGACAACAAGTCTTTCATGAAAACAACATAAAAATTCAGCAACGTAGCGCAAACCAACACTAAAGAAAACACGCGTTCATCCCCCCGAGTGCTACGTATCAAAGCGACAACACCGACGTGAACTAACGAAGGTAGCAACTATCCTTCTTGATTACCTGCATGTTACCAACAGAGGGAAACATTCAAACACAATGGGTGAGATATCAAACAATATAATTAGATGTATGATAAATATGATATTAGAATCAGATTATGCAAAATCACCGTTACATAGCTTTTAAACGACATCCTTTACAACCAAGTCATCAACATAATATCACAACTAATTTCTCATCACAACAACTCAAGATGCAACATGGAATGCGACTCATTTTTATGCACTTGCATGTGGTACCAACGGAGCAAAACTCCCAACTTAATAATCTTTCCAATTAATAGAGGCAGCAACGAGGCATAAGCCTTCAAATTTATATTTTCTAATCCAGGAAAACTTGATATGCTATGTATGCGACAATAATATGAATGCAATAACAATAAACAACAATTAATTCAACAATGATTCAACACAATTCAACATTGGCCATAAGCCTACAACTTGATATTGCCAATAATTAGAGGCAACACAACCAAATTCATCACTACCGGCAACTTTGCAATTAACAACAATATCATTACAGCAACTTAATAATTGTCCCTGCTAAAGCATTTCAACTTTGTCATCTATTAATCCTACCTGCTATATATGCTAATCTATAATTTATTTACTTTGACTAACAAATAGTCTCTACTATTATTTATTTTTGCTAACTCTGCTACATAATAATTTTGTAATTAATTAAATAACTGCTATATATATATATATATATATATATATATATATATATATATATATATATATATATATATATATATATATATATATATATATATATATATATATATATATATATATATATATATATATATATATATATATATATATATATTCTATAGTTATTTAATTATTCTCTTCTGCGGATTAACTTGCTAAGACCATAGTAAATATTGATTACTTAATCTGTGCTACTTATAATTTATTGCTTCTATGATAACAATTAGTAACTAATTATTAAAGTAGCAGGCAACATAACAAAAGAAAATTTGGGGTTTATGAGTGGTGCCCTTCAGCACACTATATGCCCCTCGGCACACAGGTTATGCCACTCAGCATATTTTTCCTTCACATGGTGTCGGTCAGCACCCTTCTTTCCCCTGCCCGACACACTCTTCCATTGTGTGCCCTTCGGTACACCCTGTGTCCTTCGGAACTATATGCTTTCACGTGGTTTCAACACAGAAGCTCTAATAATTTTCCTCCGATTACCGGTCTCATACCAAAATAATATATATTTGCAGCAACATTAATTTTCACTGAAACAACAATTTTACAGAGACGATAATTTTACACAATTAATAACATGAAAATAGACGATGATTCAGCATGTTTCTCAACAATATTTTATACACAATAGAAATCTCTTACAACCCAATCCCCACGTAATATTAATCATATACCCAATTATAGAGTAAGAACCCCACCCTTACCTTGGATTGAAGGTCGCTCTATAATTTTTCGATCGAACCTAGCCTTGCCTATTTTCTTTTTCCTATTCTATGTAACTTCTCACGTACCGCTCTAAGACTTTTCTCCTCCTTCCTAATTAACCTAATTTATTATTATTATAATGAAACCTAATAATAATATTATTATTCATAATGGGCTCAACTTACACACCCCACCTATTACTACTTATAACCATCAAAATAGGTCCAACTAATATTCTACTAATATTATATACTTTCTAATATTATTTATTAATACTCTTAATTAACTTAATTTAATCAACTAGTTTAAATGACTAATAATAACACCACAACTTATGTCAACAACTCATAACATAACACAACATTTCAACAAATAATTTGAAATTAATCGAAAATATCTAATTAAATAATTAATTAAGCCAATTGGGCGTTATAGAAGATGTCTAAGTCCCAGACATTGAGAAAATTTGCTGCCTATATGGCTGAAAACAAATTAAAATTGGCCTCAGAGGCTGAAGTGAAGTTCATGGTTATCAAAGCCAACAAAGTTGAGGGACATCTTGAGGGCCCTGGAAAGGATCCATTGGCGAATAATACAAAGATGTTAGTGTAAGATCCGCTCAAAGAAATAGACCTGGGCAAAGGGGAGATCAAAAGGCCAACATACATCAGCGCCAACATTAAACCACAACTCAGGATCAAAGTAATTCAACTATTAAAGGATTTCAAGGACTGCTTTGCATGGGATTAGGAAGAAATTCCTGGTTTAAGCAAGGATCTTGTTGAACTGAAGCCGCCAATAAAGCCTGGGAAGAAGCCAATCAAGCAGACTCTAAGGCATTTTACACCCGAGGTTCTGTCCAAGATCAAAGAAAAGGTTCAAAGGCTCCTTAGATTTGATTTCATTCGAACAACCAGATATGTTAAATGGATTGCCAATATAGTTCCAGTTATTGAGAAAAATAGCAGTCTTAGGGTTTGCATAGACTTTATAGATTTAAATGTTGCGACTCTAAAAGAAAAATACCCAATGCATGTGGAGGAAATGTTGGTTGATTCTGTTGCTGGACATGAATACCTGAGTATGCTTGATGGTTACTCTGGTTATAATCAAATTTTCATTACTGCGGAATATGTGCCAAAAATGGCATTTTGATGCCCTGGAGCCTTAGGCACCTACGAATGGATGGTAATGCCTTTCGGCTTAAAAAATGTTGGGGCAACCTATCAAAGGGAAATGAATTACATTTTCCATGACTTTATAGAAACATTCATGCAAATTTACATTAATGATATTGTTGTCAAGTCTGTTTTAGGAAGAAGTCATATAGACCATCTTCGACAGTCATTCGAAAGAATGAGGAAGCACAGTCTAAATATGAATCCTCCCAAATGTGCTTTTTGTGTGCAGACTGGGGATTTCCTAGGCTTTGTGGTCTATAAGAAATGAATTGAAATAAACCATAATAAGACCAAGGCCGTTATGGAAATGAAATTTCCATCGAATAAGAAGGAACTTCAGTCACTACTGGGCAAAATTAACTTCTTAAGGAGGTTTATTTCGAACTTAAATGGAAAAACTCAAGCCTTCTCACCACTGCTTCAACTCAAGAAGGAAGATTTTGAATGAGGGAAAGATCAACAATAAACGTTCAACAAAATCAAGAATTATCTTGTTCAACCTTCAATCCTATCTCCTCTCTGTAAAATAAGAGCATGAAGTTGTACATATATGCGTCAGTTGTAACTTTAGGGAGCATTTTGGCCCAAGAGGATGAAAATGGCATCAAAAGGGCCATTTATTATCTTAGTAGAGTTCTGAACGATGCAGAAACTAGATATAGTACACTTGAAAATTTATGTCTCTGTCTATATTTTTCATGTACAAAGTTGAAGCATTATATAAAACCAATTGATGTTTATATCTCGTCTCATTTTAATGTTATTAAGCATATGTTATCTAAACCTATATTACACAGTCGAATTGGAAAATGAGCTCTTGCATTAACTGAATATTCACTGATATATACACCTTTAAAGGACGTTAAAGTACAGATAGTGGAAGATTTTATAGTTGACCACTATGTAATCGAAAGTCCTTTGGTTTATCTTGAACTTGAGCCTTGGAAATTATATTTCGATGCCTCTAGTCATAAAAATGGAACAGGTATAGGAGTGTTAATTATTTCTCCTAATAAAATCCCAAAAAAAATCAAGTATAAGGTCGAAGGCCTTTGTTCGAATAATGAGGCCGAATACGATGCTTTGATAGTCGGACTTGAAATATTGTTGGAATTAGGGGCAACTCAAGTCAAAATAATGGGTGACTCAGAGTTAGTTATAAAGCAAATTATAAAAGAATATAAATGTGTTCAAGAAAATATCATAATGTATTTCGTAATAGCTATTCGGCTCCTATGGAGGTTCAAAATGGCAAGTATTCGACATATACCTCATCTTGAAAATCAAGCGCCAACGATCTGGCCCAAATTTCTTATGGGTACAAAATTTCAAAAGAAAAGTTAAAAGATGAAAATGAAGTTAGAGAAAGAGTTGTTGCAACCAGATTATCCCCATCAGATGAAAAGACTACACGCTAGGGTACACTAACAAATAGAATTTTGAAATCCTAGCCATAGACAGTTTAATAGACGAAGATTGGAGGAAGCCTATAATAGAGTATTTTAAGAATCCAACAATGTTTTTCGAAAGTAAAAAAAGATGCCGAGCTTTAAGTTATATTCTTATAGGTAACGAGTTATTTAAAAAGACACCTGAGGGAGTCTTACTTAAAGGTCTTAGCGAATCCGAGGCATATTTATCCCTCTCTATTGTCCATAGTGGTACCTGTGGGGCACATCAAGTAGGCCATAAAATAAAATAGCTTTTGTTTTGACAAGGAATATATTTGCCCATCATGCTTAAAGATTGTGTGAAGTTCTCTAAAGGATGCCAAGAATGTCGGATACATGCAGGCATACAACATCTTCCTGCAAACGAATTACATTCCATTGTGAAACCCTGGCCTTTCAAAGGATAGCTGGAGAGATTCGACCAGCATCATCAAAAAAGCAAAGATATATTTTGGTAGGTATTGATTACTTCACCAAATGGGTCGAAGCAATACCATTGGCGAACATTGATCAAGAAGATGTGATCAAATTCATCCAAAAGCATATCATCTATAGGTTTGTAATCCCAAAAACTATCACAAATGACTAAGGATAAGTTTTTACTGGTGGAAAGGTTCAAGAGTTTGCTAACGAAATGGGATTCAAGTTACTGACATCAACACCTTACTACGCCCATGCAAATGGCCAGGTTGAAGCAAGAAATAAGGTAGTTATTGGATTGTGTTGTACCCCAAAATTTTCCCTCCCATATTTCTCAAGACATGTCAAGAATCATCTCCAAGTTGTTCAAGATGGCTCAAGAGTTGGATAGTCAAATCACCTCATAAGGCAGTCAAGTCAAAATTAGGGTTTTGTGTTGCATCAAGGTCCTTACATCCAAATGACCTCAAGTGCTTCCCAATGTACTAATATGTTCTTAAGTTCATCCATGTCAAATTTCAAGCCTGGCAGAGGAAGTTTGGTCAGTCAATTGCTCAAGAAGTCCAAAAATCGACTGTGCTAGGGCAAAAGTCAACTGTGTCCCAAATACAGTCAAACCTCAAGATTTTTTGTCAACATTATCATTTTGAAGGATAATTCATCATTTTATCAAGGGTTGATCATGATTCATCAAGGATTGCTCAAGATTCATCAAGATTCAAAAGTTGCTAAATTAGGGTTTTGTAGGAAAAGTCAACTCAACTTTGACCAAGCATAACTTTCTCATACTTTATCAGAAATGACCCATCCAAAGCTCATTTTGAATAGGATGAAATTTCCTACAATCCATCTTCACACCCCAAGACCAATAAATGCTCTCACAAAAAGTTACAAATTTGGACATTATAGGTCATTTTTGAAAGTCAACAAAAACACCTTTTTTTACAAAGCTTATAACTTTAGCATGGAAGATCAAAATGATATTATACCAAAGAGGTTGGTTAGGGGACATCTCAAGGTTTCTAAAAAGTCCAAGAACACTTCCAAAAGTTCAAAATTGAAGAAGTTATGCATTGTTGAAGTTGGGAATTTTTCCAAAATTGTCAAAAGTCAACTATCCTCAAAACTCCAATTTTTGTCAAATGGGCCCACTCTTTTCCACTTGATTTGATCTTTTAATGCCACACACGTGTCCCATCCTTAATTTCATGACCAATCATTTATTTTTTCTATTTTATTTTATTTTTATTGATTTAATTCATTTTTAATCAATATTAAATCAAATAAAATCTAAAAATGAATGGAATGATATCTTTTTGATCATTGTAGCTTTCAATTTCCATGATTCATCAAATAAAATTCGTATCAAACCTTTTCATGCATAAAAAATCAGATTTGGCCTATATTTGGAAACTTGATAATGGTGATCAAAATCAAATCTTCCATCTTCAATGCATATGGACTAAGGCCCAAGTTTTAACCTAAATACATTCCTTTATGTACACACAAGAGAAGCATAGCAAGGACACACCCTAAGGACTGCAAAAACGGCCAACTCAGAATTGAAAAAACTTTGAAAAAAAGTGGAGATTGAATTCTTGTTTGGAGGTGTTTTCAAAGCAAGATCTCAACACTACTCCCTTGCCTGACATCCTGTGAAGCCAAAGCAACCAAAACCAGGCCTTGAGACCATCTGAAACTCGCTGTAAGTCATCACGAATACACCTCTGAACATGGAATCGTAAATCATTTTTCTTGTATCTTTTTGCCAATTTACTTGCACCATCATGCTTAGCGTTCAAATTCTAACGATTATGCATTATTTAATTTGATTTTCATGGCCTGTACTGTGATGCCCGAGCCTAGGGTTTTTGTTCTTGTTTTTTAGGCCTTTTCGATACAGGCAAAATCAATGCTAATGATGGGTATAGGGATAACCAGGAGGAAGAGACGAATGTATTGGTGGTCTTAGTTTTCATTTCCATGGCCTAGGGCGAATTTTTGAGACATCCTACGAACTTTCCTGCGGATAAAAATCCGCAGGTAAATAACCAGGGTTATTTGGAGAAGATGATCATGTGTCCCTGCGTCATTGGCCTATTCAAATTATTAGCGCGTTTTTTATTTATTTCAGGCTTAGCGTTTTATTTTATATATAATATTTCTTTTCTATTCCAATAACGAATGTGCAGCATAGTTGAGTTGGTGAGAGAGGCGTGGCAAAACCCCTTGGGACCTGGGTTCGAATCCCAGGTCCCCCAAAACGCTTATTATTATTTTCTTGCAGCTATTCCAGTGAATCTTCAAGCATAAAGACCACCATACGCCTCAAGGATCAACGTGTCAGATGGCCTTCAAGCCAGATCTGGTGGCCATGAATGAGGGACTACCATGGTCTCAAGTCAACGCACGCATAGCAAACTGGAAAAGTCAAGCAGGCTGAACGTTAATGGGCCTCAATAATTGTTGATTCCACACTCAAGTTGGGCCCAACACCCCCTGGGTTTATTCCTTCTTCTCCTTTATATTTTTTTTATTTAATTGTTTCTTTTTATTAATTATTATTATACTAACCAATTTATTTTTCCTAATAAAAAATAAAAAAAAATCAGAAAACCCAAAAATAATATTTTTATTAATTTCACTATTTAATCATTTTTGTAAATAAATTTTAACCAATTAATTTAGTTTTTTAATTAGGTATACTTTTGATATCTTTTGCAATAAATCAAAATTAACATAGAATTAGGGCTTTTAATAATTTTAATCATTTTATTTTATTCTCTTAAATATAAAAAAATCCAAAAATATTTTCGTTTAATTAATTAATTCAATTATTAACTTAGACTTAATTTTTAATTCAAAAAATAACAAAAAATGTTTTCTTTAATAAAAAAGGGTCAAAACCCTAAGACACTCCGATTTAATTTTCTCGCGCGCGTATTATTTTTTATCCATATTTCAATATTGTAACTGCTTCGGGAATGTAATAGTTTAACTTAGGATTTTATTTATTTATTTATCGCTTTTATTTATTTTTCGCAATTTAAATTTCAAGGGTTGTTTTTGGCGATGTAAATACCCGACGCCTTGTAATAGCTTAGATTTAATTTCCTGCAATTTAATTTCCGCACAATATTAACTGTTAGATGTTTGATAATTAGGCAATGCATGAGAAGATCAATCTTTAACTTAAAATCAACAGTAGCTCACCATAACATGTACAAAGATAATATAACTGAAATAACACACCCGCACATGCGCACTCTTAGGGTATACCTCACTTGGTTGCCTCGAACGTGGTCATTGAGTATAGGAAGTTTTAGAGGTCGCCCTCTTGTCCAAAGATCATAAGTCGCCTCGAAACGGTTGCCTCGGATAAAATGATCTAAGACATTAGGGTTACCGCTAAGGCATCCTAACATTGCTTTAGTGACCACACGTCCCTTAATCGAATTGACCCAAAAACTCCAACGATGGTGCTACCTACTCCTCAATAGTGGGATAGCACTGTCTAAAGGACATTTGTACAGTTTAATTCCTCTCTGAGTAGGTAGATGGTTCTTAAGTACTTTCTCCTTTTAAAACAAAACAAAAACTTTTCGCACTTACACTCCTTTCAAACAAAAAACTCTTTTCAAACCCACAAACACAAAGAAAAGTAAACTTTTGAAAACACAATGAGCAAGTACCTAAGAGCCCGTGGATAACCACAGATAGAAAGGGTGCTAACACCTTCCCTTTCTATAATCTACCTCCCGAACCCGAGAAACATCTCAAAAAGGAATTTTTCTGTGCTTTTGTCCTTTCCTTGTTGGAAAAAATAAAAGACGGTGGCGACTCTTGCTTACCGCGACATTTTGCGAAAACAAACGCAAACGCGAACCAGCATTCCAAAATGGTCAATTCTCATTCCCACCGATCACAGATTGGTTAAGAAACATGTGGGGAAAAGCCAAAGAATTGGCATAAGGCATTAGACCAAATTTTATGGGCTTGTCAAACTTCCCCTAGAGAGGCTATAAATGCTACACCTTTTCGATTGACGTATGGATATGATGCAGTATTGCTAGTTGAGATTTATCTATAATCAACTAGGATTCAGAGACAACATGAGATTCCATCTGAGACATATTGGAATATGATATTGGTTGAATTAGTTCAACTAGACGAGGAAAGACTAGTTGCCTTAGAATTGCTAAGAAGGCAGAAAAAGAGGGTGGAAAAATCTTATAACAAGAAGGTGAAAGTTAAATCATTTTAGATACATGATTTAGTTTAGAAAGTAATTCTACCCATGGATCAGAAGGATAGAACATTAGGAAAATAGTCCCCTAAGTGGGAAGGCCCTTTCCAAATTATCCAAGTTTTTTCCAATGGCGCGTACGAAATTGAAGATTTAAATGAAGATAAAAGAATCTTGAAGGTAAATGGAAAATATTTGAAAAAATATAAGTCAATATTTCAAGAAATTAAAATAACATAAGAGTAATTCGCGCATGATAGTCAAAGCCAATATTGTAGTTAGAAAGCAAGTAATGCCAAAATGGATGTGTTTGAAAGAAAATTATATAACAAGAGTTGCATGAAAGAGAAACTTAAAAACATCATTGAATTAAAAGGGTAACTTCGTCTTCATTCGATCATATTTAATTTGCACCAATATTAAACGATAATCAATGGAAGATTGTGCATCCTTGAGTGTAGTAGCTTCTTCTTCCATCTTTTCAGCCTTTTCAACATGCTGAACACTTAAGGAAATCATCTCATCAATCTCAGTATGATCTTGGTTCTTGATCTTTTTTTGACAAGCTTTTGCTTGAGAAATTTTTTCTTCAAGTTCCTTGATCTTTTTTCGCTAGAAGAATATCGATCGAGCATAAATGTTGAAGTCTTTCTGGGTGGTCTTGTAAGTTCTCTCCATTTCTTCAGCATTGTTGGAAGTAACAACAACTTGCGCCCATTCAACAACTTGAGCAACTTGTACTTTGTAAATTTTAGATAGAGTATCACGCTCTCGATTGAAATCTGCACTGACTTGGTCGATAAGATTGCCTATGTCAATCAACATTACAACCACTTCGGAGGGGTAAATAACTATGTTAATTATGTTGATTAGCCTTTTAAATCTATAACATGCGGTGGCATCTTTCTTCAAAATATCAAACAAATCTGCATCAAATATTTTTTCTTTGACCTTCTAAAGAAGTTGATCGAAAGTGGCATTGTCAGAGCCTCCGCTGGAAGTTGTTGAAGGGATTGAATGAGTTTTGTCTGAAGCAAGACTTTGTCTATTCATCACCGCCCTAACATATTCAAGTGGATTATACTTTTTCAAAGCATCCAACTCTTCCGGTGAAAGTTGTGAAGGTGGTTTGTTATTGTCTATTTGAGTGGCAGATTTGGTGTTATTCTTGGACTCAGTATGAACAATCACCTCTTCTTCATCTTCTTATTGGAAGTACTGTTAGATATCATCAAAAATACTTTCCTCTATGTCAAGCAAATCATTATTAGGTTTCATCCTCTTCGGAGAAGAATCACTAGGAATGTCATCATCTTGCCATTCGTCAACAAATTTCCTTTTAGTGCCAGTTTGTTGTTCCTCCTTATTAGTATTTGATCATGGCGAATATTCTTTTTCAATTTGTGTAGTAGAGTCAAGTTGGTTCACATTTGTGCAAGAACCTTTGTTTGAATCCTTGTAGTGGATAGGGGGTGATAGGAGGCAGTGCCACTACTGGGTGAAACTTTATAAACAATGGGTGACTCAGTCGAAGCTGGTGTTACATCCTGCAGAGAAGCAGAGTAAAAAAGAATATTGAAAAAGGAATTGTCGAAGAGGATAATTTGAGAACCGTAGATTATATCCTTCACCTCCAGGACTCGAATTATCACTCTCAATCTTTTACAAGACAACATTGCCAATTGGCTACGAAGTGTTTGTCTTTTTAAGGGCAAGAGGCAACATTTCGACTTCAGCAGGCCTTGGTGGTTGAGAAGAAGCTACATCAGAAGTTGTAGCTTTCTTACTTTTTGTATTTTTTGTCCATAGAGGAATATGAGATACATCTTTATCGTCTTCAATTGTTACTGGGATCTCCACAGTTGAAGGTCATTTCTTTGGAGTAGGAGAAGGTTTTCGACTATCCTGAAAAGATAAAGAATTAAGAAAAGTGATGTATAAAAGGAATAAAATAAACAGATCAAGCCATACCTTGCTTTTTTCTTTGGGTTTCTCAGAAGTAGGAACAATACCCTTCAAAGAAGTTGTTGTTTGTTTGGGTGCATCTGTTGATCCTGTCATCGAAGTAAGCTTTTCCTTCTTCGCTTGTTTCTTTTCAACAGCTATAATGACATTGTGAAAACACATATGTTAGCATTAAAAATGAAAATAATCAAATATGAATTGAAATATTTGAAGGATCTGTTGGTTCCACACCTTCACCTTCTAGAGAGAGCATTGTGACATGTTCTAAATCATAGTGAAGGAAACCTTTGAAACTGTCCAAGGTATGCTTAGTCGAAACCACTAGTTCAATAGGTTTCTTAGAATGTTGTTGTAAAAAAATTATAGTAATTCCCACAGAAGAACCAATATGGGTAAGGAGGATAAAACGCCAGGCTAAAATCAAAGTTGGGTAATTTTGGGACTTTCGATGGTTCAAGTTTAAAAGCTAAATCATATCTATCGTCAGGTTTGACACGTGTAGGAATACTTAAATGATGAAGCATTTTTGTAAACTTCTCTTTTAGAGTTTTCGCTGCGTTGTGAATGGTTCGACTAAGATTATTTGGGTCATAGACAGTTTCAAAGTACTTTTGGAACGCTTGGATTTCTTTTATGTGAGTCTTCGTACCTTTCTTGACGCGATCCTGCATAGAGGAAAAAGTTATTGTCAGATGTTGGTGGAGGAGAATAGCATCGAGCATGTTTCCAGAATAATAATCTTTCCACCAAGAGTCAAATTCTTGTGTGCATTAGAAAGATGTTTGGAAATGGATCAAGGTAAACTGAACAAAGGTGGCATATCGAGCCATGCGTGTATCTCGATCAAGGAGTGAAAAGTTCATTCCTTGGATGCAAAGATCTTTTTTCTTATCAAAAGAAGGCTCATGAATCACTTGGCAAAGTCCGGATTATCGGGAAATAAAGTTGGGTTAGTAAGAAAGCAGTGTGACGTGGCTTTTGATTGGAATGAGTCTTGTGACAATTAACCTTGGAAATGAAAAGGCTTTCTAGATGTCCAGAGCTCCTGTGTCTTGAGAGGATATAATATTAGGAATGGGTTTCATAAACCATGTTGGTCTGTGGGTTGTTTTAGCAAAAGGAGGCATAGAGGGAGTGAAATTATAGCGTTTTACGAACATTATAGCATATTTGACGAAACACTCCTCTAAGTGTCTGTCGTCATCATTGGGTGTCAATCGAACTAACCTAGTTCCTTTGATAGTTTGATTTTGAATTTCATGGTCTGATTCGTCTACTGTTCTAGAAGTGGAGAGAGAATGTTTGAATGTGGAATTTAGCCACAATTGGAGAAGCCAATATAGGCCACCTAACAAAATATTTGTGCCCACTTTGTATTCCTTCAAAGAAGTGGTTGCTTCTCCTATACACTAATATAATCCAACAAAGATAAATTCACTGAGGCAGACATTTTGACCCGAGTGTAGTTGATTGGCTAAGGTTAAGAATATCTTAGTAACTTGGAGGGATTTGCTGCAGAAAACACACCTAGATAACTATAGAGAGAGAAAGGCTATGTGTTCGACATCTGATACTTCACTTCTTTCAGTATGATAATATTTCACATACTTGGTGAAGCCAGTATGAAAGGTTGATGGTGTTTTCAGATTGCACAGAGGGGTCAAAAGCTTCCCCAGTGGGTCGAAGCCCGATAATTGTGGCCACATAGAATAGAGTGGGGGGTAATCATTTCTCAAGGAAGATGAAAGGTATTAAAGTTACTATCCCAAAAATACGAATATGCCATCAACATATGTTGGCAATAGCTAGGACCAACCTTTGGCAGTTGGATCAAATCGAAAATGTCAATATCTTTTCAGAATTGGGATTTTTGTTTTTCGATCTTAGCTAACCAATCAAGGTACTGTTTATTATCCTTTGCTGGGAAAGATCTAAATGGCTTAAAAAGATCAGTCATATAATTCAGGTGAAAAGGTTTTTTTGTATCAATAGAACCTGAAAAAGTTTCTTCTTGAGGAATTTCCGCGTTAGATTCTTTGGAATATTTATCAGCATTTTCACCTACATTCTTTTTAGGTCTAAGTTTACTAGCTATGGGACTGGTTTCATGATATGCAGGAAAAAAATCTTTAAAATTTTCTAAGTCATCAACATGAACTAGAGGACCCATATACCATAAGGTTTTATCAGCAAGAGTAAAGGGGATAATTACCTGAGATGCATGGATTACTTTTTGTTCTGCAGAAAGTGTGTTGGTGCAAATTCTGATTTTCAACCATAATGGGCTTTGATGCATGTCCAATGGGCTTGGAAGCAACATCTAAGTTGTTCTTCACGTCTTTGATAGCTTTGGTGTTTTTCTTGGTGGGTGTAATTGTTAAAAGGGTTTTGAAGATTGTTGATGATTTGAAGAAAGCAAGAAGAAAACGTTCACCGGTTTTCCATAAGAAGAAGAATATTGGGAGTTGGAAGAGTATTTTTTAAGACAAAAGAGTACTTATGAAGTAAAAAAAATGCTTCAAGTTTTTTGGTGAAGAATAACTGGGACGCGTTTTAGCTTCCTATAAGCTAAGAAAGTGGTTATTATTTTTTGTAAAAAGCCACGATTTATGCCTATATGTGTATAGTAATGATGAAACTACATCAACACACGACTCAATGGGACATTTGAGGAAAATATTCATGACGACTATGACATCATAATAGTAACGATCATCATGAGATATCTATTTTATTGAAATTAAAAGCTATTAAAAATTGTTCATTTCTTCAGAGATTTCGAAACACACAATTTTGGGGGGTAATTTGTTAGCTGGAAATTTTGATAAGAGGATGTAAAAGATCAAGAGTCGAAGACTATTTTATTTTTGAGAAAGATGCTTGGTGGATATTTCGACTAACTGTTTGATTAAGTGGTTCAAATGATTGTTTCTAAGTGGGTGATCGAAGATCAAGCACGTAAAGAGAATTATGCGTTGAAGAATTTTGAATTTGAATAATCTTATTAAAGTTTTGGCACTCTCCGCGAATAGAGGGATTTGAAATTCAAGTCTTTTGATCTTATCCAGAAGACGCGTGGAAGTCTAATAGTTCAAAGAATTTGTATGTCGCGAACATGGCATCTAAATGTAGAAAGACCATTAGGGTCGAATTAGTATATATTCGTGTGTTCATTCATTTGTACAAAATCTCACAAAACTCAAAGTATTTGCGTGTTAATAAAAGAGTCATATGAGAAATGTACATGTAAACACCTTTTATTTCAATAAAGTTTATCATTCCAGAAATCTATTTTGGCAATTTACTCTCAATTGTTTTACTGCATTTTATTTACAAGTTCCATAAACTTTACTTTAGAAAGTTATTTGAATCGAAACCAATATTTTCAAAGAACTATGAATGATGTCGAAGTATTCTTCTTTTCCAAGAACAAAAGTTTAAATTAGAACACATATTTTAGGATCAATTTAGTCGATCATGTGAGTAACTAAATACTTTTTGCTGTTTTTAGAAGACTAGTGTTTGTTTACCAATTTTCACGGTAAATAATATCATGCTAAAGTCTATGACATAAAGACTCTTGGATGATCGAGTCAGAGGCCTCAGATCCGAAGTCCTCTTCTTGTACTTAAGGCTCGTGGCGCACTACACGTATCTTTACTCATTAAGTGTTTTTTGAGTTTTCTTAAGAAAGAGTTTTAGTCTTAATGGATTCAAAAGGGGAATGAAGAAATCTAAGTGAGATTCTATTCCTAATGTTATCATACAATGGTGGTCCTAAAGTTAGGATTTAAAGGGAAAACTACCTAATGTTAGCATACATGGTTTAAAACCTAATGTCTACGTTGATTAAAGAATGAACCAAGTGAATCTAAGGGAGAATTAAAAGTTAAGAACAAGAATGCAAACAATAAATAAGATAACTTACAAGTCTACCAAACACCTAAGTGTATCACCTAACAAGCAAGCAATGATCAAACAAACCTAAAACCTAATGCGTACTTCAAGTCATCAATCAAATAGCATGAATTGTCACACACAAAACACTAATTTTCCCCTAAGGATCTTACATAAATGGTTCTATCCTAAGGCATTACAAACCATGTCAAAAGAAATCAACAATTTCACTAGCACTAGAGGCTTAAAGCGTAAAGATAACACTAATGCTTAACATGTAAAGGTGATATGACTTAGGCAAGGGGGAGGCCTAAACGAGGCAGCAAGTATGCATTCTAAATCTTACCTAAACATCTCCCAAATATGGAGAAAGAATTGCAAAAGAAACATGCAAGGGAAAGCTAAAGAGATTATACAAATGATCAAACTAGTTCCTAGAAACTATACCTATAAAGGTTATAGCCTTAAGGCTCATTTATGGAAACAAGATAAAGCTTTATTCAAGTAAAAATCAAGTTAGAAAACATGTACTAAAGTTGCAAAGAAACACATGGCATTACATGCAAACAAATACTCAAACAACTAGTCAATTCAAGTGATGAAGGAGAAACATGTTTTTAAACATTACAAAGTAATCAACACTTGGGAAACAAGTAAGTTTCATGTTAAATAAGTTATATGCTGTAACTAGTCTGTAGCTAACCTATAATAATTTATCTCAAACAAAAATTACAATAAATATCACGATTGAAGTAAACTATGTGCCAAAATTAGGTTAAAACATCCAATTGACATCCTAGAGGTCAAGCATCATGATACACTAAGCATATGACTCAATTATGGAATTATCATTAAGTTAAAAGATGCCTAAACATGTTAACAAGTTAATAAAGAGGTCAATTAAACATTGAACCAAATATTTGGGATCATGCAAAAAAGATAAACTCCCAACTCAATAAATAAGTAGACAATTATTCATCTTCGTGTAACACAAAGAAAAAATCAAACAAAGATCTCAAGAGACCTAAAAAATAATGGAATTAAAATACAAGGCATGTTATTATGTCTATTACCATGTTACAAAAATCCCTAAGATATTGCATAAATGCAAGCTTAAAAATCAAACAATTACACAAACATGTATGTCCTACGTAGGCATGAACCAGGGCTCCTAAAACTAATCAGAAAATAATTTAATTCTCAACCAAAAAATAGCAAATTGACACATAAACATTGACAAGTAGACCCCTGATAATGGAAAAAAATAGTGGTTCAAAATAGTGAGCAAAAATCATCAAACTCAAGCCTTGGTCAAAAGATAGTCAAATAGCATACCTTCACAAAAAGCACTTAAAAATAAATATAAATCAAATTGGAAAATAGGGATAAATCATCTAAAAATCCCTAAGGTATGAAAGAATTAGAATCATATTTTTGTGGATTTTATTTATCAAGAAGTGATAAAAAAATTATACCAAAAAACTTGCAAGATATCATGTGACATCACTTCTAAGAATATTGATACAAAGCAATTAAAAGAAAATGAAAGTCAATTATAAAAAATTCACAAAAATCATGATAAAATTCTTAGGACATTAAGGAGTTAAAAATATATTTTTCCACATTTTTTATAAGTCAAGAAAATCACCATTACAATCAAAATTGAATAAGCATCATACAAAATTGGGGATGCATCAGAAATGTATAATTTTAATTGAAATCAATTGTAATGGCGCTCAGGCCCAAAATAGATAATGGTGTAAATAGCAAAGGCGTCTAAGTCCAGTTTAAGTTCTCGCCTGGGCCCAATTATCCATACAAAAATCATCTTTTCAGATTTTTTTGATCTATAGTTACATCAATGTTTACTTAAATTTTCAACAAAGTGTGACATAATTTAAAATAACATGAAATCAATTGATCAATTCCTTTTTAAGTCACTACGTGACAAATATCAGTCCCTGCCTATCATAATTCCCTGCTTATCATTTCTATTATTTGAAATAAATACATTAAATAATGAAAATTAAAATACCATGAGCCAATGAGAATCAACCACGACTAGGGCAAAGGTTTACACTACAAAACCAGACGGTGGCTTCCACCACCTTCTCCAGCGGTGTCTTCACCAGAAGTAATGAAACCTTAACGAAAAATCAAGATGAAGGCACCGTTCCACTCGTTTCATCCTCTGGTTTCAAATCTCAAGCTTAAATCCATTAAAACATATTCTAATTATGTGAAATCCTCAGTACACCATTCAAATCGTAAACGACAAACAAACCAATAACACAAATAGGTTGCGTCTAACGCTGGCCTCCGTTTTTTACACAGAGCTCACAGATGCACGAGGATGATCCTAATTCGGATGGAAGGTGATACGATGATGAGAGAAGAAGAAGGTTGATTATGGTGAGAGAGAGAGAGAGAGAGTTAGTTACGGTGAGAGAGAGAGAGAGAGAGTTAGTTACGGTGAGCGAGAGAGTGAGAATTATGTTATTGGTTGAAGATGAGAGAGAAGAGTTTCTTTCTGTTATGGTTTTCGTGAAAGAGAAGAGAGTTTGTTACGGTGGAGAAAGAGAAGCCCGTGTTTCGTTCTAGCTTTGAGAGGTTGTTAATGTAATCGTAGCCGTGAGAGAAAGTTTATTATTTTGTAACTGATTTTCTTTTGCGAACGTCACCGACTGGAATCAATGGAAGAGTGATGCTTATCTCATGATTATAGCGCGTGGTCTTAACTTTTTCATGAGTGAAGCTTGGAAAACAATATGAAGAGCAAAATGAAGGGTGAGGTCATTCTCCTGATATATCCTCTGAGTGTATTGTTATGTTGCTTTTATTGTGTTGAGTTTTTCATGAAAAGAAATAGAGAGTGAGAGAGTAGTAGCATCAGGATTCTTCTGAGATAGTGTGGTGGTGTTGTTATCCTTATAAAAAATCAAGAGATAGTGGAATAGAACTATGAGGTCACCAAGAGAGAGTCCTCATGTGCTTGATGTCTCACGTGAATAAAACAAAAGAAAAGTGCTGGCTGGCTAACAAAAATTATTCAAACCTATTTTCCTTCTTAGTGTCCCCTTCTCCATGATGCATGCATATGTATAAAAAGGTGTGGCCAATTTGAGTAGTATATCATAATGTTATCATAAGGTGCATGTGATGCATTATTGGCATTTATAAGACCTCTCATGACATAGAATATCCCTTATGTGTATTACTAATTTTTGTACTAAAAATGTGAATACATCCAATTTCATCAAATTTGGGATTTCTTCTAATTTTCTTCTCTTGATTAATTTTCTCGATTTCATGGGAAATGACGGAGAATATCTTTATTGACCATAATTTTCACAATTGACTTTTCTCGACAAATGATCATTTCTTTTCACATTTTGATTTATGATCTTAATTTTGATAAAAAATTTCATTTAGTTAATTTTTGACTTTTATCCATACACACTCAAATCTCTTCTTGTTCAATCAATTCTTGATCATCTAATGAAATATTAAGACCAATTAATCACATATGGATGTCTTTAGACCAATAGGAGACTATTAAATCATTTTAGGCTTGAAAAGTCAGTCACATCATATCCTTGTCCAAATTCCTAATTTGTATCAAAAGATAGGAGAGGATGAATGAGGTACCAAAACCCTAATTCATTTGAGATGACTTGAATACCTCTTGAACTCACATATCTTGTGACTTGAGGTGATGTTTATGATGGAGAGATTTCAAATTTTCAAACCTTGTAGATCAAATTTCTTCTCTTGATTTATATACACTCACACAGTCAAAACCTTTGATCCCATATCATTGAGTAAATGCAATGGAAATGATGAATATGATGATGAAACATAAGTTATTTTGTTTATAAATAAGAGGGTAAATTTTGGGGTGCAACAATAGTAAACATAGACAAGTCAATCTACAAGTGAAAAATGTACAATATATGCGATATATAGAAAGCTTAAAACCATAAAACCTATCGTGATACAATTCAATATCAAAACACCAATCTCCAACAACTGCACCAGTTTGTTGACCCAATAAAGCGACAAGCAAAATATTGGAAGTATTATGGGTTTTATTGTATCCACAGAGGTTGGTGCGAGGGAAAGTATGTCATTCAACATTTTCTGCGGTTATGAGCTTAGGGTTGAATTTGGTTGAAAGTAAAAGGTATTAATAGGAAAATAAATACATTCTTTAGAGAGGAGACAACTCTTTCGGGTTTGAGTTTCATCTACCCTATCAAATACTTAAACGTATTACTCAGTTGCACACAACCTAAACCACTTGTCAACATCATCACGTATCTCCCACATAGAGGTTATCTCTAATGCAGAGTGAGATATCAATCGCATTGCTCTCAGAAGCGATGTTTCACGCAACTTAAACAACACGAAGGCATTTAGAACCGATAACCATGTGAATACTAAGCCTAAATCTATTTCTAGAATCTAGAACCTAATAGATGTTCATCCTAAGTTTGGATTCGAACCATACATGTCTGCAGCAACTCAAATCCAAACAAAGTAAGCAATCATAAATATTGATTTATAAAAGAGGTTTTATACAACATCGTGAGTAATAAATATACATATAATCAAGGTAAACTTATATACGAACTTCAACAAATATAGAATACAAATAGAAGAGAAGAAGAAGAATAAAACATATTTCAATTTTGTCAACTTTGATTGATGAGAAATCTGACTCCGGATCATCCAGATGCAAGTTCCATTGTTATTTTCCAAGCTCAGTCATCAAAGAATGAAAGGTAATGAAGTTGGGACAAAAATACACAAAACTCCATAACCCTAACAAATGAAGTACAAAAGAATATAAATGGAAAAATAAACAGACCGCGCTAAGCGGGTCTGGCGCGCTAAGTGCGACTTCACATAACTTACACATTAAATCGCTTAAATCCCGTTAACTGGGCTAACTGCGCTTAGCGATATCAGAAAGCTACGCCTCTGCCAAACAGCTCAAAACTGTGGTGTCATGCTAGAGGAGGCTCTTGGTGGGATCCACCAAACTTATATTCTTGAAAACGCGCATTTGGAGTTGTGCATTCGACACTTTCTTGCTCAATGCTCCAAACATGCACCAATACCTACAAAATGAAAAAAAAAACTATTAAATGGTACACAAATGACTCAAAAACGCAATAATACATAAAGTATACAGATTTACACAAAATTTTAACTTTAATCAATGAATATTAACAAAAAGTATTGATATGTGCAACAAAACTTATATACAAAATGACTATAATTTTCACTTATCAGCAAGCCTATCGAGAATGTCTATAATTATCTCTAATTGGAAACTAGGTTGATTTGAATTAAAGTTATGCATGGTAGGAGAAAAGGTTTTCTAGCAATGATCTCCGGGGTGGATGATGAATATATTTATTTCTATATTTGGTGTTATCCTTGACTTTAGGGTTGGCATTCTATTTACCATTTTTCAAGAAAATATTCTAAAGATCACCAATGTTGTTTCTTCTCAACTGAATTCGAACAATTGGGTCTTTGTTTGAGGATATGAGATTCTCTCTAGAGCCTTAATATTACGCATATGATAGGTATATTCTTCATATTGTATGATATGAAATGCATACAATGGGGTGGATGGGTTTCTGTGAGTTTCATCTAAGGAAGAGCTCTTCTTCCTCCTTAAACTTCCAAAATATAAGCATTGGAAAGATAAATTTATTCGGGTTTAGGGTAGTGTTCATTGCCTGGTGGTCGTGTATGAAGAGGATGGTACACATAGGCTTCATATTTACAAAATTAGATAACATATTTCTATCATGGGCTATGACTCAAATAAAGTTAGTGAGACGAAAAAAAGGAAGTGCTCTACCTCTTGGAGCAATTATGAATTATGAGGGAGAAGGATCTATTAATATATTAGGGATATCTTCTAGAGTTGATGGGTTTTTTGGGAAGGAGTCTTGATGTTTATCCTTTCTTTATAACCCTTAGTTAGTTTTGACTAATTATTTTATTTTTGTATAAAGGATGGCTCCCATTTTAGTGGTGGAGAGAAAAAATGATGATGGAGAAAGAAAAAGCTCGTAGGGTGTGAAGTGGATCCAAACCATCAAAGTAATATAGAAGGCTTCCAAACTCCGACAACTAAGAAAAGAAAAAAAAATAGAGGAAAGAGTTGTAAAGGTTATTCCCATGACTATTGTTTGTCCATCTCCTATTTCCGAGAGTGCAGAATTGCCTTTTGCTAATAGAACCAAGGTGGGTCCTGGTAAGGGACTGATTTACTTGGATGTCATTGCCTCCATAGATTTAAAGTCTAGAAGTTTCTTGGAAGATGGTGGAAGTATCCATCTTAAAGTGAATCTTGTGTCGCTTCTAGCAAAGAAGAATTCCTCTTTTTAGAGAGAAGTTTTGATGGGATGTCGTTTATTTATGACCACCTCAATGCGGCCAATGATATTGAGAAGGAGAAGACATTGGGCATCCCAAAGATGCTTCAACTACTTGGTACTTACCTTATAAGGATTGTCATACTAGGTCGAGTTTTATTTGAAGACTCAAAATTTTCAAAGAAATGGAAGGGTGACTTGATGTTTGAGCTCAAGAAGAAGAAGGATAGTTATGAGCTCAACCAAACCTTACTAATATCAAGCCACACTTCCAATATACTTGAATCTCTTAGAGTAAATATCAATGTTAGACTTCCTATGTAAGTTTTTTTCCACCTTCAGAGGCAATATCAATATTGGACTTCCACTGGAAAATCCCTGTCGCTCTAAAAGGAAATATCAATGCTAGATGCTTTCCATCCAAGGGACAATACAAATATTAGGCTAATATAAAAAAATGCTCAGGCCGCTAACTCACTCATAATTAACATTCTTGTCAAATCATACAACCTATCACATATGAGATCCTTTAATAATAAGCAAGACAGACAATGTAACTTAAAGTCTCGTATGAGGTGCTCAATTTAAAGTCTCTCCAAAAGGACTCAACTTAAAGTCTCGCATGAGGAGCTCAACATAAACTCTCGCATGAAAGACTCAACTTAAAATTCCACTTGAGGGACTCAACTTAAAGTTTCGTTTGAGAGACTCAACTTAAAGTCTCTAATCATGGACTCAACTTAAAATCTCGCATGTGGGACTCAACTTAAAGTCTCACCTGGAATACCCAAACTAACCCACTTTTCCCTTTACAAGACCTCGTACTTGAAGGATTATATACTGAGATAATTTCGCTTTGCCTAAGAGAAGGTAAGTTAAAAGGGGGAAAGACAAGCGAGTTAGGGCGAGTATATATCTAGTGATCCACGCCATCCAAAGTAGGAGTTTTAGTCGCCCACTAATCACAACATGCACACACTAGAGTTTTCGATGGTGTTAGAGTAAGCTTATATAAGGTGCTGAGATTTTTATTAAACTTTTGAAAAATACAAAGTTAATATTTAATTTTTTGGATGCAAATTTTTTTAAATATTTAAATTTGAAGTTATTTTAAACATCTTTTCATAAAATAATTTTTGATAAAAATGATATGTTATGTGATTTTCCTTATGCTAAAATTTTTAATAGTAAATATTTAAAATATTTTTACTATTTATGAGGAAGTTGTCATAAAAAAATATTATTTTTAAACATTTAGGATCCATTATGGACAAATTCTAAACTTAACCCACTTACATCTTCAATAACTCTTTTAAAAATAAAATAAAATCAATGAAACCTTTAAATCATCTTATATTATCATGATGGTTATGTGTCATTGATTGAAAACAATAGAGAAAATAAAAGGCACACTTGACATTATTCACCGTCTTTGCGAAATCCTCACCTAACTCAATTGTCTATATTTTTTTCTTCTTAAATCATCATGGATTCATTCTTCATTCCTTGGACTTGTCTAGATTCTCAGGAAAAAAAAAGTTTCAAGAACATGTTCCTCCTCTAAAAATTTTCGCCCAAGTTTTTACTAACGTTTGTGACATTCCATTATTATAACTGACTTATGTCGCGGCGGAAAAAAAATTGAGAATAAATTATTGATTAACTTATCTCAGCAAAAAAAGCAAGATTCCCCACAAAACTTTATTGTTTCTAAAGAAATGGGAAAAGATCGAATAAATTCCACAAGAGCGTGCAAAGCAAAAAGTAAAGCACAAAGTGAACATGGTACGATGATTGATTATGCAAAGAGAAGGTTTTAACACCCTTCACATCCATGGTAATACATGAGAAACTCTTGAAAATCTGTGTTTTTAGCTAAAACGGTTGTTTGCAATATGACTAGAGAGATGAGAAAAGAAATGGTATTTATGATTTTTTTTTATTCGAAAAAACTTAGAGAGTTATGTGCATACGTATCACCAATGTGCAATGGCAAAATCAGACCACGTAGTTCTTCTAAAAAAGAACAAAACTTTGTATGTTGGTTGATTTTAAATGAAGAGACAAGTTGTTATTTTTAGGAGAAGACTCGACTAGTCGCTCACAAAGTACGAGAAGAATGGACAATACATCACATGAGAGGGGTCTTACACGTGGATAAGATCAACAAGTGCCTCAAGCACTCAAGTGGAAAAGTCAGCAATTTTTAATTAGAGCCATATGGATAGGAGAATGACATCTCAACTATGAATGACTCATGTCTAATCTTGAAAAAGATTTTAAAGGGAAAAGGTGCACAAGAGCACAAAAAGATTTGAATGAAGTTTGTTTTTTTAGTCTTTGTGAAAAGGTTTGAATATGGTTAAATGTATTGACATTTGATTAAAGAAAATAAGTTTTGAAAATTCACTTGACAGAGTCAAGGTTTATTATGAAAATGGTTCAAGTTTGAAAACAATAATCTTTTGAAAAGAGAGAAGATTTTGAAAATTAAAGAAGGAGATAAGATAAAGAGAATATTCTAAAGCATAAAGTAAATGCGAGAAATAAATGGTTTCATTTTAAGGTAGCCCAAGAGAAATTCGTGTGTGTGCATTATGAACTAACCCGGATAAAGTAAGCATATTGACATAAGTCAAACCAAGCATTTCATTCCTTTGGATTTAAGCCACAAGATACGCACAAGCAAGCAAGCCAAGCATACTAAAAAGCAAGCCTCAGATGAAAGAAGAACTCAAGCCAAATACGTCAAAACCATGAATCAAAGTTAAATAAACAAATGGAACATGGAGTAACCATTTAATTAATTAATTGAAAATTAATTAAAATTAATTAATTAGGTTAAGAAAAATTAATTGTCAAAACTAATTAATTTTTAATAACAAAATCAACTAACTAAATCAATATTTAATTAATTGATTAAAAGGTCATTGTAAGAAAGGCCAAGAGTAAGATATGTTTGTACAAAGGTGAAATCAAATAATCGAATAAGCAATTAAACAATTAAATGATCAACACACAAATTAATTAAGTTAATTGAAAATATTTAATAAAACTAATTGATCAATATTAGTTAAACTAAATAAATGTGATTAACAAAACTAATTACCAATTAGCAAATAAAATAAGACAATTAAACCAAATAAAATAGAAACAAAGAAATTAAAGCAAGAAGGGTGCATTAGTGAAAATAGGGGGTGCAAGAGAAATAATTCAGATTGGGCTAAAAAAAGGCTAAAGGCTAAATTATTAAACTGAAAAATAGACAAGGTGGGTGTGTGCTGCCAGATTGGGGCGCCTAGGCCTGGGACTTCAACCCATGATCTATCTAACTGGATGAAAGAGGAAAAGGGGAGAATTGGGTTTTAATTGGGGAAATTCATATTGGGCTTTAGTGGGAAAACATACAAGTTATGTCGGCCTTAGGCCCAAACGAAAATGGGAAGAGAACAAACCCTAGAATTCCTAATGAGTCAGTCGCTCACTATATGGGGAATTGGTCAACATGATTCTCAATTAATCCTCAATTAAAATAAATATTGCTAATAAAGAAGCAATTAAAAGTAAAAAAAACTTTCTCTCTCACGGTTACTTTTCTTCTATTCTTGCTTCAGATTTCTTTTCACTCCCTCAAAACACACATTCCTCAACTCGTGATATCCTCTACTTCTCTCATCGTCCTTGTATCTTTTCTCTCTCGGTTTCTATCTCAAACTCTTTGTTTATCTTTCCTCACGGTCTCTAATAAATAAACATAAACAACAATATCAACTCTGCCTCTCTTCTCTTTCTTCTCTAGTTTCATGTTCACAAAATTTCCTTCATCTCTCTATGCTCACATGCTTCAAAATCACACAACAAAAATAGAACGATCTCATTTTCTTCTACTCAATTCTCTCGATCTCATTTCAGATCAAACAATAACATGATATGTGATCTTACCGGTGATCAGAACCTGCAATATGGTCGGATGACGATCTTTTGTCGAGCAAGAAAGTCGAGGAGGATAAAGGGGGGTTGTACCTGCAAGGCACTTTAACTATCAAGTAAGTAAAGGAGTAAAGAGATACAAGTAAAGTGTTAGGATTTTAGTAGTGAATAATGAATATTTGATACCTGGACCTCACATATGTGAGGGTTTATATAATGCCTCTGGCGCGTAGCCATTGGTTCCTGTTTTTGGGCCTGGATATGCGGGTCCACAAAAATAGGTAACTGCTAAGACTTGGTTATATCGAGAAGGTATGCTCGTAACTAGCCGTTGGTTCTAAGGAGAAGTTAGGTTATGGGCAGCGGTCTGGTCGATTCCTGGTTGTCTGGGTGACTTGATGTCGGGCAGATTGGGAGATACTCGTTAGTCACCGTGGGTCGGTGCGGGCCCAGGAGAGAAAACGATCGATTGCGCCCAACAGAGGGAGGGAAGGATTCAGCTCAAGTTCGTATAGGTCAAATAAAAGAGGGGGTCCAGGTTGGGCCCACTCTGACTGTCGGGCCAGTCCAGAATAGTAGCCCCCAATTCGTTGCTTCCAGGCATGAGAGCAATGATTTTAAAGTCTGCTTGTAAAACAGGGTGTTTCTTATGGGGAGCACGAGTGTCGCCCGTTACTCCTTTCTAGCAGGGAGATGAGAAGTTGGTCGCTTTGAGCTTTTAAACTCGAAGAGGTGGCGTGTTTCGAGAAGTGCATTGACAAAGTGGCACGATGATGGCCTAGGGACTAGGGTGTAACGATGATACCCTTAGAGTTCCCTAGGCGTGTGTTACCCATGCCTGGATGGTCATAGCTATAAATATGAGAGAAGTAAGGTGTTATGTGTTTTTCATTCTTCTCTCATACTGAACTTAGTTGCTCGCCTGTCGATCACCATCGTTTCTTGAGGTTCACCGCTCGCTGTCGCTCTTTTCAACCTTATTTCTTCTTTAACATGTAAGATTTCAACTTTTTATTATTACTTGGTTTTTGTAGATTGGATTTTCATGATTTTTATCTTAGAAGTGCATGTGGTTAGGGCCTAAGATCCTGTCTGTTAGGGCGTTCTTAAGGAGTGTTAGTGGCTGTTGTACCCCAAAATTTGCCCTCCCTTTTTTCTCAACATATGCCCATTGAGGTCCCTAACTTGCCTAAGGATGACCAAGAATTGACCAGACAAATTCTCCTCCTAAGGCAATGAACCCCCAACTAGGGTTTCAATTTTCATCAAGATGGTTGAGCTCCAAAGGTCTCAAATTCTTCCCATGGTCCTAACATGCCTTCAAGATTGTCCATGACAAATTGCATGTCTTGCACTACAAGTTTGCTCAGTCAATTGCTCAAGTATTGGAAAATCAATTGTGTTAGGTCAAAAGTTAACTGTGGCCCATGTACAATCAAACTTCAAGATTTTTGGTCAACATCAACATTTTTAAGTGATATCCATCATTTTATAAAGGGTTCATCATGACTCCTCAAGAAATGCTCCTAATTTATCAAAAGTCAAGAATTGCTAAATTAGAGTTTCTATAGGAAAAGTCAACCAAACTTTGACCAAGCATAACTTTCTCAAGATTTACCATAAATTTCTACACCAAAGCTCATTTTTAAGAGAATCCAATTCCCTACAACTTCTCTTCAGCCCACAAGTTCAAGAGATTCACCATTTGAAAGTTATGAGCTCAGACATTACATGTCATTTTCAGAAAGTCAACAAAAGACACTTTTTTCAAAGACCTTTTAAATCAATATAACATATTCAAATTCAAAATTGATAAAAAGAGGGATTGAAGTAGACATATTGGGCTTTCCAAAAAGTCCAATATCATCATCATGAGATGAAAATTGAGCAAGTTATGGCTTGCCCAAGTTGGGAAAATTTTGGAAATTTCAAGAATGGTGCATTGAGCAAATTTGAATTTTTGAGTCAATGGCCTAACTTTTTAAGGTTAAAATATCTTCCTAAGGTTATAGAGGACCCTTAATCTCATTTTTCATGGCCTTACCATTTTTACCTATTTTTTTACATATTTATTTTGATTTATTTCAAATAAATATAAAATAAATGGTACAAAATAATTGGAAAAGGGCTTAGGCATTTAGGCTGGTGCTTTGACTTGTCTTGAAGCCCAAGATTTCGTGCACAAGTGTCCAGGTTCATCCCAATATGAAAATGGCATGAAATCTCAAATTATGGCAATTTTTCAAAAATGAAATAATGACCTTCATCATGGCTTTATGGTTGAGATTCTTTCCATGTTTTCTTGTCTCCTCCACCTCCTCTATAAATACATCACATGTGTAAGCCAAACTCACGCCTACACATTGTACAAGAGCTCTACCAAATTTGCAAAGAATTGTCCAAATCGTGAAAACTCAAAATCACACTTCCAGCCCTTTTTAATCCAATCCAAGGACTCCATCAACATCCCCAGACCTCTAGGAGTTGAATCCAGTCCATATCCACACCTAAGATACCCTGAAATTGACCAACCAAATCACTCATTTTTTGGTAAATTTCTTGAATTTGTATCTTTGATTTCATATTGAATTAACCTTTCTCAGTGTTTGATTTGTATTCAGGATGATATATAGAGCAGGACCAACGTAATACATGTGAAAAAAGGGGCTAGAACAAGATCATGCCATTTCTAGGGCACGATCTGTATTCTTCACTATATCTCATGTTACAGGCCGTTCCAGAGTGAATAGACCCCATAATCAGATTCAATGAGAAATTTCGTGTGGGGTAAAGATCTTTGCATCCATTTATACTCACGTTTGCTGACTTTTAAAGGTTTGAGTGACCGGAGAAGACAATTGGAGTTTGACTCCGGCGTCCCTCCGGTTGAACATGTTGTCATTCCCCCATTGGCCAGTCAAAGCAGCGTGCACATTTTTTGAATTTCAAGTAATAGCACTGATTTTCTAATATAATAATTTTGTTTTGTTATAAGTAACAATTGAAACAATGGCTCAGCTGGCAGTGAGGCGCGTACATGAGGAAGAGGACCTGGGTTCGAGTCCCAGGTCCAGTGTTTTTTATTTTTCTAACATATTACATGCAGATCCAGTGCCCCTCATGACCAAATGATCATCATACACCATCAGTCTAGGCCATCAGATGTACATCTGATCAGGACCAACGCATCCAACGTGCAAGCCCACCATGTGCCATCAAGGTTGCTCTTCATTGAATCCCAGTACAACTTTTGGGCTCCCTCTAGATTGGGCCTAGTGAATTTTCAACCCCCCCCCCCATTTGCTTTTGACAGTCAGGCCCATATTTTTTTGTTTGTTATTTTTTTTTTTTGTAGTTATTATTTATTTTTTTTCAAAAATCATTTTTTCCTTAATAATAAAAAATCAAAAAACAATAAATAGAGTTAGGCTTTCTAAATTTTATATAATTAATCAATTAATTAATTAATTAATTATTTTAATTTTATTTTATCAACTTAAAATCAATTAAACTTAGGTTCATTTTAATTTAAATCATTTTCTTAAAAAATACAAAAAATATTAGAATTAGGATTTATTTCATTCAACATTTATTTTCTTAATTAAAATTAAATTTAGAGTTAATTGCTTTCTTAACAAAACCAAAAAGAAAAAAACGATTTTTTTGTTTACTTAGAACTTTTTAGGTTTTTAGACGTATTATTTATTTCGCGCGCATTTATTTTTATTCTCGCATTTATATAGTAACTGATCATGGATGTAATAGTTTTAGATTTAAAATTCTGCACTTTACTTCTTACACTTATATTATATCTATCCCAAAGCTGTGTAATAGTTTAAGATTTATTTTTCTGCATTTTATTTCTCGCACATTTACTGCTTTATTATTTTGCTATATTACTATTAGTAAATAGGCATGTATGAAAAGACTGCAAATTAAAACGTTTGCTAACCTAATAAAAAGACAAAAATAACTGAATCTCAACACATATGCATATATGCACCTCTAGGGTATCCCCACTTCGGTTGCCTTCGGTAAAAAGTCATGTCCCTCGAGAATGGGAACACTTTAGTAAAGACCCGTAAAATCAAAAGATCATAGTCCCTCGATGACCCTACGGTGTTACCTTTTGGTAAATGATCTCGTCCCTTAAACGAAATTGCTAAAACATCTCCATATGTTTCCTTTATGACTGTAAAACGTCCCTTCGATTGTCCCTCAACATCCAACGATAAGGCTACCTACTCACTAATAGTAGGATAACATTGTCTAAAGGAAAAGAATGACCCTTTTCGAGTAATAAAGTAGATAGTTGTTAGAAGTTTGCTCAAACATCTTGCATTTACACAAAAAACTGCTTTTCAAAAATAATTTCAAAACACTTTGTATACTTTCTCCACTATCCCGAGAAACATTACAAAGTTCTCCGTACTAAGGCGTTTTCAAAACATTTTTAAACATACAAAGCACAAAGGTATTTAAAAATGAGCAAACCTCTAAGAGCCCGTGGAAAACCGTGGATGGAAAGGGTGCTAACACCTTCCCTTTCCATAATCTACCCCCTTTACGCAGAAAACATCTCGAAAAGGTCTTTTTCTGTTCTTTTCGCCCTTTCCTTTGTTGGATAAAAGAAAAGTCGGTGGCGACTCTTACTTACTGCAACATTTGCGAATGCAAATACAAAACCAGTATTAACAGTCGGTTCTGACACCGTATCACAGAACTAGCGACTCTGCTGGGGAAATATAAAAGTGGAGTTTACCTTAGAGTTAATTCATTTTTAAACTGCTTTTTTATGCTTTGTTTGCTTTACTTTTGAGGGCTTGTTTGGGTTGTTACTATAGGTCCTACACCCGGATCTGGGGTACCTTATTAGGTAAGTAGCAATAAACCATGGAGGTTGTACAACGTAGACCGATACAGACAAAGTGGTGGCTACATTAGCGCGATAATCTGGATTATACTAATGTTCCTTGAGTAAGTCGAGGATAACATTAGGCTTCCTCATAGTGTCACTAAGTGTTAACTGACCTCTAGAACCTTTAATTGACTCATCCTAGCCATTAGGAAGTGGTGAGATAACCGAATTTGGTTCCGACTGAAGATTGGTTGATACTCGATACTACACTCATTGAGGCTGGACTTTCGGGATTTTTTGGCCGCAATACTTCAGTGCGGAGCTGAAACAATTTCTGAAGGGAAGGTCAGTGATATTGAGACTCCTAAGAACCCGGTTACTATTAATAGGATAGGTTGAGCCAACTGAACATTCAAGAGGGTACTTACCTTAAAACCTCGTGCAAGCCTTTAAACCTAACGTCTATTGTGTGATTTGCTTGTGTTTATCTGTGATTTTTAGCATAATCATGACATCATAAACATCATGACATTCATATGTACTAATCATTTCAAGAACCTGTTGGATTTACCTCTTTGCTATTTTGTAGGATATGAATTCAGGTTGCAGAAAAACCATTTGGATTCACTTCACAGAAGTTCCTCCCAAACTCAAGGAATTAGTCTTAAAAGTCCCCGAGGACTCATCATTCCACAAAATACATGGTCACTTACTCAGTTTGGTTACCTCCGGGTTTGACAAAGGTTTGATGAGTGTCTTATTCCAGTTCTTCGACCCTAAGAACCATTACTTCATATTCCCCGATTATCAATCGATGTCTACACTGGAGGAATTCTCTAAGTTACTTGGTTTACCTATATTGGAGCGAGTACCTTTCACTAGTTTAGAACAAGACCCAACTTCTGAAGATGTTGCCTTAGCTTTGCACTTGAAACCATCTGACATTGAGTCCAATTGGGAAAAAAGAAGTGAAGTTAAGGATCTCCTTGCAAATTTTCTGATGAAGAAAGCTCATATTTTCCTGGATGATATGAGTTATCATTCCTTCGAAGATGTCTTATCCCTCTTGATCCATGGGTTGGTCCTGTCTCCTAATTCAGATCAATTTATAGATGTGAATGCCATCAACATTTTTCCTTGCTCACAATCCGATTCCTACATTGCTCGGGGATATCCAACATTCTCTTCATACTCGTACTCTGAAGAAGCGAGGAACTCTCATGTGTTTCACCCCTCTGCTATATAGGTGGTTCATTTTGCACCTTCCTCGGTAGTAATGCATAATGATTTAGGCTTAAGGTGGAGTCAAAGATTAATGTCTCTCTCTCACTCTGACATCCATTGGTGTCATCGCTCTCAAGGAGACATCACTTTTATTGATCGTTGCGGAGAATTTCCTAATGTTCCACTCCGGGGTATTAGGGGAGGCATCACCTACGATCCTTATTTAGCACTACGTCAGTTTGGCTATGAACGAAGAGATAGTCCACCGGATATGCTCATCCAGGGAATTGTGTTCAACTACTCAGATGATTTGCAAAACTATCGTCATAGGTTCATCCGCGCTTGAGGCATTATTAAGAAGACTGATAGTAAGACTTTGGGGCCCAAGAACTCCATCCTTCTGGAACCTTACCTCAAATGGGTGCGAGCTCGAGCCCAAAGTATTATGATGCTATACGATTACATCTTACCGGTGATCTTGGAACCTGTTGTTCAAGGGGGCGAGTCCCGTATTATTCTCCATCCTGATATGCCAACCAACTTCGAAGAGTTGAAAAAGTCTTGGATCCAACTCAAGGGAGAACGAGATACTTTTGAGGCTCAATTCTATGCAAGTGAGAAGAAGGTGCTGGAATTAACAAAACAACTTCATGAAGAGAGGAACCTCAACACCTACCTCAACACCAAGAGGAAGCGCCATGGGAGACTTAGGAATTTCCTTTCATTATCTATCCATGTGTAATCTTTTGTTTCTTTAAAAAAACTTGCTAATAAAAGATTTTGTTTCTTGTTTTGTTTAAAAGAGCTTAAATCCAATAAGGTCCTTGAAAACATTGCATAAGCATATCATGCATCTCATTGCATAAGCAGGTCTCAAAGCAGGGTTCTTATCTTTTTCGCTGTTTATTTCAGCAAGTAAAGAAATGGCTCTTGAATAAAACATAAGGGATCTCCAGGCACAAAATGCCCAGTTCCAGCAAATGATTGTGGATCTAGATAAAGGGAAAGAAGATATGAAAGCCCTCATACTGAAAGACAAAAAGAAGAAGCCAAAGAAACCAACTGGTTTGGCGAACTTGGGAAGAAGGATCATAGGACCAGTGCGGCGAGCTTCTGAGCTGATAACTTCATCAAATGAAGGAGACAATCAAGGAGAGGAAACAAGAGAGGAAGACTCCAGTCCAAAGGAATCTGATGATGAATCTGACTATGATGAGGAGCAATATCCTCCTACTGATGAAAAATACAAACAGCTGGAGGATCGTTTGAATGCAATGGAAATCTAGAAGGTACCAGGGCTGGATTTTGAAGAACTGGGTTTGGTTTCTGGGGTTGTAATCCTGAAAAAGTTCAAGGTTTCGGTGTTCTCTAAATATGATGGGGTCTCATGTCCCAAGATGCATCTCCGGTCTTATGTGACGAAGATTCAGCCTCACACTGCAGACAAGGACTTGTGGGTCCACTTCTTTTAGGACAGTCTATATGGGACTCAGCTAGAATGGTTCTATCAGCTGGAGGGGACCAATATTTGTAATTGGGAAGACCTGGTTGTTGCTTTTTACAATCAGTATCAGTATAATACAGACCTTGCTCCCACCCGTACACAACTCTAAAGTATGTCTATGGATTCGAGCGAAGGTTTTAAAGACTATTCTTAGAAGTGGAAGGACTTAGCGGGAAGAGTCCAACCCCCTATCTGATAGGGAGTTGGTGGATATGTTTCTAGGTACTCTATCTGGTCCGTTTTTCAACCATCTGATTGGAAGCTCCTCAGCTGGCTTTACTGAGTTGATTTTGACGGGAGAAAGAGTGGAAGCTGGGATCAGAAGTGGTAAGATTCAGAAGGATGCCTCTTCAAGTGCGGGAAAGAGACCTTTCGTTGGAAAGAAAGAGGTCAATGTTGTTTACAATCAACGAAATCAGAGCAAAACTGAGCGCCATCCAACGGTAGGGGCTGTTATGATATCCAAGCCTGTAGCTACTCAACAACGAAACAATCAGCCCAGTGCGGAAAGACCTGTAAAACAATTTATCGGGATAAATATGACTTTGTCTCAAGTGTTTCCTCACCTAATGAAATCCAATATGGTTACCTTGAGGGAAGCTCCCAAGAATCCCAACACTGCATCTCCTTGCTACAACCCAAATGCTCGATGTGCTTACCACTCAGAAAGTCCAAGTCATGGTACAAACGATTGTTGGTCTTTGAAAAACAAGGTGCGAGACCTTATTGAAGTGAAGGAGTTTGAATTTGACGCTTCTGAGATTCCTAATATTATAACTGCACCCATGCCCAAGCATGGCCCGAGAATCAATGCTATTGATGTTGTCTCCGCCATAAAAGATGCTGACAGTAGCTATGATATGGATAGCCGGATCTTCTCCACTACCAATGGTGGACCCAGTAACTGGACGGCTAAAGACTTTGTACCAATTACTTTTATTCAGAAGTAATTGTCTTTCGTGTTTTTAGATATGTAATAATTAAACAATATAAACTCTATAGCCATGTGTCTTACCTGGGGCATAATGGTTTATTTGTGAGGGTTATCATGTTTTAATCTCATATGTCATTAATAAAGCATTGGACGTTTCTGCATACAAATTTTGCACTCTCTGATTTTCTTTTCGGCTTTTTACTGTCAATACAACTATGCTCTTACACACACTCACGTATCAAACTACAGATCCATATCCACCCTGGATCCCATTGATAACGGTTTTACTATTGTCGGTTATGACTTTGAAAATACGATCAACCAAGCCGAGGACGAAGGTGAGGAAGATTGTGAGGTACCCGGAGAACTTGCCCAACTATTACAGCAGGAAGAAAGGGCTATACATCCTCATGAAGAGTAAGTTGAGGACGGTGAGTTTGGGCACAGAAGAAGATAGAAAGGAAGTCAAGATAAGTTCGAATTTGGAGCTTAGTGTCAAAAAGCGGTTGATACAGATGTCGCATGATTATGTCGATATCTTTGCCTGGTCATATGAAGACATGCCAGGACTAGACACGAATATTATGGTTCATCGTCTCCCAACTAAAGAAGACTGCCCTTCGATAAAGCAGAAGGTTCGTCATATGCGCCATAAAATGTCTGAGAAGATCAAAGCAAAAATTATGAAACAGTTCAACAGTGGGTTCTTAGTTGTCACCTCTTATACACAATGGGTTGCTAATGTAGTTCTGGTGCCTAAGAAGGACAGAAAGGTACGAATGTTTGTGGATTACAGATATTTAAACAGGGAGAGCCCCAAGGATGATTTCCCGCTTCCCCACATTGACATTCTGGTTGACAACACCGCACATCATAAAGTCTTTTCCTTCATGGAAGGTTTCTCTAGATACAATCAGATCAAGATGGCACCCAAAGACATGGAGAAGACAACCTTCGTCACACAATGGGGCACTTTCTGTTACAAACTGATGCCATTTGGGTTGAAGAATGCTGGGGAAACCTATCAGAATGCCATGGTAGCTTTATTCCATGACATGATTCACCATGAGATATATTTCTATGTTGATGACATGATAGCCAAGTCTTAAACTGAGGAAGAGCACCTTGATCATCTACGAAAGTTTTTTGATAGGTTGAAAGCATACAAGCTGAGGTTAAACCCGAACAAGTGCACCTTTGGGGTAAGGTCTGGTAAACTCCTAGGTTTCATTGTTAGTGATAAGGGTATTCAGGTAGACCCAACAAAGGTTAAAGACATACAAGAGATGCCGGCTCCTTGCACGGAGAAGGAAGTTAGAGGGTTCTTGGGACGCCTAAATTACATTTCCAGGTTCATTTCCCATCTAACAGCTACTTGTGATCCAATCTTCAAACTCCTAAAGAAAGATCAAGTGGTAAAGTGGAATGACGAATGCCAAAATGCCTTCGAGAGAATTAAGGAATACCTTCAAGAGCCTCCAGTTCTGATGCCGCCGATTGAAGGAAGACCTTTGATAATGTACTTAACAGTGTTAGATAATTCAATGGGGTGTGTGCTGGGGCAGCATGACGAGTCTGGTCGAAAAGAGCATGCAATATACTACCTTAGTAAAAATTTTATCGACTGTGAAACAAGATACTCACTGCTCGAGAAAACTTGCTGCACTTTGGCATGGGCTGCTCGACGACTGAGACAGTATATGTTAACCCACACTACTTTGTTGATATCAAAAATGGATCCTACCAAGTACATCTTTGAGAAACCCGCTCTCTCCGGAAGGACAGCAAGATGGAAAATGATCCTAACCGAATACGACATTCAATACACGACCCAGAAAGCAATCAATGGAAGTGTACTAGCTAATCATTTGGCTCACCAGGCTGTGGATGACTACCAATCCATGAACTTTGAATTCCCGGATGAGAATATCATGTTAGTGACTGACTGTGAAGAACCTGGACCGGATGAAGGACCTGAGGAAGGATCCTGATGGACTATGGTTTTTGAAGAAGCCTCTAACGCACTTGACAATGGCATCGGTGCTGTAATCATATATCCCAAGGGCTGCCACACTCCATTCACCGCCAGATTATGCTTCAACTGTACCAACAATATGGTTGAGTATGAAGCATGCATCATGGGTCCCAAAGATGCTATTGACCTGAGGATCAAGCTCTTGAGTGTTTTTGGAGATTCGGCTTTGGTAATAAGTCAAATCAAAGGGGATGGGGCACGAAGCACCCTAATCTCATCCCTTACAAAGAACATGTGCTGACGTTGCTTCCTCACTTTGAAGAAGTTACCTTTGAACATTTTCCACGAGAAGAGAATCAGTTAGCGGACACGCTAGCTACTATGTCATCTATATTCAAAGTCAAGTGGGACAACGAGGCTCCTCATATTACTATTGAGAGATTGGATGAACCAGCATACTGCTATGAGATTGATACTGAAGGGGTAACAGACAAACTTTGGTTCCATGAAGTGAAAAGGTATCTTGAGGCTCAAGAATATCCTGAGGGGGCATCTGTCAATGAGAAAAAGTTTCTGAGAAGGTTCTCCACAAAGTTCTTCCTCAGTAATGGAATCCTCTACAAGCGCAATCATGACTCTACTTTACTTCAGTGTGTAGACAAGAGCGAAGTAGAGAGGATTATGGCAGATTTACACGAAGGTACCTTTGGCACCCATTCTAGTGGACACATCATGGCTAAAAAGATCCTACGGGCAGAATATTACTGGTCCACTATGGAAGAAGACTGTTATCAGCATTCCCAAACTTGTCACAAATGTCAGATCTATATTGATAAAGTGCATGAACCTCTGGTTCCCTTGAACGTCTTTACGGCTCCCTGACCCTTTGTAATGTGGGGCATTGACATGATCGAAGAGATTAGACCTACCGCTTCCAATGGCCATCGCTTCATCCTAGTGGCTATTGATTACTTCACAAAGTGGGTTGAGGCTGCCTCTTTTGCTACTGTTACCAAGAGTGTTGTGGCGCGGTTCATCAAGCATAACCTTATCTATCGGTATGGTGTTCCGGAAAGAATCATCACAGATAATGGTAAAAATATCAACAATCCGATGATCACCGAACTCTGTAAGCAATTCAAGATCCAACATCATAACTCTTCTCCCTACCGGCCGAAGATGAATGGCGTTGTTGAAGCTTCTAACAAGAACATTAATAAAATCATACAGAAGATGACGGTGACATACAAAGACTGGCATGAGATGTTACCATTTTCTCTTCATGGTTACCGCACCTCAGCACGTACGTCAACAGGGGCAACACCTTACTCTCTGGTGTATGGTATGGAGGTTTTCCTACCTATTGAGGTCTAGATCCCTTCTTTGAGAATCATGAAGGATGCAGGTTTTGACGAAGATGATTGGATCCAAACTCGACTTGACCAACTGAATCTGATTGATGAGAAAAGGTTTACTGTTATCTGTCATAGTCAGATGTACCAAAAACGAATGATCAAGGCTTTCAATAAAAAGGTCAGACGTCAGGTATATCAAGCGGGTGATCTAGTAATCAAGCGCATCATACTGCCACAAGGTGATCCCAGGGGAAAATGGACTCCCATGTATGAAAGGCCATTTGTAATCAAGAGCATATTTTCTGGTGGAGCTATGATTCTAACCACCATGGATGGTGACGACCTTCCTCACCCTGTTAATGCGGACATAGTGAAAAGATACTATGCCTTAATAAAGACCTGCTAGGTTGACTGGCCTAGGCAAAAATAAGGGCATCCCAGTGAACTAAAAGGGTTCGGGCAAAAATTAGGGATAAATACAAAAAATCTGTACACCCGGTAAGTCGAAAACCTGAAAAGGCAGCTTGGGAAAAAAAAGGGTATCTCGGTGGATTGAAAACCCGAAAGGGTGGTCCAGGAAAAAGTTAGGGATTTAAAGCGTATAACTATGTCCCATTGGATCATCTTGCGACCAGATTTCAGTATCAACTATCAAGCTCAAACGATACTGACCAATCCAGTAAGCTTCAGACAAGTAGCAAAGTGATGAGACGCTCAAGGACATAAGGGCAATAGCAGAATTGAAACTCTATGGGATTATTACACATAGTTGTTTCTCTTTGTACACTATTTTGTATAGTTTTTATTTTCACGACGGCATTCTCCTACTAGAACGTCAGTCTCTTTGTACAAAAACCGAAAGACAATTGCTAATGACTTTAAGAAACGGGGCAAAGTCTAAAAAAGGCCATTTGTAGTCCTGATAGTAACTCTTTCCAGTAGGTACAGGGGCAGAAACGTCTTGAGACGAAGCCACCGCTATATCCTTGGCATACGACCCAGTGATGTCTAGGTTCCCCACAGAATGGAAACAACCAAAGTTGTGATCTCTTCTTCCCCAAGCAGGAATTACCTCCTCCAACAAAGTTCCCTCAGAAAGCTGAAATCTGTATTCCCCAACTGAGTTTTACAAATCTCAACAGTTTATGAAGCCTTATCCCCTGGTAGAGTACATTTCCCTACCTGCGGAAGTTTATCCCCCCAAATAGAGTTTTTTCCTCTACACCAGTAAAATCTTCCAACAGAGCATCTTTCTCCCCGCAGAGTCATTCTCAAGCAGGAGTCAAAGATCCCCGGAAGAATATCCTCAAACGGAAAGAGGAAATCTCCAGCAAATCATCTTCGTTCATCATCCCTAGCGGTAATGAAAGAATCATTTCCTCATCTACCTAACAGCAGTCCGGGATTCATCTTCCCAGTACTCTCCAACAGCAGTTAGGGATCTATTCTCCCAGACTAGGAAATATCGCAACAACCTTCCATATTCATACATCATGGCACGCGCATACATGTTGCATACAACATAATCTCATTTATTTTGAGAACATCATTACACAATGCATTTCATACATCATGACACTGCATACGACTAACTCTTTACCTTTTTCAGGAAAGATCAAATCAACAAATATCATTGACCACTTATATAACTTGGCAGTCTTCTCAAAGGCTACGTCTGACGAAGGGCTATTTCAGCATGTTCCTCAAAAATATTATTCTCAAAAGACCTTCCTCTGGTTCAGTTAAATCGATACTAATGTTTTCCTGATTTCTATTCTAGTTGAAGATAATTCAAGACCTTTTTTTGGTTCAGTTAAATCGACACTAAGATTTTTCTGATTTCCATTCCAGTCAAAGTTAATCCAAGACCTTTTTCTGGTTCAGTTAAATCAACACTAAGATTTTTATGATTTCCATTCCAGTCAAAGTTAATTCAAGACCTTCTCTGGTTCATTTAAATCGACACTAAGATTTTTCTGATTTCTATTCCAGTTGAAGATAATCCAAGACCTTTTTCTGGTTCAGTTAAATCGACACTAAGATTTTTCTGATTTCTATTCCAGTTGAAGATAATCCAAGACCTTTTTTTGGTTCAGTTAAATCGGCACTAAGATTTTTCTGATTTCCATTCCAGTCAAAGTTAATCCAAGACCTTCTCTGGTTCAGTTAAATCGACACTAAGATTTTTCTGATTTCTATTCTAGTTGAAGACAACTCAAGACTTTTTTCTGGTTCATTTAAATCGACACTAAAATTTTTCTGATTCTCATTCCAGTCAAAGTTAATTCAAGACCTTCTCTGGTTCAGTTAAATCGACACATATTTTCATGATTTCTATTCCAATTGAAGATAATCCAAGACCTTTTTCTGGTTCAGTTAAATCGACACTAAGATTTTTCTGATTCTTATCCAGTCAAAGATAAATCAAGACCTCTGCTGGTTCAATTCAAAACAACCATTTATTTATTACTGATTCTTTTCCGATAGATACTTTCTATGGTTCAATTAAATCAACCCTAAGATTTTCTGATTCTTATCCAGTTAAAGATACTGTAAAGCCTGGAGTCCGACCAGATAGCAGTTTATTAATTACTATGAAGCCTGGACCCGACCAGATGATAGTATAACCTATGACACCGAAGCCTGGACTCGACCAGATAACAGTATACCTCAGATTCAAGATGAATCCTGGACCCGACCAGATAACAACTTAATTTATTCAAACTGCCGAAGCCTGGATACGACCAGATAACAGATCAATGTCTACAATTACTGCGAAGCCTGGAACCAACCAGATAGCAGTTAATTTCATTTTCCCCAATAGGTCGTTGTGAAGCCTGGAATACGACCAGATAGCAGTCGATCTTATTATCCTCAATAAGTCACTGTGAAGCCTGGATCCTGACCAGATGATAACTCACTTTCAAGAGATAACACCCCAATAGAGTAATGGACAACCGAAGCTCCTAGGCTCTATTCCCCTAAAGCATTCCCCAGCGAATTCCTCCTCAAAGAGTAGGAACATGAATCCCCACAAAGTGATTTCTTATGAAGTCAAAATCTACTTTGAATGGCATCTCTAAGCCCTTCTCCGACAGTCTTCTGTCATCTTTTCCAAATTGCATCTATAATCCCATTCCACATATTATTCACCAACAATACCACTTCAGACAAGTGCAAATTTATAGGCACTCTAGTGTTTAATCATCTTCTACCTTCAAATCATGAAAGGTAGACAAGACAATCTACATCATCATATCCAAGAAGATGGAACAAGGGAAGCTGTTGTACCCCAAAATTTTCCCTCCCTTTTTGCTCAACATATGCCCATTAAGGTCCCTAACTTGCCCAAGGATAACCAAGAATTGACCAGACAAATTCTCCTCCTAAGGCAATGAACCCCCAACTAGGGTTTCAATTTTCATCAAGATGGTTGAGCTCCAAAGATCTCAAATGCTTCCCATGGTCCTAAAATTCCTTCAATATTGTCCATTACAAATTGCATGCCTTGCACTACAAGTTTGCTCAATCAATTGCTCAAGTATTGGAAAATCAATTGTGCTAGGTCAAAAGTCAACTGTGGCCCATGTACAGTCAAACTTCAAGATTTTTGGTCAACATCAACATTTTGAAGTGATGTCCATCATTTGATCAAGGGTTGATCATGATTCCTTAAGAAATGCTCCTAATTTATCAAAAGTCAAGAATAGCTAAATTAGGGTTTCTATAGGAAAAGTCAACCAAACTTTGACCAAGCATAACTTTCTCATGCTTTATCAGAAATTTCTACACCAAATCTCATTTTGAAGATAATCCAATTCCCTACGACTTCTCTTCATCCCACAAGTTCAAGATATTCACCATTTGAAAGATATGAGCTCAGACATTACAAGTCATTTTCAGAAAGTCAACAAAAGACACTTTCTGCCAAGACCTTTTACATCAAGGTAATATCTTCAAATGCAAAATTGATCAAAAGATGGATTTAAGTAGACATATTGGGCTTTCTAAAAAGTCCAATATCATTATCATGAGATAAAAATTGAGAAAGTTATGGCTTGCCCAAGTTGGGAAAAGTTTGGAAATTTCAAGAATGGTGCATTGAGCAAATTTGAATTTTTGAGTCAATGGCCTAACATTTTAAGGTTCAAATATATTCCTAAGGTTATAGAGGACCCTTAATCTCATTTTTCATGGATTTACAATTTTTACCTATTTTTTTACATATTTATTTTGATTTATTTCAAATAAATATAAAATAAATGGTACAAAATAATTGGAAATGGGCTTTGGCATTTTGGATGGTGCTTTGACTTGTCTTGAAGCCCAAGATTTCATGCACAAGTGTCCAGGTTCATCCAAATATAAAAATGGCATGAAATCTCAAATTATGGCAATTTTTCAAAAATGAATTAATGACCTTAATCATGGCTTTATGGTTGAGATTCTTTTCATGTTATCTTGTCTCCTCCACCTCCTTTATAAAAACATCACATGTGCAAGCCAAACTCACGCCTACACACTGTACAAGAGCTCTACCAAATTTGCAAAGAATTTTCCAAATCGTGAAAATTCAAAATTACACTTCTAACCCTTTTTAATCCAATCCAAGGACTCCATCAACATCCCCAGACCTCCAGGAGTTGAATCTAGTCCATATCCACGCCTAAGATACCCTGAAATTGACCAACCGAATCACTCATTTTTTGGTAAATTTCTTGAATTCGTATCTTTGATTTCATATTGAATTAACCTTTCTCAGTGTTTGATTCGTATTCAGGACGATATATAGAGCAGGACCAACGTAATACAGGTGAAAAATGGGGCTAGAACAAGATCGTGCCATTTCTAGAGCACGATCTGTGTTCTTCATTATATCTCATATTACAGGTTGTTCCAGAGTGAATAGACCCTATAATCAGATTCAGGGGGAAATTTTGCATGGGGTAGAGATCTTTGCATCCATTTATACTCACGTTTACTGACTTTTGTAGGTTTGAGTAACCGGAGAAGACGACCGGAGTTTGACTCTGGTGTCCCTCCGGTTGAACATGATGTCATTCCCCCGTTGGCCAGTCAAAGCAGCTTGCGTTTTTTGAATTTTAAATAATAGCGTTGATTTTCTAATATAATAATTTTGTTTTGTTATAAATAACAATTGAAACAATGGCTCAGCTGGCAGTGAGGCGCATATATGAGGAAGAGGACCTGGGTTTGAGTCTCAGGTCCAGTGTTTTGCATTTTTCTAACATATTACATGCAGATCTAGTGCCCCTCATGACCAATTGATCATCATACACCATCAGTCTAGGCCATCAGATGTACATCTGATCAGGACTAACGCATCCAACGTGCAAGTGCACCATGTGCCATCAAGGCTGCTCCTCACTGAATCCCAGTACAACTTCTGAGCTCCCTCTGGATTGGGCCTAGCGTATTTTCAACACCCCCCCCCCCCCCCCCATTTGCTTTTGACAACCAGGCCCATATTTTTTTGTTTGTTATTTTCTTTTCTTTTTTTTTTTGTTTTTTTAGTTATTATTTATTTGCTTTCAAAAATCATTTTTTCTTAATAATAGAAAATCAAAAAATAATAAATAGATTTAGGCTTTCTAAATTTTTTTAATTAATTAATTATTTTAATTTTATTTTATCAACTTAAAATCAATTAGACTTAGGTTCATTTTAATTTAAATTATTTTCATAATAAAAAATACAAAAAATATTAGAATTGGGATTTATTTCATTCAACATTTATTTTCTTAATTAAAATTAAATTTAGAGTTAATTGCTTTCTTAACAAAACCAAAAAGAAAAAAAGATTTTTTTTTGTTTACTTAGAACTTTTTAGGTTTTTAGACGTATTATTTATTTCGCGCGCGTTTACTTTTATTCTCGCATTTATATTGTAACTGATCATGGATGTAATAGTTTTAGATTTAAAATTTTGCACTTTACTTCTTACACTTATATGTATCTATCACAAAGCCGTGTAATAGTTTAAGATTTATTTTTCTGCATTTTATTTCCCGCATATTTACTGCTTTATTATTTTTCTATATTACTATTAGTAAATAGGAATGTACGAAAAGACTACAAATTAAAACGTTAGCTAACCTAATAAAAATACAAAAATAACTGAATCTCAACACATATGCACATATGCACCTCTAGGGTATCCCCACTTCGGCTGCCTTCGGTAAAACAGTCATGTCCCTCGAGAATGGAGACGCTTTAGCAAAGACCCATAAAATCAAAAGATCATAGTCCCTCGATGACCCTACGGTGTTGCCTTTCAGTAAATGATCTTGTCCCTTAAACTAAATTGCTAAAGCGTCTCCATATGTTGCCTTTATGACTGTAAAACGTCCCTTCGATTGTTCCTCAACATCCAACGATAAGGCTACCTACTCACTAATAGTAGGATAGCATTGTCTAAAGGAAAAGAGTAAAATAATGACCCTTTTCGTGTAATGAAGTAGATAGTTATTAGAAGTTTGCTCAAACATCTGGCACTTACACAAAAAACTGCTTTTTAAAATACTTTATATACTTTCTCCACTATCCCGAGAAACATTACAAAGTTCGTCGTACTAAGGCATTTTCAAAACATTTTCAAACACACAAAGCATAAAGGTATTTCAAAATGATCAAACCTCTAAGAGCCTGTGGAAAACCACAGACGGAAAGGGTGCTAACACCTTCCCTTTCCATAATCTACCCCTTTTACTCAGAAAACATCTCGAAAAGGTCTTTTTCTATTATTTTCACCCTTTACTTTGATAGATAAAAGAAAAGTCGGTGTCGACTCTTGCTTACCACAACATTTGCGAACACAAACGCAAAACTAGTATTAATAGTCGGTTCATCCACCGTATCATAGAACTGGCGACTCTACTGGGGAAATATAAAAAATGGGGTTTACCTTAGAGTTAGTTCATTTTTAAACTGCTTTTTTGTGCTTTGTTTGCTTTACTTTTGAGGGCTTTTTTGGGTTGTTACTATAGTTCCTACACTCGGATCTAGGGAACCTTATTAGGTAAGTAACAATAAACCATGGAGGTTGTACGACGTAGACCGATACGGACGAAGTGGTGGCTATGTTAGCCGATACTCTGGATTATACTAATGTTCCTTGAGTAAGTCGAGGATAACATTAGGCTTCCTCATAGTGTCACTAAGCGCTAACTGACCTTTAGAACCTTTAATTGACTCATCCTAGCCATTAGGAAGTAGTGAGATAACCGGCTTTGGTTCCAACCGAAGATTGGTTGATACTCGATACTATACTCATTGAGGCTGGACTTTCGGGATTTTTTGGCTGCAATACTTCGGTGCGAAGCTGAAACAATTTCTGAAGGGAAGGTTAATTATATTGAGACTCCTTAGAACCCGGTTACTATTAATAGGACATGTTGAGCCAACTGAACATTCAAGAGGGTACTTACCTTAAAACCTCGTGCAAGCCTTTGAACCTAAGGTCTATTGTGTGATTTTCTTATGTTTATCTGTGATTTTTAGCATAATCATGACATCATAAACATCATGACATCATAAACATCATGACATTCATATGTACTAATCATTTCAAGGACCTATTGGCTTTACCTCTTTGCTGTTTTGTAGGATATGAATTCAGGTCGCAGAAAAACCATCTGGATTCACTTCACAGATGTTCCTCCCAAACTCAATGAATTAGTCTTGAAAGTCCTCGAGGACTCATCATTCCATAAAATACATGGCCACTTACTGAGTTTGGTTACCATCGGGTTTGACGAAGGTTTGACGAGTGTCTTATTCCAGTTCTTCAACCCTAAGCATCATTGCTTCACATTCCCCGATTATCAACTGGTTCCTACACTGGAGGAATTCTCTAAGTTACTTGGTTTACCTATATTGGAGAGAGTACCTTTCACTGGTTTAGAATAAGACCTAGCTCTTGAAGATGTTGTTGTAGCTTTTCACTTGAAACCATCTGACATTGAGTCCAATTGGGAAAAAAAGTGAAGTTTAAGGGTCTCCTTGCAAATTTTCTGATGAAGAAAGCTTAGATTTTCCTGGATGCTATGAGTTATCATGCCTTCGAAGATGTCTTAGCCCTATTGATCCATGGGTTGGTCCTGTCTCCTAATTCAGAACAATTTATAGATGTGAATGCCATTAACATTTTTCCTTGCTCACAATCCGATTCCTACATTGCTCGGGGATATCCTACATTCTCTCCATACTCGTACTCTAAAGAAGCGAGAAAATCTCATGTGTTGCACCCCTCTGCTATATAGGTGGTTTATTTCGCACCTTCCTCGGTCAGTAATGGATAATGATTTAGGCTTAAGGCGGAGTCAAATATTAATGTCTCTCTCTCACTCCGACATCCATTGGTGTCCTCGCTCTTAAGGAGACATCTCTTTTATTGATCGCTGCGGAGAATTTCCTAATGTGCCACTCCTGGGCATTAGGGGAGGCATCACCTACAATTCTTCTTTAGCACTACATCAGTTTGGCTATGCACAGAGAGATGGTCCACCGGATATGCTCATCTAGGGTATTATGTTCAACTACTAAGATGATTTGCAAAATTATCGATAGAGGTTCATCCGTGCTTAGGGCATTATTAAGAAGACTGATAGTAAGACTTTGGGGCGCAAGAACTCCATCCCTCTGGAACCTTACCTCAAATGGGTGAGAGCTCGAGCCCAAAGTCTTATGATGCCATACAGTTACATCTTACCTGTGACCTTGGAACCTGTTGTTCAAGGTGGCGAGTCCCGTATCATTCTCCATCCTGATATGCCAACCAACTTCGAAGAGTTGCAAAAGTCTTGGATCCAGCTCAAGGGAGAACGGGATACTTTTGAGGCTCAATTCTATGCAAGTGAGAAGAAGGTGCTGGAATTAACAAAACAACTTCATGAAGAGAGGAACCTCAACACCTACCTCAACAACAAGAGGAAGCGCCCATGGGAGACTTAGGAATTTCCTTTCATTATTTATCCTTGTGTAATCTTTTGTTTCTCTAAAAAAACATGCTAATAAAAGGTTTTATTTCTTGTGTTGTTTAAAAGAGATTAAATCCAATAAGGTCCTTGAAAACATTGTATAAGCATATCATGCATCTAATTGCATAAGCAGGTCTCAAAGCAGGGTTCTTATCTTCTTCGTTGTTTATTTCAACAAGTAAAGAAATGGCTCTTGAACAAAACATCAAGGATCTCCAGGCGCAAAATGCCCAGTTCCAGCAAATGATTGTGGCTCTAGCTAAAGGGAAAGAAGATATGAAAGCCCTCATACTGAAGGACAAAAACAAGAAGCCAAAGAAACCAGCTGGTGTGGTGAACTTGGGAAGAAGGATCAGAGGACCAGTGCGGCGAGCTTCTGAGTTGATAACTTCATCAAAGGAAGAAGACAATCAAGAATAGGAAACAAGAGAGGAAGACTCTAGTCCAAAGGAAACCGATAATGAATCTGACTATGACGAGGAGAAGTATCCTCCCGCTGATGAAAAATACAAACAACTGGAGGATCGTTTGAATGCAATGGAAATCCATAAGGTACCAGGGCTGGATTTTGAAGAACTGGGTTTGGTTTCTGGAGTTGTAATCCCACATAAGTTCAAGGTTCTGGTGTTCGCTAAATATGATGGGGTCTCATGTCCCAAGATGCATCTCCGATCTTATGTGAGGACGATTCAGCCTCACACTGCAGATAAGGACTTGTAGGTCCACTTCTCTCAAGACAGTCTATCTGGGACTCAGCTAGAATGGTTCTATCAGCTGGAGGGGACCAATATTCGTAACTGGGAAGACATGGATGCATCTTTTTACAAGCAATATCAGTATAATGCAGACCTTGCTCCCACCCGTACACAACTCTAAAGTATATTTATGGGTTCGAGCGAAGGTTTTAATGACTATGCTCGGAAGTAGAGGGACTTAGCAGGAAGAGTCAAACCCCCCTGTCTGATAGGGAGTTGGTGGATATGTTTATAGGTACTCTATCTGGTCCATTTTTAAACCATCTGATTGGAAGCTCCTCAGCTGGCTTTAATGAGTTAATTTTGATGGGAGAAAGAGTGGAAGCTGGGATCAGAAGTGGCAAGGTTCAGAAGGATGCCTCTTCAAGTGCGGGAAAGAGACCTTTTGTTGGAAAGAAAGAGGTCAATGTTGTTTACAATCAACGAAATCAGAGAAAAAATGAGCGTCGTCCAACGGTAGGGCCTATTATGATATCCAAGCCTGCAGCTACTCAACAACGAAACAATTAGCCCAGAGCGGAAAGACCTGTAAGACAATTCACCCGGATAAATATGAATTTGTCTCAAGTGTTGCCTCACCTACTGTAATCCGACCTGGTTACCTTGAGTGAAGCTCCCAAGAATCCCAACACCGCATCTCCTCGCTACAACCCAAATGCTCGTTGTGCTTACCACTCAGAAAGTCCAGGTCATGATACAAACGACTATTGGTCTTTGAAAAACAAGGTGCAGGACCTTATTAAAGCGAAGGAGATTGAATTTGACGCTTCTGAGATTCCCAATGTTTTAACTGCACCCATGCCCAAGTATGGCCCGGGAATCAATGTTATTGATGTTGTCTCCGCCATAAAAGATGTTGACAGTAGCTATGATATGGATAGCTGGATCTTCCCCAATACCAAAGGTGGACCCAGTAACTGGACAACTAAATACTTTGTACCAATTAATTTTATTCAGAAGTAATTGTCTTTCTTGTTTTCAGATATGTAATTATTAAACAATGTAAACTCTATAGCCATGTGTCTTACCCGGGGCAAAATGGTTTATTTGTGAGGGTTATCATGTTTTAATCTCATATGTCATTAATAAAGCATTGGACGTTTCTGCATACAAATTTTGCACTCTCTGTTTTTCATTTTTGCTTTTTACTTTGTCAATACAACTATGCTCTTACACACACTCACATATCAAACTGCAAATCCATATCCACTATGGATCCAATTGATAACGGTTCTGCTATTGTCGGTTATGACTTTGAAAATCCGATCAACCAAGCCTAGTATTGTAACCTAAAATTTGACCTCTCATTTATCAAATATTTTCTCACAAGATCTCCATTGGTTCAAGACTGCACTAGGGTTGATCAGCTCAAAACACCTCCTTAAGCACTGATGACTGAAATTAGGGTTTGAGATTGCACGAGGATAATTGAACTTTTAATGCCTCATATAACTTTCATGGATCATTATGGACCCCCAATATTGCTCATGTCAAGTTTCAAGTCTTGGATCACATTTTTGCTCAGTCAATTGACCAATTGACCTAAAAATCAGCTATATTGGGAAAAAAGTCAACTATGTCCAATGTACAGTCAAACTTCATAATTTTTTATCCTTATAAACATTATAAATCATATGTATCATTTGATCAAGTTTTGGACCACAATTCCTCAAGAAATTTGATCAAATCATCAATAGGGCAAAATGGTCAAAATTAGGGTTTTGACTGGGAAAAGGCAAATTCTGATTTTTGGCCTAGCAAATGGTTGATTGGTTTGAAGCATGATATCAAGAGTCCAATTGCACCATTTTGACCTAGTTGCATGGTTTAAAACATTGCTCAAGATCAATTGGATTGATAGTTGATTTTCAGTCAACTGATCAAAAGTCAACGATACACTAAAAAGTCAAACTTTGACTTTTTGGTCAAAATCAAGTGTCAAAGATCTCAATTCATCAAAACATGTCAAAGTATGAAACTTGTTCATCAAGAAATCAAAAAGTCAAGAATTCATTTTGAAAAGGTAAAATTTCCAAACTTAAAATTTTTTCCAAGTGTTAAAAACTTCATGTTTTTTCACAACTTTGAACCAATTTTTCACCATGATGCAAGATGATTCAAAAGAAACTTTCAAAATGAAAGTTGTATATCTCCATGATATCTACAACATTTATTTACACAACTTCTCCTATAAATGCTTGGATCTCAAGTTATTAATCCATGAAGTCATGATCTTGAAACTAAACACTTAGTGAAAATTTTGCCCTAGTTTAGGCAGGATTTTGACCTAACTTCATGGCAATTTTTCATATAGTTCCAAGGGGAATTTTCAAAAGTGGTTCAAAGATGGGTTATAGAGAATGTTACAAGCTTTCCAAAATGTCCAAGAACTCCCTGAGATCATTCTTGAGCTAGGAGAATCAAAGAGAGGAAGTTAGGGTTTCAAATTGGAATTATAGGTCATTTTGTGATGAACAAGAATTCAAATCTCAAACCTATGCTGCACAATCTTTGCTTTTTAGGCCTCAAACTTGTTTGGAACTCCATAATTAAATGCTTGCACAACTGTTAGAGGCTTCAACTCAAGCATTGAATGCATTGCCCATGCTTTATGTCCATTTTAGGAAGAAAGTGCACAATGCCATTTTGAAAAAGTAGCTTTATGCACAAAACTTGTTCTTGAGCTTTGCAATTGTTTCTTCTGATCATACACGACCTATAACTCAAAAGAAGTTTGTCTCAAGCCTCACAATCACTCAGCCCATGCTTGTACTTCATCTTGGAACCTTACTTTCACTTTTCTTTAAAATCAAGTAACATAGCAATCAGCCTATATCTTGTACTTCTGGCCCTCTTAAGAACTCAAGCCTTCTCCTTATTTATGCACAAGTTATTTGCATCAAAACACAGGAAGACACAAGACCAAAAACTCTCAAGAACTCAGAGCTGTAACACATACTTCCATTCTTGCATAACCTAACCAAAAACTTGAAACTCACATCTCCCTCGTGTGTTTTCAAGCCTTTTGGTTCCTAAAGCTTCTAAACATAATTTAGAACTCATCCCACACCCTGTTACAAGACTGTAACACCATTAACACCATCTTCCGTTTTCAAAAGCAGAGCTTTGCACTTGGACTTCTCCAGCACGATTCAGCCATCTCCAGTACAAATTAAACATTGCATTAGCTTCCTGGGACCTCAGTGGAGCTATTCTGATCATCACAACACCTTAAGGAGTGCTCAAACTCAGAATACGATTTCTGGTTTTGAGGTAAGTTTCGTTAACTTAGATCTCTTTATACAAGCATCATTAATGGTTTAGTTGTGAATAAGAAAAGTAGATATCATTGTCCTGAAGCTAACCATGTCCTTAGATTTCATTATTATTGCTTGAATAGTTAGAATTTTGAATCTGAACATCCTGGAAAAGTTAGGTCAGAATTTGGTACCATTCAAAATTCATGCTCATCTTTGATTTATAGTTTTAATAATTTATATTTCTGGAATCGTTGTGAAATTTGAAACAAGTTTGATGTTTACATTTTTGCAAATGGATGAGAAATGAGCAAGTTGCAGATATTCAGGCTGGAGGTTGAAGATGAAGTCATAACATGGACTTGTTTTGTCTTAAGTTTATTGATTGTTGTATAATGAACGGATGAAACGGGCCACCCCAGTGGTACAACAAGCGCGCGCGTATTAGGAATGTCCTGGGTTCGAGCTCCAGCGTGACCTTTTGCTCTTTTTTGTTGACATTTTTTTTCACTTTTTGGCTGAATCAGACGCTTGGGCCTCAACCCCTTGGGCCTAACTTTTTTGCTTCTTTCATACTCCCTGTTTACTTGCTAACCCCTGACTTTATTTTTTATTTATTTTTCTTTACTATTATTAATTTTATTTTATTATTATTATTATTATTATTATTATTATTATTATTATTATTATTATTATTAATATTAATATTATTTTTATTATTACTAATAAAATTCCAAAAAAAATTTATATTTTATTATTTATATTTATTTAGTTCATTTTTCTTCATAAAACAAAAGAATAAAAAACATTTTTCTTTAATAAATTAATTTATTTTTGTTTAAATATTTAGATGATTAGTTTTAATTATTATTGTATTACTTTCTTGTGAATAAAATTAATTTAGAATTAGGGTTTCTTTTAATTAATTAATATACATTTTATTTTTACTAATTTAAAACCTTTTCATAAATAAAAAACCTAAAAAATCTTCTTTTTAGTTATTTTCTTTTCTTATTTAGGTTAGGGTAATTTTTCTTAATTTTCCTTAATCATTTTCAATTAGGTCAAGACTTAAAACCCTTTTCATATAAAAACAAAAAAATAATCTTCCTTTCTTTTGAATTATCTTTATATTCTTGTATATTTATTTAATTTCAATATGGTTGTAATAGATAATTAGGGTTTTAATTTCTTGCAATTTCCCCATTTTGTAATTTGTATATCCCCTCCCCTAAATAATGTAATAGCTTAGTATTTTTATTTTCCGCAATTTAAATGCTTTATATATAAATGCTAGTAATTAGGGTTTGTATGGAAAGATTAAAATCAATGCTTAGAAAACCCTAACTCAAAGACAAATCAAGCATGTAAACCAATACACTTGCACACAAACACCCCTAGGGTAAACCTACTTTGTTGCCTTACAAAAATGGACAAATTATGCATGTGAGGTATCTTAGCAAAAACAAGCAAAATACAAGATCATGGTCCCTCGATGACGCTATCCATGTTGCCTTTCAAAATCATCTTAGTCCTTAAAGAAAATGCTAAGATATCTTACAACATTGCTAATCATGGTTATACGATGACCCACGTCCGTCCCTTTTACATCCAAAGATAGGGTTACTTAGCAAATTAATGGTAAGATAACAATGTCAAATGAAAGAGGAAATGAACATGAAAGACTTTTGAGTAGGTAGAATATTCTTAGTTACTTGCTCATTTTCAAACTAAACATCATTGATATTTTCAAGACAAAACACCAACACTTTCAAAAACATCTTTCAAACTTGAAAACATTTTCAAAAGACCAAACACTTTGTATACATTCTTATGAACGAGAATCATTACAAAGTTTGCCTAAACGATGGCACCTTTTCAAAATACTTTTAAAAACCACACAAAGCACATTTTAAAACAAAAGCAAGTGATCTAGCAAGTAACTAAGAGCCCATGGAAAACCATGGATGAAAAGGGTGCTAATACCTTCCCTTTTCATAATCTACCCCCTGAACTCAAGAAAACATATCAAAGGTCTTTCCTGTTCTTTTCAACCGTTCCTTTTGGATAAAAGAAAAGCCGGTGGCAACTCTTGCTAACCGCAATATTTGCGATCTAACGCAAAACAACCAAGTCAGTTCTCCCACCGTGTTACAGAACTGGCGACTCTACTGGGGAATTACTTAAAAGTAGGGTTACCTTAGGGCTAAATCATATTTATTTGCTTTCGTTGTTTGACTTGCATGCTTTACATTATGGTTCCTTGTTTGGGTTTGCTTTAATCCTACACCTGGATTTAGGGCATCTGTTTAGGTAAGTAGCAATAAACTGTGAGGGAATTGTGCGGGGTATACCGACACGGTTGAAACAGTAGCTACGTTGATGCGATACTTTGGTGTGTACTGGTAGCCCTTGAGTAATCAAGGTTAATATGGGGCCGTTGTGTGGTATCATAAAGCATCAACTGACCTTAGCACCTTAATTGACCAACTTGGCTTTTAGGACGTAGTGATATAGATGTCTTTGGTGTAAACCCAAAGTCGGTTGATACTCGATACTATAATCATTGAGGTTTGACCCTTGAATTTTGTTTGGTGGCAAGTCAATTGTCTACCAGAATAATAATTGAGGGAAAGGCCGGTGATATTGAGATCCCTTGGAACCTGATTACTATATTTAGGACAGGTTGAACCAACCCAACTTTAAGAGGGTATCACCTTAAAATCCACGCAAGCCTTAAACCGAAGGTCTTTGTATGATTTGCTTGTGCTTGCTATATCTGTTATATCTGAGCATAATCATGACATCATAATATAGAATGTCATACTAACCATTTCAAGGATTCTTAGGGTTTATTTTTGTCTTGTTTTGTAGGATATGGCTCTCGCCCGCAGATTCACTATCCAAATCAGTCTAGTAAAAGTACCTCCTCAGCTTAAGGATTTGACATCAAGGGTTCCCAAAAGCTCTCCATTCACAGAAAGACATGGCAGGCTTCTCAACTTGGTCACTCCAAACCCTGATGAAGAAATGTTAAAAGTGCTCTTTCAATTCTTTGACCCTTTACATCACTACTTCACTTTCCCGGATTACCAGTTAGTGCCTACTATGGAGGAGTTTTTTCTGCTGTTGGGGGTACCTATCCTTAATGAGGTACCTTTCAATAGTATGGAAAGAGACCTTAAACCTGAAGATATTTCTAAAGCTCTGTTCTTACAACTGTATAACGTAGTAGCAAATTGGGAAACCAAGAGAGGTGTCAAAGGTTTTTTTGGCAAAGTTCTTGTTTGAGAAAGCTCACCATTTTTGGGATACCTTGGACTTACAAGCTTTTGAAGAGGTGTTATCCCTTATCATCTATGGTTTGGTACTATTTCCTAATCCGGACTAGCTCATAGACGTGAATGCGATTAAGATTTTCCTGTCACATAATCCGGTACCTACTCTGCTTGGAGATATCCTACATTCATTGCATACTCGGACTATAAAGAGAAGAGGAACCCTTCTATGTTGCACACCTCTTTTGTCTAGGTGGTTTATTTTGCACATACCCCGATCCGTCTTCAAGAATGAACAAGGTTTGAAATGGTCCCAAAGGTTGATGACTCTTACACATTCAGGCATTCATTGGTGTCCCCGATCCTCATAGAATGTTACCATCTTTGACCATTGCGGAGAATTCCCTAATGTCCATCTCTTAGGCATTTGGGGAGGAATCACTTACAATCCTTGTTTGGCACTACGACAGTTTGGATATGCAAGAAGGGATGGTCCTCATGATGCACTTATTCAAGGAATCGTCTTCGACTACGAGAATAATGTTCAGGATTACTGCAAGAAGTTCATGAGAGCTTGGGGCATGGTATATAGTGTTGATAGCAAGACACTGGGGCACAAGAATTCCATCCCTTTTGATCCTTATCTCAAACGGGTACGAGCTCGTGCTCAAAGTCTTATGATGCCTTATCCCTCCATTCTCCCGGTTATCATAGAACCTGTTGTGGAAGGAGATATCCCCTACATTATCCTTCATCCTGACATGCCCACCTCTCTTGAAGAATTGCAAAGGGTTTGGATACAGCTTAAGGGGGAGCGAGACACTTTCGAGGCCTAATTCTACGCCAACGAGAGGAAGGTTTTGGAACTCACCAAGTAGCTTCATGAGGAGCGGAGCCTGAATTCCTACATTGCACCAAAGAGGATGCGTACAACTTTTTTATCTTAGAGTTTTTTGTATATCTTTGTAAGCCCAAAGAGGAATGATGTACTCAAACTTTGATTTATTAATATAACGTGTGTTCCTTTTTGGTCTAAAGCAAATTTAAATCTCTAATTTCCTTGAAATCATTGCATATGCATCTACCATTCATCATAACATAAGCAGGTTTCTTACAACAAGTCTCCTCGTCTTTATACTGTTTATTTCAGTAAGATGGATCTCGAGCAGACAGTAAAAGACCTCCAGGCGCAAAATGCTCAGTTTCAACAGATGTTCTTGACTCTAGCCAAAGGATAAGAGGATTTGAAAACTTTGCTGATTGAAGAAAAGAAGAAGAAAGCAAAGAAAACAACTGGAGTTATGAATCTAGGAAGAAGGTTCCAAGGATAAGCCAGACGGACCCTAGACTTCGCAACATCATCTGGTGAAAAAGATAATCAAGAAGGGAAAGGCAAGGAAGCGACTGCCAAGCCAGAATCTGAAGAGGAAGAAGAAGAGGATTACTCTGAAGAGTAGTATCCCCCGGCTGACGACAAATACAAACATCTGGAAGAGCGTCTAAGTGCAATGGACATTTAGAAAGTGCCCGGGATGGACTTTGAAGAGCTGAGTTTGGTGTCTGGGATTTTTATTCCACCAAAGTTTAAAGCACCAGTATTTTCTAAGTACGACAGGGTTTCGTGTCCCAAGATGCATCTCCGATCTTATGTGACGAAGATACAACCTCACACTACCGACAAAGATTTGTGGGTCCACTTCTTTCAAGATAGTCTATCCGGGACTCAACTGGATTGGTTCTATAAACTGGAAAGGGCCAATATCCATAATTGGGAAGACCTTGCCACTACTTTTTATAAACATTATCAATACAACGCAGATCTTGCTCCCACCCGTACTCAACTCTAAAGTATGGCTATGGTTTCAAGTGAAGGTTTCAAAGACTATGCTCAGAAATGGAGAGACTTAGCAAGAAGAGTCCAACCTCCCCTGTCTGAAAGAGAGCTAGTAGATATGTTTCTGGGTACCCTGTTTGGTCCTTTCTTTAATCATCTAATTGGAAGCTCCTCAGCAGGCTTCACTGAATTAATCTTGATCGGGGAAAGAGTGGAAGTTGGGATTAAGAGTGGAAATATCCAAAAAGACGCATCCTCCGTTGCTGTGAGAAAACCATTTATTGGGAAGAAAGAAGTTGGTGATGTACACCCTCAAAGAAATCAAGATAGAGTTGAACGTCGTCCAATGGTGGGGGCTGTCATGATCCCTAAGCCTGCACCCACTCAACAAAGGAGCAATCAGCCTATAGCAGAAACACCGGTAAGACAATTTACCCAAATTAATATGACACTATCTCAAGTCCTGCCACATTTGTTGAGATCTAATCTGGTAACCTTGAAGGAAGCCCTGAAGAATCCCAACACCACATCTCCTCATTACCATCCTAATGCTCGATGTGCTTATCATTCAGAAAGTCCAAGCCATGATACCAACAACTGATGGGCTTTGAAAAACAAAGTACAAGACCTTCTCGAAGCAAAAGAAATTGAATTTGATGCTCCTGAGATTCCAAATGTTATCACCGCTCCTATGCCCAAGCATGGTCGTGATGTTAACGTTGTTGAAGATGATATGTTTGTTACTGTTGTTGATGGACTTGTTATTCCTCTCCTGACTGTCAAGAAGAACCTATTGAAGGCCGGTTTATTTCTGGGCTGTGGCGAAGGCTGCCACCTCTGTTTACCCATACCAACTGGTTATCATTTACTGAAAGCAGGTATCCAATGCCTAATGGATGACAAAGAGATTTTATTTGAAAATAATCCCGTTTCAACCATTTTTTACAAGGATGTTTTAATAGTAACAATTTCCGCCAATCCTTCTAGGGTCTCCACCAAAAGATCCGTTAGGATTACATCTGTTCCTAAAGTGGCTCCATTGATAATTAATATGCTAGGACCAGTCCCATACTCATAAGATAAAACTGTCCCATGGAACTATGAGGCGACGTCTACTATCACGGTGTCAAGCAAGATTGGCTGGCTGATGAAGACTCAATTTTTGAGAAGGCTGACCCCGACATCGACAACATTGCGGGAACCAACAAGATAACCCGAAGTGGCTGAGTATTTTCTCCCGAGATTTCTCCTCCGAAAACTGTTACTGGTCCGATGATCATCCCTGTTTCTGTTCCTTTTGACACTACTACTATAATCCTTATGGTTACCTCTACTGACACTCCTACCGCCGAGTCGACCGAGACTCGGGGCAAAGGCATTCTGGTTGAGCCTGTCCGGATGAAGGTGCAATCAGTATCTATCCTAGAGGCCTCCCAAAAGGAGATGGAAGAAATTCTGAAAATTATAAAGAGAAGCGACTATAATGTAGTCGAACAGCTAGGGCAGACTCCGTCAAAGATCTCCATACTGGCTTTATTGTTGTGCTCCGAGGCTCATGCGAAGGCCTTGGTGAAATTTCTGAAAACTGCCCATGTGCCACAAGAAACATCTGCTGATCAATTCCAAGACTGTGTGGGCAGTTTAACAACTGACAATAGTTTAGGCTTTTCTGATGCTGACCTTACACCTAGAGGGAGGAAACACAACGAGGCATTGCATGTCTCTGTCGAATGCAGGGGCACAACTTTGGCCCATGTCCTGGTTGATACTGTCTCGTCTTTGAATGTGCTGCCTAAGAAAGCCCTGGATAGACTCGACTGTGAAGGTTTGACCTTAAAACCCAGCAACATAGTGGTAAGGGCCTTCGACGGTTCAAAGAGGATGATGTATGAGGAGGTGGACATCCCCATAAAAGTTGGAACTCAAACCTTTGAATCAACTTTTTACGTAATGGACATCCGCCCTTCTTATTTCTGTTTATTGGGCTGACCATGGATTCACAATGCTGGTGTCGTTACCTCTACATTACATCAGATGCTGAAATATCCAACTGAGGGGAAAATCATTATTGTCCATGGAGAATAGGAATATATGGTCAGTCACTTAAACTCCTCCAGGTACATGGAATTGGATGGTGAATTCATTCAAACTCCATTTCAGCATTTCGAGGAAGTCCCACAAATCGTGGCAGTAACCAAGACTGTTTCCCAAGTCCCGAAGATTACAAGGCCTCCACTAAAGATGTCTTCTCTGAAAGATGCCAAGGAAGTAATCGAAGAAGGTGGGTGTACTATTTGGGGCCAACTCCTGGATATCCCTTACAAATCTTACAAATTTAGCTTGGGTTTCACTTCAGGAGCCCAGAAAGCTGTACGTCGTGCTCGTGCTGGGGGACCAACTTTGAAGATTAGCAATCACGGAGTCAACACAGTGGAGGATGATGACGATGATAGTTGTGACCTGGAAGAATGGATTTTCCCAACTAACAACGGAGGACTCGCCAACTGGGAAGCTAAATATTTTGTCCCAATTACTTTTATCCAACAATAATTATCTTTAAATATTCTATCGGACTTGTAATAATTAAATAATTTAGACTTTTTAAACCTTGTGTCTTACCCGAGGCACAACGGTCCATTTGTAAGGGTTGTTAACTCATTTTCATATGTCATCAATGAATCATGGACGTTTTTGCATGCAAACTTTGTGCTCTTTGTCTTTCTTTTTCTACATTTTTATTTTCTTTCAAAGATAGCTATACTCTTACACACACTCACATTCAAAATGCAGGTCTACATCCACTCAAGATCCTATGGGTAACGATTATGCTATGGAATTTTGTGACTCTGAAAATATAATCTACCAAGCCGAAGACAAAGGTGAGGAAGATTGTGAAGTGCCAGGGGAACTAGCCAGGTTACTATAACAAAAATAAAGGACCATACAACCCCACAAAGAACTAGTGGACACAGTTAACCTAGGTACCGAAGAGGACAAGAAAGAAGTCAAGGTGGGTACCAATCTAGAACCCAGTGTCAAGAAGCGTCTAACTCAGCTGCTACATGATTATGTTGAGGTCTTTTCCTGGTCGTACAAAGACATGCCAAGACTTGATGCTGATATCATGGTCCATCGTCTACCGATAAAAGAAGACCGCCCTCCGGTAAAACAGAAAGTCCGTCGCATATGACCAAACATGTCAGAGAAAATCAAGGCTGAAGTAATGAAACAATTCAACGCCGGATTCTTGGCGGTCACCTCCTATCCACAATGGGTTGACAATGTTGTTCCAGTACCTAAAAAGGACGACAAAGTACGAATGTGCATGGACTACATAGATTTGAATAGGGAAAGCCCCAAGGATGATTTCCCGCTTCCCCATATCGACATTCTGGTTGACAATACCGCACAACATAAAGTGTTCTCATTTATGGACGGTTTCACAGGTTACAACCAAATCAAAATGGCGCCTGAGGATATGGAGAAAATGACCTTCGTCACCCAGTGGGGCACTTTTTGTTACAACGTTATGCCATTTGGGTTGAAGAATGCTGGGGCAACCTATCAACGTGCCATGGTAGCTCTATTTCACGACATGATACATCACAAAATAGAGGTCTATGTGGATGACATGATAGCCAAATCTCAAACCGAAGAGGAACATCTTGAACATTTGCAGAAACTGTTTGAGAGACTAAAGAAGTACAAGCTGAGGTTGAATCCGAATAAATGTACATTTAGGGTAAGGTCCAGTAAACTCCTAGGCTTCGTCGTCAGCGGTAAAGGTATCGAAGTGGATCCTGCCAAGGTAAAAGCAATTCAAGAAATGCCTACTCCTCATACTGAGAAAGAAGTCAGAGGATTCTTAGGACAGTTAAATTACATTGCAAGGTTCATCTCCCACTTAACTGCTACTTGTGAACCAATCTTCAAATTACTGAAGAAAGATCTAGTAGTCAAATGGAATGATGAATGCCAGACTGCCTTCGACAAGATCAAAGAGTACCTTCAAGAGCCTCCTGTTTTGATGCCACCAGTCGAGGGAAGACCTATGATCATGTATCTAACTGTTTTGGAAAAATCAATGGGGTGTGTGCTGGGGAAGCACGACGAGTCTGGCCGAAAAGAGCATGCTATTTACTACCTGAGCAAAAAGTTTACCGACTGTGAAACAAGATATTCACTGCTCGAGAAAACTTGCTGCGCTCTGGCATGGGCTGCTCGCCGGCTAAGACAGTATATGCTGACCCATACTACCCTATTGATATCCAAGATGGATCCAATAAAATACATATACGAGAAGCCAGCCCTCTCTGGGAGAATAGCAAGATGGCAGATGATCCTGAAAGAATACGACATTCAGTACACTACCTAAAAATAAATAAAGGGCAGTGTGCTAGCCGATCACCTTACTCATCAGGCTGTGGATGACTATCGGTCCATGATGTTCGAATTCCCAAATGAAGACATCATGATGGTAAATGATTGTGAAGAACTCAGACCATATGACGGACCTGAATAAGGATCCCGATGGACCCTGGTTTTTGACGGAGCCTCCAACGCGCTCGGCAATGGCATAGGTGCTGTAACCATATCCCCGGAAGGATGTCATACTCCCTTCACTGCAAGACTTTGCTTCAACTTGAAAACCACCCGGTCGGAACTTGTCATCTGGATGTAATGAAACATCAATGAAGTCGTCACTGAACGTCTTTTATCCCGCCGAAAGGGAAAGGTAAACATCGAGAAAACCTGAAAAGGGAGAAATCACGGTCTTTCAACCGAGAGATCAGGTAAGGGAGTCTGTTACACGAGGGGAAGGTGTTAGCACCCCATGCGCCCGTAGTACTCTACGGTATCCACTCTTGTTGTCTAATCTAATGGGTGTGGTCAAATCCTATGTCTATGGCTTAAATTGAAAAGGGAATGCATGCGAAAGAAAAAGGAAACAATGTAGGGAAAATAAAAGTTATGCTCGGTTGGGCCCTACCCCTTTGCCTACGTATCCCTTTTAAGGAATCAGAGCAGCCATAGTTCGGTTTATATATTTTGGTTGGTTTGTGTTTTTTAGTTAAGACAACAAAAACAATCAAGATGGAAAAACATCAAATAAAACAACAAACAAACGAGATAGTAGAACATCGACTAAATAATAACAAAGTAACATGTCAAAGATGGCGAAAAATCAAATAATGAAATATCACACCTAACAATGACATTGAGAATCAAAGTAGGATAACAAACATGTGCGGTGGCGAAACATCGGCTTCAAACAAATGTGCGATGGCGAAATATCATCTAAAAGATAACAAGGTATCATGGCGAAGATGGAGAAACATCGATAAAACGGATGACAAAACATCACGCCTAACAATGATATTGAGAATCAAAGTAGGATAACAAACATGTGTGATGGTGAAACATCAACTTCAAACAAATGTGTGATGGCGAAACATCGGCTAAAAGATAACAAGATATCATGGCAAAGATGGCGAAACATCAATAAATCGGATGACAAAACATCACACCTAACAATGATATTGAGAATCAAAGTAGGATAACAAACATGTGCGATGGCGAAACATCAACTTCAAACAAATGTGTGATGGCGAAACATCGGCTAGAAGATAACAAGATATCATGGCAAAGATGGCGAAACATAGATAAAACAGATGACAAAACATCACACCTAACAATGATATTGAGAATCAAAGTAGGATAACAAACATGTGTGATGGCGAAACATCGACTAAAAGATTCAAAAACAAAACCAAGAGGCGCACAAACAAATAAGATTGGTTTGTATCTTTTACCTTGAAGAAGGGTTTGAATTTATTATAAGTGTTTTATGATTTGCCAAGAAAACGATTTTTGTTTTAAGATGCAAAATGCAAAGGAAGGAAAAATAACTAAGGGAAACTAGCCTAGCACTATCCCTAGTGTTATCATACAATGGTTGACCCTAAGGTTGAGGATAAAGGAAAATCCTACCCTATGTTAGCATACATGGATTCCTACCTTAGTCAACATGTTAAAGGAAGCTTAACAAAACTATCCTATAGGGCACATGCAATGAGAGCGAAGTTGTGATCTCAATTTCTAAATTGAGTGACTCATCGATCAATCAATTAAGAAAACAATAAACATCCTATAGGGAACATGCACTAAGAGCGAAGTCGTGATATCAATTTCTAAATTGAGTGACTCATCGATCAATCAATTAAAGAAGGAAATAAATAAACATCCTATATGGAACATGCGATGAGAGCGAAGTCATGATCTCAATTTCTAAATTGAGTGACTCATAGATCCACAGTTAAAGAAACAAACACAACACACGTATCAGACAAAAACCAGAGGGCCTCCTGACATATATTAGCAATAGAGGTCCCATCATGCAAACAAAACTATACAAAATGAAAATAGAAGAAAGGAAATAGTTCAATACCAAACGGATAATTATCCGTAGCAACTGAGCAAGAATAAAAGAAAACCAGAGAACTTCGAGCAAGCTGGCATCAGCAGACAAATCAAGTCAGAAATTACGCCATCAGGATGTAAGTAATGAGATAATCAGATATGAACAGATCCCATGGGAAATGTATAGCATTCACAATCACATGTATATATCCTTCATAGACTGTCAAATATGCCAAATACAAGAGCAGTGCCAATATAATAAATTGTGTCCCACATATAAAGTGAAACACAATAGCCCTAAGTCAATGACTGGAAAGCTTTTCTCAAAGTACCTCGCACATTCAACAACCAAGTTAGTATTCCCATAAACAGAATGATGATTCACATAAGGGATGGATGATGACACCATGATGAAATGAGAAAACATGATAGCAACTATCAAACATTAGTCATGATAGACAAAAGGAAACAGACATATGCACAACTTGGTCAAAAGAATCAGAGGAATGTTGCTCCTTTCTATCACCATATTGAATTGACAATTGAATATCAATCAAGGATCATGGGAGCTTAAGAAGAATACAATCAAAGACCATGAAAGTCAGTAGCAAATACAATTCAATCATACTCAATTAATTCATCACAGCTCACAAACATAACAGAAGAGGAATTCCTCACAATGCATCAAAAGGTTCAATCATTCAAACATGAGGCATTAAGTGAAATGGCTTGAGTCTACGTGGATAAACAGAATCCAACATGATAATTAGGTTCCCAATCATAAGCCTCACTCAAGTTCATTGGCCATCAAACAAATTGCAACAAGATGTGCAACATTAATTGGGTACCCTCATTTCAAAAATACATCAAAAATAGAAACAAGGATCAATAATTCAAACCAAAAAAATCTTAGCATATTTGAAGTGTGTAGAAGTCAGAAAGCAAGCCTTAAGTTCATGAATAATTGAGGAGGGGATGAAATGAAGCCCAAAGTTCAAAACTAGTTGGCCAAACTAACAAAACTAGACAAGTTTTCAAAATAATTCATGGAAAAATATCAAACCAAGTCAAATAATTCAAGAAAAATGGTTTTCAGATCCTCAATGCATTCATGAACCATAATCAATATCTAAGTTCCATTGAAAATCCAGGGCATAGTGGTTTTGAAAAAGAAACTGGCACAATAAGCAACAAAACCCTAATTTTTGGCTTTTAATCTTAAATATTGATTAGATAAGATCAAAATTCAAACAATTCAAACCAAGATCATGCAAATCACAAAGGAAACCCCAAATGTTAGGATACATATTTTTTCACATTTTTTGAATTAAAGAAAAGTCAAAAATAAAATCAAACTCAAACAATTAATCAATTAAACAAATATTCATATCTCAAAAATAAAACTCAAATAAAAAATCAGAAAAATACCCAACCAAAATTATATTCAAATATTAGAATTAAAAACACACATCCCTGATTTTTTTTGGAATTTTTGAATTAAAGGAAATATTAAAATAAAAAATAAAACAAAAATTTTTTTACAATTAAACTATTATTTAAAGGCAAAAATGCAAACCCTAGCCAAAAGTCACAAAAAGGTCAACATAAAAATATATTCAGATTCCATGATTAAAAACAGGCTTGCATGATTTTTTTGAGGATTTTTGAATTAATGGAAGTATAAAAATGAAAATTCTAAAGCAAAAATTCAAAATAAACTTCTCAAATTAAATTCATAATAAAAAATAGAAAAAAAAGCTAAACAAATTTCATAATCAAATTCTACATTATTTTATGAGTCCAAAATATTTTTTTTTGTGGAGTTTTTTAGATCAAAGAACTATTAAAATAAAAATAAACTTTAAACATACAATTAATTAAACTCAATTTTTAAACCAATCAAATTTTTTTAAAAAAATTCCAATAAAACTACACAAGATAGTAGAAATTATTTTGGATTTGTGATAATTTTTTCAGAATTTTTCAAATTGTTTTGATTAAGAAAATAAAATCAAAGAATCAATGAAAATTAAATATAAAAAACAAGAATAAGGCCAATGAGATGATGCCACGCATCATCTTCAACCTCCAGCTGAAGCAAAAAACTCGCTTCCATCAGTTCCAACATGCTCACTTCAGATCCATCAAACAAACACGATTCTCAACCAAAAATCATGAAATTAAGCTCAAATTAAAGCTGATATATCATACCACATCATGCAATTCGAATCAAACTCAGAGATCAAACATAGATCAAGAAATCAAATCTCAAAAACTGGAAAAACACATTGCAAACATCAAAACCGGAAACACGATTTCACCAAATCTGCTTAAATCAGAGCTCAAATATACATCAATCATAATAATTGGCCAGCTATAAACACAATGCACACCACAAAACACTTCAATTCATGCTCAAATCAAGGTTCAGATTCAGTGAGCATACCTGTAAAAGTGAAAAATAAATTCATTTGGTGCCTCTGAAATCTAACAAGAAACCCTTCTAGATAGCTTCCTTGTGCTCCAATGAAGGTGTTTGAGTAGAGAAATGAGGACTGGATCAAGAGAATTGAGGTGCTCGATTCAAGTTGCATAGCAAGAAAAATGAGAAAATTCTGAGGAGCTTCCTCCAATGCAGTGCGTGCGTCCGTGAAAGGAGAGCTTGAGCAGCTTATATAGAGTGTTTGGAGTGAGGTTAGAGTGGTAATTCAAGCTAAGAGTAGTTGGAGGGAAAAAGTGAATTTTCTGTCAAACCAAACCAAGTGTGATGGCCATTTGCGTTTTACTTGGTATTCAGGCAATGCTTGCAGTCGTTTTGAGCAACAAAAGGAGAGTATGAGTGAGTGAAAAAAGCGTGATGAGGTGAGCTGTCCTCTCTTGCACATGGAACTGATTTTCTTGAGTGAGAAGTTTCCCATTTTGTCAAAAATGTGATAAATGAGAGAGGCACCAGGTATGCACCTAGTTCGGCCTTTTTGGTTAGTACATGAGGTGTCCAATTCGTGCCAAGCATGTGCAAGTGGACTCTGAAATGATTTAATCAAAACTGAACCAAAATTTGAAAATTGCCATGGGCAAGCATACACCAAAAATCAGCTGACTTCCAACTGAGGCCATTTCAAATTGGCTCGTGCATTATCCAAATTTCTTTGAGCCAATTAAAATTCATATGATGAGCTTCACAATGATCTTTGATTCATCTAAAATGGTGGAGAAATGAAAGAGATGTGGACATTAGGATTCCTGGGCAAGTCAAGCCAACTTGCCCAAGACTGCGCGCGCTGGCCTGCCCATGTGCCTTCAAAAATCCAGTTTTGCCACCCAACTTCCTCAAATCACAACTTCCTCAATTTTAATCCAATTTGAGTGATTCCAAGTTTAATGAGAAGCTTTCATGGAAGACAAAAATGCTCTTTTTAATTTTTCAAATTGAGGCTTGAGTCACAAGAAATTGATTCCTCAAAATGGCATGCCAAGTGTTTGATGAAATTACGCGCGTGACTTGCCCAAGAGAAGTCATCTTGACACTTAGAAATTTTTTAATTTTTTAAGTTACTTCTTGAACAAGTTACACTCAAATTCACCATTTCTCATGATTCAAAGATGAATTTGGGTATAGAATATGAAAAGAGGATGCTTAAATTGATGGTTGACCAAAAGTCCACTTGGTCAACTTCTGATTTTGACTGATTTTGACCAAAATGACCATTATGCCCCTTTTGATCAATTGAATCATTTCCAATCCAAATTGAACCTCAATTATTCAATCCTAGATGCTTAATAACATGTGGTGAATCATGGAAACAAGTTTGGGTGAAAAAGCTAAAGAAATCCTGATTAAATCCAAAACCCTAGTTTTGTACCATGTACTAGGAGATAGCTGATCAAGCTTCAAAACCCTGATTCCACTGAGCATCATGAGAGACTCTTTGATCAAATTTGATTCTAATGAAGATAAGATAATTATGCTTCATGAATTGGCTCATCTAGACCCCAATTACTTCAACTTCGACCAAACCCTAAATTTGATTGATTCCTCAAAGGAGAGTGATGAATCATCTTCAAAACTTCAAATCCCCTGGACAACTTGGCCAACTGCTTGTACAAAGATTTTCCAAATATCAAAGAGATGTTGTAGCTTCCAAATCAAGACTTGTACACTGATCAATAGCCTTGATCAAACAAAACCCTAATTTGACTGGTGAATCAAAGGAATGATTCCTTCTTGTAATCAAACACAAACTTCAATCCTCTGATGATCCAAAGGGATGGATTAAACATCTTAAGATATGCAATAACTTTTGAGCTTGAAAGATCCAGAGGTTTAGATGGCAACATTCTTCTTGAGCAACTTGTCAATGCAATCAACCTTCAAAGCTTGAGGGAAACTTGATAACCAAAGTACTTTGATCCCATCATAATATATGAATGCAATGCAATATGATATATAGGATGAAACATAAGCCTAAATCAAGAGGGTAAATTTTGGGGTGCAACACAACTGTACTAATAATATGGCAGAATATGAAGCGTGTATTTTTGGTCTCAAAGCTTCCATAGATTTGGGAATCAAGTCTTTAAGTGTATTTGGAGATTCAGCCTTGGTCATCAGTCAGATCAAAGGATAATGGGACACTAAACACCCTAACCTCATCCCCCACAAAGAACATGTGTTGACATTAATCCCATACTTTGAGGAGATTACCTTCGAGCATTTCCCGCGAGAAGAAAATTAACTAGCGGACGCGCTAGCCACCATGTCATCCATGTTTAAACTCAAATGGGATAACAAGGCTCCCCATATCACCATTGAACGAATGGATGAACCAACTTACTGTCACGAGATCGATACTGAAGAAGTAGTGGACCAACCTTGGTTCCATGAAGTTAATAGGTATCTCGAGGCTCAAGAGCATCCGGAAGGAGCTTCAGTCAATGATAAGAAGTTCTTGATGAGATTCTATGCTAAGTTCTTCATCAGTAATGGCATTCTCTACAAACGCAATCACGACTCTGTTTTGCTTCGTTGCATAGACAAGGTTGAGGAAGAAAAGATCATGGCTGATCTGCATGAGGGCACTTTTGGCACCCATTCCAGTGGGCATACGATGGCAAAGAAGATCCTGCGGGCAGGGTATTATTGGTCTACCATGGAAGTAGATTGCTACTAGCATTCACGAACCTGCCACAAATGTCAGATCTACACTGACAAAGTGCATGTGCCTCAAGTTCCTTTAAACGTCCTGACTGCTCCTTGGCCATTCGCGATGTGGGGCATCGATATGATTGGAGAAGTCAAACCAACAACTTCTAATGGGCACCGCTTCATCCTGGTGGCCATTGACTATTTCACAAAGTATGTTGAGGCAGCTTCTTTCGCTTCTGATACCAATAATGTTGTCGCCCAATTCATCAAACAGAATCTCATATGTCGGTACGCTATCCCAGAGAGAATCATCACTAACAATGGTATGAATCTCAACAACACTATGATCACCGCACTGTGCGTGCAATTCAAAATCCAGCACCATAATTCTTCCCCTTACCGGCCAAAGATGAATGGCGTTGTCGAAGCCGCAAATAAGAACATCAAAAAGATCATACAAAAAATGACAGTAACCTGCAAGGACTGGCATAGATGCTACCATTCTCTCTCCACGGTTACCGTACCACGACGCGCACATCAACATGGGCAACTCCCTTCTCCTTGGTATACGTCATGGAAGCTGTTCTACCAATTGAAGTACAAATACCTTCTCTAAGGATCATAAAGGATGCAGGGCTGAGTGAAGACGATTGGATCCAAACTTGACTTGACCAGTTGGACATAATTGATGAGAAGAGGCTTAAGGCTGTCTGTCATGGCCAGATGTACCAAAAACGTATGATCAAAGCTTTTAACAAAAAGGTCAGACGTCAGGTATATCAGGTTGGTGACTTGGTAATCAAACGTATCATATTGCCACAAGGTGATCCCAAGGGAAATTGACTCCTACATACGAAGGACCATTTGTGATCAAAAGCATATTCTCTGGTGGAGCAATGATCTTGACCACCATGGATGGCGACGAGCTTCCACACCCTGTGAACCCGGACATAGTCAAAAGATACTACGCATAAGAGACCCTCTAGGTTGACACACCTAGGAAAAACAAAGGAATCCCGACGAACCACAAAGGTTCGGGAAAAAATTAGGGATAAAATAAAAAAAATGTGTACACCCGACAAGCTGAAAACCCGAAAAGGGCGGCTTGGGCAAAAAAGGGTATCCCGGTGGACATAAAACCCAAAAAGGCAGTCCAGGCAACAGTTAAGGAATTAAAGAGTATGACTATGTCCCGTTGGATCGCCTTACAGACAACCTTTAGCATATACTGACAAACTCGACGGTTCTGATCAATCCAATCAACTTCGGACGAGGCAGCAAGTGGACAAGACACTCAGAGACACAGAGGCTATAGCAGAATGGGAACCCCGTGGGATTATTTCACATAGCTATCTTTTCTTTGTATCAAATTTTCATTTTTACGACGACATTCTCTTACTAAGATGTTTGTCTCATTGTACAAAATACTTATTCAAGTTAATACAAAGATATTCCTTTGAAAGTGCAAAAATATCTATTTTTCTTTATTTCTGTTGTTTTGTTTACAAAAACGTCCAATGATTTACTTTTGAACATATGCATTTGAACGTAACTACTGTTTATAAATGAGAAAAAAAATAGAAGACAATCACTAACGGATTTAAGAAATAGGATAATATCTTTAGACTATTCCATAAAAAACCCACCGTTTACAGCTTAATGATATCAAGCTTCTCTCAGAACAAAACTTCCAGTTACCACTCTAAAGATTCCCCAGTGAAAGTCGCCCAATTTCTCAGGATTTCACAAGGAGTACACGACGTTTCACCTTACACAACAGAGTTTATTTCTCTAACAAATGAAAACTCGTCAACACTTCAAAACATGAAGACCTGCACTCCTTATACCCAGCAATGCTCATGGATTTAGTTTCCCCGACTCCAACAATACTGCGGCATAACAATTAATATGTCCATACATTACATCCATACGTCATAATATTGACAACACAAATGCATACGACATAATCTTATTTATTTTGAGAACATCATTGCACCGTGAATTTCATACATCATGACATTGCATAACCTTTCATCTTTTTAGGAAAGATCCATCAACAGAAAATTATCGTCAAATTTTCAACAAATCAAATACAGATCAATTCCCAAGAAAGGATTGGTCAACCATCTACATAACAGATGTTACATCTAAGATCTCTTTTGGTTCAGTTTAAACCCTTCAACGGTTTGTCCTGATACTTTCCAAAGGAACATTTCGGGTTCAGATAAATCCCTCAACAATTTATTCTGATTCTTTCCCACAGACACTTTCTCTGGTTCAGATAAATCGCACAAAGATTTACCCTGATTTCTTTCCAGTTAAAGAACATTCAAGATCTCTTTTGGTTCAGTTTAAACATCTCAACGATTTATCCTGATACTTTCCAAAGGAACATTTTGGGTTCAGATAAATCCCTCAATGATTTATTCTGATTCTTTCCCGTAGACACTCTCTCTGGTTCAGATAAATCGCACAAAGATTTACTCTGATTCTTTCCAGTTAAAGAACATCCAAGATCTCTTTTGGTTCAGTTTAAACCTCTCAACAGTTTATCCTGATACTTTCCAAAGGAACATTTCGGGTTCAGATAAATCCCTCAATGATTTATTCTGATCTTTACCACATGCACTTTCTCTGGTTCAGATAAATCACACAAAGGTTTATTCTGATTCTTCCCAGTCAAGCAACATACAAGACTTCTTCTGGTTCAGATAAGTCACTCTAAAGATTTATTCTGATTCTTTTCCAGTTGAAATCAAGTTCAGACTTAGTACATTCTCTGTCAACAGTCACCTTTGGATGGCATCTACAAGCCCATCTCCGGCAAATCCCCATCATTCCTTCAAATGGAATATATATGCCCATTCCCATTTCACCTTCGAGTGCAAATTTCAGGGCACTCTAGTGTCCAATCATCTTCCACCTTCAAGTCACGAATGGCAAATCCATCAATCTAACTCTTCAGGTTTAAGAAGATTGAACAGGGGCAGCTATTGTACCCCAAAATTTTCCCTTTCATTTATCAAATATTTTCTCACAAGATCTCCTTTGGTTCAAGACTGCACTAGGGTTGATCAACTCAAAACACCTCCTTAAGCACTGATGACTGAAATTAGGGTTTCAGATTGCACGAGAATAATTGAACTTTTAATGTCTCATATAACTTTCATGGATCATTATGGACCCCCAATATTGCTCATGTCAAGTTTCAAGTCTTGGATCACATTTTTGCTCAGTCAATTGATCAGTTGACCTAAAAATCAGATGTATTAAGAAAAAAGTCAATTGTGTCTAATGTACAGTAAAACTTCATAATTTTTTTATCCTTATCAACATTACAAACTCATATGTATCATTTCATCAAGTTTGGACCATAATTCCTCAAGAAATTTGATCAAATTATCAAAAGGGCAAAATGGTTAAAATTAGGGTTTTGACTGGGAAAGGGCAATTTATGATTTTTGGCCTAGAAAATGGTTGATTGGTTTGAAGCATAATCTCAAGAGTCCAATTGCATCGTTTTTACCTAATGACATGGTTTAAAACATTACTCAAGATCAATTGAATTGATAGTTGATTTTTAGTCAACTGATTAAAAGTCAACTGTACACTGAAAAGTCAAACTTTGACTGTTTGGTCAAAATCAAGTGTCAAAGATCAAAATTCATCAAAAAATGTCAAAGTATGAAACTTGTTCATCAAGAAATCAAAAAGTCAAGATTTCATTTTGAAAAGTCAAAATTTCCAAACTTAGAAATTTTTCTAAATGTTAAAAACTTCATGTTTTTTCACAACTTTGAACCAATTTTTCACCATGATGCAAGATGATTCAAAAGAAACTTTCAACATGAAAGTTGTAGATCTAAATGAGATATACAACATTTCTTTACACAACTTCTCCTATAAATGCTTTGATCTCAAGTTATTATTTCATGAAGTTATGATCTTGAAACTAAACACTTAGTGAAAATTTTGCCCTAGTTTAGGCAGGATTTTGACCTAACTTCATGGAAATTTTTCATATAGTTCCAAGGGGAATTTTTAAAAATGATTTAAATAGGGGTTATATAGCACATTACAAGCTTTCCAAAATGTCAAGGAACTCCTTGAGATCATTCTTGAGCAAGGAGAATCGAAGAGAGAAAGTTAGGGTTTCAAATTGGAATTATAGGTCATTTTGTGATGAACAAGAATTCAAAGCTCAAACCTATGTTGCACAATATTTGCTTTGCAGGCCTCAAACTTGTTTGGCACTCTATAATTAAATGCTTGCACATCTGTTAGAGGCTTCAACTCAAGTATTCAATGAATTGCCCATGCTTTATGTCCATTTTAGGAAGAAAGTGCACAATGCCATTTTGAAAAAGTAGATTTATGCACAAAACTTGTTCTTGAGCTTTTCAATTGTTTCTTCTGATCATACACGACCTATAACTCAAAAGAAGTTTTTCTCAAGCCTCACAATCACTCAGCCCATTCTTGTACTTCATCTTGGAACCTTACTTTCACTTTTCTTCAAAATCAAGTAACATAGCAATCAGCCTATATCTTGTACTTCTGACCCTCTCAAGCACTCAAGCCTTCTCCTTATTTATGCACAAGTTATTTGCATAAAAAAACAGGCAGACACAAGCACAAAAACTCCCAAGAACTCAGAGTTGTAACACATACTTCCATTCTTGCATAACCTGACCAAAAACTTGAAACTCACATCTCCCTCGTGTGTTTTCAAGCCTTTTGGTTCCTAAAGCTTCTAAACATCATTTAGAACTCATCCCATACCCTGTTACAAGACTGTAACACCATTAACACCATCTTCCATTTTCAAAAACAGAGCTTTGCACTTGGACTTCTCCAGCATGATTCATCCATCTCGAGTACAAACTAAACATCGCATTAGCTTCCTGGGACCTCAGTGGAGCTATTATGATCATCACAACACCTTGAGGAGTGCTCAAAATTAGAATAAGATTTCCGATTTTGAGGTAAGTTTCCTTAACTTGGAACTCTTCATACAAGCATCATTAATGGTTTATTTGTGAATAATAAATGTAGATATTATTGTCCTGAAGCTAACCATGTCCTTAGATTTAATTATTATTGCTTGAATAGTTAGAATTTTGAATCTGAACATCCTGGAAAAGTTAGGTCAGAATTTGGTACCATTCAAAATTCATGCTCATCTTTGATTTATAGTTTTAATAATTTATATTTATGGAATCGTTCTGAAGTTTGGAACAAGTTTGATGTTTACATTTTTGCAAATGGATGAGAAATGAGCAAGTTGCAGATATTCAGGCTGGAGGTTAAAGATGAAGTTATAATATGGACTTGTTTTGTCTTAAGTTTATTGATTGTTGTATAATGAATAGATGAAACAGGCCACCCCAGTGGTACAACAAGCACACGCGTATTAGGAAGGTCCTGGGTTCGAGCCCCAGCGTGACCTTTTCATAAATATACATTTTATTTTTACTAATTTAAAACCTTTTCATAAATAAAAACCCTAAAAAAAATCTTCTTTTTAGTTATTTTCTTTTCTTTTTTAGGTTAGGGTAATTTTGCTTAATTTTCCTTAATCATTTTCAATTAGGTCAAGACTTAAAACCATTTTTCATTTAAAAACAAAAAAACAATCTTCCTTTCTTTTGCATTATCTTTATATTCTTGTATATTTATTCAATTTCAATATGGTTGTAATAGATGATTAGGGTTTTAATTTCTTGCAATTTCCCCATTTTGTAATTTGTATATCCCCTCCCCTAAATGATGTAATAGCTTAGTATTTTTATTTTCCGTAATTTAAATGCTTTATATACAAATGCTAGTAATTAGGGTTTGTATGGAAAGATTAAAATCAATGCTTAGAAAACCCTAATTCAAAGACAAATCAAGCATGTAAACCAATACACTCGTACACAAACACCCCTAGGGTAAACCCACTTTGTTGCCTTACAAAAATGGCCATATTATGCACGTGAGGTATCTTAGTAAAAACAAGTAAAATACAAGATCATAGTCCCTCGATGACGCTATCCATATTGCCTTTCAAAATGATCTTAGTCCTTAAAGAAAATGCTAAGATATCTTACAACATTGCTAATCATGGTTATACGATGACCCACGCCCGTCCCTTTTACATCCAAAGATAGGGTTACTTACCAAATCAATGTTAAGATAACAATGTCAAAGGAAAGAGGAAATGAACATCAAATACTTTTGAGTAGGTAGAATGTTCCTAGTTACTTGCTCATTTTCAAACTAAAACATCCTTGCTATTTTCAAGACAAAACACGAAAATTTTCAAAAACATCTTTCAAACTTGAAAACATTTTCAAAAGACCAAATACTTTTTATACATTCTTACGAACGAGAATCATTACAAAGTTTGCCTAAACGATGGCACCTTTTCAAAATACTTTCAAAAACCACACAAATCACATTTTCAAACAAAAGCAAGTGATCTAGCAAGTAACTAAGAGCCCATGGAAAACCATGGATGAAAAGGATGCTAATACCTTCCCTTTTCATAATCTACCCCCCGAACTCAAGAAAACATCTCAAAGGTCTTTCCTGTTCTTTTCATCCTTTCCTTTTGGATAAAAGAAAAGTCGATGGTGACTCTTGCTAACCACAACATTTGCGATCAAACGCAAAACAACCAAGTCAGTTTTCCCACCGTGTTACACCGAGGATGAAGGTGAGGAAGATTGTAAGGTACCCGGAGAACTTTCCAGACTGTTACAACAGGAAGAAAGGGCTATACATCCTCATGAAGAGCCAGTTGAGACGGTGTATTTGGGCACATAAGAAGATAGAAAGGAAGTCAAGATAAGTGCAAATTTGGAGCTTAGTGTCAAATAAAGGTTGATACAGATGTCACATGATTATGTCGAGATCTTTTCCTGGTCATATAAAGACATTCCAGGACTAGACACGGATATTGTGGATCATCGTCTCCTGACTAAAGAAGATTGCCCTCTGGTAAAGCAGAAGGTCCGTCGTATACACCCTGAAATGTCTGAGAAGATCAACGCAGAAGTTATGAAATAGTTCAACGCTGGGTTCTTAGTTGTCACATCTTATCCATAATGGGTTGCTAACATAGTTCTGGTGCCTAAGAAGGACGGAAAGGTACGGATGTGTGTGGATTACAGAGATTTAAACAGGGCGAGCCCCAAGGATGATTTCCCGCTTCCCCATATTGACGTTCTGGTTGACAACACCGCACATCATAAAGTCTTTTCCTTCATGGAAGGTTTATTTGGTTACAATCGATCAAGATGGAACCTGAAGACATGGCGAAGACAACCTTTGTCACACAATGGGGCGCTTTTTGTTACAAAGTGATGCCATTTGGGTTGAAGAATGTCGGGGCAACCTATCAGCGTGCCATTGTAGCTTTGTTCCATGACATGATTCACCATGAGATAGAAGTATATGTTGATGAAATGATAGCCAAGTCTCAAACTGAGGAATAACACCTTGATCATCTACAAAAGCTGTTTGATAGGTTGAAAACCTACAAGCTAAGGTTAAACCCGAACAAGTGCAACTTCGAGGTAAGGTCTGGTAAACTCCTAGGTTTCATTGTCAATGACAAGGGTATTCAGGTAGACCCTGTAAATGTTAAATCCATACAAGAGATGATGGATCCTCGCACGGATAAGGAAGTTAGAGGGTTCTTGGGATGCCTAAATTACATTTCCAGGTTCATTTCCCATCTAACTGCTACTTGTGAGCTAATCTTCAAACTCCTGAAGAAAGATCAAGTGGTAAAGTGGAATGACGAATGCCAGAAAGCTTTCGAGAGAATCAAGGAATACCTTCAAGAGCCTCCAATTCTGATGCCGCCAATCTAAGGAAGACCTTTGATAATGTACTTAACAGTGTTATATAATTCAATAGGGTGTGTGTTGGGGCAGCATGACGAGTCTAGTCGAAAAGAGCATGCAATATACTACCTTAGCAAAAAGTTTACCGACTGTGAAACAAGATACTCACTGCTCGAGAAAACTTGTTACGCTTTGGCATGGGCTGCTCAACGATTGAGACAGTATATGTTAACCCACACTACTTTGTGGATATCTAAAATGGATCCTATCAAGTACATCTTTGAGAAGCCCGCTCTATCCGGAAGGATAGCAAGATGGCAAATGATCCTAACCGAATACGACATTCAATACATGACCCAAAAAGTAATCAAGGGAAGTGTACTAGCTGATCATTTGGCTCATCAGACTGTGGATGACTATTAATCCATGAAATTTGAATTTCCGGATGAGAATATCATGTTAGTGATTGACTGTGAAGAACCTGGACCGGATGAAAGACCCGAGGAAGGATCTCAATGGACTATGGTTTTTAATGGAGCCTCTAACGCACTCGACAAATGCATTGATGTTGTAATCATATCTCCCGAGGGCTTCCACACTCCATTCACCGCCAGATTATACTTCAATTGTACCAAAAATATGGCTGAGTATGAAGCATGCATCATGGGTCCTAAAGCTGCTATTGACCTGAGGATCAAGCTCTTGAGTGTTTTCAGAGATTCGGCTTTGGTAATAAGTAAAATCAAAGGGGATGGGACACGAAGCACCCTAATCTCATCCCTTACAAAGAACATGTGCTGATGTTGCTTCCGCACTTTGAAGAAGTTACCTTTTGAACATTTTCCACGAGAAGTGAATCAGTTAGCAGACGCGCTAGCTACTATGTCATCTATGTTCAAAGTCAGGTGGGACAACGAGGCTCCTCATATTACTATTGAGAGATTGGATGAACCAGCATACTGCTATGAGATTGATACTGAAGGGGTAACAGACAAACCTTAGTTCCATGAAGTGAAAAGGTATCTCGAGGCTCAAGAATATCCTGAGGGGGAATCTGTCAATGATAAAAAGTTTCTGAGAAGAGCGAAGCAGAGAGGATTATGGAAGATTTACACGAATTTACCTTTGGTACCCATTATAGTGGACACACCATGGCTAAAAAGATCCTACGTGCAGGATATTACTGGTCCACTATGGAAGCAGAATGTTATCAGCATTCCCGAACTTGTCATAAATGCCAGATCTATGCTGATAAAGTTCATGTACCTCTGGTTCTGTTGAACATCTTGACGGCTCCCTGGCCCTTTGCATTGTGGGGAATTTACATGATCGGAGAGATTAGACCTACCGCTTCCAATGGGCATCACTTCATCCTAGTGGCCATTGATTACTTCACGAAGTGGGTTGAGGCTGCCTCTTTTACTACTGTTATCAAGAATGTTGTGGTGCGGTTCATCAAGCATAACCTTATCTGTCGGTATGGTGTTCCAGAAAGAATCATCACAGATAATGGTATAAATCTCAACAATACGATGATCACCGAACTCTGTAAACAATTCAAGATCCAGCGTCATAACTCTTCTCCCTACCGGCCAAAGATGAATGGAGCTATTGTAGCTGCTAACAAGAACATTAAGAAAATCATACAGAAGATGACAGTGACATAGAAAGACTAGCATGAGATGTTACCATTTTCTGTTCATGGTTACCGCACCTCAGCACGTAAGTTAACAGGGGCAACTCCTTACTCTCTGCTAATGACTTTAAGAAACAGGGAAAAGTCTAAAAAAGGCCATTTATAGTCCCGACAGTTACTCCTTCCAGCAGGTACAGGGGCATAAACGTCTTGAGACGAAGACACCGCTACATCCTTGGCATACGACCCAGTGATGTCTAGGTTCCCCATAGCGTGGAAACAACCAAAGTTGTGATCTCTTCTTCCCCAAGCAGGAATTACCTCCTCCATAAAGTTCCCTCAGAAAGCTGAATCTGTATTCCCCAAGTGAGTTTTACAAATCTCAACAGTTTATAAAGCCTTATCCCCTGGTAGAGTTCATTTCTCTAGCTGCGAAAGTTTATCCCCCCAAACATAGTTTTTTCCTCTACACCAGTAAAATCTTCCAACAGAGCATCTTTCTCCCTGCAGAGTCATTCTCAAGCAGGATTCAAAGATTCCCGGCAGAATATCCTCAAATAGAAAGAGAAAATCCCCAACAAATCATCTATGTTCATCATCCCCAGTGGGAATGATAGAATCATTTCCTCATCTACCTAATAGTAGTCCGGGATTCATCTTCCCAGTACTCTCCAGCAGTAGTCAGGGATTTATTCTCCCAAACTAGGAAATATCGCAACACCCTTCCATATTCATACATCATGGCACACGCATACATGTTGCATACAACATAATCTCATTTATTTTGATAACATCATTACACAATGCATTTCATACATCATGACATTGCATACGACTAACTCTTTACCTTTTTTCAAGAAAGATCAAATCAACAAATATCGTTGACCACTTATATAACCTGGCAGTCTTCTCAAAGGCTACGTCTGATGAAAGGCTATTTCAGCATGTTCCTCTGAAAAATTATTCTCAAAAGACCTTCCTCTGTTTCAGTTAAATCGATACTAATATTTCCTGATTTTTATTCCAGTTGAAGATGATTCAAGACCTTTTCCTGGTTCAGTTAAATTGATACTAAGATTTTTCTGATTTCCATTCCAATCAAAGTTAATCCAAGACATTTTTCTGGTTCAGTTAAATCGACACTAAGATTTTTCTGATTTCCATTCCAGTCAAAGTTAATTCAAGACCTTCTCTGGTTCAGTTAAATCGACACTAAGATTTTTCTTATTTCTATTCCTGTTGAAGATGATCCAAGACCTTTTTCTGGTTCAGTTAAATCAATACTAAGATTTTTCTGATTTCTATTCCAGTTGAAGATAATCCAAGACCTTTTTCTGGTTCAGTTAAATCGACACTAAGATTTTTCTGATTTCCATTCCAGTCAAAGTTAATCCAAGACCTTCTCTGGTTCAGTTAAATCGACGCTTAGATTTTTCAGATTTCTATTCCCGTTGAAGACAACTCAAGACCTTTTTCTGCTTCAGTTAAATCGACACTAAGATTTTTCTGATTCCCATTCCATTCAAAGTTAATTCAAGACCTTCTCTGGTTCAGTTAAATTGACACTAAGATTTTCCTAATTTCTATTCTAGTTGAAGACAATCCAAGACCTTTTTCTGGTTCAGTTAAATCAACACTAAGATTTTTCTGAGTCTTATCCAGTCAAAGATAAATCAAGACCTCTTCTGGTTCAGTTCAAATCAACCATTGATTTATTACTGATTCTTTTCCGATAGATACTTTCTCTGGTTCAGTTAAATCAACCCTAAGATTTTCTGATTCTTATCCAGTTAAAGATGATGTAAAGCCTGGAGTCCGACAAGATAGCAGTTTATTAACTACTATGAAGCCTGGACCCAGCTAGATGATAGTATAACCTATGACACCAAAGCCTGGACTCGACCAGATAACGGTATACCTCAGATTCAAGTTGAAGCTTGGACCCCACCAGATAACAACTTAATTTCTTCAAACCGCTGAAGCTTGGATACGACCAGATAACAACTCAATGTCTACAATTACTGTGAAGCCTGGAACCAAACAGATAGCAATTAATTTCATTTTCCCCAATAGGTCACTGTGAAGCCTGGAATACGACCAGATAGCAGTCAATCTTATTGTCCTCAACAAGTCGTTGTAAAGCATGGATCCCGACCAGATGATAGCTCGCTTTCAAGAGATAACTCCTCAATATAGTAATGGACAACCGAAGCGCCTAGGCTCTATTCCCCTAAAGCATTCCCCAACGGATTCCTCCTCAGACAGCAGGAACAGGAATCCCCAAAAAGCGATTTCTTATGAAGTCAGCATCTACTATGGATGGCATCTCTAAGCCCTTCTCCGACAGTCTTCTGTCATCTTTTCCAAATAGAATCTGTAAGCCCATTCTCCATATTATTCACCAATAGTATCACTTCAGACGAGTGTAAATTTTTGGGCACTCTAGTGTTCAATCATCTTCTACCTTCAGATCACGAAAGGCAGACAAGCCAATCTACATCCTCAGATCCAAGAAGATTGAACAGGGTCAGATGTTGTACCCCAAAATTTTCCCTCCCTTTTTGCTCAATATATTCCCATTGAGGTCCCTAACTTGCCCAAGGATGACCAAGAATTGACCAGACAAATTCTCCTCATAAGGCAATGAACCCCCAACTAGGGTTTCAATTTTAATCAAGATGGTTGAGCTATAAAGGTATCAAATGCTTCCCATGGTCCTAACATGCCTTCAAGATTGTCCATGACAAATTTCATGCCTTGCACTACAAGTTTGCTCAATCAATTGCTCAAGTATTGGAAAATCAATTGTGTTAGGTCAAAAGTCAACTGTGGCTTATGTACAGTCAAACTTCAAGATTTTTGGTCAACATCAACATTTTGAAGTGATATCCATAATTTTATCAAGGGTTGGTCATGATTCCTCAAGAAATGCTCTTAATTCATCAAAAGTCAAGAATTGCTAAATTAGGGTTTCTATAGGAAAAGTCAACCAAACTTTGACCAAGCATAACTTTCTCATGCTTTATAAGAAATTTCTACACCAAAGATAATTTTGAATAGAATCAAATTCCCTACAAATTCTCTTCATCCCACAAGTTAAATAGATTCACCATTTGAAAGATATGAGCTCAGACATTACATGTCATTTTCAGAAATTCAACAAAAGACACTTTTTGCCAAGACTTTTTACATCAAGATAACATATTCAAATGCAAAATTGATCAAAATAGGGATTGAATTAGACATCTTGGGCTTTCCAAAAATTCCAAGGTCATCATCATGAGATAAAAATTGAGCAAGTTATGGCTTGCCCAATTTGGGAAAATTTTGGAAATTTCAAGAATGGTGCATTGAGCAAATTTGAATTTTTTAGTCAATGGACTAACTTTTTAAGGTTCAAATATCTTCCTAAGGTTATAGAGGAGCCTTAATCTCATTTTTCATGGCCTTATCATTTTTACCTATTTTTTTTACATATTTATTTTGATTTATTTCAAATAAATATAAAATAAATGGTACAAAATAATTGGAAATGGGCTTAGGCATTTGGGCTGGTGCTTTGACTTGTCTTAAAGCCCAAGATTTCGTGCACAAGTGTCCAGGTTCATCCAAATATGAAAATGGCGTGAAATATCAAATTATGGCAATTTTTCAAAAATGAAATAACGACCTTCATCATGGCTTTATGGTTGAGATTATTTACATGTTATCTTGTCTACTCCACCTCCTTTATAAATACATCACATGTGCAAGCCAAACTCACGTCTACACACTGTACAAGAGCTCTACCAAATTTGCAAAGAATTGTCCAAATCGTGAAAAATTCAAAAATCACACTTCCGGCCCTTTTTAATCCAATCCAAGGACTCCATCAACATCCCCAGACCTCCAGAAGTTGAATCTAGTCCATATCCACACCTAAGATACCCTGAAATTGACCTACTAGATCACTCATTTTTTGGTAAATTTCTTGAATTCGTATCTTTGATTTCATATTGAATTAACCTTTCTCATTGTTTGATTCGTATTCAGGACAATATATAGAGTAGGACCAACGCAATACATGTGAAAAAGGGGCTAGAACAATATCGTTCCATTTATAGGGTACGACCTGTGTTCTTCACTATATCTCATGTTACAGGCCGTTCCAGAGTGAGTAGACCCCATAATCAGATTCAGGGGGAAATTTCTTGTAGGGTAGAGATCTTTGCATCCATTTATACTCACGTTTGCTGACTTTTGCAGGTTTGAGTGACCGGAGAAGACGATTGGAGTTTGACTCCGGCGTCCCTCCGGTTGAACATGTTGTCATTCCCCTATTGGCCAGTCAAAGTAGCGCGCGTGTTTTTTGAATTTCAAATAATAGCGCTTATTTTCTAATATAATAATTTTGTTTTGTTATAAGTAATAATTGAGACAATGGCTCAGCTGGCAGTGAGGCGCGTATATGAGGAAGATGACCTGGGTTCGAGTCCCAGGTCCAGTGTTTTTCATTTTTCTAACATATTACATGCAGATCCAGTGCCCCTCGTGACCAATTGACCGTCATACACCATCAGTCTAGGCCATCAGATGTACATTTGATCAGGACCAACGCATCCAACGTGCAAGCGCACCATGTGCCATCAAGGCTTCTCCACACTAAATCCCAAAACAACTTTTGGGCTCCCTCTGGATTGGGCCTAGCGGATTTTCAACAACCCCCCTCCCCCCCCGTTTTCTTTTGACAGCCAGGCCCATATTTTTTTGTTTGTTATTTTCTTTTTTTTTTTGTTTTTTAGTTATTATTTATTTGTTTTCAAAAATCATTTTTTTCCTTAATAATAAAAAATAAAAAAATAATAAATAGATTTAGGCTTTCTAATTTTTTTAAAATTAATTAATTAATTATTTTAATTTTATTTTATCAACTTAAAATCAATTAGACTTAGGTTCATTTTAATTTAAATTATTTTCTTAATATAAAATACAAAAAATATTAGAATTAGGATTTATTTCATCTAACATTTATTTTCTTAATTAAAATTAAATTTAGAGTTAATTGCTTTCTTAACAAAACCAAAAAGAAAAAAAAAGATTTTTTTTGTTTACTTAGAACATTTTAGGTTTTTAGACGTATTATTTATTTCGCGTGCATTTATTTTTGTTCTCGCATTTATATTGTAACAATCATGGATGTAATAGTTTTAGATTTAAAATTCTACACTTTACTTCTTACACTTATATTGTATCTATCCCAAAGTCGTGTAATAGTTTAGGATTTATTTTTCTGCATTTTATTTCCCGCACATTTACTACTTTATTATCTTACTATATTATTGTTAGTAAATAGGCGTGTATGGAAAGACTGCAAATTAAAACGTTAGCTAACCTAATTAAAAAACAAAAATAACTGAATCTCAACACATATGCACATATGCACCTCTAGGGTATCCCCACTTCGGTTGCCTTCGGTAAAACAATCATTTCCCTCGAGAATGGGGACGCTTTAACAAAGACCCGTAAAATCAAAATATCATAGTCCCTCGATGACCCTACGGTGTTTCCTTTCGGTAAATGATCTCGTCCCTTAAACGAAATTGCTAAAGCGTCTCCATATGTTGCCTTTATGGATGTAAAACGTCCCTTCGATTGTCCCTCAACATCCAATGATAAGGCTACCTACTCACTAATAGTAGGATAACATTGTCTAAAGGAAAAGAGAAAAAGAACGACCCTTTTCGAGTAATAAAGTAGATAGTTGTTAGAAGTTTGCTCAAACATCTTGCACTTACACAAAAAACTGCTTTTCAAAAACAATTTCAAAACACTTTGTATACTTTCTCCACTATCCTGAGAAACATTACAAAGTTCGTCGTACTAAGGCATTTTCGAAACATTTTCAAACACACAAAGCACAAAGGTATTTCAAAATGAGCAAACCCCTAAGAGCATGTTGTGATACGATGGGGGAACTGACTCGGGTGTTTTTCATTTGATCGTAAATGTTACAGTTAGCAAGAGTCGCCACTGACTTTTCTTTTATCCAAAAGGAAAGGTGAAAAAGCACAGGAAAGACCTTTGAGATTATTTCTTGAGTTCGGGGGGTAGATTATGAAAAGGGAAGGTATTAACACCCTTTTCATCCATGGTTTTCCATGGGCTCTTAGTTACTTGCTAGATCACTTGCTTTTGTTTGAAATTATGCTTTGTGTGGTTTTTGAAAGTATTTTGTAAAGAGGCCATTGTTTAGGCAAACTTTGTAATGATTTTCATTCGTAAGAATGTATACAAAGATGTTGATCTTTTGAAAATGTTTTCAAATTTGAAAGATGTTTTGAAAGTATAGGTGCTTATTTTGAAAATAGCAAGGATGTTTTGTTTTGAAATGGAGCAAGTGATTAGGAACATTCTACCTACTCAAAAGTCTTTCTTATTCATTTCCTTTTCCTTTGACATTGTTATCTTACCATTGATTTGGTAAGCAACCCTATCTTTGGATGTAAACGGGACAGGTGTGGGTCATCGTATAACCATGATTAGCTATGTTGCAAGGTATATTAGCATTCTCTTTAGGGACTAAGATCATTTTGAAAGGCAACTTTGATAGCGTCATCGAGGGACTATGATCTTGTATTTTTCTTGTGTTTGCTAAGATGCCTCACATGCGTAACATGGCCATTTTGTAAGGTAACCAAGTGGATTTTACCCTAGGGGTGCTTGTGTGAAATTGTATTTATTTTCATGCTTTGTTTAGTCTTTGATTAGGGCTTGCTACTTGATTGATTTTAGTCTTTCCATACAAACCCTAATTACTAGCATTTGTATATAAAGCGATAATTGCATAATTTTAAAATTACTACGCTATTACAATACTTGTGAGAGGGGGTGTACAAATTACAAATGGGGATTTCTAGAAAATAAACCTAATTATCTATTACAACCATATTGAATTTGGATAAATAATGTACAAAAATGAATAAATATACAAGAATGTAAAATGGAAAGCAAATGGATTTTTATTTGGATTTTTTAGGGAAAAGGGGTTTTGTTTAACCTAATTAACTAAAAGAAAAATAATTAATTAAATTAGTAAAAAGTAAAACCTAAATTTACTAGGAAAACAAATTAAATAAATAAAAAAACCTAATCTATTAATTGTGAGTTCAAAGTTGAGATAACTTACCTCAAAACTGGAAATCGTGTTATGTAAATGAGGACTCCTCAAGGTGTTGTGATGATCAGAAAAGCTCCACTGAGATCCCAGGAAGTTAATGCAATGATTAGTTTGGTTGGAGAGTGGTTGAAATGATCTGGAGAAGTCCACTTACAACGCTCTGTTTTTGAACTTGGAAATGGAGGAAGATGGGTTTACAGAACTGTCACAGGGGAAGGGATGACTTCTAAATGATGTTTAGAAGCTTTAGCAACAAAAAGGCTTGAAAATGCACGAGGGAATTATGAGTTTCAAACTTTTGGTCAGGTTATGTAAAAATGGAGGTATGAGATGCAAATCTGAGTTCTTGGTGTTTTCAGGGCTCAAGCATGCGTGGGATTTGTAGCAAATAACTTGTGTATGTATAAGCAAAAGGTCTTAGGGCTTGAGAGAGTCAGAAGTACAAGTTATAGGCTGAATGCTATGTTACTTGATTTTGAAGAAAAGTGGGAAAACAAGTTTCAATGTGTAGTACAAGCATGGGATGGGTGATTGTAAGTGTTGAGATCAACTTTTATTGAGTTATAAGACATGTATGATCAGAAGAGAACAAGTGCAAGGCTCAAGAACAAGTTTTATGCAAAAAGCTACTTTATCAAAATGGCATTGTGCACTTTCTTCCCAAAATGGATATAAAGCATGACCTTGCATTGAATGCTTGAATTGAGACCTCTAACAGCTTTGAAAGCAATTAATTATGGAGTGCCTAACAAGTTTGAGGCCTGTAAAGTAGATATTATGCAGCATAGGTTTGAAACTTGAATCTTGTTCATCACAAAAGACTTGTAATTCAAGTGTGAAAACCCTAACTTCATCTCTTCGATTCTCCCTACTCAAAAATGATCTCAAGGAGTTCTTGGACATTTTGGAAATCTTGCAATGTGCTTTACAACCCCTCTTTGAATCACTTTTGAAAATTCCCCTTGGAACTATATGAAAAAGTGCCATGAAGTTAGGTCAAAATCCTGACCCAATTAGGGTAAAATTTTACTAAGTGTTTTGTTTCATGACCATGTGTTCTTAAAATTATAACTTGAGATCCAAGCACTTTTGGAAGGAGTTGTGTAAAGAATTGTTGTAGATTTCATGGAGATCTACTACTTTCATGTTGAAAGTTTCTTTTTAATCATCTTGCATCATGGTGAAAATTTTGCTCAAAGTTGTGAAAAAATAAGAAATTTTCAACACTTAGAAAAATTTCTAAGTTTAGAAATTTTAACTTTTCAAAATGAAATCTTGAATTTTTGATTTCTTGATGAATAAGTTTCATATTTTGACATATTTTGATGAATTGTGATCTTTCACATTTTGATTTTAACCAAAAAGTCAAAGTTTGACTTTTCAGTATACAATTGACTTTTGATCAGTTGACTGAAAATTCATCTGTCAATCCATTGGACTTGAGAAATGTTTTAAGCCATGTCATTAGGTCAAAATGATGAAATTGGACTCTTTAGATCATGCCTTAAACCAATTGATAATTTGCTAGGTCAAAAATCAGAAACTGCCCTTTCCCAGTCAAAACCCTAATTTTGACCATTTTGCCCTTTTGAAGATTTGATCAAATTTCTTGAGGTATTATGGTACAAACTTGATCAAATGATACATATGAGTTTAAAATGTTGATGTGGATAAAAAATTATGAAGTTTGACTGTAAATTGGCTACAATTGACTTTTTGCCCAATACAACTGATTTTTAGATCAACTGCTCAATTGACTGAGCAAAAGTGTGATCCAAAGTTTGAAACTTGACATGAGTAATCTTAAGGGTCCATAATGATCCATTAAAATCATATGGGGCATTGGAAGTTCAAATATCCTTGTGTAATCTCAAACCCTAATTTCGGTCATCAGTGCTTAAGGAGGTGTCTTGAGCTGATCAATCTTAGTGCAGTCTTGAGCCAAAGGAGATCTTGTGAGAAAATTATTGATAAATGAAAGGGAAAATTTTGGGGTACAACATCTGCCCCTGTTCAATCTTCTTAAGCCTGAAGAGTTAGATTTGCGAGTTTTTCCATTCGTGACTCGAAGGTGGAAGATGATTGTACATTAAAGTGCCCAGAAATTTGCACTCAATGATGTGATGGTTGATGGTATAGGGAATGGGCTTAAAGATGCTATTTGGAGGGATGATGGAAAGTTGTTGGAGATGGGCTTGTAGATTCCATCCAGAAATGATTTCTGAACCGTATCTGTAAGCTGGAACTTAATGAGTATCAGAATGGCGTCGGTGTCTGGAGCGTATCTGAACTATATCCAAAAGCTGGATCCGGATGAGTATCAAAATGGAATCTGTGTCTGGAGCATATCTGAACCGTATCTGAAAGCTGAATTTGAATGAGTATTAGAATGGCGTCTGTGTCTGGAGCGTATCTGAACTGTATCTGAAAGAGAATCTGAATGAGTATCAGAACAGCGTCCGCGTCTGGGGCACATCTGAACCGTATCTTAAAACTGAATCTGAATGAGTTTAGAATGGAGTCCGTGTCTGGAGCACATCTGAACCATATCTAAAAGCTGAATATGAATGAGTATCAGAATGGAATCCGTATCTGCAGCGTATCTGAAAGAGAATCTGAATGAGTATCAGGATGGCATCCGTGTCTGGAGCGTATCTGAACTGTATCTGAGAGTTGAATCTGAATGAGTATCAGGATGGCATCCGTTTCTGGAGCGCATATGAAATGTATCTGAAAGTTGAATCTGAATGAGTATAAGAATGGCATCCGTATCTGGAGCGTATCTGAATTGTATCTGAAAAACCTTTGAACATTGTTAATGGTAGTTATTGATTAACCTTATCCTGAAAAGGGTAAAATGTTAGCTAATATGCAATGTCATGTTGTATGAAATGCATGGTATAATGAGATTGTGATACATGCATTTGTGTTATCGATGTTTATAATATATGGATGCGATGTATGCGTATGTGAGCTAATCTGCTCCACTGCTTGTTTGATTGGGGAAAATAAATCCCCGGTTGTTGCTGAGGATATGGAGTGCAAGTATTCATCTTTTGAAGTGTTGATGAATTTCCACTTAGAGAAATAAACTTTGTTGTAAGGGAAATGCCGTGTACTGCTTGTAAAATCTTTTTTTCCCAAGCCGCCCTTTCGGGTTTTCAGCTTGCCGGGTGTACAGAATTTTGTTTTATCCCTGATTTTTGCCTGAACCTTTTTGGTTCGCCGGGATGTCCTTATTTTCTTAGGTGTGTCAACCTAGCGGGTCTCTTATGTGTAGTATCTTTTGACTTTGTCCGTGTTCACGGGGTGCGGCAGGTCATCACCATCCATAGTGGTTAAGATCATTGCTCCACTAGAGAATATGTTTTGATCACAAACGGTCCTTCGTATGTAGGAGTAAATTTGCCCATGGGATCACTCTGCGGTAGTATGATACATTTGATCACCAGATCCCCAACTTGATACACTTGGTGTTTGACCTTTTTGTTGAAAGCTTTGATCATCCGTTTTTGATACATTTGACCATGACAGACAGCAGTAAGCCTTTTCTCATCAATCAAGTTCAGTTGGTCAAGTCGAGTTTGGATCCAATCATCTTCGTTCAGACCTGCATCCTTCATGATTCTCAGAGAGGGGATCTAGACCTTAATAGGAAAGATGGCTTCCATGCCATATACCAAAGAGTAAGGTATTGCCCCAGATGATGTGCGCGCTGTGGTACGATAACAGTGGAGAGCGAATGGTAGCATCTCATGCCAGTCTTTGTATGTGACTGTCATTTTCTGTATGATATTTTTGATATTTTTATTTGAGGCTTCAACAACACCATTCATCTTTGGTCGGTAAGGGGAAGAATTATGGTGTTGGATCTTGAATTTCTCGCACAGGGCGGTGATCATAGTATTGTTTATATTCGTACCATTATCTGTGATGATCCTCTCCGGGATACAATACCGACAGATGAGATTCTGTTTAATGAACCGGGCTACAACATTCTTGGTAACGGAAGCGAAAGAGGCCGCCTCAACCCACTTTGTAAAATAGTCAATGGCCACCAAGATGAAGAGGTGTCCATTAGAGGCTGTTGGTTTGATTTCCCCAATCATATCGATGCCCCACATAGCAAAGAGCCAAGGAGACGTTAAGACATTCAAAGGAACTGGAGGTACGTGCACCTTGTCAGCATAAATCTGACACTTGTGGCAGGTTCGAGAGTGTTGATAGCAATCTGCTTTCATGGTAGACCAGTAATAACCTTCCCGTAGGATTTTATTTTCCATTAAATGCCCACTGGAATGGGTACCAAATTTTCCCTCATTTAGATCAACCATGATCTTTTCTGCCTCAACCTTGTCTACGCAACAGAGCAAAACAGAGTCATTGTTGCGTTTGTAGAGAACGCCATTACTATGGAAGAACTTAGCGGATAATCTCCTTAAGAACTTCTTATCATTGACTGAAGCTCCTTATGGATATTCTTGAGCCTCGAGATACCTCTTGACTTTGTGAAACCAAGGCCGGTCCACTACTTCTTCAGTATTAATCTCATGACAGTGATTTGGTTCATCCATTCGTTTAATGGTGATCTTGGGAGCCTCGTTATCCCATTTAAGTTTAAACATTGATGACATTGTGGCTAGCACATCCTCTAGTTGATTTTCTTCTCGTGGGAAATGCTCGAAGGTAATCTTCTCAAAATATGGGATTAATTTCAATACATGTTCTTTGTATGGGATGAGGTTTTGGTGTTTAGTGTCCTACTCTCCTTTGATTTGGCTGATGACCAAGGCTGAATCTCCGAGTACACTAAAGGATTTGATTCTCAAATCTATGGCGGCTTTGAGACCAAAAATGCACGCTTCGTATTCTGCCATGTTATTTGTACAATTGAAGAAGAGTCTTGCCGTAAAGGGAGTATGACATCCTTCAGAAGATATGAGTACATCACCTATACCATTGTCGAGTGCGTTGGACGCCCCATCAAAAACCTGGGTCCATCGGGATCCTTGTTCAGGTCCGTCATATGGTCTGAATTCTTCACAGTTGTTTACCATCATGATGTCTTCATCTGGAAATTCGAACTTCATGGATTGGTAGTCCTCCACAGCTTGGTGAGCAAGGTGATCGGCTAGTACACTGCCCTTTATTGCTTTTTGGGTAGTATACTGGATGTCATATTCCGCCAGGATCATCTGCCATCTTGCTATTCTCCCAGAAAGGGCAGGCTTCTCGAATATGTATTTTATTGGATCCATTTTAGATATCAATAAGGTAGTATGGGTCAACATATACTGTCTTAGCCGGCGAGAGCGCAACAAGTTTTCTCGAGCAGTGAATATCAGGTTTCACAGTCAATAAACTTTTTGCTCAGGTAATAAATAGCATGCTCTTTTTGGCCAGACTCGTCATGCTTCCCCAACACACACCCCCATTGAATTTTCCAAAATGGTTAGATACATGATCAAGGATCTTCCCTCGACTGGTGGCATCAAAACCAGAGGCTCTTGCAGGTACTCTTTGATCTTGTCGAAGGAAGTTTGGAATTCATCATTCCATTTGACTACTTGATCTTTCTTCAATAATTTAAAGATTGGTTCACAAGTGGCTGTTAAGTGAGAAGTGAACCGGGAAATGTAGTTTAGCCGTCTTAAGAATCCTCTAACTTCCTTCTCAGTACGAGGAGCAGAAATTTCTTGTATTTCTTTCACTTTGGTAGGATCCACTTCGATACCTTTACTGCAGACGACAAAGCCTAGGAGTTTACCAGACCTTACCCCAAATGTGCATTTATCTGGGTTTAACCTTAGCTTATACTTTTTTAACCTCTGAAATAATTTATGGAGATGACCAAGATGCTCTTCTTCTATTTGAGATTTGGCTATCATGTCGTCCACATAGACTTCTATTTCGTGATGTATCATGTCGTGAAATAGAGATACCATGGCATGCTGATAGGTTACCCCCGCGTTCTTCAACCCAAATGGCATAACCTTGTAACAGAATGTGCCCCACTGTGTGACAAAGGTTGTTTTCTCCATGTCCTCAGGCGCCATTTTGATTTGGTTGTAGCCTAAGAAACCATCCATGAAGGAAAACACTTTATGTTGTGCCATATTGTCAACTAGAATATCAATGTGGGGAAGTGGGAAATCATCCTTAGGGCTTGCCCTATTTAAATCTCTGTAGTTCACACACATTCATACTTTTCCATCCTTTTTAGGCACGGGAACAACATTGGCGACCCATTGCGGATAGGAGGTGACGGCCAAGAATCCAACGTTGAATTATTTCATGACTTCCGCCTAGATCTTCTCTGACATGTCTAGTCGCATGAGAAAGACCTTTTGTTTTACCAGTGGGCAGTCTTCTTTTGTTGGTAGACGATGTACCACGATATCTGCATCAAGTCCTGGAATATCTTCGTACGACCAGGCAAAGACCTCAACATAATCATGTAGCAACTGAATCAAACGCTCTTTGACACTGGGTTCCAGATTGGCACCTACCTTGACTTCTCTCTTGTCTTCTTCGGTACCTAGGTTAATTGTGTCCACTGGTTCTTTGTGGGGCTGTACGGTTCTCTCTTCTTGTTGTAGTAACCTGGCGAGTTCCCTTGGTACTTCACAATCTTCCTCACCTTCATCTTCAGCTTGGTAGATTAGATTTTCAGAATCACAGAAGGCCATAGTAGAATCACCGACTGATCAGTGTTTTTTAACTGTAATATTGTTTAACTTTTCAGTGTTCCATGATCTAACAAGTTGTTCCCCTTGTAAGTTTTCTAAGTAGTACATCCTGGTCCCCGTTTTTGCGTAGATGCGATAAGGGCCTTCCCAGTTTGCTGTGAGCTTGCCTTTGCGAGATTCTTTGTGATTTCTCTTTAAGACAAGGTTGCCAACCTCGAACTCTCATCGTATGACTTTGGCATCGTAGCGCATGGATATCTTTTGTTTGAGCGAGGCCTCTTGTAGGGCCGCTCCTGTTCTATTTTCTTCTACTAGATCTAATTCCCCCCGAAGGGAAACAACGTTCATCTCCTCGTCTGGGGGAGCCTCAGTTTGTCTGGAGGGTTCCTTGATCTCTATGGGAATGACGGTATCCATTACGTAGGTTAGTCGGAAAGGAGTTTCTCCGATTGACGAATGTGTCTTTGTTCGATATCCCTAGAGTACACTGAAAATCCTTGATCCACCTCTTCTTGGTTTCGTCTAATCTTCACTTAAGTCCACTGAGAATTACCCTGTTCGCAGATTTGACTTGGTTGTTTGTTTGGGGGTGCTCGATAGAGGCGAAGTGTTAGGTGGTGCCTAGCTTGGCGACGAATTCCTGAAAGGCGTGATGAGTGAACTGAGTACCGTTGTCGGTGACTATCTCTTGTGGAATTCCAAATCGAGCGAGGATGTTTCTTTTGTAGAAGCGGAGGACGTTTTAGGCCATAATTTTGGCCAGAGCTTCGGCTTCTATCCATTTTGTGAAGTAGTCGACCGCTATAATCAAATATTTATTTTGATTGGTCCCTACCATAAATGGGGCGAGGAGGTCCAATCCCCACCAGGAAAAGGGCCAAGGAGAGGAGAGAGACTTGAGCTTGTTAGGTGGAGCTAGATGCATTCCTGCATGTCATTGTCATTTATCGCATCTTTTTATGTGTTCTTTTGTGTTGTGCTGCATGGTGGGCCAATAGTATCCTGCTCTTAAAGCTTTCATGATGAGGGATCTTTTTCCTAGATGATGGTTGCTAATCCCCTCATGGATTTCAAGAAAGATACGATCCATGCTACATGATTGACACATTTGAGGAGGGGAATGGTTAATCCTCTCATGTATAGCCTTCGACCAAAATGTACGAGCAAGCTCTACGTCTGACGATGACGGCTTCTTTAGAGTCGGAGGGCAACTTTCCTTTTATGAGGTAGTTGTGTATGGGGGTCATCTAGCAGTCGCTTCCCATATGGCGAATACTTCTAAGGTTGAAGGGGGGTTTCTGGGTGTTTGGTCGAAGAAGGATTTCCTGTATCACTGACTTGTTTCCTCCATTCTTCTTCGTGCTTTCTAATTTAGATAGGACGTCCACGCGAGTGTTATGTTCGCGGGGAACATGCTGCATGTCCATCGATTTGAATCTCTTCTTTCTTTCCTCGACTAAGGCCCAATATTCAGCGAGTTGGTCGTTTTTGACCTGGTATTCTCCCCGGACCTGGGACACCACTGAAGAAGTGAAAAACACAAGAAGGGGGGTTGAATTGTAAAACTTGAAATCAAATGCAAACAACACGTTATTTTTATCATGGTTCGTTTGATCTCAAACTACTCCAGTCCACCCGTCAAGGTGATTTCGCCTCTCTCCAACGAGGTCTTAATCCACTATATTCAACTGAATATTACAACTGCTTTAACAACTGCTAAAGCTTTCTTGAGTCCAAACCACAGACCAGTTTCTCAAGGAAATTCTTTCTTACAGATAAATGAATACTATGAGTGTTGAATGTTTTCTACAAAAACTTTATATCACAACTGTGATAATACACAAATTAAGCTTATGTGAAACTAGGATGCTATAACTATAGAGTAAGCAATTTAAGATATATAGCAAGCTGTATGAGTGAGGATGAAGATGATTTGCTTTAGGCATGTAAAGAGTTGTAGAGCATTAACCAATTCATTTCTCACTGACTTGTTTATATAGCCTTTGGAAAAGATACGTTGTAGTCAATTATTCCATTTCAATGTCCATTACGTTCTTTCCATATTGAGAAGATCTTTGTCTTGGAATAAAGCCATTGGTAATAAAGTGTCTTGAATGCACAGTACCGTTGTCAATTCAGCGTGTTATTGGCTTTGGCTTATTTTGACGCTTCTAGGTGCTGATGATATTGTTTTGGTCTTGATCAGAGTTTAGGGTATGTTAAGCTCAGATCTGTTCATCAAGCTTCAACGTAAGCACATGCTTTGATCTTCTGATGCTGGCATATGATATTTCATCTTCTGATGCTGATGTATGATATGTCATCTTCTGATGCTGATGTTGATACTCTTATGCTGATATCCATCAGAGTTTCTGTAAATGCACAATATAATTTTTAGGTAGCATATATGTCTCATATGAATTATACAATTTATTTAATCTAGCATTTTGTTATCATCAAAACTTTAACTTAGGGTAGTAGATTCAAACTTTGTTCTAACAATCTCCCCCTTTTTGATGATGACAAAAACCAGATTTTTTTCAATTGAATTTTAAAGAAAAAATATCAGAGATAACCAAATAATAAATTGTATCAGAGATAAACAGAAAGGTATAAAAGATAAGAAGATAGGGAATAAAGAGGTATCAGAGTTATGATCAGAAAAACTCCCCCTGAGTTTATTACTTCCCTTTAATTCCATGAGTTCTTTAGCATCAGATCTTTATTGAACTTTCTTTGAGCATCAGATCTTTCCTTTACCAGAGCAGAGCTTCAGTGTATTAGATTCTTGTACCTGTAAGCTTATGCAGAACAAAGAAACATTCAAGTATATCAGAGTGTTAGAATGTTTGAGACTTTTGTCTCAGTAATCCGTTATTGAAAAATATCATTCTTTCTCCCCCTTTTTGCCAGCAATCAAAAATTGCAAATAATTGAAGTTAAAAACGATCAGTGCAGAAAAACGATTGTATTCAGTTCAGAGCTCAGAGAATATTACAAATAACATGTAAAGAAAACAATGAAAACATCAAGAAACAAAATCTAAGGTTGGGGTGGAAGGCGTGTGAACAAAGCTTCTAGCATGTTCTTAATCTGATCAGTGGTTTCCTTCTGCTGATGCACCATGCTGACTACTGAGTCAATCTTACTATCCTGAACATCCATCCTTTCCTTCATTCGTTGATCATTCTCATCCATTCTCTCCTGCAGTCGAAGATCATTTTGCTTCAGCTCTTCAAGAGTCTGCCTGTCCAATGCAGCTTGAGAGGTGTCAGAATCAGGATGCTTCTGAGAGCTTTCTGCAATAATTTCTTCTTGACTTAAATCTTCAACTGTAATAGTCTGTTCTTCTGTTGGTTGAACTGTTGAAGCTGGACGCTTTTCAGACCAAGGCTCACTGTCCAGAAGAAGAACTTTATCCTTCAGTAGACCTTCAATTTCTTTCAGTAGATTGCTGAAGTTCTGTTGAGCCTGTCCATAGCTTTGGCCTTGCAGCTTAAAGGTTTCAGCGCATACCCATCTTCTGAATTGTGTTCAGAGGTGGTCTGAAACAGCAGGATCAATCACTTCCAGACTAGCCTGTTTTAGAGAAGAAATCCACTTCTGCATATCTGTTTCAAAATTCAAGATGCTAGAACCAACATCTGGTTGTTTGGGTTTGGGAATGGCAGTTTTATTTTTAATGTCAGCAAGGCGTTCAAGGACTGTTAGATCAATGAAGGTCTTGTTGTGGTTATCTGGATTTTGCTTGGGTGAGGGAGTAGGAGAATCAGGAATGATTATTGGACTGGATGGGGAATTAGGTGGAGTAATTTCTGGTGAGGATGGTAGTTGAGGGATATTAACAGTGGTACCACCAGGAAATTGTATGGCTAAGGGTTGTGGTTCAGAGGATTCAGATGATTGAGGTTCAGGGGTTTGAGCCTCAGAGTGTTGAAACTCAGGTTGTGGAGATGATTCGTGTGGAGGTGAAGGTGGATTAAGTTCTGGTTGTGGAGATGGAGGTTGTGGAGTTTCTGGTTCTGATGAGTGTGTAGTTTCTGGTTGTGGTGATAGGGGAGTTTCTGGTTGTGGATTTTGATTTTCTGTATGGGGAGCGGAAGAGTGTTGATCTTTTTCAGAAGGAACTTTTTCAAGTTCTGGTTCTGTTGAGGTTGTAGGTTTTGGATTATGAGGTTTGGCACGGGATCTTCTGAGGGTCAATGACTCAGAAGGGTCAAACTCTGGTTCAGTATCATCAATGGTTGGAATTGGGATTTCAAATGAAGCTGGGGTTGGAATAAATGTTGGAACAGCAGATGAATTTAAAACATTAACAGAAGACAGAATACCTCTCTTCTTCGGGGTCTGCTGAGACGATCCTTCTGATACAACCTTTCTCTTCTTAGTCTTCTTCAGAGTAACCTCTGGTGTTTGCTGGTGCAGATCTTTAATGTTTAGATCAGGATCTGTGCCATCAGCTTTACAAGCATCCAAGTATCTGAGAACAATGACTAGTTTAGAGTCAATCTCAGAGAACATAGGAAAGTTGTCCAGAGGGACTCTTCTGCTGGTGATTTCAGCATGAGGAGTGACGCTGGGCTCCTTCCTTATATTCTCTATCAGCTTCATCTTTTTCAGATTCTTGGCATTCAGCTGCTTGCCAACAGAAGGTTCTAGAGAGCTTATTTCCTGTGCCTCTGTCAAGTGTTCAATCAGCCTATTCTCCGTTAGAATATCTGATATCAATCTTCCGAAGGGTATCCAATCCCTTTTAGTCTTTTCTTCTTCTCTCGTTTCCTTGACGCTTGTCTTCAGATGATGGAACAGAAGATGAGCTAGGTTTATCTTGGACTTCTTTGCAATAAAATAAATCAGAAATTGTTGATCTATATTTATATAGTCAGGAGAGCTTGTAGGCTTCCTGTGGTTGAAGCAGCCCAGAATAATCTTTGCCCAAATTCTGTGTTGATCTTTCAAATCTCTGATTTTGCTGTTGGGAACCCCATGTGTAAAAATCTCTCTTACAACTAGGGCAGAGTTTGCACATCTATCTGCCATGTCAATACAGCGGATACCACCACCATTGTATCCAATCAGCCTTGCAATGTGATCTTCAGTAATCACTATCTTCTTTCCCATGATATACGAAGTAACCTGATGAGTTGATGAAGACACATGTATCCAGAATTCTTTAACCAGAATGGGGAACGTTGGACCCACCAACCTATCAAAATACCTTTCCCATCCTTGTGCCTTAATTTCTTCAGACAAATCAAAGCCATTTTCCTTCAAACTGTTGAAATCAACTATCAATTATGACAGAACTTCCAAGTTCTTGACCGGAGTGAGGAGAGTTCTGAAAGGGATATGATACTGTTCAGAAGAAGCATCTTGCTGGGAACCTACAGATGGAATGCTAGAGGATGCCATGTTCACACAAGGTTTTTTTTTGAGAAAAAGCTTGAAAAGGGTTTCTTTGAGAAAGAAGATGAACACACAGTAAGAACACAGAAAAATTTTGAAGATTGTAAGTGACGGTAAAAAGTGAATGAATGATGTTTAAGGCGTTTAAATAGGTTTCAAAAAGTGTTTTGAAAATATAAACATTTTAAGAGAGAGAATTAAATCATGATTACTAGCATTTAATGTTGGCTGATTTTATGGGATTTAGAAAGATATTTGGAATGGTTACCCATGACATGTGTCTCAATGCATCCAATCAGCGCTTTGCCTTCTCAGAAGCGTGCACGCATGTTCTGCCTCAGGAATTAGCTGATGACTGGATGACACTTATTTGATTTAGTGAACAGCTCATCTATCCTTGAAATGAAACGCTCAGATCTTTATGAATAGAATCTGATACAATTTGCATGTCTAAATTTCTGAAATAAGATTGATCAGAAGTTCACAGTAAAATAAAACAAATTCTGAAGGTTAATATATAAAATTAAAACATTTTCACTCTGGGCAGAGCTTCATGCTGAGATGTTTCAGAATGAAGTTGAACCTATCTTCAGAAAGTGGTTTTGTGAAGATATCAGCCCATTGATGGCCTGTATCAATAAATTTTTAAGTTTAAAATGCCTTTCTGAATATAGTCCCTAATGAAATGATGTTTTATTTCTATATGCTTAGCCCTAGAATGCAAAATTGGGTTTTTACTTAAGCAAATGGTAGAAGTGTTGTCACAGAGTATAGGAATGTTACTCTCAAATATCTGGAAGTCTTCAAGCTGACTTTTCATCCAGAGCATTTGTGTGCTGCATCCTGCTACTGCTATGTACTCAGCTTCTGCTGTTGATAGTGCAATTGTGGATTGCCTTTTGCTGGACCAAGAGATCAGATTTTCTCCCAGAAACTGGCAGCTTCCAGAAGTACTTTTATGCTCTACTCTGTCTCCAGCAAAGTCAGCATCACAGTAACCTACTAAGCTGTAATCACTAGATTTTCTATAAAATAAACCCAGATTAGTAGTATCTTTCAGATACTTGAAAATTCGCTTAACAGCTGTTAAGTGAGATTCTCTAGTATCTGATTGGAATCTTGCACAAATGCATACAATGAATAAAATATCAGGCCTTGAAGCCGTCAGATAAAGAAGAGAACTAATCATACCTCTGTAGACCTTCTGTTCTACCTTTTTGCTTACCTCTTCTCTTTCTAGAATGCACGTGGGATGCATTGGAATCTTTGATGACTTACATTCTGAGAGATCAAATTTCTTCAGAAGTTCTCTGACATATTTGCTCTGATGAATGTAAGTTCCCTCTGGAGTTTGATTGATCTGAATTCCCAGAAAGAATTTCAGTTCCCCCATGAGGCTCATCTCAAATTCTGTCTGCATACACTTGGCGAATTTTCTTCCAAGAGAAGGATTAGTAGATCCAAATATAATATCGTCTACATAAATCTGACACACTAAGATGTCATTCTTAACTGTCTTACAGAATAAGGTTGTGTCCACTTTCCCTCTGGTGAATTCCTTTTCTAATAGAAAGTTACTTAGTCTTTCATACCAAGCTCTGGGAGCTTGTTTCAGACCATACAGTGACTTCTTTAGTTTGAAAACATACTCTGGATTTTTTGTACTTTCAAAACTAGGGGGTTGGTGCACATAAACCTCTTCTTCTATATAACCATTTAAGAATGCACTCTTGACATCCATCTGATATAGAGTGATGCCTTTATTAACAGCAAAAGAAATTAAAAGTCTGATAGATTCTAACCTGGCGACTGGAGCAAAGGTTTCTGTATAGTCTATTCCCTCTTGCTGACTATAACCTTGTGCTACCAGCCGTGCTTTATTTCTGATGACTTCACCTTGTTCGTTCAGTTTGTTTCTGAACACCCATTTTGTTCCAATGACGTTGAATCCTTTTGGTCTGGGAACTAGATCCCACACGTCATTTCTGGTGAATTGATTCAGCTCTTCTTGCATTGCTAGAATCCAGTCGTTGTCCAGAAGTGCTTCATCAATTGAAGAAGGTTCAATCAGAGAAACAAGTCCCATGAGGGATTCTTCAGAATTTCTGAAGCTGGCTCTTATTCTGATTGGATCTTCCTTTCTTCCTAAGATTGTTTCTTCTGGGTGATCCATGCTGCTTCTGGGTAGTCTTTTATGAGGTTGATCAACAGATGTTGCTGGATTGCTCGCAGTGCCTCTTTCTGATGTTGAAGGGGTGTCTTTATTGAGAGCTTCTGATGACCTGTCTTCAGAACCTGTGAATTCAATTTCCATACCTGCAAAGACTTCATTCTGCTTTGACTTTTCAGAGTCAAGCTTATCATCAAAACGAACACTGATTGATTCTTCCATAATATGTGTTTTTGTATTGTATACTATGTACCCTCTTGAGCGTTCATAGTATCCTAACATAATACACTTCTGTGCTTTAGAGTCAAATTTGTTCAAATAATTTTTTGTATTTAAAATAAAACAAGTACATCCAAAGGGATGAAAATATGAAATGTTGGGCTTTCTGTTCTTCCACAATTCATATGGAGTCTTTTCCAGAATAGGTCTTATAGAGATTCTATTCTGAATGTAGCACGCTGTATTTATTGCCTCTTCCCAGAAGATCTTAGCAACATTTGTCTCATTGGTCATGGTTCTGGCCATTTCTTACAATGTTCTGTTCTTTCGTTCTACAACTCCATTTTGCCGGGGAGTTCTAGGACAAGAGAAATCATGCAGAATGCCTCTGTCATTAAAGAATGACTCAAAATCTTTGTTTTCAAATTCTCCACCATGATCACTTCTGACTTTAACGATTCTAAGATCCTTTTCATTCTGAACTTGGTTACAGAAGGTGACAAACACAGAGTGTGACTCGTCCTTGTGTCTTAAGAACTTTACCCATGTCCATCTGCTATAGTCATCTACGATTACTAACCCGTACTTCTTGCCACTGACTGAAGCAATTTTAACTGGTCCAAATAAGTCAATATGCAGAAGTTCTAATGGCTTAGAGGTGGAAACAACGTTTTTAGATTTGAAAGCAGGTTTTAAAAACTTGCCTTTCTGACATGCTTCACACAGAGCATCTGAATTGAACTCTAGATTAGGAAGTCCTCTGACCAGATTGAGTTTGTTAATCTGAGATATTCTTCTCATACTAACATGCCCCAATCTTCTGTTCCAAATCCATTGCTCGTTGTTAACAGACAGAAGACACTTTACATTCTGACTTTTCAGTTCAGAAAGTTTGATTTTATAAATGTTATTTTTCCTCTTTCCACTAAATAGGATAGTCCCATCTTTCTGACTAACAGCTTTACATGATTTTTGATTAAAGATTATATCATAACCGTTATCACTTAATTGACTTATGGATAACAGATTATGCATTAATCCATCTACTAATAGAACATTATTTATAGAGGGAAGATTTCCATTACCTACTGTTCCAGAGCCAATGATCTTTCCCCTCTGATTACCTCCAAAGCCTATGTGGCCTCCAGGCTTAAGTTCCAGGCTTTGGAACATATGCCTTCTTCCCGTCATGTGTCGTGAGCAGCCAGAGTCCAGGTACCATGACTGGTGTTTCTGATTTGCTGCTAAAGATATCTGCAACATGTATTATTTTATCCTTAGGTACCCATATTTTCTTGGGTCCTGATTTGTTAGCTTTACCAAAACTCTGGTTGAATTTTGGTTTCACAGAATAATTACTACTAGTATATTTAATGTCATGTGTGTGACCATACACAAAGTGTGAATTCATAGGAGTGCGTTAAATAATTAGATCCATGGCATTCTTTGGTGTAGGTACCTTACCTTGGTATCCTATTCCCTTTCTGCCGTTTCTGCTAACTCCATAGATCATTGAAGCCATTTTGCTTCTATCTATGCTTTTAGAAAGGAACTTCTGAAAGCTATGATCATACTCCTTGATGATCTCATCAGCGCTGCTGGGAGTTTCAGAAATTGTTTCCTTCTGAGTGTTTTGTAAAAGATTTTCTAATTTTGAAATTTTATTTTTCAACTCAGAATTTTTCCAATTTGAGACTCTCAGTTTTATCAGAGTCAGAATCAAGATTCCTTTTCAGGTTTCTGAATTTAACTCTGATCTGCTGATATCTTTCCAGAATTTCGTTAAGGCTTTCAGCAAGTTCAGCCTTAGTAAAATTAATTGCAAAGTCAGGGAATACCTCTTCGGTATCTGATTCAGAGTCTGATTCAGAAGCTTCACTGTCTTCTGATATGTTAGCCATGAGAGCTATGTTTGCTCTCTCATCATCTGATTCTGAGTCAGCTTTAGACGAGTAAGAGTCATCCCATGTAGCCATGAGACTCTTCTTCTTTTCCCTTCCAAACTTCTTTTTGGGCTTTTCCCTCTGAAGCTTTGGACAGTCACTCTTGTAGTGTCCTTACTCGTTGCATTCATAGCAGATGATGTCCTTGGTGTTTGGCTTTCTGCTTCCTGAAGAGCCTTCAGATCTTCTGTATCCAGAGGAGGAGTCTGACCTTCTGTATCTGGAGGAGGACTCATTCTGATCGGATCTTCTGGTATTCCTGAACTTTCTTTGCCTCTGCTTCTATAGTTGGTTCACTCTTCTGGAGAGGAGGGAAAGTTCATCTTCTTCTGATGAGGACCCATCAGAGGTTTCTTCAACAGCCTGCAAAACTTTGGAGTCAGATTTTCTGTTAGATTTTAAAGCTAAAGGCTTACCTTGCTTTTGAGGTTCATCAGCTTCTAGCTCTATCTCGTGACTTCTGAGGGAGCTGATAAGTTCCTCCAGAGAGATTTTGTAGAGATCTTTAGCTAGCTTCAGCGCTGTAACCATTGGCCTCCACTGTTTTGGCAAGCTTCTGATGATCTTCTTGACATGATTAGCAGTAGAATACCCTTTGTCCAGAACTTTGAGACCAGCCACCAGAATTTGAAATCTTGAGAACATTGTTTCAATTGATTCACTTTCTTCCATTTTGAATGCCTCATACTTCTGAATGAGCGCAAGAGCTTTAGTTTCTTTGACCTGAATGTTGCCTTCATGCGTCATTCTGAGAGAGTCAAACATACTCTTTGCAGTGTCTCTGTTAGATATTTTTTCATATTCAGCGTAAGAGATGGTGCTGAGAAGAATAGTTATGGCCTTGTGGTGATTTTTGAAGTCACGCTTTTGTTGATCAGACATTGCCTTCCTGTCAATCTTCTGACCACTTGCATTCACTGGGTGCGTGTATCCATCTGTCACCATGTCCCACAGATCAGCATCATGTGCCAGAAAGAAGCTTTCAATTCTGTCTTTCCAGTAATCAAAATTCTCTCCATAAAAGACTGGAGGTTTGCCGCTGAATCTGTCTCTATCTTCATTGTTATCATTGCTGGTGTGTTGATATGTTCCTGCCATTGTGTTTTTCTGACGCTGGATCTTGTACTGACACAGTTAGTGTTTTAGCTCAGAACCAGGCACTCTGATGCCAATTGAAGAAGTGAAAAACACAAGAAGGGGGGTTGAATTGTAAAACTTGAAATCAAATGCAGACAACACGTTATTTTTATCCTGGTTCGTTTGATCTCAAACTACTCCAGTCCACCCGTCAAGGTGATTTCGCCTCTCTCCAACGAGGTCTTAATCCACTATATTCAACTGAATATTACAACTGCTTTAACAACTGCTAAAGCCTTCTTGAGTCCAAACCACAGACCGGTTTCTCAAGGAAATTCTTTCTTACAGATAAATGAATACTATGAGTGTTGAATGTTTTCTACAAAAACTTTATATCACAACTGTGATAATACACAAATTAAGCTTATGTGAAACTAGGATGCTATAACTATAGAGTAAGCAATTTAAGAGATATAGCAATTTGTATGAGTGAGGATGAAGATGATTTGCTTTAGGCGTGTAAAGAGTTGTAGAGCATTAGCCAATTCATTTCTCACTGACTTGTTTATATAGCCTTTGGAAAAGATACGTTGTAGTCAATTATTCCATTTCAATGTCCATTACGTTCTTTCCATATTGAGAAGATCTTTGTCTTGGAATAAAGACGTTGGTAATAAAGTGTCTTGAATGCACAATACCTTTGTCAATTCAGCGTGTTATTGGATTTGGCTTATTCTGACGCTTCTAGGTGCTGATGATATTTTTTTGGTCTTGATCAGAGTTTAGGGTATGTTAAGCGCATATATGTTCATCAAGCTTCAGCGTAAGCACATGCTTTGATCTTCTGATGCTGGCATATGATATTTCATCTTCTGATGCTGATGTATAATATGTCATCTTCTGATGCTGATGTTGATACTCTTATGCTGATATCCATCAGAGTTTCTGTAAATGCACAATATAATTTTTAGGTAGCATATATGTCTCATATGAATTATACAATTTATTTAATATAGCATTTTGTTATCATCAAAACTTTAACTTAGGGTAGTAGATTCAAATTTTGTTCTAACAACCACTAGCTGAGAATCGGTGAAGATCTTAACTTCCTCGGCTCCTAGATCTTCTGCCAGGCGTAAGCCTGCAAGGAATGCCTCGTACTCGGCTTATTTGTTAGAGGTCGGGAAGGATACTTAGAAGGGAGACCTCGACCAAGGTTCCTTCTTCGTTTTTCAATATGATACCAGCGCCGCTCCCGGTCGAACTGGAGGCACCACTGACGAAGATTATCCACCTGCGAGCTCTATCCGACGGTCTGGGCGAAGTCATTTCAGCCATGAAGTCGGACAATACTTGAGCTTTGAGGGCTTTCTTGCTCTCATATTGGATATCTAATTCGATAGTTCTAGGGACCAATTCAACATTCTCCCCACCATGTCAGGTCTTCCGAGCAACTATTTTATCAGTTGGTCTATTTAGACGACTATAGTATGGGCCAAAAAGTAATGCCTGAGTCTCCTCGTTGTATTAACAAGGGCTAGGGCCACCTTCTCAATTCACTGATATCTCATTTCAGGGCCTTGAAAGGCTTTTCTCGTGAAATATATTGGTCTTTATCCTTCCGGGGTTTCTCTGGTCAGCGTTGCGCTCACTGCCTCAGAGGAAATGGCCAGATAAAGATAGAGGATTTCATCTTTTTATGGTCGGGAGAGGACGGGTGGCTGTTACAGTTCCTTCTTCAAGTGGACAAGAGCTTGCTTGAATTCGGACGTCCATTCGAAAACTGCCTCTTTGCGGAGGAGTTTGAAGAGGGGGAGCGCATGTTGGGCAGATTTTGCCACGAATCGAGAGAGAGAAATGAGCATGCCATTCAGGATTTGAATGGACTTTTTCGAAGTGGGAGTTGGAAATTCATAGAATGCTCGACATTTGTCGGGGTTCGCCTCAATTCCTCGTTCCGTTAGGTAGAATCTGAGGAACTTGCCTGCTCCTACCCCAAAGTTTCATTTCCCCGGGTTGAACTGCATTCAACATTTTTGGGCATGCTCGAACACTTTCTTTAAGTGGAGGGAATGGTCGACCTCTTCCATGGATTTGACGATCATGTCGTCTATATAGACTTCGAGCATATAGCCTATCTTGTTACGAAAGACTTTATTCATCATGCGCTGATGTGTAGCGCCTGCATTTTTCAGGCCAAAGGGCATTATGTTGTAGTAATAGTTGCCCGATTCGGTCATGAAAGTGATGTATTTGTTATCTGTTTTTGCCATCGAAGTATGGTTGTATCCAGAATATGCATCCATAAATGAAAGTAATTTAAAACCGATCGAGTTGTCGACCAGTTTGTCAATATTGGGGAGGGGATAAGCATCTTTCGGGCAAGCCCGATTGAGATCAGTATAATCAATGCATATGCGCCAGTTTTCATTAGATTTATATACAAGGATTACATTTGAAAGTCAGGTTGTATACTGGGCTTCAGAAATAAAATGTGCCTCTAGGAGGTCCTTTACAGCTAGTTCAGCAGCCTCCGTTTTTTCAAAGGATTGTTTTCTTCTGCGCTGAGCGACCGCCTTGAGGGCAGGATCCATGGTCATGTGATGGCATGGGATTTCTGGATCTATTTTGGGCATCTCGGTCGCGCTCCAGGAGAACAGGTCGATATTCTCCCTTAGGCAGGCTTCGAGCTTCTTCTTCGCCAAGTCAGGGAGGCCAGCTCATATCTTCACTCCTCTGGTGGGATCGTTCCCGAAAGGGATGAGCTTGAAATCTCCATTTGGAATGGGCCATGAGAGTTCCATGCTACCAGCAGATGGGTTATTTTCCTTTGTTTCTCTGTTCGGAACGATCTTCTTTGGAGAAGCAATTATCGAGGTTGATGGCGTCAACCCTTGGTAGCGACTTGGCTTCCTCATAGCTAGAGGGAAGTGCGGCTCTAGTGATCGTTCGAGGCTGAACATTGATGGAACTGAGGCCTCTAGTTGAGGCTTTGAAACATATCCTCATCGCTTGGATGTCCCCGTGGAGGGTGGCGACCAAACTGTCAGAAGTGTAGTACTTCATCTTGAGGTGCATGGTGGAGGGCACTGCGATAAGCTCAGTGATAGTTGGTCTCCCAAAGATGCACTGGTAAATAGATGGGCAGTCTATTACCAGAAATTGGGTCTTGATGGCTCTGGCCGTCACTCCTCTCCCGAAGGTGAAGATTAGCTCGACATATCCCCATGTTTTGTACTGGCCCCATTGAAGCCCTAGAGATCTAATCCAACATATGGAGTCAGATGGCTCTCATTCAGCTATATAGTAGTGAATAGATGGGAGTACATAATGTCTACCAAGCTTCACTTATCGACCAGGATGCGCCTCACCTTGAAATTTTCCATGCGGGCCTTATAAGAAGCGGGATGGTCGAGTTAGCGGGCCCGCCCGATAGTTCTTCCCTGTAGAATGCGAGGGGTGAGAACCTCCTCAAAATTTGTCTAGTGTGGCATCCATGTCGGAGTTGGCCTCGATCAGTTAGTCGAATCTCCTTTTGAGAGATCTCACCGTGTTCCTGTTGAATCCCCCACCGGAGATGACCATAGCGGCGAGGAACGACTCCCAGAGACTATGGGAGGAGAAGTATAAAGGAACCCCCTCCATGTCTGGGAGGTAGAAGTCTTCTGGCCCCGTGATGCTCATGGCGACCGATATGGCATTAATGTCAGGGGACTCCTTCCCTTCTTTTATATTTTTGGATTCTGGAGCCTCTTCACGGGCGGCCTCTTTCTTCTTATATTGTTTGAGGTACCCGTATCGAATCAATATTTTAATTGCATCTTTGAGATGGATGCAATCTTCAGTATTGTGTTTCTGGCTTTTGTGGAACCTGCAATATTTTCTTTTGTTTGTTCCTAGTTTTAAGGGCATTTATCAGGGAAAGCGCACCCCAGAATTTGCGCATTCATATAGAATACGCTCCCTTGAAGTAGTCAGAGGGGTGAGTCGTGGAACCTCCCAGCGGGTCCCTTGTAGTCCTTTTGGTCCTGGGATTTTTCTTCTCGTTTATTCTCTCCTCGACAAGAAGTCAAGGGTTCATCATTTCTCGAGGGTTTGACACTCTCTCTGTGCCTTTTTTCCAGAGCGTTGTTGGAGGCTTCCTTCTCCTCGTACTGTATTTACTCTTGAGCTTTGAGGAGGAGGAAGTCAAGAATTGTCGGTGTCTCGCAACCTACCTCCTTGACGAAGTTGCTGCGGGGATGAGCCCGCGGTCAAAGAAGTATTTATTCGTGTTATCAGCCGTAGAGACATGTACTTCTTTCTGGTTGAAGTGCTTGGTGTACGCCCATAGAGCTTCATCCTTGTATTGGATGATCGCTTCGAGCGAAGCTTCTGACTTTGGGTGTCGACGTGAGGCTGTGAAGTGCCTCGAGAACATCCTCCCAAGCTGCTTCTAGGAGGTGATGGATTCATCAGGGAGGCTCTTGTACCAGGACATAGCTCCCTTCCTGAGTTTGGTCGGGAACAACCTGCATTTGATGGCTCCTCTGACCCCTCGATAGTCGAGGAGAGCGTCGATGTTCTCAATATGTTCGTCGGGATCCATCGTCCCTTCATACGTCCCCAAAGGGGGTGGTTTCTCTAGTCCGATCGGGAGAGGTGATTTTGTAATTTCCCTCGACAATAGTCTGCGAGGTTTATCGTTGTCGCTATCTACAAGAAACGGGGAAGAGGAGTGATAATTCCATCCCCGTCGGGTGTCGTGGTCCCAACGGAGGGAAGGACTCCTCCTCCGCTGCTGCCTCATCTTAGGCGATGGTGATCGACAGCGGTCGGCTTCGCGGCTGTCTTTCTTTCTTTTGGACGACAAAAATTCTTGGTCTTTTGGGGGAGGTGAGCGGTTGCATTTCTTGAAGAAAGAAACATTGCGCTTCTCCTTGTTTGGTGGAAGGCTACGCCTTAGTGGAGATATGTTGGGGGAATATCGTCGTCGGGATCTCCGAGGAGGAGATCTTGACCGCTTTTGTTCCCAGGCCCTCGTCTTTTTGTTCTGTTGCGAGATAAGAGTGTTGGTCTGGTTGATGGCAGCGAGCAGTGTTGCGATGGCCAGATCGATGCTCTGAGGGATAGGAACTGGTTGTAGGATCTCTGGCAGTTCCTCAGTGGGGATCTTGGGACACTGTTCATCCAATAATTGTTGTTCATCGCGCTGAGTACCGATGGAATCTAAAAATGCAATTCGACCATCACGGAGGTTGAAGTTATCCTTGAGGTGAGGTTGTCCCTGACCTCCGTCAGTCTTGTGCACCGGGGAAAGTGGAATCTTTCTGAGCAGGTGGAAATCATCATGGTTATCCATGATTGGTGAATGGAATCTTGAATATCTACTTTGATCTTTGAGTTTCGGGGAAAGAAAGATGGGGAGAGCAGGCTTCCCATAGACGGTGCCACTGATCTTATTGGTGATTAGAACCTACAAGGTAGCCGGATGATGATCTTTTGTCGGGCATGAAAGTTGAGGATGATAAAGGGGAGTTATACCTGCAAGACACTTCGACGATCAAGTAAGTAAGGGAGCAAAGATATACAAGCAAAGTGTTAGGATTTTAATAGTGAATAACAAATATTTAATACCTGGCCCTCACATATGTGAGGGTTTATATAATTCCCCTGGCGCGTAGCCATTGGTTCCTGTTTTTGGGCCTGAATATACGGGTCTGTAAAAATAGGTAACTGCCAAGACTTGGTCATACCGAGCAGGTGTGCCTGTAACTAGCTGTTGGTTCTGAGGAGAAGGTAGGTTACGGGCAGCGATCTGGTTGGTTCCTGGTTATCTGGGTGACTTGATGTCGGGCAGATTGGGAGATACTCATTAGTCACCATGGGTCGGTGCCGGTCCAGGAGAGAAAATGATCGATTGCGCCTGACAGGGGGGGGGAGGAAGATTCAGGTCAAGGTCGTATAGGTCGCACCAAAGAGGGAGTCTAGGATGGGCCCACTCTGGTTGTTAGGCCAATTCAGAACAATATGTCAAGCAAGATTAAACATAAACAATCAAAAGATATTCAAGCCATACACATCAACACAGTTATGACAATAAACTCAGGAGTAAGGAGTATAAAAAAGATGGACCGAATCTGGAAATTTACCAATGAGAAGATAAGCTCCATGGCTTTCGCTCTTAATTTTTTCTATTAGCGTGAGGTAGTCTCCATTTAAAGCTTACTATGGCCCTCATTGTTGTTGTTGTTCCGATTTCACTTTGCATAAGCTTTTGTAGAACTGATGTTGATGCGACTTGCTTCCGATTTACAAATACAAAAATTAAGTTTTTGTGGAAGATTTGAGTCACAATTTCTGCAGCATAACTTTACTAATCTTTTTTCTCCTCTTTCTTTTGTTGTGATATATTTTTATATAGTGAAACGGATGAATATTTGAGGGGGGAAGGATTGAAATTGAAGAGGGAATTTTGAGTGAATGAAAATTAGTTTTGGGAGGGATTTGAAGTAGGGTCCGTGTGATGTTTTGAGGGTGATTCTCAACCTTTGATAAATTTGAATAGATGGTTGAGATGAGTTTGGAAATGAGTTTGGATGATGTTCTGTGGCAATGGTTTGTAACTGTTTTTCAGCCTTTGATTAATTCAAATGGATAGTGAGGATGAGATTGAAAGGTGATGAATTTGTTATGACATTTTGGTGAAATTTGAAGCTTGAAATCGTGTGAAAATTATTTTACTGAACCGTGACTTCATGCATGAAGTGGTCCCATGCAATTGCAAATTTTCATTTTCTCTATTTCTTAATTTAACAAAAAAAACAAATAATAATAGTAATAATAATAATAAAACTAATAATAACAAAAGAAAAATTGAAAATGGTTAGTAATATCAATAATTGAAAAATGGTTTAAATTATAATAAAAAAGAAATTAAAATTTGATTTTAATTTTGATAATAATTCAACTTAAAAAAAACTTTTTAAATTGAATTAAAATTGAAATCAAATCCAAAAATATTATTAATACAAGAAAAGAAATAATAATCAAATTGACCATAAAAATGGAATTTTTCCCTTTAAAATGAATTAGAAATTGTAAAAATAAAAATGCAAATGAATTATATTTTTGATATTTTTTTATTAAAAGAAATAAAACCGCAAAATAGAATATGACTTTGAACTAAAAATGAATTAAAAATGAAAATGACAAATGATATATTTTTTTGGAGTTAAAATAATGCAAAAAATGTAAATTTAAATGAAACTAAATAAAGACTTTAATGTTTTTTATTTTAGCGAAATAGAAATTGAAAGGATGAATTAAAATAAGAAATATGCAAAAATGATCGACTTCTCAAGAAACAAAAAATATACATCATACGAAAAAAAGTAAGGGCAAAAATGGGGTATGACAGTTGCCCCTATTTAAATATCTTAAACCAGATGATATGAAGATGATCATACTTCATATAATCATAGTGAGAGATAATTAAATATCAAAGTAGCCGATTTTTGTGCCTTGATGCAATGGAATGTTATGCAATGGATGTAATGGACTCTTTTTTGATACATTTTTTGTATATGATATGAAAGGCCGACTATGTGAGGATAAGACTTGAAACAAGAAATTTATGGTAGATTGAATGAGATGGCGTGAAAAGATATGCTGGGAAACACAAGCTATTTCCGGAGATTTGTCAAGAAGACAAGGAGTATCCAGTGATACTTGGAAAGAGAGGGCAAAACCCTAGAAAAACGAGTATTGACATCCAAAAATAGAATTGGATAGAAACTACAACCCAAATAAAGGTATGCCCAAAAGATGCCAAGAATGGATTGGACAACAACAAGAAATATCTGCTAAAAACAACAACGCCATCCAAGAATAGCATTGAATGAGGCAAAATGAAACTCTGGAAAAAGTAACACTGACATCCAAAAATAACATTGAATGAGGTGAAAAATACTCTACTAGGGATAAGACATCTAAGAATGGAATTGGATTAAAGGAACTTCAACTTTGTAAAACAACGACGACATCCAAGAATAACATTGGACGACAAGGGTAAACATCAGAGATATCCAACAATAGCATTGGAATCATCTAAGGAAAATATATCTAAGAATGGCATTCGATGAAAGGAACCACAACATTAAAGAATGGCATTTAATGAGGTGAGAAAAGTTCTAGAAAATACATTAGAAGCATCCAAGAATGGCATTGGATGTCGTATGAGACCAAATTTGAAGATACATCAAAGTTATCCAAGAATAGCATTGGATAAAAAAGGATCACGATATCCAAGAATGACATTGAATAAAGTGAGAAAAGACATCCATGAATGGCATTAAATGAAGTAGAGAAACACTTCATCCAAGAATGGCATTGAAAAAAGTTAGATCACAATATCCAAGAACGGCATTGAATAAAGTGAGAAATAGGCTTTCAAGAGAGACACTGAAAGTAAAGGTAAATCACTACATACAAGAATTGCACTGAATGAAAGTGAGATCACAATATCCAAGAATGATATTGAATAAAGTGAGAAATGAGCTTTCAAGAATGGCACTGAAAGTAAAGGAGAAAACTCATCAAGGAATGACACTAAATGAAAAGATAAACTTTCAGGAATGGCACTAAAAGATATCCTAGAGAATCTATTGCAGATAGCAGAAGAGAAACGGGACTTCCAAGAATAACACTAGGGGAAACAAGAGGAAAATGATATCTAGGAATGTCACCGGAGAACAAAAGAGACAGACATCTAGGAATGGCACTACAGTGAAAGAAGACAAAGATTCAGGAATAGCATTGGAATGATAGAAGACAAACATCCAGGAACGACACTAGATGCATAGGGAAACAAAAACATCCAAGAATGACACTGAATAAAAATACAAGTATTTGTTTTGGTAGGCGCCAAGTAAGTTTAACTTTGACCACAAGGTAAAATGTTAATGGTAATAGGACCTCTGGAAATGCAAATGAGCATGAAACACTCTTCGAGCTTTGTATGACATATGAATTTTTCTATGCATGATATCTGAATGATCTATGCATGTAATGCAAATGTTTATGATAAATGAGCTTGACTTTTTTGGGAGGGAAGGTTGGAATTTCATTTCCTCAACGTGCGGAACATTGACAACTCTATTTGGAAAGAAGATGTTCTAAAAACACTTTTGTAACACTTGTAAATTGTATCAAGCTTATGTTCCTTTGGATAAGGACATTAAGAATTGCTTGGGTATTATCTTGAAGTAAACTACCCTAGATTAGCTAATTGCTGAGGATAAACTGATCATGGCTCCCGCTTAACTATTGCTAGAAATAAACTGATCATGGCTTCAGTTTCTTGAAATGACTCTTGGGAAGTGTTGTACCCCAAAATTTTCCCTCCCGTTTTCTTCAAAACATGCTCGCAAAAGGTCTCAAATCCACTCAAGAGTTGACTGGTCAAACCTCCTCCTAAGAAAGGGTCTTCAACTAGGGTTTTGTGCTTCTCCCAGAAAATTGGGTTGCAAGGTTATCAAATTACTTTTATGGTTCTTCATAGGTCCTCAATAATGTTTATGTCAAGTTTCAAGTCTTGCATCACATGTTTGCTCAGTCAATGGCTCAAAAGATTGAAAGTCAACTGTATTGAGTAAAAAGTCAACTATGATTAACATACAGTCAAACTTCAAGATTTTTTTTTAACATCAACATTTTGAGGTGATTTTCATCACTTGATCAAGGGTTGATCATGATTCCTCAAGAAAGCCCACAAATCATCAAAGGTCAAAAATTGCCAAATTAGGGTTTTGATTGAAGATGAGTGATCATTGACTTTTGGCCTAGTGCATGACCTAATGGATTAAAGCATGATCTCAAGGGATCAAATACAACATATTGACCTAATTACATGGCTCAAAACATCTCCAAAGATACAAGGGATTGATATTTGAAGGATTGAATCCATTGAATGAAAAGTCAATACTCACACAAAAGTCAAACTTTGACTTTTTGCTCAACATTGGAATTCAAAATCAAGAACCATCAAAACATTCAAAATTATCAAGTTTGATCATCAAGAATTACAAAAACAAGAAAGTCAACAAAAGTCAAAATTGAAGATTTTTAAACACTTAGAAAAATTCAAGTGTTTTGTGCCTAAAAAACCCTTACTTCACAAGTAAGTTTCCTCAAGATACAAGCTAATTCAAGGAAAACTTTCAACATGAAAGTTGTAGGGATTAATGAATTCTACAATTTTGTTAATGTGGGATTATCCTCAAAAAAGTGCTTGGATTAAGAGATATGGACCCACGAAGTTCTGATATTTTTATCCAACAGTTAGAAAAATTTCTAAGTGTTTTGTTCTTAATAAAGTCACTACTTTATGGCCATTTTTCACTAAGATCCAAATTGATTTAGCAAAAACTAAAAACATGAAAGTTGTAGATCTTGATTCAAGATTTCCAAAATGCCCAAGAACACAAATTTATCATACTTAAGCTATAAGTTCTGAAGAGATAACGATGGCATGTTAAACTTGAATTATAGGTCATTCATTTGAAAACCTTGTGGCCAAATCTCAAATCTAAGCTACATGATCTTACTTTGCAGGCCTTTAAACTCCAAATCTATTCATAATCAGAAAATTACACACACTTTTGAGCCATGACCTAAGTGATTAAAGCTTTATCCAATCCATTTTGCCATTTAAAGGAGAAAGGCTACACTTCCATTCTAGTAAAGCATGTTTTTATAAAAATTCCACTCTCCTCGAGCCTGTAAATTGTTTCTTCTACACACACACAATTCTAAAACTAGAAGCAACATGTCTAAAGCCTCTAACCACTTTAGATGCTTTTGTATTATGTATTGGAACAACAATTTTCACCAAAACTTGGTTGTTCCATTTCAACCAAACCATAACTCTTCAACTTGACAACTTGATTTTTTAATTACCTCCAATCTTTCCTATAAATAGAGACCACCTCTCATTGCTAAAAGGACCATTAACAATCCCTCTAAACTTCTCATACACTCTCAAAGTTAGAATTGCCATAAAACTCCATTTTTGAGCTTTAAAGTCCATTTCTTCGAATCTCTCAAACCTTGCAATATATGTGCAAACCAACCACCCATACACCTTACATAAATCACATATAACACATCCAAACACCTGTTACACTTCTGTAACACCATCTTCATCATCATATAAACTCCATAATTGGAGCTTGCAACTTGACTTGGTTGGAGTGATTCAGTAACTTTCAAAGCAAAGTAGTTATCCCATTAACTCAAGGAAGGTCCTAGCAAGCTTAATCCATCATCACATTGCATTGAAAGGCCTTAGTAGAAGCTTAAGACTTTTCTCCAAAGAAGTAAAAACCTTAAATTGTGATATCAATATACATGCATCATTTGTGTTTAGTTTCAAAAGATAAAATGTAGATATCAATTCCCTGAAGCTAACCATGTCCTTATTTTTAATTGATATTGCTTGTGTGTTGATAATTTTAGCTCTGACCAATTAGGTTTTCATTTTGATACCAACAAAATTTCTCTTTAATCTTTGAGTTTTAGCTTGGGTAAGTTACATGGTTGAATTCATGATTAAATTTCAAGCAAGTTTGGTTTTGGAAGTTTTCAAAATGGATGAGAAATGAGAGTTTTAGGAATTCAACAATGGTGTTGTTATCCGTTAGCCCGCGCGAGGAAGAAGAAGATAGCAATTTCAAATTTCTAAACTTGTTTTATAATATATTTACTGGGGGGCATTTCATAATCAGATGAAATAGCCACCCCAGTGGTAAAACAAGCGCGTGTTAACCTTAGGGACCTGGGTTTGAGCCCCAGTGGTACCCTTTTGTTTTTTTTCATTTATTTTCCTTGCAGATTCAGTACAAGTAAATCCAAGGCGCTCATGGTGTATCTCCCATCTTGACCTTCAGATCCTAAAAGGTTCAGATCTAACACTTCTGATGATTTCCTCATGGTGAACCCCAGGGAGCCACCCTCATTGGATCCAGCGCTAGCATATTGGGCCTTATCAGGCTGGGCTTGGCATTTAGTTTCTAACCCCCTCCCCCCCCCCCCCCCCCCCCCCCCCCCAATTTCTTTTACCAACACAGGCCCATTTGAATTTCTTTTTTTAACTAATTATTTTCTTTTAATTAAATTTACTTAAATCAAAATATCATAAAATCATAAAAAATTTAGATTTAGGTTTTAATAAATTAATTTAATTTTTAGAATTAAAAATTAATTAATTTAATCATACTTTATTTTATTTTTTATAATTAAATTGTAAATTAATTAGAATTAGGTCTATTTTTTATTTCACATTTCAAATATTTTCTAAATAAAAACAACAACAAAATTTTCTTAAACATTTAGAAATATTTTAGGGTTTCTTAAATATCTTTCCCCTTTTCAACCTTCGGGCGCTCATTTACTTTCTCGCATTATTTTTTAAAATTGTAAACTGTCAATGGTTTGTAATAGATAATTAGAGTTTATTACTTTCCTCCCCATTTTTTATGGTTTGTACTCCTCATCCCCGAAGCGATGTAATAGCGTAGATTTATTTCCCACATTTTTTCCGCACTTGTATATATTTAACTGTTAGATTAATGAGGCGTGCATGGCAAGACATGAAAAGAACAAAAATTAGAAAACCTAATCTCAAGACAAATACTTGAAATCAAAACACTTCGCACACGCGCACCTCTAGGGTGACCCTCACTTGTTGCCTCAGATTTAAACAGTCATGTCCCTCAAACATGGGATGCTTTAGCAAAGATCCTCAGTTAAAAGATCATAGTCCCTCGATAAACCTTTGATGTTGCCTTCAGTAAACAATCTTAGTCCCTTACAAAAATTGTTAAAGCGCCCTACAAGTTGCTTTCTATGATTGTACGATGACCCACGCCTGTCCCTAACATCCAATGATAGAGCTTCCTACTAACTAATGGTAGGGTAGAACCATCTAAAGGAGGAGGAAAATAACAAAGACTTCTTTGAGTAGGTAGAACGCTCGTAGTCCCTTTACTCACAAACTTTTCAAAATAAAACATCTTTTCACAAAACAACACTTTCTTTCACAAATATTTTCGAACCAAACATTTAGTATACATTCTCAACGATACGAGAATCATTACTAAATTTCCGCACTTAGGCATTTTCAAAATATTTTCAAACATGCACAAACACAGTATTTTCAAAGTGAGCTAGTGATTAAGAGCTCGTAGATAACTATGGATGAAGAGGGTGCTAACACCTTCCCTTTTCATAACTTACCCCCCAAACTCAGAAAATTCTCAAAGGTCTTTCATGTTCTTTTCACCCTTTCCTTTATTGGATAAAATAAAATTCGATGGTGACTCTTGATATCCGCAACATTTGTGATTAAACGCAAAACCCAAAAGTCAGTTCTCCCACCGTATTACAGAACTGGCGACTCTGCTGGGGAAATACTGAAAGTGGGGTTACCTTAAGAGCTAGATCACCTTTATTGCTTTACTTATTTGCTTTGTATGCTTTATATTTTGGGATATGCTTGGGTTTATTTCTTGTATAGATCCCATACTCGAATCTGGGAGCATTTTTGGTAAGTAGCAATAGATCGTGAAAACTGTACAACATAGAACAATATGGTTGAAATGATGGATACATTAGTGCAACACATTTGTTAGTGCCGTTGTCCCTTGAGTCAGTCAAGGAGAATGACGGGCTGCCACATGGTGTCATAAGCACTAACTGACCTTAGAACCTTAGTTGACACAACTTAGCCATTAGAAAGTAGTGAGATGGATGACTTTGGTGCAGACCAAAGTTGGTTGATACTTGATGCCACATTCATTGAGATTGGACTCTCGGGATATTTCAGTTGCAAATTAGATGCTTGTGCTGAAACAATGCATGGGAGAAAGATCAGTGATATTGAGACTCCTAGAACCCGGTTACTTCTTTTAGGACAGGTTGGGCCAACTAAACTCAAGAGGGAACTTACCTATAAACTCCATGCAAGCTTAAACCTAAGGCCTTATGCGTTTTATTTGTGTATCATTAATTGTTCGAACATGACATCATAACATCATAACATTATTACACATGTCAGTTTCACTAACCGTTTCAAGGACCTAGGGATTTATCTTTGTTCTGTTTTGCAGGTTATGGCCTCCACTCGTAGAAAAACTATCTGGATCAGTTTTGTGAGGATACATTCTCAACTTAAGGAGTTAGTCTCAAAAGTTCCTGAAATCTCCTAATTCACCAAGAGGCATGGCCATCTACTCAATTTGGTTACCTCGAGTTTTGAAGAAGACATGATGAGTGTTTTATTCAGTTCCTTGATCCTTCACACCACTGTTTCACCTTTCCAGATTATCAGCTGGTACCCACAATGGAAGATTTCTCTAAGCTACTGAGAATACCTGCTCTTGATCAGACACCTTTCACCAGTTTAGAGAATGATCCACAACCTGAAGACATTGTAGCAACCTTACATATGAAGCGGTCTGACATTGTATCTAATTGGGAAACAAGAAGTGGAGTCAAGGGTTTTCTTGCTAAATTTCTGTTAGAAAAGGCTCGGCTGTTTCTGGATGCTATGAGGTTTCAAGCTTTCGAATAAATATTGTCTTTATTGATCTATGTTTTGGTGTTATTCCCTATTCTAGACCAACTCATTGATGTAAACGCCATCAAAGTATTTCTTTCTCGTAACCATGTGCCTACTTTTCTCAGAGATATTCTGCATTCTCTTCACACTCGTACTATGAGAAAGCGAGGGACTCTTATGTGTTGCATAACTTTGCTATCCAAGTGGTTTATTTCTCACCTTCCATGATCAGTATTGATGAATGAACAAGGTTTGAGGTGGTCTCAAAGGATGATGTCGCTTTCTCATTCAGATATCTATTGGTGTTCCCGATCTCTGGAAGATGTTACTATCATTAACCGCTGCGGGGAATTCCCTAATGTTCCACTCCTTGGCATTAGGACAGGTATTACCTACAACCCTTCTCTAGCACTACACCAATTTGGTTATGCTTGAAGAGATGGTCCTCATAACATGCTTATTCAGGGTATTATATTCGATTACAAGAACGATTTTCAAGGTTATCATCAAAGTTTTATACGCGTTTGGGGCATGGTAAACAAGATTGATAGCAAGACTTTAGGACAAAAGAATTCCATCCCTTTGGAGCCATATCTCAAATGGGTATGAGCTCACGCTCAAAACCTCATGATGCCATATCCAGTTATTCTACTGGTGATCATAGAGCATGTTGTCGAAGGAGATGTTTCTCACACCATGCTCCATCCAGACATGCCCACTGACCTTAAAGAATTGTAGAAGTCCTGAATTCAACTCAAGGAAGAATGGGACACCTTTGAAACTCATTTCTATGCAAGTGAAAAGAAAGTGTTGGAGCTCACAAAGCAACTTCACAATGAGTAAAGCCTTATTGCATACATTGACATGAAGAGGAAGCGGCCGTGGGAGACTTGAGTCTTAGGTTTTAGAAGTACATATTGTTGTCTCTTTGAGACCCTTTTGTTTTCATTGTAAGCCTAAGAGGAAATTGTAATTTTAAGCGTACTAATAAAAATCTTTGTTTTTTGTTTCCTCTCGGTTAGAAATTTAAATCTCCTAAGGTCTTTGAAAACATTACATCTACATATCATACATCATTTCATAAACAGGTTTTCCAATACGGGTCTTCACATCTACTTACTGTTTATTTCAGTATAAGATGGCCCTCGAACAAACTGTCAAGGATCTCCAGACTCAACATGTAAAATTTCAAGAGACTCTTTTGAATCTGGCCAAAGTGCAACAAGAGATGATGGCGCTCATCACCAAGAAAAAGAAGACTAAGAAGCGGGATGTTATCCTCAACGTGGGGAGAACATTCAAAGGTCATGCTCAACTAGTTCAAGCGGATGATATTTCCTCTGAGGAAGATGACAACCAAGAGGAGGATGGCAGAAGTGTCAGGGGTGAAGGTAGAAATAACAAGGGTTCTGAGAATATTCCTAAATATGACGACTATTTCAATGAACACTACCCTCCTACAGATAACAAGTAAAAGCAGTTGGAATACCATTTCAAAGCTATGGAAACCCATAAAGTGCATGGATTGGATTTTGGAGAGATAGGTCTGATCCTGGGGGTGGTCATCCCTCACAAATTCAAGGTCCCTATCTTTGCTAAATATGACGGGGTCTCTTGTCCCAAACTTTATCTGAGGCCGTATGTTCGAAATATCCAACCTCATACTACTTACAAGAAATTATGGGTCCATTTATTTCAAGAAAGTTTGTCCGATACTCAACTTGAATTGTTCTACTAGCTGGAAGGAACCAACATTCACACATGGGAAGACTTGGCTGCTGCTTTTTACAAGCAGTATCAATATAATGTTGACCTTGCACCGACTCGTGTACAATTGCAAAACATGTCCATGGGCTCAAATGAAGGGTTCATGGAGTACTCCCAGAAGTGGAGAGACTTAGCTGGAAGGGTACAACCTCCCTTGTTTGACTGTGAGTTATTTAATATGTTCATGGGTACTCTGACAGGCCCATTCTTTAATCATATGATTGGGAGTTCTTCATCTGGATTTACTGAGCTAATTCTAACAGGAGAAAGAATTGAAAGTGGTATCAAGAGTTGGAAGATTCCAATGGCTGCAACTTCTAATGCTGTGAAGAAGTTGTTCAATGGTAAGAAAGAAACCAACATTGTCTATGGCCAGAAGGGTCGTAGTGAAAATGACTGTCATCAGTATGTGGGAGTGGTGTTGATCTCTAATCCGGCGCCTGTTCAACAATAACGATAGGGCAACCATCGTAGGTCAGACGCTCTGAGGAGGCAGTCCACCAGGATTAATATGCCATTGGCTCAAGCATTGCAATATTTGTTAAAGGTTGAACTCATTTCACTACGGAATCCCCCTCAGAATCCCAACACATCCTCTCCAAAGTACAATCCAAATGCGAGGTGTGCCTATCATTCAAACAGTCCTGGGAACGACACCAATAACAGTTGGGCTCTGAAAAACAAAATTCAAGACATGATTGATAACAAGGAAATTGAGTTCGACCCTCCAGAGACTCCGAACGTGATTTCTGCATCTATGCCTAAGCATGACAAAGGCATAAGTGCTATTGAAGATGTTTTGTATGTTACCTCCATAAGTGATATGGTTACTCCTATCTCAACAATCAAGGATAATTTTCTACAAGCCGGTTTATTTTTTGGTTGTGTTAAAGAATATTATTGTTGTGCAGTTCAAACCAATGGTTGCGGGTTACTGAAGGAAGGCATTCAGCGCCTGATGGATGAACATGTAATTTTGATTGAGAAAGTTTTGTATTCTGAGAATTTATGCCGAGACTTGTCTGTCATATCTTGTACCCCTTTCAGGATCACTTCCAAGGGTCCTGTAAGGATTACCGCCAATCTAAAAGTTGCTCCATTAATCATTACAACCCCTGGGCCTATCCCATATTCTTCGGAGAAGGCTATTCCATGGAATTATGGGTCTGACGTCTATTACCACGACATTAAACAAGAGTTATTTGATGAATATGGTGAATAGGATGATCCCAACATTGACAATATTGCGGGGACCAGCAAAACTACTAGAAGCGGGAGGATTTTATCCCCAGAAATCTCCCCACCTGTTCAAGTCACAATTACCAAGACAACGATCGAGGCTCAGGGTAAAGATTCAATGATAGAGCTTTCCCAGATAGAGGCGCCAAAAGAAGCTACATTAAAGGACACCTCTGGATAAGAGTTGGAAGAGGTTTTGAAAATCATCCGCAAGAGCAACTATAAAATTGTTGAATAGCTTGGGTAGACCCCATCCAAAATCTCAATGCTAACTTTACTACTGTGTTCTAAAGCCCATTCAAAAGCTTTAGTAAAATTCTTGAAGACTTCTCATGTGCCGCAAGAAATTTCAGCTAATCAATTTGGAAGTTATGTAGCAAGTTTAACAACTGATAATGGATTAGGATTCTCCGATGTTGACCTAACTCCGGAGGGGAGAAATCATAATAGGGCCCTGTATGTCTCCATTGAATGCATGGGCACTATGTTGGCTCATGTGTTAGTTGATATTGGCTCTTCTTTGAATGTTCTGCCAAAGGGTGCTCTTGACAGACTGGATTGTGAAGGGGTTATGCTGAAACCCAGTGATATTATAGTTCGAGCCTTTGACGGGTCCAAAAGAATGGTACATGGAGAAGTGGATCTTTCTATCAAGGTGGGTTCACATATATTTGAGTCCACTTTCTATGTGGTGGACATCCAGCCAACTTATTCTTGTCAACTAGGACGCCCTGGATCCATGGGACAAGTGTCGTCCCCTCCATTTTGCACCAGAAACTAAAGTATCCTGTGAAAGGGAAGATTGTTACTGTCTGCAGAGAGGAGGAGTACATGGTCAGCCACCTGAATTCATTCTGGTACATGGAAATGGATGGAGAATTTATCGATACTCCATGTCAGACCTTTGAATTGATCTCCCCTACTGCTGTTGAAAACGTTTTTGCCATTCCAAAGACCACCAGGGTTCCTCACATTATAGCTTCCTTAAAAGATGCCAAAGCAACTATAGAAGAAGATGGTTATATTATTTGGGGTCAACTTCCTAATATCCCTTACAAATCTGACAAGTTTGGTTTGGGCTTTACTGCAGAAGGTCAAAGCGTTGTATGTCACGCTCGTACTGGAAGACCTCAATTCTGTGTCAGCAACAATAGAGTCAACGCAATAGAAGATGCTGACAGTGATTGTGATCTCAGTAACTGTATCTTTCCTACCATGGGAAACAGACTCAACAATTGGAAGGTGGAAGACATTATCTCCATCTCCTTTAGTCAGGAGTAATAGCTATTTCTGGTTTATTTCTTTAAAGTTTAGTTACGTAATTTATTTTAAAACAGTGACTTTAAACCTTGTGTCTTTCCTAGGGCATAATGGTCCATTTGTTAAGGGTTGTCATTTCATATGTCATATTTTCATTTAATGAAAACATTAAACGTATTGCATTAAAATTTTGGGCTCTCTGTCTTTCTTTTACTTTATTGCACTTTCGAATAGTTATGTGTTCTTACACATACCCACACACTACATTGCAGATCCCCATCCACTCTGGATCTCGTTGATAATGATTATGCTATTACGGCTTATAACTTTGAAAATTCGATCTACAAAGCCGAGGACGAAGATGAGGAAGATTGTGAAATACCTGGAGAACTTTCTAGACTCTTAATACAAGAAGAAAAGGTTATCCAACCACATGAAGAGCCAGCCGAAGTTGTAAATTTGGGTACTGAGACATACATAAAAAATGTCAAGATAGGCGCCAACCTCGAGGACAGTGTCAAGAACAGGTTTATGCAGATGTTGCACGACTATGTTGAGACATTTGCCTGGTCATACTAAGACATGCTAGGGCTCGATACTGATATTGTAGTTCACTGTCTGCCAATGAAAGAGGTTTGTTCTCCGATTAAACAAAAGGTTCATCGCATGTGTCCTAAGATGTCAGAGAAAATCAAGGTCGAGGTTATGAAGCAATTCAATGCAGGTTTCTTAGTAGTGATGTCATATCCTTATTGGGTTGCAAATGTTGTTCTGGTACCAAAGAAAGATGGTAAGGTGCGTATGTGTGTAGATTACAGGGATCTGAGCAGGGCAAGCCCCAAAGATGACTTCCCACTTCGACATATTGATGTTTTGGTTAATAACACCACTCAACACAAGGTATTCTCCTTCATGGATGGTTTCTCGGATTATAATCAGATCAAGATGGTGCCTGAAGACATGGAGAAAAATAACTTCGTCACACAGTGGGGCATTTTATGTTACAAGGTCATGCCTTTTGGGTTGAAGAACGTCGGGGCAACTTATCAGCATGCCATGATAGCTTTATTTTACGACATGATTCATCATGAGATAGAAGTCTATGTTGACAACATGATAACAAGGTCACAGGCCGAAGAAGAACATCTTAGTCATCTGCATAAGTTATTTGAGAGATTGAAGAAATACAAGCTAAGGCTAAATCCGAACAAATGGGTCTTTGGGGTGAAGTCTGGAAAACTCCTAGGTTTTGTCGTTAGTGGTAAAGGAATTGAAGTTGATCCCGCAAAAGTTAAAACTATTCAAGAAATACTGGCTCCTTGCACCAAGAAAGAAGTCAGGGGTTTCTTAGGATGACTAAATTACATTTCCCGATTCATTTCTCATTTGACTGTTGTTGTACCCTAAAATTTTCCCTCTCACTTATCAAGATTTTTGCTCACAAGATCTCCTTGGGCTCAAGACTGCATTAAGGTTTGATCAACTCAAGACACCTCCTTAAGCACTGATGGCCAAAATTAGGGTTTGAGTTTTCACAAGGATTTTTGAACTTCCAATGCCCCATATTACTTTCATGGATCATTATGGACCCCCAAGGTTGCTCATGTCAAGTTTCAAGCCTTGGATCACATTTTTGCTCAGTCAATTAAGCAATTGACCTAAAAATCAGTTGTATTGAGGGAAAAGTCAACCATGGCCAATTTACAGTCAAAATTCATAATTTTTTATCCATACAAACATTTTAAACTTATATGTATCATTTGATCAAGTTTGGACCACAACTCCTCAAGAAATTTGATCAAATCTCCAAAAGGGCAAAATGGTCAAAATTAGGGTTTTTACTGGGAAAGGGCAATTTCTGATTTTTGACCTAGAAAATGACCAATTTGTTTAAGGAATGATCTCAAGAGTACAATTGCATCATTTTAACCTAATGGCATGTTTCAAAACATTGCAAGTCCATTGGATTGACAGATGAATTTTTCAGTCAACTGATCAAAAGTCAATTGTATACTAAAAAGTCAAACTTTGACTTTTTAGTCAAATTCAAGTGCCAAGGATCACAATTCATCAAAACATGTCAAAATATGAAACTTATTCATCAAGAAATCAAAAAGTCAAGATTTCATTTTGAAAAGTCAAAACTTTTAAACTTAGAAACTTTTCTAAGTGTTGGAAATTTCATATTTTCATAACTTTGAGCCAAATTTTCACCATGATGCAAGATGATTCAAGAGAAACTTCCAACATGAAAGTTTTAGATATCCATGAAATATATAACTTTTCTTTACACAACTCCTTCCAAAAATGCTTGGATCTCAAGTTATAATTTTATGAACATAGGGTCATGAAACTAAACACTTAGTGAAATTTTGCCCTAATTTGGTCAGGATTTTGACCTAACTTCATGACACTTTTTCATATATCTCCAAGGGGAATATTCAAAAGCAATTCAAATATGGGTTGTAGAGAACATTTCAAGCTTTCCAAAATGTCCAAGAACTCCTTGAGATCATTCTTGAGGAGTGAGAATCAAAGAGATGAAGTTAGGGTTTTGTCACTTGAATTACAATGCATTTTGTGATGAACAAGAATTCAATTTCAAACCTATGTTGCACAATCTTGTTTTGCAGGCCTCTAAATCTCAAGATCTCTCCATAATCAAAAGATCACACTTGCTTTTGAGCTATTATCCACTTGATTCAAGCTTTATCCAAGTTGTATTTCAATTAATGGAACAAAGTAACATTGCCATTCTAGTAAATTGGCTTTAATCACAAAGTCAACTTCTCTTGAGCTTTGCATTTGTTCTTTTTGCACAAGCATCCTATACACAATCAGATAAGCATGTTTAAAGTTCCTAACCACTTTAGATAACCTTGTACCTTGCCTTGGAACAATGCTTGTCAAAGCTTGCTTCAAAAATAAGCCAAAAAGCCATAACAGATGTATAGCCACCCCAGTGGTAGAAGCGTGCGCCTGTAACCTATGGGACCTGGGTTCGAGCCCCAGTGGTACCCTTTTCATTTTTTCACATTTTCATTTTCTGATTTTTGTTAGTTTTTGGTAGGCGTTGGGCCCTTTGGGCATGGCTTGTTATTGTTTTTGCTTACTGACCTTCCCATTGACTAATGGCACCCCTGGCCCAAGTTTGTTTATTTTTTTATTTTTTTATTTATTTCATTTTTATTTTCTTAAATATATTTTCTAAATACTAAAAAATCATAAAATACAAAAAAATAGTAGATTTATATTTTGACTTAGTTTACTTATTTTTCTCACAAAAACTATTTTTATTAATTATACTTTATTTATTTTTTACCATTATCTTGTAAATATAAATAAAATTAGGTTATTAGTTATTTTATTTCATACTAATTTAAATACATCATTTTTAATATAAAAAGGACCAAAAATATTTTATAATGCTATAAATATTTTCAAGACAAAAACACCAAAAATACATTTTTCTTAAACTTATTTCCTTTTAATCAATTAAAAAGAATTAGGGTTTTATTCAAAAAATATTTTCTTAATAAAATTCAAAATTAATTAATTATTTTCTTTATTTAATTATGTTAAGACAAAATCCTTCTTGATGGAAAACAAACCAAGATACATTTTCTTTACATTTTACATTTTTTGTACATTTATTCATTTTATACTTTGTATTTATTTATTTCCTTGTACATTGATATCAATTCAATATGGTTGTAATAGACTAATTAGGTTTAAATTCTTGCAATCCTCATTTACAAATTGTACACCCCCTCCTCACAAATGTTGTAATAGCGTAGTAACTTTAAATTTCGTAATTTATCGCTTTTACATAACATGCCAGTAATTAGGGTTTGTATGGAAAGACTAAAACCAATACTTAGAAAACCCTAATTCAAGACAAAAACAAGCATGAAAACAATACACTTGCACACAAGCACCCCTAGGGTTATTCCACTTGGTTGCCTTATACAAAATGGCCATATTACGCATGTAAGGTATCTTAGTAAAAAACAAGGAAATACAAGATCATGGTCCCTCGATGATGCTATCTAAGTTGCCTTACAAATGATCTTGGTACCTAAAAAAGAATGCTAAGATACCTTGCAACATTTCTAATCATGGTTATACAATGACCCATGCCCGTCCCGTTTACATCCAAATATAGGGTTGCTTACCAAATCAATGGTAAGACAACAATGTCAAAGGAAAATGAAATGAACAAGAAAGACATTTGAGTAGGTAGATTTCTCCTAATTACTTGCTCCATTTCAAAACAAACATCCTTGCTATTTTTAAAACAAACACTTACACTTTCAAACATCTTACAAACTTGAAAACATTTTCAAAAGATTAACATCTTTGTATACATTCTTACGAACAAGAATCATTACAAAGATTTCCTAAACAAATGGCCTCTTTACAAAATACTTTCAAAAACCACACAAAGCATAATTTCAAACAAAAGCAAGTGATCTAGCAAGTAACTAAGAGCCCATGGATAACCATGGATGAAAAGAGTGTTAATACCTTCCCTTTTCATAATCTAACCCCTGAACTCAAGAAATAATCTCAAAGGTCTTTCCTATGCTTTTTCACCTTTCCTTTTGGATAAAAGAAAACTCGGTGGCGAATCTTGCTAACCGCAACATTTCAAATTAAACTCAAAAACCTTCAAGTCAGTTCTCCCACCGTATAATAGAACTGGCGACTCTGCTGGGGAAAACTTTAAAAGTGGGGTTACCTTAGGGATAGATCACATTTCCTTGCTTACATTGTTTGACTTGTATGCTTTACATTATGGTTCTTTGTTTGGGTTTGAATCCTCTACCCGAATTTGGGATACATTATAGGTAAGTAGCAATACGTTGTGGAAATTGTGCGGGGTATACTGACATGGTCTGAGCAATAGCTACGTTAGTGTGACATATTTGTGGGTATCGGTAGCCTTTGAGTTAATCAAAGAGAATACGGGGCCGTTGAGTGATGTCATAAAGCACTAATGAACTTCTAGAACCTTCACTTGACCAACTTGGCCTTTAGGATGTAGTGAGATGACCGACTTTGGTGCAGTCTGAAGTTGGTAGATACTCGATACTACACTCACTGAGGTTTGGTTTTTTGGGATGTTTCGGTCGCCATTAAAGAGGTTTGTGCTGAAACAATGACCAAGGAAACAATCCAGTGATATTGAGCTCCTTAGAACCCGGTTACTATTATTAGGACAGGTTGAGCCAACTAAACTTCAAGAGGGCACTTACCTATAAAACTCTATGCAAGCCTAAACCTATGAACTTGTTTGTTTTGTTTGTATATACATACTTGTACATAACATCATGAACATCATAACATCATACACATTCACTAACAATTTCAAGGATTTTGGGATTCATCTTTGTTCTTGTTTTGTAGGATATGGATTCTCTTCGCAGGAAAACTATTCAGGTTAACCTTGTAAGGATCCCTCCACAACTTAAAGAGCTAGATTCAAGGATTCCTAAAAATGCTCCATTCACCGAGAGACATGGTCGCCTACTCAACTTGGTCACCTCTAACACAAATGAGGACATGATGAAGGTGCTCTTTCAGTTCTTTAATCCTTTGCACCATTGCTTCACATTTCCCGACTATCAACTTATGCCTACTTTGGAAGAATACTCCCGACTCTTGAGGATTCTCATTCTCAACCAACTACCATTCAACGATACAGAAAGAGACCTAAATCCATAAGAGATTGCTCAAGCTCTGCACTTGCACTCATCTGATGTCACAACTCATTGGGAAACAAGGAGTGGTGTCAAAGGTTTCCTAGCAAAGTTCTAGTTCGAGAAAGCCTAAAACTGTTGGAATTCTTTGGACCTGCATGATTTTAAGGAAATTGTGGCTCTCCTCATCTATGGGATGGTTTTGTTTCCAAATCCTGACCAACTCATAGATGTGAACATCGTCAAAATCTTCATATCCCGCAACCCAGTGCCTACATTACTAGGGGATATCCTACATTCTTTTAACACTCGCACAATGAGGAAAAGAGGTGTCCTTATGTGTTGCACTCCTCTCTTGGCAAGATGGTTTATTTTGCATCTTCCCCAATCTGTATTAAAGAATGAGCAAGGTTCAAGATGGTCACAAACGTTGATGACGCTCAAACATTTAGACATTCATTGGTGCTCCCGATCCATAGAGAATGTTACTATTGTCGATCACTGTGGAGAATTCCCCAATGTCCCTTTACTTGGCATTAGGGGAGGTATCACCTACAACCCCTGCTTAGCCTTAAGACAATTCGGTTACGCCCGAAGAGATGGCCCGCACGAGATTCTTATTCAAGGTTTGGTATTTGACTACGACAATGATGATCAAGGTCTTCTCCATAGATTTATCCGAGCATGGAGGATGTTAAACAAGGTAGATAGCAAGACTTTGGGGCATAAAAATTCCATCCCTCTTGAGCCTTACCTCAAATGGGTATGAACTCGTGCTCAAAGTCTTATGATGCCTTATCCCTCCATTCTCCCGGTAATCATTGAGCCTGTCATGGAAGGAGACGTTCCATACATTATCCTACATCCTGACATGCCCACCTCTCTTGAAGACCTACAAATAGATTGGATACAACTCAAGAGGGAGCGAGATACTTTTGAATCCCAATTCTATGCAAGCGAGAAGAAGGTTTTGGAACTCACTAGACTACTTCATGAGGAACAGAGTCTGAATGCCTACATTGCACCAAAGAGGATGCGTACTACCTTTCTATCTTAGAGTTTCTTGTATTTGTTTTGTCCAAGAAGGCATTGATGTACTCAAAGCTTTAATTTATTAATATAACGTGTGTTTCCTTTTTGTCTAAAAAAAACTTGAATCTTAAAATCCTTGAAAACACTGCATATGCATCTACCATTCATCATAACATAAGCAGGTTTCTTGCAACAAGTCTCCTCATCTCTCTACTGTTTATTTCAATAAGATGGATCTCGAGCAAACGATAAAGGACCTCCAAGCTCAAAATGCACAGTTTCAACAGTTGTTCTTAACTCTAGCCAAAAGATAAGAAGAGTTGAATACCTTGCAGGTGGAAGAGAAGAAAAAGAAGACGAAGAAAATAACCGGAATTCTGAACATGGGAAGAAGATTCCAAGGGCAGACAAGAAGGGCCTTAGACTTTGCCACGACATCCGGTGAGAAAGAAAACCAAGATGGGAAGGGAAAGGAAATAATTGTTCAGTCTAATTCAGAAGAGGAAGAGGAAGAAGAAGATTATTCTGAAGAACAATACCCTCCAGCCGACGACAAGTATAAGCATCTAGAAGAGCGGTTGAATGCAACGGAAGTCCAAAAAGTGTCTGGCTTGGACTTTGAGGAATTGGGGTTAGTGTCGGGGATTGTCATTCCTCTAAAATTCAAAGCACCTGTGTTCGCCAAATATGACGGAGTCTCATGCCCTAAAATGCATCTCCGGTCCTATGTGAGGAAAATCCAGCCCCATATCGCTGACAAAGATTTATGGGTACACTTCTTCCAAGACAGTATGTCTGGAACTTAACTTGACTGGTTTTATCAGCTAGAAAGAGCCAATGTTCACAACTGGGAAGATCTTGCTGCAGCCTTTTACAAACAATACCAATGCAATGCTGATCTTGTGCCTACCCGTACTCAACTCCAGAGTATGGCCATGGTTTCAAGTGATGGCTTCAAGGACTGTGTGCAAAAATGGAGAGACTTAGCTGGAAGAGTTTAACCTCCCCTATCCGAAAGAGAATTAGTAGACATGTTTTTGGGCACCTTGTTTGGTCCCTTCTTCAATCACCTAATTGGGAGTTCATCGATAGGTTTTACTGAATTGATATTGACCGGAGAGAGGGTAAAAGCCAGAATAAATAGTGAAAAGATTCAAAAAGATGCATCCTCTGCTGCTATAAGGAAGACATTTATCAGAAAGAAAGAAGTGGTTTTTGTTTATCCTCAAAGAAATCAAGATAGGGCTGAACGCCGTCCAAAGGTGGGGGCTGTTATGATTCCTAAACATGTGCATGATCAGCAAAGAAACAATCAGCCAAGAATGGAAAGACCAGTCAGATAATTCAACAGAATTAACATGACCCTATCTCAAGTATTGCCACATCTGTTAAGATCCAACCTAGTAACCTTGAAAGAAGCTCCAAAGAACCCTAACACAACATCTCCTCACTATCATCCTAATGCCTGTTGTACAAACCATTCTGAGAGTCCCGGTCATGACACTAACAACTGTTGGGCTCTAAAGAACAAAGTACAAGACCTCCTTGAAGCCAAAGAGATTGAATTCGATGCGCCAGAAAAGCCCAATGTCATTTATGCCCCTATGCCTAAACACGGCCATAATGCCAACGCCATTGAAGAAGATATGTTTGTTACTTCAGTTGATGAACTTATGACCCCACTCCTAACCATCAAAAAGAACTTATTGAATGCCAGTATTTTCATGGGCTTTTATGAAAGCTATCATTTCTGTTTGTCCTCACCAACCAGTTATCCCTTGTTGAAAGCAGGCATTTAATGCCTAATAGATAACAAGGAGATTTTTTTCGAAAACACTTTTGTTCCACCTGTTTCTTATAATGATGTTTCCATTGTGACCATTTCCGACAATTCTTCCAGGGTCTCCACCAAAAGACCCGTTAGAATTACATTAGTTCCAGAAGTAAGTCCTTTGATAATTACAATGTCTGGACCAGTCCCGCATTTGTCATACAAAACCATACCATGGAATTATGGAGGATATGTCTGCTACCACGGTATCAAGCAAGATTGGCCAGTTGCCGAAGATTCGGGTTCTGAGAAAGATGACTCCAATATCAGTAACATTGTCGGGATTAGCAAGATTACCTGAAGCGATAGGATATTCTCTCCATAAATTTCTCCCCCAAAAGCAGTTTCTGGACCCGTAATCATTCTTGTTGTTGTTTCTCCTCTGAAGGCTATTCCCAGTCCTAGAATCATCTCCACCAATGCTCCAACTGACAAAGTTGTTACAATCCCTGCTATCACTCCTACTGACATTCCTGCTGCCGAGTTAACCGAGACTCGAGGTAAAAGTATACTGGTTGAGTCTGTCAAGACAAAGACACAATCATTGGCTATCCCTGAGACCTCCCAGAAAGAGATGGAGGAAATCCTAAAGATCATAAAAAGAAATGACTACGATGTAGTCGAGCAACTGGGGTAAACTCCATCTAAAATTTCCATGTTGGCTTTACTACTATGCTCCGAGGCGCATGCAAAGGCCTTGGTAAAATTCCTAAAAATTGCCCATGTACCCCAAGAAACATCTGCCGATCAGTTCAAAGACTGCGTAGCCAGCTTGACTACAGATAATGGCCTAGGTTTTTTAGATGCTGATTTAACACCAAGAGGGAGGAAGCATAATGAGGCATTGCATGTATCGGTGGAATGCAGGGGCACAACCTTGGCTCATGTTTTGGTGGACACTGGCTCATCTCTGAATGTATTGCCTAAAAAGGCTCTTGATAGGCTTGACTGTGAGGGATTGACATTGAAGCCAAGTAATATAGTAGTGAGTGCTTTTGACGGCTCAAAAAGGATGGTGCATGGGGAAGTGGATATCCCCATAAAGGTTGGAACCCAAACATTCGACTCAACTTTTTATGTAATGGATATCCTCCATTCGTATTCCTGCTTGCTAGGCAGACCATGGATCCACAATGCTGCCGCTATCACTTCTACGTTGCACCAAATGCTGAAGTACCTGATTCAAGGGAAGATTATCACCATTCATAGAGAAGAAGAGTATATGATCAGCCATCTCAATTCTTTCATATATGTGGAATTAGATGGTGAATTTATTGAAACTCCATTCCAACACTTTGAGGAAGTCCTACAAGATGTGGCAGTAACCAGGGTTGTTCCCAAGATCACAAGGCCTCCACTTAAGATGTCATCTTTGAAGGATGCAAAGGCAGTGATAGAAGAAGGTGGGTGCACTATTTGGGGACAACTCCCAAATATCCCATACAAGTCTGACAAGTTTGACCTAGGTTTCACTTTAGGTTCTCAGAAGACTGTACGCCGTGCTCGTGCTGGAGGACCACCCCTGAAGATCAGCAACCGTGAAGCCAACACGGTAGAGGATGATAAATATGGTTGCAACCTGGAGGATTGGATCTTCCCAACCGTCAGTGGATGGCTCAGTAATTGGGAGGCTAGTGACTTTGTCTCGATCACTTTTATCCCACAATAATTTTTCTTTACATTTTATTGGATCTGTAATATTAAAACAATTCAGACTCTTAAAACTTTGTGTCTTACCCGAGGCACCATGGTTCATTTGTAAGGGTTATTATCTAATTTCCATATGACATCAATGAATCGTGGATGTTTTGCATACAAACTTTGTGCTCATTGTTTTTATTTTTTACATTTTCATTTCTTTCAAATATAGATATACCCTTACACACACTCACACTCACAATGCAGGTCTACATCCATTCGGTATCCCATGGGTAATGATTCTGCTATGGCTTTCTGTGAATCTGAAAATATAATCTACCAAGCCTAAGACGAAGGTGAGGAAGATTGTGAAGTACCAAGGGAACTCGCCAGGTTACTACAACAAGAAGAGAGAACCATTCAGCCCCACGAGGAACTGGTGGACACCATCAATCTAGGTACCAAAGAAGACAAAAAAGAAGTCAAGGTGGGTGCCAATCTGGAACCCAGTGTCAAGGAGTGACTGATTCAGTTGTTACACGAGTATGTTGAGGTCTTGGCCTGGTCGTATGAAGACATGCCATGACTTGATGCAGATATTGTGGTACATCGTCTACCTACAAAAGAGGATTGCCCATCGGTAAAACAAAAGATCTGTCGAATGCGACCAGATATGTCAGAAAAGATTAAAGCAGAAGTCATGAAACAATTCAATGCTGGATTCTTGGCCGTCACTTCCTATCCGCAATGGGTTGCCAATGTTGTTTCTGTGCCCAAAAAGGACGACAAGGTACGAATGTGCATGGACTACAGAGATTTGAATAGGGCAAGCCCTAAAGACGATTTCCCACTTCCCCACATTGACATCCTAGTTGACAATATTGTATAACACAAAGTGTTTTCCTTCATGGACGGTTTCTCAGGTTACAACTAAATCAAAATGGCGCCTGAGGACATGGAGAAGACAACCTTTGTCACACATTAGGGCATATTCTGCTATAAGGTGATGCCATTCGGACTGAAGAATGCTGGGGTAACTAACAGCGTGCCATGGTAGCTCTATTTCACGACATGATACATCACGAAATAGAGGTCTATATGGACAACATGATAGCTAGATATCAAACAGAAGAAGAGCATCTTGATCATTTACAGAAACTGTTTGAGAGGCTGAAGAAATACAAGCTGAGGTTGAACCCAAATAAATGCACATTTGGAGTAAGGTCTGGTAAACTCCTAGGCTTTGTCGTCAGCAATAAGGGTATTGAAGTAGATCCTGCCAAGGTGAAAGCGATACAAGAGATGCCTGCTCCTCATACTGAGAAGGAAGTCAGAGGATTCTTGGGATGCTTGAACTACATTGCCAGATTCATTTCTCACCTTACAACTACCTGTGAACCAATCTTCAAACTACCGAAGAAAGATCACGTAGTCAAATGGAATGATGAGTGCCAAATTGCTTTGGACAAAATCAAAGATTATTTGCAAGATCCTCCTGTTTTAATGCCACCAGTCGAGGGAAGACCATTGATCATGTATCTAACTGTTTTAGAGAATTCAATGGGGTATGTGCTGGGGCAGCATGACGAGTCTGGCCGAAAAGAGCACGCTATTTATTACCTGAGCAAAAAGTTTACCGAATGTGAAACAAGATATTCACTGCTCGAGAAGACTTGTTGCGCTCTGGCATGGGCTACTCGCCGGCTAAGACAGTATATGCTGACCCATACTACCTTCTTGATATCTAAAATGGATCCAATAAAATACATCTTTGAGAAACCTGCTCTCTCTAGGAGAAAAGCGAGATGGAAGATGATCCTGATGGAATATGACATACAGTATACTACCCAGAAAGCTATAAAGGGCAGTGTACTAGTTGATCACCTTGCTCACCAAGCTGTGGAAGACTACCAATCCATGAAGTTCGAATTCCCGATGAAGACATCATGATGGTAAACAACTGTGAAGAATTCAGGCCATATGATGGACCTGAACAAGGATCCCGATGGACCCTGGTTTTTGATGGGGCATCTAACGCAATCGGTAATGGTATTGGTGCAGTACTCATATCTCCTGAAGGGTGTCATACTCCATTTACTGCAAGACTTTGCTTCAATTGTACAAATAACATGGCGGAATACAAAGCATGCATCTTTGGTCTCGAAGCTGCCATAGACTTGGGGATCAAATCTTTGAATTTCTTCGGAGATTCAGCTTTGGTTATCATCCAGATCAAAGGGGAGTGGGACACCAAACACCCTAACCCTATCCCTTACAAAGAACATGTTTTGACATTGCTCCCATATTTTGAGAAGATTACCTTCGAGCATTTCCCGCGAGAAGAAAATCAACTAGCAGACGCACTAGCCACAATGTCATCTATGTTTAAACTTAAATGGGATAACGAGGCTCCCCAGATCACCATTGAATGAATGGGTGAACCATCACATTGTCACAAGATTAATACTAAAGAAGTAGTGGACCATCCTTGGTTTCACGAAGTCAAGAGGTATCTCGAAACCCAAGAATATCCAGAAGGAGCTTCAATCAACGATAAGAAGTTCTTAAGGAAATTCTCTGCTAAATTCTTCCTTAGTAATGGCATTCTTTACAAACGTAACCATGACTCTGTGTTACTTCGGTGTGTAGACAAGGTTGAAGTGGAAAAGATCATGGCTGAGTTAAATGAAGGCACTTTTGGCACCCATTCCAATGGGCATACAATGGAAAATAAGATGCTACGGGCAGGCTATTACTGGTCTACCATGGAAGCATATTTATATCAATACTCTCGAACCTGTCACAAGTGTCAGATCTATGCTGACAAGGTGCACATACCTCTGGTTCCTCTGAATGTCTTAATGGCTCCTTGGCCCTTTGCTATGCGGGGAATTGATATGATTAGGGAAATTAAGCCAACAACCTCTAATGAACACTGCTTCAACTTAGTGGCCATTGACTATTTTACAAAGTCGTGGAGGCAGCTTCTTTCGCTTCCGTCACCAAGAATCATTACAGACAATGGTACAAACTTGAACAATACTATGACCACCGCCTTGTGCAAACAATTCAAGATCCAACATCACAATTCTTCCCCTTATCGGCGAAGATGAATAGTGTTGTCGAAGCCGCGAATAAGAACATTAAAAAGATCATACAGAAAATGACAGTCACATACAAAGACTGGCATGAGATGCTACCATTCTCTCTCCACAAATATCGTACCACAACACACACATAAACTGGGGAAACACCCTATTCTCTGGTTTACGACATGGAAGTTGTCTTTCCTATTGAGGTCCAAATCCCCTCTCTGAGATTTATGAAGGATGCAGGGCTCAATGAAGACGATTGGATCCAGACTCAACTTGATTAACTAAACTTGATTGATGAGAAAAGGCTTACTGCTGTCTGTCATGGTCAAATGTATCAAAAACGGATATTCAAGGCCTTCAACAAAAAGGTCAGATGCCAAGTGTATCAAGTTAGGGATCTGGTGATCAAACGTATCATACTACCGCAAGGTGATCCCAGGGGCAAATGGACTCCTACATACGAATGACCATTTGTAATCAAAAACATATTCTCTGGTGGAGCAATGATCTTGACCACCATGGATGGTGACGACCTGCCGCACCCTGCAAACGCAGACATAGTCAAAAGATACTACGCATAAGAGACCCGCTAGGTTGACACACCTAAGAAAAACAAAGGCATCCCGGTGAACCAAAAGGTTCGGGAAAAAATTAGGGATAAAACAAAAAAAATCTGTACACCCGGCAAGTTGAAAACCCGAAAGGGGGGCTAGGGAAAAAAAGGGTTTCTCGGTGGACTGAAAAATCGAAAGGGAGGTCCAGGCAAAAGTTAGGGAATTGAGGCGTATGACTATGTCCCAATGGATCACCTTATGGACAACCTGACAAACTCAGAGGTTCTGATCAATTCAATCATCTTCGGACGAGGCATAAATAGACAAGAGGCTGGGAGATGTGAAGGCTATAGCAGAATGGGACCCCCATGGGATTATTGCACATAGCTATCTTTTCTTTGTATCGAAATTTTCATTTTTTACGACAGTATTCTCTTACTAGAATATTTGTCTCATTGTACAAAAATACCTACTCAAAGTCAATACAAAGATATCCCTTTGAAAGTGCAAAAACTATATGTTTTTCTTTACTCTTTTTTTGTTTACAAAAATGTCAAATGATTCATTTTTGAACATATGCATTTGAATATAATTACTGTTTATAAATAAACAAAATAGAAAGAGAATCACTGATGGCTTTAATAGATATGGAAATCTCTCTAAGTCTATCTCCATAAAGTTCCCCATAGTGTGCAGCTTAATCCCCAGTGGAACAGAGCTTCCAGTTATCAATCCCCAGTAGAAGTCGTCAAATTTCTCCGAATTCCCCAGACAGGATTTTTTTTCAAGAAATACACGACATTTCCCTTACAACAAAGTTTATTTCTCCAAGCAAAAATTCATCAACACTTAGACTTCACAACATGAAGACTTATACTCCATATCCTCAGCAGCATTCAGGGATTTATTTTCCCCAATCCAACAGCAATGCAGCAAACTAGCTCACATACGCATACATCACTTCCATATATCATAAACATTAATAATGCGAATGCATTATACTATGCATTTCATACAACATAACATTGTATATTAGCTAACATTTTATCTTTTTCAGGATAAGATTAATCAAACAGCTACCATTAACAATGTTCCAAGTCTTCAGATACAATACAGATACGCTCCAGACACGGATGCCATTCTAATACTCATTCAGAGTCTTTTTCAGATACAGCTCAGATACGCTTCATACACGGATGCCATCCTGATACTCATTCAGATTCAGTCTTCAGATACAGTTCAGATACGCTCCAGACACGGATGCCATTATGATATTCATTAAGTTCTCAACTTCCAGATACAGTACAGATATGCTCCAGACACGGATTCCATTCTGATACTCATTCAGATTCAACTTTCAGATATAGTTCAGATACACTCCAGACGCGGATGCCATCCTGATACTCATTCAGATTCGATCTTCAGATACAGTTCAGATACACTCCAGACATGGATTCCATCCTGAAACTTATTCAACTTTCAGATACAGTTCAGATACGCTCCAGACACGGATCCCATTCTGATACTCATTCAAAATCAGCTTCAAGATACAGTTCAGATACGAACGCCATTCTGATACTCATTCTTTCAGCTTACAAATTACAATTCAACAATCACTCTTGGATGGCATCTACAAGCCCATCTCCAACAATTTTCTTTCACCTTTCCAAATGGCATCTTTAAGCCTATTCCCTCTACCATCACATCGCCGAGTGCAAATTTCTGGGCACTCTAGTGTCCAATCATCTTCCACCTTTGAGTCACGAATGGCAAAACTAGCCAATCTAACTCTTCAGGTTTAAGAAGATTGAACAGGGGCAGCTGTTGTACCCCAAAATTTTCCCTCTCACTTATCAAGATTTTTGCTCACAAGATCTCCTTGGGCTCAAAACTGCATTAGGGTTTGATCAGCTCAAGACATCTCCTTAAGCACTGATGGCCAAAATTAGGGTTTGAGTTTGCACAAGGATTTTTGAACTTCCAATTCCACATATGACTTTCATGGATCATTATGGACCCCCAAGGTTGCTCATGTCAAGTTTCAAGCCTTGGGTCACATTTTTGCTTAGTCAATTGAGCAATTGACCTAAAAATCAACTGTACTGGGGAAAAAGTCAACCACGGCCAATTTACAGTAAAACTTTATAATTTTTTATCCATACCAACATTTTAAACTTATATGTATCAATTGATCAAGTTTGGACCATAACTCCTTAAGAAATTTGATCAAATCTCCAAAAGGGCAAAATGGTCAAAATTAGGGTTTTGATTGGGAAAGGGCAATTTCTGATTTTTGACCTAGAAAATGATCAATTGGTTTAAGGAATGATATCAAGAATCCAATTGCATCATTTTAATCTAATGGAATAGTTCAAAACAATGCAAATCCATTGGATTGATAGCTGAATTTTTCAGTCAATTGATCAAAAGTCAACTGTATACTAAAAAGTCAAACTTTGACTTTTTGGTCAAATTCAAGTGACAAGGATCACAATTCATCAAAACTTGTAAAAATATGAAACTTATTCATCAAGAAATCAAAAAGTCAAGATTTCATTTTGAAAAGTCAAAACTTTTAAACTTAGAAACTTTTCTAAGTGTTGGAAATTTCATGTTTTTTCATAACTTTGAGCCAAATTTTCACCATGATGCAAGATGATTCAAGAGAAACTTCCACCATGAAAGTTGCAGATCTCCGCGAAGTCTACAACTTTTATTTACACAACTCCTTCCAAAAATTCTTGGATCTCAAGTTATAATTTTATGAACATAAGGTAATGAAACTAAACACTTAGTGAAATTTTGCCCTAATTTGGTCAGGATTTTGACCTAACTTCATGGAACTTTTTCATATATCTCCAAAGGGAATCTTCAAAAGCAATTCAAATATGGGTTGTATATCATATTTCAAGCTTTCCAAAATGTCCAAGAACTCCTTGAGATCATTCTTGAGGAGGGAGAATCGAAGAGATGAAGTTAGGGTTTTGTCAATTGAATTACAAGGCATTTTGTGATGAACAAGAATTCAATTTCAAACCTATGATGCACAATCTTGTTTTGCAGGCCTATAAACCTCAATATCTCTCCATAATCAGAAGATTACACTTGCTTTTGAGATATTATCCACTTGATTCAAGCTTTATCCAAGTTGCATTTCCATTAATGGCACAAAGTAACATTGCCATTCTAGTAAAGTGGCTTTAATCACAAAGTCGACTTCTCTTGAGCTTTGCATTTGTTCTTTCTGCACAAGCCTCCTATACACAATCAGATAAGCATGTTTAAAGTGCCTAACCACTTTATATAGCCTTGTACCTTTCCTTATAACAATGCTTGTCAAAGCTTGCTTCAAAAACAAGCCAAAAATCCACAACATGTGAACTTTTACTTCTATTCACCAAAGCTCTAAAAAACCTTTTCCTATACATTGAGACACTATTATGCAACTTGAGACACGATTTTTGCAAGCCTGAAACTCTCTCAAATTCCCTCTTGCCAGAAATTTCACACAAACTCCATTTTTGTGCATGTCCTGACCTTGAACTTGTATCTTCTATTTCTCTCGTGCGTTCTTTGGCCTTTTAGTTCCTAAAGCTCATATACATCAAATATTACTTGTCCATGTCCCTGTTACACGACTATAACACCATTTTCATCAAACTCCATAACCAAAAACAGAGCATTGCATATTGACTTCTCCAAGTCATTTCAGCAACTCTCAACTCAAGCAAACCATTGTATTAGCTTCCTAGGACCTCAAAGAAGCTAACATGATCATCACCATCACTTGAAACAGGCTCAAACTCCAAACATGATTTCCAGTTTTGAGGTATGTTTTCTCAACTTGAAACTCTTCATACAAGCATCATCAATAGTTTATTTGTGAGTAAAACATGTAGATATCATTGCCCTGAAGCTAACCATATCCTTAGTTTCCATTAATTTTGCTTGAGCTTAGAGAATTTTGAAACTGAAATATCTGAAATTTTTAGGGTTCAGATTAGGGCCATTAAAATTCTTGATTATCTTTGATCTATAGTTTAAATACTTTACATTTCTGGAATCGTGAGAAAATTTGCTACAAGTTTCATGTTTACAGTTTTTATTTTTGATGAGAAATAAGCAAGTTACAGTTGGTATGGCTGGAGGTTGAAGATGAAGTCTTCAGAACACGTTTTGCCTTACATATTTATTGTTTCATTTGTATTAACGGATGTATAGCCACCCCAGTGGTAGAAGCGCGCGCCTGTAACCTATGGGACCTGGATTCGAGCCCCAGTGGTACCCTTTTCATTTTTTCACATTTTCATTTTCTGATTTTTGTTAGTTTTTGGCAGGCACTGGGCCCTTTGGGCCTGACTTGTTATTGTTTTTGCTTACTAACCTCCCCATTGACTAATGGCACCCCTGGCCAAAGTTTGTTTATTTTTTTTATTATTTTATTTATTTCATTTTTTATTTTCTTAAATATATTTTCTAAATACTAAAAAATCATAAAATACAAAAAAAAAATAGTAGATTTATATTTTGACTTAGTTTATTTATCTTTCTCACAAAAAATATTTTTATTAATTATACTTTATTTATTTTTTTACCATTATCTTGTAAATATAAATAAAATTAGGTTATTAGTTATTTTCTTTCATACTAATTTAAATACATCATTCCTAATATAAAAAGGACCAAAAATATTGTATAATGCTATAAATATTTTCAAGACAAAAATACCAAAAATACATTTTTCTTAAACTTATTTCCTTTTAATCAATTAAAAAGAATTAGGGTTTTATTCAAAAAATATTTTCTTAATAAAATTCAAAATTAATTAATTATTTTCTTTATTTAATTATGTTAAGACAAAATCCTTCTTCATGAAAATCAAACCAAGATACATTTTCTTTACATTTTACATTTTTTGTATATTTATTCATTTTGTACTTTGTATTTTTTTATTTCCTTGTACATTGATATCAATTCAATATGGTTGTAATAGACTAATTAGGTTTAAATTCTTGCAATCCCAATTACAAATTGCACACCCCTCCCCATAAATATTGTAATAGCGTAGTAACTTTAAATTTCGCAATTTATCGCTTTTTCATAACATGCTAGTAATTAGGGTTTGTATGGAAAGACTAAAACCAATACTTAGAAAATCCTAATTCAAGACAAAAACAAGCATGAAAACAATACACTTGCACACAAGCACCCCTAGGGTTATTCCACTTGGTTGCCTTATACAAAATGGTCATGTTACACATGTAAGGTATCTTAGCAAAAAACAAGAAAATACAAGATCATGGTCCCTCGATGACGCTATCTAAGTTGCCTTACAAATGATCTTGGTCCCTCAAAAAGAATAATAAGATGAAGGGGTGAAAAACACAAGAAGGGGGGGTTGAATTGTAAAACAGAAATCTTAAAGCAATTGACAAGATATTTTTATCCTGGTTCGTTTGATCTCAAACTACTCCAGTCCACCCGTCAAGGTGATTTCGCCTCTCTCCAACGAGGTCTTAATTCACTATATTCAACTGAATATTACAGACTGCTTTAACAACTGCTAAAGCCTTCTTGATTCAAACCACAACCCGGTTTGTCAAGGCAACACTTTCTTACAAAGATATAAAACTATGTGTGTGGATGTTTTCTACAAAACTGTATCACAACTGTGATGTATACACAAAATGAAGCTTAGAAACTAGATTGCTAAACAATAGTGGAGTATCAGAGTATGTGGTTTAGCAAAACTGGTAGTACGAAGATTATGGTTCAGCTTTTGTGTGTGTAGAGATTTGGAGAGCATTAGCCATTATAATCTTCAAAGCCTTGTTTATATAGCACTTGAGAAGATGAACGTTGAATGCAATATTCTTGATTCAATGCTAATAACAAGCTTTCCTTTTTGAGCAGATCTTGTCTAGAATGAGGCCGTTGGAATTAATTAGCTTTCAATGCACAGTACCGTTGCTTCTTTAACGCAAGTTCTGGCTTGGCTCATTCTGATTCTGCTTCGCTGCTGATGAACTATTGTGTTTCTGTATCAGAGTGTTGAGCGCAGTTCTGTTCATCAAGCTTCAGCATGTACGTGAGTTGATCATCTGATTTTGACGTTCTGATGTGGCAACTTCTGATGCTGGTGTATGAAATCAAATTCTGATGCTGAATAGACGTGATCTTGCTTATATCAATCAGAGTATCTGCAAGTCAGAACATAATAATTTTAGGCAGCAGATAGTTCAAACATGAAACTTATAAATACTATATCTTTTCACTTTGTTATCATCAAAACTCAAATATAGGGTAGTAGATTCAAACATTGTTCTAACAATCTCCCCCTTTTTGATGATGACAAAAACTGGATATTTTAAATGAAAAATAACGTGAAAAGGTATCTGGAAAATGTGTCAGAGTTAAGAAGTACGTAGAAGTCAGAGTTAAGAGATACTCCCCCTGAGTTGATTACTTCCCTTTGATTATACGTGTTCTTCAGGATCAGATCTTTTTCTTTCTTTGAACATCAGATTATCAGAGTCTTTGACTTATCAGAGAGCAGAGCTTCAGAGCTTTTCTTGTCAGAGCTTTGCTTTGGATCAGAGTATCAGGACGATCAGAACTTCATATTAATCAGAGCAACATTGATCAGAGCTTCTTCATATTGATCAGAGCTTCTAGTCTTCAGAGTGTCCAGGAGCTTCCTTGTGCCTGTAGACTTTAGACAAAACAGAAAAAACATTTCAAGTAATAGAGTTAGAATGTTTGAGAGTTTCTGTCTAGTTAGCCGTTATTGATTTAAATATCATTCTTGTTCTCCCCCTTTTTGTCAGCAATCAAAAAGTGTTGGTGATGTGCTAAAACAATTAAGATCAGAAAAACTAATCATATTAAGATAGTTCAGAATCAGAGCAAACATTACAAAACATAATCAAAACAGTACATCAGAAAATCAAGAAAACATGAAAAAGGTCATGCATGAAAAAGATTTAAGGTTGAGGAGGCAAGCGTGTGAACAGGCGCTCCAACATGGCTTGAATCTTTTCAGAAGTTTCATTCTGCTTATGAACCATGCTGACAACAGTGTCAATCTTGCTGTCCTGCACATCCATTCTCTCTTTCATCTTCTGATCGTTTTCATCCATCCGCTGCTGTAGACGCATGTCATTCAGCCTTAGTTCTTCCAGAGTCTGCCTGTCCAAGGCAGCTTGAGAAGCATCAGAATGAGGAGGCTTCTCAGAGCTTTCAGCAACGTCTTCTGCTTGATTTTCTTCAGCCTGAATGGTCTTGTCTTCTTCTGATGGTTGCACCTTTGCAGCTTGCTGTTTCTCAGACCAAGGTTCACTGTCCAGAGGGAGCACAACTTCCTGAGGCAGCTGACTTTCAACTTTCTTCAGCAGCTTGCTGAAGTTCTGTTGTGCCTGCTCATAGTTGATATCCTGCAACTTGAGGGCTTCAGCACGTACCCAAGATCTGAACTGTGACCAGAGCTGATCAGAAGCAGCTGGGTCAATCATCCCAGGACAGACTTGCTTCAAAGAAGCAATCCATTGCAGCACACCTGTTTCAAAATTCAAAATACCAGAGCCAACATCTGGTTGCTTTGGTTTTGGGATGGCAATTTTGTGTTTTAGATCAGCAAGACGGTCAAGACTGGTTAAGTCAATGAAAGTCCTGCTGTGGTTTTCAGAGGTTTTCTGAGCAGGTGTTTGTTTTGGAGAAGGGGTATCAGAATCAGATATTTCGATTGGAGTGGATGGTGGTTTGGGAGTATTTGGAGGTGTTGATTCTTCTGAGGATGGTAACTGGGGCATGACAATAGTGGTTCCACATGGCAACTGGATTGCCAGCGGTGAAGGTTGAGGTGAGTGAGGGTCAGATTTATGAGGAGAAGGGGTTTCAGAATGGTGAAACTCTGTTTGTGGTGAAGGTGGATTTATTTCTGGTTGGGTAGAGGGAGGTGGAATCTCTGATTGCTCAGGGATCAGAGGTTCTTCTGAGAGTGGTTGTTGTTGTTGTTGTTCTGGTTCTGGTTGTTGTTGTGGTTCTGGTTGTGGAGGAGGAACATTTTGTGGTTCAGAGTTTGGTTTAGCAGAGGCATGTTGACGCTCAATATCAGCTAGCACTTGGTCAAGTGATGGTGTTGTTGAAATTGTTGGTTGTTTGGGGAGTTTGGTTCTAGGTCTTCTGAGTTTTAATGCCTCAGAAGGGTCTTCTGGTATGGTTTCATCAATGGTAGGGATTGGGATTGTTATTCTATGAGAGGTTTGAGGAGGGGCAGCAGATGTTGGAATAGTAGATGAAATTAAAACAGGGGCAGCAGATGAAATACCTCTTTTCTTTGGAGTCTGCTGAGATGATCCTTCTGATGGCGCTTTCCTCTTCTTTGTCTTCTTCAGAGTCACTTCTGGTTGGGTTTGACTCAGATCTTTGATATTCAGCTTTGAACCTGTATCTTCTGCCTTGTACGCATCTGGGTACCTGAGAAACATCTCTGGTTTGGATTCCATTTCAGAAAATACCGGAAAATCACTCAGAGGCACTCTTCTGCTGGAGATGTCAGCAGTGGAAGTAGCTCTGGGTTCCTTCTGAATATTTTCTATCAGCTTCATCTTTTTCAGATTCTTTGCGTTCAGCGGTTTCCCAATAGTTGGTTCAATAGTGCTCAGCTTCTGAGCTTCTATCAGATGTTCAATCAGCCTATTCTCTGTCAGAATATCTGATATTAGCCTTCCAAATGGTATCCAGTCCCTCTTGGTTCTTTCTTCTTCTCTTGTTTCTTTCACACTGGTTTTGAGATGGTTGAATAGGAAGTGAGCCAGATTGATCTTTATCCTCTGATCAATAAAGTAGATCAGAAACTGCTGATCCACATTTATATAATCAGGAGAACTTGTTGGTTTCCTGTGGTTGAAGCAGCCCAAAACAATCTTAGCCCATACTCTGCAATGATCCTTCAGATCCTTAATCTTGCTGCTGGGCATTCCAAGAGTGAAAATCCTGTTCGCTACCACACCTACATCAGCGCATCTTTCAGCCATGTCCACACAACGGACGCCACCACCACTTTGACCGATTAGCCTTGCAATGAGATCTTCAGAAATCACAATCTTCTTTCCCATGACAGAGGAGATGACTAGATGTTTTGAAACCTTGGCGTGAATCCAAAATTCCTTTACCAGCGCTGGGAATGTTGGTCCAACCAACCTATCGAAATACCTCTCCCACTTTTGAGCCCTAATTTCTTCAGTTAGGTCAAAGCCATTTTCCTTCAAGCTTTCAAAGTCAATGATTAACTCAGAGAGCACTTCAAGGTTCTTCACCGGAGTGAGGAGAGTTCTGAGTGGCACTTGATATTGCTCAGAAGTTGCTTTCTTCTGATTCCCTGCAGAAATGCTGGAGGATGCCATTGTTCACACTAAAAGAGCTTTGAGAATGAATTGGGAAAAAAAAGTTTTGCAAGAGATGAACTCAGAAATATGCAGAAAATGCTTGAGTGATAGTGAGAAAGCGTAAAGAATAAGAATGAAAGATTAATGTGCTTAAATAGAGTTTTCAAAATTGTTTTGAAAAGATAAACGTTTTTAAGAGAGAGAAAAATCATGATTGCCATTTAAAAGCATGATTACTTTTCATTAAATGCTTGCTGATTTTGGGGGATTTGAGAAAGATACTTAAAAACGGTTACCAGACATGTGTCTCAATGCACCCAATCAGCGCTTTGCCTTCTCAGAAGCGTGCACGCGTTCTGCTTCAGAGATATGCTGATGATTAGATGACACTTGTTTGATGTAGTGATCAGCACGTCTGCCTTTGAGATTAGACTCTCAGATCTTTAGACTTGCATCTGATACAATCTGCATGTTCTATCTTTCTGAAAGAAGATTGATCAGAAGTTCACAGTAAAATAATTACATTCTGAAGGTAAATATATGGAATTAAAACATTTTTACTCTGGGCACACTTTCATGCTGAGATGTTTCAGAATGAAATTAAACCTATCTTCTGAAAGGGGTTTAGTAAAGATATCAGCCCATTGATGGTCTGTATCTATAAATTTTAAGTTCAAAATACCTTTCTGAATATAGTCCCTAATGAAGTGATGTTTTATTTCTATATGCTTAGCTCTAGAATGTAAAATAGGATTCTTACTTAAGCAAATAGCAGAAGTATTATCACAAAGTATAGGAATGTTACTCTCAAAAATCTGGAAGTCTTCAAGCTGACTTTTCATCCAGAGCATTTGTGTGCTACATCCTGCTGCTGCTATGTACTCAGCTTCTGCTGTTGACAGAGCAATTGTTGATTGCCTTTTGCTGGACCAAGAGATCAGATTTTCTCCCAGAAACTGGCAGCTTCCAGAAGTACTTTTACGTTCCACTCTGTCTCCAGCAAAATCAGCATCACAGTAGCCTACTAAGCTGTAATCACTAGATTTTCTATAAAACAAACCCAGATTAGTAGTACCTTTCAGATACTTGAAAATTCTCTTAACAGCTGTTAAGTGAGATTCTCTAGGATCTGATTGGAATCTAGCACAGATACAAACACTGAATAATATGTCAGGTCTTGAAGCAGTCAGATAGAGGAGAGAACCAATCATACCTCTGTAGACTTTCTGTTCTACACTTTTGCTTACCTATTCTCTTTCCAGAATGCACGTGGGATGCATTGGAATCTTTGATGGCTTACATTCTGAGAGGTCAAATTTCTTCAGAAGATCTCTGATGTATTTGCTCTGATGAATGTAAGTTCCTTCTGGAGTTTGATTGATCTGAATTCCTAGAAAGAATTTCAGTTCCCCCATGAGGCTCATCTCAAATTCTGCCTGCATACACTTAGCAAATTTCCTTCCAAGAGAAGGATTAGTAGAACCAAAAATGATATCATCAACATAAATTTGACAGACTAAGATGTCACTCTTAACTGTTTTACAGAATAGAGTAGTGTCCACTTTCCCTCTGGTGAATTCATTTTCAAGCAGAAAGTTACTTAGCCTTTCATACCAAGCTCTGGGAGCTTGTTTCAGACCATACTGTGACTTCTTTAGTTTGAAAACATGTTCTGGATGTTTTGTATTTTCAAAACCTGGGGGTTGGTGAACATAAACTTCTTCTTCTATATAACCATTTAAGAATGCACTTTTGACATCCATCTGATACAGAGTGATGCCTCTATTAACAGCAAATGAAATTAAAAGTCTGATAGATTCTAACCTGGCGACTGGGGCAAAGGTTTCTGTATAGTCTATCCCCTCTTGCTGACTATAACCTTGTGCAACCAGTCGTGCCTTGTTTCTGATGACTTCACCTTGTTCATTTAGCTTGTTTCTGAACACCCATCTTGTTCCAATGACGTTGAATCCTTTTGGTCTGGGAACGAGATCCCATACGTCGTTTCTGGTGAATTGATTCAGCTCTTCTTGCATTGCCAGAATCCAATCATTATCCAGAAGTGCTTCATCAATAGAAGAAGTTTCAATCAGAGACACAAGTCCCATAAGAGTTTCTTCAGAGTTTCTGAAGCTTGCTCTTGTTCTGATTGGATCTTCCTTTCTTCCTAGGATAGTCTCTTCTGGGTGATCCAAGCTGCTTCTGGGTAATCTCTTCTGAGGTTGATCAGCAGCTGTTGTAGGATTTCTAGCAGTGCTCCTTTCAGACGTTGAAGGAATGTCTGTGTTGAGAGCTTCTGATGACTTGTCTTCAGAACCTGCAAATTCAATTTCTATACCTGCAAAAATTTCATTCTGCTTTGACTTTTCAGAGTCAAGCTTATCATCAAAACGAACACTGATTGATTCTTCCACAATCTGTGTTTCTGTATTGTATACTCTGTAACCTCTTGAGCGTTCAGAGTATCCTAACATAATACACTTATGTGCTTTAGAATCAAACTTGTTCAAATAATTCTTTGTATTTAATATAAAGCAAGTACATCCAAATGGATGAAAATATGAAATGTTGGGCTTTCTGTTCTTCCACAATTCATATGGAGTCTTTTCCAGAATAGGTCTTATTGAGATTCTATTCTGAATGTAGCACGCTGTGTTTATTGCCTCTGCCCAGAAAGTCTTAGCAACGTTTGTCTCATTGATCATGGTTCTGGCCATTTCTTGCAATGTTATGTTCTTTCGTTCTACAACTCCATTTTGTTGGGGAGTTCTAGGACAAGAGAAATCATGCAGAATGCCTCTGTCATTAAAGAATGACTCAAAATCTTTATTTTCAAATTCTCCACCATGATCACTTCTGACTTTAACGATTCTAAGATCTTTTTCATTCTGAACTTGGTTACAGAAGGTAACAAACACAAAATGTGACTCGTCCTTGTGTCTTAAGAACTTTACCCATGTCCATCTGCTATAGTCATCTACGATTACTAACCCATACTTCTTACCACTGACTGAAGCAGTTTTAACTGGTCCAAATAAGTCAATGTGCAGAAGTTCTAATGGCTTAGAGGTGGAAACAACATTTTTGGATTTAAAAGAAGGTTTTGCAAATTTGCCTTTCTGACAAGCTTCACACAGAGCATCTGAATTGAACTTCAAATTAGGAAGTCCTCTGACCAGATTGAGTTTGTTAATCTGAGATATTCTTCTCATACTAACATGCCCCAATCTTCTGTGCCAGATCCACTGCTCGTTGTTAACAGACAGAAGACATTTTACATTCTGACTCTTTAGTTCAGAAAGTTTGATTTTGTAAATGTTGTTTTTCCTCTTACCATTAAACAGGATAGTCCCATCTTTCTGACTAACAGCTTTACATGATTTTTGATTAAAGATTATATCATAACCGTTATCACTTAATTGACTTATGGATAACAGATTATGCATCAATCCATCTACTAGCAGAACATTATTAATAGAGGGAAGATTTCCATTACCTACAATTCCAGAGCCAATTATCTTTCCCCTCTGATTGCCTCCAAAGCCAACGTGGCCTCCAGGCTTAAGTTCCAGGCTTTGGAACATATGCCTTCTTCCCGTCATGTGTCGTGAGCAGCCAGAGTCCAGGTACCATGACTGGTGTTTCTGACTTGCTGCTAAAGATATCTGCAACATGTATTATTTTATCCTTAGGTACCCAGATTTTCTTGGGTCCTGATTTGTTAGTTTTACCAAAACTCTAGTTGAATTTTGGTTTCACAGATTGCTTACTGCTAGTGTATTTGATATCATGTGTGTGACCATACACAAAGTGTGAATTTAAAGGAGTGTGTTTAATGGTTAAGTCCATGACATTCTTTGGTGTAGGAACCTTACCTTGGTATCCTATTCCTTTCCTGCCGTTTCTGCTAACTCCATAGATCATTGAAGCCATTCTGCTTCTATCTATGCTTTTAGCTAGGAACTTCTGGAAACTGTGATCATACTCCTTGATGATCTCATCAGCGTTGCTAGGAGTTTCAGAAATTGGTTCCTTCTGAGAGTTTTGTAAAGTGTTTTCTAATTTTGAAATCTTATCTCTCAGCTCGGAATTTTCCAATTTGAGACTCTCAGACTTATTAGAGTCAGATTCAAGATTCCTTTTCAGGTCTCTGAATTTAGCTCTAATCTGCTGATAACGTTCCAGAATCTCATTAAGGCTTTCAGCAAGTTCAGCCTTTGTAAAGTTAACAGCGAAGTTAGGAAATACCTCTTCTGTGTCTGATTCTGAGTCTGATTCAGAAGCTTCACTATCTTCTGAAATGTTTGCCATGAGAGCTATGTTTGCCCTTTCATCATCTGATTCTGAGTCAGCTTCAGACGAGTCAGAGTCATCCCATGTGGCCATGAGACTTTTCTTCTTCTCTCTTCCAAACTTCTTTTTGGGCTTTTCCCTCTGAAGCTTTGGGCAGTCACTCTTGTAGTGTCCTTGCTCATTGCACTCGTAGCAGATGATGTCTTTGGTGTTTGGCTTCTTGCTACTGGAGGAGCCTTCAGATCTTCTGTATCCAGAGGAAGAATCTGTCCTTCTGTATCTGGAAGAAGACTCGTTCTGATCAGATCTTCTGGGATTCCTGAACTTCCTTTGTCTTTGCTTCCACAGTTGATTTACTCTTCTGGAGAGAAGGGAAAGTTCGTCTTCTTCTGATGAGGATCCATCAGATGTTTCTTCAACTGCCTGCAAAACTTTAGACTCAAATTTTCTGTTAGATTTTAATGCTAAAGGCTTACCTTGCTTCTGAGGCTCATCAGCTTCTAGCTCTATCTCATGACTTCTGAGGGAGTTTATAAGTTCCTCCAGAGTGATTTTGTTGAGATCTTTAGCAAGCTTCAGAGCAGTAACCATAGGCCTCCACTGCTTGGGTAAACTTCTGATTATTTTCTTGACATGGTCAGCAGTAGAGTATCCTTTGTCCAGAACTTTGAGACCAGCTACCAGAATCTGGAATCTAGAGAACATAGTTTCAATGGATTCAGATTCTTCCATTTTGAACGCCTCATACTTCTGAATGAGCGCCAGAGCTTTTGTTTCTTTGACCTGAACGTTGCCCTCATGCGTCATTCTGAGAGAATCAAAGATATTTTTTGCTGTGTCTCTGTTGGAGATCTTTTCATACTCAGTATAGGAGATGGCACTGAGGAGGATGGTTCTGGCCTTATGGTGATTCTTGAAGTCACGCTTTTGTTGATCAGTCATTGATTTTCTATCAATCTTCTGACCACTTGCATTCACAGGGTGCGTGTATCCATCTGTCACCATATCCCACAGATCAGCATCATGTGCTAGAAAGAAGCTTTCAATTCTGTCTTTCCAGTAATAAAAGTTTTCTCCATCAAAGACTAGAGGTTTGCCACTGAATCTGTCTCTGTCCTCATTGTTGTCATTGCTGATGTGAGAATTGTTTCCTGCCATTGTGTTTTTCTGACGCTGGATCTTGTACTGACACGGTTAAGTGTTTTAGCTCAGAACCAGGCGCTCTGATGCCAATTGAAGGGGTGAAAAACACAAGAAGGGGGGGTTGAATTGTAAAACTGAAATCTTAAAGCAATTGACAAGATATTTTTATCCTGGTTCGTTTGATCTCAAACTACTCCAGTCCACCCGTCAAGGTGATTTCGCCTCTCTCCAACGAGGTCTTAATTCACTATATTCAACTGAATATTACAGACTGCTTTAACAACTGCTAAAGCCTTCTTGATTCAAACCACAACCCGGTTTGTCAAGGCAACACTTTCTTACAAAGATATAAAACTGTGTGTGTGGATGTTTTCTACAAAACTGTATCACAACTGTGATGTATACACAAAATGAAGCTTAGAAACTAGATTGCTAAACAATAGTGGAGTATCAGAGTATGTGGTTTAGCAAAACTGGTAGTACGAAGATTATGGTTCAGCTTTTGTGCGTGTAGAGATTTGGAGAGCATTAGCCATTATAATCTTCAAAGCCTTGTTTATATAGCACTTGAGAAGATGAACGTTGAATGCAATATTCTTGATTCAATGCTAATAACAAGCTTTCCTTTTTGAGCAGATCTTGTCTAGAATGAGGCCGTTGGAATTAATTAGCTTTCAATGCACAGTATCGTTGCTTCTTTAACGCAAGTTCTGGCTTGGCTCATTCTGATTCTGCTTCGCTGCTGATGAACTATTGTGTTTCTGTATCAGAGTGTTGAGCGCAGTTCTGTTCATCAAGCTTCAGCATGTACGTGAGTTGATCATCTGATTTTGACGTTCTGATGTGGCAACTTCTGATGCTGGTGTATGAAATCAAATTCTGATGCTGAATAGACGTGATCTTGCTTATATCAATCAGAGTATCTGCAAGTCAGAACATAATAATTTTAGGCAGCAGATAGTTCAAACATGAAACTTATAAATACTATATCTTTTCACTTTGTTATCATCAAAACTCAAATATAGGGTAGTAGATTCAAACATTGTTCTAACATAAGATACCTTGCAACTTTGCTAATCATGGTTATACGATAACCCATGCCCATCCCGTTTACATCTAAAGATAGGGTTGCTTACCAAATCAATGGTAAGACAACAATGTCAAAGGAAAAGGAGATGAACAAGAAAGACATTTGAGTAGGTAGATTGCTCCTAATTACTTGATCCATTTCAAAACAAACATCCTTGCTATTTTCAAAACAAACACTTACACTTTCAAACATCTTACAAACTTGAAAACATTTTCAAAAGATCAACATCTTTGTATACATTCTTACGAATGAGAATCATTATAAAGATTGCCTAAACAAATGGCCTCTTTATAAAATACTTTCAAAAACCACACAAAGCACAATTTCAAACAAAAGCAAGTGACCTAACAAGTAACTAAGAGCCCATGGATAACCATGGATGAAAAGGGTGCTAATACCTTCCCTTTTCATAATCTACCCCCCCCCCCCCCCCCCCCCGAACTCAAGAAATAATCTCAAAGGTCTTTCCTGTGCTTTTTCACCTTTCCTTTTGGATAAAAGAAAAGTTGGTGGCGACTCTTGCTAACCGCAACATTTGCGATCAAACGCAAAAACCTTCAAGTCAGTTCTCCCACCGTATCACAACTGCTACCTGTTAGCCAACCTTCAAGCTTCCGAAGAAAGATCAAGTAGTTAAGTGGAACGACGACTGTTAAAAAGCATTTGATAAAATCAAGGAGTACTTTCAAGAACCTCTAATTCTGATGCCACCGGTTGAAGGAAAGCCTCTAATCATGTACCTAACATTACTAGAGAATTTAATGGGGTGTGTACTGGGACAACATGATGAGTCTGGTCGAAAAGATCATGCAATATACTACCTTAGCAAAACGTTTACCGACTGTGAAACAAGATATTCACCACTTGAGAAAACTTGTTGCGCTTTGGCATGGGCTGCTCGCCGACTAAGACAGTAAATGTTGACCCATACTACTTTATTGATCTCTAAAATGGATCCCATTAAATACATATTTGAGAAGCCATCTCTCTCTAGAAGAATAGCCCAATGGAAAATGATCTTAACAAAATATGACATTCATTACATTACTCAAAAGGCAATCAAAAGAAGTGTGCTGGAAAATCATTTGGCGCATCAAGCTGTAGACGACTATCAGTCCATGAATTTCGAATTCCCGAATGAGAACATTATGCTAGTTACAGATTGTGAAGAGCTTGGATCATATGAAGGACCTGATCTAGGATCTTGATGGACTATGGTTTTCGGTGGAGCTTCTAACGCACTTAGCAACAGGGTCAATGCTGTAATTATCTCTCCCCAGGGTTGTCATACGCCCTTCACTGCCAGACTTTGCTTTGACTGCACCAATAATATGGCTGAATATGAAGCATGTATCATGGGTATTAAAGTTGTTATTAACCTGAGAATCAAATTCCTGAGCGTATATGGGGATTTAGCCTTGGTAATCAGTCAGGTCAATGGATAATGGGCTACAAAGCATCTGAATCTTATCCCTTACCGAGAACATGTGCTGACCTTAAATCCGTACTTCGAGGAGATAACTTTTGATCACATCCCAAGGAAAGAGAATCAGTTGGCGGACGCATTAGCTACCATGTCATCCATGTTCAAGGTCATATGGAACAATGAGGCTCCCAGAATTACCATTGAAAGATTCGATGAACCGACACATTGTTATGAAATTGACACTGATAGTGTAGAAGAAAAACCTTGGTTTCATGAAGTGAAAAGATACCTTGAAGATCAAGAATACCCTGAGGGGGCATCGATCAATGACAATAAATTCCTACGGAGGTTCTCGGCTATGTTCTTCTTGAGCAATGGAATTTTGTACAAGCGCAATCATGATCCGACTCTACTTCGTTGTGTGGACAAGAAGGAAGCAGAGAAAATTATGGAGGATATACACAGAGGCTTCTTTGGTACTCAGTCCAACGGGCATACTATGGCTAAAAGGATTCTGAGAGCGGGTTACTATTGGTCGACTATGGAAACTGACTGTCACCGCCACTCGAGGACTTGCCATAAGTGTCAGATCTATGCTGATAAGGTTCATGTGCCTCCAGTACCTTTGAACATTTTACTGTTCCTTGGCCATTCGCAATATGGGGAATTGATATGATCGGAGAAATCAAGCCTACTGCTTCTAACTGACATCGCTTCATTCTCGTCGCCATTGACTACTTCACAAAATGGGTTTAAGCAACCTCGTTTGCCTCTATTACCAAGAATGTGTTTGCCCAGTTCATAAAACATAATCTTATATGTCGGTATGGCATGCACGAGAGAATCATCACGGACAATGGTACCAACCTCAACAAGACTATGATAATTGAACTCTGCATGCAGATCAAGTTAAAGCACAACAACTCTTCTCTGTATCGACCAAAGATGAATGGCGCAGTGGAAGCCTCCAACAAGAAAGTTAAGAAGATCATACAGAAAATGGTTGTGACTTATAAAGACTGGCACGAAATGTTACCATTTGCTCTTCATGGCTATTGCACTTCAGCACGGACATCAACTGGGGCAACCCCATTCTCTCTGGTCTATGGTATGGAAGTTTCCCTACCTATCAAAGTTCAGATCCCTTCTCTAAGGATTATGAAAGATGCAGACTTAGACGAAGACGAGTGGATTCAGACTAGGCTAGACCATTTAAATCTGATTAACAAAAAGAGGCTTGCAACTGTCTATCATGGTTAGATGTATCAGAAGCGTATGATCAAGGCATTTAACATGAAAATCAAGCATGGGGTATATCAGGCTGGTGACTTGGTAATAAAGCGCATCATTCTACCGCAAGGTGACCCTAGGGGCAAATGGACTCCCACCTACGAAGGGCCATTTGTAGTCAAGAAGGTATTTTCGGTTGGTGCTATGATACTAACCACCATGGATGATGAAGATTTCCCGCACCCTGTGAACGTGGACATAGTTAAAAAATACTATGCATAAAAACGACCCGCTAGGTTGACTGGCCAAGGCAAAAAATAAGGGAATCCCGGAGAACCAAAAAGGGTTCGGGAAAAAATTAGGAATATATATAAAAGATTGTACACCCGACAAGTCGAAAATCTGAAAAGGAGACTTGGGAAAGAAAGGGTATCCTGGTGGACTGAAAACCTGAAAGGGCAGTCCATGCAAAATTTAGGGATCAAAAGCGTACGACTATGTCCCATTGGATCACTTACAACAAGCTTTATTATTAAAGTCAAAAGTTCAAATGGTACCGATTAGTTCAATCAACTTCTTCCGACAACAAGGGATGAGATGTTCGAAGACATAAAGGAAATAGCAGAGTTGGAACCCAACAAGATCATTTACACATAGCTATATGTTTTTTGTTTTCACTTTGTACTCTTTTCATTTCGTGACAATTTCCTATTACTGAGATTTATGTCTCTTTATACAAAATTGTCTGTTTATGGGTAAACTATCAATACAAATACACCATAAAATTCAAACTTTTTGTATTTTAATTTTTCTATTTTGTTTGCAAAAACGTCCAATGACTAAAATTGAATGAACATATGCATATGAACGCGATTAACTATTAACAAATATATACATAAGAACAGGAATAAGCATTTACTCAAGACTCTAGGAGTTGGGATGACATTCAAGCTGTCCACAAATCCCCACGGAGCCACTTCCATTAGATTGTCCCCACAGAGTAATCTTCACAAATTCATCTTCATTTAAGATACATTCCCCGTAATTTCCCCAGCAGACCGCTCTGGTGGATAAAAGAATATGATCTCCTTCCCGTCAATATCACCAACCTATTAAGTTCCAATCAGTACAGTTCGTGGAAGTTCTCTTCCCCGACCGAGTTTATTCCTCCAAAACTGTAAATCCCGTACATATTTCTTCTCTCCAGCAGAGCTCATTTTCTCCAATAGAGCTTGTTTCCTAAGCAAAAGTATTTCTCCATCAATAGGGTTTATTTCCCCAATAGATTACAGTCTCCGCAGCTTGAGTCTATTCCTCAGATGGCTATGAATCACCGGTAAAATTCCTCTCTCCACTGAAGTCTCCATTATCCCAAAGAGTTTCTACGGAACCTGGAACCAGACCAGATATCAGTCAACTTTATCTTCCCCAGACAAGTTGAAAGGTTATCCTTCTCTTTTATCCCCAACCAGGGTATATAAGAATTAACCTTCCCAATAGAGCGATGAACGACTAATGTTCCTAAACTCTTCTCCCCAAAAAGAAGTCAACATTCCCTAGTGGAGTTTCCTCAAACAGCAAGCAGGAATCCCAACAGAAGCATTCTAGACAAGGTTGAAGATTACATATGTTCTTCATCCCCAGCACCAGTCAGTGATTCATTTTCCCCGGCAAGATGTCTTGTGAAACTGTTGATACATTTCAAAACAACATTTCACATTCATACATCATTTACCAATATCATAGCATATGCATACGAAACGCATATATCAGTATCATTTATTTTGAGAACATCATTACACAATGCATTTCATACATCATGACATTGCATACAACTAACTTTTTACCTTTTCAGGAAAGACCAATCAAAAGACAAACATCATCAACTACTTATATGACCCGACAGTCTTCTCAAAGGCTACATCTAACAAAAGGCTATTTCAGCAATTTCCTCAGAGGATCATTCTCAAAAAAGACATCTTCTGGCTCAGATTAAATCGACCATAGATTTATTCTGATACTTCTTCCAGTAGACATCTTCTGGCTCAGATTAAATCAACCATATATTTATTCTGATACTTCTTTCAGTAGACATTTTCTGGCTCAGATTAAATCGACCGTAGATTTATTCTAATACTTCTCCTAATTAAAGACGGACATAGACATCTTCTGGCTCAGATTAAATCGACCATAGATTTATTCTGATACTTCTTCCAATAGACATCTTCTGGCTCAGATTAAATCAACCATAGATTTATTATGATACTTCTCCCAGTTAAAGACGGACGCAGACATCTTCTGGCTCTGATTAAATCAAGCATAGATTTATTCTGATACTTCTTCTAGAATATATTTTCTGGCTCATATTAAATCAAGCGTATATTTATTCTGATACTTCTTCCAGTTGAATCCGAGCGTAGACTTAGTCTAATCTCTATCAATAGTTACTTTTGATGGCATCTACAAGCCCATCTCCAATGACTCACCATTACCTCTCCAAATGGCATCTTTAATCCCATTCTCGGTATAATCAACCAACCGCGTTACTTCGTGCAACGACGAGTGCAAATTTCTGGGCACTTAGGTGTTCAATCATCTTCTACCTTCAAGTCACGAATGGAGGACATGCCAATCTAACTCTTCAGATTTAAGAAGATTGAACAGGGGCAGCATTTGTACCCCAAAATTTGCCTTCCTATTTTCTTCAAAACATGCTCACAAAAGGTCTCAAATACTCAAACCCACTCAAGAGTTAACTGGTCAAACCTCCTCCTAAGCAAGGGTCTTCAACTAGGGTTTTGTGCTTCTCCATGAAGATTGGGTTGCAAGGTTCTCAAATTACTTTCGTGGTTCATCATAGGTCCTCAATAATCCTTATGTCAAGTTTCAAGTCTTGCATCACATGTTTGCTCAGTCAATGGCTCAGAAGATTAAAAGTCAACTGTATTGAGTAAAAGGTCAATTATGATCAACATACAGTTAAATTTCAATATTTTTTGTCAACATCAACATTTTGAGGTTATTTTCATCATTTGATCAAGGGTTGATCATGATTCCTCAAGGAAAGCCCTCAAATCATCAAAGGTCAAAATTTTCCAAATTAAGGTTTTGATTGAAGATGACTGATCATTGACTTTTGCCTAATGCATGACATAATAGCTTAAAGCATTATCTTAACGGCTAAAATACAACATCTTGACCTAATTATATGGCTCAAAACATCTCCAAAGATAAAAGTGATTGATAGTTGAAGGATTGAATCATTTGAATGAAAAGTCAACACTCACACAAAAGTCAAACTTTAACTTTTTGGTCAACATTGGAATTCAAAATCAAGAACCATCAAAAGATTCAAAATTATCAAGTTTGATCATCAAAAGTTAAAAAAATCAAGAAAGTCAACAAAAGTCAAAATTGAAGATTTTCAAACACTTAGAAAAATTCAAGTGTTTTGTGCCTAAAAAACCCTAACTTCACAAGAAAGTTTCCTCAAGATACAAGATGATTCAAGGAAAACTTTCAACATGAAAGTTATAGGGACTAAAGAATTCTACAATTTTGTTAATGCGGGATAATCCTCAAAAAGTTCTTGGATTAAGAGATATGGGCCCATGAAGTTCTGATGTTTTTACCCAACACTTAGAAAAATTTCTAAGTGTTTCCTTCTTAACAAAGTGACTACTTTATGGCCATTTTTCACTAAGATCCAAATTGATTCAGTGAAAACTCAAAACATGAAAGTTGTAGATCTTGGTTCAAGCTTTCCAAAATGTCTAAGAACACAAATTTATCATACTTGAGTTAGATGTTTCGAAGAGATGAAGATGACATGTCAAACTTGAATTATAGGTCATTCTTTTGAAAACCTTATGGCCAAATCTCAAACCTGAGCTACATGATCTTACTTTACAGGCCTTTAAACTCCAAATTTATTCATAATTAGAAGATTACACACACTTTTGATCCATAATACAAGTGATTAAGGCTTTATCCAATCCATTTTGCCATTTAAAGGAGAAAGGCTACACTTCCATTCTAGTAAAGCATGCTTTTATACAAATTCCACTCTCCTTGAGCCACTAAATTGTTTCTTCTGGACACACACAATGCCGAAACCAGAAGCAACATGTCTAAAGCCTCTAACCACTTTAGATCCTTTTGTACTATGTATTGGAACAACAATTTTCACCAAAACTTGGTTGTTCCCTTTTAACCAAACCATAACTCTTCAACTTGACAACCTAATTTTCTCATTACCTCCAATTTTTCCCTATAAAAAGAGACCATCTCTCATTTCTAAAAGGACCATTGACAAACCCTCTAAACCTCTCATACACTCTCAAAGTCAGAATTACCATAAAACTCCATTTTTGAGCTTTGAAGTCCATTTCTTCGGATCCCTCAAAACATGCAATATATGTGCAAACCAACCATCCATACACCTTACATACATCACATATAACACATCCAAACACTTGCTACACTTTTGTAACACCGTCTTTAACATCCTCTAAACTCCATAATCGAAGCTTGCATATTGACTTGGTTGGAGTGATTCATTAACTTTTAATGCAAAGTACTTATCCCATTAGCTCAAGGAAGGTCCCAACAAGCTTAATCCATCATTACATTGCATTTAAAGGCCATAGAAGAAGCTTCAGACTTTTCTCCAAAGAGGTAAAAACCTTAAACTGTGATATCCATATACATGCATCATTTGTGTTTAGTTTCAAAAGATAAAATGTAGATATCAATTCCCTAACGTTAACCATGTCCTTAGTTTTCATTTATATTGCTTGTGTGTTGAGAATTTTAGCTCTGACCAGTTAGGTTTTCATTTTGGTACCAACAGAATTTCTCTTTAATCTTTGAGTTTTAGCTTGAGTAAGTTACATGGTTGAATTCGTGATTAAATTTCAAGAAATTTTGGTTTTGGATGTTTTCAAAATGGATGAGAAATGAGAGTTTTAGGAATTTAACAATGGTGTTGTTGTCCGTTAGCACACGCGAGGAAGAAGAAGATAGCAATTTCAAATTTCTAAACTTGTTTTATAATATATTTACTGGGGGGCATTTCATAATCGAATGAAACAGCCACCCCAGTGGTAAAACAAGCGTGTGTTAACCTTAGGGACTTGGGTTCGAGCCCCAGTGGTACACTTTTGTTTTTTTCATATATTTTCCTTACAGATTCAATACAAGCAAATCCAAGGCGCACATGGTGTAACTCCCATCTTAACCTTCAGATCCCAAAAGGTCCAGATCTAACGCTTCTGATGATTTCCTCATGGTGAACCCCAGGGAACCGCCCTCACTGGATCCATCACTAGCATACTGGGCCTTATCAGGCTGGGCTTGGCATTTGGTTTCTCACCCCCCAATTTCTTTTACCAACACATGCCCATTTGAATTTCTTTTTTTTAACTAATTATTTTCTTTTAATCAATTTTATTTAAATCAAAATATCATAAAATCATAAAATTATAAAAAAATTCAGATTTAGGTTTTAATAAATTAATTTAATTTTTATAATTAAAAATTAATTAATTTGATCACACTTTATTTTATTTTTTATAATTAAATTGTAAATTAATTAGGATTAGGTCTAATTTTTATTTCACATTTCAAATATTTTTCTAAATAAAAACAACAAAAATATTTTCTTAAACACTTAGAAATATTTTAGGGCTTCTTAAATATCTTCCCCTTTTCAACCATCGGGCGCTCATTTACTTTCTCGCATTATTTTTCAAAATTGTTTACTGTCAATGGTTTGTAATAGATAATTAGGGTTTATCGCTTTCCTCCCTATTTTTATGGTTTGTACTCCCCATCCCCGAAGCGATATAATAGCGTAGATTTATTTCCCGCATTTTTTCCACACTTGTATATTTTTAACTGCTAGATTAATTAGGCGTGCATGGAAAGACGTAAAAAGAAAAAACATTAGAAAACCTAATCTCAAGACAAATACTTGAAATCAAAACACTTCGCACACGCGCACCTCTAGGGTGACCCTCACTTGTTGCCTCATATTTAAACAAACATGTCCCTCGAACGTGGGATGCTTTAGCAAAGACCCTCGGTTAAAAGATCGTAGTCCCTCGATGACCCTTCGATGCTGACTTCGGTAAATGATCTTAGTCCCTTATGAAAATTGCTAAATTGCCCCACAAGTTGCTTTCTATGACTGTACAACGACCCACGTCTGTCCCTAACATCCAATGATAGAGCTTCCTTCTAACTAATGTTAGGGTAGCACCATCTAAAGGAGGAGGAAAAAAACAAAGAATTCTTTAAGTAGGTAGAACGCTCGTAGTCGCTTGTTCACAAACTTTTCAAGACAAAACATCTTTTCACAAAACAAAACTTTCTTTCACAAATATTTTTGAAACAAACATTTAGTATACATTCTCAACAATACGAGAATCATTACAAAATTGTCGCACTTAGGCCTTTTCAAAATATTTTCAAACATGCACAAACACAAAGCATTTTCAAAGTGAGCTAGCGATTAAGAGCCCGTAGATAACTACAGATGAAGAAGGTGCTAACACTTTCCCTTTTCATAACTTATCCCCCGAACTCAAAAAATTCTCAAAGGTCTTTCCGGTTCTATTAACCCTTTCCTTTATTGGATAAAAGAAAAGTCGGTGGCGACTCTTGTTATCCGCAACATTTGCGATCAAACGCAAAACCAAAAATTAAGTTCTCCCACCGTATTACAGGAAGGCTAGCCCTAATATGAGTCTTGAAATATATCTTTGGTTAACCAATTCTGAGAATGAGCAATAAATCTTGAACTGATTCACAATAGGATCTTAAAGTAATGTGCCGCTGATAGGAACATTGACCAAGTTTCTCAATTATTTTAACTTCCTTGATGAGGAAAACTTATTTTGAAAGAAAAATTTTTCATTCAAATATGGTAATTTTAATGCAAGGTTCATGCAAAAGTTTTGAAATCAAAATAATTTTTGAAATGATGTTATTGATGTGTAGCAAAAGAATCACTGGTCAAAACACAGTGTTTTAGACATTCAAAGTGAAAGAGAAAGTAAATGTATGGTACCAAAATAAGAGATTTGCAAAAATCTTTTTTGGAGTCAGTTTACACAACCTTGTTGTAGTATGATTTCAAAAGAACCCTATATTCAATTAGGTCTTTTGAGGGTTGTAATATGGTTTGATTCACGGTTTATGAAGCAAAGGATAAAGGCTCAAAGTTTATTTGTATCCACCCATTCTTCATGATGATCTTTAGTTCTATGTTCAGTTAACTAATACTATGCATTCAGGTTCCAAGAGATTTTGGAATTGCAGCACTGGTAATGGTGGTGGCTCAGAAACAAAGGGATTCTTGAGATGGAAGTCACTTCTCCTTTACAATATTTTGTTCTTTTTGTTGATGAATTTGGTCAACTCATTTTTTTCTTTATTGAGGATTTTGGTGGCCTCTTAATTGGCTTTCTTTTTTATATTCCTAACTTTTTCTTGAATTGTTTCATTTGAGATTACAGTCAGCGGGATGCCCCAATTTTGCCTAAGCCTCCTTTTTAGGTTTTAACTTAGCGGGTTTTCCTTTGATTATTTTTTTTCATTCTTTTTTTTCATTCTTTTTCTGGAAATATAGTGATTTCCTTGCTTAATGATTACTGAGAACCATCACTGCCACCTTTGATTTAAAGGACATCTTCGACACTTCTTTGATGTGTGTGAAGGAAAGTTTGTAACTGTAACCTTTATTGAAAGGTTTCTTGAATGATTCTCTTGTATTTGAATTCACAATCAAATTAACTGAGAGCTACCCATCCCCAAGTTAAGATTGTGAGTTTTTTTCGTACAGAAAGAAACTCCAACTTCTAGGATCAAAGGGGTTCACAAGGGATTAACTTCCTTATTTCTTAAGTGTTTGGAAGTTAAAACAATGTCTTACATCATGGGTATCTCATTTTATTCATCCTCCCTCCAATATTTGAATAAACAAAAGTTTGATGAAGAAAGTGAACAGGAGAAATATATTTTTCGAAAAAGAAAGCATAAATATTCACACAGTGGGTGCAAATTAATTGAATCAAAACATTTCAATGCTCATTTCATTAAAATTAACATGAAAGTACAAACAAAGTTTGAAAGTAAACAATCAATACATGTAAAGGAAAATACAAACAGAAAGTAAACATGGACTAGTGACTAATAAGTAACAAGGATGAGTTGTCCTATCTAAAACACTAGCTTTAGAAGGTAGGTTGGCTTTCTCTAACTTCAGCTTCACTTGTCATGCTCTATAAACAAATTCTTATTGACATTAGGACCAAAATCTTAGAAAGTGAGGATCTTTTCCTTAATTAAATCTTGCACTCTAGCCTTTAGAGCATAGTAATTTTTCAAATCATGGCCTGGACCACCTTGATGAAAATCACAATGGAGATCAGACCTAAACCCGACTGGAAGAGGATCTGAAGAAGGAGGTAGAAATCTGGTTGTAATCAAATCTATTTGTACCATTGTAGGATACAATTTAGTATATTTCATAGGAATAGGATTAAAGTCAATCCTATTTCGGTTCTGATTATGTCCAATAGCCTGACGTTGGGGAACTTGAACTGGTTGAGTACTAACATCAGGAGCAACAACTACTACAAAAGGTTGAACATCATACTGTGTCCTTTGGAGAGGTCTTCTTTTCTCAGCAAAGACAACATTGGCTTTAACTTCTTTCTTCTTTTGTAAACTTCTAAAGGATTTCTTTGTACCATTAGAAGATTCAGCAGCTTTAGACACTTTACCATTCTCAATGCATTCTTCTAGCATCAGACCAATAGTCACCAAGTTTATGAAGCTAGAGGACACACTAACAATCATCTTATCCCAAAATAAAGGAGGCAAGGTATCCACAAACATACTTGTAAGCTCTTTATTAGCTAGAGGTGTTTCAACTTGAGAGGCCAGTTCTCTCCAACATTGAGCATATTCCTTGAAAGATTCTTTATCGCTTTGAGACATGTTTTGCAGTTGACGGTGATCAGGATCCATGTCCAGGTTGTACTTAAATTTTCCCGTGAAGGCATCAATTAAGTAATGGAATCACTAATTAAGTTCATTTGGAGTCCCATATACCACTTGAGTGAAGCACTACTCAGACTGTCTTGAAAGCAATGGATGAGCAACTTCTGATCGTTGGTGTAGGCAACCATCTTTCTGAAGTGCATGACCAAATGACGTATTAGACATGTATGCCCCTTGTATTTCTCGAACTCAGGAGTTTTTAACTTTACAGGCATCACAAGGTCAGAAACTAAGCACATGTTGTCAGAGTCAACACTGAAGAACTCATTGCCTTCCATAACTTTTAGTCTTTTCTCTAAAGTCTGATATTGTTCTTTGACATCTTTAATCTCACCAACCTCTCCTTGACTCACACTCTGTGTACCCGCAACATGGTACTCAAAGAGAGGATTCTCATAAGGAGATTGAATAACTTGGGAAACAGTGTGCACAACAGGTTGAGGTTCAAAGAAAACTAGAGCCTAAAACACTAGTCGGGAAGATTGGCTAACCATAGAAGTTGTGGAAAAAGGTGGAGAGTAGTTCTGAGGCAAACCTAACTCTGGCCATGTAGAAGCTGGATGCTGGATAGGTTGAGGGTTAACAACAATAATTGAGATTTCAGAGATCACAATCCTCTGAGGTGGTTCTCCTCTGGCGATAAAAACTTGCATCATCTCATTAAGTTTTTCCATGCCTAACTTCAAATCATCAATTTACATTCTAACTTCTGCATTATGATGTTCTTGGTCTTCCATTCTTTGTCGGATGTTGGCTCTAGTCCCGTGCTTGTGTTGAGGAAACAACTTGACGATTGATAGATAACTGGAAGAAAGAGACAACTGGAAATAAGATCCTGGGAAACCTGGAAGTCTGCATGAATCATGCAAAGGATGAAAATGATATGCAATGCAAAGCACTGTAACAGAATTACAGGTTCAAAGTCACGAGCATGGATTCAAGGTAATCATGGTAAGAAAAAATCCACAAGGTATGCTCTACTATTTTGGATAACATGTACAAGAACCAAGTTCTATCAAAGTTCCTAGAGTCATCAATCTTCTTTCAGATATTAACGGCTTACCGACTACTCGGGAACCAATAATATTCTCAAGAGAAACTCATCTAAGTGTAGTATCGTGTATCAACTAATTTAGGATTACTCCTTTATAGCCACTACACTACATCCTAAAAGGACAAGAGGGGAAATGATGTTCTAAGGTCCTCAGCTTCTCAGGCTCCCAAGTCAAAAGTAGCAATGTCTTCTCGATTACCCGGTTAACAAATACTACCCTCAAAGGGCCCTCCACTAATCGGGGGATCTCAAGTCAGTTTATTCAGGACTACTCCTTCAAAGCAAACATGACTATACCACCATCCTAAACTTAGGTTTAACTTGAGTCTGGGTATAGGACTTGTCCTTGTAAATATCACCAAGCACCCTGAAAACCATAAAAATCCAGACAAACAAGCAAACAACAATAATAATAACACAAACACAGATAAACAAAGATAGGCTCAATCCACTTAGGATTTATCCCCAGCAGAGTCTCTAGTGTATGTTGCGGCAAAAAAATTGAAAATAAGTTATTGATTAACTTATCTCATAAAAAAAAAGCAAGAGTCACCACCAAAATTTATTGCTTCCAAAGGAATGGGAAAATATCGAATAAAATCCTTAAGAGCATGCAAAGAAAAAAGAAAATCCCAAAGAGAACAGGGTACTGAGGTTGGTTATGCACAAAGAAGGTGTTAGCACCCTTCACATCCATGGTACTCTATGAGAACCTCTGGAAAATTTTTGTTTTTGTCAAAAATGGTTGTTTGCAATATGACTAGAGAGATGAGACAAGAAATGGTTTTTATGATTTTTGGCTTGGCAAAACTTTGAGAGTTTTGTGCCTATATACCACCAATGTGCAATGGAGAAATCAGAACCACGTAGTTCTTCTAAAAAAGAACAAAACTTTGTGTGTTGGTTGATTTTAAATGAAGAGACAAGTTGTCATTTTTAGGAGAAGACTCGACTAATCGCCCACAAAGTACAAGAAGAATGGACAATGCATCACATGAGAGAGGTCTTACACGTGGATAAAATCAACAAGTGCATCAAGAGCTCAAGTGGAAAAGTCAACAATTTTCAATCACAACTATAGGGATAGGAGAATGACATCTCAACTATGAATGACACATGTATAATCTTGAAAAAGGTTTTATAGGGAAAAGGTGCACAAGGGCACAAAAAGGTTTGAATGAAGTTTGTGTTTTTTAGTCTTTGTGAAAAGGTTTGAATATGTTTAAATGGATAGAAATTTGATTAAAGAAAAGAAGTTTTGAAAAGTAACTTAACAAAGTCTAGGTTTAATATGGAAATCGTTCAAGTTTGAAAACAAGAATCATTTGAAAAGAGAGAAGATTTTGAAAATTAAAGAAGGGGAGGAGATGAAGAGACTATCCTAAAGCATAAAGTAAATGCGAGAAATAAATTATTTCATTGTAAGGTAGTTGTTCTGGACTGGGCCAACACATGCCCTACCATTGAGGAGGCCTAATCCAACATATTTATAAAGACTTAAAAGCATACAACCCAAACTGAGGACCATTGGGCATTTCCCCACGTATCCAATAGAAGAACATGACTCGCGTTTCCATAATATCATCATTCTTACCTCCGAGAATAACGGGTCCAACTTCCCTACTTTCTCGGGGCAGTTGACCAGGGAGGAGGTCAAGTTCTAGACTCCATACACCTGTAAACCCTGACAGTATTTGTTATCGGGCCTCATCATGGCCTAATACTAAAGACCTTGGCCCAGTGTTGGGGGCTATAAAAACCCTCTCACTTGAGAGGGTCAAGTATTCATTAATTAATTCATTCATTCATCCATACTCTCACTTTACTCGCACTTGCTATGAACCTTACTTGTGCATCAGAGTGTATTCCAGGTACCCCATCCACTTCACATTTGACCGCTGTCAACTTGAAGTTTGTGGGCCTTGACGATCTCTTCTGATCAGGTACGATCAATGGCGTCGTCTGTGGGAAGCCAACTTCCCCGTCTTTCGTTTACTTAAGACTAACATAACTTTTTTTCAATCCTCTGATCATCATGGTCGACCAAGCTAACAACGGTGACCAAAATGCTCACTTTATTGATGGTGGCAACAACAATAATGCTGGCAACAACAACAACGCTAACACTGGAAACAATAACATTGTCGAGCATGACTTCAGGGATGAGATGACCGCATCCTCTTCCATCCATTTGCAACCACCTGACGATGCCAACCCACCTCTTCATAATTACGAGCCTGCTGTGTATCAGGAGATGCCCGTTCCTAAGAATGTTGATCCCACGACCATGGCCTTGTTCGCAGTGATCAACCAAATGAACTACATGATCTTCTCGCAGGGAAAACACTTGATGATGCTGGAACAAACCCGTTGTTCCCCAGAAGACACCGAAGACCTGACTCTCGAACTCCTCCTCCTCGATGACATCCGCTCTAAATCTCCCCCACAGAGATACAGACAGGACGACTCTCAAAGCTCCTCTCCCCTCTGAACTAGGCGAGGTCCAGCATTGGAAAGAACCCAACCTGAAACTGTCAAGAAGCGAGGTCACCTTCCCTCCCCCCCCCCCCCCCCCTGTGTAAAGAACAAAGATCCCCAGAACATAAAATAAATGGGGGAGAGGAAGAAAAGAAGTCTTGGTCGAGGAACCCTCCTTGTGTCCAAGACCGACACAAAGATCATTGCTACAATCGGTCCCTCTATCGCTCCCCAGAAAGAAGCGACGAAGACGACCCCTGTGATCCACTATTCCAAGCCATCATGGGGGCCTCTATTCCTAAAGGGATGGATAAGCTTCCCCTTATGAAGGAGTACGCCGGCATTGTTGACCTCGTCGACCATATTGACGACTTCAAGGCAATACTCCTCTATCATAATGTCGGGGGCCCTATTGAATGTAGTTTGTTCCGCATGATGCTAAGGAAAACAACCATGGACTGGTATAAGAGCCTCCCACAGAGTCAATCACCTAGTCGAGGAGTCTGAAGAACCAATTCATCAGCAGCTTCACAGTATCTCGTCGGCACCCAAAAACTGAGGCCACCCTCGAGGCAATCATCTAGAGAAGTGATGAGACCCTCAGAGAGTACATTGATCAATTTAATCGCGAGGCCACCCAGGTCCCCTGCGTCGATAACATGAAGAGGTACTTGCTCGTCAGAGGACTCCTCCCAGGCATTTTCAGAAAGGCCGTCAGCATCGAGCCTCCCAGATCTTTTGACACACTCCTCGAAAAATCTTGGGCCTATATGGACTACGAGGAAAAAGAGGTCGCCAAAAATGCCAACAATTCTAGGAACCGCGGGCTAACTAACATCCTGCAACATAATGACGCGGGCTCTTCTCGACGAACGGGGGACAAGAGAAGGGAGGAAAAGCCTCGCGACTCCCGCGAGCATAGAGGACCAGTCGGGCGATTCACAGAATACACCCTGTTGACCCCTTCTCGTGAGTGTATCCTTGCGGAGTGCTCCAATGCTGAGTTCAAGGACGGTGGGGTCAGGCGTCTCGACCAATCCCTACTAAACCCGGGGCCAATAGGACAAAATATTGTAAATACCACTGGAGCCACGATCACCTGACTGAAGAATGCATCCTCCTGAAGGATTCTATCGAGACTATCATCAAGGTAGGGAGACTCAGGAAATACAAGAGGAACAATGCCCCTCGCTAAGATACCTGCGAGGTTAAAGAATTGGGGAGGATACCCAACCATCTGACGAATTTGGTCCCCTCAAGTAGCCTTTTACATCTCATGGCCTGAGGACTTCCACATCCCCGACGATCTCAAAGATGACGAGATGGGAGAATTTCCCCTCTTATATGGTCATATTCGGCGGGGGGTTCACTGAAGTCTCGTTGAATTCAACAAAGAGAAAATTTAGCAAGCTGATAGATACAGCCCCGGTCCAGGTTGTAACCCTTGAAAGGTTTAAGGGAAAATCTGATCCAATCACCTTCTATCTCGTGGAGCTACGCGGCAGGCCCCCTAACTCCAACATCCCTCTGCTGGTGAGGGCGAAGATGGCCAACTTTAATGTACAACACATCCTGGTCGACAAAGGGAGTTTCATCAATGTCATGTACACCCACCTGTTATGCACCCTGCAGCTTGACAATGCCCACCTGTCACCATATGTGGGGTCCGACCTGCAAGGATTCAATGGCCCGATCTCTAAGACATTGGGTTATGTTGAGTTGTTCTTCATGTTCAGGGAAGACACTGCATCCCGACGGGTCAAAGTGTGTTTTTGGTGATCGACTTCCCCTCTCTCTACAACTGCATCTTGGGGAGACCGACACTGGACGAGCTGCCCGTCGTACCCTCCACAATACATTTGAAGATGAAGTTCTACACCAAGAGGGCTCGCGTCACCACCATCCATGGAGACATTGTAGCTGCCAGGAGATGTTTCAATGCAACCTCCAAAAGACAAAACATGGTCGACACTAGGGTACGATCGACCAACAGAATGTCCTCCTCGACAACAGCAACTACCTCAGCAGACAAACCTGCTCGAGTTGAAGAACAACAAGCTCCACCAAAGGTTGAATCCATTGACCTTGACACCCGCTTTGCTAAAGATGAAGTCGAAGCCCCCAATGGAGAACAGGTTCCTCTCTGATGCATCCCAGACGGAGACTTCGATTTTATCCCCCTCGGCGAAGACCCAAGCAAAGGCGTGAAGATCGGTGTTAGACTCCCCGATCTAGTGAAGAAGTAGCTCAAAGCCTGCCTGGGGGGAAATGTTGATTTTTTTCCGTATGGAGCGCTCTGGAGATGCCTGGACTCAACCCTGAGGTCGCCTATCACCAAATTGTTGTGGATCCAGTCGCTAGGGCAGTAGTACAACATAGGCCTAGGCAGTCTCCCGAAAAAGTGGAGGTTGCTGAAAAAAGCTACAAAAGACCTCCTAGAGGCTAATTTTATTTATGAGGCCCGATATTCAACCTGGCTCTATAATTTTGTACTTGTTAAGAAAAGTAATGGAAAATGGTGTATGTGTGTTGAATATACTGATCTCAACCGAGCATATCCCAAAGATGCATTTCCTTTACCTAACATTGACATGTTGGTCTACAACTCAGTCGACTATAAAAAAATTTCATTTATGGACGCCTACTCGGGCTATAATCAAATCCCCATGGCGATGAGCTACAAACATTACATTGCATTCATGACCGGGTCAGGAAATTATTACTATAACGTAATACCATTCATCCTAAAAAACGCAGGGGCAACATACCAGTGGATGATGAACAAAGTCTTCTGTAGTGAGATCGGGGACATGCTCGAGGTATACATGGATGACATGATCATTAAGTCTCGAAAAGAGCATGTATCTAACTGTTTTGGAAAATTCAATGGGGTGTGTGTTGGGGCAGCATGACGAGTCTGGCCGAAAAGAGCATGCAATATACTACCTGAGCAAAAAGTTTACCGACTGTGAAACCAGATATTCACTGCTCGAGAAAACTTATTGCGCTCTGGCATGGGCTGCTCGCCGGCTAAGACAATATATGCTGACCCATACTACCTTATTGATATCCAAGATGGATCCAATTAAATACATCTTCGAGAAGCCTGCCCTCTCTGGAAGAATAACAAGGTGGCAGATGATCCTAACAGAGTACGACATTCAATACACTACCCAAAAAGCAATAAAGGGCAGTGTGTTAGCCGATCACCTTGCTCATCAGGCAGTGGATGACTACCAGTCCATGAAATTCGAACAAGGAGCCTGATGGATCTTGGTTTTTGACGGAGCCTCCAACGCACTCGGCAACGACATAGGTGCTGTAATCATATCACCTGAAGGATGTCATACTCCCTTCACTGCAAGACTTTGCTTCAACAGTACGAATAACATGGCCAAATACGAAGCGTGTATCATGGGTCTCAAAGCTGCCATAGATTTTGGAATCAAGTCTTTAAGTGTATTTGGAGATTCAGCTTTAGTCATCAGTCAGATCAAAGGGGAATGGAACACAAAGCACCCTAACCTCATCCCTTACAAAGAACATGTGTTGACATTAATCCCACACTTCGAGGAAATTACCTTCGAGAATTTTCCATGAGAGGAAAATCAAGTAGCTGACGCGCTAGCCACTATGTCATCCATGTTTAAACTCAAGTAGGGTAATGAGGCTCCCCAGATTACCATTGAGCGGATGGATGAACCAGCCTACTGTCACGAGATCAATGCTGAAGAAGTAGTGGACCAGTCTTGGTTCCATGAAGTTAAGAGGTATCTTGAGGCCCAAGAATATCTGGAAGGAGCTTCAGTCAATGATAAGAAGTTCTTAAGGAGATTCTCTGCTAAGTTCTTCCTCAGTAATGACAGTCTCTACAAACACAACCACGACTCTATTTTGCTTTGTTGCGTAGACAAGACTGAGGCATAAAATCATGGTTGATTTACATGAAGGCACTTTTGGAACCCATTCTAGTAGGCATACAATGGCTAAAAAAATCCTGCGGGCAGGGTACTACTGGTCCACCATGGAAGTAGATTGTTATCAGCATTCACGAACTTGTAACAAATGTCAGATCTATGCTGACAAAGTACATGTGCCTCCGGTTCCTCTAAACGTCCTGACTGCTCCTTGGCCATTCGCAATGTGGGGCATTGACATGACCAGAGATATCAAACCTACAGCTTCTAATGGACACTGCTTCATCTTGGTTGCCATTGATTACTTCACGAAGTGGGTTGAGGCAGCTTCCTTCGCTTCTGTTACCAAGAACGTCGTGGCCCGATTCATCAAACAGAATCTTATCTATCGGTATGGTATCCTAGAGAGAATTATCACAGACAATGGTACGAATCTCACCAATACTATGATCACTGCCCTATACGCGCAGTTCAAGATACAACATCATAACTCTTCCCCTTATCGGCTGAAGATGAATGGCGCTGTAGAAGCCGCTAATAAAAACATCAAGAAGATCATACAAAAAATGACAGTGACCTACAAGGACTGGCATGAGAGGTTACCATTTACTCTTCACGGTTACTGTACCATGGCGTGCACGTCGACAGGGGAAACTCCTTTCTCCTTAGTATACGGCATGGAAGTTGTCCTTCCAATTGAAGTCCAGATACCTTCTCTGAGAATAATACAGGATGCAGGGCTGAATGAAGACGAATGGGTTCGAACTCGACTGGATCAATTGAACTTGATTGATGAGAAGAGGCTTGCAGCTATCTGTCATGGTCAGATGTACCAAAAACAAATGATTAAATCTTTTAACAAAAAGGTCAAACATCAGGTATATCGGGTTGCTGACTTGGTAATCAAGCGTATCATACTGCCCCAAGGGGATCCCAGGTGCAAATGGACTCCTACATACGAAGGACCATTTTTTATCAAAAACATATTCTGTAGTGGAGCAATGATCTTGACCACTATGTATGGCGACGACCTTCCACACCCTGTAAGCGCGGACATAGTTAAAAGATATTACGCATGAACAAAGACCCGCTAGGTCGACTGACCTAGGAAAAAATTAGGGCATCCCTGCGAACTAAAAGGGTTCGGGAAAAAATTAGGGATAAAACACAACAATAAAAAATTTGTACACCTGATAAGCTGAAAACCTGAAAGGGCGGCTTGGGCAAAAAAGGGTATCCCGGTGGATCGAAAACCCAAAAGGGCGGTCCAGGAAAAAGTTAGGGAATTGAAGCGTATGACTATGTCCTGTTTGATTACCTTACGGACAATCTTCAGCATCGACCGACCAGCTCAAACAGTTCTAATCAATCCAATCGGCTTCGCTAAGGCGATAAGTAGACAAGACACTCAAAGACACGAAGACTATAGCAGAATGGGAACCCCATGGGATTATTTCGCATAACTATCTTTTCTTTGTATCAATTTTCATTTTTTACAACGCCATTCTCTTACTAGAATGTTCATCTCGTTGTACAAAAAAACTTATTCAAGTTAATACAAAGATATCCCTTTTGAAAGTGCAAAACTATTTGTTTTTCTTTATTTCTGTGTTTTGTTTACAAAAACGTCCAATGATTTATTTTGAACATATGCATTTGAACGTGATTACTATTTACAAATGAATAAAAAAATAGAAAGAGAATCACTAATGGCTTTAAGAAACAGGATAATATCTTTAGGCTATTCCATAAAATCCCCACAGGTACTTTCCCCAGCAAGAGCGGAAACAAAGACATCCTATTACAAGATCACTAACGTATCCCCAGTATGCAGCCTTGTTGTATCAAGCGCTCTCACATCCCTGACAGAGCAAAACCTCCAACTACCTCTCCAAAGATTCTCCAACGAAGGATGCCCGACTTCTCAGGTTTCCCCAACAGGATTTCACAAAGTCCACGAGTAATGCATGACGTTTCTCTTCCACAACAGAGTTTATTTCTCTATAATGGAAATTCATCCATCAACTTCAAGTATGGAGACTTACACTCCTCTTTCCCAGCAGTACTCAGGGATTTATTTTCCCCGACTCTGGAAACACTACGACAGAATAATTAATATGTCCATACATTACATTCATATGTCATAGCATTGACAACACAAGTACATACAGTGCAATCTCATTTATTTTGAGAAAACAACATTATACCATGCATTGATACATCATAGCATTGCATACAACTAACTTTTCACCTTTTCAGGAAAAATCAATCGATAGGAAATTATCACCAACAAATTTCCGACATACAAATATTTTCAACAAGTCAAATACAGATTAATTCCCCTAAGAAAGGACTGGTCGACCATCTACATAACAAATATTTTCTGCTGGTTCAGTTTAAATCTCTCAACGGTTTATCCTGATTCTTCCCCGCAGACATCTTCTCTAGTTCAGTTTAAATCTCTCAACGGTTTATTCTGATTCTTTCCCGCAAACATCTTCTCTGGTTCAGATAAATCTCTCAATGATTTGTTCTGATTCTTCTCCAGACCCCTGCTGGTTCAGTTTAAATCTCTCGATGGTTTATCCTGATTCTTTCCTCACAGAGATCTTCTCTGGTTCAGATAAGTCGCTCCAATGATTTGTTCTGATTCTTCTCCAGACCCCTATTGGTTCAGTTTAAATTTTGCAACGGTTTATCCTGATTCTTTACTAGTAGACGTTTCTCTAGTTCATATAAATCTCTCAACGATTTATTCTGATTCTTCTCCAGATTCTTGTTGGTTCAGATAAATCTCTCAATGATTTGTTCTGATTCTTCTCTAGATTCTTGCCGGTTCAGATAAATCTCTCACCGATTTGTTCTGATTCTTCTCAGACCCCTGTCGGTTCAGTTTAAATCTCTCAACGGTTTATCCTAATTCTTTCCCACAGACATTTTCAGTTTAAACCTCTCAACGGTTTACCCTGGTACTTTCCGAATAGACATTTTCTCTGTGTCATATAAATCTCTCAATGATTTGTTCTGATTCTTCACCAGATCCTCGCTGGTTTAGTTTAAATCTCGCAACGGTTTATCCTGATTATTTCCCAGTAGACAATTTTCTATTGGTTCAGTTTAAATCACACCAAGATTTATTCAGATGCTTTCCAGTCGAAGTTAATCCAAGACCTCTATTGGTTCAGTTTAAATCGCTCCAAGATTCATTCTTGTTCCTTCCAGTCAAACAACATGTAAGACTTCTGCTAATTCCAGTTTAAATCAACCAAAGGTTTATCTGATTTCTTTTCCAGTTGAAGCCAAGTTCAGACTTAGTCTAATTTCTGTCAACAATCACCTTTGGATGGCATCTAGAAGCTCATCTCCAACAACTCTCCATCATTTCTCCAAATGGCATCTTTAAGCCCATTCCCTACACAGTCGACCAACGCATCATCAAGTGCAAATTTATGGGCACTCTAGTGTTCAATCATCTTCCACTTTCAAGCTACGAACGAAGAACATGTCGATCTTACTTTTCAAGTTTAAGAAGAGTGAACAGGGGCAGCTGTTGTACCCCAAAATTTGCCCTCCCATTTTTCATTCAAGATAATATCCTAGGGTTTCTCGAATACTCAATTTGGCTCAGAAGTCGATCAGACAGATTGTCTTCCTAGGCAGTAAATCAGCATTTAGGGTTTTACATTTCTCAAAGAAAATTGAGTCTTCAAGGTCTTAATTGGTCTTCATAGGTCTTCATGTCTCCTCAAGATTTGTTTAAGCCAGTTTACAAACCTCGCATTGCAAGTTTGCTCTATCAATGGTTCAGATAACTGAAAACGACTACATCGACCCAAAAAACGACCTTTTATGAGAGCAAGTTCAAATGCTTGTAGCTTCTTCATTATTCTATATTTTCAAGTGGCTCTTCTTGTGTATGATTCTCCTTGATGCCACCTCAAATTTCTCTTCATAAATCAAGAGCTGATTACACGAAGAAGATCACCAAAATTCGAATGCGTTAGAAGTCGCATCATGAAATTTGACCTAATTTCAAATAACGGTTGTCTGATTTCTAAGAATTTTAATTTCATCAAATTATAAGACCTTGAGACGATTATTTCTGTTTATGGTCATAAGTGATGTCGCTCACGGGTTTATCTTCAGAGATCGAAAGAAAATTGTGTTTGGAAGACTTTTAAAAATTATCGAATCGTCGCAAGTCATTAGTTGATTTTTAAGTGTTCTTAATCACAGTTTGGTGAAGGTGGTTAATTCTACAAGATTTACAAATATTCTCCAAAGCATGTTTGTTTGGCAATGAAGTTCCATTCTAATCAAGTGTGGCGTGCGATTTCATTTTTGAATGCAAGTTTGAATTGGATATGATTTGAAGTTTAAGTTTTTCATCTAAATAACCATTTGTTTTAAGTTCGAGTAAACCAAGTGGAATTTGAATTCTTTTGCATTTATTTTGTTCAAGAATTTGATTTGAAGTTTGAAAGATAAGGCGCATAGTTTTACTTGAAATACAAATTACAAAGGCATTGGATTTTCTTGAGGTTCAAGTTACCAAGCAAGATATATGTTCAAATCATACAAATAGGGGATTTCATATTTCATCAAGATTCAAGTCTCACTCTTTTCTCAAGAGGCATTTTTAAGTTCATGGGCCACAGAGAAGATTCCAAACTGTGCTCGTAATTTAAATTGTATCAAAGAATATTCAAATTTTGCAAGTTTTGTAGAAACAAATTAAGTTGAATCAAGAATGAAAGATTACAACAAAGCTGCATTATTTGAATTTTACAAAATAAAGCGGAATTCATCGTTTAAATTTACAAGTGAATTGGGATGCGCTTTACAAGTTTCTAAACCACATAATTCAAATTACAAGATTCGTGATGTTACTAAATTCCTAACAATATACTAAGCTACAAGGGAATTTCTTCATCTTCAAGTCTTGACCAATTACTTCAAGTCACTCTTCACCGATTCTCCCCATTGCCCAAGTTGCTCGTACATGAAACAAGAAAAAAAAATTAGCAAGCATGTGAAAAATTCAGAAACTGTTTGTTCTCATCATTAGGGTTTGCTCAAAGAATCAATATACAGTTTAGGGAATTCACCATTTAACCATTTTTCCAAAAGCCCAACAAAGGCCTCATTTATCTTTTCCAATTAGTTTCTAATCATCGGCCCAAAGCAATATTTTCATTGCAAATCACAAAAATATGTATGTTTCTTTTGGTTCACAAATAAAATACTGTCAAAAACAAAGAGAAAAGCATACTGCATTGCAGCCCACATTGCAGCAACAAAAAAACAATTTGCATCCCAGTAAAAAAGAGAAATACAAGAGGCCAAAATGCTGTCAAGTACAGACTGCATTGCAACCTTGCATTGCTGCCCAAACCTGCTAACAAAACAGTCCAACAATTGCATAAAATAGGCAACAAAAAAACTGCACCAAAAAGATATAGCAACAACATTCCCTAAGTGTTCAAACTTGCCAAAATTTCCCCCCAAAATGTTATCCCACTACTATGTTAGAACAATGTTTGAATCTACTACCCTATATTTGAGTTTTGATGATAACAAAGTGAAAAGATATAGTATTTATATGTTTCATGTTTGAACTATATGCTGCCTAAAATTACTATGCTCTGACTTGTAGATACGCTGATTAAAATAAGCAAGATCACTTATTCAGCATCAGAATTTGATTTCATACACCAGCATCAGAAGTTGCTGAATCAGAACGTCAAGATCAGATGATCAACTCACGTACATGCTGAAGCTTGATGAACAGAACTGCGCGTAAACACTCTGATACAGAAACACAATAGTTCATCAGCAGCGAAGCAGAATCAGAATGAGCCAAGCCAGAACGTGCATTGAAGAAGCAACGGTACTGTGCATTGAAAGCTAATCAATTCCAACGGCCTCAGTCTAGACAAGATCTGCTCAAAAAGGAAAGCTTGTTATTAGCATTGAATCAAGAATATTGCATTCAACGTTCATCTTCTCAAGTGCTATATAAACAAGGCTTCGAAGATTATAATGGCTAATGCTCTCGAAATCTCTACACGCACAAAGCTGAACAATAATCTTCATCTACCAGTTTTGCTAAACCACAAACTCTGATACTCCATTAGTGTTTAGCAATCTAGTTTCTAAGCTTCATTTGTGTATACATCACAGTTGTGATAAAGTTTTGTAGAAAACATTCACACACATTGTTTTATACCTTTGTAAGAAAGTGTTGCCTTGACAAACCGGATTGTGGTTTGAATCAAGAAGGCTTTAGCAGTTGTTAAAGCAGTCTGTAATATTCAGTTGAATATAGTGAATTAAGACCTCGTTGGAGAGAGGCGAAATCACCTTGACGGGTGGACTGGAGTAGTTTGAGATCAAACGAACCAGGATAAAAATATCTTGTCAATTGCTTTAAGATTTCAGTTTTACAATTCAACCCCCCCCCCCCCCCCCCTTCTTGTGTTTTTCACCCCTTCAATTGGCATCAGAGCGCCTGGTTCTGAGCTAAAACACTTAACCGTGTCAGTACAAGATCCAGCGTCAGAAAAACACAATGGCAGGAAACAACTCTCATTTCAGCAATGACAACAATGAGGACAGAGACAGATTCAGCGGCAAACCTCCAGTCTTTGATGGAGAAAACTTTGATTACTGGAAAGACAGAATTGAAAGCTTCTTTCTAGCACATGATGCTGATCTATGGGATATGTTGACAGATGGATACACGCACCCTGTGAATGCAACTGGTCAGAAGATTGATAGAAAATCAATGACTGATCAACAAAAGCGTGACTTCAAGAATCACCATAAGGCCAGAACCATCCTCCTCAGTGCCATCTCCTATACTGAGTATGAAAAGATCTCCAACAAAGACACATCTAAGAACATCTTTGATTCTCCCAGAATGACGCATGAGGGCAACGTTCAAGTCAAAGAAACAAAAGCTCTGGCGCTCATTCAGAAGTATGAGGCGTTCAAAATGGAAGAATCTGAATCCATTGAAACTATGTTCTCTAGATTCCAGATTCTGGTAGCTAGTCTCAAAGTTCTGGACAAAGGATACTCTACTGCTGACCATGTCAAGAAGATAATCAGAAGTTTACCCAAGCAGTGGAGGCCTATGGTTACTGCTCTGAAGCTAGCGAAAGATCTCAACAAAATCACTCTGGAGGAACTTATAAGCTCCCTCAGAAGTCATGAGATAGAGCTAGAAGCTGACGAGCCTCAGAAGCAAGGTAAGCCTTTAGCTTTAAAATCTAACAGAAAATCTGAGTCTAAAGTTTTGCAGGCAGTTGAAGAAACATCTGATGGATCCTCATCAGAAGAAGACGAACTTTCCCTTCTCTCTAGAAGAGTAAATCAACTGTGGAAGCAAAGACAAAGGAAGTTCAGGAATCCCAGAAGATCTGATCAGAACGAGTCTTCTTCCAGATACAGAAGGACAGATTCTTCCTCTGGATACAGAAGATCTGAAGGCTCCTCCAGTAGCAAGAAGCCAAACACAAAAGACATCATCTGCTACGAGTGCAATGAGCAAGGACACTACAAGAGTGACTGCCCAAAGCTTCAGAGGGAAAAGCCCAAAAAGAAGTTTGGAAGAGAGAAGAAGAAAAGTCTCATGGCCACATGGGATGACTCTGACTCGTCTGAAGCTGACTCAGAATCAGATGATGAAAGGGCAAACATAGCGCTCATGGCTAACATCCCAGATGATAGTGAAGCTTCTGAATCAGACTCAGAATTAGACACAGAAGAGGTATTCCCTAACTTCGCTGTTAATTTTACAAAGGCTGAACTTGCTGAAAGCCTCAATGAAATTCTGGAACGTTATCAGCAGATTAGAGCTAAATTCAGAGACCTGAAAAGGAATCTTGAATCTGACTCTAATAAGTCTGAGAGTCTCAAATTGGAAAACTCTGAGCTGAGAGATAAAATTTCAAAATTAGAAAACTCTTTACAAAACTCTCAGAAGGAACCAATTTCTGAAACTCCCAGCAACGCTGATGAGATCATCAAGGAGTATGATCACAGTTTCCAGAAGTTCCTTGCTAAAAGCATAGATAGAAGCAGAATGGCTTCAATGATCTATGGAGTTAGCAGAAACGGCAGGAAAGGAATAGGATACCTAGGTAAGGTTCCTACACCGAAGAATGTCATGGATTTAACCATTAAACACACTCCTTTAAATTCACACTTTGTGTATGGTCACACACATGACATCAAATATACCAGTAGTAAGCACTCTGTGAAACCAAAATTCAACCAGAGTTTTGGTAAAACTAACAAATCAGGACCCAAGAAGATCTGGGTACCTAAGGATAAAATAATACATGTTGCAGATATCTTTAGCAGCAAGTCAGAAACACCAGTCATGGTACCTGGACTCTGGCTGCTCACGACACATGACGGGAAGAAGGCATATGTTCCAAAGCCTGGAACTTAAGCCTGGAGGCCACGTTGGCTTTGGAGGCAATCAGAGGGGAAAGATAATTGGCTCTGGAACTGTAGGTAATGGAAATCTTCCCTCTATTAATAATGTTTTGCTAGTTGATGGATTGATGCATAATCTGTTATCCATAAGTCAATTAAGTGATAACGGTTATGATATAATCTTTAATCAAAAATCATGTAAAGCTGTTAGTCAGAAAGATGGGACTATCCTGTTTAATGGAAAGAGGAAAAACAACATTTACAAAATCAAACTTTCTGAACTAAAGAGTCAGAACGTAAAATGTCTTCTGTCTGTTAACAACGAGCAGTGGATCTGGCACAGAAGATTGGGGCATGTTAGTATGAGAAGAATATCTCAGATTAACAAACTTAATTTGGTCAGAGGACTTCCTAATCTGAAGTTCAATTCAGATGCTCTGTGTGAAGCATGTCAGAAAGGCAAATTTGCAAAACCTTCTTTTAAATCCAAAAATGTTGTTTCTACCTCTAAGCCATTAGAACTTCTGCACATTGACTTATTTGGACCAGTTAAAACTGCTTCAGTCAGTGGTAAGAAGTATGGGTTAGTAATCGTAGATGACTATAGCAGATGGACATGGGTAAAGTTCTTAAGACACAAGGACGAGTCACACTCTGTGTTTGTTACCTTCTGCAACCAAGTTCAGAATGAAAAAGATCTTAGAATCGTTAAAGTCAGAAGTGATCATGGTGGAGAATTTGAAAATAAAGATTTTGAGTCATTCTTCAATGACAAAGGCATTCTGCATGATTTCTCTTGTCCTAGAACTCCCCAACAAAATGGAGTTGTAGAACGAAAGAACAGAACATTGCAAGAAATGGCCAGAACCATGATCAATGAGACAAACGTTGCTAAGACTTTCTGGGCAGAGGCAATAAACACAGCGTGCTACATTCAGAATAGAATCTCAATAAGACCTATTCTGGAAAAGACTCCATATGAATTGTGGAAGAACAGAAAGCCCAACATTTCGTATTTTCATCCATTTGGATGTACTTGCTTTATATTGAATACGAAGAATTATTTGAACAAGTTTGATTCTAAGGCACAGAAGTGTATTATGTTAGGATACTCTGAACGCTCAAGAGGGTACAGAGTATACAATACAGAAACACAGATTGTGGAAGAATCAATCAGTGTTCGTTTTGATGATAAGCTTGACTCTGAAAAGTCAAAGCAGAATGAAATTTTTGCAGGTATAGAAATTGAATTTGCAGGTTCTGAAGACAAGTCATCAGAAGCTCTCAACACAGACATTCCTTCAACGTCTGAAAGGAGCAATGCTAGAAATCCTACAACTGCTGCTGATCAACCTCAGAAGAGATTACCCAGAAGCAGTTTGGATCACCCAGAAGAGACTATCCTAGGAAGAAAGGAAGATCCAATCAGAACAAGAGCAAGCTTCAGAAACTCTGAAGAAACTCTTATGGGACTTGTGTCTCTGATTGAACCTTCTTCTATTGATGAAGCACTTCTGGATAATGACTGGATTCTGGAAATGCAAGAAGAGCTGAATCAATTCACCAGAAACGACGTATGGGATCTCGTTCCCAGACCAAAAGGATTCAACGTCATTGGAACAAGATGGGTGTTCAGAAACAAGTTAAATGAACAAGGTGAAGTCATCAGAAACAAGGCACGACTGGTTGCACAAGGTTATAGTCAGCAAGAGGGGATAGACTATACAGAAACCTTTTCCCCAGTCGCCAGGTTAGAATCTATCAGACTTTTAATCTCATTTGCTGTTAATAGAGGCATCACTCTGTATCAGATGGATGTCAAAAGTGCATTCTTAAATGGTTATATAGAAGAAGAAGTTTATGTTCACCAACCCCCAGGTTTTGAAAATACAAAACATCCAGAACATGTTTTCAAACTAAAGAAGTCACTGTATGGTCTGAAACAAGCTCCCAGAGCTTGGTATGAAAGGCTAAGTAACTTTCTGCTTGAAAATGAATTCACCAGAGGGAAAGTGGACACTACTCTATTCTGTAAAACAGTTAAGAGTGACATTTTAGTCTGTCAAATTTATGTTGATGATATTATTTTTGGTTCTACTAATCCTTCTCTTGGAAGAAAATTTGCTAAGTGTATGCAGGCAGAATTTGAGATGAGCCTCATGGGGGAACTGAAATTCTTTCTAGGAATTCAGATCAATCAAACTCCAGAAGGAACTTACATTCATCAGAGCAAATACATCAGAGATCTTCTGAAGAAATTTGACCTCTCAGAATGTAAGCCGTCAAAGATTCCAATGCATCCCACGTGCATTCTGGAAAGAGAAGAGGTAAGCAAAAGTGTAGAACAGAAAGTCTACAGAGGTATGATTGGTTCTCTCCTTTATCTGACAGCTTCAAGACCTGATATCTTATTCAGCGTATGTATTTGTGCTAGATTCCAATCAGATCCTAGAGAATCTCACTTAACAGCTGTTAAGCGAATTTTCAAGTATCTGAAAGGTACTACTAATCTGGGTTTATTTTATAGAAAATCTAGTGATTACAGCTTAGTAGGCTACTGTGATGCTGATTTTGCTGGAGACAGAGTGGAACGTAAAAGTACTTCTGGAAGCTGCCAGTTTCTGGGAGAAAATCTGATCTCGTGGTCCAGCAAAAGGCAATCAACAATTGCTCTGTCAACAGCAGAAGCTGAGTACATAGCAGCAGCAGGATGTAGCACACAAATGCTCTGGATGAAAAGTCAGCTTGAAGACTTCCAGATTTTTGAGAGTAACATTCCTATTCTTTGTGATAATACTTCTGCTATTTGCTTAGGTAAGAATCCTATTTTACATTCTAGAGCTAAGCATATAGAAATAAAACATCACTTCATTAGGGACTATATTCAGAAAGGTATTTTGAACTTAAAATTTATAGATACAGACCATCAATGGGCTGATATCTTTACTAAACCCCTTTCAGAAGATAGGTTCAATTTCATTCTGAAACATCTCAGCATGAAAGTATGCCCAGAGTGAAAATGTTTTAATTCCATATATTTACTTTCAGAATGTAATTATTTTGCTGTGAACTTCTGATCAATCTCCTTTCAGAAAGATAGAACATGCAGATTGTATCAGATGCAAGTCTAAAGATCTGAGAGTCTAATCTCAAATACAGATGTGCTGATCACTACATCAAACAAGTGTCATCCAATCATCAGCAAATCTCTGAAGCAGAACGCGTGCACGCTTCTGAGAAGGCAAAGCGCTGATTGGGTGCATTGAGACACATGTCTGGTAACCGTTTTTAAGTATCTTTCTCAAATCCCCCAAAATCAGCAAGCATTTAATGAAAAGTAATCATTCTTTTAAATGGTAATCATGATTTTTTTTCTCTCTCTTAAAAACGTTTAACTTTTCAAAATAATTTTTGAAAACTCTATTTAAGCACATTAATCCTTCATTCTTATTCTTTACGCTTTCTCATAATCATTCAAGTATTTTCTGCATATTTCTGAGTTTATCTCCTACAAACCTTTTTCTCTCAAATCATTCTCAAAGCTTTTTTAGTGAGAACAATGGCATCCTCCAGCATTTCTGCAGGCAATCAGAAGAAAGAAACCTCTGAACAATATCAGGTGCCCCTCAGAACTCTTCTCACACTGGTAAAGAACCTTGAAGTTCTCTCTGAGTTAATCATCGACTTTGAAAGCTTGAAGGAAAATGGATTTGACCTAACTGAAGAAATTAGGGCTCAAAAGTGGGAGAGGTATTTCGATAGGTTGGTTGGACCAACATTCCCAGCGCTTGTCAAGGAATTTTGGATTCACGCCAAGATTTCCAAACATCTAGTCATCTCTTCTGTCATGGGAAAGAAGATAGTGATTTCTGAAGATCTCATTGGAAGGCTAATCGGTCAAAGTGGTGGTGGAGTCCGTTGTGTGGACATGGCTGAAAGATGCCTGATATAGGTGTGGTAGCCAACAGGATTTTCACTCTTGGAATGCCCAGCAGCAAAATTAAGGATCTGAAGGATCACTGCAGAGTATGGGCCAAGATTGTTCTGGGCTGCTTCAATCACAGGAAACCAACAAGTTCTCCTGATTATATAAACGTGGATCAACAATTTCTGATCTACTTTATTGATCAGAGGGTAAAGATCAATCTGGCACACTTCCTGTTCAACCATCTCAAGACCAGTGTCAAAGAAACAAGAGAAGAAGAAAGGACCAAAAAGGACTGGATACCGTTTGGAAGGCTTATATCAGATATTCTGACAGAGAATAAGCTGATAGAGTATCTGAGCGAAGCTCAAGTGCTGAGCACTATTGAACCAACTGTTGGAAAACCGCTGAACGCTAAGAACCTGAAAAAGATGAAGCTGATAGAAAATATTAAGAAGGAACCCAGAGCTACTTCAACTGCTGATATCTCCAGCAGAAGAGTGCCTCTGAGTGATTTTCCGGTATTTTCTGAAATGGAATCCAAACCAGAGATGTTTCTCAAGTATCCAGATGCGTACAAGGAAGAAGATACAGGTTCAAAGCTGAAGATCAAAGATCTGAGTCAACCCCAACCTGAAGTGACTCAGAAGAAGACAAAGAAGAGGAAAGCACCAGCAGAAGGATCGTCTCAGCAGACTCCAAAGAAACGAGGTAATTCATCTGCTGCCCCTGTTTTAATTTCATCTACTATTCCAACATCTGCTGCCCCTCCTCAAACCTCTCACAGAATATCAATCCCAATCCCTACCATTGATGAAACCATACCAGAAGACCCTTCTGAGGCCTTACAACTCAGAAGAACCAGAACTAAGATTCCCAAACAACCAACTGTTTCAACAACACCAGCACTAGATCGAGTGCTAGCTGATATTGAGCGTGAACATGCTTCTGCTCAACCAAATTCTGAACCACCAAATATTCCTCCTCCACAACCAGAACCACAACCGGAACCAGAAATACAACAACAACCAGAACCAGAACCACAACAACAACAACCACTCACAGAAGAACCTCTGATCCCTGAGCAATCAGAGATTCCACCTCCTCAACCAGAAAATAATCCACCTTCACCACAAACAGAGTTTCACCACTATGAAACCCCTTCTCCTCATCATTCTGACCCTCACTCACCTCAACCTTCACCGTTGGCAATCCAGTTGCCATGTGGAACCACTGTTTTCAGGCCCCAGTTGCCATCCTCATTAGAATCGACACCTCCAAAAACTCCTACCACTCCAATCGAAATATCTGACTCTGATACCCCTCCTCCAAAACCAACAGCATCTCAGCAAACCTCTGAAAACCAATCCTCTGAAAACCCCAGCAGGATCTTCATTGACTTAACCAGTCTTGAACGTCTTGCTGATCTAAGACACAAAATTGCTATCCCAAAACCAAAGCAACCAGATGTTGGCTCTGGTATTTTGAATTTTGAAACAGGTGTGCTGCAATGGATTGCTTCTTTGAAGCAAGTCTGTCCTGGGATGATTGACCCAGTTGCTTCTGATCAGCTCTGGTCACAGTTCAGACTATGGGTACGTGCTGAAGCCCTCAAGCTGCAGGACGTCAACTATGAGCAGGCTCAACAGAACTTCAGCAAGCTGCTGAAGGAAGTTGAAAGTCAGCTGCCTCAAGAAGTTGTGCTCCCTCTGGACAGTGAACCTTGGTTGGAGAAACAGCAAGCTGCACAGGTGCAACCATCAGAAGACAAGACCATTCAGGCTGAAGAAAATCCAGCAGAAGATGTCGCTGAAAGTTCTGAGAAGCTTCCTCCTTCTGATGCTTCTCAAGCTGCCTTGGACAGGCAGGCTCTGGAAGAATTAAGGCTGAATGACTTGCGTCTCCAGCAGCGGATGGACGACAATGATCAGAAGATGAAAGCAAGAATGGATGTACAGGACAGCAAGATTGACACTGTTGTCAACATGGTTCAGAAGCAGAATGAGACTTCTGAAAAGATTCAAGCGATGCTGGAAAGCCTGTTCTCACGCATGCCCCCTCAACCTTAAAACTTTTTCATGCATGACATTCTCTATGTTTTCTTCATTTTCTGATGTACTGTTTTGACTATGTTTTGTAATGTTCTTTTGCTCTGATTCTGAACTATTTTAATATAATTAGTTTTTCTGATCTTAAGTGTTTTAACACATCACCAACACTTTTTGATTGCTGACAAAAAGGGGGAGAACAAGAATGATATTTAAAATCAATAACGGCTAACTAGACAGAAACTCTCAAACATTCTAACCCTATTACTTGAAATGTTTTTCTGTTTTGTTTAAAGTCTACAGGCACAAGGAAGCTCCTGAACACTATGAAGACTAGAAGCTCTAATCAAAATGTAGAAGCTCTGATCAATGTTGCTCTGATCAAATATGAAGTTCTGATCGACCTAATACTCTGATCCAAAGCAAAGCTCTGACAGGAAAAGCTCTGAAGCTCTGCTCTCTGATAAGTCAAAGACTCTTATAATATGATGTTCAAAGAAAGAAAAAGATCTGATCCTGAAGAACACGTATATCAAAGGGAAGTAACAAACTCAGGGGGAGTATCTCTTAACCCTGATTTCTCCTTACTTCTTAACTCTGAAACATTTCCCAGATACCTTTTCACGTTATTTTTCATTTAAAATATCTAGTTTTTGTCATCATCAAAAAGGGGGAGATTGTTAGAACAATGTTTGAATCTACTACCCTATATTTGAGTTTTGATGATAACAAAGTGAAAAGATATAGTATTTATATGTTTCATGTTTGAACTATATGCTGCCTAAAATTACTATGCTCTGACTTGTAGATACGCTGATTAAAATAAGCAAGATCACTTATTCAGCATCAGAATTTGATTTCATACACCAGCATCAGAAGTTGCTTAATCAGAACGTCAAGATCAGATGATCAACTCACGTACATGCTGAAGCTTGATGAACAGAACTGCGCGTAAACACTCTGATACAGAAACACAATAGTTCATCAGCAGCGAAGCAGAATCAGAATGAGCCAAGCCAGAACGTGCATTGAAGAAGCAACGGTACTGTGCATTGAAAGCTAATCAATTCCAACGGCCTCAGTCTAGACAAGATCTGCTCAAAAAGGAAAGCTTGTTATTAGCATTGAATCAAGAATATTGCATTCAACGTTCATCTTCTCAAGTGCTATATAAACAAGGCTTCGAAGATTATAATGGCTAATGCTCTCCAAATCTCTACACGCACAAAGCTGAACAATAATCTTCATCTACCAGTTTTGCTAAACCACAAACTCTGATACTCCATTAGTGTTTAGCAATCTAGTTTCTAAGCTTCATTTGTGTATACATCACAGTTGTGATAAAGTTTTGTAGAAAACATTCACACACATTGTTTTATACCTTTGTAAGAAAGTGTTGCCTTGACAAACCGGATTGTGGTTTGAATCAAGAAGGCTTTAGCAGTTGTTAAAGCAGTCTGTAATATTCAGTTGAATATAGTGAATTAAGACCTCGTTGGAGAGAGGCGAAATCACCTTGACGGGTGGACTGGAGTAGTTTGAGATCAAACGAACCAGGATAAAAATATCTTGTCAATTGCTTTAAGATTTCAGTTTTACAATTCAACCCCCCCCCCCCCCCCCCCCCCCCCCCCCCCTTCTTGTGTTTTTCACCCCTTCATACTATTATAAAATACACAAATACAGAGAGAATAAGGAGGACCTAATAGCCAGCAGCAACATCACCAAAACAAAAAAACAGAGTTAATTTTTTCATAACGGTATACAAAATGAAATCAAGCCTAACAGCAACCAAGCCACATACATAAACAGTTTTGGTAAAAAAGGGGCCAGGCATCAAAGAAATCCCCATTATTCTATTCATCATCTCCTTCAAACCATAACCCTTCAGAAAAGTGCATATTCAGGAATACAGAAAGTTCAGAACAAAGGTTCACAGAAGTATACTTCCCTGTCGAAGAAAGCATGGAGTCACTGATAACCTTTGTAAGTCTCCCTTTCCTGCCTCATGAACATACTTTTTGAATTCTGTTAAAATGAAACAAAACAGAAAATTAGCATACAAAAATAATCAAATATATAAACATAGTTATGTCTGTTTGATAACCAAATAAAGTAATAATGCAGTAAAAAAAATAAAAAATATATAGTATAACCGTCCCTCTTATCTTCACGATCTTCATCTGTTCATCATCCATCCTTAACCTTCCTAACCTCACTCAACCATATTTCACACATCAAACCTCCTTCAACGAACCAAAACCTCTGCCGCACCGGCCAGATCTGGAACCAAATGTTCTACTGATAATGATCCCAAACAAGCGAAGAGGATGAAAGCTGCCGAGGAGGACAATAAGAAATATGATGATGATTTTAAAAAGTTGCTCCAGAGAGTATTCAACAAGGATGATGAAATGGCCATTATCAAGGGTTTGTTTGAAAACCAGAACCTTCCGCAGAAGAAACAATGAGGTTCATCCTAAGGAGTTTAATAATAGAGTGGTAGAAGGTGATGTTGTTGATACGGATGGGAGGGGGAGTAATTGTTGATGATGGTGAGGGTTTTGTTCGAGAGAAAGAGGATGATGGTACTGAAGAAAAGAGGGATAGCAGAGGAGAAGATAGTGATACGGATGAAAGAGGAAAAGATTGTTGATTTTTACTTTTTTGTTGTTAATCGTTTTTTATTATTATTGGAACTAATAGTAATCAATTCAATTTGCATGTCCCTTCCCCATGAGCCAGCTAGCGCCATGCCTCTCTCCCAACGATAGTTAGGGTTTTTAACCTTCCCTATCTTTTCTAACACAAACCGGGTTTGGGCCTAATTTTTGGCCCAACCCAATTTCCAAATTTTAATTCATATACTAACAGAAGTAATTAATCAAATGAATTGTTAAGTGATGTAGTGGTTAAGGAGATGCTTGGTAAAGGCAAGGCCCCGGGTTCAAGACTCCCCGGGGATATTTTCTTTTTTTTGTTTTCTGCTTTCTTTATTGGACAAAAGACAAACAAAGAAAAAACTATTGGGCCTCAACTTAACCAGCAACTAAATCCCATTAGCGATTTGCTTACCACTGCACCCCATTATACTGTTTACACCCCTTGATAATTTAGTTTATTTTCCTTTTTTTTTTTAGTTTTCATTAATCCAATTTATATTTAAGTTAGTTTAGATTTTATTTAATAATCTTAGAACTAGCATAGTTTAGGTTTAATATAATAACTTAGAATTTTAAGTTAACTTCAAAATATATAATTTTAAAAAAAAATTAGTTAATTAATTTGGGACTTTTTAATTAAGTTTATCAACATTTTTTTGTGTATATAGTTTAAACTTTCTTTTAATTACTTAGTTTGTACATGATAAAACTCAAATAAAAAATAATAGAATAGATTTTTTCAATTTTATTTTCTTCTCTTCAAACTCTCTCACAAACAAAAATACCAAAAGACGAAATATACATACCTTCGATCTATTTTATTTGTAATAAATCATTTTTCTTTAAAAGAATAGAATTTTATTTTTTTTTCAAATTTCACAAACAAGAATTTCAAGAACTTTATTTCCATACTTTATTTCCTTGGTTGTTATAACTTTAACTAATCGTTCAATTCAATTTGGTTGTATTGATTTTTATTTGGACTTTTTTATCGTATTCGACTCATCCCCATTTGTAAAAAATTGTACCCCCATTCCCGAAAACTCTGTAATATCATAAAATTTCAATTCCGCAATTTACTGTTTTCCTTATACTGTATAGTAATTAGGCGTGTATGGCAAGATTCAAAATCAACCGCTAGATAACCCTAATCAAAGACAAAATAACTTGAAACAAACACACTTTTTCACACGCGCACATCTAAGGTAACCTCACTCGTTGTCTCCGAAACACAGCCATGTCCCTCGAATATGGGACGTTTTAGCAAAGACCCTTCGATAAAAAAGATCGTAGTCCCTCGATGACCCTCAATGTTGCCTCTGGTAAAACGATATAGTCCCTTATGAAAAATTGCTAAAGAGTCTCATAAGTTGCTTTCGATGACTGTAAGATTGACCCGCGCCTGTCCCTTCACATCCAACGACGGGGCTTCTTACCAAATCAATGGTAAGATAGCAACATCTAAAGGAGGAAGAAAAGAACACTTAAGACCTTTCGAGTTGGTAGATTCGCTCCTAGTTTCTCGCTTGCTCACGAAAAAAACCTTTTCACACCAACACTTTCATTTTAAAACATTTTTCAAAAGACATAACATTTTTGTATACGTTCTTATAGAGACGAGAATTATTGCAAAAAATCTTTTCAAAACCACTTTCAAAAACACATTCCACAAACACATCTTTGAACTATTTTTCGAAACAACACTTTATATGCGTTCTTATAGAAACGAGAACCATTACAAAGACATTTTCAAAATACATTCAAAACCCACACCACAAGCACATTGTCAAAGCAAAAGTAAGTGATCTAGCAAGTAACTAAGAGCCCGTAGATAACTACGGATGAAAAGGATGCTAATACCTTCCCTTTTCATAATCTACCCCCCGAACCCGAGAAATAATCTCGAAAGGTCTTTCCTGTGCTTTTTTACCTTTCATTTTGGATAAAAGAAAAGTCGGTGGCAACTCTTACTATCCGCATAAATGCGATCAAAATGAAAAACGACCCGAGTCAGTTCTCTCGCCGTACCACAGAACGGGCGACTCTGTTGGGGATGAATCAAAATCTAAGCGGGGTTACCTTAGGGTTAGATCACCTTTACTTATTTCTTTGCATGTTTTATATTTTGTTATTTTGTATTGGGCTTGCTTTGATCCTCCACCCGGATCTGGGACACCTTTTAAGGTAAGTAGCAATAGATTGTGGAAACTATACGGCGTAGACCGATATGGTTGAAGCAATGGCTATGTTAGTGTGACACATTTGTGGGTACCGGTATCCCTCATGGTAAATCGAGGAGAATACGGGGCCGCTGAGTGGCGTCATGAAACACTAATTGACTTTAGAACCCTAATTGAACAAACTTGGCCATTAAGACGTAGTGAGATAACCAGTTTTGGCGTATAGCTGAAAATTGGTTGATACTCGATACTACACTCATTGAGGCTAGATTTTTTGGATATCTCGGCCGCAAGAAAAGATTGATTATGCTGAGACAATGCCTAAGAGAAAGGTCGGTGATATTGAGATCCTTTAGAACTTGGTCATTATTACTAGGATAGGTTGAGCCAACTAAACTTCAAGAGGGTACTTACCTATAAAGCCCCATGCAAGCCTAAAACATAGGAACTTGTTTGCTGTGTGTGTATATATTTACTTGTACATAACATCATAAACATCATAAGGATCATACACATACTCACTAACCATTTCAAGGATTTAGAAATTTATCTTTGTTTTTGTTTTGTAGGTCATGAATTCCATCTAAAGGAACAACATCCGAATCAGCTTTGTAAAAGCACACCCTTAACTTCAAGAGTTAGCCTCAAGAGTGCCTGAGGATTCTCCTTTTACCAAGAAATACGGTCGACTCCTCAGTTTGGCTACATCCAGTTTCCAAGAAGAGATGACGTGTGTTGTTCCAATTCTTTGATCTCGTACATCGTTGTTTCACTTTCGTGGACTATCAATTGATACATACACTAGAAGAGTTCTCTCTACTCTTAGGGGTGCCCATACTTGATCAGATATCGTTCACCGGTCTAGAGAGGATTCCAAAACCTATAGTCATCTCCGAAGCTTTGCATATGAAGAGAGCCGACATCCTAGCCAAGTTTCTATTGGAGAAGGCTCATTCATTCAGGGACGACATGGATTTCCAAGCTATTGAAGACATCATGGCTCTTCTCATTTATGGTTTGGTTCTATTTCCCAACTTAGACCAATTCATAGATGTAAATGCCATCAAAGTCTTTCTCTCTCGCAATCCTGTACCTACCTTACTGGGAGACATCTTGCACTGCCTTCATACCCGCACCATGAAGAAAAGAGGTACTCTCTTGTGTTGTATTCGCCTACTCGCTAAGTGGTTCACTTCACACCTACCTCAATCAGTATTAAAGAACGAGCAAAGACTGTCGTGGTCTCAAAGGATGATGTCCCTCACCCACTCTAATATCCACTGGTGTTCGATATCCTTGGAAGATGTCTCTATCATTGACCGCTGTGGGGAATTACCTAACGTCCTTCTGCTTGGTATTAGAGGGGGTATCACCTACAACCCCTGCTTAGCTCTTCGATAGTTTGGGTATGCCCGAATAGACGACCATCATGAGATGCTCATTCAAGGTCTGGTGTTCGACTACGACAAAGAAGACCAAGGTTATCGCCATAGGTTTACACGAGCTTGGAGAATGGTGAACAAGGTGGACAGTAGAACTTTGGGACACAAAAAATATATCCCTCTTGAGCCATATCTTAGGTGGGTACGGGCTCGTGCTCAAAGTCTCCTAATTCCTTACCCTTATATCCTCCCTATTACCATAGAGCCCGTTGTTGAAGGAGACGTCCTATACACTGTCCTTCATCCTGACATGCCTACCTCTCTCGAAGACTTGCAGAAAGCTTGGGTTCAGTTGAAGGAAGAGCGAGACAACTTTGAAGCCCAATTTTACGCCAGTGAGAAGAAGGTTCTGGAACTCACCAAGCAGCTTCATGAAGAGCAAAATCTGAACGCCTATATCGTGCCAAAGAGGATGCATTCAACCTTTTTGTCTTAGGAGTTTTTGTTGTATTTTGTTTCTTTCATTGTAAGCCCAAAGAGGCATGATGTACTTAAACTTGGATTTATTAATATAATGTGTGTTATTTTTTTTGGTTTGAACAAATTTAAATCTCTAATTTCCTTGAAATCATTTGCATATTGCATTTTCATTCATCATTACATCACACAGGTTTCTTACAACAGGTCTCCTTATCCTTCTACTGTTTATTTCAGTGAGATGGATATTGAACAGACAGTGAAAGATCTTCAGGCACATAACGACCAGTTTCAACAAATTCTCTTGACTATGACAAAAGGACAAGAGGAGTTGAAGACTCTACTGTCCAAAGAGAAGAAGAAGAAAGCGAAGAAACCACCTGATATTATGATCATGGGAAGAAGGTTCAAAGGACAAGCCAGACGGACTCTGGACTTCGCAACATCATCGGGTGAAGGAGATAATCAAGAATATCAGACCAAGAAAGTCAACAACAACCCAGCATCCGAAGAAGAAGCAGAACCTGACTACTCTGAGGAACAGTATCCTCCTACTGATAATAAATACAAACAGCTAGAGGATCATTTGAATGCTATAGAGATCCAGAGGGTACCCGGATTGGATTTTGAAGAGTTAGGACTTGTCTCAGGGGTTGTCATCCTGCAGAAATTCAAGGTCCCCACTTTCGTAAAATATGACGGTATCTCTTGCCCGAAGCTGCATTTAAGGTCATATGTCAGAAAGATTCAACCCCATACGGATGATAAGAATCTATGGGTGCATTTCTTCCAAGAAAGCTTGTCAGGAACGCAGTTGGACTGGTTCTATCAGTTGGAAGGGACTAATATTCTCAATTGGGAAGATCTGGCTGTTGCCTTTTACAAACAATACTAGTATGATGATGACTTAGCTCCAACTCGGACACAATTGAAAGGCATGTCTATGGGTGTAGGTGAAGGTTTCAAAACCTATGCTCAAAAATGGAGGGATCTCGCAGGCAAAGTCCAGCCCCCTCTATCTGACATAGAATTGGTGGATATGTTCTTAGGCACGTTATCAGGTCCATTCTTCAACCATTTGATCGAAAGTTCCTCAGCTGGATTTACTGAACTAATCATGACTGGTGAACGAGTAGAAGCCGGTATAAAAAGTGGCAAAATTCAAAGAGATGCATCCTCGAGCACGATGAAGAAACCATTTGTTGAAAAGAAGGGGGTCAGTGTTGCATATGACCACATGAATCAAAACAAAACTGAACGTCGCACGGCGGTAGGGGCTGTTATGATTTCCAATCCTGTACCAAATCAACAACAAAATTATCAACGCAAGCCAGAAGCCCCCATGAGACGATTCACCCGAATCAACATGACCATGTCTCAAGTTTTGCCACATCTCTTGAAGTCCAATCTGGTAACTTTAAAAGAAGCTCCCAAGAACCCCAACACTGCTTCTCCTTGCTACAACCCGAATGCTCGATGTGCCTATCATTCTGAAAGCCCGGGGCATGATACAAACGAATGTTGGGCCTTGAAGAATAAGGTACAAGACCTTATCGACGCAAAAGAGATTGAGTTTGATCCCCCAGAAACGCCTAATGTAATAACGGCGCCAATGCCCAAATATGGTCAAGGTGTCAACGCTATTGATGATGATTGTTTTGTTTCCTCCGTGAATGACTTAACTACTCCTCTTTTGACCATAAAATAAAATCTGTTGCAAGCCGGTCTATTCCCGGGCTGTGATGAGAGATGTCATTTATGCATGTCTCTACCAAATGGTTGTTTGTTACTAAAGATAGGCGTCCAGCGCCTGATGGCTAGCAAAGAAATCCTATTTGAAAAGATTCCTCTTACCAGAACTTCATATCAAGATGTCTCAATAATCACCATTTCCAATAATCCTCCCGGGGTCTCCACCAAAAGACCCGTCAGGATTACATCTTCTCCAAGGTCTGCACCTCTGATTATCACTATGCCAGGGCCAATACCATATTCTTCGGATAAAGTTGTTCCCTAGAACTATGGGGCTGACGTCTATTACTATGGCGTCAATCAAGATCAGTTGGTTATCAAAGATGAAGTTGCAAGAGATACTGATCCTGATGTCGGTAATATCGATGGGACCAGTAAGATAACAAGAAGTGGAAGAGCCTTCTCACCCGAGATTTCTCCAAAGACCGTTACTACTCTTGTGATAATTCCTACTGCCGCTCCTACCAGCTCTCCCAGTGATACTCCCGTTGATACTCCTACCGTTATTCCTGCTACCGAGACAAGGGGCAAAGAGGTCTTGAATGAGCCTATCCAAGCGAAAGAGCGTCCCGAAATCATCCCTGAAGCTTCTAGAAAGGAGATTGAAGAGATACTGAAAATAATCAAGAAAATTGACTACAATATCATAGAATAGTTGAGGCAGACCCCCTCGAAGATATCATTGTTGTCGTTACTTTTGTGTTCTGAGACCCATGCCAAAGCCTTAGTAAAATTTCTCAAGACTTCCCACGTGCCTCAAGAGACCTCCATCGATCAATTTGAGAATTGTATGGCCAGTCTAACTGCTGATAACGGATTGGGCTTTTCCGACGCCGATTTAACTTCCAAGGGAAGGAAGCACAATGATGCCTTGCACATTTCCATTGAATGCAGGGGAACTACACTTGCCCATATTCTGGTGGATACCGGCTCATCATTGAATGTCTTGCCCAAAAACGCTCTCGACCGACTGGACTGCGAGGGACTCACTTTAAAGCCTAGCAACATCATAGTGCATGGAGAAGTTGACATCCCCATAAAAGTTGGAACTCAGACTTTTGATTCAACTTTCTATGTGATGGATATCCGCCCTTCCTACTCTTGTCTATTGGGTCGACCCTGGATCCATGGTGCTGGTTTCGTCACTTCTACCCTACATCAGATGCTAAAATCCTGATCAAAGGAAAGATTGTCACAATTCACAGGGAGGAGGAGTACATGGTTAGCCACCTAGACTCTTTCAGGTATGTTGAAATGGATGGTGAATTCATTGAGACTCCATGTCAGAATTTTGAGGAGGTTCCACAAACAGTTGCGATAACCAAGTCTACTTCCAAAGTTCCTAGGATTACCAGACCTCCACTGAAGATGGCATCTCTGAAAGATGCTAGAGCAGTACTTGAAGAAGGCGGGTGTACCATCTGGGGTTAACTTCTAGATATTTCTTACAAGTCTAACAAATTTGGTTTGGGATTCACTACAGAGGCCCAAAGAGCTGTTCGAAGTTCTCGTGCAGGGGGACCACCTTTGCGTATCAGCAATCAGGGAGTCAATGCAGTAGAAGACAGTGATGGCAGCTGTGATATAAACGAGTGTATTTTTCCAACCATTAGTGGAGGACTCAACAATTAGGAGGCCAAAGATTCCGTTCCTATTACTTTTATTCAAGAGTAATTGTCTTTTAATGTTTTCAGGCTTGTAATATTTAAATAATTTAAACTTTAAAACTTTGTGTCTTACCCGAGGCACAACGGTCCATTTGTGAGGGTTGTTACTTCATTCTCATATGTCATCAATGAATCATGGATGTTTTTGCATACAGATTTTGTGTTCTTTGTCTTTATTTCTTAAATTTTATTTCTTTCAAAGGTAGCTATGCTCTTACACACACTCACATATTAAAATGCAGATCTACATCCACTCAGGATCCCATGGGTAACGGTTCTGCTATGGCCTATTGTGACTTTGAAAATTCGATCTACCAAGCCGAAGACGAAGGTGAGGAAGATTGTGAGGTACCAGGGGAATTGGCCAGGTTATTACAACAGGAAGAAAGGACCATTCATCCCCATGAAGAGCCGGTTGAAATAGTTAACTTAGGTACTGAGGAGGACAAGAAAGAAATCAAGATAGGTGCCAACCTGGAACCTAGTGTCAAGGAACGCCTAACTCAGTTGCTACATGACTATGTTGAGGTTTTCTCCTGGTCATACGAAGACATGCCAGAGCTCGACGCTGATATTATGGTCCATCGTCTGCCGACAAGAGAAGACTACCCTCCGGTAAAACAAAAAGTTCGTCGCATGCGGCCAGACATGTCAGAGAAGATCAAGACTGAGGTCATGAAGCAGTTCAATGATGGATTCTTAGTCGTCACCTCCTATCCACAATGGGTCGCCAATGTTGTTCCAGTGCCTAAAAAGGACGATAAGGTACGTATGTGTATGGACTACAGAGATTTGAACAGGGCAAGCCCCAAGGATGACTTCCCGCTTCCCCACATCAATATTCTAGTTGACAACACCACATAACATAAAGTATTTTCCTTCATGGATGGATTCTCTGGGTACAATCAAATCAAAATGGCACCTGGGGACATGGAGAAAACGACCTTCGTCACACAGTGGGGGACGTTCTGTTACAAAGTTATGCCATTTGGGATGAAGAACACCGAGGCAACTTATCAACGAGCCATGGTAGCTCTGTTTCATGATATGATCCATCATGAGATAGAGGTCTACGTGGACGACATGATAGCCAGATCTCAAATGAAAGAGGAATATGTTGACCATCTGCAGAAACTGTTTGAAAGGCTGAAGAAGTACAAGCTAAGGTTAAACCCGAGTAAATGCACATTTGGAGTGAGGTCCGGTAAACTCCCAGGCTTCATCGTAAGCGGTAAAGGTATCGAGGTAGACCCTGAAAAGGTAAAATAAATACAAGAAATGCCTGCTCCTCGCACCGAGAAGGAAGTCATAGGATTCTTAGGATGGCTTAACTACAATGCCAGATTCATTTCTCACCTAACTGCTACTTGTGAACCAATCTTCAAATTACTGAGGAAAGATCAAGTGGTCAAATGGAATGATGAATGCCAAACTGCCTTCGACAAGATCAAGGAGTACCTACAAGAGCCTCCCGTCTTGATGTCGCCAGTCGAGAGAAGACCTTTGATCATGTATCTAACTGTTTTAGAAAATTCAATGGGGTGTATGTTGGGACAGCATGACGAGTCTGGCCGAAAAGAGCATGCAATATACTACCTGAGCAAAAAGTTTACCGACTGTGAAACCAGATATTCACTGCTCGAGAAAACTTGTTGCGCTCTGGCATGGGCTGCTCACCGACTAAGACAGTATATGTTGACCCATACAACCTTTTTGATATCCAAGATGGATCCAATTAAATACATCTTCGAGAAGCCTGCCCTCTATGGAAGAATAGCAAGGTGGCAGATGATCCTAACAGAGTACGACATTCAATACACTACCCAAAAAGAAATAAAGGGCAGTGTGTTAGCCGATCACCTTGCTCATCAGGCAGTGGATGACTACCAGTCCATGAAATTCGAATTCCCGGATGAAGACATCATGTTGGTAAACAATTGTGAAGAACTCAGACCATATGACGAACCTGAAAAAGGATCCCGATGGATCTTGGTTTTTGAAGGAGCCTCCAACGCACTCGGAAACGGCATAGGTGTTGTAATCATATCACCTAAAGGATGTCATACTCCCTTCACCGCAAGACTTTGCTTCCACTGTACGAATAACATGGGCGAATACAAAGCATGTATCATGGGTCTCAAAGCTGCCATAGATTTGGGAATCAAGTCTTTAAGTGTATTTGGAGATTTAGCTTTAGTCATTAGTCAGATCAAAGGGGAATGGGACACGAAGCACCCTAACCTCATCCCTTACAAAAAACATGTGTTGACATTAATCCCACACTTCGAGTAAATTACCTTCGAGCATTTTCCACGAGAGGAATATCAACTAGATGACACGCTAGCCACTATGTCATCCATGTTTAAACTCAAGTGGGGTAACGAGGCTCCCCAGATTACCATTGAGCGGATGGATGAACCAGCCTACTGTCACGAGATCAATGCTGAAGAAGTAGTGGACCAGCCTTGGTTCCATAAATTTAAGAGGTATCTTGAGGCCCAAGAATATCCGGAAGGAGCTTCAGTCAATGATAAGAAGTTCTTAAGGAGATTCTCTGTTAAGTTCTTCCTCAGTAATGATATTCTCTACAAACGCAACAGTGATCGGTGGAAATAGAACTGACTGTTTTTTAAGTTGGTTCGTGAAATGTCGCGGTAAGCAAGAGTCGCCACCGTCTTTTATGTTCTCCAACAAGGAAAGGACAAAAGCACAGCAAAATTCCTTTTCGAGATGTTTCTCGGTTCGGGAGGAAGATTATAGAAAGGGAAGGTGTTAGCACCCTTTCTATCCGTGGTTATCCACGGGCTCTTAGGTACTTGCTCACTATGTTTTCAAAAATGTTTGTTTTCTTGTGTTTGTGGGTTTTGAAAGAGTTTCGTTTTGAAAACTTCTAGGTAACTCTTGTATCAGTCCTCAAGAGTGTATGAAGTATTTGTTTGAAAACTTTTTGAAAGTGTAGGTGTGAAAAGTTGTTTTTGTTTTTTTGAAAGAGCAAGTACCCAGGAGACATCTACCTACTCTAAGGAATTAAGCTGTGTAAGAGTCCTTTAGACAGTAATATCCCACTATTGAGAAGTAGGTAGCACCGTCGTTGGAGTTTATTCAGATCAATTCGATTATATGGGACATGTGTGGTCACCAAAGCAATAGTAGGACGCCTTAGCGGTAACCCTAATGTCCTAGATCCTTTTTATCCGAGGCAATCGTTTCGAGGCAACTGGATCTTTAGACAGGAGGGAGACCTCTAAAACACCCTATACTTAATGACCACCTCGAGGCAACCAAGTGAGGCGTACCCTAGGAGTGGCATGTGCGAGTGTGTCAGGTTTCATGTTAAGATTATCTTTGCACAAGTATTATGGTGAGCTACGAGTTGGTTTTATTTTTCAGGCAAGTCTTGCATGCATAATTAACAGTTAATAATTGCGGAAAATAAATTGCGGAAAGTAAATCTACGCTATTACAAGGCGTCGGGTATTTACATCGCCAAAAACATAACCCTTGAAAATAAATTGCGGAAAGTAAAGAAAGCGATAAAATTCCTAATTATCTATTACATTCTCGGAGCAGATACATAAATATGATCAAAAATAACAAAGTACGCGCAAAGAAATTGAGTCGGGAAAGTCTTTAGAGTTTTGACACTTTTTGAGAAAAGAAAGAAGTTTGGTCCTTTTTGCATTTAATTAAATATTAATCCTAAAACTAATTAATCAATTAATTAAAAGAAAAAGTATTTTTTTTTAGTTTTTATGTTTTAATGAAAATAAAAATAAAATAAAATAAAGTCAAAAGTTAGTAAAACCCTAATTTCTATATTAATTTTATTTATTGTGGAAAAAATTAAAGTTAACCTAATTAACTAAATTAATTATATTTAGAATTTATTTACAAAAATAATAAGGTGAAATTAATAAATAATAATAATAATAAAAATATTTACTTTTTTTTTTAATTCTGAATTTATTATGAAAAATATTAGTTTATGAGGCAATTAAATAATAATAATAATAATAGTTATAATTATAATTAATAAAAGAATTAAATAGAAAATATAAAAGAGAAAAAAAATGAGAAATAAAACCCTGGGGGTGATGGGCCAACAAGGAGGTTCGCTAGCAATTTTGTGGCCCACTTGTTGGCCAGTCCGTTTGACCTTTGGAATCAGTTGTGCAAGCGTTGACTGAGGATCATGATGACTATCACCTCCTGGCCGTTGGATTGATGCGTAAGGCCACCTGGCGCGTTGATTTATGAGGTGTATGATGAGCCTTCTTGTGAGACCTGCACATGATCATATGAAGAAAAATGCAAACAAATATTTTGGGGGACCTGGGATTCGAACCCAGGTCCCAACGCTCAATGCCTGTTCGCCCTTGCCACTACACCACCAAGCCTCAATTGATGTTAATATACACAACAAATAATATATTAGTTATCATTAACAATGCCTGGACAAAAATATAAAAACGCGCGTTTTTTTTAAATGAACGAATGAGAGGGAGACGCGTCAGCGTCTTCTTCGTTTATCACTGGTTTTTTACCTGCGGATTTTTATCCGCAGGAAGATCCGTGGGTTCTTCCTAAAATTGTCCCTAGGCTGCAAAAACTCCATCCAAGCTCATGGTTATGATCGTCCATGTCCCCTGAGTCCATCCATGCTCATGATTTGTTCTAATTTTACCTGGAAACAAAATGCCTAAAAACAACACAAACAAACCCTAGACGCGGGTATCATCATATAAGGCCTAAAAACGAAATTGAATATTGCCATTAGGTTAGAAATCAAATAAGGAACACAAATATGCCAATGCTTTTGAGAAAAAGTGCAAGAATAGAGAGCTTAGGTTTCGTGTTCAGGGGCGAGTTTGGGAGAACTTACAGCGTTGTATAGGTGGTCTTTGGACGTGGTAATGGTCGTCTTAGCTTCAGTGGATAGCAAGGAAGAAGGTCACGTGCTCATTTTTGTCTGAAAATGCTTGCAACACCGTTCTTGATCTCCTACTTTTTCAAGAACTTTGCAATTTTCTTTGGCTGTTTTTAGCAATCCTTAGCTCGTGAATCAGGTTTAGGCTCCTTGTATATGTATAAGGCAATCAGTCTAGGTCAAAATTTGGGCTTGTATCTTTGTGTATTGAAGTTTGGAGATTTGATTGACCACCATTGAAAACCTTTCCAAATTTGAAGAAAATCTAAGATTTTATGCACAAAAAATCCCTAGCACGAATTGGTTAGTTGGCACATGATATATGAAAGCTGTTCAAATCATAAAGATACTATTCCATTGATTTTTAGATTTTATTTGAATTATTATAGATTTAAAATGAATTAAATCAATAAAAATTAAATAAAATAGAAAAATAAATGTTTGATCTTGAAATTAATCATGGGACACGTGTGTGGCATGACAAATCTGAATCAAATGGAAGAAAGTGGGCCCTTTTGTCAAAAATTGAAGTTTTAAGGATAGTTGACTTTTGCAAATTCACAAAAATTTCCCAACTTCTCCAATGCATATATTTCTCAATTTTGATCCTATGAACATGTTCTTGGACATTTTGGAAAGGTCTTGAAGTCCTCTAACCAATGACCTTGGTCCCATGTCATTTGGATTTACCAATATCAAGTTATGGTCTTTGACTTAAAGTGCATTTTTGTTGACTTTTGAAATTAACCTATAATGTAGAAATTGATAACTTTTTGTGAGAGCATTTCTTGGACTTGGAGTGTGAAGATGGATTGTAGGAAATGTCCTCCCCTTCAAAATGAGAATTGGATGGGATTTTTCTGATGAACCATGAAAAAGTTATGCCTTAGTCAAGATACATTTGACTTTTCTACTGTCCAAAAATAGTAACTTTTGCATCTTTGATGATTTTTGAGCCATGCTTGTGGAATCATGATCACGACTTGATCAAATGATGATTGTGTACTCAAAATAAGATGTTGACCAAAAATTCTGACTTTTGACTGCAAAATGACCATTTTGCCCCTGCAGTTGATTGTGGATCAAATAAGGCTTTTGACTGTGAAATTTGACATTGTGAGTCTTGAGACTTGACATGTGGATGCTTGAGGATGTATATAGGCATATGAGACTTGATTGAGCCATTTAAAACCTCAAATTCTTTGAAGGAACCAAAACCCTAATTTTGATTGGCTTAGGAGGTGGTTTGGACTGTGCAACCCCTGAGTAGTCTTGAACCATTTGAAGATGATTCTTGACAAACCTTGAAGAATATGGGAGGGCAAATTTTGGGGTACAACAGTTTCCCCTGTTCAATCTTCTTAGACCTGAGGATGTAGATTGGCTTGCGTGCCTTTCGTGATCCGAAGGTGGAAGATGATTGAACACTAGAGTGCCCAGAAATTTGCACTCGCATAGTGGAGTATCAGCAATGTGATGTCGGGAATGGGCTTGTAGATGCCATTTGGAGATATGATGGATAGGAGGATGGGCTTATAGATGCCATCTGTAGATGTGACAGAATCTTGTCGGGGATGGGCTTATAGATGCCATTTGGAAATGTAATGGATGGTTGTGGAGATGGGCTTACAGATGCCATCCAGGGTGTTGATCGCGTAAGAGATTCCTTAGCGAGAAGTTGCGTACCTGAGAAAGAAAGATAATTTCCTGGTCTGTTACAGGTGTTGATCTTTAATGTCTTCAATGTAGATAACTTTCCTGGCTAGATACAGGTATAGATCTACAATCAATCGCTCACAGATATGCCCTGGCTAGATACATGTATCAAATTTAGAACTTCAAAAGGTTGGTCAAGATAGATTTCCTGGCTGGATACAGGCGTAGACCTCTAATCAGTCGCTCACAGATATGCCCTGGCTAGATACAGGTATCGAATCCAGAACTTCAAAAGGTTGATAGAGATAGCTTTCCTGGCTGGATACAGGCGTAGACCCCTAATCAGTCGCTCACAGATATGCCCTGGCTAGATACAGGTATCGAATCTGGAACTTCAAAAGGTTGATAGAGATAGCTTTCCTGGCTGGATACAGGTGTAGCCCTCTAATCAGTCGCTCACAGATATGCCCTGGCTAGATACAGGTATCGAATCTGGAATTATTCGTCTACAGATATGCCCTGGCTAGATACAGGTTTCGAATCTGGAACTTCAGAAGGTTGATCGAGATAACTTTCCTGGCTGGATACAGGCGTAGACCTCTGACCTGAGAATGAAAGATGACTTCCTGGCTAGATACAGGTATTGATCTTCAAACTCTTCATACAGATATGCCCTGGCTAGATACAGGTATCGAATCTACAATCAATCGCTCACAGATATGCCCTGGCTAGATACAGGTATCGAATCTGGAACTTCAAAAGGTTGGTCGAGATAGCTTTCCTGGCTGGATACAGGCATAGACCTCTGAACTGAGAATGAAATATGACTTCCTGGCTAGATACAGGTGTTGATCTTCAAACTCTTCATGCAGATATGCCCTTGCTAGATACAGGTACCGAATCTACAATCAATCGCTCACAGATATGCCCTGGCTAGATACAGGTATCGAATCTGGAACTTCAAAAGGTTGGTTGAGATAGCTTTCCTGGCTGGATACAGGCGTAGACCTCTGACCTGAGAATGAAAGATGACTTCCTGGCTAGATACAGGTGTTGATCTTCAAACTCTTCATGCAGATACTTTCCTGGATAGATACATGTATAGATCTACAATCAATCGCTCACAGACATGCCCTGGCTAGATACAGGTATCGAATCTAGAACTAAAGGTTGATGGTAATCATCTTTGGATTGACCTTTTCCTGAAAAGGCAAAACATTAGTTGTATGCAATGTCATGATGTATGAAATGCATGATGTCATGATGTTTTCAGGAATAAATGATATTGTATCTTATGCACTTTATCATGTATGTAAGCAAGAGATGTGAAATGTGAAATGTTTATGAATGTATTTTCGTATGGGAAAATAAATCCTTGACAGATGCCGGGAAGTTCGTTGAATCCTGGGCTGATGTTGAAGAGTAGAGTTCTTCATTTTCGCTGGGGATGATGGTTGCAATAATAAACCGGTAGGAGAAGATGACTCCGTTGGGGAATAAACTTGTTGGAGAGATTACTCTGCGGGGAATTACTCTGTGGGAAGAGATACTTCGCTGAGGTTTTAACGATAACTCCGCTGGGGATTTCGTTGATAAGCTTTGTTGGGAGGATTTGATGAACTCTACTGGGGATAGGAATAACTTCATCGAGGACGATCTTTCCATTGCAAATTGCTGAGGATAACCCAGTTAGACTCTGGTGGGGAATAACATTTGAATATGGCTGGGAGAGATGTTTGTACTCTGAGGGGGACAAGCTTCCAGGATCTACTGGGGAGATGGTTCAACTCTCCTGGGGAAACTTTGGACTGCATTGGGGAATGGCTCCACTGGGGTGTCTGGTATTCCGCCGGGGAACAATCTTATATTTCTGTCGAGGAATATTAAGACTGTCGGGGATGCTTGCTTAGGGAATATTTGTATACTCTGCTGGAGAATATTGAGATCTTCTGGGGATACCCAACTTCTTTAGGGCTGACAGTAGCCTAACTCTGCTTGGGGAGAGTATTGCTGACTTGCTGGTGATACTGTGCCTTTTCGGGGCTGATGGGAGACCAACTCTGCTTGGGAGAGGGTATGGCTGATTCATCCATAGTTGTAGGTCTCAGTGGTGAGAGCTACCATTGTTGTCTTTTGTTGCGGGGAGTGACGGTATCCTGGTTACATTCTTCAACTGAATATATACCTCAGTACCTTGGTGGACAGAGCATCTTGTACAGTTCGGACAATTCTTGTTGTCCCGGTTTCTGTGGGAGAAGGTACCTGTGAGATGCTTGATAACTGCCGACTGACAAATCTTCTTCTGGTAGGCAAGTGACGAGATGACGGAACATAGTCGTACACTTTGATCCCTAATTTTTGCCTAGGCCAGTCGACCTAGCGGGTCTTTGATTATGCGTAGTATTTTTTCGACTATGTCCATATTCTTAGAGTGTGGGGAGTTGTCATTGTCGGTAGTGTTGTGTCGCCGTACTACCAGAAGATCTTCGTATTGATCATGCAAGATTCGTTGCTGGAATTCATGTCCAATGCCCCAAGTGACTCAGGCGGAGATTTGCCCCTGGTTATTTGGCATCTTGAGAGATTCCTTGAATCTTGACTTGACTACCCCAGATTATGGACAATGATCATGCTGTGCCCCTTGGTTGGAGGTGCTTTTGTTCACTAGATATTCTTCGTGTGAACTTCTATGTTGTTTGAGCAAATAGTCATATGCAAACAATGTTATTTTAAGAATGCAAAGCTTATGTCTGTCTTGAAGATTTTGAAAATGCATTTTTCAGTAAAACAAGCAAATTTTGTAAAATGTGATGTCAACTCAAGATTTTACAGCGAGCCCTAAGGAGTCAGGATACCTTTGTAACAGTATGCTTTCGAACTAACCCATGCTTCAGCTAGGACTTTTAAGGGTTGTAACGTGGCCTGGTTCACGGTTTAAGAAACAAAGGATAAAGGCTCAAATTTTATTTGTACCCACCCGCTCTTCGTGATGTTCTTCGATCCTAAACTCAATTAATCATGCGTTAGACCTTGTTTGAGTCTTTGCTCTGATATTTTGGTGATGGTTCGGATACTGATAGTTTATTTTGAATAGGCAGTCATTTCTTTTTTGTCGAGGGTTAGTAGGACCTCTTTCTTTTTGATTTCGTTATCCCTGTTTTTTGCCTGAACTGTTTCTTTTTGCATTTACATTCAGCGGGATGCCCCAGTTTTGCAAGTCTCCTTCATAGGTTTTGACTTTAACAGGCTTTTATTTTTGAGAGATAATGACTGCCTGTCTTTATGATTATTCGGAACCATCACTGTCTTTTATTTTGGAAGGACTCCTTTGATGCCATTCATTGTGCACCGGGATCAACTGAGAGAACTACCCTGCCCCAGGTTATGATTAAGGGTTTTAATTTTTGAAAAGAAAAACTCCGACTTCTTTGGTTCAAAGGGGGTTGACTAGGGATTATCTTCCTTATAACTCCACTGTTTTAGGATTTGAAACAATGCATGTACCTCATCAGCAGGGTCTGTTCAAAAGCATACTGTAAAGATCGTGGTATCGTTTTCGTCATCCTCCCTCAAGAGGCTTAGAATTATTAATCGAGCGTTGAACATCACAAAAAATGAAAGCAGTTTGAATATAGTGAACACAAATATATTGATTCAGAACAGACATATGCGATGCATTAATGAAATAAAAGAGTTTGCTATGACAATAGTTGTTTGAATAAGCAAAGAAAAATACAACTCGGAAATTCAAATAAAACAAAAGCCTTCAATGATTTGGCAAAGGAGCAGTGATTATGTTTGGAGTCTCTGGTGCTTCAAACTGGATTTCTTTGGCATCAATCATGTCTTGAACCTTGTTCTTCAGGGCCCAGCAGTTGTTTGTGTCATGTCCCGGGCTGTCAGAGTGGTATGCACACCTTTCATTGGGATGATAGTTAGGAGCGGAAGTGTTTGGATTTTGAAGAGGAGCCCTTAATGTAATCAGCCCTGCCTTCAACATTTGCTGTAGCGCTTGAGCCAGTGACATGTTGATCTTAGTGAATTGTCTTTTAGGTGCGACCTCCTTACGTTGATGCCCCTGTCCTTGTTGAGCAGGCATAGGATTAGAGATCTGGGTTTCCCCTACATGTTGATCATGACGGCTCTTTTTACCATGCACAACATTGGACTCTTTTTTTTTTCATGGTAAGGCTTTTTATGAGCATCAGAAGGAGCAGCTTCTGGAATCTTCCCACTTTTGATGCCAGCTTCAATTCTCTCACCAGTCAAAATCAGATATGTAAACCCAGCAGAAGAATTTCCAATCAGATGGTTGAAGAACGGACCAAACAGGGTCCCCAGGAACATATCCACAAGCTCACGGTCAGTTAAGGGTGGCTGCACCCTTCCAGCCAGGTCTCTCCACTTTTGAGCATACTCCTTAAATCCTTCACATGTCCCTAGTAACATACCCTGGAGTTGGGTGCGCGTAGGAGCGAGGTCGGAATTATAATGATACTGCTTATAGAACGCAGTAGCCAAATCCTCCCAGTTACGAATACTGGCTCCATCCAGCTGATAGAACCATTCGAGTTGAGTCCCTGAAAGACTATCCTGGAAGAAATGGATCCACAAATTCTTGTCGGCTGTATATGGTTGGATCTTCCTCACATACGACCGGAGGTGCAACTTAGGACAGGAAGCTCCGTCGTACTTTGCAAAGGCGGGTGCTTTGAACTTATGTGGGATCACCACCCCAGAGGATAGACCTAGATCTTCGAAGTCTAGACCGGGTACCTTCTGTATCTCCATAGCGCTTAACCGGTCTTCCAGCTGTTTGTACTTATCCTCAGCAAGAGGGTACTGTTCATCATTGAAATCCGTCTCGTTGTCGGAGACCATGGGACTAGGAACCCTTCTCTCTTGGGGACTGTCTTTGCCTACAGATGAGGTAGTCAGCTCAGCCTCATTCTGTAATCCATTCCCAGATCTGCGTCTAGTGTTGAACAAAACAGTCCTCTTCTTCTTCTTCTTCCTCTCTTTCAGAATCAGAGTTTTCAAGTCCTGTTGACCCTGGGCTAGGCTCATAACCAACTCCTGGAATTGGACATTCTGGGCCTGGAGGGCCTTGATAGCTTGTTCAGCGGAAGGTTCAGTAGACATGATGATTGCTGAAATAAACAGCGAAGAAGATAAGTGACCTGTAAAAAGGGTACCTGTAATGCAATGATATGTATGTATGCAATGTTTTTAAGGATCTCGCGGGGTAAACAAGAAAGTTGTTAGAATTTGAATTTTGTAGCCTGATTGAAGGAACTTCATGGTGTTGAGAGTCCTTCTTCAAGAGTCAAAGCTCACCATATCGAGTGGGTCATAGCCCCTGACTCAAGTTATCATGTTTGGATTTCTGGACAACCTTGGTTAGAGGAAAATAAATCCCCTTTGCCCCTTTCTAGACATTTGATTCATCATGACCTGTATCACAAACCCTTGAGATCCTTGAAATGGGTTAGTCCTTATGCAGGATGTATGCAATGGTATGATGGTATGATGTTATGTACGTGGATGCAAAGGTGTGAGGTGTAAGTAAGCCCTGTAATAAGTTCAGATTAAGGATTGTAAACAAAACCTGCAAAAAACTCATGTGTCAGATGACAAGAATGTGCAAGTAGTTCAAGTTTGAAGGCATACAAGTCACTCAAAAGAGCCCTTAGATTTCAGGCCAGCATGAAGTTTAGGTACTACCCTCTTTCATTTTCGTTGGTTAAGACCTGTCCTAGAAAATAGTAACCGGGTTCTAGAGGATCTCAATATCACTGACTACCCTCAATCGGTCATAACTCCAGCTTCGCAATCTTTTCTTGCGGCCAGAACCATCGCGAGAGTTTAGCCTCAATGAGTGTAGCATACTGCTACTATTCTATGGCCAAGTTGGGTCAATTTAGGGTTCTAAGGTCGGTTGGTGCTTAATGACTCCTCAGAAGACCCATATTCTCCTCGTTCCAACACAAGGGATATCGGTACAGACCAAGGTGTCACACCAATGTAGCTACTGCTTCACCCGTGTCGGTCTACGCCGGACAGGTCCCTCACAGCTTATGCTACCCAAAGGGTATTCCCCAGATCCGGGTTAGGATCTATGATGAAACTCCGATGCAAGCCCACAAATATAAAAGCAATCAAGGCATACAATTGAAAACATATAATGATCTAATCCTAAGGTACACCTCACTTATTAATATGTCCCCAGCAGAGTCGCCAGTTCTGTGATCGGTGAAAATAGAACTGACTGTTTTTTAAGCTGGTTCGCGAAATGTCGCGGTAAGCAAGAGTCGCCGCCGTCTTTTATGTTATCCAACAAGGAAAGGACAAAAGCACAGCAAAATTCCTTTTCGAGATGTTTCTCGGTTCGGGAGGTAGATTATAGAAAGGGAAGGTGTTAGCACCCTTTCTATCCGTGGTTATCCACGGGCTCTTAGGTACTTGCTCACTATGTTTTAAAAAATGTTTGCTTTTCTTGTGTTTGTGGGTTTTGAAAAAGTTTCGTTTTGAAAACTTCTAGGTAACTCTTGTATCAGTCCTCAAGAGTGTATGAAGTATTTGTTTGAAAATTTTTTGAAAGTGTAGGTGTGAAAAGTTGTTTTTGTTTTTTTGAAAGAGCAAGTACCCAGAAGACATCTACCTACTCTAAGGAATTAAGCTGTGTAAGAGTCCTTTAGACAGTAATATCCCACTATTGAGAAGTAGGTAGCACCGTCGTTGGAGTTTATTCGGGTCAATTCGATTATATGGGACATGTGTGGTCACCAAAGCAATAGTAGGACGCCTTAGCGGTAACCCTAATATCCTAGATCCTTTTTATCCGAGGCAACCGTTTCGAGGCAACTGGATCTTTAGACAGGAGGGCGACCTCTAAAACACCCTATACTTAATGACCACCTCGAGGCAACCAAGTGAGGCGTACCCTAGGAGTGGCATGTGCGAGTGTGTCAGGTTTCATGTTAAGATTATCTTTGCACAAGTATTATGGTGAGCTACGAGTTGGTTTTATTTTTCAGGCAAGTCTTGCATGCATAATTAACAGTTAATAATTGCGGAAAATAAATTGCGGAAAGTAAATCTACGCTATTACAAGGCGTCGGATATTTACATCGCCGAAAACATAACCCTTGAAAATAAATTGTGGAAAGTAAAGAAAGCGATAAAAGTCCTAATTATCTATTACATTCTCGGAGCAGATACATAAATATGATCAAAAATAACAAAGTACGCGCAAAGAAATTGAGTCGGGAAAATCTTTAGGGTTTTGACCCTTTTTGAGAAAAGAAAGAAGTTTGGTCCTTTTTGCATTTAATTAAATATTAATCCTAAAACTAATTAATCAATTAATTAAAAGAAAAAGTATTTTTTTTAGTTTTTATGTTTTAATGAAAATAAAATAAAAATAAAATAAAGTCAAAAGTTAGTAAAACCCTAATTTCTATATTAATTTTATTTATTGTGGAAAAAATTAAAGTTAACCTAATTAACTAAATTAATTATATTTAGAATTTATTTACAAAAATAATAAGGTGAAATTAATAAATAATAATAATAATAAAAATATTTACATTTTTTTTTAATTCTGAATTTATTATGAAAAATATTAGTTTATGAGGCAATTAAATAATAATAATAATAGTTATAATTATAATTAATAAAAGAATTAAATAGAAAATATAAAAGAGAAAAAAAATGAGAAATAAAACCCTGGGGGTGATGGGCCAACAAGGAGGTTCGCTAGCAATTTTGTGGCCCACTTGTTGGCCAGTCCGTTTGACCTTTGGAATCAGCTGTGCAAGCGTTGACTGAGGATCATTATGACTATCACCTCCTGGCCGTTGGATTGATGTGTAAGGCCACCTGGCGCGTTGATTTATGAGGTGTATGATGAGCCTTCTTGTGAGACCTGCACATGATCATATGAAGAAAAATGCAAACAAATATTTTGGGGGACCTGGGATTCGAACCCAGGTCCCAACGCTCAATGCCTGTTCGCCCTTGCCACTACACCACCAAGCCTCAATTGATGTTAATATACACAACAAATAATATATTAGTTATCATTAACAATGCCTGGACAAAAATATAAAAACGCGCGTTTTTTTTAAATGAACGAATGAGAGGGAGACGCGTCAGCGTCTTCTTCGTTTATCACTGGTTTTTTACCTGCGGATTTTTATCCGCAGGAAGATCCGTGGGTTCTTCCTAAAATTGTCCCTAGGCTGCAAAAACTCCATCCAAGCTCATGGTTATGATCGTCCATGTCCCCTGAGTCCATCCATGCTCATGATTTGTTCTAATTTTACCTGGAAACAAAATGCCTAAAAACAACACAAACAAACCCTAGACGCGGGTATCATCATATAAGGCCTAAAAACGAAATTGAATATTGCCATTAGGTTAGAAATCAAATAAGGAACACAAATATGCCAATGCTTTTGAGAAAAAGTGCAAGAATAGAGAGCTTAGGTTTCGTGTTCAGGGGCGAGTTTGGGAGAACTTACAGCGCTGTATAGGTGGTCTTTGGACGTGGTAATGGTCGTCTTAGCTTCAGTGGATAGCAAGGAAGAAGGTCACGTGCTCATTTTTGTCTGAAAATGCTTGCAACACCGTTCTTGATCTCCTACTTTTTCAAGAACTTTGCAATTTTCTTTGGCTGTTTTTAGCAATCCTTAGCTCGTGAATCAGGTTTAGGCTCCTTGTATATGTATAAGGCAATCAGTCTAGGTCAAAATTTGGGCTTGTATCTTTGTGTATTGAAGTTTGGAGATTTGATTGACCACCATTGAAAACCTTTCCAAATTTGAAGAAAATCTAAGATTTTATGCACAAAAAAGCCCTAGCACGAATTGGTTAGTTGGCACATGATATATGAAAGCTGTTCAAATCATAAAGATACTATTCCATTGATTTTTAGATTTTATTTGAATTATTATAGATTTAAAATGAATTAAATCAATAAAAATTAAATAAAATAGAAAAATAAATGTTTGATCTTGAAATTAATCATGGGACACGTGTGTGGCATGACAAAGCTGAATCAAATGGAAGAAAGTGGGCCCTTTTGTCAAAAATTGAAGTTTTAAGGATAGTTGACTTTTGCAAATTCACAAAAATTTCCCAACTTCTACAATGCATATCTTTCTCAATTTTGATCCTATGAACATGTTCTTGGACATTTTGGAAAGGTATTGAAGTCCTCTAACCAATGCCCTTGGTCCCATGTCATTTGGATTTACCAATCTCAAGTTATGGTCTTTGACTTAAAGTGCATTTTTGTTGACTTTTGAAATTAACCTATAATGTAGAAATTGATAACTTTTTGTGAGAGCATTTATTGGACTTGGAGTGTGAAGATGGATTGTAGGAAATGTCCTCCCCTTCAAAATGAGAATTGGATGGGATTTTTCTGATGAACCATGAAAAAGTTATGCCTTAGTCAAGATACAGTTGACTTTTCTACTGTCCAAAAATAGTAACTTTTGCATCTTTGATGATTTTTGAGCCATGCTTGTGGAATCATGATCACGACTTGATCAAATGATGATTGTGTACTCAAAATAAGATGTTGACCAAAAATTCTGACTTTTGACTGCAAAATGACCATTTTGCCCTTGCAGTTGATTGTGGATCAAATAAGGCTTTTGACTGTGAAATTTGACATTGTGAGTCTTAAGACTTGACATGTGGATGCTTGAGGATGTATATAGGCATATGAGACTTGATTGAGCCATTTAAAACCTCAAATTCTTTGAAGGAACCAAAACCCTAATTTTGACTGGCTTAAGAGGTGGTTTGGACTGTGCAACCCCTGAGTAGTCTTGAACCATTTGAAGATGATTCCTGACAAACCTTGAAGAATATGGGAGGGAAAATTTTGGGGTACAACAGTTTCCCATGTTCAATCTTCTTAGACCTGAGGATGTAGATTGGCTTGCGTGCCTTTCGTGATCCGAAGGTGGAAGATGATTGAACACTAGAGTGCCCAGAAATTTGCACTCGCATAGTGAAGTATCAGCAATGTGATGTCGGGAATGGGCTTGTAGATGCCATTTGGAGATATGATGGATAGGAGGATGGGCTTATAGATGCCATCTGTAGATGTGACAGAATCTTGTCGGGGATGGGCTTATAGATGCCATTTGGAAATGTAATGGATGGTTGTGGAGATGGGCTTACAGATGCCATCCAGGGTGTCGATCGCGTAAGAGATTCCTTAGCGAGAAGTTGCGTACCTGAGAAAGAAAGATAATTTCCTGGTCTGTTACAGGTGTTGATCTTTAATGTCTTCAATGTAGATAACTTTCCTGGCTAGATACAGGTATAGATCTACAATCAGTCGCTCACAGATATTCCCTGGCTAGATACATGTATCAATTTTGGAACTTCAAAAGGTTGGTCGAGATAGCTTTCCTGGCTGGATACAGGTGTAGACCTCTAATCAGTCGCTCACAGATATGCCCTGGCTAGATACAGGTATCGAATCCAGAACTTCAAAAGGTTGATAGAGATAGCTTTCCTGGCTGGATACAGGCGTAGACCCCTAATCAGTCGCTCACAGATATGCCCTGGCTAGATACAGGTATCGAATCTGGAACTTCAAAAGGTTGATAGAGATAGCTTTCCTGGTTGGATACAGGTGTAGCCCTCTAATCAGTCGCTCACAGATATGCCCTGGCTAGATACAGGTATCGAATCTGGAATTATTCGTCTACAGATATGCCCTGGCTAGATACAGGTATCGAATCTGGAACTTTAGAAGGTTGATCGAGATAACTTTCCTGGCTGGATACAGGCGTAGACCTCTGACCTGAGAATGAAAGATGACTTCCTGGCTAGATACAGGTATTGATCTTCAAACTCTTCATGCAGATATGCCCTGGCTAGATACAGGTATCGAATCTACAATCAATCGCTCACAGATATGCCCTGGCTAGATACAGGTATCGAATCTGGAACTTCAAAAGGTTGGTCGAGATAGCTTTCCTGGCTGGATACAGGCATAGACCTCTGAACTGAGAATGAAATATGACTTCCTGGCTAGATACAGGTGTTGATCTTCAAACTCTTCATGCAGATATGCCCTGGCTAGATACCGGTACCGAATCTACAATCAATCGCTCACAGATATGCCCTGGCTAGATACAGGTATCGAATCTGGAACTTCAAAAGGTTGGTTGAGATAGCTTTCCTAGCTGGATACAGGCGTAGACCTCTGACCTAAGAATGAAAGATGACTTCCTGGCTAGATACAGGTGTTGATCTTCAAACTCTTCATGCAGATACTTTTCTGGATAGATACATGTATAGATCTACAATCAATCGCTCACAGATATGCCCTGGCTAGATACAGGTATCGAATATAGAACTAAAGGTTGATGGTAATCATCTTTGGATTGACCTTTTCCTGAAAAGGCAAAACATTAGTTGTATGCAATGTCATGATGTATGAAATGCATGATGTCATGATGTTTTCAGGAATAAATGAGATTGTGTCGTATGCACTTTATCATGTATGTAAGCAAGAGATGTGAAATGTGAAATGTTTATGAATGTATTTTCGTATGGGAAAATAAATCCTTGACAGATGCCGGGGAGTTCGTTGAATCCTGGGCTGATGTTGAAGAGTAGAGTTCTTCATTTCCGCTGAGGATGATGGTTGCAATAATAAACCGGTAGGAGAAGATGACTCCGTTGGGGAATAAACTTGTTGGAGAGATTACTCTGCGGGGAATTACTCTGTGGGAAGAGATACTTCGCTGAGGTTTTAACGATAACTCCGCTGGGGATTTCGTTGATAAGCTTTGTTGGGAGGATTTGATGAACTCCACTGGGGATAGGAAGAACTTCATCGAGGACAATCTTTCCATTGCAAATTGCTGAGGATAACCCAGTTAGACTCTGGTGGGGAATAACCTTTGAATATGGCTGGGAGAGATGTTTGTACTCTGAGGGGGACAAGCTTCCAGGATCTACTGGGGAGATGGTTCAACTCTCCTGGGGAAACTTTGGACTGCACTGGGGAATGGCTCCACTGGGGTGTCTGGTATTCCGCCGGGGAACAATCTTATATTTCTGTCGAGGAATATTAAGACTGTCGGGGATGCTTGCTTAGGGAATATTTGTATACTCTGCTGGAGAATATTGAGATCTTCTGGGGATACCCAACTTCTTTAGGGCTGACAGTAGCCTAACTCTGCTTGGGGAGAGTATTGCTGACTTGCTGGTGATATTGTGCCTTTTCGGGGCTGATGGGAGACCAACTCTGCTTGGGAGAGGGTATGGCTGATTCATCCATAGTTGCAGGTCTCAGTGGTGAGAGCTACCATTGCTGTCTTTTGTTGCGGGGAGTGACGGTATCCTGGTTACATTCTTCAACTGAATATATACCTCAGTACCTTGGTGGACAGAGCATCTTGTACAGTTCGGACAATTCTTATCGCCCCGGTTTCTGTGGGAGAAGGTACCTATGAGATGCTTGATAACTGCCGATTGACAAATCTTCTTCTGGTAGGCAAGTGACGAGATGACGGAACATAGTCGTACACTTTGATCCCTAATTTTTGCCTAGGCCAGTCGACCTAGCGGGTCTTTGATTATGCGTAGTATTTTTTCGACTATGTCCACGTTCTTAGAGTGTGGGGAGTTGTCATTGTCGGTAGTGTTGTGTCGCCGTACTACCAGAAGACCTTCGTATTGATCATGCAAGATTTGTTGCTGGAATTCATGTCCAATGCCCCAAGTGACTCAGGCGGAGATTTGCCCCTGGTTATTTGGCATCTTGAGAGATTCCTTGAATCTTGACTTGACTGCCCCAGATTATGGATAATGATCATGCCGTGCCCCTTGGTTGGAGGTGCTTTTGTTCACTAGATATTCTTCGTGTGAACTTCTATGTTGTTTGAACAAATAGTCATATGCAAACAATGTTATTTTAAGAATGCAAAGCTTATGTTTGTCTTGAAGATTTTGAAAATGCATTTTTCAGTAAAACAAGCAAATTTTGTAAAATGTGATGTCAACTCAAGATTTTACAGCGAGCCCTAAGGAGTCAGGATATCTTTGTAACAGTATGCTTTCGAACTAACCCATGCTTCAGCTAGGACTTTTAAGGGTTGTAACGTGGCCTGGTTCACGGTTTAAGAAACAAAGGATAAAGGCTCAAATTTTATTTGTACCCACCCGCTCTTCGTGATGTTCTTCGATCCTAAACTCAGTTAATCGTGCGTTAGACCTTGTTTGAGTCTTTGCTCTGATATTCTGGTGATGGTTTGGATACTGATAGTTTATTTTGAATAGGAAGTCATTTCTTTTTTGTCGAGGGTTAGTAGGACCTCTTTCTTTTTGATTTCGTTATCCCTGTTTTTTTCCTGAACTGTTTCTTTTTGCATTTACATTCAGCGGGATGACCCAGTTTTGCAAGTCTCCTTCATAGGTTTTGACTTTAACAGGCTTTTATTTCTGAGAGATAATGACTGCCTGTCTTTATGATTATTCGGAACCATCACTGTCTTTTGTTTTGGAAGGACTCCTTTGATGCCATTCATTGTGCACCGGGATCAACTGAGAGAACTACCCTGCCCCAGGTTATGATTAAGGGTTTTAATTTTTGAAAAGAAAAACTCCGACTTCTTTGGCTCAAAGGGGGTTGACTAGGGATTATCTTCCTTATAACTCCACTGTTTTAGGATTTGAAACAATGCATGTACCTCATCAGCAGGGTCTGTTCAAAAGCATACTGTAAAGATCGTGGTATCGTTTTCGTCATCCTCCCTCAAGAGGCTTAGAATTATTAATCGAGCATTGAACATCACAAAAAATGAAAGCAGTTTGAATATAGTGAACACAAATATATTGATTCAGAACAGACATATGCGATGCATTAATGAAATAAAAGAGTTTGCTATGACAATAGTTGTTTGAATAAGCAAAGAAAAATACAACTCGGAAATTCAAATAAAACAAAAGCCTTCAATGATTTGGCAAAGGAGCAGTGATTATGTTTGGAGTCTCTGGTGCTTCAAACTGGATTTCTTTGGCATCAATCATGTCTTGAACCTTGTTCTTCAGGGCCCAGCAGTTGTTTGTGTCATGTCCCGGGCTGTCAGAGTGGTATGCACACCTTTCATTGGGATGATAGTTAGGAGCGGAAGTGTTTGGATTTCGAAGAAGAGCCCTTAATGTAATCAGCCCTGCCTTCAACATTTGCTGTAGCGCTTGAGCCAGTGACATGTTGATCTTAGTGAATTGTCTTTTAGGTGCGACCTCCTTACGTTGATGCCCCTGTCCTTGTTGAGCAGGCATAGGATTAGAGATCTGGGTTGCCCCTACATGTTGATCATGACGGCTCTTTTTACCATGCACAGCATTGGACTCTTTTTTTTTCATGGTAAGGCTTTTTATGAGCATCAGAAGGAGCAGCTTCTGGAATCTTCCCACTTTTGATGCCAGCTTCAATTCTCTCACCAGTCAAAATCAGATATGTAAACCCAGCAGAAGAATTTCCAATCAGATGGTTGAAGAACGGACCAGACAGGGTCCCCAGAAACATATCCACAAGCTCACGGTCAGTTAAGGGTGGCTGCACCCTTCCAGCCAGGTATCTCCACTTTTGAGCATACTCCTGGAGTTGATTGTGGATCAAATAAGGCTTTTGACTGTGGAATTTGACATTGTGAGTCTTGAGACTTGACATGTGGATGCTTGAGGATGTATATAGGCATATGAGACTTGATTGAGCCATTGAAAACCTCAAATTCTTTGAAGGAACCAAAACCCTAATTTTGACTGGCTTAGGAGGTGGTTTGGACTGTGCAACCCCTGAGTAGTCTTGAACCATTTGAAGATGATTCTTGACAAACCTTGAAGAATATGGGAGGGCAAATTTTGGGGTACAACAGCAACTATGACTCTATTTTGCTTCATTGCGTAGATAAGACTGAGGAAGAAAAGATCATGGCTGATTTACATAAGGCACTTTTGGCACCCATTCTAGTCGGCATATAATGGCTAAAAAAATCTTGCGGGCAGGGTACTACTGGTCCACCATGGAAGTAGATTGTTATCATCATTCATGAACTTGTCACAAATGTCATATCTATGCTGACAAAGTACATATGCCTCTGGTTCCTTTAAACATCCTGATTGCTCCTTGGCCATTCGCAATGTGGGGCATTGAAATGATCGGAGAGATCAAACCTACATCTTCCAATGGACACCACTTCATCTTGGTTGCCATTGGTTACTTCACGAAGTGGGTTGAGGCAGTTTCCTTCGCTTTTGTTACCAAGAACGTTGTGGCCTGATTCATCAAACAGAATCTTATCTGTTGGTATGGTATCCTAGAGAGAATCATCACAGACAATGGTACGAATCTCAATAATACTATGATCACCGCCCTATGCACACAGTTCAAGATACAAAATCATAACTCTTCCCCTTACCGGCCGAAGATGAATGGCATTGTAGAAGCTGCTAACAAAAACATCAAGAAGATCATACAAAAAATGATAGTGACCTACAAGGACTGGCATGAGATGTTACCATTTCCTCTTCAAGGTTACCGTGCCATGGCGCGCACGTCGACGGGGGAAACTCTTTTCTCCTTAGTATACGGCATGGAAGCTGTCCTTCCAATTGAGTTCCAGATATCTTCTCTGAGAATTATACAGGATACAAGGGTGAATGAAGACGAATGGGTTCAAACTCGACTGGATCAATTGAACTTGATTGATGAGAAGAGGCTTACAGCTATTTGTCATAGTCAGATATACCAAAAAAGAATGATCAAAGCTTTTAACAAAAAGGTCAAACATCAGGTATATCGGGTTGGTGACCTGGTAATCAAGCGTATCATACTACCACAATGGGATCCCAGGGGAAAATGGACTCCTACGTACGAAGGACCATTTATGATCAAAAACATATTCTCTGGTGGAGCAATGATCTTGATCACTATGGATGGCGACGACCTTCCACACCCTGTAAACGCGGACATAGTTAAAAGATACTACGCATGAACAAAGACCCGCTAGGTCGACTGACCTATGAAAAAATTAGGGCATCCCGGCGAACCAAAAGGGTTAGGGCAAAAATTAGGGATAAAACACAAAAAAAATCGGTACACCTGGCAAGCTGAAAACTTGAAAGGGCGGATTGGGAAAAAAAGGGTATCCCGGTGGATCAAAAACCCGAAAGGGCGGTCCAGGAAAAAGTTAGGGAATTAAAGTGTATGACTATGTCCTGTTGGATTACCTTACGGACAATCTTCAGCATCAACCGACCAGCTCAAACAGTTCTAATCAATCCAATCGGCTTCCCTAAGGCGACAAGTAGACAAGACACTCAGAGACACGAAGACTATAGCAGAATGGGAACCCCATGGGATTATTTCGCATAGCTATATTTTCTTTGTATCAGTTTTCATTTTTTTACAACGCCATTCTCTTACTAGAATGTTCGTCTCGTTGTACAAAAAAAACATATTCAAGTTAATACAAAGATATCCCTTTTGAAAGTGCAAAACTATTTGTTTTTCTTTATTTCTGTGTTTTGTTTACAAAAACGTCCAATAATTTATTTTGAACATATGCATTTGAACGTGATTACTATTTACAAATGAACAGAAAATAGAAAGACAATCACTAATGGCTTTCAGAAACAGGATAATATCTTTAGGCTATTCCATAAAATCCCCGCAGGTACTTTCCCCAACAGGATTTCACGAAGTCCACGAGTAATGCACGATGTTTCTCTTCCACAACAAAGTTTATTTCTCTGTAATGGAAATTAATCCATCAACACATTAACTTCAAGTATGGAGACTTACACTCCTCTTTCCCAGAAGTACTCAAGGATTTATTTTCCCCGACTCTGGCAACACTACGGAAGAACAATTAATATGTCCATACATTACATTCATACGTCATAACATTGACAACACAAGTACATATAGTGCAATCTCATTTATTTTGAGAAAACAACATTATACCATGCATTGCATAGATCATAACATTGCATACAACTAACTCTTCACCTTTTCAGGAAAAATCAATCGACAGGAAATTATCATCAACAAATTTCCGACAGACATATATTTTCAACAAGTCAAATACAGATTAATTCCATGAGAAAGGACTGGTCGACCATCTACATAACAAATATTTCTTTAAACTTCTACTGGTTCAGTTTAAATCTCTCAACGGTTTATCCTAATTCTTCCCCGCAGACATCTTCCCTGGTTCAGTTTAAATCTCTCAACGGTTTATTTTGATTCTTTCCTGCAAACGTCTTCTCTGGTTCAGATAAATCTCTCAACTATTTATTCTGATTCTTCTTTAGACCCCTGCTGGTTCAGTTTAAATCTCTCGACGGTTTATCATGATTCTTTCCTCGCAGACATCTTCTCTGGTTCAGATAAATCGCTCCAATGATTTGTTTTGATTCTTCTCCAGACCCCTGCTGGTTCAGTTTAAATCTTGCAACGGTTTATCATGATTCTTTCCTAGTAGATGTTTCTCTGGTTCTGATAAATCTCTCAACAATTTATTCAGATTCTTCTCGAGATTCTTGTAGGTTCTGATAAATCTCTCAATGATTTTGTTCTGATTCTTCTCCAGATTCTTGTCGGTTCAGATAAATCTCTCAACGATTTGTTCTGATTCTTCTCAGACCCCTGTCGGTTTAGTTTAAATCTCTCAACGGTTTATCCTGATTCTTTCCCGCAGACATTTTCAGTTTAAACCTCTCAACGGTTTACCCTGATACTTTCCGAATAGACATTTTCTCTGGTTCAGATAAATCTCTCAACGATTTGTTCTGATTCTTCTCCAGATCCTTGCTGGTTCAGTTTAAATCTCACAACAGTTTATCCTGATTCTTTCCCAGTAGACAATTTTCTATTGGTTCAGTTTAAATTGCACCAAGATTTATTCTGATGCTTTTCATTCGAAGTTAATCCAAGACCTCTATTGGTTCAGTTTAAATCGCTCCAAGATTCATTCTGGTTCCTTCCAGTCAAACAACATGCAAGACTTCTACTAATTCCAATTTAAATTAACCAAAGGTTTATTCTGATTTCTTTTCCAGTTGAAGCCAAGTTCATACTTAGTCTAACTTCTGTCAACAATCACCTTTGGATGGCATCTATAATCCCATCTCCGACAACACTCCATCATTTCTCCAAATGGAATCTTTAAACCCATTCCCTACACAGTCGACCAACGCATCATCAAGTGCAAATTTCTGGGCACTCTAGTGTTCAATCATCTTCCACTTTCAAGCTACGAACGACAAACATGTCCATCTTACTTTTCAAGTTTAAGAAGATTGAACAGGGGAAGCTGTTGTACCCCAAAATTTTCCCTCCCATTTTTCATTCGAGATACTATCCTAGGGTTTCTATAATACTCAATTTGGCTCAGAAGTCGATCAGACAGATTCTCTTCCTAGGCAGTAAATCAACATTTAGGGTTTTGCATTTCTCAAAGAAAATTGAGTCTTCAAGGTCTCAATTGGTCTTCATAGGTCTTCATGTCTCCTCAAGGTTTGTTTAAGCCAGTTTACAAACCTCGCATTGCAAGTTTTCTCAATCAATGGTTCAGATAACTGAAAACGACTACATCGACCCAAAAATCGACCTTTTACGAGAGCAAGTTCAAATGCTTGTAGCTTCTTCATTATTCGATATTTTCGAGTGGCTCTTCTTGCGTATGATTCTCCTTGGTGCCACCTCAAATTTCTCTTCACAAATCAAGAGCTGATTACGCAAAGAAGATCACCAAAATTCGAATGCGTTAGAAGTCGCATCATGAAATTTGACCTAATTTCAAATAACGGTCGTCTGATTTCTAAGAATTGTAATTTCTTCAAATTACAAGACCTTGAGACGATTATTTATATTTATGGTCATAAGTGATGTCACTCACGGGTTTATCTTCAGAGATCGGAAGAAATTAAAGTTTGGAAGACTTTATAAAATTATCGAATCGTTGCAAGTCATTAGTTGATTTTTAAGTGTTCTTAATCACAGTTTAGTGAAGTTGGTTAATTCTACAAGATTGACGAATATTCTACAAAGCATGTTTGTTTGGAAATGAAGTTCCATTCTAATCGAGCATGGCGTGCGATTTCATTTTTGAATGCAAGTTTGAATTAGATAGGATTTGAAGTTAAAGTTTTTCATCTAAATAACCATTTGTTTTGAGTTCGAGAAAACCAAGTGGAATTTGAATTCTTAAGCATTTATTTTGTTCAAGAATTTGATTTGAAGTTTGAAAGATAAGGCGCATGGTTTTACTTGAAATACAAATTACAAAGGCGTTGGATTTTCTTGAGGTTCAAGTTACCAAGCAAGATATATGTTCAAATCATACAAATAGGGGATTTCATATTTCATCAAGATTCAAGTCTCACTCTTTTCTCAAAAGAGGCATTTTTAAGTTCATGGGCCACAGAGAAGAATCCAAATTGTGCTCGTAATTTAAATTGTATCAAAGAATATTCAAATTTTGCATGTCTTGTAGAAACAAATTCAAGTTGAATCAAGAATGAAAGATTACAACAACGCTGCATTATTTGAATTTTACAAAATAAAGCAGAATTCGTCGTTTAAATTTACAAGTGAATTGGAATGCGCTTTACAAGTTTCTAAACCACATAATTCAAATTACAAGATTCGCGATGTTACTAAATTCCTAACAATATACTAAGCTACAAGGGAATTTCTTCATCTTCAAGTCTTGACCAATTACTTCAAGTCACTCTTCACCGATTCTCCCCATTGCCCAAGTTGCTCGTACATGAAACAAGAAAGAAAAATTAGTAAGCATGTGAAAAATTCAGGAACTGTTTGTCCTCATCATTAGGGTTTGATCAAAGAATCAGTATACAGTTTAGGGAATTCACCATTTAACCATTTTTCCAAAATCCCAACAAAGGCCTCATTTATCTTTGCCAATCAGTTTCTAATCATCGGCCCAAAGCAATATTTTCATTGCAAATCACAAAAATATGTATGTTTCTTTTGGTTCACAAAGAAAATACTATCAAAAACAAAGAGAAAAGTAGGCTGGATTACAGCCTGCATTGCTGCAACAAAAAAATAGTTTGCATCCCAGTAAAAAAGAGAAATACAAGAGGCCAAAATGCTTTCAAGTACAGACTGCATTGCAGCCCTGCATTTCTGCCCAAACTTGCTAACAAAACAGTCTAACAATTGCATAAAATAGGCAACATAAAAACTGCACCAAAAAGATATAACAACAGCATGCCCTAAGTGTTCAAACTTGCCAAACATTTCCCCCCAAAATGTTATCCCACTACTATTATAAAATACACAGATACATAGAGAATAAGGAGGACCTAATAGCCAGTAGCAACATCACCAAAACAAAAAAACACAGAGTTCATTTTTTCATAACGGTATACAAAAAGAAATTAAGCCTAACAACAACCAAGCCACATACATAAACAGTTTTGGTAAAAAAAGGGTCAAGCATCAAAGAAATCCCCATTATTCTATTCATCATCTCCTTCAAACCATAACCCTTCAGAAAAGTGCCTATTCAGGAATACAGAAAGTTCAAAACAAAGGTTCACAGAAGTCTACTTCCTTGTCGAAGAAAGCGCGGAGTCACTGATAACCTTTATAAGTCTCCCTTTCCTGCCTCATGAACATACTTTTTGAATTCTGTTAAAATGAAACAAAACATAAAATTAGCATACAAAAATAATGAACTATATAAACATAGTTATGTCTGTTTGATAACCAAATAAAGTAATAATGCAGTAAAAAAATTCAAAAAACATATAGTATAACCGTCCCTCTTATCTTCACGATCTTCATCTGTTCATCATCCATCCTTAACCTTTCTAACCTCACTCCACCATATTCCACACATCAAACCTCCTTCAACGAACCGAAACCTCCGCCGCACCGGCCAGATTTGGAACATAATGTTCTACTGACAATGATCCCAAACAAGCGAAGAGGATGAAAGCTGCCGAGGAGGACAATAAGAAATTCGATGATGATTTTAAAAAGTTGTTCCAGAGAGTATTCAACAAGGATGATGAAATGGCCATTATCAAGGGTTTGTTTGAAAACCAGAACCTTCCGCAGAAGAAACAAGGAGGTACATCCTAAGGAGTTTAATAATAGAGTGGTAGAAGGTGATGGTGTTAATATGGATGGGAGGGGGAGTGTTGTACCCCAAAATTCGCCCTCCCCTTTTTCATAGAAAATACAACCCTAGGGTTTCTCGGATATTCAAGCTGGCTCAGAAATCGATCAGACAGATTCTCTTCTATGGTGGTATACCAGCAATTAGGGTTTCTTGCAATTCTCAAAAGAAATGAATTTTCATAAATTCAATTGGTTTTCACTGGTCTTCATGCTTCTTCAAGTTTACTGAAAAGACAGTGTTTGTTCTCGGAGTATGATCTATTTGGGACAAGAGTTGAAATTAAGATTGTCATTTGGGACGACCATGATTTTGATCCAGGTTAACCAGATGATTTGTGTCTTTTAAAACATTTGCTTGGTTAGGAAATGGAATATACAGTGCGTGTTTGTTTGGAATGAAGTTGCAAGATTACAGAATTATTGGGATTTAAGTTACCATACTGGAGCATTTTACTTCAAGTATCTTGATTGGAATTTTCAAAAATCAATTAGGATGCGAAGAAAAAATTGCAAGTTATTGTTGATCAAGGATTTCAAGTAACACCAGAATATTTCATAAGACTTTCTCCATTTTTCAAACATTGTTACAAAACAATTTGTTCTTTTAAATACTCTATGTTTTACAACTTATTGTATTTAAAATATGAATTAGTACAATTGTTGGATACAGTACAAGAACGATTTCTCTAAATTACAAAGAAAATCTAAATGCTTGATTGGCCTAGGAGAATTAATCTATGCCTAAGTTTAACTGAAGTTCCTTTGCTTATCTCCAAGACCTACATGCTTGCCATAAAGTTTCTTGCCTTCCTTGCTTTGTCATCTCCATTTTGCTCATATGAAAACAAAAGAAAGAAAAATGATTAGTACAAAATCATTTGGGCATGAACAGAGATTTTAAATGTTATTCATCATTAAAGTTTGCAAAGTGGAATCAGAAGGCCATTTTAATTCATCACAATTTATTTCCTCTATTTGCAAATCACAAGAAGATTATTCTTCTTGGTTCACAAAAAAGAAAGAGGAAAAGAAATGCTACAAAGCTATCCAAACAAGAACAAATGCACCAAAACTGTCCAAAGGCAAGCAAAGTTGTCCAAACAAACAAAGGCAAGCAAACTGCCCAAACAGCAACGCAAACTGTCCAAACAAAAGCCAAACAAACAGTTTTGTCCAAACAGCATCAACAAAAACGAGGCAGCAATACAGCATCACAAACAACATCAATAAAAAGCAGAAGTATGGAAATATAAACAACTAAGTCAAAATAAGCAAAAGCTTGTTCAAGAAGCATAAGTCATCATTTTCCATTTTTCATTGCAAACTTTTCAGAATTGGAAAAAAGGGGCAAAAAGCAATTTGCTTTCCTATTGTCATTGAGAGAGAAGAGAGGAAAGAAGTCACCTAGGTTATTGGAATGCACAACCCTGCTGCCCTGTCTGTCACAAGTTACATAGAAGTTGCTAGAAAACAAAACTTCCACCAAAAAGCCATAAGGACAATATGTTAAAATATTCAAAATTGTTGGTTTCCCACCATTTTGAATAGAGATAACAGAAGTAAGGTGAAAATAATAAGAAGGAAGCAATAGAACAGTGGAGAGGTCCCAAAAAATCTGAACCATAAACCAAACCTGCAACAGTTTCACAAACCAAAAAAACCTCCAAAATCACCAAGCCTCAAATTGAAACACATAAGTCTCAAACAACAAAAAACTAGCATTCAACCTCAAAACACAGTAATCAACAAGTCACAAACCTGTAGCAAGATCAAAAACCTGTCAAACCAAATATACACAAGTCTGAAACTGACAAAACAGTAACCCTCACAGAAACAGTATCCAATTCCCAAACTGTCAACAAGACCAAAACTCCAAAAACCAGTAAACCATCAACATATAAAAAAAACCTGTAACCAAAACTTGTAACCAAACCTGTGAACAAACAACCAGTAGCCGTCCTCAAACCAAAACTGTAAACAAGCATCCAAATCTCAAATGCAGTAGCCAAAACTCATCAAACCTGAACCAAGCTTCAAGCTTACAAAACCAACAAAACATGTTAACTCTCAAAAACAGAACACAACTCTCAATACAAAAAAAATCACAAAACTCAAAAACTGTCAAAGTCTCCAACCTTCAAACTGTCAACAAAACCAAAGTCTCAAAATTCCAAAGGGCCAAAAACCATCAGTACAAAACCAAAACTGTAACAAAGCCAACAAAACACAAATCTCAAACTGAGAAACCAAAACCAACAACAAAACCATCAGTACAAAATCAAAAATCCCAAACAACCATCAGCTTCCAATATCCCAAACTGTAAGCCAACTTGCCAAAACCAAATCAATAACATATCCAAGAAAATTTTCAAACAGAATCTTCATCAAAGCAAACCTGTCAAACGCAAAATCTCAACACAAGTCACAACCATCATTAAACAAATCCCAAACCAGTATCCAAGTCTCAAACGACCAAAGACAGAAACATCATCAAACTCAAAAAACTTGTAACAAGTTTCAAAGGCAAAAAACAGTAACAAACTAAAAAAAAACAGAAGAATCATCAAACCCAAAATTCCAAAAAAACAAAGCCAAACATCTCAGATAACCAACATCACCATCATTCAAAGGAAGCAGAAAAGTTACCAAAGAGTCAGAAAACCAACGCCTTCATCCTCATCTCCTCCCCTCGTACAGCTCCGGCCACCAAGGAGCGCCGTCCTCAATCTCACCATCCATTTTCCATTTCACAGAAAAGTCTCCAACAAGTATGAACTTTACCTCTTTATCATGAATCCCTAAAACCAATTCCTGCATTTCAATGGATAACAAGGTGGATTAACAGAAAAACACATAAACAAGACAAAAACCAATTAGTAAAATCGTTAAGAATAACAGAACTTCACCTTTTCAAAAAAAACTTTAGAAACTCGATTAGGGAGGCAAGAGATACGGTGTTCCGGCAACTGAGAGTTAGAGGGGGAAGATCAGGTGAATCAATTTCGTTCCTTTAGGGTTCAAATCCGAACTTAGGGTTTTCAAAACAAAAACGTGAATCACGGTGAGATGAGGAGAGATTATGTTACTGAATAGGGCGATTCGGCCATGAGACTAGATAGGGACAGGTAGTGAGATTTATTCAGAGGTTTCAACAAGAATGGAAGGGATGAACAAAACAGATGAGAGCGCCGCTGTGAACCACAACATTCCAAGAACCCTAATTTCACTTTTCTCTCTTAATCAGATAACTAAGCGTGTTTAAGACTTGGGCTTTGTTTTGTTCATATTTTCCCTAAGCCCATTCGCCTTACTGGATACACCCCCCTCGTGGCTTGTTTTTCTGTTACAGCACATAGGCTTTTTAACTCTTTGGGTCTAATTCTCTAAAATCACTTAAGCCCATATTTTTTTTAATTGGTTTTCTTTTACATCTTTTTTTATATACACAAATACTAATAAAACTTGAATTATTTTTATTAGTTTGATTTAGGTTTTGTAAATGATTTTCATCACTTTCTTCTTCTTAATAAATTTTGCTTTTAAATTTAATTAATATAATAAAACACCAAAAATAATAATTTAGTTTATTTGTTTTCTTTAGATTTTACATAATTAATAAAATACAAAAAAAAATAATAAAGATTTTAATTTAATCAATTATTTTTATTTTTAGAATAGGTTTTATCTTTCTCTTTTCAAGTAAATACTTAACATTTCATTTCCATATTTTGTTGATTTTATTTTCATGGATTGTTATAGCTTTAATAAAATCGCACAAAATTTGATTTGGTTGTATTGTTTGATATTCAGACATTTCTATCTCATTTGATTCATCCCCATTTGTAAAAATTCTACCCCCATTCCCGAACATTTTGTAATAGCGTAGAATTTCAATTCCCGCAATTTACTATTTTTCATATACTGTATAGTAATTAGGCGTGTATGGCAAGATTCAAAAACATCAATCGCTAGATGACCTAATCCAAGAATAAATATAACTTGAAACCAACACACTTTTTCACACGCGCACCTCTATGGTAACCTCGCTTGTTGCCTCGGAAATACAATCATGTCCCTCGAATATGGGACGCTCTAGAAATGACCCTTCGATAAAAAAGATCGTAGTCCCTCGATGACCCTCGATGTTTCCTTCGATTAAAATGATCTCGTCCCTTACAAAAATTGCTAAAGTGTCTCCTAAGTTGCCTTCAATGATTGTAAAATTGACCCGTGCCGGTCCCTTCACATCCAACGGTGGGGCTTCTTACCAAATTAATGGTAAGATAGCACCATTAAAAGGAGGAAGAAAAGACTAATTTAAGACCTTTCGAGTAGATAGATTCGCTCTTAGTTACTCGCTTGCTCACGACAAAAACTTTTACACCTACACTCTCATTTCAAAACATTTTCAAAAGACAAAACATTTTGTATACGTTCTTATAGAGACGAGAACCATTGCAAAACATCTTTTCAAGACACTTTTCGAAACACGATTCACAAACACATCTTTGAACCACTTTTCAAAACAAAAACTTTGTATGCGTTCTTATAGAGACGAGAACCATTACAAAGATATTTTTTTTCAAAAATACTTTAAAAACCCACACCACAATCACACTATCAAATGGAAGCAAGTGATCTAAACGAGTAACTAAGAGCCCATGGAAAACCATGGATGAAAAGGGTGCTAATACCTTCCCTTTTCATAATCTACCCCCGAACCCGAGAAAATCTCGGAAGGTCTTTCCTGTGCTTTTTTACCTTTCCTTTTGGATAAAAGAAAAGCCGGTGGCGACTCTTGCTAACCGCACAAGTGCGATCGAAACACAAAACATTCAAGTCAGTTCTCCCACCGTATCACAGAACTGGCGACTCTGCTGGGGAATAAATAAAAAGTGGGGTTACCTTAGGGATAGATCACTTTTACTCGCTTTCATTATTTGATTTGTGTGCTTTATATTCAGTTCTTTGTATTGGGCTTGCTTTGATCCTAACCCGGATTTGGGGCACCTTTTTAGGTAAATAGCAATAGATTGTAGAGACTGTACGGTGTAGACCGATATGGTTGAAACAATGGCTATGTTAGTGTGACGCATTTGTAGGTATCGGTATCCCTCGTGGTGAATCGAGGAGAATACGGGGCCGCTGAGTGGCATCGTGAAGCACTAATTAACCTTAGATCCCAAATTGGACAAACTTGGCCATTAGGACGTAGTGAGGTAACCGGTTTCGGTGTAAAGCTGAAAATTGGTTGACACTCGATACTACACTCATTGAGGCTAGACTTTTGGGATATCTCGCTGCAAGAAAAGATTGATTGAGCTGAGACAATGCCTAAAAGAAAGGTCGGTGATATTGAGATCCTTTAGAACCCGATCATTATTTCTAGGACAGGTTAAGCCAACTAAAACTTCAAGAGAGTACTTACCTACAAACTCATGCAAGCCTGAAACATAGGGATCTGTTTGTTGTGTGTATATATGTTTACTTGTACATAAATATCATAAACATCATTAACATCATATGCATGCTCTCTAACCATTTCAAGGATTTAGAAATTTATCTTTGTTTTTGTTTTGTAGGATATGAATTCTCTCCGAAGAAACACCATCTGAATCAGCTTTGTAAAAGCACATCCTCAACTTCAAGAGCTAGCTTCAAGAGTTCCTAGGGATTCTCCTTTTACCAAGAAGTATGGTCGACTCCTCCGTTTGGATACATCCAATTTCCAAGAAGAGATGATGTGTGTACTATTACAATTCTTTGATCCCGTACATCATTGTTTCACTTTTCCGGACTATCAGTTGGTACCTACATTGGAAGAGTTCTCTCTACTCTTAGGGGTGCCTGTGCCTAATCAGATACCATTCATCGGTCTAGAAGGGATTTTGAAACCTGAAGTCATCTCCGAAGCTTTACATGTGAAAAGGGCCAACGTCACAGCCAATTGGGAGACAAGAAGTGGGGTTAAAGGATTTTTAGCTAAGTTTCTGTTGGAAAAAGCTCGTTCATTCCGGGATGACATGGATTTCCAAGCTTTCGAAGACGTGCTAGCTCTCCTCATTTATGGTTTGGTTCTGTTTCCTAATTCGGGCCAATTCATAGATGTTAATGCCATCAAAGTCTTTCTCTCTCGCAATCATATACCCACCTTGCTAGGAGACATCTTGCACTGCCTTCATACCCGTACCATGAAGAAAAGAGGTACCCTTTTGTGTTGTATACCCCTACTCGCTAAGTGGTTCACTTCACACCTGCCTCAGTCAGCATTGAAGAACGAGAAAAGATTGACTTGGTCTCAAAGGATGATGTCTCTCACTCACTCTGATATCTGTTGGTGCTCAAGATCTTTGGAAGATATCTCTATCATTGATCGTTGTGGTGAGTTCCCTAATGTACCTCTGCTTGGTATTAGGGGAGGTATCACCTAAAACCCGTGTTTAGCTCTTCGGTAGTTTGGGTATGCCCGAAGGGACGGCCCTCATGAGATGCTCATCCGGGGTCTGGTGTTCGACTACGACAAAGAAGACCAAGGTTACCGCCAGAGGTTTACACGTGATTGGGGAATGGTGAACAAGGTGGACAATAGTACTTTGGGACATAAAAACTATATCCCTCTCGAGCCTTATCTTAAGTGGGTACGGGCTCGTTCCCAGAGTCTCTTGATGCCTTAACCTTCCATCCTTCCTGTCATCATTGAGCCTATTATTGAAGGAGACGTCCCATACACTATTCTTCATCCTGACATGCCTACCTCTCTCGAAGACCTGTAGAAAGCCCGGATTCAGTTCAAGGAAGAGAGAGACACCTTTGAAACCCAGTACTACGCCAGCGAGAAGAAGGTTCTGGAGCTCACCAAACTGCTTCATGAAGGGAAGAATCTGAATACCTACATTGCTCCAAAAAGGATGCGTTCGGTCTTTTTGTCTTAAGAATTTTTGTTGAATTCTGTTTCTCTCTTTGTAAGCCCAAGGAGGCCTGATGTATTCAAACCTGGTTTTATTTAATATGACATGTGTTCTTTTTTGGTTTGTACAAATTTAAATCTTCTAAATTTCCTTGAAATCATTTTCATATTGCATCTTCATTCATCATAACATCATACAGGTTTCTCATAACAGGTCGCCTTATCCTCCTACTGTTTATTTCAGTGAGATGGATGTTGAACAAACTGTGAAAGATCTTCGGGCGCAGAATGCCCAATTTCAACAAATGCTCATGTCTCTGACAAAGGGGCAAGAGGAGTTGAAGACTCTGCTAGCCAAAGAGAAGAAGAAAAAGACGAAGAAACCAATCGGGGTTGTGATTATGGGAAGAAGGTTTAAAGGACAGACCAGGCGAACCTTGGACTTTGCAACATCATCAGGCGAGGGAGATAATCAAACCCAAGAAGTGAACAATGACCCAACATCCGAAAGAGACGAAGAGCCTGATTACTCTGAGGAATAATATCCCCCTGTTGATGATAAATACAAACAACTAGAGGATCGTTTGAACGCCATTGAAATTCAGAGAGTACCCGGTTTGGACTTTGAAGAATTAGGACTCATTTCAGGGGTTGTCATCCTATAAAAATTTAGGGTCCCAACCTTCGCTAAGTATGATGGTATCTCTTTCCCAAAGCTACATCTGAGGTCATATGTCAGAAAGATTCAGCCCCACACGGCTGACAAAAATCTGTGGGTGCATTTCTTCCAGGAAAGCTTATCGGGGACTCAGTTGGATTGGTTCTACCAATTAGAAGGGTCCAATGTCCGTAATTGGGAAGAGTTGGTTGCCGCTTTCTATAAACAGTATTAGTATAATGCTGATTTGGCTCCGACTAGAACACAGTTACAGAGTATGTCTATGGGAACAGATGAGGGTTTCAAGACCTATGCTCAAAAATGGAGGGATCTCGCAGGCAGAGTCCAACCCCCTCTATCTGACAGAGAATTAGAGGATATGTTCCTTGGCACCTTTTCAGGTCCATTTTTCAATCACCTGATTGGGAGTTCTTCATCTGGGTTTACCAAATTAATCATGACTGGAGAAAGGGTGGAAGCCGGTATAAGAAGCATGAAAATTCAGAAAGATGCATCTGCCTCTACTGCTGTTAAAAAGCCCTTCACAGGAAAGAAGGAAGTGTCTGTTGTCTATACATAGAGGAATCAGGGAAGAATTGAGCACCGACCAACAGTGGGGGACATTATGATTCAAAAGCCTACATCATACCAGCCAAGAAATGATCAGCCAAGAAATAACCAGCCGAGAAATACTCAGCCAAGGGTGGAAAGGCCAGTTCGGCAATTCACCAAGATTAACATGACTCCAGCTCAAGTCCTACCACATCTTCTGAAGTTGAATCTAGTCATGCTAAAAGAGGCCCCAAAGAATCCTAATACTGCCTCTTCACACTACCATCCCAACGCCAGATGCACGTACCATTCTAAAAGTCCAGGGCACGACACCAACAACTGTTGGGCTCTAAAGAACAAGATCCAAGATTTGATAGACACTAAGGAAGTTGAATTTGAAGCGCCTGAGAAACCAAATGTTATCTCCGCTCCGATGCCTAGGCATGGACACAATGCCAGTGCTGTTGTGGAAGACTTATTTATTGACACCACAGATGAATTGATAACTCCGCTCTCGACCATCAAGTTGAATTTGTTAAAGGCTGGGGTGTTCCCAGGTTATGATAAAGATTTCCATATTTTCCTATCCGCATCGTTTGACTGCCCTCTGCTGAAAAAAGGTATCCAACAAATGATTGATAACCAGGAAATCTTGTTTGAGAAAGCTCCTGTTTCACCCATTCCAGTTCCAGAAGTTTCAATAATAACCATATACGCCAATCCTTCTAGGGTTCCTAAAAAACCCGTTAGAATTACATCTACTCCAAAGACTACTCCGCTCAAGATTACAATGCCCGGGCCAACCCTATACGAATCAGATAAATCAGTACCATGGAATTATGGTGGATAAATCTACTATCATGGAATTAAACAGATTGAACAGACTACCGAAGAAGAAAGCTCCGAAGAGGACAATTCCGACATCATTAACATTGCCGGAACAAGCAAGGTTACCCGTAGTGGAAGAATCTTTTCTCTAGAGATTTCTCCTCCAACAGCAGTCTTTGGACCCGTGGCCATTCCGAAGATTACCTCTATGCCAGCGATTGTACCTACAAGAGTACCCACCAACAAAGACAATACAATTCCTATCCCTACTTCTGCTGCTGAGAATAAAGGAAAGAACGTTCAAGAGGAGCCTGTCCTGACGAAGGCTCAATCACTAGTTATTCCTGAGACATCCAAGAAGAAGATGGAAGAAATCCTGAGGATCATTAAGAAGAGCGATTATGATGTGGTTGAACAATTGGGGAAGACCCCTTCCAAGATCTCGATGCTAGCCCTACTTCTTTGCTCTGAAGCTCATGCCAAGGCTCTGGTAAATTTTTTGAAAATAGCTCATGTGCCGCAAGAGATGTCGGCTGACCAGTTCCAAGACTGTGTGGCCAGTTTGACAGCTGATAATGGCCTGGGTTTCTCCAATGCTGACTTAACCTCCAAAGGGAGAAAACACAACGATGCACTACATGTCTCGGTGGAGTGTAGGGGGGAGACCCTAGCCCATGTCTTGGTTGATACTGGATCGTCTTTAAATGTCTTGCCGAAGAAAGCCCTGGATAGGTTGGATTGTGAGGGGATGACTTTAAAACCCAGCAACATAATTGTGAGAGCATTTGACGGCTCTAAAAGGATGGTCCATGGGGAGGTGGACATCCCGATCAAGGTGGGAACTCAGACGTTTAATTCAACATTCTACGTGATGGACATCCGTCCTTCCTACTCTTGTCTGTTAGGATGCCCCTGGATTCACAATGCTGGAGCTGTCACCTCCACTTTGCATCAGATGCTCAAATACCCTGTCCAAGGGAAGATCATAATTGTCCATGGGGAGGAGGAGTATATGATTAGTCATCTGAATTCCTTCCGTTATGTGGAGTTAGATGGCGAGTTCATTGAGACCTCTTTCCAACATTTTGAAGAAGTCTCTCCTGAAATAGCGGCAACCAAGGCGGTATCTTCAACTCCCATGATCACTAGACCTCCACCTCGGATGTCCTCTCTCAAGGATGCAAAGGCAACAGTGGAAGGAGGCGGATCCACCATATGGGGACAGCTACCAGACATTCCCTATAAATCAGACAAGTTCAGCTTGGGGTTCACCTCAACTACTCAGAAGGCCATGAGCCACGCCCGTGCTGGAGGGCCACCTGTGAAGATCAGTCACCAAGGGGTTAATGCACTAGAAGACAGTGAAGAAGAGGGCAGCTTGGAAGACTGGATATTTCCTACTGTCGGCGGAGGACTGTGCAACTGGGAAGCCAAAGACTTTGTTCCGATTACTTTCATATCGCAGTAATTTATCTTTTACATTTCTCTTGGACTGTAATAATTCATAAACAATTCGTACTTTTTCAACCTTGTGTCTTACCCGAGGCACAATGGTCCATTTGTAAGGGTTCTTATTTCATTTTCATATGTCATTTCAATGAATCATGGACGCTTTTTCATATATAAATCTTTTGTGCTCATTGTCTTTCTTTTTACATTTTGTTGTTTTAAGATGGCTATACCCTTACACACACCCACACTCACAAATGCAGGTATCCTTCCATTCCGGATCCCATGGGTAACGATACTGCTATAGCCTTTAGTGACTTTGAAGATCTGATCTACCAAGCCGAATATGAAGGTGAGGAAGATTGTGAGGTGCCAGGGGAATTGGCTAGACTTCTACAACAAGAGGAAAGGGTTATTCTGCCTCATGAAGAGCTGTTGGATACAATCAACTTGGGTATTGAGGAAGACAGAAAGTAAATCAGAGTGGGTGCCAATCTAGAGTCGAGTGTCAAGGAGCGCCTAATTCAACTGTTGCATGATTATCTTAAGATCTTTGCCTGGTCATACGAAGACATGTCGGGACTCGATACAGATATTGTGGTACATCGTCTTCCCACAAGAGAAGACTGTCCACCAGTGAAACAAAAGGTTCGACGCATGAGACCTGACATATCAGAAAAGATCAAAGCAGAAGTTATGAAGCATTTCAATGCTGGATTTCTGGTTGTTACTTCCTATCCACAATGGGTTGCTAACATAGTTCCTGTGCCTAAAAAGGATGGCAAAGTGAGAATGTGCATGGATTATAGAGACTTAAACAGGGCCAGCCCTAAAGATGATTTTCCACTTCCACACATCGACATCCTTGTTGATAATACAGCCCAACACAAAGTATTTTCTTTCATGGACGGATTCTCAGGCTATAACCAGATCAAAATGGCACCTGAGGACATGGAGAAAACTACATTTGTCACACAGTGGGGTACGTTCTGGTACAAAGTGATGCCATTCGGACTAAAGAATGTCGGGGCAACCTATCAACGCGCCATGGTAGCTTTGTTTCATGATATGATACATCATGAGATAGAGTCTACGTAGATAACATGATAGCTCGATCACAGACTGAAGAAGAACACCTTGACCACCTACAGAAGCTGTTTGTCAGGTTGAAGGAGTATAAGCTAAGATTGAATCCAAACAAGTGTACATTCGGAGTCCGGTCCAGTAAACTCTTAGGTTTCATTGTCAGCAACAAAGGCATCGAGGTTGATCCTGCCAAAGTCAAAGCGATACAAGAAATGACTGCTCCTCGCACTGATAAGGAAGTCAGAGGTTTGTTGGGACGCCTAAACTACATTGCTAGGTTCATTTCTCACCTAACATCTACTTGTGAACCAATCTTCAAGCTGTTGAAGAAAGATCAGGTAGTTAGATGGAATGATGACTGTCAATTTGCTTTCGATAAAATCAAGGAGTATTTATAAGAGCCTCCCGTCTTGATGCCACCAGTCGAAGGAAGGTCGCTAATCATGTATCTGACCGTCCTAGAGAATTCAATAGGGTGCGTATTGGGGCAGCATGACGAGTCTGGCCGAAAAGAGCATGCCATTTATTACCTTAGCAAAAAGTTTACCGACTGTGAAACCAGATATTCACTGCTCGAGAAAACTTGTTGCGCTTTGGTATGGGATGCTCGCCGGCTAAGGCAGTACATGTTGACTCATGCCACTTTGCTGATATCTAAGATGGATCCGATCAAATACATCTTTGAAAAGCCTACTTTATCTAGAAGGATACACTACCCAAAAAGCTATAAAGGGCAGTGTGCTAGTTGATCATCTGGCCCATCAAGCTGTAGAAGATTATCAATCCATGAAGTTCGACTTCCCTGATGAAGACATCATGACATTGGACAATGTTAGAGATTTCAGACCATATGATGGACCTGAACAAGGATCCCGATGGACCATGTACTTCGATGGGTCATCCAATGCGCTTGGTAACAGTATCGGTGCTATACTCATATCTCCGGAAGGATGCCATACTCCTTTCACCGCCAGACTTTGCTTCAACTGTACGAACAACATGGCGGAGTACGAAGCATGCATCTTTGGACTCAAGGCTTCCATAAACTTGGGAATCAAATCTTTAGTTGTGTTTGGGGATTCAGCTTTGGTCATCAGTCAGATCAAAGGAGAATGGGATACTAAGCATCCAAACCTCATCCCTTACAAAGAACATGTCTTGACATTGTTACCACATTTCGAGCAGATTACCTTTGAGCACTTCCCGCGAGAAGAAAATCAACTAGCAGATGCTCTAGCTACAATGTCATCTATGTTTAAACTTAATTGGGATAAAGAGGCTCCCTAGATCACCATTGAACGGATGGACGAACCAGCACACTGTCACGAGATTAACACCGAAGAAGTAGTGGACCAGCCTTAGTTTCATGAAGTCAAAAGGTATCTCGAGGCCCAAGAATATCCTGAAGGAGCTTCAGTCAATGACAAAAAGTTCTTAAGGAGATTCTCAGCTAAGTTCTTCCTAAGTAATGGCATCCTGTACAAGCACAATCATGATTCCATTCTGCTCCGTTGTATGGATAAAATTGAAGCTGAAAAGATCATGGTTGAATTGCATGAAGGTACCTTTGGCACTCACTCTAGCGGGCATACGATGGAAAAGAAGATTCTATGGGCAGGCTATTACTGGTCTACCATGAAAGCAGATTGCTATCAACACTTTCGAACCTGCCATAAATGTCAAATCTATGTAGACAAGGTGCACGTGCCTCCGGTTCCTCTAAATGTCCTAACAGCTCCTTGGCCATTCGCTATGTGGGGAATCGACATGATTGGAGAGATCAAGCCTACAGCCTCCAATGGACACCGCTTCATTCTGGTGGCCATCGACTATTTCACCAAGTGGGTCGAAGCAGCTTCCTTCGCATCTGTTACTAAGAATGTGGTTGCCCGCTTCATCAAGCAGAATCTCAATTGCCGGTACGGTATCCTCGAAAGGATCATCACTGATAACGGTACAAACCTTAATAATACTATGATCACCACCTCGTGCGAGCAGTTCAAAATTCAACATCATAATTCGTCTCCCTATCGGCCAAAGATGAATGGTGTTGTCGAAGCTGCGAACAAAAACATCAAAAAGATCATACAAAAAATGACAGTCACCTACAAGGACTGGCATGAGATGCTACAGTTTTCTCTCCACGGGTACCGTACCACAACTCGCACATCAACTGGGGCAACACCTTATTCTTTGGTATATGGCATGGAGGTTGTTCTACCTATTGAGGTTCAGATCCCCTCTTTGAGAATCATGAAGGATACGGGTTTGAGTGAAGAGGATTGGATCCAAACCTGACTTGATCAGTTGACCTTAATTGACGAGAAGAGACTTACTGCTGTTTTCCATGGTCAGATGTATCAAAAGCAGATGATCAAGGCTTTAAACAAGAAAGTCAGACGCCAAGTGTATCAAGTTGGAGATCTTGTGATCAAGTGCATCATCTTTCCACAAAGTGATCCCAGGGGAAAATGGACTCCTACCTATGAAGGACCATTTGTAATCAAGAACATCTTTTCTGGTGGAGCAATGATCTTAACCACCATGGACGGCGATGATCTGCCGCACCCTGCGAACGCAGACATAGTCAAAAGGTACTACGCATAAGAGACCCGCTAGGTTGACACACCTAGGCAAAACAAGGGCATCCCGACGAACCAAAAGGTTCGGGCAAAAATTAGGGATAAAACAAAAAGAATATGTACACTTGGCAAGTCGAAAACCTGAAAGGGCGACTTGGGCAAAAAAAGGGTTTCCCGGTGGACTGAAAACCCGAAAGGGCGGTCCAGGCAAAACTTAGGGAATTAAAGCGTATGACTATGTCTCGTCGGATCACTTTAAGGACAATCTCTTCACGGATAAACTCAGAGCTTCTGATTAATTCAATCATCTTCGGACGAAGCAACAAATGGACAAGATATTCGAAGATACGAAGGCTATAGCAGAATGGGAACCCCATGGGATTATTGCACATAGTTATCTTTCTTTGTAAAATTTTTCTTATTTATGACACCATCCTCTTACTAGGATATCTGTCTCCTTTGTACAAAATACTTATTCAAAGTAAACATAAAGATATCTCTTTAAAGTGCAAAAAACCATTTGTCTTTTTCTTTTACAATTGTGTTTTATTTGCAAAAACATCCAATGATTCATTAAAGAAACATATGCATTTGAACATAATTACTGTTTACAAATAAACAGGATGAAAAAGAGCAATTACTGACAGATGGAAAGATTAGGAAAATGTCTTTAGGCTATTCCATGAGCAATCTCTACAGCACATCATTAAGATCCCCAGCGGAGCCAAAACTTTGAACTACAGATCCCCAGCGGAGCTGAGACTACCAACTACCAATCCCCAGTGGAGCTGGAACTTTCAATCCCCAACGAAAATCATCCAGTTTCTCCAGGTTCCCCCAACAAGTTGTCTTGAAGCCTGAAAATTAACCAGATAACAGTTAACTTTTATTTCTCCCCAACCTAGGCTAACTCCCCAGTAGAGTGGCAGACGACCGAAACTCCTGAACTTTTTCCAAACAGGAATAAGCTTTTCCCCACATAGTTTTTATTGCTCTTCGACAGAACAAAGACTCTCGTCAATAATCCCCAGTAGAAGTCATTAAAATTCTCTGGATTCCCCAAGCAGATTCCTCAAGAAGTATATGACATTACTCTCATAACGGAATCCTCAGCAGTAGTCAAGGATTTATTTTCCTCAACAATACAGCAAATCAGCTTACATGCGCGTACGTTACATCCATATATCATAAATATTGATAAAGTACATATCTTGCATCATACATTTCATGCAACATAACATTGTGCTTCAGCTAACATTTTACCCTTTACGGGATAAGATTAACAGCTACCATTAACAAATGTTCAAAGATTCAAGATACAGTACAAATACACTCCAGACACGGAAGTCATTTTGTCACTCATTCATATCTCAACTTCAGATACAGTTCAGATGCGCTCCAGACAATGATGCCATCCTGATACTTATTCAAATTCCAAGTACCAATACAGTACAGATACACTCCAGACACGGAAGCCATTATGTTACTCATTCAGATTTCAATTTCAAGATACAGTCCAGATACGCTCCAGACACGGAAGCCATTCGGTCGCTTATTCAGGTTCATCCTTCAGATACAGTTCAAATACACTCTAGACACGGTTGCCATTCTGTTACTTATTCAGATTCAAGTACATATACAATTCAGATACGTTCCAAATACAGACACCATTTTGATGCTTATTCTTTTGATTTACAATAAACATTCTTGGATGGCATCTACAAGCCCATCTCCAACAAGATTCTAACATACTCTCCAAATGGCATATTTAAGCCCATTCCTTCAGTTACACCTTTGTCGAGTGCAAATTTATAGGCACTCTAGTGTCCAATCATCTTTTACCTTCGAGTCACGAACGACAAAACTCGTCAATCTAACTCTTCAGGTTCAAGAAGATTGAACAGGGGCAACTGTTGTACCCCAAATTTTGCCCTCCCATTTTTCATAGAAGATACAACCCTAGGGTTTCTCGGATATTCAAGCTGGCTCAGAAATCGATCAGACAGATTCTCTTCTGTGGTGGTAAACCAGCAATTAGGGTTTCTTGTAATTCTCAAAAGAAATGAATTTTCAGAAATTCAATTGGTTTTCACTGGTCTTCATGCTTCTTCAAGTTTACTGAAAAGACAATGTTTATTCTCAGAGTATGATTTATTTAAGACAAGAGTTAGAAATTAAGACTGTTATTTGGGACAACCGTGATTTTGATCCAGGTTAACCAGATGATTTACGTCTTTTAAAACATTTGCTTGGTTAGGAAATGGAATATACAATGCGTGTTTGTTTGGAATGCAGTTGCAAGATTACAGAATTATTGGGATTTAAGTTACCAGACTAGAGCATTTTACTTCAAGTATCTTGATTGGAATTTTCAAAAATCAATTAGGATGCGAAGAGAAAATTGCAAGTTATTGTTGATCAAGGATTTCAAGTAACACCAGAATATTTCATAAGACTTTCTCCATTTTTCAAACATTGTTACAAAACAATTTGTTCTTTTAAATACTCTATGTTTTACAACTTATTGTATTTAAAAGATGAATTAGTAAAATTGTTGGATACAGTACAAGAACGATTTCTCTAAATTACAAAGAAAATCTAAATGCTTGATTGGCCTAGGAGAATTAATCTATGCCTAAGTTTAACTGAAGTTCCTTTACTTATCTCCAAGACCTCCATGTTTGCCACAAAGTTTCTTGCCTTCCTTGCTTTGTCATCTCCATTTTGCTCATATGAAAACAAAAGAAAGAAAAATGATTAGTAAAAAATCATTTGGGCATGAACAGAGATTTTAAATGTTATTCATCATTAAAGTTTGCAAAGTGGAATCAGAAGGCCATTTTAATTCATCACAATTTATTTCCTCTATTTGAAAATCACAAGAAGATTATTCTTCTTGGTTCACAAAAAAGAAAGAGGAAAAGAAATGCTACAAAGCTATCCAAACAAGAACAAATGCAGCAAAACTGTCCAAAGGCAAGCAAAGTTGTCCAAACAAACAAAGGCAAGCAAACTGCCCAAACAGCAAGGCAAACTGTCCAAACAAAAGCCAAAAAAACGGTTTTGTCCAAACAAAATGCAAACAGCATCAACAAAAACGAGGCAGCAATACAGCATCACAAACAACATCAACAAAAAGCAGAAGTATGGCAATATAAACAACTAAGTCAAAATAAGCAAAAGCTTGTTCAAGAAGCATAAGTCATCATTTTCCATTTTTCATTGCAAACTTTTCAGAATTGGAAAAAAGGGGTAAAAAGCAATTTGCTTTCCTATTGTCATTGAGAGAGAAGAGAGGAAAAAAGTCTCCTAGGTTATTGGAATGCACAACCCTGCTGCCATGTCTGTCACAAGTTACATAGAAGTTGCTAGAAAACAAAACTTCCACCAAAAAGCCATAAGGACAATATGTTAAAATATTCAAAATTGTTGGTTTCCCACCATTTTGAATAGAGATAACAGAAGTAAGGTGAATATAATAAGAAGGAAGCAATAGAACAGTGGAGAGGTCCCAAAAAATCTGAACCATAAACCAAACCTGCAACAGTTTCACAAACCAAAAAAACCTCCAAAATCACCAAGCCTCAAATTGAAACACAGAAGTCTCAAACAACAAAAAACTAGCATTCAACCTCAAAACACAGTAATCAACAAGTCACAAACCTGTAGCAAGATCAAAAACCTGTCAAACCAAATATACACAAGTCTGAAACTGACAAAACAGTAACCCTCACAGAAACAGTATCCAATTCCCAAACTGTCAACAAGACCAAAACTCCAAAAACCAGTAAACCATCAACATATAAAAAAAACCTGTAACCAAAACTTGTAACCAAACCTGTGAACAAACAACCAGTAGCCGTCCTCAAACCAAAACTGTAAACAAGCATCCAAATCTCAAATGCAGTAGCCAAAACTCATCAAACCTGAACCAAGCTTCAAGCTTACAAAACCAACAAAACATGTTAACTCTCAAAAACAGAACACAACTCTCAATACAAAAAAAATCACAAAACTCAAAAACTGTCAAAGTCTCCAACCTTCAAACTGTCAACAAAACCAAAGTCTCAAAATTCCAAAGGGCCAAAAACCATCAGTACAAAACCAAAACTGTAACAAAGCCAACAAAACACAAATCTCAAACTGAGAAACCAAAACCAACAACAAAACCATCAGTACAAAATCAAAAATCCCAAACAACCATCAGCTTCCAATATCCCAAACTGTAAGCCAACTTGCCAAAACCAAATCAATAACATATCCAAGAAAATTTTCAAACAGAATCTTCATCAAAGCAAACCTGTCAAACGCAAAATCTCAACACAAGTCACAACCATCATTAAACAAATCCCAAACCAGTATCCAAGTCTCAAACGACCAAAGACAGAAACATCATCAAACTCAAAAAACTTGTAACAAGTTTCAAAGGCAAAAAACAGTAACAAACTAAAAAAAAACAGAAGAATCATCAAACCCAAAATTCCAAAATAACAAAGCCAAACATCTCAGATAACCAACATCACCATCATTCAAAGGAAGCAGAAAAGTTACCAAAGAGTCAGAAAACCAACGCCTTCATCCTCATCTCCTCCCCCCACGCAGCTCCGGCCACCAAGGAGCATCGTCCTAAATCTCACCATCCCCTTTCCATTTCACAGAAAAGTCTCCAACAGGTATGAACTTTCCCTCTTTATCATGAATCCCTAAAACCAATTCCTGCATTTCAATGGATAACAAGGTGGATTAACAGAAAAACACATAAACAAGACAAAAACCAATTAGTAAAATCGTTAAGAATAACAGAACTTCACCTTTTCAAAAAAAACTTTAGAAACTCGATTAGGGAGGCAAGAGATACGGTGTTCCGGCAACTGAGAGTTAGGGGGGGAAGATCAGGTGAATCAATTTCATTCCTTTAGGGTTCAAATCCGAACTTAGGGTTTTCAAAACAAAAACGTGAATCACGGTGAGATGAGGAGAGATTATGTTACTGAATAGGGCGATTCGGCCATGAGACTAGATAGGGACAGGTAGTGAGATTTATTCAGAGGTTTCAACAAGAATGGAAGGGATGAACGAAAGAGATGAGAGCGTCGCTGTGAACCACAACATTCCAAGAACCCTAATTTCACTTTTCTCTCTTAATCAGATAACTAAGCGTGTTTAAGACTCGGGATTTGTTTTGTTCATATTTTCCCTAAGCCCATTCGCCTTACTGGATACACCCCCCTCGTGGCTTGTTTTTCTGTTACAGCACATAGGCTTTTTAACTCTTTGGGCCTAATTCTCTAAAATCACTTAAGCCCGTATTTATTTTAATTGGTTTTCTTTTACATATTTTTTTATATACACAAATACTAATAAAACTTGAATTATTTTTATTAGTTTGATTTAGGTTTTGTAAATAATTTTCATCACTTTCTTCTTCTTAATAAATTTTGCTTTTAAATTTAATTAATATAATAAAACACCAAAAATAATAATTTAGTTTATTTGTTTTCTTTAGATTTTACATAATTAATAAAATACAAAAAAAATAATAAAGACTTTAATTTAATCAATTATTTTTATTTTTAGAATAGGTTTTATCTTTCTCTTTTCAAGTAAATACTTAACATTTCATTTCCATATTTTGTTGATTTTATTTTCATGGATTGTCATAGCTTTAATTAAATCGCACAAAATTCGATTTGGTTGTATTGTTTGATATTCAGACATTTCTATCTCATTTGATTAATCCCCATTTGTAAAAATTGTACCCCCATTCCCAAACATTTTGTAATAGCGTAGAATTTCAATTCCCGAAATTTACTGTTTTCCATATACTGTATAGTAATTAGGCGTGTATGGCAAGATTCAAAAAAATCAATCGCTAGATGACCTAATCCAAGAATAAATATAACTTGAAACCAACACACTTTTTCACACGCGTACCTCTAGGTTAACCTCGCTCGTTGCCTCAGAAATACAATCATGTCCCTCGAATATGGGACGCTCTAGCAATGACCCTTCGATAAAAAAGATCGTAGTCCCTCGATGACCCTCGATGTTACCTTCGATTAAAACGATTTCGTCCCTTACAAAAATTGCTAAAGCGTCTCCTAAGTTGCCTTCAATGATTGTAAAATTGACCCGCGACTGTCCCTTCACATCCAACGGTGGGGCTTCTTACCAAATCAATGGTAAGATAGCACCATTAAAAGGAGGAAGAAAATAACAATTTAAGACCTTTCGAGTAGATAGATTCGCTCTTAGTTACTCGCTTGCTCACGACAAAAACTTTTACACCTACACTCTCATTTCAAAACATTTTCAAAAGAAAAAACGTTTTGTATACGTTCTTATAGAGATGAGAACCATTGCAAAACATCTTTTCAAGACACTTTTTGAAACACGATTCACAAACACATCTTTGAACCACTTTTCGAAACAAAAAATTTGTATACGTTCTTATAGAGACGAGAACCATTACAAAGAGATTTTTTTCAAAAATACTTTCAAAACCCACAACACAAGCACACTATCAAATGAAAGCAAGTGATATAAATGAGTAACTAAGAGCCCATGGAAAACCATGGATGAAAAGGGTGCTAATACCTTCGCTTTTCATAATCTACCCCCCCGAACCCGAGAAAATCTTGAAAGGTCTTTCCTGTGCTTTTTTACCTTTCTTTTTGGATAAAAGAAAGGTCGGTGGTGACTCTTGCTAACCGCAAAAGTGTGATCGAAACGCAAAACATTCAAGTGAGTTCTCTCACCGTATCACAAGGAGTAATTATTGATGATGGTGCGGGTTTTGTTCGAGAGAAAGAGGATGATGGTACTGAAGAAAAGAGGGATAGCGGAGGAGAAGATAGTGATACGAATGAAAGAGGAAAAAGATTGTTGATTTTTACTTTTTGTTGTTAATCATTTTTTATTATTATTGGAACTAACAGTAATCAATTCAATCTGCATGTCCCTTCCCCATAAGCCAGCTAGCGCCGCGCCTCTCTCCCTATGATAGTTAGGGTTTTCAACCTTCCCTATCTTTTATAACACAAACTGAGTTTGGGCCTAATTTTTGGCCCAACCCAATTTCCAAATTTTAATTCATATACTAACAGAAGTAATTAATCAAATGAATTGTTAAGTGATGTAGTGGTTAAGGAGATTCTTGGTAAATGCAAGGCCCCGGGTTCGAGACTCCCTGGGGATACTTTCTTGTTTTTTTGTTTTCTGCTTTCTTTATTGGACAAAAGACAAACAAAGAAAAAACTATTGGGCCTCAACTTAATCAGCAACTAAAGCCCATTAGCGATTTTCTTACCACTGTACCCCATTATACTGTTTACACCCCTTGATAATTTAGTTTATTTTGCTCTTTTTTTTTAGTTTTCATTAATCCAATTTATATTTAAGTTAGTTTAGATTTTATTTAATAATCTTAGAACTATCGTAGTTTAGGTTTAATTTAATAACTTAGAATTTTAAGTTAACTTCAAGATATATAATTTTAAAAAAAAAATTAGTTAATTAATTTGGGACTTTGTAATTAAGTTTATCAACATTTTTTGTGTATATAGTTAAAACTTTTTTTTAATTACTTAGTTTGTACATGATAAAACTCAAATAAAAAATAATAGAATAGATTTTTTCAATTTTATTTTCTTCTCTTCAAACTCTCTCACAAAGAAAAATACCAAAACACGAAATATACATACCTTCGATCTATTTTCTTTGTAATAAATCATTTTTCTTTAAAAGAATAGAATTTTATTTTTTTTCCAAATTTCACAAACAAAAATATCAAGAACTTTATTTCCATACTTTATTTCCTAGGCTGTTATAAATTTAATTAATCGTTCAATTCAATTTGGTTGTATTGATTGTTATTTGGACTTTTTTATCGCATTCGACTCATTCCCATTTGTAAAAAATTGTACCCCCATTCCCGAAAACTCTGTAATAGCATAGAATTTCAATTTCCGCAATTTACTGTTTTCTTTATACTGTATAGTAATTAGGCGTGTATGGCAAGATTCAAAATCAACCGCTAGATAACCCTAATCAAAGACAAAATAACTTGAAACAAACACACTTTTGCACACGCTCACCTATAAGGTAACCTCGCTCGTTGCCTCGGAAACACAGTCATGTCCCTCGAATATGGGACGTTTTAGCAAAGACCCTTTGATAAAAAAGATTGTAGTCCCCCGATGACCCTCGATGTTGCCTCTGGTAAAACGATCTAGTCCCTTACGAAAAATTGCTAAAGCGTCTCATAAGTTGCTTTCGATGACTGCAAGATTGACCCGCGCCTGTCCATTCACATCCAACGATGGGGCTTCTTACCAAATCAATGGTAAGATAGCAACATATAAAGGAGGAAGAAAAGAACACTTAAGACCTTTCGAGTTGGTAGATTCGCTCCTAGTTGCTCGCTTGCTCACGACAAAAACCTTTTCACACCAACACTTTCATTTCAAAACATTTTTCAAAAGACATAACATTTTTGTATATGTTCTTATAGAGACGAGAATTATTGCAAAAACATCTTTTTAAAACCACTTTCAAAAACACATTTCACAAACACATCTTTGAACTATTTTTTGAAACAACACTTTGTATGCGTTCTTATAGAAACGAGAACCATTACAAAGACATTTTCAAAATACTTTCAAAACCCACACCACAAGCACATTGTCAAAGCAAAAGTAAGTGATCTAGGGAGTAACTAAGAGCCCGTATATAACTACGGATAAAAAGGGTGCTAATACCTTCCCTTTTCATAATCTACCCCCCGAACCCGAGAAATAATCTCGAAAGGTCTTTCCTGTGCTTTTTTTACCTTTCCTTTTGGATAAAAGAAAAGTCGGTGGCGACTCTTGCTATCCGCATAAATGCGATCAAAATGCAAAACGACCCGAGTCAGTTCTCCCATTGTACCACATCTGGCCTTCTCCACCAAGGCCGTAAGTCCGTCCCTCGTCCGCGAGACACCAGACAGGTAGAAATTGGTGTACTTTATTAGCAAAGCGTTGCAAGGCCCTGAGGTCCAATATCAACAAATTTAAAAGGTATCCTTTACCCTTATCAATGTGGCCAGTAGACTCATATGATACTTCTTAGCCCAGACGGTCGTCGTGTGAGCAGATCAGTCCGTGAGACAGATCCTATGTCGACCAAACATGTCTGATCGAATGCTGAAATGGTCCCTAGAGCTTTCGTATTTCAACATTCTGTATGAAAGTATGAAAGCCCTTAAAGCCCAAGCGTTGGCCGACTTCATTGCAGAGATGACCACCCACGAACCCCTCCGGCCGGAGCTTCCGGCTCAATGGGAAGTGGAGCAGAGATCCTCCATGAAAACAAAGAGGGAGTTATGATCAAAAATTCACTCGCACTATTGTTTCTCACGTCAAATAACTAGGACAAATACGAGGCCCTACTCGTAGGATTAAGGCTGGCTTAAGACCTAGGTGCCTGAGAAGTACAAATATTCAGACTCCCAGCTCGTCGCATCACAAGTTTGAGGAGAATATCAGGCCAAGAACGTTATCTTCATCGAATAACTAAACCTAGTCAAAGAAAGGATGAAGAAGTTCGACCGGGAAGAAATCAAACACGTACTCCACGAACAGAACATGCGGGCCAACATACTCTCAAAACTCGCGAGCACAAAGAAAAAAGGTGGGAATAAATTCGCCATTCAAGAATCCCTTTCTCACCCGAGTATTGAAACACCCACCGCATTGCCCAAGGTGAACACAATCGTGGACATGTCGTGTTGGATGACCCTGATATTTAATTATCTCACAAAGGGAGAGTTGCTTGCGAACCAAAAAGAGGCCAATGTGACCAAATGACGAGTGTTCCCTTACGTAGTAGTCGAGCAGAAGCTCTATCTACAGGGATTCTCCATCCCACTCTTGAAATGCGTCGAAGAGTCCAAAATATCTGAGATCTTACGGGAAATCCACGGGGGAACCAAAGCCCAACACTATGGCAGAAGATCTCTGGCACGAAAGGCGATGCGAGCAGGGTATTACTGGCCCACCATTCAATAAGAGACGAAGGAGCACGTCAAAAAATGCGACAAATGTCAAAGACATGAGGACTTGCACCTCGCACCCCCACACGAACTAAAAACATTGTCGTCCCCATGGACATTTGCATGGTGGGGGATGGACATACTTAGACCGTTCGGGCAAGGTTCATATAAAAATAAATTCTTGATCATGGCCATCAACTATTTCACGAAGTGGATATAGGCTGAAGCCCTAGCCATAATCATGTCACACAATATTCTTCGTTTCTACAAATGAAACGTACTTTCCCGATTCAGCATACCACATGCGCTTGTCACCGGCAATGGGACGTTGTTCACTGACTAAAGCTTCCAAGAGTTTGTCGCTAAGCTCTGCACCAAGCAACAATTCACGTCTGTCAAACACCCTCAAACGAACAGGCAAGTTGAGGCCACAGATAAAGTCATCTTATAAGGACTCAAGCGCATGTTAGGCGAAGCCAAAAGAAGATTGGTCAAAGAGCTGCACAGTGTCCCATGGGCTTATAGGACAACACCACACTCGATGACTAGAGAAACCCCGTTTAGACTAACCTATGGCACCAAAGCAGTCATCCCCATGGAAATCATGGAGCCATCTAGACAAACCAAAGTCCCTTTAGACGAGGAACTAAACAAGGAAGCCCTAAGGGAAGAGCTTAACCTTGTCGAAGAAATTCAATTAGGGGCATCTCTTTGCAATGCCATACTGAAATAGCAGATAACTCTGTGACATGACACCAACTGGGAAGGAAAGCTGGCTGCCAAATTGGAAGGACCTTATTGTGTCTGCGGGGCGACGAGAAATGAAGCCTACCACCTCGAACAGTTAAGTGGAGAACCACTGCCTCGACCATGAAATGCTACAAAGCTGAAACAATATTACAGTTAAGTCCAAATTAACGTCGGGGCTAAGCATTCGACATACCCTCTCTAACAAATGACAGGGCTCGCTCGACCATGAAAGCATATTGAGGTACGGACATGGCCTCCAACCAATAACAAAAGTTAGGTTTTCTTTCATTGGTCGAGCAAAACCATAGCCGACAGGAACACCTCGACCGAGCTCTGCCGTCAAAGTACCTCATAGGAAGAACACCCAGCTCGCGATGGGCAGTTCACGCCATGAAATCAAGACCCTGACCGCGACCTTGGCCTCGTCCATGCGAACCCCGAGTTTGCCTCCTTGACACATCTCCACATAAGTCAACCACAACTAAGGTCGAGCATAAAGTTCCACTTGTCATTCTCCACAAAATAAACACGTCAAACACAATGACAAAATATCAAAATGAAAAACATAAGAGCAAGACAAAAACATTAAAAAGTCGACCACGAAGGTCATTGTTGTCTGTACAGTACCAAAGTGGGGCACGCAGGCCCAAACTAAAAACAGATACAAAAAACGGGTAAAGCTCCTTGTCCAAAGCAGTTAAACAAAAGCTGACACGCAAGCCCCAAAAAATGGGCACGCAGGCCCGAAAACTCAATCTTGGCTCCCATCATCCTCACCATCGCTCTCTTCCTTGGGATTATCCTCGGGAGGGTAAAATATCTTCCCTTCGACCACAAGCTAGACCCCTATGTTGATGAGTTTAAGCTGCTCCACGACAGTGTTAAATCCATAACTGAGAGTGTCCACGACATCCTTCTCGAGCACACGATTATGAGCGATCAAATCTTGCATGGTCTTGAGGGCATTCTCCATATCAGTATCTTCATCGGCAGGCGCCACAATCTCCTCCAGCTCCTTCACCCGAGCAGCCAATCGCTCATTTTCATTGGTCACAGCTTCTAGTTGAGGCCTGATCTCATTCAAATCCTTGAGGATCTTGACATGGGCCTCAAAATTTGTCTCATGGTTGAGAATATTAGCCTTCAGTTTTTCATTGATCCCCTTCAACTTTTTGATTCGGGCATATGCTTTATCCAGAGCGGTCTGGGAGCCTGTTGCCTCATCATTCAGTGTCAAAGCGGTTTTGAGAACCCTCATCACGGCGGCCACATCCTATGACAGATTTTTATGCGGGTTTCTTTGTCCACGAACAAAATGGCTTCCCTCTCCTCTTAATGGAGACCTAAGGAGCTCTCCCCACTAAAGATACCTCGGTTAAGATAACAGGGGGGTAACATGAAAGTCACCCTGGTACCCTTTTCCCAGTCGACAACCGCCACGTGCTCTGGGTCTTCCACGTGCTTCCTTTTTGTCGATTGTTTGGGAGGGGAACTTGGGCCCTTTGAGGAGAAGATGAACCACTTAGGCAGGAAACAACTTTTGCTTGTTCCTAAAGTTGGGCAACCCGACTTTTGGGCGCCAAGTGTGATGGATTCTTGGGCCTTAACTTGAGAAAACATTCGGAGAGATTCTCTATCCGGTATGTAATAAAAAAAGGAATTGTTATCCCATAAGACAAAAATATAAACATAGAACTATGGGCATGTCCCCTACCCAGAAGTCTCAAAGCCTCCTCGTCAGAGCAACACTCTAGGAGCAATTTCGTGTTTATCAATCGGGGAACAAAGCGGTGATCCCCATTATCATCAAAAAGGAAGCTATTGTCTACTTCCACACAATTCTCCAAATAGAAGCTCTTGACATAAGCCGCTAGCTTGTCATAAGAAATCCTATCATCGGCATCTAAGTCCTTGGGCTTTACCGTGTAACACTCGGGGTTCAGCTTGAAATGTTTCCATTACCACTCAAGAGGAAACTTTACTGTCAATCTAGTCACTGTCCGACCATCCCCAACCTCCTTAAAGCAGTTATACAGAGAATCCACGGCCACATCAGTAAGAGGCTTCACGATGAAGTACCTCTCTTTGAAGTTTCGTACAGATTCCAAGTACATTTCCCGAACTGCTTGAACGACACCCAGGCTTGTCGCTCGCCAATGGTCTGCCATTGGAGATGGAATATACGAAATAAAAGAGTAGAAGTGGCACCAATCTTAAGGTACTGGTAGACGAGCTCAAATGCCCGCATGAACGCGAGCGCGTTTGGGTGAAGCTGAAAGGGCACAAGTTGTAGCCATTGAGAAACCCCCACCTGGAAATGTTTGAAGGGAAAATGCATCCTTGCTTCCTTAAAAGCAAATTTGTACATAGGAAAGTGTTTGCCCGGGAAAGATGAGCATATACTCCAGCTTCTGTGAGGGATTTGGAGCGCCCATGAGGCAAGGGCGTCCTCTGCCTTGTCCTCGGGGACATTGAACGCGTCGGAAGCATCCTTCACAAAATATCATCTCTTATTTTGGGTTTCGGACGCAACCCAAGTGTTGTACCCCAAAATTTTCCCTCCCATTATCCAAGACTCAAGAATTGATCAGACAAATTCTCCTCCTAAGCAATGGACTTACAACTAGGGTTTCACTTTTCTCAAGGAAGATTGGATTTATAATGCCTCAAGTGGAATTAATGGTTTCTCATATGTCTCCAAGAATGCTCATGACAATTTTCAATCCTTGCATCACAAGTTTGCTCAATCAATTGCTCAGATGACTGAAAGTCATCTTTATTAGACAAAAAGTCAATTATGGTCAACATATAGTCAAACTTCAAGATTTTTGGTCAACATCAAGATTTTGAAGTCATACTCATCATTTAATCAAGGGTTGATCATGATTCATCAAGAAAACTCAAGATTCATCAAAATTCAAAAGTTACCAAATTAGGATTTTCTTAAGGAGAAGTCAACTGAACTTTGACCAAGCAAAACTTTCCCATGTTTCATTATATTTTTCTCAACCAAACCTTATATTGGAGGAAATTTAATTCTCTACAACTTTGTATTTATAAGCTCAAGTACAAAAAGTGCTTCATTTGAGAGATATGGGCCAATACATTATAGGTCATTTCAAAAGTCAACAAAAAGACACTTTTGGTCAAAGAAATTTACATCAAGATAAAGTCTACAAATGAAAAAATCATCAACATAGAGATTGTATAGGATATCTTGAGCTTTCCAAAAAGTATAATATCACCTTCAAATGACAAAAATTGAGAGAGTTATGATTGGTATAATTTGGGAAATTTTGAGCAAATGCATGAAACCTAAAGTGACCAAACTTGATTTTTTTGGGCTAATGGGCTATTGTTTCAAGGTCCATGCGTGTTATATACTTCATAGTGAATGTCAGAACTTATTCATACACCCCTTGGGTTTTTATTTTGTTTATTTTGATTTTTATTAATTTAAATTCAAAATTAAATAATATAAAGTCAAGGCTTTTCTTGCAAGGTCCAAGCCCACAACCTTTTGACCTAATTCAAGCATTATATATCCTCTTCATTCAGACATAACAAGCCACGAAGGAACCCTTGCAAGAAGCCTTTCCAAAATCTCAAAAATTAGGGCAAATCAAGAACCCTACTTGCAACCACATTCAAGCGAAACCTATCATCTCAATCACTTCCAGAAGCATCATAGGGTAAGAATGAATCGGTTTTGAGGATCCAAAGCATACAAAACCAGTATGCATGTGTTGTACCCCAAAATTTTCCCTCCCATATTCTTCAAGATTTGCAAAGAGCATGCTTCAAAATCTCTCAAGGGTTGCACAGTTCAAGGGCCTCCTAACAGTCAAAAACTAGGGTTTTGGTTCTGGCAAAGAAATTGAAGTTTCCAAGGGTCCAAACAAGTCCCACATGCCTATAAACATGGTCAAGCATCCATATGCCAAATTTCAAGACTTACAGCACAAAATTGCACAGTCAAATGCCCTAATTGCTCAGCAGTCAACTGTAGGGGTAAAATAGTCATTTGACAGTCAAAAGTTCAAATTTTTGGTCAACATCTTATTTTGAATCCACAAACATCATTTGATCAATTCTTGATCATGATTCTCAAAGCATGGCTCAAAAAGTCTCAAGATGCAAAAGTTTCCATATTTGGACAGTTGAAAAAGTCAACTGTAACTTGACCAAGGCATAACTTCCACATGGTTTATCAGAAAAATTCCATCCAAGGCTCATTTTGAAGATAAAGACATTTCCTACAACTCCTCTTCACACTTTAAGTCCAAGAAATGCTCTCACAAAAAGTTATCAATTTCAACATTATAGGTCATTTTTAAAAGTCAACAAAAAGGGACTTTAAGTCAAAGACCATAACATGAGATTGGTAAATCAAAATGACATGGGACCAAAGGCATTGGTTAGAGGACTTCAAGAACTTTCCAAAATGTCCAAGAACATGATCAAAGCTTGAAAATTGAGCAAGATATGCCTTGTGGAAGTTGGGAAATTTTTGGGAATTTTGAAAAGTCAACTTTACTTCAAATGCCTCAAAATTGCTAATGGGCCACATTTTCTTCCAAGATTCATCACCCAAAGGATATGCACGACCATTTGGCCCAAAGGGGATTTATTTCATCATTTTTTATTATTTATTTGAATTTTTAATCACCATTAATTCATTTAATAAAATAAAATATGAAAAAAATACTAAAACAATTGTATGTGAATCTTTTTATGCAGCATTTTCTCTCATTGGTTATTGAAGATTCGTGCACATCAAAAAAAGGAAGGTTTGGCCATGATTGGAATCAAAAACACATGGAAAAGATTTGAAAAATATTCATGGAAAATCAAATATTTCATACATCAATGCAAGGATCTCTTGACTCAAATTCTAACCCTAATCCATTGGCATACATATACTGATCATAACCCTAATGCTCACAACCCTGAAAGCTGCGCCCAAGAACCAAAACATACTTTGCAATTTTTGTGAAAAAAGTCAAAATTGAAAACACCATTCCAAAGCGTTTCAAGGCAAGAGAACAATCCCATTACATTCCTGAGGCCTCAAGGAACGTTTCTGGATCAAAACCACTGCTTCTAACGCAAAGAACTGGTAGAACCATGTCTCACTTTTCACGAAAATACTCATAATCGCATCTTGAATTCCCTGCATTTTTCATGTGTTTTTTATGTTGATATATACTAATTGAATCATTCTGAAACTAATGGTACACTTTAATTGAGTTTTCATGCCCGGTATGTGAATCCACCATTGAAGCTTGCTAGGGTTTCAGAACTGTAAATTTGGGGCTTCCTTATTCTGGGAAAATTGAGACACGAGACCAGGGCCATTAGAATCAGAAGCTTCACACGAATCCAGTCATCCTATCGCGCCTAATTTATGAACAACCAGGGCCTATTCGCTATTTTCATATTTATCACTTAGTGGGGGTTTAAAACCCCCGCTATCTCTTTTTATTTTGTAGGTTTAACATGAAGAAGATGCATGCGTGGATCAAGGCCATTGGTCTATTCAAAGTTGGCGCGTAATTTTTTGAGTCAGACCACTAACTTTTGTTTTTTCTTATAATAATTGCGCTCCATATAATTTACAAAGAAACGCATTTGGATGGTTGGTGGATGCGTTGTCCTCTGAACATTGGGACCTGGGTTCGATTCCCAGGTCCCCCATATTTTCAATGAATTTTGTTTTCACTTGATCTCATGCAGTGTACGCCCAGGGGTTCATCATACATCCACCATCCAAGCTTGCCACGCGCCCACTGAGATCAATCTACTGGCCATGATCTGAAGAGTACCATGTGCATAAGTCAACCAGGGCACACGCTTCCATGAAAAGTCAAAAAGGCCAAGGTTCTATTGGGCCTAATTGCTGGCCACATAACCTCCAAATTGGGGTCAACACCCCGCATTGGTTTGCTTTCTTTCACTCTTTTTATTTTTTCTATTTTTATTTGTTTAATTTAGTTTTAATTTAATTCTTTAAATTAATTTGTTTTCTTTAACATATAAAAAATACCCAAAAATTCAGAAACTATAAAATAATAAAAAAAATCAGAAAAGACCAAAAAAATAAAAATATTTTATTCAAATGTTTTCTTTGTAAATAAATTGTATTAATTGATTTAGTCTTAATTCTAGGTTTAAATTTTAATATTTTTTGTAATAAACTAAAAAATGTAGAATTAGGGTTTTATACTTTTTTTCTTTTTTCTTTTTTCACCCTATTTAATTATTAATTATTATTTTGTAAATAAAATTTGCCATGTAAATAATTAATTTAAACTAGGTCTAATTTAAACATTTTCTTAATAAATTAAAAATAGTTAGAATTAGGGTTAATTAACTTTTCTTTTTAATTCCATTAATTTTCTTACTAAAAATTCATAAATACAAAAAACTCAAAAAAATAACTTCTCTTTTCTCATTAAATTTAATTAATTTAATAATTGTAATTTAATTTCCTTAAAAGGGTCCAACGCCCTCGCATTCCCGATTTTACTTATTCTCGCATTGTATTTTTATTTCCTCTTTTTATGAATATAATGTAATTGTCCCAAAGCTATGTAATAGATCAATTAGGGTTTTTATTTTCCGCATTTTGTTTTTATTTTCAAATCGGGTCTTGGATTAATTTGGCGATGTAGACCCGCGCCTTTGTAATAGCGTAGGACTTTTAATTCCGCATCTTTTTAACTGTTAATAATTTGCATGAAAGAATGAATGTCAAAATAAAAGCAACACGTAGATCACCAATGCATGACAAGACAAAAATATCTGAAAACGACACACAAATCACACACCACCCCTAGGGTACGCCTCATTGTTGCCTTGCCCCTCGAAAGGTGGTCGTCGAGTAGAGGATGTTTTAGTAAGTCCTCATGTCCATGAACATGGCATGAGGGTAGATTCTAAGGTGTCTTCCCATTGCTCCGGTGATCACCATGTCCCGAACCCTCGAATTGACCCGAACACCTCCAACGGTGGTGCTACCTACCTCTCAATGGTGGGATGGCACTACTTTAAGGACATTTACACAGACGAATTCCTTAGGGTAGGTAGACGACTCTAGATACTTGCTCTAATTTCAAAACAAATAAAAAAAAATACTTTTCACACAGACACTTTTCAAAAGACTTTCAAAAGCAAATTTTCAAACACTCTTGAGGACTGATACAAGAGTCGATCTGAAATTTTAAACGAAACTTTTTCAAACCCACTCACAGTTGAAAAGCAAACAAACATTTTGAAAACACAAATGAGCAAGTATCTAAGAGCCCATGGATAACCATGGATAGAAAGGGTGCTAACACCTTCCCTTTCTATAAATCTACCTCCCGAACCGAGAGCAATCTCTATAAGGAATTTTTCTGTGCTTTTGTCCTGTCCATTTGGAGAAAATAAAAGACGGTGGCGATTCTTGCTTCCGCGACATTTCGCGAACCAGCGTTAAACAGTCAGTTCCAGATCCACCGATCACAGAACTTGCGACTCTGCTGGGGATACTCTTTTAAAGTGAGGTGTACCTTAGGACTAAGATCACTATGTTTTCAATTGCTTTGACTTGTTTGCTTTAAATTGTGGGACTTTCTTGGGAGTTCTATAGATCCTAACCCGGATCTGGGGATACCTTCTTAGAAAGTAGCAACAAGGCTGTGAGGGAACTGTGCGGGGTATACCGACATGGTTGAAATAGTCTGCTACGTTGATGTGGCACTTTGGTGTGTACCGGTAACCCTTGAGTTCAGTCAAGGAGAGTACGGGGCCTCCGTGTGGTGTCGTGAAGCATCAACAGACCTTAGGAACCTTAATTGAACTATCTTGGCCTCTTTAGGGTAGTGAGATAACTGACTTTGGTGCAGTCCGAGGTTGGTTGATACTCGATACTACACTCAATTGAGGGTTGCTTTCCTGGGATATTTCGGTCGCCAGTTCAGTGGCTAAATCGAAACGATGAACAATGAAAGCAATCCAGTGATATTGGGACCCTTAGAACCCAGTTACTTCTAATAGGACAGGTTGAGCCCACCAACTTCAAGAGGGTAATACCCAGACCCCATGCTGGCCTAAACTCTAAGGGCTTCTCTTGTGTGACTTGTCTGCCTTCGTACTTGACTACTTGTATGCTTGTTATCTGACACATGAACTACTTGCAGGTTTTGTTTATAGTCCTTAATTGGGACTCATAACAGGGTTTGCTAAGTTTCTTGCAGGTTTTGTTTATAGTCCTTAATGGGGACTCATAACAGGGTTCACTTATATCACTCCATGCATACCATAACATCATACCATTGCATACATCCTAACCCATTTCAAGGATCTCAAGGGCTTGTGATGCAGGTCATGATGAACCAACATGTCTGGCAAGGGGCAAAGGGGATTTATTTTCCTCTCGCCAAGGTTGTCAGGGGCTATGACCCACTGGATATGGTGAGCCTTTGACCCTTGAAGAAGGACTCTATACAACACGAAGTTACTTCAATCAAGATACCAGATTCTAATTTTAACAAATTTTCTTGTTTACCCCGCGAGGCCCTTGAAAACATTGCATGCATATCATACATATCATTGCATTACATGTCCCCTTTTGACAGGCCACTTACCATCTGCGCTGTTTATTTCAGCAATGGCTTCCCAACAAGATAACCAGGATCTTCATGCTCAAGAGACCCAGTTCGGGGAAATCCTCCTGAATCTATCCAAGGGGCAGGAAGAACTGAAAACACTTCTCATGGGGACTTTGGTCAAGAATAGCGCTGAGGACGAACGACTGAAACGTCTGCAAGCTGAGGTGGATGCAATGAAAGCCCAGATGGTGGGGCAGGTGACTGCCATTCAAGGTTTAGCTCAAAGACAAGAAGAGCTCGGAGTTCTCATCAACCAACTGCTTCAGGGTAACCAACTGGGGAAAACGTCTAAGGGTAAAGAGCCAGTCATTATTCAACCATCTTTGAGACAAGGAGATAAGGGGAGAGCTCCTCAAATGGCTCCAGTGTCACAAATTCAGCATCAACCTAACCAGCTTCATCCAGACAAGCCCAGGAGGCAATTCACCCAGCTCAACATGTCGCTGTTTCAAGCTCTACAACGCCTATTGAGATTGAATCTGATCACCTTAAGGGCTCATCCCCGGAACCCCAACACATCATCTCCTACCTATCATCCCAATAAAAGGTGTGCCTACCACTCTGCCAGTCCAGGACACGATACAAATGAATGTTAGGCTCTGAAGAACAAGATCCAGGACCTGATTGATGAGGGAGCATTGGAGTTCACGCAAGATGGTCAGGCTGAGTTTTTCTACCATCCCTCCAAGGCTCACCATTTGAAGTAACAAGCCCTGAGATGAAAAGACTTTTGTTCATTAGGATTTTCAAGTTATAATTTTCTTTTGTTCAAACATTTACTCATGTTAAACGTTGTTATTTCATTAATGCATCACATATGTCTGTTTTGAAGCAATATATTCGTATTCACTATATGCAAATTATTTTCATATTTTTTCTGATGATCAACGCTCGATTAATAATTCTAAGCCTCTTGAGGGAGGATGACGAAAACGATACCACGATCTTTACAGTATGCTTTTGAACAGACCCCGCTGATGAGGTACAGGCATTGTTTCAATTCCTAAACAGTGGAGTTATAAGGAAGATAATCCCTCGTCAACCCCTCTGAGCCAAAGAAGTAGGAGTTTTTCTTTTCGAAATTTAAAACCCTTAATCATAACCTGGGGCAGGGTAGTATCTCAGTTGATCCAAGTGCATAACGAATGGCACCAAAGAGGTCCTTACAAAACAAAAGACAGTGATGGTTCCAAACAATCATACTGACAAGCAGTCATTACTTCTCAAAATAAAAACCCATTAAGTCAAAACCTATGAAGGAGACTTACAAAACTGGGGCATCCCGCTGACTGTAATTCCAAAAAGAAACAGTTCAGGCAAAAAAAAACAGGGATAATGAAAGAAAAAGAAAGAGGTCTTACAAACCCTCAACTAAAACAAAAATGACTGCCTATTCAGAATAAATCATCAATATCTGAACCATCATTGGAATATCAGAGTAAAGACTCAAACAAGGTCTAACGTATGATCAACTGAGTTTAGGTTTGGAGAACATCACGAAGAGCGGGTGAGTACAAATAAAATTTGAGCCTTTATCCTTTGTTTCTTAAACCATGAACCAGGCCACGTTATAACCCTTAAAAAGTCCTAGCTGAAGCATGGGTTAGTTCGAAAGCATACTGTTACGAAAGGTATCCTGACTCCTTAAGGCTCGCTGTAAATACGGAGTTGACATCACGTGTTACAAACATTCACTTGTTTTATGGAAAAGAATGCATTTTCAAAATCTTCAAGACAGACATAAGCTTTGCATTTTTAACATAACTTTGTTTGCATATGACTTTTTGTTTGAACAGCATAAAAGTTCGCACGACAAATGCCTAATGAACGAAAGCACCTCCAATCAAGGGGCAGACATGACCATAGTCTGTTATCTGGGGCAGCCCAATCAAGATTCGGAGATTCTCTCAAAGGCCAAATAGCCTGGGGCAAATCTCCGCCTGAGTCACTTGGAGCATCCCAGCAACGAATCTTGCCTGATCAAACATCTACTGGTGGCATGGCAAAACACTTCTAACAGGGGCACCTCCCTACATTCTGATAGCATGGACATAGTCAAAAAATACTACACATAATCAAAGACCCGCTAGGTTGACATACCTAGGCAAAAATAAGGGCTTCCCGGAGAACCAAAAGGGTTCGGGCAAAAATAAGGGATGAAATGAAAATAATCTGTACACTCGGCAAGTCGAAAACCTGAAAAGGCGGCTTGGGCAAAAATGGGTATCCCGGTGGACTGAAAACCCGAAAGGGCGGTCCGGGCAAAAGTTAGGGATCAAAGCGTACGACTATGTCCTGTCATCTTGTCACCTGCCTACCAGAAGAAAGTTTGTCCATCAACAACTATCAGCACCTCACAGGTCTTCCTCTCATACCTCAAGAACAGGGGCACTGATGAGTTGTCCAAACGATCTAATTGCTCTGTCCACCAAGGTACTAAGATAGGTTCAGCTGAAGAACATAACCAGTATGTCTTAATTCCCCAAAGAGTGAGCCAGCAAGTCCATGCACTCTCCCCAAGCAGAGTTATACAATCAGCCTTAAGGAAGTTGAGTATCCTCCAGCAGACCTCAACATTCCCCAGCACGATATACAGATATTCTTAACAAAGCATCCCCGGCAGTCTTGATCTAAGATTTTTCCCCGGCGATATACCAGACATTCAATGGAGTCACTTCCCCAATATATTTCAAAATATCCCCAGGAGAGTCCAATCAAGATTTCCCCATGAAAGGTTGAATCATCTCCCCAGCAGTAAGCTTATCCCCAGTAGATTCTGGAGGCTTATCCCTTGCAGAGCACGAACGCGTCCCCCGGCTTTATTCAAAGGTTATTTCCCTACCAGGATATAACTGGCTTATCCTCAGCCAAAAGCCACGGAAAGATCGTTTCCGACGAAGTCTTCTTATCCCCAGCGAAGTCTATTAACACTTCCAACAACAATGGTATCCCCAGCAAAGTTACCATCAACATTTCAGCAAAGTACCTCTCTCCCCACAGAGTATTGTTTCCCAGCAAGATCACTAGAGTACCTCTCTCCCCACAGTGTATTGCTCCTCAGCAAGATCGTTAGAGTACTTTTCTCCCCGCAGAGTAATCCATTTGCCAAGTTTATTCCCCAACGGAGTTATCTTCTCCTACCGGTATTCTTGCAACTATCATCCCCAGTGGAAGCAAAAATCTATTCTTCAACATCAGCCCAGGAGTGACTTCCCGACACCCGTCAAGGATTTATTTTCCTAGGACGAAAACATATGTTCATAAACATCACATTCCCATACATTATAGCATGCATAATACGCATCATATCTCACAAATCTCATTTATGTTGAGAACATCATCGCTTGATTCATATCATGCCTTGCATATGACTGACCTTTACCTTTCAGGAAAGATCCAGTTAAGTTCTCAGCTATATTTCAAGACTTTAGTCTGGTTCAGTTAAGTCGACCCTAAGATTTTCCTGATTCTTATCCAGTCAAAGGCCTTCTCTGGTTCAGTCAGATCGACCCTAAGATCTCCCTGATTCTTATCCAGTTGAAGATTTCAAGACCTTGCTTGGTTCAGTTAAATCGACCCTAAGATTTTCCTGATTCTTATCCAGTCAAAGGCCTTCTCTGGTTCAGTCAGATCGACCCTAAGATCTCCCTGATTCTTATCCAGTTGAAGATTTCAAGACCTTGTCCGGTTCAGTTAAATCGACCCTAAGACTTTCCTGATTCTTATCCAGTCAAAGGCCTTCTCTGGTTCAGTCAGATCGACCCTAAGATCTCCCTGTTTCTTATCCAGTTGAAGATTCCATGACCTAGACCGGTTCAGTTAAATCGACCCTAAGATTTTCCTGATTCTTATCCAGTCAAAGGCCTTCTCTGGTTCAGTCAGATCGACCCTAAGATCTCCCTATTTCTTATCCAGTTGAAGATTCCAAGACCTAGACCGATTCAGTTAAATCGACCCTAAGATTTTCCTGTTTCTTATCCAGTCAAAGGCCTTCTCTGGTTCAGTCAGATCGACCCTAAGATCTCCCTGTTTCTTATCCAGTTGAAGATTCCAAGACCTAGACCGGTTCAGTTAAATCGACCCTAAGATTTTCCTGATTCTTATCCAGTCAAAGGCCTTCTCTGGTTCAGTCAGATCGACCCTAAGATCTCCCTGATTCTTATCCAGTTGAAGATTTCAAGACCTTGCTTGGTTCAGTTAAATCGACCCTAAGATTTTCCTAATTCTTATCCAGTCAAAGGCCTTCTTTGGTTCAGTCAGATCGACCCTAAGATCTCCCTGTTTCTTATCCAGTTGAAGATTCCAAGACCTAGACCGGTTCAGTTAAATCGACCCTAAGATTTTCCTGATTCTTATCCAGTCAAAGGCCTTCTCTGGTTCAGTCAGATCGACCCTAAGATCTCCCTGTTTCTTATCCAGTTGAAGATTCCAAGACCTAGACCGGTTCAGTTAAATCGACCCTAAGATTTTCCTGTTTCTTATCCAGTCAAAGGCCTTCTCTGGTTCAGTCAGATCGACCCTAAGATCTCCCTGATTCTTATCCAGTTGAAAATTCCAAGACCTAGACCGATTCAGTTAAATCGACCCTAAGATTTTCCTGATTCTTATCCAGTCAAAGGCCTTCTCTGGTTCAGTCAGATTGACCCTAAGATCTCCCTGATTCTTATCCAGTTGAAGATTTCAAGACCTAGTCTGGTTCAGTTAAATCGACCCTAAGATTTTATTGTTTCTTATCCAGTCAAAGGCTTTCTCTGGTTCAGTCAGATCGACCCTAAGATCTCCCTGTTTCTTATCCAGTTGAAGACATCCAAGATTCTCTCAGCGCTACTGTTGAGGTTGAAGTCGCCCAAGATTCTCTCAGCGTTCCTGTTGAGGTTGAAGTCGCCCAAGATTCTCTCAGCATTACTGTTGAGGTTGAAGTCGCCCAAGATTCTCTCAGCGTTCCTGTTGAGGTAGTAATCATCCAAGGTTCTCTCACCGTCCCGTTGAGGTAGTAACCATCCCTGGTTCACTCATTACCTTTTGAAGCTCCAGATTCAACTCCTGTAACCAGTCAGGGCGCATCTATACAAAGAGTTTGAAGACCAGCTCCTGTAACAGGCCAGGTAATCATTTTCTTTTTCAGGTACGCAAGCTCTCGCTAAGGAATCTCTTACGCGATCGACATCCAGATGGCATCTATAAGCCCATCCACTCATCCATCATCTCTTAGCATGGCATCTATGAGCCCATCATCCTATCCATCAATCTCCAAATGGCATCTATAAGCCCATTCCCCCATCACACTGCTAACATGTGAGCGCAAATTTCAGGGCACTCTAGTGTTCAATCATCTTCCACCTTCGGATTACGAAAGGCACGTCAGCCAATCTGCATCCTCAGGTCTAAAAAGATTGAACAGGGGCAACTGTTGTACCCCAAAATTTGCCCTCCCATATTCTTCAAGATTTGCAAAGAGCATGCTTCAAAATCTCTCAAGGGTTGCACAGTTCAAGGGCCTCCTAACAGTCAAAAACTAGGGTTTTGGTTCTGGCAAAGAAATTGAAGTTTCCAAGGGTCCAAACAAGTCCCACATTCCTATAAACATGGTCAAGCATCCATATGCCAAGTTTCAAGACTTACAGCACAAAATTGCACAGTCAAATGCCCTAATTGCTCAGCAGTCAACTGTAGGGGTAAAATGGTCATTTGACAGTCAAAAGTTCAAATTTTTGGTCAACATCTTATTTTGAAGCCACAAACATCATTTGATCAATTCTTGATCATGATTCTCAAAGCATGGCTCAAAAAGTCTCAAGATGCAAAAGTTTCCATATTTGGACAGTTGAAAAAGTCAACTGTAACTTGACCAAGGCATAACTTCCACATGGTTTATCAGAAAAATTCCATCCGAGGCTCATTTTGAAGATAAAGACATTGCCTACAACTCCTCTTCACACTTCAAGTCCAAGAAATGCTCTCACAAAAAGTTATCAATTTCAACATTATAGGTCATTTTCAAAAGTCAACAAAAAGGGACTTTAAGTCAAAGACCATAACTTGAGATTGGTAAATCAAAATGACATGGGACCAAAGGAATTGGTTAGAGGACTTCAAGAACTTTCCAAAATGTCCAAGAACATGATCAAAGCTTGAAAATTGAGCAAGATATGCCTTGTGGAAGTTGGGAAATTTTTGGGAAATTTGAAAAGTCAACTTTACTTCAAATGCCTCAAAATTGCTAATGGGCCACATTTTCTTCCAAGATTCATCACCCAAAGGCTATGCACGACCATTTGGCCCAAAGGGGATTTATTTCATCATTTTTTATTATTTATTTGAATTTTTAATCACCATTAATTCATTTAATAAAATAAAATATGAAAAAATACTAAAACAAATGTATGTGAATCTTTTTATGCAGCATTTGCTCTCATTGGTTATTGAAGATTCGTGCACATCAAAAAAAGGAAGGTTTGGCCATGATTGGAATCAAAAACACATGGAAAAGATTTGAAAAATATTCATGGAAAATCAAATATTTCATACATCAATGCAAGGATCTCTTGACTCAAATTCTAACCCTAATCCATTGGCATACATATACTGATCATAACCCTAATGCTCACAACCCTGAAAGCTGCGCCCAAGAACCAAAACATACTTTGCAATTTTTGTGAAAAAAGTCAAAATTGAAAACACCATTCCAAAGCGTTTCAAGGCAAGAGAACAATCCCATTACATTCCTGAGGACTCAAGGAACGTTTCTGGATCAAAACCACTGCTTCTAACGCAAAGAACTGGTAGAACAATGTCTCACTTTTCACGAAAATACTCATAATCGCATCTTGAATTCCCTGCATTTTTCATGTGTTTTTGATGTTGATATATACTAATTGAATCATTCTGAAACTAATGGTACACTTTAATTGAGTTTTCATGCCCGGTATGTTAATCCACCATTGAAGCTTGCTAGGGTTTCAGAACTGTAAATTTGGGGCTTCCTTATTCTGGGAAAATTGAGACACGAGACCAGGGCCATTAGAACCAGAAGCTTCACACGAATCCAGTCATCCTATCGCGCCTAATTTATGAACAACCAGGGCCTATTCGCTATTTTCATATTTATCACTTAGTGGGGGTTTAAAACCCCCGCTATCTCTTTTTATTTTGCAGGTTTAACATGAAGAAGATGCATGCGTGGATCAAGACCATTGGTCTATTCAAAGTTGGCGCGTAATTTTTTGAGTCAGACCACTAACTTTTGTTTTTTCTTATAATAATTGCGCTCCATATAATTTACAAAGAAACGCATTTGGATGGTTGGTGGATGCGTTGTCCTCTGAACATTGGGACCTGGGTTCGATTCCCAGGTCCCCCATATTTTCAATGAATTTTGTTTTCACTTGATCTCATGCAGTGTACGCCCAGGGGTTCATCATACATCCACCATCCAAGCTTGCCACGCGCCCACTGAGATCAATCTACTGGCCATGATCTGAAGAGTACCATGTGCATAAGTCAACCAGGCCACACGCTTCCATGAAAAGTCAAAAAGGCCAAGGTTCTATTGGGCCTAATTGCTGGCCACATAACCTCCAAATTGGGGTCAACACCCCCCATTGGTTTGCTTTCTTTCACTCTTTTTATTTTTTCTATTTTTATTTGTTTAATTTAGTTTTAATTTAATTCTTTAAATTAATTTGTTTTCTTTAACATATAAAAAATACCCAAAAATTTAGAAACTATAAAATAATAAAAAAAATCAGAAAAGACCAAAAAAATAAAAATATTTTATTTAAATGTTTTCTTTGTAAATAAATTGTATTAATTGATTTAGTCTTAATTCTAGGTTTAAATTTTAATATTTTTTGTAATAAACTAAAAAATGTAGAATTAGGGTTTTATACTTTTTTTCCTTTTTATTTTTTCACCCTATTTAATTATTAATTATTATTTTGTAAATAAAATTTGCCATGTAAATAATTAATTTAAACTAGGTCTAATTTAAACATTTTCTTAATAAATTAAAAATAGTTAGAATTAGGGTTAATTAACTTTTCTTTTTAATTCCATTAATTTTCTTCCTAAAAATCCATAAATACAAAAAACTCAAAAAAATAACTTCTCTTTTCTCATTAAATTTAATTAATTTCATAATTGTAATTTAATTTCCTTAAAAGGGTCCAACGCCCTCGCATTCCCGATTTTACTTATTCTCGCATTGTATTTTTATTTCCTCTTTTTGTGAATATAATGTAAGTGTCCCAAAGCTATGTAATAGATCAATTAGGGTTTTTATTTTCCGCATTTTGTTTTTATTTTCAAATCGGGTCTTGGATTAATTTGGCGATGTAGACTCGCGCCTTTGTAATAGCGTAGGACTTTTAATTCCGCATCTTTTTAACTGTTAATAATTTGCATGAAAGAATGAATGTCAAAATAAAAGCAACACGTAGATCACTAATGCATGACAAGACAAAAATATCTGAAAACGACACACAAATCACACACCACCCCTAGGGTACGCCTCATTGTTGCCTTGCCCCTCGAAAGGTGGTCGTCGAGTAGAGGATGTTTTAGTAAGTCCTCATGTCCATGAACATGGCATGAGGGTAGCTTCTAAGGTGTCTTCCCATTGCTCCGGTGATCACCATGTCCCGAACCCTCGAATTGACCCGAACACCTCCCACGGTGGTGCTACCTACCTCTCAATGGTGGGATGGCACTACTTTAAGGACATTTACACAGACGAATTCCTTAGGGTAGGTAGACGACTCTAGATACTTGCTCTAATTTCAAAACAAATCAAAAAAAAAATACTTTTCACGCAGACACTTTTCAAAAGACTTTCAAAAGCAAATTTTTAAACACTCTTGAGGACTGATACAAGAGTCGATCTGAAATTTTAAACGAAACTTTTTCAAACCCACTCACAGTTGAAAAGCAAACAAACATTTTGAAAACACAAATGAGCAAGTATCTAAGAGCCCATGGATAACCATGGATAGAAAGGGTGCTAACACCTTCCCTTTCTATAAATCTACCTCCCGAACCGAGAGCAATCTCTATAAGGAATTTTTCTGTGCTTTTGTCCTGTCCATTTGGAGAAAATAAAAGACGGTGGCGACTCTTGCTTCCGCGACATTTCGCGAACCAGCGTTAAACAGTCAGTTCCAGATCCACCGATCACAGCATGCATCTCCGATTGCGTTTTTTTCATAAAATTCATACTGACATTTTCGTTTTGTTTCAACGTGTACTAACTTATTTAACATGCTTGTGAGATCTCAATGTACAGGTTAGACCAATCGCATGGCCTCCATAACGACTGGATCACATATTGCCATGCTTGAGTTGTTTTAAGCTATTTATTTTGTATCTCCTTGTACAAGGAGAACCATCAAAAATTGATACTTCCATTGAACTTGCAAGGGTTGAATTAGGGGGTAGGATCCCTGGGAATCACTAACAATTGTTGTTTTGCAGGTTTGAGAAAACGAGCTCGCCAGATAAGACGACCGGAGCTAGGGCTTTGGCGCCTCTCCGACCCAATAATGTGGTTTTATTATATAATTATTTTGTTTCAATGATATAAACAGATGTATAGCCACCCCAGTGGTAAAAGCGCGTTCGATAAGGTTTGATGTATAAGGACGTGGGTTCGATCCCTGCCTTTTGAGTTTTTTTTCTTCAGATTTTCTGACTTTTGGAGATCACATGCAACGCTTGTCTTCCTCATACAATGCACCTTCAGTCTCCTAGCCCTCAGATCCAGATCAGATGCCTCCAAGACGCGCAACCTATGATGCAACCTCATGGAGTGACCACATATGATCAGGCAGATCCAATCTTGGGCCTGGACTTCCTTGCTATTCAGCACACCTTTTTTTTGTTGATTCAAGCCCAAGTGCTTATTTTTTATATTTTCTTTTTACCTTTACTTTTTTTAATTATTTTTTTTATTTAACTAAAAAACATAATTCTTTCTAGGTTTATTTGTTAATTAAAATTAATTAGGGTTTAGTTTTCAATTAACCATTTAATAACTTAATTAATTAATCAATTTTTTCTTAATTAAAATTAATTAGATTTAATAGGTTTTAATTAATTAATCATAAATCACTTTTCCCATAAAAAATTGCCAAAAATATTTTCTTTTATGTTTTCATTTGATTTTACATTTTTAGATCGACTGTATAGGGTTTGCAAATGTAATAGCCTAGATATTATTTTCCGTTTTCTTTTTATTATTATTATGTAACTGTCTTCCGGAATGTAATAGTTATAAGTTTATTTTCTGCACTTTCTATTATGTATATGCCCCAAAGTGATGTAATAGTTTAGGTTTATATTTTATGCCTTTACTTTCTGCACCTTTACTATTTTCTATATTTCTATACTGCTTAGTAATTAGGTTTTGTATGGAAAGATAATAATCAAACGATTGAAAACCCTAAATCTCAAGATAAATAAATGAAATTAACACACTCTCACACTTGCACATCTAGGGTAGCCTCTCTTGTTTCCTTTTAATTAAACAGACATGTCCCTCGAAAGTGGAACGCTTTAGAAAATGTCCCTCGAATGAAAGATCATAGTCCCTCGATGACCCTTTCGATGTTGCCTTTTCGATAAATTATCTAGTCTCTTACCAAAATTGCTAAAGTAGCCTTACGAGTTGCCTTTAATGATTGTACAATGATCCTCGATTATCCCTTCACATCTAAAAGATAGGGCTACCTACCATCCAATGGTACGGATATCACTATCTCTAAAGAAGAAGGAAAAAATACAAGAAACGGCCTTGAGTCGGTAGATATTGTTAATCGCTTGCTCATGAATTTTTCAAAACAAAACATTTTCACATCACACTTTCAAAGATATTTTCAAACAAACACTTTGTACGCATTCTTGAGGACCGATACAAGAATCATTACAAAGTCCACCTTACATTGACGTTTTCAAAATATTTTTCAAAACACTTACACAAAAAAGAAAATTTTCAAAGTGAGCTAGCGATTAAGAGCCCGTAGATAACTACGGATGAAAAGGGTGCTAACACCTTCCCTTTTCATAACCTACCCCCTGAACTCAAAATCTTCAAGGTCTTTCCTATTCTTTTCACCCTTTCCTTATTGGATAAAAGAAAATTCGGTGGCGACTCTAGCTATCCGCAACATTTGCGATAAAATGCAAAATAAGTCAATTCTCCCACCGTATTACAGAACTGACGACTCTACTGGGGATGTTCTTACTTTAAAAGAGGGGTTACCTTAGGGATAAATCACTTTTTACTTGCTTTACTTGTCTAATTTGTTTGCTTTGCCTTTGAGGGTTGCCTGGGTTTATGTTTCTTGCAAAGATCTTACACCCAGATCTAGGTACCTTTAGGTAAGTAGCAATAGATCATGGAAATTGTACGGCGTATACCGATATGGTTGAAGTGATGGCTAAGTTAGTGTGACACTTTGGTCTGTACTGATGTTCCTTGAGTCAGTCGAGGATAACACTGGGCTTCCGTGTGGTGTCATAAGCACTAACTGACTTTTAGAACTATAATTGACCCATCTTGGCCATTAAAAGGTAGTTTGATAGCCGACTTTGGTGTAGTCCTGAGTTGGTTAAGACTTGATGCTACGCTTATTGAGATTTGACTTGAGAGATGTTTTGGTGGAAAATTGGTTGATGTACTAAAATAAAACCTTCTAGAAAAATCCATGATATGAGATTCCTAGAACCCGATTACTATTTAGGGCAGGTTGAGCCATCTGAACTTTAACATAAAAAGGTACTTACCTACAGACCTCATGCAGGCCTTTAAACCTAAGGCTCTTGTGTGCTTTATATGTGTTTGTTATCTGTTTAAACATGACATCATGACATCATAATATCGCATTTTTACTAACCATTTCAAGGATCTCAGGGATCTGTGATGCTGGTTTATCATGAACCAGACTTCTAACAAGGGGCAAGATGATTTATTTTCCTCAAACCAGATGTCGTCAAAGATTGAAGTACGTTCTTTCGATTTAAAGGCTAGGACCCATTTGACATGGTGATCTTGATTCTCATAGAAGGACGTTCAAAGACGTAAAGTTCTTCATTCAAAGCTGCAGCTAGACTCAACTTCTAACATTTCATTTTTGTTCATCCCGCGAGATCCTTGAAAATATTACATATGCATTCACATACCATACACATCATATCATAGCAGGTATTCCCAAGACAGGTTTTCTCATCTTCTTTATGTTTATTTCAGTAAAAGATGGCTCTCGAACAAACTGTGAAATATCTTCAAGCTCAGAACGCTCAATTTCAGTAAATGTTCCTGAACTTAGCCAAAAGACAGGAAGACTTGAAAGCACTCATCATCAAAGAGAGAAAGAAAAAGATTGAGAAGCCAGTTGTTATTCTTAATATGGGTAAAAGATTCAAAGGTCCGGTCAGGAGGGCTCTAGATTTTGAGGTCCCGTCAAATAAAGATGATAACCAAGAGGAAGATGATAAGAGTATGGAAGATGAAGAGAATAACAACCAGGGTTCTGATGAAGAATAAGAAAATTATTCAGAGGAACAATATCCTCCTGCTAATGACAAATACAAACAACTGGAAGATCGTCTCAATGCTATGGAGATTCAAAGAGTGTCTGGGTTGTATTTTGAAGATCTAGGTTTAATCTCGAGAGTTGTAATTCCTCACAAATTCAAGGTCCCTACTTTCGTGAAGTATGATGGTGTTTTCTGTCCAAAGCTTCATTTAAGGTCATATGTTCGGAAGATTCAACCCCATACTGCTGACAGGAAGTTATGTATGCACTTCTTTCAAGAAATCTTGTCGGGAACACAATTGGAGTGGTTCTATCAGCTGGAAGGGACCAATATCCGTACTTGGGAAGACTTGGCTGCTACTTTTTACAAACAATACCATTACAATGTTGATCTTGCACTAACACGCGTGCAATTATAAAGTATGACTATGGGCTCGAACGAAGGCTTCAAAGAGTATGCCCAGAAATTGAAGGATCTAGCAGGGATAGTTCAACCTCCTTTATCTGATAGGGAGATTGTTGATATGTTTATGGGAACTTTGGCAGGTCCTTTCTTCATTCATCTGATTGAAATCTCTTCAGTCGGATTCACTGAGCTGAGATTAATTGGGGAACAGGTTGAAGGTGGAATTAGGAATGGAAAAGTTCACGTGGTTGCGTCTTTAAGTACTATGAAGAAGACGTTCAATGGAAAGAAAGAAGCTAATGTTGTGTATGGACATAAGTGTCGTGCTAGAAGTGATCTCAACCAATCTATGGGGGCGATGCTAATTTCTAATCCTGCGCCAGCAAAACAACATCAACAATGCAATCAGTGTAGGTCAGATGCACCCAGGAGACAATTTACTAAGATCAACATGCCATTGTCTCAGTCATTACAACATCTATTGAAGGCAGAGTTGATAACGTTAAGAGATCCGCCTCAGAATCCCAACACTTCCTCCCCTAAGTACAATCCTAATGTAAGATGTGCTTATCATTCCAATAGTCCCAGACACGAAACAAATAGATACTGGGCGTTGAAAAATAAAATTCAAGATATCATTGACAACAAAGAGATTGATTTTGATCCCCCAAAGACCCCCATTGTGATTACAGCACCCATGCTTAAGCACGGCAAAGGCATTAGTGCTATTGATGATGTTTCATATGTTTCTGATGTAAGTGAATTGACTACTCCCCTCCTAATTATCAAGAAGAATCTATTGCAAGCCAGTTTATTTCCGGGCTGTATTGAAAGATGTTATTGTTGCATAGCCCAACCCAATGGCTTCTGTAACACGGTGGGATAACTGACTTGGGATGTTTTGCGTTTTATTGCAAATGTTGCGGTTAGCAAGAGTCGCCACTAACTTTTCTTTTATCCAATAAGGAAAGGTTGAAAAGAACAGGAAATACCTTTGAGATTATTTCTTGAGTTCGGGGGGTAGGTTATGAAAATGTGCTTTGTTGTGGTTTTTTGAAAGTATTTTGAAAACGTATTTGTAATGGTTCTCGTCTCTATAAGAACGCGTACAAAGTGTTATTTCTAAAATAGTTCAAAGAGGTGTTTGTGGAATGTGTTTTTGAAAGTGATTTTGAAAAGCGTCTTTGTTAATGGTTCTCGTCTCTATAAGAACGCGTACAAAGTATTTGTCTTTTGAAAATGTTTTAAAATGAGAGTGTTGGTGTATAAAATTTTGTTGTTGTGAGCAAGCGAGCAACTAGAAGCATCCTTACTACTCAAAAGGTCTTAAATGTTCTTTTCCTCCTTCTTTAGATGTTGCTATCTTACCATTGTTTTGGTAATAAGCCCCATCGTTTGGATGTGAAGGGACGGGCTTGGGACGTTTGTATAGTCATAGAAGGAAACCTATGGGACGTTTTAGCAATTTTCATTTAGGGACTAGATCGTTTACCGAAGGCAATATTGAGGGTCATCGAGGGACTACGATCTTTTATCGAAGGTCTTTGCTAAAAAACCCATATTCGAGGGACATGACTATTTTCCAATAGGCAACAAAATGGGATTACCCTAAGGGTGCAAGTGTGAAAGTGTGTTTGATTTACATGCGTTTAGTCTTGGTTAGGTTTATCTATTTGTTGATTTCATGTCTTTCCATACACACCCTAATTACTAATAATATATGAAAGAAATAAAAGTGCAGAAAAGTAAAGTCCTACGCTATTACATCATTAAGGGGATGGGGTGTACAAATTTTCAAATGGGGATTGCAAGAAATTAAAGTCCTAATTATATATTACAACCATATTGAAATAATGTACAAGGAATGTAAAATGGATTTGTTGTGTTTAAGAAAATAAATAAATTTTCTTAAGAAAATATTGTTGATCTTTGATTTTAAAAGAGATGAAACAAAGTATGTGATTATAAAAATATTTTTGGGTGTTTTTGGTTATCAAAGTTAAAATAAGATAATAAGAGAAAAGGGAGTCAGAATCAGCACGTCGCTGAAATGAGAAGGAACAGAAGTTCTGACTCTGATACGATGCAAGAAAGAAAATGTTAGTAGGAAAATAAGGTAAGAAGTTCTGGGTATGGGTACACCAAAGTTCTGAGGTTGCTGGGAATCTAGAAGTTCTAATACCATTGGCAAATCAGAAGTTCTGGTTGTTTGAGAGAGTGAGATGATAATGCTACTGGGTGAGGATATCTAGAAGTTCTGATCTAGGAACATTGTTTGACAGATAAATGGGTAAAAATGTCAATAAATGAGCCTAAAAAAAGATGCTTCTGGGGCTAAAACCCAGGACCCTTAGCACTAATGTCTTATGCACGTACTTTCTACCACTGGGGTGGCTGTACATCTGGTATTAGAAGCAAAAGCATAAACATATAACATAAATTAAGTTTTGATGATAAGCTTCATCTCTTTCTCCATGCTAATCAGAACATCTGCAACTTAGTCATTTCTCAACAGAACAGAAAACACAAATATAGCAACTATGGCAGGTTTCCATCATGGTTTCATAAACATAAAAAATATCAAGATTGTAAATCAGAAACAAGCATGTATCTGCTAATCCTAATTTCCTTAGGAAGTTTTGAACTGATATTCTCCCTACTTAGGTAGAAAATACATGAAACCTCAGAATATGTACAACATCAGAATCAGGATATCTACATTGTATTTTGAACATGCAAATCTAACAATGCCTAATTAATATGATGAGGGTCACCAGAAGCTTACCTTGCAGCTGGAAACTGTTTTGTGAGCTTGAGCCTAGTTCTGGTTGCTTGTAATGTTCTGATCAGCTTCCTCACGTGCTCAGTAGGCTGGAACAACCTTTATCTTGGGCTATGAATGGCTGGAAAATTTTGGAATAGCCAAGAACCAAAGTTCTGACCTATTGAGGTGGGGACTGATGAAGAATGTGTTACAGTCTGAAAATAGAAGTTAGGACGGCTTCTAAATGTATATCAGAAGTTGTATGGATGGTTTGGTCAAGAAACACTTGAGGAAAATTGGAGTTTGAATGCAAGAATAAAAAACTAGCAGGTTTTGTATTTGTGTTTGCAGTTTCGAATTTTTGGAATATTTAGCAAGGTTTCAAGGCTTTTTCTTTTCAATTTTTCAACCTCTTTACAGTTGCAAATGAAGTTCAATTTATAGGCAAGGATTTTGTAGCTTGGAGAAGTCAAGAGTACAATCATCATGCTAGAGCGCTGAACTGTTCTTGAAGCAAGTTAAACAAGTATGGTGGTTAGCATCTTTTAGCCGTGCCTAAGTTGGATTTGTAAGCATGAATTAAGGAAAAGTAACCTCAAAGGAAAAAAGCAAAGCATGGGCCAGCATAAACTTTGTACAAAAGTTTGCTTTCCAAGGACAACCATGGTACTTCTATGCCACACGTGGGAAAATCCTTTGGACAAAGACTCAAAAGTGGGTGTGAGCATTAAATGATGATAAGATTTGTCAAAACTGAATCCTGCAATATGAGATTATGTGTCATAGCTTAATTCTGGGTCAGAAGTTCAGCATCAGCGTAACATAGAATAAACATCCAACTTCTGATCTTTGAATCTCTTTGCTTCAGCATGTTCTAAAAGAGCTCTCAGACTTTCCAGAAAGCTTGTAACACGCTTTGTATACTTTCTTTGAATTACTCTTGCAAACTCTGGTTGAACCTTAGTAAAAACTGGCCCAGAAGTTCTAAATAAATTCTGCCCAGAATTTACTGAGTGCTGCAGTTTCATGGACGTTTCTTTGAAGATTTATAACTTGAAATCCCAGTGTTTATAGGAGAAGCTTTGTTATGAAATGTTCTAGATCTCATTGAGATCTACAACTCTTATGTCAGAAGTTCTTCCAAAATCAGCTTGTATCATGGTGAAAATCTGGCCAGAAGTTCTGAACTTATCATATTTCCTAAACACTTAGAAAAATTTCTAAGTACTTGGAATTTTGACTTTTCCAAAGTAATTTTGACTTTTGATTTTCTTGATGAAAAAAATTTCATATTCCAACATGTCTTGATGAAATATTATTCTTGAAACTTGATATTGATCCAAAAGTCAAAGTTTGACTTATCAGCATACATTTGACCATTTTTCCCTTGTGCTAATTCCAAGCCTAAACTGATGTGTTAGTGCTGCAAACTTGATGTCATGGGAGATCTTGTGAGAAAAATTCTTGAGAAATGAGAGGACAAATTTTGGGGTACAATAGTTGCCACTGTTCAATCTTCTTAAACCTGAAGATTTAGAGTGGCGAGTCCGCCATTCGTGACTTGAAGGTGAAAGATGATTGAACACTAGAGTGCCCAGAAATTTGCACTTGATGATGTGTTAATTGACTGTGTAGGGAATGGGCTTAAAGATGCCATTTATAGAAATTATGGAAAGTTGTTGGAGATGGGATTATAGATGCCATCCAGCGTGACTGGAGAAAGTATCAGGATAAATCTTTTGGTTGATTTATACTGAAATAGCAGATGTCTTGTTTTCTTGTTTTAATTGGAAGAAATGAATCTAACCAGAGGATGTCTTTGGTCGCCTGTCATTAACTGTAAGAAATAAATCTAACCAGAGGAGGTCTTTGGTCGCCTGTCATTAACTAGAAGAAATATTTCTAACTAGAGGAGGTATTTGGTTGCCTGTTGTTGTACCCCAAAATTTGCCCTCTCATTTCTCAAAATATCAACCTGGACCCTCAGTTTGCTTCCATCCAGTTTCAAGTCTTGAATTACAACTTTTCAAGAAAATCATTCACAGGGGCAAAATGGTCAAAAACACATTGAAAAGTCAATCTTTGACTTTTAGATCCAAATCAAGTTTCAACAATTATATTTCATCAAAACATGAAATTGGTTCATCAAAAATCAGAAGTCATAAGTTACTTTGAAAAAATGAAATTTCTAAGCATTTAGAAAATTTTCTAAGTGTTAAGAGAATATGATACTTCAAAACTTCTGAGCCAGCCTCCACGCAAGTGCAGTCAGAAGTTGCAAACATGGTTCAGAACATGATGCTTCAATCAGAACATGTAGAAGCAATACTCTTAGTTCAGAACATGATGCTTCAATCAGAACATGTAGAAGCGATTCTCTTTGGTCAGAACATGATGCTCTAATCAGAACATGTAGAAGCGATGCTCTTTGGTCAGAACATTGATTCTTCAGCATATGAAGTCTAGGTTCAACGCTCCTTAAGAACATGCTGGAGCAAAAAGATACAAAGATCAGAAGTTGGATGTTCATTCTGAATTATGCTGAGACTGAACCTCTGATCCAGAATTAAGCAATGATGTAGAATCTCATGTTGCAAGATTTCTGGGTTGATCAATCTCATCATCATTTAATGCTCACAACCACTTATGGGTCTTTGTTCAAAGGATTTCTCCATGTGTGGCATAGAAGCGCCTTTACTGTCTTGGAAAAGAAAACTCTTGTACAAAATTGTGTTGGGCCCATGCGTTACTTTTGCTTTGGAAGTTACTTTTCCTTAATTCCTGCTTACAATTCCAGTTTAGGCACGGCTAAAAGCTGCTGACCACCTTACTTTGTGCTTTGAGCCATACTTGTTTGAACTCGCTTCAAGAACAAGTCAGCGCCTAGCATATGATGGTTGTACCTTTGATTTCTCCAAGCTACTAAATCGTTTCCTATAAATTGAACTACATTGGCAACTTTAAAAATGTCGAAAAATTTGAGAAAGAAAAGCCTGGAACCTCTGCTAAAATTCCAAGAATCCAAAAACTGTAAACACAACATACAAAACATGTTAACTTTTGATTCCTTGCATTCAGACTCCATTTGTTCACAAGTATTTCTTGACTAAAACCATCCACACAGATGTTGATTCACATATTAGAAACTGCCCTAACTTCTGTATTCCTACTATCATACACTCTCCATCCACCTCCACCTCAAAGAAGTCAGAACATTATCCCTTGGTTGTTCCAGAAGTTGAAAACTTCCATCCTGCTGAGCATGTGAAGGAGCTGCTCAGAATGTTAATAGAGCTCAGGATCAAACTCCAGTTCATAGAATCTCTTCCAGCTGCAAGGTAAGCTCCTGCTAACTCTCACCATATTACTTAAGCATTACCAGATTTGCATGTTCAAAAATACAACATAGATATCATGTTTCTGATGTTGTACATATTCTGAGGTTGTATGCATCTGCCTGTATAAGTAGGGAGTAAATTAGTTCAGAACTTCTTGAAGAAGTTAGAACTCAGAATTAGGATTAGCAAATTCATACTTGCCTCTTATTTATAGTTCTGATATTTCTTGTTTCTGAAACACTATGACACCTGTTATAACTGTCATAAGCACATCTTCTGTTTTGTTGAGAAATGACCAAGTTGCAGATGTTCTAACTAGCATGGAGAAGGAGACCAAGTTCTTCCAGTGGTATTAGAACTTCTGAAATCTACTTTGTTGTCGATGGTATCATAACTTCTGAAAACTACCTCGTTCCCAGCGGACCCAGAACTTCTGACTTCACCCATTTTCACTAACAGGATATCTGTTTTGCAGCATGCCAGAGTCAGAACTTCTGACCTCATTTAGTCAGCAATACACTGATTCTATTTTTCTTTTTCTCACTATTTTTGCTATTACTTTCTTTTTCATTAATCAAAAAGACACCAAAAACATTTTTTTTATTTTTTACATGCTTTATTTTATTTCTTAAAACAAAAGATCAAAAATATTTTCTTATAATAAAATAAGTCCATTTTACATCTTTTGTACATTCTTATCCATTCGATATGGTTGTAATAATAATTTAGGATTTAATTTTTTTTTCAATCCCCATTCGTAAATATGTACCCCCATCCCCCAAATATTGTAATAGCGTAGGACTTTACATTTCTGCAATTTATCGCTTTTGAACGTAAATGCTAGTAACTAGGGTGTGTATGGCAAGATAAAATCAACAAATAGATCACCCTAATCAAGACTAAAATGCATGCAATCAAACACACTTACACACTAGCACCCTTAAGGTTAACTTCATTTTTTGCCTAAAAATGGTCATGTTACGCATGCACATGTCTTAGCAAAACTAATCGAAATACAAGATCATAGTCCCTCGATGACGCTATAAATGTTGCCTTTCAAAATGATCTTAGTCCCTCAAAAAGAAATGCTAAGATACCTCACAACATTGTTAATCATGGCTATACGATGACCCACACTCGTCCCTTCACATCCAACGATGGGGCTTCTTACCAAATCAATGATAAGATAGCAACATCTAAAGGTGGAGGAAAAGAACATCTAAGACCTTTTGAGTAGGTAGGTTCGCTCTTAGTTACTCTTTTGCTCACAACAAAAACATTTTATGCACTAACACTCACACTTTGAAACATTTTCGAAAGACAACAATGTGTACGCGTTCTTATAGAAACGAGAGCCATTACAAAGAAAACCCTTTTCAAAATCACTTTCAAAAACACATCCCACAAACATCTCTTTGAACTATTTTTGAAACAAACACTTTGTATGCGTTCTTATAGAAACGAGAATAATTACAAAGTTACATTTTCAAAATACTTTCAAAACCCACACCACAAGCACATTCAAACAAAAGCAAGTGATCTAGCAAGTAACTAAGAGCCCATGGAAAACCATGGATGAAAAGGGTGCTAACACCTTCCCTTTTCATAATTTATCCCCCGAACTCAAGAAAATATCTCTAAAGGTCTTTCCTGTGCTTTTTCACCTTTCCTTTTGGATAAAAGAAAAGTCGGTGGCGGATCTTGCTAAACTGCAACATTTGCAAACACAAACGCAAAACAATCAAGTCAATTCTTCCACCGTATCACAGAACTGGTGACTCTGCTGAGGAATACTTAAAAGTGGGGTTACCTTATGGTTAGATCACATTTAATTGCTTACATTGTTTGACTTGTATGCTTTACATTATGGTTCTTTGTTTGGGTTTGAATCCTCTACCTGGATTTGGGATACATTATAGGTAAGTAGCAATACCTTGTGGAAACTGTGCGGGGTATACCGACATGGTCTAAGCAATAGCTATGTTAGTGCGACATATTTGTGGGTACCGGTAGCCTTTGAGTTAATCAAAGAGAATACGGGGCCGCTGAGTGATGTCATGAAGCACTAATGAACTTCTAGAATCTTTACTTGACCAACTTGGCCTTTTAGGATGTAGTGAGATGACCAGCTTTGGTGCAGTCCGAAGTTGGTAGATACTCGATACTATACTCATTGAGGGTTGGTTTCTTGGGATATTTCAGTCGCCATTAAAGAGGCTTACACTGAAACAATGACCAAGGAAACAAACTAGTGATATTAAGCTCCTTAGAACCCGGTTACTATGACTAGGACAGGTTTGAGCCAACTAAACTTCAAGAGGATATTTACCTACAAACTCGATGCAAGCTTAAACTTAAGGATTTATCTGCTTTGTGTGTATATATTTGTATATAAACTTGCTTACTTTGCATCCTTATACATAACATCATAACATCATACCATAACATTTTCAATACTCGTTTCAAGGATCTCAAGGGCCTATGTTGCAGGGTCACTTTGAACCAGACGTATAGCAAGGGCAAGAGGATTTATTTTCCTCTAACCAAACACCGTCAAGACCAAAGCACGGTAACTTGAGTCAAGGGCTATGACCCACTTGACATGGTGAGCTTAATTCTTGTGGAAGGACATCCACTAATACAAAGTTCTCCAATCCGAAACTGTAAGTGACTACTAACCCCGCGAGATCCTTGAAAACATGCATCCACATATCATGCATCATATCATGACAGGTTTCTCCCATACAGGTCTCCTTATTTTCCTACTATTTATTTCAGTAGAGATGGCTTAAGAGCAGACTATCGAGGACATCCAGGCTCAAAACGCTCAACTTCAAGAGATGTTCTTGAACCTATCCAAGGGACAAGAAGAGGTCAAGGCGCTCCTCACCAGGGGCATGATCATGGGGAATCCTGGGGGCAACAAAGATGACTAGTTGGAGTGGCTACAAACTGAGATAGCCGTAATGAAAGTCCAGATGATGGGACAACTGGTGGGCCAGGTGGCTCTCATCCAAAACTTGGCTCGGGGACAAGAAGAGCTGAGATTCCTCATCAACAAGCTTCGTAAAGACGATTGCAATTGTATGGCAACAACAACCAGGATTGGAAATCAAGTCACTGCTTAGCCTCCCATGAGACAAGAAGTCAGTTTAAGGGAGAGAAGAAATTCCCAACTTGATTCCACGGAACGAGCCCAACAAAGACTTCGTCAACATCAACCAGAAAATCAGCAACGGCAAAGCGAGCCCAAGAGACAGTTTACCAACATCAACATACCATTGTCCCAAGCTTTGCAACACATGCTGAGGATGAATCTGATTACACCAATAAGACCTCATCCAAATCCCAAAACTTTTTCTCCTAGCTACAATCCTGATTCTAGGTGTGCCTATCATTCCAATAGTCATGGGCATGATACAAATGATTGTTGGGCGCTAAAGTACAAGATTCAAAACATGATCGACGAAGGAATGCTGGAATTCACACAAGATGGCCAAACGGAATTCTTCTACCGTCCCTCAAAGGCTCGCCAGCTGAAGTGAAAAATTCAAACAAAGAGGCTTTTGTTTCATTTGGATTTTCAAGTTGTAATTCCTTTCGTTATTCAAACAATTATCTATTAATGTCAAACTTTGTTTCATTAATGCATTGCATATGTTTGTCTTGATTTGATCCACTCATTTTCATTACATTTAAACTATGCTTTTTACTCACTTTACGACATTCAACTCTTGCTAAAAGTTACAAGCCTTTAGAGGGAGGATGACGAAAACAATGCCATAATCTCATACAGTATGCTTTTGAATAGACCTTGCTGACGATGCACAAGTATTCTTTCAAATCCTAAACACCGGAGTCATAACGAAGATAATCCCTAGTGAACCCCTTTGAGCCAAAGAAGCAGAAGTTTTATTTCTTACACAAATTGAAACCTTTAATCAAAACCTGGGGCAGGGTAGTCTCTCAGTTGATTCAAGCGCGTGTTTGGCCGCAAACTCTCATCTTGTAATACAACGAATGACATTAAAAATATTCCTCTGGAATTTAAAGACAATGATGGTTCCCTATCACATAGGCGGTCATTCTCTCTCAAAAAAGAAAAGCCCACTAAGTCAAAACCTACGAAGGAGACTTAAAGAAAACTGGGGTATCCCGCTGACTATAATCTCAAAACAAGAACAGTCAGGCAAAAATTAGGGATAACAAATCAAAAGAAAGAGGTCACTACAAATCCTAGACAACATGAAAAATATTGCAAAAATGACTGCCTTCCTACAAACCTAACTTCTCTGAACCATCACTAAAATATCTTTCCAGACTCAATTGGAGTTCAAACGCACAATTAACTGAGTTTAGGACTGAAGAACGTCACAAAGAGCGGGTGGGTACAAATACATTTTGAGCCTTTATCCTTTGTTTCTTAAACTGTGAACCAAGCCACATTACAAACCTTCAAAAGTCCTAATTGAAGCATGGGTTAGTTCGAAAGCATACTGTTACAAAAGGTATCCTGACTTCTGTAAGGCTTTGCTCTAAATCCTGAGTTTGAATTTTCTTACAAAATTTCTTCACTTGCTAAAAACACATTTTCAAAACTTCAAGACAAGCATAAACTTTGCATTTATTTGAATATCGCTGTTTGCATATGGCTATTTGTTTAACAGCGGAGAAATTCACACAACAAATATCCGATGAACGAAAGCTCTCTCGGTGAATAAAATCACTTCAATTAGGATGACATTTCCAATGGAAAATTTCCTGACAACAAGGGGGCATGACATGTCACTATCCAGCACACCTGGGGCAGTCAAGTCAAGATTCAAAGAATCTCTCAAAGAGTTGTTGAAATAACCAGGGGCAGGTCTCCATCACTTGGGGCATTGAACGTAAATCCCGACAGAGGTTTAGTTACAATCAAATAAGTTCCTAGTAGTGCCACAATCACCTGTTACTAGGGGCAGTGGCAAATCTTCCCAAGATCCTTCTCATGGGATGACTCCCAGCCAGAGTTTCGATCTCTGAAAACCTTTTCCCCGGCTAACTCGACCTCAAGAATCCTCGAGGATTTTCTCTAGTGAAGTCGCTGCCTCCCCAACTACTACAAATCAGAGGACCATAACTTCTTTTTCACGGGTAGACTACTCTACAATACCCATCAAGTTACTGTGTAGCCTAGACCCGACCAGACATCAGTTCAATTTTAACTCCCCTGAACTTTTTCCCCCAAGCAGGAATCAACACTCTATACAGAGCTTTTAACATTCCCTAGCAGAGTCCTCCTCAACAAACAGGGATCCTCAGTGGAAACATTCTAAGCAAAGTTTAAAGACACACCTACTCTTCAACAGCAATCCAGGATTTAATAACTCCCCAACACTTATCAAGGATTTATTCTACGAGACAAAATTACATTTCAACAACAATCATAGCATATGCATACAAAATACATATGACAAAAATCTCATTTATTTTGAGAACATCATTACACAATGCATACATCATGACATTGCATACAACTAACACTTTACCTTTTCAGGAAAGATCAATCAACAGACAAAGGTCATCATCTTTTGGAGTAGTAATCGTCCCAGATTCCTTCATCATTCAAAGACAACTTTCAGATACAGTTCAGATACGCTCCAGATACGGATGCCATCCTGATACTCATTCAAAGACAGCTTTCAGATACAGTTCATATATGCATTAGATACGGATGTCATCTTGATAATCATTCAAAGACAGCTTTCAGATACAGTTTAGATACGCACCAGATAGGGATGCCATCCGGATACTCATTCAAAGACAACTTTCAGATACAGTTCAGATACGCTCTAGATACGGATGCCATCTTGATACTCATTCAAAGACAGCTTTCAGATACAGTTCAGATACGCACCAGATACGGATTCCATTCTGATACTCATTCAAAGACAACTTTCAAATACAGTTCAAATACGCACCAGATATGGATGTCATCCTGATACTCATTCAAAGACAGCTTTCAGATACAGTTCAGATACGCACCAGATATGGATGTCATCTTGATACTCATTCAAAGACATCTTTCAGATACAGTTCAGATACGCTCCAGATTCCGATGCCATCCTGATACTCATTCAAAGACAGCTTTCAGATACAGTTCAGATACGCACCAGATACGGATGCCATCCTGATACTCATTCAAAGACAGCTTTCAGATATAATTCAGATACGTACCAGATACGAATGCCATCCTGATACTCATTCAAAGACAACTTTCAGATACATTTCAGATACGCTCCAGATACGGATGCCATCCTGATACTCATTCAAAAATAGATTTCAGATATGCACCAGATACAGATGCCATCCTGATACTCATTCAAAGACAGCTTTCAGATACAGTTCAGATACGCACCAGATATGGATGCCATCCTGATACTCATTCAAAGACAGCTTTCAAATACAGTTCAGATATGCTCCAGATACGGATGCCATCCTGATACTCATTCAAAGATAGCTTTCAGATACAGTTCAGATACGTACCAGATACAGATGCCATCCTGATACTCATTCAAAGACAGCTTTCAGATATATTTCAGATACGCACCAAGCACGGAAGCCATCCTGATACTCACTCTAATTCAACTTCAAATACAGTCTCAGATACGCTCCATACACGGAAGCCATCCTGATACTCATTCAGATTCAGCTTTCAGATACGGTCTCAGATACGCTCCATACACGGAAGCCATCCTGATACTCATTTAGATTAGGCTTTTAGATACAGTTCAGATACGCACCAGATACGGATGCCATCCTGATACTCATTTTAGTTCAACTTCAGATACAGTCTCAGATACGCTCCATACACGAAAGCCATCCTGATACTCATTCTAATTCAACTTCAGATACAGTTTTAGATATGCTCCAGACACGGGAGCCATCCTGATAATCATTCTAATTCAACTTCAGATACAGTTTCAGATACACTCCAGACACAGAAGCCATCCTGATACTCATTCTAATTCAACTTCAGATACAGTTTCAGATACGCTCCAGACACGGAAGCCATCCTGATACTTATTCTAATTCAACTTCAGATACAGTCTCAGATACGCTTCAGGCATGGATGCCATTCTGATACTCGTTCAAATTCAGCTTTCAGATACAGTTCAGATATGCTCTAGACACGAACGCCATTCTGATATTCATTCTTACAGCTCACAAATTACAAAACCAATAATCACTTTTGGATGGCATCTTTTAAGCCCATCTCCAACAACTATCCATCATTTCTCCAAATGGCAAATCTGCCAACCATGCTATCCAGGCTTTCATCTTGAAGTAACCCTACTATCCAGGTTCCTTCTCCCTTATCTCCAAACAACAGTTTACAACACTGAAAGGCCCAGACCTTACCAAATACGGTCAGTTTCACATTTCCCCAGTAAGTCGTTGTACAGCCTAGACCCTAACTAGGTATACATTCTACTTCCACTCCCTCAATCAAGAGTTAATTCCCCAGTAGAGTAATGGATAACCAAAGCTCCTATATCTTACCTCCCAGAGCATAAATCTACATTCCTCAGCAAAGTCCTCCTCAACAACAGTTACAGGAACTCTCATCCAGGAATCTCTTATGCAACCAATCTTTTCTGGAAGGCATCTTTAAGCCCATCTCCTGTGATTTCTCGTCGCCTTCGAAATGGCATCTGTAAGCCCATTCCCGACATCACCAATCAGTATTACTTCATGCGAGTGCAAATTTCTGGGCACTCTAGTGTTCAATCATCTTCCGCCTTCAGATCACGAAAGGCAGATCAGTCAATCTACACCCTCAGGCTTAAGAAGATTGAACAGGGGCAACTGTTGTACCCCAAAATTTTCCCTTTCATTTCTCAAAGGATCAACCTGGACCCTCAAGTTTTCTTCCATCCAGTTTCAAGTCTTGAATTATAACTTTTCAAGAAAATCATTCACAAGGGCAAAATGGTCAAAAACACACTAAAAAGTCAAACTTTGACTTTGAGATCCAAATCAAGTTTCAACAATTATATTTCATCAAAACATGAAATTGGTTCATCAAAAAATCAGAAGTCTGAAGTTACTTTGAAAAAATGAAATTTCTAAGCATTTAGAAAATTTTCTAAGTGTTAAGAGAATATGATACTTCAGAACTTCTGAGCCAGCCTCCACGCAAAGTGCAGTCTAAAGTTGCAAACACGGTTCAGAACATGATGCTTCAATCAGAACTTGTAGAAGCGATGCTCTTTGTTCAGAACATGATGCTTCAATCAGAACATGTAGAAGCGATGCTCTTTGGTCAGAACATGATGCTCTAATCAGAACATGTAGAAGCGACGCTCTTTGGTCAGAATATTAATTCTTCAGCATATAAAGGCTAGGTTCAACACTCCTTCAGAACATGCTGGAGCAAAAATATACAAAGATCAAAAGTAGGATGTTCATTCTGAACTATGCTGAGACTGAACCTCTGATCCAGAATTAAGCAATGATGTAGAATCTCACATTGCAGGATTTCTGGGTTGATCAATCTCATCATCATTTAATGCTCATTTAATGCTCACAACCACTTATGGGTCTTTGTTCAAAGGATTTCTCCATGTGTGGCATAGAAGCACCTTTACTGTCTTGGAAAAGCAAACTCTTGTACAAAAGTGTGCTGGGCCCATGCGTTACTTTTGCTTTGGAAGTTACTTTTCCTTAATTCCTGCTTACAATTCGAGTTTAGGCATGGCTAAAAGCTGCTGACCACATTACTTTGTGCTTTGAGCCATACTTGTTTGAACTTGCTTCAAGAACAAGTCAGCACCTAGCATATGATGGTTGTACCTTTGATTTCTCCAAGTTACTAAATCGTTGCCTAAAAATTGAACTACATTGGAAACTTTAAAAAGGTCAAAAAAATTTAGAAAGAAAAGCCTGGAACCCCTGCTAAAATTTCAAGAATCCAAAAACTGTAAACACAACATACAAAACCTGTTAACTTTTGATTCCTTGCATTCAGACTCCATTTGTTCACAAGTATTTCTTGACTAAAACCATCCACAGAGTTGTTGATTCACATATTAGAAACTGTCCTAACTTCTGTATTCCTACTACCATACACTCTCCATCCACCTCCAACTTAAAGAAGTCAGAACATTATCCCTTGGCTGTTCCAGAAGTTGAAAACTTCCAGCCTGCTGAGCATGTGAAGAATGAAGATGTGAAAAACACAAGAAGGGGGGTTGAATTGTAAAACTTGAAATCAAATGCAGACAACACGTTATTTGTATCCTGGTTCATTTGATCTCAAACTACTCCAGTCCACCCGTCAAGGTGATTTCGCATCTCTCCAACGACGTCTTAATCCACTATATTCAACTGAATACACAACTTCTTTAACAAATGGAAAAGCCTTCTTGAGTCTAACCATAGACCGGTTTATCTCAAGGAAGTTTTCTTACAGATAAATGAACAAATGTGTGTTTGATGTTTTCTAGTAAAACTATATATCACAACTGTGATAATACACAATATGAAGCTTGGATGAAACTAGATTGCTAGAGCTATAGAGTAAGCGAGGTTGAAAGCTTTAGCAAAAGTAAGAGCGTGCTTGGATGATTAGCTTAGGCGTGTATATGCGTGTAGAGTATTAGCCATTTCTTTTCTCACTGACTTGTTTAAATAGCCTAGGAATAGATACGTTGTTGTCCATAAATCCATTTCAATGCTCATAACGTTCTTTCCTTTTTGAGAAGATCTTTGTCTTGGAATAAAGCCGTTGGTAATTAATCTGTCTTGAATGCATAGTAACATTGACACTTCAGAGTGTTCTGCTAATGATAATCAAAGTGTTCTTGGCTTTAGCTTATTCTGACGCTTGATGACATGGTTAGGATCTTGATCAGAGTCAGAGTATGTTTTGTGCAGATTCTGTTCATCAGACTTCAGCGTATAGCACATGTTATTGGATCTTTTGATGCTGACACATCTTTTGATGCTGATGTTGATACTGATATTCTGATGCTGATTCCATCAGAGTTTCTGTAAATACACAACATAATTTAAAGTAGCATATATATCTTATAAATCTTACAATTTATTTAATCTTGTATTTTGTTATCATCAAAACTCTAACTGAGGGTTGTAGAATCAAACTATGTTCTAACAAAGAAGCTGCTCAGAACGTCAACAGAGCTCGGGATCAAACTCCAATTCACATAAGAAGAAGGAGGAAGTCGTGTGAACAGAGCTTCCAACATGCTCTTGATTTGATTGCTGGTTTCCTATTGCTTAGATACCATGTTTGCTATAGAATCAATCTTGATATCCTGCTTATCCATCCTTTCATTCATCAGCATATCAGATCTTTTCAAATCCTCCACAGTCTGCCTGTCAAGAGAGGAAGCGTTCTGAGAGGTACTTCATATTGTTCAGAAGAAGCAGTTTTTTGGGAACCTGAAGAAGGATTGCTGGAAGAAGCCATGTTCACACGAGGTTTTTGAAAGAGATTGAAAGGTTTTCTTGAGAAAGTAAGAACACAGAAAACAAAAATATTGAGAGAAAACGAAAGTAAGGGTAAAAAGTGTGAATGGTGTGAAGTGTTTAAATAGATTTCTAAAAAGTTTTTGAAAACATAAAAGTTTAAGAGAGAGAATTAAATAATGATTATTAGCATTTAATGATAGCTGATTTTAGGGGATTCAGAAAGATACTTGAACGGTTACCCATGACATGTGTCTCAATGCATCTAATTAGCGCTTTGCCTTTTCAGAAACGTGAACACGTGTTCAGCCTCAGAAAACAGCTGATGACTAGATGACACTTGTTTGCTTGAGTGAACAGCACTTCTATCCTTGAACTGAAGCGCTCAGATCTTCATGGATAGATTCTGATACAATCTGCATTTCTAAAATTCTGAAAGAGGATTGATCAGAAGTTCACAGAGAAATAAACACAATTCTGAAGGTTAATATATAAAATTAAAACAGTTTTATTCTGGACAGAGCTTCATACTGAGATGTTTCAGAATGAAGTTGAACCTATCTTTAGAAAGTGGTTTTGTGAAAATATCAGCCCGTTGATGGTCTGTGTTAATAAATTTTAAATTTTAAATCCCTTTCTGAATATAGTCCCTAATAAAATGATGTTTTATTTCTATATGCTTAGCCCTAGAATGCAAAATTGGATTTTTACTTAAGCAAATAGCAGAAGTGTTGTCACAGAGGATAGGAATGTTACTCTCAAATATATGGAAGTCCTCAAGTTGACTTTTCATCTAGAGCATTTATGTGCTGCATCCAGCTGCTGTTATGTATTCAGCTTCTGCTGTTGATAGAGCAATTGTGGATTGTCTTTTGCTGGACCATGAGATCAGATTTTCTCCCAGAAACTGGCAGCTTCCAGAAGTGCTTTTACGTTCTACTCTGTCTCCAGCGAAGTCAGCATCACAGTATCCTACTAAGCTGTAATCACTAGATTTTCTATAAAATAAACCCAGATTAGTAGTACCTTTCAGATACTTGAAAATTTGCTTAACAACTGTTAAGTGAGATTCTCTAGGATCTGATTGGAATCTTGCACAAATGCATACATTGAATAAAATATCAAGCCTTGAAGCTGTCAGATCAAGAAGAGAACCAATCATACCTCTGTAGACCTTCTGTTCTACCTTTTTGCTTACCTCTTCTTTTTCCAGAATGCACGTGGGATGCATTGGAATCTTTGATGGCTTACATTCTGAGAGATCAAATTTATTTAGAAGTTCTCTGACATATTTGCTCTGATGAATATAAGTTCCTTCTAGGGTTTGATTGATCTGAATGCCCAGAAAGAATTCCAGTTCCCCCATTAGGCTCATCTCAAATTCTGCCTGCATACACTTAGCAAACTTTCTTCCCAGAGAAGGTTTAGTAGATCCAAAAATGATATCATCAACATAAATCTGACATACTAAAATGTCATTCTTAAGTTTCTTATAGAATAGAGTTGTGTCCACTTTCCCTCTGGTGAATTCCTTTTCTAACAGGAAGTTACTCAGTCTTTCATACCAAGCTCTGGGAGCTTGTTTCAGACCATACAGTGACTTCTTTAGTTTGAAAACATATTATGGGTTTTTTGAAATTTCAAAACCTGGGGGTTGGTGCACATATACCTCTTCTTCTATATAGCCATTTAAGAATGCACTCTTAACATCCATATGATACAGAGTGATGCCTTTATTAACAGCAAAAGAAATTAAAAGTCTGATAGATTCTCACCTGGCGACTGGAGCAAAGGTTTCTGTATAGTCTATCCCCTCTTGCTGACTATAACCTTGTGCTACCAATCGTGCCTTGTTTCTGATGACTTCACCTTGTTTATTCAGTTTGTTTCTGAAAACCCATTTTGTTCCAATAACGTTGAATCCTTTTGGTTTGGGAACTAGATCCCATACGTCATTTCTTGTGAATTGATTCAGCTCCTCTTGCATTGCTAGAATCCAGTCATTGTCCAGAAGTACTTCATTAATTGATGATGGTTCAATTAGAGAAACAAGTCCCATGAGGGATTCTTCAGAGTTTCTGAAGCTGGCTCTTGTTCTTATTGGATCTTCCTTTCTTCCTAAGATTGTTTCTTCTGGGTGATCCATGCTGCTTCTGGATGGTCTTTTCTGAAGTTGATCAACAGAAGGTGCTGGATTGCTTGCAGTGCCTCTTTCTAATGTTGAGGGAGTGTCTTTGTTGAGAGCTTCTGATGACTTGTCTTCAGTACCTGTGAATTCAACTTCCATACCTGCAAGTAATTCATTCTGCTTTGACTTTGGAGAGTCAAGCTTATCTTCAAAACGAACACTGATTGATTCTTCAACAATCTGTGTTTCTGTATTGTATACTCTGTACCCTCTTGAGCGTTCAGAGTATCCTAACATAATACACTTTTGTGCTTTAGAGTCAAACTTGTTCAAATAATTTTTAGTATTTAAAATAAAGCAGGTACATCCAAATGGATGAAAATATGAAATATTGGGCTTTCTGTTCTTCCACAATTCATATGGAGTCTTTTTTAGAATAGGTCTTATAGAGATTCTATTCTGAATGTAGCACGCTGTGTTTATTGCCTCTGCCTAGAAGATCTTAGCAACGTTAGTCTCGTTGATCATGGTTCTGGCCATTTCTTGCAATGTTATGTTCTTTCGTTCTACAACTCCATTTTTCTAGGGAGTTCTAGGACAAGAGAAATCATGCAGAATGCCTTTGTCATTAAAAAATGATTCAAAATCTTTGTTTTCAAACTCTCCACCATGATCACTTCTGACTTTGACGATTCTAAGATCCTTTTCATTCTGAACTTGGTTGCAGAAGGTGACAAACACAGAGTGTGACTCATCATTGTGTCTTAAGAACTTTACCCATGTCCATCTGGTATAGTCATCTACGATTACTAACCCATACTTCTTACCACTAACTGAAGCAGTTTTAACTGGTCCAAATAAGTCAATGTGCAGAAGTTCTAATGGCTTAGAGGTGGAAACAACGTTTTTAGATTTGAAAGCTGGTTTTGCAAACTTGCCTTTCTGACATGCTTCACACAGAGCATCTGAATTGAACTTCAGGTTAGGAAGTCCTCTGACCAGATTGAGTTCGTTAATCTGAGATATTCTTCTCATACTAACATGTCCCAATCTTCTGTGCCAGATCCATTGCTCGTTGTTAACAGACAGAAGACACTTTACATTATGACTTTTCAGTTCAGAAAGTTTTATTTTATAAATGTTGTTTCTCCTCTTTCCATTAAACATGATAGTCCCATCTTTCTGACTAACAGCTTTGCATGAATTTTGATTAAAGATTATATCATAACCGTTATCACTTAATTGACTTATGGATAACAGATTATGCATTAATCCATATACTAATAAGACATTACTTATAGAGGGAAGATTTCCATTACCTATTGTTCCAGAGCCAATGATCTTTCCCCTCTGATTGCCTCCAAAGCCTAAGTGGCTTCCAAGCTTAAGTTCCGGGCTTTGGAACATATGCTTTCTTCCCGTCATGTGTCATGAGCAGCCAGAGTCCAGGTACCATGACTGGTGTTTCTGCTTTGCTGCTAAAGATATCTGCAACATGTATTATTTTATCCTTAGGTACCCATATTTTCTTGGGTCCTGATTTGTTAGTTTTACCAAAACTCTGGTTGAATTTTGGTTTGACAGAATAGTTACTACTAGTATATTTGATGTCGTGTGTGTGCCCATATACAAAGTGTGAATTAAGTGAAGTGTGTTTTATCACTAAATCCATGGCATTCTTTGGTGTAGGTACCTTATCTTGGTATCCTATTCCTTTTCTGCCATTTCTGCTAACTCCATAGATCATTGAAGCCATCTTGCTTCTATCTATGTTTTTAGATAGAAACTTCTGAAAGTTGTGATCATACTCCTTGATGATCTCATCAGCACTGCTGGGAGTTTCAGGGATTGTTTCCTTTTGAGAGTTTTGTAATAGATTTTTTAATTTTGAAATTTTATTTTTCAACTCAGAATTCTCCAATTTGAGACTCTCAGTTTTATCAGAGTCAGAAGCAAGATTCCTTTTCAGGTTTCTGAATTTGACTCTGATCTGCTGATATCTTTCCAGAATTTCATTAAGGCTTTCAGCTAGTTCAGCCTTAGTAAAGTTAATAGCAAAGTCAGGAAATACCTCTTATGTGTCTGACTCAGAGTCTGATTCAGAAGCTTCACTGTCTTCTGTTATGTTTGCCATGAGAGCTATGTTTTCTCTCTCATCATCTGATTCTGAGTCAGCTTCAGATGTGTCAGAGTCATCCCATGTAGCCATGAGACTTTTCTTCTTTTCCTTGCCAAACTTCTTTTTGGGCTTTTCCCTATGAAGCTTTGGGCAATCACTCTTGTAGTGTCCTTGCTCGTTACATTCATAGCAGATGATGTCTTTGTTGTTTGGCTTTCTGCTTCCTGAAGAGCCTTCAGATCTTCTGTGTCCAGAGGAGGATTCTGACCTTCTGTATCTGGAGGAGGATTCATTCTGATTCTCTGATCTTCTTGGATTCCTGAACTTTATTTGCCTCTTCTTCCACAGTTGGTTCACCCTTCTGGAGAGGAGAGACAGTTCATCTTCTTCTGATGAGGACCCATCAGAGGTTTCTTCTACAGCCTGCAAAACTTTGGAGTCAGATTTTCTGTTAGATTTTAAAGCTAATGGCTTACCTTGATTTTGAGGTTCATCTGCTTCTAGCTCTATCTCGTGACTTCTGAGGGAGCTGACAAGTTCCTCCAGAGAGATTTTGTTGAGATCCTTAGCTAGCTTCAGCGTTGTGACCATTGGCCTCCACTATTTTGGCAAGCTTCTGATGATCTTCTTAACATGATCAGCAGTAGAATACCCTTTGTCCAGAAATTTGAGACCAGCAACCAGAATTTTAAATCTTGAGAACATTGTTTCAATTGATTCACTTTCTTCCATCTTGAATGCCTCATACTTCTGAATGAGCGCAAGAGATTTATTTTCTTTAACTTGAATGTTGCCGTCATGCGTCATTCTCAGAGAGTCAAACATATTCTTTGCAGTGTCTCTGTTTGATATCTTTTCATATTCAGAGTAAGAGATGGCGCTGAGAAGAATTGTTTTGGCTTTGTGATGATTTCTGAAATCACGCTTTTGTTGATCAGACATTGCTTTCCTGTCAATATTCTGACCACTTGCATTCACTGGGTGCGTGTATCCATCAGTCACCATATCCCACAGATCAGCATCGTGGGCCAGAAAGAAGCTTTTAATTCTGTCTTTCTAGTAATCAAAGTTCTCTCCATCAAAGACTGGAGGTTTGCCACTGAATCTGTCTCTTTCTTCATTGTTGTCATTGTTGATGTTTTTATGTGGTCCTGCCATTGTGTTTTTCTAACGCTGGATCTTGTACTGACACGGTTAAGTGTTATAAGCTCAGAACCAGGCGCTCTGATGCCAATTGAAGATGTTAAAAACACAAGAAGGGGGGTTGAATTGTAAAACTTGAAATCAAATGCAGACAACACGTTATTTTTATCCTGGTTCGTTTGATCTCAAACTACTCCAGTCCATCCGTCAAGGTGATCTCGCCTCTCTCCAACGAGGTCTTAATCCACTATATTCAACTGAATACACAACTGCTTTAACAACTGTCAAAGCCTTCTTGAGTCTAACCACAAACCGGTTTATCTCAAGGAAGTTTTCTTACAGATAAATGAACAAATGTGTGTTTGATGTTTTCTAGTAAAACTATATATCGCAACTGTGATAATACACAATATGAAGCTTGGATGAAACTAGATTGCTAGAGCTATAGAGTAAGCGAGGTTGAAATCTTTAGCAAAAGTGAGAGCGTGCTTGAGGATGATTAGCTTAGGTGTGTATATGCGTGTAGAGTATTAGCCATTTCTTTTCTCACTGACTTGTTTAAATAGCCTAGGAATAGATACGTTGCTGTCCATAAATCCATTTCAATGCTCATAACGTTCTTTCCTTTTTGAGAAGATCTTTGTCTTGGAATAAAGCCGTTGGTAATTAATTTGTCTTGAATGCATAGTAACGTTGACACTTTAGAGTGTTCTGCTAATGATAATCAGAGTGTTCTTGGCTTTAGCTTATTCTGACGCTTGATGACATGGTTAGGATCTTGATCAGAGTCAGAGTATGTTTTGCGCAGATTCTGTTCATCAGACTTCAGCGTATAGCACATGTTATTGGATCTTCTGATGCTGACACATCTTCTGATGCTGATGTTGATACTGATATTTTGATGCTGATTCCATCAGAGTTTCTGTAAATACACAACATAATTTTAAGTAGCATATATGTCTTATAAATCTTACAATTTATTTAATCTTGTATTTTGTTATCATCAAAACTCTAACTGAGGGTTGTAGAATCAAACTATGTTCTAACAAAGAAGCTGCTCAGAACGTCAACAGAGCTCGGGATCAAACTCCAATTCACATAATCTCTTCCAGCTGTAAGGTAAGCTTCTGTTGACTCTCACCACATTACTTAAGCATTACCAGATTTGCATGTTCAAAAATACAATGTAGATATCATGTTTTTGATGTTGTACATATTCTGAGGTTGCATGCATCTGCCTGCCTAAGTAGGGAGTAAATCAGTTCAGAACTTCTTGAAGAAGTTAGAACTCAGAATTAGGATTAGCAAATTCATACTTGCATCTGATTTATAGTTCTGATATTTCTTGTTTCTGAAACACTATGACACCTGCTATAACTGTCATAAGCACATCTTCTGTTTTGTTAAGAAATGACCAAGTTGCAGATGTTTTGACTAGAATGGAGAGGGAAACCAAGTTCTACCAGTGGTGTCAGAACTTCTGAAATCTACTTTGTTGCTGATGGTATCAGAATTTTTCAAAACTACCTCGTTCCCAGCGGACCCAGAACTTCTGACTTCACCCATTTTTCACTAACAGGATATCTGTTTTGCAGCATGCCAGAGTCAAAACTTCTGACCGCCTTTAATCAGCAATACGCTGATTCTTTTTTTCTTTTTCTCACTATTTTTTCTATTACTTTTTTTTTCATTAATCAAAAAGACACCAAAAACATTTTTTTATTTTTTACATGCTTTATTTTATTTCTTAAAACAAAAGATCAAAAATATTTTCTTAAAATAAAATAAGTCCATTTTACATTTTTTGTACATTCTTATCCATTCGATATGGTTGTAATAATAATTTAGGATTTAATTTTATTTGCAATCCCCATTCGTAAATATGTACCCCCATCCCCCAAATATTGTAATAGCGTAGGACTTTACATTTCCGCAATTTATCGATTTTGAATGTAAATGCTAGTAACTAGGGTGTGTATGGCAAGATAAAATCAACAAATAGATCACCCTAATCAAGACTAAAATGCATGCAATCAAACATACTTTCACACTAGCACCCTTAAGGTTAACTCCACTTGTTGCCTAAAAATGGTCATGTTACGCATGCGGGGTGTCTTAGCAAAACTAATCGAAATACAAGATCATAGTCCCTCGATGACACTATAAATGTTTCCTTTCAAAATGATCGTATTCCCTCAAAAAGAAATGCTAAGATACCTCACAACATTGCTAATCACGGCTATACGATGACCCACACTCGTCCCTTCACATCCAACGATGGGGCTTCTTACCAAATCAATGATAAGATAGCAACATCTAAAGGAGGAGGAAAAGAACATCTAAGACCTTTTGAGTAGGTAGGTTCGCTCTTAGTTACTTGCTTGCTCACAACAAAAACATTTTATGCACCAACACTCACACTTTGAAACATTTTCGAAAGACAACACTTTGTACGTGTTCTTATAGAAACGAGAGCCATTATAAAGAAAACCCTTTTCAGAATCACTTTCAAAAACACATCCCACAAACATCTCTTTGAACTATTTTCGAAACAAACACTTTATATGCGTTCTTATAGAAACGAGAATCATTACAAAGTTACATTTTCAAAATACTTTCAAAACCCACACCATAAGCACATTCAAACAAAAGCAAGTGATCTAGCAAGTAACTAAGAGCCCATGCAAAACCATGGATGAAAAGGGTGCTAACACCTTCCCTTTTCATAATATACCCCCCGAACTCAATAAAATATCTCTAAAGGTCTTTCCTGTGCTTTTTCACTTTTCCTTTTGGATAAAAGAAAAGTTGGTGGCGACTCTTGCTAAACCGTAACATTTGCAAACACAAACGCAAAACAATCAAGTTAGTTCTCCCACCGTATCACACTCGTCATTAACTAGATGAAATAAATCTAACCAGAGGAAGTCTTTGGTCTCCTGTCATTAACTGGGAGAAATAAATCTAACCAGAGGAGGTCTTTGGTTGCCTATCATGGCTGCTTCATGATGAGTTCGTGTAAAATTTCATCTGGAAGGGAGAAGGACCTGGGTAGGGTTACTTCATGATGAGTCCGTGTAAAACTTCATCTGGAAATGTATAAGAAAGAACCTGTGTAGGGTAACTTCAATGACGAGTCTGTGTGAAACTTCATCTGGGAATGTATGATAAGGAACATGGGTAGGGTTACTTCCGCTGGTCGAGTAGATAGTTGTCCTATCTGGTTTCAGGTGTTAATCTCTGACATGAGAAAGAAAGATAATTTTCCTGGCTTGTTACAGGTATTAATCTTCAATCTCTTCATGCATATAGTTTTCCTGGCTTGTTACAGTTATTAATCTACAACTTGAAAAGGTTTGCTTCAATGATGAATAGGAATCCATGTAAGATTATTTTATGATGAGCCTGTGTAAAGTTGCATCTGGTCACATAGGTAGTTGCTATGTCTTGCTTCATAAACTAAACTTGGACCTGTTGAAAATTGTTGATGATAGCCATCTGTTGATTGACTTTTTCCTGGAAAGATAAAACATTAGCTGTATGCAATGTCATGATGTATGAAATGCATGGTGTAATGATGTTCTCAAAGTAAATGAGATTGTGCCGTATGCATTTGTCATGTATGTGATATGATGCATGAAATTTGAAATGTTATTGGAATGCATTTATGTCTTGGAAAATACATCCAGGACAATGGCTGGGGAGCTTTGGGAAATAAGATCCCAGACCGCTGCTGCGGACGAAGAGTATGCCCCTCTTCAGAATTTGTTTTAGGATGTTTCCACCGGGGAATCCTGTTTTGTTGTTTGAGGAGAAACTCCATTGGGGAATGCTGGCTTTGCTTGAGAAGGCTCTGTGGAGAGTGTTGATTTCTGCTTGGGGGGAAAAAGTTCAGGAGCCTCGGTTGTTTGTTGCTCTACTGGCGAGTTATCTTAGGGAAGATTAAATTGACTGTTATCTGGTCGTATTCCAAGCTTCGTAGAAAATTTCTTGGGGAGAGTGAAGTTGGGTTGTTATCTGGTTGGATTCCCAGATTCACAACAACTTGTTAGGGATAAGGATTTTAACTGTTATCTGGTTGGATTCCAGATTTGCAGTAACTTGCTAGAAAGGATGAAGTTGAACTGATATCTGGTCGGGTTAAGGCTTCTCAACAACTTACTGAAGTTAACTATTATCTGGTCGGTTTCCAGGTTTCGCAGTAATTTACTGGGGATTGTATAGCATTCTACTGGGGAAGAGGAATTGTGTTCCCTTGATTTGTAACAGTCAGAGAGGTAAACTTAAGTTGGAGAATCTGTATTTTGTTGGGGAAATAAACCTTGTCCTCCGTTTTTTGGGAAGGTGCCTTCTGAGATTGAAAATATGGCTAGGGATTACCTTATGAAAAGGAATTTGTGGGAGATTGGTCAATGCTCCTAGTAGCAGGTGTTGCCACACTGCCAGAAGATGTTTGACTGTGCATACCCCCTTTGTTAGGATTCGCGATCAATGCCCCAAGTGGTTCAGATGGAAACTTTCCCCTGGTTACTTAACACTTCTTGAGAGATTTTTGGGAATCTTGACTGGACTGCCCCAAATGTGTTGGACAGTGATCATATTGAGCCCCCCTTGCTTTCAGGAGATCTGTCATTGGGAGTGTCTTCCCACTTGAAATGATTTTGCTCATTGAGAGAGTTTTTGTACACTGGATCTTCGTCGTGTGAATTTCTTTGTTATGCAAACAGCGATATTAAATAATAATGCAAAGTTTATGCTTGTCTTAAAGTTTTGAAAATGCGTTATTAGCAGATAATATAATTTTTGTAAGAAAATTCAACTCAGGATTTAGAGTAAAGCCTTACAAGAGTCAGGATACCTTTTGTAACAGTATGCTTTCGAACTAACCCATGCTTCAATTAGGACTTTTGAAGGGTTGTAACATGGTATGCTTCACAGTTTAAGAAGCAAAGGATAAAGGCTCAAATTTTATTTGTACCCACCCGTTCTTCGTGATGTTCTTCAATCCTAAACTCAGTTAATTGTGGGTTTGAATTCCGATTGAATCTGGAATGACGTTTTGGTGATGGTTCAGACAAGTTAAGTTTGTCGGAAGACAGTCATTTTGCAACATTTTTCATGTTGTTGAGGATTTGCAGTGATCTCTTTTTTGGTTTATTATCTCTGATTTTCACCTGACTGTTCTTGTTTTTTGAGATTACAGTCAGCGGGATGCCCCAGTTTTCTTAAGTCTCCTTCGTAGGTTTTGACTTAGTGGGCTTTTTCTTTTTTGAGAGATAATGACTACCTAAGTGATATGGAACCATCACCGTCTTTTGATTCCAGAAGAATACTTTTGATGTCATTTGTTGTATTTACGAAGTGAGAGTTTACGACTGAATGCGCACTTGAATTAACTGAGAGACTACCCAACCCCAGGTTTTGATTAAAGGTTTCAATTTGTGTAAAAAAGGAACTCCTACTTCTTTGGCTCAAAGGGGTTGACTAGGGATTATCTTCCTTATAAATCCAATGTTTAGGATTTGAAAGAACTCCTGTACATCGTCAACAAGGTCTGTCCAAAAGCATACTGTATGAGATCATGGTATTGTTTTCGTCATCCTCCTTCTAAAGGCTTGTAACTTTTAGAAAGAGTTGACAGTATAGTTTAAATATAGTGAAAATGAATGGATGAATTCAAGACAAACATATGCAATGCATTAATGAAACATAGTTTAACATTAATAGATAATTTTTTGAACAAAAAAGAAATTACAATTGAAAAATTAAACGAACAAAAGCCTCTTTGTCTGAACTTGTCACTTCAGGTGGTGAGCTTTTGAGGGATGGCATAAGAATTCAGTTTGGCCACCTTGTGTGAACTCCAGCACTCCTTGGTCGATTAAGTCTTGGATCTTAATTTTCAAAGCCCAACAGTCATTCGTATCATGCCCAGGATTGTTGGAATGGTATGCACATATTGCATTAGGATAATATTTAGGAGCAGAGGTATTGGGATTTCGAGGAGGATCCCTTAACGTGACCAAATTCAGCTTCAGCAAGTGTTGCAAGACTTGCGATATTGGCATGTCGAGTTTGGTAAATTGTCTCCCGGATGGGGCCCACTTACTCTAATTACTTCACTCTTGTTGGAGGTGTGGTGGTTGGGTCCGTGATGTGGCAGCCGTTCGGAAAGGTCTGTTCTCCCTTGAACCAACTTCTTGTCTCATGGGCGGCTGAGTAGTGCCTTGATCCCTAATCTTGACTGTCTGTTTCATATGGTTGCCCCCGTCTTGACGAAGTTGGTTGACAAGGGCTTTCAGCTCTTCTTGTCCTTGAGCTAGGTTTTGGATAAGAGCCATCTGGCCCACCAGTTGTCCTATCATTTGGACCTTCATTATGGATATCTCAGTTTGTAGCCGCTCCAGCTGGTTATCCTTGTCGTCTTCAGGATTTCCCATGATCATGCCCCTAGTGAGGAGCGCCTTCACCTCTTCTTGTCCTTTAGAGAGGTTCAAGAACATTTCTTTAAGTTGAGCGTTTTGAATTTGAATGTCCTTGATAGTCTGTTCTAAGGTCATCTTACTGAAATAAACAGTGAGCATATGAGAGACTTGTGCGGGAGAAACCTGTTATGATATGATGCATGTCATGTGGATGTAATGTTTTCAAGGATTTATGAAATTTAAATTGTCTCGACAAAGAATGAACAAACGTTAAATTGTATTAATTAGTTCAACATGGTTATAACATGCCTCTTAGGCTTACAACACAAATCTATAAGATAAAAAGACCGAACGCATCCTCTTCGGAGCAATATAGGCGTTTACGCTTTGCTCTTCATGTAGCTGCCTTGTGAGCTCCAAGACCCTTTTCTCACTAGCGTAGAACTGAGTTACGAAGGTATCTCGTTCTTCCTTCAGCTGAATCCAACCCTTTTGCAAGTCTTCAAGAGAAGTAGGCATGTCGGGGTGGAGGACAATGTACGGGACCTCTCCTTCAACCACAGTTCCGTGATAACAGGTAGGATGGAGGGGTAAGGCATCACGAGCCTCTGAGCACAAGCTCGTACCCACCTAAGGTAAGGCTCAAGGGGAATGGAATTCTTGTGTCCTAGAGTTTTAGTGACCACTTTGCTTACCATCCTCCAAGATCGTATAAACCTTTGACAGCAGCCTTGACTGTTGCTCTCATAGTCGAAAACCACTCCTTGGATTAGCATCTCATGAGGACCATCTCTTCGGGCATATCCAAACTGTCATAAGGCGAAACAAGGGTTGTAAGTGATACCTCCTCTAATACCAAGCAAAGGTACATTAGGGAATTCTTCACAACGGTCGATGGTAGTAACATTCTCCAAGGACCGAGAACACCAATGGATATCTAAATGTCTGAGCGTTATCAGCCTATGGGACCACCTCAAATCTTGCTCGTTCTTCAATACAGACCGGGGAAGATGAGAAATAAACCATCTAGACAAGATAGGAGTGCAACACATGAGGGCCCCTCTCTTCTTCATGGTGCGAGAGTGAAAAGAATGTAAGATATCTCCCAACAAAGTAGGCACTGAATTGCGAGACATGAAGATTTTGACAGCGTTTACATCTATAAGTTTGTCAGGGTTTGGAAACAAAACCAATCCATAGATGAGAAGGGCCAATATTTCTTCAAAAGCTTGCAAGTCCAAGGAGTTCCAACAATCTTGAGCTTTCTCGAACAAGAACTTGGCTAAGAAACCTTTGACACCACTCCTTGTTTTCCAATTAGTCGTGATATCAGATTGTTGCAAGTGTAGTGCTTGGGAAATCTCTTCAAGTTTTGGATATCTTTCCGTACCATTGAAAGGTAGTTGATTGAGAATGGGAATCCTCAAGAGTTGAGAGAATTCTTCCAGAGTTGGTACAAGCTGATAATCGGGAAAAGTGAAGCAATGGTGTAGAGGGTCAAAGAATTGGAAGAGCACCTTCATCATATCTTCATCAGTATTGGAGGTAACCAAGTTTAGGAGGAGACCATGTAAGAATCCTCATGGACCCTTGATTCTAACTCTTTGAGTTGAAGATGAACTCTTACGATATTGACTTGGATAGTATTCCTACGGATAGAAGCCATGTCCTACAAAACAGAACAAAGATAAATCCCAATAATCCTTGAAATGGTTAGTGAGAATGAGTATGATGTTATGATGTTTATGATGTTATGTACAAATAAATATATATACAAACAAGGCAAACAAATCCTTAGGTTTAGGCTTGCATGAAGTCTTATAGGTAAGTACTCTCTTGAAGTTTAGTTGGCTCAAACTTATCCTAGAAATAGTAAACGGGTTCTAAGAGGTCTCAATATCACTGATCTTTCTTATCGAGCATTGTTTTAGCACAAGCCTCTTTCACAGCAACCGAAATATCCCAAGAAGTCAGGTCTCAATGAGTGTAGTATCGAGTATCAACCAACTTCGGACTGCACCAAAGTCGGTTATCTCACTACGTCCTAATGGCCAAGTAAAGGTTCTAAAAGTCAGTTAGTGCTTCACGACACCACACAGCGGCCCCGTATTCGCCTTGACTACTCAAGGGCTACCGGTACCCACAAATGTGTCACACTAACATAGCTATTGCTTAGACCATGTCGGTATACCCCACACAGTTTCCACAATGTATTTCTACTTACCTATAAGGTATCCCAAATCCGGGTAGAGGATTAGAATAAGCCCAAACAAGGAACCAAAATGTAAAGCAAACAAATCAAACAATGAAAGCAAGTAAAGGTGATCTAGCCCTAAGGTAACCCCACTTTTAAATTATCCCCAGCAGAGTCGCCAGTTCTGTAACACGGTGGGAGAACTGACTTGGGATGTTTTGTGTTTTATGGCAATTGTTGCGAGTAAGAGTCTCCAATGAATTTTCTTTTATCCAATAAGGAAAGGTTGAAAAGAACAGGAAAGACCTTTAAGATTATTTCTTGAGTTCGGGGGGTAGATTATGAAAAGGGAAGGTATTAGCACCCTTTTCATCCATAGTTATCTATGGGCTCTTAGTTGCTTGCTAAATCACTTGATTTTGTTTGAAAATGTGCTTTGTGGTGGTTTTTTGAAAGTATTTTGAAAACGTCTTTGTAATGGTTCTCGTCTCTATAAGAACGCGTACAAAGTGTTATTTCAAAAATAGTTCAAAGAGGTGTTTGTGGAATGTGTTTTTGAAAGTGATTTTGAAAAGCGTTTTTGTTAATGGTTCTCGTCTCTATAAGAACGCGTACAAAGTGTTTGTCTTTTGAAAGTGTTTCAAAATGAAAGTGTTGGCGTATAAAATGTTTTTGTTGTGAGCAAGTGAGAAACTAGAAGCATCCTACCTACTCAAAAGGTCTTAAATGTTATTTTCCTCATTCTTTAGATGTTGCTATCTTACCATTGTTTTGGTAAGAAGCCCCATCGTTTGGATGTGAAGGGACGGGCGTGGGACGTTTGTATAGTCATAGAAGGCAACCTATGGGACATTTTAGCAATTTTAGTTTAGGGACTAGATCGTTTACCGAAGGCAACATTTAGGGTCATCGAGGGACTACGATCTTTTATCGAGGGTCTTTGCTAAAACACACATATTCGAGGGACATGACTATTTTCCAATAGGCACAAAATGGGATTACCTTAAGGGTACAAGTGTGAAAGTGTGTTTGATTTACATGCGTTTAGTCTTGATTAGGGTTATCTATTTGTTGATTTCATGTCTTTCCATACACACCCTAATTACTAACAATATATGAAAGAAATAAAAGTGCGGAAAAGTAAAGTCCTATGCTGTTAGATCATTAAGGAAACGGGGTGTACAAATTTTCAAATGGGGATTGCAAGAAATTAAAGTCCTAATTATCTGTTACAACCATATTGAAATAATGTACAAGTAATGTAAAATGGATTTGTTTTATTTAAGAAAAGAAATATGTTTGCTTAAGAAAATATTGTTGATATTTGATTTTAAAAGAGATGAAACAAAGTATGTGATTATAAAAATATTTTTGGGTGTTTTTGGTTATCAAAGTTAAAATAAGATAATAAGAGAAAAGGGAGTCAGAATCAGCACGTCGCTGAAATGAGAAGGAACAGAAGTTCTGACTCTGATACGCTGCAAGAAAGAAAATGTTAGTAGGAAAATAGAAGGTCAGAAGTTCTGGGTCTGAGTACACCAAAGTTCTGAGGTTGCTGGGAATCTAGAAGTTCTAAAACCATTGGCAAATCAGAAGTTCTGGTTGTTTGAGAGAGTGAGGTTATAATGTTGTTGGGTGAGGGTATCTAGAAGTTCTTATCTAGGAACATTGTCTGACAGATAAATGGGTAAAAATGTCAATAAATGAACCTAAAAAAAGATGCTTCTGGGGCTAGAACCCAGGACCCTTAGCACTAATGTCTTATGCGCGCGCTTTCAACCACTGGGGTGGCTGTACATCCGGTATTAGAAGAAAAATCATAAACATATAACATAAAGTAAGTTCTGATGATAAGCTTCATCTCTTTCTCCATGCTAATCAGAACATCTGTAACTTAGTCATTTCTCAACAGAACAGAAAACACAAACATAGCAATTATGGCAGATTTCCATCATGGTTTCAGAAACATAAAAAATATCAAGACTGTAAATCAGAAGCAAGCACGTATCTGCTAATCCTAATTTCCTAAGGAAGTTCTGAACTAATATTCTCCCTACTTAGTCAGAAAATATATGAAACCTTAAAATATGTACAGCATCAGAATCAGGATGTCTACATTGTATTTTGAACATGCAAATCTAATAATGCCTAAGTAATATGATGAGGGTTAGTAGAAGCTTACCTTGCAGTTGGAAAATGTTCTGTGAGCAGGAGCCTGGTTCTGACTACTTGTAATGTTCCGATCAGCTTCCTCACATGCTCAGCGGGTTGGAACAACCTTTATCTTGGGCTATGAATGACTGGAAAATTTTGGAACAGTCAAGAAGCAAAGTTCTGACCTTTTGAGGTGGAGACTGATGAAGAACGTGTTACAGTCTAAAAATAGAAGTTAGGAAGGCTTCTAAATGTATATCAAAAGTTGTATGGATGGTTTGGTAAAGAAACACTTGAGGAAAATTGGAGTTTGAATGCAAGAATCAAAAACTAGCAGGTTTTGTATTTGTGTTTGTAGTTTTAAATTTCTTGAAATTTTAGCAAGGTTTCAAGGCTTTTTCTTTTCAATTTTTTGACCTCTTTACAATTGCAAATGAAGTTCAATTTATAGGCAAGGATTTTGTAGCTTGGAGAAGTCAAGAGTACAACCATCATGCTAGAGCGTTGACTTGTTCTTGAAGCAAGTTAAACAGGTATGGTGACTAGCATCTTTTAGCCGTGCCTAAGCTGGATTTATAAGCATGAATTAAGGAAAAGTAACCACAGAGGCAAAAGCAAAGCATGGGCCAGCATAAACTTTGTACAAAAGTTTGCTTTCCAAGGACAACCATGGTACTTCTATGCCACACGTGGGGAAATCTTTTGGACAAAGACTCAAAAGTGGGTATGAGCATTAAATGATGATAAGATTTGTCAAAACAGAATCCTGCAATATGAGATTATGTGTCATAGCTTAATTCTGGGTCATAAGTTCAGCATCAGTGTAACATAGAATAAACATCCAACTTCTGATCTTTGAATCTCTTTGCTTCAGCATGTTCTGAAAGAGCTCTCAAACTTTCCAGAAAGCTTGTAACACGCTTTGTAGACTTTCTATGAATTACTCTTGCAAACTCTGGTTGAACCTTCGTGAAAACTGGCCTAGAAGTTCTAAACAAATTCTGCCCAGAATTTACTGAGTGATGCAGTTTCATGGACGTTTCTTTGAAGATTTATAACTTGAAATCTCAGCGTTTCTAGGAGAAGTTCTATTCTGAAATGTTCTAGATCTCATTGAGATATACAACTCTTATGTCAGGAGTTCTTCCAGAATCAGTTTGTATCATGGTGAAAATCTGGCCAGAAGTTATGAACTTATCATATTTCCTAAACACAGAAATTTTGACTTTTGATTTTCTTTATGAAACAAATTTCATATTCCAACATGTCTTGATGAAATATGATTCTTGAAACTTGATTTGGATCCAAAAGTCAAAGTTTGACTTTTCAGCGTACAATTGACCATTTTGCCCTTGTGCTAATTCCAAGCCTAAATTGATGTATCAGTTCTGCAAACTTGATGTCATGGGAGATCTTGTGAGAAAATTTCTTGAGAAATGAGAGGGCAAATTTTAGGGTACAACAGCTACCAACCACAGAAAAATGATGTTCAGCATCTAATGGATAACCATATCATTATAGTTGAGAAGATTCCTTCTATTAAGAATTTGTTTCAAGACTTAGAATTTGAAGAAGTAATTGTAATTTTCGGCACTCCTATCAAGATCACCATACCCGTACCTATCCTATATTCCTCAAATAAATCTATCCCTTGGAATTATGGGGCCGAAGTCTACTACTATGGCATCAAGCAAGAGCCATTGACTATTGAAAGTGAAGGTATTGAAGTTGTTGATCCCAACATTGACAATATTGTTTGGACCAATGAAATTACTAGAAGCAGAAGGGTTTTCTCTCTAGAAATCTCTCCGAAGACTGTCGCCGCACTAGTTCGTGTTACTGCTACCGAGTCAACTACTGAGACTCGGTGTAAAGAATAAACTGTGGAGCCTGCCCAGATGGAGGCACCTAAAGAAGCTACCACTGAAGATACCTCCAGGCAAGAGTTGGAGGAGGTATTAAAGATCATCTGAAAAAGTGATTACAAGATTGTTGAACAGTTGGGATAGACCCCCTCTAAGATATCCATGTTATCCTTATTATTGTGTTCAGAAGCCCGTGCTCATGCTTTGGTGAAGTTCTTAAAATCTGCACACATGCAACAAGAAATATCTGCTGATCGATTTGAGAGTTATGTTGCTAGCCTGACTACTGATAATGGGCTAGGTTTTTCTGATGCTGACTTGACTCCCGATGGAAGAAACCACAACAAGGCCTTGTATGTCTCTAATAAATACATGGGCACTGCTTTAGTTAATGTGTTGGTGGATATGGGTTCCTCGCTGAATGTCTTACCGAAGGGTGCTCCAGACAGACTTGATTGTGAAGGGGTTATGCTGAAACCCAATGACATTGTGGTCAGAGCCTTTGATGGTTCAAAGAGGATCATGCACGGAGAGGTAGATCTTCCGGTCAGAGTAGGTTTGCAGGTATTCAATTCTACCTTATATGTAATGGATATTCGACCGACCTATTCCTGTTTACTTGGACGCCCTTGGATTCATGGGGCAAGCGCTGTCACTTCCATATTACATCAAAAGTTGAAATATCCCGTGGAAGGAAAGATTATTACAATTTATGGCGAAGAAGAGTATATGGTGAGCCACTTAAACTCATTCAAATATGTTGAGATGGACAGCAAATTCATCGAGACTCCCTGCTAGAATTTTAAAGTTATTCCCCAGGTATCTACCACTACTGAAGACGTTTCCGCTATTCCCAAGGTTACCAGGGTGCCGTCCAGAATGGCTTCTTTGAAGGATGCTAGAGCTGTAATAAAAGAAGGTGGTTGCACTACTTGGGGTCAGCTTTCTGACATTCCTTACAAGTCTGACAAATTTTGTTTGGGTTTCACTACAGAGGCTCAGAGGGTTGTGCGTCATGCTCATACTGGAAGACCACCATTCCACATCAGCAACAATGGAGTTAACATGGTAGAAGATGCTGATGGTGACTATGACCTAGACAGTTGGATTTTTCCCTCTACCAGCAATGGGCTCAGCAACTGGAAGACTGGATACGTTATACCAATCTCCTTTAGTCAAGAGTAAATTCTACTTTCTATTTTATTGCTTGATTAAGTAATTTTAAAACAATAAAGCCTTGTGTCTTACCCGGGGCACAACGGTTCATTAGTTAGGGTTGTCATTTCATTAACATATTTTCATTCAATAAATCATTGGAAATTTTGCATTGAAATTTTGTGCTCTTTGTCTTTATTTTATTTTATCACTTTCAAAATAGCTATGTGTTGTTACACACACCCACACAATAAATTGCAGATCCACATCTACTCTGGATTGATAATAATTCTTCTATTTCCATTTATGAATTTGAAAATCCGATCTACCAAGTCGAGGACGAAGGTGAGGAAGATTGTGAAGTACCTAGAGAGCTTGCTAGGCTGTTAATGCAAGAAGAATGAGCCATACGACCACATAAAAAGCTAGTCAAGGTTGTGAATTTGGGTACTGAAGATGACAAGAAAGAAGTCAAGATAGGTGCCAACCTAGAGGACAGTGTCAAGAACAGATTAATACAGATGTTGCATGACTATGTTGAGATCTTTGCTTAGTCATATATAAATACATGACAGGGCTCAATACTGATATTATGGTTCACTGTCTACCGATGAAAGAAGGTTGTTCTCGAATAACGTAGAAGGTTTGCCGGATGCACCCCGAGATGTCCGAAAAGATCAAGGCTGAGGTTATGAAGAAATTCAATGCTGGTTTCTTAGCTGTTACATCCTATCCTCAGTGGGTTGCAAATGTGGTGCCAATACCTAAGAAGGATGGAAAAGTGTGTATGTCTGTAGACTACAGGGATCAGAACAGGGCGAGCCCCAAAGATGACTTCCTGCTTCCGCATATTGATGTTCTGGTTGATAATACCGCTCAACACAAAGTGTTCTCCTTTATGAACGGTTTTCAAGATATAATCAAATCAAGATGGCACCTTAAGACATGGAAAAGACTACTTTTGTTACATAGTGGGGCACTTTCTATTACAAAGTTGTGCCTTTTGGTTTAAAGAATGCTGACGCAACATATCAACGTGTTATGGTAGCCTTATTCCATGACATGATACATCACGAGATAGAGGTTTATGTTGACGACATGATAACTAGATCTCAGACTGAAGAGGAACATCTTGACCACCTACACAAGCTGTTTGAGAGACTGAAGAAGTACAAGCTAAGGTTAAATTTGAACAAGTGCACTTTTGGGGTGAGGTCCGATAAAATCCTAGGTTCCATTGTTAGTGGTAAAGGTATTGAAGTTGATCCCGCCAAGGTCAAAGCCATTCAAGAATTGCATGCTCCCCGTACTGAGAAGGAAGTCAGAGGTTTCTTAGGACGACTAAATTGTATTGCCAGATTTATTTCTCACTTGACCGCTACTTGTGAGCCGATATTTAAGTTACTAAAGAAAGATCGAGTAGTGAAATAGAACGATGATTGCCAGGTAGCTTTTGAAAAAATCAAGGAGTGCCTCCAAAAAAAACTCTGATTCGGATGCCTCCAATTGAAGGAAGACCTTTGATCATGTACCTAACAGTGTTAGAGACCTCAATGGGGTGTGTATTGGGGCAACATGACGAGTCTGGTCGAAAAGAGCATGCAATATACTACCTTAGCAAAAAGTTTACCGACTGTGAAGCAAGATACTCACTTCTCGAGAAAAATTGTTGCGCTTTGGCATGCGATACTCTCCAACTAAGACAGCATATGTTGACTCATACCACTTTGTTGATCTCTAAAATGGATCCCATTAAGTATATATTCGAGAAACCCACTCTCTCCGGAAGAATAGCAAGACGACAAATGGTCTTAATAGAATATAACATTCAGTATACCACTCAAAAAGCAATCAAAGGAAGTGTATTGGCAGATCCTTTGGCTCATCAAGCTGTAGGCGACTATCAATCTATGAATTTCGAGTTCCTGGATGAGAATATTATGCTAATTATTGATTATGAAGAACCTGGACAGTATAAAGGACCTGAGCCAGGATCCCGATGGACTATGGTTTTTGATGGAGCTTCCAACGCACTTGGTAATGGAATTGGTGTTGTGATCATCTCTCCCAAGGGTTACCATACGCCCTTCACTGCCAGATTATATTTTGATTGTACCAACAACATGGCAGAATACAAAGCGTGCATCATGGGTATCAAAGCTGCTATTAATATGAGAATCAAGTTCTTGGATGTATATGGGGACTCAGTCTTAGTCATCAGTCAAATTAAGGGAGAATGGGATACAAAGTACCCAAATATCATTCCTTATCGGGAGCATGTATTGACATTAATTCCGTACTTCGAAAAAATCATTTTTCATTCATCATAACACAAACATGTTTTTTACAATAGGTCTCCTTATCTTTCTACTGTTTATTTCAGTGAGATGGATATTGAACAGACAGTAAAAGATCTTTAAGCACAGAATGCTCAATTCCAATAGATGTTCCTGGCTCTGGCTAAAGGACAAGAGGATTTGAAGGCCCTCATGATCAAAGATAAGAAGAAGAAAGCAAAGAAACCAGTCGGCGTTTTGAATTTGGGAAGAAAGTTCAGAGGATCAGCTAAGCGAGCTCTAGATTTCACAACCTCATCGGGTGAAGGAGATAACCAAGAAGGAAAGAACAAGGAAGGAAATGATAACCCAGAGTCTGAGGAAGATGAAGCTGACTACTCTGAAGAACAATATCCTCATGCTGATGATAAATACAAACAGCTGGAGGACCGCCTCAATACTATGGAGATCCAGAGGGTACCCGAGCTAGATTTTGAAGAGTTAGGACTGGTCTCAGGGGTGGTCATCCCCCAGAAATTCAAGGTCCCCACATTTTCTAAGTATGACGGTGTCTCTTGTTCTAAGCTGCATTTAAGGTCATACATCAAGAAGATTCAACTCCATACTACTTATAGGAATCTATGGGTACATTTCTTCCAAGAAAGTTTGTCAGGGACGCAGTTGGATTGGTTCTATCAGTTGGAAGGAACCAATATTCGCAATTGGGAAGATTTGGTTGCTGCTATTTACAAACAATACCAGTATAATACTGACCTAGCTCCAACTCGAACACAACTACAAAGTATGTATATGTGTTCTGGTGAAGGTTTCAAAAATTATGCCCATAAATGGAGGGATCTCGCGGGAAGAGTCTAACCCCCTTTACTTGATAGAGAGTTAGTAGATATGTTCTTGGGCACATTGTCTGGTCCATTCTTCAAACATCTAATTGGAAGCTCTTCAGATGGATTTACTAAGCTGATCCTGACCAGTGAGCAGGTAGAAGCTGGTATTAAGAGTGGCAAAATTCAAAGGGATGCATCTCCAAGTACGATGAAGAAACCCTTCACTGGAAAGAAGGAGGTCAGTGCTGCTTATGGCCAGAGAAGTCAAAACAAAACTGAACATCGTTTGATGGTAGGAGCTGTTATGATCTCCAATCATGTATCAAACCAACAACTAAACCATCAATTTAGGTTGGATGCGCCTATAAGACGATTCACCCGGATCAATATAACCTTATCCCAGGTTTTTCCGCATCTGTTGAAGTCCAATTTATTGACTCTAAAGGAAGCTCCCAAGAATCCTAATATTTCTTCTCCCCGTTACAACCCAAATGCTCAATGTGCCTATCATTCCGAGAGTCCGGGACATGATACAAACGATTGATGGGCTCTGAGAAATAAGGTACAAGACCTTATCGAGGCGGAAGAGATTAAGTTTGACCTTCCAGAGACACCTAATGTAATAACGATGCCAATGCCCAAACATGGCCAAGGTATCAATGCTATTGATGATGACCGTTTTGTTTCTTCCGTGGATAAATTAACTACTCCTCTTTTGACTGTTAAGCAAAATCTATTGCAAGCCAGTTTATTTCCGGGTTGTGGTGAAGGTTGTCACTCATGTGTGTCTCTACCAGATGGCTGTTTGTTACTGGAAATGGGCGTCCAACGCCTGATGGTTAACAAAGAAATCATGTTTGAGAAAGTTCCTCTTGCCAGAAACTCATGTGAAGATGTTTCAATAATCACCATTTCTGACAATCCTCCCAGGGTCTCCACCAAAAGACCCGTCAGGATTACATTTGTTCCAAAGTTTGCTCCCCTAATCATCATCATGTTGGGGCCAATACCATATTCCTCGGATAAAGTTGTTCCATAGAATTATGGGGCTGACGTCTATTACCATGGCGTCAAGCAAGACCTGTTGGCTATCAAAGACAAAGTTATTGAAGGTACTGATCTTGACATCAACAATATCATTGGGACCAGTAAGATAACGAGAAGCGAAAGATTTTTCTCCCCCGAGATCTCTCCAAAGACCTTTGTTACTCATGTGATCGTCCATGCTGCTACTCCTACTAGTACTCCCATTGCTACTCCTATGATCATTCCTGTTGCTGCTCCTGTCAGTATTCCCATGGTTATTCCTACTGCTAGCCTTGTCATTATCCCTGCTACCGAGTCGGCCGAGACCCATGGCAAAGAGGTATTAGGTGAGTCTGTCCAGACGAAGGCGCATCCAGAAGCCATTCCCGAGGCTTCTAAAAAGGAGATGGAAGAGATATTGAAAATAATCAAGAAAAGTGATTACAGTGTCGTAGAACAATTGGGGAAACCCCCCTCAAATATCTTAATGCTAGCCTTACTTTTATGCTCTGAAGCCCGCGCTAAGGCTTTAGTAAAATTCCTGAAATCCGCCCACGTGCCCCAAGAGACCTGCGATGATCAATTCGAGAATTGTGTGGCCAGTCTAACTGCTGATAATGGATTGGGTTTTTCTGATGTCGATTTAACTCTCAAGGGAAGGAAACACAATGATGCCCTCCATATCTCCATTGATTGAAGGGGCACTAAATTATCCCACATTATGGTGGATACAGGTTTATCACTGAATGTCTTACCCAAGAATGCTCTTGACCGGTTAGATTGCGAAGGACTCACATTAAAGCCCAACAACATTATGGTAAGGGCCTTCGATGGTTCTAAAAGAATGGTGCACGTGGAGGTGGACATCCCTGTCAAAGTTGGTACTCAAACTTTTGATTCAACCTTATATGTGATGGATATCCGCCCGTCTTATTCCTGTTTATTGGGTCGACCTTATATCCATGGGGTTGGTGCTGTTACCTCCACCATACATCAGATGCTGAAATACCCAGTCAAGGGAAAGATTATCACAGTCCATGGGGAGGAGGGATACATGGTTAGCCACCTGAACTCTTTCAGGTATGTTGAAATGGACGGCGAGTTTATTGAGACCCCCTGTCAGAATTTTAAGGAAGTTCCATAGACGGTTGTTGTAACCAAGATAACTACTAAGATTCCGAAGATTATCAGACCTACATTAAAAATGGCTTCTCTGAAGGATGCTAAAACAGTAGTTGAGGAAGGTGGATGTACCATTTGGGGTCAACTTCCGGACATACCCTACAAATATAATAAGTTTGGTTTGGATTTCACTTTGGAGGCCCAAAGAGTTGTTCAACGTACTCGCACTGGGGGACCATCATTACGTATCAGCAATTGTAGAGTCAATGCGTTGGAAGACAGTGATAGCAACTGTGACATGGACGAGTGGATTTTCCCAACCATCAGCGGTGGACTCAACAATTGGGAGGCCAAATATTTTGTTCCTATTACTTTTATTCAAGAGTAATTGTCTTTTAAATTACTTGGATTTGTAATATTTAAACAATTTAAGCTTTAAAACCATGTGTTACCCGAGGCACAATGGTCTATCTGTAAGGGTTGTTACTTCATCTTCATATGTCATTAATAAATCATGGGACGTTTTTACATAGAAATTTTACGCTCTTTGTTTTCTTTTTCTACTTTTTACTTTATCAAAAATAGCTATGCACTTCCACACACTCATATATCAAAATGCAGATCCATATCCACTCTGGATCCCATTGGTAACGGTTCTTCTATTGCCAAATATGATTTTGAAAATCCAATCTACCAAGTCGAGGACGAAGGTGAGGAAGATTTTGAAATACCAGGGGAACTTGCCAGATTGTTACAACAAGAAGAAAGGGTAATACAGCCTCATGAAGAGTCGGTTGTAACGGTTAACTTAGGTACTGAAGAGGACAAGAGGGGAGTCAAGATAGGTGCCAATCTCGAACATAGTGTCAAGAAGCGTTTAACTCATATACTACATGATTATGTTGAGGTCTTTGCCTGGTCATACGAAGACATGCTAGGACTCGACACTTATATCGTTGTTCATTGTCTGCCAACAAAAGGAGACTGCCCTCTAGTCAAACAGAAGGTTCGTCATATGCCGCTAGAAATGTCATAAAAAATCAGGCTGAAGTCATGAAGCAGTTCAACACCGAATTCTTAGTTGTCACCTCTTATCCACAATGGGTTGCCAATGTTGTTCCGGTGCCTAAGAAGGACGGTAAGGTACATATGTGTGTGGATTACAGAGACCTGAATAGGGCAAGCCCCAAGGATGATTTCCCGCTTCTCCACATAGATATTCTGGTTGACAACACCACACAACATAAAGTATTCTCCTTCATGGATGGTTTCTCCATATACAATCAGATCAAAATGGCACTTGAGGATATGGAGAAAACGACCTTCGTCACACAGTGGAGCACTTTCTATTACAAAGTTATGCCATTTGGGCTGAAGAACACCGGGGCAACCTATTAGCGTGCCATGGTATCTTTATTTCATAATATGATCCATCACGAGATAGAGGTCTATGTGGATGACATGATAGCCAGATCTCAAACTGAAGAGGAACACCTTGACCACCTGCGGAAGCTATTTGAAATACTGAAGAAATACAAGTTGAGGTTGAACCCGAATAAATTCACTTTTGGAGTAAGATCCGGTAAGCTCTTAGGCTTCGTTGTCAGCAGCAAAGGTATTGGAGTAGACCTTACAAAGGTAATAGAAATACAAGAAATGCCTGCTCCTCGCACTGATAAGGATGTTAGGGGATTCTTAGGACGTCTAAACTACATCGCCAGATTCATTTCCTATCTGACCGTTACTCGTGAACCAATCTTCAAATTACTGAAGAAGGATTAAGTGGTAAAATGGAATGACGACTGTCAGGCTTCCTTTGACAGGATTAAGGAGTACCTTCAAGAGCCTCCCATTTTGATGCCTCCGGTTGAGGGAAAACCTCTGATCATATACTTAACAGTTTTGGAAAATTCAATAGGGTGTGTGTTGGGGCAGCATGACGAGTCTGGTCGAAAGAGCATGCAATATACTACCTGAGCAAAAAATTTACCGACTGTGAAACCAGATATTCACTGCTCGAGAAAACTTGTTGCGCTATGGCATGGGCTGCTCGCCGGCTAAGACATTATATGCTGACTCACACTACTTTATTGATATCCAATATGGATCCTATTAAATACATATTCGAGAAGTTCGCCCTCTCTGGAAGAATAGAAAGATGGGAAATGGTCCTGATCGAATACGACATTCAGTACACTACCCAAAAAGAAATAAAAGGAAGTGTATTAGCTGACCATTTAGCTCCTCAGGTTGTGGATGACTATCAATCCATGAATTTTGAATTCCAAGATGAAGATATCATGTTGGTGAATTATTGTGAAGAACTCAGACCATATAAAGGACCTGAACAAGGATCCCGATGGACCATGGTTTTTGACGGAGCTTCCAACGCACTCGGCAATGGCATTGGTGTTGTGATCATATCTCATGAAGGTTGTCATACTCCCTTCACTTCCAGGATGTGTTTCAACTGTACCAATAATATGGTCGAATATGAGGCGTGCATTATGGGTCTCAAAGCTACTATAGATTTGGGGATCAAATCCTTAAGTGTATTTGGAGACTCGGCCTTAGTAATCAATAAGATCAAAGGAGAATGGGACACAAAGCATCATAATCTCATCCCTTACAAAGAGCATGTGTTGACATTGATCCCACATTTTGAAGAAATTACCTTTGATCATTTTCCACGAGAGGAAAATCAACTAGCGGACATGCTAGCTACTATGTCATCCATGTTCAAAATCAGGTGGGATAATGAGGCTCTTCAAATCACTATCGAGAGGATGGATGAACCAGCATAATGTCATGAGATTGATACTGAAGAAGTAGTAGACAAACCTTGTTTACATGAAGTTAAAAGATATCTCGAGGCCCAAGAATATCCTGAGGGAGCTTTAATCAACGATAAGAAGTTCCTAAGAAGGTTCTTTGTTAAGTTCTTCCTCAGTAACGGAATCCTCTATAAGCGCAACCACGACTCTACTTTGCTTCGGTGCATAGACAAGAGTGAGGCAGAAAAGATTATGGTTGATTTACACGAAGGTACCTTTGGCACCCATTCTAGTGGGCACACGATGGCTAAAAGGATCCTACGGGCAGGATACTATTGGTCCACTATGGAAACAGATCGTTATCAGCATTCGCGAACTTGTCACAAATGCCAAATCTATGCTGATAAAGTACATGTGTCACTGGTTCCTCTAAATGTCTTGACCGTTCCCTGGCCATTTTCAATATGGGGCATCGACATGATTGGGGAGATCGGACCTACAGCTTCAAATGGACATCGTTTCATCCTCGTCTCCATTGATTACTTCACAAAATAGGTCGAGGCGACTTCATTTGCTTCTGTTACCAAGAACGTTGTGGCCAGATTCATCAGACATAATCTTATTTGTCGGTATGGTATTCCGGAAAGAATCATTACAGATAATGGTACCAATCTCAACAATACTATGATCACAGGACTATGCGCTCAATTCAAAATCCATTATCATAACTCTTCTCCTTACCGGCCGAAGATGAATGGCATTGTGGAAGCCGCTAATAAAAACATCAAAAAGATCATATAGAAGATGACAGTGACCTATAAAGACTGGCATGAGATGTTACCATTTTCTCTCCACGGTTACCATAACACGGTGCGCATATCAACAAGGGTAACTCCTTTCTCTTTGGTATACGGTATGGAATTTGTCCTACCAATTGAATTCTAAATACCTTCTTTGAGAATCATGAAGGATGCAGGTTTGACTGAGGATGAATGGATTCAAACTCGGCTTCACCAATTGAACCTGATTGATGAGAAGAGGCTTGTAGCTGTCTTCCATGGTCATATGTACCAAAACCTTATGATTAAAACGTTTAATAAGAAGGTTAGACGTCAGGTATATCAGGCTGGTGACCTAGTAATCAAGCACATCATACTTCCACAAGGTGATCCCAGGGGAAAATGGACTCCTACATACAAAGGACCATTTGTGATCAAGAACATATTTTTGGGTGGAGCCGTGATTTTAACCACTATGGATGGCGACGACCTTCTGCACCATGTAAACGCAAACATAGTTAAAAGATATTACGCATGAACAAAGACCCTCTAGGTTTACTGGCCTAGGAAAAAATAAGGGCATCCCGGTGAACCCAAAAGGTTCGGCCAAAAATTAGGGATATACATACGAAAAATCTATACACCCGGCAAGTCGAAAACCTGAAAAGGCGGATTGGGCAAAAAAGGGTATTCTGGTGGACTGAAAACCCGAAAGGGCGGTCCAGGCAAAAGTTAGGGATTTAAAGCGTATAACTATGTCTCATTGGATCACCTTACAATTAATCTTCAGTATCAATTGTCAAGCTCAAACGGTACTAATCAATCCAATCAGCTTCGGACAAGAAGCAAAGGGATAAGATGCTCGAAGACATAAAGGAAATAACGGAATGGGAACCTCATGGGATTGCTTCACATAGCTATTTTTCTTTGTATTAGTTTTCATTCTTACGATGATATTCTCTTACTAGGATGTTATTCTCCTTGTACAAAAATGCTTATTCAAGTTAATGCAAAGTTATTCCTTCGAAAGTGCAAAACTATTTATTTTTATTTTCCTGTTTTGTTTGCAAAAATGTCCAGCGATTATTTTTGAACATATGCATTTGAACGTGATTATTGCTCACAAAAATACACATAAAAAGAAAATAAAACAGAAAAGACAGTTATAATGTCTGAAAGCCATTTCACCAAATCCCCGCAGGTACTCTCTCCAGCAGGAACAGAGGCAGAGACATCTTGTTACAAGGTCACTACTATATCTCCAGTATGCATCCTAAGGGTATCAAGTACTCTCATATCCCGGGCATAGCAAATTACCAATTACTGCTCCAAAGATTCCCCAGTGAAATCGCCAAGCTTCTCAAGATTCCCCAACAGGATTTCAGAAAAATACCCAAACAATTCACGGAGTTTCCCTTCCCCGACAGAGTTTATTTCTCTAATAATGGAAACCCGTCTACCAGCACTTCAAATTTAACAAAACATGAAGACTTACAATCCTCATTCCCAGCAGCAATCAGAGATTTATTTTCCCCAGTCCAACAACACTATAGCAGAACAACGAATATGTTCATACACTGCATTCATACATCATAACATCGACAGTGCAAATGCATATATCGTAATCTCGTTTATTTTGAGAACATCACTACTCGATACATCTCATGCATCATGACATTACACACAGCTGGCTCATTTCCTTTTTCAGGAAAGTTAGCAAACAAACAAATATCATTACCAATTTTCGTTAATTCCATATTAATACCTAACACAGGACATGACAACTATCTGTGAACAAATTGATTGTAGATCAGTTCCCAAAACTGGATGGGGTGTGTAACACGGTGGGAGAATTGACTTGGTTGTTTTGTGTTTTATCGCAAATGTTGTGGATAGCAAGAGTCGTCATCGAATTTTCTTTTATCCAAAAGGAAAGGTTGAAAAGAATAGGAAAGACCTTTGAGATGTTTTCTTGAGTTTGGGGGGGTAGATTATGAAAAGGGAAGGTATTAGCACCCTTTTCGTCCGTAGTTATCTACGGGCTCTTGCTAGATCACTTTCTTTTGTTTGAAAATGTGTTTTGTGTGGTTTTTGAAAGTATTTTGAAAAGGCGCCATCATTTAGGCAAAATTTTGTAATGATTCCCGTTCGTAAGAATGTATACAAAGTGTTGGTCTTTTGAAAATGTTTTAAGTTTGAAAGATGTTTTGAAAGTGTTGGTGTTTGTTTTGAAAATAGCAAGGATGTTTTGGATTGAAAATGAGCAAGCAACTAGGAACACTCTACCTACTCAAAAGTATTTCATGTTTATTTCCTCTTTCCTTTGACATTGTTATCTTAACATTGATTTGGTAAGAAACCTTAACTTTGGATGTAAAAGGGACGGGCATGAGTCATCGTATAACCATGATTGGCAATGTTGTAAGATATCTTAGCATTTTCTTTAAGGGACTAAGATCATTTTTGAAAGGCAACATTGATAGCGTCATCGAGGGAATATGATCTTGTATTTTGATTTATTTTTGCTAAGATACCTCACATGCATAACATGGCCATTTTTGTAAGGCAACAGAGTGGGTTTACCCTAAGGGTGTAAGTGTGCAAGTGTATTGATTTACATGCATTGTTTTGTCTTTGAATTAGGGTTTTCTAAGCATTAATTTTATCTTCCCATACAAACCCTAATTACTAGCATTCATATATAAAGCATTAAATTACGGAAAATAAATATACTAAGCTATTACATCATTAGGGGAGGGGGTGTACAAATTTACAAATGGGGAAATTGCAAAAAAATTAAATCTAAATAATTATTACATACATATTGAATATTGTACCGAAAATGAATAAATATTCATGAATGTAAATGGACAAAGGAAATGGATTTTTGTTTGGTTTTATGAAAGGTTTTAATCTTGACCTAATTAAAGAAAATGATTAATTAAAAAATTAACAAAACTTAAACCTAAATTAGTTAAGAAAGAAATTTAGTAAAAAAATGTTTTTAGGGTTTTTTATTTCTGAAAAGGTTTTAAATTAATAAAAATAATATGAATATTAATTCATTAAAATAAACCTAAGTTCTAAATTACTTTTAATTGCAAGAAAATAATATAATAGTTAAACCTAAACCTAAATATTAATTATTAAGAAAGAAATTAATTTATTAAAAATGTTTTTGTTCTTTTAGTTTTATAAAACAAATAAACTAAATAAGTATAAAAAATAATAAATAAAATATTTTTTGGATTTTTTATTAATAATAATAATATTAATAATAAAAATAATAAAATGAAAATATGAAAGTGAAATAAACTAAAAGATAAAAATAAAATAAAATAAAGAAATAAATGACCAGGGGGGTGCTAAAGCAGGGCCAGGGGTTAGAAACCAGCAAAATACCAAGGCCCATTGTACTGAGGCCCAGGCGTGTGTTTTTGTGACAAAAAAAGTATGAAAATATGAAAAAAAATGGAGAAAAAAAGGTAGTGCACTGGGTGTTGAACCCACGCCCTCTTGGTTACCAGCGCGCTGCCTTACGACTGGGGTGGCTATACATTCCTTAACATTAGCACAAAAATAAATACATAACATAAAACTTGCCCTGATTGTACTTCATCTTCAACCTCCAGCCAAAGGATCTGTAACTTGCTCATTCTTCAACCATTTTCAAAAATGTAAACATGAAACTTGTGTATTTTTTCACCACGAATCCAACCATGTAACTAATTTAAGCTAACATTCAAAGATAAGGATGAATTTATGAAAGTACCAAATTCTGACCTAAATGTTTCAGCAAGTTCAAACTCAAAATTCTCCATGCTCAAGCAACATAAATGAAATCTATGGACATGTATAGTTTCAGGGCAATGATATCTACATTCTATCTTCACAAATGCAAGCCTAACAATGCCTATATAATGAGATAGAAGTTCAAGAAAAATACCTAAAAACTGGAAATCTTGAAATGAGTTTGAGCTTGTTTCAAGTGATGGTGATGATCATGTTAGCTTCCTTGGACCTCTAGGAAGCTAATGCAATGGCTAGCTTGAGTTGAAAGTGGCTGGAATGGTCTGGAGAAGTCCAACTGTGATGCTCTATTTTTGAACTTGGAAATGGGTGAAGATGGTGTTACAGTCGTGTAACAAGGACAGTGAAGACTTATGTATGATGCTTGGAAGCTTTTGGAAGCAAAAGGCCAAGAAACGCACGAGTAGTTTTTTATTCTGGGATTTCTGGCCAGAATATGCAACAATGGAAGTATGATATGCAGTTATGAGTTTTTGTGTGTTTTAGAGCTTGTGTATTCGTGTGTTCTAATGCAAACAACTTGTGCATAAGTAAGGAAAAGGTTCTAGTACTTGAGAGGGTCAGAAGTGCAAGATATAGAGTTATGGCTATGTTACTTGATTTTGAAGAAAAATGAAAACATAGTTTCAAGGCATAGTACAAGCATGGGATGAGTTGTTAGAGGCTTGAGACAAGTTTCTTTTGGGTTATAGGTTGTGTGTGATCAGAAGCAAACAAGTGCAAAGCTCAAGAACTGATTTTGTGCATAAAAGCTACTTTTCCAAAATGGCAATGTGCATTTTCTTCCCAAAATGGCATTAAGCATGGGCAATGCATTGAATGATTAGATTAAATCATCTAAAAGTTATGCAAAACATTAATTATGGAGTGCCTAATAATTTTGAGGCCTGCAAAGTAAAGATTGTGCAGCCTAGCGTGGATTTGCATTCTTGTTCATCATGAAATTGACCTATAATTCAAGAATGAAATGCCAACTTCATGCCTTCGATTCTCCTTGCTCAAACATGATCTCAAGGAGTTATTGGACATTTTATAAATATTGTAATGTGCTCTACAACCCCTTTTTGAATCACTTTTGAAAATTCCCCTTGGAACTATGTGAAAAGTTGTCATGAAGTTAGGTCAAAATTCTGCCTAAACTAGGGCAAAATTTCACTAAGTTTCCAAGTTTCATGAACATGTATTCACAAAATCATAACTTGAAATCCATGCATTTATAGGTGAAGTTGTTTAAAGAATTTTTTTAGATCTCATTGAGATCTACAACTTTCATGTTGAAAGTTTCCTTTGAATCACCTTGCATCATAGTGAAAAATTGGCTCAAAGTTGTGAAAAAATATGAAGTTTTCAACACTTAGAAAAATTTCTAAGTTTGGAAACTTTGACTTTTCAAAATGAAATCTTGAATTTTTGATTTCTTGATGAACAATTTTAATATTTTGACATGTTTTGATGAATTTTGATCTTTGACACTTGATTTTGACCAAAAAGTCAAAGTTTAACTTTTCAGTGTACAGTTGACTGAAAATCAACTATCAATCAATTGATCTTGAGGGAAGTTTTGAGTCATACAATTAGGTCAAAATGATTCATTTGAAACCTTGAGATCATGTCTCAAACCAAATAACCATTTGCTAGGTCAAAAAATCAGAAATTGCCCTTTCTCAGTCAAAACCCTAATTTTGACCATTTTGCCCTTTTGATGATCTTGTCAAATTTCTTGAGGAATTATGGTCCAAACTTGATCAAATGACATATAGGAGTTCACAATGTTGATATGGATAAAAAATTATGAAGTTTGACTGTAAATTGGCCATAGTTGACTTTTTCCCCAATACAGCTGATTTTTAGGTCAACTGATCAATTGACTGAGCAAAAATGTGATCCAAGACTTGAAACTTGACATGAGAAATCTTGAGGGTCCATAATGATCCATGAAATTCATATGAGGCATTAAAAGTTCAAATATCCTTGTGTAATCTCAAACCCTAATTTCAGTCATCAATGTTTAAGGAGGTGTCTTGAGTTGATCAACCCTTGTGCAGTCTTGAACCAAAGGAGATCTTGTGAGAAAATACTTGATAAATGAGAGGGAAAATTTTGGGGTATAACAGCTGCCCCTGTTCAATCTTCTTAGACCTGAAGAGTTAGATTGGCGGATCTGCCATTCGTGACTTGAAGGTGGAAGATGATTGAACACTAGAGTGCCCAGAAATTTACACTCGAAGATGAATTGTGAATGGGCTTATAGATGCCATTTGGAGGAATGATGGGGATTTACCGGATATGGGCTTGTATATGCCATCCATAGGTGACTATTGACAGAGACTGGACTAAGTATGAACTTGACTTCAATTGGAAAAGAATCAGAACAAATCTTTGGAGCGGTTTATCTGAAACTAGCAGAAGTCTTGTACGTTGTTTGACTGGGAAGAATCAAAATAAATATTGGAGCGATTTATCTGAACCAGAAATGTTCATTTGAAAGTATCAGGATAAACCGTTGAGAGGTTTAAACAGAACCAAAAGAGGTCTTGGATATTCTTTAACTGAAGTGAATCAGAGTAGATCTTTTGAGCGATTTATCTGAACCAGAGAAAGTGCTTGCTAAGAAAGAATCAGAATAAATTGTTGAGAGATTTATCTGAACCAACGGGGATTTGGAGAAGAACCAGAATAAACCATTGAGAGATTTAAACTGAACCGGCAGGGATCTGGAGAAGAATCAGCATAAATCATTGAGAGATTTATCTGAACTAGAGAAGAGGTATGAATCAGAGATAGCATCTGCAAGAAAGAATCAGAATAAACCGTTGAGAGATTTAAACTGAACCGGCAGGGATATGGAGAAGAATCATCATAAATCGTTGATAGATTTATCTAAACTAGAGAAAACGTCTGCGGGAAAGAATCAGAATAAACCGTTGAGAGATTTAAACTGAACCGGCAGGGATCTGGAGAAGAATCCAAATAAATCATTGAGAGATTTATCTGAACTAGAGAAGACGTTTGTGGGAAAGAATCAGAATAAACCGTTGAGAGATTTAAGCTGAACCGGCAGGGATCTGGAGAAGAATCAAAATAAATCATTGAGAGAGTTATCTGAACCAGAGAAGACGTGTGCGGGAAAGAATCACAATAAACTGTTGAGAGATTTAAGCTGAATTGGTAGGGGTCTGAAAGAAAAATCTGTTATGTAGATGGTTGACCAGTCCTTTCTTGGGAATTGATCTGTAATTGACTTTTTGAAAATTTGACGATAATTTTCTGTTGATTGATCTTTCCTGAAAAGATGAAAGGTGAGTTGCATGCAATGTCATGATGTATGAAATGCATGGTATAATGCTTTTTCTAAAAATAAATGAGATCGCGTTGTATGCATATGTGTTGTCAATGCTATGACGTATGGATATAATGTATGGATACATTAATTGTTATGTCGCAGTGTTGCTGGAGTTAGGGAAAATAAATCCTTGAGTATTGCTGGGGACGTAAGTCTTCATATTTTTGAAGTTGAAGTGTTGATGAGTTTCCATTTATTAGAGAAATAAACTCTGTTGTGGAAGGGAAACGTCGTGCATTGCTTGTGGACCTCATGAAATCCTGCTGGGGAATCCTGAGAAACTGGGCAACTTTCACTGGGGAACCTTTGGAGCGGTACCTGGAAGTTTTGTTCTGGCGGGGATGTGAGAGCACTTGACATCATTAGGGTGCATACGGGAGATATGTTAGCGATCCTGTAGTAGGATGTACTGGCTTCCGCTCTTGCCGGAAAAGTACCTGCGAGGGATTTTATGGAATAGTCTAAAGATATTATCCTATTTCTTAAATCCATTAGTGATTGTATTTCTATTTTCTATTCCCCTTTTTTTTGCTCATTTGTAAACAGTAGTTACGTTCAAATGCATATGTTCAAAAATAATCATTAGAAGTTTTTGCAAACAAAACACGGAAGTAAAAGTAAAACAGATAGTTTTGCACTTTCAAAGGAATATCTTTGTATTAACTTGAATAAGTATTTTTTGTACAACGAGATGAATATTCTAGTAAGAGAATGTCATCGTAGAAAATGAAAATTGATATAAAGAAAAGATATCTATGTGAAATAATCCCATGGGGTTCCCATTTTGATATAGCATTCATGTGTTTGAGCGTCTTATCCACTTGCTACTTTGTCCGAAGCTGATTGGATTGATTAGACTCGTTTGAGTTTGTCAGTCAATATTGAAGGTTGTCTGCAAGGTGACCCAACGGGACATAGTTAAACGCTTTGATTCGCTAACTTTTTCCTGGACGGCCCTTTAGGGTTTTCAGTCCATCGGGATACCCTTTTTTGCCCAAGCCGCCCTTTCCGGTTTTCTGTTTGTCGGGTGTACAATTTTTTTTTGTTTTATCCCTAATTTATAATCTTCGGAATTTCTTACATCTTCTTTTTGGAGGCCTCGGGGATAGATATTGTTTGCGCCTTCATCCAGACAGGCTCAACCAGAATGCCTTTGCCTCGATCCTCGATCGACTGGGCGGTAGGAGTGTCAGCAGGTGTAATTGTAGGAATTGTAGTAGTAGTACTAGTAGTGTCAGCAGGGACAGGAACAGGGATGGTAACAGGGCCGGTAACATCCTTCGGAGGAGAAATCTCGGGAGAGAATACTCTGCCACTTCGAGTTATCTTGTTGGATCCCGCAAGGTTACTGATGTTGGGGTCAGCCTTCTAAGGAATTGAGTCTTCACCAGCTAGCCAATCTTGCTTGACACCGTGATAGTAGATGTCGCCTCCATAGTTCCATGGGACAATTTCATCCGATGAGTACGGGATTGGACCTAGCATAGTGATTTTCAATGGAGCTACTTTAGGAACTGATGTAATCCTAACAGGTCTTTTGGTGGAGACCCTGGAAGGATTGGCGGAAATGGTTACTATTGAAACATCTTGGTAAGAAACAGTTGGAACAGGAGTTTTTTCAAACAAAATCTCTTTGTCATCCATTAGGTGTTGAACACCTGCTTTTAATAAATGACAACCGGTTGATAGGGAGTAACAAAGGTGGCAGCTTTCATCATATCCCGGGAATAAACCGACCTCCAATAGGTTCTTCTTAATGGTTATGAGAGGAGTAACAAGTTCATCAACATTAGAAACAAACATATCATCTTCAACGGCATTAACACCGCGGCCATGCTTGGGCATAGGAGCGATGATAACATTCGGGATTTCAGGGGCATCAAACTCAATTTCTTTTGCTTCAAGAAGGACTTGCACCTTGTTTTTCAAAGCCCAACAGTTGTTAGTGTCAGGGCCTGGGCTTTCTAAAAGGTATGCACAACGAGCATTAGGATGGTAGTGAGGAGATGTTGTGTTAGGATTATTCGGAGCTTCTTTCAAAGTTACCAGGTTGGACCTTAACAAATGTGGCAGTACTTGAGATAGTGTCATATTAATCCAAGTAAATTGTCTTACTGGTCTTTCTGTTCTAGGCTGGTTGTTCCTTTATTGAGTAGGCACAGGCTTAGGGATCATGACAACCCCCACCATTGGACGGTGTTCAGTTCTTTCTTGGTTCCTTTGAGGATACATAGCACCAACCTCTTTCTTCCATATAAATGGGTTTTTTACAGCGGAAAAGGATGCATCTTTCTGGATCTTCCCACTCTTAATCCCAGCTTCCACTCTTTCCCTGGTCAAGATTAGTTCAGTGAAGCCTGCTAGGGAGCTTCCAATTAAATGATTAAAGAAAGGACCAGACAGGGTACCCAGAAACATATCTACTAGTTCTCTTTCAGAAAGGGGAGGCTGGACTCTTCCTGCTAAGTCCCTCCATTTCTGAGCGTAGTCTTTGAAACCTTCATTTGAAACCATAGCCATACTCTGGAGTTGAGTACGGGTAGGAGCAAGGTATGCGTTGTATTGATATTGTTTATAGAAAGAAGCGGCAAGATCTTCCCAATTATGGATGTTGGCCCTTTCCAATTGATATAACCAATCAAGTTGAGTTCCGAATAGACTGTCTTGGAAAAAGTGGACCCATAAATCTCTGTCCGCAATGTAAGGCTGTATTTTCTTCACATAGGATCGGAGATGCATTTTAGGGCACGAAACTCCGACGTATTTAGCAAATATCGGCGCCTTGAATTTTGGTGGAATGATAATCCCAGACACCAGACCTAGCTTCTCAAAGTCTAGCCCAGGAACTTTCTAGATTTCCATTGCGCTTAGTCGTTCTTCCAGATGTTTGTATTTGTCGTCGGCCGGGGGATACTGCTCTTCAGAGTAATCCTCCTCTTCTTCCTCTTCATACTCTTGCTAGACCACTGTTTCCTGGCCTTTCCCATCTTGATTGTCTTTTTCACCAGATGATGTTGCAAAGTCTAGGGTCATTATTGCTTGTCCTTGGAATCTTCTTCCCATATTCAGAACTCCGGTTACTTTCTTTTTCTTCTTCCTTTCTTCAATTAGCAAGGTTTTTAGATCTTCTTGTCCTTTGGCTAGAGTTAAGAACAACTGCTGAAACTGAGCATTCTGTGCTTGGAGGTCTTTTACCGTCTGCTCGAGATACATCTTACTGAAATAAACAGTAGAAAGATGAGGAGACTTTGTCGTAAGAAACCTGCTTATGTTATGATGAATGGTAAATGCATATGTAATGATTTCAAGGAACTTAGAGATTTAAAATTGCTTTAGACCAAAAAAGGAACACACGTCATATTAATAAATCAAAGCTTGAGTAAATCATGCCTCTTTTGGGCTTACAAAGAAGTACAAAAACTCTAATATAAAAAAGTTGTACGCATCCTCTTTGGCGCGATGTAGGCATTCAAGCTCCACTCCTCATGAGGTTGCTTAGTGAGTTCCGAAACCTTCTTCTCGCTGGCGTAGAATTGGGCTTCGAAAGTGTCTCACTCCCATTTAAGTTGTATCCAATCCCTTTGCAAGTCTTCAAGAGAAGTGGGCATGTCAGGATGCAGGATGGTATACGGAACATCTCCTTCCACAACAGGCTCCATGATTACCGAGAGAATGGAGGGTTAAGGCATCATAAGACTTTGAGCACGAGCTCGTACCCATTTGAGGTAAGGCTCAAGAGGGATGCAATTCTTATGCCCCAATGTCTTGCTATCTACATTGTTCAACATCCTCCAAGCTCGGATAAATCTCTGGCGATGACCTTGATCGTCGTTCTCGTAGTCAAATACCAAACCTTGAATGAGCATCTCATGTGGGCCATCCCTTCGGGTATAACCAAATTGTCTTAAGGCTAAGCAAGGGTTGTTGGTCATACCTCCTCTATTGCCAAGTAAAAGGACATTAGGGAATTCTCTACAATGGTCGACAATAGTAACATTCTCTATGGATCGAGAACACCGATGAATGTCTGAATGTTTGAGCTTCATCAACCTATGTGACCACCTTGAACCTTGCTCGTTCTTCAATACAGATTGGGGAAGATGCGAAATAAACCATCTTTCCAAAAGAGGAGTACAACACATAAGGATAACTCTTTTCCTCATGGTGCGAGTGTGAAAGGAATGTAGGATGTCCCTTAGCAAAGTAGGCATTGGGTTATGAGATATGAAGATTTTGACGGTGTTCACATCTATGAGTTGGTCAGGATTTGGAAACAACACCATCCCATAGATCAGGAGAGCCACAATTTCCTCAAAAGCTTGCAAATCCAAATATTTCCAACCGTTTTGGGCTTTCTCAAACAAGAACTTTTCTAGGAAACCCTTGACACAACTCCTTGTTTCCCAATTAGTTATGACATCAGATGGTTGCAAGTGTAGAGCTTGAGAAATATATTCTGGCTTTGGATCTCTTTTCGTACCGTTGAAAGGTAGTTGATTGAGAATGGGAATCCTCAAGAGTTGGGAGAATTCTTCCAAAGTTGGCACAAGCTGATAATCTGGAAATGTGAAGCAATGGTGTAAAGGATTAAAGAACTAAAAGAGCACCTTCATCATGTCTTCATCAATGTTGAAGGTGACCAAGTTTAGTAGGCGATCATGTATTTCGATGAATGGGGAATTTTCAGGAATCCTTGATGCTAGCTCTTTAAGTTGAGGAGGGATCCTTACAAGATTGACTTGAATAGTTTTCCTGCGAATAGAATCCATGTCCTACAAAACAGAACAAAGATAAATCCCAAGATCCTTGAAATGGTTAGTGAGTATCAGTATGATGTTATGATGTTCATGATGTTTTGTACAAGTAAATATACACAAACAAAGCAAACAAGTCCATAGGTTTAGCCTTGCATGAAGTCTCATAGGTAAGTATCCTCTTGAAGTTTAGTTGGCTCAAACTTGTCCTAGTAATAGTAACCGGGTTCTAAGGAGCTCAATATCACCGGTTTGTTTCTTTGGTCATTGTATCAGCGCAAGCCTCTTTAATGGAGACCGAAATATCCCAAAGAACCAAACCTCAATGAGTGTAGTATTGAGTATCTACCAACTTCAGACTGCACCATAGTCGGTCATCTCACTATGTCCTAATGGCCAAGTTGGTCAAGTAAAGGTTCTAAAAGTTATTTAGTGCTTCATGACATCACTCAGCGGCCCCGTATTCTCCTTGACTACTCAAGGGCTAGCAGTACCCATAAATATGTTGCACTAATGTAGCTATTTCTTAGACCATGTTGGTATACCCCCACAGTTTCCACAATGTATTGCTACTTACCTATAAGGTATCCCAAATCCGGGTAGAGGATTCAAACCCAAACAAAGAACCAAATTGTAAAGCATACAAGTCAAACAAAGAAAGCAAGTAAATGTGATCTAACCCTAAGGTAACCCCACTTTTAGAATAATCCCCAGCAGAGTCGCCAGTTCTGTGATACGGTGGGAGAACTGACTTGGGTGTTTTGTGTTTGATCGCAAATGTTACGGTTAGCAAGAGTCACCACCGACTTTTCTTTTATCCAAAAGGGAAGGTGAAAAAGCACAAGAAAGACCTTTGAGATTATTTCTTGAGTTCTGGGGGTAGATCATGAAAAGGGGAGGTATTAGCATCCTTTTCATCCATGGTTTTCCATGGGCTCTTAGTTACTTGATAGATCACTTGCTTTTGTTTAAAAGTATGCTTTGTGTGGTTTTTGAAAGTATTTTGAAAAGGTGTCATTGTTTTAGGCAAACTTTGTAATGATTCTTATTTGTAATAATGTATACAAAGTGTTTGATCTTTTGAAAAAATTTTCAAGTTTGAAAGATGCTTTTGAAAGTGTAAGTGTTTGTTTTGAAAATAGCAAGGATATTTTGTTTTAAAGGTGAGCAAGTAACTAGGAACATTCTACCTACTCAAAAGTCTTTCATGTTTATTTCTTCTTTTCTTTGACATCGTTATCGTACCATTGGTTTGGTAAATAAACCTATCTTTGGATGTAAAAGGGACGGGCGTGGGTCATCGTATAACCATGATTAGCAATGTTGCAAGGTATCTTAGCACTTTTCTTTAGGGACTCAGATCATTTTGAAAGGCAACTTTTGGTAGAGTCATCGAGGGACTATGATCTTGTATTTTGCTTGTCTTTGCTAAGATACCTCACATGCGTAATATGGTCATTTTTTTAAGGCAACCAAGTGGATTTACCCTAGGGTTGCTTGTGTGCAAGTGTATTGATTTTCATGCTTTGTTTTTGTCTTGATTAGGGTTTGCTATTTATTGATTTTATCTTCTCATACAAACCCTAATTACTAGCATTTATATAAAGCGATAAATTGCGAAAAGTAAAATTACTACGCTATTACATCATTAGGGGAGGGGGTATACAAATTTACAAATGGAGATTGCAATAAAATTAAACCTAATTATCTATTACAACCATATTGAATATTATACAAAATTGAAAATAAAATGCAAGAATATAAGTGGAAAAAGAAGTGATTTTTGTTGTTTTTATGAAAGGGTTTTGTCTTGACCTAAATAAAGGAAATGATTAATTAAAATTTAATAAAATTAGCTTAAACTAATTAAGAAAAGAAATTAACTTAAAAAGGGATTTTTTAGGGTTTTCTTATGAAAAGTATAAATAATAAATAAAAATAAATTTGGATTTTTTATGATTTATGAAAATAATAATAGTAATGATAATAATAATAATAATGAAAAAGAAAAAATAAAATAAAAATAAAAATAAGTTAGAGAGGTGGATTAGTAATGCAAGAGGTGTTGTGAAGAAAAAAAGATTAGGCCCACAATAAGCCTAGGTGCTGCCAAAAAAACACAAAAAGTCAGAAAATAGTGAAAAATAACAAAAGTTCACGCTGGGGCTTGAACCCAAGACCTAAGCGTGACAGGCACGCGCTTTAACCACTGGGGTGGTGATACATCTGTTAACTTGTATGAAAGGATAAATATATAACACAAAACGCGCCCTGATTACACTTCATCTTCAACCTCCAGCCAAAGGACCTGTATCTTCTTCATCTCTCAACAAAAATGAAAAGTTCAAACTTGAAAGTTGTGGCATTTCTTCCCACGAATCCAACCATGTAAATAACTTAAGCTAACAGTCAGAGATGAATGAGAATTTTTTTGGACCTAATTTAAAACCTAAAAATTTCAGAAAACTTTAACTTTAAAATTCTCTGAGCTCAGGCCATATAAATGCAAATTATGGATATGTACAGCTTCGTGGAAATGGTATCTACATTTTATCTTCACAAATCAAAATCAAACGATGTCTGTATGAAGAGATGGAAGTTTGAAAACTTACCTCTTGCAGCTGGAGTCGTGTATGGATTTTGAGCAACCTTTGTGATGGCCTGATTATTTCTGTAGCTTGCCTGGACCTCCTTGAGCGTGTTCCAACTCCTACTTTGCTTTGAGGATGGTTGAAACTCCCAACTCAAGTCAAGTTGCAAGCTTCAAAATTGGAAATGGTGGATAGTGATGGAGGAGTTACAGTCAAGAATCAGGGGTCTGGATCACTTTGATATGATGTATATTATGTGTTTGGATGGTTAAAACTCAATACGCACGAGTGGATTTGGAGATGGCTGTGTGAGGTTCAAAACTGTCAAGTTATGGCATATTCTGAGTTGTAGAGTGCTTGGGAGTGTTTTTGGGTCTTACCATTCATGTGTTATGTTGCAATAGACTTGTGTATATGTATGGAAAAGGTTAGAGATCAAATGCACTCAAGGTTTCTCCGTTCTAGCCTTTTGGCTCTATGACTTGCTTTTGAAGAAAAGTGAGAAGACAAATATCAAAGTGTTGTACAAGCATGTTCTAAGTTCAAAGAGGCTTTAGACACGTTGCTTTTCATTTATAGGGGTTATGTGTGCAGAAAGAACAAGTGCAAACTCAAGGAGTTGACAATTGCAAATGTGATGCTTTATCAAAATGGAAATGGCAACTTTGTGCCATAAATGGAAATATAACTTGGATAAAGGATCAAGTACTTGGATTAAAGCTCTATCAGCTGTGTAAACATTTAATTATGGAGTGACAAACAAGTTTGAGGCCTGCAAAGCAAAGATTATGCAGCCTAGGCTTGGATTTGAATTTTTGTTCATCATGAAATGACTTGTAATTTAAGTTCGAAAACCCTAACTTCCTCTCTTCGATTCTCCCTGCTCAAGAATGATCTCAAGGAGTTCTTGGACATTTTGGAAAGCTTGTAATTTTCTCTACAACACCTATTTGAATAACTTTTGAAAATTCCCCTTGGAACTATATGAAAAAGTGCCATGAAGTTAGGTCAAAATTTTGCCTAAACTAGGGCAAATTTTCACTAAGTGTTTAGTTTCAAGACCATGAATTCATGAATCAATAACTTGAGATCCAAGAATTTTTAGGAGAATTTGTGTAAAGAAATGTTGTATATATCATGGAGATCTACAACTTTAATGTTTAAAGTTTCTTTTGAATCATCTTGCATCATGGTGAAAAATTGGCTCAAAGTCATGAAAAGATATGAAGTTTTAAACACTTAGAAAAATTTATAAGTTAGAAAACTTTGACTTTTCAAAATGAAATCTTGACTTTTTGATTTCTTGATGAATAAGTTTCATATTTTGACATGTTTTTATGAATTGTGATCTTTGACATTGGATTTTGACCAAAAAGTCAAAGTTTAACTTTTTAGTGTACAGTTGACTTTTGATCGGTTGACTGAAAATTCACTATCAATCTAATTGATCTTGAGCAATGTTTTAGGTCATGCCATTAGGTTAAAATAATGCAATTGAAATCTTGAGATCATGCTTCAAACCAATTGATCATTAGCTAAGTCAAAAATCAGAAATTGCCACTTCTCAGTCAAAACCCTAATTTTGACCATTTTGCCCTTTTGATAATTTGATCAAATTTCTTGAGGAATTATGGTTCAAACTTGATAAAATGATACATATGAGTTTATAATGTTGATGTGTATAAAAAATTATGAAGTTTGACTGTAAATTGGCCATGGTTGACTTTTTCCCCAATACAACTGATTTTTAGGTCAATTGCTCAATTGATTGAGCAAAAGTGTGATCCAAGGCTTGAAACTTGACATGAGTAATATTAGGGGTCTGTAATAATCCATAAAAGTCATATGAAGCATTGAAAGTTCAATTATCCTTGTGCAATCTCAAACCTTAATTTTGGTCATAAGTGCTTAAGGAGGTGTCTTGAGTTGATCAACCCTAGTGGTCTTGAACCAAGAGAGATCCTTGTGAGAAAATATTTGATAAATGAGAGGGAAAATTTTGGGGTACAACAGCTGCCCCTGTTAAATCTTCTTAAACCTGAAGAGTTAGATTGGCAGATTTTCCATTCATGACTGGAAGGTGGAAGATGATTGGACATTAGAGTGCCCAGAAATTTTCACTCGAGGGTGTGATGGTCGATGGTATAAGGAATGGGCTTAAAGATGCCATTTGGAGAGGAGATGAGAATTCATCGGAGATGGGCTTGTAGATGCCATCCAAAAATGATTGTTGGACTGTAATGAGTATCAGAATGGCATTCGTGTTTGGAGCGTACCTATATTGTACATGAAAGCTGAATCTGAATGAGTATCAGAATGGCATCTGTGTATAGAGCATATCCGAAATGTATCTGAGAGATGATATGAATGAGTATCAGAATGGCATCCATGTTTGGAGCGTATCTGTATTGTATCTGAAAGCTAAATATGAATGAGTATCAGAATGGCGTCCGTGTCTAGAGCGTATCTGTACTGTATCTGAAAGCTTAATCTGAATGAGTATCAGAATGGCGTCCGTGTTTGGAGCATATCTGTATTGTATTTGAAAGTTGAATCTGAATGAGTATCAGAATGGCATCTGTGTCTGGAGCATATCTGTATTGTATCTGAGAGTTGAATGAGAGAAAAACCGTGAAGTATCAACTTCAACTGTTTGTGTAGATAATTGTCTTGGATTATTGCCGGTATCAATCTCTGACCTTTTATAATTTGATAATGATAACCATCTGTTGATTGATCTTTCCTGAAAATATGAAAGATAGTTGTATGCAATTTCATGATGTATGAAATGCATTACATAATGATGTTCTCGATAAAATGAGTGAAATTATGTTGTATGTATTCATGTTGTCAATTTCATGACTTATGGATGCAATGTATATGCATATAATTTGTGCTGCTATAACACTGTTGGATTGGGGGAAATAAATCCCTGACTGTTGTTGTGGATGTGAAGTGTAAGTCTTCATGTTTTGAAGTGTTGATGAGTTGATGAGCTCCTACTTGTTAGAGAAATAAACTTTGTTGTAAGGGAAACACCGTGTATGGCTTATGAAATCTGTTGGGGAATCCTGAGAAATTGGACGACTTCTACTGGGGATTGATAACTGGAAGTTTTGTTCCGCTGGGGATACGAGAGAGCTTGGTATCATTAAACTGCACACTGTGGGGAATTTTACGGAATAGTCTAAAGATGTTATCCTATTTCTTAAACCATCAACAATTGTCTTTCATTTTTTGCTCATTTGTAAACAGTAATTATGTTCAAATGCTTATGCTCAAAAATAAATCATTGGACGTTTTTTGTAAACAAAATACATAAATAAAGGAAAATAGATAGTTTTGCACTTTCAAAGGGGTATCTTTGTATTTACTTGAATAAGTATTTTGTATAATGAGACGAACATCCTAGTAAGAGAATGTCGTCGTAAAAATGAAAATTTGATACACAGAAAAGATAGCTATGTGCAACAATCCCAAGGGGTTCCCATTCTACTATAGCCTTCATGCCTCTGAGCATCTTCTCCCCTTGCTGCCTTATCCGAAGTTGATTGGGTTGATCAGAACCGCTGAGTTTATCAGTTGAAGCCAAAGGTTGTCCGTAAAGGTGATCCAATGGGACATAGTCGTACGTTTTAATTCCCTAACTTTTTCCTGGGCCACCCTTTTGGGTTTTCAGTCCACTGGGATACCCTTTTTTGCCTAAGTCGCCCTTTCGGGTTTTAGACTTGTCGGGTGTACAGATTTTTTTGTTGTTTTTATCCCTAATTTTTGCCCGAACCTTTTTGGTTCGCCGGGATGCCCTTGTTTTTCCTAGGTGTATCAACCTAGCGGGTCTCTTATGCGTAGTATCTTTTGACTATGTTCGCGTTCACAGGGTGTGGAAGGTCGTCACCATCCATAGTGGTCAAGATCATTGCTCCACCAGAGAATATGCTTTTGATCACAAACGGTCCTTCGTATGTAAGAGTCCATTTGCCCCTGGGATCACCTTGCGGCAGTATGATGTGTTTGATCACCAAATCCCCGACTTGATTTACTTGGCGTTTGACCTTTTTGTTGAAAGCCTTAATCATCCGTTTTTGATACATTTGACCATGACAGACAGCAGTAAGCCTTTTCTCATCAATTAATTTTAGTTGATCAAGTCGAGTTTGGATCCAATCGTCTTCATTCAACCATGCATCCTTCATAATTCTCAGAGAAGGGATCTGGACCTCATTAGGCAAGACAGCCTCCATGCGTATACTAGAGAGTAGGGTGTTGCCCCGGTTGATGTGCGTGTCGTGGTACGATAATCGTTGAGAGCGAATGGTAGCATCTCATGCTAGTCTTTATATATGACTGTCATTTTCTGTATGCTCTTTTTGATGTTCTTATTTGCGGCTTCGACAACACCATTCATCTTTGGCCGGTAAGGGGAAGAATTGTGGTGTTGGATCTTGAATTGCGCACACATTGCTGTGACCATAGTGTTGTTGAGATTCGTACCATTGTCAGTGATGATTCCCTCTGGGATACCATACCAACAGAGGAGATTCTGTTTGATGAATCGGGCTACAACATTCTTGGTAACGGAAGCGAAAGAAGTCGCCTCAACCCACTTCTTGAAATAGTAAATGGCCACCAAGATGAAGCGGTGTCCATTAGAGGTTGTTGGCTTGATTTCACCAATCATGTCGATGCCCCACATAGCAAAGGGCCAAGGAGTCGTCAAGACATTCAGAGGAATCGGAGGTACGTGCACCTTGTCAGCATAGATCTGACACTTGTGGCAGGTTCGAGAATGTTGATAGCAATCCGCTGCCATGGTAGACCAGTAATAACCTTCCCGTAGGATTTTCTTTGCCATCATATGCCCACTGAAATGGGTGCCAAAAGTGCCTTCATGTAGATCAGCCATGATCTTCTCTGCCTCAACCTTGTCTATGCAACGAAGCAAAACAAAGTCATGGTTGCGCTTGTAGAGAATGCCATTACTAAGGAAGAACTTAGCAGAGAATCTCCTTAAGAACTTCTTATCATTGACTAAAGCTCCTTCCAGATATTCTTGAGCCTCGAGATACCTCTTGACTTCGTGAAACCAAGGCCGGTCCACTACTTCTTCAGTATTAATCTTGTGACAGTGATCTGGTTCATCCATTCGTTCAATGGTGATCTGGGGAGCCTCGTTATCCCATTTAAGTTTAAACATGGATGACATTGTGGCTAGTGCGCTTGCTAGCTAATTTTCTTCTCGCGAGAAATGCTCGAAGGTAATCTTCTCAAAATGTGGGATCAATGTCAACACATGTTCTTTGTAAAGGATAAGGTTAGGGTGTTTGTTGTCTCATTCCCTTTTGATTTGGATGTTGACCAAAGCTGAATCTCCGAGTACATTTAAGGATTTGATCCCCAAATCTATGGCAACTTTTAGACCAAAAATACACGCTTCGTATTCTGCCATGTTATTTGTACAATTAAAGCAGAGTCTTGCCGTGAAGGGAGTGTGACATCCTTCAGGAGATATGAGTACAACACCTATACCATTGTCGAGTGCGTTGGATGCCCCATTAAAAACCAGGGTCCATCGGGATCCTTGTTCAGGTTCGTCATAAGGTCTGAATTCTTCACAATTGTTTACCATTATGATGTCTTCATCTGGGAATTCAAACTTCATGGATTGGTAGTCATCTACAACTTGATGAGCAAGGTGATCAGCTAGTACACTGCCCTTTATTGCTTTTTGGGTGGTATACTGAATGTCATATTCCGTCAGGATCATCTGCCATCTTGCTATTCTCCCAGAGAGGGTAGGCTTCTCGAAGATGTATTTTATTGGATCCATTTTAGATATCAATAAAGTAGTATGGGTCACCATATACTTTCAGCCGGCGAGTAGCACATGCCAGAGTGTAGCAAGTTTTCTCGAGCAGTGAATATCTTGTTTCATAGTCGGTAAACTTTTTGCTTAAGTAATAAATAGCATGCTCTTTTCGGCCAGACTCATCATGCTACCCCAACACACACACCATTGAATTTTCCAAAACAGTTAGATACATGATCAATGGTCTTCCCTCGACTAGTTGCATCAAAACAGGAGGTTCTTGCAGGTACTCTTTGATCTTTTCGAAGGCAGTTTGGCACTCATCATTCCATTTGACTACTTGATCTTTCTTCAATAATTTGAAGATTGGTTCACAAGTAGCTGTTAGGTGAGAAATGAATCTGGAAATGTAGTTTAAATGTCCCAAGAATCCTCTGACTTCCTTCTCGGTGCGGGGAGCGGGAATTTCTTGTATATCTTTCACCTAGGCAGGATCCACTTCTATACCTTTACCGCTGATGACAAAGCCTAGGAGTTTACCAGACCTCACCAAATGTGCATTTATTCGGGTTCAACCTCAGCTTGTATTTCTTTTGTCTCTCAAACAGTTTCTGTAAATGATCAAGATGTTCTTCTTCTGTTTGAGATCTGGCTATCATATCGTCCATATAGACCTCTATTTCGTGATGTATCATGTCGTGAAATAAGGCTACCATGGCACGCTGATAGGTTGCCCCAGCGTTCTTCAATCTGAATGGAATAACCTTGTAACTGAATGTCCCCTATTGTGTGACAAAGGTTGTTGTCTCCATGTCCTCAGGCGTCATTTTGATTTGGTTGTAGCCTGAGAAACCGTCCATGAAGGAAAACACCTTATGTTGTGTTATGTTGTCCACCAAAATATCGATGTGGGGAAGTGGGAAATCATCCTTAGGGCTTGCCCTATTCAAATCTCTGTAGTCCACGCACATTCGTACCTTGCCGTCCTTTTTAGGCACAAGAACAACATTAGCAATCCATTACGGATAGGAGGTGACAGACAAGAATCCGGTGTTGAATTGTTTCATGACTTTGGCTTTGATCTTTTCTGACATGTCTGGTCACATGCGACAGACCTTTTGTTTGACCGGTGGGCAGTCTTCTTTTGTTGGTAGACGATGTACCATGATATCTGCATCAAGTCCTGACATGTCTTCATACGATCAATAAAAGACCTCAACATAATCATGTATCAACTGAATCAGACGTTCCTTGACACTAGGTTCTAAATTGGCACCCACCCTGACTTCTTTCTTGTCCTCTTCGGTACCTAGGTTAACTGTATCCACTGGTTCTTCATGGGGCTGAATGGTCCTCTCTTCTTGTTGTAGTAACCTGGGTAGTTCACCTGGCACTTCACAATCTTCCTCACCTTCGTCTTTGGCTTGGTAGATTAGATTTTCAGAGTTACAAAAGAACATAGCAGAATCGTTACCTGTGGGATCCTGAGTGGATGTAGACCTACATTATGAGTGTGTGTAAGAGTATAGTTATCTTTGGAAGAAAGTAAAAAAGTAAAAAAGAAAGAGAAAGAACACAAAGTATGTATGCAAAAACATCCATGATTCATTAGTGACATATGAAAATGAGATGACAACCCTTATAAATGGACCATTGTGCCTCGGGTAAGACACAAGGCTTTAAAAGTCTGAATTGTTTAAATATTACAGATCCGACAAAATTAAAAGACAAATTATTGTTGGATAAAAGTAATTGGGATAAAATATTTAGCTTCCCAATTATTGAGTCCTCCATTGATAGTCGGGAAAATCCATTCCTCCAGGTCGTAGTTGTCCTCATCATCCTTTACTGCGTTGACTTCATGGTTGTTGATCTTCAAAGGGGGCCTCCAGCACGAGCACAGCGTACAGCTTTCTGGGCTCCTGAAGTGAAACCCAAACCAAATTTGTTAGACTTGTATGGGATATCTGGGAGTTGGCCCCAAATAGTGCACACACCTTCTTCTATCACTGCCTTGGCATCTTTTAGAGAGGACATCTTTATCGGAGGTCTTGTAATCTTTGGGATTTTGGGAACAGCTTTGGTTACTGCCACGGTTGGTGGGACTTCCTCGAAATGATGAAATGGAGTTTCAATGAATTCTCTGTCCAATTCCACGCATCTGAAGGAGTTTAAATGACTGACCATATATTCCTCTTCTCCATGGACAATAATGATCTTCCCCTTAGTTGGATATTTCAGCATTTGATGTAACATAGAGGTGATAGCACCAGCACTGTGAATCCATGGTCGGCCCAATAAGCAGGAGTAGGAAGGGCGAATGTCCATCACGTAAAAAGTTGAATCAAAGGTTTGGGTTCCAACTTTTATGGGGATGTCCACCTCCCCATGCACCCTTCTCTTTGAACCGTCGAAGGCCCTTACCACTATATTGCTGGGTTTTAAGGTCAAACCTTCACAGTCGAGTCTATCAAGTGCCTTCTTAGGCAGCACATTCAAGGATGAGCCGGTATCAACCAAGACATGGGCAAAGGTTGTGCCCCTGCATTCGACAGAGACATGCAATGCCTCGTTGTGCTTCCTCCCTCTAGGTGTCAAGCAGCATCTGAAAAACCTAAACCATTATCCAGGGTCAAGCTGGCCACACAGTCTTGGAACTAATCAGCAGAGGTTTCTTGTGGTATATGGGCAGTTTTAAGGAATTTCACCAAGGCCTTTGCATGAGCCTCGGAACACAACAATAAAGCCAGCATGGAAATATTTGACGAAGTCTGCCCTAGCTGCTCGACTACATTGTAGTCGCTTCTCTTTATAATCTTCAGAATTTCTTCCATCTTTTTTTGGAGGCCTCAGGGATAGATATTGTTTGCGCCTTCATACGGACAGGCTCAACCAGAATGCCTTTGCCCCGATCCTTGGTCGACTCGGAGGTAGGAGTGTCAGTAGGTGTAATTGTAGGAATTGTAGTAGTGGTAATAGTAGTGTCAGCAGGGACAGGAACAGGGATGGTAACAGGGTCGGTAACAGCCTTCGGAATAGCAATCTCGAGAGAGAATAATATGGCACTTCGAGTTATCTTGTTGGTTCACGTAATGTTACTGATGTCGGGGTCAGCCTTCTAAGGAATTAAGTCTTTACCAGCTAGCCAATCTTGCTTGACACCGTGATAGTAGATGTCGCCCCCATAGTTCCATGGGACAGTTTTATCTGATGAGTATGGGATTGGACCTGGCATAGTGATTATCAATGGAGCTACTTTAGGAACTGATGTAATCCTAATGGGTCTTTTGGTGGATACCTTGGAAGGATTGGTGGAAATGGTTACTATTGAAACATCTTGGTAAGAAACAGTTGGAACAGGAGTTTTTTCAAACAAAATCTCTTTGTCATCCATTAGGCGTTGAACACCTGCTTTCAATAAATGACAACCGGTTGGTAGGGAGTAACAAAGGTGGCAGCTTTCATCACAGCCCGGAAATAAATTGGCCTCCAATAGGTTCTTCTTGATGGTTATGAGAGGAGTAACAAGTTCATCAACAATAGAAACAAACATATCATCTTCAACAGCGTTAACACCGTGGCCATGCTTGGCCATAAGAGCGGTGATAACATTCGGGATTTCAGGGGCATCAAACTCAATATCTTTTGCTTCAAGAAGGTATTGCACCTTGTTTTTCAAAGCCCAACAATTGTTACTATCATGGTCGGGGCTTTCTGAATGGTATGCACAACGAGCATTAGGATGGTAGTGAGGAGATGTTGTGTTAGGATTCTTCGGAACTTCTTTCAAAGTTACCAGGTTGGATCTCAACAAATGTGGCAATACTTGAGATAGTGTCATATTAATCCGGGTAATATGTCTTACTGGTCTTTCTGTTCTAGGCTGATCGTTCCTTTGTTGAGTAGGCACAGGCTTAGGGATCATGACATCCCCCACCATTGGACGACGTTCAGTTATTTCTTGGTTCCTTTGAGGATACACAACACCAACCTCTTTCTTCCCTATAAATGGTTTTTAAAGCGGCAGAGGATGCATCTTTCTGGATCTTCCCACTCTTAATCCCAGCTTCCACTCTTTCTCTGGTCAAGATTAGTTCAGTGAAGCCTACTGAGGAGCTTCCAATTAAATGATTAAAGAAAGGACCAGACAGGGTACCCAGAAACATGTCTACTAGTTATCTTTCAAAAAGGGGAGGATGGACTCTTCCTACTAAGTCCCTCCATTTCTGAGTGTAGTCTTTGAAACCTTCATTTGAAACCATAGCCATACTCTGGAGTTGAGTACGGGTAGGAGCAAGGTCTGCGTTGTATTGATATTGTTTACAGAAAGCAGCGGCATAGTCTTCCCAGTTGTGGATGTTGGCCATTTCTAATTGATAGAACCAATCAAGTTGAGTTCCGGATATACTGTCTTGGAAAAAATGGACCCATAAATCTTTGTCCGCAGTGTGAGGCTGTATTTTCCTCACATAGGATCGGAGATGCATTTTAGGGTACGAAACTCCGTCGTATTTAGAAAATATCGGCGCCTTGAATTTTGGTGGAATGATAATCCCAGACACCAGACCTAGCTCCTTAAAGTCTAGCCCAAGCACTTTCTGGATTTCCATTGCTCTTAGTTGTTCTTCCAGTTGCTTGTATTTGTCGTCGGCCGGGGGATACTGCTCTTCAGAGTAATCCTCCTCTTCTTCCTCTTCAGACTCTTGTTGGACCACTGCTTCCTCGCCTTTCCCATCTTAATTGTCTTTTTCACCAGATAACGTTGCAAAGTCTAGGGTCCTTCTTGCTTGCCCTTGGAATCTTCTTCCCATATTCAGAACTCCGATTACTTTCTTTTTCTTCTTCTTTTCTTCAATTAGAAAGGTTTTCATATCTTCTTGTCCTTTGGCTAGAGTTAAGAACAACTACTGAAACTGAGCATTCTGTGCTTGGAGGTCTTTTACCGTCTGCTCGAGATCCTTCTTACTGAAATAAACAGTAGAAAGATGAGGAGACTTTGTCGTAAGAAACATGCTTATGATATGATGAATGGTAAATGCATATTGTTGTACCCCAAAATTTGCCCTCCCATTTTTCACTCAAGATGCTATCACAGGGTTCCTCAAACACTCAATTTGGCTCAAAAGTTGATCAAGCAGATTCTCTTCCTAGGCAAACAATCAGTAATTAGGGTTTGGTGCTTCTTACAGAAAACTGAGCCCTCAAGGTTTCAAATTATTTTCATAGGTCTTCATATCTTCTCAGAGTTGTTTAAACTAGTTTTCAGACCTCGCAGTACAACTTTGCTCAACCAATGGCCCAGATAACTGAAAACAACTATAGCAACCCCAAAATCAACCCCTTTGCGAGAACAAGTTCAAGTGCTTGTAAACTTCTTCATTATTCAGTATTTTTGAGTGGTTTTTATTGCGTACGATTCTCCTTGATGTCATCTCCAATTTCTTTTCATAAATCAAGAGCTGATTATGTACGGAAGATCATCAGAAAATTCGAATATTTTAGAGGTTATTTTGCAAATTTGACCTAATCACGAGAAGTTTTTGTCCAATTTTCGAGGCCTATAACTTTTCAATATTCAATGTTCTGAAGCAATTCTTTTTGCGGAGCATCACAAATAATTTTGTTTCCAAGATTGCTTCAACGATCGAAATCAGAATGCATTTGGAAGGCCATGAAATCTTTTGAAACAATATAGGTTACTTGTTCCGAGCATTTGGTGTTTATTGGACGAAGGTGGATTTTGGACCAAAGTTCTTAAGGCATCACTATTCTATCAAGTACAATTGGATTAAATTGCAGGTTACCATGAATTGAAAAATTGAAATTAAGGACTCGTCAGAAATAATTCGTAGATTCATTCGAGAAATGTCATGAGGTTTAAATTGGTTCAGATACGCTCATCATTTCTCAAAGTTCATTCAAAGATATTATTTTGATTCAAATGAATCAAAGTGTTTGGTTTACTCGGGATTGAGGTTACCAAACATTTGTGGGTCATGTTCATTCATTTACCATCAAGATTCAATTCACTTTTGAGTACCTTGCAAATATTATGGATTCATATCATACAAAGGCATTTAAAGGAATATTGGAAGAAAGAGCTTGAAACTTCAAAATCAATTTGAAAGAGAAAGGTATTTTCAAGAAATTATCATTGAATTCCCAAAATTACAAACAAGTTCAAGCATATGCAAGATTCATCCATAAATTCCACATAATTCCAAAATTCAACAAATAAAGTCTAAACATTACACTAAAACAAAAAAAGACTATCAATCCTTTATGCAACTTGTTGCTGTCCATTTTACCATGCTACTTCCTTGTCTCTCTCCACCTTGTTTCTTACTACAAAAATAGCCTGCAACCTGCTGCTATACTAGCTGCCAAAAACCTGCATCAAAGCCTGTACCAAACAGCCCAAAGGTTACAAAGATTCAGCAATACAAAAAAACCGCAACTAAAAAGTAATGGAACAGTGCCTTAAAATTGTTCAAACCTATCTCATTTTTCCCTCCCAATTCAATCCCTTATTCTTCTATATAAGAAAATCAGGGAGAAGGCAGTAAAGGGGGAGTCGCAGAAGAAGAAAAAAAACATACAGAAATATACACAAAGTTCATTCCAAAACCTCTCCTCAAACCACTCAGTATAAACTCAAAAGTTCCTAAACAGTTTCATTTTTTTGCTAGCAACACAGAACTTTAGAGTTTCAAGAATCAAGAAGAAAGAATAGAAGCATAATTACCTCATCTCTGGTGTTATTTTCCTATACTTGTCGGAGTTGGTAAACCTTCAAACTAGCTCCCATCATTAACAGCTCATCGAATCTGCTCCAATCTTAAGCAGCATCATAATCACACAACTTCAACACAAACATCAACAAAAATCATAGATTTTCATAAAAGGAGAGAAGAAGTATTAAGAGCTTACCTGAGAAGACCCGTCGGAGGAATTCCAATCCGGTAATTCTCTCTTTCCCTCTCGTTTTATGCTATGGTTGTTGTTGTATTGGACATCACCATATTTGCTGTTATGCTCTAAATCAATATAAATTCCTTGGTTTTATTGCTACTGTGACACCGATTCAGTTCTTGTTGATTAAAAGCTCAGAACCTCCATGAGAACTATTTTTTACTCTGAATTTTTGTTACTATATAAAGAGAAATCAGAACAGCTATATTGTTATTGATTGAGGGAACAACACAGAATTATTTTTGTTGTTTTTCTGTTGTTCTGAATTGTTAGAGTAGAGGAATGGAGGTTTGTCGATGGAACGGCTGAGAGGAACAGAAGAAACTAACGATGTTGTTAATGGAATGGCGTGAAAAATTAAAACAAGAAGCGTGTTTGGAAGGAGGTTGCGGCAGTTGCTGTAGTTTTATTAGAGTTTATTTCTTTTGACAATTTGTTCCTCTGGCCCTTAGCAAATCCACTCCAAGCCCATCTTTTTTTTTAAAAACTATAGCCCGCTCCGTTTTTATTTCATATAAACTTGGGCTACAACTGTTTTTGTTACCAACTAAGCCCAGCGAATTACTTCTTTTTGCACCCCCATTTGTTTAATTTCCAACGCCTTTTATTTATTTTTATTTTTTTTTATTTATTAGTTGTTTTGATTAATTATTCTTGTTATTAATTTTCTTGTTATTAACTTTCTTATTATTAATTTTCTTTTGGTTTTTCTTCATGTTAAAAATGTCACAAAAAATAGTAGAATATGTTTTTATTTTCTTTTCAAATTTTCTCAAAAACAAAGATGTCAAAAATATTATTTAGTATTTGAATTTTTTGAATCTTCATCATAGTTTTTTTTTATTTGATTTAATTTCCTTACTTGATAAAATCACAACACAACTCCCTTTTATTTTTTCGTGTAATTTATTATTTTCGCATTCTTTCGATTATTGTAATTGCTTACTATTTGTAAATATTTTAATTAGGATTTTACTTCATCCCCATTCATAAATTTGTACCCCCATTCCCGAAGCTCTGTAATAGCGTAGAATTTCAACTTCCGCATTTTATGGTTTTACTTATTACTGTATAGTAATTAGGCGTGTATGGCAAGATTTTGTTAGAACATAGTTTGATTCTACAACCCTCAGTTAGAGTTTTGATGATAACAAAATACAAGATTAAATAAATTGTAAGATTTATAAGACATATATGCTACTTAAAATTATGTTGTGTATTTACAGAAACTTTGATGGAATCAGAATCAGAATATCAGTATCAACATCAGTATCAGATGATATGTCTGCATCAGAAGATCAAACATGTGCTATACGCTGAAGTCTGATGAACAGAATCTGCGCATAATATACTCTGACTCTGATCAAGATCCTAACCATGTCATCAGCACTTAGAAGCGTCAGAATAAGCTAAAGCCAAGAACACTCTGATTATCATTAGCAGAACACTCTGAAGTGTCAATGTTACTATGCATTCAAGACAGATTAATTACCAACGAATTTATTCCAAGACAAAGATCTTCTCAAAAAGGAAAGAACGTTATGAGCATTGAAATGGATTTATGGACAGCAACGTATCTATTACTAGGCTACTTAAACAAGTCAGTGGGAAAAGAAATGGCTAATACTCTTTTACGCACGCACGCATACGAAAACTCTCTCACTCAAATTGCTAAAGCTTTCAACCACGCCTACTCAATAGCATTAGCAATCTAGTTTCATCTAAGCTTCATATTGTGTATTATCACAGTTGTGATATATAGTTTTTCTAGAAAACATCAAACACACATTTGTTCATTTATCTGTAAAATAATTTCCTTGAGATAAATTGGTCTGTGGTTAGACTCAAGAAGGCTTTAACAATTGTTAAAGCAGTTGTGTATTCAGTTGAATATAGTGGATTAAGACCTCATTGGAGAGAGGAGAAACCACCTTGACGGGTGGACTGGAGTAGTTTGAGATCAAACGAACCAGGATAAAAATAACATGTTGTCTGCATTTGATTTCAAGTTTTACAATTCAGCCCCCCTTCTTGTGTTTTTCACATCTTCAATTGGCATCAGAGCGCCTGGTTCTGAGCTTATAACACTTAACTGTGTCAGTAAAAGATCTAGCGTTAGAAAAACACTATGTCAGGACCACATCAAAACATCAGCAATGACAACAATGAAGAAAGAGACAGATTCAGTGGCAAACCTCTAGTCTTTGATGGAGAGAACTTTGATTACTGGAAAGACAGAATTGAAAGCTTCTTTCTGGCCCACGATGTTGATCTGTGGGATATGGTGACTGATGGATACATGCACCTAGTGAATGCAAGTGGTCAGAAGATTGACAGGAAAGCAATGTCTGATCAACAAAAGCGTGATTTCAGAAATCATCACAAAGCAAGAACAATTCTTCTCAGTGCCATCTCTTACTCTGAATATGAAAAGATATCAAACAGAGACACTGCAAAGAATATGTTTGACTCTCTGAGAATGACGCATGAAGGCAACATTCAAGTTAAAGAAACTAAAGCTCTTGCACTCATTCAGAAGTATGAGGCATTCAAGATGGAAGAAAGTGAATCAATTGAAACGATGTTCTCAAGATTTCAAATTCTGGTTGCTGGTCTCAAAGTTTTGGACAAAGGGTATTCTACTGTTGATCATGTTAAGAAGATCATCATAAGCTTGCCAAAACAGTGGAGGCCAATGGTCACAGCGCTGAAGCTAGCTAAGGATCTCAACAAAATCTCTCTGGAGGAACTTGTCAGCTCCCTCAGAAGTCACGAGATAGAGCTAGACGCTGATGAACCTCAAAAGCAAGGTAATCCATTAGCTTTAAAATCTAACAGAAAATCTGACTCCAAAGTTTTGCAAGCTGTAGAAGAAACCTCTGATGGGTCCTCATCAGAAGAAGATGAATTGTCTCTCCTCTCCAGAAGGGTGAACCAACTGTGGAAGCAGAGGCAAAGAAATTTCAAGAATCCAAGAAGATCCGAGAATCAGAATGAATCCTCCTCCAAATACAGAAGGTCAGAACCCTCCTCTGGATACAGAAGATCTGAAGGCTCTTCAGGAAGCAGAAATCCAAACAACAAAGACATCATCTGCTATGAATGTAACGAGCAAGGACACTACAAGAGTGATTGCCCAAAGCTTCAGAGGGAAAAGCCCAAAAAGAAGTTTGGCAAGGAAAAGAAGAAAAGTATCATGGCTACATGGGATGACTCTGACACATCTGAAGCTGACTCAGAATCAGATGATGAGAGAGCAAACATAGCTCTCATGGCAAACATAACAGAAGACAGTGAAGCTTCTGAATCAGACTCTGAATCAGACACAGAAGAGGTATTTCCTGACTTTGCTATTAACTTTACTAAGGCTGAACTAGCTGAAAGCCTTAATGAAATTCTGGAAAGATATCAGCAGATTAGAGTCAAATTCAGAAACCTGAAAAGGAATCTTCCTTCTGACTCTGATAAAACTGAGAGTCTCAAATTGGAGAATTCTGAGTTAAAAGATAAAGTTTCAAAATTAGAAAATCTATTACAAAACTCTCAGAAGGAAACAATTCTTGAAACTCCCAGTAGTGCTGATGAGATCATCAAGGAGTATGATCACAGCTTTCAGAAGTTTCTAGCTAAAAACATAGATAGAAGCAAAATGGCTTCAATGATCTATGGAGTTAGCAGAAATGGCAGAAAAGGAATAGGATACCAAGGTAAGGTACCTACACCAAGGAATGCCATGGATTTAGTGATAAAACGCACTTCACTTGATTCTCACTTTGTATATGGGCACACACATGACATCAAATATACTAGTAGTAATTATTCTATCAAACCAAAATTCAACCAGAGTTTTGGTAAAACTAACAGATCAGGACCCAAGAAAATATGGGTACCTAAGGATAAAATAATACATGTTGCAGATATCTTTAGCAGCAAAGCAGAAACACCAGTCATGGTACCTGGACTCTGGCTGCTCACGACACATGACAGGAAGAAAGCATATGTTCCAAAGCCTGGAACTTAAGCCTGGAGGCCACGTAGGCTTTGGAGGCAATCAGAGGGGAAAGATCATTGGCTCTGGAACAGTAGGTAATGGAAATCTTCCCTCTATAAGTAATGTTTTATTAGTAGATGGATTAATGCATAACCTGTTATCCATAAGTCAATTAAGTGATAACGGTTATGATATAATCTTTAATCAAAATTCATGCAAAGTTATTAGTCAGAAAGATGGGACTATCCTATTTAATGGAAAGAGGAGAAACAACATTTATAAAATAAAACTTTCTGAACTGAAAAGTCAGAATGTAAAGTGTCTTTTGTCTGTTAACAACGAGCAATGGATCTGGCACAGAAGATTGGGGCATGTTAGTATGAGAAGAATATCTCAGATTAACAAACTCAATCTGGTCAGAGGACTTCCTAACCTGAAGTTCAATTCAGATGCTCTGTGTGAAGCATGTCAGAAAGGCAAGTTTACAAAACCAGCTTTCAAATCTAAAAACGTTGTTTCCACCTCTAAGCCATTAGAACTTCTGCACATTGACTTATTTGGACCAGTTAAAACTGCCTCAGTCAGTGGTAAGAAGTATGGGTTAGTAATCGTAGATGACTATAGCAGATGGACATGGGTAAAGTTCTTAAGACACAAGGACGAGTCACACTCTGTGTTTGTCACCTTCTACAACCAAGTTCAGAATGAAAAGGATCTTAGAATCGTCAAAGTCAGAAGTGATCATGGTGGAGAGTTTGAAAACAAAGATTTTGAATCATTTTTTAATGACAAAGGCATTCTGCATGATTTCTCTTGTCCTAGAACTCCCCAGCAAAATGGAGTTGTAGAACGAAAGAACAGAACATTGCAAGAAATGGCCAGAACCATGATCAACGAGACTAACGTTGCTAAGATCTTCTGGGTAGAGGCAATAAACACAACGTGCTACATTCAGAATAGAATCTCCATAAGACCTATTCTGGAAAAGACTCCATATGAATTATGGAAGAACAGAAAGCCCAACATTTCATATTTTCATCCATTCTGATGTACATGCTTTATTTTGAATACTAAAAATTATTTGAACAAGTTTGACTCTAAAGCACAGAAGTGTATTATGTTAGGATACTCTGAACGCTCAAGAGGGTACAGAGTATACAATACAGAAACACAGATTGTGGAAGAATCAATCAGTGTTCGTTTTGATGATAAGCTTGACTCTCAAAAGTCAAAGCAGAATGAATTACTTGCAGGTATGGAAGTTGAATTCACAGGTACTGAAGACAAGTCATCGGAAGCTCTTAACAGAGACACTCCCTCAACATCAGAAAGAGGCACTGCAAGCAATCCAGCATCCTCTGTTGATCTACCTCAGAAAAGACCATCCAGAAGCAGCATGGATCACCCAGAAGAAACAATCTTAGGAAGAAAGGAAGATCCAATCAAAACAAGAGCCAGCTTCAGAAACTCTGTAGAATCCCTCATGGGACTTGTCTCTCTGATTGAACCATCCTCAGTTGATGAAGCACTTCTGGACAATGACTGGATTCTAGCAATGCAAGAGGAGCTGAATCAATTCACAAGAAATGACGTATGGGATCTAGTTCCTAAACCAAAAGGATTCAACGTCATTGGGACAAAATGGGTGTTCAGAAACAAACTGAATGAACAAGGTGAAGTCATCAGAAACAAGGCACGATTGGTAGCACAAGGTTATAATCATCAAGAGGGGATAGACTATACAGAAACCTTTGCTCCAGTCGCCAGGTTAGAGTTTATCAGACTTTTAATTTCATTTGCTGTTAATAAAGGCATCACTCTGTATCAGATGGATGTTAAGAGTGCATTCTTAAATGGCTATATAGAAGAAGAGGTATATGTGCACCAACCCCCTGGTTTTGAAAGTTCAAAAAATCCAGAATATGTTTTCAAACTAAAGAAGTCACTGTATGGTCTGAAACAAGCTCCCAGAGCTTGGTATGAAAGACTAAGTAACTTTCTGTTAGAAAAGGAATTCATCAGAGGGAACGTGGACACAACTCTATTCTGTAAGACAGTTAAGAATGACATTTTAGTATGTCAGATTTATGTTGATGGTATTATATTTGGATCTACTAAACCCTCTATGGGAAGAAAATTTGCTAAGTGTATGCAGGCAGAATTTGAGATGAGCCTAATGGGGGAACTGAAATTCTTTCTGGGCATTCAGATAAATCAAACCCCAGAAGGAACTTACATTCATCAGAGAAAATATGTCAGAGAACTTCTGAAGAAATTTGATCTCTCAGAATGTAAGCCATCAAATATTCCAATGCATCCCACGTGCATTCTGGAAAAAGAAGAGGTAAGCAAAAAGGTAGAACAGAAGGTCTATAGAGGTATGATTGGTTCTCTTCTTTATCTGACAGCTTCAAGGCCTGATATTTTATTCAGTGTATGCATTTGTGAAAGATTCCAATCAGATCCTAGAGAATCTCACTTAACAGTTGTTAAGCGAATTTTCAAGTATCTGAAAGGTACTACTAATCTGGGTCTGTTTTATAGAAAATCAAGTGATTACAGCTTAGTAGGATACTGTGATGCTGACTTTGCTGGAGACAGAGTAGAGCGTAAAAGCACTTATGGAAGCTGCCAATTTCTGGGAGAAAATCTGATATCTTGGTCCAGCAAAAGACAATCCACAATTGCTCTATCAACAGCAGAAGCTGAATACATAGCAGCAGCTGGATGCAGCACACAAATGCTCTGGATAAAAAGTCAACTTGAGGACTTCTAGATTTTTGAGAGTAACATTCCTATCCTCTGTGACAACACTTCTGCTATTTGCTTAAGTAAAAATCCAATTTTGCATTATAGGGCAAAGCATATAGAAATAAAACATCATTTTATTAGGGACTATATTCAGAAAGGAATTTTAAATTTTAAATTTATTAACACAGACCATCAATGGGCTGATATTTTCACAAAATCACTTTCTGAAGATAGGTTCAACTTCATTCTGAAACATCTCAGCATGAAGCTCTGTCCAGAATAAAATTGTTTTAATTTTATATATTAACCTTCAGAATTGTGTTTATTTCTCTGTGAACTTCTGATCAATCCTCTTTCAGAATTTTAGAAATGCAGATTGTATCAGAATCTATCCATGAAGATCTGAGCGCTTCAGTTCAAGGATAGATGTGATGTTCACTCAAGCAAACAAGTGTCATCCAGTCATCAGCTGTTTCTTGAGGCTGAACACGCGTTCACGCTTCTCAAAAGGCAAAGCGCTGATTGGATGCATTGAGACACATGTCATGGGTAACCGTTTAAGTATCTTTTTGAATCCCCTAAAATCAGCTATCATTTAATGCTAATAATCATTATTAATTTCTCTCTCTTAAACGTTTAGGTTTTCAAAAACTTTTTAGAAATCTATTTAAACACTTCACACCATTCACACGACTTCCTCCTTCTTCTTAGAATTTTTCCTGTGCTTTCCTTGTTTTCTTTACATGTTTGTCTGTAATATTTTTACTTGTTCTAAACTATCATTGCTTCTGTTTTTAATACAAACGTTTTTTGCTCTGATCATTTTAACTTTGATTATTCGTGCTTTTTGATAACTGACAAAAAGGGGGAGAAAGAATGATATTTTTCAATAACGGATTACTGAGACAAAAGTCTCAAACATTCTAACATTCTGATATATTTGAATTTCCTTCTTCTGAAAAGCTTACAGGTACAAGAATCTGATGAACTCTGTTAAAGTAAAACTCTGATGCTCAAAGAAAATTCAGTAAAGTTCTGATGCTCAAGGTCTCAAGGAATCAAAGGGAAGTAATCAACTCAGGGGGAGTTTTTCTCTTCATTACTCTGATGCTTTTTATTCCTTATCTTCTTATCTCTGATACCTTCTATTCGTTAATTGATTATCTCTGATACCGTTTCCTCTCTATCATTAAACTCTGATACCTTTCATCATTTTATTTTAATTGAAAAAAAATCTGGTTTTTGTCATCATCAAAAAGGGGGAGATTGTTAGAACATAGTTTGATTCTACAACCCTCAGTTAGAGTTTTGATGATAACAAAATACAAGATTAAATAAATTGTAAGATTTATAAGACATATATGCTACTTAAAATTATGTTGTGTATTTACATAAACTCTGATGGAATCAGAATCAGAATATCAGTATCAACATCAGCATCAGATGATATGTCTGCATCAGAAGATCAAACATGTGCTATACGCTGAAGTCTGATGAACAGAATCTGCGCATAATATACTCTGACTCTGATCAAGATCCTAACCATGTCATCAGAGCTAAAGCCAAGAACACTCTGATTATCATTAGCAGAACACTCTGAAGTGTCAACGTTACTATGCATTCAAGACAGATTAATTACCAACGGCTTTATTCCAAGACAAAGATCTTCTCAAAAAGGAAAGAACATTATGAGCATTGAAATGGATTTATGGACAGCAACGTATCTATTCCTAGGCTACTTAAACAAGTCAGTGAGAAAAGAAATGACTAATACTCTTTTACGCACGCACGCATACGAAAACTCTCTCACTCAAATTGCTAAAGCTTTCAACCACGCCTACTCAATAGCATTAGCAGTCTAGTTTCATCTAAGCTTCATATTGTGTATTATCACAGTTGTGATATATAGTTTTTCTAGAAAACATCAAACACACATTTGTTCATTTATCTGTAAAAGAATTTCCTTGAGATAAACCAGTCTGTGGTTAGACTCAAGAAGGCTTTAACAGTTGTTAAAGCAGTTGTGTATTCAGTTGAATATAGTGGATTAAGACCTCGTTGGAGAGAGGCGAAATCACCTTGACGGGTGGACTGGAGTAGTTTGAGATCAAACGAACCAGGATAAAAATAACGTGTTGTCTGCATTTGATTTCAAGTTTTACAATTCAACCCCCTTCTTGTGTTTTTCACATCTTCAGATTTAAAATCAATCGCTAGATAAAACTAATTTCAAAGATAAAATTAACTTGAATCGAACATACTTTTTTCACACGCGCACCTCTAGGGTAAATTCGCTTGTTGCCTCGGAAACACAGTCATGTCCCTCGAATATGAGACGTTTTAGCAATGACCCTTTGATAAAAATATCGTAGTCTCTCGATGACCCTCGATGTTGCCTTCGATAAAACGATCTCATCCCTTACGAAAATTGCTAAAAACGTCTCATAAGTTGCTTTCGATGATTGTAAAATTGACCCGCGCCTGTCCCAAAACATCCAACGATGGGGCTTTTTACCAAATCAATGGTAAGATAGCAACATTAAAAGGAGGAAGAAAAGAACCTTGAGACCTATCGAGTAGGTAGATTCTCTTCTAGTTGCTCGCTTGCTCATGATAAAAACATTTTTACACCAACACTTTCATCTCAAAACATTTCAAAAAAAGACAAAACATTTTGTATACATTCTTATAGAGACGAGAACCATTGCAAAATGTCTTTTCAAAACCACTTTCAAAAACACAATCCACAAACACATCTTTGAACTATCTTTCGAAACAAAACTTTGTATGCGTTCTTATAGAAACGAGAACCATTACAACGACATTTTCAAAATATTTTCAAAGCTCACACCACAAGCACACTGTCAAAATAAAAGCAAGTGATCTAAACGAGTAACTAAGAGCCCATGGAAAACCATGGATGAAAAGGATGCTAATACCTTCCCTTTTCATAATCTACCCCCCGAACCCGAGAAATAATCTCGAAAGGTCTTTCCTGTGCTTTTTTACCTTTCCTTTTGGATAAAAGAAAATTCGGTGGCGACTCTTGCTATCCGCATAAATGCGATCAAAACGCAAAACACCAAGTCAGTTCTCCCACTATATTACAGAACTGGCGACTCTGCTGGGGACTGCTAAAAAATTCTAAAAAAGAGGGGTTACCTTAGGGATAGATCACCTTTACTCGCTTTTATTATTTGATTTGTGTGATTTATATTTATTTCTTTGTATTGGGCTTGCTTTGATCCTCCACCTGGATCTGGGACACCTTTTTAGGTAAATAGCAATAGATTGTGGAGACTGTATGGCATAGACCGATATGGTTGAAACAATGGCTATGTTAGTGTGATGCATTTTTGGGTACCGGTATCCCTCGTGGTGAATCGAGGAGAATACGGGGCCGCTGAGTGGCGTCATGAAGCACTAATTGACCTTGGAACCCTAATTGAACAAACTTAGCCATTAGGACTTACTGAGGTATCCGGTTTCGGTATAGAGCTGAAAATTGGTTGATACTCGATACTACACTCATTGAGGCTAGACTTTTGGGATATCTCGGCCGCAAGAAAAGATTATTATGCTGAGACAATGTCTAAGATAAAGGTCGGTGATATTGAGATCCTTTAGAACCCAGTCATTATTTCTAGGACAGGTTGAGCCAACTAGACTTCAAGAGGGTACTTACCTACAAAACTCATGCAAGCCTAAAACATAGGGATTTGTTTGTTGTGTGTGTATATATTTGCTTGTACATAAACATCATAAACATCATCGACATCATATGCATGCTCACTAACCATTTCAAGGATTTATAAATTTATCTTTGTTTTTGTTTTGTAGGACATGAATTCTCTCCGAAGAAACACCATCTGAATCAGCTTTGTAAAAGCACATCCTCAACTTCAAGAGCTAGCCTCAAGAGTGCTCGGGGATTCTCCTTTTACCAAGAAATATGGTCGACTCCTCAGTTTGGCTACATCCAACTTCCAAGAAGAGATGATGTGTGTAATTTTCCAATTCTTTGATCTCGTACATCATTGTTTCACTTTCCCAGACTATCAGCTGGTACCTACACTGGAAGAGTTATCTCTACTCTTAGGGGTACCCATGCTTAATCAGATACCATTCATCGGTCTAGAAGGGATTCCAAAACCTGAAGTCATCATCGAAGCTTTACATGTGAAGAGGGTCGACGTCATAGCCAATTGGGAGACAAGAAGTGGGGTTAAAGGCTTTCTAGCTAAGTTTCTATTGGAAAAAGCTCGTTCATTCTGGGATGACATGGATTTCCAAGCTTTCGAAGACGTACTAGCTCTCCTCATTTATGGTTTGGTTCTGTTTCCTAATTCGGACCAATTCATAGACGTTAATGCCATCAAAGTCTTTCTCTCTCGCAATCCTATACCTACCTTACTAGGAGACATCTTGCATTGCCTTCATACCCGTACCATGAAGAAAAGAGGCCCCCTTTTATGTTGTATCCCCCTACTCTCTAAGTGGTTCACTTCACACCTGCCTTAATCAGCATTGAAGAACGAGCAAATACTGACTTGGTCTCAAAGGATGATGTCTCTCACCCACTCTGATATCCGTTAGTACTCGAGATCCTTGGAAGATATCTCTATCATTGACCGCTGTGGGGAATTCCCTAATGTACCTCTGCTTGGTATTAGGGGAGGTATCACCTATAACCCATGCTTAGCTCTTCGACAATTTGGGTATGCCCGAAGAGACGGCCCTCACGAGATGATCACCCAAGGTTTGGTGTTCGACTACGACAAAGAAGACCAAGGTTACCGCCAGAGGTTTACACGTGCTTGGGGAATGGTGAATAATGTGGACAGTAGGACTTTGGGACATAAAAACTCTATCCCTCTCGAGCCTTACCTTAGGTGGGTACGGGCTTGTGCCTAGAGTCTCTTGATGCCTTATCCTTCCATCCTTCCTATCATCATTGAGCCTGTTATTGAAGGAGACGTCTCAAACACCATTCTTCATCCTGGCATGCCTACCTCTCTCAAAGACCTGCAGAAAGCTTGGGTTCAGTTAAAGGAAGAGAGAGAGACACCTTTTAAACCCAATATTACGCCAGTGAGAAGAAGGTTCTGGAGCTCACCAAACTGCTTCATGAAGAGAAAAACCTGAATTCCTACATTGCTCCAAAGAAGATGCGTTCGGTCTTTTTGTCTTAGGAGCTTTGCTGTATTTTGTTTCTTTCTTTGTAAGCCCAAGGAGGCATGATGTATTCAAACTTGGTTTTATTTAATATAACGTGTGTTCCTTTTTTGGTTTGAACAAGTTTAAATCTCTAAATTTCCTTGAAATCATTTGCATATTGCATCTTCATTCATCATAACATCATACAGGTTTCTCAAAATAGGTCGCCTTATCCTTCTACTATTTATTTCAGTGAGATGGATGTTGAACAGACTGTGAAATATCTTCAGGCGCAGAACGCCCAGTTCCAACAAATGCTCATGGCTCTGACAAAAGGACAAGAGGAGTTGAAGACTCTGCTGGCCAAAGAGAAGAAGAAGAAGACGAAGAAACCAACCGGTGTTGTAATCATGGGAAAAAGGTTTAAAGGACAAACCAGGTGAAATTTATACTTTGCAACATCGTCAGGCGAAGGAGATAATCAAACCCAGGAAGTGAACAATGACCCAGCATCCGAAGGAGAGGAAGAACTTGATTACTCTGAGGAACAATATCCTCCTGCTGATGATAAATACAAATAGCTAGAGGATCTTTTGAAAGCTATGGAGATTCAGAGGGTACCCGGTTTGGACTTTGAAGAATTAGGACTCATCTCGGGGGTTGTCATCCCACAAAAATTCAAGGTCCCCACTTTTGCCAAGTACGATGGTGTCTCTTGCCCGAAGCTACATCTAAGGTCATATGTCAGAAAGATTCAACCCCACACAGCTGACAAGAATCTGTGGGTGCATTTCTTCTAGGAGAGCTTGTCTGGGACGCAGATGGATTGGTTCTACCAATTGGAAGGGACCAATGTTCGCAACTGGGAAGAGTTGGCCGCCGCTTTCTACAAACAATATCAGTATAATGTTGATTTGTCTCCGACTAGGACGCAGTTACAAAGCATGTCTATGGGAACGAGTGAAGGTTTCAAAACCTATGCTCAAAAATGGAGGGATCTCACAGGAAGGGTCCAGCCCCCTCTATCCGACAGATAATTAGTGGATTTGTTCCTAGGCACCTTGTCAGGACCATTTTTCAATCACCTGATTGGGAGTTCCTCAGCTGGGTTTACTGAATTAATTATGACTGGTGAGCGGGTTGAGGCCGGTATAAAAAGGGGCAAAATTCAAAGTGATGCATCCTCGAGTATGGTGAAGAAGCCCTTTGTTGGAAAGAAGGATGTCAGTGCTGCATATGACTATAGAAATCAAAACAAAACCAACCGTCATCCGGTAGTAGGGGCTGTCATGATTTCTAACCTTGCGCCAAATCAGCAGCGAAATTATCAGCGCAAACCAGAAGCACCCATGTGACGATTTACCCGGATTAACATGACCATGTCTCAAGTTTTGCCACACCTTCTAAAGACCAATCTGGCAACTTTAAAGGAAGCTCCCAAGAACCCCAATACTGCTTCTCCTTGCTACAACCCGAACTCCCGATGTGCTTATCATTCTGAAAGCTTGGGGCATGATACAAATGATTGTTGGGCCTTAAAGAATAAGGTGTAAGACCTTATCGATGCGAAAGAGATTGAATTTGATCCCCCAGAAATGCCTAGTGTAATAACGACGCCAATGCCCAGACATGGCCAAGGTATCAATGCCATTGATGATGATCGTTTTGTCTCCTCTGTGAATGACTTAGTTACTCCTTTGTTGAGCAGTAAATAGAATCTACTGCAAGCCGGCTTGTTCCCAGGCTGCGATGAAGATTGTCACTTATGCAAGTCTCTACCGAACCGCTGTTTGTTACTAAAGATAGGCGTCCAACGCCTGATGACTAGAAAAGAAATCCTATTTGAAAAACTACCTCTTATTAAAAGTTCTTATCAAGATGTTTCGATAATCACCATTTACGACAATCCTCCTAGGGTCTCCACCAAAAGACCCGTCAGGATTACATCTGTTCCAAGATCTGCACCTTTAATCATCACTATGCCAAGACCAATATCGTACTCCTCGAATAAAGCTGTTCCCTGGAGTTATGGGGCTGACGTTTATTACTATGGCGTCAAGCAAGATCAGTTGGCTGTCAAAGACGAAGTTGTGAGAGATATTGATCCTGATGTCAGTAACATCACTGGGACCAACAAAATATCAAGAAGTGGAAGAGTCTTCTCGCCTGAGATTTATCCAAAGCACGTTGCTACTCCTGCGATCATTCCTACTACCACTCCTACCGACACTCCCAGTGATACTCCTACTGTTATCCCTACTACCGATACAAGGGGTAAAGAGGCTTTGATTGAGCCTGCCCAAGCAAGAGAACGTCCCGAGGTTATCCTTGAAGCATCTAGAAAAGAAATAGAAGAAATCCTGAAGATAATCAAGAAAAGTGACTACAACATTGTAGAACAATTGGGGAAGACCCCCTCGAAGATATCACTGTTGTCCTTACTTTTATGTTCTGAAACTCACGCCAAAGCCTTGGTAAAGTTTCTTAAGACCGCCCACGTGCCCCAAGAGACCTCCATCGACCAATTTGAAAATTGTGTGGCCAGTCTAACTGCTAATAACGGATTGGGCTTTTTCGATGCTGATTTAACCTCTAAGGGAAGGAAGCACAACGATGCCTTGCATATTTACATTGAATGCAGGGGAACCACACTTGCCCGCGTTCTGGTGGACACTGGCTCATCATTGAATGTCTTGCCCAAAAATGCTCTCGACCAACTGGATTGCGAGGGGCTCATCTTAAAACCAAGCAACATCATAGTAAGGGCCTTTGATGGCTCCAAGAGGACAGTGCACGGAGAAGTTAGTATCCCCATAAAAATTGGGACTCAGACTTTTGACTGAACTTTCTATGTGATGGGCATCCGCCCTTCGTACTCTTGTCTGTTGGCTCGACCCTGGATCCATGGCGCTGGTGCCGTTACTTCCACCCTACACCAAATGCTAAAATACCCGATCAGAGGGAAGATTGTCAGTTCACAAAGAGGAGGAGTACATGGTTAGCCATCTGAACTCTTTCAGGTATGTTGAAATGGATGGTGAATTCATAATGACTCCCTGTCAGAACTTTGAGGAGGTTCTAGCAACGGTCGCGGCAACCAAGTCTACTCCAAAGGTCCCGAAGATTACCAGACCTCCACTAAAGATGGCCTCGTTGAAAGATGCTCGAGCAGTAGTTGAAGGGGGAGGATGTACTATCTGGGGTCAGCTTCCGGATATTCCCTACAAGTATGACAAATTTGGGTTGGGGTTCACTTCAGAGGCCCAAAAAGTTGTTCGACGTTCTCGCACTGGGGGACCACCTCTGCGTATCAGCAATCAATGAGTCAATGCAATAGAAGACAGTGATGGCAGCTGTGACATGGACGAATGGATTTTTCCAACCATCGGCGGAGGGCTCGATAATTGGGAGGCCAAAGATTTCATTCCTATTACTTTTATTCAAGAGTAATTGTCTTTTAATATTTTCAGGCTTGTAATATTTAAACAATTCAGACTTTTTAAAACCTTGTGTCTTACCCGAGGCACAACGGTCCATTTGTGAGGGTTGTCACTTCATTCTCATATGTCATTAATGAATCATGGACATTTTTGCATCAAATTTTGTTTTCTTTGTCTTTTCTTTCTTACATTTTATTTCTTTCAAAGGTAGCTATGCTCTTACACGCACTCACATATTAAAAATACAGGTCTACATCCACTCAGGATCCCATGGGTAACAGTTCTGCTATGGCCAATTGTGACTTTGAAAATCCGATCTACCAAGCCAACGACGAAGGTGAGGAATATGATGAAATTCCAGGGGAGTTGGCCAGGTTGTTGCAACAGGAAGAAAGGACCATTCAGCCACACAAAGAGCCGGTCGAAACAGTTAACTTAGGAACTGAGGAAGACAAGAAGGAGGTCAAGGTGGGTGCCAATTTGGAATCCAGTGTCAAGGAGCGTCTGATTCAGTTATTACACGACTATGTTGAGATCTTTGCCTGGTCGTACGAAGACATGCTGAGACTTGATGCAGACATTGTGGTACATGTCTACCTACAAAGGAAGATTGTCCCTCAGTAAAGCAAAAGGTTTGTCGCATGAGGCCCGATATGTCGAAAAAGATCAAAGCAGAAGTCATGAAGCAATTCAATGCCGGATTTTTGGCTGTCACCTCTTATCCCCAATGGGTGGCCAATGTTGTTCCCGTGCCCAAGAAAGACGGTAAAGTATGAATGTGTATGGATTACAGAGATTTGAATAGGGCAAGCCCCAAAGATGACTTCCCACTCCCCCACATCGACATCCTAGTCGACAATACGGCACAACATAAAGTGTTTTCCTTAATGGACGGTTTCTCAGGCTACAACCAAATCAAAATGGCACCTGAAGGTATGGAGAAAACGACCTTTGTTACACAGTGGGACACATTCTGCTATAAGGTCATGCCATTCGGACTGAAGAATGTTAGGGCAACTTATCAATGCGCCATGGTAGCTTTATTTCATGACATGATACATCATGAGATAGAGGTCTACGTAGATGATATGATAGCCAGTCGCAGACGGGAGAAGAGCACCTTGGTCACTTACAAAAGCTGTTTGAGAGGCTGAAGAAGTACAAGTTAATATTGAATCCAAACAAGTGCACATTCGGAGTCCGGTCTGTTAAGCTCTTAGGTTTTGTTATCAACAACAAGGGTATTGAGGTTGATCCTGCCAAGGTTAAAGCAATATAAGAGATGCCTTCTCCTCGTACTAAGAAAGAAGTCAGAGGATTCTTGGGAGGTCTGAATTACATAGCCAGCTTTATTTCTCATCTGACAGCTACTTGTGAGCCAATCTTCAAGCTCTTGAAGAAAGATCAAGTAGTCAAATGGAATGACGAATGCCAAGTTGCTTTTGACAGGATCAAGGAATATTTACAAGAGCCTCCGGTATTGTTACCACCCGTCGAGGGGAGACCTTTAATCCTGTATTTGACTGTTTTAGAAAACTCAATGGGGTGTGTGTTGGGGAAGCATGACGAGTCTGGCCGAAAAGAGCATGCTATTTATTACCTGAGCAAAAAGTTTACCGACTGTGAAATGAGATATTCACTTCTCGAGAAAACTTACTGCACTCTGGCATGGGCTGCTCGCCGGCTGAGACAGTATATGCTGACCCATACTACTTTGTCGATATCTAAAATGGATCCGATAAAATACATCTTCGAGAAGCCCTCTCTTTCTGGGAGAATAGCGAGATGGCAGATGATCCTGATAGAATATGACATACAGTATACTACCCAGAAATCTATAAAGGGTAGTGTATTGGCTAATCACCTTGCTCACCAAGTTGTGGAAGACTATCAGTCCATGAAGTTTGAGTTCCCAGATGAAGACATCATGACATTAGACAACTGTGAAGAAATCAGGCCATATGACTGACCTCAACAAGGATCCCGATGGACCCTGTTCTTTGATGGGGAATCCGATGCACTTGGCAACGGTATCGGTGTTGTACTCATATCTCCGGAAGGATGTCATACTTCCTTTACTTCCAGACTTTGCTTCAACTGTACAAACAACATGGCAGAATACGAAGCATGCATCTTCGGTCTCAAAGCTGCTATAGACTTGGGGATCAAATACTTGGATGTATTTGGAGATTCAACTTTGGTCATCAGTCAGGTCAAAGGGGAATGGGACACCAAACACCCCAACCTTATCCCTTACAAAGAACATGTGTTGACTTTGTTGCCGCATTTTGAGAAGATTACCTTCGAGCATTTCCCGCAAGAAGAAAATCAGCTAGCAGACGCACTAGTTACAATGTCGTCTATGTTTAAACTTAATTGGGATAACGAGGCTCCTCAAATCACTATTGAGTAGATGGACGAACCAGCCTACTATCACGAGATTAGTACGGAAAAAGTAGTGGATCGACCTTGGTTCCATGAAGTTAAAAGGTATCTCGAGTCTCAGGAATATCCAGAAGGAGCTTCGGTGAATGACAAGAAGTTCCTAAGAAGTTTCTCAGCTAAGTTCTTCCTTAGTAACGGCATTTTGTACAAACGCAATCATGACTCTGTTTTACTTCGGTGCGTAGACAAGGTTGAATCTGAAAAGGTCATGGTTGAATTACACGAAGGCACTTTTGGTACACATTCCAGTGGGCATACGATGGCAAAGAAAATCCTACGGGCAGGCTACTATTGGTCTACCATGGAGGCAGATTGCTACCATCACTCTCGGACTTGCCATAAGTGTCAAATTTATGCGGATAAAGAGCACGTACCTCCAGTTCCTCTAAACATCTTGACGGCTCCTTGGCCCTTTGCTATGTGGGGAATCGATATGATTGGGGAAATCAAGCCAACGGCCTCCAATGGACATCGCTTCATCTTAGTGGCCATCGACTATTTTACAAAGTGGGTTGAGGCAGCTTCCTTCGCTTCCGTTACTAAGAACGTGGTCGCCCGGTTCATCAAACAGAATCTCATCTGTCGGTACGGTATCCCAGAGATAATCCTCACTGATAATGGTACGAATCTAAACAACACTATGATCACCGCCTTGTGCGAGCAATTCAAGATTTAGCATCGCAATTCTTCCCCTTACCAGCCGAATATGAATGGTGTTGTAGAAGCTGCTAACAAAAACATTAAGAAGATCATATAGAAAATCACGGTCACATACAAAGACTGGTATGAGATGCTACTGTTCGCTCTCCATGGGTATTGTACCACAGCTCGCACATCAACTGGGGTAACACCATATTCTCTGGTATACAGCATGGAGGATGTCTTGCCTATTGAGGTCCAGGTTCCCTCTCTGAGGATCATGAAGGATGATGGTTTGAATGAAGAAGATTGGATCCAGACTCGATTTGACCAACTAAACTTGATTAATGAGAAGAGGCTTACAGCTATCTGTCATGGTCAGATGTACCAAAAACGCATGATCAAAGCTTTTAATAAAAAGGTCAAACATCAGGTATATCGGGTCGGTGAATTGGTAATCAAGCGTATCATTTTGCCACAAGGTGATCCCAGGGGAAAATGGACCCCTACATATGAAGGGTCATTTATAATCAAAAGCATATTCTCTGGTGGAGCAATGATCTTGACCACTATGGATGGCGACGACCTCCCGCACCCTGTAAATATGGACATAGTTAAAAGATACTACGTATGATAAAAGACCCGCTAGGTTGACTGGCCTAGGAAAAAGTAAGGGCTTCCCGGCGAACCAAAAGGGTCCAGGCAAAAATAAGAGATGAAAATTAAAAGATATGTACACCCGGCAAGTCGAAAACCCGAAAGGGCGGCTTGGGCAAAAAAGGGTATCCCGATGGACTAAAAACCCGAGAGGGCGGTCCAGGAAAAAGTTAGGGATTGAAGCGTATGACTATGTCCCGTTAGATCATCGTGTAGACAACCTTTAGCATCGACCAATCAACTCAAACGACTCTAAATCGATCCAATCGACTTCACCAAGGCGACAAGTGGACAAGACATTTTGAGACATGAAGACTATAGCAGAATGGGAACCCCATGGGATTATTTCACATAGCTATCTTTTCTTTGTATCAATTTTTCATTTTTTACAACGACATTCTCTCGCTAGAATGCTCGTCTCATTGTACAAAAAATACTTATTCAAGTTAATACAAAGATATCCCTTTTGAAAGTGCAAAACCATCTATTTTTTCTTTGTTTTTATGTCTTGTTTACAAAAATGTCCAATGATTTATTTTTGAGCATATGCATTTGAACATGATTACTGTTACAAAAAAAACGGAAAGACAATTACTAATGACTTTAAGAAATAGGATAATATCTACAAGCCATTCCATAAGATCCCTGCAGGCACCTTTTTCAGCAGGAGCGGAAGCGAATACATCCTACTACAGAATCGCTAACATATCCCCAGTATACAGCCTGTTGGTATCAAGCGTTCTCATATTCCTGACAGGATAAAACTTCCAACCACCACTCCAGAATATCCCTAGTAAGTTTCCCAACTTCTCAGATTTCCCCAGTAGGATATCACGAAGACTACAAGCAATGTCTGATGTTTCCCTTCTACAATAGAGTTTATATTTGGAAGTTCACCCATCAGTGTTTCATAAGGGATTTATTTTCCCCGCTGTGATCGGTGGAAATAGAACTGACTGTTTTGGAATGTTGGTTCGTGAAATGTCGCGGTAAGCAAGAGTCGCCACCGGCTTTTATGTTCTCCAACATGGAAAGGACAAAAGCATAGCAAAATTCCTTTTTGAGATATTTCTCGGTTCGGGAGGTAGATTATAGAAAGGGAAGGTGTTAGCACCCTTTCTATCCGTGGTTATCCACGGGCTCTTAGGTACTTGCTCACTATGTTTTCAAAAATTGTTTGCTTTTCAAGTGTTTGTGGGTTTTGAAAAAGTTTAGTTTGAAAAACTTCTAGGTAACTCTTTTATCAGTCCTCAAGAGTGTATGAAGTATTTGTTTAAAAAAACTTTTTGAAAGTGTAGGTGCGAAAAGTTGTTTTTGTTTTTTTGAAAGAGCAAGTACCCAGGAGAAATCTACCTACTCTAAGGAATTAGGCTGTGTAAGAGTCCTTTAGACAGTACTATCTCACTATTGAGAAGTAGGTAGCACCGTCATTGGAGTTATTCGGGTCAATTCGATTATTAGGGACATGTGTGGTCACCAAAGCAATAGTAGGACGCCTTAGCGGTAACCCTAATGTCCTAGATCCTTTTTATCTGAGGCAACCATTTCGAGGCAACTGGATCTTTAGACAGGAGGGCGACCTCTAAAATACCCTATACTTGATGACCACCTCAAGGTAACCAAGATAGGCGTACCCTAGGAGTGGCATGTGCATGTGTGTTAAATTCAGTTAAGATTATCTTGTACATGTTATTTGTGAGCTACACTTTGATTTTATTTTCAGACAAGTCTTGCATGCATAATTAACAGTTAATATTATGCGAAAATAAATTGCGGAAAATTGAATCTACGCTATTACAAGGCGTCGGGTATTTACATCGCCAAAAACATAACCCTTGAAAATAAAGTGAGAGAAAATAAAGAAAGCGATAAAACCCTAATTATCTATTACATCCTCGGAAACCGTTACATAAATATAATCAAAATAATAAAGTACGAAAAGAAAATGAATTGGGACGTCCTTAGGGTTTTGACCCTTTTTGAGAAAAGAAAGAAGTTTGGTCCTTTGCATTTAATTAAATATTAACCCTAAAACTAATTAATTAATGAATTACAAAGAAAAAGTGTTTTTAATGTTTTAATGAAAATAAAATAAAATTTAAAGGGAAATATGGTTAAAAGTTAGTAAAAAAACCTAAGTCTAATTTATTTTATTTATTGTAAAAATAGTCAAAATTAACCTAATTAAACTAAATAAATTTGGTTAGTATTTATTTACAAAATAATAATTAAAGGTGAAAATAGTAATAATAATATAAATATTCACATTTTTATTATCTGAATTTATTATGAAAATAATATTAATTATGTTAGTTAAATAAATAATAATAATTAGTAAAAGGAATTAAAAGAAGAAAAAAAAAAGAAGAAAAAAAAGAAATAGTAAAACCAGGGGGTGATGGGCCCTTAGGAGGTGTTATTGGAATTTCCAGGCCCATTTGTTTCTAAAGCCTTTCTGACTTTCCTGGTTGTCCACACTGGCTTTGACCAGGAGCATGGTGTTCCTCTTCTTTTGGCCTTTGGATTCATGATTATGGCCACATGGCATGCTGAGCGCTGGAGGTATATGGTGAAGCCTTTCATGAAGCCTGCATGTAATTCTGTATAGAAAAATATGAAACAAATATTGGGTGGACCTGGGAATCGAACCCAGGTCCCAACGCTTGCTGAACACCTGGCCAACCACTCGACCTCTTTGCACGCTTTGTTAATATTATAAACAACAAATATAATATTTTGAAAACAATTCATATGCTGGAAAGAGAAAAAAAAGCGCGCTCGTTTGAACGCTCCAACCATGCACGTACAGCTCATCATCTTCCTCGTTTACCTGTGAAAAAGACAAAGAGATAGCGGGGGGTTTTTAACCCCCACAACCTGCATCAACAGAAAATAGCGAATAGGCGTGTGATTATCATAAATGTTTCGCGACACATCCAATGCGTTCGTCTTGTCCTCACGAGTTTAACCATGTATCTCATCAGGCTTAATTTTTCTTATATCACAAAGCCCCAATTTGAGAGCTTGGAAACCCTAACATTCATTCATGGCAAATTCTGATTCTATGCGTTTCAATGCAATTAACCTATGCCAAAAGTTTCCTGTGGATTCAAGCAACACAAAACCAACAAAAAATCATATGAAATATGCATGAATCATGAGTTTCGATTTTCAAAATAGTAAGCAAACCGTGAGTTCGTGTGGAGCGATTTCTTAGGCCTTAGCACGTGGTTTTGATTCCAAAACGTTTCTGGGAATGCTACCAATGTATTAGAATCCTTAAATTGCTTTGAAAGGGCCTGAGAGTGAGAAAACAGTTCTGAGTTTTCTTGACTTTTTTTCAATATTGCATATGGCTTTCTTGCAGAGTTTTCACGTCCACATGAATAGGGTTAGGTTCTGTACATATAGAGGACTGAATTAGGTTAAATCCTTGGGCAAGAGATCCATGGAATTATGATTTGTATATTTGATTTTCAATCAAATATTTTTGCATCTTTTTGACTGACAAAACTTGCTAATTTTGGAGATTTTGGTCCCCTTGATTGATACACGAAATCTTTAGCATGTGTTGACCACTTTTGCTTCACAAAAAGATTTAGAAATCATATCTTGGTATTTTCCTACAATTAAATTAATTAAATGAATTAAAAATCAATTAAAAATCCAATTAATTAATAAAAATAAGAAAATAAATTCAAATAATCTCAATGGGTCGTGCATAGGCCTTGGACAAAGTTTCAAGAAGGAATTTGAGGCCCATTAGCAAAAACAAGATGTTTTAGGCAAAGTTGACTTTTGCAAATTCCCAAAAATTTCCCAACTTCTCCAATGCATATCTTGCTCAATTTTGATCATATGAACATGTTCTTGGACATTTTGGAAAAGTCTTGAAATCCTCTAACCAATGCCTTTGTTCCCATGTCATTTGGATTTACCAATCTCAAGCTATGGTCTTTGACTTAAAGTGTATTTTTGTTGACTTTTGAAATTGACCTATAATGTAGAAATTGATAACTTTTTGTGAGAGAATTTCTTGGACTTGGAATGTGAAGATGAGTTGTAGGAAATGTCATCCCCTTCAAAATGAGCATTGGATGGGATTTTTCTGATGAACCATGAAAAAGTTATGCCTTGGTCAAGATACAGTTGACTTTTCTGCTGTCCAAAAATAGTAACTTTTGGCATCTTGATGATTTTTGAGCCATTCTTGTGGAATCATGATCAAAACTTGATCAAATGATGATTGTGGACTCAAAATAAGATGTTGACCAAAAATTTTGACTTTTGACTGTAAAATGACCATTTTGCCCCTGCAGTTGATTGTGAAGCAAATGAAGCTTTTGACTGTGCAATTTGCCTCTATGAGTCTTGAAACTTGGCATGTAGATGCTTGAAAATGTATATGGGCACATGAGACTTGATTGGACCACTGAAAACCCCAAATTCCTTGAGAGAACCAAAACCCTAATTTTGACTGGCTTAGGAGGCATTTGAACTGTGCAATCCTTGAGTAGTCTTGAACCACTTGGAGATGATTCTTGATAAATCTTGGAAGAATATGGGAGGGCAAATTTTAGGGTACAACACCCGCTTCCAGCAATGCTACGGCACAAACAATCTTTAATTCTATACATTTGCATCTATACGTCATAGCATTGACAACTCAAGTACATACAGTGCAATCTCATTTATTTTGAGAGGCAAACATCACACCATGCATCGCATACATCATAGCATTGCATACAATTAACTCTTCGCCTTTTGCAGGAAAGAGTCATTTGACAGGAAATTATCATCAACAAATTTCCAACAGACAAAGATTTTTAACAAGAAAAGAATGGTCGACCATCTACATAACAATATATTTCTTCTAGACTCTTACTGGTTCAGATAAAGCTTTCAACGGTTTATTCTGATTCAAAGAAGTATAAAAACTCTAAGATAAAAAACTTGTACACACCCTCTTTGGAGCGATGTAGGCATTCAGGCTCCGCTCCTAATGAAGTTACTTAGTGAGTTCCAAAACCTTCTTCTCGCTGGCGTAGAATTGGGCTTTAAAAGTGTCTTGCTCCCCTTTAAGTTGTATCCAATCTGTGATACGGTGGGAAAGAACCGACTGTTTTTTTGGAATGCTGGTTTGCGTTTTGCGTTTGTTTTTCCAAAATGTCGCGGTAAGCAAGAGTCGCCACCGAGTTTTATTTTATCCAACAAGGAAAGGAAAAAAGCACAGAAAAATTCCTTTTTCGAGATATTTCTCGGGTTCGGGGGGTAGATTATAGAAAGGGAAGGTGCTAGCACCCTTTCTATCAGTGGTTATCCACGGGCTCTTAGGTACTTGCTCAATTGTTTTCTTTGTGCATGTGGGTTTGAAAAAAAAGGTTTTGTTTTGAAACTTCGATTTAACTCTTGCTTTTATCCTCAAGAGCGTATGAAGTGTTTTTGAAAACTTTGTTTGTAAAGTGTAAGCGTGAAAAAGATTTTATTTTTTTGAAAGAGCAAGTACTTAAGAACCATCTACCTACTCGAAAAGGGAATCGTTCTTTGCTATCGTCCTTTAGACAATGTTATCCCACTATTGATGAGTAGGTAGCACCGTCATTGGAGTTTAAGGGTCAATTCGATTTTAGAAACTTACGGTCACCAAAGCAATGTTAGGATGCCTTAGCGGTAACCCTAATGTCTTAGATCATTTCTTTTGAGGCAACAATATCTGAGGCAACCGTTTCAAGGCGACTATGATCTTTAGACAAGAGGGCGACCTCTAAAACAACCTATACTCAATGACCGTGTACAAAGGCAACCAAGTGAGGTGTACCCTAGGAGTGCGCATGTGCGAGTGTGTTAATTTCAGTTAATTTATCTTTGTACATGTTAATGGTGATCTATGTTGATTTTAGGTTTAAACATTCAGTCTTGTCATGCATCCCTATTATCAAACATCTAACAGTTATATTTTGCGGAAAATAAATTGCGGAAATTAAATTACAAGGCGTCGGGTATTTACATCGTCAAAAACAACCCTTTGAAATTTAAATGCGGAAAATAAATAAAGTGATAAAAATATTCCTAATTATCTATTACATTCTGGGAACAAATACAATATCGAATAAAATGGATCGCGTACGGGAAATTAAATCGAGTGCGAGTTCTAGGGTTTTGACCCTTTGTTAAAGAAAAAGATTTTTTTTTTTGTTTTTGAATTAAGAAAGAAATTAATCTAAGTTAATTATTAAATTAGTAAATAAATTAATTAATAAAAATATTTTTTGGTTTTTGGTATTTAAAGAAATAAAATGAAACTAATTAATGTTAGTCAAAACCTAATTAATTCTAATTGATTTTAATTATTTACAAAAAAAAATGTATTAATGTTAATTCTAATTAATGGCCTAAATTAATTAAATTAATAATTGTTAATAATATAAAAAAATTAAAATTTGAGCTTAATAAAGAAAATATTATTTTTATGATTTTAATTTTATTAAGAAAAAGAATTGATTGGTTAATTAATATTAAAAATATAATAAAACAATTAAATAAACTAAATGAAAATAGAGAGAGATAGAGGTATATGGGCCTGGTTTTTGGAGGTCTGAATAGCAATTTCAAGGCCCAATAACACGCTGGCCTGGTGGACTTTTTGGATTCCATGTGCGCCTTTTGACTTGGTCCCATGGTGGACCATCATCCTGGATCACCAGATCTGGCCTTGGGCCATCTGGCGCTTGATTGAGTGAGGACACATGATGAGTTCCACGCCTAGATTTGCACTGGATTATCTGATGGAAAAATATAACAAATAACATGGGGGACCTGGGATTCAAACCCAGGTCCTATACATGACTGCCAGCTTGCTTTACCACCAGGGCGTTGTGCTTCATTTATCAATTAGATACAAGATAATGATAATAAAAGAAAACACGCTAACATCCAGAAAAAACAAAATGCACGAAATTTGATTTAAATTGTCCAATGGGAGAACGACAGCTTGTCGTCTCCTACCTCTGAACCCTGCACATATTACCTGCGGATTTGGATCCGCAACTGAATGCGCAAGCTCACTCCAAAATCCATTCCAGTCCATGAAAATCAATTCCGAGCACATGGTTGAGTTCGTCTGGGCTTCCTGATTAACCCCATGTCTTTCTTGAGTCTTGATTTCTCCTGAAAAAGAAAACCCAAAAACAGGAACGAAGAACCCTAACTATGGGGGTTCTTCATCTAGGCCAGAAAAATGCAATTGGCTAATGCAGAACGCTTGGAAATTTGATGAAGATTATGAATATGCAAATGGTTTGTACAAAAGGTGCAAGGAATAAGATTTACGAATTCAAAAGAAGGGCGGTTTTCTGTGACACTTACAGTGCGTTTGAGCGTGTATGGAAACCGGCTTTGGGTTAGTTCTGCTTCAGTGATTGTCAAGGAAACGATTGAGACCGTTCTTGGCTTCTGAATTTGCCTCTAAGTGTGAATTCGAACTCAAGCTTTTTCACCCTTTTTCCAAGTTTTCTTCTGTTTGTTCTTGCAGCCTCCAACCCTGTTTTCGTACCCTCTAGCTTCCTTATGTAATGTGGAAGGCATTAGGTTAACAAATATGCCTTGAATCTTCCCCATCAATGCATAAGATATTTGATTTGATTCACTATTACTAAACCTTCCAAAATTGACAAAACTCAATCTTTTTGCACATGGAATGCTTGATACGAGTTTTATACCCTTGATGATGATGATTCAGTCCTGAAATAGCCAAAAAGATATCAAGCAATCAATATTTGGATTTAATTTGATTTAATTTGATTTAATTTGATTAAAAATGAAATAATTCAATAAAAAATCAAATAAAATAATACAATTGATAAATGGCCACAAGGCTGAAGCTAGGACACGTGTGCAATGTGGCAAGTTCAAATCAAGTGGAAAAGAATGGGCCCATTTGACAAAATTTGAAGTTTTGGGGATAGTTGACTTTTGGCAATTTTGCAAAAATGCCCAACTTCAACAATGCATAACTTCTTCAATTTTGAACTTTTGGAAGTGTTCTTGGACTTTTTAGAAATATTGTGATGTCCTCTAACCAACCCTTTTGGTCTAATCTCATTTTGATATTCCATGCTCAAGTTATAAGCTTTGGAAAAAAAAGGTATTTTTGTTGACTTTCAAAAATGACCTATAATGTCCAAATTTATAACTTCTTGTGAGTTCATTTCTTGATCTTGGGGTATGAAGATGGATTGTAGGAAATTGCATCCTCTTCAAAATGAAAATGAGCTTTGGATGGGTCATTTCTCATAAAGTATGAGAAAGTTATGCTTGGTCAAAGTTGAGTTGACTTTTCCTACAAAACGCTAATTTAGCAACTTTTGAGTCTTGATGAATTTTGAGCAATCCTTGATGAATCATGATCAACCCTTGATAAAATGATGAAATACCCTTAAAAATGATAATGTTGACAAAAAACCTTGAAGTTTTACTGTTTATAGGTCACAGTTGACTTTTGCCCTAGCACAATCGATTTTTGGACCCTTTGAGCAATTGACTGACCAAACTTCCTCTGCAGGGCTTGAAATTTGACATGGATGACCTTGAGAACATATTAGGACATTAGGGAGAATTTGAGGTCATTTTTACTCAAGTATCTTGATGCAACACAAAACCCTAATTTGGGGTTGACTGCCTTAGGAGATAGCTTGACTGTCCAACTCTTGAGCAATCTTGAGCCACTTGGAGATTTTTCTTGCCATGTCTTGAGAAATATGAGATGGAAAATTTTGAGGTACAACATATGCCCCTGTTCAATCTTCTTAAACCTGAGGATGTAGATTGGCTTTCGTGCCTTTCGTGATCCGAAGGTGGAAGATGATTGAACACTAGAGTGCCCAGAAATTTGCACTCGCATGAAGTGGTATCAGCCTGGTGATGTCATGAATGGGCTTACAGATGCCATTTGGAGACTGTTGATAGGAGGTCTTCGACTGGAATAAGAATCAGGGAGATCTTAGCGTTGATTTGACTGAACTAGAGAAGGTCTTGGATTAACTTTGACTGGATAAGAATCAGAAAAATCTTAGAATCGATTTAACTAAACCAGACGAAAGTCTTGGAATATCTTCAACTGGAATAAGAATCAGGGAGATCTTAGCGTCAATCTTACTGAACCAGAGAAGGTCTTGGATTAACTTTGACTGGATAAGAATCAAAAAAATCTTAGAATCGATTTAACTGAACCAGACGAAGGTCTTGGAATATCTTCAACTGGAATAAGAATCAGGGAGATCTTAGCGTTGATCTGACTGAACCAGAGAAGGTCTTGGACTAACTTTGACTGGATAAGAATCAGAAAAATCTTAGAATTGATTTAACTGAACCAGACGAAAGTCTTAGAATATCTTCAACTGGAATAAGAATCAGGGAGATCTTAGCGTCGATCTGACTGAACCAGAGAAGGTCTTGGACTAACTTTGATTGGATAAGAATCATAAAAATCTTAGAATCGATTTAACTGAACCAGACGAAAGTCTTGGAATATCTTCAACTGGAGTAAGAATCAGGGAGATATTAGCGTTGATCTGACTGAATCAGAGAAGGTCTTGGATTAACTTTGACTGGATAAGAATCAGAAAAATCTTAGAATCGATTTAACTGAACCAGATGAAAGTCTTGGAATATTTTCAACTAGAATAAGAATCAAGGAGATCTTAGCGTCTATCTGACTGAACCAGATAAGGTCTTGGATTAACTTTGACTGGATAAGAATCAGAAAAATCTTAGAATCGATTTAACTGAACCAGATGAAAGTCTTGGAATATCTTCAACTAGAATAAGAATCAGGGAGATCTTAGCATCGATCTGACTGAACCAGAGAAGGTCTTGAATTAACTTTGACTGGATAAGAATCAAAAAAATCTTAGAATCGATTTAACTGAACCAGATGAAAGTCTTGGAATCTTTCTGAGGAATCCGCTGAAACAGATCTCAATAGATATAGTTTTTGAGGGGACTACCAGGTCATATAAGTAGTCAACGGTGTTTATTGGTTCGTCTTTCCCTGAAAAGGTAAAGAGTTAGTCATATGCAATGTCATGATGTATGAAATGCATGATATATATCAAGCAATGATGCTCTCAAAATAAATGAGATTGTGTGGTATGATGTGTATATGCCTGTATCATGATGTATGGAAATGTAATGTTTCTAACTGGGGAAAATAAATCCCGGATAGCTGCCGAAGAATAGAGCTGGATTCTTCGTTTCCACTGGGGATGGCGAACGAAGAGAATAAACTTGCAGGAGAGGATGACTCCGTTGGGGGAATATACTGATGAGGAGATTACTCTGTGGGGAAGAGATATTCTGCTGAAGATTCCACTGATAAATTCCGTCGGGAAGAATTATCGTTACTGGTGATATTGAATCCTATTAGGGATTGAATTCCTGTTTGTGAAAGGAAAGAACTCCGCTGAGGATGATCTTCGGTTGCAACTTCTCTGGGAATAACCTTTTAGACTCTTATGAGGATAATCCTTTGAGTTCTGCTGGGAATGATCCTTTGAACTCGGCTGGGGAGATTTATTTTTGTACTCTGTTGGGGATAAACTTCCAGAGTCTACTGGGGATGATTCTCCCAACTCCATTGGGGAAGCTTTTTCAGACTGTGCTGGGAAAGTTTTAACTCCACTGGGGATAACCTTCTATTCTGCCAGGGAATATTCTTATACTCCTTTGGGGAATATTAAGACTGTCGGGGATATTAAGCCTTTTCAGTGTTGATGGTAGATAAACTCTGCTTGGGAAGAATATTATCGATTCATTCACATTTGCAAGTCTCAGCTAGGAAGAGCTATCATTACTGTCTTACTCTGCGGGGAGTGAAGGTATCTTAGCCATATTCTTCAGCTGAATCTACCTTTATACCTGGTGGACAGAGCAACTGTATAGTTTGGACAATTTTTATTGCCCCTGTTTCTGATGTTACCCGTAATCGTCTTTTGTTTCGCATGTAAATATTCATGAGCAGCAATTAATGTCAAATGCATATATCAAAAATGAACATTGGACGTTCTTTGCAAATCAAAACAGATAAAGAAAAAACAGTTTGAAATTTCTTTGAAAATGAATTGTATTGATTTTGAAGTTTGGACTGTAAATAGGCGTTTTTGTACAAGAGGCTGACATCCTAGTAAGAGAATGCCGCCGAACAAATAGAATTTACACAATTTGTGAAAAACTAAACAAAACATCTATGTGAATAATCCCACTGGGTTTCAACTCTGCTATTGCCTTTATGTCATCGAGCATCTCATCACTTTGTTGCTTGGTTGAAGGTAGATCAGATTGATTAGTGTCGTCTGAGCTTGATAGTTGATACCGAAGTCTGGCTGCAAAATGATCCAATGAGACATAGTGTTACGCTTTGATCCCTAATTTTTGCCTGGACCGCCCTTTCGGGTTTTCAGTCCACCGGGATACCCTTTTTTGCCCAAGTCGCCTTTTCAGGTTTTCGACTTGCCGGGTGTACAGATTTTTCATTTTCATCCCTTATTTTTGCCCGAACCCTTTTGGTTCGCCGGGAAGCCCTTATTTTTGCCTAGGCCAGTCAACCTAGCGGGTCTTTGATTATGCATAGTATCTTTTCACTATGTCTCCATTGACGGGGTGAGGAAGGTCGTCACCATCCATGGTGGTTAGAATCATAGCTCCTCCTGAGAAAATGTTCTTAACCACAAATGGCCCTTCGTAGGTAGGGGTCCATTTTCCCCTGGGATCGCCTTGTGGTAGTATAATGCGCTTGATAACTAGGTCCCCAACTTGATACTCTTGTCGTCTAACTTTCTTATTAAATGCCTTGATCATTCGCTTTTGGTACGTCTAACCATGACAAATAGCAGTGAGTCTCTTTTCGTCGATTAGGTTCAGTTGATCAAGTCGAGTCTGAATCCAGTCATCTTCACTTAAACCTGCATCCTTCATGATTCAAAGAGGGGGTATCTGAACTTCAATGGGCAAGACTGCCTCCATGCCATATACCAATGAATAGGGTGTTTCCCCTGTTGATGTCCGTGCTGAGGTATGATACCCATGAAGAGCAAATGGTAACATCTCGTGCCAATCTTTGTATGTCACAGTCATCTTCTACACAATCTTATTAATGTTCTTATTAGCCGCTTCAGCAGCCCCATTCATCTTAGGCCGGTAAGGAGAAGAGTTGTGATGTTGTATCTTGAATTACTTGCAGAGCTCAGTGATCATCTTGTTGTTGAGATTAGTAACATTGTTTGTAATGATCCTCTCTGGTACCCCATATCGACAGATCAGATTATGCTGAATGAACCATGCCACGACGTTCTTGGTTACAGTAGCAAAGGAAGCTGCTTCAACCCACTTCGTAAAGTAATTGATTGCTACTAGGATGAAACGATGCCCGTTGGATGCCGTGGATCTGATCTCACCAATCATATCAATGCCCCACATTGCAAAAGGCCAAGGTGTCGTCAAGATGTTTAGAGGAACTGGAGGTATGTGCACCTTATCAGCATAGACTTGGCACTTGTGACATGTCCGAGAATGCTGATAACAGTTGGCTTCCATTGTGGACCAATAATATCCTGCCCGTAGGATCTTCTTTGCCATGGTGTGTCCATTGGAATGAGTTCCGAAATTACCTTCATGTAACTCCGCCATGATCCTTTCTGCTTCATTCTTATCCATACAACACACTAAGGTCGAATCATGGTTACGCTTGTAGAGAATGCCATTGTTGATGAAGAAATTTTCCGCAAACCTCTGTTTACAGTGATTTCTGGTAAACAACCACTAGTCCTCCAAACTATCAAATAATCTTAATGACTGTTATTTAATCTCTCTGGTAACTTGCAGGATCGACTAGATTGATCCTATGGGGTATTGGTCGTTTGGATAACTCTAATTGTAAAACTGATATTCATAGTTGGGATTTGTATTTGGAATTTTTTATAGACGTTCAACGCACTTAGATTACCACATTAAAAGGATCTAATGACATGATCAAGTAAAGACATGTGAAACTAAATTGCATAAATAAAGATTTGATTGCAAAGAAATATAAAAATGCAAGAAACAAGTAAGTAACTTTGAAGTATAAAAGCATGAAACGTAAAAGAGTTTCTGAAATGTAAAGGATTCGAAATAGAAGAAAAGCGTTTAAATGCAAGAAATCAGTAAATGACTTTGAAGGTAAAGGTATTTAAATGACAAGAGCGTGAAGATAAAAGCATGAAATGTAAAAGAGTTTCTGAAATGTAAAGGATTCGAAATAGAAGAAAAGCGTTTAAATGCAAGAAATCAGTAAATGACTTTGAAGGTAAAGGTATTTAAATGACAAGAGCATGAAGATAAAAGCATGAAATGTAAAGGTTTTTAATGTGATCGATATGAAAATGGAAGGTAAATTGGAAAAGATAAAGAGTTTTACTGAATCATAAATGTTTGGTGTTATCATACGTACATTGTTCGAGCATTCGTTTCCCTAGCCATGTGGTATTTTGAATGTTTACTGAATTTTGTACAATAGATATGACACACGAAATCCTAACGCTAAGACTTCTATTTATACTACTTCGACCATAACGGTCTTGCCTATAAGATTCTGCCACGTTCAGAACATGCAGAGCATTGCTCCTCTCTGGCTTCCACGCGTCTTCGAATGCTCCAGCGCATATATATATTTGAATTCCAACATCCCGCTCGCGTTTGAATTTCAAATGCCTTGGCAATCTTTGCTTCGAACTCATTTCATAGACACAGTCTCGATATCACTTCGAGGCCTCTTTTAAATATATCTTCAACTGTCACTCGAAGCTCCGTGCTTAGACATGCCCGCTCGAAGAACTGCTTCTACCATTCTAAACCGTAACACCTTGCTCTATTCCAACGAAACATCCAATTTGCTTCATTTCGAACTGTGTCATCAAAATCTTCAGCCAACAAAATGCCCCTTTAAAATATGTATTTCGATCCTTTGAGAAACACTTATTTTAAATATATATGCAAGATTTTGATGTGACCGTTGAGCAATCGTAACATTTATTGTGTATGACTCCAGTCACGTCAATCACGACGCCTCTTGGATTTCTTAACTGTCTTGAATCAGTACTTCACAGCATGGTGCAGTTATAAAATAATGATTATTATTAATCACGGTTATTACCAATATCAGCCTTTACGCCACCTCCTTCTCAATCCAACCCACGACTCCCACGTATCCTAGTCTCACTTAGTGGATGTTTAAACTTCCACACTATAAAAACCAATCAACTTAGTCTTTTATTCTTTTCCACATTCTGAAACTTTTCTTCCTTTCTTCTCACCGAAACCCTAAAACTTCCAACAATCTTCAACAATGTCTTCTACAACATCATCCCAACTGAAGAAAACTTCCAAAAAGAAAGGCAAGAACACAGGAACAATAATGGAAAGCAAGGTTGGCACTTATCAAGGTCAATCTGTGCTTATCCCCCAAATGATCTCCAAAGAAAAGGAAATGCTCTACGCCTCTCAGGTACTAATTCCAACTAACGCTACTGGAAAGAGGTTTGCTCTAATGGGTCCTCTTACAGTCTTTGAAATCTTAAAAGATACTAGAAAAATCTTCCCTGTCTGTTACAACTTTAAGCCATTGTTTAATAAGATGGATATTCCTAAGATAGGCGAGTCTTCTGATTCGACAACCATAGAAACTCCAACCGTTCCCCCAAAGGATCCCTTTGTGTTAGACTACGTGAAAAGCAATTTTAAACCATTTCGATCCTGCCCTACCTCTGACATAGCTTACCAAAACTGGTTTACCAAAGTAGAAGCCAAGAAATCCCAGCAATGGGAGGAATTAGGAATCTATAATTTGATTAAGTTATCGAAACCAGGCTTCACCTATAGTCATCCATTGTTATTTGCGTCCTTATATTTCTGGGACAGCACCTACAACACCTTTCATCTCCCTGGGGGAATGATAATGCCCACATTTTTCGATATAGCAGCCATCACTGATTTGTCACCAGTAGGAGAAACCTACATCCCTGACAATGAAGAGCACTCCAGCATTATTGACTTCGAAGTCAAATTAGCCAGCTTTTCAAAATTCATCAGCCATTATCACACGGAAGGAGATAATGTGTCAGATGTGGAACATATTGCTTTCCTCACTTTGTGGTTATCAAGATACGTATTCTGCAGTAGGTCCTTACAGGTAGCAAGCAGGTTCATCCCTCTAGCTAGAGACTTGCATGATAATAGGAGGGTATGTTTGAGCGAACTGTTACTTGTTGATCTTTACGAAAGCTTAAGATCAGCCGTTTCGAGTTTGAAATCCCATACTCCCAAAAACATCCTTCTAGCTGGCCCCTTCTGGTTACTCCAATTATGGCTTAATGCCATGTTTGAACCCTCACTATCAACTGCTGATACCGTTGTTGAACAAGATCCGGAGATAGAGGATAGAATTATTGAAGGTACAAGGCTGCGAAAACTGACCCTGAATGATGACAAAGATGACTTCAAGGTCCTTTTCTCAAACTACATCATGATCTTTTCCAAAAGACACAAATTTGAAGAGACCATGGCACCCTTTGCTTCAAGGACTCATGGACCATCATGGTTCACCATGTCTCTTTCAGAAGCAGTTAAAAGCAAAGAAATTCAAGATATTTGGAAAGCCTTTTTGCTTCCTAGATTAATTTCCTCACGAATCACTCCTTCCAAGAATCAAATCTTCCTCTTTGCCTATCAACCTAACTTTGTTTCTAGACAATTTGGCCTGTGCCAACTAATCCCTGAACCTCTATTCCAAACAGAGAGTGCCATCACTTCTGGTCAAACCTTTAAAGCAAGAGAAGCCAAACTGCAACATGAACTATATCAAGGCTTCGCTCAATTTGAAATACTACCCTTTGAACCCACACACTTCACAGCGAAGGGTTTTCTGGAATGGTGGACTAAGTTCTACCAATCTTATATGTTCGATACCCTCTCCATTCAACAGAAACTAACTGATGCGTTCGATGTGCAGGTACACTCCAAGAAAGGTATGTTCACTCACGCCAAAGAGATTAGGGCTTTTCAAAATTATTTCAAAACCACTTATGATCCCACACACTTGGAAACCACTATGCATCAAGCGGCTGAGACCTTGAAGGAAAAATTTAAAGAAAAAATTTCTAAGCTAAAACTTCCTTCAGGGTTGTCACCTGAGGATAGGTATAGGTTGGCACTCGAAACGCATCCACCTAAATTCCCTAGGTTGCCTACCTCAGAACTGGCTCTGGCTTGGTTTCCTCCATACCCTTGGTGGTTCAATTGCAAAGAAATGTTCAAATACCTTCAAAAGAAACCAAAGCCATCTGAGACTGTGACATGGGCTCGTCATTGGCTCCATGATTTCCCAGGACATATTCACTATGACCTTTCTGCCATGTCGATTATATCTAATCAAGGCGCAGGTGCGAATGCTTGGGAAAATCCCAAATGTTTCTTACTTTCTTTATTTTTAACTTTTACCTTAATTGTTTCGATTTTCAGCCATCAGGATAAAGACCGCTGCTTCGAAGTCTAAAGAAGGAAGCACCTCCCAACAAACTGTCGAAACCACTGATGATGTGACCTTATCCATACCAACAACAACTACTGCAACAACAACAACACCAGTAATAACAACTGTTCCAACTCCACAGGTAATCAATTAGCCCTGATGTTTCGAATACACTGAAACTCATGATTTAGACCTAACTCATGTTTAAATCTTTTCAGACTAACAAACTCCCACCAACCACTCCAAAGAAAAGGAAAACAAGCACTTCTGGGAAGAATCCCAATGCTGGAGGGAATTCACCGACCGCTTCGAAGAAGAAGCAGAAGAAATAAACTTCCAAAGGCGCTGCACCAACTGGCGTTTCTGGACTCGATTCCAGAGATGCTGCTCCCTCAACTAAATCCAAAAATCCACCTTCGACCTCCAACGTAATGTTGGAACATATAGATAGTAACCTTTCCTCTGAGAACCCACAGGTAAATTAAACTTCGAATTTTTTTAGCAAAAATAGTTATTCATTACCTTGGTGCATGCTCTTAATATTCTTTTGTCTCTGTAGGACATTTCGAACCCAACTCTTACCACTTCGACTTCTCCATCAAAGACTGTTGCTCACATTAACACTTCTCCTCATGGGGACTCCAGTAACCTGGTGCAAAACAAAGGATCTTCCAACATGGTGGTTCCGACTGGGGCTTCAGAGCAACAAGATGACCAAAGCACTTCTCCTCCTGGAAAAGAAACGAATGAAGCAACGCTTCATGAATCTGCGGAGATTTTACCAGAAACTTCTCTTCAAAAGTCTCCTCTCGAAACCCTTCAAGAGAACCCCAAGGACATTCATACTGAAGAGGAGAAGGCTGATTCTGATCAAGAGAACGAAGAATCTGCAGAGGAAGGATCTGAGGAAGAAGATGCCCAGAATGGTTCGACTGCTGGAACAGAGTCAGATGCCGATAGCAGTGAGAAAAATGATATCGAACTGGTTGATAATGAAGAAGGCAATGAGCAGGAAACAAGTGAAGGTGATGGTGACCAGACCAATGAGCCTATGGAAGTCGAACTGGATGTAACTCCCTTGCGCATGGAACTTCCTCAATCGTATCAATCTCAAATGACTGAAGAGGAGCTAGCTCTCCTAAGACGAAATGACCCAATTGGGTATATGAAGGCTAAACTAGCTCAAAGGGACGCTCCTCTTGCTAGGGCTGGTACTAGTTCGACTAACAATCCATTGCCCTCAGATGATAGAATTGTACTCCTTAACAGAATTAGGAGAATAATCCTTGATGTGGACTTGTTCGAAGTGCTCAAACAGGATAGTACAGCTTGCTATACCATGAAGGAGCTACTTACGCAAGTTAATCTCGCCACCTGCTCTTTGCCAGTCAGCACCATATTATTCGATCTTCAATCTTTGTTAGATAACATGACTGGGTGTCTTCTTCAAGACGAATTTGCTACTAGAAATGTCCAAGAGAAACGAACTGCCATGGAAGCTGCTTATGAGCATGCTTCAAAGCTCTCTAAAGAAGCTGAAGACCAAGCCATGCATATAAAGCAAGCCAAAACTGACTATGAAGCTCGAGCTCAGACTATTCTTCTCTGGGAAAAGCAAATTCAAGAGCTTCAACAAAAGGTTAAGGAGGCTCAACAACAACAATTGGCCTATGAAACCAACACTGTTGGCGATCAGTTCGAAGAGCTCCTCAACAAAGGACTTGCAGAAATGGAGGCAGCAGAGCAACTTAAAGGAGAAGTAGCTACCCTAGAAGGAGCAAGGCGTTTCACTCAACAAAGACTTGAGTCCTTTCGGAGTACCTTTAATAGATTGAGGAACAATTCCTATTTTTAAATCTCAGTTTTAATTAGTTTTGAATCTTTGGCTGAATTTTGGTCTGTAATATCCAAACAACGCCATTTTGGCAATCTATATTACCATTTTGGCATTCCTTTATGATGTTTCGATTATGTTGTTATTATTCGAATCTCCTGCAGGCGTGGCTTACATTTCTTTAAATATTTCCCATTAACCTTTAGGATTCGCTTATCATCAGCCAACTCTTCGATATCATATGCATTGTTTGAAAATATCTTTACTATTCGAAAAGGTCCTTCCCAATGGGGTGACCATTTACCTAATGTTTTATTTTTCTTGTCCATGGGCAATATGACTTTCCAGACTAAGTCATTAATAGTGAATGCTTTTCCTTTCACCCTTTTGTTATATGCCCTGGCTACCCTTTCCTTTTGTCTCATTAAGATTTCCAATGCATGCAATCTAACTTCATCTAACTCAACTAACGCATTCATCATCATCTCCCAATATAATGCAGATGGGATCTCGCTTTGTCTTTGAACTCGAACTGATTGTAGATGAATTTCTACTGGCAGAACTGCGTCATAGCTAAATGTTAGTTGGAAATGCGTGGTGTTAATAGCTTCTTTAGGAGATGTTCTACAGGCCCATAGTATTTGGTCCAAAGTCTTGTGCCAGTTCCTTGGCTTTTTACCAATATGTTTCTTAATTAATCCTATTATCACTTTATTGGCTGCTTCGACCTGACCGTTTGCTTGAGATTGATGTTAGTAATCTAAACCCCATCTCTTGAGCAAATTCTTGCATCTTCCTACCAGTAAACACAAAACCTTGGTCTGTGGTTATGCTCTCTGGCAATCCGAACCTATAGATAATTTGTTTCTGTATGAACTCAATAACAGCCTCTTGATCAACAACTATTAATGGTATTGCTTCGATCCACTTGGAAAAATAATTTATTCCTACCAAGATATATTTCTGTCCTTTAGACGAAGCAGGATTAATTTCTCCTATTAAATCTAACGCCCATCCTCTAAAGGGCCATGGTTTAATGATCGAATGCAACTCACTTGCAGGAGCATGTTGAATTCCTGCATGTTTCTGGCATTCTTCACACCCTTTAGCAAAGTCTATACAATATTTGAGCATGCTGGGCCAATACATGCCATATCGAAATAACAACCATTTCATTTTATGACCTGCTTGATGTGCCCCACATGCCCCATTGTGGACTTATGACAATGCTAAGTATGCCTCACTTTCTCCTAGGCATTTTAGTAATACGCCTTCCTGGGTCTTTTTGAACAATTCATTTCCCATGAGGACATATGATAATGCTCTATATTTTATCTTCCTATCAACATTCAATGTTGGATTTGTTAAATAACTCACTAGTGGACTTCGCCAATCTGCATCTGATAAAGTGTCTATGGCTAGTACTTCGAATCCCTGTTTATCAGCACCTCCTAATTTTATGCTCTCTAGATCCGATGGTATGAATCTAGTAGCCATAACTCTACCTCTTAATTTGACCAAATCCTCAAAGTTTTTGGTAGAAACTTTATAACCTGAAGCCAACTGTGCTAAGTCATTTGCTTCTTGGTTTTCTATTCTTGGTATGTGTTGAATATCCATGTATTCGAATTTTCTAAGTAGCCTGTTAACTATGACAAAGTATGTCATCAGATTTTCCTTTATGTATTTGTACTCCTTTGTTATTTGCTTGACCACTAACTCTGAGTCTCCTTTAATTTCGACTCTAGTTGCCCCCAATTCCAACAAAGCTTCAAGTCCAATAATAAGCGCTTCGTACTCAGCTTCGTTGTTCGAGCAACAAGGACCATCTAACTTATACTTGAATTTTGTTGGAATTCCTTCAGGAGAAATTATAAGAACTCCAACACCACTACCATCCCTATGGGTTGAACCATCAAAGTATAATTTCCAAGGTTGCATTTCAACGTAACCCATGACCGTCTTTTCGACCACTGAATGGTCCATAATGAAATCAGAAATTACTTGACCTTTCACAGCTCTTAAAGGCATGAAAGTCAAAGAATATTCTGTTAAGGCTAAAGCCCATTTACCAACTCTGCTATGCATTATTGGTTTTGAAAGCATGTGTTTGATAACATCGAAATGAGATGAAACATAAACATCAACAAGCTTTATATAATACTTAAGTTTCATACAAGAGAAGTAGAAACAGAGACATAGCTTTTCTATATTGCTATATCTAGTCTCTGCATCATTCAATACCCTACTTAAATAGTATATGGCTCTTTCGATGCCATTGCTATCTTCTTGTGCTAACATACTACCTATACTAACTTCAGAGGCGGATATGTACAATCTCATGAGCTTTCCCCATGAAGGTGGAGACAAGATGGGAGGCTGAGAGAGATATCTTTTTATCTTGTCAAATGCCTCCTGATGGGCTTCGTTCCACTCGAAGGCTTGGCTTGCTTCAAACGAAGCAACGGAGAGAAAACTTGGGTTCTTCCACTTAGATTCGAAATGAACCTTCTGAGGAAGTTAATCTTCCCTAGCAAAGATTGCAGCTCCCTTTTTGACGTAGGTGCTTTCGTCTCCATTATGGCTTTCGTCTTATTTTGATTGATCTCGATTCCTTTTTTATGAACCACAAAGCCAAGGAAATCTCCAGCCTGCACAAAAAATGCACACTTAAGGGGGTTCATTTTTAAGCCATGTTTCCTCATTCGGTCGAATGATTGGCTCAAATGATGCAAATGGGTTTCTGCAGATATAGATTTGATGACTATATCATCAATATACACCTGCATAAAGGTTTCAATGTAATCATGGAAAATCGAATTCATTGCCTTTGATAAGTTGCCCCAGCATTTTTTAAACCAAAAGGCATCACTACCCATTCGTAGGTGCCTAAGGCTCCTGGGCAACGAAATGCTGTCTTGGCAACATCTTCTTCAGCAATAAAAATCTGATTATACCCAGAGTATCAATCTAACATACTTAAATATTCGAATCCTACAGCAGAGTCTACTAACATTTCTGCCACAGGCATGGAGTACTCATCTTTAGGGGTTGCAACATTTAAATCCCTAAAATCTATGCAAATTCTCAGAGAGCCATTTTTCTTAATAACAGGCACTATATTTGCTAACCATTCGACATACCTTGTGGTTCTGATGAATCTGCAGCGTAGCAACCTTTCGATCTCAGCTTTGATTTTTGTGAGAACCGCTGGTGCGAATCTTCTAGGAGTTTGCTTGATGGGCTTCTTGCCATCCTTGATTGGAAGTCTATGCTCCACTAACTCCCTCTTTAAACCAGGCATTTCATCATAGTCCCACGCGAAGCAATCTTTATTTCTTTTGAGGACTTCGATCACTTCCTGCTTGAGGCCTGGATTAAGTTTTGCGCTTATGTAGGTTATTCTTTTCGTGTTCTCATCCCCCAAATTCACTTCTTCGAGTGGATCCTGCGCCAACATTTTGGCACCTGAGTCTATGGGGTCCTTCTCGAAGCCTAAGGGTTCTTTATCATAGATGGCATCTAGCCTTTGATCTATTTCGTGCTTTTCAAAGGGTGAGTCTTTCGAACCATCCCCACTTATTTCGTTCACTTCTACAGCCAATTTATCTATTTCAGCCTCTAAGGCCGCTTTCCATTCGTTCTCAGCCATATAGGCCGAAATCCTTTCGAAGAAGGAGGACTCAATCATGAGCAAGGTTGTCAAATTCCCAACCTGCTGGCCTTCTTTGCATAGTACCTTCGACTCCTTCATCTTCACTGACTATTCTTCTATCCCAATATATGCCATCATAGCGAAGGGTCATATAATAGTGTGCGTTCCTGGTTTCGTTGATTTCATCATTAGGGACACAAGGAGCAATTTTGGCCAAATGTTTGTCATAATTCCTCTTGTCAACTAAGTTGACTGCTGTCATGAAGTAACTCTGGCCCGCTTCAATGTTCTCCACAATCCCATCTTCTCTCCATAAAACCAACCTCTGATGCATTGACGAAGGAACTGCTCCTACGCCATGGATCCACTTTCTTCCCAACAACAAGTTGTAGTTGGCTTTGGCTTAGATCACCATGAACATGGTGGGCCTGCAGCTCGATCCTATCGTCAAGTCCAGTTGAACTACCCCCCAATGTTTGACCTACTTTCCCTTCGTAGTTGGATAGGACCATGCTGTGTGGTTTGATGTCACCCTCACGTATTTCTAACTTTTTCAGCATGAAATGAGGTATTAAGTTAACTGCAGCGCCCCCATCTACTAAGACCTTATTTACGCCATGGGCACTAACCTTTGCCCGAATGAATAATGGCTTCAGATGATTTTTCATAGCTGGCTCTGGGCGCTCGAAGAAAGCATTCTGCTCCTCGACAGCTCCGTTATCCATTACATAGTAACACACAAGCCTATGCTTCATCAGATCTATTGTATCATCCTCCTCATACTCTTCGATTTCAGTTTCCTGTCCAAACTCACAAGATAGTACATATACCACGTTGCAATTGATATTGAGTGAAGACTCCCCCTCTGATTCGAAGTTGTCCGTTAGCATATCCTCGTCTTCTTCTGAACCTGGTGTGTATTCCTTCGATTCATTTGGTTGTGTTTCAGAAAAGAGTTTCCTACTAACTGGGGGTTTGTCTTCAGGTTGATTATTTGGTGTGGGTTTGTTGGTGCTTGATTCTCCTTGGTTTTTTATCGAAGTTGCTCCTTTATTTTCCATAGCTTCCCTTTCAGCCTTTCGAATTCTCTGTTGCCTTCGCCATTGTGATCTTGACATGGGGTTTCTTCCTTTGTAGTTTTCTAACCTCACTTCTTCCCTCTTCGCCATGTTGAACTGCCTCATATATGTCATGGCGTGCCGTGCGTTTCGTTCATTATTTCTCCATTTGTCTTTGCCCTTGTCAGTTCTGACTTGCAGCCATTTGTCTGTTGGTATTTCAGCAGGAATTTTGAACGTTACCCTTCGTGCGCCTTTAGGATGAGGACTATCAGGCCTTCGCTGAGTGTAGTTGCTCTCGAAATGTTGGCTCATCTGCCCAGTCTCTTTGTGATTCCAGCATGGGGCGAAAGGGATTGTTTCGAAGGCTCCGGCCATACTTTGATCGTACACTGCAGAACACCTTTGGCATACTAGGCATTTTATTGCCCCTTTGTAACAGCGAACCAAGAACTCCAACAAACTTTCTCCAGCTTTAAGGTAACACCTGAATAACTGGTTATCCTGGCGCCAATTGATGCCAGTTCGTGCCCTTTGTTTCCTCTCGAAGTTTGCAACAATTCTCTGGTTCCAGATGATGTTGTATCTAGGGCATAGTATCATTTCGGCATCTCCTTTGTGGCACAACATGAGGTAATCTTTAAGACTGACGTCCCCAGCATAATTATCCTCCATTTTGTATTTTTCTTTTTCTAAGTATCTCTCCATCTCCTCCATTTCAGAATGAGGTCTATCCATATCCACCGTGTTGATATCTATATCCTCCCCCTTTATGTCATCATCTCCCCATCCTGTAGGTTTTATATCTTCGATTTGGATTTTTGAACTTTCTGGGGCAGAATACTTCACCAAGTAGTCAAACTTTCCACTGGGCTCTCCCAAAGTATCCCATATTTCTTTCTGAGGGGAGGCTGGCTTCGTGATCTGGACTTTCTCCAATTTTAGCCTCAGGCCTTCAGTAACCTGTGTCAACTCTTGCTTTTGGTTTTCCTGGCCTTCAGTAGCCTGAATCTCTTTTGGAACAGCCAAAGGTACTGCTTCGATCGAAGCCTCTGGTTGCTTGTGGACATCTTCAGTGACCCCCTTGTTGACTTCGATTAACACCCAGTTTTCATTCTCAGTGCCTTTTTCTCCTAATGGAGTGTCATCTTGATCTGCTTCCACCATATTGATTTCTCCAATGCATGCAGGCTCGGAGTAATTGGTGTCTGCGACATCCAAAGGATCTTCATCTACTTTCATTTTTGGTCTGTCAACGAATTTCAACCTGCCATCCTTAATTGCATTTTGAATTAGATCCCTGAAAAGAAAACACTGTGAGGTTTTGTGGCCTAGGAAACTATGATACTTACAAAATCCTCTTTTCTTCCTTTGATCTAAAGGAGGTATTTTGACATTTGATGGCACAATGAGTTAGCCATCTTTGACAAGCAAATCAAAAATCTCGTCACACTTTGTTACATCGAAAGTATAAACCTTCTTTGGGAATTTGTCACTTTTCTCATTTTCAACAATTTCTTTCCCTTTTGTGGGAACTAATAATTTACAAGAGTAAGGTGGAGCCTGTTTCAATTCAGCGAGATCAATTTCGACTTCTTCGAATTCAGGGTAATCTTCTGCTTCCTCAGCTCCAACATAGGAGACCCTTTCTTTCTTATTACCCTGAGAAAGCAGGCTCCACCGTGAATTCGAAGAGGTCGAAATTGATCTCGCTGAATTGAAACAGGCTCCACCTTACTCTTGTAAATTATTAGTTCCTACAAAAGGGAAAGACATTGTTGAAAATGAGAAAAGTGACAAATTCCCAAAGAAGGTTAATACTTTCGATGTAACAAAGTGTGACGAGATTTTTGATTTGCTTGTCAAAGATGGCCAACTCATTGTGCCATCAAATGTTAAAATACCTCCTTTAGATCAAAGGAAGAAAAGAGGATTTTGTAAGTATCATAGTTTCCTAGGCCACAAAACCTCACAGTTTTTTCTTTTCAGGGATCTAATTCAAAATGCAATTAAGGATGGCAGGTTGAAATTCGCTGACAGACCAAAAATGAAAGTAGATGAAGATCCTTTGGATGTCGCAGAAACCAATTACTCCGAGCCTGCATGCATTGGAGAAATCAATATGGTTGAAGCAGATCAAGATGACACTCCATTAGGAGAAAAAGGCACTGAGAATGAAAACTGGGTGTTAATCGAAGTCAACAAGGGGGTCACTGAAGACGTCCACAAGCAACCAGAGGCTTCGATCGAAGCAGTACCTTTGGCTGTTCCAAAAGAGATCCAGGATACTGAAGGCCAGGAAAACCAAAAGCAAGAGTTGACACAGGTTACTGAAGGCCTGAGGCTAAAATTGGAGAAAGTCCAGATCACGAAGCCAGCCTCCCCTCAGAAAGAAATATGGGATACTTTGGGAGAGCCCAGTGGAAAGTTTGACTACTTGGTGAAGTATTCTGCCCCAGAAAGTTCAAAAATCCAAATCGAAGATATAAAACCTACAGGATGGGGAGATGATGACATAAAGGGGGAGGATATAGATATCAACATGGTGGATATGGAGAGACCTCGTTCTGAAATGGAGGAGATGGAGAGATACTTAGAAAAAGAAAAATACAAAATGGAGGATAATTATGCTGGGGATGTCAGTCTTAAAGATTACCTCATGTTGTGCCACAAAGGAGATGCCGAAATGATACTATGCCCTAGATGCAGCATCATCTGCAACCAGAGAATTACTGCAAACTTTGAGAGGAAACAAAGGGCACGAACTGGCATCAACTGGCGCCAGGATAACCAGTTATTCAGGTGTTACCCTAAAGCTGGAGAAAGTTTGTTGGAGTTCTTGGTTCGCTGTTACAAAGGGGCAACAAAATGCCTAGTATGCCCAAGGTGTTCTGCAGTGTACGATCAAAGTATGGCCGGAGCCTTCGAAACAATCCCTTTCACCCCATGCTAGAATCACAAAGAGACTGGGCAGATGAGCCAACGTTTCGAGAGCAACTACACTCAGCGAAGGCCTGATAGTCCTCATCCCAAAGGCGCACGAAGGGTAACGTTCAAAATTCCTGCTGAAATACCAACAGACAAATGGCTGCAAGTCAGAACTGACAAGGGCAAAGACAAATGGAGAAACAATGAACGAAACGCACGACACGCCATGACATATAGGAGGCAGTTCAGCATGGCGAAGAGGGAAGAAGTGAGGTTAGAAAACTAAAAAGGAAGAAACCCCATGTCAAGAGCACAATGGCGAAGGCAATAGAGAATTCGAAAGGATGAAAGGGAAGCTATGGCAAATAAAGGAGCAGCTTCTATAAAAAACCAAGGAGAATCAAGCACCAACAAACCCACACCAAATAATCAACCTGAAGACAAACTCCCAGTTAGTAGGAGACTCTTTTCTGAAACACAACCAAATGAATCGAAGGAATACACACCAGGTCCAGAAGAAGACGAGGATATGCTAACGGACAACTTCGAATCAGAGGGGGGGTCTTCACTCAATATCAATTGCAACGTGGTATCTGTACTATCTTGTGAGTTTGGACAAGAAACTGAAATCGAAGAGTATAAGGAGGATGATACAATAGATCTGATGAAGCATAGGCCTGTGTGTTACTACGTAATGGATAACGGAGCTGTCGAGGAGCAGAATGCTTTCTTCGAGCGCCCAGAGCCAGCTATGAAAAATCATCTAAAGCCATTATTCATTCGGGCAAAGGTTGGTGCCCATGGCGTAAATAAGGTCTTAGTAGATGGGGGCGCTGCAGTTAACTTAATACCTCATTTCATGCTGAAAAAGTTAGAAATACGTGAGGGTGACATCAAACCACACAACATGGTCCTATCCAACTACAAAGGGAAAGTAGGTCAAACATTGGGGGTAGTTCAACTGGACTTGACGATAGGATCGAGCTGCAGGCCCACCATGTTCATGGTGATCGAAGCCAAAGCCAACTACAACTTATTGTTGGGAAGAAAGTGGATCCATGGCGTAGGAGCAGTTCCTTCGTCAATGCATCAGAGGTTGGTTTTATGGAGAGAAGATGGGATTGTGGAGAACATTGAAGCGGGCCAGAGTTACTTCATGACAGCAGTCAACTTAGTTGACAAGAGGAATTATGACAAACATTTGGCCAAAATTGCTCCTTGTGTCCCTAATGATGAAATCAACGAAACCAGGAACGCACACTATTATATGACCCTTCGCCATGATGGCATATATTGGGATAGAAGAATAGTCAGTGAAGATGAAGGAGTCGAAGGTACTATGCAAAGAAGGCCAGCAGGTTGGGAATTTGACAACCTTGCTCATGATTGAGTCCTCCTTCTTCGAAAGGATTTTGGCCTATATGGCTGAGAACGAATGGAAAGCGGCCTTAGAGGCTGAAATAGATAAATTGGCTGTAGAAGTGAACGAAATAAGTGGGGATGGTTCGAAAGACTCACCCTTTGAAAAGCACGAAATAGATCAAAGGCTAGATGCCATCTATGATAAAGAACCCTCAGGCTTCGAGAAGGACCCCATAGACTCAGGTGCCAAAATGTTGGCGCAGAATCCACTTGAAGAAGTGAATTTGGGGGATGAGAACACGAAAAGAATAACCTATATAAGCGCAAAACTTAATCCAGGCCTCAAGCAGGAAGTGATCGAAGTCCTCAAAAGAAATAAAGATTGCTTCGCGTGGGACTATGATGAAATGCCTGGTTTAAAGAGGGAGTTAGTGGAGCATATCCTTCCAATCAAGGATGGCAAGAAGCCCATCAAGCAAACTCCTAGAAGATTCGCACCAGCGGTTCTCACAAAAATCAAAGCTGAGATCGAAAGGTTGCTGCACTGCAGATTCATCAGAACCACAAGGTATGTCGAATGGTTAGCAAATATAGTGCCTGTTATTAAGAAAAATGGCTCTCTGAGAATTTGCATAGATTTTAGGGATTTAAATGTTGCAACCCCTAAAGATGAGTACTCCATGCCTGTGGCAGAAATGTTAGTAGACTCTGCTGCAGGATTCGAATATTTAAGTATGTTAGATGGATACTCTGGGTATAATCAGATTTTTATTGCTGAAGAAGATGTTGCCAAGACAGCATTTCGTTTCCCAGGAGCCTTAGGCACCTACGAATGGGTAGTGATGCCTTTTGGTTTAAAAAATATTGGGGCAACTTATCAAAGGGCAATGAATTCGATTTTCCATGATTACATTGAAACCTTTATGCAGGTGTATATTGATGATATAGTCATCAAATTTATATCTGCAGAAACCCATTTGCATCATTTGAGCCAATCATTCGAACGAATGAGGAAACATGGCTTAAAAATGAACCCCCTTAAGTGTGCATTTTTTGTGCAGGCTGGAGATTTCCTTGGCTTTGTGGTTCATAAAAAAGGAATCGAGATCAATCAAAATAAGACGAAAGCCATAATGGAGACGAAAGCACCTACGTCAAAAAGGGAGCTGCAATCTTTGCTAGGGAAGATTAACTTCCTCAGAAGGTTCATTTCGAATCTAAGTGGAAGAACCCAAGTTTTCTCTCCGTTGCTTCATTTGAAGCAAGCCAAGCCTTCGAGTGGAACGAAGCCCATCAGGAGGCATTTGACAAGATAAAAAGATATCTCTCTCAGCCTCCCATCTTGTCTCCACCTTCATAGGGAAAGCCCATGAGATTGTACATATCCTCTGAAGTTAGTATAGGTAGTATGTTAGCACAAGAAGATAGCAATGGCATCGAAAGAGCCATATACTATTTAAGTAGGGTATTGAATGATGCAGAGACTAGATATAGCAATATAGAAAAGCTATGTCTCTGTTTCTACTTCTCTTGTATGAAACTTAAGTATTATATAAAGCTTGTTGATGTTTATGTTTCATCTCATTTCGATGTTATCAAACACATGCTTTCAAAACCAATAATGCATAGCAGAGTTGGTAAATGGGCTTTAGCCTTAACAGAATATTCTTTGACTTTCATGCCTTTAAGAGCTGTGAAAGGTCAAGTAATTTCTGATTTCATTGTGGACCATTCACTGGTCAAAAAGACGGTCATGGGTTACGTTGAAATGCAACCTTGGAAATTATACTTTGATGGTTCAACCCATAGGGATGGTAGTGGTGTTGGAGTTCTTATAATTTCTCCTGAAGGAATTCCAACAAAATTCAAGTATAAGTTAGATGGTCCTTGTTGCTCGAACAACGAAGCTGAGTACGAAGCGCTTATTGTTGGACTTGAAGCTTTGTTGGAATTGGGGGCAACTAGAGTCGAAATTAAAGGAGACTCAGAGTTAGTGGTCAAGCAAATAACAAAGGAGTACAAATACATAAAGGAAAATCTGATGACATACTTCGTCATAGTTAACAGGCTACTTAGAAAATTCGAATACATGGATATTCAACACATACCAAGAATAGAAAACCAAGAAGCAAATGACTTAGCACAGTTGGCTTCAGGTTATAAAGTTTCTACCAAAAACTTTGAGGATTTGGTCGAATTAAGAGGTAGAGTTATGGCTACTAGATTCATACCATCGGATCTAGAGAGCATAAAATTAGGAGGTGCTGATAAACAGGGATTCGAAGTACTAGCCATAGACACTTTATCAGATGCAGATTGGCGAAGTCCACTAGTGAGTTATTTAACAAATCCAACATTGAATGTTGATAGGAAGATAAAATATAGAGCATTATCATATGTCCTCATGGGAAATGAATTGTTCAAAAAGACCCAGGAAGGCGTATTACTAAAATGCCTAGGAGAAAGTGAGGCATACTTAGCATTGTCATAAGTCCACAATGGGGCATGTGGGGCACATCAAGCAGGTCATAAAATGAAATGGTTGTTATTTCGATATGGCATGTATTGGCCCAGCATGCTCAAATATTGTATAGACTTTGCTAAAGGGTGTGAAGAATGCCAGAAACATGCAGGAATTCAACATGCTCCTGCAAGTGAGTTGCATTCGATCATTAAACCATGGCCCTTTAGAGGATGGGCGTTAGATTTAATAGGAGAAATTAATCCTGCTTCGTCTAAAGGACAGAAATATATCTTGGTAGGAATAAATTATTTTTCCAAGTGGATCGAAGCAATACCATTAATAGTTGTTGATCAAGAGGCTGTTATTGAGTTCATACAGAAACAAATTATCTATAGGTTCGGATTGCCAGAGAGCATAACCACAGACCAAGGTTTTGTGTTTACTTGTAGGAAGATGCAAGAATTTGCTCAAGAGATGGGGTTTAGATTACTAACATCAATCTCAAGCAAACGGTCAGGTCGAAGCAGCCAATAAAGTGATAATAGGATTAATTAAGAAACATATTGGTAAAAAGCCAAGGAACTGGCACAAGACTTTGGACCAAATACTATGGGCCTGTAGAACATCTCCTAAAGAAGCTACTAACACCACGCATTTCCAACTAACATTTGGCTATGACGCAGTTCTGCCAGTAGAAATTCATCTACAATCAGTTCGAGTTCAAAGACAAAATGAGATCCCATTTGCATTATATTGGGAGATGATGATGAATGAGTTAGTTGAGTTAGATGAAGTTAGATTGCATGCATTGGAAATCTTAATGAGACAAAAGGAAAGGGTAGCCAGGGCATATAACAAAAGGGTGAAAGGAAAAGCATTCACTATTAATGACTTAGTCTGGAAATTCATATTGCCCATGGACAAGAAAAATAAAACATTAGGTAAATGGTCACCCCATTGGGAAGGACCTTTTCGAATAGTAAAGATATTTTCAAACAATGCACATGAAATCGAAGAGTTGGCTGATGATAAGCGAATCCTAGAGGTTAATGGGAAATATTTAAAGAAATATAAGCCACGCCTGCAGGAGATTCGAATAATAACAACGTAATCGAAACATCATAAAGGAATGCCAAAATGGTAATATAGATTGCCAAAATGGCGTTGTTTGGATATTACATACCAAAATTCAGCCAAAGATTCAAAACTAATTAAAACTGAGATTTAAAAATAGGCATTGCTCCTCAATCTATTAAAGGTACTCCGAAAGGACTCAAGCCTTTGTTGAGTGAAACGCCTTGCTCCTTCTAGGGTAGCTACTTCTCCTTTAAGTTGCTTTGCTGCCTCCATTTCTGCAAGTCCTTTGTTGAGGAGCTCTTCGAACTGATCGCCAGCAGTGTTGGTTTCATAGGCCAATTGTTGTTGTTGAGCCTCCTTAACCTTTTGTTGAAGCTCTTGAATTTGCTTTTCCCAGAGAAGAATAGTCTGAGCTCGAGCTTCATAGTCAGTTTTGGCTTGCTTTATATGCATGGCTTGGTCTTCAGCTTCTTTAGAGAGCTTTGAAGCATGCTCATAAGCAGCTTCCATGGCAGTTCGTTTCTCTTGGACATTTCTGGTAGCAAATTCGTCTTGAAGAAGACACCCAGTCATGTTATCTAACAAAGATTGAAGATCGAATAATATGGTGCTGACTGGCAAAGAGCAGGTGGCGAGATTAACTTGCGTAAGTAGCTCCTTCATGGTATAGCAAGCTGTACTATCCTGTTTGAGCACTTCGAACAAGTCCACATCAAGGATTATTCTCCTAATTCTGTTAAGGAGTACAATTCTATCATCTGAGGGCAATGGATTGTTAGTCGAACTAGTACCAGCCCTAGCAAGAGGAGCGTCCCTTTGTACTAGTTTAGCCTTCATATACCCAATTGGGTCATTTCGTCTTAGGAGAGCTAGCTCCTCTTCAGTCATTTGAGATTGATACGATTGAGGAAGTTCCATGCGCAAGGGAGTTACATCCAGTTCGACTTCCATAGGCTCATTGGTCTGGTCACCATCACCTTCACTTGTTTCCTGCTCATTGCCTTCTTCATTATCAACCAGTTCGATATCATTTTTCTCACTGCTATCGGCATCTGACTCTGTTCCAGCAGTCGAACCATTCTGGGCATCTTCTTCCTCATATCCTTCCTCTGCAGATTCTTCGTTCTCTTAATCAGAATCAGCCTTCTCCTCTTCAGTATGAATGTCCTTGGGGTTCTCTTGAAGGGTTTCGAGAGGAGACTTTTAAAGAGAAGTTTCTGGTAAAATCTCTGCAGATTCATGAAGCGTTGCTTCATTCGTTTCTTTTCCAGGAGGAGAAGTGCTTTGGTCATCTTGTTGCTCTGAAGCCCCAGTCGGAACCGCCATGTTGGAAGATCCTTTGTTTTGCACCAGGTTACTGGAGTCCCCATGAGGAGAAGAGTTGATGTGAGCAGCAGTCTTTGATGGAGAAGTCGAAGTGGTAAGAGTTGGGTTTGAAATGTCCTACAGAGACAAAAGAATATTAAGAGCATACACCAAGGTAATGAATAACTATTTTTGCTAAAAAAATTCGAAGTTTAATTTACCTGTGGGTTCTCAGAGGAAAGGTTACTATATATATGTTCCAACATTACGTTGGAGGTCGAAGGTGGATTTTTGGATTTAGTTGAGGGAGCAGCATCTCTGGAATCGAGTCCAGAAACGCCAGTTGGTGCAGCGCCTTTGGAAGTTTATTTCTTCTGCTTCTTCTTCGAAGCGTTCGGTGAATTCCCTCTAGCATTGGGATTCTTCCCAGAAGTGCTTGTTTTCCTTTTCTTTGGAGTGGTTGGTGGGAGTTTGTTAGTCTGAAAAGATTTAAACATGAGTTAGGTCTAAATCATGAGTTTCAGTGTATTTGAAACATCAGGGCTAATTGATTACCTATGGAGTTGGAACAGTTGTTATTACTGGTGTTGTTGTTGTTGCAGTAGTTGTTGTTGGTATGGATAAGGTCACATCATCAGTGGTTTCGACAGTTTGTTGGGAGGTGCTTCCTTCTTTAGACTTCGAAGCAGCGGTCTTTATCCTGATGGCTGAAAATCGAAACAATTAAGGTAAAAGTTAAAAATAAATAAAGTAAGAAACATTTGGGATTTTCCCAAGCATTCGCACCTGCGCCTTGATTAGATATAATCGACATGGCATAAAGGTCATAGCAAAGATGTCCTGGGAAATCATGGAGCCAATGACGAGCCCATGTCACAGTCTCAGATGTCTTTGGTTTCTTTTGAAGGTGTTTGAAAATTTCTTTGCAAGTGAACCACCAAGGGTATGGAGGAAACCAAGCCAGAGCCAGTTCTGAGGTAGGCAACCTAGGGAATTTAGGTGGATGCATTTCGAGTGCCAACCTATACCTATCCTCAGGTGACAACCCTGAAGGAAGTTTTAGCTTAGAAATTTTTTCTTTAAATTTTTCCTTCAAGGTCTCAGCCGCTTGATGCACAGTGGTTTCCAAGTGTGTGGGATCATAAGTGGTTTCGAAATAATTTTGAAAAGCCCTGATCTCTTTGGCATGAGTGAACATACCTTTCTTGGAGTGTACCTGCACATCAAACGCATCAGTTAGTTTCTGTTGAATGGAGAGGGTATCGAACATATAAGATTGGTAGAACTTAGTCTACCATTCCAGAAAACCCTTCGCTGTGAAGTGTGTGGGTTCAAAGGGTAGTAGTTCAAATTGAGCGAAGCCTTGATATAGTTCCTGTTGCAGTTTGGCTTCTCTTGCTTTAAAGGTTCGACCAGAAGTGATGGCACTCTCTGTTTGGAACAGAGGTTCAGGGATTAGTTGGCACAGGCCAAATTGTCTAGAAACAAAGTTAGGTTGATAGGCAAAGAGGAAGATTTGATTCTTGGAAGGAGTGATTCGTGAGGAAATTAATCTAGGAAGCAAAAAGGCTTTCCAAATATCTTGAATTTCTTTGCTTTTAACTGCTTCTGAAAGAGACATGGTGAACCATGATGGTCCATGAGTCCTTGAAGCAAAGGGTGCCATGGTCTCTTCAAATTTGTGTCTTTTGGAAAAGATCATGATGTAGTTTGAGAAAAGGACCTTGAAGTCATCTTTGTCATCATTCGGGGTCAGTTTTCGCAGCCTTGTACCTTCAATAATTCTATCCGCTATCTCTGGATCTTGTTCAACAACGGTATCAGCAGTTGATAGTGAGGGTTCAAACATGGCATTAAGCCATAATTGGAGTAACCAGAAGGGGCCAGCTAGAAGGATGTTTTTGGGAGTATGGGATTTCAAACTCGAAACGGCTGATCTTAAGCTTTCGTAAAAATCAACAAGTAACAGTTCGCTCAAACATACCCTCCTATTATCATGCAAGTCTCTAGCTAGAGGGATGAACCTGCTTGCTACCTGTAAGGACCTACTGCAGAATACGTATCTTGATAACCACAAAGTGAGGAAAGCAATATGTTCCACATCTGACACATTATCTCCTTCCGTGTGATAATGGCTGATGAATTTTGAAAAGCTGGCTAATTTGACTTCGAAGTCAATAATGCTGGAGTGCTCTTCATTGTCAGGGATGTAGGTTTCTCCTACTGGTGACAAACCAGTGATGGCTGCTATATCGAAAAATGTGGGCGTTATCATTCCCCCAGGGAGATGAAAGGTGTTGTAGGTGCTGTCCCAGAAATATAAGGACGCAAATAACAATGGATGACTATAGGTGAAGCCTGGTTTCGATAACTTAATCAAATTATAGATTCCTAATTCCTCTCATTGCTGGGATTTCTTGGCTTCTACTTTGGTAAACCAGTTTTGGTAAGCTATGTCAGAGGTAGGGCAGGATCGGAATGGTTTAAAATTGCTTTTCACGTAGTCTAACACAAAGGGATCCTTTGGGGGAACGGTTGGAGTTTCTATGGTTGTCGAATCAGAAGACTCGCATATCTTAGGAATATCCATCTTATTAAACAAGGGCTTAAAGTTGTAACAGACATGGAAGATTTTTCTAGTATCTTTTAAGATTTTAAAGACTTTAAGAGGACCCATTAGAGCAAACCTCTTTCCAGCAGCGTTAGTTGGAATTAGTACCTGAGAGGCGTAGAGCATTTCCTTTTCTTTGGAGATCATTTGGGGGATAAGCACAAACATTATTGTTCCTGTGTTCTTGCCTTTCTTTTTGGAAGTTTTCTTCAGTTGGGATGATGTTATAGAAGACATTGTTGAAGATTGTTGGAAGTTTTAGGGTTTCGGTGAGAAGAAAAGAAGAAAAGTTTCAGAATATGGAAAAGAATAAAAGACTAAGTTGATTGGTTTTTATAGTGTGGAAGTTTAAATATCCACTAAGTGAGACTAGGATACGTGGGAGTCATGGGTTGGATTGAGAAGGAGGTGGCGTAAAGGCTGATATTGGTAATAAGCGTGATTAATAATAATCATTGTTTTATAACTGCACCATGCTGTGAAGTACTGATTCAAGACGGTTAAGAAATCCAAGAGGCGTCGTGATTGACGTGACTGGAGTCATACACAATAAATGTTACGATTGCTCAAAGGTCACATCAAAATCTTGCATATATATTTAAAATAAGTGTTTCTCAAAGGATCGAAATACATATTTTAAAGGGGCATTTTGTTGGCTGAAGATTTTGATGACACGGTTCGAAATGAAGCAAATTGGATGTTTCGTTGGAATAGAGCCAGGTGTTACGGTTTAGAATGGTAGAAGCAGTTCTTCGAGCGGGCATGTCTAAGCACGGAGCTTCGAGTGACAGTTGAAGATATATTTAAAAGAGGCCTCGAAGTGATATCGAGACTGTGTCTGTGAAATGAGTTCGAAGAAAAGATTGCCAAGGCATTTGAAATTCAAACGCGAGCGGGATGTTGGAATTCAAATATATATATGCGCTGGAGCATTCGAAGACGCGTGGAAGCCAGAGAGGAGCAGTGCTCTGCATGTTCTGGACGTGGCAGAATCTTATAGGCAAGACCGTTATGGTCGAAGTAGTATAAATAGAAGTCTTAGCGTTAGGATTTCGTGTGTCATATCTATTGTACAAAATTCAGTAAACATTCAAAATACCACATGGCTAGGGAAACGAATGCTCGAACAATGTACGTATGATAACACCAAACATTTATGATTCATTAAAACTCTTTATCTTTTCCATTTTACCTTCCATTTCCATATCGATCACATTAAAAACCTTTACATTTCATGCTTTTATCTTCATGCTCTTGTCATTTAAATACCTTTACCTTCAAAGTCATTTACTGATTTCTTGCATTTAAACACTTTTCTTCTATTTCGAATCCTTTACATTTCAGAAACTCTTTTACATTTCATGCTTTTATCTTCATGCTCTTGTCATTTAAATACCTTTACCTTCAAAGTCATTTACTGATTTCTTGCATTTAAACGCTTTTCTTCTATTTCGAATCCTTTACATTTCAGAAACTCTTTTACGTTCCATGCTTTTATACTTCAAAGTTACTTACTTGTTTCTTGCATTTTTATATTTCTTTGCAATCGAATCTTTATTTATGCAATTTAGTTTCGCATGTCTTTACTTGATCATGTCATTAGATCCTTTTAATGTGGTAATCGAAGTGCGTTGAACGTCTATAAAACATTCCAAATACAAATCCCAACTATGAATATCAGTTTTACAATTAGAGTTATCCAAACGACCAATACCCCATAGGATCAATCTAGTCGATCCTGCAAGTTACCAGAGAGATTAAATAACAGTCATTAAGATTATTTGATAGTTTGGAGGACTAGCGGTTGTTTACCAGAAATCACTGTAAACAGAGGTTCGCGGAAAAGTTCTTCATCAACAATGGCATTCTCTACAAGCGTAACCATGATTCGACCTTAGTGCGTTGTATGGATAAGAATGAAGCAGAAAGGATCATGGCGGAGTTACATGAAGGTAATTTCGGAACTCATTCCAATGGATACACCATGGCAAAGAAGATTCTACGGGCAGGATATTATTGGTCCACAATGGAAGCCGACTATTATCAGCATTCTCGGACATGTCACAAGTGCCAAGTCTATGCTGATAAGGTGCACATACCTCCAGTTCCTCTAAACATCTTGACGGCACCTTGGCCTTTTGCAATGTGGGGCATTGATATGATTGGTGAGATCAGACCCACGGCATCCAACGGGCATCGTTTCATCCTAGTAGCAATCAATTACTTTACGAAGTGGGTTGAAGCAGCTTCCTTTGCTACTGTAACCAAGAACGTCGTGGCATGGTTCATTCGGCATAATCTGATTTGTCGATATGGGGTACCAGAGAGGATCATTACAGACAATGTTACTAATCTCAACAACAAGATGATCACTGAGCTCTGCAAGTAATTCAAGATACAACATCACAACTCTTCTCCTTACCGGCCAAAGATGAATGGGGCTGCTGAAGCGGCTAATAAGAACATTAAGAAGATTGTGTAGAAGATGACTGTGACATACAAAGATTGGCACGAGATGTTACCATTTGCTCTTCATGGGTATCGTACCTCAGCACGGACGTCAACAGGGGCAACACCCTATTCATTGGTATATGGCATGGAGGCAGTCTTGCCCATTGAAGTTCAGATACCCTCTCTTTGAATCATGAAGGATGCAGGTTTAAGTGAAGATGACTGGATTCAGACTCGACTTGATCAGCTGAACCTAATCGATGAAAAGAGACTCACTGCTATTTGTCATGGTTAGACGTACCAAAAGCGAATGATCAAGGCATTTAACAAGAAAGTTAGACGACAAGAGTATCAAGTTGGGGACCTAGTTATCAAGCGCATTATACTACCACAAGGCGATCCCAGGGGAAAATGGACCCCTACCTACGAAGGGCCATTTGTGGTTAAGAACATTTTCTCAGGAGGAGCTATGATTCTAACCACCATGGATGGTGACGACCTTCCTCACCCCGTCAATGCAGACATAGTGAAAAGATACTACGCATAATCAAAGACCCGCTAGGTTGACTGGCCTAGGCAAAAATAAGGGCTTCCCGGCGAACCAAAAGGGTTCGGGCAAAAATAAGGGATGAAAATGAAAAATTTGTACACTCGGCAAGTCGAAAACCTGAAAAGGCGACTTGGGCAAAAAAGGGTATCCCGGTGGACTGAAAACCCGAAAGGGAGGTCCAGGCAAAAATTAGGGATCAAAGCGTAACACTATGTCTCATTGGATCATTTTGCAGCCAGACTTCGGTATCAACTATCAAGCTCAGACGACACTAATCAATCTGATCTACCTTCAACCAAGCAACAAAGTGATGAGATGCTCGAGGACATAAAGGCAATAGCAGAGTTGAAACCCAGTGGGATTATTCACATAGATGTTTTGTTTAGTTTTTCACAAATTGTGTAAATTCTATTTGTTCGGCGGCATTCTCTTACTAGGATGTCAGCCTCTTGTACAAAAACGCCTATTTACAGTCCAAACTTCAAAATCAATACAATTCATTTTCAAAGAAATTTCAAACTGTTTTTTCTTTATCTGTTTTGATTTGCAAAGAACGTCCAATGTTCATTTTTGATATATGCATTTGACATTAATTGCTGCTCTTGAATATTTACATGCGAAACAAAAGACGATTACGGGTAACATCAGAAACAGGGGCAATAAAAATTGTCCAAACTATACAATTGCTCTGTCCACCAGGTATAAAGGTAGATTCAGCTGAAGAATATGGCTAAGATACCTTCACTCCCCGCAGAGTAAGACAGTAATGATAGCTCTTCCCAGCTGAGACTTGCAACTGTGAATGAATCGATAATATTCTTCCCAAGCAGAGTTTATCTACCATCAACACTGAAAAGGCTTAATATCCCCGACAGTCTTAATATTCCCCAACGGAGTATAAGAATATTCCCTGGCAGAATACAAGGTTATCCCCAGTGGAGTTAAAACTTTCCTAGCACAGTCTGAAAAAGCTTCCCCAACGGAGTTGGGAGAATCATCCCCAGTAGACTCTGGAAGTTTATCCCCAACAGAGTACAAAAATAAATCTCCCCAGCCGAGTTCAAAGGATCATTCCCAGCAGAACTCAAAGGATTATCCTCATAAGAGTCTAAAAGGTTATTCCCAGAGAAGTCGCAACCGAAGATCATCCTCAGCGAAGTTCTTTCCTTTCACAAACAGGAATTCAATCCCCAATAGGATTCAATATCACTAGCAACGATAATTCTTCCCGGCGGAATTTATCAGTGGAATCTTCAGCAAAATATCTCTTCCCCACAGAGTAATCTCCTCATCAGTATATTCCCCCAACGGAGTCATCCTCTCCTGCAAGTTTATTCTCTTCGTTCGCCATCCCCGGCGGAAATGAAGAATCCAGCTCTATTCTTCGGCAGCTATCCGGGATTTATTTTCCCCAGTTAGAAACATTACATTTCCATACATCATGATACAGGCATATACACATCATACCACACAATCCCATTTATTTTGAGAGCATCATTGCTTGATATATATCATGCATTTCATACATCATGACATTGCATATGACTAACTCTTTACCTTTTCAGGGAAAGACGAATCAATAAACACCGTTGACTACTTATATGACCTGGTAGTCCCCTCAAAAACTACATCTATTGAGATCTGTTTCAGCGGATTCCTCAGAAAGATTCCAAGACTTTCATCTGGTTCAGTTAAATCGATTCTAAGATTTTTTTTTATTCTTATCCAGTCAAAGTTAATTCAAGACCTTCTTTGGTTCAGTCAGATCGATGCTAAGATCTCCCTGATTCTTATTCCAGTTGAAGATATTCCAAGACTTTCATCTGGTTCAGTTAAATCGATTCTAAGATTTTTCTGATTCTTATCCAGTCAAAGTTAATCCAAGACCTTATTTGGTTCAGTCAGATCGACGCTAAGATCTCCTTGATTCTTATTCTAGTTGAAAATATTCCAAGACTTTCATCTGGTTCAGTTAAATCGATTCTAAGATTTTTTTGATTCTTATCCAGTCAAAGTTAATCCAAGACCTTCTCTGGTTCAGTCAAGATCGACGCTAAGATCTCCCTGATTCTTACTCCAGTTGAAGATATTCCAAGACTTTCGTTTGGTTCAGTTAAATCGATTCTAAGATTTTTCTGATTCTTATCCAGTCAAAGTTAGTCCAAGACCTTCTCTGGTTCAGTCAGATCGATGCTAAGATCTCCCTGATTCTTATTCCAGTTGAAGATATTCTAAGACTTTCGTCTGGTTCAGTTAAATCGATTTTAAGATTTTTCTGATTCTTATCCAGTCAAAGTTAGTCCAAATCTCATATGTAAATTCAAAGTTCATAGACTAGTAATCATCCACTGCATGATGTGCCAAATGATCTGCTAACACAATTCCCTTGATTGCCTTTTGGGTTGTGTATTGGATGTCATACTCAGTCAATATCATCTGCCATCTTGCTATTCTTTCGGATAAGGCAGGCTTCTCGAAGATATACTTGATTGGATCCATCTTTGATATCAATAGAGTTGTGTGAGTTAGCATATACTGTCTCAGCCGGCGAGCAGCCCATGCCAAAGTGCAACAAGTTTTCTCGAGCAACGAGTATCGGGTCTCGCAGTCGGTAAACTTTTTTCTAAGGTAATAAATAGCATGCTCTTTTCGGCCAGACTCGTCATGTTGACCCAGCACACACCCCATTGAATTATCGAGTACTGTCAAGTATAAGATCAAAGGTCTCCCTTCAATTGGAGGCATCAGAATGGGTGGCTCTTGGAGATACTCTTTGATCTTTCGAAAGCGGCCTGACATTCATCATTCCAACGTACTACTTGATCTTTCTTTAGTAGCTTGAAGATTGGCTCACAAGTAGCAGTCAGGTGCGAGATGAATCGGGCAATGTAGTTCAGACGTCCCAGGAAGCCTCTGATTTTTTTCTCTGTTCGGGGAGTTGGCATTTCCTGTATCGCTTTCACCTTTGCAGGATCCACCTGAATACCTTTATCGCTTACGACGAAACCCAGCAGCTTACCAGATCTCACCCCGAAGGTGCACTTGTTCGGGTTTAACCTTAACTTGTACAACTTCAACCTGTCAAACAGCTTCTGAAGATGGTCAAGGTGCTCTTCCTCAGTCTGGAATCTTGCAATCATGTCGTTGACATATACCTCAATCTCATGATGGATCATGTCATGAAACAAAGCAACCATGGCACGCTGATACGTTGCCCCAGCATTCTTCAATCCAAAAGGCATAACCTTGTAGCAAAAGGTACCCCACTGAGTAACAAAAATTGTCTTCTCCATGTCTTCGGGAGCCATTTTAATCTGATTATAATCGGAGAAACCATCCATAGAGGAGAAGACCTTATGCTGTGTCGTGTTGTCAACCAGAACGTCAATGTGAGGTAGAGGAAAATCATCCTTGGGGCTCGCCCTGTTCAGATCCTTATAGTCAACACACATCTGAACCTTACCATCCTTCTTCGGTACAAGAACCACGTTGGCCACCCACTGTGGGTAAGAAGTAACTGCTAGAAAACCGGCGTCAAACTGTTTCATAACCTCAGCCTTGATTTTCTCAGACATCTCTGGACGCATTCGGCGGACCCTATGTTTCACTGGAGGACAGTCTTCCTTGGTAGGCAGGCGGTGAACCACAATATCGGTATCCAACCCAGGCATATCTTCGTAAGACCAGGCAAAGTTCTCCACATAGTCACGCAGCATCTGAATCAACTGTTGCTTCACACTAGCTTCCAGATTTGCACCGATCTTAACTTCTTTCTTCTCTATCTCTGTACCCAGATTCACTGTTTCCACTGACTCTTCATGTGGCTGTATAGCCCTCTCTTCCAGGAGTAGCAATCTAGCAAGTTCACCAGGCACTTCGCAATCATCTTCACCTTCGTCTTCGGCTAAGTTGATCGGACTTTCGAAGTCATAATTGGCGGTAGCAGAGTCGTTACCAGTGAGATCCAGAGTGGATGTAGACCTGTATATGTGAGTGTGTGTAAAATAACTGTTTTGCAATATGTAATAAAAGAAAAACAAGGAGCGCAAAATTTTAAATGCAAGAAACGTCCAATGCTTTTATTAATGATATATGTAAATGACACACATAAAGCCCTCACAAAGGAGGCCACGGTGCCCCGGGTAAGACACCGGGCCGTAAAGTTTAAAACATTGTCTGTTACAAGTTCAAAACAAAAGTCTCATTACTGGGTAACAAAAGAAATTGGGATGAAGTCCTTTGCGGTCCAGTTGCTTAGTCCTCCATCAGTAGTAGGATAGATCCAGCTGTCGAACTCAGACTCTTCAACGTCGTCTTCAATGGCATTCACTCCTGAATTGCTGATGAACAAGAGAGGTCTTCTGATCCGTGCGTTTCGAACAGCCTTTTGAGCTTCTGTAGTGAAACCCAAACCAAACTTGTTAGTCTTCTGTGAAAAATCAGGGAGTTGTCCCCAATTTGCACACCCACCTTTCTCGACAACAGCCCGGGCATCCTTAAAGGAAGCCATCTTCATAGGAGAATCTTCAACAACAGTCTCAGTTGATGCCAGCGTCTGGGGAACCTCTTCAAAATGCTGAAATGGGGTCTCAATGAACTCCCCATCCATCTCTACATATCGGAAAGATTTGAGGTGGCTCACCATGTACTCCTCCTCTCCTTGTATTGTCACAATCTTCCCTTTGACTGGGTACTTCAGCTTCTGGTGGAGCGTAGACGTTACTGCCCCAGCTTTATGGATCCATAGACGACCCAGCAAACAAGAATAAGATGGCCGAATATCCATCACATAGAATGTAGAGGCGAAAACCTGAGAACCAACCCTAATCGGAATATCCACTTCTCCATGCACCATCCTTTTAGACCCATCGAAGGCCCTGACGACAATGTTGCTTGGTTTCAAATCCAACCCTTCACAGTCCAACCGGTCTAGAGCTTTCTTAGGCAAGACGTTCAATGAGGAACCAGTATCCACTAATACATGAGCAAGAGTAGTGCCCCTGCATTCAATGGAGACATGAAAGGCATCATTGTGATTCTTTCCTTTAGCAGTCAAGTCGGTGTCAGAGAAACCTAACCCATTATCAGCAGTCAGACTAGCCATGCAATCTTTAAACTGATCAGCTGATGTTTCTTGCGGTACGTGTGTAGTCTTCAGGAAGGCAATCAGAGCCTTGGCATGGGCTTCTGAGCATAGCAACAGAGATAACATAGAAATCTTGGACGGGGTTTGCCCCAGCTACTCGACTACATTGTAGTCGCTCTTTTTGATGATCTTTAAAATCTCTTCCATCTCTTGTCTAGAAGCTTCAACAGTAATCATCTTTGGTGCCTCCGTCTGGGCAGGCTCATCAGTGGTCCCTTTGCCCCGAGTGTCAGATGACTCGGCGACAGGGGTAAGAATAGGAACTTGAACAGGAATAGCAGCAGGTACACTGGCAAGTGTAATAACAACAGGTTTCCGAACAATTGGTGGAGAGATATCAGGGGAGAAAAGTCTTCCACTGCGGGTGACTTTAGCAGGTCCAACAATATTGTTGATGTCAGTATCAGCATCCAACTCTTGTTTAACTCCATGAAAATAAACATCAGCCTCGTAGTGCCAAGGGACAGCTTTATCAGATGTATAGGGGATAGGCCTAGGAACAGTGATGATCAATGGTGCGATTCTTGGAACAAATGTAATTCTAACAGGCTTTCTCGAGGAAGCCTTGGAAGAATTGTCGAAAATGGTGATGATAGCAACTTCTTCGCTATGAACCAAAGGAACAACAGTCTTCTCAAACAGAATTTCTTTATTATCCATCCGGCGTTGGACACTTGACTTTAAAAGATGGCAATCTGTAGGTAGGACAGAACACATACGGCAACCTTCGTCACAGCCCGGAAATAAACCGGCTAGCAAAAGGTTCTTCTTCACAGTCATCAAGGGAGTAGCAATATCTTTCACAGAAACCACAAACGAGTCTTCCTCTACAGCATTCACTCCATGCTTGGGCATAGGAGCAGTCACAACATTAGGTCTTTCGGGCGCCTCGAACTCAATCTCCTTAGCATCAATTAAGTCCTGTATTTTGTTCTTCAAAGCCCAACAATCATCTGTATCATGTCTCGGGCTATCTGAGTGAAAAGCACAACGGGCATTAGGGTTGTACTTAGGCGATGCAGTGTTGGGATTCTGCGGAGCCTCCCTTGGAGTTACTAGATTGGTTTTCAATAACTACGGCAGAATCTGAGACAAAGTCATGTTGAGATGGGTGAATTGCCTTCGGGGCCTCTCGGCCCTTTGCTGATTGTTGCGCTGAGGAGAACCAGCAGGTCTTGAAATGACCACCACATTAACAGCTTGGCGGTGTTCAGGTCTATTCTGGCTTTTCGAACTGTAAACAGCACTGGACTCTTTCTTAAAAGGCTTCTTCTTGGTGCCTGATGAAGTACCCTTCTGTATTTTACCAGACTTAATACCAACCTCAATCCTTTCACGGGTCATAATTAGCTCTGTAAACCCAGATGAAGAACTTCCAATCAGATGGTTGAAAAACAGACCAGACAGGGTCCCCAGAAACATATCAACTAACTCCCTATCAGCCAAGGGTGGCTGCACTCTTCCAGCGAGGTCCCTCCACTTTTGAGTATAATCTTTGAAACCTTCGCCCGCGCCCATTGACATACCCTGGAGTTGGGTACGCGTGGGAGCGAGGTCGGCATTATATTGGTACTGCCTGTAGAAAGCAGCAGCCAAGTCTTCCCAGTTACGGATGCTAGTTCCTTACAACTGGTAAAACCATTCAAGCTGAGCCCCTGAAAGACTGTCTTGAAAGAAGTGGATTCAGAGATTCTTGTCAGCGGTGTACGGCTGAATCTTCCTTACATACGACTGGAGGTGCAGTTTCGGGCAAGAAACTCCGTCATACTTAGAAAAGGCTGGCGCTTTGAACTTGTGGGGAATCACCACCCCAGATGACAGACCCAGATCACCAAAGTCTAGACCAGGCACCTTCTGAACTTCCATCGCACTCAAATGATCTTCCAGTTGTAGGTATCTATCCTCAGCCAGAGGATACTGGTCTTCATCGAAGTCCGTCTCGTTGTCTGAAACCACAGGGCTAGGAGCCCTCCTTTCTTCCTGACTATCTTTCCCTCCAAATGAGGTGGTCAAATCAACTTCATCTCGTAGCCTGTTTCCAAACCTGTGACCTATGTTAAACAGGATTGTCCTCTTCTTCTTCTTCTTCTTCTTCTTCTTCTCTTTCATAATAAGGGTCTTCAGATCCTGCTGACCCTTAGCTAGATTCATGAACAACTCTTGGAATTGGGCATTTTGAGCCTGCAGAGCCTTGATTGCTTGTTCAGTCGATGGTTCAGAAGACATGATGCTGAAATAAACAGCAAAGAAGATGAGAAAACCTGTAAGGGTACCTGTTATGAGGTGCATGGAATGCAATGTGTATGATATGATTTCAAAGACACCGAGAGATTCAAATTCGTAAACAAGAAATGAAACACACTTTTATTAGATAAACTTGAAATTCAAATTGTTCACAAATGCCCTTAAGGCGTTACAAGAAAGGAAATATTGAAAAGTAAATAAAAACTGGAAATAATCAAAAGACATCAACACTCCCATGGAAGTTTGCCTTTAGTGCTGACATAGTCATTGATGATCTGCTCCTTCTCCAACTGCCTTATCAACTTCTGAATCTTCGGCTCTTGCTCGTGATACTTTTCTCGGTAAGTATCCCGCTCTTCCCTTAGCTGCATCCAGGACCTCTTCAATGCCCTAATGTCAGTAGGCATGTAAGGATGGAGGATGGTAGGAAGAACCCCCTCTTCATTAGCAACTTCAACAATGATAGGCAAGACGGCTTCATACAGCATTCCTAGCTTTTGGGCACGGATGCGAACCCATCTGAGATATGGCTCCATCGGAAGAGAAGTCTTTGGACCCAGCTCGTGTGGATCAGATCTGTGAACTCTATCCCAAGCCCTTATGAATCTGCGGTGTTGCTCGTCACTATCCCCTTGAAAATCAAAGATTATGTTAGGCATTAGCAGCTCATGAGGTCCTTCCCTTCTGGCTCGCCCAAACTAACGTAAGGCCAAGCATGGATTGTAAGTAATTCCTCCATGGGTTCCTATCAATGGAACATTGGGGTACTCCCCACATCGATCAATAACGGCCACCTCATCCATACCCTTAATAGTCTAAATGATGTCATTGTGAGAGAGAGACATAACCCTATAAGCCCAGACCATACCTTCTTTGTTCTTTAAAATTGATTTGGGAAGGTGAGAAATAAACCACCTTGCCAATAATGGAGCACAGCACATCAAGGTTCCCCGCCTCTGAGCAGTACGGGCATAAAGCTGATGAAGAATGTCACCCAAGAGAGTGGGTACAGGATTACCAGAGATGAAGATTTTTACCGCATTCACATTAACAAAAGAGTCAGAGTTAGGAAACAATACCAAGCCATATATCAGAAGAGCCAGAATATCTTCGAATTCCTGGAAGTCTAGACTATCCCAGAAATGATTAGCCTTACCAACCAAGAACTTAGTCAGAAAGCCCTTTGCTCCACTTCTAGTCTCCCAATTAGCCATTACCTCATCCTTTGTCATATGAAGGGCTGGAGCAATCTCTTCTGGCCTAAGGATCTTCTCCCAACCTATAAACGGGGTCTGCTCTAGAATAGAGATACCGAGCATATCAGAGAACTCTTCCAAGGTAGGGACCAACTGGTAGTCCTGAAAAGTAAAAAAAATGGTACAGTGGATCATAGAATTGGACCAAGACACTCATCATCTGCTCGTCCAATTTGGAAGTGACTAAACCCAAGAGGTGACCATGTCTCCTGATAAAGGAGGTAGTATCAGACATCTTTGCAACCAACTCTTTAAGCATAGCGAGAACCTGGACAAAATTGATCCAGATGGTGTTCTTACACATAGGTGCCATGACCTACAAAACAGAACAAAGATGAATCCCTCCTATCTTTGAAATAGGTTAGTCCAGTGCAAGATGTATGCAATGTTATGATGTCATGATGTCATGATAGAAAGCACACCACAAGTATCTACAAATAGAAAACATGGTAAAGGCACACAAGTCACACAGAGAGCCCTTAGATTTCAGGCTGGCAAGGAGTCTAGGTACTATCCTCTTTCAGTGTAGTTGGTTCAAACCTGTCCTAAAAATAGTAACCGGGTTCTAGAGGATCTAAATATCACTGACTACCCTCGATCGGTCATAATTCCAGTTTAGCAACCTTTTCTTGCAGCCGGAATCATCGCGAGAGTTTAGTCTCAATGAGTGTAGCATACTGCTACTGTTTTATGGCCAAGTTGGTCAATTTAAAGGTTCTAAGGTCAGTTGGTGCTTAATGACCCCTTAGAAGACCCATATTCTCATCGTTCCAACAAAAGGGATATCGGTACAAACTAAAGTGCCACACCAACGTAGCTACTGCTTAAACCGTATCGGTCTATGTTGTACAGTTCCCTCACAGTTTATTGCTACTTACCTAAAGGGTATCCCCAGATCTGGGTTAGGATTTATAGTAACTCCGATTCAACCCACAAAGATAAATCATACAAGTCAAGCAATTGAAAACATTGTGAACTATTCCTAAGGTACACCTCACTTATAAGCGTCCCCAGCAGAGTCTCCAGTTCTGTGATACGGTGGGAAAAAACCGACTGTTTTTTTAGAATGCTGGTTTGCGTTTTGCGTTTGTTTTCGCAAAATTTCGCGGTAAGCAAGAGTCGCCACCGGCTTTTATTTTATCCAACAAGGAAAGGAAAAAAGCATAGAAAATTTCCTTTTTCGAGATATTTCTTGGGTTCGGGGGGTAGATTATAGAAAGGGAAGGTGTTAGCAACCTTTCTATCCGTGGTTATCCACGGGCTCTTAGGTACTTGCTCAATTGTTTTCAAAATTGTTTTCTTTGTGCTTGTGGGTTTGAAAAAAAAGTTTTTGTTTTGAAACTTCGATTTAACTCTTGCTTCTATCCTCAAGAGCGTATGAAGTGTTTTTGAAAACTTTGTTTGTAAAGTGTAAGTGTGAAAAATATTTTGTTTTTTTGAAAGAGCAAGTACTTAAGAACCATCTACCTACTCGAAAAAGGAATCATTCTATGCTATCGTCCTTTAGACAATGTTATCCCACTATTGATGAGTAGGTAGCACCGTCATTGGAGTTTAAGGGTCAATTCGATTTTAGGGACTTACGGTCACCAAAGCAATGTTAGGATGCCTTAGCGGTAACCCTAATGTCTTAGATCATTTGTTTTAAGGCAACAATATCTGAGGCAACCGTTTCGAGGCGACTATGATCTTTAGACAAGAGGGCGACCTCTAAAACAACCTATACTCAATGACCGTGTACAAAGGCAACCAAGTGAGGTGTACCCTAGGAGTGTGCATGTGCGAGTGTGTTGATTTCAGTTAATTTATCTGTGTACATGTTAATGGTGATCTATGTTGATTTTAGGTTTAAACATTCAGTCTTGTCATGCATCCCTATTATCAAACATCTAACAGTTATATTTTGCGGAAAATAAATTGCGGAAATTAAATTACAAGCCTTTGAAATTTAAATGCGGAAAATAAATAAAGCGATAAAAATAGTCCTAATTATTTATTACATTCTGGGAACAAATACAATATCGAATAAAATGGATCGCGTATGGGAAATTAAATCGAGTGCGAGTTTTAGGGTTTTGACCCTTTGTTAAAGAAAAAGATTTTTTTGTTTGTTTTTGAATTAAGAAAGAAATTAATCTAAGTTAATTATTAAATTAGTAAATAAATTAATTAATAAAAATATTTTTGGGTTTTTGGTATTTAAAGAAATAAAATGAAATTAATTAATGTTAGTCAAAATCTAATTAATTCTAATTGATTTTAATTATTTACAAAAAAAAATGTATTAAAGTTAATTCTAATTAATGGCCTAAATTAATTAAATTAATAATTGTTAATAACAAAAAAAATTAAAATTTGAGCTTAATAAAGAAAATATTATTTTTGTGATTTTAATTTTATTAAGAAAAAGAATTGATTGGTTAATTAATATTAAAAATATAATAAAACAATTAAATAAACTAAATGAAAATAGAGAGGGATAGAGGTATATGGGCCTGGTTTTTGGAAGTATGAATAGAAATTCCAAGGCCCAATAACACGTTGGCCTGGTGGACTTTTTGGATTCCATGTGCGCCTTTTGACTTGGTCCCATGGTGGACCGTCATCCTGGATCACCAGATCTGGCCTTGGGCCATCTGGCGCTTGATTGAGTGAGGACACATGATGAGCTCCACGCATAGATTTGCACTGGATTATCTGAAGGAAAAATATAACAAATAACATGGGGGACCTGGGATTCGAACCCAGGTCCTATACATGACTGCCAGCTTACTTTACCACCAGGGCGTTATGCTTCATTTGTCAATTAGATACAAGATAATGATAATAAAAGAAAACACGTTAACATCCAGAAAAAACAAAATGCGTGAAATTTGATTTAAATTGGCCAATGGGAGAACGACAGCTTGTCGTCTCCTACCTCTGAACCCTGCACATATTACCTGCGGATTTGGATCTGCAGCTGAATGCGCAAGCTCACTCCAAAATCCATTCCAGTCCGTGAAAATCAATTCTGAACACATGGTTAAGTTCGTCTGGGCTTCTTGATTAACCCCATGTCCTTCTTGAGTCTTGATTTCTCCTGAAAAAGAAAACCCTAAAACACGAACGAAGAACCCTAGCTATGGGGGTTCTTCATCTAGGCCAGAAAAACGCAATTGGCTAATGCAGAACGCTTGGAAATTTGATGAAGATTATGAATATGCGAATGGTTTGTACAAAAGGTGCAAGGAATAAGATTTATGAATTCAAAAGAAGGGCGGTTTTCTGTGACACTTACAGTGCGTTTGAGCGTGTATGGAGACCGGCTTTGGGTTGGTTCTGCTTCAGTGATTGTCAAGGAAACGATTGAGATCGTTCTTGGCTTCTGAATTTGCCTCTAAGTGTGAATTCGAACTCAAGCTTTTTCACCCTTTTTCCAAGTTTTCTTCTGTTTGTTCTTGCAGCCTCCAACTCTGTTTTCGTGCCCTCTAGCTTCCTGATTTAATGTGGAAGGCATTAGGTTAACAAATATGCCTTGAATCTTCCCCATCAATGCATAAGATATTTGATTTGATTCACTATTACTAAACCTTCCAAAATTGACAAAACTCAATCTTTTTGCACATGGAATGCTTGATACGAGTTTTATACCCTTGATGATGATGATTCAATCCTGAAATAGCCAAAAAGATATCAAGCAATCAATATTTGGATTTTATTTGATTTAATTTGATTAAAAATGAAATAATTCAATAAAAAATCAAATAAAATAATAAAATAGATAAATAGCCACAAGGCTGAAGCTAGGACACGTGTGCAATGTGGCAAGTTCAAATCAAGTGGAAAAGAATGGGCCCATTTGACAAAATTTGAAGTTTTGGGGATAGTTGACTTTCGGCAATTTTGCAAAAATGCCCAACTTCAACAATGCATAACTTCTTCAATTTTGAACTTTTGGAAGTGTTCTTGGACTTTTTAGAAATCTTGAGATGTCCTCTAACTAACCCTTTTTGTATAATCTCATTTTGATATTCCATGCTCAAGTTATAAGCTTTGGCAAAAAAGGTGTTTTTGTTGACTTTCAAAAATGACCTATAATGTCCAAATTTATAACTTCTTGTGAGTGCATTTCTTGATCTTGGGGTATGAAGATTGATTGTAGGAAATTGCATCCTCTTCAAAATTAGCTTTGGATGGGTCATTTATAATAAAGTATGAGAAAGTTATGCTTGGTCAAAGTTGAGTTGACTTTTCCTACAAAACCCTAATTTAGCAACTTTTGAGTCTTGATGAATTTTGAGCAATCCTTGATGAATCATGATCAACCCTTGATAAAATGATTAAATACCCTTCAAAATGATAATGTTGACAAAAAATCTTGAAGTTTGACTGTTTATAGGTCACAATTGACTTTTGCCCTAGCACAGTCGATTTTTGGACCCTTTGAGCAATTGACTGACCAAACTTCCTCTGCAAGGCTTGAAATTTGACATGGATGACCTTGAGAACATATTAGGACATTAGGGAGCATTTGAGATCATTTGGAATCAAGGATCTTGATGCAACACAAAACTCTAATTTGGGGTTGACTGCCTTAGGAGATAGCTTGACTGTCCAACTCTTGAGCAATCTTGAGCCACTTGGAGATTTTTCTTGCCATGTCTTGAGATATATGAGAGGGTAAATTTTTGGGTACAACACAATCCCTTTGCAAGTGTTCAAGATAAGTGGGCATGTCAGGATGCAGGATGGTATACAGAACATCTCCTTCCATAACAGGCTCCATGATTACCGGGAGAATGGAGGGGTAAGGCATCATAAGACTTTGAGCACGAGCTCGTACCCATTTGAGGTAAGGCTCAAGAGGGATGGAATTATTATGATCCAATGTCTTGCTATCTACCTTTTTCAACATCCTCCAAGCTCGAATAAACCTTTGGCGATGACCTTGATCGTCGTTCTCGTAGTCAAATACGAAACCTTGAATGAGCATCTCATGTGGGCCATCCTTTCGGGCGTAACGAAATTGTCTTAAGGCTAAGCAAGGGTTGTAGGTGATACCTCCTCTAATTCCAAGTAAAGGGACATTAGGGAATTCTCCATAACAGTCGATAATAATAACATTCTCTATGGATCGGGAACATCAATGAATGTCCGAATGTTTAAGCGTCATCAACCTATGTGACCACCTTGAACCTTGCTCGTTCTTTAATATAGATTGGGGAAGATGCAAAATAAACCATATTTTAAAAGAGGAGTATGGCACATAAGTATACCTCTTTTCCTCATGGTGTGAGTGTGAAAGAAATGTAGGATGTCCCCAAGCAAAGTAGGCACCGGGTTATGAGATATGAAGATTTTGATGGTGTTCACATCTATGAGTTGATCAGGATTTGGAAACAACACCATCCCATAGATGAGGAGAGCCACAATTTCCTCAAAAGCTTGTAAATCCAAAGAGTTCCAACAGTTTTGGGCTTTCTCAAATAAGAACTTTGTTAGGAAACCCTTGACACCACTCTTTATTTCCCAATTAGTTGTGACATCAGATGGTTGCAAGTGTAGAGATTGAGCAATCTCTTTTGGCTTTGGATCTATTTCCGTACCGTTGAAAGGTAGTTGATTGAGAATGGGAATCCTCAAGAGTTGGAAAATTCTTCCAAAGTTGGCACAAGCTGATAATTGGGAAATGTGAAGCAATGGTGTAAAGGATCAAATAACTGAAAGAGCACCTTCATCATGTCTTCATCAATGTTGGAGGTGACCAAGTTTAGTAGGTGACCATGTATTTCGGTGAATGGAGAATTTTCAGGAATCCTTGATGCTAGCTCTTTAAGTTGAGGAGGGATCCTTACAAGATTGACTTGAATAGTTTTCCTGCGAATAGAATCCATGTCCTACAAAACAGAACAATGATAAATCCCAAGATCCTTGAAATGGTTAGTGAGTATGAGTATGATGTTATGATGTTCATGATGTTATGTACAAGTAAATATACACAAACAAATTAAACAAGTCCTTAGGTTTAGGCTTGCATGGAGTCTCATAGGTAAGTACCCTCTTGAAGTTTAGTTCGCTCAAACTTGTCCTAGTAATAGTAACCGGGTTCTAAGGAGCTCAATATCATCGGTTTGTTTCTTTGGTCATTGTATCAGCACAAGCCTCTTTAATGGCGACCGAAATATCCCAAAGAACCAAACCTTAATGAGTGTAGTATCGCGTATCTACCAACTTCAAACTGCATCAAAGCCGGTCATCTCACTACGTCCTAATGGCCAAGTTGGTCAAGTAAAGGTTCTAAAAGTTCATTAGTGCTTCATGACATCACTCAGCGGCTCCGTGTTCCCCTTGACTACTCAAGGGCTACCGGTACCCACAAATATGTCTCACTAACGTAGTTATTGCTTAGACCATTTCGGTATACCCGGCACGGTTTCCACAATGTATTTCTACTTACCTGTAAGGTATCCCAAATCCGGGTAGAGGATTCAAACCCAAACAAAGAACCAAAATGTAAAGCATACAAGTCAAACAAAGAAAGCAAGTAAATGTGATCTAACCCTAAGGTAACCCCCCTTTTATAATATACCCCAGCAGAGTCTCCAGTTCTGTGATACAGTGGGAGAACTGACTTGGGTGTTTTGCGTTTGACCGCAAATGTTGCGGTTAGCAAGAGTCGCCACCGACTTTTCTTTTATCCAAAAGAAAAGGTGAAAAGGTACAGGAAAGACCTTTGAGATTATTTCTTGAGTTCGAGGGGTAGATTATGAAAAGGGAAGGTATTAGCACCCTTTTCATCCATGGTTTTCCATGGGCTCTTAGTTACTTGCTAGATCACTTGCTTTTGTTTAAAATTGTGCTTTGTATGGTTTTTGAAAGTATTTTGAAAAGGTGCCATTGTTTTAGGAAAACTTTGTAATGATTCTCGTTCGTAAGAATGTATACAAAGTGTTTGATATTTTGAAAAAAATTTCAAGTTCGAAAGATGCTTTTGAAAGTGTTGGTGTTTGTTTTGAAAATAGTAAGGATGTTTTGTTTTGAAGGTGAGCAAGTAACTAGGAACATTCTACCTACTCAAAAGTCTTTCATGTTTATTTCCTCTTTTCTTTGACATCGTTATCTTACCACTGGTTTGGTAAATAAACCTATCTTTGGATGTCAAAGGGACGGGCGTGGGTCATCATATAACCATGATTAGCAATGTTGCAAGGTATCTTAGCACTTTTATTTAGGGACTAAGATCATTTTGAAAGGCAACTTTTGGTAGCGTCATCGAGGGACTATGATCTTGTATTTTGCTTGTCTTTGCTAAGCTACCTCACATGCGTAATATGGTCATTTTTGTAAGGCAACCAAGTGGATTTACCCTAGGGTTGCTTGTGTGCAAGTGTATTATTTTTCATGCTTTGTTTTTGTCTTGATTAGAGTTTACTATTTATTGATTTTATCTTCTCATACAAACCCTAATTACTAGCATTTATATAAAGCGATAAATTGCGAAAAGTAAAATTACTACGCTATTACATCATTAGGGGAGGGGTACACAAATTTACAAATGGGGATTGCAATAAAATTAAACCTAATTATCTATTACAACCATATTGAATATTGTACAAAATTGAAAATAAAATGCAAGAATATAAGTGGAAAAAGAAGTGATTTTTGTTGTTTTTATGAAAGGGTTTTGTCTTGACCTAAATAAATGAAATGATTAATTAAAATTAAATAAAATTAACTTAAACTAATTAAGAAAAGAAATTAACTTAAAAAAGGATTTTTTAGGATTTTCTTATGAAAAGGTTTTTAATTAAAGAAAAAAAAATGAAGAGTAATTAATTAAAATCAACCTAAGTTCTAAATTAATATTAACTAGAAAATAAAATAATGTATTAATTTAACCTAAGTCTAAAAATTAATTATTTAAGAAAAAAAGAAATTAATTTGTTTTAAGAAAATGTTTTTTTAGTCTTTTTTTGTTTTATAGAGAAAATAAAATATATATAAGTATAAATAATAAATAAAAATAAATTTTGATTTTTTATGATTTATGAAAATAATAATAGTAATAATAATAATAATAATAATAATAATAATAATAATAATAATAATAATAATAATAATAATAATAATAATAATGAAGAAAAAATAAAATAAAAATAAAAATAAATCAGGGAGGTGGATTAGTAATGCAAGAGGTGTTGTGAAGAAATAAAAGATTAGGCCCACAATAAGCCCAGGCGCTGCCAAAAAAACACAAAAAGTCAGAAAATAGTGAAAAATAACAAAAGGTCGCGCAGGGGCTTGAACCCAGGACCTAAGGGTGACAGGCGCGCGCTTTAACCACTGGGGTGGTGATACATCCGTTAACTTGTGTGAAAGGATAAATACATAACACAAAACGTGTCCTGATTACACTTCATCTTCAACCTCCAGCCAAAGGACATGTATCTTCTCCATCTCTCAACAAAAATGAAAAGTTCAAACATGAAAGTTGTGGAATTTCTTCCCATGAATCCAACCATGTAAATAACTTAAGCTAACAGTCAGAAATGAATGAGAATTTTTCTGGCCCTAATTTAAAACCTAAAAATTTTAGAAAACTTCAACTCTAAAATTCTCTAAGCTCAGGCCATATAAATGCAAACTTTGGATATGTGCAACTTCGTGGCAATGGTATATACATTTTATCTTTACAAATCAAAATCAAATGATGTCTGTATGAAGAGATAGAAGTTTGAAAACTTACCTCTTGCAGCTGGAGTCGTGTATGGAGTTTAAGAAACCTTTGTTATGGCCTGATGATTTCTGTAGCTTGCCTGGACCTCCTTGAGTGTGTTCCAACTCCTACTTTGCTTTGAGGATGGCTGAAACTCCCAACTCAAGTCAAGTTGCAAGCTTAAAAATTGGAAATGGTGGATAGTGATGGAGGAGTTACAGTCAAGAAACAGGGGTCTGGATCATTTTAATATGATGTATATTAGGTGTTTTGATGGTTAAAACTCAATACGCACGAGTGGATTTGGAGATGGCTATGTGAGGTTCAAAACTGTCAAGTTATGGAAGATTCTGAGTTGTAGAGTTCTTGGGAGTATTTTTGGGTCTTATCATTTGTGTGTTATGTTGCAATAGACTTGTGTATATGTATGGAAAAGGTTAGAGATCAAATGCACTCAAGGTTTCTTCGTTCTAGCCTTTTGGCTCTATGACTTGCTTTTGAAGAAAAATGAGAAGACAAATCTCAAAGTGTTGTACAAGTATGTTCTGAGTTCAAAGAGGCTTTAGACACATTTCTTTTGGTTTATAGAGGTTGTGTGTGCAGAAAGAACAAGTGCAAAGCTTAAGGAGTTAACAATTGCAAAAGTGATGCTTTATCAAAATGGAAATGGTAACTTTGTGCCATAAATGGAAATGTAACTTGGGTAAAGGCTCAAGTGTTTGGATTAAAGCTCTATCAGATGTGTAAACATTTAATTATGGAGTGACAAACAAGTTTGAGGCCTGCAAAGCAAAGATTATGCAGTCTAGGCTTGGATTTGAATTTTTGTTCATCATGAAATGGCTTGTAATTTAAGTTTGAAAATCCTAACTTCCTCTCTTCGATTCTCCCTGCTCAAGAATTATCTCAAGGAGTTCTTGGACATTTTGGAAAGATTGTAATGTGCTATAAAACACCTCTTTGAATCACTTTTGAAAATTACCCTTGGAACTATATGAAAAAGTGCCATGAAGTTAGGTCAAAATCCTGCCTAAACTAGGGCAAAATTTCTCTAAGTGTTTAGTTTCAAGACCATGACTTCATGAATCAATAACTTGATATCCAAGCATTTTTAGGAGAAATTGTGTAAAGAAATTTTGTATATATCATGGAGATATACAACTTTCATGTTGAAAGTTTCCTTTGAATCATCTTGCATCATGGTGAAAAGTTGGCTCAAAGTTATGAAAAAACATGAAGTTTTAAACACTTAGAAAAATTTCTAAGTTAGAAAACTTTGACTTTTCAAAATGAAATCTTGACTTATTTATTTCTTGATGAATAAGTTTCATATTTTGACATGGTTTGATGAATTGTGATCTTTGATATTGGATTTTGACCAAAAAGTCAAAGTTTGACTTTTCAGTGTACAATTGACTTTTGATCAGTTGACTGAAAATTCATTATCAATCCAATTGATCTTGAGCAATGTTTTAGGTCATTCCATTAGGTAAAAATGATGCAATTGAAATCTCGAGATCATTATTCAAACCAATTGATCATTTTCTAGGTCAAAAATCAGAAATTGCCCCTTCTCAGTCAAAACCCTAATTTTGACCATTTTGCCCTTTTAATGATTTGATCAAATTTCTTGAGGAATTATGGTCCAAACTTGATCAAATGATACATATGATTTTATAATGTTGATGTGGATCAAAAATTATGAAGTTTGACTGTAAATTGGCCATGGTTGACTTTTTCCCCAATACAACTGATTTTTAGGTCAACTGCTCAATTGACTGAGAAAAAGTGTGATCCAAGGCTTGAAACTTGACATGAGTAATATTGGGGGTCCATAATGATCCATGAAAGTCATATGAAGTATTGAAAGTTAAATTATCCTTGTGCAATCTCAAACCCTAATTTTGGTCATCAGTGCTTAAGGAGGTGTCTTGAGTTGATCAACCCTAGTGCAGTCTTGAACCAAGAGAGATCCTTGTGAGAAAATATTTGATAAATGAGAGGGAAAATTTTGGGGTACAATAACAGACTTCTCGAATATGTATTTAATTGGATCCATCTTGGATATCAATAAGGTAGTATGGGTCAACATATATTGTCTTAGCCGCCGAGCAGTCCATGCCAAAGCGCGGCAAGTTTTCTCGAGCAGTGAATATCTGGTTTCACAGTCGGTAAACTCTTTGCTCAGGTAATAAATAGCATGCTCTTTTCAGCCAGACTCGTCATGCTGCCCCATCACACACCCCATTGAATTTTCCAAGACGGTTAGATACATGATCAAAGGTCTTCCCTCGACTGGCGGCATCAAAACAGGAGGCTCTTAAAGGTATTCTTTGATCTTGTCAAAGGCAGCTTGGTATTCATCATTCCATATGGCTACTTGATCTTTCTTCAGTAATTTGAAGATTGGTTCACAAGTAGTGGTTAAGTGAGAAATAAATATGGCAATGTAGTTTAGCCGTCCTAAGAATCCTCTGACTTTCTTCTCGGTGCGAAGAGCAGGCATTTCTTGTATTGCTTTTACCTTTACAGGGTCCACTTCGATACCTTTACCACTGACGATGAAGCCTAGGAGTTTACTGGACCTCACTCCAAATGTGCATTTACTCGGGTTCAACCTTAGCTTGTATTTCTTTAGCCTTTCAAACAGTTTATGCAAATGGTCAAGATGTTCCTCTTCAGTTTGAGATCTGGATATCATGCCATCCATGTAGACCTATATTTCGTGATGGATCATATCGTGAAACAGAGCTACCATGGCGTGCTGATAAGTTGCCTCAACATTTTTCAACCCGAATGGCATAACTTTGTAACAGAACGTGCCCCACTGTGTGACGAAGGTCATTTTCTCCATGTCCTAAGGTGCCATTTTGATTTGTTTATAGCCTAAGAAACCATCCATAAATGAGAACACTTTATGGTGTGAAGTATTGTCAACCAAAATATCGATATGGGGAAGCGAGAAATCATCCTTAGGGCTTGCCCTATTCAAATCTCTGTAATCCACACACATGTGTACTTTACCATCCTTTTTAGGAATTGGAACAACATTGGCGACCCATTGTGGATAGGAGGTGACGGATAAGAATCCGGTGTTGAATTGTTTCATGACTTCAGTCTTGATTTTCTTTGACATGTCTGGCTGCATGCGACAGACTTTTTGTTTTACCAGAGGGCAGTATTTTTTTGTCGGTAGACGATGGACCACGATATCAGCGTCAAGTCCTGGCATGTCTTCGTTTGACCAGATAAAGACTTCAACATAGTCATGTAGTAACTGAGTTAAGCGCTTCTTTACACTAGGTTCCAGATTGGCACCTACCTTGACTTCTTTCTTATTCTCTTTGGTACCTAAGTTAACTGTGTCCACTGGTCCTCCTTTCTTCCTATTGTAGTAACCTGGCTAGTTCCCATGGCACTTCACAATATTTCTCACCTTCGTCTTCGGCTTGGTAGATCGGATTTTCAAAGTCATAATAGGCCATAGCAGAATCGTTACCCATGGGATCCTGAGTGGATGTGGATCTGCATTTTGATATGTGAGTGTGTGTAAGAGCATAGCTATCTTTGAAAGAATAAAATGTAGAAAAATAAAAATAAAGAGCGTAAAAATTTGCATAAAAGAACATCCATGATTCATTGATGACATATGAAAATCAAGTAACAACCCTTACAAATGGACCGTTGTGCCTCGGGTAAGACACAAGGTTTTAAAAGTCTAAATTGTTTAATTATTACAAGTCCGATGAAAATTCAAAGACAATTATTGTTGGATAAAAGTAATAGGGACAAATTCTTTAGCTTCCCAGTTGTTGAGTCCTCCACTGATAGTTGGAAAAATCCATTCTTCCAGGTCACAACTGTCATCACTATCTTCCATTGTGTTGACTCCATGGTTGCTGATCCGCAAAGGTGGTCCCCTGACACGAGCATGAAGAATAGATTTCTGGGCTCCTGAAGTAAAACCCAAACCAAATTTGTCAGATTTGTAGGGAATATCCGGGAGTTGGACCCAAATAGTACACCCACCTTCTTCGACTACTGCCTTGGCATCTTTCAGAGAAGCCATCTTTAGCGGAGGTCTGGTAATCTTTGGGACTTTGGATACAATCCTGGTTACTGCAATTGTTTGTGGGACTTCCTCGAAATGCTAACACAGAGTTTCGATGAATTCACCATCCATTTCCACATATCTGAAGGAGTTCAAGTGACTGACCATATATTACTCTTCTCCATGGACAATGATGATTTTTCCCTTGGTTGGGTATTTCAACATCTGATGTAATGTAGAGGTGACGGCACCAGCATCATGAATCCAAGGTCGGACCAATAAACAGGAATAGGAAGGGCGAATGTCCGTTACATAGAAAGTTAAATCAAAGGTATGAGTTCTAACTTTAATGGGGATGTCCACTTCCCCGTGCACCATTCTCTTTGAATCGTCGAAGGCCCTCACCACTATGTTGCTGGGTTTTAAGGTCAAACCTTCACAGTCTAGTCTATCCAAAGCCTTTTTAGAAAGCACATTCAAATATGAACTAGTATCAACCAGGACATGGGCCAAAGTAGTGCCCCTGTATTCGACAGAGACATACAACGCCTCATTGTGTTTCCTCCCTTTAGGTGTCAGGTCAGCATCAGAAAAGCCCAAACCATTATCAGCGGTCAAACTGGCCACACAATCTTCAAATTGGTCAGCAGAGGTTTCCTGTGGCACATGGGAAGTTTTAAGAAATTTCACCAGGGCCTTCGCATGAGCTTCGAAGCACAACAGTAGAGCTAGCATAGAAATCTTTGAAGGGGTCTTCCCTAGCTGTTCGACTACATTGTAGTCGCTTCTCTTTATAATTTTCAGAGTTTCTTACATCTCCTTCTTGGAAGCCTCTAGGATAGATATTGATTGCGCCTTCATCCAGATAGGTTCAACCAAAATGCCTTTGCCTCGAGTCTCGGTCGACTCGGCGATATGGGTGTCAACAGGGGTAACCACAAGAACTGTAGTAGTAGTATCAATAGGAACAGAAGCAGGGATGATCACATGACTGGTAACACTTTTTGGAGGAGCAATCTCAGGGGAGAATACTCTTCCACTTCTGGTTATTTTGTTGGTTCCCACAATGTTACTGATGTCGAGGTCAACCTTCTCAAAAATCGAGTCTTCATCAACCAGCCAATCTTGCTTGACGCCGTGGTAGTAGACGCCACCCCCATAGTTCCAGGGGGCAGATTTATCTGAGGAGTATGGGATTGGCCCTGGCATAGTAATTATCAGTGGAGTCAACTTCGGAACAGATGTAATCCTAACGGGTCTTTTGGTGGAGACCCTGGGAGGGTTGGTGGAAATGGTTATTATTGAAACATCCTTGTAAGCAATGGTTGGAACGAGAGTCTTTTCAAACAAAATCTCTTTGTCATCCATCAGGCGTTGGACACCTGCTTTCAGTAAATGACAACCAGTCGATAGGGATAAACAGAGGTGGCAGACTTCGCCATATCCCAGAAATAAACCAACCTTCAACAGATTCCTTTTGACGGTCAATAGAGGAGTAACAAGCTCATCAACAACAATAACAAACATATCATCTTCAACAACGTTAATACCACGATCGTGCTTGGGCATGGGAGTGATGATAACATTTGGGATCTCAGGAGCATCAAATTCAATTTCTTTTTCTTCGAGAAGGTCTTGCACCTTGTTTTTCAAAACCCAGCAGTCGTTTGTATCATGACCTGGACTTTCTGAATGGTAAGCACAACGGGCGTTTGGGTTGTAACGGGGAGAGGCAGTGTTGGGATTCTTTGGAGCTTCCCGCAAGGTTACCAGATTAGATCTCAACAAATGTGGAAAGAATTGAGACAGTGTCATATTTATCTGGGTAAAATGTCCTACCAGTCTTTCTTTTCTAGGCTGATTGTTCCTTTGTTAAGTAGGTGCGGGCTTAGGGATCATGACGGCCCCTACCGTTGGACGGTGTTCAATTCTGTCCTGATTCCTTTGATGGTACACAACACCAACCTCTTTCTTCCTAGTGAATGGTTTTCTCACGGTATTGGAGGATGCGTCCTTTTGGATCTTCCCACTCTTAATCCCAACTTCCACTCTCTCCCCGGTCAAGATTAATTCAGTGAAGCCGACTGATGAGCTTCCAATTAGATGATTAAAGAAAGGACCAGACAGGGTACCCAGAAACATGTCCACTAGCTCCCTGTCAGACAGGGGAGGCTGGACTCTTCCTGCTAAGTCCCTCCACTTCTAAGCGTAGTCTTTGAAACCCTCGCTCGAACCAATAGCCAGACTCTGGAGTTGAGTACGGGTGGGAGCAAGGTCTGTGTTATACTGATACTGCTTATAAAAAGCAGCGGCCAGGTCTTCCCAATTATGGATATTGGCACTCTCCAGTTGATAGAACCAATCTATATGAGTCCCAGATAGACTATCCTGAAAGAAGTGGACCTATAAATCTCTGTCAGCAGTGTGAGGCTATATCTTCCTCACATAAGATCAGAGGTGCATCTTGGGACACGAAACCCCTTCGTACTTAGCAAACACTAGTGCTTTGAACTTTGGTGGAATAACAATCCCACACACCAAACCCAACTCTTCAAAGTCCATCCCGGGCACTTTCTGAATCTCTATTGCACTTAGACGTTCTTCCAGATATTTGTACTTCTCATCAGCTGGAGGATATTGCTCTTCAGAGTAATCAACCTCTTCTTCCTCTTCAGATTCTAGATGGTCAGTCACCTCCTTGTCTTTCCCTTCTTGATTATCCTTTTCACCTGACGATGTTGCGAAGTCTAGAGTCCGTCTGGTTGGCCCTTGGAACCTTCTTCTCAGATTCAAAACACCGATTGATTTCTTTGCTTTCTTCTTCTTTTCTTTGATTAGTAAAGTTTTCAAATCCTCTTTTCCTTTTGCCAGAGTCAAGAACATTTGTTGAAATTGGGCGTTTTGCGCCTGGAGATCTTTTACTGTCTGTTCAATATCCATCTCACTGAAATAAACAGTAGAAAGATAAGGAGACTTGTTGTAAGAAACTTGTTTATGTTATGATGAATGAAGATGCATATGCAAATGATTTCAAGGAAGTTAGAGATTTAAATTTGCTTTAGACAAAAAGGGAACACATGTTATATTAATAAATTAAAGTTTTAGTACATCATGCCTCTTTGGGCTTACAAAGAAATACAAAACTCTAAGATAAAAAGTTGAACGCATCCTCTCTGGTGCGACGTAGGCGTTCAGACTCCACTCCTCATGAAGCTTCTTGGTGAGTTCTAGAACTTTCTTCTTGCTGGCGTAGAATCGGGCCTCGAAAGTGTCTCTCTCCCCCTTAAGTTGTATCCAATACCTTGCAAGTCTTTGAGAGAGGTGGGCATGTCAGGATGAAGGATAGTGTATGGGACATCTCCTTCCACAATAGGTTCTACGATAACTGGTAAGATGGAAGGAAAAGGCATCACAAGTTTCTGAGCACGAGCTCGCACCCACTTAAGGTAAGGCTCAAGGGGGATGGAATTCTTATGCCCCAATGTCTTACTATCTATCTTTTTCAACATCCTCCAAGCTCGGATAAACCTTTGGCGGTAACCTTGATCGTCGTTCTCGTAATCAAATACCAACCCTTGAATAAGCATCTCATGTGGACCATCCCTTCGAGCGTAACCAAACTGTCGTAAGGACAAACAGGGGTTGTAAGTGATACCTCCTTTAATGCCAAGTTGGGGGACATTAGAGAATTATCCACAACGGTCAATGATAGTAACATTCTCCAAAGATCAGGAACACCAATGAATATCTGAATGTCTGAGCGTCATCAACCTATGGGACCACCTTGAACCTTGCTCGTTCTTCAATACATATTGGGGAAGATGTGAAATAAACCATCTTTCCAAGAGAGGAGTGCAACACATGAGGATACCTCTTTTCCTCATAGTGCGAGAGTGAAAAGAATGTAGGATGTCTCCTAACAAAGTAGGCACCGGGTTATGAGACATGAAGATTTTGACGGTGTTTACATCTATGAGTTGGTCAGGATTTGGAAACAAAACCATCCCATAGATGAGAAGAGCCACAATTTTCTCAAAGGCTTGCAAGTCCAAGGAATTCCAACAGTCTTGAGCTTTCTAAGACAAGAACTTGGCTAAGAAACCTTTGACACCACTCCTTGTTTCCCAATTAGTTGTGACATCAGATTGTTGCAAGTGTAGGGATTGAGCAATTTCTTCTAGTTTTGGATCTCTTTCCGTACCATTGAAGGGTAGTTGATTGAGAATGGTAATCCTCAAGAGTTGGGAGAATTCTTCCAAAGTTGGCACAAGTTGATAATCGGGAAATATGAAGCAATGGTATAGAGGATCAAAGAATTGGAAGAGCACCTTCATCATATCCTCATCAGTGTTGGAGGTAACCAAGTTTAGGAGACGACCATGTCTTTTGGTAAATGGAGAATTCTCAGGAATCCTTTATTCTAACTCTTTAAGTTGAGGAGGGATCCTTGCGAGATTGACTTGAATGGTTTTCCTGCGAATAGAATCCATGTCCTACAAAACAGAGCAAATATAAATCCCAAAATCCTTGAAATGGTTAGTGAGTATGAGTACGATGTTATGATGTTTATGATGTTATGTACAAGTAAATATATACAAACAAAACAAACAAGTCCTTAGGTTTAGGCTTGCATGGAGTCTCATAGATAAGTACCCTCTTGAAGTTTAGTTGGCTCAAACCTGTCCTAGCAATAGTAATCGGGTTTTAAGGGAGCTCAATATCACTGGTTTATTTTCTCGGGAATTGTTTCAGCGCAAGCCTCTTTAATGGCGACCGAAATATCCCAAAAAACCAAACCTCAATGAGTGTAGTATCGAGTATCTACCAACTTCGGACAGCACCAAAGCCGGTCATCTCACTACGTCCTAATGGCCAAGTTGGTCAAGTAAAGGTTCTAGAAGTTAGTTAGTGCTTCATGACATCACTCAGCGGCCTCGTATTCTCCTTGACTACTCAAGGGATACCGGTACCCACAAATATGTCACACTAACGTAGCTATTGCTTAGACCATATTGGTATACCCCGCACAGTTTCCACAATGTATTGCTACTTACCTATAAGGTATCCCAAATACGGGTAGAGGATTTAAACCCAGACAAAGAACCAAAATGTAAAGCAAACAAATCAAACAATGAAAGCAAGTAAATATGATCTAGCCCTAAGGTAACCTCACTTTTAAGATTTTCCCCAGCAGAGTCGCCAGTTCTGTAACACGGTGGGAGAACTTACTTGGTTATTTTTCATTTTATCGCAAATGTTGCGGATAGCAAGAGTCGCCATCGACTTTTCTTTTATCTAAAAGGAAAGGTTGAAAAAAATAGGAAAGACCTTTAAGATGTTTTCTTGAGGTCGGGGGTAGATTATGAAAAGGGAAGGTATTAGCACCCTTTTCATCCGTAGTTATCTACGAGCTCTTATTTGCTTGCTAGATCACTTGCTTTTGTTTGAAAATATGCTTTGTGTGGTTTTTGAAAGTATTTTCAAAAGGCGCCATCGTTTAGGCAAAATTTTGTAATGATTTTCGTTCGTAAGAATGTATACAAAGTGTTGATCTTTTGAAAATGTTTCAAGTTTGAAAGATGTTTTGAAAGTGTTGGTGTTTGTTTTGAAAATAACAAGGATGTTTTGGTTTGAAAATGAGCAAGCAACTAGGAACATTCTACCTACTCAAAAATCTTTCATGTTTATTTCCTCTTTCCTTTGACATTGTTATCTTACCATTGATTTGGTAAGAAACCTTATCTTTGGATGTAAAAGGGACGGACATGGATCATCGTATAACCATGATTGGCAATGTTGTAAGATATCTTAGCATTTTCTTTAAGGGACTAAGATCATTTTTGAAAGGCAACATTGATAGCGTCATCGAGTGACTATGATCTTGTATTTTGATTTATTTTTACTAAGATACCTCGCATGCATAACATGCCCATTTTTGTAAGGCAACAAAGTGGGTTAACCCTAAGGGTGTAAGTGTGCAAGTGTATTAATTTACATGCATTGTTTTGTCTTTGAATTAGAGTTTTCTAAGCATTGATTTTATCTTCCCATACAAACCCTAATTACTAGCATTTATATATAAAGCATTAAATTACGAAAAATAAAAATACTAAGCTATTACATCAAGGGGATGGGGTGTACAAATTTACAAATGGAGAAATTGTAAGAAAATTAAATCTAAATAATTATTATAACCATATTGAATATTGTACCAAAAATGAATAAATATTCAAGAGTATAAATGGACAAAGGAAAAGGATTTTTGTTTGGTTTTATGAAAGGTTTTAATCTTGACCTAATTAAAGAAAATGATTAATTAAAAAATTAACAAAACTTAAACCTAAATTAATTAAGAAAGAAATTAAGTAAAAAAATGTTTTTAGGGTTTTTTATTTATGAACAGATTTTAAATTAATAAAAATAATATGAATATTAATTAATTAAAATTAACCTAAGTTCTAAATTACTTTTAATTGCAAGAAAATAATATAATAGTTAAACATAAACCTAAATATTAATTATTAAGAAAGAAATTAATTTATTAAAAAATATTTTTGTTCTTTTAGTTTTATAAAACAAATAAACTAAATAAGTATAAATATATATATATATATATATATATATATATATATATATATATATATATATATATATATATATATATATATTGGATTTTTTTATTAATAATAATAATATTATTAATAATAAAAATTATAAAATGAAAATATGAAAGTGAGATAAACTAAAAGATAAAAATAAAATGAAATAAAGAAATAAATGACCAGGGGGTGCTGAAGCAGGGCCAGGGGTTAGAAGCCAGCAAAATACCAAGGCCCACTGTATTGAGGCCCAGGCGTGTGTTTTTGTGACAAAAAAAAGTATGAAAATATGAAAAAATGGAGAGAGAGAGAGAGAGAGAGAGAGAGAGAAAGGTAGCGCGCTGGGTGTTGAACCCACGCCCTCTTGGTTACCAGTGTGCTGCCTTACCACTGGGGTGGCTATACATCCGTTAACATTAGCACAAAAATAAATACATAACATAAAACTTGCCCTAACTGTACTTCATCTTCAACCTCCAGCCAAAGGATCTGTAACTTGCTCATTCTTCAACCATTTTAAAAAATGTAAACATGAAACTTGTGTATTTTTCACCACGAATCCAACCATGTAACTAATTTAAGCTAACATTCAAAGATAATGATGAATTTATGAAAGTACCAAATTCTGACCTAAATGTTTCAGCAAGTTCAAACTCAAAATTCTCCATGCTCAAGCAACATAAATGAAATCTATGGACATGTATAGTTTCAGGGCAACGATATCTACATTCTAGCTTCACAAATGCAAGCCTAACAATGCCTAAATAATGAGATAAAAGTTCAAGAAAAATACCTCAAAACTGGAAATCGTGAAATGAGTTTGAGCTTGTTTCAAGTGATGGTGATGATCAGGTTAGCTTCCTTGGACCTCTAGGAAGCTAATGCAATGGCTGGCTTGAGCTGAAAGTGGCTGGAATAGTATGGAGAAGTCCAACTGTGATGCTCTGTTTTTGAACTTGAAAATGGGTGAAGATGGTGTTGCAGTCGTGTAACAAGGACAAGGATGGCTTATGTATGATGCTTGTAAGCTTTTGGAAGCAAAAGGCCAAAAAACACACGAGTAGTTTTTGATTCTGGGATTTCTTGCCAGAATATGCAACAATGGAAGTATGAGATGCAGTTGAGTTTTTGTGTCTTTTGGAGCTTGTGTATTCGTGTGTTCTGATGCAAACAACTTGTTCATAAGTAAGGAAAAGGTTCTAGTACTTGAGAGGGTCAGAAGTGCAAGATGTAGAGTTATGGCTATGTTACTTGATTTTGAAGAAAAATGAAAACATGGTTTCAAGGCATAGTACAAGCATGGGCTGAGTTGTTAGAGGCTTGAGACAAGTTTCTTTTGGGTTATAGGTTGTGTGTGATCAGAAGCAAACAAGTGCAAAGCTCAAGAACTAATTTTGTGCATAAAAACTACTTTTCCAAAATGCAATGTGCACTTTCTTCCCAAAATGACATTAAGCATGGGCAACGCATTGAATGCTTAGATAAAAGCCTCTAAAATCTGTGCAAAACATTAATTATGGAGTTCCTAACAAGTTTGAGGCCTGCAAAGCAAATATTGTGCAGGCTAGCATGGATTTGCATTCTTGTTCATCATGAAAATGACCTATAATTCAAGAATGAAATGCCAACTTCATGCCTTCGATTCTCCTTGCTAAAACATGATCTTAAGGAGTTCTTGGACATTTTAGAAATCTTGTAATGTGCTTTACAACTCCTCTTTGAATCACTTTTGAAAATTCCTCTTGGAACTATGTGAAAAATTGCCATGAAGTTAGGTCAAAATCCTGCCTAAACTAGGGCAAAATTTCACTAAGTTTCCAAGTTTCATGAACATGTATTCACAAAATCATAACTTGAAATCCATGCATTTCTAGAAGAAGTTGTGTAAATAAATGTTTTAGATCTCATTGAGATCTACAAATTTCATGTCGAAAGTTTCCTTTGAATCACCTTGCATCATGGTGAAAAATTGGCTCAAAGTTGTGAAAAAATATGAAGTTTTCAACACTTAGAAAAATTTCTAAGTTTGGAAACTTTGACTTTTCAAAATGAAATCTTGACTTTTTGATTTCTTGTTGAAAAAGTTTCATATTTTGACATGTTTTGATGAATTGTGATCTTTGACATTTGATTTTGACCAAAAAGTCAAAGTTTGACTTTTCAGTGTACATTTGACTTTTGATTAGTTTACTGAAAATGAACTATCAATCAATTGATCTTGAGGGAAGTTTTGAGTCATACCATTAGGTCAAAATGATGCATTTGAAACCTTGATATCATGTCTCAAACCAAATGATCATTTTCTAGGTCAAAAAATGAGAAATTGCCCTTTCTCAGTCAAAACCCTAATTTTGACCATTTTGCCCTTTTAATGATCTGATCAAATTTCTTGAGGAATTATGGTCAAAACTTGATCAAATGAAATATATATGAGTTCACAATGTTGATATGGATCAAAAATTATGAAGTTTCACTGTAAATTGGCCATAGTTGACTTTTTCCCCAATACAATTGATTTTTATGTCAACTAATCAACTGACTGAGCAAAAATGTGATGCAAGACTTGAAACTTGACATGAGAAATCTTGAGGGTCCATAATGATCCATGAAAGTCATATGAGGAATTAAAAGTTCAAATATCCTTGTGCAATCTCAAACCCTAATTTCAGTCATCAATGCTTAAGGAGGTGTCTTGAGCTGATCAACCCTTGTGCAGTCTTGAACCAAAGGAGATCTTGTGAGAAAATACTTGATAAATGAGGGGGTAAATTTTGGGGTACAACAGGATGACTATCTACATAATGAACACTCTATTCAAGACCTTTGTTGGTTCAGTTTAAATCGATCAATGGTTTATCCTGATTCCGTTTTAGTAGATACTTTCTCTAGTTCAAATAAATCGCTCTGAATATTTAGTCTGATTCTTTTCCAGTTAAAGATTATCCAATACCTCTGTTGGTTCAGTTTAAATCAATCAGTGGTTTATCCTGATTCTGTTCTGCTAGATACTTTCTCTGGTTCAAATAAATCGCTTCGAAGATTTATTCTGATTCTTTTCCAGATAAAGATTATTCAAGACCTCTCATTGTTCAGTTTAAATAGATGAATGGTTTATCCTTACTCCGTTATGATAGATACTTTCTCTGGTTCAAATAAATTTCTCCAAAGATTTATTCTGATTCTTTTCCAGTTAAAGATTATTCAAGACATCTGCTGGTTCAGTTTAAATTGATCAATGGTTTATCCTGATTCCGTTTCGGTAGATACTTTCTCTGGTTCAAATAAATCGCTCTGAAGATTTATTATGATTATTTTCTAGTTAAAGATTATTCAAGACCCTTGCTGGTTTAGTTTAAATTGATCAATGGTTTATCCTGATTCCGTTCCGGTAAAGTACTTTCTCTGGTTCAAAAAAATCGCCCCGAAGATTTATTCTGATTCTTTTCTAGTTAAAGAATATTCAAGACTTATGATGGTTTAGTTTAAATCGATAAATGGTTTATCCTGATTCCTTTCCGGTAGACACTTCTTTTGGTTAAATCTAAATCAATCAAAGATATATTCTGATTCCTTTTCCAGCTGAAGTCAAGATTAGACTTAGTCTAATTTTCGTCAACAAATCACTTTGGATGGCATCAGTAAGCCCATCTCCGACAACTCTCCAAATGGCATCTTTAAGCCTATTCCCTACACAATCAACCACCACATCATCGAGTGCAAATTTCTGGGCACTCTAGTGTTCAATCATCTTCCACCTTCAAGTCAGGAATGGAAGACTCGCCAACTCTTCAGGTTTAAGAAGATTGAACAGGGGCAGCTGTTGTACCCCAAAATTTGCCCTCTCATTTCTCAAGACATTTTTTCACAAGGATTCTTAAAATTCAAGTTTGCACAAGTACAATTGGATTTTTCAGCATCAAGTTAAAGAGGAAACTGTCAAAAAGGGGCAAAGCAGATAAAAATGATATTTTGACAAAATTGGAGAAAATATAAGTTTACTTCGATTTACAAGGCTTCAATTGGATTTTGGTCCCCTGCAAGTCTTCTTTGATTTCCCTTGCTTCGATTGGACTATGGTCTCTTTCATGCCTCCTTCGATCCATCCGTTGCGCCTCCTTCGATCCCCAATGCAATGGTTGCCTGCATGCCTGCTTCGATTGGACATTTGATGCCTACATGCCTGTTTTAATTGGACAAATAATCCCCTCCATGCTTGCTTTGATTCACAAAGTAATGGCTAGCTGTATACAACCTTCGATTGAATAATAACTTCCTTCTTGCATACTTCAAAGCAAGAGGCTCCCACCAGGCCAGCATGCACGAGGCAAAGAGCCTCCTATAGCCTCCTTCAATTTAAAGAGGAAAAGACTCTTGTTGATGTCCTTCTATTCCAGGGGGAAAAGCCTCATGTAGCCACCTTCGATTCCAAGGGGAAAAAGCCTCCTGATGATGCCTTTCGATTCAGAGGTTGGTGGCTTCTTACTGGCCTACTTTGATTCATAAGACAAGTGCCTTCCTTACACTTGACTTCAATTCATAATGCAAGAACTTCCTTCATGCCAGCAGGCACAAGGCAATGGCCTCCTGCATACATCCTTTGATTGCACCATTTTCATCCTACATGTTTGCTTTGATTCACAAAGCAGTGACCTCCTGCATGCATCTTTCGTTTGGGTTTGTGGTTTCCTTAGAATGTAAGTTTGGGTTACATCTTTCATTTGGCCATATGACCTCTTGCAGGAAAGTTTGAGTGGGAAGTGTTTCTTCATGCAAGCTTTCGTTTGAGCAAAGGCCTCTTGCATGTTTGCTTGGAGTCACAAAGTAATAACCCCCTACAGCTTTCCTTTGATTTAGAAGCTATTTTCCCTTTGCATGATTATTTTTATTCACAAAAACCATGACTCCCTTCAGGCCAGTTTGCACAAGGCAAAAAGCTCCCTCATGTCTAGCATTCACAAGGCATTGGCGCCCATAAAGCATTGGCTACTTTCATGCTAGTTTCGACTGGGCAATATCTCCCTTGGAAATAGTTTGTTTCAACATACAACTTCTACACTATGACACATAACTATTGTCTCATTCGAAAGACGTACCTTGGTGGCATATTCGAAGGACTTGCCAGGCATACCTGGATGTCCTAATCGAATGACATGTTTTGGTGACCCATTCAAGGGGCATACATTTGGCCCCTTCGAAGGATGCATAAAAAGGTCCCATTCGAAAGACACATATTAGGTGAAAATCAAATAGTGTTGTCTGAAGAAGAATCTGGTTGAAGGATGGACTTAGGTGGTCAAAACGAAAGGTTAAAATAATCTAAAGATTCTTGCTGACCAAAGTCTTAGGTGCTACCAAGTACAAGCCTGCTATACTGGACACAACACTCCAAAACTGCTACAAAGAAGTCTTGCAATGCTGCCCCTATTCTTGCACCAAAATGGCATACAAAACTGCACCCCGAAGACTACAAGAACAGCATACCCTTTTTGTTCAAATTTATTTTGTTTTCCCTCCTAAACATAAGCCAAAATCATCTATAAATAAGAGCCTCTACCATACATCTTAGGGGTCCCCTGGATAGTGAAAAAACTCTGTTTGTGAGAAAAGTTAACAATCTCTCAAAATCCTCAAACATTATCAAACATTCTCAAAACACTCCAACTCTAAAAAAATCCAGATCCTTCATACACTAAGTGAACCCTTCGATTCACTCCTCAAATTGTCAGATAAATAACCTTCGACCCATTTCCCATTTGTAATATAATAGTCTTTTGATTCACTCCCTTACCTGTTGTAGAGTAACCTTCGATTCACTCACCACTATTACATACCCTCCTTCGATTCAGTAACTTCTCAAACAAAGTAGTAATTGAGCTAGCTTCAGGAAGATTCCAGTGAAGTTCCATTCAACACCAAGGAAGTCACTTCCAGTTCCTTCGATTTAAGCGCTTCAAGAGGTAAGTTCTCTCTAAACTTGGAACTCTTTCGTTTAAATATCATGTGTACATACCAATAAAAAGAAAATGTAGATATCTCATCTAAGGAGTTGATCATGCCTTAACTTTCGATCCTCACTGCCTATATGTTGAAAGTCTCAACCCTGACTAGTTAGACTTTGGATTTTGGTGCCCAATAATCTTGTGCTAACCCCTGGCCTGTAGCTTTCGAAAGTTACACTTGAATATTGCATTTTTAAAAGTTTAAAACAGGTTCTCTGTATCCTTCGATTGGCTAAATATTCAAGCCTTTCGAATCTCAACCTAAGAGCCTAGAATTCATGCAATCGAAGAAGGCAGCAAGGAGCTTGAGGCGAAGAGTGCGCCTCGCGCTGATTCCAGGCCCAATCGAAATAAGCGGGAAAATGATGAAATCGAAAGGTGTGTCCTTACTAATTCCAGGCCTAAATCGAAGGAAACCAGGAAGGGAAGAATCGAAGAGTGTTGCTGCCTGAATCGAAAAACTCATTTTCCTTTATTTATTTTGTTTTTGTCTTTACATTTTCTTGCTATTCAATATGGTTGTAATAGTGTAGGATTTATTTTCTGCATTTTTTTCTTTTGTACAAATGTTAGTAATTAGGATGTATGGCAAGATAAAACCAACAATTAGACAATCCAAAAATCAAAGACTAAATGCATGTAAATCAAACACATTTTTCACACAGATGCACCCCTAGGGTAATCCCACTTGTTTCCTCGGAAAAATAGTCATGTCCCTCAAATATGAGTGTTTTAGCAAAGACCCTTGATAAAAGATCGTAGTCCCTCGATGTCCCTCGATGTTGCCTTTGGTAAACGATCTAGTCCCTAATGAAATTGCTAAAACGTCTCATAGGTTGCCTTTTATGACTATACGAACGACTCACACCCGTCCTCTCACATCCAACGATGGGACTTCTTACCAAATCAATGGTAAGATAGTAACATCTAAAGGAGGAGAAAAAAACATTATACCTTTTGAGTAGGTAGGATACTCATAGTTGCTCGCTTGCTCACAAAAATCATTTTTACACCAACACTTTCAAATTGAAACATTTTCAAAAATCCAAAACTCTTCGTACGCATTCTTATAGAGACGAGAATTATTACAAAGACACTTTTCAAAATCACTTTCAAAAACACATCCCACAAACACCTATTTGAACTATGTTCAAAAATCAAACACTTTGTATGCATTCTTATAGAAACGAGAATCATTACAAAGATATTTTCAAAATGCTTTCAAACACATACCTCAAACACATTTTCGAACAAAGCAAGTGATCTAGCAAGCAACTAAGAGCCCGTAGATAACTACGGATGAAAAGGGTGCTAACACCTTCACTTTTCATAACCTACCCCCTGAACTCAAGAAATAATCTCGAAAGGTCTTTCCTGTTATTTTCAACCTTCCCTTTTGGATAAAAGAAAAGTCAGTGGCAACTCTTGCTATCCGTAACAATTGCGATCAAACGCAAAATACCTAAGTCAGTTTTCCCACCGTGTTACATATTGCGTCATAGGAATATCCATTTCTTTTATCCCTATTCAGGGTACGGAAGAATCTAATGATGAATGATCGATGTTCCTGGAACTCTTCTATCCCCTAGCTGAAGTCAAATATCCCCAACAGAGTATCCTCAAAGGGAAAACAGAAATCCCCAACATAGACATTTTAAAACAAGATGGAAGATTCATATTCTTCATCCCCGGCAACAATTAAGGATTTATTTTCCCCATCCAAAGATGTTGTTGTACCCAAAAATTTTCCCTCCCATTTCCTCAACATTTTCTCACCATAAGACCCTTGGAGTTCAAGATCCAGCTAGGGTTTCCTCTGCTCAGGACTCCTCCTTGCACTGTTGACCCAAATTAGGGTTTGTGTTTGCACAAAGATGTTTTGACCTAAAATGCCTAAGATGACTTTCATGCTTCATGTTGGACTCCCAAGTTTACCCATACCAAATTTCAAGCCTTGATTCCAATCTTTGCCCAGTCAACTGGACAGTTGACCTAGAAATCAGCTGTATTGGGGAAAAGTCAACTGTGGTCAATTGACAGTCAAACCTCATGAAATTTGACCCACATCAACATATTGAACTCATATAAACCATTTGGTCAATTTTGGATCACAATTCCACAAGAAATTTGATCAGATCACCAAAAGGGCAAAATGGTCATTTTTAGGGTTTTGACTGCACAAAGGCAATTTTTGACTGCTTGACCTAACCAACGGCAAACCAAGCTCATATATGGACTCAAGGACCCAATGGAATTGTCTTGACATGTTCAACAAGTTCAAAAGATCCCAAATGCACAAGATTGACAGATGAATTTTCCAGTCAATTGATCAATTTTTGAATGTATACTGAAAAGTCAAACTTTGACTTTTTGGTCAAAATCAAGTGTCAAGATTCATTTTTCATCAAAACATGTCAAAATATGAAACTTGTTCATCAAGAAACCCAAAATTGCAAATTAGGGTTTAAAATGAAGAATTTTCATAACTTAGAATTTTTCTAAGTTATGAAAATCCCTAATTTTTTCCTAACTTTGTCCCACTTTTTCATCAAGATGCATTTGGATTCAATGAAAAGTCAAAACATGAAAGTTGTATTCTATTGCAAAATCTACAACTTTTATTCAGAAAGTTTCCTCGAAAGAAGCTTGTAGCTCAAGTTATGATTTTTGGAACAAGGGTGCAAAACATTCTTAACTTAGAAAATTTTTGACCTATTTTAGGCAGGATTTTTGCCTAACTTCATGGCTACTTTTCACATGCTTCCACTTGGAATTTCAATTTTCATTACAAAGATGGATTGTAGTACATATTCCAAGCTTTCCAAAATGTCCAAGAACTCATCAAACAACCTTATGGTTAGGGAGAATCGAATTTGGCAATATGGGCAAAACTCACTTTGTTCATGGCCAATTTACATGTCCATAACTTTGCATTTTTGAACTCAGCATGCTCTAAGATAGATTACAGGTCTTTTATCCCATCCACACTCATAAATTTAATTTCAATCCTTCATGTTTAAGCCTTATCTTGTGTGTTTAAGCATTGCATACAAGATTGAGCCATAATTAGAAAAAGCAATATATCCATTTTGGAAAAGTTGAACTTTATGTCAAAATTGCAAATCAAGAAGTACAAGGAAAATCTCTTTGGCACAAGTTCAGAAGCATGTCACACTAATCAAGGGGGATGGTTGCAGCACATTAGAGGGGCCTGCACAAGCTTGTAAAACCAACTTGCCATTTCTTGCTTAAGTTAGAAGTAACTTGGCATAACTTGAACCAACTCTCATTTCTGCCAACCTAAGCTAAGACAAACTTGCTGTACACCTTCCAAACATCAAACCTAAGCTAAGGCACGAGCAAAACACCTTCCAAACATCATCAAACCTCAAAACACCCTCCTACTGCAGAAAACAGAGTCACCTCTGCAGTTGGACTTCCATAACTCAGTCCACTCGTGCATTCTTGCTAAGACCTGTTCATACACCTTCCATACCACATATACAAGCTATCACAAGCATTGGACACGACCTGTAACACCTCTAACCAACTTCACCATTTTCATTTTTTCTGTTTTGCAGGTTGATTGCCATAGCTTGATTCAGTTGGTTTAAAAGCAAGTTAAAGGTTGGAATAGCATCCCTGAACTTCAAGCAAGTTGTACCAATCCTCACCTTGCCTTGAAAGAGCCTCCATTGCCAGACACGATCCAAGCTGAACAGGTAAGTTCATGGATTTCTATCTCTCAATATAGGAAGAGTTAGCTCTAGGTCTATGAATGAAAAATGTTCTACTCATGGCCCTGAAGTTATACATATCTTCATTTTCCATTTATATTGCATATGCTGAGAGTATTTTGAATCTGAACATTGACAAAAACTTAGGTTAAGAATTAGGGATGGAGAAATTCTCTCTCATTTCTGAGAGTTAAGTTGAGTTTTTTATATGTATGGAATCGTGGCTTGATGCTTAACATCTTTCATGTTATAAGTTTGTGCTAAAAGTCCAGGAATCAGGAGATAGCAGGGATCACGTGTTACTCTGTTTGTTGTTCAGAGGTTGAAGACAACCTTTCATGGGTTGGGCCTGTGATATTTATACTTTTTACACCATGATTTCACATTTGCACTTCCTTGGCCCATTGTATTTTATTTTCATTATTTTTGACTTTTGATTTTTGTTTCTGACTTATTTATTTTTGACAAAGCATAAAAAATATTAAAAAAAATTTTTTCACCTTTTTATGCATTTTTAGGCATTTATTTGTTCTAACTTGATATATGTAAATAAATAAATATAGATACTTTTATTTTAAAATACAAAAAAATAATACAAACATATTTTATTTCTGATTTTTATTTTATATTATCTCATGAAAACATTTTTATAAAAAAATATATTTTTTTGTAAATATTAAATATTTTTTTTATACATAATATATATATATATATATATATATATATATATATATATATATATATATATATATATATATATATATATATATATATATATATATATATATATATATATATATATATATATATATATATATATATATATATATATATATATATATATATATATATATATATATATATATATATATATATATATATATATATATATATATATATATATATATATATATATATATATATATATATATATATATATATATATATATATATATATATATATATATATATATATATATATATATATATATATATATATATATATATATATATATATATATGTATGTATATATATATATATATATATATATATGTATATATATATATATATATATATATATATATATATATATATATATGTATGTATATATATATATATATATATATATATGTATATATATATATATGTATGTATATATATATATATATATATATATATATATATGTATATATATATATATATATAATAAATAATGGAAATACTTATATATTTTTTAATGTATTTAGGGAAAATACAAAGAATTAATACATTTCATTTTTTTTATTAATATTTTGACCTCAAAAATACCTTTTTTACAATATACCTTCTTTTATTTATTTTTGTACATAATTGATAAATATTGCATATATTGTATAATTAATACATTTTATTTAGCAAAATTAGGGTTTTGCCCTAAATACCAAAAATACCAAAATTAATTCATTTTTATTTTTGTTTATTTGACATATAAAAAATCTTTTTTTTTACATATATATAAAAACCATTTTTGCATTTTGCATATTCATTTTATTTTATTTAATTATTGTGCAATTAAATAATTTGTGTAATTCAATTTGGATGTAATAGTTTAGGTTTAATTTCTTGCTAAAATATCCCCATTTGAACATTTGTACCCCCTATCCCATATATTGTGTTGTAATAACTTAGGACCTTTTATTTTCCGCATTTTAAAAGCTTTCTAAATATGCCATGTTAGAATTAGGGTTTGTATGCAAAAATTAACCAAAAATAGTTTGACCTAAATTCAAGATAAACAAGCATGAAAATGGACAACACTAATCATACTTGCACCCCTAGGGTACTCTACTTGTTGCCTTCAATAATGGGCCATGTTGCATGTTAGGTATCTTTGGCAAAAAACAAAACAATCAAATGATCATAGTCCCTCGATGACGCTTTCAAAAGTTGCCTAAAAAATGATCAAGTCCCTTAAAGGAAATTGCCCAAAGATAGTTGGCACTATTGCAATCATGGTCTAAACGATGACCCGCGCCCGTCCCGTTCACATCCTAACACAAGTTTGTCCACCAAATACCATGGTGGAACAAAATTGTTAAAAGGGTTAAAACATAGCAATAATCTTTGAGAAATTTAGGGTAGATAGCTCTTGGTTACTTGCCAACTTGCAAAACAAAAACACTTGCCTATTTTTTTAAAAACCACACATCACTACACTTTCAAAACAAACTTTCAAAGACATGGAAAACTTTTTCAAAAGACATACACCTTTGTATACATTCCAACATGAATCATTACAAATGTTGCCACCACATTGGCCTCTTTTCAAAACATTTTCAAAACCCACACACAAAGCACCATTTCAAACAATTGAAAATCAAGGCAAGTTGATCTAAGCAAGTAACTAAGAGCCCATGGATAACCATGGATAGAAAGGGTGCTAATACCTTCCCTTTCTATAATCTACTCCCCGAATCCAAGAAAACATCTCAAAGGTTTTTGCTGTGCTTTTTAACCTTTCCTTAGGATAAAATAAAAAGTCGGTGGCGACTCTTGCTCAACCGAAACATTTGCGAAAACAAACGCAAAACCTCAAGTCAGTTCTCCCACCGTATCACAGAACTAGCGACTCTGTTGGGGATAACTTTTTAAGTGGAGTAACCTTAGGGCTTAGATCACCCTCTTGCATGACTAATTGTTTGCTTTGATTGCTTTACATCTTGGCTCTCTTGTTTGGGTTTACAATCCTACACCCGGATTCGGGGAAACATTCATAGATAGCAATATGTTGTGGAAACTGTGCGGGGTATACTGACACGGTTGAAGAAATAGCTATATTAGTGCGACATATTTGTGAGTACCGGTAACCCTTGAGTTCAATCAAGGAGAGTACGGGGCCGCTGAGTGATGTCACTAAGCACTAATGACCTAGAACCTTACTTGACCATCTTGGCCTTTCATTAGGGGTAGTGAGATGACCGGCTTTGGTGCAGTCCGAAGTTGGTAGATACTCGATACTACACTCATTGGGGGTTGTTTTCTTGGAATATTTTGGTCGCTAGTTAAGTGGCTAAACCAAAACAATGAACAATGAAAACAATCCAGTGATATTGAGCTCCTTAGAACCCGGTTACTATTTATAGGACAGGTTTTTAAGCCAACTACACTCAAGAGGGTACTTACCTATGAAACCTCATGCAAGCCTGGAACTAGGGTTTGGTGTGATTTGCCTGTACATATGTTTTGTGCATACATCATGAACATCATAAAACATCATATGCATTCACTAACCATTTCAAGGGTTTAGATCTTCATCTTTGTTCTTGTTTTGTAGGTCATGGAAATTCCTCGCAGGAAAACCATCCAAGTCAACCTTGTGAGAATCCCTCCTCAACTCAAGGAGCTCACATCAAGAATTCCGGAAAGCTCTCCCTTCAGTGAAAGACATGGTAGACTGCTCAGCTTAGTCAACACCAACATTGAAGAGGACATGATGAAGGTGTTGTTCCAGTTCTTTGACCCTCTTCACCACTGTTTCACTTTCCCTGACTACCAGTTGGTGCCCACTTTGGAGGAATTTTCTCAACTCCTAAGAATTCCTATCCTTAATCAACTACCCTACAACGATACGGAAAAGGAACCAAAGCCTGAAGATGTTGCTCGAGCACTACATCTACAGCCATCTGACATCAAGGGGCATTGGGAAACTAGAAGCGGTGTCAAAGGTTTCTTAGCTAAATTCTTGTTTGAGAAGGCACAAGAGTGTTGGAATTCATTGGACCTACAAGCCTTTGAAGAAATTGTGGCACTCCTTATCTATGGGTTGGTCTTGTTCCCAAATCCTGACCAGCTTGTAGATGTCAACACCGTCAAAATCTTCTTATCCGAAAATCCAATACCAACATTGCTTGGGGACATTCTTCACTCAATTTACACATGAACAATGAGAAAGAGGGGTGTTCTCATGTGCTGTACTCCTCTCCTTGCAAGGTGGTTTATTTCGCACCTTCCACAATCTGTCTTGAAGAATGACCAAGGATTAAGGTGGTCACAACGGTTGATGACCCTTACTCACTCTGATGTACATTGGTGTTCTCGGTCCAGAGAAAATGTCATCATCGTCGATCGTTGTGGAGAGTTCCCTAATGTTTCATTACTTGGCATTAGGGGAGGCATTACTTACAACCCTTGTCTAGCCTTGAGACAATTTGGATATGCACGGAGAGATGGCCCTTACGACATGTTGATTCCTGACCTAGTTTTTGACTTCGACAACGATGCGCAAGGACTTTGCCAAAGATTCATCAGAGCTTGGAGGATGCCTAACAAGGTTGACAGCAAGACACTGGGGCACAAGAACTCCATCCCTCTTGAGCCTCACCTCAAGTGGGTACGAGCCTGAGCCCAGAGTCTAATGATGCCTTATCCTCATGTTCTCCCTGTGATTAAAGAGCCCGTTACAGAAGGGGAGGTTCCCTACACCATCCTATATCCTGACATGCCTACATCATGGGAGGAGATGCAGAAGTGTTGGATCCAACTCAAGGAGGAACAGAACACTTTTGAAGCCAGCTTCTACGCCAGTGAGAAGAAGGTTCTAGAGCTTACCCGCCGACTCCATGAGGAAGAGACCCTCAACACCTACATCGCACCAAAGAGGATGCGCAATGTCTTTTTACCCTGAGAAGTTTTTGTAATATTTGGCCCATGGGGCATTTATGTACTGACAAATTTCTTCTTATTAATATGATGTGCGTTCTTTTTTGTTTGCAACAATTTTGAATGTTCTAAATCCTTGAATGCATTGCATACATAAGCATACCATTCATCATGTGCATAAGCAGGTTTCCACACCAGGTTTCCTTATCTTTCTGCTGTTTATTTCAGTAAGATGGATCTCGAACAGACGGTCAAGGACTTGCAGTCTCAAAACGCACAGTTTCAACAACTCCTGATGACCTTGGCTAAGGGTCAGGAAGATCTGAAAGCCTTGCTGGAGAACAAAGACCAAGTGAAAAAGAAGAAGAAGAGAATCGGGGTGGCTACCCTAGGGAGAAGGTTTGAGGGTGAAGCCAGAAGAGTGCTTGAATTTCCCCCTACTTCTGAGGAGGGAACCAGTAAAGGGAATGCGGCTGCGGTACCTTCCGAATCCGAGGTTAAGGAAGAGGAGGCTGAAGAGGACGAAGACTACTCTGATCAATAATACCCGCCCGCTGATGATAAGTACAAAGGCTTGGAAGACAAGTTGGCAGCTATGGAGATGCAGAGAGTTCTCGGATTAGATTTCGAAGACTTGGGATTAGTTGCTGAAATTGTGATCCCTCCGAAGTTCAAAGTGCCAGTTTTTGTAAGGTATGACGGGCTGTCCTACCCGAAAATGCATCTCAGATCATATGTAAGGAAGATCCAACCTTACACTGCAGACAAGAACCTTTGGATTCATTTCTTTCAGGATAGCCTTTCTGGGGCTCAACTCGAGTGGTTCTATCAGCTGGATGGAGCCAGTATCCGAAACTGGGAAGACTTGGCCACCACATTTTATAAACAATATCAGTACGATTCTGACCTCGCTCCCACGCGTACCCAACTTCAGGGTATGTCACTGGGGACGGGCGAAGGATTCAAGGAGTATGCACAAAAGTGGAGAGACCTGGCTGGCAGGGTGCAGCCACCGTTGACTGATCGTGAACTTGTTGACATGTTCTTAGGGACCTTGTCTGGTCCGTTCTTTAATCATCTGATTGGTAATTCCTCTGCTGGGTTTACAGATTTGATCTTGACTGGTGAGAGGATAGAAGCTGGTATCAAGTCAGGGAAGATACAGAAAGGTGCCGCTGCGAGTACTGAGAAGAAGCCCTTCAAGAAGGAAGCTAGTGTTGTTTGTGGTCCCAGAAGACAAGTTAAACCGGAACGCCGCCAAGCTGTCAACGCATTGGTAATTTCAAAGCCTGTTGCTGCTCCTCAGCAGTATAATCAACAAAGGGGTGAGAGACCCAAAAGGCAATACACTCGGCTCAGTATGACCCTGTCTCAGATTTTGCCATAACTACTATCAACCAATTTGGTAACTGTCAAAGAAGCTCCAAAGGTGGTAAACACAGCTTCTCCAAAGTACAACCCCAACGCCCGTTGCGCTTATCACTCTGATAGCCCCGGGCATACTACGGACGATTGCTGGGCTCTAAGGAATAAGGTTCAAGACCTTATTGATGCTAAGGAAATACAGTTTGAGGCGCCCGAAAGACCCAATGTTGTGACTGCTCCCATGCCCCAGCATGGAGTGAACGTTGTGGAAGAAGACTGATATGTAGCCTCCGTGGAAGAGATTGTTACTCCATTATCGACTGTTAAAAGGAATCTGTTGCTAGCCGATTTATTTCCGGGATGTGGTGAAGATTGCCTTCTATGTGCTGTTTCCCCTTTTGGTTGTCCTTTGCTAAAATCAGGTATCCAAAGCCTGATGGATAGCAAAGAGATCTTATTCGAGAAGATTGTTGTTCCTGCTGTCCCTGCCGAAGAAGTTTCTATTGTCACTATTTCCAACAAAACTCCCAAGGCTCCTTCAAAGAAGCCTGTCAAAATTATGTCCACTCAGAAGTTTGCTCCCATCATCATTACAGTTCCGGGGCCCCTCCCCTATACATCCGACAAAGTTGTCCCATGGCACTATGGGGCAGATGTTTATATGCTTGGAGTGAAGCAAAAGTTTGATACAAGTACCGGTGTTAGCAACATCACTGGGCCTGCCAAGATTACTCGCAGTGGTAGGTTGTTTTCACCAGATATTTTGCCACCAGTTATTCAGAAAACTCTTATCATCACACCCGCAAGTGTGCATGTTCCACCTCCTAATCAAGTTCCTGTTTCTACCCCTGATGCCGAGTCATCTGACGCTCGGGGCAAAGGGATTGCTACTGATTTGCCTGCCTTGACGGAGGCGCCGAAGACAACCGCTGTTGAAGCTTCCCAGCAAGAGATGGAGGAGATTCTCAAGATTATCAAGAAAAGTGATTTCAATGTTGTTGAGCAGTTGGGGCACACCCCATCAAAAATTTCTATGCTATCACTGTTATTGTGTTCAGAGGCCCATGTCAAGGCCCTGGTCTCCTTCCTGAAGACGGCCCATGTGCCGCAAGAAACATCTGCTGATCAATTTACTGATTGTGTGGCCAACTTGACTGCTGATAATGGTCTGGGCTTTTCTTACGCCGATCTGACTGCAAAAGGAAAGAACCATAACGACGCCCTGCATGTCTCTATTGAATGCAGGGGCACTACTCTTGCCCATGTGTTGGTAGACACCGGTTCTTCATTAAATGTATTGCCCAAGAAGGCCCTAGACAGGCTAGATTGTGAGGGTCTGGAGCTCAAGCCCAGTAACATTGTTGTCCGAGCCTTTGACGGTTCGAAAACGATGGTACATGGCGAAGTTGACATCCCAATCAGGGTTGGTTCTCAGGTGTTTGATTCTACTTTCTATGTGATGGACATTCGTCCATCCTACTCTTGTTTGCTGGGTCGTCCATGGATTCACAAGGCCGGAGCTGTGACCTCCACACTACATCAAAAGCTTAAGTACCCGGTTAGAGGAAAGATTGTTACAGTTCAAGGGGAAGAAGAGTATATGGTCAGCCACTTAAACTCGTTCCGATACATAGAAATGGACGGGGAGTTCATTGAAACCCCCTTTCAACACTTTGAAGAGGTGCCTCAGATGCTGGCGTCAGCTGAAACTGTAATTGAAGACCCTCCTTTGAAGATGGCTTCCTTAAAGGATGCCCGGGCTGTGATTGAGAAAGGTGAGTGCGCAAACTGGGGCCGACTTCACTCCGAAGACCGACAAGTTTGGTTTGGGCTTCACTGCGGAGGCTCAGAAGGCTGTTTGTAAGGCGAGGATTGGAAGACCTCCTGTGTTCATCACCAACCCAGGAGTGAATTCTATTGAAGACGAAGTGGAGGAATCGGAATTTGACAACTGGATCTACCCAACAACCGACAGTGGACCGAGCAACTGGACTGCCAAAGACTTCACACCAATTACTTTTGTCACTCAGTAATGAACTCTTTTGTTTTCAATTTGTAACAAACAATATGTTGAAACTTTTATGGCTCGGTGTCCTACTCGGGGCACTGTAGCTCCATTTGTGAGGGCTTTTTGTATGACATTTTCATATATCATTAATCAAAACATTGGACGTTTGTTGCATTTCAAATCTTGTGCTCCTTTCCTTTCTTTATCATATATTGCAAAACAGCTATATTTACACACACTAACTTATACAGGTTCCAATCCACTTTGGATCTCACTGGTAACGACTCTGCTACTACCAGTTATGACTTCGAAAATCCGATCAACTTAGCCGAGGACGAAGGTGAAGATGATTGCGAAGTGCCTGGGGAACTTGAAAGACTGCTACTCCAGGAAGAGAGGGCCATTCAGCCACATGAAAAGCCAGTGGAAACGGTAAATCTGGGTACTGAGACAGATAGAAAGGAAGTCAAGATCGGTGCCAATCTAGAGCTCAGTGTGAAACAACGGTTGATTCAGATGCTGCGTGACTACATGGAAATCTTTGCTTGGTCTTACGAAGACATGCCTGGTTTGGATGCCGACATTGTGGTTCATCACCTGCCTACCAAGGAAGACTGCCCTCCGGTAAAACAAAAGGCCCGCCGTATGCGTCCAGAGATGTCCGAGAAAATCAAAGCCGAGGTTATGAAACAATTTGATGCCGGGTTTTTAGCAGTAACTTCTTACCCTCAGTGGGTTGCCAACGTGGTTCCAGTACCGAAGAAAGATGGTAAGGTCCGAATGTGTGTTGATTACAGGGATTTGAACAGGGCCAGCCCCAAGGATGATTTCCCTCTGCCTCATATCGATGTTCTGGTGGATAATAATGCTCAGCATAAAGTTTTCTCCTTCATGGACGGCTTCTCCGGTTATAATCAGATCAAGATGGCTCCTGAAGACATGGAGAAGACCACTTTTGTTACTCAGTGGGGCACCTTTTGCTACAAGGTCATGCCTTTTGGGTTGAAAAATGTTGGGGCAACCTACCAACGTGCCATGGTTGCTTTATTTCATGATATGATCCATCATGAGATAGAAGTATACGTCGACGATATGATTGCAAGGTCCCAAACTGAGGAGGAGCACCTTGACCATCTGCGGAAGCTGTTTGACCGTCTAAAGTTGTACAAGCTGAGGTTGAACCCAAACAAGTGCACCTTTGGGGTGAGGTTCGGAAAATTGCTAGGCTTCATTGTAAGCGACAAAGGTATTCAAGTGGACCCTGCCAAGGTGAAAGCCATACAAGAGATGCCAGCTCCCAAGACAGAGAAAGAAGTCAGAGGCTTTCTAGGACGGTTGAACTACATTGCCCGATTCATCTCACATCTAACTGCTACCTGTGAACCAATCTTCAAACTGCTAAAGAAAGATCAAGTAGTACGTTGGAACGATGAATGTCAGGCCGCTTTCGAAAAGATCAAAGAGTATCTCCAAGAACCACCCATTCTTATGCCACCGGTTGAAGGGAGACCTCTAATCTTATACTTGACAGTACTTGACAACTTAATGGGGTGTGTGCTGGGGCAGCATGACAAGTCTGGTCGAAAAGAGCACTCTATTTATTACCTGAGAAAAAAGTTTACCGACTGTGAGACTCGGTACTCACTGCTCGAGAAAACTTGTTGCCCTCTGGTATGGGCTGCTCGCCGGCTGAGACAGTATATGTTGAATCACACTACTCTGTTGATTTCAAAAATGGATCCAATCAAGTACATATTCGAGAATCCTGCTTTGTCCGGAAGAATACCAAGATGGCAAATGATCTTGACGGAATATGACATCTAGTACACGACTCAGAAAGCAATCAAGGGAAGTGTATTGGCAGACCATTTGGCACACCAACCTGTGGACGATTACCAGTCGTTGAACTTTGAATTTCCAGACGAAGATATCATGGTAGTAACTGATTGTGAAGTACCTGGACCGGATGAAGGACCTGAGGAAGGATCCCGATGGTCTATGCATTTTGACGAAGCCTCAAACGCTTTGGGTAATGGTATCGGCACTGTGATCATATCCCTCAAAGGCACTCATACTCCACTCACCGCCCGGTTATGTTTCAACTGCACCAACAACATGGCGGAGTATGAGGCATGTATCATGGGTCTTCAAGCTGCAATTGACTTAAGGATCAAGTTTCTGAGTGTCTTCGGATATTCCGCTCTCGTGGTCAATCAGATCAAAGGTGAGTGGGATACGAAACACCCAAATCTTATTCCTTACAAGGAGTATGTGCTGACATTGCTTCCCCACTTCGAGGAGATAACTTTTGAACACTTCCCAAGAGAGGAGAATAAGTTAGCGGACGCGTTGGCTACAATGTCTTCTATGTTCAAAGTCAAATGGAACAACGAAGCGCCCCAGATCATTATCTGGAAATTGGACGAACCTGCATATTGCTGTGATCTTGAGGCCGAAGAGGTAACAGAGAAACCCTGGTATCATGAAGTGAAGAGGTACTTGGAAGCTCAAGAATACCCCGAGGGAGCATCTGTTAATGACAAGAAGTTCCTGAGAAGGTTTGCGGCAAAATTCTTCCTCAGCAATGGCATTCTCTACAAGCGAAACCATGACTCAACCTTACTGCGTTGTGTGGGTAAGACTGAAGCAGAAAGGATTATGGCAGAGCTTCATGAAGGTACATTCGGAACGCACTCCAGTGGGCATACCATGGCAAAGAAAATCCTTCGGGAAGGATATTTCTGGTCCACAATGTAAGCCGACTGTTACCAACATTCTCGAACTTGTCATAAATGCCAAATTTATGCTGATAAGGTGCATATCCCTCTGGTGCCTCTGAACGTCCTGACAGCACCTTGGCCTTTTGCAATGTGGGGCATTGATATGATCGGCGAGATCCGACCGACAGCATCCAACGGGCACCGCTTCATCTTGGTAGCAATTGATTACTTCAAAAAATGGGTTGAGGCAGCCTCCTATGCTACTGTAACCAAGAGCGTCGTGGCACGGTTCATTCGGCATAACCTGATCTGTCGATACGGTGTACCTGAGAGGATCATTACGGATAATGGTACCAATCTTAACAACAAGATGATCACTGAGCTCTGCGAGCAATTCAAGATACAACACCATAACTCTTCTCCTTACCGACCGAAGATGAATGGGGCTGTCGAAGCGGCAAATAAGAATATTAAGAAGATTGTGCAGAAGATGACAGTGACGTACAAAGATTGGCACGAAATGTTACCGTTTGCTCTTCATGGGTACCGTACCTCAGCACGGACGTCGACAGGGGCAACTCCCTTTTCCTTGGTATATGGCATGGAGGCAGTCTTGCCTATTGAAGTCCAGATACCCTCTCTCCGGATAATGAAGGATGCAGGTTTGAACGAAGATGACTGGATCCAGACTCGGCTTGATCAATTAAACCTAATTGACGAAAAGAGACTCACTGCTATTTGTCATGGTCAGACGTACCAAAAACGGATGATCAAGGCTTTTAACAAGAAAGTCAGACGGCAAGAGTATCAAGTCGGGGACCTGGTAATCAAGCGCATCATTCTTCCTCAAAGTGATCCCAGGGGAAAATGGACCCCTACATACGAAGGGCCATTTGTGGTTAAACATATCTTCTCAGGAGGAGCTATGATTCTAACCACCATGGATGGTGACGAACTTCCTCACCCTGCCAATGCAGACATAGTAAAAAGATACTACGCATGATTAAAGACCCGCTAGGTTGACACACCTAGGCAAAAATAAGGGCTTACCGGTGAACCAAAAGGGTTCGGGCAAAAATAAGGGATGAAAATGAAAAAATCTGTACACCCGGCAAGTCGAAAACCTGAAAAGGCGGCTTGGGCAAAAATGGGTATCCCGGTGGACTGAAAACCCGAAAGGATGGTCCAGGCAAAAGTTAGGGATAAAGCGTAATACTATGTCTCATCGGATCACTTTGCATCCAGAATTCGGCATCAACTATTGGGCTCAGATTTCGGCATCGATCCATCAACTTCATCTTCAACTAAGCAACAAAGTGATGAGACGCTTGAAGACATAAAGGCGATAGCAGAGTTGGAACCCAGTGGGATTGTTTTTCACATAGCTGTTTTGTTTCCTTTTCAAAATTGTATAAACTCTATGATTGTTCGGCGGCGTTCTCTTACTAGGACGTCAGCCTCTTGTACATAAAACGCATATTTACAGGCAAATTTCAAAATCAATACAAGTTCAATTTTTCAGACAAATTACCCATCGTTTTTTCCTTTTTCTGTTTTTGTGTTGTGAAGAACGTCCAATGTTCATTTTTGATATATGCATTTGACACTAATTGTTAATCATAAATATTTACATGCGAAACAAAGGACTAATTACAGGTGACATCAGAAGCAGGGGCAATTTTGAATTGTCCAAGCAATCTAGTTGCTCTGTCCACCAAGGTACCAAGGTAAGTTCAGCTGGAGAATGAAACCAGGTTACCTCAATTCCCCACAGAGTAGTCCCAACAAGTCAGCAATACTCTCCCCAAGTAGAGATAATCCACTGACAGCCTTAAGGAAGTTGAGCATCCCCCAGAAGATCTCAACATTCCCCAACAGATTATAGGCATTCCTCAGCAAGCATCCCCGGCAGTCTTAATCTAAGATTGTTCCCCGGCGGAATACCAACACCCCAGTACAGTCTGAAAAGTTCCCCCAGGAAAGTTGAATCATTACCCCCAGTAGATTCTGGAAGCTTACCCCCTGCAGAGTATGGACGTCTCTCCCAGACTTTATTCAAAGTTGTTCCTCACAAGAGCTTATAACTGGGTTATCCTCAGCTAATTACCACGGAAAGATCGTCCTCGGCGAAGTTCTTCCTATCCCCAGCGGAGTTCATCAAAGTTCCCCAACATAACTTATCAGCAGAATCCCTAGCGGAGCTCTCATCAAAACATCAGCGGAGCATCTCTTCCCACAAAGTAATTCCCCGCAGAGTAATCTCTCCAGCAAGTTTATTCCCCAACGAAGTCATCTTCTCCTACCGGTTTATTCTTACAACCATTATCCCCAGCGGAAACGAAGAACTCTACTCTTCAATATCATCCCAGGATTTGATTCCCCGGCCAGTCATCAAGGATTTATTTTCCTAGACGAAAATACATTCATAAACATTTCACATTTCATACATCCTGCTTGCATACATGATAAAGTGCATACAACACTATCTCATTTTGAGCATCACGACATCATGCATCTCATACATCATGACTTCGCATTCAACTGATGTTTTGCCTTTTCAGGGGAAGTCAATCCAAGGATGATTACTATCAACTATCACAATTCTAGATTCGATTCCTGTATCTAGCCAGGGCATATTTGTGAGTGATTGATTGTAGATTAACACCTGTAACAAGCCAGGAAATTATCTACGTGAAGAGATTTGAAGATCAACCCCTGTAACAGGCCAGGAAATTATCTTATTCTCAGGACGGAGGCTTACACCTGTATCCAGCCAGGAAAGCTATCTCTACCAACCTTTTGCAATTCCAGATTCGATACCTGTACCCAGCCAGGGCATATCTGTAGACAACAATTCCAGATTCGATACCTGTATCCAGCCAGGGCATATCTGTAGACGACAATTCCAGATTCGATTCCTGTATCCAGCCAGGGCATATCTATGAATATTTGATTGTGGATTCGACACCTGTATCTAGCCAGGGCACATCTGCATGAACAAGTTTAGAGATTCGATACCTGTATCCAGCCAGGGCACGTCTGTAAACAACCTTTCGAAGTTCCAGATTCGATTCCTGTATCTAGCCAGGGCACATATGTGAACAACCAATTGTAGATTCGATACCTGTATCTAGCCAGGGCATATCTGCATAAAGAGACTGAAGATCAAACACCTGTAACAAGCCAGAAAAACATCTTTCTTTCTCAAAGTACACAAGTTCTCGCTAAGGAATCTCTTATGCGATCAACGCTTCCAAATGGCATCTATAAGCCCATTCCCGATAAGGTTCTGTCACGCCTCCAAATGGCATCTATAAGCCCATTCCCGACATCACAGCATGCGAGTGCAAATTTCCGGGCACTCTAGTGTCCAATCTCCTTTTACCCTCGAGTCACGAAAGGCAAACTTGCCAATCTAACTCTTCAGGTTCAAGAAGATTGAACAGGGGAAACTGTTGTACCCCAAAATTTGCCCTCCCATTTCCTCAACATTTTCTCACCACAAGACCCTTGGAGTTCAAGATCCAGCTAGGGTTTCCTCTGCTCAGGACTCCTCCTTGCACTGTTGACCCAAATTAGGGTTTATGTTTGCACAAAGATGTTTTGACCTAAAATGCCTAATATGACTTTCATGCTTCATGTTGGACTCCCGAGTTTACCCATACCAAATTTCAAGCCTTGATTCCAATCTTTGCCCAATCAACTGGACAGTTGACCTAGAAATCAGCTGTATTGGGGAAAAGTCAACTGTGGTCAATTGACAGTCAAACCTCATGAAATTTGACCCACATCAACATATTGAACTCATATAAACCATTTGGTCAAGTTTGGATCACAATTCCACAAGAAATTTGATCAGATCACCAAAAGAGCAAAATGGTCATTTTTAGGGTTTTGACTGCACAAAGGCAATTTTTGACTGCTTGACCTAACCAATGGCAAACCAAGCTCATATATGGACTCAAGGACCCAATAGAATTGTCTTGACATGTTCAACAAGTTCAAAAGATCCCAAATGCACAAGATTGACAAATGAATTTTCCAGTCAATTGATCAATTTTTGACTGTATACTGAAAAGTCAAACTTTGACTTTTTGGTCAAAATCAAGTGTCAAGATTCATTTTTCATCAAAACATGTCAAAATATGAAACTTCTTCATCAAGAAACCCAAAATTGCAAATTAGGGTTTAAAATGAAGAATTTTCATAACTTAGAATTTTTCTAAGTTATGAAAATCCCTAATTTTTTCCTAACTTTGTCCCACTTTTTCATCAAGATGCATTTGGATTCAATGAAAAGTCAAAACATGAAAGTTGTATTCTATTGCAAAATCTACAACTTTGATTCACAAAGTTTCCTCAAAAGAAGCTTGTAGCTCAAGTTATGATTTTTGGAACAAGGGTGCAAAACATTCTTAACTTAGAAAATTTTTGACCTATTTTAGGCAGGATTTTTGCCTAACTTCATGGCTACTTTTCACATGCTTCCACTTGGAATTTCAATTTGCATTACAAAGATGGATTGTAGTACACATTCCAAGCTTTCCAAAATGTCCAAGAACTCATCAAACAACCTTATGGTTAGGGAGAATCGAATTTGGCAATATGGGCAAAACTCACTTTGTTCATGGCCAATTTACATGTCCATAACTTTGCATTTTTGAACTCAGCATGCTCTAAGATAGATTATAGGTATTTTATCCCATCCACACTCATAAATTTAATGCCAATCCTTCATGTTTAAGCCTTATCTTGTGTGTTTAAGCATTGCATACAAGATTGAGCCATAATTAGAAAAGGCAATATATCCATTTTGGAAAAGTTAAACTTTATGTCAAAATTGCAAATCAAGAAGTACAAGGAAAATCTCTTTAGCACAAGTTCAGAAGCATGTCACACTGATCAAGGGGGATGGTTGCAGCACATTAGAGGGGCCTGCACAAGCTTGTAAAACCAACTTGCTATTTCTTGCTTAAGTTAGAAGTAACTTGGCATAACTTGAACCAACTCTCATTTCTGCCAACCTAAGTTAAGACAAACTTGTTGTACACCTTCCAAACATCAAACCTAAGCTAATGCACGAGCAAAACACCCTCCAAACATCATCAAACCTCAAAACATCCTCCTACTGCAGAAAACAGAGTCACCTCTGCAGTTGGACTTCCATAACTCAGTCCACTCGTGCATTCTTGCTAAGACCTGTTCATACACCTTCCATACCACATATACGAGCTATCCCAAGCATTGGACACGACCTGTAACACCTCTAACCAACTTCACCATTTTCATTTTTTCTATTTTGCAGGTTGATTGCCATAGCTTGATTCAGTTGGTTTAAAAGCAAGTTAAAGGTTCGAATAGCATCCCTGAACTTCAAGCAAGCTGTATCAATCCTCACCTTGCCTTGAAAGATCCTCCATTGCCAGACACGATCCAAGCTGAACAGGTAAGTTCATGGATTTCTATCTCTCAATATAGGAAGAGTTAGCTCTAGGTTTATGAATGAAAAATGTTCTACTCATGGCCCTGAAGTTATACATATCTTCATTTTCCATTTATATTGCATATGCTGAGAGTATTTTGAATCTGAACATTGACAAAAACTTAGGTTAAGAATTAGGGATGGAGAAATTCTCTCTCATTTCTGAGAGTTAAGTTGAGTTTTTTTATATGTATGGAATCGTGGCTTGATGCTTAACATCTTTCATGTTATAAGTTTGTGCTAAAAGTCCAGGAATCAGGAGATAGCAGGGATCACGTGTTACTCTGTTTGTTGTTCAGAGGTTGAAGACAACCTTTCATGGGCTGGGCCTGATATATTTTTACTTTTTACACCATGATTTCACATTTGCACCTCCTTGGCCCATTGCATTTTATTTTCATTATTTTTGACTTTTGATTTTTGTTTCTGACTTATTTATTTTTGACAAAGCATAAAAAATATTAAAATTATTTTTTTCACCTTTTTTTTGCATTTTTAGGCATTTATTTGTTCTAACTTGATATATGTAAATAAATAAATATAGATACTTTTATTTTAAAATACAAAAAAATAATACAAACATATTTTATTTCTGATTTTTATTTTATATTATCTCATGAAAACATTTTTATAAAAAAATATATTTTTTTGTAAATATTAAATATTTTTTTTATACATAATATATATATATTTAATAAATAATGGAAATACTTATATATTTTTTAATGTATTTAGGGAAAATACAAAGAATTAATACATTTCATTTTTTTTATTAATATTTTGACCTCAAAAATACCTTTTTTACAATATACCTTCTTTTATTTATTTTTGTACATAATTGATAAATATTGCATATATTGTATAATTAATACATTTTATTTAGCAAAATTAGGGTTTTGCCCTAAATACCAAAAATACCAAAATTAATTCATTTTTATTTTTGTTTATTTGACATATAAAAAATCTTTTTTTTACATATATATAAAAACCATTTTTGCATTTTGCATATTCATTTTATTTTATTTAATTATTGTGCAATTAAATAATTTGTGTAATTCAATTTGGATGTAATAGTTTAGGTTTAATTTCTTGCTAAAATATCCCCATTTGAACATTTGTACCCCCTATCCCATATATTGTGTTGTAATAACTTAGGACCTTTTATTTTCCGCATTTTAAAAGCTTTCTAAATATGTCATGTTAGAATTAGGGTTTGTATGCAAAAATTAACCAAAAATAGTTTGACCTAAATTCAAGATAAACAAGCATGAAAATGGACAACACTAATCACACTTGCACCCCTAGGGTACTCCACTTGTTGCCTTCAATAATGGGCCATGTTGCTTGTTAGGTATCTTTGGCAAAAAACAAAACAATCAAATGATCATAGTCCCTCGATGACGCTTTCAAAAGTTGCCTAAAAAATGATCAAGTCCCTTAAAGGAAATTGCCCAAAGATACTTGGCACCGTTGCAATCATGGTCTAAACGATGACCCGCGCCCGTCCCGTTCACATCCTAACACAAGTTTGTCCACCAAATACCATGGTGGAACAAAATTGTTAAAAGGGTTAAAACATAGCAATAATCTTTGAGAAATTTAGGGTAGATAGCTCTTGGTTACTTGCCAACTTGCAAAACAAAAACACTTGTCTATTTTTTTCAAAACCACACATCACTACACTTTCAAAACAAACTTTCAAAGACATGGAAAACTTTTTCAAAAGACATACACCTTTGTATACATTCCAACATGAATCATTACAAAGGTTGCCACCACATTGGCCTCTTTTCAAAACATTTTCAAAATCCACACACAAAGCACCATTTCAAACAATTTAAAATCAAGGCAAGTTGATCTAAGCAAGTAACTAAGAGCCCATGGATAACCATGGATAGAAAGGGTGCTAATACCTTCCCTTTCTATAATCTACTCCCCGAATCCAAGAAAATATCTCAAAGGTTTTTGCTGTGCTTTTTAACCTTTCCTTAGGATAAAATAAAAAGTTGGTGGCGACTCTTGCTCAACCGAAACATTTGCGAAAACAAACGCAAAACCTCAAGTCAGTTCTCCCACCGTATCACAGATGTCATACGAAGCTACCCTTTCGTCAGTAACATCCATACATCATTTACAAAACACCATAGCATATGCATACGAAACGCATATGACACTCTCATTTACTTTGAGAACATCATTAAGCAATACATATATCATGACATTGCATAAAAATAACTTTGTTTCTTTCAGGTTAGTCCGCAAACAAATGAATATCATCAGTAATTTTCAAACAGGTCAGAGATTAATTCCTGAAACAAGACGGGGCAATTATCTATATGACCAAGCGGTATGAATTCCTGAAATAGGACAAGTTTACCAACAAGAAAACAAGTCTGAGATTAGTTCCCAAAACAGGATGGGGTAACTATCTATATGACCAAGCGGTATGAATTCCCGAAACATGATGGGTTTACCAACAAGAAAATAGGTCATAGATTAATTCCCAAAACAAGATAGGGCAACTATCTATATGACCAAGCGGTATGAATTCCCAAAATAGGACGGGTTTACCAACAAGAAAAAAGTTCTGAGATTAATTCCCAAAACAGGACGACGAAACTATCTATACGACCAAGCGGTATGAATTCCCGAAACAGGACGAGTTTACCAATAAAAAGCAGGTCCCAGATTAATTCTCAAACCAGGACAGGACATCTATCTATATGATCAGGCAAATAGTAATTCCCGAAACAAGACAAGGCAACTATCTATATGACCAGGAAAAGATTAATTCCCGAAACAGGACATGGCAACTATCGACATGACCAGGTGGTATGAATTCCCGAAACAGAACGGGTTTACCAACAAAAATAGATTGTAGATAAATTCCTGAAATAAAACATGGTAACTATCTGCATAACCAAATGACCTCCTTCTGAGACTAAATCTGATTAGCATTTTCCTTAGAGACTAAATCTGATAAGCATTTTCCTCAAACTTATTCTGAAAAGCATTCTTCATATAAAGTCAAGCGTAGACTCATTCTGATGCTCCTGTCAACAGTTACTTTGGATGGCATCTATAAGCCCATCTCTAACGACACTCTATTAACTCTCTGAATGGAATCTTTAAGCCCATTCAAGCAATGTTAACAACCAACAACGTCATTTCGTGTATCGGCGAGTGCAAATTTCCGGGCACTTAAGTGTTCAATCCTCTTCCACCTTCACATCGCGAATGACGGACATAACAATCTAACTCTTAGGTCTTAAGAAGATTGAATAGGGGAAGTTATTGTACCCCAACATTTGCCATCCCATTATCCAAGACATTCTCCTAGGGTTCTCAAACGCTCAAGGTTGCTCAAGAATTGATCAGACAAATTCTCCTCCTAAGTAATGAACTTACAACTAGGTTTTCACTTTTCTCAAGGAAGATTGGATTTATAATGTCTCAAGTGGATTTCATGGTTTCTCATGTGTCTCCAATAATTCTCATGACAAGTTTCAAGCCTTACATCACAAGTTTGCTCAGTGAATTGCTCAGATGACTAAAAATCAATTGTATTGGACAAAAAGTCAACTATGGTCAACATATAGTCAAACTTCAAGATTTTTGGTCAACATCAATATTTTGAAGTCATATTCATCATTTGATCAAGGGTTGATCATGATTCATGAAGAAAACTCAAGATTCATCAAAAGTCAAAAGTTACCAAATTAGGGTTTTCTTAAGGAGAAGTCAATTGAACTTTGACCAAGCACAACTCTTACATGCTTCATTAGTTTTTTCTCAACCAAAGCTCGTATTGAAGGAAATTCAATTCTCTACAACTTTGTCTCTCTAAGCTTAAGTCCAAAAAATGCTTCATTTGAGAGATACGGGCCAATACATTATAGATCATTTCAAAAATCAACAAAAAGACACTTTTGGTCAAAGCAATTTACATCAAGATAAAATCTTCAAATAAAAAAATGATCAACATACAGATTATAGAGGATGTCTTGAGATTTCCAAAAAGTCTAATATCACCTTCAAATGATAAAAAATGAGAGAGTTATGATTGGTACAAGTTGAGAAATTTTGAGCAAATGCATGAAACCTAAAGTGACCAAACTTGAATTTTTGGGCTAATGGGCTATTGTTTCAAGGTCCGTGCATGTTATATACTTCATAGTGAACCTCAGAACTTATTCATACACCCTTGGGTTTTTATTTTATTTATTTTGATTTTTATTAATTTAAATTCAAAATTAAATAAGATAAAACCAAGGATTTTCTTGCAAGGTCCAAGCCCACAACCTTTTAATCTAATTCAAGCATTATATATCCTCTTCATTCAAACATAATAAGCCACGAAGAAACCCTTGCAAGAAGCCTTTCCAAAATCTCAAAAATTCTCTAAAACTAGGGAAAATCAAGAACCCTAGTTGTAGCCACATTCAAGCAAAATCTATCATCTCATTCACTTCCAGAAGCATCATAGAGTAAGAATGGATTGGTCTTGAGGATCCAAAGCACACAAAAAAAGTATGCATGCATCGCAAGTTGCATTTTTTTCATAAAATTCATACTTACATTTTCGTTTTGTTTCAACGTGTACTAACTTATTTAACATGCTTCTGAGAACTCAATCTACATGTTAGACCAATCACATGGCCTCCATAACGACTGGATCGCGTGAGGCCATGCTTGAGCCATTTTAAGCTATTTGTTTTGTATCTCCTTGTACAAGGAGAACCATCCAAAACTGATACTCTTAATGAACTTGCAAGGCCTGAATTAGGAGGTAGGATCCCTGGGAATCACTAACATTTGATGTTTTGTAAGTTGGAGAAAACGAGCTCACCGAAGAAGACGACCGAAGCTAGGGCTCAAGCGCTTCTCCGACCATGTAATGTGGTTTTATTATATAACTATTTCGTTTCAATGATATAATTGGATGTATAGCCACCCCATTGGTAGAAGCGCATGCTATAAGGCTTTAATATATAAGGGCGTGGGTTCGATCCCTGCCTTTTGAGTTTTTTTTCATATTTTCTAACCTTTGCAGATCACACATAGCGCTTGTCTTCCTCATACAATGCACCTCCAATCTCGCAGCCCTCAGATCCAGATTTAACGCCTCCAAGATGCACAACCTATGATGCAACCTCATGGAGTGACCACACAGGATCAGGCGAATTCAATCTTGGGTCTGGACCTCCTTGCTATTCAACACCCCTTTTTTTGCTGATTCAGGGCCAAATACTTTTTTTAATATTTCCTTTTTACTTTTACTTTTTTTTATTATTTGTTTTATTTAATTAAAATACATAATTAGTTCTAGGTTTATTTATTAATTAAAATTAATTAGGGTTTAGTTTTCAATTAACAATTTAACAATTTAATTAATGAACAATTTTTTCTTAATTAAAATTAATTAGATTTAATAGGTTTTAATTAATTAACCATTAATCATTTTTCCATAAAAAATTTCCAAAAATATTTTCTTTTCCATTTTCATTTGATTTTACATTTTTAGATCGACTGTATAGGGTTTGCAAATGTAATAACCTAGATATTACTTTCCATTTTCTTTTTTCATTATTATGTAACTGTTTTCCAGGATGTAATAGTCATAAGTTTATTTTCCGATTTTTCTATTATGTATCTTCCCCAAAGCGATGTAATAGTTTAGGTATATATTTTCTACCTTTACTTTCTGCATCTTTACTGTTTTCTATATTTCTATATTGCTTAGTAATTAGAGTTTGTATGGAAAGATAATAATCAAACGATAGAAAACCCTAAATCTCAAGATAAATAAATGAAATTAACACACTCGCACACTTGCACCTCTAGGACATCCTCTCTTGTTTCCTTTTGATTAAATAGTCATGTCCCTCTAAAGTGGGGAAGCTTTAGCAAATGTCCCTCGAATGAAAGATCATAGTCCTTCAATGACCCTTTCGACTTTTCCTTTTTGATAAATGATCTAGTCCCTTATGAAAATTGCTAAAGCATCCTTATGAGTTGCCTTCAATAACTGTACGACGACTATCGATTGTCCCTTCACATCCAATAGATAGGGCTACCTACCAACTAATGGTACAGATAGAACTATCTCTGAAAGAGAAGGAAAAATTTCAAGAAACGACCTTGAGTGGGTAGATACTGTTAATCGCTTGCCCACGAATTTTTCAAAACAAAACATTTTCACATCACACTTTCAAAGATATTTCCGAACAAACACTTTGTGCGCATTCTTGAGGACCAATACAAGAATCATTACAAAGTTCGCCTTACATTGGCGTTTTCAAAATATTTTTCAAAACACTTACACAAAAAGCAAATTTTCAAAGTGAGCTAGTGATTAAGAGCCCGTAGGTAACTACCGATGAAAAGGGTGTAACACCTTCCCTTTTCATAACCTACCCCCCGAACTCAAAATCTTCAAGGTCTTTCTTGTTCTTTTCACCCTTTCCTTATTGGATAAAATAAAGTCAGTGGTGACTCTAGTTATCCGTAATATTTGAGATAAAACACAAAATAAGTCAGTTCTCCCACCGTGTTAAACCAAGCCAAGGGGTCGACAGCGACCACAACTTCACCCCATTGATGTTGGGCACAATATTTTCCTCAAGTGATTGAGCCATCATACCTGAAAAGTAGGGGAAATTGTGAATTCGACATCATCAAATTGACCCTTCCACCGCAAATCAAGTGAAAGGGAGATGAGCGCATCGAGGATTGGTCCTCGGCTTAAGCCATTGACAGTGAACACGGAGGATATTGATACCCTAACATGGAGACCTTTTGCCAACAGGGCAACTTGCCCAAATCCTCCCCACTCGAGAGGGGTATGACCCCGACGCAAGTCAAGATGAAACTTACTAATAATCCATGAATCTTCATTTGTATTCATAAACCCAGATGAAGTTCACAGATCTTCATCCTAGAATACATGAATGTTCATCCTGAATCCATGAACTTTATCCAGAGATTCATCCATTTGTAACAAGATTAAAGTGTTTGATCTAAAAACCTAAGAAAATTCACGTTTAAAGACGAAATTGCTTACTTAGAGAAGATGAACGGTGAAGACGTCTACAACGAAGTTGGAGCAATAGAATCACAGAAGAACACGGGAGAAATAGGAGGAGAGAGAGCTTGAAAATTCTAAGTGAATCTCTGATTCCCCTTTTTATAGATAGTCCCTACCACACGGGATAACATGTGAAAGGTCATCATTACTTGGACTCTTAGACTGTCTTAGGCAATGATGGCATCCTAAATAGCTGCCACGTGGGCCTCGCGAAAGGACATACAACTGATAATAGTCTCAGGAGCAAAGCCACACACTTGCACCATCTCACCCTCGTTGTTAAATAAACGCTCGACATTGTTGCAACGCCTTACTTACGGGCACATCGAGGACGCGAGCACGAGGAAAATCCTTGCTTCCCCGCGAATGTAGATCCCAAATAGGCGTTGCATTGATACGAGCAGGAGACAAAGTTGACCAAGGAAATTATCTCATAACAGGTCGACCACACCTATGATTCCTCCTCGACATAAATCACGGAGCCGTCCCCAACGGGGGTTGACAATTTCCTATCTCGGGCAATACTTCCTCGGCACTCGAACTGATCTTAAGTCATCGCCCTTTTGCCTAAGGGAAATAACTTAGGAGGCTTCTGTTCTAGTTTGGTTTGACACTTGCCTCATTGTCGGGAGAGGCCCAATCCAATGACTTTACAAAGGCCTAAAAGCATACAGCTCAAATTGAGGACCGTTGGACATTTCCCCAAGTGTCCACTAGAAGAACATGACTTACATGTCCATAACATCATCATTATACCCTCCAAGAGTAATGGGTCCAACTTCCCTACTTTCTCGAGGCAGTTGACCAGGAAGGAGGCCACGCGCTGGACTCTATTCACCCATAAACCTTGGCAGTCTTTGTTATTGGGCCTCATCGTGGTCCAACATTGAAGACCTTGGCCCACCGCTGGGGGCTATAAAAACCTCTCACTTGAGATGGCCAGGTATTCATTCATTCATCTATACTCTTACTTTACTTGCACTTGCTCTGAATCTTACTTTGGCATCAAAGTGTATTGCAGGTACCCCCCCCCCCCCCACTTTACATTCAACCACTGTCAACTTGAAGCTCGTGGGCCTTGACGATCCCTTCTGATCAGGTACAATCGGTAGCCCAAGAGAAAGTCGTGTGTATGTGTGTGTGTGTTGTGAACTAACCCAGATAAAGCAAGCGTATTGACATAAGTCAAACCAAGCATTTCATTTCTTTGGATTCAAGCCACAAGATAAGCACAAGCAAACAAGCCAAGCATACTCAAGGCAAAAGCAAGCCTCTGATGAAAGAAGAACTCAAGCCAAATAGGTCAAAACCAATTATCAAATTTAAATGAACAAATGAAACATGAAGTAACCATTTAATTAATTAATTAAAAATTGATTAAACTTAATTAATTAGCAAAACTAATTAATTTTTAATAACTAAATCAACTAACTAAATCAATATTTAATCAATTGATTAAAAGCTCATTGTAAGAAAGGCCAAGAGTAAGGTATGTGTGTGCAGAGGTGAAATCAAATAATCGAATAAGTAATTAAACAATTAAATGATCAACACAAAAATTAATTAAGTTAACTGAAAATATTTAATAAAACTAATTGATCAACATTAGTTAAACTAAATAAATGTAATTAACAAAACTAATTACCGATTAGCAAAAAAAAATAAAACAATTAAACCAAATAAAATAGAAACAAAAAAATTAATGCATGAAGGGTACATTAGTGAAAACAGGGGGTGCAAAAGAAATAATTCAGATTGGGCTAAAAAAAGGCTAAAGGCTAAATTACTAAACTAAAAAACAGACAAGATGGGTGGGTGCTGCCAGATTGGGGCACCTGGGCCTGGGACTCCAGCCCATGATCCATATAACTGGATGAAAGAGGCAAAGGGGCGAAGTGGGCTTTAATTGGGGAAATTCAGATTAGGCTTTAGTGGGAAAAGGGACAAGTTATACTGGCCTTAGGCCCAAACGAAAATGGGAAGAGAACAAACCCTAGAATTCCGAACGAATCAGTCGCTCACCATATGTGGAATTGATCAACATAATTCACAATTAATACTCAATTAAAACAAATATTCCCAATAAAGAAGCAATTAAAAGCAAAAAAAAATTCTCTCTTACAATTACTTTTCCTCTGTTCACTCCCTAAAAACACACGTTCCTCTATCTCAACTCGTGATATCCTCTGCTTCTTTCATCGTCACTGTCTTTTCTCTTTCTCAGTTTACATCTCAAACTCTCTGTTCATCTTTCCCTACGGGGGGGGGGGGGGGGGGGATTGAAATTGAAGAGGGAATTTTGAGTGAATATTGAGGATTTAAAGTAGGGTCCATTTGAAGTTTTGAGGGTGATTTTCAACCTTTGATAAATTTGAATAGATGGTTAATATGAGTTTGAAAATGAGTTTGGATGATGATCTGTGGCAACGGTTTGTAAGTGTTATCAGCCTTTGATTAATTCAAATGGATGGTGAGGATGAGATTGAAAGGTGACGAATTTGTTATGAGATTTTGGTGAAATTTGAAGCTTGAAATAGTGTGAAAATTGTTTTACTGAACCGTCGTGACTTGATGCATGAAGTGGTCCCATTCAATTGCAATTTTTCATTTTCTCTATTTCCTAATTTAACAAAAAAAAACAAATAATAATAATAAAACTAATAATAACAAAAGAAAAATAGAAAATGGTTAGTAATATCAATAATTGAAAAATGGTTTAAATGAAAATAAAAAGAAATTAAACTTTGATTTTAATTTTAATAATAATTCAACTTAAAAAAACTTTTTAAATTGAAATCAAAACCAAAAATATTATTGAATACAAGAAAGAAATAAAAACCAAATTGACCATAAAAATGAAGTTTTGCCCTTTAAAATGACTTAGAAATTGTAAAAATGAAAATGACAAATGAAAATGGCAAATGACACCTTAAGCATGCTTCAAAAGCGATGAAATTGCTATTATGATCCCTGAAGAAGAACACCTTGCAGTTCTAGAATCATGTAAGAATAATTTGTACATACGTATAATATTGCCAAAGGATACTACATCTCTCATTATGGTTTACCTTGAAGAACAAGCTAGCTCCGCTTTGAAAAAATGTAGCCAAATGGGAGGTTATCTCTCTCGGAAAAGGTTTCTATGAGTTATCTTTTCTGTCTCTAGAGGATGTGAGCAGAGTTAGGTTTGTGGCCACCAGAAATTTAAACTGTGGAATGTTAAAGCTATTTGCACGGTCAAAGGATTTTAATCTTACGTTGCAACAAACACATTTGGCTTATGTTTGGACAGATTTTATGGGATATCTCAACAATATTAGTGTTCTAACATTATTTTTACAACTGCTAACAACATTAGAACCCATATTTCCCTTAATGCAGTTGCAACAAAACCTATTTTTGATCGCACTTTTGGTCAATTTTCTAGGGTTTTGATTGATGAATTTATCTAAAAATTTGAGACATAACATTCTGGTGGAGCGTAAAAGTTTTGCATTATTTGTTGAAATTGATTATGAGAACCTCCCTATCTAGTGCACTCATTGCAAGGAAATTGGTCACTTCTTTGGTAACTGAAAGAAGCTTGCCCCTATAGGTGAAGACGATCAGGTAAAAAAGAAATAAGATAAGAACCAAATACTGTTTTTATTCAGACCAAAGATGGTAGGGGAAGTGTTACTAGAGAGATTTTTCACGTGGAAGAAAATTGCACACATCAAGAACCTCATAAAAACACAAAGGATGAGGAATAATTCAGCAGCTCCAAAGCCCTTGAGAAAACAATTGTGCATCCTTTAAAGATTTAGTGGAAATTTTGAGATTGGTCAGCCAATAGAAGATGTGGTTCAAAAGAATAAGTTATCCCTTCTTGGAATGGTGGATGGGGATGACAACTTGGCAAGATTGGAAAAAAATAGATGGACTCCTCCACTTCTGTAGTAGAGGATGTTAGCTCGCAGTCATCTAAATTTTTTGATGTTACTCGATTGGATAAGGAGGGTCTATTTAAAGCGGTAAACTCACGATCTATTTTTGAGGTCATAAGCAAGACAAATATGGAGTTCCTAAGACAATCTTGGGCTAATATTACTGAAAATGAAGAGGAAATTTTGGATATTCCTGAAAGTATTGCTAAACATTTATCTTATCATCCATATTTAGAAACTCCTTTTAAAATGGTCCAGTCAAAACCAAAAAAGAAAAACCTAAAACATGCTTCATCCTCTAAGTGCTCTTACAAAAATAGATCAAAGTTTGATAATCTGAAACCTTTCTAAAGGAGTTACTAAAATGTATGGGTCCTGGCTAACTCCTCTATAAGGTTGACTTTTAAGAGGCTCATAAAATTCAATCATTCTGATCTTATCTTAACTGTTATGCCTTTGGATGGATTTTCATGATTTTCCACTGTCTTCGTTGCAAAGACAGGGCCTAAAGTTGTTTGCCATGAATGACTTGAATATTTTGGCGCCTTTGCATATTTCATTTTAATCTCATGATGTTGTCCATATTTTACCAACAATTTACTTTTTTTATCACTAAAAATGATTTTTTTTTATATATTTCTGCAATTTATGACTCTACTTGCTACATTAAGAGGAGATAGTTGTGGAAAAAACTTAATGACCTGTAAAAAAAATTTGTTCTCCCTTGGTGTTTCTATGGTGACTTCAATTCCATCTCAGGTTCACATGAACATAGTGGCTCTCATAGCCATTCTAAGCAATCTATAAAAGATTTTAGGTTGTGGACTAAAGCTAATGAGTTTGTGCATATTCCTACTAGAGAATCTTTTTGTACCTAGTATAGTGTAGGCTTGGTAACCATCATACTAAAAGGAGGCAAAACAGGTCAGTGTGTTATCATTATTGGTTGGACCTTTGTACTACAGTTTCCTGTCACACTTTAATCAGGAATAAATCAAATCATTGTTTTCTTCTTTTAAAATTCATATACCATGGCCTAATTTTTGTCTCTAGTTTCAAGTTACTTAAAAGATGGTCTATGCATAATGATTACTTGGATTTGATCGAGTCTTATTGGAAGGAGAAAGTAGTAGGTTGTCCCACGTTTATCCTAAAAAATGTCAACTTTTGAAAGCCAAGCTGAAAAGGTGGAACTATGAGATTTTTGGCAATGTCCATTCCTATGCTAAGGAGGATGAAGTTAAGGTCCTTGGCATTCAAGAAAAGATGTACGCTATAGGTTTCATAGGGGACTTCATGAATTAGGAAAGGTTGGTCCAATAGAATTTGGATAAAGCCTTGGATAAAGAAAATGTTTTTTTTGGAAAGAAAAAGTAAAAGTAAACTAGCACCTTAAAGGTGACAAAAACATAATCTATTTTCACAGGTTCACATAGATTACAACTGAGAAACTTGTGAGAGTATGAAAGAAATTTTGCAGACTTTATAATTAGTGCAAATGAGGCATTCAATTTGAAGCTCTACTAGGACTTGTTGACCTCATATAGCTTAGATCGACTTTCCATGTTGAGTTGTCAAGAGCTTTGTAATTGTGTGCAATTGAGATTGCCAATAGTATGAATTGGAAGAACCTTTGGAGTGAAACATATTCAACATTGATTGTCACGACCTTCCAAAATACTTATTTAATTCCTCGACTTCTTAAGAATAAACGGATCAATTGTTTCATTCTTACTCTTACCATTTAATTTAATATTTCTATTGGTATGATTTCTTGAGAAATAAATTAGACTTGTATAATATTAGATTTGTAAATTTCTAAAATTGTTTTGGCCCTTTGTCCTTCACCTTTTTTTTATTTCTTCCTTTTCTAATATATATACATTTTCTGGAGTAGCATCTTGCTACTTCTCTTCTTTAAACAAATCATAATGATTATCTATTCAAAATTTTAAATAATTTAAAAATTAAAAGATATATATTTTAGGAGGTCCTATTTACATATATTTTAATGAGTTTATAATATTTAATTTATTTAATAATAACTTTTAATTAACTGATTATTAATTTAATTTCTCTTATACACTAAACTATTTTAAAAATATAAATATATTAAATTTAACATCTAATATCAACTAATCATAACTATATTCCTCACAATAAAATTATAAAAATTATCTTACACTCGTTTTATTTTTCTATATATATTTTCATAGAACAAAATACTTTTGATTTTATAAAAAAATCTTTATATTATAAAAAAGAAACTTATTTCAAAAGTTCATTGAAAATTTATTAATGTTCTTTAAAATAAATTTCTAATTACAATAAAAAATATTATGATAATTTGTGCTCTTAGAACACATTAAGAAACTTAGAAGTAATTAAACAAAACCATTAATAAAAAAAATAAAATTTAAGTATTTAATATAATCAGTCAATTATAATAAAATTCAAATATATATTATTTTGTAGTAATTTTTTTTCTATTTAACTATTAAAGGCCAACAGTTAGTATAATCTCTAAAATTAATTAATTTTTGACAAAAAATTAATTAAAATGCAGTAACGGTGTAAAAAAACTTTGCAGAATTAGTTAATCATAAACTAATTAATCATAAATGTTAAATGTTGAGTAAAATTTTATTTTTATTTAAATACTTATAAAATAATGTAAATTGAAGATGGTGATGAATTGATAGTATTTAATAACTAATATGTTTAAATGCAATTTTGATCTTTTAAAATTTTTAATTGTTTAATTTTGGTTTTTTAAGTTTCAATTTTTTTATTTTGATTCTCAAAATTTTCTAATTATTTGATTTTAGCTCTTTAAATTTCAATTATTTGATTTTTATCTCTAAAATTTATCTCCTTTTATATTTGATAGTTTCTTAATAAAACGTAGATTAAACTTCTCTTTTTTATTTTTATTTTTATTTTTTATTTTTGTTCTCTTTTTAATAATTAAATTTTGAATGTAATTTCTTAAAAAATTTAAAATTTTCATTCAAAATAATTTTCTATTAAATATATGAATGGAATAATTAAAAATTTTAAGATATTTCATTTAAAATTTAACTATTAAAAAGAGAATAAAAATAGAATAACAGAGAACAAAAGAAAAAGTAATAAAAAAATAACAGAGAGAAAAAAGAAAAAGTAATAAAAAAAGAAAAATTTAGTCTACATGTTATTAAGAGACTACGAATATAAAATAGAATAAATTAAAAGAGTTTAAATCAATTAATTAATAAACTTTAAGCCAAAATCAAAAAATTAATATTTGAAGGATCAAAATCAAACAATTGAAAATATTTAAAAATCAAAATCAAACAATTAAAATTTAAGAGACTAAAATTAAATAATAAAAAAAACATAGAGAGACAAAATTACATTTTAACCTAACTAATATCGCCACATATATTTTTCTCTTAAATAGTACATTGTTTTATAAAATAAATAAATAAATGAATAATTGCATCCTTTGTGACTATCCATTTTACGCCCCCTCCCTTAACGAACGGAAAAATATCCATTTAATCAAACAACCTCTCCTTTCCGACACAACCCTAAAAATTCGAAAATGGAGGACAGTTTCATCATTTCATTATTGCCAGTAGCTAGTTTGTGTTAATAATGCCGTGCATGACTACGTGGGTCCCACATTTTCCTACACTCGTTGATAATCATCAACCAAACAAGACCCACAAGTGACTTCCAGCTGTAAAATAAATGGTATATCCGTAATTAATTATGCTTTTTATTTTATTTATAGTTTTTTAGTATTTTTAGATTCTTATACTTTATTTAGTTTTACTTATAAATAATTTTTTATTCACTAAATAAATAATATATTGGTCATCTAATAAATTTATTATATATATATATATATATATATATATATATATATATATATATATATATATATATATATATATATATATATATATATATATATATATATATATATATATATATATATATATATATATATATATATATATATATATATATATATATATATATATATATATATATATATATATATATATATATATATATATATATATATATATATATATATATATATATATATATATATATATATATATATATATATATATATATATATAATATATATATAATAGAGAAATATTATACAATTCTATCAATGAATACACCAAGATCAAATTTAAAACTGATCTACAATAAAATGTTAAGGTTTGAATCTAATTTATAATTTATTATAAGAATAATTTTTTTTTGTTTACGCGACTTTCTAAAAATCTGACCTAACATAAAAATCTATCTAAAAATTATTTTATATTAAATTTTTTTAAAATAATTAATTTTATTTATTTTTAAATATACAATTATGTTTTTTTATATATTATTTAACCTATTTTTTATTATATATAGTTCAATCCGTAAAGTTTCATAGATCTTTTTTAATAATTTAAATTTAATATATTTAATTAAATAGATTTTTAAAAAATTCAGAATATAAATTATATAAATTTGTATGATATATTTTCATCTTTACTTATTAAATTAGTTTATTTATTGATTATATATAACAATATTATATTGTAAAATAGTAATTAATATTTTTATTTTGTGCGATGCATTAGATAAATTATAGATAAATATTGAAAAATGAGAAAAGAAAAATTTAAAATTTATGTTGATTTAATAGTTGAAGTATATAGAAATTAGTAGTGGAATAATGAACTGAAATAATTACTATATTAAATAATATTTGCTGAAAAGAGAAAAGAAAATAATATAATTAAAAATTATTTAGACAAAATTTTATTTAAAGTTTAACACATAAATATATATTTTATTTTAATATATTAAGGATGTCGAATTTAATTTATTTTATTTATTCACTTTTAACAGAAAAATTGTAGCCTCCTTACAAAAATAATATGCAACATTACTGATAATTAATAATATAAGGTTAATTTGACAAATTTTATATAAAAATTTGGCCTAATAGATTCTTAATATTTTCTACACACAAGAAAATGTGTGAAATTGGAGTGATAACAACTCCAAGAAGGCGCATGTAGTTTGGGAGCAGGTCTACAACCCGAAGAAAGCTGGATGACTTAATATGATTTCTCTCGTGGAATAGAATCAGACTACTATTGTCAAAATGTCATGGAATCTAAATGAAAAAAAAAAAGGACAAATTGAGTATTAATTGGATACACCATTATTATATGAAAGGTAGACTGTAAGAAGTTTCAGCCTCTGTCCATAGCTCCCGGAGTTTGAAAATTTTGTTCAATAATAAAGACAAGCTGATGAATTCAGATAAGTGGAAAATATTCAAAGAGGCTCATACGTACAATACCAAGAGAGTATACAACATGCTGAGAGGAGACAAGACGAAAATGTGCTGGAGAAAGATTACCATGGGGAATTAGGCCAGACCCATAACTCTCTTTGTGATTTGGATGACTTGCCTTGGAAGACTCCTAACTAAAGACAGGCTGAACAAATTTGAGTTGAATACAGATGGACTGTGCGTGTTCTGTGGATTACAGGAGAGCATCATTCATTTATGCTACGACCGTCAGTTTGTGAAGAATGTGTGAAATCAACTGTTTGATTTGCTGCTTGATCACCAGTAACCGAGAAAAATCTTTAAAATGTAAAAGAATTAAAGTAACATTTGCAATCTCATTATTTTTTAAGGCAGATCTAAAGAGGAGCTAAAAATAAAAGACATTAAAAATAAAATTAGTATGAGTATGAAAAATATAAGCAGATCTAAAAAGGAGCTAAAAATAAAGACATTAAAGATAAAATTAGTATGAGTATGAAAAAATATAAGATGAAACATAATAATTATGAGAGGAACTCTTTGTAAATCTGTTTATGTGTTACTGTCTTAGTCTTCGTATAGCCTGAATCCTTTGATCAACGAACTTGTTTTTGAATTAATATATTACTTATCTTTCTCAAAAAAAAAAGTTGTGAAATTGACCATTAAAATAATTGAAAAAGAAAAACATTTAAAAATCTTGAATTTAATTTATTTTTCTTTGCATATTCATCTCTTTTCTTATCTAAATCTAAATATTTTTTTTTGCTCAATCACATGTAAACACCACTCTCTCTCTCTCTCTTGTTCCCTCCCTATACGAATATAAATTCCAAAGCGAAAGAGAAAAACTTCGAATTCAAGAGAGAAATTTCGGTTTTAGGGTTTTGTTTTTCAGAATCCCGAGGCTAAATCTCTCTTCAATTCATCACAAATTCCATACATATACATCGAAATTAACAATTACAATACTTGCTTTTGATTGATTTTTGAGAAATCGAATCATTTTTTGAGTAATTAGGGTTTATATAGAAAAAAAGTGAAGTGGGTTAAATCAAGTTAGCTTTTTTTTTGTGTGTGTGGTTTTGGTGAGTGGTTTGGAAGAGAAAAATGGCGGATGTGACACTGCATATATACGATGTAACGAATAGTGGATCGGAGAAAGCCAACAACACCATTCTTCAGATCAATAAGATCTTCAAGGATGGTATTGGTCTTGGTGGCATTTTTCATAGTGCTGTTCAGGTTTGGTTCTTTCATCACTCTCTTTCTCTTTTTAGATTTTTATGTTGATTTTTGGGATTTTGATTTGATTGGATCTGGTGGGTTGCTTTGTCTGCTTTTTTATGCGTGTTTGTTTAATTAAGAGCTTAAAGTTTAATTATTTCTCCATTTTTGTAATTTTTTGCAATTCTTGGCCACTTTTTTTTTTGTTGCTTTTGGTAGTTTTAAGTAGGTTAATTGAGAAACCTAAAAGTATTAAGTGTGATTAAGTGCATGCGTGTGTTTGTTGTAGTGTCAGCTCAGTCTTCCAATGTTGTGAAACGTAAAAGTACTCAAAGCTTGTGAAAGGTGTGTTGATGCCAAATTAAAAGCAATATTAATGGTCAAAACTTGGAGATATGTGTCAAAATTAGTTAAAAAAACATGTTAATAGACCTTGTCGGCGTTGAAAATCATCATTTGAGGCATAATCTTTTAAATTAAAGCATGGTTTTAAATTGCGGTTGCAATTCTAGGGTGTTGCGTTGCTATTGCGGTTTTAATTTGCGGTCGCCAATGCGGTCATGGGTGTTGCGATTGCGGTTGCTGTGATTGCGGCGTGAATTTTGATTGAGAAGAGTTTGAAATACACCGTTAGAAAATGCTTAATGTTATTCGAAAGTAAATTGAGTTTTTGGGTTCTAAATGGAAAAGTTTTCTTATGTAATTCCTAATGTGGAAGGACACGTGATTTCAAATCACACCGCAATTGCAGTCCGATGCAGTTGTGGAGACTGCAGCATCAACAATATTGCGGCCACAATTGCGGTTGCGGGTTGCAATTTAAAACCATGAATTAAAGCATTCTTCTCATACTTTTTGCTGTCTTTTATTATGAGGAAAATGATAAACAATCAATAAAGCATTCATTCTTCTCATGCTTTTACAGGTTTATGGAGAGGATGAATGGTCATTTGGATACTGTGAGCAAGGTACTGGGGTTTTTAGCTGCCCTTCTGGACAGAACCCAATGTACACATATCGTGAATCCATTGTTCTAGGGAAAACAAACCTTTCCATTTTCAAGGTAAATCAAATATTGAGAGAACTCAGTAGAGAGTGGCCTGGAAGTGCATATGATCTGTTGTCCAAAAACTGCAACCACTTCTGTGATGAATTCTGTGAAAGGCTTGATGTACCAAAACTTCCAGGTAATTATTGAGCTAATGTTGCTTTTCGGTGTGCATTATCAGTTTTAAATACTAAAAGACGTCCCTGTAGTATTTGGGAATGTGCACTCTCCAGAAAAGGGTTGTCATGTACATTCCGTTTTTTTGTTACTAAGAAATACGGAAGTTGGTGCTGTGTAGAGTTCCATAACTGAGTGTCCCTTTCAGATGATAAAAGATTTCCCTATGATGATAATTTTAGTAATCTGAAGGGAGGAGCGTTGGTGTTCACTGTTTAAAATCAAAATTAGGACTCCCTTTTGTAGTGAACAAAAAGGTTGAGAAACCCATTTGGTTTTTGTGCCATGCTCCCTCCCCAGTTGATACTTGGCATTCTGAGGGATCTTTCTCCAATTTCGTAGTATCAATTTCCCCATTTCCCCTCTTCTAAATCTATTCAATTTGCTCAATAATTATCCGAGGACTACTTTATGATATGCTCAATAAATTAAAAGAAACATTTAATAACTTTCGATTTTAATGTGTTGAATGCTTGAATATTCTATTGTAAATTGTATGTTGTGCTGCCCTCCGCTACATCCACCATTGCGAATTGGAACCTGGTGTACGATTCTAGCTCGGAGAGAGTGTTTTAGAGAACTCCTGGTTTGGAACCCACCCGAGTTCGCTGTCCTTGTCTCAACCTATTACCTAGACAATTTATTCAGCTTAATTTGACAGCTCGACAACTATGTAAACACTTCCACTTGACCCTTTTTGTCGTGTTTCTTCCCTCATTTGGCTCTCTGGCTTGTTTCGATTACCGTCAACTTGAAATCACTAGCAGTGTTTGGATTTTGATAGTCTTCTCACAAATGAAGAAAATGTGTGCCTATGTTTTCTTTATTTACCCGAGTAAACTTTTAATTCTTCTTAACCTATTGTAGTAGGTAAAAAAAAGAGGTCCCTGCTTGGGCCAAGTGTATATTAGGGGGACCATAATATTTAGTGCTACATCATGTAAATTCCTTGGTACACTGGATTTTACCCTTAAAATTTCTGTTTCAAATATTGTTTATCACATTATAATATGGTGATACTTATCATTGATATACCATTAAGCTGGGTTGTATATGGTAGAAATGTACTTGGCTATTATTTTGCTTTAATAAGATCAAAAGTGGTGTTGGATTGAATTACAACTCTTGCTGTCTTGTGAATATAGTGCGAAGTTAGGAAATGATCAAGCTGAGTTAATTAGTGTTATAGGACAGGGCGAGAAATGCGAGAACATGGAGAGTGAAGTTAGGTGGATTCAAGACAGAAAATGCGTTGCGTTTTAGAGTAGATAGTAGATTCATTATTATAATGTGCCAATACCCATTTCAAATTTATATGTCATGTGACTGATGTTTAAGCAGCATTGCGTTATTTGAATGATTGCTTCTGGACATTACTTTGTGGCTTCCACCACACATTCTTAAAGCTTTCATTTCATGACAGGTTGGGTTAATAGGTTTGCTAATGCTGGTGATACTGCCATGGAAGTTGCGGAGAATACGGCATTACGGGTGAGTTATGAATTTCAAAATGCTCTTATGGTGCTGTTATAAATTATTTCTTCGAATTGTCTTATTGGAACCTGGGTTGTCATTTTGTTTTGAATACTTTAAATTACACAGCTGTTAGTTATGTGCTGTAAAGCTCTAGGTACACCCAAAATTGCTGAAGTATTGGTGTTATATCTGTATGTATCTGCCTATGATAGTCCTCTACGTGTGCTTAAGGAACGCCCTTCAAATTTTATGATATTTCAAAATAAAATTATTGACTAATATGTTTATAAGGATACATCATTCATATTTTGATATACAACTCCTAATATTTATAATTCTACGAGCAGAAAAGTGTGGCACATACTCCTATTTATTTTTTGAGGGATATAAAAAATATGAGTTATAGATGTGGGATACTGGTGGCGATGTACATGGTACATACTCTTCTATTCATTTTTTGAGGATATAAAAAATACGAGTTATAGTTGTGGGATACTAGTGGCGATGTACATGACCCATCACTGTTGTTCGTGGCCAAACTACAATGGCCACTGATCTAATTGTACAGGGTTGTCTCTCGGTGAATTAGACTTGGAAGCTATGCTTTTTTGGATGATGAGAATTTCTGAAAATGATACGATTTGCATTTAGACAATAAATAGGAAGTAATTTAATGGAGTCATGACTCATGATTTGTTTCAAATAGGACTAGTGATATTCTTTATGGTTAAGTGAAAGGTATATGTCATATGTGTATACTTTGTTATGAGATCACAACTTCACAAATATTTTTCTGTAGTTGTGTTCATAATAATCTGCATATTATTATGAATTAATAAAAAAATTCAATGTCTCTTTACAAATATTATACATTTATGTAAAATATTTATATCTTTTATACCATATCTAGGTCATATACCATATCTTTGGTTTTAAAGAATTTTCAATATTCTTGTATAAACACGTACCCGAGTTGTATCAAGAGGACGTGCTTCATAGGTTATTAGCATTGGCATTGTGACAAATTTTGAGAAAACCTATGCACTAATGATACTACATGGATGTTGCAGTTCCGGCAAGCAAAAACAGAGATTGTATCAGCGAGCAAAGTGGCATACAGGTTCCTCCTAGGTGTTACAAACAACGTCACTAACAATGTTACAAACAACGTTAGAACAGGTCCTGATTCCCCCAACAGTTCAAACAGTGGAGTATCTTCCCCGAGACTTCAAGCTTCTTGGTTGAAAAATATAATTACCAATGGTGCAAAACCATCCACTAGTTCAGAAGCTGAGAATCACAATGGGGTTGCTCCATTACAACCAACAAGAGAGGATGACAAGGCCCTGCTACGTAGTTCATCTTCTCGTAGTTCATCGTCTCGTATCGATAGTTGATGAACAAGAATCTGTGTCAAAAATGCTTAGATTGATGTGTATTGTGTACTATTTTGATAAGTCACAAAAAGGAAACAGAATTTTTCATGGTATTCATTGTGTATCAAATGTATAATTTTCATTTGTTGTACAATTTCAAACCTTATTACTGGTGCCTGATGAAACTATTGTTCAATGAAAAGGTTATTGTGTAGTTTTGTCTTTTTCAATATGTGAATTGGCAATTTAACAGTCAACTTCAAATGTAGCTTTGCTGCCATTGATCCAATCATTCTAGATTGTGAAATGTTAATGAAAAACTTTGAATCTGTGTTAGATAATCATTTTAGTCAGAGCTCATAAATTAGTAGGTTTATCTATGACTATGAGTATTGGCTCCAAAACTTGGTTGGGATCTCTCCCACAACAGCTTCAAGTTGATCTAATTCCTGTATCTTTTACCGTTTGTTGAATGACGAGTTTACCTATAAAAAAAGAAGAGAATAAGGGTCTCTATATATTCTGTAATTCTTAATGTTCGACTTTTTCAATTACTCTAACATGTTTGGAACAAGAGAAGTATGAAAGAATGTTCAACTTTTTCAATTACTCTAACGCTATGTTTGGAACAAGAGAAGTATGAAAGAGAGTAAGGTGTGTTTTTCAGTCATGCCCTTGTCTTTTGTTGTGAAAGAATGTAATTCAAGTTGGTGTATCTGTCGGTGTAACTGGTTGCCACCCCTTTCAGTAAGTGAAAGAATCAAACAAAATGAAGTTGTAATTGATTATAGGTTTAGTGTAATCATTTACCACCTTTTAATTTTCAGTATTTTTGAAACAGTAGTTTCCTGTAACTGATTGCAGGATTGGTGTAATCGGTTACATAATTGAAAAATTTGTTTTTCATTTAGTTGGTTAGCTACATTATATTAGGTCATTAATGAAATATCACTATTTTTCACACTAATTTCCTTTAATTCTCACGTTCTCCATATTTCCATGTTCATCATTTTATTTTACGATTGGGGTTTTGCCTCAAAATTTGACTGGTTCTTTAATCAAACACTTAGTATGTGAAAATGCTTTCCATCTCCATTGAATGTATCTTTGCAAATTTTCTAATTCTCGACGCGAATAATTATGAGAAGTGGTGTAAATAGATGAAGGTGTTGTTTAGTTATCAAGATATTCTTGAAGTGATCAATAATGGTGTTAATCCACTTGTAGAATGTGGAACAACTGTTATAAGAACTACGCACGAGAAAGAGAAGACGAAAAAAACTTTTTATCTCATTCTTCAATATGTTGATGCTGATAATTTTGAGAAGGTTGATGACTGCACACATTTTCAAAGCAAGCTTGAGAAATATTGGAGAAAAGTTAAGTAAGAACTGATAAGGTAAAAGTGGCAACGTTACAAACTCACAAGAGACGGTTGAAATTAATTAAAATGGAGGAGAAGGAAACCATTAGTGAATTTACTACAAAAATCACAAGATTGGTGAATCAAGTGAAAACTTATAGAGAGATATTCTTTGAGTAATATGTGGTTGGTAAAATCTTGAGATTGTAACGTCAAGATTCAATAACGTAGTGGTTTCTATTGAAGAGTCCAATGATCTTTCAACCATGAGTAAAGAAGAGTTGCAAAGTTTCTTGAGACTCATGAGCAGAGAATGAAGGAGAGAAATATTGACAAAGCAAAAACTGAAATTGCTTTGCAGGCCTATTTCGTTGGAAAAGACAACAAGATGAAGGAAAATGGTCCATGACTAAAGGTAGTGGAAACTACCATAAAAATGGTTGGAGAGTCTCTACAAAATTTCAACAATTCAACATTTTAAAAGGGTGAAAGCAGCTACAACAAAGGTGGTGGATCAAACAATTACAAATGTAACAAAAATAAAAGAAAAGAAGGAAGAAGGAGAGATGATAAGAGTAACTTTCAATGCTACAATTGTCAAAATCTTGGACATTTTGCTCGTGAATGTAATGTCAACAAGAATGATCGACAAGAATCTGAAGAAAAATTTGCAAGAAAGAAGATGATGAGAGCCTACTGTTAATGTTGATTGCCGAAACAGAAAATATCACAAGAAAAGGCAACCATAACTGGTTACGATATATTGAAAATATGATGGTGACTATGCGAGAAGATGAATAATACAACAGACAATGGTATTTTGACTCCGACTGTTCAACTCACATAAAGGGAAGGAATGTTTGATTTGTAAAAACCAATCAAGCATTGAAAAATAAGGTGAAATCCGCAAATGACATCACACTAGCAGCAAAAGAGATTAGTGATGTCTTAATCAAGAAGAAGAATGTTAAATATTCATTGATTAAAGACATGTTGTATATATTGAGAATCAAGTGTATTCTTTTAAGTATTATTCAATCGCTTGAAAGGAATTACAAGATTCACATAGAAAATAAAAATAAAGTGCTAAAAGTTATGGATGCAAATGAGAGTTTGATCCTAAAGGCCAATATGGATCAAAATAGAACTTTCAAAGTTGAATTGAAAGTAATGGACATATGTGTCTTGCAACGACTGCTAGTAGGAAAAAATTGATATGATACTATAGAATTAGGCATTTGAATTTTAAAGAACTCAATACTATGCCAAAAAAACATGGTTATTGGACTGTCATTAATTAACATGCCAACTGAAATATATGAAGTGCGTGTGCAGACCATCCAACACTAAGACAACTTTAGCAAATAATATATTGTCTCACATTTTTATTGTTTCAATTATATCATAGGGATATTGAGACATTTTTAGAGAAGTTATGCTTCAATCAAACATTTTCTTTGATGATTTTCTATATAAATACTTTTGACAAGAAAAAAAGGAATAAATTTTGTAAGTAAACATTTCCATATTCAATCACTTACAAACTATAATGATTTTATTATGTGCATTATGGTTATATCAATCTATATATAATATCATGTTTTATTTATTTATTTTATTTATCTTATTTATTAATAATATTAATATGTTTATGTTTATTAAAGTAATTATTTTATAATGAAATTGTCAAAAGGCGAAGCTAAGCAAGTTTTGGCGTTGAGAGTAAAGAGAGTCAGATGCAAAGATAATCAACATCAAAGGAAATGAAGTTTCGTGAAAGCTCACTTGATCATGTGTTTTAATGTATATTTATCTGTTTAGAATCAATAATGTGTAATTAAGTGTGGATAGTTTTCAAGATAATAAGAAAGTGCACACACACACTCAAAATGTTTCACAAATCTTCATCAAATTGTGTTGCAATTGTAAATCAAGACCTTAGTTCTCATGTAACATTGTAAGTGATATAAAAGTTGTAAGCTGAAAATGATTAAAAGATTGATGTAAGGAGGTTATGGGTTGATCGTGGTGTAAAAATTCAAGCTGTTAGTGGAAATCTTAAAAATAACTCTTAGGGATTGGACTAGATCAGATGGTTTAAGGTCGAACTAATATAAATTCTGATGTGATCTTTCTAACCACACTCTTTTAAAATTCTGCATTTTATATTTCGCGCTTAAAGCTCTGCTTCTTTTTTTTTTTAATTTAAATTAACCAATCTTAAAATCAATCTTTTGCGAAAAAGTTTCTAAAAATCATATAACACAATTCACCTCGCTCTTGTGTTTGTAGTCACTTGGTCAACACATTTGACAATACTAAACCATACACATATCAACAAAATTTCTCAAGCATTGAAAATATTCAGAGAAGTTCTTAAATGTCACCCCGCCTAAAGCTCGAGGCAAATTCTCTTCAAATCACTCAAACCTAAATGTCACCACAACCATGGGCTCTAGAAAATTAACCAACCCAAATATTGATACATTTTCATTATCAACCCAAGGCTAGTTGAGAAACTTTCTCGAGCCAACTCTTCATTATCAAACATTAAGTTCTAAATCTTCACTTCCTCATATTGACGACACAGGGAAATTTGTTTTAGATTTGCCCTAACACAATCCATCATTTGAAAATCTAAATATCAACCCTCATCTTCAACGGTTGACACAAACAAACGTAGAGACAATAAATCTAGCATCGGGTGATGAACTCGGGAGTCATAAATTTTTATAATCTTTATCATCACTTCAATCTCTTTAAATTACATATACAAAGGCCTTAAAATCAGAGTAAAAAGTATACATTTTTTTATCCTAATATCCCGACTTCTTCTCTACTTATTAAATGGAGCGTCAAAATGTTTTCGAATACCACCTGCTGTCGCCCATATCTATTCTAAGGTGTTTTCCAATCTACTCACCACTTTGATAAATCATTCACCTAAATCAAACTCAACAAATCGACTTAATACATATTTGCGATTACTATGAACTAGAGCTTCTAAAAGAAAAAAATAAAATCAAACTCAATAAGTAGAAAAATTATTGATTATAACAGCATACTACACTTTATGTTTTAAAATAATTATGTTATCATACACTAAATCTAAATCATTATTATAGTAACTTATAAGTAAATAAATAAAACCAATTTTACAATTAGTTTTCTAAATTTTGTAAAATAAAAATAAAATTACTAAAATATTATTATTTCACGTTCTACTCCCAAATGCTCACACTAGTTTCTTCTCTCTCTCAAACCCTCCCATCTACCAATGCTATCACTCCACCACCACCTCCCCGGAACCACCACCAATGCCAACCTACAATTCCCTCCAACCACCCATCTCCGCCATTCAACCCCATTCCCGAAAACCCTAACCCTAATTCCCCCTAAACCCCACCTCCCTCCATTAACCCCCAAAGCCCTCCTTCAATGGAACCGCAAACCACAACTCTCCGGCGAAACACCGCGTGTCGTCGTCGTAACATCCGGCAAAGGAGGCGTCGGTAAAACCACAACAACCGCCAACATCGGCCTTTCATTAGCCCGGTTGGGTTTCTCTGTCGTAGCAATCGACGCCGACGTCGGACTTCGTAACCTAGACCTTCTTCTAGGTCTCGAGAATCGAGTCAATTACACCGTTGTCGAAGTTCTCAACGGTGAATGTCGACTCGATCAGGCTTTGGTTAGAGATAAACGTTGGTCCAATTTTGAACTTCTTTGTATTTCCAAACCGAGATCTAAACTCCCTATTGGGTTTGGTGGAAAAGCCCTAACTTGGTTAGTTGAAGCTTTAAAAGCCCGGGGAGACGGAACCAGTGGAAATGGAAATGGTTCCACTGGTTCTCGTAGCCCGGACTTTATCCTCATTGATTGTCCCGCGGGAATCGATGCGGGGTTTATAACCGCTATCACGCCTGCGAATGAGGCAGTTTTAATAACTACGCCTGATATAACTGCTCTTAGGGATGCTGATAGAGTAACTGGGTTATTGGAATGTGATGGGATTAGGGATATTAAGATGATAGTGAATAGGGTTAGGACTGATATGATTAAAGGCGAAGATATGATGTCGGTTTTGGATGTTCAAGAAATGTTGGGGTTGCCTTTACTTGGTGCTATACCTGAGGATAGTGAGGTTATAAGGAGTACTAATAGAGGGTATCCTCTTGTTTTGAATAAGCCTCCTACTTTGGCTGGGTTGGCTTTTGAACAAGCTGCTTGGAGACTTGTTGAGCAGGATAGTATGCAAGCTGTTATGGTTGAGGAAGAGCCTAAAAGAGGGTTTTTCTCATTTTTTGGTGGTTAAAGTTCAATTGGGTCGTTTTTCCGTTTTTTTTTCATTAGGTGCAAGTTTGTAATGAATGATTTTATGGTGTCTGAAGAATGTTTTTTGAGGTGAAGTTTGTTTTGATCTGTGTATAGTTCAAATTAGTAAAGCTTGTTTTCCTTCTTTAATTTGTTCATTCACGATTTATTTTTACTTTGGTAATGTAAGGATTAGTTCTATCTGTAAACACCTCAGGTGCTGATTTGTTGCCATAGTAATAGTACAATGTTGTAGATGGTTTACTTTGGTATTTTATATTGTGGTTGCAATTGTGTTGTAGTTTGCAATCATGGTTTTATGTGGAAGCAGGATTCGTGGTTACATAAAGTGATGCTGTCCATGGTTATCAGTATCTCATGATTCGAAGCAAATTTTGAAACCAATAAGGTAAATAATTAATTTGGAACAAATATTGCAACATGGATATTGATTTTGAAATGCCATATTTTTATTTTATTGTCATGTAGCTTACATTTTAATAAGATTTGATACACAATATAGAAAACATGTATTTTAATTCACGATTTGAATCTTAATTCAATAACCATGATGCATTTTGCAATTTGAAAGTTATTTTAGTGTGTGGCAATGGGTGCTGAAATGCGTGGTCAATAAGAAATTACACACAGGAGGTGTAGGTTTGATGTTCACTTGAGTATGTTCATTGCTAAAACTTTGTGAACCGAGTTGGGTTTATGTTGTAGACGGTTCAACATAGGATTTTAAATTTGATCTGCAATTTAGCTGTTAGATGCAGTCCACAATCATAATTTAAAATCATAGTTAAATCAGCAACAAAGTTTTGGTTTTAACTAATTTGTGAACCCTGCCTTGTTTTTCGAGAAGTGCTGACATGTCAAATATACATTCTCGGGTTTATGCTAGTTTGTAATGGTTTTGTAGTGTTTAAGGTTGTTCAAATGCACATGTAATTTTTTGATATGTGGTTTAACCTTTGTCTATATGGAAGCTTTGTACTACTGGGGTTTGTAGGGCGTGGTTCTTCTTCATATTGTTCATTTGAAGATTTCTTTTCTTTTGTTAAGAGTCCCACATCGGACAATATATGGCCTGAACATGTGTTTATAAGTGGGGGCAATCCTCACCCTACAAGCCGGTTTTGTAGGGTTGAATTAGGCCCAACCACATCTTAATATGGTATCAGAGCCTCGTTTAAGATCCAGTGGGCCATCCACCATTTATTTCCACGCTCCAGTTGTCTAGTCCTGGGCGTGAGGGGGTGTGTTAAGAGTCCCACATCGGACAATATATGGCCTGAACATGTGTTTATAAGTGGGGGCAATCCTCACCCTACAAGCCGGTTTTGTAGGGTTGAATTAGGTCCAACCACATCTTAATATCTTTAATTGATTGGGACATTTATTGTGTTGGTGTTAGGATGAGTGTTAAGTAAGATCTTGAGATTAATGATTTGGATAGAAGCATGGTCCTTGATAGAATATTATTGCAAAAGTTGATTTATGTAGCCGACCCTTCTTCGTAGTATAGGGCTTTGTTGTTGTTGTTTGGTGTTTGGATGAGTGTGAGTAACACATGAGATTAATATTTGTTGCTATAATTCTCCCTTATGTTGTTCATATATTAGTAGAGCTTAAATGTGCATATTAATTTCTGAGGCTGTAAACTCTTTAACATTGACACTTCTGATAGAAGAAGCCGTATCTGGTGTCCAACACGTGTCCCTCTATTTGAGGCAACAAAATTCACTATTTTTATTTTTGAATTTAACTACTACATTGTTGCCCTCTTCACAAGCACAATGGCTTTGCAGATCTGTCCCTTTGTCACCCCGTTAGCTTCTTTTTTCTGTCATAAGTTCTGTGGCTGTTTCTTGCTCAATCTTTGTCGCAAGCTTCAATCTTGTTTTATATTCTGTCAAGTGGTATTCTTTGTGTTTGAAGGGTTGTTGATTTGAGTTCCCTTACAACATCACCAACAGTAGTTATGTTTGCTTGCTGTTTAAGTTGGCTGTGAGAATTATCCTAAGGTGCAGTGAGTGATAGGGAGAACTTGCAAGAAAATAGTCTCTGTGGGAGGTTGAGTACACGAAAAGAAAATGTTAGTGTAATCTATCTAATGTAAATAATAAAATAAAATAAACGGTTGGACAAAACCAGAAGCCAAGTAATAAGAATAAAAAAAGGGGCTGATGTGGTTTCACATGTCTTTATAGGTGTGTTTGAGGGGCTGTTGCTAGCATTTTCTTACGTGTAATTGAATGTATAAGCACACACTATTTCTAGTATAACTAATGTTTTAATTAATGTAAACTATGTTAGCTTCTCACAATTATTTATATAGCGGGATATGATTGGATGCAAGTGTAATATTTTTCACATTAACACTTAATTTAAAACTAAATTCAGGTTTTATTCTTCAATTGAATTAAGTTAATAATTTATAAAATTTAAAAGATTATGTTAAATTATCTCCTTATATAAAGTTTAGAAATTTAGTAATAATATAATTAAAAATGTTTTTGTTTTGAAAATCACATAAATGTGATGGTGGCCTGACCTGAAATCCATTACTGACTGAACTCAATTTAAAATTGGGTTTATATTAGTGGTTGTTCATTACACTTAGTATTTATCATAAATTTTATAAATGTTTGAAAATGTCTTTTTTTTAGAAGTTATTTTTTGAATGTGCCATTACTTTGTTGCCCATCTGATTTAACTTAAAAATGACTAAAATGATGTCTTTGGAAGTTAAAAATCTAGATACTATTATAGCAGAAAATTCTGAAGATAATAATAGAGCATCCTGTATTACGGCGACATGTGAAACCAATTATACCAATTATACCAACACATCCTCTAATATTATTTACCTGCAGAACATAAGCCAAAACTTTTGTAGATAAATCCAAATATGCCTTTTTATTTTTAAATAAATTCAAAATTTTAAAGACATTTCTTATTCCACCTCATACTCAAGAAATGTCCTACGTAATTTTTAAAATGTTCCTTGAAAATTGAAAATGTATTTTCAGTGTGTATTTTTTTAAGTTATACTTATGCAAAATCAGAAATGCATTTTCAGTATAAATCCAAAGTATATTTTCGATTTCTAAATAAGTACAGATCTGGTTTGTAAAGTTTGTTTGTGTTTTCTTGAAGCCTGAAAATTTTTGATAGATTAAAATTTTAATTTCTTTATTAATAATAGTATCTTTAAGATATTTGTTATTAGTATTCTCACTTTCTACATTAATTGACTAATGGATAAAAAAAAAAGAAACGGGAATTTGACTACATCTCACTTATTTTTGTCGATGATTCTATGTTACAGTTAAAGATCTCTTCATTAAAGTTCAAGCATTTTAGGAATCAGAAATACATTTTTGATTTTTATCAAAAATGTATTTTCGATATCAATTTTACCGTAAAATTAGGCGAATATAAAAAATAAATGAATTATATGTGTGTGTGGTGCAAATCAAAAATATATTTATGATTTTCAGGAGTATTTTTGAAATTTTACATAATGAACTAAAAAAATATGTGGTAGAATAAAAAATCTTCAATTTTAAATATTAGCAAAATTGGTTTTGAAAATTATTATATTTTTTTAAAACAAGCTCCAAACATGTGAAATTTAGCATCCAGAAGATAAACCTAAATATGACCAACTATTTTGGGCATATTTTTTTAATTGAAGTGCGAGAATGTTACATACCACTATATTTAAATATGGCTCCTCTTAATTTTTGACAATAACCATATTATCCTTGTCAATATTTTTAACAATTAATGACGCACAAAAAACTGATAGAACAAATGAAATATTTAGTAGAAATTGGAAATTCAGTAGTGAATATAAAAAGTCCGGTATACAATTATACCAATTTCTTTTAAAAAAAAATCGGTGCATGAAAAAGTTTATCATTTTTTTTGAAAGATCTATTTTGTACTGGATTTTTTTTTTGCAAAACTTTTAAAAATCTAATAAAAATAACGGTATTTTAAAAAGCTCATCCATTTATCAAATTTTTAGAAGGGCTTAACAAATTTCGGTAGTTTAATTTTTAACGGATGAGATTTTCCACAATTTATATATTGTGATTACGCCGACAATTGTGTATGATCCATCATAAATTTAAACTTGTATAAATGAGTATCATGTGTTGTTAAAAATACATTTTAAAATGTTTCAATATTTATTTATGGCATATGTGTACTTCGAAAGAATGAAACTTCTATTTGATTTTGAGCTTTCGGAGGACACCACATATCTTGCTCTTCTGAGATTCAAATTAAATAATATGATGTTCAACACCAGCATTGAGAACAAAAAATGTGAGTAAGATTGATTTTCGTTCACTATAAATTAATACTGATTGGAAAGGTGAAATACAACCATATTAATGAGCTGAAGGCTGATGAAGATTTGAAGGTTATATGAAGAACATATAACCGCAGACTAATAAAAGGATCGATCGAGTTTGATGCGACAATTTTTAAATTGTCGACGACATAATCAAGATGTTGAAACTTCCAGAATCATCTGGTAGTGTCTAGGTTTTTATTATTGAGGCTTAAATAATATGAGTTTGCGTGTTTTTTATTTAGTCCCGTAATATGTATTTTTTTTAAATAGTCCCTGAATGTTAATATCTTTTTTTTTGGTTTTATCCTTCAAGTTAAAATCCGTAGGAAAATCTGCTGGAAACTTGCAGATTTTCCTGTGAATTTTGAATTTAAAGACTAAAACCAAAAAAATTTAACAAAGACTATTTTAAAAAAACACGGATTAGAGACAAATCAAAAAATCGCTAAATTACATGAACCAACATACTGTTTAAGCCTATTATTTATTATTGTTAAGTTATGTAATTGTATGTGTTAAGTTAAGTTAATTGTAATGCGTTAAGTTATGTTCATCTTGCAATAATGAAAGCGATGAAATCTAATAAACTGTACGATGAAAATGCCTGAGTAATAATACGCATAATATACAAATAATACAAAAGTAATAAACATAGGTCCCCAGAAGCTAAGTGTGTTGCATGCGATATCAAAGTATAAATCTCAATATCTAGGTTTATCCAACCCATGAGGTTATCCATTATAGATGCTATCATCTACAAACGCTACTGGTCATCCACACCATTTGGAGGCGGTGACATATCATCAGAAGGTCCCTAAGCATAAAAATATCCAACATCATCTCCAAACTCAACAAGTGGAATGATGTGACAATGTGATACAGTAAGGTACCATTGTGAGTAACCATCCACAATACGCATATAACTGAACCTCCACTGAATGATCTCTCTTGGCACAATCAAAGATGATAATGTTACCCATAAACCATCTATCAATGCCTTCAGATAGAACAACAGGGACTGGTCGTGGTCGTGGGATGTCCTGGACACTCAAATTGATGCATACACCCTTAATTAAGTGTCTAGCAGCTAAGGTCTCTCATCACAGATGACCAGATAAAAGATAAGTGTCATCAAACTTTCAATGAACTTTATGGTCTGCGCAGGGTGTCCAAATGACATCGTCTATAGTCAGAGCATGGATTTTCCTCATGTACTCTTGAACATCACATGTGTATCTCTCTGGCACACAACACATGGGTTTAAGGGACCCCAAAGGAGTGTATTGTGACTTAGTTGGATACCTCGATTCCGATTTTACTGGGTGCAGATTGAATAGGAAAAATATTAGCGGTACATATCACTTACTTGGAAACTCACTCGTGTCATGACATAGCAAGAAAAAAGCAAGTGTCACACTATCCACAACTGAGGCATAATATGTTGGTGTTGGTAGTTGTTGCACTCAATTCACTTGGATGAAACAACAACTCAATGACTATGGTGTAAACTTTGGAGCTGTCTTAATAAGATGTGAACATACTAGTGCCCTAAACCTCATGAAAAATTTGATACTTCCCTCTTGTCCTAAACACGTATAAGTTAAGTGCTATTTTATTAGAGATCATGTTGAAAAAGAGGAATGTGTACTTGAATTTGTTACTTCTTCTAATCAACTCATAGATATTTTTATTAAACCCCTTCCTAAAGAAAATTTCTTTTTCATAAGAACCGAATTAGAACTATTAAACAAATCATGCATGAACTGAATGCATATATGTGCATCTACGAGCTTATGATTGCATATTCTATTTCATATCCTTATCTACCTTTTTTATTTTGACAAAGGGGAGAAATATACTCTTAGGCAGAGTAAAATATACTATATACTTAATTGATGGGGAGTTTAATCACTCCAAACACATATGTTATTTCTTTTACCACCTCCCTGAGAGATGTATTGTCATTATCAAAAAGGGGGGAGCATGTGGATTTATATACTTGCAGGTATGGAGTTGAAAGCCACACATAAGATCCATCTAAAGTTTTACGACAACAATGATTAAAATAAATGACAATAACTTTCAACCTTGATGGTGATGATATAACCAAAGAAAGCATCTTATGCCTCATCAACAAAAGGAGATTCAAGATAAAAGTGCTTATATAATCATAAGCTATCTGGAAAAGAATCTTGAAGTATTGGATAAATGTGTAAAAGCATGCCAGGTCATGTATGTCTGAGTGACTCGAGTATTGTAAAAGTATGAAAGTAGCTTAGAAGTACTAAAGAAACTCATATACACACACCTAAAAATATCTTTTCAAATGTTTTTTATATTGAAAATTATTTTCTAAGCTAAGCCAAATAATTAAAAAGTTATCCAAACCTTTTCCAAACTAACCAGTCTATTGGTAAACTATACTAATTGATTGAAAAAACTTTTCTGAGTCAGCCAATCAATTAGGGGCATTAAGAAAATTGATTGGTGAAAAGATAATCGATTAATTAAGAAATTAGGACAACACATAATGACTTGCAATGGCTTTATATCTAATATTTCTTATTTGGGCATGCTAATCGATTAAAAATGAGTTGACCAATCGATTGGAGTTTTGTTCCAATCGATTGTCTCATTAATTTAGCCCATGTAATAATTCTTTTTTTTTTTGGTTTTTTCCAATTCTTATATAAAGGAGACTCGTCTCCTCTTCATTTCATGCTACTTTTCAACGTTTTACATTTTTCTAGGAATTTATCTCTCTAATTTTTCTATCCCTCTTTCTCTAGAAAATACTTCTTTCACTTAAAATTGCCTTAGTGTCTGTGAGAAATAGTTTCATAAGTGACTGTGCTATATTTTTAATTCTTATGAGTGTGATGCTCTTGAGAAAAAAGAATTTGGTCCGTGAGATAAACCAGTCATGAAACGTCTACTTTGATTTATTTATCTTTGTTGAAAAAATTTATGCTTTGGTTATTGAGATCAGCTTGAAAAAAGTTATGCTTTGGTTATTGAGATCAGGTTGAAAAGTAGTTTCCAAGGAGCTACACCTCCATTATACTCCTGAAGACCACCTAAATGAGAATTTATGCTCTCTATCTGGTGGCCCGTGGCGATCCACTAGTGATTGGACAAAGATCACGTATGTCACAAATGGACAGGAAACAGCCGTATATCTAACATTATACAATAAGAAGATATTACATATACGAAATATCTTGATAAATAAGAACTAAATAAACACAACATAATAAATATTTCTATCTGAAACAGGCTAATCGAAAAAATAACAAGTGTATTATTTTTCCTCTTGTAATAATAGAGAAATTCCTCGAATATTGATCTCAAGGACTGCGTACACGTATCAAGTTCAATTCGTGGTTTAATTAAACATAAAATTGAATTGGGGTTTCGTTTGGAATTTGTCACTTAATGATAAGTAAAAATAAGCATAAATATAAATAGGCCTTTTCACATATATGAGGAGCATGCTAGGGTAAATTGTATAATTTTCCCTCTAATAACCTCGAATCTTGATTTCTTCAATAAGTTCATAAAATTCAATTACCAAATCTTTAGTGTATTTTCCTATAAGTACTTAGTGGGAAAACCTTTGAACCTTCATGCTAAATCCTAAGTCCTTAGAGAATTATGATGAAATCAATCAATAGTGTTATCAAGAATTAACCGGTAACTATAGGGTATCCCTAGTCCTAGATGATATCTACTATGGTCTAATCGTACAAAAACCTTAACAACTGTGGTCCAGCTAATTGTTAACCGTAAAATAATCCTTATTTGTTCGATAAAGAAAGCATGAAAAAACTTGTACAACTGAGTTGAATACTAAAAACCATGGAATTGATGAAATTAGGAATTCAAAGTCATTACAAGATCAAATTAGGGACACTCCCGCATTTGAGGGTTTAGCTACTCATATTGTTAAAGAAAATAAAATTTAAAATTGAAACATTACAAGTATTTGGATGAATTTGGATCTTTAATCCTTTTCGTCCATGAAGATTTGCATCCACCAAAGCTCTTGAATCCTTTAATCTTCTCTTAGGTCTTCTCTTCTCCTGTTGTCCAATGTCCCCCAATTCCTTGTGAAAACTCATCTAAATAGTCACCATTCATTCAAATTGATTGGAAGTACCCAAAACGTCCCCACAACTTAACATATGGACAAAATAGGAAAAAGTCAGGAAATCAACGTCACGGGCCAACACGGCCACCCATGTTGTCCCTAAAACATCTAATTTTCTTTTAAAGTCCAAAAGGTGTAACACGGCCTGTGTCAGGTGACACGACCACCCGCGTTGCCCCTTATCTTTCCATTTCTCCAAGGCGCTCCCCCTGACATGGCCCGTGTCAGGTGACAATGCCACCCGTGTCAGGCCTCCTATAACACTGTTTTTGTACTTCCTCTAAAACTCCGAGTTTTGAACTTTTTCGCACTGATTTGTCCTGTTTTACTCCTCTGTTCCTACAAATAATAAAACACATAACCAACACATAAAATATGGAAACATGAAATAAAATGCTTGACAATAGCAAGAAACTATAACTAAAATCAATGGTAAATAACTGTGTAAAAACCACTGGTCAAACTCCCTCAAACTTGAACCGTTGCTTGAACTCAAGCGACAAAAACCAAAGCTCATGAAATTCACAGCAGCCCGATACTCATACGTGAGACTTTTGTTCATATTGATCAAAAGGTAGTCCATCCGATATTCATACGACACGAAGAGTTATGTAAGAACCTTTCAATCCCGAGCTTCGTCTTCGGACACCTTACTAACTATGCTTTGTACCTAAGTCTTTTTCCGATTTTCCTCCACTTTCATTTGGACAGTCAAATTAAAGCAATGAGAATTATTATGATCATCAAATGCACAAAACTAATAAAACAATTTTGTTTAGGCACCAAATGAGCAACACTTTCTACTTTAAATACCGATTAATTTTCAAAACTTTGTAGTTTATATATTATCCTTTTTGGATGACGTTTGGGGATCAACACCCTTTGGGATGAATAACTTGGTGAGGGTTACCCAACTTAGCGAACCGATTACCTTTTACCGCCTTTTCATCATTTGGTACCAACTTTATTTGTTTCTCAACCAATCATATATGCATGTGAATCTAGATTATACACGACTATATAGATAAACTACTCAAGGATTACTTCTCAAAATTCAAGCTCTATGGTACAAATCTAAACGTTAGACTTGTATCACTGTCACATTATTCCAAACTTCCTACCCTTAAACAATAATCCCTTTTCCTACATATAATATTCCCGATCTCTTTGAAATCCAGGCTCTTGCGTAAAACAAAAATTTTCGGTCAAAATTTGGGAAGACTTTGGCATGTGGTTATACAAAGCAAATAGCATAAAACAAACAAACAAAACAGTAAACCCCCTGTTGTACTCCAAAATTTGCCCTCTCATGTTTTCCAAGGTTTTCTTTTACATGGGTGGTTACAAACACTTTCCAAAAGAAAAATGAATTTTTTTTGAATGTTAGCAAAGTGTCTTTCGATTGGCAGTTTAACAATGTCCTTTGATTGATATTTAAACAGTGTCCTTCAATTGACATAACAATAAGCTTCTACTGGGATCCTAAAACCCTTCGACCAAGCATTGGCCCACAAGCTTCGATTGGGCGCTAAATCTCCTTCGATCAAGCTTAGTCCATAAAGCTTCCACTGGACAAAAGGCCCCTTCATCTTGTCATCAGCACACATATGCCTCTTCATGCTTGTCTTTGGTCTACTAGGAAAAAGCTTCCTCATGCTTGCCTTGGTTTCACAGGGCAAATACCCATCAACTTGCCTTTGATCTACAAGGCAAAGGCCCCTTTTGCTGGTCTTCGATTCACAACAAAAAGGGTTGCCTCAGATATGCTTCGATTCACAAGGAAAAGGCTCTTTTTCAGCTTGCCATCAACACACACGGCCAAGACTTCTTCATATTTTCCTTCAATCCACTAGGCAAAAAGCTTCCTTCGACCCACAAGGAAAATACCTCCTCCATGCCTGATTCGATTCACCAGGAAATGGCCTCTTTTACGCTTGCTTTGACCTGCCTCATGCTATCGCCCACAAGGCATTGGCTGTCTTTGTGCCAGCTTCGACTGGGCAATGGTCCCCTTTGAAACAATTTTTTTACTTCGACACACATGTTAGTCCCTTCGAAGGCGCACTCTTGAGTTCCCTTCGAAGGAGAATTCATTGGTCCATTTGAAGGACACCTGGTTATTGAATACAAGCTTGTCTTATGATGGATCTTGGTCCTACATGTGGCCAGGCCCAGGCATATTGTGCAATGGCATTCGAAGGTGTTGACAAAGATGGTTTTCGATTGGCCAGAATGAAGTTTTCGTTTGAGTTGTTTGAATCAAGAAGCTAGGGCAAGTAGATATACTCAATCTAAGAAGCTCTAATAAGGAGGTTTCTGAACACTTCGAATCAAGACTCTAGGCCATTCGAAGGAGGCATTCAGAGTCATTCGAAGGAGGGCATTCGAAAGAGCCAAATGTGTCCAGGTTCATAGCAAATTCAAAAAGAGACAAGAAACCATGTCTTTGGCAAAGTTTCAAAGTGACATTTATGGCCTTTAAAACACCAACTTAATGGTTGTTTATTCCTTTGTCCTCTTGTCCCCTCCATCCCCTCTATATAAAGAGCACACTAGCAAGCTTAGAGAGGAGGACGAAAGGGAGAGGACACCACATACACACACATATTAGAGACACGCTATCCTATAAACCACCCAAAAACTAGCAAGTCCTCATAAGTGGTCCCAATCAAAGGAGTCTTCAGCAACGCTCTATTCATTCCCTAAAGTCTGTAGGAAGTGTTCCCAAGCACTAGCCAAAAGCCACGCATCAAGCCCACCAGTCCTTGGTAAAATTCTGGGTCACAACCTTTCGATTACTATTTGAATTGTTTTTATATGCATGTTTGCATTCTCATTGATCATTCATACAAATATAAGTGTGGAAGTACAGGGTGCCATTTCAAGGCTTCGAAGCAGCCAAGCTTCAAACTAGGTGGTACAAAGATCTTGTGCTAGTTTTAACCCCACATTTGGGTTTAGGAAATGATCATGCGTAGGGTAGAGTCTTTGGATCTGTTTTGATCCAGCATTTGGTCAAACTTGCAGGTGTATGTGCAGGAGAAGAACCTGGGTTCAACACCCAGGTTTGTATTTGTTTCTTTTTCTAACGCTTGTACTACAGACTAAGCCTGAGCAAACCATCACGCACAGGATCGAAGGACCTGGGATCGAAACCCAGGTCCTGCATCTTTATTGTTCTAATGCTTGTCCTGCAGACCAAGCCTGAGCAGACCAGCAGGCACAGGATTGAAGGACCTGGGTTCGACACCCATATTCTGCATCTTTATTGTTCTAATGCTTTTCTTGTAGATAAGAATCGAAAATCAGATTGCCTTTCTGGATCGAAGAAGATAGCTCCTTCTCTGGATCGAAGGAAACATTTCCTTCTCTGGATCAAAGCCTCCCATTTTCCCCCTAGATCGAAAGACGCCTTCTTTGGATCGAAGCTTCCCTTTTTTCTCCCTTGATCGAAGGATGCCCCTTTGTATTTTTATTTTTGTTTTCGTTATTTCTTTATTGACTTTATCATTTATATCAACTTTAAATCAAAAAATCACAAAAAAACATTAGGTTAGTGTTTTATTAATCAAATTAATTTTGTAAACAAATTAATTAATTATTTTAACCTTTTCTTGAAATTAAAATTAAATAGACTTAAGTTTTATTTTCTTTTATAAATAGAAACAAAACAAAAATATTTCCTCTTACCTTAGGATTTTTAGACGTTATTCTCAATTCGCGCGCATTTATTTACTTTCGCATTTTTCATCTTATTGTAACTGCTTCCTAGTTTGTAATAGTAACTAGGACTTTACTTTTCACATTTATATAATGTACCTCTCACAAAGCCATGTAATAGCGTAGGATTTACATTCCGCACTTTACATTTCTGCACTTTAAATTACTGTATATATTAACTGCTAGTAACTAGTATTGTATGGCAAAGACTAAAATCAAACGCTAGCAAACCTAAAAAAAAAAAAAGTAACTGAAACATAACACACATGCACATATACACTTATAGGGTACCCCACTTTGGTTGCCTTTGGAAAATTGTTACAATTCTCGAAACGTGAGAAGTTTTAGTGGCTGCCCTCTAGTTTGAAAGATCGCAAGTCCCTCTATGACCCTCTCGATGTTGCCTCGGTTAAAAGTGATCTTAGAACTTTAGGACAATTACTAAAATTCCTTGCCAAGTTGCCTTCGTGACCGTAACGTACCTTCGAATGTCCCTCTTACATCCAAAGATAGGGCTACCTACTCACTAATAGTAGGATAGCACTGTCTAAAGGATATGAGGAAAAGAACAACCTTTTCGAGTACAAGTAGATAGCTGTTAGATGCTATGCTTAAAACAAACTATTTGCACTTACACATTTCAAAAACAAATTTTAAAAACATTTGGTTTGTCAACACTCTTGAGGACTGATACAAGAGTTGTCATAAAGCGAATCGCCACACTAAGGCATTTTCAAAACAAATTTTCAAAATACACAAAGCACAAGGTATTTAAAAAATGAGCTAGCATCTAAGAGCCCGTAGATAACTAAAGATGGAAAGGGTGCTAACACCTTCCCTTTCCATAATCTACCCCCTTACTCAGAAAATTCTCGAAAAGGTCTTTTTCTGTTCTTTTCACTCTTTCCTTTGTTGGATAAAAGAAAAGTCGGTGGGGACTCTTGCTTACTGCAACATTTGCAAACACAAATACAAAACTAGTATTAACAGTCGGTTCTGCCACCGTATCACAGAACTGACGACTCAGTTGGGGATCTATAAAAAGTGGGATTACCTTAGAGTCTAGTTCATTTTAAACTGCTTTACCTTGTATGTTTTGTCTGCTTTACTTTTGAGGGTTTGTTTGGGTTGTTACTATAGATCCTACACCCGGATCTGGGGTACCTTTTAGGTAAGTAGCAATAGATCGTTGGGACTGTGCAGGGTATACCGACACGGTTGAAGCGATAACTACGTTGATGTGACACTTTGGTTGGTACCGGTAGCCCTTGAGTAGTCAAGGAGAATATGGGGCCGCTGCGTGGTGTCATAAAGCATCAACTGACCTTAGAACCTTTAATTGAACAACTTGGCCATTAGGAAGTAGTGAGATTACCGTCTTTGGTGTAGTCCTAAGTTGGTTGATACTCGATACTACACTCATTGAGATTTGACTCCCGAGTTTTGTTTGCTGGCAAGTCAGTTGTCTATCAGAATGAAACTTATGGGAAAAATCAATGATATTGAGATCCCTTAGAACCCGGTTACTATTACTAGGACAGGTTGAGCCAACTAAACTTCAAGAGGGTACTTACCTATAAACCCCATGCAAGCCTAAACCTAAGGCTGCTTGTGTGACTTGTTTGCTTTCAACTTGAACTACTTGTAGGGTTTTTATTATCTAACAACATGATTTCCTTGCAGGATTTGTTTATAGTCATTATCCAATAACCTGGAATTCTGGCAGGGTTTACTTGCTTACGCCACCTTACACTTTTTCTTAATGCATAACATACACATCATAACATCATCCCATAGCATCTCCTTAAACATTTCAAGGATCTAAAGATCCTGTGATGCAGGTTATGATGAACTAGACGTCTAACAAGGGGCAAAGGGATTTATTTTCCTCTAGCTAATGCCGTCAAAAGATCAAAACACAACAACTTGAGTCAGAGGCGATGACCCACACGACATGGTGAGCTTGACTCTCGTAGAAGGACATTCAACAATATGAAGTTCTTCAATCAAAGCTGCCGTCAACTCCTAACATCTTCTTGTGTTTACCCCGCGAGATCCTTGAAAACATTTACACACCATGCATGTCATTACATAACATGTCTTCCAGTACATGTCTCTCATGTTCTCACTATTTATTTCAGCAAAGAAAATGGCTCTCAAACAGAACAATAGAGATCTCCAAACTCAAGAGTCTTAGTTCATGGAAATGTTCCTCAAACTATCCAAGGGGCAAGAAGAGTTGAAAGCACTCCTCAATGGAAATCTGACCAAGAAACATATTGACAATAACAAAGATGACTAGTTGGAACAACTGTAAGCTGAAATGGAAAGGATGAGAATCCAAATGAGTAATCAAAAGGATCTTATCCAAAATTTATCTCAGGAATAAGAAGAGTTAAGGTTTCTCATCAGCAAGCTTCACCAAGACGAAGGCAATCATATGGAGCAAACAACGAGAATTAGGGATCGAGTCTTTAATCAGCCTCAATTGAAACAAGATGATTTGGTTAAAAAAACACCTTTCAAGACGGCTGCTACGCCAAGGGTCCAACAACGACCTAGCCCAAACACAACGGGGTAATCAGCAAGGGCAAGACAAGCCCAAGAGACAGTTTACCAAAATTAACATACCGTTGTCTCATGAATTGCAACATATGTTGAGGATGAATTTGGTTACGCTGATAAGACCTCATCCAAACCCCAAAACTTCTTCCCCTAACTACAATCCTGATGCAACGTGTGCATACCATTCCAATAGTACTGGATATGATACGAATGACTGTTGGGCATCGGAAAATAAGATTCAGGACTTGGTCAACGAAGGAGTGCTAAAGTTCACACAAGATGGCCAGACCGAATTCTTCTGCCATACCTCAAAGGCACATCATCTGAAGTGACAAGTTCAGACAAAGAGGCTTTTTGTTCATTTGAATTCTCAATTTGTAATTTTCTTTTGATTGTTCAAACATTTATTTATGTCAAACTTTGTTATTTCATCAATGCATTGCATATGTTTGTCTTGAATGCATACCCACTATATGTAAACCGTGTTTTTACTTCCTTTCGTGATATTCAACTCTTGATTAAAAGCTGTAAGCGTTTAGAGAGAGGATGACGAAAAAGATACCACAATCTCGTACAGTATGCTTTTGAACAGACCTTGCTGACGATGTACAAGCATTGTTTCAAATCCTAAATAGTGGAGTTATAAGGAAGATAATCCCTAGTCAACCCATTTGAGCCTAAGAAGTAGGAGTTTTTCTTTTCACACAAATTAAAACCCTTAATCATAATCTGGGGCAGGGTAGTCTTGTCAGTTAATTCAGATGTGCATTCAATCGCAAACTTTCCCCTTCATGCACGACAAATAGTGTAGAAGATGCTCTCTAAAAGATGGTCATGGGTCCACATAACCGTCAAGGCAGGCAATCATTGTCTCTCAAAAGAAAATCCCGCTAAGTCAAAACCTATGAAGGAGACTTAAGAAAAAAACTAGGGCATCCCACTGACTGTAATCACAAAAGAAACAGTTCAGGCAAAAGTAGGGATAACAAAAGAGGTCCTACAAATCCTCAACAAAAAAACAAAAATAAGGGGTCCTACAAATCCTCAACAAAAAATAAAAGGTTAAAAAAATGACTGCCTTCTCAAACAAACGTTCAATTTCTGAACCATCACCAAGTATCAGAGCAAAGATTCCAGACTCAATTGGTATCTAAACGCATAATTAGCTGAGCATAGGATTGAAGAACATCATGAAGAACATGTTGGGTACAAATAAAATTTGAGCCTTTATCCTTTGTTTCTTAAACCGTGAACCAAGCCACATTATAACCCTTAAAAGTCCTAGCTGAAGCACGGGTTAGTTCCAAAGCATACTGTTACAAAAGGTATCCTGACTCTTGTAGGGTTCACTATAAATCCTGAGCTGATATCACACTCCTACAAAATTTGTTTGTTTGACTAAAAATGAATTTTCAAACTTCAAGACATACATAAGCTTTGCATTTTTAAAAATATCATTGCTTACATATGACTATTTGTTCAAACAACAGAGAAATTCGTAGACGAATATTCAATGAACAGAAATCCTCTTAATGGACAGAATCACCTCAGATGGAAAGACATTCCAATGATAGGCCTTTCATAATCAAGGGGCATAACATGGTGTCCAGCTAATCTGAGGCAGTCAAGTCAAGATTCGGGGAACCTCTCAAAAATGCCGATAGCCAAGGACAAATCTCCATCTGAATCACTTGGGGGCATTCGACATAAATTCCAGCAGCGAATCATGTACAATCAAACAAACATCTTCTGGCAGTGTGGAAACACTTACTGCTATGGACAATGACAATTCTCTGTACCTGGTGAACATGGACATAGTCGGAAAATACTACGCATGAACAAAGACCCGCTAGGTTGACTGGCCTAGGCAAAAATAAGGGCATCCCGGAGAACCAAAAGGGTTCGGGGAAAAATTAGGGATATACATATGAAAAATATGCACACCCGGCAAGTCGAAAACCTGAAAAGGCGTCTTGGGCAAAAAAGGGTATCCCGGTGGACTGAAAATCCGAAAGGGAAGTCCAGGAAAAAGTTAGGGATTAAAGCTTACAAATACGTCTCATCATCTTGTCATTTGTCTATTAGTAGAATACTCCCTAATCAACATCTACTCAAAACCCAAGGAGTTGGGATGACACTCAAACCATCCACAAAATCTCCACAAATATTTTCTCTAGCAGGTACAGAGGCAGGGGCATCCTGCTACAAGGTCACCGCCATATTCTTGGCATGCAGCCTAATGATGCTAGGTGTTCTCATACCCTCGGCGGAGCAATAATATCCAAATTACTGCTCCAACATCTAAGAATTTCCCAGTGAAGTCGCCAAGCTTCTCAGGTTTTCCCAATAGATTTCTTCTCAAAACAACAAAATAGGAATCCCCAGTGTAAACATTCTAAATAAAGCAGACTCTCCTCTAGAAATGGTTCAAGTACGATCCAGAGACGGATGTTATCCTAACACTTACTCTAGATTATCATCTAGAAACAATTCAGGTACGATCCAGAGACGAATATCATCCCGACACTTACTCCAGATTCTCATCTAGAAACCATTCAGGTACGATCCAGAGACAAATATCATTTTGACACTTACTCCAGATTATCATCTAGAAACAGTTCAGGTACGATCCGGAGACGGATATCATCCTGAAACTTACACCATATTCTCATCTAAAAACGGTTCAGGTACGATCCAGAGATGGATATCATCCTGATACTTACTCCAGATTCTCTTCTAGAAATAGTTTAGGTACGATCCAGAGACAAATATCATTATGAAACTTACTCCAGATTTTCATCTAGAAATGGTTCAGGTACGATCCAAAGATGGATATCATCTTGACACTTACTCAAGATTCTCTTCTAGAAACAGTCCAGGTATGATCCAGAAGCGGATGGCATCCTGACATTTACTCCAGATTCTCTTCTAGAAACGGTTCAGGTACGATCCAGAGACAGATGCCATCCTGATAATTATTCCAGACTATCTTCTAGCAACAGTTTAGGTATGATCCAGAGATGGATGTCATCTTGATACTTATTCAGATCATCTCCTAGAAACGGTTCAGGCATGATCCAGAGATGGATGTCATCCTGATATTTATTCCAGACTATCTTCTAGCAACAGTTCAGGTACGATCCAGAGATGGATGTCATCCTGATACTTATTTAGATCATCTCCTAGAAACGTTTCAGGTATGATCCAGAGATGAACGTCATCTTGATACTTATTCCAGACTATCTTCTAGCAACAGTTCAGGTATGATGCAGAGACATATGTCGTCCTGATACTTATTCAGATCATCTCCTATAAATGGTTCATGTACGATCCAGAGACAGATGTCATCCTGATACTTATTCCAGACTATCTTCTAGAAATAATTCAGGTGCGATCCAGAAACGGATGTCATCCTGACACTTATTCCAGATTCTCATCTAGAAACATTTCAGGTACGATCCAGAGACGGATGTCATCCTGATACTTATTCCAGACTATCTTCTAGCAACAATTCAGTTCATGGGGTTTACCTTCCCCAACAGAGTTTATTTCTCTAACAACGAAAGTTCATCTCCCAACATTTTAACTTCAACATATTTGAAGACGTACATTCTTCACCCCCAGCAACAGTCAGGGATTTATTTTCCCTAATTCAACAATACAATAATGGAACAACTGATATGTTCATACATTGTATTCATACATTATTCTACAAACATCATAGCATATACATACAAATGCATATATCACAGTCTCATTTATTTTGGGAACATCACTACCCAATGCATTTTATGCATCATGACATTGCATACAACTAACTCTTTACCTTTTTAGGAAGGATCCACAGACGAATATCATCAACGATTTTCAACAGTTCCAGATTAATTCCTAAAACCAGACAGGGCGACTATTTGTGGACAACTGATTGTAGATCAATTTCCTAAACAAGACGGGGAGAATATCTACTAGACAAGGTTAAGAGATTCATTCCTGAAACTAGGCAGGGCAACTATCTCAACAACCAACAAAAGCATGGTTCTAGATTAATTCCCGAAACAAGACGGGGAAACTATCTGAGATAATATCTCAAATTACTATGAAGCCTGAATTTCGACCATATAACAGTTTAAGTTGTTGTGAATCCTGGAATACGACCAGATAACAGTTAACTTCTTTAATTACTGTGAAGCTTGGATTTCGACCAGCTAACAGTTTAAGTTGCTACGAAGCCTGGAATCCGATAAGAGAGTAGTTCACTTCTTCAATTACTGTGAAGCCTGGATTTCGACCAGATAACAATTTAAGTTGCTGCGAAGCCTGGAATATGAACAGATAACAGTTAACTTCTTCAATTACCATGAAGCCTGGATTTCGACCAGATAACAGTTTATGTTGCTGCGAAGCCTGGAATACTACCAAATAACAGTTAACTTCTTCAATTATTATGAAGCCTGGACTTAGTCCGGATAACAGTTTAAGTTGATGCGAAACTTGGAATCCGACCAGATAGTAGTTCACTTCTTCAATTACTATGAAGCCTGGATTTCGACCAGATAACAGTTTAAGTTTGTGCGAAGCCTGGAATATGACCAGATAATAGTTAACTTCTTCAATTACCGTGAAGCATGGATTTCGACCAGATAATAGTTTAAGTTGTTGCGAAGCCTAGAATCCGACCAGATAGTAGTTCACTTCTTCAATTGCTGCGAAGCCTGGAATCTGACCGGATAGTAGTTCACTTCTTCAATTACTGTGAAGCCTGTATTTCGACTAGATAACAGTTTAAGTTGCTGCGAAGCCTGGAATCCGACCAAATAGTAGTTCACTTCTTCAATTACTGTGAAGCCTGGATTTCGAACAAATAACAATTTAAGTTGTTGCGAAGCCTGGAATCCGACCAGATAGTAGTTCACTTCTTCAATTACTATGAAGCCTGGATTTCGACCAGATAATAGTTTAAGTTGCTGCAAAGCCTGTAATCCGACCAAATAGTAGTTTACTTCATCTAAGTTGTTGCGAAGCCTGGAATACGACCAAATAAAAGTTTAACTTAATTTTCTGTGAAGCCTGGAAACCGACCAGATAACAATTTAATTTAATATACCCCAGTAAGTTGCTGTGAAGCCTGGAATACGACCAGATAACAGTCAACTTCATTATCCTCAGCAAGTCACTGTGAAGCCTGGATTTCGACCAGATAGTGGCTAACTTTCATCTCTCCAATCAAGAGATGACTCCCAATAGAGTAATGGACAACTACAACTCCTAAACTCTATTCCCCAAACAGAAATCAACATTCCCCAGCGGAATCCTCCTCAAACAACAGGAACAAGAACCCCCAAAAAAGACGTCTTATGAAGTCAACATCTACTTTGGATGGATCTATAAGCCCATCTCTGACAACTCTTTATCATCTTATCCAAATGGCATCTGTAAGCCCATTCCCACCATCATCAACAACCAGCGTTGCTTCATGCGAGTGAAAATTTATGGGCACTCTAGTGTTCAATCATCTTCCACCTTCAGATCATGAAAGGCAGACAAGCCAATCTACATCTTCAGGTTTAAGAAGATTGAACAGGGGCAGCTGTTGTACCCCAAAATTTTCCCTCTCATGTTTTCCAAGGTTTTCTTTTACATGGGTAGTTACAAACACTTTCCAAAAGAAAAATGATTTTTTTTGAATGTTAGCAAAGTGTCTTTTGATTGGCAGTTCAATAATGTCCTTCGATTGGTATTTAAATAATGTCCTCCGATTATCATAACAATAAGCTTCGACTGGGCCTTAAAACCCTTCGACCAAGCATTGGCCCACAAGCTTCAATTGGGCGCCGAATCTCCTTCGATCAAGCTTAGTCCATAAAGCTTCCACTAAGAAAAAGTCCCATTCAGCTTGCCATCAGCACACATATGTCTCTTCATGCTTTTCTTTGGTCTACTAGGAAAAAGCTTCCTCATGCTTGCCTTGGTTTCACAAGGCAAAGACTCATCAACTTGCCTTCGATCTACAAGGAAAAAGGCCCCTTTTCCTAGTCTTCGATTCACTAGGAAATGACCTCTTTTAAGCTTTCTTTAACCTGCCTCATGCTAGCGCCCACAAGGCATTGTCTGCCTTTGTGCCAGCTTCGACTGGGAAATGGTCCTCTTTGAAACAGTTTTTCTTTACTTCGACATGCATGTTAGTCCCTTCGAAGGCGTACTCATGAGTTCCCTTCGAAGGAGAATTCATTGGTCCATTCGAAGGACACATGGTTACTTAATACAAGCTTGTCTTATGATGGGTCTTGGTCCTACATGTGGCCAGGCCCAAGCCTCTTGTGCAATGGAATTCGAAGGTGTTGACAAAGGAATTTTTCAATTGGCCAGAATGAAGTTTTTGTTTGAGTTATTTGAATCATGCAACTAGGGCAAGTAGATAGACTCAATAGAAGAAGCTCTAATAAGGAGGTTTTTGAACACTTTGAATCAAGACTCTAGGCCATTCGAAGGAGGCAATCAGAGTCATTCGAAGGAGGGCATTCGAAAGAGCCAAATGTGTCTAGGTTCATAGAAAATTCAAAAAGATACAAGAAACCATGTCTTTGGCAAAGTTTCAAAGTGACATTAATGGCCTTTAAAAAACCAACTTAATGGTTGTTTATTCCTTTGTCCTCTTGTCCCCTCCATCCCCTCTATATAAAGAGCACACTAGAAAGCTTAGAGAGGAGGACGAAAGGGAGAGGAGACCATATGCTTACACGTATTAGAGACACGCTATCCTATAAACCACCCCAAAGCTAGCAAATCCTCATAAGTAGTCCCAATCGAAGGAGTCTTCAGCAACACCCTATTCATTCCCTAAAGTCTGCAGGAAGTGTTTCCAAGCACTAGCCAAAAGCCACGCATCAAGCCCACCAGTCCTTGGTGAAATTCTGGGTCACAGCCTTTCGATTACTATTTGAATTGTTTTTATATGCATGTTTGTGTTCTCATTGATCATTCATACAAATATAAGTGTGGAAGTAGAGGGTGCCATTTCAAGGCTTCGAAGCATACAAGCTTCAAACTAGGTGGTACAAAGACCTTGTTCTAGTTTTAATCCCAGATTTGGGTTTAGGAAATGATCATACGTAGGGTAGAGTCTTTGGATCTGTTTCGATCCAGCATTTGATCAAACTTGCAGGTGTATGTGCAGGAGAAGAACTTGGATTCGACACCCAGGTTTGTATTTGTTTCTTTTTCTAACGCTTGTATTGCAGACTAAGCCTGAGCAGACCAGCACACAGATGATCAAAGGACCTGGGTTTGACACCCAGGTCCTGCATCTTTATTGTTCTAATGCTTATCCTGCGGACCAAGCTTGAGCAGACCAGTGCAAATAGGATCGAAGGACAAGGGTTTGACACCCAGATCCTGCATCTTTTTATTGTTCTAATGCTTGTCTTGCAGATATGAATCGAAAATAAGATTCCCTCCTGGATCAAAGAAGACAGCTCCTTCTCTGGATCGAAGGAGACATTTTCTTCTCTGGATCAAAGCCTCCCACCCAGGTCCTTCGTCTTTATTGTTCTAATGCTTGTCTTACAGATATGAATAGAAAAGCTGATTGCCCTCCTGGATCAAAGAAGACAGCTCCTTCTCTGGATCGAATGAGATATTTACTTCTCTGGATCGAAGCCTCCCATTTTTCCCCTGGATCAAAATGCGCCTTCTCTGGATCGAAGCTTTCCTTTTTTCTCCCTGGATCGAAGGATGCCCCTTTGTATTTTTATTTTTGTTTTCATTATTTCTTTATTGACTTTATCATTTGAATCAACTTTAAATAAAAAAAATCACAAAAAACATTAGGTTAGTGTTTTATTAATCAAATTAATTTTGTAAACAAATTAATTAATTATTTTAACCTTTTCTTGAAATTAAAATTAAATAGACTTAAGTTTTATTTTCTTTTATAAATAAAAACAAAACAAAAATATTTCCTCTTACCTTAGGATTTTTAGACGTTATTCTCAATTCTTGCGCATTTATTTACTTTCGCATTTTTCATCTTATTGTAACTGCTTCCCAGTTTGTAATAGTAACTAGGACTTTACTTTTCGCATTTCTATAATGTACCTCTCACAAATCCATGTAATAACATAGGATTTACATTCCCGCACTTTAATTTCTGCACTTTAATTTACTGTATATGTTAACTGCTAGTAACTAGGATTGTATACACCTCTAGGGTATCCCACTTTGATTGCCTTCGGAAAACGGTCACAATTCTCGAAACGTGAGAAGTTTTAGTGGCTGTCCTCTAGTTTGAAAGGTCACTAGTCCTTCGATGACCCTCTCGATGTTGCCTCGGTTAAAAGGGATCTTATAACTTTAGGACTGTTACTAAAATTCCTTGCCAAGTTGCCTCCGTGACCGTAACATCCCTTCGAATGTCCCTCTTACATTCAACGATAGGGCTACCTACTCACTAATAGTAGGATAACACTGTCTAAAGGATAGGAGGACAAGAACAACCTTTTCGAGTACAAGTAGATAGTTGTTAGATGCTATGCTCAAAACAAACTATTTGCACTTACACATTTCAAAAACAACTTTCAAAAGCATTTGCTTTGTCAACACTCTTGAGGACTGATACAAGAGTTATCATAAAGTGAGTCGCCACACTAAGGCATTTTAAAAACAAATTTTCAAAATACACAAAGCACAAGGTATTTAAAAAATGAGCTAGCATCTAAGAGCCCGTAGATAACTATGGATGAAAAGGGTGCTAACACCTTCCCTTTCCATAATCTACCCCCTTGCTCAGAAAATTCTCGAAAAGGTCTTTTTCTTATCTTTTCACCCTTTTCTTTGTTGGATAAAAGAAAAGTCGATGGCGACTCTTGCTTACCGCAACATTTGCAAACACAAACGCAAGACCAATATTAACAGTTGGTTCTGCCACCGTATCACATCCCCCCAAATTTGAACTAAACATTGGCCCCAAAGTTTCAGAACAAGATCGAGAAGGGTGAATCACAAATGGTAATGCAACACCAGTTGATGCATCCTAGCTTCCACCTACAAGGCCCCCTTTTTATTACCTGAAGATAAAACCAACAACAAAAAGAAAAAACTAAGTCATTAAAAGCGCGAGTTGCCTCCCACGAAGTACTTCGTTTAACGTCGCATGGCTCGACATTTCATTCCCCTTTATTATGGGGGTACTTCCTCTTCCAAACCTTGTTGCTCTTCCTTTTAGCAATCCAGAACTCATCTAATTCAAAAGCATGGATCAATTTGTTCTTCAAGTTATTCCCAGCTTCCATCTCATCACCTTGATGTTCCTTTTTCTTTCTCTTCTTGGGTTCTTGAATGAACTTATGAATTTTGATAGACGCTTGAGATGATGCCACCTGAGAGATTATGCTGAAGACTGTTTCTATGGGTGGTTTTGAAATTTTGTTGTCTCCTGCTAGTTTGATCACCAACTGAAGCTTGATTTTTTCCACCCGCACCTTGATTTTTTTTATCTCCAACACCTTCAAAGTTATCTCCTTATCAAATGATTTTAACGTCAGATTACCTATTTTGATATCAAAATTGCATCGACTAATTAGCAAAAGTGGTCGACCAAGAATGATATGAGTCTCTTCATCTTCAAGAATGTCCATAATCTAGAAGTCCACTGGAAAGGCAAAATTATCAATTTCCACCAATACATATTCATCTATCCCATATGACTGTTTGATGATGTGATCAACAAATTTTAATTTTGTCCCACTCTCACTTATCTTTTCAATACCAAGATTTTTGAAGATAGATAATGGAATTAAGCTCACACTAGAACTAGAATCAATTAGAACCCTCTTGAATGTTCTGTCTTTTACAGTGCACAGTATTGCAACTGACATAAGATCCTTATGCTTGATAGAGATTCTTCTCTCGGGCGTGATTGCACATAATTTCTCATCACCAGGTACCGGTCCATCTTCTGTTGGACTATTTTTAGATAGTACCTCCTTCATGAATTTCTAGTACAATGGTATTTTCTCGAGTGCTTCAAAGAACATGTGATACAGTGGCAGAACCGACTGTTATACTGGTTTTGCATTTGTGTTTGCAAATGTTACGGTAAGCAAGAGTCTCCACCAAATTTTCTTTTATCCAACAAAGGAAAGGGTGAAAAGAACAGAAAAAGACCTTTCGATAGTTTTCTAAGTAAGGGGGGTAGATTATGGAGCGGGAAGGTGTTAGCACCTTTTCCATCTGTAATCTACGGGCTCTTAGATGCTTAGCTCATTTTGAAAAATACCTTGTGCTTTTTGTGTGTTTTGAAAAGTATTTTGAAATGCCTTAGTGCGTCTGTGATACGGTGGGAGAACTTACTTGGTTATTTTGCGTTTGATCGCAAATGTTGCGGTTAACAAGAGTCGCCACCAAATTTTCTTTGATCCAAAGGGAAAGGTGAAAAAGCACATGAAAGACCTTTGAGATTGTTTCTTGAGTTCGGGGGATAGATTATGAAAAGGGAAGGTATTAGCACCCTTTTCATACATGGTTTTCCATGGGCTCTTAGTTACTTGCTAGATCACTTGCTTTTGTTTGAAATTGTTCTTTGTGTGGTTTTTGAAAGTATTTTGTAAAGAGACCATTGTTTAGGAAAACTTTGTAATGATTATCGTTCGTAAGAATGTATACAAAGTGTTGGTCTTTTGAAAATGTTTTCAAGTTTTGTAAGATGTTTTGAAAGTGTAGGTGTTTGTTTTGAAAATAGCAAGGATGTTCGGTTTTGAAATGGAGCAAGTAACTAGGAGCATTCTACCTACTCAAAAGTCTTTCATGTTCATTTCTTCTTTCCTTTGACATTGTTATCTTACCATTGATTTGGTAAGTAAACCTATCTTTGGATGTAAATGGGACGGGCGTGGGTCATCGTATAACCATGATTAGCAATGTTGCAAAGTATCTTAGCATTTTTATTTAGGGACTACGATCATTTTGAAAGGCAACTTAGATAACATCATAAAGGGACTATGATCTTGTATTTTTGCTTGTTTTTGCTAAGATACCTCACACGCGTAATATGGCTATTTATAAGGCAACCAAGTGTATTTTACCCTAGGGGTGTGTTGTACCCCAAAATTTTCCCTCTCATATTTCTCAAAACATTGCAAGAAAAATCTCCAAGGTGCTCAAGTTTGCTCAAGAGTGGGTCACACAAATCATCTCCTAAGGCAGTCAACCCTAAATTAGGGTTTTGTGTTGCATCAAGATCCTTGAGTACAAATGACCTCAAATTCTCCCTAATGTCCTAATATGTTATCAAGTTCATCCATGTCAAATTTCAAGCCTTGCAGAGGAAGTTTGCTCAGTCAATTGCTCAAAGGGTCCAAAAATCGACTGTGCTAGGGCAAAAGTCAACTGTGACCTATAAACAGTCAAACTTCAAAATGTTTTTGTCAAAATTCTCATTTTGAAGGATATTTCATCATTTTATCAAGGGTTGATCATGATTCATCAAGGATTGCTCAAAATTCATCAAGACTCAAAAGTTCCTAAATTAGGATTTTGTAGGAAAAGACAACTCAACTTTGACCAAGCATAACTTTCTCATACTTTATGAGAAATGACCCATCCAAAGCTCATTTTTAAGAGAATGAAATTTCCTAAAATCCATATTCATAACCCAAGATCATAAAATTCACTCACAAGAAGTTATAAATTTGGACATTATAGGTCATTTTTGAAAGTCAACAAAATCACCTTTTTTTTCCAAAGCTTATAACTTGAGCATGGAATATCAAAATGAGATGAGACCAAAAGGTTTGGGTATACGACATCTCAAGCTTTCTAATAAGTCCAAGAACACTCCCAAAAGTTCAAAATTGAAGAAGTTATGCATTGTTGAAGTTGGGCATTTTTGCAAAATTGCCAAAAGTCAACTATCCCCAAAACTTCAAATTTTGTCAAATGGGCCCATTCTTCTCCACTTGATTTGGGCTTGCCACATTGCACACGTGTCCTAGATTCAGCCTTGTGTCCATTTATCAATTTTATTATTTTATTTGATTTTTTATTGAATTATTTCATTTTTAATCAATTTAAATCAAATAAAATCCCAAAACTTGATTACACGAGATCTTTTTCTATTTTCAGGACTTAATCATCATCAATATCATCATCAAACTCGTATCAAGCATTCCATGTGCAAAAAGATTGAGTTTTTGACAAATTAGGCAAGTTTTCAATGGTGGATCAAATCAAATCCCATGGTATTGATGTGCAAAGATTCAAAGCATAATTCTTGACCTAATACATTCTATCATACATATACAAGCAATAGGACACGAAAAATAGGTTAGAGGCTGCAAGAACACTGAAAGAAAAACTTGGAAAAAAGTGGAAAAAGTGTGAAACCAAAATCACACTTAGAGGCAAATTCAGAAGCCAAGAACGATCTCAATCATTTCCTTGACAATCACTGAAGCAGAACCAACCCCTAGCAAGCTCTCATATCCATCAAAACGTGCTGTAAGTGTCCCGTTTCTTGGCCCTGTTTCCAAAACCTTAACTCTCTATTCTTGCATCTTTCTGGAAAATCTTTGACATATTTGTGATGCTTATGAGATTTCTGAACTTTTGGAAATATTTGATTTCATTTATATGGACTGTAACCCCATAACCGTATGGCTAGGGTTTTGTGTTAGATTTTAGGGATTTTCATTTCAGGTGAAATTGGATCTCGTGATGGACATGGTTGCACTCAGGAGAGGGAGACGAACCTAACCATGTCCTTGGGGGTCATTTTCATGACCTAGAATTGATTTTGGGAACGGCCTGTGAATTTAGATGCGGATCTAAATCCGCAGGTAAAGTTACAGGGTTGGAGGTAGGGGACGATGGCGTGTCATCTCCCCAGTGGCTGGTTCATAATTCGCGCGTTTTTATTTTTTGTTCTGGCATATTAATCCATTATCCCATATTATTATTATTGATTAATATATTGACAAACAAAACAAAGTGGCTGAGTGGTGGGCGTGTACATCCAATGACCAACAGGACCTGGGTTCGAATCCCAGGTCCTCCAAACGCTTTGTTATATTTTTTCTATAGGTTATCCAGTGCAAATCCAAGCGCGTGGTGTATCATGTTCCCTCACACATCAAAGTGCCAGATGACCCTAGGGCCAAATCTGGTGGTCCAGGATGATGGTCTACCATGGGACCAAGTCAAAGGACGCACAGGGAATCTCACAAAGTCAGCCAAGGAATCTCACAAAGTCAGCCAGGCCAGCGCCTTTTGGGCCTCTGAATTGCTATTCCAAACCTCCAAATCAGGCCCAAACCCCCCTAAGTCTTTCTATTTCAATTTTTATTTATTTTATTTAATTGCTTGTTTAATTATTTTCATGATTAATTAACCAATCAAACTTTTTCTTAATAAAATTAAAACCAAAAAATATTTTCTTTATTAATTTAAATTTTAGTATTTTCTTTTTATTAACAAATCAATTAATTAATTTAGTTTTAATTAGGTTAACTTTAATATATTTTTTTCAATAATTAAAATTAACTTAGACGATTAGGTTTTTATTAACATTGATTAAATTTATTTTTATTTCTTTAAATATCAAAAAAACCAAAAATATTTATTTTTATTAATTAGTTTAATTGATTTAATTTAATAATTAACTTAGTTTAATTTCTTTCTTAATTAAAAAATAACCAAAAAATCTTTTCTTTAAATAACAAAGGGTCAAAACCCTAGAACTCACACTCGATTTAATTTCTCGCACGCGACTTATTTTCTTTTACCATATTATTGTACTTGTTCCCGGAATGTAATAGATAATTAGGACTATTTTTATCGCTTTATTTATTTTCCGCATTTAAATTTCAAAGGGTTGCTTTTGGCGATGTAAATACCCGACGCCTTGTAATAGTTAGTTAAATTTCCGCAATTTAATTTCCGCAACTTATAAACTGTTAGATGTTTGATAATAGGGGATGCATGACAAGATTGAACGTTTAAACCTAAAATCAACATAGATCACCCATAACATGTACAAAGACAAAATAACTGGAAAATGACACACTCGCACATGCGCACTCTTAGGGTACACCTCACTTGGTTGCCTTCGTATGTGGTCATTAAGTATAGGAAGTTTTAGAGGTCGCCCTCTTGTCCAAAGATCATAGTTGCCTCAGATAAAATGATCTAAGACATTAGGGTTACCGCTAAGGCGTCCTAACATTGCTTTAGTGACTGCACGTCCCTTAATCGAATTGACCCTTAAACTCCAACGACGATGCTACCTACTCATCAATAGTAGGATAGCATTGTCTAAAGGAAGATAGCATAGAACGATTCCTTTTTCGAGTAGGTAGATGGTTCTTAAGTACTTGCTCTTTCAAAAAAGAAAACAAAACTTTTCACACCTACGCCTCTTCAAACAAAAACTCTTTCAAACCCACAAACACAAAGAAAAGCAATTTTGAAAACAATATGAGCAAGTACCTAAGAGCCCGTGGATAACCACAGATAGAAAGGGTGCTAACACCTTCCCTTTCTATAATCTACCCCCCGAACCCAAGAAACATCTCGAAAAAGGAATTTTTCTGTGCTTTTTTCCTTTCCTTGTTGGATAAAATAAAAGACAGTGGCGACTCTTGCTTACCGCGACATTTTGCAAAAACAAACGCAAAATGCAAACCAGCATTCCAAAAAATAGTCAGTTCTATTCCACCGTATCACAGAACTGGAGACTCTGCTAGGGACGCTTAATAAGTGGGGTGTACCTTAGGAATAGTTCATAATGTTTTCAATTGCTTGATTTATATGATTTATATTTGTGGGCTTGTATCAGAGTTACTATAGATCCTAACCCGGATCTGGGGATACCCTTTAGGTAAGTAGCAATAAACTGTGAGGGAACTGTATGGCATAGACCGATACGGTTGAAGTAGTAGCTACATTGGTGTGGCACTTTAGTATGTACCGATATCCCTTGTGTTGGAACAAGGAGAATATGGGTCTGCTAAGGGGTCATTAAGCACCAACTGACCTTAGAACCTTTAAATTGACCAACTTGGCCATAGAACAATAGCAGTATGCTACACTCATTGAGACTAAACTCTCGCGATGATTCCGACCGCAAGAAAAGGTTGCTAAACTGGAATTATGACCGATCGAGGGTAGTCAGTGATATTGAGATCCTCTAGAACCCGGTTACTATTTTTAGGACAGGTTTGAACCAACTGAACTGAAAGAGGGTAGTACCTAAACTCCTTGCCAGCCTGAAATCTAAGGGTTCTCTGTGTGACTTGTGTGCCTTTACCATGTTTGCTATTTATGGATACTTGTGATGTGCTTTCTATCATGACATCATAACATCATAACATTGCATACATCTTGCATTGGACTAACCTATTTCAAAGACAGGAGGGATTTATCTTTGTTCTGTTTTGTAGGTCATGGCACCCATGCGTAAGAACACCATCCGGATCAACTTTGTCCAGGTTCCCACTATGCTTAAAGAATTGGTTGTAAAGATGTCTGATACTACTTCCTTCATCAGAAGACACGGGCATCTTCTTAGTTTGGTCACTTCCAAATTGGACGAGCATATGATGAGTGTCTTGGTCCAATTCTATGATCCACTGTACCATTGCTTTACTTTTCAGGACTACCAGTTGGTCCCCACCTTAGAAGAGTTCTCTGATCTGCTTGGTATCTCTATTCTGGAGCAGACCCCGTTCACAGGTTGGGAGAAAATCCTTAGGCCAGAAGATATTGCTTCAGCCCTTCACATGACAAAGGAGGAGGTAATGGCTAATTGGGAGACTAGAAGTGGAGCAAATGGCTTTCTGACTAAGTTCTTGGTTGGTAAGGCTAATCATTTATGGGATAGTCTAGACTTCAAGGCATTCGAAGATATTTTGGCTCTTCTGATATATGGCTTGGTATTGTTTCCTAACTCTGAATCCTTTGTTGATGTGAATGCGGTAAAAATCTTCATCTCTGGTAATCCGGTACCCACTCTCCTGGGTGACATTCTTCATCAGCTCTATGCCCGTACTGCTCGGAAGCAGGGAACCTTGATGTGCTGTGCTCCATTGTTGGCAAGGTGGTTTATTTCTCACCTTCCCAAATCAGTTCTGAAGAATAAAGAAGGCATGAGCTGGGCTTATAGGGTTATGTCACTCTCTCACAATGACATCATTTGGACTATTAAGGGTATGGATGAGGTGGCCGTTATTGATCGTTGTGGGGAATACCCCAATGTTCCACTGATAGGAACCCATAGAGGAATTTCTTATAATCCGTGCTTGGCCCTACGTCAGTTTGGGCGAGCCAGAAGGGAAGGACCTCATGAGCTGCTAATGCCTAGTATCATCTTTGATTTTCAAGGGGATAGTGACGAGCAACGCTGCAGATTCACAAGGGCTTGGGATAGAGTTCACAGATCTGATCCACACAAGCTGGGTCCAAAGACTTCTCTTCTGATGGAGCCATATCTCAGATGGGTTCGCATCCGTGCCTAAAAGTTGGGTATGCCGTATGAAGCCGTCCTGCCTATCATTGTTGAAGTTGCTAATGAAGAAGGGGTTCTTCCGACCATCCTCCACCCTTACATGCCTACCGACATTGGGGCACTGAAAAGGTCTTGGATGCAGCTGAGAGAAGAGCGGGATGCTTACTGAGAAAAGTTTAACGAGCAAGAGCAGAAGATTCAGAAGTTGACAAGACAGCTGGAGAACGAGCGGATCCTCAATGACTATGTCCGCACCGACAAGAAGCGACCATGGGAGCATTGATTGTCCTTTGATTATTTCCTTTCCAGTTTTTATTTCCTTTCCAGTATTTCCATTCTTGTAACGCCTTAAGGGCAATTTGTTGAACAATTTGAATTTCAAGTTTATCTAATAAAAGTGTGTTTCATTTCTTGTTTACGAATTTGAATCTCTCGATGTCTTTGAAATCATATCATACACATTTCATCCCATGTACTTCATAACAGGTACCCTTACAGGTCTCTTATCTTCTTCGCTGTTTATTTTAGCATCATGTCTTCCGAGCCATCAACTGAGCAAGCAATCAAGGCTCTGCAGGCTCAAAATGCCCAATTCCAAGAGCTGTTCATGAATCTAGCTAAGGGTCAGCAAGATCTGAAGACCCTTATTCTGAAAGAGAAGAAGAAGAGGCTAGTCCTATTTAACACAGGTCACAGGTTTAGAAGCAGGCTACGAGATGAAGTTGATTTGACCACCTCATCTGGAGGGAAAGATAGTCAGGAAGAAAGGAGGGCTCCTAGCCCTGTGGTTTCAGACAACGAGACGGTCTTTGACGAAGACCAGTATCCTCCGACTGAGGATAGATACAAGCAAATGGAAGACCATTTGAGTGCGATGGAAGTTCAGAAAGTGCATGGTATGGACTTTGGTGATTTAGGTATGTCATCTGGGGTGGTGATTCCCCACAAATTCAAAGCACCAGCCTTTGCTAAGTACGACGGAATTTCTTGTCCGAAACTGCACCTCCGGTCGTATGTAAGGAAGATTCAACCGTACACCACTAATAAGAACCTATGGATCCACTTCTTTCAAGACAGTCTCTCAGAGACTCAGCTTTAATGGTTTTACCAGTTAGAAAGATCCAGTATCCGCAATTGGGAAGATTTGGCTGCTGCTTTCTACAGGCAGTACCAATACAATGCCGACCTCGCTCCTACGCGTACCCAACTCCAGGGTATGTCTATGGGAACGGGCGAAGGTTTCAAAGATTATGCTAAAAAATGGAGGGATCTCGCTGGAAGAGTGCAACCACCCTTGGCTGATAGGGAGCTAGTTGATATGTTTCTGGGGACCTTGTCTGGTTCGTTTTTCAACCATCTGATCGGAAGTTCTTCATCTGGGTTTACGGAGCTGATTATGACCGGGGAAAGGATTGAAGCTGGTATTAAGTCTGGTAAAATACAGAAGGGTGCTTCATCGAGCACCGAGAAAAAGCCTTTTAAGAAGGAGTCCAGTGCTGTTTACAGTTCGAAAAGCCAGAATAGACCTGAACACCGCCAAGCTGTTAATACAGTGGTCATCTCAAGACCTGTTGGGGCTCCTTAGCGCAACAATCAACAAAAGGCCGAGAGACCCTGAAGGCAATTCACTCAGCTCAATATGACTTTATCCCAAATTCTGCCGCAGTTATTAAAGACCAATCTTGTGATTCCAAGGGAGGCCCCGCAGAATCCCAACACTGCATCGCCTAAGTACAACCGTAATGCCCGCTGTGCTTATCACTCCGATAGCCCGGGGCATGATATAGATGATTGTTGGGCTTTGAAGAACAAAGTACAGGACTTAATTGATGCTAAGAAGATTGAGTTCGAGGCGCCCAAAAGACCTAATGTGGTGACTGCTCCTATGCCCAAGCATGGAGTAAATGCTATAGATGAAGATTCGTTTGTGGTTTCTGTGAAAGATATTGCTACTCCTTTGATGAATGTGAAGAAGAATCTTTTGTCAGCCGGTTTATATCCGGGTTGTGACGAAGGTTGCCGTATGTGTTCTGCCCTACCAACCGGTTGCCATCTTTTGAAATCAGGTGTCCAACACCTAATGGATAGTAAAGAAATTCTGTTTGAGAAGATCGTTGTTCCTTTAGTTCATACTGAAGAAGTTGTTATTATTACCATTTTCGACAATTCTTCCAAGGCTTCCTCGAGAAAGCCTGTTAGAATTACATCTGCTCCAAGAATCGCACCATTGATCATCACTGTTCCTGGGCCTATCCCCTATACATCTGATAAAGCTGTCCCTTGGCACTACGGGGATGATGTTTATTTTCACGGAGTTAAACAAGAGTTGGATGATGATACTGACGTCAGCAACATTGTTGGACCTACTAAAGTCACCCACAGCGGAAGACTTTTCTCACCTGATATCTCTCCACCAACTGCCTAGAAACCTGTTGTTATTACACCTGCCAGTGTACCTGCTGCTATTCCTGTTCAAGTTCCCATTCTTACCCCTGTTGCCGAGTCTTCTAACGCTCGGGGCAAAGGGACCACTGATGAGCCTGCCCGGACGGAGGCTCCGAAGACGATCACTGTTGAAGCCTCTAGACAAGAGATGGAGGAAATTTTAAAAATCATCAAAAAGAGTGACTACAATGTAGCCGAGCAGCTGGGGCAAACCCCATCCAAGATTTCTATGTTATCTCTGTTGCTATGCTCAGAAGCCCATGCCAAGGCTCTGATTTCCTTCCTGAAGACTGCACACGTACCGCAAGAAACATCGGCTGATCAGTTTAAAGATTGGGTGGCTAGTCTGACTGCTGATAATGGTTTGGGTTTATCTGACGCTGACTTGACTGTTAAAGGGAAGAATCACAACGATGCCCTGCATGTCTCCATTGAATACAGGGGAACTACTCTTGCTCATGTGTTGGTGGATACTGGTTCCTCATTGAACGTTTTGCCTAAGAAAGCTCTGGACCGGTTGGATTGTGAAGGGTTGGAGTTGAAACTAAGCAACATTGTCGTCAGGGCCTTTGATGGGTCTGAGAGGATGGTGCATGGAGAAGTGGATATTCCGATTAAGGTTGGTTCTCAGGTTTTCAACTCTACATTCTACGTGATGGACATTCGGCCATCTTATTCTAGTTTGCTGGGTCGTCCATGGATCCACAAAGCTGAGGCAGTGACCTCAATGCTCCACCAGAAGCTGAAGTACCCAGTGAAAGGGAAAATTGTGACAGTACAAGGAGAGGAGGAGTACATGGTGAGCCACTTCAACTCTTTCCGATATGTAGAGATGGATGGGGAGTTCATTGAGACCCCATTTCATCATTTTGAAGAGGTTCCCCAGACGCTGGCATCAACTGAGACAGTTGTTGAAGATTCTCCTATGAAGATGGCTTCCCCCAAGGATGCCCGGGCTGTTGTTGAGAAAGGTGGGTGTACGAATTGGGGCCAACTCCATGATTTTGCATAGAAGACTAACAAGTTTGGCTTGGGTTTCACTGCAGAAGCTCAATAGGTTGTTCAGAATGCACGGATCGGAAGACCTCCCCTGTTCATCAGCAATTCAGGAGTGAATGCCATTGAAGACGATGTTGAAGAGTCCGAGTTCGACAGCTGGATTTATCCTACTACTAATGAAGGACTAGGAAACTGGACAACAAAGGACTTCATCCCAATTTCTTTTGTTACCCAGTAATGAGACTTTTGTTTTGAATTTGTAGCAGACAATGTTTTAAACTCTATGGCCCGGTGTCTTATCCGGGGCACTGTGGCTTCATTTGTGAGGGCTTTATGTGTGTCATTTTCATATATCATTAATAAAAGCATTGGACGTTTTCTTGCATTTCAAATTTTGTGCTCCTTGTTTCTCTTTTATTAAATATTGAAAAACAACTATTTTACACACACCCACATATACAGGTCTATATCCACTCTGGATCTCACTGGCAACGACTCTGCTACTGCCAGTTATGACTTCGAAAGTCCGATCAACTTAGCCGAAAACGAAGGTGAAGATGATTGCGAAGTGCCTGGTGAACTTGCAAGACTGTTACTTCAAGAAGAGAGGGTTATTCATCCGCACGAAGAGCCGGTGGAATCAGTAAATCTGGGTACAGAAGAGGACAAGAATGAAGTTAAGATCGGTGAAAATCTGGAGCTTAGTGTGAAACAACGGTTGATTCAGATGTTGCGTGACTATGTTGAGATCTTTGCCTGGTCTTATGAAGATATGCTTGGGTTGGATACTGATATTGTGGTTCACCGCCTGCCTACCAAGGAAGACTGTCCTCCAGTGAAACAGAAGGTCAGCCGAATGCGCTCAGAGATGTCTGAGAAAATCAAGGCTGAAGTTATGAAATAGTTTGACGCCGGTTTTTTAGCCGTTACTTCTTACCCTCAATGGGTGGCCAATGTGGTTCCAGTGCCGAAAAAGGATGGTAAGGTTCGAATGTGTGTTGACTATAGGGATCTGAACAGGGAAAGCCCCAAGGATGATTTCCCTCTGCCTCATATCAATGTTCTGGTTGACAACACCGCTCAACATAAGGTGTTCTCCTTTATGGATGGTTTCTCCGGTTATAATCAGATTAAAATGGCTCCCGAAGACATGGAGAAGACAACCTTTGTTACTCAATGGGGTACCTTTTGCTACAAGGTCATTCCTTTTGGATTGAAAAATGCTGGGGCAACGTATCAGCGTGCCATGGTCGCTTTGTTTCATGACATGATCCATCATGAGATTGAAGTTTACGTCGACGACATGATTGCAAGATCCCATACGGAGGAAGAACATATTGACCACCTTCAGAAGCTGTTTGACAGGTTGAAGTTGTACAAGTTGAGGTTAAACGCGAACAAGTGCACCTTCGGGGTGAGATCTGGAAAGCTGCTAGGTTTCGTCATAAGAAATAAGGGTATTCAAGTAGATCCTGCAAAGGTGATGTCCATACAAGAGATGCCAGCTCCCCAAACAGAGAAAGAAGTCATAGGCTTTTTGGGACGAATAAACTACATTGCCCGATTCATCTCACACCTGACTGCTACTTACGAACCAATCTTCAAGTTACTGAAGAAAGATCAAGTGGTACGATGGAATGATGAATGTTAGGCCGCTTTCGAATGGATCAAGGAGTATCTCCAAGAGCCACCCATTCTAATGCCTCCAGTTGAAGGGAGACCTTTGATCTTATACTTGACAGTACTCGATAATTCAATGGGGTGTGTGCTGGGTCAGCATGACGAGTCTGGCCAAAAAGAGCATGCTATTTATTACCTTAGCAAAAAGTTTACCGACTGTGAGACCCGATACTCACTGCTCAAGAAAACTTGCTGCACTTTGGCATGGGCTGCTCATCGACTGAGACAGTATATGCTGACTCACACTACTTTATTGATATCAAAGATGGATCCAATCAAGTATATCTTCTAAAAGCCTGCCTTATCCGGAAGAATAGCAAGATGGCAGATGATCTTGACTGAGTATGACATCCAGTATACGACCCAAAAGGCAATCAAGGGAAGTGTGTTGGCAGACCATTTGGCACATCAAGCAGTGGATGATTACCAGTCTATGAACTTTTAATTTCCGGATGAGATTATCATGCTAGTAACTGACTGTGAGACACCCGGACCGGATGAAGGACCTGAGGAAGGATCCCGATGGTCTATGTACTTTGATGGAGCTTCAAACGATTTGGGTAATGTCATTGGCGCCGTGATCATATCTCCTAAAGGCTCTCATACTCCGTTCACCGCCCGACTATGTTTCAACTGCACCAACAACATGGCGGAGTATGAAGCATGCATTATGGGTCTTCGAGCAGCAATTGACCTAAGGATTAAGTTTCTGAGTGTCTTCGGAGATCCCGCTCTCTTGATCCATCAAATCAAAGGCGAGTGGGATACGAAACACCTAAATCTTATTCCTTACAAGGAGTATGTGTTGACATTGCTCCCGCACTTCGAGGAGATAACCTTTGAACACTTCCCTAGAGAGGAGAATCAGTTGGCAGACGCGCTAGCTACAATGTCTTCTATGTTCAAAGTCAATTGGGACAACGAAGCTCCCCGGATTATCATTGAAAGATTGGACAAACCTGCACATTGCTGTGACATTGAGACTGAAGAGGTAGAAGATAAGCCCTGGTTTCATGAGGTGAAGAGGTATCTTGAGGCTCAGGAATACCCCGAGGGTGCATCTGTTAATGATAAGAAGTTTCTAAGGAGGTTCGCAACAAAGTTCTTCATCAGTAATGGAATCCTTTACAAGCGTAACCATGATTTAACCTTACTGCGATGTGTGGATAAGAACGAGGCAGAAGGGATCATGGCAGAGTTACATGAAGCTACTTTTGGAACTCATTCCAGTGGACATACCATGGCAAAGAAAATCCTTCGGGCAGGATATTATTGGTCCACAATGGAAGCCGACTGTTATCAGCATTCTCGGACATGTCACAAGTGCCAGGTCTATGCTGATAAGGTGCATATACCTCCAGTTCCTCTGAAGGTCTTGACGGCACCTTGGCCTTTTGCAATGTGGGGCATCGATATGATCGGCGAGATCAGACCTACAACATCTAACGGGCATCGTTTCATCCTGGTAGCTATTGATTATTTTACGAAGTGGGTTGAAGCAGCTTCCTTTGCTACTGTAACCAAGAACGTCGTGGCACGTTTCATTCAGAACAATCTGATCTGTCGATACGGTGTACCAGAGAGGATCATTACGGACAATGGTACCAACCTCAACAATAAGATGATCACTGAGCTCTGCAAGCAGTTCAAGATACAACATCACAACTCTTCTCCCTACCGGCCGAAGATGAATGGGGCTGTTGAAGCGGATAATAAGAACATTAAGAAGATTGTGCAGAAGATGACAGTAACATATAAAGACTGGCATGAGATGTTACCATTTGCTCTTCATGGGTACCATACCTCAGCGCAGACGTCAACAGGGGCAACCCCTTATTCCTTGGTATATGGCATGGAGGCAGTCTTTCCCATTGAAGTTCAGATACCCTCTCTTCGAATCATGAAAGATGCAGGTTTGAGAGAAGATGACTGGATTTAGACCCGACTTGATCAGCTGAACTTAATCGACGAAAAGAGACTTACTGTTATTTGTCATGGTCAGACGTACCAAAAGCAGATGATCAAGGCATTTAAAAAGAAAGTTAGACGACAAGAGTATCAAGTTGGGGACATGGTTATCAAGCGCATTATCCTACCTCAAGGTGATCCCAGGGGCAAATGGACCCCTACTTACGAAGGGCCATTTGTGGTTAAGAACATTTTCTCAGGAGGAGCTGTGATTCTAACCACCATGGATGGTGACGACCTTCCTCACCCCATCAATGCAGACATAGTGAAAAGATACTACGCATGATTAACGTCCCGCTAGGTTGACTGGCCTAGGCAAAAATAAGGGCTTCCCGGTGAACCAAAAGGATTCGGGCAAAAATAAGGGATGAAAATGAAAAAATCTATACACCCGGCAAGTGGAAAACCTGAAAAGGCGGCTTGGGCAAAAAAGGGTATCCCGGTGGACTGAAAACCCGAAGGGGGCGGTCCAAGAAAAAATTAGGGATCAAAGTGTAACACTATGTATCATTGGATCACCTTGCATCCAGACTTCGGTATCGACTATTAATCTTGGATGACACTAATCAATCTGATTCATCTTCAACCAAGCAGCAAAGGGATGAGATGCTCGAAGACATAAAGGCAATAGCAGAGTTGGAACCAATGGGATTATTCACATAGCTGTTTTGTTTTCTTTTTCACAAATTGTGTAAATTCTATTATTCGGCGGCGTTCTCTTACTAGGACGCCAGCCTCTTGTACAAAAACGCCTATTTACAGGCCAAACTTCAAAATCAATACAATCCATTTTCAAAGAAATTTCAAACTATTTTTTCTTTATCTGTTTTGATGTGCAAAGAACGTCCAATGTTCATTTTTGATATATGCATTTGACATTAATTGATGCTCATGAATATTTACATGCGAAATGAAAGACGATTACTGGTAACATCAGAAACATGGGCAATAAAAATTGTCCAAACTATACAGTTGCTCTGTCCATCAAGTACAAAGGTAGATTCAGCTGAAGAATATGGCTAAGATACCTTCACTCCCTGCAGAGTAAGACAGTAATGATAGCTTTCCCCAGCTGAGACTTGCAACTGTGAATGAATCGGTAATATTCTCCCCAAGCAGAGTTTATCTACCATCAGCACTAAAAAGGCTTGATATCCCCGACAGTCTTAATATTCCCCAACGGAACATAAGAATGCCCCCCGACAGAGTACAAGATATCCCCAGTGGATTTAAAATTTTCCCAGCGCAGTCTGAAAAAGCTTCCCCAATGGAGTTGAAGAATCATCCCCAGTAGACTCTGGAAGTTTATCCCCAGCGGAGTACAAAAATAAATCTCCCCAGGCGAGTTCAAAGGATCATTCCCAGCAGAACTCAAAGGATTATCCCCATAAGAGTCTAAAAGGTTATTCCCAGAGAAGTCGCAACCAAAGATCATCCCCAACGAATTTCTTTCCTTTCACAAACAGGAATTCAATCCCCAATAGGATTCAATATCACCAGCAACGATAATTCATCCCGACGAAATTTATCAGTGGAATTTTCAGCAGAACATTTCTTCCCCACAGAGTAATCTCTTCATCAGTATATTCCCCCAACGGAGTCATCCTCTCCTGCAGGTTTATTTTCTTCGTTCGCCATCCCCAGTGGAAACAAAGAATCCAGCTCTATTCTTCAACAACTATCCGAGATTTATTTTCCCCAGCTAGAAACATTACATTTCCATACATCATGATACAGGCACATACGCATCATACCACACAATCTCATTTATTTTGAGAGCATCATTGCTTGATATATATCATGTATTTCATACATCATGACATTGCATATGACTAACTCTTTACCTTTTCAAGGAAAGACGAATTAATAAACACCGTTGACTACTTGTATGACCTGGTAGTCCACTCAAAAACTACATCTATTGAGGGCTGTTTCAGCGGATTCCTCAGAAAGATGCTCTCACAAGACTTTCGTCTGGTTCAGTTAAATCGATTCTAAGATTTTTTCTGATTCTTATCCAGTCAAAGTTATTCCAAGACTTTCATGTGGTTCAGTTAAATTGATTCTAAGATTTTTCTGATTCTTATCCAGTCAAAGTTAATCCAAGACCTTCTCTGGTTCAGTCAGATCGACACTAAGATCTCCCTGATTCTTATTCCAGTTGAAGATATTCCAAGACTTTCGTCGGGTTCAGTTAAATCGATTCTAAGATTTTTTCTGATTCTTATTCCAGTTGAAGATATTCCAAGACTTTCGTCTGGTTCAGTTAAATCGATTCTAAGATTTTTTCTTATTCTTATCCAGTCAAAGTTATTCCAAGACTTTCCTCTGGTTCAGTTAAATAGATTCTAAGATTTTTCTGATTCTTATCCAGTCAAAGTTAATCCAAGACCTTCTCTGGTTTAGTCAGATCGAAGCTAAGATCTCCCTGATTCTTATTCCAGTTGAAGATATTCCAAGACTTTCGTCGGGTTCAGTTAAATCGATTCTAAGATTTTTCTGATTCTTATCCAGTCAAAGTTAATCCAAGACCTTCTCTGGTTCAGTCAGATCGACGCTAAGATCTCCCTGATTCTTATTCCAATTGAAGATATTCCAAGACTTTCGTCTGGTTCAATTAAATCGATTCTAAGATTTTTCTGATTCTTATCCAGTCAAAGTTAATCCAAGACCTTCTCTGGTTCAATCAGACCGATCCTAAGATCTCCCTGATTCTTACTCCAGTTGAAGATATTCCAAGACTTTCGTCTGGTTCAGTTAAATCGATTCTAAGATTTTTCTGATTCTTACCCAGTCAAAATTAATCCAAGACCTTCTCTGGTTCAGTCAGATCGACGCTAAGATCTCCCTGATTCTTATTCCAGTCGAAGTTCAGACCTCCTATCAACAGTCTCCAAATGGCATATGTAAGCCCATTCCCGACATCACAAGGCTGATACCACTTCATGCGAGTGCAAATTTCTGGGCACTCTATTGTTCAATCATCTTCCACCTTCGGATCACGAAAGGCACGAAAGCCAATCTATATCCTCAGGTTTAAGAAGATTGAATAGGGGAAGTTGTTGTACCCCAAAATTTTCCCTCTCATATTTCTCAAAACATTGCAAGAAAAATCTCCAAGGTGCTCAAGTTTGCTCAAGAGTGGGTCAGACAAATCATCTCCTAAGGCAGTCAACCCCAAATTAGAGTTTTGTGTTGCATCCAGATCCTTGAGTCCAAATGACCTCAAATTCTATCTAATGTCCTAATATCTTCTCAAGTTCATCCATGTCAAATTTCAAGCCTTGCAGAGGAAGTTTGCTCAGTCAATTGCTCAAAGGGTCCAAAAATCGACTGTGCTAGGGCAAAAGTCAACTATGACCTATAAACAGTCAAACTTCAAGATTTTTTTGTCAACATTCTCATTTTAAAGGATATTTAATCATTTTATCAAGGGTTGATCATGATTCATCAAGGATTGCTCAAAATTCATAAAGACTCAAAAGTTGCTAAATTAGGGTTTTGTAGGAAAAGTCAACTCAACTTTGACCAAGCATAACTTTCTCATACTTTATGAGAAATGACCCATCCAAATCTCATTTTGAAGAGAATGCAATTTCGTACAATCCATCTTCATACCCCAAGATCAGAAAATGCACTCACAAGAAGTTATGAATTTGGACATTATAGGTCATTTTTGAAAGTCAACAAAAACACCTTTTTTGCCAAAGCTTATAACTTTAGCATGGAATATAAAAATGAGATGAGACCAAACGGTTTGGGTATAGTACATCTCAAGCTTTCTAAAAAGTCCAAGAACACTTCCAAAAGTTCAAAATTGAAGAAGTTATGCATTGTTGAAGTTGGGCATTTTTGCAAAATTGCCAAAAGTCAACTATCCCCAAAACTTCAAATTTTGTCAAATGGGCCCCATTCTTTTCCACTTGATTTGGGCTTGCCACATTGCACACGTGTCCTAGCTTCAGCCTTGTGTCCATTTATCAATTTTATTATTTTATATGATTTTTTATTGAATTATTTCATTTTTAATCAATTTAAATCATATAAAATCCCAAAACTTGATTACATGAGATCTTTTTCTATTTTCAGGACTTAATCATCATCAATATCATCATCAAACTCGTATCAAGCATTCCATGTGCAAAAAGATTGAGTTTTTGACAAATTAGGCAAGTTTTCAATGGTGGATCAAATCAAATCCCATGGCATTGATGTGCAAAGATTCAAAGCATAATTCTTGACCTAATACATTCTATCATACATATACAAGCAAGAGGACACGAAAAATAGGTTAGAGGCTGCAAGAACACTGAAAGAAAAACTTGGAAAAAAGTGGAAAAAGTGTGAAACCAAAATCACACTTAGAGGCAAATTCAGAAGCCAAGAACGATCTCAATCATTTCCTTGACAATCACTGAAGCAGAACCAACCCCTAGCAAGCTCTCATATCCATCAAAACGCGCTGTAAGTGTCCCGTTTCTTGGCCCTGTTTCCAAAACCTTAACTCTCTATTCTTGCATCTTTCTGGAAAATCTTTGACATATTTGTGATGCTTATGAGATTTCTGAACTTTTGGCAATATTTGATTTCATTTATATGGACTGTAACCCCATAACCGTATGGCTAGGGTTTTGTGTTAGATTTTAGGGATTTGCATTTCAGGTGAAATTGGATCTTGTGATGGACATGGTTGCACTCAAGAGAGGGAGACGAACCTAACCATGTCCCTAGGGGTCGTTTTCATGGCCTAGAATTGAATTTGGGAACAACATGCGAATTTAGCTGCGGATCTAAATCCGCAGGTAAAGTTACAGGGTTGGAGGTAGGGGATGATGGCGTGTCATCTCCCCAGTGGCTGGTTCATAATTCGCGCGTTTTTATTTTTTGTTCTGGCATATTAATCCATTATCCCATATTATTATTATTGATTAATATATTAACAAACAGAACAAAGTGGCTGAGTGGTGGGCGTGTACATCCAATGACCAACAGGACCTGGGTTCGAATCCCAGGTCCTCCAAACGCTTTGTTATATTTTTTCTACAGGTTATCCAGTGCAAATCCAAGCGCGTGGTGTATCATGTTCCCTCACACATCAAAGTGCCAGATGGCCCTAGGGCCAAATCTGGTGGTCCAGGATGATGGTCTACCATGGGACCAAGTCAAAGGGCCCACAGGGAATCTCACAAAGTCAGCCAGGCCAGCGCCTATTGGGCCTCTGAATTGCTATTCCAAACCTCCAAATCAGGCCCAAACCCCCTAAGTCTTTCTATTTCATTTTTTATTTATTTTATTTAATTGTTTGTTTAATTATTTTCACGATTAATTAACCAATCAATCTTTTACTTAATAAAATTAAAACCAAAAAATATTTTCTTTATTAATTTAAATTTTAGTATTTTCTTTTTATTAACAAATCAATTATTTAATTTAGTTTTAATTAGGTTAACTTTAATATATTTTTTTCAATAATTAAAATTAACTTAGACGATTAGGTTTTTATTAACATTGATTAAATTTATTTTTATTTCTTTAAATATAAAAAAAACCAAAAATATTTATTTTTATTAATTAGTTTAATTGATTTAATTTAATAATTAACTTAGTTTAATTTCTTTCTTAATTAAAAAATAACCAAAAAATCTTTTCTTTAAATAACAAAGGGTCAAAACCCTAGAACTCGCACTCGATTTAATTTCTCGCACGCGACTTATTTTCTTTTACCATATTATTGTACTTGTTCCTGGAATGTAATAGATAATTAGGACTATTTTTATCGCTTTATTTATTTTCCGCATTTAAATTTCAAAGGGTTGCTTTTGGCAATGTAAATACCCGACGCCTTGTAATAGTTAGTTAAATTTCCGCAATTTAATTTCTGCAACTTATAAACTGTTAGATGTTTGTTAATAGGGGACGCATGACAAGATTAAACGTTTAAACCTAAAATCAACATAGATCACCCATAACATGTACAAAGACAAAATAACTGAAAAATGACACACTCGCACATGCGCACTCTTAGGGTACACCTCACTTGGTTGCCTTTTGTGATCGATGGGAATAGAACTGACTGTTTGAAATGTTGGTTCGCGTTTGCGTTTCGCAAAATGTCGCGGTAAGCAAGAGTCACCACCGTCTTTTATTTTCTCTAACAAGGAAAGGACAAAAGCACAACAAAATTCCTTTTCGAGATGTTTCTCGGGTTCGGGAGGTAGATTATAGAAAGGGAAGGTGTTAGCACCCTTTCTATCCGTGGTTATCCACAGGCTCTTAGGTACTTGCTCACTATGTTTTCAAAAGTTTTTGCTTTTCTTGTGTTTGTGGGTTTTGAAAAAAGTTTTATTTGAAAACTTCGATTTAACTCTTGTGTCTGTCCTAAAGAGTGTATGAAGTGTTGTTTGAAAACTTTTGTTTGAAAAGTGTAAGTGCGAAAAGTATTTTTGTTTTGAAAAGAGCAAGTACCTGAGAACCTCTACCTACTCAAAAGAAATTAAGCTGTGTAAATGTCCTTTAGACAGTACTATCCCACTATTGAGAAGTAGGTAGCACTGTCGTTGGAGTTTTCGGGTCAATTCGATTATAGGGACATGTGGTCACCAAAGCAATAGTAGGACGCCTTAGCGGTAACCCTAATGTCTTAGATAATTTTTTATCGAGGCAACCGTTTTGAGGCAACTTTGATCTTTAGACAAGAGGACGACCTCTAAAACACCCTATACTCAATGACCACGTCGAGGCAACCAAGTGAGGCGTATCCTAGGAGTGGCATGTGCGAGTGTGTCAGGTTTCAATTATGTTATCTTTGTACATGTTATGGTGAGCTACGATTGATTTTATTTTAAGAGAGATCTTGTCATGCATAGCCTAGTTAGCATACATCTAGCAGTTAAAAGTTGCGGAAAATAAATCTACGCTATTACAAGGCGCCAGGTATTTACATCGCCAAAAACAAACCCTTGAAAAGTAAATTGCGGGAAATTAAAGAAAAGCGATAAAAAGTCCTAATTAAAGCTATTACATCCTCGGAGCAAATACAATTATATAGATCAAAATATGAATAAAAATAATCACGCGCACAAAAAATTGAATCAGAGAGTTTTTTAGGGTTTTGACCCTTTTTGAGAAAGAAAGAGATTTTTTTGTTATTTTGCATTTAATTAAATTAAACCTAGACTAATTAATTAATTAAATAAAAGAGATATTTTTTGAGTTTTTATGTTTTTTAAGGGAAAAAAATAAAAGATGGTCAAAAGTTATTAAACCCTAGTTCTATATTAATTTTAAATTATTGCAAAAATATTAAAATTAACCTAATTAAAACTAAACTAATTAATTATTTATTTATTTACAAAAATAATGAAAGGGTGAAATTAATTTTAATAAATAATAATAAAAAATAACATTATATTTTAGTTTTCTGATTTTATTATGAAAAAATTAATTTGGTTAATTAAGTAATAATAATAATAATTAATAATAAAACAATTAAATGAAAAATATAAAAGAAGAAAAAGGAATAAACCCAGGGGGGTGATGGGCCCAAGAGGAGGTGTGTTTGGCAACTTCCAGGCCCACTAACTCTCCAGCCTGTTTGACTTTCTGATTTGTCCACACGCATGTTGACTAAGGACCATGATAGTCCTTCCATCTAGGCCATTGGATTTGAGTTTGAAGACATCTGGTGCTTGGGAATTGGAGGTATATGATGGACCTCACTTTGAAATCTGCATGTGAACATATAAAGAAAAAAAGGAATAAAGGTTTTGGGGGACCTAGGATTCGAACCCAGGTCCCAATGCTCATTGCTTCAACGCCTTTGCCAGCTGAACTGTAGCAAGCTTTTGTTAAATGGATAGATAATGAATATTATATACAAAAACAAATATTATGCTGTAAAACAAAAAATAACGCGCGCCCTTTTTAAATTGGCCAACCAGGTATCAACACCTCATCGTCTTCTTCGTTTGTCCTGCATAAATAATATCAAATAGCGGGGGTTTTTAACCCCCACTACTTCCTGCAAGGAAAAATAGCGAATAGAACCACAGTGCATATAAATATTTTGCGAGGTATGGATTCCCTTCGTCTTGGCCTCACGATTTCAGTCATGTATCTTACTGGTCCTAATTTTCCCTGGTTCAGAAAGCCCTAATTTAAAGCTTGAAAACCCTAGAAATTTGATCATGGCATCTCACGATTCAGGGGACCATAGTTCAATTCAACCATTCCATTAGCTTTGTATGGTCTCTAGCAATGCAAAACAATCATAAAAACATGTTAAATGCGCATGAATTAAGAAATACGATTTTGAATAAAAGGTGCAAACTGTGGGACTGTATGTGACGATTCTTTGAGCTTTGGTGCGTGAATTCGATTGCAAAACGTTCCTGGAACCTCCTGCAATGTATTTGAATGGTCAAAACACCTTGAATTAGCCTAGGATGCAAGAACAAATTTCCAGTTTTCTTGGAATTTCTTGAAATTGGACAGGGTGGTTTCTGCAGCTTTCAATCGTGTGCCAGGGTATGGTTAGCTTGCTTATGTATAAGGAAAACAAATTAGGTCAAAAACTTGGATCCAACCCATGTGCATTGATGTTTAAATCTTTGATTGAAAATCAAATATTCTTGATTTTTCATGATTGAACAATGTTGCCAAATTTGGATTTTTTTTGTATCTTTGACTTGTGCACGAATTTGCCAGCATGTTTTGGTCATATTTGCTTCACAAATTGATTTAAAAAACAAATCTTCTATTTTCTTATGATTTAAATTAATTAAATGAATTAATATTAATTAAAAATCCAATTAATCAATAAAAATAAGAAAATAAATCCAATTAATCTTGATGGGTCGTGCATAGGTCATGGGTGATGTTTCAAGAAGAGATTTGAGGCCCATTAGCAAAAATAAGGTGTTTTGAGCAAAGTTGACTTTTGCAAATTCATGAAAATTTCCCAACTTCTCCAATGCACAACTTGCTCAATTTTGATCATATGACCATGTTCTTGGACATTTTGGAAAGCTCTTGAAGTCCTCTAACCAATGCCTTTGGTCCCATGTCATTTGGATTTACCAATATCAAGTTATGGCCTTTGACTCAAAGTGCACTTTTGTTGACTTTTGAAATTGACCTATAATGTAAAAATTGGTAACTTTTTGTGAGAGAATTTCTTGAACTTGGAGTGTGAAGATGGTTTGTAGGAAATTGCATCCTCTTAAAAATGAGCATTGTATGGGATTTTTATGATAATCCATGAAAAAGTTATGCTCTGGTCAAGATACAGTTGACTTTTCTCTTGTCCAAAAATAGTAACTTTTTGCATCTTGATGATTTTTGAGCTATTCTTGTGGAATCATGATCAAGACTTGATCAAATGATGATTGTGGACTCAAAATAATATGTTGACCAAAAATTCATACTTTTGACTGCAAAATGACCATTTTGCCCTTACAGTTGACTGTAGAGCAAATGAGGCTTTTGACTGTGCAAATTGGCACTGTGAGTCTTGAAACTTGGCATGTAGGTGCTAGAGAATGCATATAGGCCTATGAGACTTGATTGAACCATTGAGAACCCCAAATTCCTTGAAAAAACCAAAACCCTAATTTCAGCTGTCTTAGGAGATGATTTGATTGTCTAATCCTTGAGCCATCTTGAGCCATTTGAGGATCATTCTTGACAAATCTTGAGGAATATGGGAAGGAAAATTTTGGGGTACAACACCTTCATACGCGGTTATTAAGTATAGGAAGTTTTAGAGGCCGCCCTCTTGTCCAAAGATCATATTTGCCTCGAAACGGTTGCCTCAGATAAAATGATCTAAGACATTAGGGTTACCGCTAAGGCGTCCTAACATTGCTTTAGTGACCGCACGTACCTTAATCGAATTGACCCTTAAACTCCAACAACGACTCTACCTACTCATAAATAGTAGGATAACATTGTCTAAAGGAATATAGCATAGAACGATTCCTTTTTCGAGTAGGTAGATGGTTCTTAAGTACTTGCTCTTTAAAAAAACAAAACAAAACTTTTCACACCTACGCCTCTTCAAACAAAAACTCTTTCAAACCCACAAACACAAAGAAAAGAAATTTTGAAAATAATATGAGCAAGTACCTAAGAGCCCGTGGATAACCACAGATAGAAAGGGTGCTAACACCTTCCCTTTCTATAATCTACCCCCCGAACCCGAGAAACATCTCGAAAAAGGAATTTTTCTGTGCTTTTTTCCTTTCCTTGTTGGATAAAATAAAAGACGGTGGCGACTCTTGCTTACCGCGATATTTTGCAAAAACAAACGCAAAACGCAAACCAGCATTCCAAAAAACAGTCAGTTCTATTCCACCGTATCACAGGGTGCTTGTGTGCAAGTGTATTGATTTTCATGCTTGTTTTGTCTTGTATTAGGGTTTTCTACTTGTTGATTTTATCTTTCCATACACACCCTAATTACTAACAATTATATTAAAGCAATAAGTTGCGGAAATCAAAATCCTACGCTATTACATCATTTGGGGAATGGGGATACAAATTTACGAATGGGGGGTGAAAGAAAATAAATCCTAATTTACTATTACAACCATATTGAATGAATAAATAATATACCAAAATGAATAAATAAATAAACAAGAAAGTTGTTTTTTTTGAGAATTTTTTTTTATGTATTGACACATATACTTATGTATTGATACGAAAATTTTATGTATTGGCGCGTGTCATTATTTATTGATACGAAAACAATTTATGTATTGACGCATGCCATTATGTATTGATACGAAAACAATTTATGTATTGACGCATTTCATTATGTATTGATACGAAAACAGTTTATGTATTGACGCATGCCATTATGTATTGATACGAAAACTTCCTTGCTGCTGAAAAATGAAAATTAACTCAGTATGAGTCGACGCATTCGCATTTCGTATTGACTCATGCAACATTTCGTATTGATGCATAATAGCTTGCATCGACTCATAACCTGTTTTGGACATAATATGTGTCGACTCATAGCATTTTGTGTCGACGCATAACTGCTGTTTTTTGCTTTTATCACTGTTTTGCTACATGTAAAAGTTAGTTCTCAACACATGGTTAGTGAAAATGAAAAGCAAGCATATGGTTAGCTTCAAGGAAATTATATCTACATTTTATCTTCACAAATGAACCATTAATGATGCTTGTATGAAGAGTTCAAAGTCAAGAAAACTTACCTTGAAACTGAAATTTGTGCTTTGAGTTTTAGCTATTGTATGGGCTGTTATTGAGCTTGGGAAGTGATGATAGTGATGTTACAGAAGTTGTTTTTGTGTTTGAACAACTTCTATATGATGTATGTGGAGTGTTTGGATGTTTTGTTTGGAGAAAACTTGCAAGGTATGAGATTCAAAGATTTGGACTTCAAAGCTCAAAAATGGAGGTTTTGTGGGAAATTCTGGTTTTTGACAGCAAGAATGATTTTGAGTGTTAGTTTCCCCTTATTTTTTTATGACCTTTTCTCTTGCAATTGGCCTATCAATTTATATAGAAGGTTTGAGACTTCAAACAACTCAGATTTTGAATCACATGTTATGGTTATCTTGCTTGTTTTTGAAGCAAACATGGAGAACATGTTTCCAATGCTTGTACCAAGCTATCTAAAGTGGTTGATCACTTTAAACATGTTTGTTCTGACTTGTAGAAGTTGAGTGTGATTATAACAACAAGTTATATGCTCAAGAAATTTACTTTATGATTAAAGTGAACTTTGCAAGAATGGCAATGGTGCCTTTGTGCCAAAAATGGAAAGATGCAATGGACAATACTTGAACCACTTGGATAATGGTTCAATGAATTGTGTAAACATATGATTATGGATAGATTTTCAAGTCAATAGGCCTGAAAAGTGAAGATTATGCAGCATGGCTAAGATTTTTGTTCCTTATTCATCACAAACCGGCCTTGTAAATCAAGAATGAATGTCCAACTTCAGATTCTTGTATCTCCTAGCTCAAATATGATAAATTCATGATCTTGGATGTTTTGGAAAGCTTGAAACACCATCTATAACTTTCATGTTGGCCATTTTGACAAAATCATTTGTAAATATGTGAAAAAATGCCAAGAAGTTAGGATAAAATCCTGACCAAAACTGCTGAAAATTTCTCTAAGTGTTTATTCAAAAATGCCATGACTTCATGAATTTATAACTCAAAATCCAACCATTTCTAGAAAAATTCCCGCCCTACAAAGTTTGGGATCTCGTTAAGATCTACAACTTTCATATTGGAAGTTTTCCTTGAATCATCTTACATCATGGTGAAAAGTTGGCATGAACAATTGAAATTATCATGTATAAAAAACACTTAGAAAAATTTCTAAATCTTGAAGAGTTTGAATTTTCACATTGACTTTTGACTTTCTTGATTTCTTGATGATCAAGTTTCATATTTTTGAATGTCTTGATCAATTTTGATCTTTGAGACTTAATGTTGACCAAAAAGTCAAAGTTTGACTTTTAGTGCTATAGTTGACTTTTTCATCAATACAACTGATTTTTGGTCTCTTGGTCAATTGATTGAGAAGACTTGAAACTTGACATGAGCATTCTAGAAGGTCCATAATGATCCAAGAACGTCACTTGAAGTATTAGAATTCCAATTGTCCTTATGCAAATTCAAACCCTAATCTTGACGTATCAGTGTTGAGGAGATGGCTTGACCTAGTCAATACTGGTGCAAGCTTGAGCTTTCGCAGATCTTTGTGAGAAATGTCTTGAGAAATGAGAGGGAAAATTTTGGGGTACAACAACGACGATTTACTTTATGATAACTCTTGTATCAGTCCTCAAGAGTGTTGATAAAGCATTTGAAAATGTTTTTGAATGTTGTTTTGTGTAAGTGTGAACGTTTGTTTTTGAGCAAGCATCTAACAACTATCTACTTTTACTCGAAAGGTTTGTTATTTTCCTCCCTTCCTTTAGACAGTGCTATCCTACTATTAGTGAGTAGGTATCCCTATCGTTGGATGTTTGAGGGACATTCAAAGGGATGTTTTATAGTCACAAAGGCAACTGGGTGAGAAATCTTAGTAACTATCCTAGGGTTTTAAGATCATTGTTTATCGAGGCAACGTCGAAAGGGTCATCGAGGGACTTATGATCTTTGAACCGGAGGTTAGCCACTAAAATCTCTCATGTTTCGAGAGTTCTGACTATTTTCCGAAGGCAACCAAAGTGGGAGTACCCTAGAGGTATATATGTGCGAGTGTGCTTGTTTCAGTTATTTGTCTTTGAATTTAAGTTTGCTAGCGTTTTGTTTTTATTCTTGCCATACAATCCTATTATTCATGCATCTAACAATTAATAGCTTGTAGTAAATAAAAGTGTAGAAATTAAAGCTACGCTATTACATCGCTTCGAGAAGGGGATTATTTACATGTCCAAAATAAATCCTAATTCTATTAATTTTAAAATTAAGAAATTGGTTTAAATAAAAATTAGTTAATTTACAGAATTAGTTTAATTAACAAAAATACTAACCTAATGTATTTTTTTGTGATTTTATTTGTTTTTCCTGATTAAACAAATTAAAACAAAATTAAAACAAGTAAACAACAAAAATATGAATGGGTCTAATAGAAAAAAAAGGTATGGAGTGAAATTCACTGGGCCCAAATGAGAGAAGCCCAAATCTGTCCTTGGATTCAGTGGGGAGACCCCAAGAGAGTCTATAATGAGGTTGCATGTATAACCTGGAAGCATTGATTCTGTAAATATCATGTTAGAAAAAATAAAATTGCAAGGCTTGGGTATTGGACCCAAGACCTTCCTTTTAATTCAAATCCCCCTCATTCAAAGGAAATTAGATTCGAAGGCCCTTAACAGTGGTCTTCTGGAATTTGGTCACTGCAACTTACATGTTAAATTATTCACAAAAAAGTAATAACACTAATATGCAATCGAAAATGGGTTTAAAATAAAGATTGAATGAGTTTGAGATTGGAAATCCTCTTTACCAAATGAAGGTACTTCGATCTGCAGTTCTAGGTGTGGGATGGATGCCTGGAAGCCTAAGGAGAACGAAGCTGGTGTTCGTTTGGATTGAGGGAATTTGTAAAAAAACCTTTCAAATTTAGCAACTTTGTGAAGGTTTGGGGAATTTGGTGTGATTCTTGTATAGGCAACATGCGTGTGTAAGTGAAATGTTTCTGTCTCGTGGCAATGTTTTCGTGTCTCGTCCCTTTTTCCCGTCTCTCTTTCTTTTGTCCTTCTTTTTCTTTTTCGTTTCCCCCTCGAAATATGGTGTTAGATTTGTATTTATAGGAGTGTAGGGAGAGCAAGTATGGCAAGAGACAAAGGCTTTCAAGGCCATGAGACAAAAATCCAACATATTGAAAGTTGGCCATATTTGGATAATTCTTTCCATTTTGAAATATTGAGTGAACCTGGACATGTTTCACCCCCTGAATCTTTCGAATTCCCCACATGTATGTCCTTTGAAGGAAAAATTTGAGTATCCTTAGAATGGACCAAATGTATGTCCTTCGAAGGCATCATTTGTATGTCCTTTGAATGGACCAAATGTATGTCCTTTGAAGGCACCATTTGTGTGTCCTTCGAATGGACCAAATATATGTCCTTCGAAGGCACCACTTGTATGTCCTTCGAATGGGCCTTTGAATGCTTCTTTGAATGGACCATATGAATTCTTCTTTGGAAGGGACCATCTTGTGTGTCGAAGTATAGAAAATTGTGTATTGAAGGTTTTTAGAGGTGGAGTAAGAGTAGGCCTGAAGATAGACATTGCCCAGTCGAATCTTGCATGTAGATAGCCATTTCTTTATGAATCAAAGGTAAGTTGAAAGGGTACTTTTGCCTTGTGGATCAAAGGTAAGTTGAGGGAGCCTTTACCTTGTGCGCTGAAGGCAGGTATAGAGGGAGTATTTGCTTAGTGCGCTGAAGGCAAGCATAGAGGGAGTACTTGTTCAGTGCGTTGAAGGCAAGCATAGAGGGAGTATTTGCCTAGTGGATCAAAGACAAATCTGAAGAAGCCTTTTCCATTGTGAGTCAAAGGCAAGCATGAAGAAGCCTTTTCCCAGTGGGTCGAAGTCAAGCATGAAGAGGCCTTTGCCTAGTGGGTCGAAGGTAAGCATGAAGAGGCCTTTGCCTAGTGGGTCGAAGGCAATCATGAAGAGGCCTTCGCCTAGTGGGTTGAAGGCAAGCATGAAGAGGCCTTCGCCTAGATGAAGCTTGCATGCAGGAGGCCAATGCTTTATGAATCGAAGTAAACTTGTAGGCGGTTCTTGCCTTGTGAGTCGAAGGCAAGCCTGAAGCAGCCAATGCACAGTCAAAGCCTTGTGAATTGAACTTGGTCGAAGGGGGCCCAACGCCCAATCAAAGCTTGTGAATCAGGCCTGCATCGAAGGAAGCCAAATGCCCAATCTAAGACTGGTGAGCCAAGCTTGAATCAAAGGATTTTAGATGCCCCAATTGAAGTACCTTGTTAATGTTCCAATCGAAAGACACTTGACCATCTTCAAACAATTTTATTTTCTTTAAGCAAGTGTTTGTAACCACCCATGCAAGGCAAGTTCTTGGAAAACATGAGAGGGAAAAATTTGGGGTACAACAGCTGCCCCTGTTCAATCTTCTTAAACCTGAAGATTTAGATTGGCTTGTTTGCCTTTCGTGATCTGAAGGTGGAAGGATTGAACACTAGAGTGCCCAGAAATTTACACTCGCATGATGTGATGATTGACTGTGTAAGGAATGGGCTTGAAGATACCATTTGGAGAAGATGACTGAGATTTGTTGGAGATAGGCTTAAAGATGCCATCCATAGTAGATGCTGACTTCATAAGAGGTCTCTTTATGGGGATTCCTGTTCTTGTTGTTTTAGGAGGAGTCCACTGGGGAATGTTGATTTCTGTTGTTCTCCTACTTGAGGAAAACTCTGGGGAATAGAGTCTAGGAACTTCAGTTGTCCATGGCTCTATTGAGGAGTTATCTCTGGGCTGGAGAGATAAAAGTTTGTTATTTTCTGGTTGAATTCCATGCTTCAAAGTAACTTGTTGGGGAGGATGAAATTAACTGTTATTTGGAAATGTATTAGAAGGAGCCTGTGTAGGGTTGTTTCAGATTGAGTACGTGTTAGACTATATCTGGAAATTGAGAAGGAATTTGTGTAAGATTGCTTTAGGATGAGTTCGTGTTAGACCGCATCTGGAGATTAGGAGAAGAAACCCATGTAAGTTTGCTTCAAGATGATCATGTAGATAGTCGCCCCGTCTGGTTTCCAGAATTGATCTACAATCAACTGTTCCCGGATAGTTTTCCTGTCTTGTTTCAGGTATTAATCTGGAACTTGCTTTTATTGGTCGTTGAGATAGTTGTCCTGGCTGGTTTCAGGTATTAATCTCTGACCTTAGAAAGAAAGATAGTTTTCCCGTCTGGTTTCGAGTATTAATCTTCAATCTGCTCATGTAGATAGTTTTCCTGTCTGGTTCTAGGTATTAATCTACAATCGGTCGTCCACAAATAGTTATCGTAGATTGTTACAAGTATTAATATGGAATTGGTTTTTGTCGGTCTTTGAGATGATTTTCCTGGCTAGTTTCAGGTATTAATATCTAACCTTAGAAAGAAAGATAGTTTTCTCGTCTGGTTTCAGGTATTAATCTTCAATCTGCTCATGTAGATAGTTTTCCTGACTGGTTTCAGGTATTAATCTACAATCGACCGTCCACAAATAGTTGTCCTGGCTTGTTAAAGGTATTAATCTGGAACTTGGCAATGTTGGTCACATAGATAGTTTCCCTGTCTGGTTTCAGGCATTAATCTGTGGCCTGCTGTATTTATTGGTAAACTTGTATTGCTCTGGGAGTTCATACCGCTTGGTCGTGTAGATAGTATCCCTATCTGGTTTCAGGCATTAAACTTTGACCAGCTGTATAAGTTGATAGTGTTTGTCTGTCTTCTAATTTTACATGAAAAGGTAAAACCAGTTTCATGCGATGTCATGATGTAAACATTGCATGATGCTCTCAAAATAAATGAGATTGTGATATATGCATTTGTGCTGCATATGCCATGACGCTTGCAAAATGATGTATGAATGCAATGTATGAACGTGTCAGTCGTCCTATTGTTGTATTGTTGAGTTAGGGAAACTAAATCCGTGATTGTTGCTGGGAGTGAAGAATGTAGGTATTCAAATTTTGTTGAAGTTGAATGGCTGGGAGATGATCTTCCGTTGTTAGAGAAATAAACTCTGTTGGGAAGGGAAACTCTGAAATGATTGGGGATTTTGTTGAAATCCTGCTGAGGAATCCTGAAAAGCTTGTGACCCAGGTTATGGAATTCTTTAATATGCCGAGGAAGTAATTGGATACTTTTGCTCCTCCGGGGATATAAGAACACCTGACATCATTAGGCTGTACAAATGGATATGGCAATGACTTTATAGTAGAATGCCCTTGCTTCTGCACTTGCTGGAGAAAGCATCTGCGGAGATTTTATGGATGGCCTTTAGACATTGTCCCGTTTCTTAAAGCCATTAGTAACTGTCTTTCTGATTTTTGTGCCTGTATTTGTAAACAGTAATCCCATTAAAATGCATATGTTCAAAAATAATCACTGGACATTTTCGAAAACAAATAGTTTTGCACTTTCAAAGAGATAATTTTGTATTAATTTGAAGAATTCGTGCCTATAATAGGCGTTTTTGTACAAGGAGACAAACATCCTAGTAAGAGAATGCCATTGTAAGAATGGAAACTATACAAATTAGTATACAAAGAAAAATAGCCATGTGAAACAATTCCATTGATTTCCATTATGCTATTTCCTTTATGTCTTTGAGCGTCTTTTCTCTTTGCTACTTGTCCGAAGCTGACTGGATTAATTTGTACCACTTGAGCTCGATAGTTGGTACTGAAGATTGGCTGTAAGGTGATCCAGTGGGACATAGTTATACGCTTAAAATCCCTAACTTTTTACTTGACAGCCCTCTCGGGTTTTCAGTCCACCGGGATACCCTTTTTTGCCCAAGCCGCCTTTTCAGGTTTTCGACTTATCGGGTGTACATAATTTTTCATGTGTATATCCCTAATTTTTGCTCGAACCCTTTGGGTTCGTCGAGATGCCCTTATTTTTGCCTAGTCCAGTCAACCTAGCAGGTCTTTGTTCATGTGTAGTATCTTTTAACTATGTCCGCGTTTATAGGATGTGGAATGTCGTCATCGTCCATAGTGGTTAAGATGATGACTCCACCCGAAAATATGTTCTTGATCACAAATGGCCCTTCATATGTGGGAGTCAATTTTCCCCCTGGGATCACCCTGCAACAATATGATGCGCTTGAATACTAGGTCACCATCCTGATATACCTAACGTCTGACCTTCTTGTTAAAAGCTTTAATCATATGTTTTTGGTACATCTGACCATGACAGACAGACAACCACGAGCCTTTTCTTGTCAACTAGGTTTAATTGGTCAATTCGAGTCTGAACCAATTCATCTTCATTCAAACATGCATATTTCATGATTCTCAAGGAAGGGATCTGGACTTCAATGGGTAGCACAACTTCCATATCGTATACCAGAGAGAAAGGAGTTGCCCCTGTTGATGTGTGCATTGTGTTACGGTAACCATATAGAGAAAATTGTAACATCTCATGCCAGTCTTAATATGTCACTGTCATCTTCTGTATAATCTTCTTGATATTTTTATTGGTTGCTTCTACAACTCCATTCATCTTCGGCTGGTAAGGAGAAGAGTTATGATGTTGGATCTTGAATTGCGTGTAGAGCTTGATGATCATAGCATTATTGAGATTGGTAGCATTTCTATAATGATTCTCTCTAGAATACCATACCGACAGATAAGGTTATGTCTAATGAATCGGGCCACAACGTTCTTGGTAACATAAGCAAATGAAGCCGCCTTAACCCACTTCGTGAAGTAATCAATGGAAACCAGGATGAAGCGGTTCCCATTAGAGGTTGTAGGTCTAATCTCTCCAATCATATCGATGCCCCACATTGAAAATGGCCAGGGAGCAGTCAAAATGTTCAAGGGGACCGAAGGCACATGTACTTTATCAACATAGATCTGGAACTTGTGACAAGTTCGTGAATGCTGATAACAGTATGCTTCCATAGTGGACCAGTAGTATCCTGCCTGTAGGATCATTTTAGCCATTGTGTGCCCACTAGAATGGGTGCCAAAGGTACCTCCATGCAAATCTACCAAATCTTTTCTGCTTCACTCTTGTCTACACACCAAAGCAAGGTAGAACCATGACTACGCTTGTAGAGGATTCCGTTACTGAGGAAGAACTTGGTAGAGAACCTTCTTAGGAACTTCTTGTCATTGACTGAAGCCCCCTCATAATATTCTCGGGTTTCGAGGTATCTTTTGACTTCATGGAACCAAAGTTTGTCCACTATCTCTTCAGTATCAACCTCGTAACAGTATGTTGGTTCATCCATCCTCTCAATAGTGATATGAGGAGCTTCATTATCCCACCTGACCTTGAACATGGATGACATAGTAGCTAGCGCGTCCACTAGTTGATTTTCCTCTCATGGAAAATGCTCAAAGGTAACTTCTTCAAAGTATGGAATTAGTTTCAACACATGCTCTCGATAAGGGATGAGATTAGGATGCTTCGTGTCCCATTCTCCTTTGATTTGGATAATTACTAAGGCCGAGTCTCCAAATACACTCAAGAATTTAATCCTCAAGTCGATAGCAGCTTTGAGGCCCATAATGCATGCTTCATATTCAGCCATGTTGTTGGTACAATTGAAACATAGTCTAGCCGTGAACGGAGTATGACAACCTTCGGGAGATATGATCACAGCACCGATGCCATTGCCAAGTGCGTTGGAAACTCCATCAAAAACCATAGTCCATCGGGATCCTTTTTCAAGTCCTTCATCCGGTCCCGGTTCTTCACAATCAGTTACTAACATGATGTTCTCATCTGGAAACTCAAAATTCATGGATTGGTAGTCATCCACAGCCCAATGGGCTAAATGATAAGCTAATACACTTCCCTTAATTGCTTTCTGGGTTGTATACTGAATGTCGTATTCGGTCAGGATCATTTGCCATCTTCCCTATTCTTCCGGAGAGAGCGGGCTTCTCAAAGATGTATTTGATATTGTGATACAGTGGGAAGAGAACTGACTGTTTTTAGAATGTTGGTTCGCGTTTGCGTTTGTTTTCGCAAAATGTCATGGTAAGCAAGAGTCGCCACCGTCTTTTATTTTATCCAACAAGGAAAGGAAAAAAGCACAAAAAAAAATTCCTTTTTTGAGATGTTTCTCGGGTTCGGGAGGTAGATTATAGAAAGGGAAGGTGTTAGCACCCTTTCTATCCGTGGTTATCCACGGGCTCTTAGGTACTTGCTCAAAGTGTTTTCAAAATTTTCTTTTCTTTGTGTTTGTAGGTTTGAAAGAAGTTTTTTGTTTTGAAGAGAGTGTAAGTGAAAAAAGTTTTGTTTTGTTTTAAAAGGAGCAAGTACTTAAGAACCATCTACCTACTCGAAAAAGGAATTAATCTGTGCAAATGTCCTTTAGGAAATGCTATCCCACTATTGAGGAGTAGGTAGCATCATCGTTGGAGTTTAAGGGTCAATTCGATTAAGGGACATGTGGTCACTAAAGCAACGTTAGGACGCCTTAGCGGTAACCCTAATGTCTTAGATCATTTTTCCGAGGCAACCGTTTCGAGGCAACTATGATCTTTGGACAAGAGGGGGACCTCTAAAACTTCCTATACTCAATGACCACGTTCGAAGGCAACCAAGTGAGGTGTACCCTAAGAGTGCGCATGTGCGAGTGTATTATTTCGGTTAATTTTATCTTTGTACATGTCATGGGTGAGCTATGTTGATTTTAAGTTCATACATTTGATCTTGTCATGCATTCCCTATTATCAAACATCTAACAGTTAATAATTTGTGTAATTTAAATTGCGGAAATTAAATCTAAACTATTACAAGACGTCGGGTATTTACATCGCCAAAAACAACCCTTTAATTTAAAATGCGGAAAGTAAAATAAAGCGATAAAATAAAGTCCTATTTAAAGCTATTACATACCAGAAACAATTACAATAATATGAAAATATGGATCGCGTGCGGGAAAATTAAATCGACGCATTTTTTAGGGTTTTGACCCTTTTTTTATTAAAGAAAGCATTTTTTTGGTTTATTTTTGAATTTAAAAGGAATTAAATTAAATTAACAATTAAATTAATTAATGAAAATATTTTTGGTTTTTTGAGTATTTAAAGCAATAAAATAAATTGATTAAAAGTTAGTAAAAAAACCTAATTTTTCTACATTAATTTTAAATATTACAAAAATATTAAAAGTTAAGCCTATTTAAAACTAAATTAATTAAGTTAGTATTTATTTACAAAAATAAAGTGATGATTTTAATTTTAATAAACAAAATGATATTTTTGTGTTTTTTATGATTTTATTAAGAAAAATTATTAATTGATTAGTTTAAATAATAATAATAATAAAACAAATAAATGAAAAGAAATATAAAAAGGAAAAGAAATAACCCAATGGGGGGTTTGGGCCCAGATCAGGGTGTGTGATCAGCATTTTCCAAGCCCAATTATGCTAGCCTGCATTTGACCTTCGCAATTCCCTGTGACAATGTTGAATAGGCACCATGGTACACGCTCCATCTGGGCCATCAGATTTGGCCTGGAGGCCATCTGGCAGATGATCAGGTGATGATGCATGGTGTACTGCGTCTTGTATGCTGCATGGAATAAACTGAAGCAAAATAACACAAAGGCGTTGGGGGACCTGGGATTCGAACCCAGGTCCCATTGGACTTTGAACTAACGCGCTTGCCACTGGACCACTGCACTCAATTGTTATTATAATGGATAAACAATATTATAAGAGAAAAACAAATAATATGCTGGAATTAAAAAAAGAAAACGCGCGAGATTTGAATCATCCAATGGGAGGGGGACGTGTCATCGTCTTCCTCATTGAAAAGCCTGGTTATTTACCTGCGGATTTCATCCGCAGCTAAATTCATGGCTCGTTCCTAAAATCAACTGTAGGCCATATAAATTGATGCTACGACCATGATTCGATTCGTCTCTTCCTCCTGATTTCATTTATGTCCATGATTTGTTCCAATTTTTCAGCGCGATTCTGGAGAGGAGAGGGCTTGGTTTTGATTCCAATAGATTCAGTGGATGTCTAGAAAGAGAACCATGTTGAGATTTTGTGTTGAATTGGCCTCTAGTATGGATTTCAGTTTCACACTTTTTCAAGCTTTTTCTCAAGTTTGTTCTTATGATTTTTGCAGCCTTTTTCTTCTGAATTTCGTGTCCTTGTGTTGTGTATGTATCAAGCATTGTATTAGGTCAAATATTGGGCTTTCAATCCTTATGCATTGATGATTTTGGATTTGATATGCTCCTCCACTACAAAGCTTCCAAAAATGTCCCAAATCCAATATTTTGTTCATAACATGGCTTGATTCGGATTTGATTGTGTACATAATGATATTTAAGACCTGTAATGATCAAAAAGATACCAAGTGATTAAGATTTGGATTTTATTTGGATTTAAATTGATTTAAAATGAATTAAATCAATAAAAATCAAATAAAATAGAAAAATAATAATTGGACAAAATGCTGAAGATAGGACACGTGTGTAGTGTGATAACATCAAATCAAGTGGAAAAAAGTGGGCCCATTTGACAAAATTTGAAGTTTTGGGGATAGTTGACTTTTGGCAATTTTGGAAAAATTCCCAATTTCAACAATGCATAACTTCTTCAATTTTGAACTTTTGGAGGTGTTCTTGGACTTTTTAGAAACCTTGAGATGTCCTATAACCAACCCTTTTTGTCTCATATCATTTAGATATTCCATGCTCAAGTTATAAGCTTTGGAAAAAAAGGTGTTTTTGTTGACATTAATAAATGACCTATAATATCCAAATTTGTAACTATTTGTGAGTGAATTTCCTGATCTTGGGGTGTGAAGATGGATTGTAGGAAATTTCACCCTATTCAAAATGAGCTTTGGGTGGGTCATTTCTCATAAAGTATGAGAAAGTTATGCTTGGTCAAAGTTGAGTTGACTTTTCCTGCAAAACCCTAATTTAACAACTTTTGAATCTTGATGAATTTTGAGCAATCCTTGATGAATCATGATCAACCCTTGATCAAATGATGAATTATCCTTCAAAATGAGAATGTTGACAAAAAATATTGAGGTTTGACTATTTGTAGGTCACAGTTGACTTTTGCCCTAACATAGTCGACTTTTAGACCTCTTGAGCAATTGACTGACCAAACTTCCTCTGCAAGGCTTGAAATTTGACATGGATGAACTTGAGAAAATATTAAGGACATTGGGGAGCACTTGAGGTCATTTTTATGTAAGGACCTTGATGCAACACAAAACCCTAATTTGAGGTTGACTGCCTTAGGAGATGATTTGACTGTCCAACTCTTGAGCCATCTTTGAGCAACTTGGAGATTGTTCTTGAAAGGTATTGAGAAATATGGGAGGGAAATTTTTGGGGTACAACAGTTGCCCCTGTTCAATTTTCTTAAACCTGAGGATATAGATTGGCTTTCGAGCCTTTCGTGATCCGAAGGTGGAAGATGATTGAACATTGGAGTGCCCAGAAATTTGCACTCGTATGATGTAGTATCAACGTTGTGATGTCAGGAATGAGCTTACTGATGCCATTTGGAGATTGTTGGTAGGTGATTTTGTCTTCTTTGACTGGATCGGTATCAGAAAAATCTTTAGGAATCGATTTAACTGAACCAGAGGAGGTTTTGTCTCTTTTGAGGGGATTGGTATCAGCAAAATCTTTAGGAATCGACTTTACTGGACCAGAGGGGTTTTGTCTCTATTGACGGGGTTGATATAAGAAAAATCTTTAGGAATCAATTTAACTGGTATTGTCTCCTTTGACTAGGTTGGCCTCAGAAAAATCTTTAGGAATCAATTTAACTGGTTTTATCTCTATTGACGGGATTGGCCTCAGAAAAATCTTTAGGAATCGATTTGACTGGTTTTGTCTCTTTTGACTGATTTTGGCCTCAGAAAAATCTTTAGGAATCGATTTAACTGGTTTTGTCTCCTTTGACTAGATTTGTCTCCTTTGACTGGATTTGTCTCCTTTGACTGTTGAGAACTTTAACTGTATCTTTCCTAAAAAGCAAAGGTCAGTCGTAGGCAATGCATGATATGGATCAAGCAATGATGTTCTCAATATAAATGAGATTGTATTATATGATGCATATATGCATGTATCATGATGTATGGAAATGTGATGTTTTAGCTGGGGAAAATAAATCCCGGATAGCTGCTGGAAAATAGAGTTAAATTTTTCGTTTCCGCCGGGGATGACGAACGAAGATGATTGTGAGAATAAACCTACGGGAGAAGAGAACTCCATTGTGGAATAAACTGATGAGGAGATTACTCCGAGGGGAATTACTCTGTGGGGAAGAGATGTTCTGCTGAAGATTCCACTGATAAACTCCGATGGGGATGGATTACCGTTACTGGTGATACTGAATCTGTTGAGGATTGAATTCCTGTTTGGGAAAGGAAAGAACTTCACTGGGGATGATCTTTCGGTTGTAACTTGCTGGGGATAACTCTATGCGTTCTACTGGGAATGATCCTTTGAACTTGGCTGGGGAGATTTATTTTGTACTCCGCTGGGGATAAACTTCCAAAATCCACTGGGGATGATGATTCAACTCTGTCGGGGAAGCTTTTTCAGACCGTGTTAGGGAAATATTGACTCCACTGGGGGTATCTTGTATTCTGCCGGGGAACATTCTTATACTCCGTGAGGAATATTAAGACTATCAGGGATACTCTTATACTTGCTGGGGAATATTCTTACACTCTGCTGGGGAATATCAAGACCCTTTTAGTGATGATAGTAGACCAACTCTGCTTGGGGAGAGTATTACTGATTCGTTCATAGTTGCAAGTCTCAGCTGGGAAAGCTACCATTACTGCCTTACTCTGCGGGGAGTGAAGGTATCTTAGCCATATTATTCAACTGAATTTACCTTGTACCCGGAGAACAGAGCAACCATACAGTTCAGACAATTCTTATTGCCCCTGTTTCTGATATTACCAGTAATTCATCTTTCGTTTCGCATGTAGATATTTATGAGCAGCAATTAATGTCAAATGCATATATCAAAAATGAACAATGGACGTTCTTTGCAAAACAAAACAGATAAAGGAAAAACAGTTGGAAATTTCTTTGAAAATGAATTGTATTGATTTGAAGTTTGGCCTGTAAATAGGCGTTTTTGTACAAGAGGCTGACGTCCTAGTAAGAGAACGCCGCCGAATAATAGAATTTACACAGTTTGTGAAAGGAAAACAAAACAACTATGTGAATAATCCCACTGGGTTCCAACTCTGCTATTCACTTTATATCTTCAAGCATCTCATCACTTTGCTACTGGTTGAAGATGAATCTGATTGATTAGCGCCGTCCGAGCTTGATAGTTGACCGAAGTCTGGATGCAAAGTGATCCAATGAGACATAGTGTTACGCTCATCCCTAATTTTTTCCTGGACCGCCCTTTCGGGTTTCCAGTCCACCGGGATACCCTTTTTTGCCCAAGCCGCCTTTTCAGGTTTTCGACTTGCCGGGTGTACAGATTTTTTCATTTTCATCCCTTATTTTTGCCCAAACCCTTTTGGTTCGCCGGGAAGCCCTTATTTTTGCCCAGGCCAGTCAACCTAGCGGGTCGTTAATTATGCGTAGTATATTTTCACTATGTCTGCATTGACGGGGTGAGGAAGGTCGTCACCATCCATGGTGGCTAGAATTATAGCTCCTCCTGAGAAAATATTCTTAACCATAAATGGCCCTTCGTAAGTAGGGGTCCATTTTCCCCTGGGATCACCTTGAGGTAGAATAATGCGCTTGATTACCAGATCCCCAACTTGATACTCTTGTCGTCTAACTTTCTTGTTAAATGCCTTGATCATCCGTTTTTGGTACGTCTGACCATGACAAATAGCAGTAAGTCTCTTTTTGTCGATTAGGTTCAGCTGATCAAGCCGGGTCTGAATCCAGCCATCTTCACTCAAACCTGCATCCTTCATGATCCGAAGAGAGGGTATCTGAACTTCAATGGGCAAGACTGCCTCCATACCATATACCAAGGAATAGGGTGTTGCCCCTGTTGACGTCCGCGTTGAGGTATGGTACCCATGAAGAGCAAATGGTAACATCTCGTGCCAATCTTTGTATGTCACTGTCATCTTCTGCACAATCTTCTTAATGTTCTTATTAGCCGCTTCTACAGCCCCATTCATCTTCAGCCGATAGGGAGAAGAGTTGTGATGCTGTATCTTGAATTGCTCGCAGAGCTCAGTGATCATCTTGTTGTTGAGATTGGTACCATTATCTGTAATGATCCTCTCTGGTACACTGTATCGACAGACCAGATTGTGCCGAATGAACCGTGCCACGACGTTCTTGGTTACTTTAGCAAAGGAAGCTGCTTCAACCCACTTTGTAAAGTAACCAATAGCTACCAGGATGAAACGATGTCCGTTGGATGCCGTAGGTGTGATCTCGCTGATCATATCAATGCCCCACATTGCAAAAGTCCAAGGTGCTGTCAAGACGTTCAGATGGACTGGAGGTATGTGCACCTTATCAACGTAAACCTGGCACTTGTGACACGTCCGAGAATGCTGATAACAGTAGGCTTCCATTGTGGACCAATAATATCCTGCCCGTAGGATTTTCTTTGCCATGGTGTGTCCACTGGAATGAGTTCTGAAAGTACCTTCATGTAAATCGGCCATGATCCTTTCCGCTTCATTCTTATCCACACAACGTAGTAAGGTTGAATCATGGTTACGCTTGTAAAGGATGCCATTGCTGATGAAGAACTTCGCCGTGAACCTTCTTAGAAACTTCTTGTCATTAACAGATGCACCCTCAGGGTACTCCTGAGCTTCCAGATACCTCTTCACCTCATGAAACCAGGGATTTTCTGTTACCTCTTCAGTCTCAATGTCACAGTAATGTGCAGGTTTTTCCAATCTTTCAATGATAATCTGGGGAGCCTCGTTGTCCCAATTGACTTTGAACATAGAAGACATCGTAGCCAGCGCGTCCGCCAACTGATTCTCCTCTCTAGGGAAGTGTTCAAAGGTTATCTCCTTGAAATGGGGAAGCAACGTTAATACATACTCCTTGTAAGGAATAAGATTGGGATGTTTCGTATCCCACTCGCCTTTGATCTGACTGATCACAAGAGCGGAATCTCCGAAAACACTTAGAAACTTAATCCTTAGGTCAATTACTGCTCGAAGACCCATGATGCATGCTTCATACTCCGCCATATTGTTGGTGCAGTTGAAACATAGTCGGGCGGTGAACGGAGTATGAGAGCCTTTAGGAGATATGATCACGGTGCCAATGCCATTACCTAAAGCGTTCGAAGCTCCATCAAAGTACATAGACCATCGGGATCCTTCCTCAGGTCCTTCATCCAGGTGTCTCGCAATCAGTTACCAACATGATATTCTCGTCCGGGAATTCAAAGTTCATAGACTGGTAATCATCCACTGCTTGCTGTGCTAAATGGTCTACCAACACACTCCCCTTAATTGCCTTTTGGGTTGTATGCTGGATATCATACTCAGTCAAGATCATTTGCCATCTTGCTATTCTTCCGGACAAAGCAGGCTTTTCGAAGATATACTTGATTGGATCCATCTTTGATATCAACAGAGTAGTGTGAGTCAACATATACTGTCTCAGCCGGCGAGCAACCCATGCCAAAGCGCAGCAAGTTTTCTCGAGCAGTGAGTATCGGGTCTCACAGTCGGTAAAATTTTTTCTAAGGTAATAAATAGCATGCTCTTTTCGGCCAGACTCGTCATGCTGACCCAGCACACACCCCGTTGAGTTGTCAAGTACTGTCAAGTATAAGATCAGAGGTCTCCCTTCAACTGGTGGCATCAGAATAGGTGGCTCGTGGAGATACTCTTTGATCCTTTCGAAAGTGGCCTGACATTCATCGTTCCAACGTACTACTTGATCTCTCTTTAGCAGCTTAAAGATTGGCTCACAAGTAGCAGTCAGGTGCGAGATGAATCAGGCAATGTAGTTCAGACGTCCCAGAAAGCCTCTGACTTCTTTTTCTGTTCTGGGAGCTGGTATCTCCTGTATAGCCTTCACTTTTGCAGGATCCACTTGAATACCTTTGTCGCTTACAATGAAACCCAACAATTTACCAGATCTCACTCTGAAGGTGCACTTGTTCGGGTTTAACCTCAACTTGTACAACTTCAGCCTATCAAATAGCTTCTGCAGATGGTCAAGGTGTTATTCCTCAGTCTGGGACCTTGCAATCATATCGTCGACATATACCTCAATCTCATGGTTGATCATGTCATGAAATAAAGCAACCATGGCACGCTGATACGTTGCCCCAACGTTCTTCAGTCCAAAAGGCATGACCTTGTAGCAAAAGGTACCCCACTGAGTAACAGAGGTTGTCTTCTCCATGTCTTTTGGAGCCATCTTTATCTGATTATAACCGGAGAAGCCATCCATAAAGGAAAATACCTTGTGCTGAGCGGTGTTGTCAACCAGAACGTTGATATGAGGTAGAGGGAAGTCATCCTTGGGGCTCGCCCTGTTCAAATCCACGTAGTCAACACACATCCGAACCTTGCCATCCTTCTTCGGCACAGGAACCACGTTGGCCACCCACTGAGGGTAAGAAGTAACTGCTAGAAAACCGGCGTCGAGCTGTTTCATAACTTCAGCCTTGATTTTCTCAGACATCTCTGGGCGCATTCGGCGGACCTTCTGTTTCACTGGAGGACAGTCTTCCTTAGTAGGCAGGCGATGAACCACAATATCAGTATCCAAACCGGGAATATCTTTATAATACCAGGCAAAGATCTCAACGTAGTCACGCAACATCTGAATCAACCGTTGTTTCACACTAAGCTCCAGATTTGCACCGATCTTGTTCTCTTTCTTGTCTATATCTGTACCCAGATTCACTGATTCTACCGGCTCTTCGTGCGGCTGAATAACCCTCCCTTCCTGAAGTAGTAGTCTTGCAAGTTCACCAGGCACTTCGCAATCATCTTCACCTTCGTCTTCGGCTAAGTTGATTAGATTTTCGAAGTCATAACTGGCCGTAGCAGAGTCGTTACCAGTGAGATCCAGAGTGGATGTGGACCTATATATGTGAGTGTGTGTAAAATAGCTGTTTTGCAATATATAATAAAGAAAAACAAGGAGTGCAAAATTTGAAATGCATGAACGTCCAATGCTTTTATTAATGACGTATGAAAATGACACACATAAAACCCTCACAAATGAAGCCACGGTGCCCCGGGTAAGACACCGGGCTGTAAAGTTTAAAACATTGTCTGTTACATATTCAAAACAAAAAGTTTCATTACTGGGTAATAACTGAAACGGGCATAGAATCCTTCGCTGTCCAGTTTCTTAATCCACCATTGGCAGTCAGGTAGATCCAACTGTCGATATCAAACTCTTCATCATCGTCATCCCTGATAGCATTCACCCCTGCATCTTGTTTAGGCTTCTCTGGTGCTCCGAACTCGATCTCCTTAGCATCAATCAAGTCTTGTACCTTGTTTTTCAAAACCCAACAATCATCTGTATTATGCCCCGGGCTGTCAGAGTGAAAAGCACAGTGGGCATTAGGGTTATACTTCAGTGACATTGTATTTGGATTCTTTGGGGCTTCCTTTGGAATCACCAGATTGGTCTTCAGTAATTGTGGCAGAATCTGAGATAAGGTCATGTTGAGACGGGTGAATTACCTTCGAGGTCTCTCGTCCTTCTATTGATTATTGTGCTGAGGAGCACCAGCAGGTTTTGAAATAACAACCGCATTAACAGCTTGGTGGTGTTCATGTCTACTTTGTCTTTTTGAACTGTAGACAACACTTGACTCTTTCTTAAACGGCTTCTTCCCGGTGCTCGATGAAGCACCCTTTTGTATCTTACCAGCCTTAATACCATCCTCAATCCTCTCACCGGTCAAAATAAGCTCTGTAAACACAGATGAAGAGCTTCCAATCAGGTGGTTGAAAAATGGACCAGATAAGGTCCCCAGAAACATATCCACAAGTTCCCGATCAGCTAAGGGTGGTTGTACTCTTCCGGCGAGGTCCCTCCACTTCTGAGCATAATCTTTGAATCCTTCGCCCGTTCCCATTGACATACCCTGGAGTTGGGTACGCGTAGGAGCGAGGTCGGAGTTGTACTGATACTGCCTGTAGAATGCAGTAGCCAAATCTTCCCAACTGCGGATACTGGCTCCGTCCAACTGATAGAACCACTCAAGCTGAGTCCCTGAGAGACTGTCTTGAAAGAAATGGATCCATAGGCTCTTATCAGCGGTGTATGGCTGAATCTTCCTTACATATGACCGAAGGTACAGCTTCGGACAAGAAACTCTGTCATACTTAACAAAGGCTGGTGCCTTGAATTTGTGGGGAATCACCACCCCAGATGATAGACCTAGATCACCAAAGTCCAGACCAAGCACCTTCTGAACTTCCATAGCACTCAACCGGTCTTCCAGTTGCTTGTATCTATCCTTGGCCAGAGGATACTGTTCTTCGTCGAAGTCCGTCTCGTTGTCGGAGACCACATGGCTAGGAGCCCTCCTTTCTTCCTGACTATCTTTCCCTCCAGATGAGGTGGTCAAATCAACTTCATTCTAAATCCTGTTTCCAAACCTGTGCCCAGTGTTGAACAGGATGGTCCTCTTCTTCTTCTTCTTCTTCTTCTTCTCTTTCAGAATCAGGGTCTTCAGATCTTGCTGACCCCTAGCTAGATTCATGAACAGCTCTTGGAATTGGGAATTCTGGGCCTTGATGGCTTGCTCAGTTGAAGGTTCAGTAGACATGATGAGTGCTGAAATAAACAGCAAAGAAGATAAGAGACCTATAACGAGTACCTGTTTATGCAGTGCATGGGATGAAATGCGTATGATTATGATTTCAAAGACAATCGAGAGATTCAAATTTGTAAACCATAAAGGAAACACACTTTATTAGATAAACTTTGGAACTCAAATTGTTCAACTGATGCCCTTAAGGCGTTACATGAAAGGAAATACTGAAAAGTAAATAAAAATTGGAAAGGAAATCATCAAAGGTCAATCAATGCTCCCATGGCCTCTTCTTGTCGGTGCGGACGTAGTCATTCAGAATCCGCTCGTTCTCCAACTGCCTAGTCAACTTCTGGATCTTTTGCTCTTGCTCGTTGAACTTCTTTCGGTAAGAATCCCGTTCTGTGATCGGTGGATCTGGAACTAACTGTTTAACGCTGGTTCGCGAAATGTCGCGGAAGCAAGAGTCGCCACCGTCTTTTATTTTCTCCAAATGGAAAGGACAAAAGCACAGAAAAATTCCTTAAAGAGATTGCTCTCGGTTCGGGAGGTAGATTATAGAAAGGGAAGGTGTTAGCACCCTTTCTATCCATGGTTATCCATGGGCTCTTAGATACTTGCTCATTTGTGTTTTCAAAATTGTTTGTTTGCTTTTCAACTGTGGGTTTTAAAAAGTTTCTTTGAAAATTTCAGTTCGACTCTTGTATCGGTCCTCAAGAGTGTTTGAAAAATTGCTTTCGAAAGCTTTTTGAAAATGTGTTGGTGTGAAAAGTATTTTTGAATTTGTTTTGAAATTTAGAGCAAGTATCTACGAGAACCTATCTACCCTAAGGAATTCGTCTGTGTAAATGTCCTTTAAAGTAGTGCCATCCCACCATTGAGAGGTAGGTAGCACCACCGTTGGAGGTGTTCGGGTCAATTCGAGTTTAGGGACATGGTGATCACCAGAGCAATGGGAAGACACCTTAGAAGCTACCCTCATGCCAGGTTCCCGGATCATGAGGACTTACTAAGACATCCTCTACTCGACGATCACCTTTCGAGGCAAGGCAACAGTGAGGCGTACCCTAGGGGTGGTGTGTGCGAGTCGTGTGTCGTTTTCATTTGCATTTATCTTGTCATGTTATTGGTGTTCTACGCTCGTTTTTATTTTGTCCATACATTCTTTCATGTCATTTGATTAACAGTTAAAAGTATTGCGGGAAAAGTAAATTCTAAGCTATTACAAAAGGCGCGGGTCCACATCGCCAAAATTAACCAGGACCCGATTTGACAGAAAATAAATAAAGAAATTAAAAGTGCGAGAAGTAATTAAAATGTTACAAGGCCTCGGGAGAGATACATAAATATTTAAGCGGAAAAGAAATAAATAAATACGCGAATAAAAATTAAATCGAAATGAGGGCGTTGGACCTTTTTGCAAAAAATTGGATTAATGAGGAATTAATTAAAATTAAAAGAAAGAAAGAGTTTGTTTTTTTGTATTTTATGATTTTTTTAGGATTTTAAGGAAAAAAGAATTAATTAAAATTAAAATAAGATGCAAACCCTAATCCTAATTATTTTTAATTTATTAAGAAATATTGAAGTTTTTTTTTTGGACCTAAATTAACCCTAATTTTTATATACAAATTTAATTACAAAAAATATATATTTAGTTATTTTAATTATTATGAAAGAAAAAATAAAAAGGATGAAAAATTAATTAAACCTAATTCTATATATTTTTTTAGATTTTTGTTAAAAGAATTAAAATTGCAACCTAATTTAAAACTAAATAATTACATGCAAATTTATTTATGAAAATATTAGAAATAAAAATATTTATTATTTTAATTATTTTCTGATTTTTTTTATGGGTTTTTTATATTTATGAAAATAATAAAACTAATTTTATAAAACAATAATAAAAAAGAAGTAAAAATAATAATACAAAAAAAAGTAAAGAAACTAAAAAATATGCAAACCTGGGGGTTCAGACCCCAAATAGGAGGTTAAGTCCAAGCATTTTGAGCCCAATTCAATTCCTGGCCTTGTGGACTTTTTTACTCACGTGCAGAGGCGTTGACCAAGGTGCACCATGTTCCTGGGATCTGAGCCGTTGATTTGATTCCAATATGCACGTGGATGGCTTGATCTGGAGGGTGTATGGTGGTATCCATCGTTGGCTCTGCACGTGATTAACAATTGAAAAACAATATTGAGATAGTGAAGACCTGGGACTCGAACCCAGGTCAGGAGCGTTGCTACCACTATGCCTTGCCAGTTGTTCTATATGCGCGTTTTGATTAATAAACAAACTAACAAATATTATAAAAGAAAACAAAAATGTTAGTGGATTCTGCGCGCGAATTTCAAACCAGCCTATCACGTCTTGCCACGGATTCATCTTCTTCATGGTGTTTTATTTTCCTGAAACATAATAAAACATGGCAACGGTTTTTCATGCGTGCTCTTAGGCATCTTTAGGGAAAATAGCGATTAGCCCTCAGACACTCATAAATTGAGCGCGAGGGTGGGCTTGTAATCGTCTGAACACGCTGGTTTGAATGGTGGTGGTCAGGGGTTCCAATTTTTCCTTGTTTTAAAATCCCCAATTTAAGGTCCTGTAAAACCTAGAAAACGATAATGGTGAAATCGTCTACAGCTTGCAAAAATTCAATTAAACGCATGGGTTAGCTTTAGAATCATACCAGGAACATGAATCAATAATTAGAATGCCATGAAAATGCATAGATTTGAAAACACGATTATGAATTTTTCATGAGATATTTCAAGTTCTGTATACCAATTCCTTAAGCTTTGATGAATATTCTTGATTGGGACACGTTCAATGGACCTTCAGCAAGCTAATGAAACAAAAATTATGTCTTGAATCGCCCTGGAAGTGAGTTTTCAGATTTGAGTTTTTTGCAAAAATTCCAATTTGTGAATGGAGTTTTCTGAGCAGCTGCGTGTGTTCTTTGATTAGGATTGTGATCCTTGCATATGTAGTAGTGAATTAGGTTAAGAATATTGATCCAAATCTCTTGCAATGATGGTTTTTGAAAATTGATTTTCAAATATTTTTTTCAATCTTTTTCCATGTGCTTTTTGCTCTCAATCATATCCAATCTCTCCAAATCTTTCCTTATTTGCATATGCACGAAATCTTGAGGATAAAACATGTACAAAAAGATTGGAAAACTTAGGTTAGCATTTTTCATATATTTAATTTGATTTAAATGAATTAATATAAATAAAAATTCAAATAAATAAATAAAAAATGAAGAAATACTTCCCTTTGGGCCAAGTGGTCGTGCACATGCCTTGGATAATGAATTGTGGAAGAAAAATGGGCCCATTAGCAATTTTAGGTCATTTGAATCAATGTTGACTTTTCAAAATATCCAAAAATTTCCCAACTTCCACAAGGCATAACTTGCTCAATTTTTAAGATTTTCTCATGTTCTTGGACATTTTGGAAAGGTCTTTGAGTCCTCTAACCAATTCCTTTGGTCCCATGTCATTTTGATTTACCAATCTCAAGTTATGGCCTTTGACTTAAAGTCTCTTTTTGTTGACTTTTGAAAATGACCTATAATGTTGAAATTGATAACTTTTTGTGAGAGCATTTCTTGGACTTGAAGTATGAATATGAGTTGTAGGAAATATCTTCCTCTTAAAAATGAGCTTTGGATGGAATTTTTCTGATAATCCATGTGAAAGTTATGCCCTGGTCAATTTCAGTTGACTTTTCCAACTGTCCAAATAAGGAAACTTTTGCATTTTGATGATTTTTGAGCCAAGCTTTGAGAATCATGATCAAGCATTGATCAAATGATGTTTGTGGCTTCAAAATGATATGTTGACCAAAAATTTGAACTTTTGACTGCCAAATGACCATTTTGCCCCTACAGTTGACTGTAGTGCAATTTAGGGTTTTGACTGTGCAATTTTGAGCTGAATGCCTTGAAACTTGATATGAGGATGCTTGACCATATTTGTAGGCATATGAGACTGGATTGGACCTTTGGAAACTTCAACTTCTTGATCAGAACACAAACCCTAATCTTGACTGCTTAGGAGGCCCTTGAACTGTGCAACCCTTGGGGAATTTTGAAGCTTGACTTTGCAAATCTTTGAAGAATATGGGAGGGCAAATTTTGGGGTACAACAGTTGCCCCTGTTCAATCTTCTTAGACCTGAGGATGCAGATTGGCTGACGTGCCTTTCGTAATCCGAGGGTAGAAGATGATTGAACACTAGAGTACCTAGAAATTTGGGCTCACATAGTAGCAGTGTGATGATGGGAATGGGCTTACAGATGCCATTTGGAGATTGATGGATAGGATGATGGGCTTATAGATGCCATCTGGATGTGCTGGAAGGTGGATGGGCTTATAGATGCCATCTTGGATGCTGATCGCGTAAGAGATTCCTTAGCGAGAACCTGCGTACCTGCAAAAGAAAGATGAGTACCTGACATGTTGTAGGAGTTGGTTTTAAGATGCTTGGTATAGATGTGTCCTGACTGGTTACAGGAGCCGAGTCTGGAGCTTCACAAGGTGATGAATGAACCAGGGATGGTTGCTATCTTAGCATGAATGGTAAGAGAACCTTGGGTGACTTTAACTTCAACAACGCTCGTTGAGAAAATCTTGGTGGGAATTACCATCTTCGCAGTATCGGGAAGAGAACCAAAGGAAATTATAATCTGAAAGGGAATTATCACCTCACGCACCATCGGAGAGGGAACCATTATAACCTAAAAGGGAATTATCACCTCACGCACCATTGGAGAGGGAACCATAGGAAATTAACCTAAAAAGGAATTATCACCTCACGCACCATTGGAGAGGGAACCATAGAAAAATTAACCTAAAAAGGAATTATCACCTCACGCACCATTGGAGAGGGAACCATTATAACCTAAAAGGGAATTATCACCTCACACACCGTCGGAGAGGGAACCATTATAACCTAAAAGGGAATTATCACCTCACGCACCATCGGAGAGGGATCCATAGGAAATTATAATCTAAAAAGGAATTATCACCTCACGCACCATTGGAGAGGGAACCATAGGAAAATTAACCTAAAAAGGAATTATCACCTCACGCACCATTGGAGAGGGAACCATAGGAAATTAACCTAAAAAGGAATTATCACCTCACGCACCATCGGAGAGGGAACCATAGGAAATTGACCTAAAAAGGAATTATCACCTCACGCACCATCGGAGAGGGAACCATAGGAAATTAACCTAAAAAGGAATTATCACCTCACGCACCATTGGAGAGGGAACCATAGGAAAATTAACCTAAAAAGGAATTATCACCTCACGCACCATTGGAGAGGGAACCATAGGAAATTAACCTAAAAAGGAATTATCACCTCACGCACCATCGGAGAGGGAACCATAGGAAATCAACCTAAAAAGGAATTATCACCTCACGCACCATCGGAGAGGGATCCATAGGAAATTATAATCTCGAACGTCTGAGAAAAACCTAAAAACTTCTACTGAGTCTTCATCAGAAAAATCTGTTGGGAGTCGATTTAGCTGGACTAGAGAAGGCCTTGGACTGGATAAGAAATCTTTGGCGTTTGATTAACTGAACCGGTCTAGGTCTTGAAATACGATTGAGAATTTAACCGCATCCTTCCTGAAAGGTAAAAGTCAGTCATATGCAATGCCTGATATGGATCAAACAATGATGTTCTCAACATAAATGAGATTTGTATGATATGATGCGTCTATGCATGCTATAATGATGTATGTGATGTTTATGTATGTATGTTTTTGTCTGGGAAAGTAGATCCTTGACGGGTGCCGGGAAGTCATATCCTGGGCTGATATTGAAGAGTAAGCTTTCGCTTCCGCTGGGGATGATAACTGCAAGAACACCGGTAGGAGAAGATGATTCCGTTGAGGAATAAACTTGGCGAGTGGAAGATTCTGCGGGGAGAAAAGTACTCTAGCGATCACGCTGGGAAGTGATACTCTGTGGGGAGAGAGATACTCTGCTGAATTGTTGATAATAATTTGTTGGGGATATCTTTGCTGTGCTGGAAGTGTTGATAGACTTCGCTGGGGATAAGAGAATTTCGTCGAGGACGCTCTTTCCATGGCTTTTGGCTGAGGATAACCCAGTTATATCCCGTTAAGGAAATAACTCTTTGAATAAAGCCGGACGACGCGTTCGTGCTCTGCGAGGGATAAGCTTCCAGAATCTACTGGGGATAAGCTTACTGCTTGGGGGAGATGCATTCCACCTTTTCCTGGGGGAATTGATTTGGACTCTCTTGGGGAAGTTTTGGACTGTAATTTTGTAAGTTGAAAGAGGGCACATATGTAGGGTTGCCTGCTGATGAGTTCGTGTAAAACCGTATCTGAAATGGAGAAGGAACCTGGGTAGGGTTACTTTGATGATGAGTTCGTGTAAAACTTCGTTCTTGGAAAGGGAGAACCTGTGTAGGGTTTCTGGGTGACGAGTCCATGTAAAACTGCATCTTGAAGAGAGGGAACCGATGTAGGGTTGCTTGGTGAGGTAAGTTCATGTAAAACTTCTTGATGAACCGGGGTGAGGTTATCTTGAGCTAAATCCATGTAAGACTTCTGGGGGGAACCGGGGTTAGGTTGCCGCAGGATAAGTTCGTGTAAAACTTCTTGACGAACCGAGGTAAGGTCATCTTGAGATAGGTCCATGTGAGACTCTTGGAGGAACCGGGGTTAGGTTACGGCAGGATAAGTTTGTGTAAAAACTTCTTGATGAACCGGGGTTAGGTCATCTTGAGATAGGTCCATGTAAGACTTCTGGAGGAACCGGGGTTAGGTTACTTGGATAAGTTTGTGTAAAAACTTCTTGATGAACCGGGGTTAGGTCATCTTGAGATAGGTCCATGTAAGACTTCTGGAGGAACCGGGGTTAGGTTACTTGGATAAGTTTGTGTAAAAACTTCTTGATGAACCGGGGTTAGGTCATCTTGAGATAGGTCCATGTAAGACTTCTGGAGGAACCGGGGTTAGGTTACTTGGATAAGTTTGTGTAAAAACTTCTTGATGAACCGGGGTTAGGTCATCTTGAGATAGGTCCATGTAAGACTTCTGGAGGAACCTGGGTTAGGTTACTTGGATAAGTTTGTGTAACAACTTCTTGATGAACCGGGGTTAGGTCATCTTGAGATAGGTCCATGTAAGACTTCTGGAGGAACCGGGGTTAGGTTACTTGGATAAGTTTGTGTAAAAACTTCTTGATGAACCGGGGTAAGGTTACTTGTGGGATAAGTTCGTGTAAAACTTCTTCTGAAAATTGAGAAGGAACCGGTGTAGGGTTGCATGATTTTGATTAAGTGGATGATTGTCCTGTTTGGTTTCGGATGTTAACCCACGATCTGGAATTTGTAAAGGTAGATGGTAGTCATCCTTATGTTGATCTTTCCTTTGTACTTTGGTTGACAGAGCAATTGGGTCGCCTGGATAACTCATTATTGCCCCTGTTTCGGAGGTGAGGGAAGAGGATACTTGTGTGGGTGATTGACAAATCTTCGGGTAGACAAGTGATGAGATACCGGAACATAGTCGTACGCTTTGATCCCTAACTTTTGCCTGGGCCGCCCTTTCGGGTTTTCAGTCCACCGGGATACCCATTTTTGCCCAAGCCGCCTTTTCAGGTTTTCGACTTGCCGGGTGTACACATTTTTTCATTTCATCCCTTCATTTTGCCCGAACCCTTTTGGTTCGCCGGGAAGCCCTTATTTTTGCCTAGGTATGTCAACCTAGCGGGTCTTTGATTTTGCGTAGTATTTTTCGACTATGTCCGTGCTTTCCGAATGTAGGGAGTTTCCCCTGTTGTTGGACATCTTGAGTGATTCTCCAGGTTATGACTGGGCTGTCCCAGATGATAGTCTTTGATCATGCCATGCCCCTTGATTGAAAGTGCTCCTTCCACTAGAGGGACTCTTTTGTTGAGAAGATCTTCGTTCATCGGATATTCGTTGCGCAAAGTTCTTTGCTGTTCAGACAAATAATCATATGCAAGCAATGTTATCTTAAGAATGCAAAGTTTATGTCTGTCTTGAAATTTTTGAAAATGCATTTTTTCAATAAAGGCCAGTGGATTTTGTAAAACGTGATGTCAACTCAAAATTTTTTTACAGCGAGCCTTAAGGAGTCAGGATACCTTTTGTAACAGTATGCTTTCGAACTAACCCATGCTTCAGCTAGGACTTTTAAGGGTTATAACGTGGCCTGGTTCATGGTTTTAAGAAACAAAGGATAAAGGCTCAAATTATTTGTACCCACCCGCTCTTCGTGATGTTCTCCAAACCTAAACTCAGTTGATCGTACGTTAGACCTTGTTTGAGTTTTTGCTCTGATTTTCCGGTAATGGTTCGGATGTTGACAATTTATTTTGAATAGGCAGTCATCTCCCTTTTTTTTTGTTGAGGTTTTGTAGGACCTCTTTCTTTTTGATTTAATTATCCCTTTCTTTTTTTGCCTGAACTGTTTCCTTTGTGATTACAGTCAGCGGGATGCCCCAGTTTAGTAAGTCCCCTTTATGGGTTTTGACTCTTTGGGCTTTTTATTTATGAATTTGATAATGACTGCCTGTCTTTATCGATTATTCGGAACCATCACTGTCTTTCTTCATTTTGTAAAGATCTCTTTGGTGCCATTCGTCATGCACTTGGATCAACTGAGAGAACTACCCTACCCCAGGTTATGATAAAGGGTTTTAATTTTCGAAAAGAAAAACTCCTACTTCTTTGGCTCAGATGGGGTTGACGAGGGATTATCTTCCTTATTACTCCAGTGTTTAGGAATTGAAACAATGCCTGTACCTCATCAGCAGGGTCTGTTCAAAAGCATACTGTAAAGATCGTGGTATCGTTTTCGTCATCCTCCCTTAAGAGGCTTAGAATTTTCAATTAAGAGTTGACCATCACAAAAATATGAAAGCAGTTTTAAGCATAGTAAACATAATTAAATCAAGACAGACATGTGTAATGCATTCATGAAATAAAAGAGTTTAACATGATAATTGTTTATCTGAACAAGAAAATAAAAATACAACTTGAATTCAAATGAACAAAAATCTCTCGACCCTAGCCATGTTTTGGCAATGGAGCAGTGATCACGTTGGGAGTCTCGGCAGGCTCGAACTCGATCTCTTTGGCATCGATCATGTTCTGAATCTTGTACTTCAGTGCCCAACAGTCCTCAGTATCGTGCCCCGGGCTATCAGAATGATAAGCACACCTCGCTTCTGGATTGTAGCTTGGAGAGGAGGTCTTGGGATTTGCAGGAGGGTTGATCACCGCAATCAGGTTCATTTTCAACATGTGCTGCAATGCTTGTGACCATGGCATGTTAATGTTGGTGAATTGTCTTTTAGACTCGTCCGGCCTTCGCTGATTTCCCTTTTGTGGTTGGCGGCGTGGTGCAGAACCAGAGATCATGACTGCCCCTGCATGTTGGTCACGACGACTCTTTTGGCTGTATGCAGCATTAGATTCTTTCTTCCCCGTGTAAGGCTTTTTGTGGGTGTCAGAAGGTGTGGCCTCTTGAATTTTCCCGCTCTTGATACCAGCTTCAATTCTTTCGCCAGTCAGGATGAGGTCGGTAAATCCTGCAGATGAATTACCAATGAGATGATTGAAGAATGGCCCGGATAGGGTCCCCAAGAACATATCAACGAGTTCCCGGTCAGTTAATGGAGGCTGCACCCTTCCAGCAAGGTCTCTCCATCTCTGCGCGTATTCCTTGAAACCTTCACTTGACCCTAGCGACATACCCTGGAGTTGGGTACGTGTAGGAGCAAGGTCGGCATTGTACTGGTAATGCTTGTAGAAAGCAGTGGCTAGGTCTTCCCAGGTATGGATGTTGGCTCCATTCAATTGGTAGAACCACTCGAGCTGAGTCCCTGAAAGACTCTCTTGGAAGAAATGGATCCATCAGTTTTTGTCAACTGTATAGGGCTGGATCCTCCTTGTGTAAGCCCTGAGATGCAATTTAGGACAGGATGCCCCGTCGTATTTAGCAAAGGCAGGTGCCTTAAACTTGTGCGGGATCACTACCCCAGAAGACAGACCTAGATCCTCGAAGTCCAGGCCAGGCACTTTTTGTATCTCCATAGCACTTAGCCGGTCTTCCAACTGTTTGTACCTATCCTCAGCCGGAGGGTACTGTTCATCGTTGAAATCTGTCTCATTGTCGGAGACCACTGGACTGGGAACCCTTTCCTCTTGATGACTGCCTTTCCCCACAGACGGAGTTGTCCTCTCAGTTCCATCCTGCAGTGTATTCCTAGATCTGCGTCTAGGGCTGAACAAAACAGTCCTCTTCTTCTTCTTTTCTTTCTTCAAGAGCAGAGCCTTCAGATCTTGTTGCCCCTGGGTCAAATTCATGATCAGCCCTTGGAACTGGGCGTTCTGAGCCTGGAGGGCCTTGATAGTGTGCTCGGTTGAGGATTCAGGATTCATGACGAGACTGCTGAAATAAACAGCGAAGAAGGTAAGCAACCTGCAGAGAATGGATACCTGTTATGCAATGATGTGTATGATATGCATGTAATGATTTCAAGGACCTCGAGGGGTAAACAAATTGTTAGAGTTGGAAACCAGTAACTTGATTGAAGGTACTTCATGTTGTTGAGAGTCCTTCTTCAAGGGTCAAAGGCTCACCATATCCAGTGGGTCATAGCCCCTGACAACCTTGGCTAGAGGAAAATAAATCCTCTTTGCCCCTTGCTGGGATAGTTGATTCACCCTGACCTGCATCACAAGCCCTTGAGATCCTTGAAATGGGTTAGGATGTATGTAATGGTATGATGTTATGGTATGCATGGGATAATGTGAGTAACCCTGTTATGAGTCCCAATTAAGGACTGTAACCAAAACCTGCAAGAAATTCGAGTGTCAGATAACGAGTATGCAAATAGGCAAGTATGAAGGCACACAAGTCACACAAGAGAAGCCCTTAGGGTTTAAGGCCAGCATGGGGTCTGGGTAGTACCCTCTTGAAGTTGGTGGGTTCAACCTGTCCTATTAGAAGTAACCGGGTTCTTAGAGGATCCCAATATCATTGACTACCCTCAATCGGTCATAACTCCAGCATCGCAATCTTTTCTTGCAGCCAGAACCATCACGAGAGTTTAGCCTCAATGGGCGTAGCATACTGCTACAATTCTAAAGGCCAAGTTGTGTCAATTAAGGTTCTAAGGTTGTTGGTGCTTAATGACTCCTTAGAAGACCCATATTCTCCTCGTTGCGACACAAGGGATATCGGTACAGACCAAGGTGCCACACCAACGTAGCCACTGCTTCACCCGTGTCGGTCTACGCCGGACAGGTCCCTCACAGCTTATGCTACCTAAACAGGGTATCCCCAGATCCGGGTTAGGATCCATGTAACTCCGATGCAACCCACAATAATAAATCACACAAATCAATACAATTGAAAACACAGTTATGAACTAGCCCTAAGGTACACCTCACTTTAAGTTAATGTCCCCATCAGAGTCGCCAGTTCTGTGATCGGTGGATCTGGAACTGACTGTTTAACGCTGGTTCGCGAAATGTCACGGAAGCAAGAGTCGCCACCGTCTTTTATTTTCTCCAAATGGAAAGGACAAAAGCATAGAAAAATTCCTTAAAGAGATTGCTCTCGGTTCGGGAGGTAGATTATAGAAAGGGAAGGTGTTAGCACCCTTTCTATCCATGGTTATCCATGGGCTCTTAGATACTTGCTCATTTGTGTTTTCAAAATTGTTTGTTTGCTTTTCAACTGTGGGTTTTAAAAAGTTTCTTTGAAAATTTCAGTTCGACTCTTGTATCGGTCCTCAAGAGTGTTTGAAAAATTGCTTTCGAAAGCTTTTTGAAAATGTGTTGGTGTGAAAAGTATTTTTGAATTTGTTTTGAAATTTAGAGCAAGTATCTACGAGAACCTATCTACCCTAAGGAATTCGTCTGTGTAAATGTCCTTTAAAGTAGTGCCATCCCACCATTGAGAGGTAGGTAGCACCACCGTTGGAGGTGTTCGGGTCAATTCGAGTTTAGGGACATGGTGATCACCAGAGCAATGGGAAGACACCTTAGAAGCTACCCTCATGCCAGGTTCCCGGATCATGAGGACTTACTAAGACATCCTCTACTCGACGATCACCTTTCGAGGCAAGGCAACAGTGAGGCGTACCCTAGGGATGGTGTGTGCGAGTCGTGTGTCGTTTTCATTTGCATTTATCTTGTCATGTTATTGGTGTTCTACGCTCGTTTTTATTTTGTCCATACATTCTTTCATGTCATTTGATTAACAATTAAAAGTATTGCGGGAAAAGTAAATTCTAAGCTATTACAAAAGGCGCGGGTCCACATCGCCAAAATTAACCAGGACCCGATTTGACAGAAAATAAATAAAGAAATTAAAAGTGCGAGAAGTAATTAAAATGTTACAAGGCCTCGGGAGAGATACATAAATATTTAAGCGGAAAAGAAATAAATAAATACGCGAATAAAAATTAAATCGAAATGAGGGCGTTGGACCTTTTTGCAAAAAATTGGATTAATGAGGAATTAATTAAAATTAAAAGAAAGAAAGAGTTTGTTTTTTTGTATTTTATGATTTTTTTAGGATTTTAAGGAAAAAAGAATTAATTAAAATTAAAATAAGATGCAAACCCTAATCCTAATTATTTTTAATTTATTAAGAAATATTGAAGTTTTTTTTTGGACCTAAATTAACCCTAATTTTTATATACAAATTTAATTACAAAAAATATATATTTAGTTATTTTAATTATTATGAAAGAAAAAATAAAAAGGATGAAAAATTAATTAAACCTAATTCTATATTTTTTTTAGATTTTTGTTAAAAGAATTAAAATTGCAACCTAATTTAAAACTAAATAATTACATGCAAATTTATTTATGAAAATATTAGAAATAAAAATATTTATTATTTTAATTCTTTTCTGATTTTTTTTTATGGGTTTTTTATATTTATGAAAATAATAAAACTAATTTTATAAAACAATAATAAAAAAGAAGTAAAAATAATAATACAAAAAAAAAGTAAAGAAACTAAAAAATATGCAAACCTGGGGGTTCAGACCCCAAATAGGAGGTTAAGTCCAAGCATTTTGAGCCCAATTCAATTCCTGGCCTTGTGGACTTTTTTACTCACGTGCAGAGGCGTTGACCAAGGTGCACCATGTTCCTGGGATCTGAGCCGTTGATTTGATTCCAATATGCACGTGGATGGCTTGATTTGGAGGGTGTATGGTGGTATCCATCGTTGGCTCTGCACGTGATTAACAATTGAAAAACAATATTGAGATAGTGAAGACCTGGGACTCGAACCCAGGTCAGGAGCGTTGCTACCACTATGCCTTGCCAGTTGTTCTATATGCGCGTTTTGATTAATAAACAAACTAACAAATATTATAAAAGAAAACAAAAATGTTAGTGGATTCTGCGCGCGAATTTCAAACCAGCCTATCACGTCTTGCCACGGATTCATCTTCTTCATGGTGTTTTATTTTCCTGAAACATAATAAAACATGGCAACGGTTTTTCATGCGTGCTCTTAGGCATCTTTAGGGAAAATAGCGATTAGCCCTCAGACACTCATAAATTGAGCACGAGGGTGGGCTTGTAATCGTCTGAACACGCTGGTTTGAATGCTGGTGGTCAGGGGTTCCAATTTTTCCTTGTTTTAAAATCCCCAATTTAAGGTCCTGTAAACCCTAGAAAACGATAATGGTGAAATCGTCTACAGCTTGCAAAAATTCAATTAAACGCATGGGTTAGCTTTAGAATCACACCAGGAACATGAATCAATAATTAGAATGCCATGAAAATGCATAGATTTGAAAACACGATTATGAATTTTTCATGAGATATTTCAAGTTCTGTATACCAATTCCTTAAGCTTTGATGAATATTCTTGATTGGGACACGTTCAATGGACCTTCAGCAAGCTAATGAAACAAAAATTATGTCTTGAATCGCCCTGGAAGTGAGTTTTCAGATTTGAGTTTTTTGCAAAAATTCCAATTTGTGAATGGAGTTTTCTGAGCAGCTGCGTGTGTTCTTTGATTAGGGTTGTGATCCTTGCATATGTAGTAGTGAATTAGGTTAAGAATATTGATCCAAATCTCTTGCAATGATGGTTTTTGAAAATTGATCTTCAAAGATTTTTTTCAATCTTTTTCCATGTGCTTTTTCCTCTCAATCATATCCAATCTCTCCAAATCTTTCCTTATTTGCATATGCACGAAATCTTGAGGATAAAACATGTACAAAAAGATTGGAAAACTTAGGTTAGCATTTTTCATATATTTAATTTGATTTAAATGAATTAATATAAATAAAAATTCAAATAAATAAATAAAAAATGAAGAAATACTTCCCTTTGGGCCAAGTGGTCGTGCACATGCCTTGGATAATGAATTGTGGAAGAAAAATGGGCCCATTAGCAATTTTAGGTCATTTGAATCAATGTTGACTTTTCAAAATATCCAAAAATTTCCCAACTTCCACAAGGCATAACTTGCTCAATTTTTAATATTTTCTCATGTTCTTGGACATTTTGGAAAGGTCTTTGAGTCCTCTAACCAATGCCTTTGGTCCCATGTCATTTTGATTTACTAATCTCAAGTTATGGCCTTTGACGTAAAGTCTCTTTTTGTTTACTTTTGAAAATGACCTATAATGTTGAAATTGATAACTTTTTGTGAGAGAATTTCTTGGACTTGAAGTATGAAGGTGAGTTGTAGGAAATCTCTTCCTCTTCAAAATGAGCTTTGGATGGAATTTTTCTGATAATCCATGTGAAAGTTATGCCCTGGTCAATTTCAGTTGACTTTTCCAGTTGTCCAAATAAGGAAACTTTTGCATTTTGATGATTTTTGAGCCAAGCTTTGAGAATCATGATCAAGCATTGATCAAATGATGTTTGTGGCTTCAAAATGATATGTTGACCAAAAATTTGAACTTTTGACTGCCAAATGACCATTTTGCCCCTACAGTTGACTGTAGTGCAATTTAGGGTTTTGACTGTGCAATTTTGAGCTGAATGCCTTGAAACTTGATATGAGGATGCTTGACCATATTTGTAGGCATATGAGACTGGATTGGACCTTTGGAAACTTCAACTTCTTGATCAGAACACAAACCCTAATCTTGACTGCTTAGGAGGCCCTTGAACTGTGCAACCCTTGGGGAATTTTGAAGCTTGACTTTGCAAATCTTTGAAGAATATGGGAGGGCAAATTTTGGGGTACAACACCGTTCTTCCCTCAGTTGCATCCATGACCTTTTCAGTGCCCCAATTTCAGTGGGCATATATGGATGGAGGATGGTTGGAAGAACTCCTTTTTCATTAGCAACTTCAAGAGTGACAGGCCGGACAGCTTCATATGGCATACCTAGCTTTTGGGCACGAATGCGGACCCATCTGAGATATGGCTCCATTGGCAGAGAAGTCTTTGGGCCTAGCTCGTGTGGATCAGATTAGTGAACTCTATCCTAAGCCCTTATGAATCTGCGACGTTGCTCGTCGCTATCCCCTTGAAAATCAAAGATGATACTAGGCATTAATAGCTCATGAGGTCCTTCTCTTCTGTCACGCCTAAATTGACGTAGAGCTGAGAATGGGTTGTAAGAAATTCCTCCATGGGTTCCTATCAAGGGAACATTAGGGTACTCCCCAAAACGATCAATGATAGTCACCTTGTCCATACCTTTGAGAGTCTAGATGATGTCATTATGCGAGAGAGACATCACCTTATAAGCCCAGCCCATGCCTTCTTTGTTCTTCAGCACTGACTTGGGAAGGTGCGAAATAAACCACCTTGCCAATAACGGAGCACAGCACATCAAGGTTCCCCGCTTTCGGGCAGTACGAGCATAGAGCTGATGAAGAATGTCACCCAAGAGAGTGGGTACAGGATTGCGAGAGATGAAGATCTTTACCGCATTAACATAAACAAAGGAGTATGAGTTAGGAAACAATACCAAACCGTATATCAAAAGAGCCAGAATATCCTCGAATGCCTTGAAATCCAGACTATCCCAGAAATGTTTAGCTTTACCAACCAAGAACTTAGTCAGAAATCCCTTTGGTCCACTTCTAGTCTCCCAGTTAGCCATTACCTCTTCTTTGGTCATATGAAGGGCTGCAACAATCTCTTCGGGCCTAAGGGTCTTCTCCCAACCAGTAAATGGGGTCTGTTCCAGAACAGAGATACCGAGCAACTCAGAGAACTCTTCTAGGGTGGGAACCAGCTGGTAGTCCTGGAAAGTAAAACAATGGTACATCGGATCATAGAATTGGACCAAAACACTCATCATCTGCTCGTCCAATTTGGAGGTGACCAAACTGAGAAGATAACCATGTCTTCTGAGGAAGGAAGTAGTGTCAGGCATCTTGGCAACCAACTCTTTAAGCAAGGTGGGAACCTGAACAAAGTTGATCCGGATGGTATTCTTACGCATGGTGTTGTACCCCAAAATTTTCCCTCCCATATTCTTCAAAGTTTTGACAAGCATCATCTCAATTTGCTCAAGTCTACTCAAGGGTTGCACAGTCAACCATCCTCCTAAGCCAGTCAAAATTAGGGTTTTGGTTCCTTCAAGTAAGTTGAGGTTTTCAAGGGCTCAATAAAGTCACATATGCCTATACACATTGTCAAGCATCTACATGCCAAGTTTCAAGGCTCACAAGGTCAAGTTGCACAGTCAAAAGCTTCATTTGCTTCACAATCAACTGTAGGGGTAAAATGGTCATTTGGCAGTCAAAAGTCAAAATTTTTGGTCAACATCTTATTTTGAGCTCATAATCATCATTTGATCAAGTCTTGATCATGATTCCACAAGCATGGCTCAAAAATCATCAAGATGCAAAAGTTTCCATTTTGGGACAGCTGAAAAGTCAACTGTAACTTGACCAAGGCATAACTTTTTCATGGTTCATCAGAAAAATCCCATCCAATGCTCATTTTGAAGGGGATGACATTTCCTACAACTCATCTTCACATTCCAAGTCCAAGAAATGCTCTCACAAAAAGTTATCAATTTCAACTTTATAGGTCATTTTCAAAAGTCAACAAAAAAGCATTTTAAGTCAAAGAACATAACTTGAGATTTGTAAATTCAAATGACATGGGACCAAAGGCATTGGTTAGAGCACTTCAAGACCTTTCCAAAATGTCCAAGAACATGTTCATATGATCAAAATTGAGCAAGATATGCATTGGAGAAGTTGGGAAATTTTTGTGAAATGGCAAAAGTCAACTATCCTTGAAACTTCAATTTTTGACAAAAGGGCCCACTTTCTTCCACTTGATTCAGCCTTGTCATGCCATACACGTGTCCCATGATTAATTTCAAGATTAAACATTAATTTTTCTATTTTATTTAATTTTTATTGATTTAATCCATTTTAAATCCATAAAATTCAAATAAAATCAAAAAAATTAATTAAAGGGCATCTTTGTGGTTTGAATGACCTTTATATGCCATTTACTAGCTGCCAAATTCGTGCAAGCTATTTTTGTACACAAAATTTTGAATTTGAACCAAGTATGGAATGTCCTTTTAATGGTGGTCAAACAAAATCCAAAGCTTAATTGCACAAGGTTAAGGCTCTTAATGTTGACTTAATTCCCTTCATACATACATATGCAAGTGTTCCATACCTCAGTCACGACCTAGGCATCCCTGAAACGGCCAGAGCAAAAACTGAAAATTGTCCAAAAAAGTGTGAGATCTAAAGCAGTATTGCAGGCACTTTCAAACCAAAAAGAGAACATAGCCTTCTTCCTGGACATCCAGTGGTGCTACAGCAATAAAAACCAAGCCTTTTCATCAACCACATCGCACTGTAAGTTGTCTCAAACTTTGCTCTGAACACGAAATCGTAACTTCCAGTCCTTGCACCTTTTCTTCAAAACATTGGTATATTCATGTTTATCATTGGATTTCTAACATAATTGCATTATTCAATTTTGTTATTGGCCCCTATATCATGATGTTCGAACCTAGGGTTCATACGCTTGTGTTTTAGGCATTTTCCATATAGGCAAAATCAAGATGAATGATGGTTACAGGGATAATGAGGAGACAAAGAAGATCACGTCCATGTGATTGGATGGAATTTTTATGGCCTAGGGACGTTTTTTGAGATAAGCCACGGAACTTCCTGCGGATAAAAATCCGCAGGTAATAAAACCAGGAATTTGGAGAAGACGACCAGACGTCGCCCTCCCATTGGCCCGTTTGAATAACACGCGTGTTTTTTTTATTATTTCCAGGATATTGCCTTTATTCCATATAACATTATTTTCTTATTATTATTACAATTGAGTCAATTGGTGTAGTGGCAGGGCGAATGAGCTTTGAGCGCTGGGACCTGGGTTCGAATCCCAGGTCCCCCATAATTTCAATATTATTTTTCCTCATGCAATCATATGCAGGATACTAAGTGATGTCCATCCTACACCTCATCCAGATGCACGCCATGTGGCCCTTATCACAGATCTGAAGGCCAAGAGAGGATGACCACCATACACCCTGGTCAAAGCACACGCAGCCAATTGCAAAAAGTCCACAAGGCTTGAGATAATGGGCCTCACTATTCCAGCATTCACCCCTATTCTGGGCCCAAACCCCCTTGGTTTACTTTTTTCTCTTTTTTTTTTCTTTTTTCCTTTTTATTTTCTTTAATAATTATTCTTAGTATTATTTAATTAATTAGCATAATTAACATTTTTACAAATAAAAATTCAGAAAAACAAAAAAAAACATTTTATTATTTATTAACTTATTTTGTAAATAAATTCTAACATTAATTAATTAGTTGTGTAATTAGGACAATTTTAACATTTTTTTAATAAGTAAAATTAATTTAGAATTAGGTCTTTCACTTTCAACTTTTAATTTCCTTTTTTTTATATTTTATTTCCATTAAAAATATAAAAATACAAAAACATTTTTTTTAATTAATTAATTAATTAGGCTTAATCTCATTAATTTAATAAAAAAAGGACAAATTCAATTCTTATTCAAAAAGGGTCAAAACCCTTAGGACATTCCCGATTAAATTTCTATTTGCGCGTATTTATTTATTTTGATTATATTTATGTATCTGTACAGAGGATGTAATAGTAATTAGGATTTTGTTGCTTTCTTTAATTTTCTACATTTACTTTTTCAAAACGGGTTTTTGTTTTTGGCGATTTATAGACCCGCGCCTTGTAATAGCTAGATTTACATTTCCGCAATTTATTTTCCGCACTTCTAACTGTTAAAAAATGCCTGCAAGAATGTATGTAAATAAAAAGCAATCCGTAGCTCACAAATAACATGTACAAGACAAACATTAACTGAAAAACAACACACAAAGCACATGGCACTCTTAGGGTACGCCTCACTGGTTGCCTCGAACGTGGTCGTCAAGTATAGGGTGTCTTATAGGTCGCCCTCCTGTCTAAGATCCAGTTGCCTCGAAACGGTTTCCTCGGATAAAAAGGATCTAGGATATTAGGGTTACCGCTAAGGTGTCCTACCGTTGCTTCGGTGACCACACTGTCCCTTATAATCGAATTGACCCGAATACCTCCAACGATGGTGCTACCTACCTCTCAATGGTGGGATAACACTATCTAAAGGACTCTTACACAGCTTAATTCCTTAGAGTAGGTAGATTTCTCTTAAGTACTTGCTCTTTTCAAACAAACAAAAACAACTTTTCGCACCCCACACTTTCAAAAAGTTTTCAAACAAAACACTTCATACACTCTTGAGGACTGATACAAGAGTTACTTAGAAGTTTTCCAAACGAACTTTTTCAAAACCCACACACACTTGAAAAGCAAACAATTTTTGAAAACATAAGAGCAAGTACCTAAGAGCCCGTGGATAACCACAGATAGAAAGGGTGCTAACACCTTCCCTTTCTATAAATCTACCTCCCGAACCGAGAGACATCTCGAATAAGGAATTTTGCTGTGCTTTTGTCCTTTCCATGTTGGAGAATATAAAAGACGGTGGCGACTCTTGCTTACCGTGACATTTCGTGAAACCAGCTAAAAACAGTCAGTTCTATTCCCACCGATCACAGAACTGGCGACTCTGCTGGGGATACCTAATAAGTGAGGTGTACCTTAGGATTAGACCACTCTTATGTTTTCAATTGATTGCTTTGTTTGCTTTAATATTGTGGGCCTGTTTCAGGAGTTTCATAGATCCTAACCCGGATCTGGGGAATACCCTTTTAGGTAGCATAAGCTGTGAGGGACCTGTCCGACATAGACCGACACGGGTGAAGCAGTGGCTACGTTGGTGTGGCACCTTGGTCTGTACCGATATCCCTTGTGTTGCAACGAGGAGAATATGGGTCTTCTGAGGAGTCATTAAGCACCAACCGACCTTAGAACCCTAAATTGACCCAACTTGGCCATAGAACAGTAGCAATATGCTACACCCATTGAGGCTAAACTCTCGCGATGGTTCTGGCCGCAAGAAAAGATTGCGACGCTGGAGTTATGACTGATTAAGGGTAGTCAGTGATATTGGGATCCTCTAGAACCCGGTTACTTTTGATAGGACAGGTCTTAACCAACGAAACTGAAAGAGGGTAGTACCTGAACTTCATGCTGGCCTAAACTTAAAGCTATATGTGTGACTTGTGTGCCTTCAAACCTGACTACTTGCATGCTTGTTATCTGACACTTGAGTTTCTTGCAGTTTATGTTTACAGTCCTTAATCTGGGCTTATAACAGGGTTCACTTACATCACTCCATGCATAGCATAACATCATACCACCATACCATCGCATACATCCTACATAAGGACTAATCCATTTCAAGGATCTCAAGGGTCTGTGATACAGGTCATGATGAACCAACTGTCCAGCAAGGGGCAAATGGGATTTATTTCCCTCTAGCCAAGGTTGATAACTTGAGTCAGGGGCTATGACCCATTCGATATGGTGAGCCTTGACTCTTGAAGAAGGACTCTCAATAAAATGAAGTTCCTTCAATCAAGCTACAAAATTCAAGTTCTAACAATCTTTCTTGTTTATCCCGCGAGGTCCTTGAAAGCATTGCATGCATACATACATATCATTGCATTGCAGGTACCCTTTTGACAGGTCACTTACCTTCTTCGTTGTTTATTTCAGCAATGGCTTCCCAACAAGACAATCAGGATCTTTATGCTCAAGAGACTCGGTTCAAGGCAATCCTCCTAAACCTATCCAAGGGGCAGGAAGAGCTGAGAACACTCCTCATGGGGACGTTGGTCAGGAACAGTCCTGAAGACGATAGGGACAAACGACTGAAACGTCTACAAGATGAGGTGGATACAATGAGAACCCAGATGCTGGGGAAAATGGCTCTTGTCCAAGACTTATCTCAAAAACAAGGAGAGCTCAGGGTTCTCGTCAACCAACTGCTTCGGGATAACCAACTGGGGAAAATATCTAAGGTTGAAGAGCAAGCCATCATTCAACCACCTGTGGGGCAAGAAGACCGGGGAAAAGCTCCTCAGTTTGCTTCAGGGTCACAAGCCCAGCATCAACCTCACCAGCGTCAACAGGGTAATCGGCGTAAGCGAAATACGTCTGGAAGACATTTCTCGGAGACTAGTATACCATCATCACTGATACTGAGACGCTTGTTAGAGGTCAAGATGATTGCTTTAAAGGATCCTCCTAAGACTCTCAACATAACCTCCCTAAAATACAATCCTGATGAAAGGTGTGCCTACCATTCTGACAGCCCTGGACATGACACTGACGACTGTTGGAGCCTGAGGAACAAGATTCAAGACTTGATCGACGGAAGGGTGCTAAAGTTCATGCCGGGTGGTAAAATGAACATCTTCTGCTGAGAATCTTCCATCTGAGATGACTAGTTCAAACTAAGAAACTTTTGTTCATTCGAATGTTCAAGTTGTATTTTTCTTTGATTGTTTAAACATTTTATTCATATCAAACGTTGTTATTTCATTAATGCATTACACATGTCTGTTTTGAAGTAATTATTTCGTATTCACTATATTGCAAATTGCTTTCATATTTTTGTGTGATGATCAACGCTCGGTTAATAATTCTAGGCCTCTTGAGGGAGGATGACGAAAATGATACCATAATTTACAGTATGCTTTTGAACAGACCCCGCTGATGAGGTACAGGTATTGTTTCAATTCCCAAACACTGGAGTCATAAGGAAGATAATCCCTCGTCAACCCCTTTGAGCCAAAGAAGTATGAGTTTTTCTTTTCAAAATCAAAACCCTTAATCATAACCTGGGGCAGGGTAGTTCTCTCAGTTTGATCCAAGTGCACAACGAGTGGCACCAAAGAAGTCCTTACAAAACAAAAGACAGTGATGGTCCTGAATAATCATAAAGACAGGCAGTCATAATATCTCAAACTAAAAGCCCAGTAAGTCAAAACCTATGAAGGAGACTTGCAAAACTGGGGCATCCCGCTAACTGTAATTACAAAAAGAAACAGTTCAGGCAAAAAACAGGGATAACGAAATCAAAAAGAAAGAGGTCCTACAAACCCTCAACACAAAAGGAAATGACTGCCTATTCAAAACAAATTGTCAATATCCGAACCATCACCGGAATATCAGAGCAAAGACTTAAACAAGGCCTAATGCACGATTAGCTGAGTTTAGGTTTGAAGAACATCACGAAGAGCGGGTGGGTACAATTACATTTTGAGCCTTATCCTTTGTTTCTTAAACCGTGAACCAGGCCACGTTACAACCCTTAAAAGTCCAAGCTGAAGCATGGGTTGGTTCGAAAGCATACTGTTACGAAAGGTATCCTGACTCCTTAAGATTTGCTATAAAATACTGAGTTGACATCACGTTTTACAAAATTCACTGGTTTTACTGAAAAAACACATTTTCAAAAACTTCAAGACAGACGTGAGCTTTGCATTTTAATATAACATTGCTTGCATATGACTATTTGTTTGAACAGCATAGAAGTTCGCACGACGAATGTCTAATGAACAAAAGCACCTCCAATCAAGGGGCATGGCATGATCATTGTCCATTATCTGGGGCATTTAAGTCAAGATTCGGAGAATCTCTCAAAAGGCCAACCAGCTTGGGGCAAATCTCCATCTGGATCACTTGGGGAATTGGACGATCAAACGAAGATCTTCTGGTGGTATGGTAACACTGCACTACTGACAGTGACAACTTCCTGTATCCTAAGAGCGTGGACATAGTCGAAAAATTACTACGCATAATCAAAGACCCGCTAGGTTGACACACCTAGGCAAAAATAAGGGCTTCCCGGTGAACCAAAAGGGTTCGGGCAAAATAAGGGATGAAAATGAAAAAATCTGTACACCCGGCAAGTCGAAAACCTGAAAAGGCGGCTTGGGCAAAAATGGGTATCCCGATGGACTGAAAACCCGAAAGGGCGGTCCAGGCAAAAGTTAGGGATCAAAAGCGTACGACTATGTCCCGTTATCTCGTCACTTGCCTACCAGAAGAAGATTTGTCAATCGGCAGTCATCAAGCACCTCCACAGGTACCTTCTCCCACAGAAGCTGGGGCAATAAGAGTTGCCCAAACTGTACAGCTGCTTTCCTCCAGGTACAAGGTAGATTCAGTTGAAGAATTTGACCAAGATACCTTCACTCCCCGTTGAGCAAGACCAGAATCATAAATACTCTCCCCAAGCAGAGTTGGTCTCCCGTCAGCCCTAACAAGGCACTGTATCTCCAGCAAGTCAGCGATACTCTCCCCAAGCAGAGTTAATCTACAGTCAGTCTTAAGGAAGTTGGGTACCCCCAGTAAATCTCAGCATTCCCCAGCGGAGTATACAGATGTTCCTAAGCAAGCATCCCCGGCAGTCTTAATATAAGATTGTTCCCCAGCGGAATACCAGACACCCCAGTGGAACCATTCCCCAGTACAGTCCAAAAGTTTCCCCAGGAGAGTTGAATCAATCTCCCCAGTAGACTTTGGAAGCTTATCTCCCCAGTAGACTCTGGAAGCTTATCCCCCGCAGAGCACGAACGCGTCTCCCCGACTTTATTCAAAGGTTATTCCCCACCAGGGTATAACTGGGTTATCCTCAGCTAATTACCACGGAAAGATCGTCCTCGGCGAAGTTCTTCCTATCCCCCAGCGGAGTTCATCAATTCCCCAACATAACTTATCAACAGAATCCCCAGCGGAGTTATCATCAAACCTCAGCAAAGTATCTCTTCCCACAGAGAAATTCCCCGCAGAGTAATCTCTCCAACAAGTTTATTCCCCAACGGAGTCATCTTCTCCTACCGGTTTATTCTTACAACCATCATCCCCAGCGGAAACGAAGAACTCTACTCTTCAACATCAGCCCAGGATTCAACAAACTTCCCGGCAATCGTCAAGGATTTATTTTCCCAGACGAAAACGCATTCATAAACATCACATCTTCATGCATTATGACATGCATACGCATCATACAACACAAATATCATTTACTCTTGAGAACATCTTAATATCATGCAGTTCATGCACCATGACACTGCATACAGCTAACGTTTTGCCTTTTCAGGAAAAGGTCAATCAAAAGATGATTACCATCTACCTCTACAGTTCCAGATCAACATTGGTAACAAGCCAGGAAAATTCTGTGGACGACTGATCGTGGGTTAATATCTGAAACCAGACAGGACAATTATCTACTTGATCATCCTCAGGCAACCCTACATCGGTTCCTTTTCTTTCAGAAGAAGTCTTACACGGGCTCATCAACAGGCAACCCTACACCGGTTCCTTCTCAACCTCAGATGTAGTTTTACACGAACTCATCATTAGGCAACCCTACACAGGTTCTTTCTCCATTTCAGATACAGTCTTACACGGACTTATCATCAAAGTAACCCTACACCAGTTCCTTCTCAATTTTCAGACGTAGTCTTACACGGACTTATCATCAAAGTAACCCTACACCGGTTCCTTTTCTTTCAGAAAAGTCTTACACGGACTTATCTCAAGATGACCTTACCCCGGTTCATCCAGAACTTTTACACGAACTTATCCTACAGTAACCTTACCCCGGTTCCTCCAGAAGTCTTACACGGACTTATCTCAAGATGACCTTACCCCGGTTCATCAAGAAGTTTTACACGAACTTACCCTGCAGTAACCTTACCCCAGTTCCTTCAGAAGTCTTACACGGACTTATCTCAAGGTAATCCTACAACGGTTCCTCCCAAAGTTTTACACGAACTTATCCCAAAGAAACCCTACACAGGTTTTCTCTCTCCAGACATAGTTTTACACGGACTCGTCATCAAGAAACCCTACACAGGTTCTCTCTTTCCAAAGATGAAGTTTTACACGGACTCATCACTCAGAAACCCTACCCAGGTTTTACTTCTTCCAGGATGCAGTTTTACACGGGCTCATCATCAAAGTAACCCCACACAGGTTCCCTTCTCAAACTCCAGACGTAGTTTTACACGGACTCGTCATTAGTAAACCCTACACAGGTTTCCTTCTCAGCTCTAGATGCGGTTTTATACGGACTCGTCATCAAAGTAACCCTACACAGGTTCTTTCTCCATTTCAGATGCAGTCTTATACGGACTCATTATCAGTAAACCCTACACAAGTTTCCTTCCTCCAAAGATGCAGTTTTACACAAGCTCATCATCAGTCAAACCTACTCAGGTGTCCTTCTTTCCAAGATGCAGCTTTACACGAGCTCATCATCAGGCAACCCTACACAGGTTCCCTCTTTCAACTTACAAAAATTACAGTTCAACAGGCCACCTCCAGATGGCATCTATAAGCCCATCCACCTACCAACAGTCTCCAAATGGAATCTATAAGCCCATTCCCGACAAGGTTCTGTCACACCTCCAGATGGCATCTATAAGCCCATCCACCTACCAACAGTCTCCAAATGGCATCTATAATCCCATTCCCGACAAGGTTCTGTCACACCTCCAGATGGCATCTATAAGCCCATCTACCTACCAACAGTCTCCAAATGGCATCTATAAGCCCATTCCCGACAAGGTTCTGTCACACCTCCAGAGGGAATCTATAAGCCCATCCTCCTATCCACCATCTCTCCAAATGGCATCTGTAAGCCCATTCCCTCTATCACACTGCTGATACTCCACTATGTGAGTGCAAATTTCTGGGCACTCTAGTGTTCAATCATCTTCCAACTTCGGATCACGAAAGGCACGCAAGCCAATCTACATCCTCAGGTCTAAGAAGATTGAACAGGGGCAACTGTTGTACCCCAAAATTTTCCCTCCCATATTCTTCAAAGTTTTGACAAGCATCATCTCAATTTGCTCAAGTCTACTCAAGGGTTGCACAGTCAACCATCCTCCTAAGCCAGTCAAAATTAGGGTTTTGGTTCCTTCAAGGAAGTTGAGGTTTTAAAGGGCTCAATCAAGTCACATATGCCTATACACATTGTCAAGCATCTACATGCCAAGTTTCAAGGCTCACAAGGTCAAGTTGCACAGTCAAAAGCTTCATTTGCTTCACAATTAACTGTAGGGGTAAAATGGTCATTTGGCAGTCAAAAGTCAAAATTTTTGGTCAACATATTATTTTGAGCTCATAATCATCATTTGATCAAGTCTTGATCATGATTCCACAAGCATGGCTCAAAAATCATCAAGATGCAAAAGTTTCCATTTTGGGACAGCTTAAAAGTCAACTGTAACTTGACCAAGGCATAACGTTTTCATGGTTCATCAGAAAAATCCCATCCAATGCTCATTTTGAAGGGGATGACATTTCCTACAACTAATCTTCACATTCGAAGTCCAAGAAATGCTCTCACAAAAAGTTATCAATTTCAACTTTATAGGTCATTTTCAAAAGTCAACAAAAAGGCATTTTAAGTCAAAGACCATAACTTTAGATTGGTAAATTCAAATGACATGGGACCAAAGGAATTGGTTAGAGGACTTCAAGACCTTTCCAAAATGTCCAAGAACATGTTCATATGATCAAAATTGAGCAAGACATGCATTGGAGAAGTTGGGAATTTTTTGTGAAATGGCAAAAGTCAACTATCCTTGAAACTTCAATTTTTGACAAAAGGGCCCACTTTCTTCCACTTGATTCAGCCTTGTCATGCCATACACGTGTCCCATGATTAATTTCAAGATTAAACATTGATTTTTCTATTTTATTTAATTTTTATTGATTTAATCCATTTTAAATCCATAAAATTCAAATAAAATCAAAAAAATTAATTAAAGGGCATCTTTGTGGTTTGAATGACCTTTATATGCCATTTACTAGCTGCCAAATTCGTGCAAGCTATTTTTGTATACAAAATTTTGAATTTGAACCAAGTATGGAATGTCCTTTTAATGGTGGTCAAACAAAATCCAAAGCTTAATTGCACAAGGTTAAGGCTCTTAATGTTGACTTAATTCCCTTCATACATACATATGCAAGTGTTCCATACCTCAGTCACGACCTAGGCATCCCTGAAACGGCCAGAGCAAAACCTGAAAATTGTCCAAAAAAGTGTGAGATCTAAAGCAGTATTGCAGGCACTTTCAAACAAAAAAGAGAACATAACCTTCTTCCTGGACATCCAGTGGTGCTACAGCAATAAAAACCAAGCCTTTTCATCAACCACATCGCACTGCAAGTTGTCTCAAACTTTGCTCTGAACACGAAATCGTAACTTCCAGTCCTTGCACCTTTTCTTCAAAACATTGGTATATTCATGTTTATCATTTGATTTCTAACATAATTGCATTATTCAATTTTGTTATTGGCCCCTATATCATGATGTTCAAACCTAGGGTTCATACGCATGTGTTTTAGGCGTTTTCCATATAGGTAAAATCAAGATGAATGATGGTTAGAGGGATAATGAGGAGACAGAGACGATCACGTCCATGTGATTGGATGGAATTTTTATGGCCTAAGGACGTTTTTTGAGATAAGCCACGGAACTTTCTGCGGATAAAAATCCGCAGGTAATAAAACCAGGAATTTGGAGAAGACGACCTGACGTCGCCCTCCCATTGGCCCGTTTGAATAACACGCGTGTTTTTTTTTATTATTTCCAGGATATTGCCTTTATTCCATATAACATTATTTTCTTATTATTATTACAATTGAGTCAATTGGTGTAGTGGCAGGGCGAATGAGCTTTGAGCACTGGGACCTGGGTTCGAATCCCAGGTCCCCCATAATTTCAATATTATTTTTCTTCATGCAATCATATGCAGGATACTAAGTGATGTCCATCCTACACCTCATCCAGATGCACGCCATGTGGCCCTTATCACAGATCTGAAGGCCAAGAGAGGATGACCACCATACACCCTGGTCAAAGCACACACAGCCAATTGCAAAAAGTCCACAAGGCTTGAGATAATGGGCCTCACTTTTCCAGCATTCACCCCTATTCTGGGCCCAAACCCCCTTGGTTTACTTTTTTCTCTTTTTTTTTCTTTTTTCCTTTTTATTTTCTTTAATAATTATTCTTAGTATTATTTAATTAATTAGCATAATTAACATTTTTACAAATAAAAATTCAGAAAAACCAAAAAAAAACATTTTATTATTTATTAACTTATTTTGTAAATAAATTCTAACATTAATTAATTAGTTGTGTAATTAGGACAATTTTAACATTTTTTTTAATAAGTAAAATTAATTTAGAATTAGGTCTTTCACTTTCAACTTTTAATTTCCTTTTTTTTATTTTATTTCCATTAAAAATATAAAAATACAAAAACATTTTTTTTAATTAATTAATTAATTAGGCTTAATCTCATTAATTTAATAAAAAAAGGACAAATTCAATTCTTATTCAAAAAGGGTCAAAACCCTTAGGACATTCCCGATTAAATTTCTATTCGCGCGTATTTATTTATTTTGATTATATTTATGTATTTGTACAGAGGATGTAATAGTAATTAGGATTTTGTTGCTTTCTTTAATTTTCTACATTTACTTTTTCAAAACAGGTTTTTGTTTTTGGCGATGTATAGACCCGCGCCTTGTAATAGCTAGATTTACATTTCCGCAATTTATTTTCCACACTTCTAACTGTTAAAAAATGCCTGCAAGAATGTATGTAAATAAAAAGCAATCCGTAGCTCACAAATAACATGTACAAGACAAACATTAACTGAAAAACAACACACAAAGCACATGCCACTCTTAGGGTACGCCTCACTGGTTGCCTCGAACGTGGTCGTCAAGTATAGGGTGTCTTAGAGGTCGCCCTCCTGTCTAAGATCCAGTTGCCTCGAAACGGTTGCCTCGGATAAAAAGGATCTAGAAAATTAGGGTTACCGCTAAGGTGTCCTACCGTTGCTTCGGTGACCACACTGTCCCTTATAATCGAATTGACCCGAATACCTCCAACGATGGTGCTACCTACCTCTCAATGGTGGGATAACACTATCTAAAGGACTCTTACACAGCTTAATTCCTTAGAGTAGGTAGATTTCTCTTAAGTACTTGCTCTTTTCAAACAAACAAAAACAACTTTTCGCACCCCACACTTTCAAAAAGTTTTCAAACAAAACACTTCATACACTCTTGAGGAATGATACAAGAGTTACTTAGAAGTTTTCCAAACGAACTTTTTCAAAACCCACACACACTTGAAAAGCAAACAATTTTTGAAAACATAAGAGCAAGTACCTAAGAGCCCGTGGATAACCACGGATAGAAAGGGTGCTAACACCTTCCCTTTTTATAAATCTACCTCCCGAACTGAGAGACATCTCGAATAAGGAATTTTGTTGTGCTTTTGTCCTTTCCATGTTGGAGAATATAAAAGACGGTGGCGACTCTTGCTTACCGCGACATTTCACGAAACCAACTAAAAATAGTCAGTTCTATTCCCACTGATCACACATGGACATCATGATGACCTACAAAATAGAACAAAGATGAATCCCTCCTGTCTTTAAAATAGGTTAGTCCTATGCAAGATGTATGCAATGTTATGATGTCATGATAGTAAGCACACCACACGTATTCACAAATGGCAAACATGGTAAAGGCACACAAGTCACACCAAGAGCCCTTAGATTTCAGGATGGCAAGGAGCTTAGGTACTACCCTCTTTCAGTTCAGTTGGTTTAAACCTGTCCTAAAAATAGTAACTGGGTTCTAGAGGATCTCAATATCACTGACTACCCTCAATCGGTCATAATTCCAGTTTAGCAACCTTTTCTTGCAGCCGAAATCATCGCGAGAGTTTAGTCTCAATGAGTGTAGCATACTGCTACTGTTCTATGGCCAAGTTGGTCAATTTAAAGGTTCTAAGGTCAGTTGGTGCTTAATGACCCCTTAGATGACCCATATTCTCCTTGTTCCAACATAAGGGATATCGGTATAATCTAAAGTTCCACACCAACGTAGCTACTACTTCAACCGTATCGGTCTACGCCGTACATTTACCTCACAGTTTATTGCTACTTACCTAAAGGGTACCCCCAGATCCGGGTTAGGATCTATAGTAACTCCGATACAAGCCCACAAATATAAAGCATACAAAGCAAACAATTGAAAACACAATGATCTAATCCTAAGGTACACCTCACTTATTAAATTTCCCCAGCAGATTCGCCAGTTCTGTGATACGGTGGGAAGAGAATTGACTGTTTTTGGAATGCTGGTTCGCGTTTGCGTTTGTTTTTGCAAAATGTCGCGGTAAGCAAGAGTCGCCACCGTCTTTTATTTTATCCAACAAGGAAAGGAAAAAAGCATAGAAAAATTCCTTTTTCGAGATGTTTCTCTGGTTCGGGAGGTAGATTTTAGAAAGGGAAGGTGTTAGCACCCTTTCTATCCGTGGTTATCCACGGGCTCCTAGGTACTTGCTTAAAGTGTTTTCAAAATTTGCTTTTCTTTGTGTTTGTAGGTTTGAAAGATGTTTTTTGTTTTGAAGAGAGTGTAAGTGCGAAAAGTTTTGTTTTGTTTTAAAAGGAGCAAGTACTTAAGAATCATCTACCTACTCGAAAAAGGAATTAATCTGTGCAAATGTCCTTTAGGCAATGCTATTCCACTATTGAGGAGTAGGTAGCATCGTCGTTGGAGTTTAAGGGTCAATTCGATTAAGGGACATGTGGTCACTAAAGCAACGTTTGGACGCCTTAGTGGTAACCCTAATGTCTTAGATCATTTTTCCGAGGCAACCGTTTCGAGGCAACTATGATCTTTGGACAAGAGGGCGACCTATAAAACTTCCTATACTCAATGACCACGTTCAAAGGCAACCAAGTGAGGTGTACCCTAAGAGTGAGCATGTGCGAGTGTATTATTTCGATTAATTTTATCTTTGTACATGTCATGGGTGAGCTATGTTAATTTTAAGTTCATACAGTTGATCTTGTCATGCATTCCCTATTATCAAACATCTAACAGTTAATAATTTGCAGAATTTAAATTGCGGAAATTAAGTTTAAACTATTACAAGGCGTCAGGTATTTACATCGCCAAAAACAACCCTTTAATTTAAAACACGGAAAGTAAAATAAAGCGATAAAATAAAGTCCTATTTAAAGCTATTACATACCAGAAACAATTACAATAATATGAAAATATGGATCGCGTGCGGGAAAATTAAATCGGCGCATTTTTTAGGGTTTTGACCCTTTTTTTTATTAAAGAAAGCATTTTTTTTTGGTTTATTTTTGAATTTAAAAGGAATTAAATTAAATTATCAATTAAATTAATTAATGAAAATATTTTTGGTTTTTTGAGTATTTAAAGCCATAAAATAAATTGATTAAAAGTTAGTAAAAAAACCTAATTTTTCTACATTAATTTTAAATATTACAAAAATATTAAAAGTTAAGCCTATTTAAAACTAAATTAATTAAGTTAGTATTTATTTACAAAAATAAAGTGATGATTTTAATTTTAATAAATAAAATAATATTTTTGTCTTTTTATTTTATTTTATTAAGAAAAATTATTAATTGATTAGTTTAAATAATAATAATAATAAAACAAATAAATGAAAAGAAATATAAAAAGGAAAAGAAATAACCCAATGGGGGGTTTGGGCCCAGATCAGGGTGTGTGATCAGCATTTTCCAAGCCCAATTATGCTAGCCTGCGTTTGACCTTCGCAATTCCCTATGACAACGTTGACTGGGCACCATGGTACACGCTCCATATAGGCCATCAGATTTGGCCTGGAGGCCATCTGGCAGATGATCAGGTGATGATGCATGGTGTATTGCGCCTTGTATGCTGCATGGAATAAACTGAAGTAAAATAACACAAAGGCGTTGGGGGATCTGGGATTCGAAACCAGGTCCCATTGGACTTTGAACTAACGCGCTTGCCACTGGACCACTGCACTCAATTGCTATTATAACAGATAAATAATATTATAAGAGAAAAACAAATAATATGCTGGAATTAAAAAAAGAAAACGAGCGAGATTTGAATCATCCAATGGGAGGGGGACGTGTCATCGTCTTCCTCATTGAAAAGCCTGGTTATTTACCTGCGGATTTCATCCGTAGCTAAATTCATGGCTCGTTCCTAAAATCAACTGTAGGCCATATAAATTGATGCTACGACCATGATTCGATTCGTCTCTTCCTCCTGATTTCATTTATGTCCATGATTTGTTCCAATTTTTCAGCACGATTCTGGAGAGGAGAGGGCTTGGTTTTGATTCCAATAGATTCAGTGGATGTCTAGCAAGAGAACCACATTGAGATTTTGTGTTGAATTGGCATCTAGTATGGATTTCAGTTTCACACTTTTTCAAGCTTTTTCTCAAGTTTGTTCTTATGATTTTTGCAGCCTTTTTCTTCCGAGTTTCGTGTCCTTGTGTTGTGTATGTATCAAGCATTGTATTAGGTCAAATATTGGGCTTTCAATCCTTATGCATTGATGATTTTGGATTTGATATACTCCTCCATTACAAAGCTTCCAAAAATGTCCCAAATCCAATATTTTGTTTGTAACATGGCTTGATTCAGATTTGATTGTGTACATAATGATATTTAAGACCTGTAATGATCAAAAAGATACCAAGTGATTAATATTTGGATTTTATTTGGATTTAAATTGATTTAAAATGAATTAAATCAATAAAAATCAAATAAAATAGAAAAATTTATAATTGGACACAAGGCTGAAGATAGGACACGTGTGTAGTGTGAAGATCAAATCAAGTGGAAAAAAGTGGGCCCATTTGACAAAATTTGAAGTTTTGGGGATAGTTGACTTTTGGCAATTTTGGAAAAATGCCCAACTTCAACAATGCATAACTTCTTAAATTGTGAACTTTTGGAGGTGTTCTTGGACTTTTTTAGAAACATTGAGATGTCATCTAACCAACCCTTTTGGTCTCATATCATTTTGATATTCCATGCTCAAGTTATAAGCTTTGGCAAAAAAGGTGTTTTTGTTGACTTTCAAAAATGACCTATAATGTCCAAATTTGTAAATTTTTGTGAGTGCATTTCTTGATCTTGGGGTGTGAAGATGGATTGTAGGAAATTGCATCCTCTTAAAAATGAGCTTTGGATGGGTCATTTCTCATAAAGTATTAGAAACTTATGCTTGGTCAAAGTTGAGTTGACTTTTCCTATAAAACCCTAATTTAGCAACTTTTGAATCTTGATGAATTTTGAGCAATCCTTGATGAATCATGATCAACCCTTGATCAAATGATGAATTATCCTTAAAAATGATAATGTTGACAAAAAATATTGAGGTTTGACTATTTGTAGGTCACAATTGACTTTTGCCCTAGCATAATCGACTTTTGGACCTCTTGAGCAATTGACTGACCAAACTTCCTCTGCAAGGCTTGAAATTTGACATGGATGAACTTGAGAACATATTAAGGACATTGGGGAGAACTTGAGTTCATTTGTATGTAAGGACCTTGATGCAACACAAAACCCTAATTTGAGGTTGACTGCCTTAGGAGATGATTTGACTGTCCAACTCTTGAGCCATCTTTGAGCAACTTGGAGATTGTTCTTGAAAGGTCTTGAGAAATATGGGAGGGAAAATTTTGGGGTACAACAGATAGGATCCATTTTAGATATCAACAAAGTAGTGTGAGTCAACATGTACTATCTTAGTCGGCGAGAAACCCATGCCAAAGCGTAACAAGTTTTCTCGAGCAGTGAGTTTCTTGTTTCACAGTCGGTAAACTTTTTTCTAAGGTAGTATATTACATGCTATTTTCGTCCAGACTCGTCATGCTGCCCCAACACACACCCCATTGAGTTCTCTAATACTGTTAAGTACATGATCAAAGGTCTTCCTTCAACTAGCGGAATTAAAATTGGAGGCTCTTGAAGATATTCCTTGATTTTGTCAAAGGTAATCTGGAAATCGTAATTCCACTTTACTGATTGATCTTTCTTCAGTAATTTGAAGATTAGCTCACAAGTAGCTGTTAGATGGGAAATTAATTTGGTAATGTAGTTTAGACGTCCGAAGAATCCCCTAACCTCCTTCTCAGTGCAAGGATTTGGAATTTCTTGTATAGCTTTAACCTTTGCATGGTCTACTTCAATACCTTTTCCGCTGACAACGAAGCATAAGAGTTTACCAGATCTTACTCCAAAGGTCCGCTTATTCGGGTTCAGTCTTAGTTTGTATTTTTCCAGTCTTTCAAACAGCTTCTATAGATGATCAAGGTGCTCCTCTTCAGTCTGAGACCTATCTATCATATCATCAATGTAGACCTCTATCTCGTGATGGATCATATTGTGAAACAAAGCTACCATGGCACGCTGATAGGTTGCCCTGGCGTTCTTTAACCCAAATGGCATAACTTTGTAGCAGAAAGTGCCCCACTGCGGGACGAAGGTCATTTTATCCATGTCCTCAGGTGCCATTTTGATCTGATTGTATCCGGAGAAACCATCCATGAAAGATAATACCTTACGTTATGTGGTGTTGTCAACCAGAACATCAATGTGGGGAAGCAGAAAGTCATCCTTGGGGCTTGCCTTATTCAGGTCTCTGTAATCCATACACATACGTACTTTACCGTCCTTTTTAGGTAATGGAACAACATTGGCTACCCATTGCGGATAGGAAGTAACGCCTAAGAAACAGGTGTTGAACTGTTTCATGACTTCAGCCTTGATCTTTTCTGACATCTCGGGCTGCATACGACGAACCTTCTATTTCACTGGAGGGTAATCTTCCTTTGTCGGCAGACGATGGACCACAATATTAGTGTCAAGTCCTGGATGTCCTCGTATGACCAGGAAAAGACCTCAACATAGTCATGTAGCATCTGAATTAACGGCTCTTTGACACTATGCTCCAGATCGACACCTATCTTGACTTCCTTCTTATCCTTTTCAGTACCCAAGTTTACTGTCTCAACCGACTCTTCATGAGGCTGTATTTCCTTTTCCTCCTGTTGTAACAATCTGGTAAGTTCCCCTGGTACTTCACAACATTCCTCACCTTCGTCCTCGGCTTGGTAGATCGGATTTTCAAAGTCATAATTGACAATAGCAGAACCGTTATCAATGGGATCCAGAGTGGATGTGGATCTGCAATTTCATATGTGGGTGAGTGTAAGAGAGCATAACTATTTTTGATAAAGTAAAAAGGTAGAAAATAAAAACAGAGAGCATAAAATTTGTATGCAAAACATCCAATGATTTATTAATGACATATGAATATGAAGCAATAACCCTCATAAAATAGACCATTGTACCTCGGGTAATACACAAGAATTTAAAGTTTCAATTGTTCAAATATTACATATCGTAAAAAAATCAAAAAGATAATTACTCTTGAATAAAAGTAATAGGAACAAAATCTTTGGCCTCCCAATTGTTGAGTCCACTGCTGATAGTTGGGAAGATCCACTTGTCCACGTCGCAGTCGCTGTCAGCATCCTCTGTAGCGGAAACAAGATCAATAACACTGATTCCTGGTTCATGCTTGGGCATTGGTGCAGTTATGACGTTGGGGGTCTTGGGAGGATCAAACTTAATCTCCTCCACCTCAATGAGATCTTGCACTTTGTTCTTCAGAGCCCAATAATCATTTGTATCATGTCCGTGACTTTTAGAGTGGTAAGCACATCGGGCATTTGGGTTGTAGTGGGGAGATGCAATATTAGGATTCTTAGGGGCCTCCTTTAGAGTCACCAGATTGGACTTCAACAAATGTGGCAAAACCTGGGATAAGGTCATGTTGATCCGGGTGAACTATCTTCTAGGTGCATCTGGTCTATGCTGATTGTTTCGTTGTTAGTTTGAGGCAGGATTAGAAATCATAACAGCCCCTACCGTCGGATGATGCTCTGTTTTATTTTGATTTCTATAGCCATAAGCAGCACTGACTTCCTTCTTTCTAGTGAAGGGTTTCTTTGCTGTATTAGAGGATGCATCTCTTTGGATTTTACCATTTTTAATACCAGCTTCTACTCGCTCACCGATCAGTATCAGTTTAGTGAATCCAACAGAAGAGCTTCCAATTAGATGGTTAAAGAATGGACCAGACAACGTGCCCAAGAACATATCCACCAGCTCTCTATCAGACAAAGGAGGTTGGAGTCTTCCCGGAAGGTCTCTCCACTTTTGGGCATAATCCTTGAAACCTTCACCAGAACCTATAGACATACTTTGCAATTGTGTCCGGGTTGGAGCAAGGTCAGCGTTATATTGGTACTACTTGTAAAAAGCATCAACCAGATCTTCCCAATTGCGGATGTTGGTTCTCTCCAGCTGATAGAACCATTCCAGCTGAGTCCCCGACAAACTTTCCTAGAAGAAGTGTACCCACAGATTCCTATCAGTAGTATGGGGTTGAATCCTCCTGACATATGATCTTAAGTGCAACTTAGGACAGGAGGCACCATCATACTTAGAAAAGGTGGGGACCTTGAATTTCTGCGGGATGACCACCCTTGAGACTAGTCCTAGATCTTCAAAATCCAGTCCGGGTACCCTCTGAATCTCCATAGCATTGAGGTAATCCTCCAGCTGTTTGTATTTATCATCAGCAGGAGGATACTGTTCTCCAGAGTAATCAGCCTCTTCCTCATTAGTTTCGAGATTGTTTTCTTTCGTTGGATTTTCTTCTTGATTGTCCCCCTCATTTGACGGGGTTGTGAAATCTAGAGATCACTTAGCCGGTCCTCTGAACCTTCTTCCCAAATTCGAGACACCAACTGGTTTTTTTGCCTTCTTGGTCTTATCTTTGATGATCAGAGCTTTCAGATCTTCTTTCCCATTAGCCAGAGCCAGGAACATTTGTTGGAACTGAGCATTTTGAGCTTGAAGATTCTTTACTGTTTATTCAAGAGCCATTTATTTTGCTGAAATAAACAGCAAAAAGAATAAGAAACCTGTCTCGAAATACCTTCTTATGCAATGAAATGCATGAAATGCTTATGCAATGTTTTCAAGGACTTTTAAGATTTTAAATTTGCTTAGACGAAGAAAGAACAAACATTAATTGAATTCATAAGTTTTAATGATTACAACGATGCCTCTTGGGCTTACAATGGAAGAAACAAAGATAAAACAAAAACTCCTAAACCAAACAGGACTCGGGCTTCCCATGAGCGCATCCTATTTGGTGCAATGTAGGCATTCAAACTCTGTTCTTCATGTTGTTTCCTTGTAAGCTCCAAAACCTTCTTCTAGCTTATGTAGAACTGGGTTTCAAAGGTGTCTCGTTCCTCTTTGAGTTGAATCCAAGATCTTTGCAGTTCCTTGAGAGTAGTCGGCATGTCACGATGGGGAATAGTATGAGGTACATCTGTCTCGGTGATAGGTTCCATGACGATAGGTAGGATGGTGGGGTAAGGCATCATGAGATTTTGAGCACGTGCTCTCACTCACTTAAGATAAGGCTCCAAAGGGGTGGAGTTCTTATGCCCCAATGTCTTTCTACCCACTCTGTTCACCATTCCCCAAGCTTGGATGAACCTCTGACGGTACCCTTGGACATCATTCTCATAGTCGAACGCAATTCCCTGAACCAATGCATCATGAGGACCATCCCTCCTAGCATACCCAAACTGCCGCAACGCTAAACAAGGGTTATAAGTGATTCCTCCCCTAATGCATAGGAGAGGGAAATTAGGGAATTCCCCACAATGATCAATGATGGTAACGTCTTCCACAGATCGATGACACCAGTGAATATCCGAATGCGTGAGAGTCATAAACCTATTAGACCACCGCATTCCTTGCTCATTCTTCAACACAGATCGAGGTAGGTGAAAAATAAACCACCTAGCCAACAGAGGAGTGAAACACATGAGGGTTCCTCTTCTTGTTACAATGCGAGTGTGAAAAGAGTGCAGAATGTCTCCAAGTAAGGTAGGCACCGGATTACGAGACATGAAAATTTTGACTGCATTCACATCTATGAGTTGGTCCGGATTAGGGAATAGTACCATCCCATAAATGAGAAGGGCCAACACCTATTCAAAGGCTTGTAAGTCTAGGGTATCCCAAAAATGGTGAGCTTTCTCAAACAAAAACTTGGCTAGAAATCCTTTGACACCGCTTCTTGTTTCCCAATTTGCCACAACGTCGGACCGTTGTAAATACAGGGCTTGAGAAATTTCCTCAGTCTTTGGGTCTCTTTCCATACCGTTGAAGGGTAATTGATTAAGAATAGTGTGATACGGTGGGAGAACTGACTTGAGGTTTTGCGTTTGTGTTTGCAAATATTCCGGTTTAGCAAGAGTCGCCACCTACTTTTTATTTTATCCTAAGGAAAGGTCAAAAAGCACAGGAAAGACCTTTAAGATGTTTTCTTGGGTTCGGGGAGTAGATTATGAAAAGGGAAGGTGCAAGCACCCTTTTCATCCATGGTTATCCATGGGCTCTTAGTTACTTGTTTAAATCACTTGATTTGCTTTTCCAATTGTTTGAAATGGTGCTTTGTGAGTGGTTTTGAAAGATGTTTTGAAAAGAGGCCATCGTTGTGGCGACCTTTGTAATGATTCTTGTTTGAATGTATACAAAGGTGTTTTTGTCTTTTGAAAAGATTTCAATGTTTGAAAGTTTGATTTGGATAATGTTTTGAAATTGTGTTGTGAAGTGTGTTTGAAAATAGCAAGGATGTTTTTGCAAGCTTTTTGATCAAGTAACTAAGAGCTATCTACGCTATTTTACTCAAAGATCTTTCCTAATGTTTTTAACCCTTTTGACAGTGTTGTTTCACCATTGCATTTGGTGAACAACCTTGTGTTAGGATGTTAAACGAGACAGGCGCGGGTCATCGTATAGACCATGATAGCAATTGTGTCAAGTATTTTGGCAAATTTTTGAGGGACTTGATCATTTTTGTTTAGGCAACCAAGATAGCGTCATCGAGGGACTATGATCTTTTGTTTTGTTTTTGTTTTGCCAAAGTACCCAACATGCATAACATGGCCCATTTTTGAAGGCAACAAGTGGATTGTAACCCTAGGGGTGCAAGTGTGCATTTTGTTTGATTTTCATGCATTTTTATCTCTGATTAGGTCAAACTATTTGTTGATTTGGATTTTTGCATACAAACCCTAATTCTCTAATCATGGCATAATTGAAAGCGTAAAGTGCGATAATTAAAATTCTAAGCTATTACAACATGATTATAGGGATGGGGGTACAATCTTTGAATGGGGGTATTTGACAAGAAATATAAACCCTAGTTTACTATTACATCCAAATTGAATTTAATTGCATGAATAATAAATGGATAATATTTAAATAAACAAAAAAAGATAAATATATCAAATAATATGAAATATGCAAAAAAGGGGTTTTTGTTCATTGATGTATGTAAAATATTTAATGTAAAAAATAAAGGAATAAATAAAAGATTTATTTTATTTGTTTAAGGGTAAAACCCTAATTTCTTTAAGAAAATAAATACATTATATTATTTATATACAATAAAATATATTAATATATGTAAAAATAAAATGTACTTAGAAAAAAAGTATTTTTTAGTATAAATAAAAATAAAAGTAAAAATGTAATATTTTGTATTTTTTTATTCTAGAGTATTTAATAAAATAAAAATTATATATTTATATATGTATATTAATCAAATTAAATATGTACAATATAAAATACAATATGTACAAAAATAAAATATATTTAGGAAAATATTTTTAGTATGAATAAAAATAAAGAACAAAAATATAAGTATAAATTATATATATTTTTCAAGTCTTAATAAATAAAATAAAAGTATTTAAATACTTTTTCATGTTAGAAAAATTAAAATAAAATGCCAAATAAATATAAAAAATTTATGAAAATACTTTTGAGCATTTTTTATATTTGGAAATAAATAAACAAAATCAGAGATGAAAACAAAAATGCAAAAATATAAAAATACAAGAAATTAGGCCAGGGGGTGCAAAAAGGAAAAGATGGGGTGTCAAGAGTGAGCCAGGCCAAGCCCAGCCCACCACTTCATCTTCAACCTCCAGATTTGAAAAAAACGCGCGCGCCTGTTATCCTACATGAACATCCTGCATACGAGCTCTATTGCAAAAACACATAACATCAAACTTGTAGAGAATTTCAAGACGATTCCAACCATATAAACAACTTGTCTTAACTCTCAAAGACCAGAGAGAATTTCTCTGGCCGTAAAATCTGACCTAGTTTTTTCAGCATGTTCATGGATGAAATTCTCCTAGCACACTTAATATAAATGAATACTGAGCATATGTACAGCTTCATGGCAATGTACACTACATTTTTTTATTCACAAACCTAAGGCTAAATGTTCCTAAATAGAGAGATAGAAAGTGGAGAAAAACTTGTTTCAGTTGGATACGTGTAGGGCAATGTAGTGCTTTTCAACAAGGCTTGAGATGTTTGGTAGCTTGCTTGAAAATGGTGAACACTGTAAATGGAGTTACAGTTGGTGTTTGAGGTTTGGGATAGCTTGAGTGAGTTGAATGGAAGGTGTTTGAAGCAACTTGGGGCAAAACGCACGAGTAAAATGAGCTATGGAACTCAAGTTGCAGAACCTGCCCTGTTTTGCCAAAGGAATGTGATTTATGGCTATGGGGTGTTTAGAGGCTCAAGCAATCGTGTTTCTAGCTCAAAGGGGTGTGAGAAAGATGTTCAAACCGTTTGCATAAGTTGGTATTGGTTGGTTTTCAAGTTCTAAGGTTTTGGACAAGTTTCTTGTTTTTGAAGTAAGAATGTGGAAGTGAAGTTACAGGCCTGTACAGGCTATCAAATATGCTTGCATAATTTTCTCTTGGCCCCTCCAACTTATGGATTTGATTTTCCCTCTGATATATGGACCAATGCTCAAGGGATAGTGGTTTGACATAAAGCACATTATGGCAAAAATGGAAATGTGCCTTTTTCTACTTAGGGCTTAGTTTTGTGTACAATGTCCAAATGGCCAAAACAAAAGCTTAGACTGATGGGTTTGCATTTAATTATGGAGTGTGAAGTGTTTTAGAGGCCTGTAAACTAGTGTAAGGCATGCTGACTTGAAATTGCAACTTGCATGAACATGAATATGCCATGGATGAAAAGTGAGTTTTTTCCAACTTCAAGCCTTCGATTCTCCCTAAACACAAATGTGTTTGAGGAGTTCTTGGACAATTTGGAAAGCATGAAACATGCTATATAATACATATTTGAAATGAAACTTGAGATTCCAAGTGAAACAATGTGAAAAATGGCCAAGAAGATAGGTCAAAATCCTGCCTAAACTAGGGCAAAATTTCACTAAGTTAAAATTTTTAGGGACCCTTGTTCCAAAAATCATAACTTGATATCCAAGCTTCTTTTGAGAAAACTTTGTGAATCAAAGTTGTAGAATTTGTGGAGGAATACAACTTTCATGTTGGAGGTTTTGTTTGAATCCATTTGCATCATGGTGAAAATGTTGGGCAAAGTTAGGAAAAAATAAGAAAATTTCATAACTTAGAAAAATTCTAAGTTATGAAAATTTTCCATTTCAAACCCTAATTTGCAATTTTGGGTTTCTTGATGAACAAGTTTCATATTTTGACACATCTTGATGAAAAATGACCCTTGGCACTTGATTTTGACCAAAAAATCAAAATTTTGACTTTTCAGTGTACAGTCAAATTTTGATCAGTTGACTGAAAAATTCATCTGTCAATCCCATGCATTTGAGATCTTTTGAACTTGTTGAATAAGTCAAGATGATTTCATTGAGTCCTTGATTCCATGGTTGAACCTAATTTGCCATTGTCTAGGTCAAAAAGTCATAAATTGCCTTTGTACAGTCAAAACCCTAAAAATGACCATTTTGCCCTTTTGGTGATTTGATCAAATTTCTTGTGGAGTTGTGGTCCAAAATTGATCCAATGGTTCATATGAGTTCATAATGTTGATGTGGGTCAAAATTCATGATGTTTGACTTTAAATTGGCCACATTTGACTTTTTCCCCAATACAGCTGATTTCTAGGTCAACTGTCCAATTGACTGGGAAAAACTTTGATTCAAGGCTTGAAATTTGGTATGGACAAACTTATGAGTCCAACATGAAGTACAAAAGTCAATTTGAGCATTGTAGGTCCAAAAATCCTTGTGAAAACTCAAACCCTAGTTTAGGTCATCAGTGCAAAGAGATGTCTTGAGCAGAGCAAACCCTAGCTTGATCTTGAGTTCCAAGAGCCTTGTGATGAGAAATGTTGATAAAATGAGAGGGAAAATTTTGGGGTACAACAATTGCCCCTGTTCAATCTTCTTGAACCTGAAGAGTTAGATTGACAAGCTTGCCTTTCGTGACTCGAAGGTAAAAGAGGATTGGACACTAGAGTGCCCGTAAATTTGCACTCGTTAAAATGTAGCTGAGGGAATGGGCTTAAAGATGCCATTTGGAAATGGTAGAATCTTGCTAGAGATGGGCTTAGAGATGCCATCCAAAACTTGTTTGTTAAAAATTAGTAGAATGAACATCAGAATGGTATCCGTATTTGGAACGTATCTGAGTTGTTTCTGGATATTGGGTTCGTATGAGCAAGGGAATGACGTCCGTGTCTAGAGCGTATCTGAGCTGTAACTGTATTTGATTCTTGAATGAATATCAGAACAACTATCGTGTCTGGAGTGTATCTGTATTCTAAATGGGTAACAAAGAAACATCTGTGTATGGAGCATCTATGTGCTAGGGATAAATTCCGAATGAGTGACAGAATGGCAACCGTGTCTGGAGTGTATCTGGACTGTATCTGAAGTTGAGATCTGTATGAGTAGCAGAATGACTTCCGTGTCTGGAGTATATCCGTACTGTAACTGGGATCCGGACAAGTGACAGAATGACTTACGTGTCTGGAGTGTATTTGAACTTGAAGTTGATAGTTGAATCTGAATGAGAAATAAAATGGCCGTCGTGTCTGGAGCGTATCTAGTCTGTATCTAATTGCTGAAGTATGAATGAGTAATAGAATAACCGCCGCGTCTGGGGTGTATCCATACTGTATCTGAAATCTCTGAATAGTTGTTAACGATAGCTTTTTAATCTTATCCTGAAAAGGGTAGAATGTTAGCTAAAGCACAAAGTTATGTTGCATGATATGTATGATGCAATAAAATGTGTTCCATCAATGTTTATGATATATGAATGTAATGGATGTACATGTAAGCTGATTAGCTGTCTTGCTGAGGAAAATAAATCCTTGATAGCTGGAGATAATGAAATCTTTGACTGCTGCCAGGGAAAGTAAATCCTTGACCGATGTTGGGGATTCCAAAAATCTTTGATTGTTGAAGATGAGAAAACCTTGCTGATTACTGTTCGGGATAGAAAATCCTTGGCAACCTGCGGGGATCATCAAAACTTTGACAACTTATGTGGGGATGTGAGAATCCTTCATGACTTTCCTGGGGGAGAATGAGGACAAATCTGACGATCTCTATTGGGGAATCAAAACCTGTGAGGCTTCCACTGGAGAAATAAGGATACGAATCTCCGTTCTGCTGGGAAATAACTCTGTGGGGAGAATGTACTTTCTGCCGGGGAAATCAGGAGCTTGGGTTGTATGCCAATCTACTGGGGATTCCTTGTTTTATGGAGAACTCTGCTGGTGAATCGGAGGAAATTGGATAGTATTCCACCGGGGTTTAAGATTTGAAGTTTTGGACTCCGCTGGTGATGAAAGCTTAGAGTATTCTGGCTCCGCTGGGGATCGGGAGTTTTTTATAAACTTAACTCTGATGGGAATTTTGAAACCTAACTCCGGTGGGGATATGCATTTCAAGGTTTTAGCTCTGTTGAGGATCTGAATGACATACTGTAGGGGATTTCTTCTAGAATAGCCTAAAGACGTTTTCCTATACTTTCGACCTATCAATAATTATCCTTTCTTATTTTGTTTTATTTGTAAGCAATGATTATATTCAAATGCATATGCCTTTTTAACAAACCATTGGACGTTTTCAAATAAAACATAAGTGTAAAAAAGAAAGGAAAGGGCAAGCAAATTTCTGCACTTTGAAGTATCTTTGTATTAACTTTTGTAATTATCTTTGTACAAAGGAGACAGACATCCTAGTAAGAGAATGTTGTCATAAAAATGAGAAAAAATTTATTCAAAGAAAGATGGCTATGTGTAACAATTCCATGGGGTTCCCATTCTGCTATAGCCTTCACAACTCTGGGTATCTTGTCCATTCGTTGCTTCGTCCGTGGATGATTGGATTGATCAGAAGCTTGGAGCTTGGTCGTGAAGAGATTATCCTTAAAGTGATCCGACGAGACATAGTCATACGCTTTAATTCCCTAACTTTTGCCTGGACCGCCCTTTCGCGTTTTCGATCCACCGGGAAACCCTTTTTTGCCCAAGTCGCCCTTTCGGGTTTTCAACTTGCCGGGTGTACATATTTTTTTATTTATCCCTAATTTTTGCCTGAACCGCCCTTTCGGGTTTTCGATTCACCAGGACGCCCATTTTTGCCCAAGTCGCCCTTTCGGGTTTTTGACTTGCCGGGTCGTTTTATGCGTAGTATCTTTTGACTATGTCTGCGTTCGTAGGGCGCGGCAGGTCATCGTCGTCCATGGTGGTCAGAATCATTGCCCCACCAGAAAAGATGTTCTTGATCACAAATGGTCCTTCATAAGTAGGAGTCCACTTACCCCTGGGATCACTTTGCGGCAAGATGATCCGCTTGATTACATGATCTCCGACTTGATATACCTGGCGCCTGACTTTCTTGTTGAAAGCCTTGATCATCCGTTTTTGATACGTCTGACCGTGGAAAATAGCAGTAAGTCGCTTTTCATCAATCAAGTTAAGTTGATCAAGCCGGGTCTGAATCCAATCGTCTTCACTTAAACCAGCATCCTTCATGATTCTCAAGGAGGGAATCTGAACTTCCATAGGTAAAACAGCCTCTATGCCATATACTAAAGAAAAGGGGGTTGACCCAGTTGAAGTACGTGTCGTGGTACGATATCCGTGCAGAGCAAACGGTAACATCTCATGCCAGTCCTTGTAGGTGACTGTCATCTTTTGAATGATCTTCTTGATATTTTTGTTCGCGGCTTCAACATAACCGTTCATCTTTGGCCGATAGGGAGATGAATTGTGATGTTGAATCTTGAACTGCTCGCACAGAGCGGTGATCACAGTGTTGTTCAAATTTGTATCGTTGTCCGTGATGATCCTGTCGGGGATACCATACCGGCATATGAGGTTCTGCTTGATGAAGAGGGCAACCACATTCTTTGTAACGGAGGCGTAGGAAGTTGCTTCGACCCACTTGGTAAAATAATCAATAGCCACCAGGATGAAGCGATGTCCATTGGATGTCGTAGGCTTGATCTCTCCAATCATGTCAATTCCCCACATCGCGAATGGCCAAGGAGCTGTTAGAACATTGAGAGGAACTGGAGGAATATGTACCTTGTCAGCATAGACTTGGCATTTGTGACAAGTACGGGAATATTGATGACAATCGGCTTCCATGGTAGACCAGTAGTAGCCTACCCTTAGGATCTTCTTAGCCATCGTATGTCCGCTCAAGTGGGTGCCAAAGGTGCCACTATGTATTTCGGTCATGATCAACTCTGCTTCAACCTTGTCCACACAACGAAGTAGAACACAATCATGGTTGCGCTTATATAAGATACCATTGCTCAGGAAGAACTTGGCAGCATATCTCCTTAAGAACTTTTTGTCATTGAAAGAAGCTCCTTCAGGGTATTCTCGAGCCTGGAGATACCTTTTGATTTCATGAAACCAGGGTTGTTCCACTACTTCTTCGGTGTTAATCTCATGACAGTGCGCAGGTTCGTCCATTCGTTCGATGGTGATTTCGGGAGCCTCATTATCCCAGTTGAGTTTAAACATGGAAGACATTGTAGCCAGAGCATCTGCTAGCTGATTTTCTTCTCGTGGGAAGTGCTCAAAGGTAATCTGCTCGAAATGAGGCAACAATGTCAAGACATGTTATTTGTATGGGATAAGATTAGGATGTTTAGTGTCCCACTCTCCTTTGATTTGACTGATAACTAAAGCTGAGTCCCCAAATACAATCAGAGATTTGATTCCCAAGTCAATTGCAGCCTTGAGACCAAAGATACAAGCTTCATACTCGGCCATGTTGTTGGTACAGCTGAAGCAGAGTCTAGCAGTGAACGGTGTATGGCAACCTTCTGGAGAAATAAGCACCACGCCGATACCGTTGCCAAGTGCATTTGAAGCACCATCAAAGTACAGGGTCCATCGGGATCCTTGTTCAGGTCCGTCATACGGTCCGTTATCTTCAATGTTGTCCAATGTCATAATGTCTTCGTCAGGGAACTCAAACTTCATGGATTGGTAGTCTTCGACAGCTTGATGAGCTAGATGGTCAGCTAGTACACTCCCCTTTATAGCTTTTTGAGTTGTGTACTGGATATCATATTCAGTCAGGATCATCTGCCATCTAGTGATTCTTCCAGATAAAGCAGGCTTTTCGAAGATGTACTTAATCGGGTCCATTTTGGAAATCAGCAAAGTGGTATGTGTCAACATATACTGCCGTAGCCGGCGAGCAGCCCATACCAAAGCGCAACAAGTTTTCTCAAGAAGTGAGTAGCGAGTCTCATAGTCGGTAAACTTTTTGCTAAGGTAATAAATAACATGCTCTTTTCGGCCAGACTCGTCATGTTGGCCCAGTACGCACCCCATTGAGTTATCCAAAACAGTCAGATACATGATTAAAGGCCTTCCTTCGACGGGTGGCATCAAGATAGGAGGTTCCAGCAAATACTCCTTGATCTTATCGAAAGCAGCTTGACAGTCATCGTTCCATTTAACCACCTGATCTTTCTTCAACAACTTGAAGATTGGTTCACAGGTAGATGTTAGGTGAGAGATGAACCTTGCGATATAGTTTAAGCGTCCCAAGAAACCTCTAACCTCCTTTTCAGTGCGGGGGGCAGGCATTTCTTGTATAGCTTTGACTTTAGCAGGATCAAACTCAATGCCTTTGTTACTGACAATGAATCCCAAAAGTTTACTGGACCTGACTCCGAAAGTGCACTTGCTAGGGTTCAGTCTGAGCTTATATACCTTTAACCTGACAAACAGCTTCTGCAGATTGTCGAGGTGTTCCTCTTCTGTTTGTGAACGGGCTATCATGTCGTCTACGTAGACTTCAATCTCATGATGTATCATGTCATGAAACAAAGCTACCATGGCTCGCTGATAGGTTTCCCCGACATTCTCCAGTCCGAATGGCATCACTTTATAGTAGAAGGTACCCCACTGCGTAACAAAAGTAGTCTTCTCCATGTCTTCGGGGGCCATTTTGATCTGGTTGTATCCCGAGAATCCATCCATGTAGGAAAATACCTTGTGTTGAGCTGTATTGTCAACCAAGATGTCGATGTGTGGCAGTGGAAAATCATCTTTAGGGCTAGCCCTGTTTAGGTCTCTGTAGTCCACACACATTCTGACTTTGCCGTCCTTCTTAGGAACGGGCACAATGTTAGCAACCCATTGTGGATAGGAAGTAACAGCCAGAAATCCAGCATTGAATTGTTTCATCACTTCAGCTTTGATCTTTTCGGACATGTCGGGCCTCATTCGGAGGACTTTTTGTTTGATTGGTGGGCAGTCTTCTCTTGTAGGAAGACGGTGAACCACAATATCCGTATCCAATCCCGACATGTCTTCATAGGACCTGGCGAAGATCTCAACATATTCATTCAACAGCTAAACTAAACACTCTTTGACATTTGGCTCCAGGTTGGCACCCACTTTAACCTCTTTCTTGTCTTCCTCTGTTCCCAAATTGATAGTCTCTAACAACTCTTCATGGGGCAGAATAGCCCTTTCTTCTTGTTGCAAAAGTCTAGCTAACTCTCCAGGCACTTCACAGTCTTCATCACCTTCGTACTCGGCATGATTGACCAAATCTTCAGAGTCACTGAAGGCCAAAGCAGAATAGTCACCCATGGAATCCGGAGTGGATGGGTACCTACATTTTGTGAGTGTGGGTGTGTGTAAGGGATAGCCATCCTTAAACAAAACAAAATGTAAAAGGAAAGAAAATGAACACAACAGTTTATAGATGAAAACGTCCAATGATTCATTAAAATGGCATATGAAAATGAAGAATCAAAACCCCTTACAAATGGACCTATATGCCTCGGGTAAGGCATAAGGAAAAAAGAGTGCAAGAATTGTTTAATTATTACAGACCAAACAGGAAATTGTTCAAAGATAAATTACTGACTGATGAAAGTGATGGGAACAAAGTCTTTCGCCTCCCAGTTGCTTAATCCTCCTTCAATGGTTGTAAAGATCCAATCTTCAAAGTTGTCTTCTTCATCATCATCTTCTAAGGCATGAATCCCATGGTGAGTGATTTTTAAGGGTGGTCCTCCATCCCGGGAGCGACACATAGCTTTCTGGCCAGCGGCAGTGAAACCTAGTCCGAACTTGTCCGTCTTGTGAGGAAAATTAGGCAGTTGCCCCCACACTGTACTTCTTCCTTCTTTGATTACAGCCTCCGCATCTTTGAGGGATTCCATCTGAGACACATGCTTGGAAATGATCGGCACATCAGTCATTATCTTTTCTACTGCGACTTCAGGAGAAACCTCTTCAAAGTGTTAGAAAGGCGTTTCTATGAATTCGCCATCTAACTCCACATAGCGGAAGGAGTTAAGGTGACTTATCATATACTCCTCCTCACCATAAACCGTTATGATCTTACCCTGAACTGGATATTTTAGCATTTGGTGTAGAGAGGAAGTGACTTCCCCAGCATTGTGGATCCATGGCCTTCCCAACAAGCATGAATATGAAGGACGGATGTCCATCACATAAAATGTAGAGTTGAAAATTTATGTACCCACTTTGATTGGAATGTCCACTTCTCCATGAACCATCCTCTTAGAACCGTCGAAGGCTCTAACAATGATGTTACCAGGCTTTAGGGTCAAACCTTCACAATCCAATCTGTCCAACACCTTCTTTGGTAGAACATTTAAGGATGGATCAGTATCTACCAGAACATGAGCAAGTTTGGTCCCCCTGCACTCTACCGAGACATGCGGCACATCGTTATACTTTATTCCCTTAGGGGTCAAATCGGCATCAGAAAAACCAAGACCATTATCGGCTGTAAGGCTAGCCATGCACTCTTGAAACTGGTCCGCAGAAGTTTCTTGAGGCACGTGTGCCGTCTTCAGAAATTTGATCAAGGCTTTGGCACGAGCCTCAGAGCAGAGTAAGAGAGCCAGCATAGAGATTTTGGAAGGGGTTTACCCCAGCTGCTCTACAACATCATAGTCGCTCTTCTTGATTATCTTTAAGATTTCTTCCATCTCTTTTCGGGTGGTCTCGGGGATAACCACAGTCTGAGCCTTCGTCCTAACAGGCGCTTCTTGGATCCCCTTACCTTTATTGGTAGTAACATCAGAGGGTCTAGCTTCGGGTGCGTCAGTTTCTTCAATTATCGGACTTTGCACACATGGCTTGACAGGTATAGAAACTCTCGAGGGTCTGAAGACTGTCCGTGGAGGAGCAATCTTCGGAGAGAAGATCCTTCCGCTGCGAGTTATCTTGCTCGTTCTCGCAATATTCCCTATATCAGGGGTTTCATCATCGGAATTCTCTTCGGCTGATTGGATCAGTTTGATACCATGGTAGAAGATCTCTCCTCCGTAATTCCATGGTATCGTCTTGTTAGACTTATACGGGATAGGCCCTGCATGGTGATTTTCAGCGGCACAAACTTAGGATCAGGCGTAATCTTAACAGGCTTTTTGCAAGTCTTGGAAAGATTGTCGGAGATGGTTATTATAGCAATGTCATTAATTGAAGTAACAAGGGTAACATGAGTAATATGAGTGATAGTAGCAACAAGAGTCTTTTGAAAGAGGATATCTTGGGTATCCATCAAGCGTTGGATGCCCGATTTCAACAGTGGGCAGTCAGTTTGCAAGTTTGAACAAAAGTAACAGTCTTTTCCACAGCCTGGGAATATCCTGACTTTCATCAAATTCACTTTAATCATTGGCAACGGAGTTAATAGGTCATCAACAGTGGTAACATGAAGATCTTCCACAATGGCATGGACATTATGACCATGTTTTGGCATAGGAGCGGATATCACGTTGGGTTTTTCGGGAGCATCAAACTCTACCTCCTTGGCATCTATCAAATATTGGATCTTGTTTTTAAGAGCCCAACAGTTGTTGGTATCATTCCCTACACTGTCCGAGTGGTATGCACATTTTGCATTGGAGTGATAATAAGGAGAAGAGGTATTGGGCTTTTTCGGTGCTTCTTTCAAGTTCGTAAGGTTCAGCTTTAACAGATGAGGGAGGATTTAAGCCGGTGTCATATTGATTCGGGTGAATTGCCGTTGTGGCCTTTCTACCCTTTGCTGATTAGCTATTGGTTGATTGCTGTGAGGTTGGTCGGTTGAGGAGTTTTGGATCATAACAGCCCCCACCGTTGGTCGGCGCTCTGTTCTCCCTTGGTTTCTCTGGGTATGAATAGCATAAACTTCCTTCTTGGCTGGGAAGGTCTTCTTAATAGCAGTGGAAGCGGAGGCATCCTTCTGAATTTTACCACTTTTAATGCCAGCCTCGACCCTTTCACCGGTCAGAATTAATTCGGTGAACCCTACAGATGAGCTCCCGATCAAATGATTGAAGAATAGTCCTGACAGGGTCCCTAAAAACATGTCAACCAGCTCTCTATCCGACAATGGTGGCTGCACCCTTCCAGCCAAATCCCGCCACTTTTGGGCATACTCCTTAAATCCCTCATTAGAGGACATACCCATACTATGTAGTTGAGTACGAGTAGGCGCTAAATCTGTGTTGTATTGGTATTGTCGGTAGAATGCAGTAGCCAAATCTTCCCAGTTATGAACATCAGATCTCTCAAGTTGATAGAACCAGTCCAATTGCGTGCCTGACAAACTATGTTGAAAAAAGTGGACCCAAAGATCCTTATCAGAGGAGTGAGGATGGATCTTTCTGACGTAGGACCTCAGATGCATCTTTGGACAGGACAAACCGTCATACTTAGCAAATGTAGGTACTTTGAACTTGGGAGGAATTACGATCCCAGCAACCAACCCTAGTTCTTCGAAATCTAAACCAGGTACCCTTTTCAACTCCATGGCTGCCAACCGATCCTCAAGATTTTTATACTTATCATCCGCCGGGAGATATTTTTGTTCGGATTAATCTTCGTCCTCTTCCTCTTCTTCTTCTTCAGCTTCAGATTCGGAGGGCATTGCAACCCCTTTTCCTTTACCAACCCCTTCGTCAGACGTTGAGGGAAATTCCAGAACTCTCCTAGCCTGATGCTCAAATCTCCTTCCCATAGTGGCTACCCTAACTCTTTTCTTTTTCTTCCTTTCTGGTTCCTTCTCTTTTTCTAACAGTGCTTTAAGGTCATCTTGACCCTTTGCTAAGGTCATGATGAGTTGTTGGAATTGCGAATTCTGTGCTTGCAGATCTTTAACCGTCTGCTCTATATCCATCTTGCTGAAATAAACAGCAGAAAGATAAGGAAACCTGGCGTGAAGACCTGTTTATGCATATGATGAATGATATGTTATTCATGTAATGCATTCAAGGATTCAGAAATTCAAATTTGTTGCAAACAAAAAGTACACACGTTATATTAAGAAGAGATTTGTTAGTACATAAATGCCCCATGGGCAAAATATTACAAAATTCTTAATGTAAAAAGACATTGCGCATCCTCTTTGGCGCGATGTAAGTGTTAAGAGTTTCCTCTTCATAATGTCGGCGGGTAAGTTCCAAAACCTTCTTCTCACTGGCATATAAGCTGGCTTCAAAAGTATTCCGCTCTTCTTTGAGTTGTATCCAACTCTTTTGCAATTCTTCCAATGATTTTGGCATGTATGGATGTAGGAGGGTGTATGGAACCTCTCCTTCCATAATAGGCTCTTTGATCACGGGGAGAATGTGAGGGTAAGGCATCATAAGAATCTGGGCGCGGGTTCGTACCCACTTGAGGTAAGGCTCAAGAGGGATGGAATTCTTATGCCCCAGTGTCTTACTATCCACTTTGTTGGGCATCCTCCAAGCTCTGATAAACCTTTGTCGAAGTCCTTGAGCGTCGTTGTCGAAGTCAAAAACCAAGTCAGGGATCAACATATCATGAGGACCATCTCTCCGGGCATATCCAAACTGCCTTAGAGCTAAACAGGGGTTGTAGGTGATGCCTCCCCTAGTTCCAAGTAGTGGGACATTAGGGAATTCCCCGCAACGATCAATGATGATGACATTTTCTCTGGACTGAGAACACCAGTGAACATTAGAATGTGTGAGAGTCATCAACTGTTGTGACCACCTTAAACCCTGCTCATTCTTTAAAATTGATTGGGGTAGGTGAGAAATAAACCACCTTGCTAGAAGAGGAGTACAACACATGAGAACACCTCTTTTCCTCATTGTTCGTGTGTGAAATGAGTGTAGGATGTCCCCAAGTAATGTAGGTACAGGATTCCGAGATATGAAAATCTTGACAGCATTCACATCTATAAGCTGATCAGGGTTTGGGAACAAGACCAACCCATAGATGAGAAGTGCTACAATCTCCTTAAAGGCTTGTAGATCTAGAGAATTCCAGCAGTCTTGTGCCTTCTCAAACAGAAACTTTGCCAAGAAACCCTTGACACCACTTCTGGTTTCCCAATGACCTTTGATATCAGATGGTTGCAAGTGTAAGGCTTGAGCAACATCTTCAGGCTTTGGTTATCTTTCCATACCATTGTAGGGTAGTTGATGAAGAATAGGAATCCTCAGGAGTTGAGAAAATTCCTCCAAAGTAGGCACTAGTTGGTAATCAGGGAATGTGAAACAGTGGTGTAGGGGGTCAAAGAACTGGAAGATAACTTTTACCATGTCTTCTTCAATGTTGGAGTTGACCAAGTTGAGAAGTCTACCATGTCTTTCACTGAAAAGAGAACTCTCTGGAATCTTGGAAGTAAGCTCTTTGAGTTGAGGAGGGATTCTCACAAGGTTAACTTGAATTGTTTTCCTGCGAAGAGATTCCATGACCTACAAAACAAGAACAAAGATGAAGATCCAAACCCTTGAAATGGTTAGTGGATGCATATGATGCTTTATGATGTTCATGATGTATGCACAAGCATATGTACAAACAAGTCACACAAGATCCTAGTTTCAGGCTTGTATGAGGTTTCATAGGTAAGTACCCTCTTGAAGTTAGTTAGCTCAACCTGTCCTATAAATAGTAACCGGGTTCTAAGGAGCTCAAATATCACTGGATTATTTTCTGTGTTCATGTTTCAGTTTGGCCACTTAACCGACGACCGAAATATTCGAAGAAAATAACCCTCAATGAGTGTAGTATCGCGTATCTACCAACTTTGGACTGCATCAAAGCCGGTTATCTCACTACCCCTAAAAAAGGCCAAGATGGTCAAGTAAGGTTCTAAGAGTTCATTAGTGCTTCATGTCATCACTCAGCGGCCCTGTATTCTCTTTGATTGACTCAAAGGCTACCGGTACTCACAAATATGTCGCACTAATATAGCTATTGCTTCAACCATGTCGGTATACCCCGCATAATTTCCACAACGTATTGCTATTTACCTATGAATGTTTCCCAAAAATCCGGGTGGAGGATTTATACCCAAACAAGAGAACCAAATGTAAAGCAAACAAAGCAAACAAGATAAGCAAGCAAAGGTGATCTAAACCCTAAGGTTACTCCACTTTTAAAGTACTCCCCAGCAGAGTCTCCAGTTCTGTGATACGATGGGAGAACCGACTCAAGGTTTTGCGTTTGTGTTTGCAAATGTTTCGGTTTAGCAAGAGTCGCCACCGACTTTTTATTTTATCCTAAGGAAAGGTCAAAAAGCACAGGAAAGACCTTTGAGATATTTTCTTGGGTTCAGGGAGTATATTATGAAAAGGGAAGGTGCAAGCACCCTTTTCATCCATGGTTATCCATGGGCTCTTAGTTACTTGTTTAGATCACTTGATTTGCTTTTCCAATTGTTTGAAATGGTGCTTTGTGAGTGGTTTTGAAAGATGTTTTGAAAAGAGGCCATCGTTGTGGCAACCTTTGTAATGATTCTTGTTTGAATGTATACAAAGGTGTTTTTGTCTTTTGAAAAGATTTCAATGTTTGAAAGTTTGATTTGGATAATGTTTTGAAATTGTGTTGTGAAGTGTGTTTGAAAATAGCAAGGATGTTTTTGCAAGATTTTTGATCAAGTAACTAAGAGCTATCTACCCTATTTTACTCAAAGATCTTTCCTAATGTTTCTAACCCTTTTGATAGTGTTGTTTCACCATTGCATTTGGTGAAGAACCTTGTGTTAGAATGTTAAATGGGACAGGCGCGGGTCATTGTATAGACCATGATAGCAATTGTGTCAAGTATTCTGGCAAATTTTTGAGGGACTTGATCATTTTTGTTTAGGCAACCAAGATAGCGTCATCGAGGGACTATGATCTTTTGTTTTGTTTTTGTTTTGCCAAAGTACCCAACATGCATAACATGACCCATTTTTGAAGGCAACAAGTGGATTGTAACCCTAGGGGTGCAAGTGTGCATTGTGTTTGATTTTCATGCATTTTTGTCTTTGATTAGGTCAAACTATTTGTTGATTTGGATTTTTGCATACAAACCCTAATTCTCTAATCATGGCATAATTGAAAGCGTAAAGTGCGAGAATTAAAATTCTAAGCTATTACAACATGATTATAGAGATGGGGGGTACAATCTTTGAATGGGGGATATTTGACAAGAAATATAAACCCTAGTTTACTATTACATCCAAATTGAATTTAATTGCATGAATAATAAATGGATAATATTTAAATAAACAAAAAAAAGATAAATATATCAAATAATATGAAATATGCAAAAAAGGAGTTTTTGTTCATTGATGTATGTAAAATATTTAATGTAAAAAATAAAGGAATAAATAAAAGATTTATTTTATTTGTTTAAGGGTAAAACCCTAATTTCTTTAAGAAAATAAATACATTATATTATTTATATACAATAAAATATATTAATATATGTAAAAATAAAATATACTTAGAAAAAAATATTTTTTAGTATAAATAAAAATAAAAGTAAAAATGTAATATTTTGTATTTTTTTTATTCTAGAGTATTTAATAAAATAAAAAGTATATATTTATATATGTATATTAATCAAATTAAATATGTACAATATAAAATAAAATATGTACAAAAATAAAATATATTTAGGAAAATATTTTTAGTATGAATATAAATAAAGAACATAAATAAAAGTATAAATTATATATATTTTTCAAGTCTTAATAAATAAAATAAAAGTATTTAAATACTTTTTCATGTTAGAAAAATTAAAATAAAATGCCAAATAAATGTAAAAAATTTATGAAAATATTTTTGAGCATTTTTTATATTTGGAAATAAATAAACAAAATCAGAAATGAAAACAAAAATGCAAAAATATAAAAATACAAGAAATTGGGCCAGAAGGTGCAAAAAGGAAAAGAGGGGGTGTCAAGAGTGAGTCAGGCCAAGCCCAGCCCACCACTTCATCTTCAACCTCCAGATTTGAAAAAAACGCGCGCGCCTGTTATCCAACATGAACATCCTGCATACGAGCTCTATTGCAAAAACACATAACATCAAAATTGTAGTGAATTTCAAGATGATTCCAACTATATAAACAACTTGTCTTAACTCTCAAAGACCAGAGAGAATTTCTCTGGCCCTAAAATCTGAACTAGTTTTTTCAGCATGTTCATGGATGAAATTCTCCTAGCACACTTAATATAAATGGAAACTGAGCATATGTACATCTTAATGGCAATGAACACTACATTTTTTATTCACAAACCTAAGGCTAAATGTTCCTAAATAGAGAGATAGAAAGTGGAGAAAAACCTGTTTCAGTTGGATTCGTGTAGGGAAATGTAGTGCTTTTCAACAAGGCTTGAGATGTCTGGTAGCTTGCTTGAACTTCACTTGACCTTCTCCAATAGCTAGCTTATCTTGAATGTCCTTGAATCAGCCTATAGAACTCAACCTGCACAAGCTCAAAATGAAAATGGTGAATACTGTAAATGGAGTTACAATTGGTGTTTGAGGTTTGGGATAGCTTGGGTGAGTTGAATGGAAGGTGTTTGAAGCAACTTGGGGCAAAACGCACGAGCCAAATGAGCTATGGAACTCAAGTTGCAGAACCTGCCCTGTTTTGCCAAAGGAATGTGATTTCTGGCTATGGGGTGTTGTTGTACCCCAAAATTTGCCTCCCATATTTCTCAAGACATGTCAAGAATCATCTCCAAGTTGTTCAAGATGGCTCAAGAGTTGGACAGTCAAATCATCTCCTAAGGCAGTCAATTCAAAATTAGGGATTTGTGTTGCATCAAGGTCCTTACATCCAAATGACCTCAAGTTCTCCTTAATGTCCTAACGTATGCTCAAATTCAGAAGGTATCCGACTGTGTGAGTTTTCTCGAAGAAATATGGTGAAAAAAAGTGTGCTGAAAGTGCAGTTTTTACGCGCTAAAAAATTCATAACTTAAAGATCGTGGCTCGTTTTGAACCCGTTCCGGTGGCCAAAATTCCGTCTTGACGTCATCTACTTTTTCATCTCTCACGAATGGAAGCCAATTTCGATCTGAAGGTCTTCAAAAATGTGGATTTATCAAGTATTTTCATACAGAAAATTTGTGACAGAAGTTTATTTGCGTCATGTTCAGAAAATCATAACTTGGTCGATTTTCATCGTATCGAGCTGGTTCCAGCGCCAAAATTTCACAAATTGAGTTGGCTACATTTTCGCAGAAGGTATTGAGTTCAAACGGTACTCAAAAGGCCTTCATGTTTTGCTCAGAGTGCATGATGCGCCGAAAATCCTGAATGCTGAATACTATTTCATCTGAGCCGAAACTTCGAAAATTCATAACTCGGTCAATTTTTATCGGATTAGGCTCATATTTTTACACAAGGTCACTGACTCATAGATCTACAACTTTTCTTTAAAAGTCGAGACCGAATTATGCTCCGATTAATACCAGTTTTTTATTGAAGAACGTGTCAGAGTCGACACTGGAGCCCAAAATAAGTTTGTCCGAGATGAAACTTCAAAAATTCATAACTAATTCACCATTTATCCGATTGAGCCGATTTTCGGACAGGAGTTAGTTCTCGATGTCGGCTACATTTTGTTTTCACATTTCAACTTCAAAAATTGCACTTAAGCCTCTGCGATTTAACCTACAACGTGACGAATTCAAGTGAACATTGGAGGCCCAATTGCACATTCAAAGCCCATTTTCTTTGCTCTAATTTCCATTATATAATCACATTCTTTTCACACAAACCAGAAGGAGAGAAAAAAAAACCCTTGCCACAACGCTGTCAGAATATCAAATTCTTTCAAGAACCCTAAAACCTTGAAATCCTTATTACAAATCTCTCTCTCACTATAAACAAGCCATCCCGGTTACAAACCAACATCTCATTACAAACAAGTCATCCCGGTTACAAACCAACATCTCACTACTTCTCCAGTAAGGGTAAGGCTGGCTTGATCTCCATGATCAAAAGGGCATAAAGGCATTCATGTCACTACTTTTCCAGTAAGGGTAAGGTTGATTTGACCTTCATGATCAAAAGGGTATAATCATTCATACATGCCATATTGGCCTAAACATTAAATTTCTTCATATATTGGCTTTGTTTGTATTTTATGATATATAGTAATTTATTTAGTGTGTTCATGAGATTCAACACTGCAGATTTTAGACAGGATCCCATGCAGGTTCATTAAGAAAGGTTGAGGCCAAAACACAAATGGCCAAAAGCCAAAACACAAATGGCCAAAAGGCAAAATACAAATGGCCAAAACAGAACAGCTTACACATGACACCAATACATGGCGAGGCAGACATCCTGAGAAGGTTAAGGAACGTTGATGCCAGAACACAAATGGCTAAAAGCCAAAATACAAATGGTCAAAACAAAACAATTTACACATGACGCCAACAGCTGTTTCACCCCTCCAATCAGGCCCGTATACTCCTAAACTCTCTTTATTTTTATTATTTTTTTTTTAATTAATTAATCGTTATTCTTTTTATTAATCACTAACTAATTAATCTTTTTTCTTAATAAAATCAAAAACCAAAAAATATATTTTATTTATTAAAATTAAATTCAGCACTTTATTTTTGTAAATAAATATTAATTCAATTAATTTAGTTTAATTAGGGAAGTAACTTTAATATTTTTTGCAATAATTAAAATTAATTTAGACGATTAGGTTTTTATTAACTTTGATCAAATTTATTTTTATTTCCTTAAATATCAAAAACCCCAAAAATATTTTAATTAATTAATTAGTTTATTAATTTAATTGTTAACTTAATTTAATTTCTTTTAATCCAAAAATAACCAAAAAAAAATCACTTTCTTTCAAAAAAGGGTCAAAACCCTAAAAATACGTCGATTTAATTTTCTTGCACGCGATTCATTTGATTCAAATTTTGTAATTGTTTCCCGGTATGTAATAGTTTCAATAGGACTTTTAATTATTTATTGTTTTTATTTACTTTCTGCAATTTAAATTAAAGGGTTTGTCTTTGGCGATGTAAATACCCGACGCCTTGTAATAGCTTAGATTTAATTTTTCGCAATTTAATTTCCGCACAATATTAACTGTTAGATGTTTGATAAATAGGCAATGCATGACAAGATCAATCTTTAACTTAAAATCAACATAGCTCGCCCATAACATGTACAGATAAAATTAACCGAAATAACCCACTTGCACATGCCACTCTTAAGGTACACCTCGCTTGGTTGCCTCGAACGTGGTCATTGAGTATAGGAAGTTTTAGAAGTCGCACTCTTGTCCAAAGATCATAGTTGCCTCGAAACGGTTGCCTCGGAAAAATGATCTAGGATATTAGGGTTACCGCTAAGGCATCCTAACATTGCTTTAGTGACCATACGTCCCTTAATCGAATTGACCCGAAAACTCCAACGACGGTGCTACCTACTCCTCAATAGTGGGATATCACTGTCTAAAGGACATTTGCACAGTTTAATTCCTCTTTGAGTAGGTAGATGGTTCTAAGTATTTTCTCCTTTTAAAATAAAACAAAAACTTTTCGCACTTACACTCCTTTCAAACAAAAAAAAACTCTTTTGAAACCCACAAACACAAAGAAAAGCAAATTTTGAAAACACAATGAGCAAGTACCTAAGAGCCCGTGGATAACCACGGATAGAAAGGGTGCTAACACCTTCCCTTTCTATAATCTACCTCCCGAACCCGAGAAACATCTCAAAAAGGAACTTTTTTATGCTTTTGTCCTTTCCTTGTTGGATAAAATAAAAGACGGTGGCGACTCTTGCTTACCGCGACATTTTGCAAAAACAAACGCAAACACGAACCAGCATTCCCAAACAGTCAGTTCTCATTCCCACCGATCATAGAACTGGCGACTCTGTTGGGGATTCTTATAAGTGAGGTGTACCTTAGGATTAGATCACTTGTGTTTTCAATTGTATGCTTTGTATGCTTTAAATTTTATGGGCTTGTATCAGAGTTATATAGATCCTAACCCGGATCTGGGGATACCCTTTAGGTAAGTAGCAATAAACTGTGAGGGATCTGTACGGCGTAAACCGATACGGATGAAGCAGTAGCTACGTTGGTGTGGCATCTTAGTCTGTACCAATATCCCTTGTGTTGGAACGAGGAGAATATGGGTCTTCTAAGGAGTCATTAAGCACCAACTGACCTTAGAACCTTAAATTGACCAACTTGGCCATAGAACGTAGCAGTATGCTACACTCATTGAGACTAAACTCTCGCGATGATTCCGGCCGCAAGAAAAGGTTGCTAAACTGGAATTATGACCGATTGAGGGTAGTCAGTGATATTGAGATCCTCTAGAACCCGGTTACTATTTTTAGGACAGGTTTAAACCAACTGAACTGAAAGAGGGTAATACCTAAACTCCATGTCAGCCTAAACTTAAGGCTATTTGTGTGACTTGTGTGCCTTCAAACCTGAACTACTTGCACATTCTTGTTATCTGACAACATGAGTTCCTTGCAGGTTTTGTTTACAGTTCTTATCCAATAATTTGGACTTATTGCAGGGTTTACTTACATCACCTCACGCTTTTGCTTAAACGCATAGCATACACATCATAACATCATGCCTTAACATTTCCTTAACCATTTCAAGGATCTCGAGGGTCTGTGATGCAGGTTATGGTACATCAGATGTCGATCAAGGGGCAAAGGGGATTTATTTTCCTCTAGCCAAGGTTGTCTAGAAATCAAAACACGATAACTTGAGTCAGGGGCCATGACCCACTCGATATGGTGAGCTTGACTCTTGAAGAAGGACTCTCAACAACATGAAGCTCCTTCAATCAAGCTACCAGATTCAAATTCTAACAGTTTCTTGTTTACCCCGCGAGATCCTTGAAAACATTGCATACATATATCATATATATCATTGCATAACAGGTCATCCAGTACAGGTCTCTCATGTTCCCGCTGTTTATTTCAGCAATGGCTTTCCAACCAGACAACCAGGATCTTCATACTCAAGAGACTCAGTTCATGGAAATCTTCCTAAACCTATCCAAGGGGCAGGAAGAGTTGAAAACACTCCTCATTGGAAACTTGGTCAAGAAAAGTCCTGAAGACAATAAGGACGAACGGTTGGAACAAATGCAAGCTGAGTTCAATGCCATGAAAACCCAGATGCTGGGGCAGATGGCTCTTATCCAAGGCTTAGCCCGGGAACAAGAAGAGCTGAGAACCATTATCAACTAGCTTCATCAAGACATATACAACAACATGAAGCGAACAGTCAAGGTCGGGGACCAAGTTATTAATCAACGTCCGAGAAGTCAAAGGTTTGGTTTGATGAAGAATAGACCTCTCCAAGTTGCTACTACCTCACGGGTCCAACAACGACCTCGCTAAGAACAACGGGTTGATCAGAGTAAGCCAAACATGCCTAGGAGGCAATTTACCAAGCTCAACATGTCGCTTCTCAAGCTTTACAACACCTATTAAGATCGAATCTGGTGACGTTAAGGGACCCTCCTAAGAATCCCAACACAGCCTCCCCAAGATACAATCCTGATGCAAGGTGTGCATATCACTCCAATAGCCCGGGGCATGATACTAACATCTGTTGGACGTTGAGCAACAAAATTCAAGACCTGGTTGATGAAGGAGCATTGGAATTCACACAAGATGGTCAGGCTGAGTTCTTCTACCATCCCTCCAAGGTTCACCATTTGAAGTGACAAGTCCTGAGACGAGAAGACTTTTTTGTGCATTAGAATTTTCAATTTGTAATTTTCTTTTGATTGTTAAAACATTTATTCATGTCAAACTTTATTACTTTATCAATGCATTGCATATGTCTGTTTTGAATCAATCCATTCGTATTCACTATATTCAAATTGCTTTCATTTTTTGTGATGATCAACTCTCGAAAAAAAATTCTAAGCCTTTAGAGGGAGGATGACGAAAATGATACCAAAATCTCTACAGTATGCTTTTGAACAGACCCCGCTGATGATGTACAGGCATTGTTTCAAATCCTAAACATCGGAGTTATAAGGAAGATAATCCCTAGTCAACTCCTTTGAGCCAAAGAAGTTGGAGTTTTTTTTCGTTTCACAAATTAAAACTCGTAATTATAACCTGGGGCAGGGTAGTTTCTTAGTTAATTCGGGTGCACAATGAATGGTAGCAAAGAAGTCCTTACGAAACAAAAGACGGCGATGGTTCCATATAATCGTAAGGACATGCAGTAATTATCTCTTGAAATAAAAGCCCATCAAGTCAAAACCTATGAAGGAGACTTACAAAACTGGGGCATTCCGCTGACTGTAATCACAAAAGAAATAGTTCAGGCAAAAGACAGGGATAATAAAAAATAAAAAAAAGAGGTCCTGCAAACTCTCAACAAAATGACTTCCTGTTCAAAATAAATTGTCAGTATCCGAACCATCACTGGTATGTCAGAGCAAAGACTCAAACAAGATCTAATGCACGATTAGTTGAGTTTAGGATCGAAGAACATCATGAAGAACGGGTGGGTACAAATAAAATTTGAGCCTTTATCCTTTGTTTCTTAAAACCGTGAGCCAGGCCACGTTATAACCCTTAAAAGTCCTAGCTGAAGCATGGGTTAGTTCGAAAGCATACTGTTACAAAAGGTATCCTGACTCCTGTAGGGCTTGCTGTAAATCCTGAGTTGACATCACATTTTACAAAATTTGCCTGTTTTACTGAAAAATGCATTTTCAAAAACTTCAAGACAGACATAAGCTTTGCATTCTTAAAACAACATTGTTTGCATATGACTATTTGTTCAACAGCAGAGAAATTCGCACGACGAATATCTAGTGGACAAAAACCTTTTCAATAAAAAGGATCAACTCAAGTGGAAAGACACTTCCAACCAAGGGGAACGGCATGATCATTGTCCATCATTTGGGGAAGTCAAGTCAAGATTAAAGGAATCTCTCAAAATGCCAAATAGCCAGGGGCAAATCTCCATCAGAATCAATTGGGGCATTGGACATGAATTCCAGCAACGAATCTTGCATGATCAAATGAAGATCTTCTGGTAGTATGGTAACACTACACTACTGACAGTGACAACTCCCTACACTCTGAGAGCGTGGACATAGTCAAAAAAGTACTATGCATAATCAAAGACCCGCTAGGTTGACTGGCCTAGGCAAAAATAAGGGCTTCCCGGCGAACCAAAAGGGTTCGGGCAAAAATAAGGGATGAAAATGAATAAATCTGTACACCCGGCAAGTCGAAAACCTGAAAAGGCGGCTTGGGAAAAAAAGGGTATCCCGGTGGACTGAAAACCCAAAAGGGCGGTCCAGGAAAAAATTAGGGATCAAAGCGTACGACTATGTACCGTCATCTCGTCACTTGCCTACCAGAAGAAGACTTGTCATTTCAATCGAAAGACACCAAGCACCTCATAGGTTGGGATAATACTCGATCCACAAGGCCTCCGTAGGCACCTTCTCCCGCAGAAACAGGTGCATAAGAAATGTCCAAACTGTATAGTTGCTCTGTCCACCAGGTACTAGGGTAGGTTCAGCTGAAGAATATGGTTACGATACCTTCACTCCCCGCAGAACAATACAGTAATGGTAGCTCTCCCAGCTGAGACTCACGATCATGAACAAATCAACAATACTCTCCCCAAACAGAGTTAATCTACCATCAGCCCTAAAAAGGTTTGGTATCTCCAGAAGGTCTTAATCTTCCCCAGCGGAGTATAAAGATATTCCCCAGCAAGTGTAGGAGCATCCCCGACAGTCTTAATGTTCCCCAATAGAATATAGAGATATTCCCCGGAAGAGTACAAGATATCCACAGTGGAGTCATTTCCCCAGTGCAGTCTAAAAAAGCTTCCCCACCAGAGTTGAATCATCTTACCCAGTAGATTCTGGAAGCCTATCCCCTGCGGAGCACAAATAAGTCTCCCCATCCAAATTCATAAGGTTATCCACACAAGAATCTAACTGGGTTATCCTCAGTGAGTTGCGACTGAAAGATCATCCCCAGCGAAGTTCTTTCTATCCCCAGCGGAGTTCATCATTAAAATCCCCAACAGAGCTTATCAACGGAATCCCCAATGGTGTTTATCGTTAAAATCTTCAGCAGAGCATCTCTCTCCCACAGAGTAATCCCCCTCGGAGTAATCTCTTCATCAGTTTATTCCTCAATGGAGTCTTGTTCTCTTGCAGGTTTATTCTCGCCATCATCTTCGTTCATCATCCCCAGCGGAAATGAAGAACTCAACTCTATTCTCCAGCAGCCCCGGGATTTATTTTCCCCAGCTAAAACATCACACTTCCATACATCATGATACATGCATATACGCATCATACAACACAAATCTCATTTATTTTGAGAACATCATGACATCATGCATTTCATACATCATGACATTGCATACGGCTAACGTTTTTCCCTTTTCAGGAAAAGGTCAATCCAAAGATGGCTACCATCAACCTTTTTAAAGTTCCAGATTAATACCTGTAACAAGCCAGGAAAATATCTGTGGACGACTGATTGTAGATTAATACCTGTAACAAGCCAGGAAAATTATCTACATGAAGAGATTGAAGATTAATACCTGTAACAAGCCAGGAAGACCTTTCTTTCTCAGGTCAGAGATTAATACCTGAAACCAACCAGGACAGCTATCTCCTCGACCAACCTTTTCAAGTTCCAGATCAATACCTGTAGCGAGCCAGGAAAATATCTGTGGACGACTGATTGTAGATTAATACCTGTAACAAGCCAGGAAAATTATCTACATGAAGAGATTGAAGATTAATACCTGTAACAAGCCAGGAAGACCTTTCTTTCTCAGGTCAGAGATTAATACCTGAAACCAGCCAGGACAGCTATCTCCTCGACCAACTTTTTCAAGTTCTAGATTAATACCTGTAGCAAGCCAGGAAAGATATCTGTGGACAACTGATTGTAGGTTAATACCTGAAACCAGCCAGGAAAATTATCTACACAAAGAGATTGAAGATTAATACCTGTAACAAGCCAGGAATACCTTTCTTTCTCAGGTCAGAGATTAATACCTGAAACCATCCAGGACAACTATCTCCTCGACCAACCTTTTCAAGTTCCAGATTAATACCTGTAGCAAGCCAGGAAAGATATTTGTGGACAACTGATTGTAGGTTAATACCTGAAACCAGCCAGGAAAATTATCTACACGAAGAGATTGAAGATTAATACCTGTAACAAGCCAGGAATACCTTTCTTTCTCAGGTCAGAGATTAATACTTGAAACCAGCCAGGACAACTATCTCCTCGACCAACCTTTTCAAGTTCCAGATCAATACCTGTAACAAGCCAGGAAGGCTATCTGTAAACGACTGATTGTAGAGTAATACCTGTAACAAGCCAGGAAAACCATCTACACAAAGAGATTGAAGATTAATACCTGTAACAAGCCAGGAAGACCTTTCTTTCTCAGGTCAGAGATTAATACCTGAAACCAGCCAGGACAACTATCTCCTCGACCAACCTTTTCAAGTTCCAGATCAATACCTGTAGCAAGCCAGGAAAATATCTGTGGACGACTGATTGTAGATTAATACCTGTAACAAGCCAGGAAAATTATCTGCATGAAGAGATTGAAGATTAATACCTGTAACAAGCCAGGAAGACCTTTCTTTCTCAGGTCAGAGATTAATACCTGAAACCAGCCAGGACAGCTATCTCCTCGACCAACCTTTTCAAGTTCCAGATCAATACCTGTAACAAGCCAGGAAGGCTATCTGTGAACGACTGATTATAGAGTAATACCTGTAAAAAGCCAGGAAAACCATCTACACGAAGAGATTGAAGATTAATACTTGGAACCAGACAAGACAAGTTCTATAACCTCAACGGTATACTCCCAATGAGCACGAGTCAATTCCTAAGTCTCAACAAAAGTTAGACTTCCCCAGCGAAATCTTCTACAAACAACAGGTAAGCAAGTTCTCGCTAAGGAATCTCTTATGCGATCGACACTCCTGCAGATGGCATCTGTAAGCCTATACTCCAACCAACAATCTCCAAATGGCATGTGTAAGCCCATCCTCCTACCAACAATCTCCAAATGGCATCTGTAAGCCCATTCCCGACATCACAATGCTGATACTACACCATGCGAGTGCAAATTTTTGGGCACTCTAGTGTTCAATTATCTTCCACCTTCGGATCACGAAAGGCTCGAAAGCCAATATATATCCTCAGGTTTAAGAAAATTGAACAGGGGCAACTGTTGTACCCCAAAATTTGCCCCCCCCATATTTCTCAAGACATGTCAAGAATCATCTCCAAGTTGTTCAAGATGGCTCAAGAGTTGGACAGTCAAATCATCTCCTAAGGCAGTCAATTCAAAATTAGGGTTTTGTGTTGCATCAAGGTCCTTACATCTAAATGACCTCAAGTTCTCCTTAATGTCCTAACGTATGCTCAAATTCAGAAGGTATCCGACTGTGTGAGTTTTCTCGAAGAAATATGGTGAAAAAAAGTGTGCTGAAAGTGCAGTTTTTACGCGCTAAAAAATTCATAACTTGAATATCGTGGCTCGTTTTGAACCCGTTCCGGTGGCCAAAATTCCGTCTTGACGTCATCTACGTTTTCATCTCTCACGGATGGAAGCCAATTTCGATCAGAAGATCTTCAAAAATGTGGATTTATCAAGTATTTTCATACAGAAAATTTGTGACAAGTTTATTTGCGTCATATTCAGAAAATCATAACTTGGTCGATTTTCATCGTATCGAGCTGGTTCTGGCGCCAAAATTTCACAAATTGAGTTGGCTACACTTTCACAGAAGGTATTGAGTTCAAACGGTATTCAAAAGGCCTTCATTTTTTGCTCAGAGTGTGTGACGCGCCGAAAATCCTGAATGCTGAATACTATTTCATCTGAGCCGAAACTTTGAAAATTCATAACTCGTTCAATTTTTACCGGATTGGGCTCATATTTTTACACAAGGTCACTGACTCATAGATCTAAAACTTTTCTTCAAAAGTCGAGACCGAATTATGCTCCTTTCAATACCAGTTTTTTATTGAAGAACGTGTCAGAGTCGACACTGGAGCCCAAAATAAGTTTGTGTGAGCTGAAGCTTCAAAAATTCATAACTAATTCACCGTTTATCCAATTGAGCTGATTTTCAGACAGGAGTTAGTTCTCGATGTCAGCTACATTTTGTTTTCACATTTCAACTTCAAAAATTGCACTTAAGCCCCTGCGATTTAGCCTACAACGTGACGAATTCAAGTGAACATTGGAGGCCCAATTGCACATTCAAAGCCCATTTTCTTTGCTCTAATTTCCATTATATAATCACATTCTTTTCACACAAACCAGAAAGAGAGAAAAAAAAACCCTTGCCACAACGCTGTCAGAATATCAAATTCTTTCAAGAACCCTAAAACCTTGAAATCCTTATTACAAATCCCTCTCTCACTATAAACAAGCCATCCCGGTTACAAATCAACATCTCATTACAAACAAGTCATCCCGGTTACAATCCAACATCTCACTACTTCTCCAGTAAGGGTAAGGCTGACTTGATCTCCATGATGAAAAGGGTATAAAAACATTCATGTCACTACTTTTCCAGTAAGGGTAAGGTTGATTTGACCTCCATGATCAAAAGAGTATAATCATTTATACATGCCATATTGGCCTAAACATTAAATTTCTTCATATATTGGCTTTGTTTGTATTTTATGATATATAGTAATTTATTTAATGTGTTCATGAGATTCAATACTGCAGATTTTAGACAGGATCTCATGCAGGTTCATTAAGGAACGTTGAGGCCAAAACACAAATGGCCAAAAGGCAAAACACAAATGGCCAAAACAGAACAGCTTACACATGACACCAATACATGGCGAGACAGACATCCTGAGAAGGTTAAGGAACGTTGATGCCAGAACACAAATTGCTAAAAGACAAAACACAAATGGCCAAAACAAAACAGTTTACACATGACGCCAACAGCTGTTTCACCCCTCCAATCAGGCCCGTATACTCCTAAACTCTCTCTATTTTTATTATTTTCCTTTAATTAATTAGTCGTTATTCTTTTTATTAATCACTAACCAATTAATCTTTTTTCTTAATAAAATCAAAAACCAAAAAATATATTTTATTTATTAAAATTAAATTCAGCACTTTATTTTTGTAAATAAATATTAATTCAATTAATTTAGTTTAATTAGGAAGTAACTTTAATATTTTTTGCAATAATTAAAATTAATTTAGACGATTAGGTTTTTATTAACTTTGATCAAATTTATTTTTATTTCCTTAAATATCAAAAACCCCAAAAATATTTTAATTAATTAATTAGTTTATTAATTTAATTGTTAACTTAATTTAATTTCTTTTAATCCAAAAATAACCAAAAAAAATCACTTTCTTTCAAAAAAGGGTCAAAACCCTAAAAATACGTCGATTTAATTTTCTTGCACGCGATTCATTTGATTCAAATTTTGTAATTGTTTCCCGGAATGTAATAGTTTCAATAGGACTTTTAATTATTTATCGTTTTTATTTACTTTCTGCAATTTAAATTAAAGGGTTTGTCTTTGGCGATGTAAATACCTGACGCCTTGTAATAGCTTAGATTTAATTTTCCGCAATTTAATTTCCGCACAATATTAACTGTTAGATGTTTGATAAATAGGCAATGCATGACAAGATCAATCTTTAACTTAAAATCAACATAGCTCGCCCATAACATGTACAGATAAAATTAACCGAAATAACCCACTTGCACATGCCACTCTTAGGGTACACCTCACTTGGTTGCCTCGAACGTGGTCATTGAGTATAGGAAGTTTTAGAAGTCGCACTCTTGTCCAAAGATCATAGTTGCCTCGAAACGGTTGCCTCGGAAAAATGATCTAGGATATTAGGGTTACCGCTAAGGCATCCTAACATTGCTTTAGTGACCATACGTCCCTTAATCGAATTGACCCGAAAACTCCAACGACGGTGCTACCTACTCCTCAATAGTGGGATATCACTGTCTAAAGGACATTTGCACAATTTAATTCCTCTTTGAGTAGGTAGATGGTTCTAAGTACTTGCTCCTTTTAAAACAAAACAAAAACTTTTCGCACTTACACTCCTTTCAAACAAAAAAAACTCTTTTCAAACCCACAAACACGAATAAAAGCAAATTTTGAAAACACAATGAGCAAGTACCTAAGAGCCCGTGGATAACCACGGATAGAAAGGGTGCTAACACCTTCCCTTTCTATAATCTACCTCCCGAACCCGAGAAACATCTCAAAAAGGAACTTTTCTTTGCTTTTGTCCTTTCCTTGTTGGATAAAATAAAAGACGGTGGCGACTCTTGCTTACCGCGACATTTTGCAAAAACAAACGCAAACACGAACCAGCATTCCCAAACAGTCATTTCTCATTCCCACCGATCACAGGTGTTTAGAGGATCAAGAAATCGTGTTTCTAGCTTAAAGGGGTGTGAGAAAGATGTTCAAACCGTTTGTATAAGTTGGTATTGGCTGGTTTTCAAGTTCTAAGGTTTTGGACAAGTTTCTTGTTTTTAAAGTAAGAATGTGGAAGTGAAGTTACAGGCATGGACATGCTATCAAATATGCTTGCATACTTTGCTCTTGGCCCCTCCAACTTGTGGATTTGATTTTCCCTCTGATATATGGACCAATGCTCAAGGGATAGTGGTTTGACATAAAGCACATTATGGCAAAAATGGAAATGTGCCTTTTTCTACTTAGGGCTTAGTTTTGTGTACAATGTCCAAATGGCCAAAACAAAAGCTTAGACTGATGGATTTGCATTTAATTATGGAGTGTGAAGTGGTTTAGAGGCCTGTAAACTAGTGTAAGGCATGCTGACTTGAAATTGCAACTTGCATGAACATGAATATGCCATGGATGAAAAATGAGTTTTTTCCAACTTCAAGCCTTCGATTCTCCCTAACCACAAATGTGTTTGAGGAGTTCTTGGACAATTTGGAAAGCTTGCAACATGCTCTATAATCCATATTTGAAATGCAACTTGAGATTCCAAGTGAAACAATGTGAAAAATGGCCAAGAAGATAGGTCAAAATCCTGCCTAAACTAGGGCAAAATTTCACTAAGTTAAAAGTTTTAGGGACCCTTGTTCCAAAAATCATAACTTGAGATCCAAGCTTCTTTTGAGAAAACTTTGTGAATCAAAGTTGTAGACTTTGTGGAGGAATACAAATTTCATGTTGGAGGTTTTGTTTGAATCCATTTGCAATTTTGGGTTTCTTGATGAACAAGTTTCATATTTTGACACATCTTGATGAAAAATGACCCTTGGCACTTAATTTTGACCAAAAATTCAAAATTTTAACTTTTCAGTGTTCAATCAAATTTTGATCAGTTGACTGAAAAATTCATCTGTCAATCCCATGCATTTGAGATCTTTTGAACTTGTTGAATAAGTCAATATGATGTCATTGAGTCCTTGAGTCCATGGTTGAACCTAATTTGCCATTGGCTAGGTCAAAAAGTCAGAAATTGCCTTTGTACAGTCAAAACCCTAAAAATGACAATTTTGCCCTTTTGGTGATTTGATTAAATTTCTTGTGGAGTTATGGTCCAAACTTGATCCAATGGTTCATATGAGTTCATAATGTTGATGTGGGTCAAAATTCATGAGGTTTGACTGTAAATTTCCTACAGTTGACTTTTCCCTCAATACAGCTGATTTCTAGGTCAACTGTCCAATTGACTGGGCAAAAATTTGATTCAAGGCTTGAAATTTGATATGGACAAACTTATGAGTCCAACATGAAGCATGAAAGTCAATTTGAGCATTGAAGGTCCAAAAATCCTTGTGCAAACTCAAACCCTAGTTTAGGTCATCAGTGCAAGGAGATGTCTTGAGCAGAGCAAACCCTAGCTTGATCTTGAGGTCCAAGAGCCTTGTGATGAGAAATGTTGATAAAATGAGAGGGCAAATTTTGGGGTACAACAAATAGGCACACCCAATAACTGAGAAAACTCTTCCAAGTAGGCACTAACTGGTAATCGGGAAATGTAAAGCAATGATGTAAAGGGTCAAAGAACTGAAAGAGAACTTTCACCATGTCTTCATCAGGGCTTGAGGTGACCAAACTAAGGATTCAACAATGTCTTTTAGTGAATGGGGAATTCTCAGGAACCCTTGATGCCAATTCTTTGAGTTGAAGGGGCACCCTTACGAGGTTGACTTGGATGGTATTTCTATGAATGAGAGCCATGTCCTACAAAACAGACACAAAGATAAGTCCTAAAAATCCTTGAAATGGTTAGTGTGATATGCCAATGTTATGATGTTATGATGTCATGTATAAAAAAATATATACAATCACACAAACAGATCCTTAGGTTTAGGCTTGCATGGATTCCATAGGTAAGTACCCTCTTGAAATTTAGTTGGTTCAACCTGTCCTATAAATAGTAACCGGATTCTAGGGGATCTCAATATCACTGATCTTTCTTCACCGGGAATTGTTTCAGCGTAAGCCTCTTTATTAGCGACCAAAATATCCCAGAAGTCAGATCTTAATGAGTGTAGTATCGTGTATCAATTAACTTCAGACTGCACCAAAGCCGGCTATCTCACTACTTCCTAATGGCCAAGTTATTCAATTAAAGGTTCTAAGGTCAGTTGGTGCTTCGTGACACCACACATGGGCCACGTATTCTCCTTGACTACTCAAGGGCTACCGGTACAAACAAATATGTCACACCAACATAACTATCATTTCAACCGTGTCGGTATACCCTGCACAGTCCCCACGATCTATTGTTACTTACCTAAAAGGTGCCCCATATCCAGGTGTAGGATCTTTACAAGTGAACCCAAGCAAACCCTCAAAGTTAAAGCAAACAAAACACACAATGAAAGCAAATATAGCATGAACTAAACTCTAAGGTAACCCCACTTTATAAGTATCCCCAGCAGAGTCGCCAATTCTGGGATACGGTGGCAGAACCGACTGTTATACTGGTTTTATGTTTGTGTTTGCAAATGTTGCGGTAAGAAAGAGTTTCCACCGAATTTTGTTTTATCCAACAAAGGAAAGGGTGAAAAGAACATAAAAAGACCTTTTGAGAGTTTTCTGAGTAAGCGGGTAGATTATGGAAAGGGAAGGTGTTAGAACCCTTTCCATCCGTAGTTATCTACGGGCTCTTAGAAGCTTAGCTCATTTTGAAAAATACCTTGAAATTTTTGTGTGTTTTGAAAAGTTTTTTTAAATGCCTTAGTGCGGCGATTTACTTTATGATAATTCTTGTATCGGTCCTTAATAGTGTTGATACAACATTTTAAAATGTTTTTAAATGTTGTTTTGTGTAAGTGTGAACGTTTGTTTTTGAGCAAGCATCTAACATCTATCTACTTTTACTCTAAAGGTTTATTCTTTTCCTCCATTCCTTTAGACAGTGATATCCTACTATTAGTGAGTAGGTAGCCCTATCGTTGGATGTTTGAGGGACATTCGAAGGGACTTTTTATAGTTACAAAGGCAACTGGGCGAGAAATCTTAATAACTACCCTAGGGTTTTAAGATCATTGTTTACTGAGGCAACATCGAAAGGGTCATCGAGGGACTTATGATATTTGAACCAGAGGGTAGCCACTAAAATCTCTCACATTTCGAGAGTTGTGACTATTTTTCGAAGGCAACGAAAGTGGGAGTACCCTAGAGGTGTATATGTGCAAGTGTGCTTGTTTCAGTTATTTGTCTTTGAATTTAAGTTTGCTAGCATTTTGTTTTTATTCTTGCCATACAATCCTATTATTCATGCATCTAACAATTAATAGTTTGCAGTAATTAAAAGTGCGGAAACTAAAGCTACACTCTTACATGGATTCAGGGTGGAAGATTATTTACATGTCCAAAAGTGGGGGAAAAGTATAAAAAAAGCAAAACAAAAGCCCTAATTAATTCTATTACATCCAGTAGACAGGTACAATAATATGAATCTAAACGCGCGCGAAATGGAAAAGAGCGTCTAAAAAATCTTAAGGTATAAAAATCTTTTTTTGTTTGTTATTTTTTTGCATGAAGAAAATTGAATTCCAAATAAATCCTAATTCTATTAATTTTAAAATTAAGAAATTGGTTTAAATAAAAATTAATTAATTTACAGAATTAGTTTGATTAAAAAAAATACTAACCTAATGTTTTTTTGTAATTTAATTTAATTTTACTGATTAAACAAATTAAAAAAAAATTAAAACAAGTAAACAACAAAAATATGAATGGGTCTAATAGAAAAAAAAAGTATGGAGCGAAATTCACTGGGCCCAAATGAGAGAAGCCCAAATTTGTCCTTGGATTCAATGGGGAGACCCCAGGAGAGTCTATGATGAGGTTGCATGCATAACCTAGAAGAATTGATTATGCAAATATCATTATGATACGGTGGGAGAACTGACTTGGTTATTTTGCGTTTGATCACAAATGTTACGGTTAGCAAGAGTCGCCACCGACTTTTCTTTTATCCAAAAGGAAAGGTGAAAAAGAACAGGAAAGACCTTTGAGATTATTTCTTGAGTTCGGGGGGTAGATTATGAAAAAGGAAGGTACTAGCACCTTTTTCATCCATGGTTTTCCATGGGCTCTTAGTTACTTGCTAGATCACTTGCTTTTGTTTGAAATTGTGCTTTGTGTGGTTTTTGAAAGTATTTTGAAAATAGGCCATTGTTTAGGCAAACTTTGTAATGATTCTCGTTCGTAAGAATGTATACAAATATGTTGATCTTTTGAAAATGTTTTAAAGTTTGTAAGATGTTTTGAAAGTGTAGGTGTTTGTTTTTGAAAATAGCAAGGATGTTTTGTTTTGAAAGTGAGGAAGTAACTAGGAATAATCTACCTACTCAAAAGTCTTTCATGTTCATTTCCTTTTTCCTTTGACATTTTTATCTTACCATTGATCTGGTAAGTAACCCTATCTTTGGATGTAAATGGACGAGCGTGGGTCATCGTATAATCATGATTAGCAATGTTGCAAGGTATCTAAGCATTTTTCCTTAGGGACTAAGATCATTTTGAAAAGGCAACATAGATAACGTCATCGAGGGACTATGATCTTGTATTTTTGATTGTCTTTGCTAAGATACCTCACATGCATAATATGACCATTTTTGTAAGGAAACCAAGTGGATTTACCCTAGGGGTGCTTGCGTGCGAGTGTATTGATTTTCATGCTTGGTTTTTATCTTGAATTAGGGTTTGCTACTTGTTGATTTTATCTTTCCATACAAGCCCTAATTACTAGCATTTATATAAAGCGATAAATTGCGAAAAGTAAAATTACTACGCTATTACATCATTAGGGAAGGGGTGTACAAATTAAATAGGGATTGCAAGAAAATTAAACCTAATTATCTATTACAACCATATTGAATATTGTACAAAATTGAAAATAAAATGCAAGAATATAAATGGAAAAAGAAATGATTTTTGTTGTTTTTATGAAAGGGGTTTTAACCTAATTAAGTGAGATGATTAATAAAAATAAATAAAATTTAAACCTAAATTAATTAAGGAAATTAAGTTTAAAAATGTATTTTAGGGTTTTTTGTGAAAAGGTTTTAACTTAATAAAAATAGTATGAAAATTAATTAATTAAAATAAACCTAAGTTCTAAATTAATTTTGAATAAAAAAGAAAAATAAAAATAATAATTAAGCCTAAGTCTAAATATTAATTATTTAAGAAAAAGAAATTAATTTGTTTAAGAAAATATTTTTTAGTCTTTTTGTTTTATAGAGAAAATAAAATATATAAGTGTAAATAATAAATAAAAACAAATTTGAATTTTTTATGATTAATGAAAATAATAATAGTAATAATAATAATAATAGTTAATAATAATAATAAATAAAAGATAAAAAAAATGAAATAAAATAAAAATAAGCCAGGGAGGTGGATTAGTAATGCAGGGGGTGTTGTGAGAAAAAAAAGATCAGGCCCACATGGAAACCCAGGCGCTGCAAAAAAGCACAAAAAAGTCAAAAAAATAGTGAAATAATACAAAAGGTCACGTTGGGGCTTGAATCCAGGACCTAAGGGTGACAGGCGCGCGCTTTAACCACTGGGGTGGTGATACATCCGTTAACTTGTGCGAAAGGATAAATACATAACACAAAATGCGCCCTGATTACACTTCATCTTTAACCTCCAACCAAAGGATCTGTAACTTGCTCATTTCTCAACCATTTACAAAAATGTAAACATGAAAATTGTCCATTTTGTCACACGAATTCAACCATATAAATATCATAAGCTATAAATCAAAGATGAATGAGAATTTCTAAAAGTACCAAATTCTGACCTAAATATTTCAGAAAGTTCAAACTCAAAATTCTCCTAGCTCAATCAAAATAAATGAAATCTATGGACATGTATAGTTTCAGGACAATGATGTCTACATTTTATCTTCAAAAATGCAAGTCTAACAATGTCTAAATATGAAGATAGAAGTTCAAGAAAAATACCTCAAAACTGGAAATCGTGAAATGGATTTGAGCTTGTTTCAGGCAGTGCTGATGATCAGGTTAGCTTCCTTGGAACTCTAGGAAGCTAATGCAATGGCTGGCTTGAGCTGAGGGTGGTTGGAATGGTATGGAGAAGTCCAATTGTGATGCTCTATTTTTTAAAGAGAATCTGAATGAGTATCAGAATGACATTCGTATCTGGAGCATATCTGAATTATATTCGTATCTAGAGCGTATCTAAATTGTATCTGAATGTTCAGCTGGTCGTGTAGATAATTGTCCTGGCTTGTTTCAGGTATCAATCTCTAACCTTTTTGTTGATTGTTGATGATAGCCATCGGCTGACTGATCTTTCCTGAAGAGATGAAAGATTAGTTGTATGCAATATCATGATGTATGAAAGGCATTGTATAATGATGTTCTCAAAAAACTGAATGAGATTATGTTGTATGCGTTCGTGTTGTCAATGTCATAACGTATGGATGAGATGTATAGGCATATAAGCTATGTTGATGTAACACTGTTGGATTAGGGAAAATAAATCCCTGATTGCTGTTGGGGACGTAGAGTCTAAGTCTTCAGGTTTTGAAGTGTTAACGAGTTGATGAGCTCCTATTTGTTAGAGAAATAAACTCTTGTTGTAAGGGAAGCACCGTGTGTGGATCGTGAAATCCTGTTGGGGATCCTGAGAAATTGGACTACCTTTACTGGGGATTGATAACTGGAAGTTTTGTTCCGCTGGGGATTAAGCTGCACACTGTGGGGAATTTTATGGAATAGTCTAAAGATATTATCCTATTTCTTAAAGCCATCAGCGATTGTCTTTCTATTTTTTGTTCCTTTTTGTTCATTTGTAAACAGTAGTTACGTTCAAAATGCATATGTTCAAAAATAAATCATTGGACGTTCTTGTAAACAAAACACGGAAATAAAGAAAAACATATAGTTTTGCACTTTCAAAGGAAATCTTTGTATTAACTTGAATGAGTATTTTGAATGAGACGAATCATCCTAGTAAGAGAATTTTATCATAAAAAAATGGGAATTTAATACAAAGAAAAGATAGCTATGTGAAATAATCCCAAGGGGTTCCCATTCTGCTATAGCCTTCGTGCCTATGAGCATCTTGTCCACTTGCTGCCTTGTCCGAAGTTGATTGGATTGATCAGAACCGCTGAGTTTGTTAGTCGAAGCCAAAGGTTGTTCGTAAATGTGATCCAACGGGACATAGTTGTACGCTTTAATTCCCTAACTTTTGCCTGGACCGCCCCTTCAGGTTTTCAGTCCACCGGGATACCCTTTTTTGCCCAAGTCGCCCTTTCGGGTTTTTAACTTGCCGGGTGTACAAATTTTTTTGTTTTATCCCTAATTTTTGCCCGAACCTTTTTGGTTCTCCGGGATTCCCTTGTTTTGCCTAGGTGTGTCAACCTAGTGGGTCTCTTATGTGTAGTATCTTTTGACTATGTCCGTGTTCATAGGGTGCGGCAAGTCGTCACCATCCATAATGGTCAAGATCATTGCTCCACCAGAGAATATGCTTTTGATCACAAATGGCCCTTGGTATGTAGGAGTCCATTTGCCCATGGGATTACCTTGCGGCAGTATGATGCGCTTGATCACCAAATCCCCGACTTGATATACTTGGCGTCTGACCTTTTTGTTGAAAGCCTTGATCATCCGTTTTTGATACATTTGACCATGAAAGACAGCAGTAAGCCTTTTCTCATCAATCAAGTTTAGTTGATCAAGACGAGTTTGGATCCAATCTTCTTCATTCAGCCCTGCATCCTTCATAATTCTTAGAGAGGGGATCTGGACCTCAATAGGCAAGACAACCTCCATGCCGTATACTAGAGAGTAGGGTGTTTCCCCGATTCATGTGCGTGACGTGGTACGATAACCGTGGAGAGCGAATGGTAGCATCTCATGCCAATCTTTGTACGTGGATGTCATTTTCTGTATGATCTTTTTTATGTTCTTATCTGCGACTTCGACATCACCATTCATCTTCGGCCGATAAGGGGAAGAATTGTGGTGCTGGATCTTGAATTGCACACACAGTGCGGTGATCATAGTGTTGTTGAGATTCATACCATTGCTAGTGATGATTCTCTCTGGGATACCGTACCGACAGATGAGATTCTGTTTGATCGGGCTACAACATTCTTGGTAACAGAAGCGAAAGAAGTCGCCTCAACCCACTTCGTGAAATAGTCAATAGCCACCAAGATGAAGCGGTGTCCATTAGAGGTTGTTGGCTTAATTTCAGCAATCATATCGATGCCCCACATATCAAAGGGCTAAGGAGCCATCAAGACATTCAAGGGAACCGGAGGTACGTGCACCTTGTCAGCATATATCTGACACTTATGACAAGTTAGAGAGTGTTGATAGCAATCTACTTCCAGGTAGACCAGTAATAACCTACCCGTAAGATTTTCTTTGCCATCGTATGCCCACTGGAATGGGTGCCAAAAGTGCCTTCAAGTAGATCAGCCATGATATTTTTTGCCTCAACCTTGTCTATGCAACGGAGCAAAACAGAGTCATGGTTGCATTTGTAGAGAATGCCATTACTATGGAAGAACTTAGCAGAGAATCTCCTTAATAACTTCTTATCATTGATTGAAGCTCCTTTCGGATATTCTTGTGCCTCGAGATACCTCTTGACCTCGTGAAACCAAGGCCGGTCCACTATTTCTTCAGTATTAATCTCGTGACAGTGAGCTGGTTCATCCATTCGTTCAATGGTGATCTGGGGAGCCTCGTTATCCCAATTAAGTTTAAACATGGATGACATTGTAGCTAGCGCTTTCTCGAGCAGTGAATATCTTGTTTCACAATCGGTAAACTTTTTGCTCAGGTAATAAATAACATGCTCTTTTTGGCTAGACTCGTCATGCTGCCCCAACACACACCCCATTGAATTTTCAAAAACAGTTAGATACATGATCAATGGTCTTCCCTCGACTGGTGGCATCAAAACATGAGGCTCTTATAGGTACTCTTTGATCTTGTCGAAGGTAGTTTGGCATTCATCATTCCATTTGACTACTTGATCTTTCTTTAGCAATTTGAAGATTGGTTCACAAGTAGCTGTTGGGTGAGAAATGAATCTGGAAATGTAGTTTAACCATCCCAAGAATCCTCTTACTTCCTTCTCAGTACGAGGAGCAGGAATTATTTGTATTTCTTTCACTTTGGCGGGATCCACTTCAATACCTTTATCGCTGACGACAAAGCCTAGGAGTTTACCGGACCTCACCCCAAATGTGCATTTATTTGGGTTCAACCTCAGCTTGTATTTCTTTAACCTCTCAAACAGCTTCTATAAATGGTCAAGATGTTCTCTTGCAGTTTGAGATCTGGCTATCATGTCATCCACATAGACCTCTATTTCGTGATGTATCATGTCGTGAAATAAGGCTACCATGGCACGCTGATAGGTTGCCCCAACATTCTTCAACCCGAACGACATAACCTTGTAACAGAAAGTGCCCCACTGTGCGACGAAGGTCATTTTCTCCATGTCCTCAAGCGCCATTTTGATTTGGTTGTAGCTTGAGAAACTGTCCATGAAGGAAAACACCTTATGTTGTGTTGTATTGTCAGCTAAAGTATCGATGTGGGGAAGTGGGAAATCATCCTTATGGCTTACCCTATTTAAATCTATGTAGTCCACGCACATTCTCACTTTTCCGTCCTTTTTAGGCACGGGAACCATATTGGCGACCCATTGCGGATAGGAGGTGACAGCCAAGAATCTGGCGTTGAATTATTTCATGACTTTCGCTTTGATCTTTTCGGACATGTATGGTCGCATGCGACAGACCTTTTGTTTTACCAGAGGGCAGTCTTCTTTTGTTGGTAGACGATGTACCACGATATCTGCATCAAGTCCTGGCATATCTTCACACGACCAGGCAAAGACCTCAACATAATCATGTAGCAACTGAATCAGACGTTTCTTGACACTAGGTTCCAGATTGGCACCCACCTTAACTTATTTCTTGTCCTCTTCGGTACCTAGGTTAACTATGTCCACTGGTTCTTCGTGGGGCTGAATGGTCCTCTCTTCTTGTTGTAGTAACCTGGCTAGTTCCCCTGGCACTTTACAATCTTCCTCACCTTCGTCTTCGGCTTGGTAGATTATATTTTCAGAGTCACAGAAGGCCATAGCAGAATCGTTACCCATGAGATCCTGAATGGATGTAGACCTGCATTGTGAGTGTGTGTAAGAGTATATCTATCTTTGAAAGAAAGTAAAACTGTAAAAAAGAAAGACAAAGATCACAAATTTTGTATGCAAAAACGTCCATGATTCATTGATGACATATAAAAATGAGATGACAACCCTTACAAATGGACCGTTGTGCCTCGGGTAAGGCACAAGGCTTTAAAAGTCTGAATTGTTTAATTATTACAGATCCGACAAAATTTAAAGACAATTACTGTTAGATGAAAGTAATTGGGACAAAAATCTTTAGCTTCCCAGTTACTGAGTCCTCCATTGACAGTTGGGAAAATTCATTCCTCCAGGTGCTGCAAAAAAGCACAAAAAAGCACAAAAAAGTCAAAAAATAGTGAAAAAATACAAAAGGTCACATTGGGGCTTGAACTCAGGACCTAAGGATGACAGGCGCGCACTTTAACCACTAGGGTGGTGATACATCCGTTAACTTCTGTGAAAGGATAAATACATAACACAAAACGGCCCTGATTACACTTCACCTTTAATCTCCAGCCAAAGGATCTGTAACTTGCTCATTTCTCAACCATTTACAAAAATGTAAACATGAAAATTGCTCCATTTTGTCACACGAATTCAACCATATAAATATCATAAGCTATAAATCAAAGATGAATGAGAATTTCTAGAAGTACCAAATTCTGACCTAAATATTTCAGAAATTTCAAACTCAAAATTCTCCTAGCTCAATCAAAATAAATGAAATCTATGGACATGTATAGTTTCAGGGCAATGATGTCTACATTTTATCTTCACAAATGCAAGCCTAACAATGCCTAAATATGAAGATATAAGTTCCAGAAAAATACCTCAAAACTGGAAGTCGTGAAATGGATTTGAGCTTGTTTCAGGCAGTGCTGATGATCAGGGTAGCTTCCTTGGACCTCTAGGAAGCTAATGCAATGGCTGGCTTGAGCTGAGGGTGGCTGGAATGGTCTGGAGAAGTCCAATTGTGATGCTTTATTTCTAAACTTGGAAATGGATGAAGATGGTGTTACAATCGTGTAACAGGGATGTGGATGGCTAATGTATGATGTTTGGAAGCTTTTGGAGGCAAAAGGCCAAGAAACGCACGAGTGAAATGGAAGTTTGAAGTTCTTGGTCAGAATATGCCACAATGGTGGTTTGTGATGCAGTTCTGAGTTTTTGAAGTTTTCAGGGCTTATCTATTCATGTGTTATCTCGGAAATAGTGTATGTATTTATAGGCAAGAGGTTTTATGTCTTATATCAAGTCAGAATTTGAAAATCAAATGTTGTAGCATCTTTCTTGTTTTTGAAGCAAAGTTGAAACATCTTATTCCAAGGCAAAGTACAGGGCTGCATAGAGTGGTTAATACTTTGTACATGCTTGCTTTTGGTTTATATGGTTTGTGTGTGTAGAAATAACAAGTTCAATGCTCAAGGAGATTGGACTTTGTGATTAAAGCCACTTTTCAAGAATAGCAATGGTGCCTTACTTCCAAAAATGGAAATGCAAATTGGATAATGGTTCAAATGCTTGGACAATGGCTCCATATGTTGTGTAAACATTTAATTAAAGAGTGAATTTCAAGTTAGAAGCCTGCAAAGTGTGATTATGCAGCATGGCTATGTGATTTGGTCAATTGTGCATCACAAATTCTGCCTTGTAAAACAACTTGAAACCCTAACTTCTGACCTTCGATTCTACTTGCTCACAAATGATCTCAAGGAGTTATTTTACATTTTGGAAAGCTTGTAATGTGATCTACAACTCCTTTTTGAATCACTTTTGAAAATTCCCCTTGGAACTATATGAAAAAGTGCCATGAAGTTTGGTCAAAATCCTGCCTAAACAAGGGCAAAATTTCACTAAGTGTTTAGTTTCAAGACTATGACTTCATGAATTAATAACTTGAGATCCAAGCATTTTTAGGAGAATTTGTGTAAAACAATGTTTTAGATTTGATGGATATCTACGACTTTCATGTTGACAGTTTCTTTTGAATCCTTTTGCATCATGGTGAAAAATTTGCTCAAAGTTGTGAAAAAACATGAAGTTTTAAACACTTAGAAAATTTTCCGTTAGAAAACTTTGACTTTTCAAAATGAAATCTTGACTTTTTTATTTCTTGATGAATAATTTTCATATTTTGACATATTTTGATGAATTGTGATCTTTGACATTGGATTTTGACCAAAAAGTCAAAGTTTGACTTTTCAGTGTACAGTTGACTTTTGATTAGTTGACTGAAAATTCACTATCAATCCAATTGATCTTGAGCAATGTTTTAGGTCATTCCATTAGGTCAAAATGATGCAATTAAACTCTTGAGATCATGCTTCAAACCAATTGATCATTTTCTAGGTCAAAAATCAGAAATTGCCCCTTCTCAGTCAAAACCCTAATTTTGACCATCTTGCCCTTTTGATGATTTGATCAAATTTCTTGAGGAATTATGGTCCAAACTTGATCAAATGATACATATGAGTTTATAATGTTTATGTGGATAAAAAATTATGAAGTTTGACTGTAAATTGGCCATAGTTGACTTTTTCCCCAATACAGTTGATTTTTAGGTCAACTGCTCAATTGACTGAGCAAAAGTGTGATCCAAGGCTTGAAACTTGGCATGAGTAATATTAGGGGTCCATAATTATCCATGAAAGTCATATGAAGCATTTAAAGTTCAATTATCCTTGTGAAATCTCAAACCCTAATTTTGGTCATCAGTGCTTAAGGAGGTGTCTTGAGTTGATCAACCCTAGTGCAATCTTGAACCAAGAGAGATCTTTGTGAGAAAATATTTGATAAATGAGAGGGAAATTTTTTGGATACAACAATCATGTTAGACAAAATAAAATTGCAAGGCTTGGGTATCAAACCCATGCCCTTCCTTTTAATTTGAATCCCCCTCATTCGAAGGAAATTAGATTCGAAGGCCCTTAACAGTGGTCTCCTGGAATTTGGTCACTGCAACTTACATGTTAAATTATTCACAAAAAAAGTAATAACACTAATATGAAATAAAAATGGGTTTAAAATAAAGATTGGATGAGTTTGAGATTGGAAATCCTCTTTACCAAACGAAGGTACTTCGATCTGCAGTTCTGGGCGTGGGATGGCTTCCTGGAAGCCTCGGGAGAACGAAGCTGGTGTTTGTTTGGATTGAGGGAATTTTTTAAAAAAACCTTTCGAATTTTGCAACTTTGTGAAAGTTTGGGGAATTTATTGTGATTCTGGTGTAGGCAACGTGCGCGTGTAAGTGAAATATTTCTGTCTCGTGGCAATGTTTTTGTGTCTCCTCCCTTTTTCCCGTCTCTCTTTCTTTTGTCCTTATTTTTATTTTTCATTTCCCCCTGGAAATGTGGTGTTAGCCTTGTATTTATAGGAGTGTGGGGAGAGCAAGTATGGCAAGAGACAAAGGCTTTCAAGGCCATGAGACAAAAATCCGACATATTGAAAGTTGGCCATGTTTGGATAATTCTTGCCATTTTGAAATCTTGAGTGAACCTAGACATGTTTCTCCCCATAACTCTTTCAGATGCCCCATATGTATGTCCTTCGAAGGCACCATTTGTGTATCCTTCGAATGGACCAAATGTATGTCCTTCGAAGGCATCATTTGTATGTCCTTCGAATGGACCAAATGTATGTCCTTCGAAGTAACCATTTGTGTGTCCTTCGAATGGACCAAATATATGTCCTTCGAAGGAACCACTTGTATGTCCTCCGAATGGGCCTTTGAATTCTTCTTATAATGGACCATATGAATGCTTCTTTGGAAGGGACCATCTTGTGTGTCTAAGTATGGAAAATTGTGTGTTGAAGATTTTTAGAGGTGGAGTCAAAGTAGGCCTGAAGATAGACATTGCCCAGTCGAATATTGCATGTAGATAGCCATTGCTTTGTGAATCGAAGGTAAGTTGAAACGGGCCTTTTTCCTTGTGGATCAAAGGCAAGTTGAGGGGGCCATTTCCTTGTGCGCTGAAGGCAAGCATAGAGGGAGTATTTGCATAGTGCGCTGAAGGCAAGCATAGAGGGAGTATTTGTCCAGTGCGCTGAAGGCAAGCATAGAGGGAGTAATTTCCTAGTGGATCAAAGAAAAATCTGAAGAAGCCTTTGCCATTATGAATCAAAGGCAAGCATGAAGAAGCCTTTGCCCAGTGGGTCGAAGGCAAGCATGAAGAGGCCTTTGCCTAGTGGGTTGAAGGCATGCATGAAGATGCCTTTGCATAGTGGGTCGAAGGCAATCAAGAAGAGGCCTTCGCCTAGTGGGTCAAAGGCAAGCATGAAGAGGCCTTTGCCTAAATGAAGCTTGCATGCAGGAGGCCACTGCTTTGTGAATCGAAGCAAACTTGTAGGGATTTCTTGCCTTGTGAATCGAAGGTAAGCCTGAAGCAACCAATGCGCAGTAAAAGCCTTGTGAATTGAACTTGGTCTAAGAGGGCCCAACGCCCAATTGAAGCTTGTGAATTAGGCATGCATTGAAGGAAGCCAAATTCCCAATCGAAGACTGGTGATCCAAGCTTGCATCGAAGGATTTTAGATGCCCTAATCAAATTACCTTGTTAATGTTCCAATCGAAAGACACTTGACCATCTTCAAAAAAATTTATTTTCTTTAGCAAGTGTTTGTAACCACCCATGCAAGGGAAGTTCTTGGAAAACATGAGAGGGAAAATTTTGAGGTACAACAGAACGATATGTTGATCTGTAGCTTTTTGAAAACTTTGACAAATTTCTCAAAGTCTTTCTCTTTTGTGTCCTTCTTTTCTACCCGAGAAGGATACAACAACTCAATCACTGGTTTAGTCTCCTTTGCACTCATTTCTTTAGTTGGTTTCATAGGCAATACCATTTCTTCCTATTTTTCTTATTTTATCTCACTTCCAGCTCTACCTCTATGATCTTATAATCAATTTCCTTATGTTATTCAACTTTTGACCCCTTCTGACTTCTTGTTGTGACATTGTTAACATTCTCATGAATTTTCTGATTGCCTTGTACTTGTAAAGATGATTGTTGTGCTATTTGTCCCACTCGAACTTCAAAATTCTTTATTGAAGTTGCGGTGTTCCTGTGGTTTCTCATTGTCTCTTATTGAAATTGAGAATTATAGGCAACCATATTTTCAATAACTAACTCCCAATATGCCTTCTGAGGAGCTTGTTGTTGATTTTGGCCATTTCTGCTCTTTCTAGAAGAAACTTGGATGATTCTTCCACCCTGATTGTAGGTATTTGAGTAAGGATTATTCCGCCTAAAAATTTTTTATCTCTTCAACTTGTTGTGGAGTTGCAAGACAATGTACAGTCATGTGTGGTCCACTATAAATTTCACAACTTGCCTTTTATCCCTGTTGAACCTGAGCTATCTGCTGAGTACCCATTTTCATTACTTTCAGCTTTTTCTCCACTTCTACAACAATTATCTCTTCAATTTTGAGTTGCTTGTCAACTTATAACTTTAGATCAATCACTCCATATGGTTTACTTGCAACCCTATCATACAACTCTAAATGCTCATTTGCAGCAATGGCTTCAATGATCTTCTTTACACCAGTGGCTGTTGTAAAGTTGGATGAGCCACTGACAGTTGTATCAATAAGTTGCTTTATCTTCATTCTGAGACCATTTACAAACATTTGCATTTGTTAATTTTGGTCCATATTGTGAATGGGACAAGCTACCAATAACATCTTTAACCTCTTATAAGCATCACCTAGTGACTCTTCCTCTTTCTGCTTAAAATTCACAGTATCATATCTTTTGAGAATATAAACAGAAGCAAGAAAGTATTCATCAATAAAAGTTTTCTCCATCTCTTCCCAAGTAGTAATACTCCCAACAGGTAATGAGTAAAACCACTCTTCAGCATCTTCAGAAAGTGTGAACGAAAACATTCTTAATTTCTTTTCTTCTTCACAGTGCCCCTTAATCTTCAAAGTAGTGCTCATAGTAAGAAACCTTTGTAAATGATTATTAGCATCTTCATTTGTCTTCCCTGTGAAAGTTATATTCTCAAGCTGTCGGATTGTTGACAGGTGCAGCTGAAAATTTGCAACATTCACCGATTGATTTATAATAGTCAACTGACCTGCTAGAGCATTTACTCCTTCGTAGCCCCTAAGCAGTCTCTCTAGTGGTGGGGAGTTTTCACCCGTAGTTTCTTCTTGCTTTTCAGATTCTGAACCTGAATGATCTGAGGGAGCTTCTTCTTCTGATTCTAGTCTAGCTAATCGAGCTTGTCTGTGCCTTGCGTGAAAGGTTCTTTCGATCTCTGCGTCAAAAAGAAATTAAGCTGAGGGTTTTCCTCACATAAAAAAGATTAGACAAAAAAAGTAATAACAAAAATAAAATAATAATAATTAAAACTGAAATAAAATTTTAGTTGACTAGCAACAAAATTTTAATTGAACTAAAATTGAACTCTATATTTTAGCAGTTCCCGACAACAGCGCCAAAAACTTGATCGGAAAAATAGCAAGTGTTTTGTTTTTCTCTTATAATAATAAGGAAATTCCCCGAATGTCAATCTCAAGGACTGCTTACACGTATCGAGTTCAATTCGTGGTTCAATTAAACAAAAACTTGAATTGGGGTTTTGTATGGAATTTGTCACTTAATGATTAAAAATAAGCAGAAATATAAATTGGCTTTTTTCACAGATATGAGGAGCATGCTAGGGTAAAATGTATAATTTTCCATGTAATAACCTTGAATCCTAATTTTTTCAACAAGTTCATAACATTTAATTATCAGATCTTTAGTGTATTTTCCCCTAAGTCCTTAGTGAGAAAACCTTTGAACATTCATCCTAAATTCTAAGTCCTTAGAGAATTACAATGAAATCAATCAATGGTGTTATCAAGAATTAACTGGTAACTATATGGTATCCCTAGTCCTAGGTGATATCTACTATAGTCTAATCGTACAAAAACCTTAACAACTGCGATCCAACTAATTGTTAATTGTAAAACAATCCTTATTTGTCCGATAAAGAAAACATGAAAAACCTTATACAATTGAATTGAATAATAAAAACCATGAAATTGATGAAATTAGGAATTCAGAGTCATTACAAAATCAAGTCAGGGACACCTTCTAGCATTGGGAGGCTTAGCTACTCATATTGCTCAAAGAAAACAAAATATAAAATTTAGATATTACACGTATTTTGATGAATTTGGATCTTCAATCCTTTCCGTTCATGAAGATTTACATCCACCAAAGCTCTTAAATCCTCTAATCTTCTCTTAGGTATTTTCTTCTCCTATTGTCCAAAGTCCTCTAATTCCCCGTGAAAAATCATATAAATTGTCACCATTCATTCAGATCGGTTGGAAGTACCCAAAATACCCCCATAACTTAACATATGGACAAAATAGAAAAAAGTCAGGAAATCAGCGTCACTGGCCAATACCACTCGTGTCAGGCAACACGGCCACATGTGTTGGCCCTCAAACTTCCAATTTTTCTTTTAAAGTCCTAAGAGGTGCAACACGACCCATGTCAGGTGACACAGACACCCATGTTGGCCCCTGTCTCCACTTCTCCAAGGCGCTCCCCCTGACATAGCCCGTGTCAGGTGACACAACCACCAATGTCAGGCCTTCTGTAACACTATTTTTGTACTTCCTCCGAAACTCCGAGTTTTTCACTTTTTTTGCACTGATTTGTCCTGTTTTATTCCTCTGAGCCTACAAACAATAAAACCCACAACCAACACATAAAATGTGGAAACATGAAATAAAATGCTTGACAATAGCAAGAAACTATAACTAATCAATGGTAAATAACTGTGTAAAAAACACTGGTCACAAACTCATGTAATTGACAAGATATCTCATCTCAAAGACACTCGCCTACCCAAGTGCATTATATAATATCATCAAAGCAGCACAACTCCATAATCAATCAAGATGCACAAAGTTGGAAAACATGGATAGATATCTGGAATCCATGTATACATGCTACTTATCTGCTAAGATAGTATATTCTACAAGATGCAACATTTACACCCTAACGACATCGTCATACATAGAGTGATTCGCCAATTTCATATACATATCATTTAGTCCAAAGAGACAGAAGTGATGCTAGCTCTAAACTACTCCAATAACAGCTCCAATGTAACCCTAAGAGCTGCTCAATTTGGATACATGTATTATTCTGGTTAATGATAGAAGCAGTAAAAAAGATACCTGCAAGGGGGGAGATGTGTCATACCCCAAATGTGCCCCGTCTATATTAAATGTCATTGTATTAGAATCTTAGTATTATTCTAACCTATAGTTATGTTGGATTTTATTTAGATGTAGTAGGGGGTTTAAAATCTAGAGAGGGGTGTATTGCTCCAAGAGGGCCATCAAAGTCTAATGGCCCATTAAGGTTTTTTTTTATACTTATTTACAAGAATAAAAGGGGGGGGGGGGTATAAAAAAGAGCTTGATTTTAATGGCCCATTCACTTAAGTTTTTGATTATAAAATGAGAGTGTGTTTTTTTCAAGAGGACGCATCGCTTCATTTTTCTTTTAGATTGGCCCGTCAAATTGTTCTTTTTTGAAGGCCCATCTATTTTTGACTGGAAGTCAACTTCTGACTTTTGAGTTTTTCATTTATTTAAATATTATTATCATTATTTTTAGCATTATTTTTATTATTATTTTATAAACATTATTGTTTATTTATTATTATCAAAACAATTATTATATTTTATATTATTAATATTATTATAATTTTTGTAATCGTTGACAAAGTAAACTGAGGGCCAAGAAACCCTAATCCCCAATGTGTCTACGGTGGCCGTCATCTGCTTCGATGCTAAGCAACCCAGAAACAACATCCAAGCCCAGAAACGTGAATCAAAACCAAATTCTAGATCTTCAAATCAGATAAAAATCAAATTATACAAATCAAAACGAATTTTATACAAATTACAAACGAATATACGATCAATTTACATCGAATCTGGAGAAAATCTTAAATCAAATCCCTAATTCCAATCTAATATGATCGAATCCTTAAGATTACAAATCAAAATTATTTCTAATTAAATCTAATTCTCAACCACAATTCGTAATAGAAATCAATACACAAATCTCCTAAATTACTATAATCCTAAAACTTATATAAACCCTAAAATCTAAGAGAGATGGAATCAATTTTTTTTTGGAGAAGAAGGAGTAGAAGAAGAAGAGACGAAGAATCGGACCCTCGGAGCGTCCCCTCTTCCAACCGATTTAGGGTTTCTGAACAGAAACCCTAAGATCTTCAAAATTGTTGCCTCGCGTCTCCGCCACCATCTCCGATACCTGCAAAACAAAGATAATGAGAAGAGATAAGAGAGACATTCGGCAGAAAACCAGAAGAAAAAGCAAGCATTGAGATACACCGTGATATGGGTAATTCAAAAAACACTTATATTTTCTTTTTTTATATTTGTTGTGGTTAGAGGGTTGAGTTCATTGGGGGATCCCCGTCGGTAATTTATATAATAATCAGAGTAATTAGTTTCTAAATAAACAACAACCAAATAGGACGTCACATGCTTTGCCAATCACACATGCTCAAAATTAGGATATGCAACACAAATCGCATGTTCATAAATCATAAAATTCAACCCATTTATTCGCAGCGGAAAAACATTAATAAATAGTCATCTCAATTCTCTAACCGGAGTTATAATTATTATCTTTCAATATCAGCATAATCATAAAACAATTCAAACAACGAAGCCTTACAAGTTCGCTCCTAACATAACAAATAAAATCACGCGAAACTCCCAAGTGTTACGTATCAGAGCAGACATCGACTCAATCTACACACTGAAGGAACTCCTCAGCTAAAGGGTAACATTCAAATAGAAAGGGTGAGATATCATAATAATATAAGAGAAAGCGTAATAATGAGCAGGTACAGATTCAACTACAAAATCAGCACATAACATTCATTGTAATACAACACATACTTTCATCAATATTCACCCATTGAATTATCAATCATAATATGATGCAAAAGACTAACACAGACTCAATGCATGTGGTACCAACAGGGTAAAACCCTCTTCACAATCATGCCATTTTAGGGCAATCAACTTCGCTCGCCAATACAGACCTTCGCTCGCCAATACAGACCTTCACTTATGAATGCATGCTACACTGACATGCAACAACTTAATTTCACATTGATTTATCTTACCTATCAATGCCACGCCAATACAGGCCTTTACTGATCATCATTATCAAGCATATCATGTCACACCATTAAAACATTCATGTAACATCATCATATTCACAACTTTGCAATTACATCAAAATAGAATGATAATTCAATACAGGCCACCAAGCACATATCATAGTACATACATCATCACAACATCGTCACATCAAGAAATATATTTACATTCATCGTCATATTCATAACTTTGCAATCACAATGTAAATCGTGGCATATAATTCAAAAATACATCCACGGATAGGTATCAATGTTGGTGAAATAATTAACTACTGCATTATAAGTCATTTTCATAAGATAGGAAATTATTTTATCTTTCCAATGGTTTAAACGGCGCGTCAAACAGACAACCGAGGCAAAAATTATGAGTTTTAGAAGTTTTCCAAAAATGCTGTTAGTAGCAGTGGTAACCGGTTACCCAGTTATGGTAAATGATTACTGTAAGACAGTAACCTTTTCCTTTGCAAAATCCCTTGTTGTAACCGGTCACCCACTTACGTAACCGGTTACTGCAAGACAGTAGCCAATTCTGTGTCAATTTTTGATATGGTAACCGGTTATCAGATTTGGGTAACCGATTATCCAGTGATAACAGAAAATTTCATGCAATCCTTTGTACGATCCTCCCATGTTCCAATCCCTAAAATTCATAGTTTTCACATCCAAAATCATATTTTAAGCATGCTAATTACTCACCAACATTTTTATACTAATACTAACCAATTCATGGCATCAAATTTCATCACAAACACATCAAAATCACTAAAAACCCATAAATGGGGAAAAACTTACCTCTTGCAGATCGATTCGTGTATGGAGTTTGAGCAAGCTTTGGGGTTCTTTAAGAATTTGTTTAGCTTGCCTGGATATCCTTAAGCGTATTCCAAATCCTACTTTGCTCTGAGGATGGCTGAAACTCCCAACTTAAGTCAAGTTGTAAGCTTCAGTTTTGGAAATGGTGGATGATGATGGAGTGATTACAGTCAGGAAATAAGGACTTGGATCACTTGTATATGAGGTATGTAAAGTGTTTGGATGATTAAAAGTCAATACGCACAAAGGGATTTTGAGTTTCAAGTTTGAAGCTAAAAAATGGAGTTTTTGGCCAGTTCTGTGTTGCAGAATGCTTGAGGTTGTTTGAAGGCATGTAAACTTGTGACTTTGCTTTCAAATAACTTGTCTATCTATATGGAAAAGGTTAGAGATGTTTTGTACAAGGGATTTTTGAGTTGTAGGGTTTTGGCTAGGTGGTTTGCTTTTGAAGAAAAGTGGAAAACAAGTTTCAATGTGTTGTACAAGCATGGTCTGAAGTTGTTGGAGGCCTTAAACTTGTTAGTTCTGGTTTTGACTTTGCTTGTGTTCAGATAAAATAAGTTTGAGAGCTCAAGAAATTGACTTTGTGATTAAAGTGACCTTTATGAAAATGGATATGGAGCGTTTTGCAATTTCATCCAAAAATGGTATAACCAAGTGGATAAAGCCTCAAATCTTTCTATAATGCATCACAAATTTATGTAAATCTATGATTATGTGGAGATTTAGAAGCAACATGGCCTGAAAAGTGAGATTGGATGGTAAGGTTATGAGATTTGGTCTTGAGTTCTTCATAAAAATGACTTGAAAATGCAAGAATGAAATGCCAACTTCAAGTCTTTGAATCTCCTAGCTCAAAAGTTATCTCTTCAATTTCTTGACATTTTGGAAAGCTTGAAACATCCTCTACAACCTAATGTTTACCATTTTGACAAAATAATCTTGGATATTGGTGAAAATTGGCCAAGAAGTTATGTCAGAAATCTGCCTAAACTAGGTCAAATTTTCACTAAGTGTTTTTTAGAATAAGTACATGACTTCATGAATTTATAACTTAAAATATAAGCACTTCTAGGACTTGATCAGTAAAGAAAAGTTATATATCTCATCAAGATCTAATACTTTCATGTTGAAAGTTTTCTTTTAATCATCTTGCATCATGGTGAACAAATGTCATGAAGTTAGGAAATTATAAGGTTTAAAACACTTAAAAAATTTCTAAGTCTTGAAAATTTTGACTTTTTCAAAGACTTTTTGACTTTATTGATTTCTTGATGATCAAGATTCATATTTTGAATGTCTTGATGAGTTATGATCTTTGAAACTCAAATTTGACCAAAAAGTCAAAGTTTGATTTTTGGTGTATTAGTTGACTTTTCAGCAGTTGGCCAAATTTCAACTATCAACCAATTGATCTTGAGAGATGAATTGAGTCATACAATTAGGTCAAAATTATGTACTTGAATCCTTGAGATCATGTTTCAATACAATAAGTCATGTATTAAGTCAAAAGTCAATGATTAGTCATTTCTAGTCAAAACCCTAATTTTGACCATTTGATGATTTGACTGTGTTTCTTGAGGAATTGTGATCCAAACTTGATCAATTAATGCATATGACTTCAAAATGTTGATATTGGTCAAAAAAATTGAAGTTTGACTTTAAGTTGACCATAATTGACTTTTTTACCCAATATAGTTGATTTTTAGTCATCTGGTCAACTGACTGAGCAAAATTGTGATTCAAGACTTGAAATTTGACATGAGAATTCTTGGAGGTCTATAATGATTCATGTAAGTCATTTGAGGCATTATAAGTCCAAATATCCTTGTGAAAATCAAAACCCTAATTTGAGTCATCAGTGTTTAGGAGATGGTTTGACCTAGTCAACACTTGTGCAAGCTTGAGCTTTTGGAGATCTTGTGGAAAATGTATTGAGAAAGAGGAGGGCAAATTTTGGGGTACAACAGCTGCCTCTGTTCAATATTTTTAAACCTGAAGAGTTAGATTGGTGGGTCCTCCATTCGTAACTTGAAGGTGGAAGGTGATTGAATACTAGAGTGCCCAAAAATTTGCACTCGCGCGAAATAATGTTGTTGGTTGATTGTGTTGGGAATAGGCTTAAAGATGCCATTTGGAGAGTGATGGAATGTTGTCAGAACGAGATTATAGATGCCATCCTAAGTGACTGCTGATTGGAAGAAGTATCCGAATAAATCTTTGATTCAATTTATATTGAACCGAGCAGAGGTCTTAAGTAATCTTCAACTGGATAACGAATCAATATAAATCTTCTGAGCGATTTAACTGAATCAAAGAAAGTGTCTACTGGAACGGAATCAGGAATAAATCATTGGTCAATTTAAGCTGAAATAGCAGAGGTATTGAATAATCTTTAACTGGATAACGAATCATTATAAATCATCGGAGCGATTTAACTGAACCAGAGAAAGCGTCTACCAGAACGAAATTAGGATAAATCATTGATTGATTTAAACTGAACCAGTAGAGGTCTTGAATAATATTTAATTGGAGAACGAATCAGTATAAATCTTCGAAGAGGTTTAACTGAACTAGAGAAAGTCTCTACCGGAACGGAATCAGGAATAAATCATTGGTCGATTTAAACTGAACCAGCAGAGGTCTTGAATAATCTTTAACTGGATAACAAATCAGTTTAAATCTTCGGAGCGATTTCACAAAACTAGAGAGACTGTCTACCATAATGGAATCAGGATAAATCATTGGTTGATTAAAATGGAACCAGCAGAGGTCTTGAATAATCTTTAAATGGATAATGAATCAGTATAAATCTTCGGAGCAATTTAACTGAATCAGAGAAAGTGTCTACTGGAACGGAATCAGGAACAAATCATTAGTCGATTTAAACTGAACCAACATAGGTATTGAATAATCTTTAACTAGATAATGAATCAGTATAAATCTTCAGAGCGATTTAATTGAACCATAGAAAGTGTCTACCAGAAGAGAATCAGGATAAATCATTGGTCGATTTAAACTGAACCAGCTGATAATATGTTTATCGCTGATGTTATTCATCTGGTGACTTTTATTTCCTTAAAAGGTAAAGAATTAGTTGTAATGCAATGTCATGATGCATGCATTGTGTAATGATGTTCTCAAAATAAATGAGATTGTGCTATATGTGTTTTGTATGCATATGTCATGATGTATGAATGTGAAATGTTTTTAAAGTGCATCTTTTCCTGGAAAATAAATTCGTGACAACTGCTGAGGATGAAGAATATGTGTATCTTATTTTAGAATGCTTCTACTGGGAATTCTTGTTTGCTGTTTGAGGAAACTCTGCAGGGAATGTTGATTTCTGTTTGGGGGAGTAGAGTTTAGGAACCTTGGTTATCCATTGCTCTACTGGAGAATTTAATTCTCATATGCCCTGACTGGGAATAATAAAGATGATAAGACTTCTGATCATCTAGGGAGGATGAAGTTAACTGGTATCTTGTTGGGTTCCAGGCTTTGCATCAACTTTTTGGTGATAGTATCAACTTTGTTGGAGACAAGGGGTGTTGTTCGTTGATTTGTAATAGTCCGAGAAGTAAACTCAAGCTGGGGAGATTGTAGTCTGTCGGGGAATATTAACCCTATCGAGAAAGGTATTCTGAAGACCTTACTAGGGAAATGTATTCATCTGAGGAAGAATTTTTGCAGGGGAAGAGAATTTCCAGGAAATATGCCGATTAGAACTCTAGGTGTATGAATTCACTCTGCGGAGATAATCTCATTGAAGTAACTCTGTGGGGATACTCCAAACCCTTGAGTAAATGCTTATTATTGTTCTCGTGCGTACATTTATTAAAAATTAATCATGTTAATATGCATATGTTCATTCAATTTTAGTCATTGGACGTTTTTGCACTCAAAACGGAAAAACAAAAAGTTTGCACTTCAAAGTATATTTGTATTAATAATGTGCCTAAAAACTGACGTTTTTGTACAGGGAGACAAAAATCTTAGTAAGAGGAAGTCATCGAAAAATGAAAAGAATACAAAGTGAAAACAAAAATTTTATACCCATGTGGAAGTGATCTCATTGGGTTCCAACTCTTCCCTTGCCCCTATGTCTTTGAACACCATCCCTTACCATCGAAAGAAGTTGACTGAATTGATCTCGTACCATTTGAACTTTTGATTTTGGTTATAAAGCTGATTGTAGTGATCCAACGGGACATAGCCGTACACTTTTTATCCTTAACTTTTTCATGGACCACCCTTTCAGGTTTTCAGTCCACCGGGATGCCCTTTTTTCCCAAGCCGCCCTTTCAGGTTTTCGACTAGTCGGGTGTACAATCTTTTATATATATCCCTAATTTTTTCCTAAACCCTTTTGGTTCATCGGAATGCCCTTATTTTTCCTAGGTATGTCAACCTAGCGGGTCATTCTTTATGCATAGTATTTTTTTACTATGTCCGCGTTCACATGATGTGGGAAATGTTCATCGTCCATAGTGGTTAGCATTATAGCTCCACCAAAGAATACATTCTTGGTAACAAATGGCCCTTCATAAGTGGAAGTCCATTTTCCCCTGGGATCGGCTTGTGGTAAAATGATGCGCTTTATTACCAAGTCGCCAACCTGGTATACTCGAGGTTTGATCTTCTTGTTGAATGCCTTGATCATACGCTTCTGATAGATTTGACTATGACAGACAACATCTAGTCTCTTCTCATCAATCAAATTCAACTGATTCAATCTTGTCTACATCTATTCGTCTTCGCCTAAGTCTGCTTCTTTCATAATCCCGAGGGAAGGAATATGCACTTTAACAGGCATGACAACTTCCATGCCATAGACTAAAGAGAACGGGGTTGCCTCAGTTGATGTTCGCACCGAGGTACAGTTTCCATGAAGGGAAAACAATATCATCTCATGCCAGTCTTTGTAGGTCACCACCATCTTTTTCATAATCTTCTTTATGTTTTTATTGGCATCTTCCATTGTGCCACTCATTTTTGGGTCTGTATGGAGAAGAATTGTGCTGCTTGATTTTGAACTATGCGTAGAGTTCAGTGATCATAAAGTTCTTGAGATTGGTTCCATTATCGGTGATGATCCTTTCAGGGATTCCATACTGACAGATGAGATTGTGTTTGATAAACTGGGATACAACATTCTTAGTGATTGAGGCAAATGAAGCAACTTCAACCCATTTGGTAAAGTAGTCAATGGCGATGAGGATGAAATGATGTCCATTAGAGGAAGTGGGCTTGATCTCTCCAATCATGTTAATGCCCCACATTGCAAATGGACACGGAGCAGTCATGACATTCAAAGGAATTGGAGGCACATGAACCTTGTCTGCATAGATTTGACACTTATGGAAAGTACTCGAGTGATGGTGGAAATCAAATTCCATAGTCGACCAATAGTAATCAGCCCTCGGAATCTTATTAGACATAGTGTACCCGCTAGAGTGAGTTCCAAAGATACCTTCATGCATGTCTTCCATGATTTTCTCTGCCTCATTCATGTCCACACAACGGAGCAGAGTAGAATCATGGTTGTGCTTGTACATAATCATATTGCTTAGGAAGAATTTGGCTGAGAACCTTCGCAAGAATTTCTTGTCATTGATTGAGGCTCCCTCAGGATACTCTTGTGCTTCAAGGTACCTTTTCACTTCATGATACCATGGCTTTTCTTCATCAACGTCGATCTTATAACAGTATAGAGGTTCATCAAATCTTTCGATAGTAATTCTAGGAGCTTCGCTGTCCTAATTGACCTTGAACATAGACGACATAGTTGTTAAGGCATCTGCCAACTAATTTTCTTCCCTTGTAAAGTTTTCAAAAGTGACTTATTCAAAGTATGTGATCAAGGTTAGCACAAGTTCTTTGTAGGGGATCCGATTTGGATGTTTAGTATCCCACTTTCCTTTAACTTGACTGATTACCAGAGCTGAGTGTCCATACATGCTCAAAAATTTGATTCTTAAGTTAATGGAAACCTTTAGACCCAAGATACACGCTTCATACTCGACCATGTTGTTTGTACAATCGAAGCACATTCTGGCAGTGAAAGGTGTGTGGTAACCTTCAGGAGAAATGATCACAACACTAATTCTGTTACCCAATGCATTAGAAGCTCCATCAAAAACCATAGTCCATCGGGATCCTTGTTCAGGTCCGTCATACGGTCTAGGCTTTACACAGTCGCTTATCAACATGATGTTCTCGTCCAGGAATTAAAAGTTCATGGATTGGTAGTCCTCAACAACTTGATGGTCCAAAAGATCCGCCAATACACTTCCCTTTATTTCTTTTTGTGTAGTGTACTGAATATCGTATTCAGTCAATATCATTTACCATCTAGCTATTCGTCCAAAGAGAGATGGATTCTCAAAGATATACTTGATGGGATCCATCTTAGAAATCAATAAAGTGGTGTGAGTCAACATATACTGTCTTAGCCGGCGAGCAACCCATGCCAAAACACAAGAAGTTTTCTCGAGCAGTGAATATCTAGTTTTACAGTCGGTAAATTTTTGCTAAGGTAGTATATTGCATGCTCTTTTTGACCAGACTCGTCATGTTGACCCAACACACACCCCATTGAATCTCTAATACAGTAAAGTACATGATCAGAGGTCTTCTATCAAATGGAGGCATCATGATTGGGGGTTCTTATAGATACTCCTTAATCTTGTCAAAAGCTGCTTGGCAATTGTTGCTCCATCTGACTACTTGATCTTTCTTCAATAGTTTAAAGATTGGGTCACAAGTAGAAGTTAAGTGATATATGAACCAGAAAATATACTTGAGTTGACCTAAGAAACCTCTAACATCATTCTCAGTATAGGGAGCCAACATTTCTTGGATGGCTTTGACTTTTTCGGGGTCGACTTCAATACCTTTTCCACTGGCGACAAAGCCTAGGAGTTTTCCATACCTCACTCCAAAGATGTACTTGCTGGGATTCAACCTCAACTTGTATTTTTTCAACCTCTCAAATAGCTTATGGAGGTGATCAAGGTGTTCTTCCTCAGTTTGCGACCTTGAAATCATGTCATCAACATAAACTTCAATCTCATGATGAATCATATCATGAAATAAAGCTACCATAGCCTGTTGATAGGTTGCGCCTGGATTCCTCAAACCGAAAGGCATGACCTTATAACAGAAGGTGCCCCACTGTGTAATAAAAGTGGTTTTCTCCATATCTTCAGGTTCCATTTTGATTAGGTTGTAACCGAAGAATCCATCCATGAAGGAGAAAACTTTGTGTTGAGCAGTATTGTCGACCAAGACATCAATATGAGGTAGTGGTAAATCATCCTTGGGGATTGACCTATTCAAATCCCTATAGTCTACGCACATACGGACTTTACCGTCTTTCTTCAGTACTGGAACAACATTTTCTACCCATTAAGGTTATGACATCACTTCCAGGAAACCTGCATCGAATTGTTTCATTACCTCAGCTTTTATTTTCTCAAACATGTCTAGCCGCATGCGACGAACCGTTTGCTTGACCGAAGGACAATCTTCCTTCATTGGCAGACGATGAACTACGATATCAGTATCAAGTCCCGGCATATCTTCATATGACCAAGCGAACACCTTTATGTAGTCGTGCAACATCTAGACCAATCTTCCCTTGACACTGTTTTCCAAGTTGGCGTCGATCTTGACTTCCCTCTTGTCTGCTTCAGTACCTAGCTTGACCACATCAATTGGTTCTTCGTGCGGTTGAATGGCCTTTTCCTCTTGTATCATAAGCCTGGCTATTCACCCAGGTATTTCACAATCTTCTTCGCCTTTGTCTTCGGCTTAGTAGATTGGATGTTCAAAGTCATAGACGGCAATAGCAAGGTCTTTGTCAATGAGATCCGGAGTGGACGTGGATCTGCAAATCTAAGTGTGTGTGTGTCTGTGTGTATGTGTGTGCATGTAAGATCACATGGCTATTTTGAAAATGTAATAAAGTGAAAGAAAGACAATGAGCGAAAAATTTGAATGCAAAAGAGTCCAATGTTTTTCATTAGAATGATCATATGGCATATGAAAATGAACAAACCCTTAACAAATAGACCATGGTGCCTCGGGCATGGCACATGGCTTAAAGTCATTGTTTCAATAAAAAATACAGAAAAATTACTTCAAATTATAAAAACAGTAAATGGTAATTACTCCTGGCTGAAGGAGATTGGAATGAAGTCCTTGGTACGCCGGTTCTTGAGCTCTTCGTCAGTAGTGAGGTAGATACAATTATCAAAGTCACAATCAACATCAGAATATTCAAGGGCATTAATCTCATGGTTACTAATGAGGAGAGTTGGTTTCCCTTCACGATCATGTCGAACCTTTTTTTAGCTTTGGAAGTGAAGCCCAATCCGAATTTGTATGGCTTGAAAGGGAAATCAGGAAGTTGTACCCAAATGGTACAACCTCCTTCTTCAATAACAGCACGAGCATCTTTGAGAGAAGCCATCCTCGGTGTATATTTAGAAACTTCGGGAGTGTCAAGAATGGCCATGGCAATAACAACCATGGGAGAGACCACTTTAAATGCTTGACAAGGAGTTTCAATGAAATCACCATCCATTTCAACATATTAGAATGAATTTAGATGACTAATCATAAACTCTTCTTCACCACAGACGGTAACAATTTTCCCCTTTACCGGATATTTCAACTTTTGATGTAGTGCGAAAGTCACCACACCTGCTGTTGTACCCTAATTTTTGCCCCTAAGATCCTTTCATCATACCATGTTGATTCAATCACAACAAGATCACATTAGGGCTTTTGGTTCTCCTACCTATCTTTAGCTTTGCTCTTTGAGGAATCACCGAGCACCTTGAATTGTTTTCTTTTGTGATCATGAATATTTTGTCTTGATTTTCTTTCTAATTAATAAAATTAAATGTTGGTTTGTCTTACTTGTTAATAATGTAGGTAAAGGCAATGAGGTTTAGCAAGTTGCTCCATGGGTTCATGAGTTTATTTCCACGCCCTAGTCAATAAAGCTTGAGAAGTCCAAACCTCACCATTGAATTTGTTTTTGAAGAAATGGCATGGCAAGGTTTATCTTGGTTCACCACATTTAAAAGTTATCAAGATTGATTAAAAAGTACATGGGGTTGATTGAAGAAGTAGTCATGTTTGGACAAGACTTTGTTCCCCTTGGTCACAAGTGCATATTTCTCTCAATTCTCAAGATATGGAAGTGGTTTTGGTGGCTATGAGTTCTCATTATAATCCTCAACAACTTTTATTTACAAAGCAAAAGTGTTGGTACAAGAAGGTTTTTCAAAATTGTCAAAGTTCCTCAAAGCATTTTCTTGATCTAGGAGCTAGGGTTTTGAACTTCAAAGAAGTATATCTTGCTCATATTTTGGTATTTTTGAGTTATTCCAAAGACATCCTTCTATTCAAAGGGTTATTAACAAATAACTTCAAAAGTTTCAAGGAGTTTTCATGTGGAAGAAACTTGATATGTTGAAGAAAGAGTACAAGTCCTCCAGATGAACCCCCATTTTCCCATGTGTGACTTCAATGATCATAACTTGGTAAATTTTTATCACCTTGATCCCACTCATTTTCCATAATGATCTTGAGGATGTGAATTTTATGCCTTCTTTTATGTTCAAAGTGAGAAAATGGATGGAAGATGCCCTAAGGATGCAAAAGATTATAGGTCATTTCATGATTTTTTGCCAACTTCAACAATTCACAACTCTCTCAATTTTTGAAGATTTTGAATGGTTCAAGTTTCAAAATTTCATTCAAGAGGCCTATTTCGTGCCATCTTTTTTGGTCAAGAGTAAATTCCAAGTGGAAGGCCATGTTTGGATGTAAAACATTATAGGTCACTTTTGAAGAAAAATTTAAAATATGTCTAAGCATGGAAAGTCAACCTTTTTTCCCTAACTTTGACTCAATGCAACTTTCATCTCAAGCATCCATTTGATTCCATTATTTTTCCATTGCAAAGCTTGTAATCTCATCTTTCTAAAGCATCAAGAATCATGCCTTAAGACCCCTTCAGTTGAGAATGTCATTGGATTGAACTTGGTAACTTGGAACTGAAGTTTCTTTATAAGTCAGAATTTAAAATTCATGTTTTGGCCTCTAAACATCAAATTAGCACGCGTTTGTGATCTAAACATGTTTAACTAAGTTTCCAAAGTGGATTAGAGCCTTAAACGCAAGGATTGGATGAGTTTTGATGCAAATCAGATCACACTTTTCTCGTGCATCAGGTTCACACGATTTCCCTCCAAACTTCATCATTTCACACGTTTGAAAATTCCATTTGATTCCCTATAAATAGAGGGTCATCCCCCATTCATTTCCTCAATCTTTGAGAGCCAAATACACTCTGTCAAAACCTCACACGAACTTCAAATTTTTGAAACCAGTTTCTGAGATTCAAGCCTTTTCTTTCAAAATTCTTTGCACACTCATCTTCCTTAAGCATCATACAAACTCTCCAACACTTAAACCAAGCAAAATGAGCTATAATTCAAGCTACAGAAGTCCAGTTTCAGAGCTTCTTTCTTGAACTTCGATAAAGGTAGAATTCTCCACCATTTGGATCCAAATAAAACACTAACCTGTTCTACTCCTTCTCCTGATTCTTGTGCTTCTTACAATTTTTAAATTCACTAAGAATTGAGAGAAAAATCTCAAATTGAAGGTGCTCGCTATTTTTTGGGTTTTTGATTCATATTTCTTTGCATACCTTATATAAATTTGGCGCGATGGTGGTGTTAGGATCGGCTTGAAGAGACGAATCCAATGATACTGGTCTGAGATCCTAATTTTTCCATTTGAAAGATCTCACAAAATCTCCATTACAGGGTGGCTGGAGGTTGAAGACGATGACATGTCTCGTCTCAGCCAATGATAGCGTGCCAAACATTTTAATTTTATAGGTTGCCCTTTTTCTGATCCCATGCGCATCTTACTAAGGTCAATATCAAGCACAGCGCGTCTGGTCCATTGGATTAGCTTACTAACGCGTTTTGACTATGATCTGATGGCCCATATCTTTTTGGTTTTATTTTTATTTTTTGATTTTATATTTTAATTGATTTAATTTTCAAAAATACATAACTCTTTTAATTTTTATTCAAAAATTATGAAAAAATTCACAAAAATACTTTGAATTATTTCTGATCTCATGACTATTTTTCACATTTTTATTTTGATATTTGATATTTTTTATATTTTTTTTGCATTATTTGCTTCCTTTTAATTACTTTAAAAATATTTTCTGACATTTTTTATTCTAAAAAATTTCATAAAAATCATTTTACATATTTTAGACTTTTTGAAATTTTTATGGAATTTTATATTGATGTTTACTATTTTTGATCTATTTTCTATTTATTTGAGCAATTTTAATTAGCTTAAAAATAGTTTATGACTTTAAAAAATTACCAAAAATTTTATAAAAATATTTGAGTCCATTTCTGATTTTTCTATGATCCTACTTATTTTTTTCTTGATTAGTTTGAACATAGTTGATATTTTTCTTTCTTATTTCCTTTTTAAAATCTTTTTTTAATGTATATATTAAATGCAATATTATTTTGTTAACATCATTGGATCCATGGTGTTGAGTTTAACTCCATAAAAATGGATGAATGATTTTAATAATAGTTTGATAAAAATTTAATTCAAATATGATTTGTATTCTTTGCCACCCCTCTTCATCTAATTCCTTTCTTATTGCACTAAGTGTTATTGAAGTATGATCTCTATATCATGTCTCAAAAAAATGGTGCATAGATTGCTATTGACCGACCTCAAAATAGGTGTGACTTCTATATAAGTCCACTTATGATTTCTTAACATAGCGCTAAATTTTGTCCCGATTTGAATAAATGATCATTCGTGGCCCAAACCTATGTTTGCAAGCCCTAGTATATTAATTTAATCTCTTTGATCCAATAACTTTGAGATTCACTGTGTGGAGGCTTTGGTTCTACAATCCTCTAATGGATCTACAACACTATTGGTCAACACGAATCACTTAAACATCGTTGATCATTAAAGGGTATTTGTGAGAATTCCAAATGGATGATATACTTGACAAAAAGCAAATGCAACTTGTTGTGTGGAGGCTTTGGTTCTACCAATCCTCTAATGAGTTGCAAATGCAAGTTTCAAGATGGTCATCCAACTAACCACTAATTATTAAATTGTTCTACTTTATGCTTTTATTTTTTATGCTTTATGTACCATTTAATTTAAGCATTACATTTCATGCCATTTTTATTTTTGCTCACTTGAGCATTTACTATTCTTGTTATTTTTATTTTGCTCACTTGAGCTTTTCTTTTTTTTAAGACACCTAATAATTAACATGAATCATAAAAAGCTTTAATGATACTTGGACTATTTGGTTACTATCTTTGGCATTGTGGAGTATTGGACTTCTTGTACTTAGGATTAGAAACCTTGACCTATGTTGGAGACCTTGTGACCTTAATTGAGATTTTGTCTGGAGTTTTTGAGGTTTACCTTAAGACATTGGATTGTTTATTTATTTTATGTGCAGATTATTGTGATTATATTCTTTGTTTGTAATCTGGAATTCACCGGTATACAGCCGTCACTCTGCCCAATTTTTGTGAAGACTTAATGAATTTGAAGCTTAGTTCTCTCAAGAGGTCTAGTATCTTTGCTTGTTTGGTTTTAATCCAAGGAATGAGAATTCTATCTTGACTCATAATGTCAAGTATTGGCTTCTTGTTTGTTAGATGGTTCTTATCCCTAGCTTTTACCTTATGCTTTAGGATAGTCTTTTCTTCTCCTCCCATCTTCTTTAATTTCAAAAATCTTCCTCCTCCTTTTGAAAACTCTTCTTGCTTCTAAACTTGAACCACTTTCATAATAAACTTGGACTTAGGTCCATGCATTTTCAAAACATTTTCATAAATAAACTTCAATCAACTTGATAATACCTTGACATTTTTTTTAGAAGACTAAAAGTCAATCAATCTCATTTCAAACCATTTTTCCACTTTGGCTTTTTTTTTTTACTTTAAAACTATTTCTCAAAAGATTGGACTCTTGTCAATCCTTGTAGTGATGTAAACAACTATACTTCTATAATATGTAGTGAAGTGAGATATTTTCCACTTGGGTGTTGAGTGAGGAATTGTTGATTTTAAAATCCAAGCCATATCCTCCATTTTGAGATGATGCAAATTCTCCTTTCTCATGATTGTGGGTAGTAAGTATGTTTTCCACACAGACAATGACGATGATGTCTCATCTCATAAAATTAACCAACACATTTGTGTTTTAAATTTTTAATGATGAACTACGTGTACCTTGATCCCCTATTGCATAGAAGGTGGTACATAGGCACTAAAGGTTCGCAACCGCGGAGGGTGCAAAAATCATAAAAAACACTTCTTTTCTCACCTCCACCATCTATTTTACCTACAACATTTTATAGCCAAAATATACAGATTTTACAAAGAGGTTCATGCGGATTACCGTAGATGTTTAGGGTGCTAATACCTTTCCTTTGCATAACCAACCCCCTTACCTAGAATCTTTCCCCCCTCTTTTGGATTATTCGATCTTTTCCCATTCCTTTGGAAACAATAAAGCGTGGTGGCGATTTTTATTTTGATTTGTATAAGTCTAGTCAATCAAATGACTTAGTCTTTAACATTTCTACCGCTACAGAAAAATGGCGACTTCACTGGGGAAATATTGACCTCTTGCTGGTCCATCCCTAAGTAGGTTAAGCCTATCTTTGTTTATATCTGTATATGTGCTATTGTTGTTTATGTGTTATATGTTGTATATATATTTTTCTGGATTTTCCTGGTTTTCAGGGTGCTTGGTGATTACTTATAAGTCCTATACCCAGACTTGGGTAAACTTTAAGATAGGACAGGCGGTATAGTCATGTTAACTTTGAGGGAGTAATCCCAAAAAAGGAGGCATGAGATCCCCCACTCAGTGGAGGCCCCTTTGACTGTAGTGTTGTTTACCGAGTAATCGGGAAGACGTACTGCTTTCGACCTGGGAGCCTGCTAAAGGTGAGGACCGTAGAATACCTAACCCATCTTGGCCTTTTAGGTGTAGTGCAATAGCTACGACGGAGTAATTCGGAATTAGTTGTCACGTAATACTATGCTCAGACGAGTTTTTCTTGAGAATATTATTAATTACCGAGTTAATTGGGAAGTTGGTAATATCCAATGGAAGGATGTAGACTCTAGGAACCTCTAAAACCTTGTTCAGTATGTGATAACTCTTAGACCATTCCTTATGGGTAGTACCTTCGACCTCATGCTCGTGACGTTGAACCTATAAACCCTATATTTGTAATCTTGTGTGTGATTGTTGCATCATGCACCCATAAGCATCTTTTGAAGGAATTTCATTTCAAGGGACTTAAAAGTTGACCATTTGTGAATATCTCAGGTACCTTTTGGCCATGGATTCTGGAAAAAGAAAGACCAAAAAATATAGTTTGAAAGATCCCAAGATAAATGATTTGATCAGTCTAATTCCCGAGATTGAGTATTCTGCATATTTTCGGAAGAAGTATGGATCCATCATTCCTCTCATAAAGCTTAGGATGAAGGAGGGAATTCTCTCGACCTTGGTCCAGTTCTATGATCTGATGTATCATTGATTTACTTTCCCTGACTATTAGTTGATGCCTACACTGGAGGAGTATCCTTATCTGTTGGATTTATCTATTACCGATCATGTTCCTTTTACTGGTTTGAAGGGTGAGCCAAAATCACATGAGATTGTTGCTTTGATTCATCTGGGGAAGTCTGAGGTTGAAGCCCATATGACAACTAAAGGAAGGATTAGAGGATTACCAGCTTAGTTATTATTGGAGAAAGCTCTTTACTTTTCCAGGATGAAGAGTACAGTCGCTTTTGAGGCCATCTTTGCTCTACTTGCTTACGGGTTGTTCTTATTTCCTAATGTGAACAAGTTTGTTGACGTTAATGCTATCCGGATCTTCATGATTGGAAAACCAGTTCCTACATTGTTGGGTGATGCTTATTACTCTATTCATATTCGGAATTCTTATCATGGGGAGATGATTGTCTGTTGCACGCCTCTATTATGCCGGTGGTTTATCTTTCATATGCCTCATTCTGAAGCTTTTTGGGATGTCAGGAAGGAACCCTGGTGGGTTCCTAAGATCATGGCACTTACTCACTCAGATATTGATTGGTATCATCGATCTTATCAGGATGTAGAAATTGTCGACAGTTGTGGTAGTTTCCCCAATGTACCTCTTCATGGTACAAAGGGAGGAATTAACTATAACCATGTTCTTGCACGACGACGGCTTGGTTATCCGATGAGGGATAAACCAAATAGTATTCATTTGAGTAGTTTCTTTCTGAAGGAGGGAGAAGACCATAAGGAAGCTAGGGAGCATATTGTGAAGGCCTGACGTCACATTCATAGGAAAAGTGGGAAAGACTTGGGACCTAGAGGAGTTGTTTCTTTGGAGCCATATCTTCAGTGGGTCCAAACGAGAGCTATTCAGTTAAAGATTTCGTATACCCAGGAAGCACCTATGCTTGATTTGTTTGTGAATACCACTCCTTCCTTATTGGATGATGTGGAAGAGCCATAGCTTGCTTTAGTCAGGATGCAACAGGAAAAGGATGCTTGGAAGAATAAGGGCAAAACTTTAGAGATTTCCTATAGAGCAAACTTGAAGGAGAAAGACGACTTGATTGAGATTCTTGAGAGTCGGGCTGTAGAGATGATGGAGAGGCAAGGGGATTTATTTTCTCCTAAGCCTCAGTCAGATGCTAGTTTCTCACTTCCTGATTCAGGTGATTGGAAGGAGGTTGCCACCAGATATACAGAAGAAAACCAAAGGTTGAAGGCTCAGATTGCCAGGATTAGAGGGAAGCGCCAGCGTATAGAGTGATCTCCACCAGCTTTGCTTCTTAGAGTTTTAGACTTTATTTTCATCTTGTACTTGGGATTATTGAAACTTGTGATCCATTTTGAAGTTATCATAATAAAATTTTTTCAGTATTTCAAATATGTTATTACCTTGATATTTGCAATGTATCTATAAATCTTTAAGTCCCTTTAAATATTAAAATAAATCATGTGCATTTCACATCATGCATCATATTGCACAGATTTCTTTCATTTCTTAGCATATCCAGGTATCTTACCAAGCTTCTTTACTTTGTTCAGCAAGCTGTCTCACCACTACAACACTCGAGCTAATTTCAAAAGGAAGACGATCAACTTAGAACAAGAGAGTCGCGAACTGCGCGAGGAGGTTTCTACTTTGAAGGCCGGCATGGCCAATCTTACTGCTCTAATGGAATCTCTGGTGGCTTCTTAGGATCAGCCACCGAGTGTTCAACCTCAACCAACAAGGGTTACTACTGAAGCTCCGACTGTTCCAGTGTCTGCTACTCCAGATGTTGTTTATAATCACATTCCTTAAGGTTATCCATGGGGAATGCCAGAGAAATTTTTGCCTGAAGGTTTCAATCTTGGTCCTCAAGAAGCTCCAGTTGTTCAGACTACTGTTACTCTTGCACCTCATGTGGTGCATGTTTCTCCTGTTGCACCTCCTTCGGTGAATATGGTCCCAATTGTTAATGATGATATGTGTTGTCCTTTTCTTCCACCAAGTGAAGACTTGGGTCTTTATGATAGAATGGATGATTTTCAAGAGCAGCTTGACAAGATGTAGAGGGAGATAAAGGCCTTCAGGGGAAAGGAATTGTTCGGGAAGAATGTGAATAATTTATGCTTGGTCCCAAATGTTAAGATACCTGTGAAGTTTAAGGTCCCAGAGTTCGAGAAGTACAAGGGCAACACTTGTCCTCGTGCTCATCTTGTGATGTATGTAAGGAGAATGTCTATCCATACTGATGATCAGCGTCTGCTGATTCACTTTTTTCAGGATAGTTTGACTGGTGTTGCGCTGAAGTGGTATATGAGTTTAGATAGCGTCAATATCCATACTTTCAATTACTTGGGAGAAACATTTATCAGACAATACAAATATAACATGGACATGGCACCTGACTGTGATCAACTCAGGGACATGGTCCAGAAAGACAGGGAATCATTCAAAGAATATGCACAGAGATGGCATGAGGTAGCCGCCTAAGTGATTCCTCCCATGGAAGAGAAGGAGATGACTAAGATTTTCTTGAAGACTCTGGGTGCTTTCTACTATGAGAGGATGGTAGCGAGTGCGCCAAGTGACTTTACTGAAATGGCAGGCATGGGTATCCGCTTAGAAGAGGCTGTAAGAGAGGTCCGTCTAACGAAGGGTGAAAGTTCTAGAAATACGAAGAAGCCATCCTATGGGTTTGCCAAAAAGAAAGAAGGAGATACAAATTTTGTCATGCAAGAAAGGAGAGTTAATCCTCCTAGAAGAAATTATCAGTGTCATCAGCAAGTCGCCTCGGTTACTCCAGTTGTTGGTGTAGCTCCAACCACCGTTGCTTATCAGAGACCACCCTAGCATGAGAATTAAGGGTATAATCAGAGAAGGGAGAGTTATGACCCTATCCCTATGAGTTATACATAGTTACTCCTGGCATTAATTCAGAAGAAGTTGGTTCAGACCCGACCACCTCCCGTTGTACCATCATCGTTGCCTTGGTATTACAAGGCAAACCAAACATGTGCTTTTCATCAGGGAGCACCAGGGCATAATGTTGAGAATTACTATCCTTTGAAGACTTTGGTACAAAAATTGGTGAAGTCTGATATTCTATCTTTCAAGGATGTGGGCCCTAATATGAAATATAATCCTCTACCAAAGCATGGAGGAGCAAATGTTGTGAACATGGTGGTCGGTTGTCCAGGTGACTTCCGGATTTTTTATGTTAATTTGATTAGAGGAGATTTGGTGCAAATGCATACATACCTCTATGAATTTAGCTACTATACGCATGACCATGCGGGTTGTGCTATTTGCGGTACAGATATACATGGTTGTGACAAGATAAAGGCTGATTTGCAAGAAATGATGGATGAGAGCCTCATCCATATAATCATGCCTAGGGAAGAGTATGTAGAGGAAGTAAACATGGTTTCTGGATGTCCTGGAGAGTTCAGAATCTTTGATGTGGAACATATGAATGAGGATCTTGTACAATTGCATGCTACTTTCTGCCACATGGTTGGTTAGGTGGAACATCAGTATAGATCTTTCCGAATTTGCTGTCGGGACTCCCGAGGATATTCGATTGTAAGGAAAGGTGTTTAGTTATTATTGGATAATGGAACTATCAAGGTTACAGGTCAAAGGGATGATTACCATGAAGCGGATATAATTGAGGTTTGTTTGGCTAAAGAAGAGTCGGATGATGAATATGCCTCTGCAGATGAGTTCTTCTCCTCGGATGAAGATATGTTTTCCAGAGATGACTCTGTAATGACTGATTATGTTGAAGAGGGAGTAAATTTTATTGTGTCTTGTTTTGGTGTGCCTACCCATTTTGAAGTTGAATATCATAGCAAGGCAGCTATTAATCCATTGGTAATTAGTTTGCTGGGTCTTGTCCCTTACAAGTCAGATAAGGTTGTACCCTACAAATATAATGCTACAATTTTAGAGGATGGTGTGGAAGTTCCCATCTAGCCAATGCCTAATGTTGGAAATATTGTTGAGACTAGCAGAGTGACCCGCAGTGGTCGTGTATTTGCACCAGTTGTTCATGGAGATGTTAGCGCTGGAAAGAAAATTATTGAAAATGTTGAACCCAAGAAGGCTACGGGTGAATCTAGTGGAGCTACGCTAAAAAAAGAAGTGGATGATATTTTGAAGATAATCAAGATGAGCGACTACAAAATTGTGGATCAGCTACTGCAGACTCCTTCAAAAATATCTATCTTGTCTTTATTGATGAACTCCTCTGCTCACGGAGAATCTTTGATGAGGGTATTGGACCAAGCTTTTGTGGAGAGTGATATGCCAGTAGACCAATTCAGTAGTGTGGAAGGGAAGATTATGTCATGTAATAACCTGAGTTTCTGCGATGATCAATTGCCCGATGAAGGAAGGAATCACAACCTGGCCCTCCACATCTCTATGAACTGCAAGAATGATTCACTATCCAATGTGCTGATTGATAATGGATCCGCATTGAACATTATACCAAGGAGCACACTTATGAAGTTGAAATATTAAGGAACGCCCATGCGCCCAAGGGGCATTATTGTGAAAGCGTTTGATGGATCAAGGAAATATGTTATTGGTGAAGTGGACTTGCCTATTCATATAGGCCCACAATTGTTTCAGATTACTTTCCAGGTCATGGATATTGTACCCGCTTATAGTTGCTTGTTGGGACGGTCGTGGATACATGAGGCAGGGGCTGTCACTTCGACTTTACACCAGAGGCTGAAGTTTGTCCTCTTTCAGCATTGTAGAGGTGGATGAAGCTGCTGTTAGAACCCAGTTCCAAGCTTTGTCCATTGACAACATAAGAGTAAATGAGAACTATATAGCTTCGTTTAAGGATGCACAACAGGTTGTGCGTAATGACCATAGCGATGTTTGGGTACAGATTGTTGACCCACCTGTGAACAAAATAGAGCTAGCTTGGGGTTCTCTATGAAGAATGATGAGGATAAGAGCATGAAGTCGAAGGCTGCTGCAGGCAAGTATCAAGACATCTTTCATAGTGGGGGTTATATTCATCCAACTGTTTCCGGGATTAATGCCATTGTGGAAGATGAAGTAGAGCCAGAAATGCCGAATTATGTGACGCATATAGTTAGGGTTCAGAACTGGATCACCATTGATGTTCCCTCTTGCATACATGTTTCAAAGTAATTTTTTTTGTTAATCTTTTTGAAAATCTTTCACTCTGCCCAAGGTGAAAGTATTAATATTGTATGGGCTTATCTGTTTGCCGTGACTTTTAAAATCAATAATAAAAGTTGTCTTTGTTTTCCAAATTGTGTTTTTATTTTTTGCTTTTTTCTTGGAAAATGGTAATCAGAAAAAACCTTTCAAAATAAATAATAACTGAAATTCAATCTGCATGATCACTTGTTATATGTGTTAGTTTCTAAAAGCAATCACAAATCATATGTGCAGATTAATTAAAAAACTCGTTGAATATAATGACCCTGCACCCTCTCCCAACTTTGAATGTCCTGTGTATGGGGCCGAAGAAGAAAACTATGATGAGATTCCAGAAGAGGTCTCACGGTTGCTTGAGCATACGGAGAATGCCATTCAGCCATATAAAGAGCCATTGGAAGTAATCAATTTGGGTTCAGAAGAAGATCTGAAGGAAGTCAAGATTGTAGCGTTGATGCATCCTGATGTGAAGAGCAGGTTGATTGAGATGTTGAAAGAGTATGCAGATATTTTTGCTTGATCTTACCAAGATATGCCTGGTCTAGATACAGATATCATAGAGCACCATTTTCCGCTGAAGCCAGAGTGCCCGCCAATCAAACAGAAGTTGCAAAGAACTCACCCATATATGGCAGTGAAGATCAAAGAAGAAGTTCTAAAGCATATTAATACCGGTTTGCATGTGCGTAGATTACAGAGATCTAAATAAAGCTAGTCCAAAAGATGATTTTCAATTGCCACACATTGATATGTTAGTGGATAGCACAACAAAATTCAAAGTTTTATCGTTCATGGACGGATTTTCCAGGTATAATCAAATAAGGATGGCTCCTGAGGATATGGAAAAAAAATGTTTATCACACCCTAGGGAACATTCTGTTACAGAGTGACGCCCTTCGGATTGAAGAACGCTGGTGCAACGTACCATAGGGCTATGACAACCCTATTCCATGATCTGATGCACAAGGAAATTGAGGTATATGTTGATGATATGATTGCTAAATCCCAGACTGAAGAAGGGCATGTAAAAGATTTAGTGAAGTTGTTTTAGTGTTTGAGGAAGTATCGTCTCCGCTTGAATCCAAATAAATGCACCTTCGGTGTTCGATCAGGGAAATTGATGGGTTTCATTGTTAGCCAGAAAGGGATTAAAGTTGACCCTGATAAAGTTAAAGAAATTCAAGAGATGCTAGCTCCGAGAACTGAAAAGCAAGTCAGAGGGTTCCTCGGGCGTTTGAATTATATTTCCAGATTCATTTCCCACAAGACTGCAATGTGTGAACCAATCTTTAAGTTGTTAAAGAAAGATCAAGATTGTGGGTGGACAGATGGCTTCCAAAGGGAATTTGAAAGTATTAAAGAATATCTTCTTGAACCTCCTATCTTGCTCCCTCCTTTTGAAGGAAGACCATTGATTATGTATCTGACAGTGTTAGATAATTCCATGGGCTATATTATGGGACAACAAGATGAAACGGGAAAGAAAGAGCATGCCATTTATTATCTCAGTAAAAAGTTTACTGATTGTGAATCGCGTTATTCCATGCTGGAAAAGACATGTTGTGCTCTGGCTTGGGCGGAAAAATGTTTGCGGCAGTATATGTTGAATTACACTACTTGGTTGATCTTCAAAATGGATCCAATCAAGCACATTTTTGAAAAGCCTGCTCTTACTGGGAGAATTTCCCGCTGGCAGATGCTGTTATCTGAATATGATATCGAATACCGAACTCAAAAAGCTATTAAAAGCAGCGTGTTGGCAGATTATCTTGCTCACTAATCAGTCGATGATTATCAGTACGTGAAGTATGATTTCCCCGATGAGGATGTGATGTTTCTGAAAGTGAAAGATTGTGATGAACCATTACCTGAGGAAGGTCATGATCCTGAATCTCGTTGGAGTATGATATTTGATGGAGCTGTGAATGCTTATGGTAAAGGAATTGGTGTTGTAATTGTCACTCCACATGGATCGAACATTCCTTTCACTGCAAGGTTGACATTTGATTGTACTAATAATATGGCAGAATGTGAGGCTTGCATCATGGGTCTCGAGGAAGCTATTAATCTCAGAATTAAAATTCTATATGTGTATGGCGATTCAGCTTTGGTAATAAATCAGATTAAAGGAGAGTGGAATACTCGTCACCCTGACTTGATCCCTTACAAAGATTATGCTAGAAAATTGTTACCATTCTTTAATAAAGTTGAATTCCATCACATCCCTAGAGATGAAAATCAAATGGCGGATGCTCTGGAAACTCTGGCTTCTATGTATCAAGTGAATACTTGGAATGATATACCTCAAATTATAGTTCGGCGATTGGATAGGCCCACTCATGTGTTTACAAAAAAAAGATGTAGCAGATGAGAAACCTTGGTATTATGATATCAAGCATTTTCTTCAGACTCAGGAATACCCGATTGGTGCTTTGAATAAAGATAAAAGATATTGCGAAGATTGGCTGGCAGTTTCTTCCTCAGTGAAAACGTGTTGTACAAGAGAAATTATGACATAGTCCTGCTCAGATACGTGGATAAACACGAAGCAGACATGTTGATGCATGAAGTTCATGAAAGTTCATTTGGCACTCATGCCAATGGACATTCGATGGCTAAAAAGATGCTAAGGGCAGGTTACTATTGGTTGACAATGGAATCTGACTGTTAAAAATTTGCAAAGAAGTGCCATAAATGCCAAATTTATGTGGAGAAGATTCATGTGCCTCCGACACTTATCAATGTTATTTCTTCCCCATGGCCTTTCTCTATGTGGGGTATTGACATTATTGGAATGATAGAACCCAAAGCTTCAAATGGACACCATTTTATTTTGGTAGAATTTGATTACTTCACCAAATGGGTGGAAGCTGCTTCATATGCTAATGTTACTAAGCAGGTGGTTGTGCGCTTCATTAAGAATAATCTTATATGTCGGTATGGTGTGCTGAGCAGAATTATCACCGACAATGGCTCGAACCTAAACAACAAGATGGTGACAGAACTTTGTGAAGAATTCAAGATTTTCCATCACAACTCATCTCCGTACAGGCCGATGATGAATGGAGCTATTGAAGCTGCTAATAAGAATATCAAGAAGATCATCAAGAAGATGGTTGTTACTTATAAAGATTGGCATGAAATGCTCCCTTTTGCTTTACATGGATATCGGACATCTGTCTGCACTTCAACAGGAGCAATCTCATTCTCCCTTGTGTATGAAATGGAAGAGGTACTCCCAATCGAGGTTGAGATTGGCCCTTTGCGTGTGATAATGGAAACCAAGTTATCAAAAGCTGAATGGGTCTAGAACAGGTTTGACCAATTGAATTTGATAACTTTGTGTCATGGGCAGTTATATCAGAAGAGGATGAAGAAAGCTTTTAATAAGAAGGTCAAACCTCGTGAATTCAGAGAAGGCAACCTCGTGCTCAGGAAGATCATGTCTTTTAACGCTGGTTCTAGGGGGAAGTGGACTCCCAATTTTGAAGGCCCATATGTTGTCAAGAAAGCCTTCTCTAGCGGCGCATTAATTTTTGAAACTATGGATGGCGAGAAGTTCCCACGTCCGATGAATGCTGATGCAGTCAAGAAATACTTCACCTAAAGAAATAAAATAACAACTCGCTAAGTTGAAAACCTGAAAGGGCGGCTTAGGCAAAAAAGAGCGTCTCAGTAGGCCGAAAACCCGAAAGGGCGGTATAGGCAAAAATTAGAGACATAAACAGAATAAAATTTCCCGCTAAGTTGAAAACCCGCAAGTGAAGTTTAGGATAAAGTTAGGGACTTTCTTGGCAAGTAACTACATCAGACAAGACTTGATCACGGAAGCAACAATCTTCTTGGATCCTCACCATACTTCAACAGAAGCTGCTGCTCAGAATTTCAAAGTTGTTAGAGGGAATAATGGTCATTTTATTTAAATGTATCTTTTCCATTATATATTACCATTTTCCAAACTTTGTAATTATCCGCGGAGTCTCGCCATTCACAGACTACCATTCTATCAATAAAATTTGAGCTTTTACCCAATTCTTTGTAGTTCCTATTTTTATTCAGCTTACAAAGACTCCATTTATTACTGATAATAATTTTCAAAGCAAAAAGGATTAAATAACAAAATTCATTTTTTCAAAAAGAATTTACAACTTACTTTTACTTCAGATTTTGTGATTCAAGAGGAAAATAAAAGTGGTGATCCCAGGAATGGACGAACTCCAGTAATTTTGGGAAGTCTTGTTTCCCCGGGTAAGGTTTTCTCATGTCCTTTTGGCTGGTATGCGTGTGATTTTTGTACATTGAAGACGATATTAATTGGTGTAAGGTGCAGTATTGGGTTTGTGATCCAAGTGTCCCCAGTCAAGTCTTGGTTCATTTTTCATTTTTGGTTTTCATGGTCTGAAGTCTCTATCCCAGATTCCCCAACAAAATCTTCCCTCATATGACGAAAGGTCTTGTTCCCTTGGTATTCTAAGATCAAACCATTTGCAGAATGTTATTCTTTTTGGCAGTAATTGGCATTTTTGTTGGTAGTTATTTCCCAAGAAGGCTATCCCAGGGCATCTTTTATTGAATAAGTTTTCATGATATGAAGACTCAATCCAAGATTCTCCAGTGAAGGCCTCGCTTATTTGATAGAAGTCCTTTCTCCCCAGAGAAGTTGGTGCAATTATTACTCTCGAAGAAGAACGTATCTCCGGTTTCCCCAGTGAAGAACGTATCTTGGTTTCCCCTCGATGATGTGGTGTTGACCTCCCCAATGAAGTCAGCACGAAGTACCCAGTTGATGTCTCGATGATGAAGCATTATCTCCCTTAATGAAGTCTGTATGATTTTTCTTCTTTAAAGTTAGCCTGAATTCCCCAGTGGATGTTTTGACAATTTGGTTTCCATCTGCCTTATTTGAAATCAGTTTTGCAATCCCCAGTAGAAGTGCTGCACATGAAAACATTTATTTCCCCGTTGAAGTCTGAGTGTTATTCCCTGGTGAAGCCTGGAGAAGGATGTTATATCCCTGTATCTGTATTGTTTTGTCGCTATGTTATGTTTCTCCCTAGTAAAGTTAAGCCATGTAGTAAGACTTTGTTTCCTCAGTTGTTGCTTATTTTCTTTTAGAATGATCGTCTTGGATGTAATTTAGCCGAGTGTTGTGTGCGCCCGAGTTGGTTTTGTTTGTTTATCCCCAATATTATATGTCTGTTTTGTCAGCATATGTACGATAACACTCATACATTCATACATACATCATGCATAGCTAAACTTAGCAAATCATTTCTCATTCGTATCCATTAATATGTTGTCGACATATTACCCTGTTTTGCAGTGTTGTGTTATCCTCTCTCCAATAGAGTGTCAGCCATAAGCAGAAAGTGTATATTCTTTCAATTTCCCCACTGAGTTATCCCTCGTGGAATATTTTTGCTTTAGCCTTCTTACACAGATCTTTGTCTGGATGATTTGGGTTTCCCTCTTGAGTTTATTTCTCAAAGAATGTATTTTGGAAGATCGTTTTATTCTAGTTTATTTCTGATTTGAATCCTTTATCCTCGGCAATATTATTACTTTGGATTTCTGCAAGCTTCGAGTTTTGGTTTGAGAATGTGCATTTATTTTGCACGAGAAGACTTTATCTCCTCAGCAGGAGTATATTGGCATTTCCCCAGGAAGTCATGACTCATTCCCCAAGAATTCATATTTCTTTCCCCAGGAGGTCATATTGCTTTCCTCAAAAGTCATTTTTACAATCCTTTCTATAACAGCAAGTAGCAGGTCTTTTATTTGAGCAACTTATACTTCCCTGTAAAAGCCGATGTTACTTTTTTTGCTATCTTCTCTATGAGTGGATAGTTTACAGTTCGTTGTCAAATTACTCTTGTGGATGGCAAGTCTTTCAATATCACAGAAACAGATCATTGTGAAATCTTTACAAGTGGTAGTCTCTTTATTTGAGACAACTTATTACCCTTTCCAGGCAGAATGCCTTGGTTAAAGAAGAAGTTGAGACCCGTTCTAGGTGAAACGCCGGAATGTTGAAAAAACTTTTTATCTTTTTTCTACCTTCAGTGAACGTTGGTAGTTCATCATCAGTGAACGGCGGTGCTATGATATATTTTCTCTCTACCTTCAGTGAAAGTTGGTAGGTCACCATCAGTGAAAGTTGGTAGGTCACCATCAGTGAAAGTTGGTGATTGTTATCTTTTTGCTACCTTCAGTGAATGTTGGTAGTTCATCATTAGTGAACGGCGGTGCTATGATATATTTTCTCTCTACCTTCAGTGAAAGTTGGTAGGTCACCATAAGTGAAAGTTGGTGATTGTTATCTTTTTGCTACCTTCGGTGAACGTTGGCAGTTCATCGTCAGTGAACGAAGGTGCTATAATATATTTTATCTCTACCTTCAGTGAAAGTTTGTAGGTCACCATCAGTGAAAGTTGGTGATTGTCATCTTTTTGCTACCTTTAGTGAATGTTGGTAGTTCATCGTCAGTGAACGGTGGTGCTATGATATATTTTCTCTCTACCTTTAGTGAAAGTTGGTAGGTCACCATCAGTGAAAGTTGGTGATTGTTATCTTTTTTCTACCTTCAGTGAACGTTGGTAGTTCATCATCAGTGAACGGCGGTGCTATGATATATTTTATCTCTACCTTCAGTGAAAGTTGGTGATTGTTATCTTTTTGCTACCTTTAGTGAACATTGGTAGTTCATCATCAGTGAACGGCGGTGCTATGATATATTTCCTCTCTACCTTCAGTGAAAGTTGGTGATTGTTATCTTTTTTCTATCTTCAGTGAACGTTGGTAGTTCATCATCAGTGAACGGCGATGCTATGATATTTCTTTTCCTTCTGCCTTCAGTGAAAGTTGGTAGTCCATCTCCAGTGAACGTCGATGAATCTTTCTCTCTACCTTCAGTAAACATTGGTAGCTCACCGTCAGTAAACATCGGTGTTGTTATTTCTTTCCTCTTTCTACCTTTAATGAACATTGGTAGTTTCACCTTCAGTAGAAGTTGGTGTATCCTTTGACTTTTTATCATCCTCTATGAGTCGGGTCTTTTGATCCACTAGTGATTTATTTTCCTGGTCAGGTTTCTCTTTTGGATCCTTATTTTCTTTGCTACATACCCAGTGGTGTTTTGCGTCTCTTTGAATTTGTTCATATGCATTAATGCTCATAAGTATTGCATGGCATCTTAGGGCCAAAAAAAGGTTTTGTTTTATATTTAAGTATCTTCGATCGCGTCAACACGAAGATTTTTAACCTTCGTATCTCCAGATATAAAAAAAATTAAATAAGGGCAGCTGTTGTACCCTAATTTTTCCCCCTAAGATCCCTTTATCATACCATGTTGATTCAATCACAACAAGATCACATTAGGGATTTTGGTTCTCCTCCCTATCTTTAGCTTTGCTCTTTGAGGAATCACCAAGCACCTTGACTTGTTTTCTTTTTTGATCATGAATATTTTGTCTTGATTTTATTTCTAATTAATAAACTGCAATGTTGGTTTGTCTTACTTGTTAATAATGTAGGTAAAGGCAATGAGGTTTAGCAAGTTGCTCCATGGGTTCATGAGTTTATTTCCATGCCCTAGTCAATAAAGCTTGAGAAGTCCAAACCTCACCATTAAAGTTATTTTGGAAGAAATGGCATGGAAAGGTTTATCTTGGTTAAACACATTTAGAAGTTATCAATATTGATTCAAAAGTACAAGGGGTTGATTGAAGAAGTAGTCATGTTTCGACAAGACTTTGTTCCCCTTGGACACAAGTGCATATTTCTCTCAATTCTCAAGATATGAAAGTGGTTTTTATGGCTATGAGTTCTCATTATCATCCTCAACAACTTATATTTTCAAAGCAAAAGTGTTGGTATAAGAAGGTTGTTCAAAATTGTTAAAGTTCCTCAAAGCATTTTCTTGATCTAGGAGCTAGGGTTTTGAACTTCAAAGAAGTATATATTGCTCATCTTTTGGTATTTTTGAGTGATTCCAAAGACATCATTATATTCAAAGGGTTATTAACAAATCACTTCAAAAGTTTCAAGGAGTTTTCATGTGGGAGAAACTTGATATGATGAAGAAAGAGTACAAGTCCTCCAGATGAACCCCCATTTTCCCATGTGTGACTTCAAATGATCATGACTTGGTCAATTTTCATCACCTTAAGCCCACTCGTTTTCCATAATGATCTTGAGGATGTGAACTTTATGCATTCTTTTATTTACAAAGTGAGAAAATGAATGGAAGATTCCCTAAGGATGCAAAAGATTATAGGTCATTTCATGATTTTTTGCCAACTTCAACAATTCATAACTCTCTCAATTTTTGGAAATTTTGAATGGTTTAAGTTTCAAAATGTCATTCAAGAGGCCTATTTCATTCCATATTTTTTGGTCAAGATTAAATTACAAGTGGAAGGCCATGTTTGGATGCAAAACATTATAGGACACTTTTGAAGAAAAATTTGAAATATTTCTAAGTATGGAAAGTCAACCTTTTCCCCCCAACTTTGACTCAATACAACTTTCAGCTCAAGCATCCATTTGATTCCATTCTTTTTCCATTGCAAAGCTTGTAACCTCATCTTTCTAAAGCATCAAGAATCATGCCTTAAGACCCCTTGAGATGAGAATGCCATTGGATTGAACTTGGTAACTTGGAACTGAAGTTTCTTTATAAGTCAGAATATAAAATTCATGTTTTGGCCTCTAAACATCATATTAGCACGCGTTTATGATCTAAACATGTTTAACCAAGTTGCCAAAGTGGATTAGAGCCTTAAAACGCAAGGATTGGATGAGTTTTGATGCAAATCAGACCACACTTTGCTCGTGCATCAGGTTCACACGATTTCCCTCCAAACTTCATCATTTCACACTTTTGAACATTCCATTTGATTCCCTATAAATAGAGGGTCATCCCCCATTCATTTCCTCAAGCTTTGAGAGCCAAATACACTCTGCCAAAACCTCACACGAACTTCAAATTTTTTAAACCAGTTTCTGAGATTCAAGCCTTTTCTTTCAAAATTCTTTGCACACTCATCTTCCTTAAGAATCGTACAAACTCTCCAGCACTTAAATCAAGCAAAACGAGCTATAATTCAAGCTACAAAAGTCCAGTTTTAGAGCTTCTTTCTTGAACTTTGAAATGGTAGAATTCTCCACCATTTGGATCCAAATAAAGCACTAACATGTTCTACTCCTTCTCCTGATTCTTGTGCTTCTTACAATTTTTAAATCCATTGAGAATTGAGAGAGAAATCTCAAATTAAAGGTTCTCGCTATTTTCTGGGTTTTTTATTCATATATCTTTGCATACCTTATATAAATTTGGCGCGATGGTGGTGTTAGGATCGTCTTGAAGAGACGAATCCAATGATACTGGTCTGGGATCCTAATTTTCCCATATGAAAGATCTCACAAAATCTCTATTGCAGGGTGGCTGGAGGTTGAAGATGATGACATGTCTCGTCTCAGCCAATGATAGCGTGCCAAACATTTTAATTTTATAGGTTGCCCTTTTTCTGATCCCATGCGCATCTTACTAAGGTACATATCAAGCACAGTGTGTTTGGTCCATTGGATTAGCTTACTAACGCATTTTTGACTATGATCTGATAGCCCATATCTTTTTGGTTTTAGTTTATTTTCTGATTTTATGTTTTAATTGATTTAATTTTCAAAAATTCATAACTCTTTTATTTTTTATCCAAAAATTATGAAAAAATTCAAAAAAATACTTTGAATTATTTCTGATATCATGACTATTTTTTCACATTTTTATTTTGACATTTGATATTTTTTATATTTTTTGCATTATTTCCTTCCTTTTAATTACTTTAAAAATATTTTCTGATATTTTTTAATTCTAAAAAATTTCATTAATATCATTTTACATATTTATTACTTTTTGAAAATTTTATATTGATGTTTACTATTTTTGATTAATTTTCTATTTGTTTGAGCAATTTTAATTAGCTTAAAAATAGTTTCTGACTTTAAAAAATTACCAAAAATTTAATAAAAATATTTGAGTCCATTTCTGATTTTTCTATGGTCCTACTTATTTTTTTCTTGATTAGTTTGAACATAGTTGATATTTTTATTACTTATTTCCTTTTTAAAACCATTTTTTAATGTATATATTAAATGTAATATTATTTTGTGATTATTTTCTGGCTCATGGTTGAATTTTTTATCATGAAATTTCTTAACATCATTGGATCCATGGTGTTGAGTTTAACTCCATAAAAATAGATGAATGATTTTAATAATAGTTTGATTAATATTTAATCCAAATGTGGTTTGTATTCTTTCCCACCCCTCTTCATCTCATCCCTTTCTTATTGCACTAAATGTTATTGGAGCATGATCTCTATATCATGTCTCAAAACAAATGGTGCATAGATTTCTATTGACTGGCCTCAAAATAGGTACGACTTCTATAAAAGTCCAATTACGATTGCTTAACATAGCGCTAAATTTTGTTCTGATTCGAATAAATGATCATTTATGGTCCAAACCTATGTTTGCAAGCCCAAGTATATTAATTTTATCTCTTTGATCCAATAACTTTGAGATTCATTGTGTGGAGGTTTTTGTTCTACCAATCCTCTAATAGGTCTACAACACTTTTGGTCAACGCGAATCACTTAAACATTGTTGATCATTAAAGGGTATTTGTGAGAATTCCAAATGGATGATATACTTGACAAAAAGCAAATGCAACTTGTTGTGTGGAGGCTTTGGTTCTACCAATCCTATAATGAGTTCCAAATGCAAGTTTCAAGATGGTCATCCAACTAACCACTAATTATTAAATTGTTCTATTTTATGCTATTATTTTTTATGCTTTATGTACCATTTACTTTAAACATTACATTTCATGCTATTTTTATTTTTGCTCACTTGAGAATTTACTATTCTTGTTATTTTTATTTTTCTCACTTGAGCTTTTCTTTTTTTTAAGACACCTAATAATCAACATGAACCATAAAAAAGCTTTAACGATATTTTGACTATTTGGTTACTATCCTTGGCATTATGGAGTATTGGAGTTCTTGTACTTAGGATTAGAAACCTTGACCTATGTTGGAGACCTTGTGACCTTAATTGATATTTTGTTTGGAGTTATTGAGGTTTACCTCAAGGCATTGGGTTGTTTGTTTGTTTTGTGTGCAGGTTATTGTGATTACATTCTTTGTTTGTAATCTGGAATTCACCAGTATACAGCCGTTACTTTGCCCAATTTTTGTGAAGACTTCATGCATTTGAAGCTTGGTTCTCTCAAGAGTTCAGTATCTTTGCTTGCTTGGTTTTAATCCAAGGAATGAGAATTCTATCTTGACTCATAATGTCTAGTATTGGCTTCTTGTTGGTTTGATGGTTCTTATCCCTAACTTTTACCTTATGCTTTAGGGTAGTCTCTTCTTCTCCTCCCATCTTCTTTAATTTCAAAAATCTTCCTCCTACTTTTGAAAACTCTTCTTGTTTCTAAACTTGAACCACTTTCATAATAAACTTGGACTTATGTCCATGCATTTTCAAAACATTTTCATAAATAAACTTCAATCAACTTAATAATACCTTGACATTTTTTGTGAGAAGACTAAAAGTCAATCAATCTTATTTCAAACCATTTTGCCACTTTGGCTTTTTTTTTTACTTTAAAACTTTCTCTAGAAAGATTGGTCTCTTGTCAATCCTTGTAGTGATGCAAACAACTATACTTTTATAATATGTAGTGAAGTGAGATATTTTCCACTTGGGTGTTGAGTGAGGCATTGTTGATTTTAAAATCCAAGCCATATCCTGCATTTTGAGATGATGTAAATTCTCATTTCTCATGATTGTGGGTAGTATGTTTTCCACACGGACAATGATGATGATGTCTCATCTCATTAAATCAACCAACACATTTGTGTTTTAAAATTTTAAAGATGAACTACGTGTACCCTGATCCCCTATTTCACGGAAGGTGGTACATAGGCACTAAAGGTTCACAACCGCGACGGGTGCAAAAATCATAAAAAACACTTCTTTTCTCACCTCCACCATCTATTTTACCTACAACATTTTATAGCTAAAATATACAGATTTTACAAAGAAGTTCTTGCGTACTACCGTAGATGTTTAGGGTGCTAATACCTTCCCTTTGCATAACCAACCCCCTTACCTAGAATTCCCCTCCCCCTCTTTTGGGGTATTCTCTCTTTTCCCATTCCTTTGGAAACAATAAAGTACGATGGAGATTTTTATTTTGATCTGTATAAGTCTAGTCAATCGAATGACTTAGTATTTAACATTTCTACCACTAAACCTGCCCCCATGTATCCATGGGCGTCCAAGAAGGAAAAAATAATAAGGACGGATATCCATCACATAAAATGTTGAGTTAAAGAGTTGAGACCCAACATTGATAGAGATATCAACCTCTCCATGGACCATCCTCTTAGAACCATCGAAAGCCCTTACTACAATGTCGCTAGGTTTCAACACCAGTCTATCACAATCTAGTCTATCCAAAGATCCTTTAGGTAAGACATTGAGAGATGATCCAGTATCCACTAAAACATGTGCCATGGTAGTGCCCTTGCATTCTATGGAACATGGAGAGCTTTGTTGTGATTCTTCCCCATTGGGGTTAGATCTGCATTAGAGAACCCTAAACCATTATCGGCAGTCAAGCTTTCTACACAGTTTTCAAATTTGTCGAACGTAGTTTCTTGTGGGACATTTGTATTTTTCAGGAACTTTATCAGTGCTTGGGCGTGTGCCTCAGAACATAGCAACAAAGACAACATAGAAATCTTCAAGGGTGTTTGCCCCAACTATTCCACTATCTTGTAATCACTTTTTTTGATGATTTTTAGAATCTCTTCCATCTCTTGGGTTGATGGGTTTTCAATGGTAATATCTTTTGTGGGTGCCTCTGTCAGGGAAGGCTCAGACATTTTTTCCTTTCCTCGAGCATCAATAAAAGGTTTAACAGCAGTAATACGAGTGGGTGTAGTAGTGTTTGTCAGAGATGAAATTTATGGAAAGAAGATCCTGCCCGTCCTAGTAACTTTACTTGATCCAACAATGTTTATAATGTCATCAATTTCATATTCATCAATCCAAGAATCTTGTTTGATACCATGGTAGTACACTTCCACCCTATAATTCCAGGGCACAGCCTTATCAGAAGAGTATGGGACTGGCCTTGGTGTGGTGATAATTAGTTGAGCTATTCTTGGTTCAATGGGAATCCTAATAGGACCTTTTGAGGTGATCCTAATAGGTTTATTTGAGATGATAATGATGGACACGTCTTCAAATTCTTGAGATATGACTTTGGTCAAACTTTTCACAGATGGAGTTCTTTCAAATAGAATCTCATGGCTATCCATCAGGTGTTGGACACCTTTCTTCAGCCATTCACAACCATTAATTTGTACAGCACAGTAGAAACAACCTTCAAGGCAACCAGGGAATACCCCGGCTTTCAACAAATTTTCTTTAACAGTCTTGAAAGGAGAGGTAAAGTCATTGATTGAGGCAACAAAAGAGTCATCTTCAATAGCATTGACACCCTTACCATGATTTGGCATGGGTGCGATGATTACGTTGGGAATTGGCGGAGGGTCGAATTCAATTGTCTTGTTATCAATTAGGTCTTGGATTTTATTCTTTAGAGACCAACAATCATTGGTATCATGTTTGGGACTATTTGAGTGGTAAGCGCAATTGGCATTGGGGTTATATTTTGGAGAAGTAATATTAGGGTTGGAAGGGGGGTCTCGCAAGGTCACCAAATCAACTTTCAATAGGTGTTGCAGAGCTTGAGATAGTTTCATATTTATTTTAGTAAACTATCTTCTTTGGACCTCTGGTCTTTGTTGACTATTTTATTGACGCGACCGTTGAGTTGGAGTTAGATTGGAAATCAGTACAACCCCTATTGAATCATGACGGTAATTCTTAGCATGGCTTCTTGACCCATACACAGTATTAGTCTCTTTTTTTTACCAATAAATGGCTTTTTCACAGCATTTGAGGTGGAGGCCATGGGTATCTTCCTGCTTTTAATCCCGCTTTCAACCCTTTCACCAGTCAAGATAAATTCAGTCAATTCGGACGATGAACTTCCAATTAGCAAGTTGAAAAATGGTCCAGTCAATGTTCCCATAAACGCGTCTACCAACTCCTTGTCAGTTAAATGTGGCTCCACCCTGCCAGTGAAGTCTCTCCACTTTTGAGCGTATTCTTTGAAGCCCTCGTTGGAACCCATGGTCATTCCTTGTAATTGCACCCTAGTTGGCGCAATATCAGTGTTTTATTGATATTGGCGGTAAAAGGCAGTGGCAAAATCCTCCCAAGTATGGATGTTAGTCCCTTCCAATTGGTAAAATAACTCCAACTGCGTCCCAGATAGACTTTCTTGAAAAAAGTTCACCCACAGTTTCTTATCAGCGGTATGCGGATGAATTTTACGGATATAAGATCTTAGATGAAGCTTCAGACATGAAACACCATCGTATTTGGAAAAAGCAGAGGTCTTGAATTTGTGGGGGATGACTACCCTGGGCACCAAACCCAAGTCATCAAAGTCCAAGCCAGACACAGCTTGGATTTCTAAAGCCTTCAATATATCTTCTACTTTCTTATACTTGTCGTTCGCTAGTTGATATTGCTCATCAAAATAATCTTCGTCTTCAGAGATTTGTTTGTTTCCACCCCCATCACGGGTTCTCCTAGCATCTTCATCTTAATTCTCATCCTCCTCGGAGGAGTATTCTTCAACTTGGACTTGTTGGATGGGGCCCTTGAATATATTCCCCATGTTGATCATATATTCTTCTTTGTAACCCGAAGTGACATCATTTCTTGCTGCCCCTTTGCTAAGTTGAGCAGAGTTTCTTAAAACTGAGAGTTTTGAGTCTGCAAGTCCTTCACAGTTTGCTCGAGATCCATCTTATACTGAAATAAACAGTAAAAAGATGAGGATACCTATGTCAAAAAACCTGCTTATGATATGATGCATGTTATATGAATGCAATGTTTTCAAGGATTTTATGGAATTTAAATTTTCTAGACAAAGAGAAGACAACAAACATTAATTGCATTAATAAGTTCATGAATTACAAATTCCTCTTGGGCTTACAAAGGTTACAAAATAAACTCCTAAAACAAAAAAGAAAGGCTCAAGTTTCCCATGGGTGCATCCTCTTAGGTGCAATGTAGGCATTCAGGCTTTGCTCTTCATGAAGTTGCCTCGTGAGCTCAAAAACCTTCATCTCGCTTGCGTAGAACTGTGCTTTAAAGGTATCTCATTCCCCTTTTAGTTGAATCCATGATCTTTGCAATTCCTTGAAGTTGGTAGGCAGGTCAGGATGAAGAAGAGTATATGGGGTGTCTCCCTCAGCAACAAGCTCTATAATCAGAGGTAGGATGGCTGGGTAAGGTATCATGATATTTTGAACATGATTTAGTACCCACTTGAGGTAAGGCTCAAGAGGGGTGGAATTTTTATGCCCCAGGCTCTTGCTATCCAACTTGTTTACTGTTCTCCAAGCTCGTATGAACCTTTGACGATAGCCTTGGATGTCGCCTTTGTAGTCAAATACCAAACCTTGGATGAGTGCATCATGGGGACCATCTCTTTGCGCATACCCAAACTGTCGTAATGAAAGAGAAGGGTTATAGGTAATACCTCCCCTAATTCCTAAGAGTGGAACATTAGGGAATTCCCCACAACGGTCAATGATGGTAACATCCTCCAAAGATCGGGAACACCAATGAATATCCGAGTGTGGGAGTGACATCATCCTTTGAGACCATGTCAAGCCTTGCTCATTCTTCAATGTTGATCGAGGTAGGTTCAAAATAAACCACCTAGACATCATGGAATGCAACACAAAATATTCTCCCTCTTCTTCACGGTGCGAGTGTGAAAATAATGTAGAATGTCTTCAAGCAAAGTAGGTACGATATTATGAGAGAGAAAAACATTAACAGTATTCACATCTATGAATTGGTCCGGATTGGGAAATAGAACCAAACCATAGACTAGAAGGGCCAAGACATCCTCAAAAGCTTGAAAATCCATATCTTCCCAAAACAAACGAGCCTTTTCCAACAGGAACTTGGCTAAGAAACTCTTAACTCCACTCCTTGTTTCCCAATTTGCCACAATGTCGAATCTCTTCAAATGCAAGGCTTTAACAATAACCTCAGGCTTTGGAGTTTCCACTAAATCGGTAAATGGTATTTGATCAAGCACATGCACTCCTAGAATTTGAGAGAATTCTTCTAATGTAGGCACCAATTAGTAGTCGATATATATGAAGCAATGATGCATAGGATCAAAGAATTGCAAGAGCACTCACATTATTTCTTCTTAGAAGTTTGAGGTATCTAAGTTGAGAAGTCGACCATATTTCTTGGTGAAAGGAGAATCTCCAGGAACCCTTGATGCTAACTCTTAAAGTTGAGGAAGTACTTTCACAAAGTTGACTCAGATGGTATTTCTACGAGTGGAAGTCATGTCCTACAAAACAGAACAAAGATAAATTCCTAAATCCTTGAAATGGTTAGTGAGAATGCTTATGATGTTTATGATTTCGTGAATAATTAATCACAAACAAAGCACACAAAGACCTTAGGTTTGGGCTTGCATGGGTTTCATAGGTAAGTACCCTCTTGAAGTTTAGTTGGTTCAACCTATCCTAGAAAGTAAACGGGTTCTAGGAAATCTCAATATCATTGATCTTTCTTCATTGGGAATTGTTTTAGATTAATCAATCTTTTCTTGCAGCCAAAATATCCCAAAAGTCCAATCTCAATGAGTATAGTATTGAGTATCAACCAATCTTCAGCTTTGCACCAAAGTCGACTATCTCACTACTTTCTAATGGCCAAGTTGTTCAACTAAAGGTTCTACGGTTAGTTAGTGCTTCATGACATCACACAGCGGCCCTATATTGTCCTCGATTCAACACAAGGGATACTGGTACCAACAAATATGTCTCACTAATGTAGCTATTGTTTCAACCATATCGGTATGCACCGTACAGTCTCCACAATCTATTGCTACTTACGTAATAATGTTCCCAGATCCAGATAGAGGATCTATACAAAACCCAAACACCCTTTTAAGATTAACGCAAACAAGATAAACAATGAAAGAATTTAAATATGATCTTGTCTCTAAGGTAACCCCACTTTAATTAACTCCCCAGCAGAGACGCCAGTTCTGTAACACATTGGGAGAACTGACTTAGGTATTTTGCGTTTGATCGCAATTGTTGCGGATAGCAAGAGTCGCCACCGACTTTTATTTTATCCATTAAAGGAAAGGGTGAAAAGAACAAGAAAGACCTTTTGAGAATTTTCTTGAGTTCGGGGGGGGGGGGGGGGTAGGTTATGAAAAGGGAAAGAATTAACACCCTTTTTGTTCGTAGTTATATACGGGCTCTTAGTTGCTAGCTCACTTTGAAATGCCTTGTTTGAAATGTGTTTGTGTTTGTTTTGAAAGTATTTTTGAAAAGTGCCTTCGTTTAGGTGAACTTTGTAATGATTCTCGTTTCTACAAGAATGTATACAAAGTGTTGACTTTTGAAAATATTTCATGGAAAGTGTTGGTGTATTTGAAAGATGTTTTGTTTGAAATGTTTGTGAGCAAGCAACTACGAGCGTTCTACCTACTCAAAAGAAGTCTTTGTTCTTTTCCTCCTCCTTTAGATGGCGTTATCTTACCACTAGTTAGTAAGAAACCATATCATTGGATGTGAAGGGACGGGCGTGGGTCGTCGTATAGTCATAGAAGGTAACTTGTAGAATGCTTTAGCAATTTTCATAAGAGACTAAGATCATTTACCGAAGGCAACTTTGAAGGGTCATTTGAGAGACTATGATCTTATAATCGGGGGTCTTTTTCTAAAACAATCCATGTTCGAGGGACATGACTATTTTATTTGAGGCAATGAGTGTGGGTTAACCCTAGAGGTGCAAGTGTACAAAGTGTTTTAATTTCATGCATTTTTGTCTTTTGCATTAGGGTTTTCTACTTGTTGATTTTATATATTGCCATACAAACCCTAATTACTAGCAATAATATTGAAAGTGATAAATTGCGGGAATTTAAAGTTCTACGCTATTACATAATTTGGGGGATGGGGATACGAATTATAAATAGGGGAATAAAAGAAATTAAACCCTAATTTACTATTACAATCATATCGAATAAATACAAAATAGAATGTACAAGAATGTAAAGTGAAACTAGGAAGAAGATTGTTTTTATATTTTTCTTTTGTATAAAAAATGCTCTAATTAGACTTAATAAAGAGAAAAAATAATTAATTAAATTCCTAGATTCTAACTTAAAAGAAAATTAAAATAAAACTAAGTCTAATATTAATTCAATTAAATTTAAGAGAAAAAGAAATTAAATTTGTTAGGAAAATATTTTTAGGGTTTTATGAAAGAGTTTTAAAGTTAACCTTATTAAACTTAATACAAAAGAGATTAATTAAAATTCCTAATTTCTAATTTAATTAAATTATCAAAGAAAATTAAAATAAGCCACGTCTAGATTAAGTTGATTAAAAAGGGCGATTTGTTAAGAAAAATGTTTTTGGTCTTTTATTTTAAAAGAAAAGAAATAAAAATAAACTAAATACCTAAATAATAATATAATATTTTTTTGGTAATTTTGACATAATAAAAATAATAATAATAATAGTAGTAATAATAAAAATTATAAAAAAAGAAAATAAAATATGAAATTAAAGTCAGGAAGGTGTATAAGTAAAAACGAGGTTTGATAGAAAAAATAGATTTTGTTTGTTAGGCCTAATGGTCTGTTTTTGTATGATTAGAAGAAAAAAAACAGAATGAAAGAAAAGGAAGTGGGTTGCGTGTTATTCAAGAAATAGGGGGGTGTTAGTAAAAAAAATCAAGCCCAAACCAAATGGAGCCCAACGTCTGCCTCATGATCCAATGGGGGAGGCCCTTTGAGGTTCACTATGGGGACAACTTCCAGGAGCATTGGATCTGCCTTATATCATGATCAGGTGGTGGTGATTGAAGAGTGTACCATAGGCGCGTTGGCTGGTTTGCACAGGATCTGAAACAAGAAATTGTGAAAAAAAACAAAAGGGTACCCCACTAGGGCTCGAACCCAGGTTCCAAAGGTTAACAGGAGTGCGCTTTACCACTAAGGTGGCTATACATCTGTTTATTAATAAAAAACCATAAATATATAAAATAAAACAAGTCTCGAGGCCTGCTTCATCTTCTTCCTCGCGCCCATAACTGAAACACCATCTTTCAATTTCGCATCTCACTCATTTATTAATGAAATTAAAAACTGTAAACATGAAACTTGTGCATTTTTCCACCACGAATCCAACCATATATCTTATGTAAGCTAAAAGTCAAAGATGATGATTAATTTTTTCAGGCTCTAAATTGAAACCTAATTTTTTCAGAAAGTTCAAATCTAAAATTCTCTACACACAGTCAATATAAATGAAAATTATGAACACGGTTAGCTTTAGGGCAATGATCTCTACATTTTTACTTCAGAATGTGTGCACAAAGGATACTTGTATCAAGATATTGAAATTAGAAAACTTACCTCTTGCATATGGATTCGTGTATGGAGTTTGAGCAAGCTTTGAGGTGCTTTAAGAATCCGCTTAGCTTTCCTGGACCTCCTTGAGTGTATTCCAACCCCTAGTTTGCTTTGAGGATGGATGAAACTCCCTACTCAAGTCAAGTTGTAAGCTTCAGTTTTGGAAATGGTGGATGGTGATGGAGTGATTGCAATAGGGAAATAGGGACTTGGATCACTTGTATATCAGGTATGTAAAGTGTTTGGATGATTAAAAGTCAATACACACGAATGGATTTTGAGTTTCAAGTTTGAAGCTCAAAAATGGAGTTTTTGGCCAGTTCAGTGTTGCAAAATGCTTGAGGTTGTTTGAGAGATTGTAAACTCATGCCTTTGCTTGCAAATAACTTATCTATCTATATGGAAAAGGTTAGAGATGTTTTGCACAAGGGATTTCTGAGTTGTAGGGTTTTGGCTAGGTGGCTTGCTTTTGAAGAAAAGTGGAAAAAAAGTTTCAATGTGTTGTACAAGCATGGTATGAAGTTGTTGGAGGCATTAGACTTGTTTCTTATGGTTTTGACTTTGCTTGTGTTCAGATGAAACAAGTTTGAAAGCTTAAGAAATTGACTTTGTGATTAAAGTGACCTTTATGAAAATAGATATGGAGCTTTTTCCAATTTCATCCAAAAATTATATAACCAAGTGGATAAAGCTTCAAATCTTTGTGTAATGCGTCACAAATTTATTTAAATCTCTGATTATATGGATATTTAGAAGCAACATAGCCTGAAAAGTGATATTGGATAATAAGGTTATGAGATTTGGTCTTGAGTTCTTCATCAAAATGACTTGAAATTCAAGAATGAAATGCCAACTTCAAGTCTTCGAATCTCCTAGTTCAAAAATGATCTCTTTAAGTTCTTAGACATTTTGGAAAACTTGAAACAGACTCTTCAACCTTCATGTTAACCATTTTGACAAAATCATCTTGGAGCTTGGTGAAAATTGGCCAAGAAGTTAGGTCAAAAATCTGCCTAAACTAGGTCAAATTTTCACTAAGTGTTTTTTAGAATAAGTACATGACTTCATGAATTTATAACTTAAAATATAAGAACTTATAAGACTTGATCAGTAAAGAAAAGTTGTAGATCTCATCAAGATCTACAACTTTTATGTTGAAAGTTTTCTTTGAATCATCTTGCATCATGGTGAAAAAATGTCATGAAGTTAGGAAATTATAAGGTTTAAAACACTTAAAAAATTTCTGTCTTTAAAATTTTGACTTTTTCAAAGACTTTTTGACTTTCTTGATGATCAAGCTTCGTATTTTGAATGCATTGATGAATTATGATCTTTGAAAATCAAAATTGACCAAAAAATCAAAGTTTGACTTTTGGTGTATCAATTGACTTTTTAGTAGTTGACCAAATTTCAACTATCAACCAATTGATCTTGAGAGATGAATTGAGTCATACAATTAGGTCAAAATGATGTACTTGAATCCTTGAGATCATGTTTCAAACCAATAAGTCATGTATTAATTCAAAATTTAATGATTAGTCATTTCCAATCAAAACCCTTATTTTGACCATTTTGCCCTTTTGATGATTTGATTGTGTTTCTTGAGGAATTATGATCCAAAATTGATTGATTGATGCATATGACTTAAAAATGTTGATATTGGTCAAAAAAATTGAAGTTTGACTGTAAGTTGACCATAGTTGACTTTTTACCCAATACAACTGATTTTTACCCATCTGGTCAATTGATTGAGCAAAATTGTGATTCAAGACTTAAAATTTGACATGAGTATTCTTGGAGGTCTATAATGATCCATTAAAGTGATTTGAGGCATTATAAGTCCAAATATCCTTGTGAAAATCAAAACCCTAATTTAAGTTATCAGTGTTTAGGAGATGGTTTGACCTAGTCAACACTTGTGCAAGCTTGAGCTTTTGGAGATCTTGTGGGAAATGTCTTGAGAAAGGGGAAGGAAAATTTTGGGGTACAACACCTACCATAACCCATCATTAGGCAACCTTTTATAGAGTTATAATCCATCCTTACCTTATATTCTTGGTTGATTCTTAATTTCTACGGTGAATCCTTGCCCTAGCTTGCTAGAGCCTTCTCTTCTTCTACCTTCTATACTTTTGTTCTATTTCACGTACTGACTCTACTTTCCTTCTCTCATTCTATTATAGTCTAATAATATATAACTATCCCAATTATTTATTTAATAAAATAATACTAATCCTATTATTCTACTAATAATTCTATTTCAATTATTATAAAATAATAGTAAACCTCATATTTAACCTAAAAATGACAATTATCACTCTCACCCTTATGTTTCTACAATTTTAGACTTACACCTCCATCACCTCAACTTATAGAATTTTAAGGCATCTCATTACTAACAAATGCATCACATCACATCGTAAAATCCTTCAACTCATATAATTTCACCGTATTATCTTATTATTTAATTAAAAATAGTTCTAATTAAACCAGAGTGTTACAACTCTCCCCCACTTAGAATATTTTCGTCCTTAAAAATTACTTGGATCAAATAACTCTAGATACGACTCTCGCATCCCACCCTACAACCCCAACTTCATGTCAGGAAGCCTTCTGAATACTACTATCCAACATTATATACCATCAACTACAACAGTCCAACAAGATGCATTACTACCGAGTTATGAATGCACATATCCCTTTTTTCTCCTTGTCCCATCACCCTGCGATACAAGATCTATTACTTTACTATATTGTTTGCGCCTGAACTGGAACACAACAAGGTCTTTTCAGTCACTATAAGTAAAGCTCCTCTAATTTCTCTTCATAAGTAAAAATATTCTCACCCTTGAGTCCTTTCCATAGGAAACGTCACAACAACATAGCTTAATTATGCAAAGTCTCATGACACGAACACCATCTATATTATTACATCACGCAACAATACTGTCCTAAGAACATTAACACAACCTTAGTGCCACCATGCTATATCCAAAAAAATCGATCATGGAATTCAATACATTTATTGACATGGTGATAACACGAATAATATAGATAACCTTTCACCAAAAAATTCCATCATGGAATGTCTAATAGTTTTCATTATCCCACAACTTCTAATGTTCAATCTTTGACTCCAAAGTCATACCCGCATAACAAACTTCATCACATTACACTTCCACTACGCTACTCTGATCATCTATCTTAAGTCAATGTCTTCATTTTAATTTCCACCAACCATCAGATCTACAAATTTTACATCTATCTTCAGACTCTCCTAAGTAACCACCCGAAAGTCACTGTTCACTTTTCGACATCCTCAACCGTCTACTCTGCAGCGTTAGCTCGCATACCAACTCAACTCTCTAAACTTCTTAATATATCCGAACTCTTTCATATCCACTTTTTGCATTAGGTTCACACAAAATGGTGAGCAATTATCCTCTTGATAAAACGTCAATCACTTTACACACCATCAAGCTAGTAAGACATGTATATCCAATCCATTAAGATTCCATCTACTATCAACAAGAGATTAAGGGTGATCAGTTCCTCAATTTGTCAATAGGTATCCAACAACCATAACGGTGGCATAAATCATCGTTACCCAACTATAATAGCGTCTTTCACCTTGTGCTCACGGTTACCTGAGCATAACGTCCAACAATCTCTCCAAGGCTTACAATGTTTTTCTTAATTTCCTTCATTTCAACCTCATCAATGATACATAAATACCAAAAATCCATTTCATAGTCTCCCTTACGAGCATGTAGCACAACACAATTTCTAAGTATATATTAATACAGGAAAACTACTACACCAGGTATAATCCAAATCGTCTCATTCCAAAATAAGTCTTTGTCCAGTTAGAAGACTTTGACCACATCAATGAATCCTTACTCTTTCCTTTAATCTCGCATTTGGATCTCATTCTAATCAAAATCTCAACGCTACCATCACTCTAATCATGCTTAATCAACATAAGTTGCATCTTTATGCACTTATCGAATACATTCACATCTTTACTAATGTCAGAAATTTCATTCCCTTAATTCATTCACTAACAACGTATCTCACGTGACCTCATCTCAAGCAAGTTGCGATAATAACTAGTTAATTCCTGAAAAGCTTCTAGTCCCATAACCAATTTTATAGTCTCTTAATATAAACCTCTATTTACTTTGAATATATTCCACAAATATCTTCCTTCAAAATAGCATGTTCAAGAAAATTTACCTCTTCAAATCATGATCTATATCCTGACTTCCTAACATACGTTTCCTTCCCTTTCGACACTGAATTTCGAATTGCAAAATTCAATGTTTCCTTTTTCTGACTCAGACTAAACCAAAATGTACTTAAGAAACACTGCAATAAACTGATTCAATTATTCAAAACAACTTCACTGATTTCTAAAATTCATCCTCTAACTATCATCACTCTTGATCCGTATCTGAAGATAATCCGACCCCAATTCAATTATAGTGAGAACATACTCGCCTACCAGTTGGTCCATCCAGTCGTCAATCATCTGAAGTGGATATGTAACCTCAACCACTATTTTAATCAGTCATCGGTATTCCATATACAATCTAATACTACTTTCTTTTTCCAAACCAATAACACTGGAGCTTCTGAAGTGAGACACTCGGTCTCACAAATTCCTTTCAACAAACACTCATCTCTTCAACTCTTCTAATTTAGACGTCGACATCCTGTATGGTGCCATAGAAACAATCCTGATACGGAAGACAAGATCAAAAGTAAAACTCCACCTCCCATTTCATATCATCACGTGACAAATAAATCACTTCCAGATGTTGGAACCATTTTTAAAACAAAGTTCATTATGTTAGCTTTCTAACGCTTTGAACAAAACTCAAATCGGACGTCCAAAACTCAAGTTACGAATATTTCAAGAATTACTAAAACTCCTGTCAGCTTCAGCAGTAACCGGTTGCCCCATAATAGTAACTGGTTACTGCCCTTTTTATTTCCTCTGCCACACATTTTTGTATGCAGTAATCGGTTGCCCTTCAAGGGTAACTGGTTACTTGTGACAGCAGAGCCCAAAACCTCATTTTTTCTGCTACGGGATTCCAATCTTTTTCGCCAAGTATTAGTTTTGTAAACATGCCAAAACATATCAATTCATGTAATCATCGACACATAATATATACCACAATTATAACACTAGCATCACCTCAATTTCATCACTCTATCACCATTCAAAACGTCAACAACATACACAATTGTAACTCAATAATGACAACTTCACGATCAACCGATATTTTCTAAAACATTGCAATCATCTGAGCTTCATCTTCCAAGAGCTATCCTACTTGCTTAGCTAATATCCTCATGGGATCATCAAGAAATTTCACACCTCTTGTATATCACTAATCGCCACATTGCTCTATATCCTCTGAGAAGCAACCTTTAACAATTCTCTTTTTCCTTCGGAGGCTACTCTACTTGACCAACAAATAAAAACCTTGAATTCGTACAACCTTCAGGCATGAAAATCTACATAGACTCGCCAAAACACTTTGTAATGTCTTGGTTTAATTCCAGATAGTTCACCCCAAGGCTAACATCAAGTTAATCCAACATTTCTCTCTAATGACAAGTCGCAATTATCCTCCGGGAAAATGTCAAGACTCACCCACAACAGACACATCATTAGTCATAACATTGCCCTCCACTTCTAGAGATGCGAACAACACGAGTACTTGATCATTCCCCCTTAAGAACACTTCATCTGACTGTTAGACTTAAATCTTGAATCTGTGCTTCCTTCAAAATTGGAAAAACAACACAGCAGCATTAACGTCTGCACCCGTGCACTTCACGACATACTAAACCAACTGTTCACACCTGAACCATCTCAGAGAAGCACAAGCTTCTCCCCCACTTATTTCAATCCCACTTCTGCAACAAGTGACTAGAACAACAAGAAAGTACCAACAATGTTTAACACACATGTTGCATACTAAGGAACAAACAACATTAGACAACTTGGTCGGACGGACCAACCTGCTCCGATACCAATTGTAACACCCTATTTCCCCATCAGTAATTTATATAATAATCAGAGTAATTAGTTTCTAAATAAACAACAACCAAATAGGATGCCAAATGCTTTGCTAATCACACATGCTCAAAATTAGGATACACAATACAAATCGCATGTTCATAAATGATAAACTTCAACACATTTATTCACAGCGGAAAAACATCAATATATAGTCATCTCAATTCTCCAATCAGAGTTATAATTATTATCTTTCAATATCAGCATAATCATAAAACAATTCAAACAATGGAGCCATACAAGTTCGCTCCTAACATAAAAAAACAAATCACGCGAAACCCTCAAGTATTACGTATCAGAGTAGACGCCGACTCAATCTACACACTGAAGGAACTCCTCGGCTAAACTTCGATCGCTAACTACTTCGAATCATATGCACGTTACCCACGTGGAGGTAAGATTCAAACAGAAAGGGTGAGATTTCATAACAATATAAGAGAAAGCATAATAATGAGCAGGTACAGATTCACGTACAAAATCAGCACATAACATTCATCGTAATACAACACATACTTTCATCAATATTTATCCATCGAATTATCGATCACAATATGATGCAAAAAACCGACACAAACTCAATGCATGTGGTACCAATAGGGTAAAATCCTCTTCGCAATAATTCCATTTTAGGGAAATAAACTTCACTCTCCAATACAGGCCTTCGCTGCCAATACAGGCCTTCACTTATGAATGCATGCGACACTGACATGTAATAACTTAATTTCACATTGATTATTCTTACCTATCAATGTCATGCCAATACAGGCCTTTGCTCATCATCATTATCAAGCATATCATGTCACACCATTAAAACATTCATGCAACATCATCGTATTCACAACTTCACAATTACATCAAAATGGCATAATAAGTCAATACAAGCCACCAAGCACATATCATAGTGCATACATCATCATAACATCGTCACATCAAGAAATATATTCACAACTTCACATTGGTATCGTGGCATATAATTCAAAAATACATCCACGGATAGGTATCAATGTTGGTGAAATAATTAAATACTGCATTATAAGAAATTTTTCTAAGATAGGAAATTATTTTATCTTTCCAACAGTTCAAACGACGTGTCAAATAGACACCCGAGACAAAATTTATGAGTTTTAGAAATTTTCCAAAAATGCTGTCAGTAGTGGTGGTAACCGGTTACCCAGTTATGGTAACCAGTTACCGCAAGACAATAACCTTTTCCTTTTCAAAATCCCTCGTGGTAACCGATCACCCACTTATGGTAATCATTTACTGCAAGACAGTAGCCAATCCTGTGTCAATATTTGATATGGTAACCAGTTACCAGATTTGGGTAATCAGTTATCCAATGATTATAGAAAAAAAATTCATGCAATCCTTTGTACGATCCTCCCATGTTCCAATCCCCAAAATTCATAGTTTTCAAATCCAAAATCATATTTTAATCAGACTAATTACTCACCAACATTTGTATACCAATACTAACCAATTCGTGTCATCAAATCTCATCACAAACACATCAAAATCACCAAAAATCCATCAATGGGGAAAAACCCCAAAACAACCAAATCTATAGAATTCAAAACATAAAATCAAGCAACCTAAATCCTACCATACCCCATCACTAGGAAACCTTTTATAGAGTTAAAATCCTCCCCTTATCTTAAATTATTGGTTGATTCTTGATTTCTACGATAAATCCTTACCATAGCTTCCTAGAGCCTTCTCTTCTTCTACCTTTTATACTTTTGTTCTATTTCACGTACTGACTCTATTTTCCTTCTCTCATTCTAATATAGCCTAATACTATATAACTATCACAATTAATTATTTATTAAAATAATACCAATCCTATTATTCTACTAATAATTTCATTTCAATTATTATAAAATAATAGTAAACCTCATATTTAACCAAAAAATGCCAATTATCGTTCTCACCCTTATGTTTCTACACTTTTAGCCATACACCTCCATCACTTCAACTTGTATAATTTTAAGACATCTCATTATTAACAAATTCATCACGTCACATCATAAAATCCATCAACTCATATAATTTCACTGTATCATCTTATTATTTAATTAAAAATAATTCTAATTAAATTGAGATGTTACACCTTCACTCTCCATCTCTTCGATCTTGATCAAGTGGTTCCAGAACTGCGTACCACGATAGCCTCAAAGACGCGCCCACGTAATTTCCACGGATTGCATAATCTTTTGTATGGGGCCTAAGTCCGTCGTTATAAACACCCCCCATTTTTCCTTACTATTTTAAATTGTAATTTGCACCCACCTTGCGTAATTGGACCAAACTCAATTTCTAGGCTTAGCCCCTACTATTTAGACCTCTCAGATTTACTACCCAGTTACAAAATGCACCTCCAGCCTATTTGGGTTCAAATTTACATTTGGACCCATATATTTTTCTAATACACCACCCCACTCTAATTTTTACAGCCCCTCAAAACTTAAGTAATTAATTTCAATTATTTTTTATTTGATTTTATTTAATTCATATATTATTTTTATCATTTTCAAATTAAAATAATTTTGCATATTAATAAATAATTATTGAATATTTTTATTAAAAATATTAATATATTTTTAATAATTAGAAAAAATAGTTATTTATTAATTAAATATTTTCTAAAATCACTAACCCTATTTTTCTAATTAAATTAAATTTTTTTCTCATTCAAATCTTTTTTTTTACATATTGTATACATATTCTAAAACAGCTAATCAATAAATACTAATTTCTTTTTACAGACTTAATTTCAAATTCAATATATTTTTAAAAAGGATTGTGGAAATCTTTTATATTAGCTACGAACTGCGTCTATGATTCCGCTATTTTCAACTCAGCCTTGAATCAAGGATTAATTCAAAATACTTTCACAATCCATAAAAAAAACACTACGAACTACGAATTGAGACTCTGATTCCTCATAAGAGGATACGTAGGCACGCGGCTTAAAAGCTAAGGCGAGTTCCCCTAATTAAAACTCTATCCTACTCTTTTAACCTAAACCCTAGGACTTCCTTGAGAACAAGGTAGATGAAGGGTGCCTAACACCTTCCATTCGTATAAAGTGAATCAAGAACTTAGAAATACAATTAGGGTTATTCCATTATTCACCCGTCGTTAGACCAAAAAGTAGTGGTGGCGACTCGTTATTTTTGGCTAGTTACGACAAGATGGAAGAGGTTGAGACCTTATCCAAGGTAATCACCATCTCACCAAATGGAAGATGAAAGATGAATGTCTCTTCATGCCATTCCTCAATAAAAGTAGACAACAATGTAATGTCGAGCATGATGAGGGAAAAGTCCTCAGACGAAAGCATGCCGACAACATCAATAAATTCCCTTACCTCATCTGACATCACACATCATAGAAATTCTACAACTTCACCTCATAGGTGGACACCTTCAATGGAGCGTTATTCTATAATAGTTAAAGTATAAACCATGAGTTATTTTTAATTAGTAAGTAATAAATAAAAATAATTTAAAATAGTTTTTTTAAACTTTCTCTACCATAATCTAAATTCCATTTTATCAACATATCTGGTGAACAATGTAGGGCCACTGGGTCCTCAAGCAAACCCTCCATAAGTGTGTGCATACAACATCATATCAGTCTGAGCTGCAACTTTCGTATTAGCTACAATAAGAACCTCCTTATGAGCTTAAGAAAGAACCACAATATCATCTTGATCGGATGACTTTACGTTATCAATAGCGATAACAACTGCCTCGACATCAAGATATTTATCCAGTCAAGCTCTACCTCCTTTACATTGTAGAGTATGGGGTAAGTGAGACTATTATATCTTCATTCCTCGAGAATAATGAAGACTACTCTACCCACCCTAATATGCAACTTCTCCCTATTTGCCGCCTCCACTAGAGCTTTATGCAGATGCTCTCTCAGCTTTGTCGACCAATGTATTATTATTATTATTATTATTATTATTATGATCATCATCATCATCATCATCATCATCATCATCATCATCATCATCATCATCATCATCATCATCATCATCATCATCATCATCATCATCATCATCATCATCATCATCATCATCATCATCATCATCATCATCATCCTCGTCGTCGTCGTCCTCGTCGTCGTCCTCGTCGTCCTCGTCGTCCTCGTCGTCGTCGTCATCATCATCATCATCATCATCATCATCATCATCATCGTCATCACCATCATCACCACCATCATCATCATCATCATCACCACCACCACCATCATCATCGTCATCATCATCATCATCATCATCATCATCATCATCATCATCATCATCGTCATCACCATCATCACCACCATCATCATCATCATCATCATCACCACCACCACCATCATCATCATCATCATCATCATCATCATCATCATCATCATCATCATCATCATCATCATCATCATCATTACTTCTTATTCTAATATTTTACTTGAAATATAATTATTAATAATAACGATTATAATCACCATTTTATAAATTATTTAACCTTTACTTGTCACTAATGATTAGTATTTACTAATTATCTTATAGTTTAACATTTTTATTCTAAATGATTATTAAATAGAAATATTACTTACATTTGATATAATAGTTAAGTAATTATAAATAAAATCTGATATACCATCTTACTAATTATCATCAACTATCAATTATTTACTCTCTTCTAAATTATATGACACGTTAAAAAAATTGTCTTAAATTAAAAGTCACTTTACAATTCTAATGCATTATTTATAAAAAAAATTCTAATATACCCTTAAATATTTATTATTATTCATTCTTTCAACTGTCTTAGTTTCTTCCACTGTGTAACTATGAGGGGTGTTACTGTAAAATCATATATAATTTAACTTTCTCCTAAAATAATAATTAAACTTCTTAATTCGTGTGAAATGTCTAAAACCTCTTATAATTTAGAATGAAGGTTGTTAAGAAGCAAATTAGGAACCCTAACAAACTAAGAGAAAGCTAAGAAATAAAAGACAAATAAAATTAACTAATAAAAATAAAGACATTTTCATTTCATTGATATCCTTCAATGTCTTTGAGACTAAATATATAATAGTCATATTGAATAATATAGTAAAAGGCTCAAAGGCTAAAATCTCAACTAAATTAAATTCAACTTCTAACTTAAATATTTAAATTAACTACATGATCTTATCATTACATACCCTTTGAAAATCAACATTGTCCTCAATGTTGTAGAAAATATAATGAAGGATAGATAAACACAAGAAAGGGGGGAGGGAGGGGTGTGGGGGTTGAATTGGGGTTTTCAATAATTAAAAACAATATGAGACGTTTGGTTATCCTGGTTCGTTTGGTTATCTGAGGTTTTAATCCACTAATTAAAACTTGATTACAATTCATGAAGACAACTGCCAACGTCTTCTTGAGATCAAACCACAACTTGGTTTCTCAAAAAATTACAATTCACAAAGACTACCGTCAATGTCTTCTAGAGACTAAACCACAACTTGATTTCTCAAGGAATTACAATTCACAAAAACTATCGTCAATGTCTTCTTGAGACTAAACCACAACTTGGGTTCTCAAGGAATTACAACTTTTATAATAGAACTAATGTGTTTAAAAATGCTTCTATAAAGCTATATCACAGTTGTGATGTTTACACAAAGATTAAAGCACAATGATAAAATAGAGAATTTGGTTGCTCTTGTTTGATATGCGTGCATGATTCTATTGAATATTTCTCTTCTATGCTCTCACTATTTTATCCATCTTCATAGTCTCTTTATATAGAGGAAGTGAATTGAATCGTTGGAGTCATAAGAAATTATCTTTGGAAGGTTGATAAAATATTGTTAATGCACTTTCCAAAAATACATATCTTGTCTTGTTTCAGCCGTTACTCTTTTGACTTGTAATGAATTAATTATAATGCGTCAGAACTTTGCATCTTTAAAATCTGATCAGAATAAGAATATTGACATTGAAACTTTAGATTATCAGAGTTTCTTGAGATTCATATTGTAACACCCCAAATTCTACCCGGTAGTTATAACGAAAAATCAAAGTATTTAAAAATTTCTAACACATTTAGGACATCACAATTCAACATGTTGCAACACATAAACAAATACATAACACTTTAGTTCGGAGGATTATATAACAACTTGCATCAGCTTTTAAAACAAAACCACTTCTTTTATTAATAACGCAGCAAAATCAAAATTACAACTTCAAGTAGCATCATATGTTTCATTCAACTAAAACAACTTGAGAGGCAACACATTATTTCATATAATTAAACTTAGGATTCAACAACTAAAACAATTTCAACAAGTAAACAACTATTTGTTCATTTCCCCCTGAGTGCAACGTATCAGAGTGACCAACCGAATTTGAACTAATAAGGCTAAGCAAATCTTTATTCTTTAATACCTGCACGTTACCAACAGAGGGAAACATTCAAACAGTAAGGGGTGAGACTCTCAAATCGTATAAGTGAGCGCATGATAAATCATATATTAGAACCAGGTCATGCAAAAATCACCACTTCACAATAAAAATCGCAACAGGATATCATCAAAATGCAATAATTAATTCATCAACACAACAGCTCAATTGTACAACTTAGAATGCGACTCGATGTTATGCAAATGCATGTTGTACCATTGGAGCAGAACTCCCAACTTAGAAAATCTACTAATAGATAGAGGCATCAACAAGGCATAATCCTTCAACTTAATATTTTGCCAATCCAGGCCAACGTGGTTCCTATCCAGGCCAACTTAATAATGCAAATATATGTGACTTAATGAATGCAATAATCACATACAACACAATAATTATTCGACAACATTGGCATAAGCCTACAACTCAATCAACTAATCAATCACAACATATTCAACATCAACAATGTATTCAACAATGTTGGTATAAGCCTACAACTTAATCAACTTACAAATCACAACATGTTCAACAACAACAATATATTTAACAACATTGGCATAAGCCTACAATTTAGTACGTCACAACAACAATATCATATCAACAATTAGTAATGTGACAACCACACAATTTATTCGACAATAATATATTCACAGCAATAACCAAAAAACACAATCCCATATACCGGAACCATTCAACTTAATTCTACTTCACCTGCAAATCAACTTGATTCTACATAATTCTAAAAAAACAAATCAACTAAAAATACCCACATGTATATATGACTTATTCCGACAATTTCAACTAATTCTGGTTAACCAATTTTACCGCCCAAATCTACAAATTCGGCTAATCGATATTGCTTAATATACTGTTATTACTACCTTTTATTTATACTGCTACTAATCAATTTATTCTACTAAATTACATTACCTGTGCTATTTAGCTCATTGTTATTATTGGTCTCTGCCAAAACTACTCGTTCGCTATCTACAACTTCTACTGATAACTCTCTGCTAAATTATTACATCTGCCATTAATATACTACTCTGCCAAATTATTTATTACTAACTCTGCAACTAAAACCATAATTGCTATTTTAATTTCTACGTCTACTACTAACATAATTTTGCTAATTATTAACTCTGCTACTTTGTTCTACTATTCATCTAAATTTACTACTTACTATTATCTCTGCTATTATCCTCTATCACATATAACAACTCTACAAAAATATGCTACTTCTATTAATGTTCCTTCTGCTATAATAAGCTACTTATAAGAATAGTTTAATTTGTTCCCTATCTGCTTTTGTATTTAATAAACTCCATATTGATACCATATAAAATTTATATAGCAGTGCCACAGAAACAAAAACCAACGCCCCTGCCTAACACTTAGTTTCAAACGGCACTTTCCTCTTACAAGAGCCCTAGTGCCTAACGGAACTCCCCCTCTTCTCTCTCAAGGCTGCCGAACGGAAGCCCCGCACACATAACAAGTGTCGAACGAAACTTCCACCCCCAGATAAATTTTTATTTCTTCTTCTTATTTTCAATATTGTTTCAATAGATTTTCTGCTACTGTCTACTATTCTAAATCCAATCCAGACAAGTATATAGCACAGTAATACACAAATTCTTTGACAATTCCTTAATCACATCAATTATTAATAATGTTTATCACAACAACACAAACCAACACAAATCAACAGACAGTAATAATCCCACAAACTAATTTCTACATACAAAACATCATATACCCCATTATAGGATAAGAAACCCCACCCTTACCTGGTTTGGTTTGATGACAACTCCATGTGTCTCCGATTTGAATCTCCTCTTGGCCACTTGGTTCAACTTCACGTAGCTCTCTTCTTCTCCAAAAACCCTATTTTCCTCTTTCTCTTCTCTTTCCTGATAACACTAACTCTCTTCCTCTTTCTTATTTTCTAATAATAATATATATCATTCTATTGATCCAAATAATAGTGTTTCTCTTAGTGGACCTACATACACACCCCACTATTACTACTATCACAATATAAGCCCAATTAAATAAATAGTCACATAATATAATCTAATATTATTTCCAATAATATTGTTCAACTATGATCGATCCACACTTTAAATAAAACTAACTCACAAATAATATTCTAATAATAGTTCTCCGACTAAACTGTCTAATTTATCCGGCTATCAACTTACCGCTCAACTCAACATATTTATCCAATTATGCTTCTTAGAATAATACTGATAATTCTCAAATTAATTCCACTAAATTAAATTCGATTATTTAATATTCCAACTTAATAAAATAATTCCGACTTGACGATAAAATTCAATTAATATAAAGTATTCAAAACAATATTCAATTAAATAAATAATTAAATATCGGGGCGTTACAACTCTCCCCCACTTAGAATATTTTCGTCCTCGAAAATCTACTCAGTACTTCCATCCTTAACGTGAACCTCGTATCCAACTCTTTAATCCTCAAACTCCGCTTTTACCAACACTTCGGCCACTACCTTTTTAACATAGTAACTACTCAATCATGATGTAAATCTACTACACGCATGCTAATCACTCAACACCCTCACGACATACCCGTCCATAACTTACCAACTTTTTCAGCAACACTCTGACATAACAACTCCCATAGTAGAAATGTAACAACCATAACTCACTTATACTTAGATATACCACGTCACCTCTTAACAACTTTCCCAACACCAAAGCGCGTATACAACTTTATTCTCATACGTATATGTATGTCCACTATCAACAAAATATCAACAACTCTATTCACCATTATAGTGACATCAACATAGTCAACAAAATTAACTTCGTTATATTATGGAGTATTATTCATCCTTTATGGCAACCAACAACAACATCACGGCAACAATAAAAAAATAATTACAACATCAACTTAACTGTATAACTCAGCAAGCATACCCATAGCTCACCATCAACCAACAATCCACAATAATCTTCATATAAAATTTGCAAATATTTACTAGCAAACATAGTACTCTGGCATATCATCTCTACATCGACAATCTACCAAATCAAGCATGTAGATTAATACACACCATTCTTATAGACTTTTGATGTTTTAATCCTTCACTTCTAACGAGTCATATACGCATAACAATTTTGCCACATCACGCTTCAGCTGCGCAACTCTGATCATCCATCTTAAGTCATTGTCCTCATTAAATTTTGTGTCGATTATATGGTTTACAAGTTTCAATCTAATTCCAGAATTTCCTCAACATCCACCATAAAACCATTGTTCACTTGATATTCTCAATCTTTCACATTTGCAACGTTAGCTCGCATATAACTCGCTACTCCGACTTGTTCCACGATGTAGCATCAACTACTTTACACACCATTAAGATAGCACAACAAATCTATATCATCCAATATGGTCTCATCTACTATCAACAATGGATTGAGGGTGATCAGTTCCTCAATTTGTCAATTAGTATTCGACAACCATAAGGGAGTATAAATCATCGTACCAAACTATAATAGCGTTTCCTTAAAACTTGTATTCAAGTTTTCTAAAACACAACCTGTCTAATCCTCATTCACCCACCATCCCACGATGATCAATCATTTTCTAACTCACGATCTGTTGGTGTATCAATACATTACAAACCCTTCCACTCCAGTCTGAGTCTTTATCTACATAAAGGATTCTAACAACATTCTTAAACTCTTAATCCTCTTCCAAATTTCACAACATCAAAAATACATGTATCTCCACCTCTCAAACTCATTTCAATCATGCTCTCAACATTATCATCTTATCTAACAATATTTCATATATATCTACACGTCACACAACTACGATAGTAATCATCTAAGCTCAACAAGCTACTAACCTCTATAACAGACTTCGTCGTTCTCCAACTTAGAACTGCATCCACCTTGAATAGATCTACATACAATTTCACTTAGAAATAAAATTACTCAAGAGAACTCTTCTCCTAAAACTATAACATACATCCTGACAACTTAGCATAAATCTTCCTCCTTTTCGACACCGTAAATTCCACACGACTTTGCACTATCGTCTTTCGTTATAATTAATAACACCAAAGCTTTCTAAATGATACCTTTTATTTCACAAATTACTTTAAATAAATCTTCCAATTGATCCTTTAATTCACCCAACTCGGACTCTGACGTCCCGTACAACACTGAAGAACAAGTCTAGTCCTAAAGACAAGCTTAACAACAAACTGCACTTACTTCCAATATCATCACGTGATAAATTGATCTATTACAGCTGTTGGAAACAATTTTAAAATGAATTCCATTTCGTTAGCTTTCCAACGCTTCAAACAGAACTCAAATCGGATGCTCGTAACTCTAGTTATGAATTTTCGAAGTCCCACAATAATTCTGCAGTCTCCTGCGATTCGCTTACGGAAATTCCACTCCGAAACTCATTTGTCTTAAACTTAGACATATTCCAAACAACTCTTAACATATCTCATGCTCCGAAACTTCCTATAACTCGAAAGATACATTCCTCTGCCAAAGTTCAGGTTCCAAAACACCAGGACAACAATTCCTTCCGCAACGCTACTCACTTCTTCAAGTTTCGACTCAGACTCGCGATCCACAACTACTTATCAACGTCAACTACTTCCGAAAACCACTTATGTGATCCCAACATAAAAGTTACCGCAACTTTATTACTCCATCATTGTTCAAACATCGACATCTTACACTTGCTTCGTAAATCAACAAATATTACATCGCTCTTCATTCTTCGAGAAGTAAGCACCAACAATGTCTAATCAATTTCTCTCAAGGCGCTCTAACTCAACTAACAACAAGACCTTGAATCCAAGTCACCTTCAAATTCAGGAACAATAATACTCCAGCAATTCTTGCATTGTCATTGTCGGCAGCACACTGAACCAACACCTTTCAATTGAACATATCCGAGAAGCAAAGCTTCTCCCCCACTTATCTTCAACCAACTTCCTGCATACAACTCGATTAGAAAAACAAAAAGCACCGACAGTGTTTCACACACTTGTCACGCACTAAGGAATAAATGACATTAGACAACTTGGTCGGACGGACCGATCTGCTCTGATACCACTAATGTAACACCCCAAAATTCTACCCGGTAGTTAAAACGAAAAATCAGAGTATTTAAAAATTTCCAACACATTTGGGATATCACAATTCAACATGTTGCAACACATAAATAGATACATAAAACTTTAGTTCGGATGATCATATAACAACTTGCATCATCTTTTAAAACAAAACCACTTCTTTTATTAATAACGCAGCAGAATCATAATTACAACTTCAAGTAGCATCATATGTTTCATTCAACTAAAACAACTTGAGAGACAACACATTATTTCATATAATTAAAATTAGGATTTAACAAATAAAACAATTTCAACAAGTAAAGAACTATTTGTTCATTTCCCCCCGAGTGCTACGTATCAGAGCGACCAACCGACTTTGAACTAATAAGGCTAAGCAAATATTCATTCTTTAATACATGCACGTTACCAACAGAGGGCAACATTCAAACAGTAAGGGGTGAGATTCTCAAATCGTATAAGTGAGCACATGATAAATCATATATTAGAACCAGGTCATGCAAAAATCACCACTTCACAACAATAATCGCAATGGGATATCATCAAAATGAAACAATTAATTCATCAACACAACAGCTCAATTGTACAACTTAGAATGTGAATCGATGTTATGCAAATGCATGTGGTACCATGGAGCAGAACTCCCAACTTAGAAAATCTGCCAATAAATAGAGGCATCAACAAGGAATAAGTCTTCAACTTAATATTTTGTCAACCCAGGCCAACGTGGTGCCAATCTAGGCCAACTTAATAATGTAAATGTATGTGACTTAATGAATGCAATAATCACATACAAAACAACAATGTATTCGACAACGTTGGCATAAGCCTACAACTCAATCAACTTATCAATCACAACATATTCAACGTCAACAATGTATTCAATAACGTCAGCATAAGCCTACAACTTAATCAACTTACCAATCACAACATGTTCAACAACAACAATGTATTCAACAACGTTGGCATAAGCCTACAATTTAGTACGTCATGACAACAATAACATATCAACAATTAGTAATGTGACAACCACACAATTTATTCGATAATAAATTATTCACAACAATAACCAACAACACAATCCCATATACCAGAACCATTCAACTTAATTTGACTTCACCTGCAAATCAACTTGATTCTACATAATTCTAACAAAACAAATCAACTAAAAATACCCACATGTATATATGACTTATTCCGACAATTTCAACTAATTCTGGTTAACCAATTTTACCGCCCAAATCTACAAATTCGGCTAATCGATATTGCTTAATATACTGTTATTACTACTTTTTATTTATACTTCTACTAATAAATTTATTCTACTAAATTACGCTACCTCTGCTATTTAGCTCACTGCTATTATTGGTCTCTGCTAAAACTACTCGTTCGCTATCTATAACTTCTACTGATAACTCTCTGCTAAATTATTACATCTTCCATTAATATACTACTCTACCAAATTATTTATTACTAACTCTGCAACTAAAATCATCATTGCTATTTTAATTTCTACGTCTACTACTAACATAATTCTGCTAATTATTAACTCTGCTACTTTGTTCTATTGTTCATCTAAATTTACTACTTATTATTATCTCTGCTATTATACTCTATCACATAGAACAACTCTACAAAAATATGCAACTTCTATTAATGTTCCTTCTGCTATAACATGCTACTGATAAGAATAGTTTAATTTGTTCCCTAACTGTTTTTGTATTTAATAAACTCCATACTGATACCATATAAAAATTACATAGCAGTGTCATAGAAACAAAAACCAACGCCCCTGCCTAACACTTAGTTCCAAATGGCACTTTCCTCTTACAAGAGCCCTAGTTCCGAACGACACTCCCCCTCTTCTCTCTCAAGGCTGCCGAACGGCAGCCCCCCCCCCCCCCCCCCCCCCCCCCACACACACACACACAAAACAAGTGTCGAACGACACTTCCACCCCCAGATAAATTTTTATTTCTTCTTCTTATTTTCGATACTGTTTCAATGGATTTTCTGCTACTGTCTACTATTCCAAATCCAATCCAGACAAGTATATAGCACATTAATACACCAATTTTTTGACAATTCCTTAATCACATCAATTATTAATAATGTTTATCACAACAACACAAACCAACACAAATCAACAGACATCAATAATCCCACAAACTAATTTCCACATACAAAATATCATATACCCCATTATAGGATAAGAAACCCCACTCTTACCTGGTTTGGTTTGATGACAACTCTATGTGTCTTCGATTTGAATCTTCTCTTGGCCTCTTGGTTCAACTTCACGTAGCTCTCTTCTTCTCCAAAAACCATATTTTCCTCTTTCTCTTCTCTTTCCTGATAAAACTTACTCTCTTCCTATTTCTTATTTTCTAATAATAATATATATCATTCTATTGATCCAAATAATAGTGTTTCTCTTAGTGGGCCTACATACACACCCCAATATTACTACTATCACAACATAAGCCCAATTAAATAAATAGTCACATAATATAATCTAATATTATTTCCAATAATATTCTTCAACAATGATCGATCCACACTTTAAATAAAACTAACTCGCAAATAATATTCTAATAATAGTTCTCCGACTAAATCGTCTAATTTATCCGACTATCAACTTACCGCTCAACTCAACATATTTATCCAATTATGCTTCTTAGAATAATGTTGATAATTCTCAAATTAAATCCGATTATTTAATATTCCAACTTAATAAAATAATTCCGACTTGACAATAAAATTCAATTAATATAAAGTATTCAAAACAATATTCAATTAAATAAATAATTAAATATCGGGGCGTTACACATATGATCAGAACTTGGATGAGACAGACACATTGAAGCTTCTTTGTACTTTAAGAATATTCACTTATTAGAGTATTGCTTGAGCTTAAGTGTCAAGTCTTAGAACTTCAGAATAGATGAGTGCGTTGATACTTCCTTTGTTCTTCTAGAACTTCACTTATCAGAGTACAAGAATTTAGCTTGCAGCTTTGGTGCTTCAAAAGTTATAACATCATAACTTCTTCTATTGAGCATGTTACATGGATTTTCTTCTAAGTTTGTATGCTTCGTCTTATCAGAGCTTCAAAATGCAATTCACTCATCATCTTGTATGTTATTTTATCAGATCTTCTTAGCGCAAATTGTTCGCCAACTTATATGCTTCTTTATCAGAACTTCTCTGCATATTTAAATAATTTATTAGAGAGCATAATTCTTCTTTTTATAGATCATGTATTTGTTATCATCAAAACTATTACTAAGATGTAGAACCAAACTATGTTCTAACAATCTCCCCCTTTTTGATGATGACAAAAACTTGTATATTTTGATGAACAAGTAAGAACATAAAGCATAAGGGTCTCCCCCTGAGTTGAATACTCAGATAAAGAAAAAATAGATACTTCTCTAAAGATGTTTGATCAGAGATTTTGATGGAAGTTCTGATAAGTCCATGTGGTAGAAGTTATTTTCAAGAGACATTTTTCCTGTTTGCTTTCAGAAACTTTGAAACAGAAATTATGATATTTAAAATGTTTGAGACTTAGTCCCAGCACTATTATAATCAAAATATTTCACTTTCTCCCCCTTTTTGTTATAAATAAAAAAGAATTAGAAACACGTAATTAGAGCAAAGAGTTATGCAATTAAAAAGAGTAAAACTCAATGAGAAACAAAAACAAACTGATGAAAAGAGGAAGCCATTTCTTAAAACTTAGGGTTTTATAAGAAAAAGATGGGAAAAGCAGTTTCAGAGATAACAAATAGTGAGTGAAAGATGGTGAAAAGTGATTGAGAGAGAGAGAGAGAGAGAGAGGTGAATAAATAATGATTAAAAACAGTAAAGTATTTCCTACCAAGGAGATAGTGAATATATTTGAAATAGTTACTAATGACTCACGCCTCAATGCATCAACTCAATCATTGATCAATCAGAGTAAAAACACTTATTCCTTCTCTGATGATGACTTGACGTTTAAGATTGACTAATGTTCATGTAGTGAACTGCATGATACTATCTTGAAATGAAACATTTTTAGAAAACATTCAGATCTTTTGGATAGTTTGAGACAATTTTCCTTCTCACTTATGAAGAACTATTGTTCAGATGTTCACAAAAACAAATCAAAAAAAAATTATGAGGATTAAATATACATAAACTGCACTTTCATTTTGGGCATAATTCCATACTGAGGTGTTTCAGAATGAAATTAAATCTATCTTCAACAAGGGGTTTTGTGAAAACATCAACCCATTGATGGTCTGTGTCTATAAATTTTAAGCAAAGAATTCCCTTCTGAATATATCCCCCAATGAAGTGATGTTTAATTTCTATATGTTTAGTCCTAGAATGTAAAATAAGATTTTTAGAAAGACAGATATCAGAAGTATTATCACAAAGGATAGGAATGTTACCCTCATAAATATGAAAATCTTCAAGCTGACTCTTCATCCACAACATCTGATTACTGCATCCAGCTACAGCTATATATTCAGCTTTAGCATCTGATAGTGCAATAGTGAATTGTCTTTTGCTGGACCATGAGATTAAATTATCTCCCAAAAACTAGAAGCTTCCAGAATTACTTTCATTTCTATTCTATCTCCACCAAAGTCAGCATCAGAGTACCCTACTAATTTATATTCTCTGGATTTTCTATAACAAAGATCAAGATTAGTAGTACCTTTCAGATACTTGAAAATTCGCTTAACTACTTTTAATTTAGATTCTCTAGGATTTGATTGGAATCTAGCACAAAGAAAAATTCTATATAGAATATTAGGTCTAGAAGCTATTAAATATAGGAGAGAACCAATCATACCTCTGTAGAGCTTATGTTCTACTTTCTTACTTACCTTTTCCTTTTCCAAAATGCATGTAGGATGCATAGGATTTTTAGATGGATTACTTTCTGACATTTCAAATTTCTTCAGAAGTTCTTTAACATACTTGATTTGACGTATGTAGGTTCCTTCTGGAGTTTGATTAATTTGAATTCCTAGAAATAACGTGAGTTTATCCATCAAGCTCATTTCAAGTTCTGCCTGCATAGTCTTAGCAAACTCTTTCCCCAAGGAGGCTTTAGTAGATCCAAAAATTATATCATCTATGTATATTTGACAAATCACAATGTCATTTTTAAATGATTTACATAATAGAGTTGTGTCCACCTTCCCTCTAGTAAAATCATTTACTAAGAGAAAGTTACTCAGTCTTTCATACCAAGCTCTGAGAGCTTGTTTCAGACCATATAATGATTTCTTAAGTTTATAAACATATTCTAGATGTTTTGTATTTTCAAAACCAGGGGGTGGATGCACATAAACTTCTTCATCAATGTAACCATTTAAAAATACACTTTTGACATCCATATGATAAAGAGTGATATCATTATTTACAGCAAATGAAATTAAAAGTCTGATAGATTCTAGCCTTGCGACTAGAGTAAAGGTTTCTGTATAATTTATCCCTTCTTTCTGACTATAACCTTGTGCAACCAGTCGTGCTTTATTTCTGACAACTTCTCCTTGTTTGTTAGACTTTCCAAAATTCTGATTGAATTTTGGTTTTATAAGAGTTCACGTAATAAGATTCACTAGTGTATTTTATGTCATGTGTGTGTCCATATATGAAATGTGAATTTAGGGGTGTGTATTTTATGACCATGTTATCAACTTGTTTTGGTTGATATGGCTCTTTCCCTTTTGGCTTCACATATCATATACCTTTTCATCCGTTTCTTCTAACTCCATAGATCATATAGGCCATCTTGCTTCTATCTATGTTTCTAGCTAGAAATTTTTGAAAGTTATGATCATATTCTTTTATGATGTTATCAAAACTAGTTGAAACTTCTGAGACAAATTCTTTCTGAGATTTTTGTAACTCTATTTTAATAACAGAATTTTCATTTTTAAGTTTAGAGATGGTTTCTTTTATCTTAGAGTTTTCTGCTTTTAGTTTCCCAATTTCTTCAGAGTCAGATACTAGAATGTGTTTCAGGTTCTTACTTTTGACTCGAAGTTGCCGTTATCTTTTAAGAATTTCAGACATACTATCTTCTAATTGAGATCTAGAAAAGTTAGAGAATACCTCTTTTAATTCTGAGTCTGATTCTGATTCTGATGAACTAGTGTCATCTGATATGTTAGCCATTAAAGCGATATTGGCACGTTCATCTTCTGATGCTGATTCTACTTCAGAAGATTCTGAGTCATCCCACGTTGCTATAAGACTTTTCTTCTTTTCCTTGAAGAACTTTTTATTAGGATTTTCTTTCTTAAGTTTAGGGAAGTCTCTTTTGTAGTGATTTGGCTCTTTGCATTCGTAGTAGACAACATCTTTGCTGCTATACTTTCTGTATCCGGAGGATGAATCAGAGTGATTACCTGTTCTTCTGGGGTTTGTGAATTTCCTTTGTATTTGCTTCCATAGCTGATGGACTCTTCTGGAGAGAAGAGATAATTCGTCTTCTTCTGATGAGGATCCACTATAGCTTTCTTCTTCTGTTTGAAAAGCTTTAGTTTCATGTTTTTTATTAGATTTAAGAGCAAGAGACTTACCTTTCTTCTGGGGTTCATCTTCTTCTAGTTCTATCTTGTGACTTCTTAGAGAGCTGATAAGTTCTTCAAGAGATATATTGTTCAGAAATTTGACAAGCTTTAAGAATGTGACCATGGGTCTCCATTTCTTTAGTAAGCTTCTAATGATTTTCGTTACATGATCTATTGTGGAGTACCCCTTGTTCAGAACTTTCAATCCAACAACCAAAATTTGAAACCTTGAGAACATTGTCTTGATAGTTTCTTCTTATTCCATTTTGAAAGCTTCATACTTCTGGATGAGTGCAAGAACTTTGGTCTCTTTGACTTGTGTGTTGCCTTCATGCGTCATTCTCAGAGAGTCAAACATGTTTTTAGAAGAATCTTTGTTAGTGGTCTTCTCATACTCAATATATGAGATAACACTCAAAAGGATTGTTCTAGCTTTGTGATGGTTTCTAAATTATTTCTTTTGTTGATCTGACATTTTCTTTCTATCAATCTTCTGACTGTTTCATCACTAGGATGATTGTATCCACCAGTCACCATATCCCAGAGATCAATGTCATGAGCTAGAAAGAAACTTTCGATTATGTCTTTCCAGTAATTAAAATTTTCACCGTCAAACATTAGGGGTCTGCCGCTGATTTTGTCTTTGTCATCATTGTTGTTCTGATTTGGTTCCGCCATAGTATTTTTCTTGCTAGGATCTTTTTCTGACATGGTTAAGTGTTAGCACCCAGAACCAGGAACTCTGATACCAATTGAAGGATAGAATAACACAAGAAATGGGGGGGGGGGTTGAATTGGGGTTTTCAACAATTAAAAACAGTATGACACGTTTGATTATACTGATTCGTTTGAACTCAAACTACTTTAGTCCACCCGCCAAGGTGATTTTGCCTCTCTCAATCGAGGTCTTAATTCATTAATCAAAACTTGATTATAATTCACGAAGACAGTTGTCAACATCTTCTTGAGATCAAACCACAACTTGGTTTCTCAAGGAATTATAATTCACAAAGACTATCGTCAATGTCTTCTTAAGACTAAACCACAACTTAGTTTCTCAAAGAATTACAATTCACAAAGATTACCATCAATATCTTCTTGAGACTAAACTACAACTTGGTTTCTCAAGTAATTAAAAATTTTCTAACAGAACTAATGTGTTTAACAAATGATTCTAAAAAGCTATATCACGATTGTGATGCTTACACAAAGATTAAAGCATAATGATAAAATAGAGAATTTGATTGCTCTTGTTTGATATGCATGTGTGATTCTCTTGAATATTTCTCTTTTATGCGCTCACTATTTGATCCATCTTCATAGTCTCCTTATATAGAGGGAGTGAATTGAATCGTTGGAGACATAAGAAATTATCTTTGAAAGGTTGATAAAATATTGTTAATGCACTTTCCAAATATACAGATCTTATCTTGTTCCAGTCGTTACTCTTTGATTTGTAATGAATGAATTGTAACACATCTGAACTTTGCTTCTTTGAAATTTGATCAGAATAAGAATATTAACATCGAGACTTTAGATCATCATAGTTTCTTGAGATTCATATGATCAGAACTTGGATGAGACAGACACGTTGAAGCTTCTTTATACTTTCAGAATATTCACTTATCAGAGTATAGCTTGAGCTTAAGTGCTGAGTCTTAGAACTTCAGAATAGATGAGTGTGTTGAGACTTCCTTTGTTCTTCCAGAACTTCACATATCAGAGTATCAGAATTTAGCTTGCAGTTTTGGTGCTTCAGAAGTTATAACATCATAACTTCTTCTATTGAGCGTGTTACACGGATTTGCTTCTAAGTCTATATGCTTCATCTTATAAGAGCTTCAAAATGCAATTCTCTCATCATCTTCTATGCTCTTTCATCATATCTTCTTAGCGCAAATTGTTCGCCAACTTCTATGCTTCTTTATCATATCTTCTTAGCGCAAATTGTTCGTCAACTTCTATATTTCTTTATCCAAACTTCTATGTATTTATTATTATCAAAACTATTACTAAGATGTAGAACCAAACTACGTTCTAACATATATCTGTTAAAAAAGGAAGAAAAAAATGCATATACATTTCTTATAATTCCTTCAGTTGAATTTGATGTTGTATGGCATCTAGCAAGAGATTCATTAATCAAATCAAAGTCCAAATTAATTCTCATAATGAAATGATCAGAAGGATTTCTTTTAATGGGACAAGGAAAACCTGTATCACCAAAAATCTTTAGAGCCATGTTTGCTTCTCCAAAATAAACAGTTTCTCCATTTGATAGCAAATGCAAATCATCAAAAATATTAAAAGTTTCACACCCTGGCTGATGAGTTGAACAAATAACTATCTTTATTTTAAAAGCTATGTTGCTTAGTGCTTGAATGACATAGAAAGCTGAGGCACTATCAAATTCACTAGTTGATTCATCAAGAAGTAACACACAGGGTTGTGTTAAAATCTCAAGACCAATGCTAAGTATTTTCTTTTCACCATTATTTATACCTCTTGAATGCCAATTTCCAATCTTGTAAGAGAGAGATTTCAGCTCCATCTTTATCACATGCCAAGCATTTATGATGGAGGTAGTAATAATTAAACATAAACTTGATTATTAACAATAATTATAACTAATTGCCGTTCAATATTACTAAGCCTTAATAGCTACAAACATTGATCAATTCTAATTCATTATTCAGATTTTACTTACTAATCAATTTACTACAACCTGTTGATGAATTACTCTATAACTTAGTAAATTATCTAATTCTAGCTTAAATTAATTGATTTTTATACTCTCTTAATCAATTATCATCAACTTTATTATGTAGTTAACTCTAATAATCACTTAATTGAATATTAAATTTCATTATTCCATTAATTTATCAAATATCATATCATTCTAAAAAAAAAATAGATGGTTAATTTAATTTAATCTCCATTAAACGTCAATTGATTAACTTTTAGAATGTATTTGGATGAGATAATTGAAAATTTTAAAAAAATTTAAAATTATAATCAATTCAAATGATTCAATTGAAATTCATTTATTTTTTAATTTTTATGTCTAGATAGAGTATTAAGATAAATCATTTAGATTTTTGGAGTTATTTTTATAATTTTTATTGTTTTAGGGCCAAATTTTATATTTAAAAAATAGGATCTAATTTGTAATTTTAAAAGACCAATTTATAAATTTTGAAAATTAATAAGGATTAATTTGCAATTTTAAAAAAATTTAAGGGTCAATTTTAAAATTTGAAAATTATGGAGACCAACTTGCAAAATTTAAAATAATAATGTTAACCAATTTGACGTTCAATCTATGGTGTATGAAAAGAGTTATTCATTCTTTAATTTTAGGTATCATTTCAAATCATAAAATTTAACATGGACAAAATATTTCATAAATTTTCATCATTTCAACAGTTCTTCATATTTTTTATCTAAATTATAAATTTTGTCTAAATTATTTTAAATTTCCTTAAATATTATATTTCTTTATTAAAATACTTTATCCAAACAGATTAATCTATTTTACTAATCAATTATTCCAATATTGTTTCACATCTATTTGATTAGTCTATCATCACTAATAATTGATTTTCCTATACATTTTTCTCAACTTTATCACATTAATAATTTTTTTCTTCATTTTTTGAAAATGCAAAATTCTTATACAAAAAGAAAAACAATATAAAAATATATTCTCTTTATTTGTGTGAAATGGTTTAACAATTTTAATATTTTATATTTTTATCTTCTTTTTTTTTTCCTTCTATTTTATCACATCTCCTAAGAAATGTGTTGTCATCATAAAAATAAAATAAAAATCTATATCATTGTACTCATATGTACAATTATCTGCACCGGCTGCAACTGTTCGATGGTCATAATTATTTCTTTTTTGACCCAATTTTTTTCTATAAATAGAAAATTTATCTTCATTCTATTTCACACCATAATTTTGAAATTTAACCTCTTCTATCTCACTTTATATCATCTTTTTTCTATTTTGTATTTCTTGATTAAGGTTGTTAGTGTCGAAAGAATAAAAAATAAATGTGAAATCTTTGTATTAGGGTTGTGCTAAGGTTGTATTTTATTCAAGAAAGTGTTTTTTCTTAAAGTTATATCTTTATGAGAAGTATTTGTTTGGATCAAGAGCTTATCCAATTATTGGTTTTTGAGATTAGTTTTGAAAATCTATATTTGATTTTTGAGATTATCTTAATAAAATTTATGTTTAGTTATCAGATATATTCCTCAAACACATTTATAAGTATTAAAAAAAAATTAAATTCATTAAATAAATTATGTATTTAATCATTATTTTATATCAGATATAATAATTATTCAATGAATTTAAAAAAAAATGTATTGCTTATAAATATGTCTGAAAGGTGTATAATTTTTAAAAAAATCTGTTTGATTTTTGAGCCCAGTCGATTATGTTTGTTTTGAAGATTATGAGGATAAAATTCATTATTTGGTTTTAAGATTAACTAATATAAAATCTCTCATTTGTTATAAGAATATTCATGAGCATAATCTATGAAAAACTCTATTTTTTTAAATAAAACTCTTAACAAGAAATCTGTAGAGATATGAACAAATCAAATAATTAAATCGAACTTGTATAAATTTCAAGTGCATATTATCTTTCCTTTATCTCTAAAACGCTATTTTAAATCACTTTTATTTTATTTTATATATATATATATATATATATATATATATATATATATATATATATATATATATATATATATATATATATATATATATATATATATATATATATATCCCAAAATCTTGAAAATCTAAATCTAAAGAGTTTCAAAAATGAGAAGTTTTAATTACTCTACTTAAGTGCGGTTTTTTTTTAAAATGAAAAATATACTATTGAAACATTTGAATGGTCAATAATTCTAATTTATCCCTTAGACATTTCGTTTTCCTACTCAAAATGTACATACACTTGCATTGTTATTGAAGTTTAAGTCCAAGCCATGGTGGTGTCACTATGACCCTTCCCTTCTTAAGTGGCATGCATTGCTTAAAGCCCCACAGAAGGTTGCAACAAACTTTGAGCAAATGTAATGTAGCTCAATGGCCCCAACCCACTTGAGTTAGGGTAGTACAAAATAGCTCGTTACTTCTTTTGTCAAACCTAAAAGACAAAGATGAAGGCACCAATTATTTGTCACACTTCTATGAAACTAATTATTAGTCCCACCACTTGTGTTTTATTAATGTCTTTTTTTAATTGCTCACTAACATAGTGGAGAGATTATGTGACTCGATTCTTCAAAAAAATATTGAAATTCAATTTTTAAAGTGATCTTTTGAAAAATAGTTTAATCTCATTAAAATTTTAGTAAAGAAAAAAATATTGTCAACTTTTTAAAATTTAAATCGTGTTGGTATTTCAAGTGTAAGTATAATTCATACATTTGATTGAAAAGTAGATGATGTGCATTTTATAAGCGAAAAACTCTTAAATATTGTAGTGTCTAATTC